>CM060935.1:817441213-822441213 GCA_030765085.1 Allium cepa | reverse complement strand
TGTTTTCTATAGGATGAGCCTTTAATATTTTGGTTCTCTTATTTAGATATACACTTTCAGTATTTTTATCATTGTCATTAACAATAATTTCACTATTAGTATCGTTTGTATTATCAAGATTTTCTTCTTCATCGATACTTGTATTATTAGTTTTAAAATTTTCATCAAATGAAACATGTAATGTCTCTTCAATAGTATTAGTTCTAGTGTTAAAAACTCTATAAGCTTTGCTTTTGTTTGAATATCCAATAAAAATTCCTCTATCTAATTACGCATCAAATTAAACTGAATTTTCTTTAGTATTCAATATAAAACATTTACTACCGAAAACTCCAAAGTATGGTACTTTAGGATTTTTATTATAAAGTAATTCATATGGTGTTTTCTTAGTTAAAGGTCTTATCAAAATTCTATTTGAAATGTAATATGCTGTAGCAACTGCTTTAGCTCAAAAAAAAATAGGTAAATTACTATCGTTTAACATAGTTCTAGGGCATTCTTGAATCATTTATATTTATGTTCTACAACTCTATTTTATTAGGGTGTTCTTGGAAAAGAAAAATTATAAGTAATTCCCTTCTCATTATGGAAATTATCAAAATTTTCAGTTTCGAATTCTCCTCTATGATCACTTCGAATAGTTTTAATTTTAATAAGTAGTTGATTTTGAATACTTTTAACAAAGATTTTAAACATTTCAAAAGCATCACTTTTTAGTTTTAAGAAAATTATCCAAGTAAACCTTGAAAAATCATCTATGATTACAAAGACATATCTATTCTTATTTATAAATTTTATTTATGAGGGATCGATCAAATCTGAATGAAGAAGTTCAAGAGGTTGAGAGGCAGAGATCATTTCTTTTGACTAAAAAGAACTTTTTCTAAGTTTTCCTAATTGAGACGCATCATAAAGGTTACTAATATCAAAACTTATTTTAGAAAGTCCCTAACCAGATCATTTTTGACAATGTTAGAAAGGTGTTTGAAATTCAAATGACCAAATCTTTTATGCCAAATCCATGGGTCACTTGATTCAGCCAAAAGACACAAATTATCATTTGATATTTTCATACTTAATATGTAAATGTTTCTTTTCCTAATGCCTTTAAAGATAATGTTTAACTCATTATCTTCAATATGATATTTATCTTTTTAAAATTTAATTTTGAAGCCCTTATTACACAATTTACTAATACTCAATAGATTATGAATTAAATTTCTAATAATAAACATTGGAAATAATAAGAGTTTTAGAGTTACCGACATTGCTGATGCCAATAATATATCCTTTAGAGTTGTCTCCAAAATTGACTGATCCACCGTCTTTGTAAATGATATCTTTCAAGATCTCCATGTTACCAATCACATGCCTTGAGCAGCCACGATCCAGCATCCATTTGTCCTTCTTAATTTGTAGGGTTTGATCACCAAGTGTTTGTTCAACAAAAGCCATGTAACTTGTCTATTCCTACAAATTATACGATTTCAAAAAATCAAATGGCTTTCGTAATGAATGAATGCAATTTCATGACACGATGACATATTTATTTTGCCAGATTACTTTTTAGAAATAGTATTAAAAATAATATCAATATCTCTTGCCATTAAAGCTTTTCAAAAAATCAAAATTATGAATACTTTGAAAATCAATGCTCCGATACCAAACATTGTTTAGCGGAAAAGGGATCTTAATGCTAGTTTAACATTCGGATGGGGGGTTTGGATAGTGTTTTATAATTTTTGTGAACCTTTTTTGAATTCTTCTAGGATTATAGCTTAAACAGTGTAATTAACAATTAAAAAGTAAACCACAGATAAATGTAAATGCAGCAAAACAAAAAAGGAAAGAGCACATCGAGATTTTATACTGGTTCTAAGTTACCGTACATCTTATCATGTCCAATTTCTTATACAGATTTCTTTTCAAATAGCAAAGCAAATACAATCTCGATTTGAAGGCAACGAGACGCACCCTCCAGGCTTTTCGACTTTTCGGTAGAGTCACTTGATTTACACGGGCCACAAGCACACCCACTATATTTTCAAGCTATTAGCCACTAATTGATTTACATGGGCTATAATCACACATATAAGTATAATAGTATGATTTGATAGAGTTTTACAGACATAGATCGTTGTTCTCGATTATAAATGATCATATAACTTCTTGAATAGCACTTTGATCTTGTTTGAGTAAGAGAGATGAGATAAATCAGAGAATAATCAATAGAGAATCAAATCAATGGAGTTTGAATTTGATTTAGATTGAATTTGAGAATATTTTGAGTAGATTTTCTAATAGAATTCAAGAGAGTGAAAGAGGAGAGAGAAAATGAGAAAGTAATTAACAAAAATTCATTGGTTCAACCCCTATTTATAGGGAAACAATAGTTATGTCCATTCATGAAGCAGTAAGACGAAAAGACACTTCCATTCAAAATTTGAATTTTGAAAATTACAGTCGATATGTTAACATACATGAATTGGATATGTCGACATATCCTTCACAAAATTGAAAAATTCTTTTAAAAATTATTTTGAAAATATTAACGTTTGTGAAATATTTCGATACTTTGTAAAATCACCTAAACATAGTTTATACATATTTTAATCATATCAAAACTTAAGAAAACTTTATGAAAATATATTCAAATATATAAAGAATTTAAATATGAATTTCTTTTAAAAATAATAAGTATAAAGTAAAAGTGAATATATTTGAAATCAATATATGAAAAATATTATAATAAACTTATAAATACTTAGAATCCTTTAAAAACTAAAATTATAGCAGGGTATAACATTCAAAGTATATTAAATATAATATAATAAATAGATAGAAATAATTTGAATGCTATTTTGAAATTTATTTTCAAAACAAGAATTATTTTAAAACCAATTTTAAGATATCTGAAAATCATTTGAAAAAGAGAGAGAGAGATCAAAGAAGTGCTATCAAGGTTTTAACAAAAATCCTAGACTCTATAGTTTATCGGGGATATCATGAGTTCTTCAATACTGATGAGTCTATAATCTCTAATTCTTGAATCTTTATATCTGCTTCTTGATTTTTCTCATGATACTGTACCGTCTTCTTAATCAATGCAGGTCTAATATCCTGCACTTTGTACTATTTGACTTGATAAAAGCATTAGTATCTATGTTTTATATAATATCATATGGTTGTTATCATTAAAACCAATGCCTAAGGTACCAATAGATGGGTGAGATCGGACTTATGCAATAAGGCATGCAAAAGGCTAGCTTTCATAGGTACCAAATAAGTTGGAATATGGTGTAAAAAGGCTGGGTATGTGGGTACCAAAACTAAGGATGGGTGTTGCATATTTAGCAAGCTAATCACTGGTCCCTTACGGTCAACGGGAAGGGCAGGATTACACCTAACTGCTTTCTTCCGCCTACCAGGGTTGATTCAATTGGATTATGCTCCACCACAGTTGTTTGTTAATCTATTTGATAAGGCATGGCTAATTAACCCATAAAGAGATTCCTTCAAAGAAGAAATGAGGTAGTGTTGTGTGGGGCCAGAAATCCATGATATATGAAGTAGATAAAGCTAAAAATCCTCGAAGAATACATCACCCTATCCAATTTGAGGTCACTGATGCACATTATAGAATTTTCTTGAGTGATATGACGATTATGATATAGCGAGGCGTTGGGTCCATACGAGGAGCTAAGCGATGTATGCCCAGGGGATAATATCTAGGTTCATTAATAGACCATGGGATATATATATATATATATATATATAAATCTACAAGAAGTAGATGGGAATGGTTCGTACGCAGTGATGAAGTCATAACGATAATGATAAAATCTAGCACAACAAGAAATGGTGAACAATTGGCATAAGCTAGTGTTATGCATAAGATATATAATTTATAAGTCACCATAACATTGTTCTGACCCCGTTCTCGTTACAACCCATGGGGTTTTAGAAGGGGAGGTACTGGTATTGTTTTGGAGGTGTTGTCTGGCTGAGGCATCTGATATTTGAGATGATAATTTTTGGTCAGTAATTATTGTGACTTATTATATTTACTTATTTCCAATGTGAGTAATTACCATTAGTGCTCTGGTATAGCTTCTCTTTTGCAGGATACCGAACCAACGATCCGTATTTTGGTGGACTTGGATTTTCGGTTAACGATAATCTGGGTCCACTTTAGTGCGGGTTGTTACACTCAGGCTACTTGGATACAACATCTACTATTGACTTTCGTAGATCCAAGAGATAGATTCAATCTTCCAACCTTATAGTTCTACCAATCATATTTTTAATAATCTATGAAAAGCGATTTGCCATGGCCCCATTAAGGAGAGAACGTGCTGCAACTTCCAGGGAAACTAATGATCCTAAGAATCAAGATATTAACTATGTGGATGGAGATATCCAAACAGAACAACCAGCGATCCAGAACCCAGCTAATGTCATGACCAGAGTAGGGATGGATCGGATGATGAAGCAGATGGAGTTATAACCAGATGAACCAGATGCAATAGAGCATGAGGCTATTAAACGATCTAACGCATAAAAGTCGAAGGAGGAGAAGGAGGGATTCAAGACCGACCAAAGGCAAAGAGATAAAAATCAGAA
Source organism: Allium cepa (assembly GCA_030765085.1). Classification (NCBI taxonomy): domain Eukaryota; kingdom Viridiplantae; phylum Streptophyta; class Magnoliopsida; order Asparagales; family Amaryllidaceae; genus Allium; species Allium cepa. Next base: position 822,436,590 of record CM060935.1, on the reverse strand, counting down.
GAAGACTTGGAACATTACTAGGATGCCATATCAAGGAAGAAGACAAACTCGGGGATTGATTTTGTGGATCAGTACCAGTCCAAGAGGATGGATTGGTACTGATCCAACAATGGGGGGTCAGTGCTCGCAGCCTGGACGGTGGAGTGGATCTAAATTTTAAACATGCCATAGATGGTATGAATGCTGAATGTGGACAACTGCTGATGATGTTGGGCACAAAAATCAAACAACTGGACGAATGGATCTCTCGGAGTTTGGAGAACCTATGTATCGAGAGTATGATCCAGAGCATTTGTCGGGCCAAACACTTGGAATGGATCTCGATCACCGCCTTCGACCGAACCTGTAGACCTAGAGTACTTGGAGGAAATGATCAAAAGAGTTATAAGTGAAAACTGAATCATAAGAAATAATGAATGGGGTACTTCTCCGGGACGGAATCTGTTTACTGAGAATATTCAACATGAGAAGTACCCCCCGAAGATTTGTAATGCCAACGATGCCTCTATATGGGGGAAAGACAGATCCTAGGCAACACTTAATGATGTATGAATGGCATATGGACTCTGCCACAGTGGCCGATGCCATAAGATGACGTTGTTTTTTAATTTTCCTGAAAGGAGTAGTGATGATGTGGTTCACTCGGCTCCCATCGATATCCATGTCGTCTTTCACTGAGTTATCATGAATTTTTTTGAAGCATTTCCGTTTATACATTACACGTTCAAAAAATGTGATGCCATTATCAAACCCCTTCAAGGAGCAGGAGATTCGCTAAAAGATATATTGAATCAATTTCATACAGCTATGACAGAAGTAACAATTCTCATTGATGACATAGTATTGATAGTGTTGATTGGGGGGATTCATTCTGAGATGGGTTTCGGGAATGGTTGGAGAGGAAACCCCATCGACGATGGATTCTTTCTGTAGAAAAGCTAATCAGTACTTACGCTTGGAAAATGCGAGCAACCAACCTTTGGAGAAGTGGTGCTGGAAATTCAGATGAAGTGATATAAAGCAACATTGTTGTAAAGTAATCTAGAGGAAGTTCTAGAAACTTGGACCTGGATATTAGCAACAAGAATGATAGCCAGAAATGAGAGATAATAGGGCCAAGAAACAAAAGCCAGATCATAGGGATCGTCCTAAGATTTCTAAACACGATAATTATATCGAAGAAAAACTAAACCGAGAACATATATCTAGCAACTCAAGGTGCTAAGCAGTACAGCCGGCTCTAAGAGAGTCGATCGAGAAGTTGAAGAGATCTAGCAAGTTCTTCAAGTTTCATAAGATGCACGGTCATAATACTAATGAATGCATACCCTTGCATGATATGGTCAAGGAACTGATTTGAAAGAAAATTTTACAATATTTTATGAAAGCTCCATAGAACAGCGCGCAAGGAAATTGTAATCCCCCTAGATCGACATCCCGATGCGGCTAAGCTGGTCCTAGTAGTGAGGAGCCTAGGCGACTTGAAAAATGTTTGGTGACAAACACAATCATCAGTGGACCGCATCCAGCCAACAAGAGTTTGAATGAGATAGACGGGTATGCTAGTGCTTTGAAGCATACCGAGTATAAGAGCTGTTTGGCAGTTGAAGATGGAACTCTGGCAAATTAATTCAACATCTTGATAGATGACATTGTTTTCTAGATAGAGGTGATGATGGGATAGAACCCTCGATGATTGACCCTTCAGTTATAACGGCCATGATTGCCCCTGTTATTGTACGAAAGGTGTCGGTTGAGAGTTTGGTCAAAATTCTATTCAAAAGTCAACACCTAGAGGCTTTCGGAGGGCAAGCACAAGAAACCATGTAAACCTGAGATCCAAGGATTTATTGGGACAGTTACGGAGCCAATCGAATATGTGGAATTAATGGCGATGCTTGGAGCAGGCGATCGTGGGCGAGTACGGGTCATGCCTTTTATTGTGTTGGATATTTACTCTACTTATAACATAGTTTTTGGCCGACTGGCCCAGATTGAGTTCAGAGTGGCTATAGCTCCCTGGTGTTTGACGTTTAAATTTCCTATATAAAATAGTGTGGGAGTAGTGCATGGAGATCAAGGGCTTAGCCATGAATGTTATGTCACCGAAGTAAGGGAGGCGAGGCGAATAGAGAAAGAAAAGGTGTAGAGGGGACTCTTTGCATCAATGATTTGGACGCATAGCAACTAATGCCTAAGCCATGGCTCGGGCAGCATGGTCGCGAAAAGAGCCACTGGATGGAAAAGCAACACTAGCTGAGCTAACGATTAATATCCCAGTAAGACGGGATGACCCAACACAGATCCTGAAAGCTGGATCACGGCTTGGGGTCAAGATTATGAAGGAGTTGATTGGTTTTATCCGAGTGAACCTAGATGTGTTCATCCGGACGCATTTTGATATGTGTGTAATCTTGTCGGTGATAGCAAGCCATGCACTGAACATAAATCCCAAATGTATTCCTGTGAAACAGAAGCGCCATAGCATGGGTCTGGAGAGATCCATTGCACTTAAATAAGAAGTGGAGAAGCTGAAGGACAATGGCTTTATTCATGATTCCTTTTACCCGGAATGGGTATCCAATCCAGTCTTGGTGAAGAAGCAAATGGGAAATAGAGGGCGTTTGTCGATTATTTTGACTTGAATAAGGTATGCTCAAAGGACAGCTTCCTAATTCCAAGGATTGATTAGTTAGGGGATTTAACAGTCGGACATGAATTGCTTTCATTCATGGATGTGCAGTTGGATCCAACCAGATTCCAATGCACGTCCCATACCAGGAACATGCTGCTTTATGTTGCGACTTTTCTAATGATTAGAGAAACACAAATTTTAATAAATTCCTCAAGTGCACAGGCGCGTAGTATGTAGGTCGAGCACATGGAATTATGTTTTAAAATATTTGAAATCCATATTTAAATCTTAGGTGTGTTAAACGAATTCGTGGTGGTTTTGAACAGATAATGAAAAAATATACTCTAAATCGATTTCTAATCTAACTGAAATCGGAAATCAAAATATAAAATTGTAAAGAGCAATCAACCTAAAATTCCAAATTTCATTGAAACTAATCAACAAAATTTATTGTAGAAATCAAAGCAGAAATTAAAAATGCTGAAAGGAAAATAAACAGAGTGAACAACAGAAATAAAAATCAATTGGATGTACTAAATAATTGAATGAATACTAAAAAGAACTAAGAAAAAGAATAAAAAACTGCTAAAACTAATTAAAATCTTATGCATTCTGTCCGAAAATCAAAATATTGCTGAAAATAAACTAAACTAGAAGAAGAATGATGGCAAAAGTAGATCCATTCTACATTGCTATATGCTCTATATATAGACTTTTAGCTTTGTAATTTCAGCCCAGCTATTCACAAAAAAAGGGGTCCATGTCACTTACTCTACCAAAATATATGCACTGACCTATTCTCACTTAGACTTTTTTTCGAAGCTTCAATTGGTGAAAGAAAATAAGTGGAAATTTAGATCGCATCCCTAAAAAGGAAGAATATTGCAAAGCTGGTCCCTATGTAAGTTTCCTTATAAAGCGGTTCCCTGTTTTTGCTGCAGAATAATTGCTAACATTTCAGCAACTACTCAGGAATACTTACTGATAGTAAATATTGTTTCTGAAATGTCAGCAACAATTGAATAACATTGATGATAATCATGCAATTGTTGCTGAATAATTAAATATCAACTAAAATTTATATTAGTGCAACAATATGTGCAAGTATTCTACATTGTTGCTGATATGTGCGCAGCTACCCCATAAAGGCACTTTTGGCTTATTATTGCTGATTTGTACGCAACTTTTATGAATTATTGCTTTTTCGCTGCAATTATTAGGAATAAGCTGTATGTTCAATGCAATGTTGATTATTTTTCAATTATACGCAATTTCATCATTTTTTCCTTGATTGTTGTGCAATAATTTGTTGTTTGAATAAATGTTGATATTAAATTTTGAAGATTGAACTAAACAGAAAAAATTGCATGAAACAATGCAATTTTTAACTAAAATTGCTGAAATGTCGGCAATTTCAAGAAAAATTTTAGAATTTCCTAAAGTGTGAATTTCGTTGTTTTTTTGGGTTTTGTTGAATTTTTTGTGTTTTTTTTTTGCATCGATATGAAGGTGATTATATGTTGAAATAAGTTTTGAAGTTTGGCAATTTATTACGATGTTTTTAGTTGTTTTTTTTGTTGATTTTCGAAAAATAGGGACCTAATTTATAAAGTTTTAAGACAGGGACTTTTCGTGTATTTTGAAACCTACTAGGGGCTTATGCCAAAAGTACCCAGAAAATAATGTGGCCTTATGGCCATTGCTTGAATTTGTAATCACGTAACTATGTTTTGAGAAATATGCTGAACTTGAATTACACGTTGCCACGTCAACTCTTGAATTGTTATTCTTGTGACCTTGCTTTGAAATTAATATATGCTTGAGCTTTGACATATGTGATAGAAAGAAAATGTGAACTGCACCTTGGAATGGTCCCACCTTACTGAAAATGTGACCATATTTTAATCTCAAATGAAGTCCAATCACAGACATGAGCTGCTCCTTGAATTTGTCCCATTTTTTATCAAACATGTCGTGCTTGAGAAAAGTAAGGTGACTTGGTATTTTTGAAATGATATGCACTTTGGATTTGATTTATTCGGTCTCAAAATGTTGCACTCTTTGGTCCGTGTCTTTTGAACCAATGGATGCCACGACCGATTAATTTCAACGTTGCATTTCAGAATCTATAATCTACAAAACCACAACAAGATACCCTTATAATACCATTTTATTAAAATAAAAATACCTGAAATGAACGGTTTAAAATGCAAAAATATATGTTCATCAAATATCCCCACAATAGAACTTTATTCGTCCTCGAATAACAAGAAAATAAAATCTAAATAAATCCTTTTTCATAGGAAACAGATTGCATTGAGCATATGTAACAAGTCGTTAAATCTCTTGGTATTCCTAGTAGGACGAGTGGTGTCTCATAAGGGTTTTTAGAAGATGCTACCCACAAAATCCAAATGCAGTATGCTATGGTTCTAATGTACTACTGGATAAAAAAATTAAACAATGGAGACTCGATTTATTTTAGAATAATTACAACAAAATAATGTATATAAGTTTTAGACAACATTTAGAAATGTTTGGTTCCTCGCTAATCACAAATTTCAATTTAACTCAAGTTTTTATACATAAATTCTAGTTTGGTCCGTTGTTTCGGTTGATAGAATTATACAGTCATGAAATAAATTCTCTATTGCTCATCATAGTTTTCAATGTGGTGTTTTCATTTTCTTTTGTATAACAAGCTAAATCATCACATTCAAGAAATGTTTGGGATTCAATTGCTTACTCGCTCTTTATTAAAAATATTATTAAATACACCTAACTTGTGGACCAAAGTATACCACCCAAGCATTGCCTTGCGGGCTTACGCGAGGGTTGGGACAAAGCTTGGTGGATTGTGCAAACCGATGTTGACTATGTCAAAAAAGGTCGGTAATCCTTAGGTAATTATTTATTTAATTCTTTTACACAGCTAATTTACGATGTTGAAGATTGATATACCATCCATGCATTTCCCTGTAGGTTTATACGAGAAAATTATAGAGTGTAGCGAGCGTACACACTTCCATAAGTGTGTACACTATTGACTCTAGGTGTTTCTTATTTTTTTATTTTTGTGAAATAAAAATAAGGTAAGAGAGTTAAGCAAATCAACTTAGCACCACTTAGCTTTAATGATTTGAAATGTCAATGCATGTAATTTAAATCTTCTACTCTTTTAAACAAAGACTAGAATTTAGAAAAGATGTTATAACCATCACCTATGAGTCCCTCTATATACTAACCTCACTATTATCGCTTGTAACTTGACTTTGCATTACATTTTTCATTTGAAACTAGTGATTCACAAAAAAATTCATCGATTGACTTAACCTGTTTTCTTACTTTGTTGTGATTATTAAAAATAAATCAAAGTCTTGAAAATAATGAAAAATGAGATAAAAATGAAATGAAACATGAAAAATATTGAGATGATTTTTTGAGTGATGTAACAATATGGAATAGAATAAATGGTATAAGATAGGCGTCCCTCCCACATTGGAATGAGAAAGTGTCCCAACTGTCAAAAAGAATTCAAATGCCAAACAAAAGAAAAAAAACTGAAGAAAAAAATACAACCTGATATGTACAAGATAGTGAGCGCCTCATGTTGAATGTCTGGGTTCGTGGAGACCCATGAACTCTTCATCCTCGTGTTGGTCAAACTCTAGAAATGGCTTCAAGCGCTGTCCATTATTCTTTGAAATGGATCCGTCCCTGGGATTTTCAATTTCAGTGGCACTATAAGGGTACACTATTTTCGCAATATATGGACTTGTCCATTAAGATCTTAATTTTCCAGCAAAAAAATGAAGCCTAGAATTATATAAGAGAACTTTTTGACCTACTTCAAATGTCTTATGAAGTATGGATCTATCATGAAAAATTTAGTTTTCTCTTTAAAAATATTTTCATTTTCATATTCTTCATTTCTTAATTCTTCTAATTCTAACAATTGCAATTTATGATATGATCTAGCTTTTTCTATGCCAAAATTAAGGTATTTGATTGCCCAAAGTGCGCGGTGCTCGAGGTCAGCGGGTAAATGGCCTACTTTCCAAAGACTAATCGATATGGTGACATTCCTAGATTGGTTTTATAAGATGCGAAAAGTGCTTAAAGGGCATCTATCAATTTAGACGACTAATTTTTTCCATTAGAGATAACTGCCTTTTCAATATTTTATTTGATTTGTCTGTTGGAAATCTCGAATTGACCGCTGTTCTTTGGATGATATGGAATAGTTAATTAATGATGATAGAGTATTTCATAAGAAGAGATTTGAAAGCATGATTACAAAAATGAGTTATAATAACTCGAGGTTACCAAAAAGAGAAAATATGTTTTCCATTAGAAACAACTTTATTGTCATTCGTTCTAGTGGGAATGGCCTCAACACATTTAGGTACATAATCTACTACGATTAGGATATAGAGATTTTCGAATGAATAAGGAAAAGCACCCATGAAATTGATGCCCCAAACATCAAAAAATTTGATGACAAGGACTAGGTTTAGGGGCATCATGTTACGTTTGGAATTACGACCTGTTTGTTGACATCGAGCGCATTTGCAGCAAAATTCATGAGTGTCGTGAAAAAAGAATGCCAATAAAAACCGCACTGTAATACCTTGGTAGCGGTTTTCTTTACTCCAAAATGTCCTTCACATGCTTGATTATGTGAAAAAGAGAAGATGCTATGGAATTCATGTTCAGGGACATATCTATGAATGATTTGGTCGGGATAATATTTGAAGAGATAAGGATCGTCCTAGTAAAAGTTTCGAACATTTCAGGGAAATATTTGTTTATTTTGTTTTAACCAATGGGAAGTTGTTTCATTTGTGATAAAATAATGTACGAAGTCGGCATACCATGGTGCATTGGAAGTGAAAAGAATTTGTTCATCGGGAAAATAATCATTGATTTGAGTGTCAACGATGTTTTCATGTGCAATACGAGAGAGATGATCGGCTACAACATTTTCAAGACCCTTTTTATCTCGTATTTCTAGGTCAAAGTCTTGAAGAAGGAGGATCCAATGGATTAAGCGGGCATTGGCATCATTTTTCATAAGTAAATGTTGCAATGCGGCATGATCGGTGCAAACTATGACCTTAGAATCTACGAGATATGATCTAAACTTATCGAGGGCGAAGATAACTGCTAAAAAATCTTTTTCTGTGGTTGAGTAATTTAATTGTGCACCGTTTTGAGTTTTGCTAGCATAATAGATAACTCAAGGAAGTTTATCGTTTTGTTGACTCAAGATGGCTCCAATGGCGTCACACATTAATTCGAAAGGAAAAGCACAATCCGAAGGTTGGATGATATGTGCAATGGTCAACATCAATTTAAGGGTTTCAAAAGACGTTTTACATTCATTGGAAAATTCAAATTTAATGACTTTAGCTAGAAGATTCAAAATAGGTTTTGAAATTTTTGAAAAATCTTTATTGAATCTCCTATAAAATCCCGCATGGCCGAGAAAAGAGTGAATGTCCTTGATGGACTTAGGAGGGGGAAGGTCAGCAAAAAGATCAACTTTAGATTTGTCAAATTCTAGACCCTTTTAGAGACAACATGGCCTAAGACTATTCCTCGCTTGACCATAAAATGACATTTTTCTCAATTAAGCATGAGAGATTTCTCCTTGTGTCTGTTTAAGACGCATTCTAAATAAAGGGGACATTAATCGAAAGATGACCCATAAATTGAAAAATCATCCATTAATATTTCTAAGAAATCCTCCATTATTAGAAAATATATTCATCATACATCTTTGAAAGGTGGTGGGAGCATTAAAAAGACCGAAAGGCATGCGACGATAAGCAAAAGTTCCAAAGGGACATGTGAAGGTCGTTTTGTGTTGGTCCTCTAGCATGATAGGAATTTGATTATATCTAGACTAACCATCAAGAAAAAAATAATATTCATGATCGGCTAAGCATTCGAGCATTTGATCGATGAAAGGGAGGGAAAAATGTTGTATTGATTTTTCAGTAGTCGATGCAGACGTGCTATTTTGTTTTTACTTTTGTGGGAAAAAGTTCATTATTCTCATTTGTGATCATAGAGATTCCACATTTCTTGGTACAACTTGTACCGGAATTACCCAAGTGCTGTCAGAGATAGGGTAGACAATGTCATTGTCTAAACATTTGATAATACTACCTTTAACACTTCTCTCTTATTAGGGTTTAATCGCCTTTAAGCTTCGCGAGTGGGTTTAGCCTCTTTGATTAGATGTATTTGATGTTCGATGATTGATAGACCAATTACCTTAATATCGACGATTACCCATCCTAATGCCTCTTTATTTTCCCTTAAAATCTTCAAAGGTTGTTCTTCTTTGTCCTTAATGAGATTGGAGGCCATGATTACAGGGAAATTTTTTGAAAAATCTAAGTATTCATACTTAAGATCGATTGGAAGAGGTTTGAGGTTTAATTTAGGGCGTTCTTCTGTTAAGGCTTAAGTAGACATCAACTGGTTGAATTCTAGTGAATTATGAGAAGAGTAGAGCAAATCATTTAATTTAGAAATGCATTCAATTTCAGTGGAATTAGAATTAAAATGATCATGGAATATGTTAAGAGACTCTGTAGTATCACTAAAATCAATTGGGTCATGTCAACTTCTTTTATTTCAAGATTCCTTAGTTGTTTGTTACGATTGAAGATATTTAGTTTGATGGTTAGGCGTCCAAAGGAAAGTCGAAGTTGACCGTTCCTACTTTTTATGATAGCATTTGAGTTTGCTAAGAATGGATGACTTAATACCAAAGGGATCTGAGATGGTTGCAGTCTCTAGGATTATAAAATCGATGGGGAAATAGAATTGCTAGATTTATATCAAAACATCTTCAACCGTGCCTAAGTGCTTTTTGACAGATCGATCGGCTAGTTAAATTGTGATGTTCATAGGCTTTAGCTCCCTTAGTCCTAGTTAAAAGTACACAGTGCAAGGCAAAAGATTCACACACTCCAAGGTCGAGTAGGGCATGATTTATGCGAGTGTTATCGATTTTACAACTGATTGCAGGACAACTTGGGTCCATATACTTGATTGGAGAGAAATTTGAAAGAACAAAGCTAGTGTTTGCAGTCGGAAATTCAGTCTTAGGAACGTTAATGGCACGTCTTTGAGTACACAGCTCTTTAAAACATTTGGTATATTAAGGAATTTGCTCGATGCTATCAAGAAGTGGAATATTGTCTCAAACTTATTTGAAGATTTAGAGAATTTGGTCAAAATTAGTGGACTTTTCTTTTTTTGAGTCTATGAGAAAAAGGTGCGATGGTTTTATAGACTCGTTCAATGGTTTTTGTTCGAAGAAAAACGTGTCATATTAGGCGGTGAAGATAAAGAAACTGGAATGTTGGGGTTGCCAACATCAAAAGGTGATGAGTGGCCGGGATTTCCCACCTTGAATGAAAAATGAGAGTTGATGGATCGATAATGGTGTGTATCGATTAAGTTTTAGAATTTTGAACATGGGTAGACTGAAGAAGGATGTCAGGCTTGCCGATGTGGTTGTCTACCTCCTTTCATGATCATAATGTCGTAACAGCATTAACAGGATTTACATTTTCATCCTCACAAAAATTTATTCCTCAATAATTATACCTCGAATTCACTTTGGGTTGACTAGGCAATTTACCTTTCTTACTGTTTTTCATGAGGTCCTTCGTCATAATCAACATTTAATCATTGTGTTTAGTGATTTTCTAAATTCTCGTATCTTGGATAGTGATTTGTTCATTTTGTTTAGTGAGTTGATTTTCCAATCGATAAATTTCTTATAAAGGTCGAGAAGGTTGAGTTGATGTATTGAAATTAAGATGCCTATATGGTTGATTCGAAGGTTTTGTTGAGGAGTAGGTTAAGAATTTTGAGCATTAGAGGCTGGGGCTCTATAATTTGGATTGGTTATCATCGGATACATATGAGATGGATTAGCTGAATTGTTAGGATTTAACCATGAAAAATTGAGATGGTGCTTCTAGTTGGGATTATATGTGGACGAGCAAGGACTGTTTTGGGCTATAACATTGATTTGGTCTTGTATGTAGCAATGGGGTTGTCCTTCTTCTTCTAAAGGAGTTTGAGCTTCTACAGGAAGATGTAATGGGTCAATGACATGTACTTCCCAGTTAGGAGTACAAACCGAAACACGAATTGTTTCCCATTGCATGTCCTTTTTCGAATATTCTTTTAAAAATTCCCAAACTTCCTTGTTTGTTTTTGCCATGAATTCTCCTCTGCACAATGATCCGAGTTGGGAACTTTTTTGATAGTTAAGCCCTTCATAAACTATTTGGCACAAAAAGTATTTAGGGATTGCATGATGTGAGCCACTATATAACAATTGATTTAACCTTTCAAAATATTTTGAAAATGTTTCTCCTTCGTTCTGAAATAATTGATTAATTTCAGTTCGACTTTTAAGAGTTTTGTGGAAAGAAAAAACTTTTTTCCAAAATGTAGTAACGAATTCGTCTCAACTTTTAATTGAGTTTTTAGGAAGAGAATTAAGATATCCTTTTGCACTTCTTAGAAGTGTGAATGGAAAAAGCCTTTGCTTGATGGATTCATTAGAAAGTTATGGCATTTTAGTTATAGAAGCGTATAACTTAAACTCACCAAGAAATTCGTATGCATTTTCAGACCTGGTGAATTTTGGTACCACTTGGATAAAGGAATGTTTTAGCTCAAAATTATTTCATTCGGCGGGTGGAAATGAAATAACCGAAGGTTGAACAGTCTTAATTGGATAGCATCTGTCTCTAAGGGATAATGGTCTGTTCTCATGAAATTCATTATTTCCAGCATGTGATTTAGATGGTGAGTATGGTGAACTGTGATGTGAACTGTGATTGCTCATATTTATTTGACTTGAAATTTCCGTTGGCTTGTTTAATGAGACATTTTGACTTTCTAAATGGTTAAAATTAATTATGGACATAAACTAATCAAGGTGTAATAGCAAAAAAAAACCGAACAGTTTTTAAGTTGGGCACCTATAGAATAGAAAAGTACTTACGGAGGGGTATGGTAGTCCGTCCAGTGCAACTGAGTAGCGCTAGTAATTCAAACTCAACTGTTTGTAATCGCTCAACCTCTAGATCCTTGTTGTTAAATTGTTGAGATTTACTGAGTTGGCATTATTTGATTTGCTACGTTGTACCAACAAGTTCAGATCTCTAAAGGCTGATAACCTGAAAAGGTGAAACCGCAACTGTGTGTTTTTTGATGCGATTGAAGTGCTGCTAACAAGGTGTGCATCAAGTGAGAAAATGAACAAAATGTGCAGCAAGTACTGCTAACAAAAATATAACGTGCAGCAAATAATGTAGATGAATGCAGCGAAAAGAAATGTCTTTTTTCTATTTAGTGAAAATTGATGTATGCAACTAATGTTAGTTTAAGAGCATGAAGTGGGCAACTAGCATATGCAAACTATCATATGTTGAAAATAAAGAAACTAAATGAACATGTGTGAATGCTTGTGCTAAACAGAAACTAAATAAACATGAAAATATGCAGATTGTGATTTTGAAAATGTGAGAACGTGAAAACTGGTTATGTGGAAAATGATACGTGAAAATGGTTGGACACGTGATATAAAATTAAAACATGGATGAAAAAAAGAATGTAAAATGAATGCAATCTAATGTAAAATGAATGCAGACACTAGAATGATTATGTGAAAATAATGCAAGCAGCAAGTAATATGTGTGAATGGTTAGAATAGAAACGTGAAAATGCAACAAGTATGGTTACATGAAAATGTTTACTGGATCGAATATGAATGAATGCATGCACTAAACCGAACATGAATGAGAAGAACAATAAAATTAGAGCAATAGTAAATAACAGTAAATTAAACTAACATGAATAGACTTTAAAATGGAAAAATCAAAAAAATCAAAATAACAATTCTCCGAAAATGGTGCCAGAAACTTGTTGCGACTTTTCTACTGATTATAAAAACACAAATTTTAATAAATTATGCAAGCCTAGGCGTATAGTATGCAGATCGAACATAGGGAATTATTTTTTAAAATATTTGAATTCCATATTCAAATCTTAGGCATGTTAAAGGAATTTGATGGTGGTATTGAACAGATAATGAAAACAATAATAAACTCCGAATCGATTACGAATCTAATCGAATTTGCAAATCAAAATATAAAATTGTAAAGAGCAATCAACTTGAAATTCCAAATTTCATTGAAACTAATTGACAAAATTTATTGTAGAAGTCAGAGTAGAAATTAAAAAAATGTTGAAAGTGAAATAAACAGAGTAAACAACTAAAATAAAAATGAGCTGAATTTACTAAATAACAAAAATGAATACTGAAAAGAACATTACAACAAGAATAAATAAACTGCTAAACTATTTAACAATTCTATGCATTCTGCCCGAAAATAAAAACATTGTTGAAACTAAACTAACTAAACTAGAAGAAGAATGATGGGGAAAGTAGATCCATTCCTCGTTGTTAGCTATCTATATATAGACTTTCAACCTTATAATGTCAGTCCAGCTATTTACAAAAGAACAGGTTGATATCACTTGCTCTACCGAAATATATGTAATGACCTTTTCTCACTTATATTTTTTTGAAGCTTCAATTGATGAAAGAAAATAATGTGGCCACGTGGCCATTGCTTGAATTTTTATTCACGTAACCATGTTTTGAGAAATATGCTTAACTTCAATTGAACGTGGCTACATCATTGCTTGAATTCATATTCTCGTGAACTTGCTTTGAAATTAATATATGCTTGAGCTTTGAAATATAGGATAGAAAGAAAACATGAGATGGTCCTTGTAATGGTCCTACCTTACTTGAAAACATGAGCATGCTTTAATCTTAAATGAAGCCCAATTACACACGTGAGCTGCTTCTTGTATTTGCCCTATTTTTTACCAAATGTGATTGTGCTTAAACAAAATATGAAGGTGAGACAACATTTTTGAAATGATATTTTCTTTTGCTTTGATTTATTCGGTGCTCAAAATATTACACTATATGCTGCGTGTCTTTTGGACCAATGGACGCCACAACCAATTAATTTCAACGTTGCATTTCGGAATCTATAATCTGCAAAACAAAAAATAACCATATAATACTGTTTTATTAAAATAAAAATATATGAAATGAACGGTTTAAAATGAAGAAAAATACGTTCATCACTTTATTACCGACTTGGGATTGCATTGTTGTCTATCTATTCCCTTTGCATTAAAGAATGCTGCAGCAACTTACAAGAGGCCGGTAAATAAGATGTTCAAAGATCTGATTGAACATTCGATGGAGGTTTATGTGGATGATATGCTCGTGAAGTCATGACATTTGGGAAACCACATTGACGATCATGTAGAAATGTTTGGCATTCTTCGAAAATACGAGATGAAGCTCAACCCTTTAAAATGCTCTTTTAGTGTTGTATCAGGGAAGTTCTTGGGCTTCATTGTGAATTCCTAGGGAATTGCAGCCAATTCAGACAAATTAAAGGCATTAAGGGATATGGAGGCCCCGAAGACAGTTAAGGAGGTTCAAAGCTTAAATAGGCAAGTCGCCGCCTCAAGTCGATTCATCTCCAGGGCCACCGACAAATGCATCCCTTTCTTTGATATGATTAAGAAGGGTAAAAGTCCAAAAGAAAAAAGGAGTTTTGCTTAGACGCAGGAGTGCGCAGACGCATTCTAGGCTCTAGTTGATCGCTTGGAGAGACCCCCACCATCTTGAAGCCGATGGATATGAGGACATGTTTATATATCTAGCAGTGCCAGTGCATGCTTTGACACTGCCATTGTACGTGAAGAAGCCCCCATCCAATGACCGGTCTATTACATCAGTTAGCTATTGATAGGAGTGGAAAGAAATTATCCGAAGTTGGAAAAGCTTGCATACTGCCTGTTGATTGCTTCAAGGAAGCATCGCCCTTACTTTCAAGCTCATCCGATTAAAATTCTTACCGACCAGCCTTTGCGACAAGTCTTGCAACGACTTGAGACTTCTGGAAGGCTGTTGAAATGGAATACCGAATTGACCCATACGATATAACCTATTACCCTCGGAGAGCTATCCACGTTCAAGCTTTGGCAGTTTTCATAACTGAATTCACTGCACGAAATGACACTCTGAAGAATGGTGGTGAGTAAAATGCTATGTGGAAGATGTACACAGATGATGCATCAAACGAATGTTGTTCTGGTGCTGGATTTGTGCTTATTACTCCCAAGGAATGTTCAATCTTTTTTCCCTGAGACTCAATTTTCCTGCAACAAACAACAAAGTAGAGTATGAAGCTTTGATTGTGGGACTCAAGATTGCCAAAAAACTGGAGATAAAGGCTTTACATATTTTCTGTGAATCTCGACTACTAGGGTGTCAAATGCGGAAAGAGTTTCAGGCAAAAGGAGCAACCTTATCCCCTTATCTAAACTGAGTCCTTAAGTTGCTTAGTGGCATTGAATTATATGATAATGTATATTCTTAGAGAGTAAATTGTCAAGGCCGACATACTAGCTAAGTGGGCTAGTTCCGGAGAAGTGCAGCTCGCGGGCTTGGTTCTAGTGGAAATATTGTCGACCCCGAGCATCGACCAGATGGATGTCGATTTGATCTTAGAGGCCAACCTAAAAGAGAATCATGGATGACTCTGATAAAAGACTACTTGTAGAGAGGAATCCTTCCCGATGGAAGGAATGAGCAACGGAAGCTCCTTCACCAAGCTTCAAGATATATCATACAGGAAGAGTATTGATGTCCCTATGGTTGGATGTGTCGTTCATGATGAGGCTAAACAAGTCCTGAAAGTAGTGCACGAGGGGGCCTGTGGAGACCACACTAGGGGCAAAACCTGGTCAAGAAGATTTCTGGTATGGGTACTTCTAGCCAACTGTCAACCGAGACGTAGTTGATTAAACAAGAAAGTGCGACAAGTGCCAGAGGTTTGCTAAGATTCCAAGAGCCCTACCAAAAGAGATTACTCAATTGTTCAATCCTTGGCCATTTCTAATTTGGTGGATTTTTTATTGGTGTGTTGTCAATATCTAAAGGAGGCGCAAAATACGCCATCATCGCGGTTGATTGCTTCACCAAATGGGCTGAGGCGGATCCGTTATCCATAATTACCATAAAGAAAGTGATCAACTTTGTAGTCTAGAATATTATCTGTCGTTTTGGAGTTCCACAGTCGGTCATTACCAATAACGGAACCCAATTCGATAGCACCGATTTTACTGTCGCCGACGTCGCATAGAGAAGAGATTTACTGCAGTGGCATACCCTCGGAAAGTGGATAGGTTGAAGTTGTAAAGCAAGGTTATCAAGTCTATTTTTAAGAAGCGATTAGAAAAGGCATAGGGAAAGTGGGTCGATGAACATTCGTTGGCACTTTAGGCTTATCGAACGACCAATAAGTCAGCAACTGCCCATTCTCCATTCGACCTAGCCTATGGGTCATAGGTTATGACTTCGGTTGAACTGGAATTACCTTCTCATAGGGTAATTCATTACAATCCACGGATGAATGAGAAACTCCTTCTCAACTTGACATGATCGATGAGAAACAAAACGAAGCTAATTTGAGAGCAGCTGTGCACCACAACCAAGTAGCCCGATATTACAACACCAAGGTCAGAAAACGAACCTTCGAAATCGACGACCTGGACCTCGAACGTATCTTCCCAGGCCCCAAAAACTTGGGCCCAACATGGGAAGGTCCGTACCGAATAAAACAAAAGGTTGAAGATGGGACATTCGGGCCTGCAATGGTTGACGGGATCTAGCTCCGAGGATATGAAATTGTGAGCATTTCTGATGCTATTTCACGTAGAAATATATTTGTACATAATTGAATGAGGCCATGTAATAAGACAGAATCTTTCATTTCCCATTTCCAATAAATGGCTTTCTGGATCTATCTTTACATTGCTTAAGAGTTGTGAAATGCGACCGACTCTAATTAATTTGCATATGTCTAATGTAGGTATGTAGGTATCCGGAGATAAGTGCCAACCGAACTTCCACGGTCCATGATCGGACCCTTATAATTCAATCATTCTCGTTGTTCGAAGATCGATACCACCTAACTCTTGCCCTTGACGTGGGGGCAGGAGTATAAAATAAATAGGATGGGGTTTGACCATCCACCAGCTAACCCTCACCCCTGACATGGGCGCAGGATTATAAATCAGAACAAACGTGATACGACCGTTCATCCACAAACTCTCACTCATGATATGGGGGCATGAGTATGACTTGAATTGGATGTGAGCGACCATCAAATCATTAATATCTTACCTGGAGTAGGTAAGGTCGAAGATCCATACCCGACATAAGGCAGGATCTTACTTATGAACTTCGGTCGACACTAGTAATTCGGCGCGATCGAAAATCACTACCCTGGAAAAGGATATTAGAACTGTTAGTTTAAGTGGTCTACCTCTACTAGTGCCTGGAGTTGGCATTTCTATGATTACTTAAATTCTGCTAGAGTGATGAAAGGCCGGGAATGTAACGACCCGTTATTTTCAACAATTGAAAATTGTTAATTTAGTAAGGTTTTGTGATTTAATGTTGGAAGAAATAAAATTTGTGGTTTAATAATATGAATGTAACTGGAATGAAATGTAATGGTATTAATTTAAGGTAATTGACAACTGCTTTAAATATAATGCCAATTAATTGAAATGATTGAAAAGTTATAATTGGATATAGATTGCAAATTAATTGTAATAATGTGTGTATTAATGGATAATTGGATTAAAAGGGTATTTGATAATTTAAATGTTGTATTAATTAAATAGTAAGTAATAAATTGTAATTGAATTAAATAAGTGTTGTGTAAATAACTATGACATATGTGTGTAGATAACAAATATAAAAATGTGATTAAATGTAGAAATGGTGACAATTGTTATTTGTTACCAATTTACTTAATCAATTATAATTAAATGAAATTAAATGCTACGTAAAATGAGTTAAGACACTGCAAATTTTGAATGTAATAAAATGTATGCAAATGTTAATTATATTTACAAGAAAATAATTAATGTAATAAAAAGAGTGAAACAAAGATATATTAATTTATTGCTGTTTTAAATTATAATATAATTGACAAAAATTCAATATAAGGGAAATATAGTAATTAATACAAATAAAAGGTGAAAATTAGAGATAATTAATGTAATAAAATATACAACAATGTTAACTACATGTGTAGAGTAATAATTGATTGAATTAAAAGATGGAAACCAAATTAAATAAATTTATTGGAATTAAATTATATTAATTTGATTTAATTATAGTTGAAATTGAACACTGTAATTACTATAATAATTAACACTGAATTGCTATGTAAATTTGCTTTAAGTTATTATAAATGTCTAAGAAATAAAAAAATGATGAAATTTGCTAATTTATAAATATTGAATTAAAAAGTGATCAATTAATTTAATTAATTAACGTGAAAATAGCTATTTTGGCCATTGTCTGGGATTCCAACGAAACCGGATTCATCAGATCCGTAATAGTGAATTATTGTAAGGTCTCAAGTTTCGTAGCGATCAGACTTGTCATTTGATCGTACGGACTCGAAACTCGTAGAAATTAATTTAATTAAAATCAATTTGGAATAAGCTGATTTTAAGCTAACTTCTTCATACGATGGAATTAGGACCTGAATCCTGTTGGGTTTAACAATATTGAAAACATCTATTTTGATATATAGAATGACCCATTTCTGTTTCAGGAACGAAACGTACTTTTCTAGTCATTTATCGTTCAACTTTCAAATCAATCTAGCCCGTTCGTTTCTAATTCTGATCAGCCTATAAATAGCCTGTTATAAACCCAAACTATTTCTTATTCTATTTGTCTGTATGTACAATTATATATGCTTCTCTATTTTCAATGGCGGTCAAACCAAAATCAATTGCAAATCAAAATCAAATAGGAAAATTTAAACTCCTCAAAATATATTAAATTATATATCGATCTAAAGCTTTCGACGAGTGCAACCTAGTTCTGCAGTCTGGTTTTCAATTTGGGTTTCAGTGTGGCTGGAATTGGGTGATGAAGTCTCGACCATTCGTTGCGTCTTGATCGACTTTGTCTGATCGTCGAATCGAAGGTATTAGGCTGTGGAGAGGACCGTGGGGAGTTCATCCATGCAAGTTGAAGGGTGATCGGACGGTTGGATCCATCAATTTAATTTGAATAGGATTTTAAACCCATGGCGGCGGCGGTCGAACCAAGAGGGGCGGAGGCTCTCGCAAGTGGCCAAGGAGGGAGTCGACACTTGCGAACTCGGCCAAGTGTTCTAACGTGGTCGCGATCATCATAGCTGCATGCAACAAGGCAGTTTGGTGGCGGTTGAACCATAGGGCGTGCGCGTTCGTGTGTTGTGTTGCGATGAGGATGATGGTGACGTGTCCTTTTACTTTCATTTTATGTTATTTAAATTTTAAATTGTTTAGTTGTTCTAATGTTAATAACTTTTTCATACGAGCTCGGATTTGGGCGTGGTTTCTTCCATTGCGATCGTATCAGGATTTCGGACGACAAAGAACTTGTTTGGTCAAATTCTGAGACTGTTTGAATTTTGGGCCAAATTAATTGATTGATGTTTGGTATGTTTTAATTGTTATCCTATTTAAATTTTATTTCTTTGCACTTAATCATTGTTTAATTTAACATTGAATTTAAATTTTCAATTTAATACATGTTATTAACTGCCAGTTATCTGTTGATATTTATTGATTGATTTGGAAGATGAATATTTGATTATTGATATTGGATGACTGGACGTTGTATTTTATATTATTATAACACTACAAGTTCTCTATGGGTTGAAATGATACATACCCGAACGAATCTTTAGATTAAGGAATAATCGTTATGGGTTGAAATGATAGACTCGGGATGTTTTATGGATTTTATTTAGTTCGGAATTGCGGTTTGAAATGATATATAACTGTAAAATTTTAATTTACGGATTGAAATGATAAATATCTGTATCACTTGACCCTTATATATTGACACCAGATTGGTTAAATTAAGTGATTTTTGAATTTTTAATTTGAGTTCAGTTAAATTGTATTTTTGAAAAAGAAATTTGGTTTATATAAACTGAAGTATTTTCGAAAGTCCAAGCGTAAATGTTGAAATTGAAATTGAATTTAATAAATTATTCAAAGGATTTAAATTGGAATTTCAAAGTTGAAGGGAAAAATATAAATGAATTTATCAGAAATTGGGTTATTGGAAATGGGTGGATATAACTTTGAAATCTATTTTACATTAATTTAAAATATTTTAATCAATTTAAAACTATTTTAATTTATTAAATCAGGTATAACCTATTTGATCTAATTTAACCTATTTTTCCTATTTTAAACTAATTAAATTCATTTAATCTATTTTAAATCTATTTAATATAATTTAAATCCATTTAATCTATTTTAAATTTATTTAATCTATTTAGAATTCTACTTATTATAATTTAAATCTATTTAATCAATAATTAATCTATTTAATCTATTTAAATCTATTTAAATCTAGTTAAATTAAAATTAAATCTATTTAAACTATTTTACTATTTAAACCATTTTAATTTATTTTAAACTATTATGACTATCTAAATTATTCTCTAAAATTGCAAACTGTGTAAAGTTGAAGTATTTATATCTAAATCCTTGATGATAATACAACTTAAAGTTGGAATTTGTTATTGATATCTTTTTGTGAAATGACATATTTGAGTAAATATGAATTAGAAAGTGAAGATGATTTCGAAAGTGATATGGTTTGAAATCGAATATGATATTTTGATATTAAGTGTGAATTGACTTTTGAAATGTAAAAGAACTATCCGGTGTTAAATAAGCATTTGGTTGTTAAAGAGACCGAGATCAGATATTGTCATACTCTCTGCCAATATCGAAAACCACTTTAACAACTGTGCATATGGTGGAGATTCCAGAAATGAAGTAGGATGGTTTGGTGAACGACTCTGTATAAGGCGTTTACCTGACCCTGACTCCTGTGAGTCAGCTTAGGTGTGACTAAAACAGGATCTATACCGGGCCAAGTGAGGTCGTACATCAGATCTGGCACATTTCTTCGATACCATACTATTACTTTATGATTGATTTGGTGGCCACCCTCGATTTTGATTATGGGAGTCTGTCCCAAGGTGGTCAGTAGTAGCTGCTAGGCGTTACCACCAGTCCAGGAGTGCAATTGGTATATCTACCCTGGCATTGCCTCGAGTGTCGTGTTCACATGCCCTATCGCACCTTCTACGAGTTTGTTTTGTACCATACCTATGGAGTGCCCTCTGTGTAAACCTCAAGTTTACGGAGGAGCGTACGATACTGTATAGGCTATGGGAATATAAAAATATGTTAAGGGAAATATGGGTAATGCCTTAAAGATATTTTAATACTTTATTGTAGATGCTATTATAATAGCGTATTGTACTACATAGTAGATAGTCTAACGGATCCTTAGGTTATGTGAATCTCAAACATCTCTTAAGTCATTGCACTTACGTTGACACTGGATAGAGGATGTCGAATCCCGTAAACATCTTTGATGCCATTAGACTAAAATTTATGTATAGTTGATTTAACTTACATCGGATCCTTTACTTCAGACTCGAGTGTTCTGTCTTTTCAATTCGTTCGGGTCTGTCGGAGCTTTTTAGTTTATCGAAGACTACTTTCTACCGGATGAAGACGAAGTTTTTGTACCATTATCTTTATTATATTTATTCCATCGCATCATGTTGTTCTATTGTATTTATTTATTTATTCCTATTTTTTGTAAATCTGATTTGTGTTGTAAAAGAATAATCAAATGTATTTATAAAATAGCTTTATGAACTATTATTTGATCATTATATTTTGGGATTCCATTGCAAGATTCTGTATTTGTTTTATTTTATTTTCTTCTTTTTCTTACTTACCCCATAACAATCTTCCCTTTTGAATGGTTTGAGTCTAACGTGTGTGGTTTATCGTCAATTTGAACCGTCCAAAAAGGCAGGTCGTTATAGCTGGTATTAGAGCATTGATTTAGCGATAACCTTAGCTTTGCGGGGTCTGACTCATTAGAGAATAGGGTAGTAATACCCTAGAACGAGTCACTGAGTGTATAAATATGTGAGAGCGTATTTGTTAGTCTTATAAATTGTTTTGTGTTGTGTTGATTTGTCCTATTTTGCATTTATAAATTTTGGTTGGTGCAAAGGACGCTATGACATCGATAGGAATTTCTATACACTTAATAGAACAGAACGACACAATATTGTTTTGAAATATAGGTAAACGAAATAATATTGCATATTATATATTTTTGTATATAAAATAATAAATTTTATAAGTGATATATTTGGTTGTAATATATTTGTTTGTTAGGCGGTGAAATTTATAAATATTGGTTGAAAATGAGATGGTAAATAAAATAAATATAAATTGAAGTTTTGAGAACTTAAGTTCCGAAATTTTGAAAATTTCTTTGAAAGATTTTGGAATACAATATTATATTTGGAAGTATTTTCTGATATAAATATTCCAATGTGATTTGAAAGAAATGTTTTAAAGGAATTTTGAAGGAAATAAGGTCTGTGGCTTCCCTCTGTCGTTGGAAAATAATTTCGGTGATGAGTGCATGCATCATCGACGTTCATTTTCGAGTTTCAAAATGGGAAGACCGTTGTAGTAATTTTACTGCACAATTGTTTTGATAAACTAATCTTGATTTTGAATTCCAAATGTGATTTTGTATATATATATAAACATATGATTATATATTATTTTAAAAAATTGAAACGAAACCCGGTTGTTTAGTTCTTAAGTTTCTGTAAATTAGAAACTGAAATTATTATAATGAAATGAAATCTTGACTATTTTGATAATTGGAAACTTTTAGTATTTGTAATTGGAAACTAGATGCCAAATGATAAATGAAATAGATAAGAAACTGAAATTTAGAAAACCGCAAATAAAAAGGAAATGAAAGTAAGAAAATGTAACTATTAAACATTTTGACTTAAAATAAATATGAAAACTTGCGTAACATTTTATTTCATTCTAAAAGACATCTATGTATAACTTGCCAAAATATTAAAAGTTGAAATGTTAAATAGTTTATGTGATATAATATTATACAAATAAAACTTTAGTAAACGAAATGGTTAATGGAATTATTTTTATAAATAAAAATTTTAATATTATAAATTGTTATAAACCAAAGAAAATAGTTTGAAATTCTATTAATTAAATGAAATAAAAGTAAATAATGTAAGAAAAATAATTGTAAACTTAAGTTGACATTTTAAGCTGTTTAAAATCAGATTGAATGTAAAAGGTGAAAACTGTAAGTAAATAATTATAAACTTAATTTAATATTGAAGCCAATTATAATTAAAATGAGTATTACATTAATTGAATGGTTATAACTTCAAAAAGCATTGAAATGATTTAGAAATGGATTTAATATTCTATAATACTATATATGGAAGGATGAATGTGAAAACAAATCATCCATAAATGGTGAATTAAATTGTAAAGAGATTTACATAATAAATAATCTAATAGTTGAAATGGAAATAACTTATGTAAGCAATGAATGTAAAGTAATAAAAAGAAAAATGGTATTGTATAAATCAATGGAAAATGAATTTTGTAAGTGATAAATGTAAAGAAATTAAACAAGCATTATATGAACAAATGAAAATTAACAGTGAATAACACGAAAAAGAAAGAGTAATAAGAATAAAACTTAAATAATATTTGACATTATTGTTTGTTTGACTTACGGATTGGGGCAAGGATACTTCTATTGTGTAGGATGTATAAATGATCTATTGAGTTTTATCTAAGCTTGTTGAGTGTATGGTATACTTAGTAGTTTATTTATCATTTTGTACGATTAAAAGTTTTTGAACCTAAAGAAACCCTTTGTTTTGATTGCTATGGATGGATGGTTTATAGTTTTGATTGCATGTGATGATGGTATGGTTTTGTTGCTTGTGACTATTACACGTTGTGCAGATTTATTGTGACTAATAGAGATAGCATAAATATTCTCTTTTATATAATTTTAACTCTTTTGGATTATATAAGCGAAATACAGGTTATGGAAGTAATAGCTACTACTTTTGGTTTCATAAATTAAGAGTTGTTTGCCCGACAAATAGGTACATTCTCGGATTACGGTTTTCTAGCCATATAATATTGTTTTTCCATGGTTTGGAGTATATTATTTTGAAAATATATGATATATATTGTTGTTATTGATGTGACTATTTCTCCCAGAGATCTCCTTACAAAGGAGATTCTGCCGAAATTTTCGTGAAATTTGGACTTAGAAATTTTTTTGAAATGTTTTCCAAACTTTTACGAACTTGAATATAAAGGATTTAATTGTTTATAAATTGATATATTTTATTTAAATTATTTGATTGTGTAAATTACTCATTTTTCAATTTGATATTTTGAATAATATATATTGATTATATAAATTACTTTGTTTTCTTTTCGAGGACGAAAAGTTTTGAGTGGGAGAGAGTGTAATAACCATAATTTTCGATAATTGAAAATTGCTAATTTAATAAGGTTTTGTGATTTAATGTTAGAAGAAATAAAATTTCTGGTTTAATAATAAGAATGTAACTGGAATGAAATGTAATGGTATTAATTTAAGGTAATTGATAACTGCTTTAAATATAATGCCAATTTATTGAAATGATTGAAAAGTTATAATTGGATGTAGATTGTAATTAATTGTAATAATGTGTGTATTAATGGATAATTGGATTGAAAGGACAATTGATGATTTAAATGTTGTATTAATTAAACAGTAAGTAATAAATTGTAATTGAATTAAATTAGTGTTGTGTGAATAACTATGACATTTTTGTGTAGACAACAATATACAAATGTGATTAAATGTAGAAATGGTGACAATTTTTATTTGTTACCAATTTATTTAATCAATCATAATTAAATAAAATTAAATGCTACGTAAAATGAGTTAAGACGATAATTGCAAAGTTTGAATATAATGAAATGTATGGAAATGTTAATTATATTTACAAGACCATAATTGACGTAATGAAAAGAGTGAAACGAAGATAAATTAATTTATTGAGGTTCTAAATTATAATAATTGACAAAAGCTCAATATAAGGGAAATATAGTAACCAATACAAATAAAAGGTGAAAATGGGAGAATATAAATGTAATAAAATATAAAACAATGTTAATTATGTATGTAGAGTAATAATTAATTAAATGAAAAGATCGAAATAAAATAAAATAAATTTATTGGAGTTGAAATTGAACGCTGTAATTAGTGTAATAATTAACACTGAATTGATATGTAAATTTGCTTCAAGTAATTATAAATGTCTAAGAAATAAAAAAATGATGAAAATTGTTAGTTTATAAATATTGAATTAAAATGTGATCATTTAATTTAATACTAGTTTAATTAATTAACGTGAAAATAGCCATTTTGGCCATTCTCTTGGATTTCAACGGAACTTATTTCATCGGATCCGTAATAGTGAATTATTGTAAGGTTTCAAGTTCCGTAGCGATCGGACTTGTCGTTTGATCGTACGGACTCAAAACGCGTAAAAGTTAATTTAATTGAAATCAATTTGGAATAAGCTGATTTTAAGCGAATTTCTTCATACGATGGAATTAGGACCTGAAACCTGTTCCGTTGAGTTTAAAAATATTAAAAACATCTATCTTGATATATGGAATCACCCATTTCCATTTCGGGAACGAAACGAGCTTTTCGACTTGTTTATCATTCAACTTTCAAATTGATCTAGCCCATTCATTCTATTTCTGATATGCTTATAAATAGCCTGTTATAAACCCTAACTATTTCTTATTCTATTTTTCTATACTTACAATTCTATCTGCTTCTCTCTTTTCATTGACAGTCAAACCAAAACCAATTCCAAATTCAATATCAAATCAAAATCATATCGAAAAATTTAAACTCCTCAAAATATATCAAATTATATATCGATTTGAAGCTCTCGACGAGCGCAAGCTTGATCTGCAGTCTGTTATTTGATTTGGGTTTAAGTGTTGCCAAAATTGGATGATGAAGTCTCAGCCATTCGTCGTGTCTTGATCCACTTCGTCTGATCGTCGAATCGAAGGTACTATGTTGTAGAGAGGGCCGAGGGGAGTTCATCCATGCAAGTTAAAGGGTGATTGGACGGTTGGATCGATTGATTTAATTCGAATAGGGTTTTAAACCCATGGCGGCGGCGGTCGAACAAGGGAACGGAGGATCTCACAAATGCCAAGTGGGGGAGTCAACGCTGGCGAACTCAGCCAGGTGTTCTGACGTGGTCGCGATCATCATAGTGGCATGTGGCATGGAAGTTTGGTGGTGGCTGAACCCTAGGGCGTGCGCATTCGTGTGATGTGTTGAGACGAGGATGATGGTGACGTGTCCTTTTACATTCATTTTATATTATTTAAATTTTAAATTGTTCTAACGTTAATAACTTTTGCATATGAGCTCGAATTTGGGCGCGGTTTCTTCCATTGCGATCGTATCGGAATTTCAGACAACATGGAACTTATTTGGTTTGATTCTGATACTGTTTGAATTTTAGGCCTTAATTTGGATTTTAATTCGATTTAAAATCGAAGGTGAGTGTTTAACCCACTCACAACTACTAAATTATCTTATGTTAGTTAAATTTAATTTATGATGTGATTAGAAATTGATTGATTGATGTTTGGTATGTTTTAATTGTCATCCTAGTTAAATTTGATTTCTTTGCATTTAATCATCGTTCAATTTAATATTGAATTTAAATTTTCAATTTAATACCTATTATTGATCGCCTGTTATCTGCTGATATTTATTGATTAATTTGGATGATGAATGTTAGATTATTGATATTAGATGACTGGACGTTGTATTTTATGTTGTTATAACACTGCAAGTTCCCTAAGGGTTGAAATGATACATACCCGAACGAATCTTTAGATTAGGAAAAATCGTTATGGGTCGAAACGATAGACTCAAGCAGTTTTATGGATTTTATTTAATTCAGGATTACGATTTGAAATGACATACAATCGTAAAATTTAATTTGCAGATTGAAATGATAAATATCCAAATCACTTGACCCTAGGGTAGAAAATTATATACGGACACAGGATTGATTAAATTAAGTGATTTTTGAATTTTGAATTCAGTTAACTGGTATTTTTGAAATAGAAATTTGATTTATATAAACTGAAGTATTTTTGAAAGTCCAACCATAAATCTTGAAATTTAATTTAATAATTGTTCAAAGGATTTAAATTGGAATTTCAAAGTTAAAAGGTCAAATATAAATGAATTTATTGGAAATTTGGTTATTGAAAATGGTTGGATATAACTTCAAAATCTATTTTAAATTAATTTATACTATTTTAATCAATTTAAAATTATTTTAATTTATTAAATCTAATATAACGTATTTAATCCAATTTAACCTCTTTTCTATTTTAAACTAATTAAATTTACTTTACCTATTTTAAATCTATTTAATATAATTTAAGCGCATTTAATCTATTTTAAATTTATTTAATCTATTTGAAAATCTACTTATTATAATCTAAATCTATTTAACTATAATTAATCTATTTAAAACATTTTAAATCTACTTAATCTATATTTAATATATTTAAATCAAATTAAATCTAGTTAAATTAAAATTAAATCTATTTAAACTATTTTACTATTTAAACTATTTTAATTTATTTTAAACTATTAAACAATATGACTATCTAAACTATTTTCTAAAACTGCAAACTGTGTAAAGTTGAAGTATTTATATCTAAATCCTTGATGATGATACAACTTAAGCTAGAATTTGAAATTGATACCTTTTTGTGAAATGACATATTTGAGTAAATATGAATTTGAAAGCGAAGACGATTTTGAAAGCGAATATGGTTTTGAAAGTGAATATGATTTCGAAAGTGGTATGGTTTGAAATCGATTATGATATTTTGATATTAAGTGTAAATTTAGTTTTGAAATGTAAAAGAACCATCAGGTGTGAAATATGCGTTTGGTTGTTAAAAAGACCGAGAACGGATATTGTCATACTCTCTGCCAATATCGAAAACCACTTTAACAACTGTGCACGTGGTGGAGATTCTAGAAATGAAGTAGAATGGCTTGGCGAACGATTATGTATGAGGTATTTACATGATCCTGAAACTCGTTAGTCAGCTTAAATGTGACTAAAACAGGAGCTATACTGGGCCAAGTGAGATCTCATCTCTGATCGGGCATATTTCTTCGATACCATACTATTAATTTGTGATTGATTTGGTGGCCACCCCTCGATTTTGATTATGGGAGTGTGTTCCGAGGTGGATGGTAGTAGCTGCTCGGCGTTCCCACCAGTCCTAGAGTGCATTTGGTATATCTACCCTGGCGTTGCCTTGAATGTCGTGTTTACATGCCCTATCGCGCCTTCTACGAGTTTGTTTTGTACTATACCTATGGAGTGCTCTCTGTATAAACCTCTAGTTTACGGAGGAGCGTATGATACTGTATACACTATGGGAATATAAAAATGTGTTAAGGGGGATATGGGTAACGCCTTAACGCTATTTTAATACTTTACTTTGCTGTAGACACTATTATAATAGCATATTGTACCACATAGTAGATAGTTTAACGGATCCTTAGAAGATGTGAATCCCAGCATCTTTTAAGTTATTGCACTCACGTTGACACTGGATAGGAGATGTCAAACCCCATAAACATCTTCGACGCCATTACACTCGTATTTATGTATCGTTGATTTAACTTACATAAGATCCTTTAGTTCTGACTTGGGTGTTTTGACTTTTCAATTCACTCGGGTCAGTTTGAGCTTTTCAGTTTATCGAAGACTGCTTTTTGGAGAATGAAGACGAAGATTTTGTTCTATTATCTTTATTATATTTATTCCATTGCATCATGATGTTCCGCTGCATTTGTTTATTTATTTATTTATTTATTTATTCCTGTTTTCTATAACCCTGATTTTGTGTTGCAAAAGAAATATCAAATGTATTTATAAAACAGCTTCATGAACTGTTATTTGATTATTATATTTTATCATTCCGCTGCGTGATTCTGTATGTGACTTATTTCCTTCTCTTCTTTTTCTTATTTACCCTATAAAAATCTATCCATTTGAATGGTTTGAGTTTGACATGTATGGTTTATCATCAATTTAAACCATCCAAAAAGGTAGGTCGTTACAGCTGGTATCAGAGCTTTGGCTTAGCGATAACCTTGGCTTTGCTGTCTCATAAGAGAATAGGATATTAATACCCTAGAATGAGTCGTTGAGTGTATATATATGAGAAAGAGTATTTGTTAGTGTTATAAATTGTTTTGTATTGTGTTGATTTGTTCCATTTTGTATTTATAAATTTCAGTCGGTGCATAGGACGCTATGACATATATAGGAATTTTTAAACACTTAATAGGACAGACCGATACAATATTGTTTTAAAATATAGGTAAACGAAATAATTTTGCCTAACATATATTTGTGTATATAAAATAATAAATTTTATAAATGATGTATTTGGTTGTAATATATTTGTTTGTTAGGTAGTGAAATTTATAAATATTGGTTGAAAATGAGATGGTAAATAAAATAAATATAAATTGAAGTTTTGAGAACTTTTGTTCCGGAATTTTAAAATTTTCTTTTGAAAGATTTTGAAATATAATATTATATATGGAAGTATTTTCCGATATAAATATTTCAATGTTATTTGAAAGAAATGTTTTAAAGGAACTTTGAAAGAAATAAGGTCTATTAGTCCCCTTTGTCATTGGAAAATAATTTCGGTGATGAATGCACGCATCATCAACGTTCATTTGTGAGTTTCAAAGTGGGAAGACCGTTGTAGTAATTTTACTGCACAATTGTTTTGACAAACTAATCTTGATTTTGGATTCCAAATTTGATTATATATATATATATATATATATATATAAAGATATGATTATAAATTATTTTAAACCATTGAAATGAAACCCGGTTGTTTAGTTCTTAAGTTTTTGTGAATTAGAAATTTAAATTACTATAATGAAATGAAATCTTGACTATTTTAATAATTGGAAACTTTTAATATGTGTAATGGAAAACTAGATGCCAAATGATAAATGAAACAGATAAGCAACTGAAATTTAGAAAACCGTAAATAAAAAGGAAATGAAAATAAGAAAATGTAACTATTGAACATTTTGACTAAAAATAAATATAAAAACTTGTGTAACATTTTATTTAATTCTAAAAGACATCTATATATAACTTGCCAAAATATTAAAAGTTGAAATGTTAAATAGGATATGTGACACAATATTGTACAAATAAAACTTTAGTAAACGGAAGTGTTCAATGAAATTATTTTTATAAATATAGGAATTTAATGTTATAAATTGTAATGAACTAAAGCAAATAGTTTTAAATGATACTAATTAAATGTAATAAAAGTGAATAATGTAAGAAAAATGATTGTAAACTGAATTTGACATTTTAAGCTATTTAAAATCAGATTGAATAGTAAAAGGTGAACACTGTAAGTAAATAATTATAAACTTAATTTAATGTTGAAGCCAATTGTAATTAAATGATTATTATGTTAATTGAATGGTTGTAACTTCAAAAAGCATTGAAATGATTTAGAAATGGATTTAATATTCAATAATACTCTATATGGAAGAATGAATGTGAAAAAGAAATCATCTTTAAATGGTGAATTAAATTGTAAAGGGATTTAAATAATAAATAATCTAAAAATTGAAATGAAATAACTTATGTAAGCAATGAATGTAAAGTAAAGAAAAGAAAAATGGTATTGTATAAATCAATGGAAAATGAATTTTGTAAATGATAATTGCAAAGAAATTAAACAAGCATTGTATGAAAAAAAATGTAAATTAACAGCGAATAACGTGAAAAAGAAAGAGTAACAAGAATAAAACTTAAATATTATTTGAAATTATTATTTGTTTGACTTATGGATCGGTTGGATCGATTGATTTAATTCAAATAGGGTTTTAAACTCATGGCGGCAGTGGTTGAACCAGGGAACGGAGGCTCTCGCAAGTGCCGAGGGGGGAGTCAACACTGGAGAACTCAGCCAGATGTTTTGACGTGGTCGCGATCATCATAGCGGCGTACAGCAAGGTAGCTTGTTGGCAGCTGAACCCTAGGGTATGCGCGTTCATGGGTTGTGTTGAGACGAGGATGATGGTGATGTGTCCTTTTACATTCATTTTATATTATTTAAATTTTAAATTGTTCTAATGTTAATAAATTTTGCATACGAGCTCGGATATGGACGCGGTTTCTTCTGTTGCGATCATATTGGAAATTCGAACGACGGAGAATTTATTTGGTTAAATTTTGAGACTGTTTGATATTAGGCCCTAATTTGGATTTTAATTGATTTAAAATCGAAGGTGAGTGTTTAACCCATTCACAACTACTAAATTATCTTATGTTAGTTAAATTTAATTTATGATGTGATTGGAAATTAATTGATTGACATTTGGTATGTTTTAATTGTCATTCTAGTTAAATTTGATTTCTTTGCATTTAATCATCGTTTAATTTAACACTGAATTTAAATTTTCAATTTAATACCTGTTATTCATCGCCAATTATCTGTTGATATTTATTGATTGATTTGGATGATGAACTTTTGATTGTTGATTTTAGATGACTGGACGTTGTATTTTATATTGTTATAACACTATAAGTTCCTTATAGGTTGAAATGATGCATACCCGAACGAATTTTTAGATTAGGGAAAAATCGTTATAGGTTGAAACGACGAGCGTTTTATGGATTTTATTTAATTGGGGACTGCGGTTTGAAATGATATGTAACCATAAAGTTTTAATTCGTGGATTGAAATGATAAATATCCGTATCACTTGACCCTAGGGTAGAAAATTATATACGGACACGGGATTGATTAAATTAAGTGATTATTGAATTTTTAAATTTTGAATTCAGCTAACTGGTATTTTTGAAATAGAAATTTGATTTATATAAACTGAAGTATTTTTGAAAGTCCAGCCGTAAATGTTGAAATTGAAATTGAATTTTTCAAAAGATTTAAGTTGGAATTTCAAAGTTGACGGGTCAAATATAAATGAATTTATAGGAAATTTGGTTATTGAAAATGGTTGGATATAACTTTGAAATCTATTTTAAATTAACTTATACTATTTTAATCAATTTAAAATTATTTTAATTTATTAAATCTAATATAACTGATTTAATCCAATTTAACCAATTTCTTTTCTAATTTAAACTAATTAAATTTACTTAATCTATTTTAAATCTATTTAATATAACTTAAGTCCATTTAATCTATTTTAAATTTATTTAATCTATTTAAAAATCTACTTATTATAATTTAAATCTATTTAGTCTATAGTTAATCTACTTAAAACATTTCAAACCTAATTTAATCTACTTAGTCTATATTTAATCTATTTAAATCAATTTAAATCTAGTTAAACCAAAATTAAATCTATTTAAACTATTTTACTATTTAAAATATTTTAATTTACTTTAAACTATTATGACCATCTAAACTATTTTCTAAATTGCAAACTGTGTAAAGTTGAAGTACTTATATTTAAATCCTTGATGATGATACAACTTAAGTTGGAATTTGGAATTGATACCTTTTTATGAAATGACATATTTGAGTAAATATGAATTTGAAAGTGAAGACGATTTTGAAAGTGAATATGGTTATGAAAGTGAATATGATTTCGAAAGTGATATGGTTTGAAATCGAATATGATATTTTAATATTAATTATGAATTGACTTTTGAAATATAAAAGAACCAACCGGTGTGAAATAAGCCTTTGATTGTTAAAGAGATCGGGATCGGATATTGTCATACTCTATGTCAATACCTAAAACCACTTTAACAACTGTGCACATGGTGGAGATTCCAGAAATGAAGCAGAATGGTCTGGCGAACAATTCTGTATAAGGTATTTACATGATCCTAACACCCGTGAGTCAGCTTAGATGTGACTAAAGCAGGAGCTATACCGGGTCAAGTGAGGTCGCACCTCTGGTCGGGCACATTTCTTCGATACCATACTATTACTTTGTGATTGATTTGGTGACCACCCCTCGATTTTGATTATGGGAGTGTGTTCCAAGGTGGACGGTAGTAGCTACTAGGCGTCACCACCAGTCTGGGAGTGCAATTGGTATATCTACCTTGGCATTGCATCGAGTGTCGTGTTCACATGCCTTATCGCACCTTCTACGAGTTTGTTTTGTACCATACTTATGGAGTGCCCTCTGTGTAAACCTCCAATTTACGGAAGAGCGCACGATACTTTACAAACTATGGGAATATGAAAATGTGTAAGGGGGTATGGGTAACGCTTTAACGCTATTTAAATACTTTACTTTACTGTAGACACTATTATAACAGCGTATTGTACCATACAGTAGATAGTTTAACGGATCCTTAGAAGATGTGAATTCCGAGCATCTCTTAAGTTATTGCACTCATGTTGACACTGGATAGGAGATGTCAAACCCCATAAACATCTCCAACGTCATTACACTCATATTTATGTATCAGTGATTTAACTTACATAAGATCTTTTAGTTCTGACTTGGATGTTTTGACTTTTCAATTCGCTCGGGTTAGTTTGAGCTTTTCGGTTTATCGAAGACTGCTTTCTAGAGGATAAAGACAAAGATTTTGTACTATTATCTTTATTATATTTATTCCATTGCATCATGCTGTTCCGCTGCATTTATTTATTTATTCCTATTTTCTGTAACTCTGATTTTGTGTTGCAAAACAATAAATCAAATGTATTTATAAAACAGCTTCATGAACAGTTATTTGATTATTATATTTTATCATTTCACTACGAGATTCTGTATTTGTTTCGTTTCCTTCTTTGCTTTTTCTTATTCTTAATTACCCCATAGCAATCTTCCCATTTGAATGGTTTGAGTCTGACATATGTGGTTTATCGTCGATTTAAACATTCAAAAAGGTAGGTCATTACACCTGGTATCAGAGCTTTGGCTTGGCGATAACCTTTGCTTTGTGGGGTATGTCTCATTAGAGAATAGGATAGCAATACCCTAGAATGAGTCGTTGAGTGTATATATATGAGAAAGCGTATTCGTTAGTGTTATAAATTGTTTTGTATTGTGTTTATTTGTCCCGTTTTGGTATTTATAAATTCCGACCGGTGCATAGGACACTATAACATCAATAGGAATTTTTAAATACTTAATAGGACAGACAGATATGATATTGTTTTGAAATATAGGTAAACGAAATAATTTTTCCTAATATATTATTGTCTATAAAATATTAAATTTTATAAATGATATATTTGGTTGTAATATATTTGTTTGTTAGGTAGTGAAATTTATAAATATTGGTTGAAAATGAGATGGTAAATAAAATAAATATAAATTGAAGTTTTGAGAACTTTTGTTTCGGAATTTTGAAAATTTCTTTTGAAAGATTTTGGAATATAATATTATATTTGGAAGTATTTTCCGATATAAATATTTCAATGTGATTTGATAGAAATATTTTAAAGGAATTTTAAAGGAAATAAGGTTTATTACTCCCCTCTGTCGTTGGAAAATAATTTTGGTGATGAGTGCACGCATCATCGACGTTCATTTTCAAGTTTCAAAGTGGGAAGACCGTTGTAGTAATTTTACTGCACAATTGTTTTGATAAACTAATCTTGATTTTGAATTCCAAATATGATACTATTATATAAAAAGATATGATTATAAGCTATTTTAAACAATTGAAATGAAACCCGGTTGTTTAGTTCTTAAGTTTTAGTAAATTAGAAACTTAAATTATTATAACGAAATGAAATCTTGACTATTTTAATAATTGAAAACTTTTAATATGTGTAATTGGAAACTAGATGCCAAATGATAAATGAAATAGATAAGAAACTGAAATTTAGAAAAACGTAAATAAAAAGGAAATGAAAATAAGAAAATGTAGCTATTGAACATTTTGACTTAAAATAAATATGAAAACTTGTGTAACATTTTATTTCATTCTAAAAGACATCTATATATAACTTGTCAAAATATTAAAAGTTTAAATGTTAAATAGGATATGTGATACAATATTATACAAATAAAACTTCAGTAAACGAAAGCGTTCAATGGAATTATTTTTATAAATAAGAATTTTAGTGTTATAAATTGTTATAAACTAAAGCAAATAGTTTGAAATGCTACTAATTAAATGTAATAAAAGTGAATAATGTAAAATGGTTGTAAACTTAAGTTGACGTTTTAAGCTATTTAAAATCAGATTGAATAGTAAAAGGTGAACACTGTAAGTAAATAATTATAAACTTAATTTAATGTTGAAGCCAATTATAATTGAATGAGTATTACGTTAATTGAATGGTTTTAACTTCCGAAAGCATTGAAATGATTTAGAAATGGATTTAGTATTCAATAGTACTATATATGGAAGAATGAATGTGAAAAATAAATCATCCATAAATGATGAATTAAATTGTAAAGAGATTTACATAATAAATAATCTAATAATTGAAATGGAAGTAACTTATGTAAGCAATGAATGTAAAGTAATGAAAAGAAAAATGGTATTGTATAAATCAATGGAAAATGAATTTTGTAAGTGATAAATGTAAAGAAATTAACCAAGCATTGTATGAACAAATGAGAATTAACAGTGAATAACGTGAAAAAGAAAGAGTAACAAGAATAAAACTTAAATATTATTTTGAATTATTGTTTTTTTGACTTTAAGTTTCTGTACCTAAACAAATTCTTTGTTTTGATTTCTATGGATGGATGGTTGATTTTTTTGATTGCATGAAATTATTGTATGGTTTGTTGCTTATGACTATTATACGTTGTGCTGATTTGGTTGTGATTAATAGAGATAACATAAATATTCTCTTTTTTACAATTATTAACTCTTTTGGATTATATAAGCGAAATACTGGTTATGGAAGTAATAGCTACTTCATTTGGTTTCATAAATTTAGCGTTGCACGACAAATAGGTATGTTTTAGGATTACGATTTTATAGCGATATTATGTTGTTTTTTCGTGGTTTGGGATATATTATTTTGAAACTATGTTTTTATGTGGTATATATTGTTATTATTGATGTTACTGTTTCTTCCAGACCTCTCCGTACAAAGGAGACTCTTCCGAAATTTTCCGTGAATTTAGGACTTAGAAAATTTTTCGAAACCTTTTCCAAACTTTTGTTAACTTGAAAATAAAGGACTTAATTGTTTATAAACTGATATATTTTATTTAAATTATTTAATTATGTAAACTAATCGTTTATCAATTTAATATTTTGAATAAGATATATTAATTATATAAATTACTTCTTTTTTCTTCTTTTCCCTTTCGAGGATGAAAAGTTTTGAGTGAGGGGGATTGTAACAACCCATCATTTTCGGTAATTCAAAATTGTTACTTATTAAGGTTTTGTGATTTAATATTGGAAGAAATAAAAATTTTGGTTTAATAATAAGAATGTAACTGGAATGAAATGTAATGGTATTAATTTAAGGTAACTGATAACTGCTTTAAATATACTGCCAATTAATTGAAATGATTGAAAAGTTATAATTGGATATAGATTGTAAATTAATTGTAATAATGTGTGTATTAATGGTTAATTGGATTAAAAGGGCAATTGATAATTTGAATGTCCTATTAATTAAATAGTAAGTAATAAATTGTAATTGAATTAAATAAGTGTTGTGTAAACAACTATGACATTTGTGTGTAGATAACAAACATACAAATGTGATTAAATGTAGAAATGTGACAATTGTTATTTGTCACCAATTTATCTAATCAATTATAATTAAATTAAATTAAATGCTACTTAAAATTAATTAAGACGATAACTACAAATTTTGAATGTAATAAAATTTATGGAAATGTTAATTACATTTACAAGACAATAATTGATGTCATAAGAAGAGTTAACACTGTAATTAGTGTAATAATTAACACTGAATTGATATGTAAATTTGCTTTAAGTTA
This sequence comes from Allium cepa, assembly GCA_030765085.1. NCBI lineage: Eukaryota > Viridiplantae > Streptophyta > Magnoliopsida > Asparagales > Amaryllidaceae > Allium > Allium cepa. The sequence continues at coordinate 822,399,776 of CM060935.1, read as the reverse complement.
TTATAAATGTCTAAGAAATCAAAAAATAATGATGAAATTTTTAGTTTATAAATATTGAATTTAAAAGTGATCAATTAATTTAATTAATTAATGAAAATAGCCATTTTGGCAACTGTCTCGGATTCCGACGAAACTTGATTCAACGGATCTGTAACGGTGAATTATTTTAAGGTTTCAAGTTTTGTAGCGACCAGACTTGTCGTTTGATCGTACGGACTCAAAATGCATAAAATCAATTTATTTGAAATCAATTTGGAATAAGTTGATTTTAAGCTAACTTCTTTATACGATGGAATTAGGACCTGAAACCTATTCCATTGAGTTTAAAAATATTAAAAACATCTATTTTGATATATGGAATGACCCATTTTCGTTTCGGGAATGAAACAGGCTTTTCGGCTCGTTTATCGTTCAACTTTCAAATCGATCTAGCTCATTCATTTCTATTTCTGATCTTCCTATAAATAGCCTGTTATAAACCCTAATATTTCTTATTCTATTTGTGTGTACGTACAATTCTATCTGCTTTTCTCTTTTCAGTGGAAGTCAGACCAAAACCAATTCCAAATTCAATTGCAAATAAAAATCAAATCGAAAATTTTGAACTTTTCTAAATTATATATCGATTTAAAGCTCTCAATGAGCGCAAGCTAGATCTGCAGTCTGTTTTTCGATTTGGGTTTCAGTGTGGCCAGAATTGGGTGATGAAATCTCAGCTATTCGTCGTGTCTTGATCGACTTTGTTTGATCGTCGAATCGAAAGTAGTAGGTTGTGGAGAGGGCCGAGGGGAGTTCATCCATGCAAGTTGGAGGGTGATCGAATGGTTGGATCGATCGAAATTAAATAGGGTTTTAAATCTATGGCGGCGGCGGTCGAACCAAGGGGGGAGGAGGCTCTCGCAAGTGGCCGAAGGGGGTAGTCAACGCTGGCGAACTCGGTTAGGTGTTCAGATGCGGTCTCGATCATCATAGCAGCGTGCGGCAAGGCAGTTTGGTGGCGGCTGAACCCTAGGGCGTGCACATTCGTGTATTGTGCTGAGACGAGGATGATAGTGATGTGTCCTTTTACATTCAATTTATATTATTTAAATTTTAGAATGTTCAATTGTATGTGTTAATAACTTTTGCATACAAACTCGGATTTGGGCGTGGTTTCTTCCATTGTGATCGTATCAGAATTTCAGATGACATGGAACTTGTTTGGTTGAATTTTGCTACTGTTTGAATTTTAGGCCCTATTTGGATTTTAATTCGATTTAAAATCGAAGGTGAGTGTTTTAACCCACTCACAATTACTAAATTATCTTATTTTAGTTAAATTTAATTTATGATGTGATTAGAAATTAGTTGATCAATGTTTGGTATATTTCAATTGTCATTCTAGTTAAATTTGATTTATTTGAATTTAATCATCGTTCAATTTAATATTGAATTTAAAATTTCAATTTAATACCTGTTATTGATTGCCAGTTATCTGTTGATATTTATTGATTGATTTGGATGATGAATGTTTGATTGTTGATATTGGATGACTAGACGTTGTATTTTATAATGTTATAATACTGCAAGTTCCTATGGGTTGAAATGATACATATCCCAATGAATTTTTAGATTAGGGAAAGATCGTTATGGGTTGAACTGATAGACTCAAGTGATTTTATGGATTTTATTTAATTCAAGATTGCGGTTTGAAATGATATATAACTGTAAAATTTTAATTTGCGGATCAAAATGATAAATGTTTATATCAATTAACCCTAGGGTAGAAAATTATATGCGGACACCGGATTGGTTAAATTAAGTGATTTTTGAATTATTAAATTTTGAATTCAGTTAACTGGTATTTTTGAAATAGAAATTTGATTTATATAAACTAAAGTATTTTCGAAAGTCCAAGCCTAAATGTTGAAATTTAAATTAAATTTAATAAATTGTTTAAAGGATTTAAATTAGAATTTCAAAGTTGAAGGGTCAAATATAAATGAATTTATCGAAAATTGGTTTATTGGAAATGGTTGGATATAACTTGGAAATCTATTTTAAATTAATTTAAACTATTTTAATCAATTTAAAGCTAGTTTAATCTATTAAATCTAGTATAACCTATTTAATCCAATTTAACCTAATTTTTCTATTTTGAACTAATTAAATTTAATTAATCTATTTTAAATCTATTTAATATAATTTAAATCCATTTAATCTATTTTAAATTTATTTAATCTACATAAAAATCTACTTGTTATAATTTAAATCTATTTAATCTATAATTAATCTATTTAAAACATTTCAAACCTAATTAAATCTATTTAATCTATATGTAATCTATTTAAATCAATTTAAATCTAGTCAAATCAAAATTAAATCTATTTAAACTATTTTAATATTTAAACTATGTTAACTTATTTTAAACTATTAAACTTTTATGACTATCTAAACTATTTTCTAAAATTACAAACTGTGTAAAGTTGAAGTATTTATATTTAAATCCTTGATGATGATACAACTTAAGTTGGAATTTGGAATTGATACAATTTTGTAAAATGACATATTTGAGTAAATATGAATTTGAAAGTAAAGACGATTTTGAAAGTGAATTTGGTTTTGAAGGTGAATATGATTTCGAAAGTGACATGGTTTGAAATTGAATATGATATTTTGATATTAAGTATGAATTGACTTGTGAAATGTAAAAGAACCATCTGGTGTGAAATAAGCCATTTAGTTGTTAAAGAGATCGAGATCAGATATTGTCACACTCTTTGCCAATACCGAAAACCATTTAAACAACTGTGCACGTGGTGGAGATTCCAGAAATGAAGCAAGATGGTTTGGCGAACGATTCTGTATGAGGTATTTACGTGACCTTAGCTCCCGTGAGTCAGCTTAGATGTGACTAAAGTAGGAGCTATACCGGGCCAAGTGAGGTCGCACCTCCGATCGGGCACATTTCTTCGATACCATACTATTACTTTGAGATTGATTTGGTGGCCACCCCTCGATTTTGATTATAGGAGTGTGTTCCGAGGTAGGCGGTAGTAGATGCTAGGCGTTACCACCAGTCCGAGAGTGCAATTGGTATATCTACCCTGGCATTGCCTCGAGTGTCGAGTTCACATGCCCTATCGCTCCTTCTACGAGTTTATTTTGTACCATACCTATGGAGTGCCCTCTGTGTAAAACTCCAGTTTACGGAGGAGCGTACAATACTGTATAGACTACGAGAATATAAAAATGTGTTAAGGGGAACATGGGTAATTCCTTAGCGCTATTTTAACACTTTACGTTACCGTAGACACCATTATAATAGCGTATTGTACTACATAGTAGATAGTTTAACGGATATTTAGAGATGTGAATCCCAAACATCTCTTTAGTTATTGCACTCATGTTGACACTGGATAGGAGATGTCAAACCTTGTAAACATCTCCAACGCCATTACACTCATATTTATGTACTATTGATTTAACTTACATAAGATCCTTTAGTTCTGACTCGAGTGTTTAGTCTTTTCAATTCGATCGGGTCAGTCTGAGCTTTTCATTTTACCGAAGACTGCTTTCTAGAGGATGAAGACGAAGATTTTGTACTATTATCTTTATCATATTTATTCCATCGCATCATGTTGTTCCACTCCATTTATTTATTTATTCCTGTTTTCTTTAACTCTGATTTTGTGTTGTAAAAAATAATCAAATGTATTTATAAAACAGCTTCATGAACTGTTATTTGATTATTAAATTTTGTCATTTCGCTACGAGATTCTATATTTATTTTATTTCCTTCTCTTCTTTTTCTTATTTACCCCATAACAATCTACCCTTTTGAATGGTTGAATCTGATGTATGTGGTTTATCGTCGATTTAAACCATCCAAAAAGGCATGTCGTTACAGGGAAATTAGAAAATGGGGTAATGACTTATTCTGATGACGATAATAAAAAAAGATGGATCATGGGTACATTGATTGGAAAGTGCATCTTTTGAATAACTTAGTTAAATTCACACCAATACTTAACAAAACAAAAACCTTTGTTATTCACATAGAACTTAGAAAGATAATTGTAGATTATATATACGCCCAAATAAAAAGCAAAAGAGGAGGCCGAATCCGCACAAATATCAATCGAGAAAACAAAAGTGGACAATCAAAAAGAGACCAAGTGTCATACAACCGAAAAACACAAAGAAGATGGATGATCACTTCTTGATCCTCTTAATTCTCTCCTTCCACTCCTCCTTCTCTATAGAAGATGGCGTACTGGATCTTTCCAGTTGCTTCTTTGTCTTTCCCCTGCTTCCTTTACCTTTGGATGGAGTGCTTTGTAATGATCCAATATGCATGCTCTAGGTGCTTCCAGGTGGAGGAATGGTGATGGGAGCATAGATAGTCTGATCGGGCAGAGCTATGGATAGCGAGCAAGGAAAAGTCTCCAGTTTCCCCGGCTTGACCTTTTGGCTAGGACTAGTTCCTGCTCGATGACACTTACGGTCGGATCGCCTTGTCTCTTTCACCACAAGCAGTTCAACTCTTCGCAGTAGTACTGAGCATGTTGGAGAGTGTCATTCTTCTCTTTTGTCTCACTCTCGGGTTTGGTCCACAGGTCAATTACTTTCTTGTTTGCGGCGTCTCTTTCCATCACTAAGGCATGATTCCCATGATGCGTAGCCTCAATCTCATCTCGATGCATTTTTCTCTCATCTTCAAGCACCTTAATGGCGTCCTTAGCTTTCTTCTTAGCTTCGGCTCGCGATTTCCTTAAATCTTCAGCCTTATCATCGAGATGTGCAATGATCCTTTTGTCTCACACTGTCATGAGATTTATATTATCAATCTCGAATTGCCTTTCTCTTCAGACCTTGGATATTATCTCAGGTACCTACAACCATTCATTGTACAGGTTATAAGCATCTTTTATACAAGTGATGGTCATATCTTGGATGTTAGGTGGAATTCTCTTCAAGTTGGGCATGAACATGAGCCCATCAAAACAAACACCTAGAATTTGTTCTTTCAATTCATCCATTCAAGCGTTGGCGCAAGTTCTTATTCCTACTAACGATCGAAGCTTCAATCGATTATTTGTCGGCTATATGATAGGAAGTCTCAGAAATTCTTTAATGATGCCTATGGTCGAAGGATCAACTGGAGTGAGAGGGTGCCAAGTGCTGCATAGGAATGGAAGTTGGAAGAGGTGCGTGAGAAACATCGCCTGGTGGCAAGTCATTGTGGCGATCAGAATGCCTATCTAAGCATCTGGGCGGAGGTGACCTGGATCTGGAATGATGTTTGAAAGCAGAATCGAGCGAATGATAATCTTTATCCTAACTTCCTCTATCGTGACTGCCTCTATCTCGGCTAGATCGGTAACCAGACTCGAAATCTTGACAACTGCCCTGATGATATGAGCCTGGACGATGCCTATATGATCGCTATGCTTTTTCCTTAAGAGACTGATATATGTACTTCTTCTCCATGGATCTTGCAAATGAAACAAGAACGAATTAGTTTCGACTATAAAAGATGCAAGCCGAGTGCAACATAGTGCCATGAAATGCACGTGTCTGTGAGTGTCCTAGTGTCCCCTCGACGGACCATGTTTTGGAGCTTTGCTCATAAGGGAGATATCACGTATGCTGATGGGAGGAATGTCATCATTAAAGAGGATGGGGGAGTCAAGACCCTCGAGGCTTATGCCAACAGATGCCAAAGGAGTCAAACTTGGCAGGAATCGACCCCAACTTAGAGAATGTATCTATAGAAGGAAGAGGAGGAGTTTTCTCAACAGTCGTAATGGGTGAAATTTGTGTAGAAGTCTACGCCTTGGAAATTTTCACGACTACTCTCTTCTTTGGGGAAGATTGTTGGTCCTCTATGGGTTGTTTAGCCAAGGACTTATGGCCCACATTAGTATATCATGGATAGCTTCATCGTTTCCACCTATAATTAGACCTTCCTCAGCATGTTATTCTCTTTCTTTAACATTTTCTTCAACTTCTTCCTTAAACCTAGGATTGAGGGTACATCTGGATTAACCTCGACTCCTCCATGCGAGTTATTGTCATCGTCGTCATTGTCATCATCACTAGCGACCACTTGGACTAGACCAGTGCTGCGGCCCGCTTCTAGCAGGTTATGGGCTAGGCGATTCTTGTCGGAGAGAAGAACTGCAGTGTCACTATCCCTTTCTAGAAGTGTCTTGAGAACTCTAATACCATCGATAAGATCGCGCTGCTGGGCCTTGCCGGAACATCTGAATGATAGAAAGAGTATGAGTTAAGTTCGATAACTGACAAGGCAAACTCATAGTGAACAAATGAGATAGAACTTACGTCTTGATATCCATCTTCGAGCAAACCCAGGTGGACATCGTATGTAAAACCATTCACTTTTCAAATAGCTCAACTTATTTCATGTGACAGTGACAACTCTGCAATTCTTTGCTGGCTCTAAGTAAGTCAAGGAAGGATTTCCCTATCGGCTCTTAAAACTATATGCGTACAGGATTTCCTTGTCACTGGGCACTCGGTGCAAATTTTGAATGAAAATAATGTACATGTGTATGCACATACGTGAACCTATCCAGAACCGACAACTAGAATCAAAGGCAATTGGATATAATCCTAGGAAATTCACAAAAGGAACCAATTCAAAATTACAGAGTTTGGAATGACAGATCACAAGAGCATGCTTCAGACTTATAATGTCAGATGCAAATGGAACATTGCGACGGATGGCTATAGATATAACTTTTCATAGAATCGATTCACAAGAAGGATAACGACCATTCGAAACATAGAGTGGAGTCTTTCATAGAAGTCTTGACTCATCTCGATTCAAAGCACATCATGTTTGAAACGAGATGTACTTTGGAGGGTTAGTGTTATCCATCCTTTTTACCAGACAGTATTCAGATAGATTGGACAAGTTGTACTTGGAGTTATCAAGGCAAGAAGCCTAGATAGAAAGCCTAAGAATCCAGGAACCAAGCACAAGTAGAGCCACAGGACAAATACTAAACCAACCCAAGACAAGAGAAGTAGAAACCTACCTAAGTGGTGAATCAATACCGATCCAAATTTTCTCAACCAACGGTACCTATCTTTTGCCTACTTACTCAACTTGATGTTAGAAGCCAACTTCGATTGTTATTTTGTATTTCCAATGAAATTTGCTATTAATTTCCATAAGTACTCGAATCAACAACTTTGTTCTTTCACGGATCGATTGCTTGAGCGTAGAAACAAGCAAATCTTGATGCGGATAAGCTTAAAATCATGAAGCTAACCACAAGACGATCCAATACAAAGAGTTCAAAGCAACCATTTCAGCCATCTCTTGGATCAGTACTGATCCAAGCCCATTGATCGGTGCCAATCTACACAAACTAATGAGGTGTTCCTCTATTTCTTTGGAGAAATGGTCCATGGCGTGGAAAACAAGGTGGAGATCTTTTGGGCAAGATTTTTGGCTTCCAATGTCTATAAATAGAGGGGCAAAGCTCATTTCTAAGAATCTTTTTGGCTCTTGCTTTCCTAACTCTAATTTCCTGTAATCAACGTCAGATTTATACCAATCCATAAGAACTCCTGCTTGTAATCAGCAAGATAATCAATAAAATCACTAAGTGGATGTAGGCCAAGATTAGCCGAACCACTAAAAATTGTTGTGTGTTCTATTCTACTTGCTTTCATATAAATTTCTTTAGTTTTCACTCTTTACTTAATCTTCTAGGTATTTGTGCCATTTTTAGTTCAAACAATAAGAAAGGTTAAATGTTATCCTTTCATTTTTCTAATAATGTTCCCGCTAGACTTTTATGTTTCTTATGCCCTATGAGAAAATATAGAAATATTTTAATATCACCAGTGGATGTTAGGACTCGCTTATCTTATAATTCCGAACTTGAGGATGATCGATAAATCATAGGCCTACAAGTGATAGATACAAATTTATTGATTGTACCATATACAACTCCTAATCCATGGTTTTTGTCCTAATCTCATGTTGACTTGAATAAGATCAACAAGTCGAGAGAGATTATTCATTCGTACATACCATTTGGTGAAGACCTAAGTATATTTCATGTACCTTGAGGAATATCAACAACTATGTACATGTACCTTACCTCGTCTAGTCAATGTATTAATAGTAACACACATAATATTCCTAGCTTGAGGATAATTAATAACTAAAGTGTATGCAAATAAACTATTAATATATAAATGGTAGATGAAAACTTGTATATTCATATTATATGTATACATTTTACTTTTTCCTTAAATCTAAGTAAGGTTTCTTATGGTTCCACTCAAGTTTTATACGTTCATATTATATAAGATTATTTCATTAACGTTTTATAATTTAGTTCACTTATATAGTATATGCATGTATCTTATTAATTAAATCTTATTTAAATTAATTTTAGTTCTTATTAATCAAATCGTATTTAATTATTTTAATTTATTTTATAATTTAATTCACTTATATAGTATATACTATATATTTACGTAATTTATCTGTAATATCAATATATATATATATATGCAAATTTTAGTTAATTAACTTTTAATTCATTTTGTTTAGTAAATTTTATTTAATTGAACAATTTAGTTAAATATTTTAATTAATTTATCATAAATAATTTTGAGATAAATTAATAACTATAACAACTATAGTTATACATATATATCAAAATATATGTTTTACTCAATTAATTTTTAAGTTAACTATTTTATTTTATTTAACTAATCATATTAATTAAATTGTAAATTCCAAAATTTCAAAATTAATTATTTAGTTTCTTAATATAAATTTGGAAAATTGGAATGCATTTTATAACTTATATAAAATTTCACTTTTATATTTAAGTTAACTTTTAAATTTAAAATATAATTTTAAAGTTTTAAGCAAATTTTGAAAATCAGCCCAAGACCCAAAATCAATGGAGGCCTTTATACTGGGATAACCTTTAGGCTTACTTTATCCTTTAGGCAAGGTCAGTAGCTAGTTAGGCAAAGTACTTGTTAATAAACCTAATAGTTGACCATATTTTCCATCAACCTCAAGATTGCACTATGAAAAGCAAAGATTACTTAATAATCGTTTAGTTTAAGAGCTAAAATAAGCATTCAATAGGCAAATGACATAAGATATAGAGTGGTTCAGCAAAGCTGTCTATGCCCACAATGTATTCCTCTTATTATATGGCTCTCTTACAGCTACATGGAATTATAATATATACAACAAGATAAAGGGATGACTTAAGACTAGTGTTGCTACTAATCTTGAGAGCTTGTTGAGCTTAGAACTGAAGATGGTAAGCTGCTATAAGAATCTGCTACTTGATGCCAATCTAGGGATGTGATATCGTGAGTCATTGATAGACCTTTGGATAAATCGACCTTAGGCGGGTGGCGACCAACAACCGAATGGTCAACCCTAGTCGGGTGATGATCAACAACCCCTTTGAAGTTGCCATGTATGGGATATTTATAGTGGTTCAAAATGATGCTGGGACAGTCGAGATGATGCAATAAAATTGGCAAGAAAGATGTTGCGATGTATATCTGATTAATGAGGGACAACTGGAGAAGTGAAGAAAATCAACGGCAGAAGTCAACAAAAACAGAGGATGCCATGCCCTTGCCATTCTGGTAAAGTTAATGCACAGTGACCGCATGTTGCATAGTATGCTCTATGCAGAAGAGGACTCACTTGGTTGTACTTCTTTATCGGTCTTGTCTTTATGTTGATGTGGTGAGACGAACCAGGTAGGCAAGCCTTTTCCTAAGCATATGGAAAGAGATAGGAAACTATTGGAGGTTGTGCTGAAGGAACGAGCCAAGCTGGATGGGCTTGTCTACGCCGCTCAAAATGATACGGGTGGCCAACTATATGGTTGCTTGCGGGGGGCTTTATCGGAGCAGAGTAGGCAAGCCATTCCTAAAGAAAACCAGGGATACATTAATCGACGAATTGGTTAAGGAAGGTACTCGAGTAGGCTGGCCGTTTGGAAACCAACTGGCTATAAGAGGGGACCTGACAATTGGGACCAGGCTAAGTAATGCGGATACCTTGCTTTTCTTATCGAATCGACTGTTATTCACTACCTCTAGGTGCATTGGATGAGGGGGTGAGCTAAAGTGTCATGGAGAGGATGGGATGACAAGGATCTAACTTAGACGACAGTCAAGGGAGACTTACAAGCCTGCTTCTGGCTCTCGAGTAGCTTATGGTAGGCTGTTCTGTGCCCAGGCCGGTTCGGACAGAACCAGATCGAGCCAAGAAATCTTGATTAGCCTATCTTCTTATTTACGAAAAATTTGAGTAGCATCTTCCCCTCTAAGCCCATTCCTTTAAGCAGACGTGGCTTGTAAAATCTAAAAGACTTCCATCGATTGCTGGTTCTACTACGCAATTAATAAACTATCCATGTGGACTTGAACCATTAACCATGATGGTTGTGCTTAGCAAGAAGCAGTAAAAAGAAGGCTCCATGCCCACGTGTGTGGTGTGACACAGCACTTATCACCTTTGAACGATCGAGGTTTCTTTTTCCTTTTTGACTAAAAAGGCTGTGATTGAAGGGAGAGGCATATAAATACCACCTCCCTCTTCCACTTCAAACCCTTGAAGCTTTAATCATGTAATTTCTTTTGTATATTTGAAGACTGCATGGTTATCTCTTTATAAAAAAGCGATGGATTCATCTTCCTATTCCTTTCTAATTTCTCTTGAGCTTTTGGCTTTTCAACAAGCTTATTTGGGATTTTTCTCAGATTTAGCGAGGTTTAGAAATGAGGTAGCCTTCTTAGGTGTCGAAACGTACTTGCCGATAGGAATTTGGACTGCTGCTCTTGGATTTTGACTACTTGAGATGGACCTTGCCTTTGGTTGGGATTAGGCCCCTTAGCCAAAATTCTAACGTTGATTGAACGTCGGTCTCGAACTATGGATCCGAGTAGGGCGAGGGCACTTCCTTGCTTTGATGCTTATATTTTCCCGACCTTGAGTTGGTTTGGAAGCTTCTACTCCCATTTGAAAGGAGTAAGGGCTGGTGCCTTTAATTTGGATATCGCCGCTGAGGCCTTAGTTTGCTTCTTGATGAGCTTTCCTGGGAGCTCTTTACGATCTCTTGTGTGAGTCGATGTTGATGGCATTGGTGGTGGAAGCACACTCCATCTTCAACAAGGTCTAGATCAGTTGCAACAGCTGAGGTGCTTCGAAGATAAGAGCTTTCTCTGTTTTCTTTAGCAGTTCTTGATTGTTTTCCTTGCTAGCCGCTTTCTGGGCGGTGATAAGAGTGCAGGTCGGTTGGCCTTAAAAGAGCACCGTTGGCATGCTTCTTCTTCCCTTTCTCTTCTTTTCAACTAATTAGTAACTGAAAATAGTTATAAGCCTAGCAGGGTGGGCATTGTGCCCTCATGCATTGAATTGAATAAAACATATTCTTTATTGCAAAATTGTTGTTTGAGAAAAAAGTTGTTGTAGTTTAATCTTGCTTTCGACTTGTAGGGTAGCATACTTCAAATAGCTAGGAGCCTTTAGTGCTAGTCTGACCAAATTTCTTTGGTTTCCTGACCGGGCGGGTTAAGGGACTCTAAAGCAAGTCTAGATTGCACTGCTTGGCTGCTTGTTAGGCACTGAGGTCGGCGTGCGGCAATAGAGCCTCTCGATGTTGCTTGGTCGAAGGGATGTCCCAGTTCGAACCTAAGCACTAAAGGGCTTGGAGATTCTCCAAGGTGACACATTGCCTGAGACATTCCTATATGATTTTCAGTATTAAAAAAAAACTCTTTAACATGTGCTAACTAACAAGAATGTCATGAGATGGGCAGAGCTCGGTTGTTCTCATACTAGTCAAGTTCTTTCCAAGTGTCAAATAGTGGGTGGCACTAGCACTAAGTAGGAGCACATGCTTGCCCATGGGTTCTTTGGGTGATAAGCAGTAATGTGCATAGCGAAGGATGGGCTCTAGCTCGAACTGGAGTGGCAGAGGGCTTGAGGGGTTTCCTAGGCGACACGTCGCTTGTGGCTTAGAGGCATGTAGAGCCCGACTTGACCTAGGATGCATGGTTGGCTCAAGCACTCTTATATGATGGAGTGATAATGGAGAGAAGGATGGCTGGCACCGTCGTTCACAAGAAATTAGCAGATAGAAATCATTAAAAATGAATTTATCTGTGTGTTGCTTTAACGGTAGGTGGTCATAGTTTGAACCCAAGCAACTAGCAGTTTGAAAGTACCCCTAGGTGACATGCTACAAGAAGAGCCTGACCCGGCTTATTCTTATGTGAACACACTATGAATGTCAGACTTTGGTATCAATAGGGGTAACAACGCTGGTCTAAACAATAGTGGCCCATCCTGTTCGAAGGATGAATGACATCATCGATGAGGGGTACGAACCATTACGAACGCCATCCATTCACTAATGCACCGCGGTACATATCGGAGAGATGTCTCACCCAGAATCCCAGGCAAGGGGAGTCCCGGACAAAGAAATATATGCATTGCAATTCAAATTTGCTGGATAACCTAGCAATCCCCGATAATGCTGTGCAGTTAAAGCCCTGCTAAAGCCCTCAAATTCTTCGCTATAGCGCATAACGCTGTTCGACCGCTATGCTATTTCAGTTTAGCGCTATTAAATAGTAGATTCATTTTAATCCCTACTATTCTCTACTACACATGCTAAATCAAGGATCTTTAGCACCCTCTTTAGCAACATTGATTTACAAAATTTAATGTGACTAGTTCTCTTTTGAACTAAATGGTAAAGACCTATTTTTAAGGATAAGTGCTCAATATAAGTTAGAAATCTATTATAGTCATTAAATTTAGTCTGCATAAATCATGATATTCTTCAGTTTAGTATATAAGATTAAACAATACTTCTTATTCCTACACAAATGATATGAGAATAAGAATAAATTAACTTTAAATATTTGATTTTATATCTAATGAAGCTTTTTGCAACTCTGCTATCTTCCGCTGCATCACCGCTTTATCCCCACTATAATTTTTTGTACATTCACTACTATAGAACCACTAAGCGCTTTAACTACATAGCAACAAGGAAATTAATTCTTGATTATTCATCCTTGTAGATAGCCTATTGGTCAGTAGGGGAGCGACGACTCGTGCGGTCCTAGAGGCAAAGGGCAACGGTCCCCAAAGAAGGTAATGAGTACATGAAAAATCATCCTCGTTGGCTAGCCAGGTCATTCCCATATAAGGAAATGAATTCTTAGTAATTTATCCTCGTGGATAGCCGGCTAGTCAGGAGAGGAACAAAATCTCATGCGGTCCTGGGTAACGAAGGATGACGATCCCCAAATAAGGTAATAAGCATATAAAAACTCATCCTTGTTGGATAGTCTGGGCGTTCGATGATAAAGAAGTGAATTCAGGGCAATTCATTCTCATGGATAGCCTACCACCCAGGATGGACGTGATGGCTCATGCATTGTTGGACAGCAAGGGATGGCGGTCCCCAAACAAGGTAATAAGCACTTGAAAATTCATCCTCGTTGGATAGCCTAGGCATTCCCCAACAAAGAAATGAATTCTCGGTAAATTGTCCTTATGGATCGCCTATCGACCAAGAGGGAAGCAATCTCGCGTGGTTCTAGGCAGTGAAAGATGGCAGTCTATAAACAAGGTAATGAGCACATGAAAACTCATCCTCGTTGGATAGCTGGGCAGTCCCTGACAAGGAAATGAATTCTCGGTAACTCATCCTTATGGATAACCTGTTGGTTAGAAGGGGAGTGATGGCTCATGCAATCTTGGATGGCGAAGGGAGGCAATCTCAAAAAGAAGTAACGAGCATATGAAAACTCATCCTCATTGGATAGCTTGGACAACGGTGCTGAAAATGTGGGCTTTGAAGATTTCAGTGCTCTCTTTACAGAAGGTCGCGGGCTAGGGAGCAAGCTCAAGTGAGTTGTTGGTTGCTGATCTCGAATGCCACCAAACATGTAGATGGGTAACTGGATGCTCTTAGGAACCTATAAGGGTGAAGACAGAGGAAAGGTTCACTCGTCATACCATGGGGAAACATCCCCAGATATTCACATGAGTGCCATATCTTAAGAATTTCCCAAGGAGAAGCGAGGTGGAGATGAAGATCACTGACGATGGAAATCTTGGTCCTGGGTCTAATCATAAGGCTGGTCGACCAGAGTACCTCGTAAAGGCATGCTCGAAGAGTGGTGTTAGGCTCATTCCCCTTGCTGGGATTTTTTCCTAGTGATCATAAATGTGAGCGAGACCGCACTTGCAATTTCCAAATTTAATATTGGTTGTAGGATATCAACACGAACGGACTAACAGAGTCCACCTGGATGGCAGTTGAGGGAAACTTGGCTTGCTTTAGACTCTCGAGTATCTAGTAGTCGGCTGGTCTTGGCCCAGGCTGGCCTGGACAAAAGCGGATCAATCCAAGAAACCTTGATTAGCTTATCTTCTTATTTATGAAAAATTTAAATAACACCATATTTAGACACTGCCTTTTAAGAAACCTAACTAAATGGGTGGAATTTAATCAATTAGATCTAACATTGATAATTTAGACCACATAGACAATTTGATCTCTTATACAATTGATAGAATTGGGCTAGTCGAAAGCAGGTGAAATGGGTTGATTTTAACTTTTATCCCTATTTTGGATCTTTATTCGCCTATGAAGCCCGAAAGTTTATAAGATAAAATTTAATAATGTTTTAAATAAAATCTTATTTTATTTAATCAAAATAATAAATTTTAAGTTTTAATTAATAAGTGTATCAAATACACTCATATGTTTGTAGTGCACGTGCTATAAATAGAAAGTGCACTTGGCTAATGTGACCATATATAGATGCTAAGATTTACACTGCAACAAACCTATTTATCATTTATACATGTCTTTATTGTCTAAATTTTTGATTTAATATATATATATATATATATATATATATATATAAGATACATATATACGTGCATGCAAAAGCGTATATGTTAAAATTAAGTTTGACTATTTTATATGTTTTGAAATCTAAAATTAATAATTATAAATATAGTATCAATTAAGGAAGGGTTTAAAATCATATTTTATAGGGTACATAAAAATCCATTTTATAAACTTTGAGTTAAAATAGCACACATGTCCACATATAAATAATTACAGACTTTACTTGTGTTCGTACGTGCATACAGGCATGTGCGTCTAAAGTTTGTAATCAAATATATGTTTTGAAATTAAATAAAATAAACTTTAACTTTAGAGAGATTCATATATTTTATGATGTTTTACACAAAATTCCACTTAATTATTTTAGTTAAACAACTTTTAAACAAATGTTAACAATAACCAAATGAATTAAATTCAAAGCAACAAACATGTTCACTGTCTAAAGTCATTCCAAGTAAACAACATGTGTAGTTTATTCCTGGTTGTATATATAAAAATTATAAAATTATATCAATTAGTTAGAAATAAATTTTCAGTCAAAAAATATCTTTTTAAACAATAATTTCTAGAACAATAGCAAAATAGATAGGACAACATAGACATACATGAGTTCATTATAAAAAAATCAGATTTAAATTATACAAAAAATATGAAGAAAAGGATATAGAAGAATAAAATATAAACCATATAAATATGATGAACTTATGAATAAATAAAATTATAATTCTACCTCAAGACGTAGCCAAATAATGCACCTTTAACGGTGAATAAAGCACTTATGATGTTTGGAAAAAGCTTATGCTTTTGAGCATGATACAGTTGAATGATATCCCCAGTAGTGATACTTGGCTCATCATTTTCCTTACCACAAGATGGACAGATTACAAGTCTAGGGTGACGCTTTTAACCCTAAAAGTGTGCGTGGTTGAAATTTGAAAAGGAAGAGATATTAGATTGTTAGATAAAGTGGAAAAGAATGCTAGGTTTATTAGTATGGCTTGCACAAGATAAGGAAAATAATTGTCGCATGGGGTCTTAACATGCTTATCTCTTCTTTTGATAGGGTTATTTATGGTAATTGGGTTAGATTTTGTTTGTGAGTGCTCCATGTTTTTCTGTTGTTTTGTTGTATCTCTATAAAATATTTCTTTTAGTTATAATAAAGAGGTAAGGGCCCTCTTCAAAACCTTGCTTAACTTCCAAAATAAAGTTCCTAGATTCTATTGTATCATAATCAGAAGTTGTAACTATCTAAAATTCCTCTTTTGTCTTTATTTAATTTGATTTAATCTGAATTTGTTTGGAATTTTTGTTCTAGTTGGGAGTCCATGGATTTTCGACCATGATAGGAGAGGGAGAGAAGAGTAGAAGAAAATGAACTGTCTGCATAACTAATTAATAAAATAAAGAAAATTTTGTTTAAAGGAAACATTAAAACCTTTCAATTCCCTATTTATTTCCTTATTAAATCTCACCAAATCCTAACCCCCCCCCCCCCAATCATGCATGGCCAAGCATAAAAGAGGCAATGTAGGCCTCAAAAATTTCTCAAATCTACTTAACAATTAATCTATTTAAATCCAATTTAAATATTCTAACGATATCGTATATTATACACGTATTTTATTAAATACTAAAGGTATTCAAACAAATCAAATAAAATTTAATAATTAATATTTCATAAATATTAATTGATTTAATTAATTTACAATAATTATAGATTAGTTATTCGTGTGGATTTTCAGAGTATTCATCATCACGGTTGTGCGACTCAAATGTGTAAATTTAATCAACGTGTAGTATTAAATAATTTGAATATTAAAGTTCACACGCCGCCTTACCTAGTAATGTGACATTTTGGCTGGATTAATTGCTTACATATCTTTTCAGTAAAGTTCAATTTTACTATTACAACCAATATCTGGCAGTAATGATTATTTACACAAATTCCCTTCTTCGACACTATATTAAGTTAGAACTTATGAAATTTGGTTTTGCTCAAAGTTCCAATATCATCCACATTCACTTTGATTAGTCCAAATATAAAATCCTTAGTTCGGTAATAAAATTATTGTTAACCATACTGCTCTAACCAATTTTTTTGACATTGAGTTGACTACAGTTAACCGTGATACTAGTCTCATACAACGAGGAGACGAATTCTCCATTGAATAGTGTTCACTTCCAACGCTTCAACTCAGACCCACATATAGACATTCGATGGACGTCACACTTAATTATAATCAAATTGGAGTGTTCACCTTGAAGTTTAATGGTATACTCAGGTTGAGGAAACCATGTAATATCATCACTACGAGATTCTATGTTTAACCTTAGTTATATTAATCAATAGAAAATTCTCGAGTGAATTATTTTATAGTTATCCAATAACTATCAGTACATAACCACTTGGTGCTCCAAGCGGTCATGATTAATCACGGTCCAACGTATGGAGAGCGTTACGTACTGGAGCCTCAAATGATAAATCGATATTCTTGCTTAAACCATCTTGACCCGGAATATTTAAAAGAACATGTTATTTTTCAATATGATAAAATTCTCATGATCACAACACATTGTAATTATTATTACATAAGATACTATTCAAGGATTTTCTATATAATATACTTTAAATTAATTACTTAGTTAATTATATCATAATATAACAAAGTATACTATTGAAATTAAATACTTTTATTATGAACAAGATCAGATATCTAGTTAGATATATGTAACAAACTATATGATTGCCCCTAAGACACCTCCAACTCTATCAACTATCTAGTTAGATATATGTAACAAACTATATGATTGCCCCTAAGACACCTCTAACTCTATCAACTATTACCTAACTTTTAGCTCCTATTTTGTATCTTGTCACTTAACAATTATTAACACTTTATATCTCTAAAATACCCTTTGGCCTCTTTAGTTTCGATCATCACATAATAACTTCGAAAACGCTTATTTTTAACTTTCGAAGTTAGTTGTAAAAAAATTACTAAACTCCCAGAATATTCTTGATATTTTTTTGCTTATTTACATCAAAACATTCTTAGTTAGTCATTTTCTCTTATTTTTCATGAAATATGATTCGTTTAATAATCCATAACTAATTAACTTAACGTGAGAAAATTTTCACCCTTAAAACTGGTCTCTAAAAATATACTTAGAACTTCATATTAAATTTTGTCGTCATTTAATATTTATTAGCGTAGTGAATTATAGTTAAACATCCTCTAGTAGAGATATCAAAATCCAAAACATAAATTGAAACACCTTTCTATAATTTATAATTACTTTTCACATATGAGCACCGTCACAAGAATCGCAGCCGTATTCACATGCATGAAAAAATAAAAAATGAGTGTAGAATTTCTGGCGTAATCTTTTAATTATCTTAGAACTTTAGTCTTCTTAGGTTTCCTTATCTTTTTTTTTTCTCTCTCTCTTAGGCCGCCACCGTTAATGAGCTTAGAGCTTATATTTTTAGTTTTATCGATAAGAATGAATGAATGAAATGAGAAATATGTTATTTACATTATCCTATAATGTGTTGGACGACCAACCCATTTTAACCCTCCTTTCATTTAATTCATTCTTCTCCAGTAAATATAAAGTGAAACATAACAGGTAATCGTACATATAATTACTTAATACAATAAATCATTATTCGTTCTACCCATGCAACTGTAAGTAAATAAATGTCACTCAAATGTTTGCTTTGCTTAATTTATATGTTTTCTTTGACCATGATTAAATCATTTAAATCTTTATTCTCATAATTAATATTTTAATTAATTAATTTAATTTATGTTGTGGTACAATCTTCTTAAGGAGAATTTGTTGTAGATTTTGCTAGGAGCGGTGTCTACATGCAAAAGCATTTAAATCGTCGATTCTTGTTGTGGTAGCTATTTCTAAAAAATTAAAAGTTGATTTTTGGATCGAAAAATTAAGGGTCTGTTTGGTTTCATTTTGTGTTTTTGTTTTCAATTTTCAACATTTGTAACAAAATATGAAGATAAAGAAAGAGAAATTTCAGATTTAAGGCTATTATGAGGACGATAGAGGAGATGAGGGACGTCGGAGGAGATGTGTTATTTTCCATTCATTTGTTATTTTTCAAAACATGAAAAACAAAAAAAATTTATTTTTTATTTTATATGCTAGTGTCGTTTTTCAAATCGGTTGTTTTCCAAAAATACATGTGTCTTGTGCAAAAAATTTGAACGAAAGCACGACGCTAAAAATGTCAAACCAAACAGGGTCTAAATTTTCAAGGAAGTAAATTGCACATAAAAATAAAAGTGCTTCTCCTGGTTGAAAGTACTAAATTATTTGTATCATTTTTTGATGCAATCTAGTGTTTCATTGAAATTTAACCTGTGAATAACAACCAAATAGTAGTTCGAATGATCTGTTAAGGCTGATTCCGTTTCTAATAACGATTAGATTAAATGTACATTGGGGGGGGAAAAAAAGGGAAGACTACACCTACACGATCCAGTGTGTACAGGTATAATTTGGTATGGGTACAACAAGAACTGTACTGCATACTGCACCCTGATCCATCTACCAATATTAATTGTTCTCATCCGTGCCTATTGTACCGACGAATGCCGACACATACATGCGTTTCGTCTCGTATCATTATATAATGTTGAGCATTTGAATACCCTTTTTTACAGTCAAGTCAAAAGTAAAATTCCCCATAATCCCATTAATTTCTCCCACCGCTCACTATTTCTGTTGGAGCCGGCTGCTGCTCTGCTCCCACCTTCCTTTGCACGTGTGCCTCAATTTTAATATTTACAACTTTGTCCTTGCCTATTTTACTCTGTACCCCCTTAACAATTGGATTTTGATATAATGCAACGTGAAGTGTACGGCCAAATGTCCTAATTATATGCTCAATGCTCAATTTAGAGGACTTACAAGCAAAAATTTACAAAAATCAATATATTATGGTTTGTCTCCACGTCCAAGACCATTGGCACTATAAAGTCTCCCCACCAATATTTATATTTCCCTAAATGCACACACAATTAGAAAAAACAAAAAGCTACAACCAATGTCCATAAAAGCCGTCAATTTACAGGAACGCCCTCAACCGGTACCTGGTCCACCACCACCGCAGCCCACAGCCCACTACCGCGGAGTCCGAAAGCGCCCGTGGGGCCGCTACGCAGCTGAGATCCGTGACCCGATAACCAAAACCCGAAAATGGCTAGGCACCTACGACACCGCGGAGCAAGCCGCCAAAGCTTACGACGACGCGGCGAGAGATCTGAGGGGCCCGAAAGCGAAGACGAACTTCGGCTCCGATGCGGATCCTGAGATCCGACCCGTTAGCACGCTGGATCTGTTTATTGGGCCGCCGGGAAGCGGGGACGGCGGCGACTGTAGCAAGAGGGTCAAAAGACCGCTGCTGATCGACTTGAACTCGCCTCCGCCGTTGATTTGAGATTCGATGGCTTTGATTCGTTTGAATGATGTGTAGCGGTTGGGCTGATTTTGGTTAATTTCGGTGGTGTGGGCACACCTTATTTGATAATCACGGGATTAAGTGTTACCTCAAGTATCTTAATTATGCATCTATTGTCTATTAAGTTTTCATTTGCCGCATCTGACATTTTCGTTAAACGTAATCAATTCAGTCTATTTTCTTAATTATCTGGATTTGGTGTCGGTACAAATCGTAAACCTGCAGCTCATTTTATTTTTTTGCATCTATCCTTCACTAATTTGACGTTTTTTTTTTGTTGGATACGCGATCACACTTAAAAGATCATACCTCGTGTTTTGCTTGTCTTTACTGGTGAAAGAGAAAATGCTATAAAATGGGTGGGCTGCCAATTATGCTATGAGCAGTGGCCGACAGCAAATTGGGCTGCTGTCAGGAATTGACCAAAATGCCCGCTAAGTGCCATGAGCAATTACAAATAATTTTTTTGTTGTAACTAGGACATTCCCTTAATCGGTAAGTAAAATATAAAAAAGTGGAGTGGGTCTTATGCGTTGCTGTCGCCCTTTGATGAATGGATATGAACTTTTTCGTCAAACTTGTCAACTGGGTGGGACGGATGGTACTGTACAAACAGGTAAACTGGACTATCTGATTCAGTGGGTAGGGCCGGCCTTAAATTTGGTGGCATTTTCGTTGATATCAACAAACGTTTAGGCATTGAAGAAAGAGATAAGGGGGGTAGATATGGGCCCAGCAAAAAGGTGCGGAGGTTGTGCACGTGTATTTATTTAAAAAGCAGCCAGGGAGGGAATCGCGGCGTATATTTATTGTCTACGTACATGCGGGCGCCCATAGGCTATTGCTTGCTCAATTTATCGACAGCTAAGGGTGTGTTTGTCACCAAAAAACAAAAGGACTAGCCGGATGAGGTTAAAAAAGAACTGTCCGGAAGATTTTATAGGGGAAAATAACAGAACGGTATAAAAGAGCAGGACAAATTGTTTTATTTACTTATTTATTTATTTGATTTGGTTTAAGAAAAATATGTTATTCCAAGCTTTCAATAATTTCGATCAACCAGGTAAATAAAAAATTACTGGTGTTATTAAAATTATATGTACCTATACACACATACACACATGTAAATATATGTATAGATATATAGCTTCAGGGACATTTCTCTTTTGGAACGTCCTTTTAGCACCTTCTTCAGTATTTTGAGTTATACAATTTTAAGTATAAGGATATTTTATGGATACATTTATATTATACGAAAATCACTTTCAAAAAATTTGAGCATACTCAAATAAAGATAACATGACAAACATAATGTTTGAAACCAACGGATAAAAGTAAATGTTTTATCGGTTAATATTCAATTATCATTTTGACGAAATTAGAAATTTCAAAATAATTTCATATTTCGTAAAGATGATATTCATAATGTAGGATAAATATTTACAAAATCTTGTAGCATTTAAAATTATATAACTCAAAATATGATAGAAATGCTTCAGAAGTGAGGTATCATTAAGGGCTCGCAAGCACACACAATTTGTAAAGTTCGTTGTATATACCTTTCGTAGTCTATTACCATCTCCTAGTGCAATAAACTCTAAAGTCAAACAAAGATTTGAATATACAGTGTAACACCCCCTCCAAATTTGTTGTACGGTACCCGATGAAGTAGGATTCGTAATAGGAAAAGAAAACAAATCAATAATTTGTCATATATCCCGCAGTGCATAAATAAAATGTAATGCAGAACGTAGACATAAAATAAGCAAGACGGTAGTATGATCAAATGAATACAAACCAACTATCATCTTAGTGCAACATGGTTCATGATATCTTACATCAGAAAACATATGCGAGTCTATATGCCTCAGCACATGAGTGGCTAAATAAATGAAAACTTCCCTAAATATATACATAAGGGTTGAGAAATTCAGAGAATGACACATTGAAATGAGTAGTAGCTTCATATAATAGTGATATGAGAGAAGCTTTCGTACTCATCCTCTATACAGTTGCATGCACCATCATCGTATACGACTTTCATGATAGAGTTAGGGGTATGCCCTATGAGTAATTATGTTATTTGTTACATGTATCTGATTCGATAACCAATTCTTTTCGAAATAAAAGATTTTTTTTCTTTCTAGTATATAAATTTGACATAATGTGTTACATTAATTAATTAATTTAATTAAAATTATATTTAATAGAAAGTCCATAAATGGTATGTTTTATGATAGTAGTTACAATGTGTTGTAACCATAGTGATTTGTCACAATAAAATAAACATACCATTTTAATTATTCCTAGTTAAGATGTATCGAGATTGGATATCAATACATCATTGAGACCAGAGCACGTAACGCTCTTTAAATGTTGGACAGTGTCTTACCCATGACAATTGGGGGGCACAAAGTGGTTGCGTACTGTTAGTTATTAAAATATGGAATAACTCACTCGATAGTTTTCTGTTAGTTAATTAACTAAGGTTAAACAACATAGTTCTCTTGACTTGACAATAATATTGATCTTCAATATGGAAGGTTCGCTTCGATTATAATTAAATCACGGTACGGTGTCCATCGAACGACTATTGTTGGATCTAGTGGAAGCACCGAAAGTGAAACACTATCCATGATAGGATTGGTGTAACAACCCACAGTTTCCGATACACGATCCAAAGACAATGATGACTTTCAGACTCATGGTATGCCGAGAAATTTGAGCGATTGAGTTTTTATAACATTCCAGAGCATAATTATAAAAATAAATTCTAAGACATCTTGCACTTTCAGATCTCACGGCGAAAGGAATCAAATATAACTTGTAAAATAGACATTTCATAAAACAGTCTCAAAAATAGTTAACTGCCATATTCACTGTCATTTACATTATTCCCAAAGTACCATATAAGTTTTACAGACTTTTAATACAATAGTAACTACAGGATGAACAATAATAAATATGAGAACCTCAACATGTAGCCATTTTTTCCATGTACTATACCCAATCAATGCTAACCTATCATCCTATGGTGGAGGAAAATGAAAAGAAGAGTGTGTGTTAGAAAAAAATATAGTGAACGCTTACAAGTTTAATATATGATGATTATGTATAGTTAACTTTAACTTTACTCTAAGTAACATAAGGCGTTTTACTAGCGTCCATATATTCCTAGGGTCAATTACCAAGGGCTTTCTATCCAACTCACACACCTACACTACTACAATATGTAGGTTACTACAGGGATAGAACCGCGAATCGAACCTCCATAACTAACGATCAACCACTTCTTCTAGAGCTACTCAATATGTAAACACCGCCACTAGGCTACTAAACGTGGAAAAACCACACCTTAGGCTACTGAACGTGGAAATAAATTCCCACTACTGTCACCGCCATTAGGCTATGGGGGAACGAATCTTCCCCTAACTACGACTACGCGTAATCCCACTACCAGTCGAAGAGGAAAACCCAAAATGTCGACTCGTCGAAGTGTCTCATCATCAATAATCTATGTCACCTCTCAACCATAGCCTACGCCTCTTATTGCATGCATCGAGATCCTACATCTAAACTTTACACGTCGTGTCAATATCCATGCTATTGAGACTCCTATTGTGTCGGGCCCACATACTCCATCAGGCATCAGTTAGTGTTGTGCGTCCACCGTAGAACCTCCTATGAGTGTTGCGATAAAAATCGCCTCCAGTCGTACGATCGATCCCTATAGGTAAGAAACAATTACCCAACACTTCAATGTCCTAGCGTCATCCCAAAGGGAACTAGCTTCCTTTCAACTCCTAACATAAATACAAATAGTTCTAAATAGGATCACACAATAATTAACATTTTTTTTTTTTTACTAAACTGGGTCTTAGGTTGAGGTTTAAGTTATGCATTTCAGACTATAATCTATCAACCGCTGTGCCAAATCGATCCACCGCTCAAGGTGAGGGTCGATCGGTCATAGTATAAAAATTAGGATTTGTTTATTTCTAATTCGATTTTGATTACTGTTAATTTTATTAGTGTATGTAGTAAATGAACCCTAAGTAATTACAGTGACCAGTTTCTCTTAAGATTATACCATATTTTAAGATACTCATGCATTTAATAGGTTATATACTAAAAGTTAACCAAATTTTAGGATTTCCATTAAAAAGGGGTTTGCGGGTTTATCAATTTACAATAATTTCACTTTCCAATCCACATTCTTGGTTTAATAATTAGGGTTTACGATTTACATTTTAAATTACTAACACTCTAGATCAAGCGAAATAGGTTAAATTTAACTGTAATAAATCAATTCACTAAACCTATTCTTTGATTTTCAATTTTTTTAAAGAAAGATTATAAGTGGAGAGAATGAAATTTAGCAGAGTCTCGGTAGGTTGTAAATTTTCTATTGAAATTAGGTTTAACCTAGGTGTTAACTTATAGAGGTTAAGAATCATTATAGAGCATTGAGTTGGCATGGAGAATATTTTGTTGTCATCACGTATGCACATCAAACTTGGGCACAAAGGAATCAACCTCAGTCGTCCGAATGAGGTGCAGAACTATCGATTTTCTAACGGTCGACCATGCATGGCTATTCGTCGACCACTTATAGCCATGGGTCGACCTATTCGACCATCAAAATCTTAAATCGACCACTCATAGCGATAGATCGACCTATTTGACCATCAAAATCTTGGGTCGACCATCAAACCCTTGGGGTCGACCATCATATATAAAAATTTAAATTTTAAATTTCGTTTTCAATTTTTCAAATGTCCCCAACTTCTCCGTTCTAATGCCAATTTCAAAGTATTATATAAGAAAATTATTCTAAAAATCGCCACATATGCAATGGTGTATTTTTCATGACCAAATTCAACCATTTGTGAAAATTTCATTATATTCATTGTTTTATTTAAATTTAATTTTCTTATTAAATTTTCGTTAAATTTTCGAGGTTTTACATTCTTCCCTCCTTAAAAGGATTTTGTCCCCAAAATCTCAAAGGACGGAAAAATGCAACTTACACACACAATAACCAATAGTTTGAACCATCTACTCGTCCATCATCCATGATAATCATTGTCCTTAGGAATGTTCTAATGTAGTATGTATATATATGCAAGCATAAAATGCATGTGAACTTATACTAATACAAAGAGCAGGCGGTCTCCCGATCTAGTCGACCTCTTGTCATGCAATTGATTATGTCATGCATCCAAAATATATGCAACATCCTAAATACAATATTACATGTATGTGCAATCATTCAACCCATATCAACACTCATATGCATATTGCTCAGTAAGAAAATCAATAACCAAGCATCCATACACGACATCCAATAAGCTAAACAATAAATAAGAGACAATGTGAATGTTTGTGTATTACCTAGAGGATGTACTGTCATCCTATATGTGCAAAAGAAACAATCCAAACAATTCATCCACTAACAACCATCATTCATAACATGTCATTGATGCGTTTACAACCATTCCTACCATCCAAGTGTCTCCACCTAAGATAAATCCTAAATACAAGCGTAAAATATACTTTTCTAACTAAAATGGAAATGTATCAGAAAATAGTTTGGGATGGAAAGCTTGGATCTTCTTCTGGAGATCCTATATACTATCAACCGGATCGTTTCCCTATTGGACTCTAACTAGTTTAATTACTTTATTATAGAGTCGATTTGTCCCATGCCCTAAAAATATGGATAAGTGCATGGTGAACAAGGGGCTCGTCTATCATTTTGCCTTTCCCTACCTAACATAGCTCGACCATGGCAACTGCATCATATAAACACCTCTGCAAGTGCTTAATCATGACTTCACAATAATTCAGTCATGTTCTATCTTACATTAGGGATTTTCTACTTGTTTACTTCCTAATTGTGGACTCAGCTCCACGGATTGTATATATGTATGTGGACTCATCTCCATTTACTACCCCATGTCTCTCGTTGGCACATGCTTTCTTGTCTATCTTGTGCAGTCCTTATCTTTCTATGAATTGAACCCCGGTATCCCTTATCCACTTTCATCACTAGCATAAATTTGCAATTCAAATGTATGTGTATCGGTAACCCTCAACAATCCTTCTTACCAACTTAAATGGTGTCGACTTGGACCATGCTAAATAACTTGAGCACGAGTATGCTCCTACGAAATTATAGCTCTATGGAATCCTCAATGCATAACATACTACCTTAACTCATCCAGTGGTATACCTAATCACCTCAACTTCTAGATACCAAGTGGGATAACTCGAATATGGATGGGTCTCCTTTTATAGTACTTCATACTTAGTTCTTTGTTATTTCTCCACTTCACCCAAGGGTATCCAAACTTGGTGATTTCTTAAATATAGGAAAAACTTCTTTCCCACTTGATTCGACGTAAGCTATTTCATTATGCTTATGGTTGGTTTCCTTAATCCTTCAATAATCATGGTATATATGTATCGCGTTTATAGTCAACAGGGATCTATCCTAAGTTCTACAAGTACCCAAATGTCTAAAATTAATTGAGGTTATAACTTAGAATCACTCCAACATTGGTGATAATCACCTAAGTGGTACCTTGTCCAAATGCGATTGCTATGCACACAACTTTGTATTCTAAGTTAGTCTTCCATGAATTTCCTTGAGTAAATAGTCTACTTCCAATCCGATGGATGATTGAGAAGAATCTTTTTTATCCTTTCCTCTAAATCTTATCGAAATTTCCTGATCTTATTTCCTATGAAAATATCCTTCGCATTCTCAATGCGTGTAATTAATAATATATATTTCTTGATCTTACTTTCTATGAAAATATCCTGTGCATTCTCAATATGTGTAACTAATATATGTGTGTGTCTGTATGTGTGTGTTGACGGAGACCTAGTTAACCATCCATTGAAAAATCATGACTATAACTTTATCTAGGATACCTATTGTGATTTGAACTTCCAAAAAAAATCATTTCTTAATGTCCTCCTATAAATTAGACCTTTTTACTAACCGTAATCTCTTTGCACTTTTATTCGAACTATTTCATGGTTGGGATAACTCAATATGGAATGGTTTCTTGCCATTTCAATCTACTAGACATAATGACCAATGCATTGGTTTATACTTAAGGAAATCTATATTTTAATGCACTGGAATTTATATCTCTCTCAAAGGAAAGGTTGATGGTGTAAATTTCTATGTCTTATCCCGGAAGGAGAATTTGTATTACAATTAGAATTATAAGGAATTATCTTTTTCATAGTTATTGAAATAGGCAGTACAAAATACGGTAAATATCCTGTTTTATACATCTCTTTCTTTTGGCCATATTCCTTGTTATTTCAAACGATACACTTTTGTACTAAAACTGGATAATTTATAAAAATTTGCATTGCTGCCCACTTCATTCCAATGAATTAAAATATTATCTAAACCCTAAAAATTTACCATAATAACTTAATTTACATTTTACTTGCACACGTCATTTAAATCTCCAAATCTAGAGCTATCAAATGATCTATAAGTTTCAAGAACTACTACTACCCAATATTAAATTTAGGGACTACTAACACCTAGCTTTTTAGATTGAAATATGTCCAAATTTCTTACCCTATAATTCCAAGATCTACATTTAGGCATTATCGGAACACATTTACAATGATATAACCCAATAACACACAAACACACACACACACACACACACACACACACACACATATCCTCACTTATGTCCATCTGGTCTGCCTGTAGCCCTCAGGGGAACAACACAGTAATTAGACCTCTTGTAGCCTATAGGCATCCCATTCTCACCTATATGGTACCAATCTTGCTGCTATAGCGCCAGCCTACACTTATAGTTCCGATTTAGATTTCCTAATGTATTCAAGGAAATGCCCATTTGCCACCTAAAAAACCTATAAGGATTGAGATAGACCATACATGGCCTTATTATACTTCAAACCGAAAAACTTCTTGCATCTGTAGCCAACTTTAATAAAGCATCTTGGCTTATTCTTTCCTTATTTGGACATATGTTTACCTAAATCATACTTTCCAAACTTCCTCACACAAAGATCCTACGATTTAAACCATACTTGGATAAAAAGATACAAGTGGTCCCCGCCCTTCACTATTACATGAAGTTTGATCTAGTACTATGTCTTTCCAATTCAACCGTTGATTGAAAATGTCACTAAATTCCCATGTAAATTTTTATCTCTATTCCAACCATTTCCAGGATTCCAAATTCTATAGTCAATTCTATCCGAGTGGGCTACTTGATTCTATTTCTCCAACTCCAATCCATTTATTTTCTTTTCAAGTTTAAGTGGTAGTCGTAATATTTTCACTTTAGCTTTATAAATCAAAACCTTCTGATTTTTAACATCACTTCCACAAAACTGGTAAGTTTTAAAAACTGTAAAACCTTCTTTTTTTTGCAACAAGCATTTCCATCTTACTAAGAACATGAAAATTTTATTTAATTCAATTATAAAAAAACGGTTGAGTTTAACTTAACAAATGTACATAGAACACACAGTTTTAAAATTTTCTTTCATAAATTATAAATTTTCATGAAAGTGTATTTTTAAGGAAAACGTAGTACTTTAACTTATTGTTATAGAATTTGACAGAAACGTCGATAAAAGACATTTTCAAGTACTAACCATTTCTTACTTATAAAAAGAGTTCCAAAAGTTGGGTCTTACTTCTCAATCTTTATGTTTTTTTTAGAAGTTTTATTTTTAAAAGCAAAGTGCACATTGAGGTAAATTGAACAATGTCCCTAAAAGACAAAGCAAAAAATTTTAAAATGGTTATTGAAAAATCGATTTTTATCAAATTCTCTACTTTTACTTTTCAAGAATAATTCCTATAAAGTTTGTCTGATTATTTTATATAAAATTGTAAACCAACCTTTTTTCTATTTAAAATATCAGACATCTGCTATTTTTAAATTTTAGAAAACATTTTTACCGACTTATCACTTAAATAAGAGTAGATAATAGCCACCTAATTACCTAGCCCACTTATACCTAACAATGCTTTAAGTGCATAAGGTTTCTGTCCTTCTTTTCAAAGATGTTTAACTCAAGTTTATTTTCCAATACAGTGTCCAATTTCAATATGGAAATATTCTAGACATACCTTTAAGTAAATAGGATTCCTTGTAACCACTACCAATATGAAAATAGGATTTCTATTTTAATGGGGAATATAACTTAAATTTGTAGAGTCCTCCTTCATGTCCCCTTATGATATCAACATCATATTGCTATTATATTTGTCTCACCGTACTAATCTTCTTTACTCGCCATTGAGTCCATAATTTACTTGATACTGATAGTTGGTATATAAAACCTCCAGTATCCTTTTTTAGGGGTAAACCCTCATAAATATGAAAACTTTATTTTTTTCCTCAATTGTTATAACCGTAACCTTTACTTTGAACGATAATTATCTACTTATATAAGGGATAAGCCAACAACTACCTTATCAATCAAAACATATAGAGTGTTGTGTATTAATACACATATCATAAATTATAATTGTGCTTCCTTAGTCGGATTACACTTACCTTGTCTCCTTGCTTACAGATATAGACGAAACCATATAGGGATGTTCATGCCCAAAATTTTAGCTACCTTACCAGAGCCTTTTTCCTAAAAAAACGATGTTTGGGAATTATTTTCAACATTCCCATAGACGGTCAAAAATAAGTGATAGCATTCATGCTTATATATATTTAACTTTGATAACTTTTGTATGTGTACATATACATACATACATACATACATTTCAAAAGTCCTTTTTGAAAATCCTTTTCGACTTTTTAGAAAACCTTTCGAAAAATCATTTTATTTTCAAATACTTTTCAAGAACTTTCAAATAAGGCTAAGCCCGAAAGTCAAACAAATTAAATGCATAGTCATTTTCTTATGCTTCAGGGATATTATGAGGATGTACTATAATCTTTGGTGGCTTATGGGGTCCCTTTAGATTTATCTTTTGTTTCAAATGAGAGATAACTTGATCCTATTATGAGAATAGTATGGGATACAAGTTTGTGTACTACTACATCACCTAGCCCTCATTTGACTATGTCAGGTCCCCTAAGTGTGAGCCGTACTACAATTATACAAGACTTATGGGAGGTCCAAGTTCTGAAATTTTCTCTCCCAGATGTACAGAAAGAAAATTTCGGTCATGGAAAAGTCATTGTAGAAGAATAATGTTTGTATCAAAAATGGACACAACACTCTTCGGATGTAATTGAAGAGATTAGAATGAAGAAATAAAATGAAAAATGAGGCTAATCTAACAATCACACAAAGAAAAATAAGT
Organism: Allium cepa; assembly: GCA_030765085.1. Lineage (NCBI taxonomy): Eukaryota > Viridiplantae > Streptophyta > Magnoliopsida > Asparagales > Amaryllidaceae > Allium > Allium cepa. The sequence goes on along the minus strand of CM060935.1, from coordinate 822,368,986 downwards.
AGTAGTAAAAGAAGACAAGAATTTATAGTGGTTCAGCACTATGGCCTACGTCCACTTTGATGGATTTGTTGTTTCTTGCTGATTATAAATTGAATTAGAACAGTACATGGGTCACGCTCGAGTTATAACAGACTTTAATTAGAGCAGAAACATAAAAGTCCCTTTTTTAGTTGGTGTAGAGCTCGAGTACACGGGGGAGGGAGTCATTCGCATCGCCAAACTAAAGACAGATTTTATGAACATATGTTTCGATGTCTTCCACTTTCCTCCCAACTTGAAAAGAATCCCAGGTGATATAGAGAAATTAGTGCAGGACTATGTGCATGATTCGTACATCCAATATCGCAATGGGTTAAGCTGGCAGAACGGGTTTCGACTGTGTTTTTTGAGTGGGGCAAGGTTATTGAGAAACTAGAAGGTGGTCTCTCTCATAAGGACAAAACAATATAAGTGCTTACCAATGAAATTGAGTCTTTGAGAAAAGCCGAGATTAAGACCAGCCAAAAAGCTGAGGAAGCCATGAAGTCTACGGAGGAGATGAGGAAAACACACATGGATTTGATGTAGGAAGTGGGGCATCACAGTACTGTTATTATGCAAGAAAAGGGTGCCGCATTAAAAAGAAGTCACCAAATTAAAGCAGAAGTTGACTGAGGCCCTCAAAGAGAAAGACTAAGCTAACAAAGTGGCCCGAGAGGCATGCGAGGAGGCGGTGAGACTTAGGGAAGAGAGGGCTTGTGCGAATAAAAAGTCCGGAGAAGCCGACGCCGAGTGGAAAGGGAAGTAAAAGCTATAGAGGCCAAGTTGGGAAGCGTATTTGAAAATCTTCTGGTCACCTACAATGTTGATGTCCTGAGAAATCGCAACCTGAACTAGCTCAGCGAGGACTATCCTGTCCAATTATATAATGCCTGGAACCGCTTGCTTGAGGACGAAAAGGCGATTCGTAATGCTGCAACAGTCGATGAGTTTGAATTAGAAACTCAAGTGCTGATCGGAGATGAGCCTAAAGTCCTCCATGAGGCAACCATCACGCTTTAGAAAGAAAACATGGCCCTAAATATCTGAAAGTCGAAGAAGAATCCAGGAGTGAGCATCTCAAAGTTGGTTCCGAAGTGCCTCCAGCGCATCAAACTAAGCCTACATCCTCTGTCGATCCCCCAATCGTCCGAAGGTATGATCATGATAGACCACGTGTCTCTCCGATTATCAAGCACGGCCCGGAAGGCACGTCGACTCAACATGGGAGCCAACTCGAGGAAGGTATTCTAAACACTTCTCCTATTCCTCAAATGTAGGAACACTATCAGAAGATATTACTAATATATTCTCTTTTCTTCATTCAGTCTTGGATTCTGCATCGGCCGACCCTCTTGCAACTCAAAAAATTCATCACAAGCAGAAGGCGCTAACAATAGTGGCCACAACTGTGACGGTCGCCACTTCGGTTGGGGAGATGCACGATAGCAGCTGCATGCTTGATGACAAATTAATGGAAGCGCTCCTCATCCATCAAAGCGATCCAAGTATTGAAGTGCCCTTCAATGTAGATGAAGATGTAATTATCACGGGTCCCTCGGGTCTAATCGGCTGCATTTTGATGAGTAAGCGCATGAACCGGGAGGAACAGATAATGGAAGAAATCAAAGTTGAGATTGGCGGAGGCATGGCGGGTCCCGGTCCGATCTTTATTCTTATGGTTTCTCCAGGTGGAACCATTATTGAGACTAGCATGCCTCATTCCTCTAGCATCGAGAGTGCCGCCATTCCACCAGTTCCATACATAGAGGACACTTCAATCCCCGTGAACTCTTAAGAAGAGACCGCGTTGATTTCCCCGACTAGAGATAAGCCAGCTGGAACGAGCCGGGGAGGCAAGGGTTCAAAGAGAGGTCAGGGTGGTTTCTTGGGTGGATCTACACCAAAGAAAGTCAAGAAGAAATCGAAGGCGTAGATTTGCATTTGTGCTTCCTCTTTTGTAGGTGGCTAGAATAAGCTTCTCTTTTGATTTTTGTAGGCCATGTATAGACATGGGCTTGGCCCCCCGCTTATAGGAATTCTTTAAATAGATTTGTACTTACTTTCTCAAAGAATAGTGTGATTAAAATTTCTTCTTTGTTTTTAGCATAACTCTATGTTTATTTGTCTAAGTAATTTAGCATTCACATTTCCATTCAATGTACTTGTGAAGCTTTATCTTTGAGTTGAACTTGGGTTCGGTCTTTAAGTCCTGAATTCATGGCCTCAGGTCATAATTAGAGGTTGAGTCGAGTCCCAACATTGCGCTATCTAGGTCTACAGTTGGAACTTGAGTTATACCCCCAGTTATGGGGAGAATTGAAGTAGTTAATTGGCCATCGTCCTCCGCCTTCACCAACTTTGGTTTAACTTAGTCGGAACAAAGTTAAAGCGACACGAGTTTGAGCGGTCGGATCACACTCGCCCGCTTGCAACTATTTGCATCCACACTCTAGGGATTTAGACTTGTATGCAGACGGTTGGTCACACCCGCTTATTGTTTAGAATCGTATCCATACTTGGGGAAATAAGTTATTTTACAGGTGGTCGGTTGCACCCATTTAAGTATTAGGATCTTATTCGCACTCTGGAAATAAGCGGTTAATCAAGGTTGTGGATGGATGGATCACATCCCCCATGATCCGACATGCAAAGTCGTAGATGGACGGATCCATTTTCTTCGAGCTTGAAAAGAAGTAAGGTCGTGGATGGATGCTGTCCTCTTGAGCTTTGGAACTAAGCGAGGTCGTGGATGGACGGATCCATCCTCCCCAAGCTTTAGAATAAGCGAGGTCTTGGATGGAAGAATCCAGCCTCCTCGAGCTTTTGAAAATAAGCGAGGTCGTGGATGGATGGATCCATCCTCCTCGATCTTTTGAAAATAAGCGAGGTTATGGATGGAAGGATCCACCCTCCTCAAGCTTTTGGAAATAAGCGAGGTCATGGATTGATGGATCCATCCTCCTTGAGATTTTGAAAACAAGCGAGGTCATGGATGGACGTATCCATCCTCCTTGAGCTGGACGGTCGATTCACGTCTTAATTTTAGAGTTTGCACTTCGGCTCGCACTTTGGGAGCTGGACTTAGTTGGAGAATTATCATGTTTCAATTCTATTTTAATTGGTTGTTGTCTACCTCACGAGCTCGGGGTTTCATCTAGCGAGTGACCAATCGGATCATGATCGCTCTCTATTTGAACGAGTCCCATCGTAAGATCGAACTCAACTCCTCGTACATCATAGCAGTCTCATGATACATTTAGGAATCATTAATTTGGCTTTGTGCGGTCTGAGCATTATTACTGAAATAAGAAATCATAGCAAAATCAGTTGATTTATTATAAATAAAAATTCTCGAATAGCATAAACAAACTGGAAAAGGAAAGCAGACTAAATGAATGAAAGCCAATCATATGTAATAGCAACGTAGACTTTTGTTGTTCTATGCTCTCGGTAGTCTGAGACCATCAATAGTTGATAGCTTGAATGTGCCATCTCCAAGCCTTTATTCGATGACATGCGGTCCTTCCCGTGTCATTTCATGTGCGAAGGGACCAGAAAGACCCACTTGAGTACGAGATCATCCACTTCAAAGGGTCTAGGTCAGACCTTGGCATTATATAATCAGGCGACCAGGTTGCGATGTGTGGCTTCCCTTTAAATCAGCCTCTTCACGCTTCTCAACTAACAAATCCAGAGATTCTGCAAGTAGGATGACATTCATTTTTGGATCATAATAAGTCATACAATGAGAAGGTACCTCCAGCTCAACCAGAAAAACGGCTTTAGAGCCGTTAGAAAGTGCGAATGGAGTATGGCTGGTCATAGACTTGTGGGTAGTTCGATACGCTTATAAGGCCATAGGGAGCTCAACGACCCACTTATGTCCAACTTCCTCCAGTCGTTTCTTCAAAATGGACTTAATGATTTTGTTAACAGCTTCGACTTGACCATTCCCTTGAGGGTGAGCTACTGTCGTGAATTTCTTCTAGATACGAAGCATTGGAAGAAATTCTAAAACTCGGCACTATCAAATTGGGCTCCATTGTCAGTTACAATTGTTTGTAGGAGGCTAAAATGACAGATGATGTTGCGCACAACAAAATTGATTACTTTCTTCATCGTGATAGTAGCAAAGGGCTCAGCTTTTGCTCATTTAGTAAAGTTGTCAACTGCAACAATGGCGTACTTCGCACCACCTTTGCCCAGTGGCAAAGATCCTATTATATCAATGCCATATGTGGCAAACGTCCATGGGCTAACCATCTGAGTAATTTCGGTTGGCGAGGCTCTTGGAATTCTGGCATACTTCTGACACTTGTCACATCACTTAGCATAATCCGACGCGTCTCGGTTTACAGTTGGCCAGAAATATGCATATCTAAGTATATTTTTCGTAATGGCTTGCCCCCAAGTGTTATCGCTACATTCTCCCTCGTGAACATCATGCAACACTCGTTTGATCTCATCGTGGGCGATACACCAGAGTAAAGGAGCAAAATATCTCATTTTATATAGGACTCTATCCTGGATGACAAATCGAGAATCCTTTCGGTGAACTTGTCTTTTCTCGCTCCTGCACTTGGGTAATGTTCCGTGCTCAAGATAGTTTCTAATTGGAGTCATCCAAGACTCCCTCTCGAGTGTTGCCTCGTGAACCTAATTTTTCTCCACCTGATCAATATTTGAAGCAGCAAGTGTCTCCATGAGGACGAGTCCCATCTGCTGTGCTTCGCTGGTGCTAGCCAGTTTTGCTAAAGAATTGGCCTTCTAATTTTTCTCTCGTGGTATTCAAGTGATAGTGTAATAGTCAAAATAGTTCAACACTTCCTGGACCCGCATAAGGTAGGAGGCTAACCTTTGGTCCCTAAATTGATACTCTTTTTGGACCTGGCATACCACTAGTTGTAAATGCAGTAAATTTGCATAGCGACGAATCCTAAATCCTTGGCAAGCCTCAGTTGCATGGAAGTCGAATTTCAAAGCATAACATACAGATCGTCCTTCTAGAGTTCCGAGCACCACTCCAGCGCCTGAGCACTGATCGTTTGATGTGCCATCGGTGTATAGCCTCCATATATTGTTGGGAGGTTCATTGGTTTCGAGAAAGTCCTCTGGTATAGTGAACTTAGCTAACAAATCTTCCAGAATTTGTCCTTGAATAGCTCGCCTTGGGGCATAAGTTACATCAAATTAACTTAACTCGATGTTCCATTTAAGTAGCCTAATCGATATCTCATGTCATATCAAGATTTGTTGTAACGACTGATCGGTTATAAACAATGATCGGATGACTTGGAAATATAGGCGGCGCTTTCTCGAGCCTATAACAAGACAATAAGCCAGCCTCTCAATCTTCGGGTAGTTTCTTCAAGCCTCGTCAATCTTATGCTAATATAATTGATCGGTCGTTGGATCCGATCCTCTTCTCGAACCAGCGCAACACTGATTGCGTTTGCCTAGACCGCCAGATAGACATACAACTTCTCATGACTAATCGGCTTCGATAAGATGAGAGGTGTAGCTTGATGTTGTACTAGTGTCCGAAAAGTGCCCTTGCACTCCTCTGTCCACTAGAAATTCCATTTTCCTTTTCTGATCGAATCGAAGAAGGGAATGCATTTGTCTATGGATCGGGAAATGCATATGCTCAAAGCTATCACCCGTTAAGACTTTGCGCCTACTTTATGGTTCTAGGAGTTTTGAGATTATAAATCGCCTAGATCTTTTCAGGATTGGCTTCAATTTCTCTGGCGTTGACAATAAACCTAAGGAACTTTCCAGACGCGACTCCGAAATGACACTTCAATGGATTTAGCTTCATTCTATACTATCGAAGTATGTCGCAAATCACCTCCAAATCTCTGATGTGGTCGCTAGATAACCATGATTTAACGAGCATATCATCTATATACACCGTCTTTCCAATCTGGTTTGCAAACATCCGGATTCATGAGCCATTGATAGGTTGCTCCATCATTTTTGAGTCCAAAGGGCATCACTTTGTAGCAATTAAGTCCCAGATCGATGATAAAGCTAGTGTGCTCCTGGTCAAGAACGTGCATCGAAATTTGATTACAGTCGAAGTATGCATCCATAAAAGATAAGAGCTTATGTCCAGCTGTTGAATGCACCAGTGATCGATTCTAGGATGCAGAAAGTTTTTCTTGGGGTAGACTTTGTTTAGATATGAGTAGTCTAAGCATGTCTACCACTTTCGATTTGACTTTCTGACAAGCACTGGATTCGGTAGCCATTCAGGGTATAAAGCATCACGAATAAACCCACTAGCCTTGAGTTTATCCACTTCTTCCTACAGGGCGGCAGATCTCTCTAGATCCATACAACGCCTTTTTTTGTTTCATCGGGAAGCGCCGAGGGTCGATATTTAATGCATGGCTTGCGATATTCAACGAGATCCCACACATGTCTGAATGAGTCCAAGCAAACACATTGAGGTTTGCCCGGAGAAAATCAACCGGTTCCTGTCCCATATGGGGCCAGAGCTGAGATATGATCTTTACCACTCTAGGATCATCATCATTGTCGACTGGGACATCAATTTCAACTCTGCCGGGGAAGCTTGGTATTCTCCGACTTCCCCTTCATCATCATTACTTCTAGGATCAAGATTTTAGGAAAATGGTTGTGGCGCTCGAGCCTCATCTCAGGCATTACTTGTCAATTCTCCATGGAGCAGATCTAGAGAGATTCCTCCATGCCCTTACCTTTCTCCTTTGGTTGTGCATCTTGCAATTCCGCAACATAGCAGGCGCGTATAGCTGCTTGATCATCATGTATTACCCCGACTCCATTATTAGTGGGGAATTTTGGAGTCAAACACTAAGGGGTAATTGCTGCCCTAAACTCTACAAGCGTCGATTGGTCTAGGAGAGCATTATAAGGAAAACAAATATCTAACACAACAAACTGCAACATCCGGACTCTCCGACGATCATCGATACCCAATTCAATGGGTAATTCCACCATCCTAGATGGTATGGTTGCACTGCCATTGAAACCATGTATACGTGACTGACACGGTTTCAGATCCTTTGCTTCTATTAGCATTTGGTCATAAGCACGTTTAAAAGTATGTTCATAGAATTTTCACTATCAACTAAGATCCTCTTTATCCAAGCAGGACCTATCTGGGTAGAAATAACCAATGGATCAATAGTAAGGGCCTCAACTCTATCGGCATCACGGTTCTCGAAAATGATGTCGTCTATCATCGGGCATAAATAACCAATGGATCAATAGTAAGTGCCTCGACCCTATCAGCATCACGGTTCCTAAAAATGATGTTGTCTGTCATCGTCCTCTGTTGTTTTGCCGGGGCCCCTTCTTCAGTACCAGTACAACATTCGAAGTCCACATGCTTAATCAAACCAGCATATGACTCCATTTCATTCCATCTTCGATCAGCCGGATGAGGACCACCACTCATAGTATTAATCACTAATCTCCTTCCAATACGTGTGTGTTCTTTAGGCCTAGCCTGACCTTGTCCCTGATTGGGATTAGACGGGCCCGCTCTACCATCCTATGGAGCTCAGACAAATTTCTCTAACTTTCTTCCTCTAATTAACTTTTCAATAATATCCTGCAGCTGACGGCAGTCATTAGTATTTTGGCCGTAAGAATCATGGAATCTACAAAACTTTTCGGTCTGTTCTGCTTCTCTGACAATGGTTTCAGAGCTGGCATCTTGTATTGCCCTGTATTATAGGTTTGAAGATAAAAATTCTTTAGATACGTATTTAAAGGAGTATATCGATTGATTATAGGAGCTCTAGGTCTTCCACGATGAGGGTCTCTCTTTTTTCCTTTACCTCCAACACCCTTTTGTCGACTTTGCTTATTGTGAATATTTAACTATACTTTACCGAAGCTCTCCCTGCTCTGGTTCACTGCAACATTACTCTAAATTCCTTTACTACTGGGCCCCACGATGTACTACTTCCTTGACCGTCTAGCGTCTTCCCTCCTCAAATATTAGGTTGCCTTTGCATAGAAATGGTCCAATGAAGTGGGGGGTTTTCCAGCCAACCAATCACCAAACTTGGAATCGGGATCGATCCCTTTGGTCAATGCCATAAAAATATAGTTGTCATTGGGATTACTGACTTCGACATAAGCAGCGTGGAACCTTTCTAGATAATGCCTTAAAGTCTGTCCTAGGGCTTGAGTAACATTGGATAATGTATTAACGTCATTCGATCTTATAGCATGCATACAGAACTGCTCAACAAACTTAGTAGCCAACTGGTTGAAACATGAAATAGATCCTGGTGGTAGATAGATGAAGCACATAATAGCAATGCCTCCCAAGGAGAATGGGAAGCTTCTACTCTTAACTGCATCGTTGGCTCGAGCGGCATTCATGAGCCATTCATATTTAAGAATGTGTTGGTTGGGATCCGAATTTCTTTCATATATAGGCAAGGTCAGCATCCGAAATCAATAGGGCGTTTCTGCATGTAAGATATCATTGGTGAATGGGGTGTGACTTCAAGAATCCCCCAATCATTGTTTGTGAGGCCTTAATTTTCTCTTATCATTTGGCATATCATATTTGGAATATCGGGCATCTGGATATTTCGGGCAAAGGCATGATTTGGTTTCATGTTATGAGGACGGTTTGGTTGCTGTCAACGGTCCCTTCCACGCCTCTTACGCTCCTGATCTACATGGAAGTGAGGATCCTGAGCATGAACGTGGTGATGAGGCGCTGAACCTGATTGGTTCTGGATCTCGACATCCAGATCTATAGCACCAACAGCTGCATGGTCATGAGTAGTGTGGTAAGGAAAGGTTCCTCCTTGGAAGGAGGGTGCAACTTGATGCCCCATGGAGGGACCTACCCTGGCATGTCCGGGATTAACAACATATGGGTGTCTAGAGGCTTCCATGTAGTTTCCATCCAAACGGCGGCGTGCAGATCTATGATTGAAGTTAGATGACGCCGAGCTTTCGAACAAGGACTAAGAGGCATGCTCCCTTATAGATCTCCCTTGTCTTTCTTCATTTAGCTGGTTCACAAGTTCCATGTTGGCACGGATTTGTTGAGTGAGCTCTTGACGGCTTTGAGTGAGCTCCTACATAAGGGTCTGGAATTCCTCTCTAGTTACTAGACCAAGTAGATCTAGAGCTCCAGCCGATGTTTAGCCTGCTATGGTCAGTTGTGTTGGATTTTGCCTATCCCTTCCTTCTAGATCAGCAGCATTAGAAGCAGTTCTGGTAGTGTGCACCATGTTAAATGTAGTTATTCTTAGATCTGGAACAATCTGAATAGGATAGATGGAACCATTGGAAGACAGATCCGGATCTCCTTCTTAGATTTTAGCAATCCAACATCGGTAGGGGATCCACAGAATTAGAGAAAAGCGGAGTTCTCCCGGTGAAAGCACCAAAGTGTTTGCAACAAAAATGGACACAACACTCTTTGGATGTAATTGTGAAGAAATAAAATGAAAAATGAGGCTAATCTAATAATCACACCAAGAAAAATAAGCAGTAGTAAAAGAAGACAAGAATTTATAGTGGTTCAGCGCTATGGTCTACGTCCACTTTGAAGGATTTGGTGTTTATTGCTGATTATAAACTGAATTAGAACATTAAAATGGCTAACACTCGAGTTACAATGGAGTTTAAGCAGAGCAGCTGCATACATGTCCCTTTTTGTTGGCAAAGAGGTGCTATTTATAAGCGTAGGATTGGAAATGTCAACCTCAAATCTCAAAATACCCTTTCTCATACATAGGTAAGCCCATACAATCGACCTGGAGTCACTTAGGATCGATCATGATCGATCTATGTCGATTTCATATCGATCACAAATGGCTCTAATTGAGCTGCAATCGATCATGGACGCTCTTGAGTTGATTTGCAAGCTGTAGTGAAAATTTCATGGCATTTGGATTATCGATCAAAGGTTGAGTTTGCCTAGGAGGCTGAAGATTTCATATCGATAGATTCATATCGATATTCTTCATATTGATGACATGGTGCAAGTGCTTTATGGAGATCCAAATTTTTTGCATAGGGACTTCTTCCTTTGGTTTGACCTCTTCTTTCGTATCCAATCGAGACAATGCTTTTCGTATCGATGCTCTGCTCTTTCTTCGTATCAATCAAAGTAGCCGATCGATACGAAACATGCAGCTGTTAGCAGAATAAAGTGTGATCGATCCAAGGAATTTTGAAGTCCTTCGATACAGGTTCAAACTTGATGGATAGAATGATGAATGCCGAGTGAAGGAGTTGTGCTCATTTCATATCGATACGAATGGATATGAAATAATGGATATGGGCTGATGGATACAAAATGGGTATGTTTCACATAGGTTTTGATTGATCCATAACTTAAGCATACCTACTTCGATTGACCAGAAGTTTGGAATGTTGCCTTCCATAGCTTTGCTTGTCATACCATGCTAATTGTAGAAGGATCCGGACTCGGACCAAGTTTGCCCATGTCCATCGTGGACCTGTAGATAACTGATCTTCGGGCTAGATTGTTTTCAGTTCCTATTCAAGTCCTTGGTGTTATGGCCTTGCCAAAAGGAGGGATAACAAATAAGTTCTTGCTTGTACTATTTTTCCTTTGATTGTAAGCATGTATTTTGTAATACTTTATTTTATTACTTTGTAATATTTCTCTAGACATCTTTCTTTAACTTGTAATATAATGCTTTCAAAATGTATTTTTCTTATTGTCTTAGTATTTAATACGTGTATCATCGTTTTGCATAATATAGAGGTTCTCTTTCCTTTTTAAACTATGTCGTTTTTAACGTTTGCACCTTGTCTATTGTATTTTAAGTTCGATTGGAGCCATTGAAGGACCTCGTCTTTTAACGTTCCCATTTTCTATTGTAACTGACAGCTCAAATATCTCATATATAGTATTTGTTCATTTATTAGGAGGCATCGTAGCCTACATTCTTATGTCTTACCGAGTTTAATTCCAATTTGTATCCTTGAAGCTTTAAGAGTCCGTGATATATCCTTGTAATATATTATCATTACTTTTTGGTTAGTGATCTACCAATACCTGGGGTACCAGTGCCCTTAGTATTTAGCCGTTTATGATTCTATAATTTAATAAAGCACCAGGCATATTCGATCTTGTCTAATTAAGTCTTAGTAAAAAAAATTCTTCTTTGATCCTAAAAGGAAAGTGTTCAACTGGAATAAGAAAATATGAATGAATCGATCTTAGTTACCTATCGGGAAGAGTGGAGGAAGCGAAGAGATTCTCAAACAATGAAAAGGATTCAGTTACTTCAAAATAATTGAACAAAGAATTTCCATGACATATTAGAAACTTAATTTATTCAACTTCATAATTCCTAAGCAGATATATTTTTCTTTTTCCTATCTAGTTTTGTCAAGCATAAAAATGAAGCAAGTGACATAAAAAACTAATGGTGCAGACTATGTACTAATGGTCAACCTCATTACAAGGTTCTGTAGGAAAAATTTATAAAAAAAGAAAGCATGAGAAAATAACAAGAAGGTATTGGAACACCCATTTGGAAGAGATGATGGAGTCAGGAATAATGAAATCCTTTTTTCCTGGCATTAAATTAGAACCATGTGCATTTAAATCAACTTTTGTAAAATCAAAGTTGTATGCAAATTAGAAAAATTGCAAGATAAACTATGAAATCTCTAATACTTATATTTAAGAAAAATGAACTATTATTTTCATTAGTAGCATTTAACCAATCGAGTAACTGTATGCTTCAACCTTTGTTGAACGTTAGTCATGTTGGTGAAGATATCTAACCTTTGGCATCTTGCAAATTCTTAAGGTTGTTGGGTCTCACCAAGCTTTCTTAATTATCTAGGAAATGTATAGCTTACTTGTAACAACCCGCTTTTTCATAAAATTCAATATTACAATAAACCACACATGTCCAACCCAACTTGAACAAAAAATGGATAATTAAGGGAAAGAAAGTAGAAGAGAAGAAGACCCGAGTCTGTCTGGAAATCAGCTTGAGAAGAAAACATCCAATTGAACTTTTAAGGTTACAGAAACCTTTCAAGAATCAAGGATATCTCATAAGACCACGCCACGCATAAATACAGACGGGTTTTTACCTTACAATAGCCAAAATATTTCATATGAAATTCTATGATATTATAATAGTATCTAAGTGTTTAACAATGGAGTTTCTATCGAGTTAGAAAACCGTCAATAAATTTTGAATTAAATTTATACTGCAAGTGCACGGCATAAAATTTTAGTACGCGGCGAGTATGGGTCGACCTGTAGGTAATTTTTAAGATTTAAAATTTTCAATTAACTCAAATTAGACCAAAGTGAGAGGAAATTGTTAACTACAAAATGAAGTTAAAACTACATTTAAAATGTGATTTAAAAACTATTAGACTATAGAACAATTTAAAAGAAAATCCACTCTCTTATTTTTGTAAACCAACAAAAAAATAATTTACGATGTCTAGTTATGAAATCAAGTGAAATAATTGTTGCATTTATCATAAGTATGGTTTGTTTGTGTTATTAATTAACATAACTTAAACCATCAAACTATAATACAATAATTATACCACTTATAAATTCTCATGAAAATGATGCCAAAGTAAAAGCTATTTTAAATATGATTATTTACTATTGTAATTAGTAAGATAGATCATCAATTTTTTTTTTTACTTTCTTTTCAAAATAAAATATCCATTAGCAAATGATGATGTAAATTGTGTTTATATTGAATAAGAATAGCTCATTTGCATAAGCAATATAAGCTATCAAACCCACTTGTATAAATTTACGTCAAATTTCACTTTCAAGAAGCACAAGCTCAAGAGGTCAAAAATCATAAACATGTTGAAATTACATAAAGTTAGAAATATTTATTACCCCTAAATTGAAGGGGGTTTAACTACTCATTTGTGTTATCATATCAACTACTCATTTGTGTTATCATATCAACACATGTAAATTTTAACACTAAAAGCAAAAGAAACTAAACAAAGGAGGAAATGGATTAACTATTAAGCTACTTGCATAAAAGAAATAAAAAAACTACACTACTTGCATAAATGTAAATCTAATCTATTAACAAAGGAAAGAATAGAGCATAGAAGTAAAAATGAACATAAAATAAATAAATACAAGTAGAAAAGAGAAGAGAAAGAGGCAAAGAATCCATTTTTTTACATGAAACATAGAGCTTACAACTTTCATTTTGATTCCCTAACTAATTTCAAAGAGTAGAAAATATTTACATGTACATAAGAGGGCTATTTTTACATGCATAAAGCCCTAATTCAATTTTCAGGGTACTTCCTAAAATGCCCTTTAGGAAGTGTGGCCACCAAGTAACCGTTAGCCACTAATTAATCCATCATTTAATGTGTATAAAGCTTTAACCTCCACTTAGTTGTCCATTAGCTTCTAATTGTAGATTTAGGTAAGTGGTGGGGTCCTCCATGATCATGAACTTGAATTATTTCCTCTTCATTCCTTTGCATTCCCTTATGCATGCATATATCTTCATGAATCCCTCTTCCATATGCATAAAAATTCATATAAAAATCATAAAAAATGTCCAAGCAAAAATTCTCAAATTGACACATGCAAAAAAATGACCACTTTTCCCCTGAATGAAGATGGATATATGATGATTTGAAAATAATTGAATTTTGGTTTTAAACATGTTATAATACACAAATATTATATTTATTTAAATAAAAAAGAGATAAAATATGGCGGTAAAATAAGCACATATACATGCACAACACTAACATAAAATACTTATTAATCATAGCTGAAATTGTTACATTAATTAAGATCTAGCGTACTAGGTTCTACAACCAAAACTGAAGGCTCATATTGGAAAATGGATTCAAACTATGAAATGGTAAGGGTCCACCAACTGAATCCATACACCTCTAGATAAAATGGACTGGAGGCTACATCACGTTGCACCTCTACTACTCAGGACCGACACTACCCCCTTCTCGAGTAGCACTAAATATGATCACCCTTTGTTGCAATCAACAACCGCACAATGGGATCCCCAAGCATACATGAATATTGCTCTAGATTTGGGATGATCATACCCTACTTGGGTGCGACCCACATAGTCGTGCCGCATGTCCCTGTTTTATTCATTTTTCGGGTGTGAGGCTCGAAGAGCCATGCTCTTACCATTTATATTTCACTTCCCACTTGGAATGCTAATATTGCCCTCCAAATAACAGTGCAATATCAGCATTCATCCATACAACTTTGTTCCGGGACTGAACGAAACACTTGAGAGTCTGCAGATCCCATCATCTTCAAGATAACTCCACTTCGAAATGCTTAAGTTGAATCGAAGTGATTTTCGGATAACATATCCGATCCCAGTCTCCTCGAACAACATTCGATAATTTTTGGTAAACTCAACTTCGGTTCTTTAGGAAATAAACAGTCAAACATAAGATCAGAGATCACCTCCTAACTGTTAGTGGACGGATTTCCTTATCATTTGTCCTAGAAGAATGAAACGAGATTTAAACACATAGTACAATATCATCAGAGATGACTGTGTCATATAACTCACGTATTTCTCCTAGACATTTCCAAAGTTATTTTTAGGTCCAAATTCCGATAGCCAGTTATTTAACCATCGAATAACAAACATCCACTCAGGACTTTCATTTCACAAGGAAAACCAATATTTGGTTAAGCACCAAGCAACACCAAGCCTCCTTAATTAATATTTTAATTAATTAAAACCATCTTGTAAATGCTTGTACCAAAGTACTTTTACAAAGATATATTCACAAACCCTTCTATTTTCAGTACTTAGAAAATATCCATATACTTATCTCAATGGTATAAGTATATTTATCAAATACTTAGGAAGATCTCCTTTTTATAAAATTTTAAAATCATTTATAAACTCCATTGTAAATTTCTAAACCCTTTGCAAACCATTTATAAATTGTCTCCTAAGTCATTTATAAATCCTTTATAAATCCATAAACCTATTTATTTTCCCAAAACACTTTTTAAGAAAACAAGCCCATCAACTAACACTTGTCACATAGTAAGTTATCATTAAGTAACACCCTCTTAAAAATCTATAAACCCATTTCTTAATTCGTCCTACAAATATCTAACCATTTATAAAACTCTTTCAACTTGTAAATAATCATCCCTTAAGTCTTCAAACCATTTTATAAACTCCTTTATAAAATCCAAATCTTACAACTTTATTTATGGGTCTCGGAAACATTTATAAATAAATAATATTATTTTAATTCAAACACCATTCTATAGTAATAATTATAACAATAAACATTATAAATAAATGAAAACTATTAACATTAAAACATCTTTAAAAATATTAATTAATAATTGCAAAATATTGTTAAACAAACAAAAATAATTAATCTTTACCATATTTTTAAATAATAATAATCTATTTCCAAACCTTATTTTAATCCTTATTATTAATTTCAAACCATAATTATTCTTGGAATAATTAACTTCTCAAAATATTAACATTTTGATAAATTCTTTAAAACAATATTAACTATAAACAAATAACTTTAAAAAAAAATATTATAATTAAATAACTTAAAGCAATATTTATAATTAATTAACTCTAAAATAATGTTAATATAATTGAATAACTTAAAAAAATATTAACATAAGTAAATAACTTTAAAAACAATGTAATATAAATAGATACTCTTTTAAACTGATTATTTCTGAAACCCATTCTCGGATATAAAGTCATTTCCCTTCTCGAAAACTAATTCCAACTCAAATGGAAATTTATAGCATTTCAAAATACTAATTTAAGGCCAATAGTCACCAAACGCTCAACCAATATTGATATTGATTTTTTATCATTAGGGGTTTTCGTTTTAAACATATAACGATGTCATAACCCATATTTTCAAAAAATCAGGTTTATTATCTAAAAATTCACATAACTAGAATATTATTGAAACTAATTAGCAATAACGAGGAATCCCATTGGATCCCTCCAACCTGTCCCTAGCATCACAATTCATATATATATATATATATATATTATCACATATATATGTAAATAAAATCAACAGCGATGAGGAATCATGTTGGATCCCTTCAACCTATTCCCCCACATCACAACGGTATATAATCATAAAATATAAATCAACCGCTTCGGGGTGGGATTCGTATACAAAGGGTCATCTGCTCTTACACAGGAACGTAATTGGGTCTCATCTGCTCCAGGAGCGGGAATATATCCAAACCAACTAATAAATATAGTAAATCATCCAAACGATTATTCAATAATTTTTGTCAATTATAAATATTACTGGTTAGCCAAAAGGTGAGTTTAACTCACAAAAATGCTGGAAATCGCATATGCTCTCCAATTTGAATTTAAATTGAACGGTCGTTCAATTTAACCCAAAATTCCAACTAGCCCCAAATTTGTCCAATCCAACTTTATAACGTTGTGCTCGCTGATATGAACGTAATGCAACTTGTCATGCTGGAAATGGGCCTCGTATGAATAAGTTGCGAATTAATTTACATATGATATAATTAAAATTTAATTAACTAAATAAATTAAAAAGTTTAAACTTAACCTTAACACTTTTCTTCCCTCTTCCCTACCACGCTGCAAACACGTGCGCCCTTCTCGTTTTTATTGTGTGAACGATCGCTACTCGGGCCATCCACCAGCCCACGTCGCCACTCTCCATGGAACCCAACCCCCCCTCAGCGCCACTTGCAGCCTCATGCATGCATGCTTAAGCTTGAAAATCGCGAACGACGAACCCAAATGCTGTAGCGAACGGAGGTTAATTGACATCGCCTCGGTCGACGATAGCTCGATCCAACCATTGGTTTAGCTCGTATAGTTGCTCTCTACATTTCTCCAGTTGAAGTCGAAGGCTAATTTGGCCTCTAGAGGCTCCGATCGTTGGATGGTGGAGTTTTAATGGGGGCTGAAATTTTATTTAGAGTTAGGGTTTGCAAATGGAAGGAAATTGGGTGCTATCTACAGAAAATAAACCCGGCACTATTCATCCATGAAAATTCCGAACTCCAGATGAAGCGTGCTGCCTGTCTTTCTATATGTTCTACCCCTATTCCAAATACAATGGAATATGTAGTGTGAGTCAATTCCATCATATACAGAAGATAGCTTTCCGAAATCAAAATATATTAAATTCCTTTAATTAATTTCTACACGTTTCGAACTCGCATGATCAAACTATACATCCGACCGCCGTGAAATTCGACAGCATATAATAATTCATTATTATGGATCCAGTAAAACTTGTTTCGTCGAAATCCAAGAAAATACCCAAAAAGACTATTTTTTTACACGTTAATTAAAATGAGTAATTTTCAAAATCAGTTTATTTACTTTTAATTCAAATTTAAAAGTTTGCTAAATCCATTCTGGTTTAAGCATAATTTAAATTAACTTTATAAATCATTTTCATTCATTTTAAATTCAAGATTCAACTACTTAAACAATTTCAAATATTAAATTTAACAATTTAATTATCAAATAAATCGTATGTTTGAAATTCAAGTTATTTAACTTATAAAATGAATTTATTAATGTTTAAAGTCAATTAAATAATTTTAGTTTCTTTGACTAAAATTCAGAGTGATTACATTCTCCCTCCTAAAAAGAATTTCGTCCTCGAAATTACCAAGCAAGAAAAATGTCACAAACCCATTAACTTTTTGAAACCAATTAGCTGAAGTAGATTACCAAAATTTTAAGTCTTTCAACTCAATTCATGGTTACTAAATAATACTATTCTAAATTATAAAACTAAAATCAAAATTTTATGTTATTAAAATAATTTCCCAAAATTCTCAAAGAAAATTAAACGCCTTAAATTTACAAAAAAACTTGCTCGCGTCTCCTTTGCGCAGTTCGATCATAATGAATCACAATATATATATATCATAAATATACATCTCATCTTCGAGGACGAGGCATTTCTTGGGGAAAAATATAAAATTACGATATGTAATCCAAGATATGTAAATTTTATTATATTAGCGAGCATGTACGATCAATATAACGCGAAAGCGAGTTTCAAATGCGAAACATATGTCATCCACTCCTACTGGTCGCTCAACAATAATGAGAATATGTACATAGAAAATAATATGACTATATAATGTAAACTATACCATAACTATAACCAATTTTAGTGAACTCAACAAGAGAACTTATTAAACAAATAATATTCAGCCAATTTATTTGTCATCATATAAATTTGCATTTCCAAACGTCAACATTATACACTTCCATTTCTTATTAACCTGCTATCGATTCATTTCAATTTATTCCCGTTCAATTGATTTACACTCAATTATTAACATTCACTTCAATTACATTCAATCTCAGGTTAACAATAATTCACTTACATTCACTCATTTACATTTCTTATTTACATTCAATTTATTCATATCAAATTCATTCATGCAATTAATATATATTCTATATAAATGTGCATTCCATAATTCATATTAATTTCACTTACATTCCATTCATTAACATTCACTTATTAATATTCACGTTAATTTCACTTACGTATTGTTAGCGCCAAAATTGGTCACAACACCCAAATGTGAATGAAAGCACCAACTAACGGTCACAAATAACAGATAGAATATATGTAGAGATTAATAATATGAAGAGCAGTAGAAATTAAAATAAAATCAGTAAAGAACACAGATTTTATAGTGGTTCGGCTAACTCCGGCCTACGTCCACTCTAGAAGTTTTCTTTTTATTGATGTTCAAATCAATTACAGTTACAAACTGATAGAGTAACCTTTAGTCTTAGAAAATAGATAGTTAAAGAGTGGAGAGAAGAAGATCCCCTATCTGGAGACCCACATGCTGCATTTATAGGCAAAACCAGATTGTTGGGCCTCCAGAGTATTTTGGCCCCACCAAGGCCATAGCCGAACCCTACTTCATTATGCTGACCGACCCTGAGCAGTTGGTATGCCGAATGAGATACGACGCCGAGCGAGGTACGACGCCGAGCGAGGTACGATGCCGAATGATATCCAATACCGAGCAAGGCTTCATGCCGAGCGAGGTGAGGCGTGCCGAACGAGGGGAGGTGTGCCGGTCGAGGGGAGGTGTGCCGGTCGAGGGGAGGTGTGTCGAACCAGGGGAAGTATTCCAATCGAGGGGAGGTATGCCGACCGAGGAGAGGTGTGCTGACCGAGAGGAGGTGTGCCGACCGGGGAAGGTATGCCGATCAAGGGAAGGTGTGCCAATCGAAGCTTATCTTCCAGACTGAGCCGTGCAACCCCCCCATTTCTTGACCAAATGATACATCCAAGTGAACTTCATTATTTTAAACCGAATCCATACTATTCTAGCCTCGATAATCGTGAAGTTGGTTGGGTTGAATCTTCCTATTCATGGCCTTGACTAAAGGTGGGTTAACACTTGCCCCCCCCAAAACATGCCTTGCTATTGGAAGGTGTGTTTTGTAGCACAATAAGCTGGATGTTCGTATCCTATTAATGACCTGCAAAGAAATTGATAATCTTATCTGACCGCAAATGATGATCGTTGGCGATCGTATGTCATTCGGGGTAGTATGTGACCGTTCGAGTTCGAGTGACGTTTGCGTCGAATGGTGATCGTTCGCAATCGGGTGCCGTTCGAGGAGATTTGTGATCGTTCGCGATCGGGTGTCGTTCGAGACGAGTTGGGACCGTTCACGGGCTGGTGCCGTTCAAGGTGATTTGTGACCGTTCACAATCGGGTGTCGTTCGAGGCGAGTTGGGACCGTTCGGGGTCGGGTCCCGTTCAAGGTGATTTGTGATCGTTCGCGATCGTGCGCCGTTCGAGACGAGCTGTGTGTGCCTAGGGGGACTTAGTATTATTAATGCCAGATTTCACGTTCGAGTGAATTTCTGACTTGTTTGTTATGGCGGTTTATCGCCATCTCAGAGCATGCCCTGAGGACCGTTCACGATCCCTTACATAAGTAAGTGGTTTAGCCATTAGGGAATCACAGATGGCATACTTTCGTCTGAGATGAGTCTTTCAACAGAAAAGTCAAACAAAATCAAGTCCAAACATGAGAAATGGAAAATAAAAGAAAAATAGGGACATCGAAGTGCAAACACCTACATTGATGCAATTTATAGTCGTATCAGAACATGTCTGAGGATCGTTCACGGTCCTGTACATGTGTAAATGACTTAATCGTGTTGGTGTGGAGTTTGCCACTTATTCATCATTATTTCAATCAGTTGATAATAAGCTGACGCCTTGATCCTGAGCCGTCTCTAGTAGGTGCAGGTGGTGGTCGTTCTTGTTCCACCATCGCGGCCCTCCTTCTCACATATTGGGATAGCAGATCATATCGGATATGCCCCTCAACTTCATCCTTCAAGTGCCTACAATCATTTGTGCTATGACCGTTCAGTTCATCGAACAAACAATACTTGTCTGATCTACTTTCATTGCTGGTCGGATCCCTTCTCATTGGCCTTCGATAGGGAATCTGCCACTTAGTGTCTTGGTAAATTCATTCCAAAGTCTCGTTCCACTCTGAATAAGAGGTGAACCTTGGTTTCTTTCGTGGTCGCATTGGTCCATCGTCGTTATCACTGGCCTTCCGTTTCCATTTATCAGTTCCTGAATCTTTTTTTGGAGGATTTTCACGCTTCACTACATAAACATCATCTCCTTCTCCTTCCTCGCTCTAGCATTTGCATCCTCTAATCGTAGAAATCCTTCGGCTTCATGATAAAACTCCCCTAGATCCATAGGTGGATCCCTTGTTAGTGAATTTTTAAACTCTATTCCATTAGCTATGCCAGATACAGCTGCCATTAAGACCATGGATGGATCTGGTCGATCCACTGATGCTGCCGCTGCATTGAATCACGTTAGAAAGTTTCTCAAAGATTCCCTAGTCCTCTACTTTAGCGCTGTCAAACTCATCACATTCTTAGGTATCAAAATGTGAACTCGGAACTGCCTCATAAACTTCCCAGTCAACTTGGTCCACGTTCCAATGGAACCGCTCTCCAATTGTCTAAACCATAGTGTTGTTGTGTCTGTCAGATACAATGGGAAGCATCGGGCCATGACTTCCTATGATGCCCCTCAGCACTTCCATATGCCTCATATACTATGTCAGACGAACCTTAGGATCCGTCCTCCTATTATACAACTCCAATGATGGTAGCTTAAAATCTGGTGGGTTCCTAGCTCGCCTAATAGTAGGGGTAAAGGGACTCCTATTCACATCCTCCAAGTCTTTGTTTACCAATCCACCTCTCATATCTCATCTAACCATCGCTGCCAGTATGGCATTATTGCCAAGCTGTAATCCTTGTCTATAGCCTCCAGTCTGCTCCCCGAGTTCATAAGGAAATTCAGGCACATACTCCTCATCTTGCACTCGTGCACTCCTGTTGGTGTTGGGTTGCACAGCGTCATCTGGTATCCATCCATGGATTGGTCCAGCATTTCCTAGTGGTGTGCCCTCGAGTCTAGGTCCATCAAGATTGTTAGCCGTTGCTGATTGGGAGCTGCCCCTTGCCGAGCCATTCCCTCTGCTTGCTGGTTGAGTGCTTCTGATCCAGCTCCACGGATCTGAGCTCCTACATTTCCTGCTTGTGCAAATTGTCTGAGAAGAGCCTGCATCACCTCCTCTTTTCTTTTCAACATCGCTTTCATCTCATCTCTAGTAATGTAGATGGATGCTTGACCTGCTCCAGCTCTAGAGGAAGCCTCTTGACTTCCTTCCTGATTACTCCTTTCTGTCTCTTACTTCCTTGTTGATGGTCTAGCCATTGTTTCATAGAATCCAAGTTGCTAACTCCAAAATTCCCGAGTGCTTGCTTTCTCAGTGAAAGCACCAAAATGTTAGCGCCAAAATTGGTCATTAACACCTAAATGTGAATGAAAGCACCAACTAATGGTCACAGATAACTGATAGAATATATGTAGAGAGTAATAATATAAAGAACAGTCGAAATTAAAATAAAAGCAGTAAAGAACACAGATTTCATAGTGGTTCGGCTAACTCCGGCCTACGTCCACTCCATAAGTTTCTTTTTTATTGATGTTCGAACCAATTACAGTTACAAACTGATAAAGTAACCTTTAGCCTTAGAAAATAGAATGTTAGAGAGCGAAGAGAAGAAGATCCCCTATCTGGAGACCCACATGCTGTATTTATAGGCAAAATCATGTTGTTGGGCCTCCTAAGTAGTTTGGGCCTACCAAGGCCATAACCGAACCCTACTTCATTATGCCGACCGACCTGAGCAGTTTGTATGCCGAACGAGGTATGATGCCGAGTGAGGTACGACGTCGAGCGAGGTGCCGAGCGACATCCAATGTCGAGCGAGGCTTCATGCCGAGCGAGGGGAGGTATGCCTATCGTGGGGAGGTGTGCTGATCGAGGTGAGGTGTGCCGATCGAGGGGAGGTGTGCCGATTGAAGCTTATCTTCCAGACCGAGCCGTGCAACCCCCCATTTCTTGATCAAATGATGTATCCAAGTGAACTTCAATCTTTTAAACCGAATCCATCCTATTCCAGCCTCGATAATCATGAAGTTGGTTGGGTTGAATCCACCTGTTCATGGCCTTGACTAAAGGCGGGTTAACATGTATAATAGTATTTCATTCCACATTCAATTCTTTTATGGATTATATCATAAAATCATTTCATTTTAACTTTTTCGAAGTTAAAGTTTATCTTATCCCCATTTCACTTGGTATATTTTTCAATATTAATATTATTTATGAACCATTCCACCAAAATTTTACTTAAGTTCTTTATTAACATTTTATACAACACTACTTATTTTTATTTTCAATTCAAAACTTAAGTTCATATTCAATTCTATTAAACAACATTGTAAACGATATTCAATTCACTAACTGATTTTATTAGTTCATTTCATTAATTCATTGCAACTCAAATTCAATTTCAATTTCATTTAACTTTACTTTAGTTAAATTTAGTTTCAAAATTCAGTCATTTAACTTAACTTATGTTAAATTTCATTTTACAACCTAATTTTCAAATTTACTTTTCCTAAAATTTATATTCAATGAATTTAAAATTTGTTTTAACTTACTAATTTTCAAAATCTATAAGTTATAAAACTTATTTCTTTTCTATACCATCTTCAAAGTTTGAAAATTATTGTCTTATGTTTCTCAAAGCATTTAAGTAGAAATATTCAAGACTTTTGAACATCCGGTTTTATTTCAAATCATTTTGAAATCATATATATACATAACTCCTTTATATATCAAAGCACACTTTTGACCTTTTTTTATTTGTTTATCAAAACTTGTTTTATCACTACAAACCCTAGTGGTAAATTACTCTGGTAGCAATCCCTCACTTAGAAATGCCGATGATGTGGTAGTCATCACCAGAATTATTTTCCAGCCATTGAGGTGGGTTCTATGCTTTCTATTTTTTTAATTCCACTTTAAAATATTTAAATAAATTTTTTCAAAATAATAATATTATTATTTTCCCAAACCTTTGAAAACATTTTTCAAAATCAATGGGTTTTAAATTCTCCAACTTCTTGTTTTAAATCTAATTTTATTAGCAAATCATATCTATAAATATACTTAGGCAGTTCCATTTCTTTTCCATTTATAAATCATGTTTATAAATCATATTTATAAAATATCAATTCTTACGCAATTCATTTCACAAATGTTGATTATCTTAATCATACTCAATTCCTTATAATTCATATTATAATTATATTTTCTTATATATCTTAATTTGTTGATGTTTATCTTTGTTTAGATTATAACAACAACAAATTTTATTAGAACAATAACAAATCACTACAACAAAACTTGGTTTTGACAGCATTAAATCTCAGCGTTTGAACCTTTAATGCTGTTGATTATATTTTCCCAAGAGTTATTTCTAGGGTTAAACGCTGAAAAAAGTATTCACGTACATTTATTTTGGTTTGCCGCCTAACTCACATTTACTTAAGAAAAAAGTCAAGTTCCCCCTCTTTTAATTATTCGTCTCCCTCTTTATCGATTTTCATCTTCCCTCCCGTCCATTTCGATTTCAGTTTGCTTGCTCCAGAAATCGCATCTTCCTTTATCCTCCGTGTCTGATCTCGATCGAGCATCTCTCTTGTTAGCTTTTTATGCACGTTGAATCCCCGTTTGATTGCCCTAAACTGGGTGGAACTGGTGAGTTTTTTATTCGTAAAATTAGTTTTCAATTGAGTTCAAAATCGCTATGTATCATATCTGATTGAGTTTATAGTTTAG
Source organism: Allium cepa (assembly GCA_030765085.1). Classification (NCBI taxonomy): domain Eukaryota; kingdom Viridiplantae; phylum Streptophyta; class Magnoliopsida; order Asparagales; family Amaryllidaceae; genus Allium; species Allium cepa. The sequence goes on along the minus strand of CM060935.1, from coordinate 822,344,648 downwards.
CCTGAATTCCTTTGGTTTGTGGCTTAGTTCTTATGGATGTAAATTGTTTGAACAGAATTATCATTTGTGTAAATTGTTTTTAATGGAACCTGTGACATATAAGGGGCTTTTTATTTGAACAGAATTATCGTTTGTGTAAATTATCATTTGGTTTGTGGCTTAAGGTATTAGCATACCATTTATCATGTTCTAACTGATTCTTGGGAGATAATATTTCTTCATTTTTACTCGCAGTAAATATTTGAATTCTTATAATTTACTTTAATCTTTTCATTTAGTCTTCTATTATTTTATTTTATACTGTTATGTAGATTTGAGTGTGGAATAGTATGGTATTTGAAGACTGCTATTTATATATCAATTATCTGCAGCAAAGGATATGTGATATCATACACTTATTCATCCACTTAGGTGGTAATGCAGTGGAATGTGAAGTAGTAAACTTGTTGTATAACGGTTGGTTAGTAGTTGCAGTTGGGGATGGATGTGCAGGCTGGTGGTGACCAGCGAGGAGGCTGGAGGCAGTTAAGGCAGAGGAAGGATTGGTGAATTTTTTACGGGATGAGGCAGTGGTTTGGGATGTATGTGTGGGATGGAAAGAAATGGGTAGATGTTATAAGAGGTGGTTTGATGCAAAATGATATGTAGCAAGTGAGGATGTCAAGGGGTTGTTGTTATAGTTACAGTATAGAAGTATGACGAATTATGATGGTTAACCGAGGGTGGAAGATTGCGATAATACTAAATAATTGTTCCTGTATGTGTAGTGTGTGCTAGCTGGTTTCAATATATTTTCTCTTCATTTAATAAAAGCTAAAGTATTCATGCTCCCAGTCAAAAAAACAAAAACAATAATGATTTCCTCCGATCGTCCATCACCGTTTCTTTCCAATATGTGTCCATTCTTTGTTATTCAGACGATTTTACAGTTTGTCTTCTATGATTATCAATATCAATATAACTTTGCTGCAATGGTAGTTCATTTTGCTTATGGGACGATTTGATGTAACCTGAACTTTGTCCAGTAGAAAACTGTCACTACGTGAATCAATAATTAGCAAAGCATATTATTTATGGTCCTACTTTTATACATAGTCACTGGCTTTGTTTTCATTTTTTTTTAAAAGACTTTAGCACTACTGACAATAAATGAATTCAAAAGATACAATTAGATGCAACGTTGTTCTATCAACTACAAAAGAGTGTACCAAAAGTCATGAGAAGTATGAGTTATTTCTCAATATAATATACCCATCATTCCATATTGCAAAATATGTTATTGTATGATGTGGGAAAAATAGTTTGTAGCTTTTGTATGAATCACAGGAAGCAAAACTTTATCAATAGATATTTGATCAGTCGTCTTCAAAAGAAATTTGTAATGACAGTATTAGGCAACAGTATTCAGGAGTGGAAGGTTATATGGATGGTCAGTGAAGTGTAGGGGGAGTAGTTGCAAGTTGATGGCAGTTGCAAGAAGTTGTCGTAATATGTGCACTAAGATATGCACAGATGTGCACAGTGAGAAGTATGCAGGCAATGTTGATGCAGTGTTGTGAGGAGTATGAAGTGGATGGGTGGGCAGTAGATATGCGACTGTAGTAAGGAGATGAAACCTAGTTGTTGTTGTGGTGATTGCAAGGCAAAGGTTGGTTTTGTGGTGGTATGGTGCAAGGCAGTGAAGCAGTTGTGACTGTTGTTTGTAGGGCAGTAGGTTTTGTTTGTTGGAATGAAGTAGGTTTGTTTGTTTGAGGTGAACTGACATGCACAGGGACTGATGAGCAATTCTGTGGGTAATGATCGGTGATGGGGGAGTAGTTAGCAGCAATATGATGTAGTGATGTTGGTGGAGTTCAGATAGTCAGAAGGCAGTTCAGTTGTTCAGGGGTGATGACTGTGCACTGCAATAGGTTGTATGCAGTGACTCAAATTGATGGTGCAGAGGCAAGTCAGAAGTGAAGTAGGTGCACTGATATGTGACTGTGTGCACTGATATGAGACAAAATTTGTGTTGTTGTGGGTGGTCAATGTTGAAGTTTGTGGTCAGTGGGAAATGAAGGCAGAGAAGAGTGTTGTTGTGAATTAGATGATGTGGTAGAGGTGGTTGTAGATGATGACATTGAATGGTTAGAAATAAGAGACAGTAATGGTTTTGTATGCAGGTGAATGAAGTATGGCAGCAGTTGGCAATAGGAAGTTGTTATATGGTTTATGCTGTATTGGTCGTTGATAGGGCAGTGGGTGGAAGCAAGTGGGAGGAAGTGGATTGGTTGCACTGTGCAGATGGTAGGATTGTTTGATGAGGAAAGGTTGTAATGTGGTAGCTTTTAGTATGATATGTAACTTTTCCTACACCCATGTATATAATTTAGTCCTGCTCTATCATTTCGCATATAGGAGGTACTCACTATACACAAATAATACTTCAGTCAGAAGGACAAAACATGAGCCAAGGGAGGAGGAGATACTGCTATGGAACCCCACTAAGCTGAACACAAACATAATCAATTTAAGAAATAGCTGCACTTTGAACAGCTGAAACAACCATTTGTAGATTTTCCAATGGAAACTTTGATCAATTATGAACTGAAACTAATTATCTATGCTTTTTCATTCAATTGTAAATTATATTTTTATATGTCTTTTCAAAATGAAGTTGCATAGTTAAATTGTTACCTTAGGTTTTTTGTTTCAATGAGCAGCTTGCATCTTCACCCTAAATCTGATTATATATGCGTTCTCATTCAAGTATCGTTTCTTCCATAGCACAATTTGAGCATGCCCGACCTACAGAAAGGCAAACGCTGTTAAATATTAGCAACTATAGCTGATACCAACAAATCTAACTGCAGGGTTTTGCACCAACGCTAAATGGTAAAATGCCATGTGGTAAATAATTCATTTTATATTAGTTAAAGTTGGGTTTCAAAATTATGTTAGAAAAATATATTAAGAAACGTGAAACATGAGAATGATGATGTGTCATAATCAAATCTCAAGCAGAATGTATCAATGTGGACACGTTAGAAGAAATTATTGGTAAAAGAAATCCTAGGTCATCAATAAAAGAAATTATTGGCAATCTGTTTTAGTTTATTTCTAAATCTTGGTCATTATGGTCATCTTGAAAATTCTTTTCAGTTTAATGAGCGTAACATTTATACATGTGTAATTTATACAGTTTGGGTTCAGCCAGAGCAGTCAACAGGATGATATAGATGTTGTCACTATCGTATAAGGTCTAAATGATATTGATGAGGCATAGTTGAATAGCATAAAAATTGGGAAGATTCCTAAATTTTATGCTATTTAGCTCTTGCCTTATCAATATCATAGGTAATCTAAAGATTCTGGACTTTGGTTAAGCTCCTTTACTGGGCTGGATGTGTTGCTTCACCCTACGTGTGGGACTCCGGTTCATGCTGTGATGGCACAAAGGTAACCTAAATTCTCATCACGCAAAGGTAACTAATAATATTATTTAGTTATTTTCAGCAAGTAATTTCCTTTATGTTATATACCTGATTATTTCTGAAGCATACTGTTCCTAATCCAATGGTGAGATCATTTGGTTAACAGTGAGTCTAACAAACCTCTCTTTTTTGATTTAATTCAAGCATACTTTGGCTTGCAAATACAGCTTTTAAGTGATCAAAATAATTAAGCCTTTTAAGTGATTTGATCATTCAAATTGTTCAAGTTGTTGAATTAACATCCTTTTGCATGTACAGTCATGCTAGATTCATATTCTTTTATTATATACACACGTGTGCGCACATTTTGTGATGTCAATGAGAAACACAAGTTTCTCAGCAGGATCAAATTCCAACATCAATAATGAACTCCTTAAAAGTTAACATGCATTTACGCTTTACCACTTTACATGGCTATTAAAAAGAATGAAATCACTATATTCTTATAGCATGCAGATATGATCACTTGTCAACAAAAAAGGAAATAACATCTTAGCATGTTCAATTAAAATGGAGGTAGTTTAGGTGATACCCCATGTTCCAGTATGAATGTTTAATCAGTTGAGAAAAAGGTTTCAGCCACTAACACAAATGAAAATATAAAATAGTATTGACTAGTAGGTGGTGTATTTGAGCTGATATCGACATTTAATTTTCAGTACATTGTTTTAATTTTTCAGTACATTGTTTTAATTTTTCTAGCAGTCATTTTATAGGCTGATCACCCTGTGCAAGCCAATTTAATTTAGATTTATGTGTATATGTATATCCATAGCTTCAATATTTAACATGGACAGAAGCACTAATAAATTTAACTTATATTCCTGGATCAGTTGAGAATCATGGGGATCGTCGATTAGTTGGAGATATATAGAGTTATTCAGCTCTCCAATGTTGCCACGTTATTTCTTTATTCCTATTCTATTAATGTTCCAGTTTTAAGGCTGTTTTTGATCGATTTGAGCCTTTGTATGGACTTGAAAACTAGGCTAAATTGAGTATTTGCTGTAAGTAATTTTCGATGCATTGTGAATATCCACTTACATTGGATTTGTTTAATTGGTATTTTCTTAATTTGGTTAAGAATAAGTGTGATGTATATAACTACATACATATTAATTTGTTATTCAATTCATCACAGGTTGAGAAGACTTTGTGGACAAAAGTTTAATTAGAAAGGTTGCTAAAATAAGCAGATCTTGACATCTAGTTGCTAGGGGAGAGTATATATTTACAGGTTTCTTCCACTCTTCATTTTTGTTATATGTAAAAAATCAATTCTGTAAATTTAGATACATGAACAAACCGAAAGAATATGCAATATTTTGCATTCAGGTTGAAAGGATGGAATTCCTGCAGGGTAAGCTTACAGCTATGGGTAGTTGTTTGTTGAGGAGTAAAGGCAGTGGAAGGCAAGTGAGTTTTGTAGCTATAGGGAAGGCGGGTGTAGTCCTGGTGCAGCAGTTGTCAATAGTTTGAATGCAGGTGGTCGTGTTGCTGTGGTGATAGTCCGCTGATATGTAAGTGTTGTGAGAAAGAAGAGTTTGTGGGAGTGAGTCAGGCAGAAGTGGTTTGTTGAGATGATGTTGTGGTCTCAAGTTGTGAAGGAAGTGGTATGAACTGTTGTAGGAGTAGATGTATAGGAAGGAGGAATGCGGGCAGTAGCAAGTGAAGGAAGAAGATGGTTTAGTGATATTGATGAACTGTGTTGTATGTATGGCTGGTGGTAGCAAGTTGGAGGAGGGGTGAGAATGAAGTTGAACTGCAGTTGTGAGTGTGAAGTTGAACAAGGTTATGTGAGGATGGTGGCAGATGCGTTGGAAAAGTCAGTGGCAGGTGGGTGGTTGCTGTTCAGGCTGATGGCAGCGGTTTGTTGGGCAGTTGTATGGTGATGGAGATGCACACAGTTGTGTGGACAGTTGAAGGTGATATGTGTTGTCGGATATGCGTTGTCTGATATGCTTATATGCGAACGGTTGAAGGTGATATGTTTGAAGGGTTGTTATACTGAATGTATATATTTGTAATTGTAATATACTGAACGTATATATCATGTAAATGTTTATGTATCTAATTAATAGTTATTAGAACATGTTATATATGCTAGTTGCTTCAATATACTCAAAATATAATTCTGGAATATTCAAAAATAGAGTGGAATATTAAAGCTGTTATATAAGCAGAAGACAGCGTTTGATTAATGCTGTCAATGAAGAAACAACAGCGTTTAATTCGTGCTGTAATTATCTTGAAATTGTCAATAACAGCGTTTTTTACATGCTGTCGAAATAGTTGATGATTCAATAACAGCGTTTTAAACATGCTGTCGAAATTGTTGATGATTCAATAACAGCGTTTAGAAAACATAATACAGCACGTTATAAACGTTGTTGAAAACATTATTGACAGCTCGTAATAAACGCTGTCACAGAGATGTTTCAACAGCGTTTATAGAAACGCTGTTGTAAGTTATGTACATACGACAGCATGTCGTTATACAGCGTTTCTAATAACGCTGTTGTATCATATTACAGCGTTTATCAAACGCTGTTAAAAGCCTTTTGTGGTGTAGTGAATGATAATAATCAAATATTATCATTCTCCAATAACCAAACACTCCATATATAACTATAATAATTTCTACAAATTAGTATAAAAATATATAATTTAGGTAAAATTATTTCAATCACCCACTTTTAAAACAATACTATGTCGGTTTGCCTTGTTTAAGCATCTAGAAACCCCTATTGATGTCATGGCATTCCATGTACCGAGCATAATTCATAAGCCACTCAATAGATAAATTATCACAATATAAAATATTTTTATATCACTTACAAATATACGCTCATATATATATATATATATATATATATATATATATATATATATATATATATATATATATATATATAAGACTCATCCTAGGGTATTGCTCACCCTATCTCAAATGAGTAAATTCCCACCAAAGCCATGGTGTTCGCTCAACCTAAGCTCTAATACCACGTTATAACAACTCGCCTTTCCGTATAATTTAAGTTGATAATAAATCACACATGTCCAACCCAAAACAAATGGGAAGACGGATAGTAAAGGGAAAGAAAGAACAAAGAAGAAGAGAAGATAAGAGAAGAAGAAGAGAAAAGAAACTAAAAAAACATAGAATCTCACAATCCCAGCGGAACAAAATATAATATAACATCAGTGATCTTTACAAAATAGTAACTGTTATACACATACATCCATCAAAGTACAACAACAATCATAATCATCAACCTAAATAGTTGTAACAACCTACCCTCACAAATGTTGATGACTTCAATAACAAAATAGCAAAAAAATAACCATATACGTGAATATGTCTCTAAGTCTCCAGCTCATCTCTTGAAGCTCCAAAGCATTCCATCTAAATCTGTAATATGCTCGGTCTAACCGAGCATTATCAAAAAATAACACCCAAGTCAGTCTGGAAAACCAGCTTGAGAAAAACACATCCAATTGAACTTTTAAAGTTAGAAAACTTTCAAAAATCAAAGATATCTCGTAGACCACGCTGCGCATAAATACAGACAGGTTTTTACCTTAAGATAAGCAAAACATTTCATATGAAATTCTATGATATTATAATAGGGTCTAAGATATAATGCTTATTAATCATAGTCGAAATTATTACATTACTTAAATTCTAGCATAGTAGTTCCTATAGCCAAAGCCAAAGGCTCGTATTGGAGAATGGATTCCAACAATGAAAGGGTAAGAGTCTACCCACCGAATCCGTACACCTCTAGATAAAATGTACGGGAGGCTACCATACATTGCACCTCTGCGACTCAGGACCGCACTACCTCCTTCTCGAGTAGCACTGAATATGATCACCCATTGGTTGCAATCAACAACCACATAAGCATATATGAATATCGCTCTATATTTGGGATAATCATACCTTGCTTGGGTGCGACCCACTTAGCCCTGGTGCATGTCCCTGCTTTATCCATTTTTTGGGTGTAAGGCTCGAAGAGGCCACGCTCTTACCAATTATATTGCACTTCCCACTTGTAGTGCTAACACTGCCCTCCAGAAAACAATGCAATATCATCATTCATTTATACAACTTCGTTCTGGGACTAAATGAAACACTTGAGAACTCCGTCTCCAAATCCCATCATCTTCAAGATATCTCCACTTCGAAATGCTTAATTTGGATCAAAGTGGTTTTCGGATAACATATCAGATCCCGGTCTCTTCAAAACAACATTTGATAATTTTCGGTAAACACAACCCCGGTACTTTAGGAAATAAACAGTGAAATATAAGACCAGAGATCACTTCTTGACCGTTAATGGATGGATTTCCTTACCATTTATCCTAGAAGAACAAAACGAGTTGTACACACATAGTACATCATCACCGAAGATGACAGTGTCATATACCTTACGTGTTTTTCCTAGATATTTCCAAAGTAACTTTTGGGTCCAGATTTCGATAGTCGGTTATTTAACTATCGAATAACAAAAATTCAATCAGGGATTTAATTTCATAGGGAAAACCAATATTTGGTTAAGCACCAAGCAACACCAAGCCTCCTTAATTAATCTTTTAATTAATTAAAACCATCTTGGAAATGCTTGTATTAAAGTACTTTTACAAATATATATTCACAAACCCTTCTATTTTCAATACATAGAAAATATCCGCATACTTATCTCAATGACACAAGTATATTTACTAAACACTAAGGAAGATCTCATTTTTATGAAATTCTAAAATCATTTATAAACTCAATTATAAATTTCTGAAACCTTTTATAAACTATTTATAAATTATCTCCCAAGTCATTTATAAATCCATAATCTTATTTATTTTCCAAAACACCATTTAACAAAACAAGCCCATCAACTAACACTTGTCACATAGTATGTTATCATTTAGAAACATCCTCTTGCAAATCTGTTAATCTATTGCTTAAATCGTTTTACAAATATCTAACAATTAACAATACTCTTTCACCTTGTAAATAATCATCCCTTAATCTTCAAACCATTTTATAAACTCCTATATAAAATCCAAGTCTTACAACTCTACTTATGGGTCTTGGAAACAGTAATAAATAAATAATAATCCTTTACTTCAAAACACCATTCTATAGTAATAATTATAATAATAAACAATATAAATAAATAAAAACAATCAGCTTTAAAACATTTTTTTTAAAATATAATTAATAATTGCAAAATATTGTTAAACAAACAAAAATAATTAATCTTTACCATCTTTGTAAATAATAATAATTTATTTCCAAACCTTATTAATAATCCTTATTATTAATTTTAAACCATAATTATTCTTGGAATAATTAACCTTTCAAACTATTAACATTTTGATAAATTATTTAAAATAATATTTACTATAAACAAATAACTTCAAAAATAATATTATAATTAAATAAATTAAAATAATATTTATAATTAAATAACTTTAAAAAATGTTAATATAATTAAGTAACTTTAAATCAATATTAACACTAGTAAATAATTTTAAAAATAATGTTAATATAAATAGATACTCTATTAAATGGAATATTTCCGAAACTCATTCTCGGAGTTAAAATCATTTCCTTTCTCAAAAACCAATTCTAACTCAAATGGAAATTTATAGCATTTTAAAATACTAATTTAAGGCTAATATCCACCAAACGCTTGACCAATATTGATATGGATTTTCTATCACAAGGGATTTTTTCGGTTTTAAACATATAACAATGTCATAACCCATATTTTCAATTAATTAGGTTTATTATCCAAAAATTCATATAGCTAGAATATTATTGAAACTAATTCAATAATAGTAGCCACTGACCTATCCCCCTGCATCACAATTCATATACGTACATACATACATACATACATACATACATACATATATATATATATATTAGTATATATATATATATATGTAAATAAAATCAACATTAGTAAGGAATCTTATTGGATCCCTCCAACCTGTCCCCTTGCATCATAATAGTATATAATCATAAAATGTAAATCAACCACTTCGTGGTGAGATTCGTATACGTATGGTCATCCACTCTTACACGGAAACATAATAGGCTCTCATCCACTTCAGGGGCGGGGGATATATCTAAACTAACTAATAAATATAGTAAATCATCCAAATGATCATTCAATAATTTTTATCAACTATAAATATTACTGGTTAGCCAATAAGGTTAGTTTAACTTACAAAAATGCAAGAAATTGCCTATGCGCTCAAATTTGAATAAATTGAACGACCATTTAATTTAATCCAAAATTCCTACTAGCTCCGAATTCGTTTAATCCAACTCCATAGCGTAGTGCTCGCTGATACAAATGCAACGCAACTTATCGTGCTTGAAACGGACCTCGTATGAATAAGTAACGAATCAATTTACATATGATATAATTAAAATTTAATTAACTAAATAAAATAAAATGTTTAAACTTAACCTTAACCCCTTTCTTCCCTCTTCCTCACCACACTACAGACATGTATGCCCTTCTTGTTTTTCTTTTATTTTTTTATTTTGCATGAACGATCGTCGCTCATGCCATCCACCAGCCCACAATGTCGCTTGCCATGACTTCGCCGCCACCTAGCACCACCTGCAGGCTCACGCGCGCGTAAGCTTGAAAATCGAAAATAAAACCCGAACTTAATAGCGAAAGAAGGTTGATTGACGCTGCCTCGGTCGACGTTAGCTTGATCCAACCGTTGGTTTAGCTCGTACAGTTGCTCTCTGCATTTCTCTAGTTGAAGTCCAAGGCTAATTCGACCTCTAACGGCTTTGATCGTTATCGATCATTGGATGGTGGAGTTTTAATGGCGACTGAAATTTTTTTTAGGGTTATGGTTTGCAAATAGAAGGAAATTAGGGGCTATTTATAGAAAATAAACCCAGTACTATTCATCCCTGAAAATTACGAACTTCAAACGAAGTCTGTCGCCTAGCGTTCTGCATGTTATACCCCTATTTCGAACACAATAAAATATTTATTGAGATCCAATTCCATCATGTACAGAAGATAGCTTTTAAACATCAAATTATATTAAATAAAAATTCCTTTAATTAATTTCTATGAATTTCGAACTCGCACGATCAAACGATACGTCCGATCGCCACGAAATTCGACAGCATATAATAATTCACTATTACGGATCTAATGAAACTGGTTTCATCAAAATCCTAGACAGTGCCCAAAAAGACTATATAAGACTATATTTTTACACTTTAATTAAAATGAGTAATTTCCAAATTCAGTTTATTTACTTTTAATCCAAATTTAAAAGTTTACTAACTCTATTCTAATTTAATTAGAATTTAAATCAACTTTGGAAATCATTTTCATTCATTTTAAATTCACGATTCAATTATTTAAACAATTTGAAAGGTTAAATTTAACGATTTAATTATCAAATAAATTGCTATATTTGAAATTCAATTTGTTTAACTTACAAATTAACTTTTCAATGTTTAAAATTGATTTAATTTTCCAAATTTCTTCGGCAAAATTCATGATCGTAAATTACTTCATCAGTCGTTTGTAATTCTAAAGCTTGGCTGGGTATTGAGATCAACCGGGCTTTTATTTTACTTATCTCTTAATGCTTTTAGCCTGTGCTGTCTTAGCCATATTCTGATAAGGTCTCTGGTCTTACCGAGCCTTTTATGCTCTCTTAATGCTTCTAGACTGTGGTGAATTAATCCTTACTTAGAGTCTCCCAAGGCTATCTGAATTTAGATGTCAGCCCTATGGTGTACATTCTTAGATTTGAACCACCTTTATTGTCCGAACTATCACCGCTAGCCTTATGGTCTTTTTTAACCATGCTCAGAATCTACTAAGGTTTCTTTAATGCTAGCCTTATGGTACATATTCTTTTGATTAGGAATCTACCCACTAGGAACTTGGGACTAGTACTTAAGGCTTTCTAGTTGATTAAGAAGCTACCCATCAGGCACTTGGGACTGTTTCATAACACTTTCAATTTCTATTAGGAACTTATCCTATTAGGAGCTTAAGTTTGTTCCCTGGGACTTTCTATTTTTATTAGGAATCTACCACTAAGGGATTGGGACTACTTGCCTAAAGCTTTTCTAATTTTCTTAGGACAACTTTCCAATGGCTACTCAATGTATGCACATGTCAACCATAAAAAAACCTAAGTGATTTGGCGTTCTGTTACTGCAGGTGGTGGTAGTTTTGCTGAGCATGAATCACTGTGGGGGTATATAAGGAGTGGATCCCTCTACAGGTATCCCCACTCTTTTCTAAGGTCACCAAACCAAATTTATTATAGATAAAAAGGGTTGGGGCCGTGGAAATAATTATGAAAATATTATAATTAATGAAACACATCCAATTATGGTGGGAATTATCCTTTGAATAAATTTTAATTTACTATATAGTATGTTTCGACGGAGTAACGCATTATGTTCTTCTTTGTTGAGCCTACACTATAAAGGTTTTGTTTTCAAAGAATTATACCTTTGGTGGAGAAGTTACATCTCGATTTTTCTTATGCTTTTGAAAAATTCTACAAGGTTGTACTATGGTGGAAATTTGCCATTGAAAACTATTCAGGTTTAGCCATTTTTGTGTACAGCTTGCAATCAGACCCAAGCTTTTATTTTACAAGAAGTTTTGCAAATATTTACATGAAATAGAGCCCATGTATAACCAAAAATATAAAGAATGGGGGTTAGGTGAGACAATGCTCATTTAGTGTGAAATATAGAAATAATAAATCTAAGAAGTTCAAATAAGAAATCTAGTAAGTGCCTCCAAGTTTAAACCTAGTTGAAAGGGCAAAAAGAATAAATCCAAGAAGTCCTAATAAAAATCCTATAGGTGCACTCTAGGTATAAAATCTTGCTGAAAGGGAAATAGTTGAAGAACATAGAAAATCTAGGAATATCGAGAAAAGAAATCCAAGAAATCCAATGACCGCCCCTTTGGTATATTCTGTCCGAAGGGGAATTGTCGAAGACTATAGATGGAAAATCCAAAAACAACAAAGGTCTATGATAAGAGAACTAAAGGAGGTCGAGATTGCCAAATCTAATAACCATCTTCCAAAAGTCTAAAAGTATAAAGCTTTCTAACAGACTTTAATAATTTGCCCTTTTGCCCAAATATTGAAAGACTTTAACAAGCATTGTTTTTCCTAAAAGGAATAGGGAAAAGGTTTAAACATGGCACTTAAAGTAGAACATTAAAAATTTTTAGTAAAATTTGAATGTTTCCCCTTTTGAGTCATTCTCTCGATGGCATATGCAAGCTTCCAATGGTTGTCTCTCTTAAGTCTAATCATATGATATTCTATGTTGACATGAGCGCCGTTAAGCGCTGATCAGACACTATTTTGCTATTTTTCTATTTTAACACCCCATCTTTTTATAGTAGCTTTCACTAAGCTCTTTATCTAAGGCGCCATTTGAGCATCGAGCTTTTCTCGAGGCACCCGAAAATATTCTTTTCTCGTATAACTTTAATTTTACTTGGCTAAATTAAATACAATTAGAAGAAAATCGTCCGATTATTTTGTTTATGTACTATAGATATTTGAATTTCAAAAATTTCAATGCTTGAATCTATTTTCTTTATCTTTTTTAAAATATACAAATAATAAGTTAATAATTAATAAAAATTGTTCTTTATATTTAAGAATAAATGTTACTCTTTAATTGGCATTACTAAATCCTTTACTTTTTATTTTAATTATGTTAGCATTTTAAAATAATATCTTAAACAAACACAAAATAACTAACAACGAATTGAAATTTATTTTATTCATTAGTATTGTGCTTTATTTTTAAAAAATATTTAGTATACAAATATTTAGTTATTGTAATAGCACAAACTTTACTAATATAAGTTTTGTTACATACGTAAGTCATAAAAATACTTGATTCATTTTACACACATACACATATCACTTTATAGTAAACTAATATCTTGTGATTATCTAATCATCATCAATATAGTTTAACCAATAGTTAGTTATGTTATATAATTATTTAATGAGAATATTATTTGCGAAAATTGTACATGGCAAATGCATATTTTCGTCCAGGCTCTGCTTGAACTCCATTTGTACTCTAAAGCCAATTTTAGCGTCTAGTGATCCGCTCCGCCTCGAGTAGCATAGATGATAATACATGTAGTAATTATCGTTCTTTGGACTTTCCCTCTTTGGTGGGGTAGTTAGGATAAGGGAGCTTGTCAATTGTCTGTCACGAGTTATAAGACAATGTATCACAAAGCAGGGTTTGTATCCTCTCCTTCTTCAATTTATTTTGGGGTTCATTAGTTAGACGGTTGGACGAGGCATTTTGGCATTCTAAGCTTTATCTTCTTATATCATCAACTCAATGCTCAAGTATATTATTTCATCGAGCATTGCCTTAAAATTTCTGAGTCGAGCAGATTCTTGAAGCAATTTCGATAGATATCTCAAAAGCCGTGTAATTAGAAAATCCTAAAGTTTATAGGTAGGGTTGTATTCTTCAGCTTTTGTTTGTTCCAAGACAATAGTTGGTCATCCATTGTTATCTCCATTTATGAGCTAAATTCAATGATTAAGGGGTATTTTTGAGCTGAAGACTTCACTGTTACTTTCACTGCTCGAATTATACATAATTAGTTGCGAAAGGTGGTTTTCTAAGTAAGAAAATGGAGACAGAAGTTAGGGCCCTTCTTCTAACGTCAAAACTTTGGTTTGGTATTTTGTAACACCAATACCCAAGGAACGAAGGCCAATCTTTAGTTAATTGTTGTATTTGTGAGGATTTAGTTTTTTGTAAAACCAACATTCTAACAACCGAAGGGCAAGCTTCAACTAATTATTGTATTCAAAGGTGTTAGATAGAGTGGCTTCCAAACATTTTAGGTAAATGTTGGAGATTAGGTTGGACTTTTAGAGTTAGTGCCGTAAACAAGTTTTAGTATGCTAGGCCAAGAGTAAATTTTATAAGTAGAGCCAGAGATAAAATTAACGAAAGTAATAAGGGACATCGAGATTTATAGCATTTTGGGCTAAGTTCGTGCGTTCACCTTGTCCTTTCCTTCTTTAGATTTTTATATCAACACCGAAAGGCTGTAATAGTGCTAACTTGGTTAAGTCTGCCATTGAAGAGTTTTTACAAGAAGCTCTAATATTGAAAATTATAATTTTCTTAGCATCGAATTATGTGATTGCCAAAAAGATCCTTCTACACTGGGATCTGCGCCTATTTATAGAGATCTTGATGCTCTATCATTGGTGGAGAATCTTTCCCATGGATGACTAACTTATGCAACATGTAGAGTTCAGATTTACACAAGTGTTTATATCTAGCTTGCTTGCAAATTAACATGGATTGTTGACATGCGATTCCTTATATGGCCTTCTATGCCTTGACCCTCATGCGTTGTACATGATTTAGGCTATTTGAGCAGTAGATGTATCCGAAAGCTATCTTCACTTGATCTAGGTTGTTTATTGAATTTCTTTTCGCTTTGGGTTATTGCCTTAGGCTACTCATTCAATGTTTGCTTGGAAATACAAACAACTAAAAAAATGTTATGTCATACTAACCTTTTGGATTTTAGGCTTTATTGTTCTTATATGTTTACAAAGGTTACGAGGATAGTTGTTAGATCATTTCCTTTCAGTTGAAAGCCGTTCAGCACGAATAAATTATGCAGATTTTTGGATTTGTGTATGTTGTTTGATTTACACCTGGGAAAAATTTGGTATAACAGAACACTAAAGAATAATGTGTAGGTAGCACTAGTAACTTGAACATACATTTGGTTTATGAAGTGCTGAAATGAACACTAGTTGAAATGCGTTGGTAAGAGTTAAGATCTAAGATGGCATCATATCGATAAAATGTTATAATTTGATAAAAGGTTTAATTGGATGACCTTAGTGAATGTAGACATATGTTCCCTACTTCAAATGAAATGATTATATTCATGTAAAACTAAATACAACCCAGTTATGTATCATAATCAATGTGATTATAGGTAGTAAATAGGTATGGTTTTCTAACATTGTTTCTGTAGAATATGTTAGTGGTGGAATTATGGATCTTAAAGATTAACGAAACACTAAAAGGGGGTGAATAATGTTTTCTAACTTTAGTGAATTTCTTTTTGATTCTTTTATGATTATATAGAATAAGTAGTCAAAGATTCAAACATAGATAAATATAAATGCAGTAAAGTAAAAATAGAGAATTAAAGAGATCGCACCAGGGATTTTATGCTAGGTCAGAGTTACCTTACATTCAGTCACGTACAATTGCTTGTTTAGATTTTTTTCTTCCAAATGCCAATCTTTCAATAGGTAGAAGGAAAACCCAATACAATCTCGATTTTAAGGCTATAAGACACACCCTCTAGACTTTCGAAGCTTTGGGTACACTCACTTGATTTGACTCGAGACAGAAACACATCCACTTGGAATTTCGAGATACTAAGGACACCCAATTGATTTGAATCGGGACACAGTCACAATCAATAAACTATAACTAAAGTTTTAATGGGTTTTCCAAAGATAATGTTTGATCTTTGGATACAATTGATCCCATAGCCTCTTGGAAAGAACCTTGATCTTTGACTGAGTGAGAGAGATGATTGTAATCAGAGAGTAAATATTAGAGAATCAATACAATGAAGATTGAATTGATTCTGGTTTGAATTTGAGAAATTTGAATATATTTTTGATAAAAAAAAATTGCAGAGTAAGAGGAGTGAAGATAACAAGAAAGTAGTTAAAAATTAGTTTGGAAACCACCTACATTGAGAAGAAACAGACATGTTTATTCATAAAGAGTTACGATGAATAGACACTTCCTTTCAAATTTGAATTTTGAAAACCGTGATATGTATGTCGTTATACAATTTCCTTATATGTCGACATATCCTAGTATATTTTTAAAACTTGTTGATTTTAAACTTTTTTGACGATCTAATGCTTTGTAAAATATTTCGATACATTATAAAATCGTTTAAACATAGTATATAAACATTTTAAACTTTAGAAAACTTTTATAAAATATTTTGAAACATATTTAAAATATATTTGTTGTTAAAATTGAATCATAAGAAAAAGGGAATTAAGATCAAAGATTTCTACTAAGGACTTTAACAATATTCTATGACTCTATACATTGTACCATAGTCTTGAAATTTCATATATTGATCTTTATACACATGAGTCTTCACGTCAAGTTCTTTAGTCTTTATACTGTACAGTCTTCAATTCAAAAATAGTATAATATCCTATACTATATACTATATAACTTGGCAAAATCATTAGTATCCATATTTTATACGAATGTATATTTATTACCAAGGTTGTTATCATCAAAATCAATATCCGAGGTACTAATAGTCTCCCCTTTTTAATGACGACAACAATTATTATTTCGTATATATAAATATGACATAACTCCGCCTGAGTTAGATAGATCCCCCTTAATATGTACATATTTATATTTTATATTTTTCTCCCCTTTCGTCATCAACAAAAATGGATGAATAAAGACAATTATTTCCCCTAAATCAAGGACAAAATGATATATGATGCTATGCTTAATTCAAAATCAATAATCTAAGTAAAAATGATTGTATGATAAACTATACTAATAAACATGATGATATGGTTATATGATGAACAATGTATGAGATAAAGTGGATTTTATTTATATAATTCAATCTATACATAAATTCATTTATGTACAAGTCAAACTAACAATCTAGACTAATCAAACATCAAATCCAATAGTTACACAAAATCAAACTAAAACACTCAAATCCTAAAAACTTAAAAAGCACACAAAGATAAATCAAATCTAGCAAAAAAAACTTATTATGAATTATAACTTTATCTATGGTTTTCTCCTGATTACAGTGGGCATGTGAATGGGACAGAAAGGGTTGTGAAGGCAAGACTTTCCCCTTTGTTTGACAAGATTTTCATCTCGTTCGAAGCATACTTCTCTAACGCATTTGACTTCATTGTCATCTTCGTTATTACACTCATCTTCCTCTTCCTCTTCCTTTCCTCTTCTTCCTCTTCTTCTTCTTCTTCTTCTTTTTCCTCTTCTTCATTCATAGGATTTTGAGTTTCATGATCAAGAGTATCTTCTCCGATAACTATTGGACTTAGTGGATTATCCAATAGGTATTTTCGAAGATTCCACAGAATCCATCCTTGTTTATCTTGTTCCTTTAACAGACGAAGTTGAACCACTTGTATTTCAATAAAATATGTTCTTGAATTTATTCAAGGCTTAAGTAAAACTCAGATTGGAAAAGAATATGGGCCTTGGGGTCCCTTCATTGGAACCATCTTCTAATTTATTTTTGTTTCCTATTGGTCTGGAGCTCTTTTACCTTGGAAAATCATACAGTTACCTCGTGGAGAGTTGGCTTCCCCAATGAATGATAACTGTTGCTTTTGCTTTACTCACATCCATGGCATATTTTTATGCGGGTCTTGCCAAAAAGGATTAGCTTATTTTGGAATATACATTCAACTAACACCAATCCTTTTACCAATTAACATCATAGAAGATTTCACAAAACCTTTATCCCCGAGTTTACGACTTTTCGGGAATATATTGGTAGATGAACTAGCGGTTGTTGTATTGTTTCTTTAGTACCTTAAGTAGTTCCTATCCCTTTGATGTTTCTTGCATTATTTACAAGCGGTATCCAAGCTCTTATTTTTGCAACTTTAGTCGTCGCTTATATAGGGGAATCCATGGACGATCATCATTGATTATTTTTCAAAAGAGTCTTCTTTCTTAAGCTTACCCCGACTAAGGCAATACATGGTTTAAGAAAACATACTTGGTTTGGTAACATACACATATATAGATAGAAATATGAAATCCATATGTAGATATGACTAGAGTTCTAGAAGGAAAGATAGACGATATTATAGAGGATGGGTTAGGGAGATCACACTAGATATATGTCTATATGTAATGTCTATAAGTCTAGCTACAGTTCCGTATATTTTTCGACGAATTATTCTAGAATCTGATTCAATAAAAAATGCAGGTGGTTTTCGTTATGAAAGAAATGTATATGTAATAATATATATTATATATATATCCTTATATATATATGTATTTTTTGAAGTTTTAGTTACTTTGATGTGATATTTTTTATTGATCAAATAAGTAAGAATTCCTTGGTTGATTGTATCATTAAGCTTTTTTTTCGAGGAACCTAACATCATGAATCCATTGATTTTTGCTACTTACATTATTTCCGCTAGATTGGCCGTAGGGCTTGCCTCTCTTGGACCAGGAGTTTGTCAAGGTACCACTGTAGGCTAAGCCGTAGAAGGTATTGCGAGACAACTAGAAGCAGAAAGAAAAATAAGAGGCATCTTATTGCTTTGTCTAGCTTTTATGGAATCTTTAACCATATATGGGCTCATTGTGGCATTGGCCCTTTTATTTGCAAATTCTATTATTTAATTTTATCTTAGAATTAAAATGTAAAAAAGTGCATTACAAACTTTTATTATTTTATTAATTTGTTGCTGTTTGCTTTTGTGAATTATATCACTACTTTACACCTATAATTATGTATTTGTTGGAACAATATCCTGAGAAAAACTGATTTAAGGATGACGAATTAGTGAATTTGTTTGCTTTATTCCTTCTCATCCTTCGGTTAGTGCGTTGGAATTTTTACATTCTTTTCAGGAAGTTTTTGAACATGGGAAATATTTTGCAATTTCTGCAAGACCTAGGACCCAACTTAGTAAGTATCTTATCGAAAACTATGCAGTACATGCTTCATATCATCCTCTATTTTTATTAATTTGGCCATGGTGATGTTCTTGAGAGAGCCTTGCATGGGTGTGGAGAAAGAAACAGGTGGATTAAGTTCTCTTGGGCCTTTAGAATTTGAGGAGGCTATGGATTTATTTTATTGCAGAAATTAGAGAAGAAGAAAGATAGAAAACTAGACTTCATTTTGAAATCTGTTGGTTATATAAACGGTTTTCGAATTTTGGATTTTGGAGAGAAATCTGTTTTCATAATTTTTCAGTATATGTCGACATATAGGAAATTGTATGTCGACATAGTATTATTTTGAAAATTTTATTATTCATCTAATTTATAACTTTAATACTATTTTATCTATATCTCAGAGAATGAACATATTTCTAATTCTCTTCTGATCTTAAGAAAAGATACTTGGGGTAATGGTTTTATTAAAATATGACTATTTGATTTTGGTATTTATAAATTCGAGTGAAATTACTTCTTTATTTATATTATCTCTTAGAAAATGATGTCTTACATCTATATGTTTGGTTCTAGCATGATGTGTTCGATTTTTATATAGATTTATTGCACTAGTACTATCATTTACTGTAATTTAAACCAAAGACTTTTAAGTTGCATATAAATTACTTATGAACAGGCTAGGGAGCTGAAATATATTCTGCTTCTATTATGGATGTAGATACAAAATTTTGTTTTTTGCTAAACCAGGAAACCAAAGAGTGTCCTAAAAAGTGACAAGTTCCACTTGTACTTTTTCGTCTGATTTGCATCCGGCATAGTCAGCATCACTGTATGAAATTAAATCAAAAGAATCTTCTTTTGGGTAGAAAAGTCCATAGTCCAGTGTGTTATTTACGTGTCAAAATATTCTTTTACGGATTTTTGATGAGTTTCCTTAGATTGAGATTAATATTTTACACAGAGATAAACACTATGCATTATATTAGGTCTACTAGCAGTAATATAAAGTAATGGTCTATCATACCTCCATATAGTTTTTGAACTACATCTTTTGAGCTTTCTTTATTTCTCATTATTTTCTATAGGAGTTGGTTTTCTACTAGTACTTGCCATGCCAAATTTCTTAACTAAGTCTTTGGCATATTTTTCTTCATTTTATAAAGATTCCATTATTTAATTGTGTTATTTGTTATCCTAAAAAGTTGGTTATTTCTCCCAGATGGCTCATTTCAATTTCCTTAGTCATTATATCTAAAAATTCATTATTTAACTATTTGTTTGTTAATCTAAAGATAATATCATCTATATATATTTGTGTAAGTTGAATATCATTATTATTTCTTTTAATAAAAAGGGTATTATCTACCATTATTTTTCAAAATTGGATTGTAATAAATAAGACTTAATTATATCATATCATGCGCTTGATGCTTTTTTTAAAGCATATAAAACTTTCTTTAATTTATAAACGTGAATTGGTACTTTTGCATCTCCAAAAAGTGGAAGTTGTTCTACGTATATATCTTCTGTAATAAATCCATTTAAAAGGGCCTTTTGACATCAATTTAAATTAATTTAAAATTATTATGATCTGCAAAAGCAAGTAAAATTCTGGTAGCCTCTAATCTGGCTATAGGAGCAAAAGATCATCAAAATATGTACCTTCTTCTTAACTATAACCTTGAGCAACTAAACGTGCTTTATTTCTACTGAATTCTTCTTGTTCATTCATTTTATTTCTATATAGCCATTTATTTCCTATTATAGTTTTGTCTTCAGGTCTTGGGACTAATACCCAAACATCATTTCTGATGAACTTATTCAGCGCATTCTATATTTCCTAAAATATTTTCTCTATGGTGATCTTTCAAATATTTTGTTCTTTTATTTGGATGTAAACATTTGGAGTAATCATTATCTCCATTATTAGTAATTTCATTATTAGTAATTTCATTATACATATTTTCTTCCTCATCAATATTGGTATTATTGATTTTAAAATTTTCATCAAATGAAACATGTAATGTTTCTTCGATGATATTAGTTCTGGTGTTGAAAATTCTATAAGCTTTGCTTTTATCAAAATAACCAAGAAAAATACCTTTACCGATTTAGCACTAAATTTGTCTAGATTATATTTAGTATGTAATATAAAATATTTACTACCAAGAACTTGAAAATATGATACTCAAGATTTTTTATTATAAAATCATTCATATGGGGTTTTCCTAGTCAAAGGCCTTACTAGAATTTTGTTTAAAATATAACATGTTGTAACAAATACTTCAGTCAAAAAACTTTTAGGCAATTCTCTATCGTTTGACATTGTTCTAGCACATTCTTGTATAGTTCTATTTTTATGTTCAACTCCTCCATTTTGTTATGGTGTTCTTAAATATGAAAAGTTATGTATTATTCCTTTCTTATTACAAAAGTTTGCAAAATTATCATTTTCAAATTCTCCTCCATGCTAGCTCCTAATCGTTTTAATTTTAGTTGACATTTGATTTTGAATTCTTTAGAATTTTTTTTAATCATTTCAAAAGCATCACTTTTATGTTTTAAGAATAGTGTCAATGCAAATATCGGAAAATCATCTATTATTACAAAGCCATATCTATAATGATTTATTGATTGTATTTGCGATGGTCCGAAAAGTTCTTGATGAAGAAGTTTAAGAGAATGAGAAGTAGAAATCATATCTTTAGATTTAAAGAAACTTTTATGAAATTTTCGTAATTAATAGGCATCGCATAATTTTAGGAAGACTTCAAATAAGTTCATATCTAGAAACTTCAGAAAGATGTTTAAATTTAAATAACCAAATCTTTTATGCCAAATCCAAGGGTTGTTAATTCGGCCAAAAGACATAAGTTGTCATTGGACACTTTATACTTAAAATATAGATGTTACATTTCCTAATATCTTAAAAGATAATGTTGATTTGTTATCTTTGATAAGACGGTTATCTTTTTCAAACTTAATTTTAAAACCTTTATCACACAATTAGCTAATACTAAGCAAATTATGTTTTTAACTTTCTAGCTAGCAAAACATAGAAATAGTATGAGTTTTAGAGTTACCAACATTGCCAATGCCAATCACATATCCTTTTAGTTGTCTCCAAATTTTGCCGATCCACCATCTTTATAGATTATATCTTTCGAGATCTCTGGATTTCCATTCATGTGTCTCAAAGGTCCACTATCCAATATCCACTTATCTTTCTTGATTTATGATATTTGATTTTAAAGTGTCTGTTCACCATCAGCCATATAATAAACTTGTTCTTGCAATTCAAAAACATACCTTTCCAAAAAATCAAGCGGCTTTTCAAAAATAATTGTTTCTAAGAACATATTGGTTTCACAAAATTGTTTTTCTGTAAAACTGTTAAAAGTATCACTAGCCATTTAAACTTTTAAAAAATGAAATTATGAATTATTGAAAACCTAACGCTTTTATGCCAATTGTTAGTGGTGGAATTATGGATCTTAAGGCATAACTCAACATTATAGGGATAAATAGTGTTTTCAAACTTTAATGCATTTCTTTTTTATTCTTTTAATATTAATCGACATAGAATAAAAAATCATAGATTCAACCATAGATAAATATAAATGCGTTAAAGTAAAAGTAGAGAATTTGAGAGATCATACCAGGGATTTGATATTGGTTCAGAGGTACCTTACATCAAATCCCGTACAATTTCTTGTACAGATTTCTTTTCAAATGCCAATCTTTCAATGGGCAAAAGGCAAACCCAATACAATCTCGATATCAAGGATATTAGACACACCCTTTAGATTTTTCAAGCCCTAGGTAAACTCACTTTATTTGATTCGAGACACAACCACACCTACTTGGATTTCCATAACACCAAGCACACCCACCTAATTTAAATCGGGAAACAATCACTCCTAATCAACTATAACTATAGTTTTAACAGTTTTTCCAAAGACAATGTTTGACCTTTGATACTATTGATCTTATGGCCTCTTGGATAATACTTTGATACTTGATTGAGTGAGAGAGATTGAAATTAGAGAGTAAATATTAGAGAATCAATACAATGAAGATTGAATTGATTCTGGTTTAGATTTAAGAAAATTTGAATATATTTTCAATAGAAATTTTGACAGAGTAAGAGGAGAGAAGATAATAAAAAAGTAATTGTTAAAAATTCATTTGGAAGCCCCTTATATATAGAGAACAAACAGAAATATCCATTCATGAAGAGTTATGATGAATAGACACTTCATTTCAAATTTGAATTTTGAAAAATGTGGCATGCATGTTAACGTACAATCCGCCTATATGTCGACATATTCTAATATATATTGAAAAATTATTTATTTTAAAATGATTTGGAAATCTAATGCTTTGTAAAATATTTTGATACTTTGTAAAATAGTTTAAACATAGTTTATAAACATTTTAAACATTAGAATGTTTTTATAAAATATTTTTAAATATATTTTAAAAACATATTTTAACTTAAAATTAAATGGTAAAAAAGGAGAAATCAAGATCAAAGATTGCTATCACGGACTTTAACAATATTCTATGACTCTATATAGTGTACCATAGTCTTAAATCTTCATATCTTGATCTTTATTCTCATGACTCTTCATTCAAGTCCTTGAGCCTATATACTGTACAATCTTCAAATTAAAACCTATATAATATCTTGCAGCATATACTATATAACTTGACAAAATCATTAGTATCCAAATTTTATATGAATGTATATTTGTTACCAAGGTTGTTATCATCACAATCAATACCTGAGGTACTAACAAAATACTGGTGAGGAAAAAACCCATTCCATTCTACAATATGGACTTAGCATGTGTTATATATCTGCTCATTATTAATTAACATTAATCATAATAGGATTATGTCCGGTTTGAAACCTTACGCTCGTGGATACTCTTTGAAGTAGGTTGAGAGTTGAAATGTACATGATTTTGTTTCAATCATATTACAGTCGAAGACGTTGTAGGAAGCATGATATTTAGCTATTATTTGTATGTACTATTATGCAAACCTAATTTCTCCTTTTGTATAATGAGTCTCATCATACATGATGCCATCGACATACATTGATCATGCGGAACTCTCTTTATATATTATGGTTTATCTCTGTTATGTATCAGTTGGTAAACATTGTAAGGAAAATATTTCAAGTGGAATGTGACTTTAGTGGTCCATTTACTTTGTTGATTAAAAACAAAATGAAAATGGATCTCATTTTGTTCTAGAAAATAAGATTAGATTAACTTCAGCATTTTATTGTTCATTTTCGGGTCTCAAAATGAGGGATAATACATCTTAGTATCAGAGCTTAGGGTTGGTGTAAGAAAGTAAAATAGCATCTAACGAGTAATATAAGGAGAATTTTACTCAAATAAAAGTTAAATAAAAGATCTATTAAATTGAAAATAGGAGAATGAAATGACCTAAGGTCAAATGATATAGGAAAAATTATTTAAATAATGGGTTATGAGATATGTACGAAAATATGATGTACATTTTATTTTGGTATTTTTCTCCATCTCTTGTCTTTTATTAATAGGAATCATCATTTCCTCGAATTACTCATAATGATTGCACTAATTAATCAATATGCGCAATAGATAAAGGCATAACATATATATCCTACCGAGGTGCAAGTTTAAACTAGTTGTCACGTGACTAACTATATCAATATATCTACTACCATTATTTAAGGAAATGAAAATTGATCAGTTTGGGATGCATTGTATAAAATTATAAAGTTGATATATGGAAGAACCTATAGTTAATGTGAAATTCTATAAGAATTTAAATTAGGCTAACACACACATATTGTTTGACAGTTTGGAAAAGATCACTCCTAAGATAGAATTGGAAATAGAATAACGGGCTTTTGAATAACTTTTAACGTAAATAAAAGGGCAAAAAAATTTACTAGTAAAATTTTTGTAGTAAAAAAGGAAAATAATGGATTCCAAAATTATATTTGCAAATACACTAATCTAGTGAAAAGAGTTTATGACGATTAGTAGTATAGAAACCATTTTAAAAATAGTTGAGTCAATCGAGTATAAGTGTTTTTAAGATACACAAAGTGAGAAAAGTTAAACATTATTTGTATGTATGTGTGTGTACATAATTATGGGAAAATATGATGGAATCGAATTGTTATCGAATCACACATAGAAGTATGGAGATAAGCATAAATATGTATTTAGAAAGATTTGTGATAATGCTTATTATTTTATACGATTAGTAAGTATATAAAGTGTTTGGTTCAACTTTTAAGGAGAGTATGTTACATGGATGTAATATAGAGTTGTTAAGTACCGTGTTTTGTTAATGTTATTTTCAAGATTTTTTTAACGTTTTATAAATAAATATGAATATATAGTGCTTTGAATTAGAATTTCGAATATATTGATGAAAAAATACTAATTTATTTTGTAGTAGTATTATAACGACCCTAATTTTGGTTAACGTTATCTAGGACTTTTAATTAGTTAAATTAAATGAAATAATGAAAAGGTTAAGGGATTGAGATTTGTATATCTAAGGGGTAGTCATACCTAAGGAAACAAATGAACTAAAGGGAAATTAAAATGAAATAGGTAAGGGGAAAAGTAGGAATAAGTCGTACCCTTATACCCTAAACCCTCACTGACATTCATTTTCACGTCCAAAACAAAAATCAAATACTAGAGGCCGACCACCATTACACAAAGCTAGAAGAAGAAAAGCTAAAGATCAAGAGGAAGATTAATCAAATCGATTCTCAAATCTCAACTCCTTAATCACAAAGCATATGATGAAAAATAGGTTACATCACATGTTTTTATTATTTTTAGTTTTATATTAAAATCTGAATTATTTTGCAAATGTTTTGCCATGTTTTTTATTGTTATAGTAGACATATATGCTTGTTGATGACTTATGCTATTTCATAAGGATTTTATGGTAAGTCTTAATGTCAAAACCCTATTAGATGACATCCAAATGCCTTACGATTTTAAGATAAGGTTAGGAATATTATTTCAGAAATGGATTTCAAATTTCATAATTTATTGAAGTAATATGGATTCATTAGCAATTTTCTAGTGAAGAAATGATTATTTGGGTTTAAAATTATTTACGGCAATAATATATATTTTGGGGCACAAATTTAAACATGTTAGAAAACATATTAAAAGTGATTTATGGAAATTTTTATAGAATTTTCCTAAGTGTTTTAATAAGTATATAAAATTAATTAAGGTATGAGACTTAAATGTTCTATATATTTATAGAAGGAGAAGGGGCATTTTGTAAATCTTTTAAATTATTTACTTCTGAAATTTTGATAGCACTTTTAGAAAAAAAATTGGAAAAGAAATTGGCAACCAATCATGTGTTGACAAACAAAGTAGGTTAGTTGAAAAGAATTACTTTTAAACTAAAATTCAGGTTCAACCATACTTTTGCTGTTTCGCCACTTTCGGTACCTACCTTTCGATTTAAGTACTTCTATCTTCATCTTCATCAAAACCAACTCGCATGGTATCAAAGACTTGGTATGTAGTGAATTGGATATAGGCGAAAGGTATTGGGTCGAAATAGGGGGTTTCGAAGGAGTCAACCCCTTGCTTTGCTTTTAAAAGGAAATATGCCTGCTTTTCTTTCGAGAAGAATGCTTTCGACTTGGTTAAATGGTTTTAAAGAATGGTCTCGAAAGAGGTTGAGCTTTTGTTTTATAAAGAAGCTTTTGAAAGGGTCGAAACCCGTAGGTGCCGCATCTTGTCTTTCGAAGCAATGCTTTCGAAAGAGTTTCTTTATTTTAAAACCGAAGCCGCTCCACCAATGCTTTCGAAAGGATTGGTTTCGACACCATCCACTTTTTTTTACTTAGGATATTGCTTTCAAAAGATTACTTTCGATTTAGTCGTTTTAAGGCCCTTAGTTCTATTGAAAGTTAAACCCAAAGGTTTTGAAAGGAATAGTTTTTTATGGTTTCGAAAAGTCGTTCCACATGTTTTACTTGAACCCAAATGCTTTCGAAAGGTTTGATTTATGTAAAGAACTCAATGTATTCGAAAGGTTTAAAATAAAAGTTTCGAAAAGGTGTTTCCCCAATGTTTTCGAAAGTAAATGGAAGGTCTCCAATGATTTCGAAAGACATGTTTAAAGTATTTTGAAAGGAGGATGTCTATAGTTTTGTAAAGCTCTCAAAACACACGATTTCAATGTCTTTGGAAGGTTAAATGTAAATGGTTTCGAAAGGTATGTTTTGGCCTTCGACCTAGGTTATAAGGTAAAGTAACTTACTTGTATCGAATGGATATTTTTAATGGTTTCAAAAGTGGTATTTTCAAAGGTTTTGAATGTTTTCATCAACAATGTTTTGTGTAAAGTATATATATATAACATGGAAAAGTGACTTGAGTAAAGCATAGATTTTATTTTCCTTGTTTAAGTATGATTTAAAGGGTTAAAACTATTTTAAAGAAATGTTTTTAAGAAAGTTTTTAAGGGTACATGACCCAAGATAAAATGACTCAGATATTAGAATACCAGATGAGATTGGTATGGGGTCGCACCCTATACATTAGGTAGTACCCCTAGTTAATATAAGTCCAAAATTCCAGTGCGTAGGGCTTTGTCACGGGTAAGACTAAAATGACGTTACACATAGAAATGAATAGGTGAGCCCGCAAAAGCATTAGGATCATTTAACCTTGGGAGGAGTAAGTTAGGGGTAGACCGTCCAGAAGATTATCTAATTGAAGTTAGACTATTGGTCTATTTTTTATGGTTTGCCCAAGTCAGGCAAATGTTAGTAGTTAGTCGAAAAAAACTATAGTGTTTGAACAGATAGTCCGTTTATTACCTGATTTGATGCATACATGATATTGCTAATATTATTTTAACAAGTGTGGATGCAGGATTTTCAGTTGCAAAAGATATGTCTTAAAATGTTATTAGTAAGGGGAAAACCGTTCTTCTAAGCTGTGTGGTCTCACTTAATATCAAATAACTGGGAAGTATAGTATTATTCATGTAGGCTTTATGTATGACTAAAGTTTAATGTTTTTCCCCTTAAACTCTTGGGTGCTCAAAATTGATTTAAGTAGACTAAAGATTGAGGAATTATAGGTTTTAGTAGGTGGACGGATAAAGCTTTCGAAGACGAGCAGAAGGCTGAAGTTAGCTATTTAGGAGTTGTTATGTTTTATTTCCGCCATGTTGTTCTAAGTCTGATATGACTATTTAGTACTCTGGTCATCCAAGGGAGGATCTTCATATGTCGATCTTGGCATATTTATATAATAATTATATTTGATCTAAACCTGGGAAATGATTGATATTATGTAATTGGATATGAAACATGTTTTGTGAAATGTAATTAGAAAAGTTGTTTTTGAATTTGTGGTTTTGTTTCATATTCATGTGCTTCT
Organism: Allium cepa; assembly: GCA_030765085.1. Lineage (NCBI taxonomy): Eukaryota > Viridiplantae > Streptophyta > Magnoliopsida > Asparagales > Amaryllidaceae > Allium > Allium cepa. Next base: position 822,315,921 of record CM060935.1, on the reverse strand, counting down.
GATATTATGGATACCATTAACATCACCATATTTTGTCATTGGAAGCTAATACAATTGATGATTGTAGCATCTATAGCACTTAGCTTTAGTCCTTAAGATAGGGGATGTTACAACTTGGTATCAGATCATAGGTTTATGAAAAACTTAAACATACAATGATTATTGAAACGTTATCCTAAGGACTTAGAGAAAAGATCAAGGTACGGAATAACGCTATAATTATGTAGTTGTATTTGCTATATATAAATATATGTTTTAACTCTATTTTCCTTTCTCTATGAAGTTATTCTTCTATATCTTACAAAGGCTCGAATATAAATATAGATACTAGAAGAGGAAGAGTTAACCTTGGTGGGGGAAGCACCACAACTAATGGAAATACCAGACCGAATATAAGAAGGAATCAAGGTTAGGAACAAGCTGGAAATGTGGGTGCTGGAGTCCCGCAAGGTGACATGGGCGCAATATATCAGTTCTTTGTCAATATGATGTAAGTGGGAGTTGTTGCTGGAGTAGTTGGATGAGGAAATCAAGAAGCTTCGGTGGTCAACAACTATGTTGTTTTGAATAGATTTTATGCTCGGTTGGGAGGAAAGCCGTTTATTGGTATCTAAGATGCAATCGAAGTAGAGAACTGGTTGCTTCATTGCAAGAGGATTTTCACCAATTTAGGGCTCAATGATAAGCAGAAGAGAAGGCTCGCTTCTATACAGTTACAAGGAGCAACATTTTATTGGTGGAATAGTGTTACGATTGGAGTTAAAGAAGAGACGATGACATGGGCTGAGTTTAAAAAGAGATTTAAGGAGAGATTTATGTCAGAGATTGCTAAGTTCACTCTGCTCAGGAAGTTTGTTAATTTGGAGTAAGGAGACATGAATGTGCTAGAGTATGCAACAAGGTATGAGGAGCTAGAGAGATATGGTTATGCAAAGGTGAATACTATGATTAAGAGAAATGAGAAGTTCATCTGGGGGTTGCAGCCTGAGCTTGCTAAGGCCACCTTACCTTATATCAGGGACCCATGTGATGTTGTAGTGGAAATGGCTTTGAGACATGAGGAGATGCTTGCTTTTTTGGAAAAGAATAAGGCAAAGAAAGTTCAAGGAGTGCACACTCAGAAATGAAAATTTTTGCACAAAAAGGGAGCACAGAAGGATGGAGTTGCCAAGATGGGAAAGGCGGAGGTTGTTTGCTATGAATGTGACAAGAAACGGAATTTTGCAAATGAATGTCGCTCAGGAGATGGAAAGAAGGTGATCGGGAAGAATAAATTAGATGCTTCAACTACGATCAAATTGGACATTATAAGAACCAATGCAAGGAGACAGCCAAGGATGGAAGGGACAAAGTGTTTGCATTGGAGCTAGCACCTCGAAGCCCACAACAGAGGAAAAACGGAAGGCTGTGTTGGGTGGTACGCTTACGATTCATGGTATATCAATTAGCATTCTATTTGATATTAGTGCATCGTGTTCTTTTATGTCTCATTGTTTAGCAGATAAGCTTAACCTAGAACCCTCATACTTAGTTACTTCCTTAAGGGTTGCAAATTCGATAGGAGGGTATGCGACACTTAGGATGAAGCGTGACCTTTTATAGATTGAATTGTTAGGTCATATCTTTATTTACGGTTTGCATGTATTTGATTTCATAGGGTTCATAATTGTTTTTGGTATGGGTTGGTTAAGTAAATATGATGCTAGGATATTTTTCCATGATAGGAAAATATCTCTTAGACCCCATGACTATTTACACCGTAGAAAAGAGGTTAATGTTTTTTGGATGTTGTGGAGGTAGAAGACGAATTGACCTGCGTTTTCGTTGTTAGAGAATTCACAAATGTCTTGAACCAGTAGTGGGACTACCACTAAAATGATCCATTGAGTTTCAGATAGATTTAGTACTTGGAGTAGAACTAGTAAGTAGACCACCAAGAAGAATGATACCAACCGAGATGAAGGAGCTAAAGGTGTATTTGGAAGGCAAGAATTTTATTAAACCAAGTAGTTTGCCTTGAGGAGTAGCCGTAGTGTTTGCTAAGAAGCCGGAAGGATCATTAAGGTTGCATATCAATTATCATAAGTTGAATGATAAGACGATAAAGAACCGTTATCCATTACCTAGAGTTGACGATTTGTTCAATCTGTTGAGTGGAGCCAAGGTGTTTTGCCAACTGGATTTAATGACGGGGATCCATCAGCTTAAAGTAACAGAAGATAATATTCCTCGGATGGTTTTAGAAGTAGATATGGATTGTACGAGTGGTTAGTAATGTCGTTCGGACTCACTAATGCGCCAGCATTCTTTGTAGAATTGATGAACCAAATTTTCCAAAAGCACTTGGATAGGCTCATTTTGGTTTCCATTGATGATATTTTGATATATTCTAAAGATGAAAGGGAGCATGAAGTTCATCTTAGAGTGTTCCTTGAGACGTTCAGGCAGCATCAATTGAAGGCAAAGTTTTCAAATTGTCATTTCTGAAAGAAGGAAGTGAAGTTTCTTGGTCCTGTAGTCTTAGAGAAAGATTTGTCTAGAGATCCGAATAGGATCGGGGCAATGAATAATTGGAAGAGACCCGAGACAATGACTAAGATAAAGAGTTTTCTTAGATTACATGGGTATTATCGAAGATTCATTAAGTATTTTTGCGGATAGCAGCACCACGACCAAGCTAACGCTTTAGGATGTGAAGTTTGTTTGGACCAATAAGTAGAAGGAGGCATTCTAGAAATTGAAACACTTATTGAGTAATGCACCTGTGTTAGTTGTTCCAAAAGAGAATTAGGATTTAGTGGTATATACAGATGCATGTGGGATAGGGTTAGGAGCTATATTAATGAAAAGACGTAAATTGATTGCATATGCTTCTTGATAGCTTAGACCGCATGAGTTTAGGTACCCAATTCACGATTTGGAATTAGCTGCGGTGAATTTTGTGTTGAAGATGTAGAGACATTATCTTTTAGGAGAAAGATTCGCGTTGTATATGGATCATAAGTCATTGAAATATTTGTTCTCTCAAAAGGAGTTGAATATGAGTCAGCAGAGGTGGTTAGAGTTTATAGCCGTTTATTTTTGGAATTGAGTACACACCAGGAAAAGACAACAAGGTCGCGGATGCACTTGGCAGAAGACATCAGAATATAGTGTTGGTGATGATAGTTGAGTGAAAAGATTTGGAAGCGTTGACGACATGTAGAGTACGGTGGAGAGCTGAAGCTAGATTTACCAAGGATACTGTTATGTTTTCATGTTTATGAGTTCGACCAGTGATAATCGAAAGGATTGCTTCTAAGCAAGAAGAGGATCCAGTATTACCTAAGGAGCAGGATGTTAAGGGATGGAACCGATAACAATGACTTGAAAGATTTTAGTCTTGACCCGAATGGGTGGTTAAGGAAGAAATGGAGGTTATGTGTTCCGAATGTAGGAAGCATTAGGAAGGAAGTTCATGAAGAATTCCATCGTTTGAAGTTCACTATTCATTCAGGAGGAACCAAGATGTACCAGGATATGAAGATGAGTTTCTTCTAGGAAGATATGAAGAGGGATGTAGGCTTATAGATGAAACAATGTCTAAACTATCAATAGGTAAAAGCCGAACAACAGAATCCAAATGGGTTGCTTCAGCCTTTAGATATTCCAGTATGGAAGTGGGATTCTATTCAATGGATTTTATAGACGTGCTGCCTAGATCTTATAGAGGAAATGAAAGCATATGGGTCATAGTGGATTGGTTAATGCCCATTTCATTCCAGTTAAATCAATCAGGAGCACATCAATTTTGGCTAAATTATTTATAAAGAATATAGTTAGACTGCATGGAATTCCTAGTCATATAGTAAGTGATAGAGATTTCTTCTTCACTAGCAAGTCCTGAAAGAGTCTACAGGATACTTTAGGTATCAAGCTCAACATGAGCACCGCTTACCATCCACAAACCGATAGGCAAATGGAAAGAGTTAACGAAGTCTTAGAAGATTTGTTATGAGCTTTTTTGCTGGATTTTGGTGGATCATGGGAAGACCATCTACACCTAGTCGAGTTTTCGTATAAAAACAGTTATCAGGCTAGTATAAATATGGCACTACTTGAAGCTTTGTATAGAAGGCCATGCAAATCTCCAGTTTGATGGTTAGAGACCATGGATAGGTTGGCTCTTGGTATGGATTTAGTTACAGAAGCTATAGAGAAGATTAATTTGATTCGAGCTAGAATGAAGGAAGCTAGAATATAAGAGGGAAGCACTTAGAGTTCTCAGTAGGATATCATGTTTTCGTCAAGATATCAACGATGAAAGGTGTGATTCGATTCGGTAAATCAGGGAAATTGGCACCGAGATTTGTAGGATCATTTCCTATGGTAGAGAGGATCGAGAAACTCGCATATGGAGTGGAGTTACCGAACAGTTTGGCCGGAGTCCATGGTGTTTTTCATATTTCTCATCTATGGAAGTGTATTCGAGATCCGAAGACTACTATAGCACTGACTATGTTAGAGGACTTAGTAGTCAAACCAAACTTGCCTATAGTTAGGAAGCCAGTGTGTATAGACATGAAAGATGAGAAGAGACCAAGGAACAAGATAGTCAGATTAGTTAAGTTTTAGTGGACCGACAATGAGAGAGACAATACATGGGAAATTGAGAGCAGGATTAGAAACACTTATCCTGATTTGTTTCATGGTATGTTTTACCTTTATGATTGATTTGTTGTGTACCTTACCGTAGTTTTGAGAATGAAATTCTTTAAGGAGGGGAGTCCATAATGACCCTAATTTTGGTTAACATTATCCAGGACAGTTAATTAGTTAAATTAAATGAAATGGTTAAGGGATTGAGATTTGTATATCTAAGGGGTAGTCATGCCTAAGGAAACAAATGAACTAAAGGAAAACAAAAATGAAATAGATAATGGGAAAAAGAGGAATAAGTCATACCCTTTTATCGTAAACCCTCACCCATGTTCATTTTCACGTCCAAAACAAAAACCAAATACTAGAGGCCAACCATCATTATACAAAGCTAAAAGAAGAAAAGCTAAAGATCAAGAGGAAGATTAATCAAATCCATACTCAAACCTCAACTCCTTAATCACAAAGCTAAGGTGAATAATAGGTTACATCTCATGTTTTTATTATTCTCGGTTTTAGATTGAAATTCGAATTATTTTGCAAATGTTTTGCCATGTTTTTTATTGTTAAAATGGACATATATGCTTGTTGACGATTTATGCTATTTCATATAGATTTTATGATAAGTTTTGATGAGAAAATCTATTAGATGACATCCAAGTGCCTTGCAATTTTGGGATAAGATAAGAATTTTTTTTAGAGATGGTTTCAAATTTCACAATTTAATGTGGATTTATTAGTAATTTTCTGGTGAAGAAAATGATTATTTGGGTTTAAAATTAATTACGGTAATAATATATATGTTTTGGGTCACAAATTTAAATATGGTAGAAAACATATTAAAGTGATTTATAAGAATTTTTATAGAATTTTTCTAATTGTTTTAATAAGAATATAAAACTATTTAAGGTATGGGAATTAAATGTTTTATATATTTATAAAAGGAGAGGGGGCAATTTGTAAATCTTTCAAATTATTTCCTTCTGAGATTTCACCAGCACTTTTAGAAAAGAATTTGAAAAAGAAATTAGCAACCAATCATGTGTTGACAAACAAAGCAGATTAGTTGAAAAGAATTACTTTTTAAACTAAAATTCAGTTTCAACCATACTTTTGTTGTTTCGCCACTTTCAGCACCTACCTTTCGATCTAAGTACTTCTGCCTTCATCTCCATCAAAACCAATGCGTATGGTATCAAAAACTTGGTATGTAGTGAAGTGGGCATAGAAAGTTATTGGCTCGAAACAGGGGGTTCCGAAGGGGTAGAAATCTTGCTTTGCTTTTAAAAGGTCGCTTTTGTTTTATAAAGAAGCTTTCGAAGGGGTTGAAACCCTTAAATGCCGCATATTACCTTTTGAAGCAATGCTTTGGAAAGGTTTTCTTTGTTTTAAAACCAAAGTCGCTTCTCTAATGCTTTCGACACCATCCATTTCTCTTACTTAGGATATTGCTTTCGAAAGAGTGCTTTCGACTTAGTTGTTTTAAGACCCTTTGTTCTATTGAAAGCTAAACCCAAAGGTTTCGAAAGGAACAATTTTGAATGGTTTTGAAAGGTTTGATTTATGTAAAGAACTCGATATTTGTGAAAAGTTTAAGACGAAGTTTTCGAAGGGGTGATTCCTTCATGTTTTCAAAAGCTTTTAAATGGAAGGTTTCCAATGGTTTAAAAGACATGTTTAAAGTATTTTGAAAGGAGGTTGTCTATAGTTTTATAAAGTTTTCAAAAGAGGTGGTTTTAATGTTTTTGAAAGGTTAAATTTAAATGGTTTCAAAAGGTATGTTTTGGCCTTCTCCTAGGTTATAAAGTAAAGTAGCTTACTTGTATAGAAAGGGGTACTTTCAATGGTTTCAAAAGGGAAACTTTCAAAGATATCTAACGTTTTCATCAACATTGTTTTGTGTAAAGTTTATAAATAACATGGTAAAGTGTTTGAGTAAAGCATAGAGTTTATTTTCCTTGTTTAAGTATGATTTAAAGGGTTAAATCAATTTGGAAGAAATGTTATCAAGGAAATTTTTAAGGGTAGATGACCTAAAGTAAAATGACTCAGATATTAGAATACCAAATGGACTGGTATGCGATCGCCCCCTATATTTTAGCTAGTAGCCTGTAGCAAATATAAGTTCGAAATTCTAGTGTGTAGGGCTTTGCCACAGGTAAGACTAAAATGATGTTACACACAGAAAGGAATATACATAATGAGGAAAGAGGGTTGAGGATCTGTTGACCCTGGGGGAGTAAGTTAGGGACAGACCATCCAAAAGTGTATCTAACAGAAGTTAGACTATTTTTTTATTTTGTGTGGTAGGCCCGGGTCAGCCAAAGGTTAGTAGTGAGCTAAACAAAACAATAATGTTCCGACAGATTGTCCATTTATTACCTGATATGTGTGCATACATGATATTGCTAATATTGTTTTAATAAGCGCAGCTGTAGGACTTTGAGTTGTATTCCAGAAAACCGAGAATTATAGATATTAGACACATGATATTGCTAAGCGGTGTGGTCTTACTTAATTCCAGATAACCGAGAATTATAGTATTATTTACACCAGACTTTGTGTCTGACTCGAAGTTTATGTTTTCCCCATAAACTCTCGGGTGCTCAAAATTGATTTGAGTAGGCTAAGGGTTGAGGATTTATACGTTTTAGTAGGTAGACATATAAAGCTTCCGAAGACGAGCAGGAGGCTAAAGTTAGCTATTTAGGAGTTGTTATATTTTATTTCCATTGTGTTATATTAAGTCTAATTTGACTATTTAGTACTCTGGTCATAGAAGAGGGCACCTTCATATATCGCACTTAGCGTATTTATGTAATAATTATATTTGATTATAATCTGGGAAATGATTATATTATGTAATTGGATAGGGAACATGTTTTGAAAATGTAATCAGAAAAATTATTTTTGAATCTGTGATTTTGATTCATATTCTTGTACTTCTGATATTATGGATACCATTAACATTACCATATTTTATCGCCGGAAGTTAATACTATAGATGACTGCAACATCTATAGCGCTTAGCTTTGGGCCTCAAGTTAGGGGATGTTACAAGTACTTTAAGGATAACATGAAAATTATACGTTGAATCTATGCCCCTGTGATCACAATAATTATACAAATAAAGAACGATAGCGAAAAAGAAGTATTTTTGACTATTTTTTAAGCTTTAAAGTAAAATTTATATTTTAAGGAGTATACTTAGAACTTAAAGTAGATGCAAACATTTTAAATGTATTTTGTATAAGAAGTAATATGAAAAGTTGTGTGAATGGCTTGGAGTTGTATATGTCTATACAAATATGAATGTATTTTAAGTAACTATACATATTTGTAACTTATATATATGAAAAAATAGGAATTTTATATGACATATTAATGGCTATATGGTCTGATTATAAGCATGGGAAAAATAATTTATATGTTTATAAATAATGGAGATTTCCATTTGAACATATAAATTGAATATTAACATTTCATATATTAATTCTAAGAGAGAGGATATTCATTCCATGTACTGAAGATAATAAGAATTTATTGATAAATATGATGATATAAGTAGTTATAATCATGAAATGCTTTGTGTTGCTATACTAAAAGAAACTTTTTCTAATTTTTGTAAAAGTGTATGATAATTTTTAAACATGAACATGATATATTTCGAAACATGACAAAATATTTTCATCTACTATTTCCACATATTATTAGTTTGATAATTAAGCGATCATTTTTCGCAATTTAATTATCAGTTTTTGGTGCATGAAAACGTGGAATCTTATAAATAATTATTAAATAATATTTATCTGAATACATATAAAGGTGAATAAGTTATATGTAAAATAAAATAAGAAGTACTTTTATTATGTGTTGAGAAAATTGAATAACAATTAAATATGCAATAGTTTGAGTATTGGTATATGCATAAGTTTAATTGTTTTCTCTGCATGAAAGAGCTATTAAAGTGAGAATGTTAAATGCGTAATGAGATTTCAATATCATAAACGCTTATAAAAATGTTAAAATCATATACATGGAAGTACTAACTTTAGATAAATCTAAGGAAAAAGAAGAAGTGTTATATATATATATATATATGTGTGTGTGTGTGTGTGTGTATGTATGTATATGTAAGACCACTGAGTAAATTTTTTATTTTATAAACAATGATTTGTCTGTAAATAAATATGAAAAGAACATTTCTTAAAAAAATAGAAAATAAAATGTAAGAGTATCATTTGGAACTTTGTGCATGTATGACTTTTGCATTATGTCGAAATTATGAGGAAATTTCATGAGGAATTATATTTAAAAATAGTAAGCAGAGTTTTGAAAAATAAATCAAATTGAAAGACAAACATACTTTTAAATATAATAATTTATCATGGAACGGAAAATCATATTTCAGTAGATGATGTGTTGATGATTGAAAGGAAATAAGTATATATATGTTATACGTTAAATTCTAAATTATAACTTCTATGTTCATTTAAAATTCTTTAGACTTAAAAGCTTAGATTCCCTATTATTCTCTTTATAAATTCCATTAATCATAATACAAAAGTCCAATAAATACTCTAAGTTTAGGTTAGGTGATTCTTCAATAACCCGTATACTCAAGTTAAAAACGTGGCAAGAGTTGATTTTAAATTTCTATGTTGAAACATTCAAGAGTTGATTTGAGCATTGAGCTAGTTGTTTTTTCTTATAATTGATAAGTGGGAAAGGTTTACTGTACTCTATAATCATGTTTATGTTCTTGCTCCGCATTCAATATCAAATAGTGGGTTTGGGATTGATTTAAGATACACGTAGAATCTTTTAATGGTAATTTTGTTAATGAATCTTAGCATATAAAATGAATGAATCAATATATATATATATATATATATATATATAGAAATGTGATAAATGTGACAATTTGTATATTGGATCAAATTTTGTTGAATTCCATTGGATTTGATTGTGTTTAGATGAGTAGAAGCTATGTTAGGATGATAGGGAAAGAGTTTGGGTGGTTGTTGTGTGATTATACTCACATGATTTGTTGATCAGTGTCCAATGCCTCAAAGCTATTTGTTGAGTTACCTTAGAGAATAGGAGCTCAAGATGAAAAACTCACAGTAAAGGTTTGAACCTAAATCATAGGGCATACATGCAAAGTGTTACGGTGACACAGAGCTAGGCATAAAAGAGATGAGCCATGTATGAGTAGGAAAGTGGAAGGAACGAAGGAAAGAGACTGGATCTCCTTCATCTCTATGAAATGGCCAACCTGGGATGGACGTAGGAAACCATTAGACTGACTAGTCAATCCATTCGACTAGCTGGGATTCCATCCATGGCCAAAAAGATATAGGTCATTTTCGTTATTTCGGTGGGCTAATTGAATAAAACCAGTCAACTTTACAAAGGATCATTTGACTGGCTAATCCTGCCATCCAACTGATTGGTTGGGGAATTAATCCCTTAATTAGAAACTTGGTGACGTAGTCCGAGAAGACTTGGATAACGTGGTGAAATTTGAGAAACACATAGATGATGCTAGATGACATGGTTGCTACATTAGACACTTGCAAAGTGTTTCGACTCGTATGGTGGTATTAATAGAGTCATTTGATGGCTTTCGAGGATGACTAGGATGTTCGATATGTGGTTCCATTCGACACATTATATTTTTATGTAAGTCTGTGATTCTTGACTTCAGCCAAGGGGTTTGATGATGCTAGACCATTAGATATGGGATGATTTGTTATCTCTGTTGGGCGCATTTGTGTAACGCTGAGTTTGAGGTAGGAGATGTCCTATCTCCGTAGTAAGGACATTTAGGCCTTGATTTACCAGTATTTCATTATTGTATGTAGCTCAAGTAATGGTGAAGCACATGCCATATCAATTCATATTAGATACGATTAATGGTAGTGGTGCAGATTCCTTGGTGCATCATCATAATGGTATTATATAAGTTACCATACTTGACAGGTCTTGGCTTTATCAAGGAACTGGGGCCCACAAACATAGAGTGTACTGTTTTCTTTACATTTAAGATGTGGCAGTGATCTAAGCAATTTGTTAGACTTATCACAAGTTGTTTAGCGCTATGGTAGAAATATGCTAACTTGTATGTAGAGAGATATAGATTGAGGTATGGTTTTTGTTAAACTAGGTTTTGGCTCAACATCAAAATATTTAAAAAGAAACAAAATTCAAATGAAATTTGAAGTATGCTTATATTCAATATAATATAAATCCAAAACGTCCAAGGTTTAAATCATTATTTTCCCACATGCAAATAGTATGAAATTGGAGTACATATGCAGTATTTTGTGCAATAATCAATATGCGAAAAAAAGTCGTCTCCTTTATTTTGGTTCAAAAATTAAGGAAGGATTTAATATGCAAATTCCTATTTCTAAAGGTCATTATGTTTAATAGTACAAGTCATCTATTTCTTCATGGCCATCAAAGGAGGTCTCAATCTCTTAAGAAAGCTAAGAAATGTCAAGTTCAAAATAATGATTTGTGATATGAAGGAGAAAGAAGAGAGGAGCTCCTTCTTAGGTGGGCATGAGTCTCTATTTTTTAGAGTTAGAGAGTGTCATGGCTTGCTTGGATTGGTTGATTGACGTTGATGGTGTTATATGTTATCTTGATGGTGTTATATGTTATCATCGCAATACTATAGTAGTTTACATGGATTGCTATCTTGGCCATGGTATCAACAAAGGTGGCATTGTTTATAAGAGTGATTTATAGCTTTATTATATAGATTTTCTTTCACATTAATGTACTACTTCATAGGGGTTAATGCTATAATTTCATGATTATGATGGCTTGTAATTTTTTCAACATATGATGGCTCTACTTGCGATGGCTTGCTCTTAACATTTTTTTGCTTTAATCTTCGATGGATTCATTTATCAACCTTACGATGGCATCATTTATAAAACCAACCTTTGGCAGCTTTAGTTGATCAACACATGATGGCTTTAATCCACACTTGATGGCTTTATTCAACACTCAATGGCTTTGATCAACATTCGATGGCTTTAATAAACACGCAATGGCTTTAATCAACACTTGATATCCCTTTAGGTCAACACTTGGTTGCTTTAATCAAAACTCGATGGCTTTAGTCAATATACAGTGGCTTTAATCAACACTTTATAGTCCTTTAGGTCAACACTTGGCTTTAATCAACACATGATGGCTTAAATCAACACTCGATGGCCCTTTAGTTTAACATTCGATAGCTTTGATCAACACATGGTGGCTTTAAGCAACACATGATGGCTTTAGTCAATACTTGATAGCCCTTAAGTCAACACTTGATAGCTTTAGTCAACACTCGATAGCTTTAACCAACAAACGATGGCTTCAATCACCACTCGGTAGCTTTAATCAACACTGAATAACCCTTTAGGTCAACATTCGATAGCCTTATCAACACTTGATGGCTTTAGTCAATGCATGGTAGCTTTAATCAACACTCGATATACCATTAGGTCAACATTCAATAGCTTTAAGCCCTTTAGGTCAACACTCGATAGTGTTTTCTTTTGTTAATCCATTCTTGGAATTTTGGATGTAACACTTGGGAGCTTTCTACGAGATGTAACACTTGTAAGCAAGTCATGTCACTCTTTAACCTCTATAAATCGAGACCCACCTCTACCTAAGAAGGGGCTCCTTTCTTCTTTCTTCTTCTTAGCACAAACCATTATTTTCGACTTGACATTTCTAAGCTCCATTGAGAGTTTGACACCTACTTTAATGACCGATGAAGAAGAAGATGACTTGAACTTTTAAACATAAGAAACTTCAGAAATAGGGGTTTTCATATTAACTCTATCCTTAATCTTTGAACTAGAACAAAAAAGATAATTTTTTTGTGTATTGATCATTGGACGATGAATATTGCACTATACTCGAATTTCTTATCATTTGCGTATGCGAAAAGAATGACTTAACCCTTGGATATTATGGGTGTTTTGGATTTATATTATATTGATTATGAGAATGTTTGGAATTTTATTTCTTTTAAATTATTTTGATGTTGAGCACAAAATTGATTTAACATGTTGGTAGTTTCAATGAGACTTGAAATCAGGGACTTTAGATTTTAAAATAATGATCAAATACCCTTAATTTTTTAAAAATTTATTTTTTTTTAAAAATATTACACATTTTTTGAACATCTTGGTTGAAGGATTTCTTAAATTGGACTATTATTGAAGAAGATATGAATTCTTGAAAGTTTTAAGGTTTAAGAAATTAGCTATCACTGTTTATATAGGCTAGTGAAAGCCTCCTCCATCTCACGAAAGCCTACATCGTCTTATAATAGCACCTTCATTTCACGACGGCTCTCGACTCAAATCATGATGACATAGTAGCCACTGGAGTTCAGCATATGATAGGTTTTTGGCCATTGGATATCAACTCACAATAGCTCCAATCTTTCACCTTTATCAACTTACAGCGATCCCATCGCCTCACGATGTTCGACCATTGGATATCAACTCACGATAGCTCTAATGTTCCACCTTCATCAACTCACGACGACCCTATGACCTCATGACATGAATTACCTTAGGTCACCTTATGATGACCCCATCAACACACAAAGGCTTCATGTACGTTTATCTTAGGTCAACACACGATGGCTGTAGCTCTAACAAAAGCGATAGGCGAACGACAAACTGAAATGAGGTTAAATTCAAGCCACGATGGCATGAGATGAATGATTGAAGGCTTTAGCGAACTTTAAATAAAAAAATATGAAGTTCGTCAATGAGAACTCTCTGGCATAGGTAATTGACAATATTAGGAATGGAAATAGACATAGTATAATTCATCATTTAATAGAAGGAACACCGATGAACTAGATCCCTGCCTCTGACCATCATTGGCACCTCTATTCACCACAACAAATTGAAATTCATTAAGGTTTGCGTCATAAAACCACCCATAATCTAAAGGGAAATTAGCGACAACTGTAACACCCATAATTTTGATAACATTATTTAGGAGATTTAATTAGATAAGTGAAATAGAATAATGTAAACATTAGAGTGATATGGCGATTGAGATTTGAATAAATAATAAAAGGCCATGCTTAACCAAAAAATGGGATTAACAATGGCTTATATGTTAATTAACTAAAATAAGGGTATGATAGAAAATAGTCGCACCCTTATATATTCACGGCTTTACCATCCATTCAAGTTGATTTTCATTTCACAAAACGCAAACAAAGAAAAGAATAGCAGTACATTGCTAAGGAAGAAAAGAGGAGAAAATTAAATCAAAGCTAAGGGTTTAAGAAAGGGGAATTAATCTCAATCAAACCTCAAAGTCCTTATCATAACCAAGGCGAATAATAATCTAAATCATCTCTATTTTGTTTTATGATCATTCATTTTTTAGGTTTAAGATTAAATCCATTACCGTGATGATTTTTGATTGTGGTATATTTGGATTTTGACATGTTAGGTTCAAACAAAATAATTTGATAATTATTTTATAGGTTAAGGGTAAAACTGATTATAATGATTTTCTTATGCCATGAGAAAATTTTATGTTTTGTAAAACATGATTTTGGAGATGAATTTTAATTTTTATAATTTTCCAAGCTATAGAAAATTTATTATGAATTTTCAAAGAAAAATATGTATAATTAGGTTTAGAAATTTATTTCGGTTATTTTATGAAGAACTTCGATCTGGAATTTTTATATGTCAAATAACATATTGAAAGTGAATTTCTGTAATTTATGGGGATTTTTCCCAAGTAATTTTCTATGGAAATGAAATTATTTTTGATGAAGGACTTAATTGTTTTATTGGTTTTGCTTAATGGAATGACTTACTTGTTAAATTAATCCATTTTTAGATCTGAAATTAGGCGCAAGTTACTTTTGTAAAGAATTTGAAAAATTATGGCAACCAATCAAATATTTACCAGTAGGCAGGTTAGTTATAAAGTATTTGCTTTAATTGGCTTTAAAACAGTTTTTACCCAAAAAGTGGGTTTCGCCTCTTTCAGAAGCACCTTTCGACCCATTACTTCTGGTTCGACCAAGTCGAAACCTAACAAAGCCAAAACAATTACAAAATTTATCACAATGATGGTATGTAGTGGATTGGAGAAAGTTGGAAGACAAGGTATCAAAACCATTGCTCTTGATGGGGTCGAAACCTTTGTTTCACTTTCCAAAGATAAGTGCTTGCCTTATTTTCAAAAGAATGCTTTCGACTGATTCAAAACATTTGCTTCTGAATCTGTTGCTGCCTCTTTGTCTAAGTGGAGCTTTCGAATGAGTTTCTTGTTTCTAATCAATGCTTTCGAAAAGGGTAGTATCGACCAAGTTGAGACCTTTTGCCAATCTTATGCCCTTCGAAGGTATATAAGTCATCAATGCTTTCGAAAGGTAGCTATCTTTTTAAAATTTTATTAAGCCACTTCCTAAAAGCTTTCGAATGGGTTCAAGGGTTTCGAAGGCAATGACTTCGAAATAGGGTTTCGTTGCTATACTAAAATGCTTTTACTTAAATGACTTGAGCTTTCGAAAGGATGGTTTCGAAGCCATCAGCCGTTCCCCAAACAATTTTATATAAAGATTAATGGTTTCGAAAGGGGCACTTTCGTATGTATTCACTTTGATCAAAAGATACTTTTAAGGAAAAATCAATAGTTTCGAAAGAGTTATTTTAATGTGTTTCGAAAGGAATATGTTAGTGTTTTGAAAAGAAGATTTAAATGATTTCGAAGGAGGTTACCAATGGTTTCTATAGTAAAGTATTAATGTTTCGATAGTATTAGTTTTTAAAATAAATAAACCAATCTCATTTTAAAGGAAAACCATGGCATAATAAAAGATTTTTTAGATAGTTTCAAGTATGGAGTTTTTGAAGAAGTTTTTCTTGATTAATAGGTTAAAGGGATTAACGAAGTTTTATATAAAATGATTTCAAGGATATTGAACAACAGGTGCTGGTATTATTTTGTTACTATGTTTAGTTCTTCTTATATATATATATATATATATATATATATATATATATATATATAAACACACACACACATTGTAATGGACCCATAACTGTATTTTGGAGAAAGGCAGAATAACCAGCTAGGTTTCCCCAGTAGTGAATATAAATTAAATTAACTCCTAAATGAGTAGAATTGCATCTAGAAGGTCAGATACGCCAGAATGTTGGATGCCTAAATAGTGAATTCGTCAAAGTGATAGGTTCATAGTAAATCAATGAAAACTATGTTTAGAAAAAGTTATTGGCTGATGCCAACAGGTTCATAGTAAACCCATGAAATCTATTATTAAAAGGAGTTATTGGCTGGGACCAATAGGTATATAGTGAACCCATGAAAATTATATCTGGATTAAGTTACTGACAGATGTCAAT
Organism: Allium cepa; assembly: GCA_030765085.1. Taxonomy (NCBI): domain Eukaryota; kingdom Viridiplantae; phylum Streptophyta; class Magnoliopsida; order Asparagales; family Amaryllidaceae; genus Allium; species Allium cepa. The sequence continues at coordinate 822,299,854 of CM060935.1, read as the reverse complement.
AGGTTCCAACTCAACTCATGAAAACTGGGATAAAAGGGAAGTTATTGGAGATACTAATTGGTTCAGGGAGAACCCATGAAACAATGAAGTTATTGGCGGAGGCCAATAGGTTGTTGGTGATACCATGAAAACTATGAAACTGGATAAGGAGTCCACAAGTGTTAAATAGGCTAATAATCAGCCTATGAAAACTATTAGGTTAATAGTGGATCTAGGAACTATAATTGAGATAGATAGTCAAAAATGAATGAAGATGGGTAATCCAGAATTTATTTACTTTTGCGCATATCATCGTATTATTTTGAATGTTGTATTTTAACCATCGTGGATGCAGGAGCACGATATATGTTTTTATAAAGTTTTAGGATACTAGTGAGGGTAAAACTCGTTCCGCTATGCGGGTGGTCTCACTAGATATCTAAGTGGTTTGAGATGGTAGATTATTATTCATACTAGGCTTTATGTCTGACTCGAAGTTTATGTTTTCCCCTTAAACTGTTAGGTGCTCATTTGATTTTGAGTAGTTTGAGAGTTAAGGTTCTTAGGTAAAAGAATAAGCTTCCGGAGACATGTAGAAGGCATGATAGCTAATTAGAGTTTTTTTCTATTTTGATTCACTATGTTTGTTGTAAAGGCAAAGTAGTATAATAGCTTAGATATATACTCTGATCATCCAAGGGGCACCTTCGTATGTCGCTCTTGGCGTATGTTGTAATAATTGTATTTTCTCTGAACGTTGTTCTCATATTAGGATTATGTGATGAATTTGAAATGTTTGAAATGGAATGAGAAAGGAGTTTATTGATTTAAAGAAATTTCCATATCCATGTGTTTATGTTATATCAATGTATCTAACATTACCATATTTGGTTGTCAATGATTAATAACTATGGATGACTACTGCATCTGTAGCCGTTTGTTTTGGGCCTTTAGGGGGATGTTACAAGTTGGTATCAGAGCATATGTTTATGAAAACTTAAAAGAAATATAAACCTAAAAGATTTTCAAAACATAATCCAATGAATCAGAAAATAAGATTGGAGTTTGGGTTAACGCTATAGTAACATACTTGTAATTGATATATATATATATATATATATATATAAGTATGTATTCTCCTCTTTCTTAGACCATTCTTCTATATCTTACTAAGGCTCCTATGTACGGGAAAGAAGATACGATGGCAAAAAACGAAAGTGGAAATCTCGATGGAGGAAGCACCACAACTAATGGAAATGTTCTACCTAACACCAGAAGGAACCAAGGTCGACAAGCTAATGCTAACTAAAATGCAGGTGCCAATGTGGGTGCCTGAAATCCACCAGTGGATATGGGGGCGATGTATCAGTTTTTCGTCAATATGATGCAAGCTGGAGCTGCTGCTAGAGTTACTAGAAATGTTGGAGGAGCTAATACTGTGGCTTCAGTTAGGAATGACAATGCTAAGTTGAGCAGAGATTACACTAAACTTGGAAGGAAACCGTTTATGGAAATGGAGAATGCTATAGAAGTTGAGAATTGGCTATTGCACTGTGAGAGAATCTTCACTAATTTGGGTTTGGATGATGAGCAAAAGAGGAGGCTGGCATCTAGGCAGTTGTAAGGGGTAGCACTTCATTGGTGGAATTGTGTTACTGCCGGTATATCGGAGGAGGAGCTGACTTAGATAGATTTTAGTAGGAGATTTGAACAGAGGTTTTTATTTGAAGTTGCTAAGTCGGTTTGATGAAAAAGTTTATGGATTTAGTGCAGTGAGAGATATCGGTAATTGAATATGCTACTAAGTTCGACGAGTTGTTCCGATATTGGTATGCTGCTACAGACACCGTCATCAAAAGGAATGAGAGCTTCATTCGAGGATTGAGGCCTAAGATTGCCAGGGTGACCTTGAAATATGTCCGTGGTCCTTGTAGTGTAACTGTAGAGATGGCAATCCGACACGAGGAGATGCTTGCTATTTGTGCGAGATAAAACCCGGTTGAAACCCAGGGTTATTGGGGAAAGAAGAGAAAGTTCTTTAAAAATAAGGGAGCCCGGAAGTGGGAGGCTACCAAAAAGGCAATGGATGATTTAGTTTGCTTTAAATGTAACGAGAAAGGCCATTATGCTCGGTCAAGAAAGGAGAAGAAGGCTGCAGAAAAGAAAGGTGTGAAGTGTTTTAACTATGACCAAGTTGGGCATTATAAAAATCAGTGTCCAGAACTAGTTAGGGCAGAAAAGGGAAAGGTTTTTGCTGTTGGGTCATCATCTGTTAGGCCAACTACAATTGAAAAAGGAAGGACTGTGATCGAAGGTACGTTTTTGATTTAGAGTATACCAGTTTGGATACTACTTGATATCAGTGTATCACCTTCATTTATATCTCATTTGGTTGATAGGTTAAGCTTAGAATCCACATACCTTGTTACTTCCTTAAGGGTTGTGAATCCAATAGGAGGCTATGCAACTCTAGGGATGAGATGTGACCAGCTCGAACTAACCTGGTTTGGTCATAAATTTGCATGCGGTCTGTTTGTTTTCGATTTAATAGATTTCGGATCATTTTGGGTATGGATTGGGTGTGTAAGTATGAGGCAAGGATATTTTGCCAGGATGGGAGATATCACTAAGACACTCCGATAGCCATAATCGAATCATATTCTCAGTGGAGAATTAGTACCGGAGTTGTTGTACTTTGTTAAGTGCTATGGAAGTAGGAGAAGAGTTAGGCCAGGTTCGAGTAACAAGGGAATTTGCAGATGTCTTTGAGTCAGTTACAGGATCACCATCGAAACGAACTGTTTTGTTTCTGATAGATCTTGTGCTAGGAGTTGAACCTATAAGTGAACCACCTAGCAGGATGACATCGACCGAGATGAAGAAATTGAAGGTTTAGCTAGTGGATCTGGAAGGAAGGAATAGACCAAGTAGTTCATCTTGGAAAGCGGCCGCAGTGTTAGTGAAGAAACAAGGTGGGTCGTTAAGAATGTCCATCGACTATCATAAGCGGAATGAAAGGATGATTAAGAATAAGTATCCTTTGCGAAGAATTGATGATCTACTTGATCAGTTATGTGAAGCCAGAGTGTTTTCCCAATTGTATTTGGTGATAGGTTTCCATTAGTTATGAGTGGCAGAGGACAATATTCCTTTGACAACATTTTGGATTAGGTATGGTTCGTACGAGTGGTTAGTAGTGCCATTTGGGTTAACGAATGCACTTACTTTCTTCGTGGATTTAATGAACCGAGTTTCCGACAGTATTTGGATAGGTATATGTTGGTGTTTATATGTGACATTTTAGTATACTCTAAGGATGAAAGAGAGCATGAGGATAATCTTAGAGTGGTGCTTGAGACGCCGAGGCAGCATCAGTTGAAGGAAAAGTTTTCCAAGTGTTATTTTTGGAAGAAAGAGGTTAAGTTTCTTGGTCACATGGTTTCAAAGAAGGGCTTGTCAGTCGATCCAGATAAGATCAAAGCTGTTAATAATTGAAAGGGACCAGAGATAATGACTAAGATTATATTTTTTATTAGACTTGCTGGCTAGTACTTGAGATTCATCAAGAATTTCTCACAGATAGCATCAACTTTGACTAAGTTAACCACGAAGGATGTGAAATTTGTCTGGTCTGATAAATTTGAGGAAGCATTCATTAAGTTAAAGCACTTGATGACTAATGCACCTTTGTTAACAGATCCAGATGGAAACTAAGGGTTGGTGGCGCATACCAATGCATGCGGGACGGGATTAGGATTTATGTTGATGCAGAATGATAAAGTGATTACCTACGCTTCGCGAATGCTTATACCACATGAAGTGAGATATACTACTCATGATTTGGAGTTGGCAGCGGTGATCTTCGCATTAAAGATTTGGAGACATTATCTCTTAGGGGATATATTTGAGCTGTGCACAAATCATACGTTATTAAGGTATTTATTCTCTCAGAAGGCGCTGAATATGAGACAATAGAGGGGCTGGAGTTTTTGACTGCTTATGATTTTGGTATAAAGCATACACCTATGAAAGGGAATAAGGTAGCAGATGCTCTTAACAGAAGGCATTGGAATGTGGTGTTAGCTATGTTGGCAAAATGGAAAGATTTAGAGGCTTTGACTACCTACGGTGTGTAGTTAAGATTGACTACTAGTTCTAATCAAAGCTCCGCCATATTGCCTTGTTTGGAAGTTCGACTATTGTTGATCGAAAGGTTTGCTTTTAAGCAAAAAGAGGATCCAATATTAGTCGAGAGGATTAGAAGGATTGAGGTTGAAATTGAGATCTATGATCTAAGAGATTTTAGTCATGACCAAAGAGGATGGTTAAGAAAGAAAGGAGGATTGTGTGTTCCGAATGTTGAGAACTTAAGGAAATAAGTTCTGGAAGAATACTATCGATCCAAGTTCACGATTCATTCTAGAGGGACCAAGATGTATCAAGATATAAAGAGGAGCTTATATTGGAAAGGTATGAAGAGGGATGTTAGATGGTTAGGCAGTGTGCAAAATGTCAACAAGTGAAAGCCGAACATCAAAAGCCTAGTAGGTTGCTTCAACCTTTAGAGATTCTTGTTTGGAAATTGGACTCGATATCAATAGATTTTATTCAAATAGGGAAAATGAAAGTATATGGATCATGGTGGATAGAATTGACCAAGAGCGCCCATTTCATTCAAGCTAAGTCAACCAGGACAACATCTGTTTTGGCTAAGTTGTTAACAAAGAATATAGTTTGACCACAGGGATTCTTAGTAGTATAGTCAATGACAGAGATGCTTTGTTCACTAGTGAATTGTGGAAGTGTCGACAAGATGTATTAGGTACCAAACTTAAGAGGAGTACAGCATATCACCCTCAGACGGATAGGCAGACAGAGAGAGTCAAAAAGGTACTCGAGGATTTACTAAGAGCTTGTGTATTAGACTTGGTGGATCTTGGAAGGATCATCTACATTGATTGAGTTTTCCTATAATAATAGTTATCAGACTAGTATTGGAATGACGCCTTTTAATGATTTGTATGGAAGACCTTGCAAATCATCAACATGTTGGTTGGAGATTGGAGATAAATTAGTCTGAGGTCCAAATCTAGTTAGAGAGGCGACATAAAAGATTGCGTTAATCCAAAAAAGGATGAAGAAATGTCAGTCCAGACAGAAGAGTTATGCAGATAAGAGGTGTACAGATCTAGAATTCTCAGTTGGAGATAAGGTTTTCACTAAGGTATCCCCGATGAAGGGTGTGGTACGATTTGGAAAGTCAGGGAAACTGACACCGAGATATGTTGGTCCGCACTAGATTATAGAGTGGACTGAAAAACCCGCATACAGAGTAGAGTTGCCGAGCAGTATAGCAGATGTCCATAATGTATTTCATGTGTCTCGTCTTCATAAGTATGTGCATGATCCAGAGACTATATTCCTCCGACAGGTTGGAAGATTTTGTAGTAGAGCTAAATTTGACTTTTGTTAGACAACCAGTCTGGGTTGTAGCGAGAGATGAGAAAAGATTGAGGAACAAGATAGTCAAGTTGGTGAAAGATAAGTGTAACAACAACGAGAAGGACTGTACTTGGGAGATAGAAGACTGGATTAGAGATACAGATAATTGCTAGTCGGTGGGCTAGTATGGTTGTTAGGATTTGCTACAGATGATTGTTGTTTAGTAATTAGTCCTTATTGAATTTCGAGGACGATATTCTTTGAGGAGGGGAGCCTGTAACACCCCTAATTTAGATGACATAATTTAGGAGACTTAATTAGATAAATTAAATAGAATAATGTAAATATTATAGTAATAAGGGGATTGAGATTTGAATAAATAACTAAAGGTCATGCTTAATTAAACAAATGGGCTTAATAATGGCTTATATGTTGATTAACTAAAACAAGGGTGTAATAAGAAATAGTCGCACCTTTATATATTCACAGCTTTACCATTTACTCACGTTCATATTCATTTCACAAAAATGTAAACAAAGAAAAGAATAGTCGACCATTGCTAAGGAAGAAAAGAGGAGAAAATTAAATCAAAGCTAAGGATTTAAGAAAGGAGAATCAATCTCAATCAAATCTCAGAGTCCTTATGATAACCAATGTGAATAATAATCTAAATCATCTATATTTTGTTTTATGGTCATTTGTTTTTCTGGTTTAAGATTAAATCCATTATTATGATGATTTTTGATTGATGATATGCTTGGATTTGGACATGTTAGGTTTAAACAAACTAATTTCATAATTATATTATACGGTTTTAAGGGTAAAACTGATTATAATGGTCTTCGTTTGCCATTAGAAAATTTTATGTTGTGTAAAACATGATTTTGGAGATGCGTCTTAATTTTTATAATTTTCCAAGCTATGAAAAATTTATTGTGAATCTTTAAAGGAAAATATGTATAATTGGGTTTAGAAATTTATTTCGATTATTTTATGAAGAATTTGGGTATGGAATTTTTATATTTTAGATAACATACTGAAAGTGAATTTCTGTAATTTTTAGGGATTTTTTCTAAGTAATTTACTATTGCAATAAGATTATTTTAGATGAAGGACTTAATTATTTTATTGGTTTTGCTTAATGGAAGGGCTTATTTGTTAAATTAATCCACGATTAGATCTGAAATTAGGTGGCAGTTATTTTTGTAAAGAATTTGAAAAGTTATGGAAACTAATCAAATGTTTACAAGCTGGCAGGTTAGTTATAAAGTTTTGCTTTAATTGGCATTAAATCAGTTTTTACCCAAAAAAGTGGGTTCCGCCTCTTTTAGAAGCACCTTTCGACTGATTACTTCCGGTTCGACCAAGTCGAAACCTAACAAAGCCGAAACCAATACACAAGGTATCACAATGATGGTGCCTAGTGGAATGGAGAAAGGTGGAAGACATGGTATCAAAACCATTGCTCTTGATGGGGTCGAAACATTTATTTCGCTTTCCAAAGATAAGCGCCCACCTTGATTTCAAAAGAATGCTTTCAACTAATTCGAAACATTTTCTTCCGAATCTATCACCGCCACTTTGCCTAAGTGAAGCTTCCATTGAGTTCCTCGTTTATAATCAATGCTTTCGAAAATGGTGGTATCGACCAAGTTGAGACCTTTTTTCCAATCTTATGCCTTTCGATGGTATTGAAGTCATCATTTCTTTTAAAAGGTAATTATTGTTTTAAAACAGTATTAAGCAACTTCCTGAAATCTTTCTAATGGGTTCATGGGTTTCAAAAGCAATGGCATCGGAAGAGGGTTTCGATGCTATGCTTTAATGCTTTTACTTAAATGATTTGAGCTTTTCAAAGGAAGGTTTCGAAGCCATCAACCTTTCCCCAAACAATTTTATATAAAGGTTCATGGTTTGGAATGGGAACTTTCATATGTATTCACTTTGACCTAAGAGATATTTTTAAGGAAAAACCCAATAGTTTCGAAAGAGATATTTTAATGTGTTTCGAAAGGAATATGTTAGTGTTTTGAAAGGAAGATTTGAATGCTTTCAAAGGAGATTACCAATGGTTTCAAATGTAAAGTTTTAATGTTTCGAAAGCCTTAGTTTTCTAAATAAATAACCTAACCTCACCTTAAAGGAAAACCATGGCATAATAAAAGCATTTTTAAATGATTTTAAGTATGGAGTTTTTAAGAAGCTTTCCTTGATTAATAGGTTAAAGCGATTAACCAAGTTTTATATAAAATTATTTCAAGGATATTAAACTATAGGTTTTGGTAATATTATGTTATTAGTTTACTTCTTCATATATATATATATATATATATATATATTCACATTGTAATGTTTAAACAAATAAGCTTTCGGAGACGTGCAGGAGGCATGATAGTTAATTAGAGATCTTTTCTATTTTCATTCCGCTATGTTTGTTATAAAGGAAAAGTAATATAATTGCCTAGATATATACTTTGATCATCCAAGGGGATATCTTCATATGTCTCTCTTGGCATATGTTGTAATAATTATATTTTTTCTGAATATGATTCTCGTATTGGTATTATGTAACGAATTTGAAATGATTTGTAATAGAATGAGAAAGTTGTTTGTTGATTTTAATTTTTTTTACATATCCATGTGTTTTTGTTATATTAATTTATCTAACATTATCGTATTTGGTCGTCGAGGATTAATAACTATGGATGACTGCAGCATGCGTGGTCGTTTGTTTTGGACCTCCAAGTGGGGGATGTTTCAACAACCATGGCCTTGAAAATTTGATGACCACCACCAACTTAGAGCTTAGTTTATCTCCTATCCTATGAAAACCACTTGATGATCCACACGGTAACGATGATGGTGAAAACATTTAAAAAGAGAACTCAATTTTCCAAGCCTTCAACTTAAATTTAGGGAACATCTTAGGAAATTAGAACGATCGGTCACTATAGATAAATTCCATTCATCAAGGAGAGAAAGCCTGTATAATCAATTTGATGAACGAAGTAACGGATTGAAAATTATAAATGAATGGCCATGATTGGCCATATACATTTGTTAAAATCCAAGTAGGGGTAGCTTTTGACAATCTTTTACTATTGGAAAGGCCTTGGGAATATGAACAACGGTGAAGATCATTCGCTCATATTTATTCGTATATGGGAGAAATTGCAAGTTGAAGTTTAAAAGATTAATAATGATCAATTTTGAAATTTAAAAATTTGAATGTTTTAAAGATTCAAAATTATTAGATATAAATTGAAATGTAAAATAAAGCAAGGAAGGAAAATGGATTTTTAAAATGAATGTATATTAAAACTAACTAACCGCTTCGAAAAATAACATAAAATATATCATAATAAAATGACTTTGATTGAAAGAGGAGTCCCGATAACAAGGTCCGTGAAATTATAAACTGCTTATACCCATTACAAATGTACCAAATATGTGTTTATTATCAAATTAAAAACCCTGTTATATTATAGGCTAAAAATTTATGTTGACCATTTGTATTGATAATCTCGTTGATTGACTAATTGGTAATTTGGGTTTCGTTGCAGTTGAAAACACGGATGCGAAGCTATGAGATTTAGGTATTATTATCAAAAACAAACGATGAAGCTTAAAATATTATTCCCCAAGTTATTAAGTTAAATGATGAAACTGGTGAATCTCCATCTATTATTTCTGAGCATGGATTTGGGTTTCTTGTTACATAATGGTAGATTTCTTTATAGACTTAGTTTACTTATTCTCATGCGATAATGGATTTCTTCATTATACAAACTACTGATTTTCTTATTCTCGCGCATTGATGGATTTCTACATTGTATGGACTTTTATCTCTCTTACTATTATCAGTTGGACGATAAAACTCGTACTAGTGAAATATTTTCTTTTTATCATTGTGACGACCCGTAATTTTTGGATGTTTGAAAATCGGAACATTTAATTGGTTTTAAATATTTAAAAGTTAATTTTTAACTTGATTTCAAATATTACTATTTTTTGATAATTAAATTATTGAATTAAATAATTGAAGATTGAGTAAAATATTAATATTGAGTTTCGAGCTTGTTAAAAACATTTTAAAGGCTTATAAAATTTATATTGATAATACTGAAGATAGTAAAAGCGTTAAAATTGAATTTGGAAGTGTTTTGTTAAGTTTTGAAAATATATCGTTTAAATTGAATTTAAAAATAGCCTTCCGAGGCACAGTCTCGAAATTCGACGAAACCAGTTTCATTGGATCCATAATATGGTATTATTATCAGGTCTAAAATTCCATGGTAATCGGAGTTGTTGTGTGAGCATACGATATATAAATGCGCTGAAATTTATATCGAAAATTTAATAAAATAACTATGTTCAACAAGCTATCTTCTCCATACGATCGAATCAGGACTCGAAACCTTTTCCATTGCGTTCAGGATGTGGGTATAACATTATAAGCGCCTAGCGGCATGCTTCAATAGGGGTTTAAAATAAATATCTAGACATTTAGGAATTATATACAGACATAAATATATATTATTTTCATATGTCTTATCAGCCGAAATTTTTAGTCAAACTATATCTTATCCTATTCCCTGCCTTCTTATTCCTTCTGTAATACACTTACTTCTTTCTTCTTTTAAACATAGAAAATAGAGTACAAACATAAAAAAAAATTGAAAACAATCTCAATTAATGGCCGCAACAATTGTCGCATACCCTTCTTCTTCTAAAATTAAATTGTGCCTTTCCTTCCACTTCAAATGCCTCAGCCAACATTTTAAAATAAATTAAGCAAGCAATTCATCTCTTTTGGAAAAAAGGGGGGTTTCATTCGAAAGTGAATATCGCGATTCGAAGTCGCGTTCGAATTGGTTGAGGACTTCGTCGACGTCAAGGCTAGGAAGCACAGTGTGGTTAAGATGTTGTCGCTCTCAAGAATAAGGGATATTGGAGTCACCAACTCGTGTCATCGAGCAAGTGGCTAGGGTTTTGTCTGGTTGGAGCGGCGATCGAGGGTCCTCGAACTCGAGCATTGGAAGGAGGGCAGTACGACGATGGGGGTCGCATGGTGGCAAAGGGAAGCTGCGACCAAATCGCCTCCTTTTGCACTCGAAAGTTCGAACGATGGCGCTATTGAGTCTGGTAGGAGGCGCAGGCGCATCATCGCGATTTCGTCAATAAGGTATTTACGATTTCTACTTCTTTCAAAATTTAAAAATTTATTTAACAAACATTTTTACATTTTATATTTTTTCAATTTATATACAGAAAAAAGGAAGAGAAAATAAATTTACCACAACATACAGTAAGGTCAAATTTTATATATATGCAGTGACTAAAAATATATAAGTAGATTTTATATATTCACTGATAACAGAAGATTATTATATATAGACAAAGTTTTGGAAATATAGGAATTTATGGAAAGATTTGATTTTTTTAAATCTATACGGGATATTTGTATAAATATACTTATGTAGTTTTAAATGAAAAATAAAATATATGCATATATTCATTTTAAATCTACTAGTTATTTTTGAATAAGGTATTATAGTGATTTACTTGTTTAATAAACTTATTGAATTATTTTTAGTCACTAAAAGATTTTTAAAACAGAAAATTTGTTAAAATTCAATTTTTAGTTCAAATTAAATCATTAGTTAAAATTAAATTATTAGTTTAAATTAAATTTTTGGTTAGTTAAATCAAGTTATTAAATGGAAATTGATTTTTAGATTATTTCAAATATTGACAAACCATACAATGTTTGTAGAAGGTCCAAAATCATGAAGGAAATAGCCGGTTTGGATCGGATTGCAAATAAAAGAGAAAAGCTGAGTTAATCTCACTCTTCTGAGTGGCTATTTAAATTTAAATGGCTAAATTTAAATAATTGGTTGAATGATTGAATTAATTTGATGTGCTATATTATATATAGTAGTATATAAAATATATATTGGAGTGATTGATTTCCCGCATTATATAGCGGATGAGACCCTATGTGCCGCATAATAGCGGATGATATTATATTTAAAACCGATATACCACGATATTCCACCTCGAAGTGGGATTGGTATTTTATTGTGCTAACATCTATAGATGCAGGGAAACAGGTTGGAGGTATCCAACTGGATTCCTCAAAATTATTTAGATCGTTTAATATTTTATGTTATGAATATTTGATATTCTATGATGAATATTATTAATAATTGGAATATTGAATGTTGTGGTTTGCTTGAATATATTTTGGTACAGTGAGTTATCAAAATCATAGAATTGGATTTTTAAAAAAGAAAATAAAAAAGTGAATTTTTAAGTAAATAATTATAGAGAATTTGAATAAAAATAAGAATGAATTGGAAAGGAATAAAGTGATTTTTAGATCCTAATAAATTCCGGGTATGAAAAAGGAATTTTTGAATAAACAGAGAAATAATGATTTTTAAACTTAAGTGATGTTACATCAAGAAATAAAGAATTTATTTTAAAATTCAAGGATTGAATTTATTTAAAAGGATAAAGAAGGAATTTGGGAAAAATCTAAAATGGTGTTTTCAGTTAAAAAGATTTTAAATCATAATTAAGAAATAAAATCCGAAGTCTATAGGTTTGAAATAAAATTGAGTAAGAAAAGGGATTTACTTCAAAATAGGAATAATTTGGAAATCAATTTGAAGGTTAATTAAGTGTTTTAAAGCTGGGATTTTTAAAAGAGAGTTGAGACTTTGGAATTTATAATCTGGGTTTATAAAAGTGAAGTAATATATCGGTGAATATTTGGAAGAATAAATTCACGATGGGAATTTGTTAAAGGAATGGGTAAATTTGTTTAAAAGTAAATAGTGATTTATTTTTTAAAGATGTGGAAGAGAAGCGTATTTCCCTGAATAACCAAGTACGTTTCAAACAAATTTGAAGTATAAGTAAAGAGTTTTAAGTTGTTAAAAAGTATGTTTAGAAAACTTATTATTTCTAAATGTTTAAATTCTAAAGTAAGTATTTTCTTTTAATCCATTATAGCAGTAATTATATAAAGGTCGCTTGGTATCATGTTTAAAAATTAGAAGTTCTGTTGTATATTGTACAAAATAGTTTTATTTTAAATATTCTTAAAGTATATATTTTGAATAAGTATAAAAATAATTTTTAATTTAAATGTTTTAAAGTATATTTTATAATAAAGTGTTTTAAATTATTTTAAAAATCTAAAGTTTTTGTGCTTGGTGTTTTCAGTGGAAATAAATATTTGGAAATTTATTTCAAGAGAAAAGTGTGGTTTGAAAACTGTTTTCCAAAAAGGGTTTTAATGGAAATATATCTCGCGAAGATATTTTGAGATTAATAAATAATTTGAAGAAATTATTTATTGTTTGATGGTTGTTTGTGAATGTTAATTGATAGTTAAATAACCAACTATCAATATTGGCCAATGCGCTGATCGTTTCGAAGAGACCGGGATCGAGATTTATTTCTCGAAAACCACTTAGATCTAGTTTGAACGTTTTCGTGTGGAAAACAAGAGTTTGGATTCGAAGGTAGAGCAGTGAAGTGCAAGGGCTAGTCGCTACTAATCCCGAGGAGATTCCAAAATGGATGTAGTAGGAGTAGTGCCTTCGGTTCTGTTCAAACCCGGAACGGACTTGTATGGATGAATGCTTTCAGAACATCGTCAGGTGGACGGTGAGCATTCTAAGTGATATGTTCTAAAAAGGTGACACTTAGCCTCAAGCCTCATCAACCAGGAATGACTGAAAATCAGCGGTTATGCTGTAAGGCTAGGTGGGTAGCGGCCATTAGGGTGAGGTCATCCCTGTCTAGATGTCCCTTTTATTCGGCTTAGTGGTGCGGTTGTTGATCCCAACCGTGGGGTGATCTTACTCGGGATTATCCAGTAAGGGGTAGTACAGTCTTGTGTTGCAGGGGATTGGAAGTAATCCTCGGTACGTTGATGTAGGCCACGTACTAAGACAGGTGGTACCCCAGTGTCTAATCATTAGTTGGAAATCCATTCTCTCTATGCGTCTGTACGGTTTTGATTGTGCCCAGCTATTGCTGAAACGTGAGATGCAAGCATTTCAGTTAGATTCTATTTTACTTTCTATAGACACTATTATAATATCAGACGGATTTGATAAAAAGTGTTTTAGCTATCGTAAGGTAAAAATCCGACATGTTTATTTGTGGCGTGGTCTTAGGAGATGCTTTTGTTTTTAAAAGAATTTTGAAACTTTAATAATCAAATTGAGTGTGATTTTCTCACGCTGGTATTCTAGACTAGCTCAAGTATTATTTAACTATAATGCTCGGGTCAGACCAAGTATTATAGAATACAGGAAAGGATGCTGCGGAGCTCAGAAGACGAGCTGGATTGTGATACGTACTTCCGTACTTGTTTTAAATATTCCGATGTGTTGATTAGCTGTGTATTCAGTTTTGAGGACAAATTTATATGACTGTCCAGTTGTATGTCATTGATGTTGTTGAACTCTGATGAAGTATTCGGGTGATGTATGTATAAAACAGATATAGTTTTCTTTGTGTAAAGATCTGTTATTATCTATTATATTTTATTCCGCTGCAATGGTTAGATTTTGATGTTGTTTTCTATTTTCTTATTCTATCTCTTCTTCTTTTACCCTCATGGTTCGATTTTTCGGTTCGGAAAATCAGGTTGTGACAATCATCATTAATAAGATTCTCGAGATAGGATGTTATTATAGCCACCTATCTTATAAATCTTCAATTCCCAAGTATGGAAAAATGAAAGCAAGGGTTATCGAGTATTCAAGGCCAAATATACCTTATCATTAAAGTGCTGAATCTATAAAGATCCAGATTACCTTATCAAGCACTAATCGTTGTTTAATAATGGAGCTTGTAATATCATTCTTTAAGTTGTTGAGTCGAATAGCATTTTGGATTAAGGTTTTAAACAAGAACTTGTGTTTCCTGCTTAGTCGTGGTGGATCACTTTATTGAATGGGTTTCTAATCTATTCATTATTTCATGAACGATAAAATGCAAGCGACTAACTGTTAAGACCAATAGAATTTCTTGATTGTCGATATGACATTCTATTTTCGAAAAACTCCCAGATATGTGAAGAAGTGTGGATTACTTATTATCCAAACTTAGAAATCCCAATGTCAGAATACGAGTACTCATTTTGTATAAATAGGTACTAATATATTTTGGGTTAAGTAAGTACCATTGGCGTAATCTACGAAGTTCAAATAATTTATTAAAAGAAGACTCCAAATACCTGGATTCTTTTATTAGGAATAAATTATTGCTTAACAAATAAATTTAAAGCATAGTTCCCTCAGATTATGATGGCCTCATCAGAAAAGTAATAATCCATCTCGGCATAACCAATATGATAGTAGTGTTCTCTTACCAAACATAGGCCCCTAACAATAAGGTTCATAAGTATTATTTTTTGTTTATTCTAATATGAGACTTGATCCTTATTTCAAAAACTACATCTGAATCATACATTTCGATGGATTCTTGGTTATTAACTGAATGGAAAACGCTTTTATAAAAGCATGATGTCCTCAGTCTTTAGTACAACAAGGTTTGTAAAATAAGGTGTTATCTTGGCTCTCTCCTCCAAACAAAACTCTGAACAAATAAAGATTCTATACATATAGAAGTTTGAATTTCTTTATTAAGCGTTGGTATTTCTTTCCAAAAACTCAATCTTCAACCCAAAATATGAATTTCGAATCTTCTTCATAATGGATTCCTATTGCTGCATGATAAAGATAAAATAGAATTTTAATTCTTTGCTTTTTATACACCCTCAGGAAGTTTTGGGCATAAAGATATTCCGGTAAAGGAAACGTTCAGAAGGTAAAAAAACAATAAGGCAACTTAAAGAGTGCTAAGAAAAAGTGGTCATAAATTTTAGCTTACGGATTATTGGATATATGTTGGTCAAATAAGAAGGAACCAAAGGAGTTAAAGATGTTATGCCATCCAACACTATAATTGATAAAGAATTATACGAAGAGATTAAGTTTTCAACCTCAATCAAGATTCCAAACTTGAAATAAGAAGCAATTAACTATTTTACCAAATGGAAAGAAGCCGAGACATTATCTACATAAAAGTTTTGGAATTTATAGATAACAAAACCTACGAACAGGACGATCAAGGACACCCAAAAAAGAAAAATCTGGTCTGAAAATTGAGTAATATAACTATTTGCACCGAAAATGGACGAACACCTCCAATTGATTCTTACAGTTGACTAAATGAAGAATGAAAAGCAGAAAATTAAAGACCACCAGAGTTTATAGTGGTTCAGCCGTTATAGGCCTTCATCCATTGTTTGTTTTTATTCCTTTTTCTTATACTTTTAATGTTACAGGTATTTGACAAAGAAAACAATGATTTATGATTGGAGATGATGATTTGGATGCTCCGCATAGTTGATTCTGTAGCGTGGAGTCTTGTAGATCCTAAAAGGTTATCATTTGAATGCCAAATGTTTGAGTATTTATAGATATGATAAAGGGCTATCATTAATTAGGATATTTCCTTGTATACTTTGCTCAATGGTTATATTCTCAGGAATTTGGAATATGCTTAGTAATTTTCAAATATATGCAGATTTCCTTCCATATTTACACTACTTGGCTCGACTGGAAACTTAGTTCAAAGAGTGTTGGTTTGGCCTGGGTAGATGTGGACAAGTAGTATGTTAAGTACTTACACTCCTATTTAAGGTTCCAAATCCAGGATTTTGGGGTAAATCTCAGGCTAATTTCTCAACTGAACTAAAGGAGACCAAAATGTCAAATTTTGAATTTTAAAGAAAATCTTAGACTTCTTTCATAGGTGAGATGAAGTAGATTTAAAACCTTGCTCTTAGTTGCCTTGGCTCCTCTTGGTTCCATGGGTTTATGGCTCGATGAGTCAGTTGTATACTTGGTCTTGTTCATGTTTATCTCCTTGGTCCAGCACCCTCCATGCTTAAGTAAATGTCTATAGTCCGGCATCCATGAGGCAATGGATAAGAAATCCTGATCGGTACCCTTAGGTACCAAGCACAAGAGAAGGCGATGGAAGGGTTGGGTAACGATCCCAAGATATGGTGGTGGAACACTATATCACCTCCTTGCCTTCTATTGGCTTCCATCGTACTTCAATCTCATGGGTAAGAACGTCCATAGCACTTGCCTGCCAAAGCCTTGTTCATAGATTACAAGGCGAGCTTGTTGAATTATCGTTTGAAGGAGTACGTTGGTGATCATGGACCACTGTTTTCTCTCCTTGTCCTTGGCTTGATGCTCTTCGCTGCCTGATTGCAAAAGAAAGATGGTGGTGTGTTGGTCCAGTTCCTCTCTTGGCTCGGTATGGAGTCGGTTCTGTATCGGACGCCCACCGCTCCTATATAAACCCCTGTAGCTCCTACTTCCAAATGCCTTCCTTCATTCTTTCCAGCCTTCAAGTTCCTTAGGACCTTTCACCTCCTCTAAACTACCATTGTCGTGCTGAGCCTTTACGCTTTTAATATAATCCATCCATTTCTAAAAATTAATTTGTGCTGAGGTAAGCTCTTCTTTTCAACTCGACATCCACCTTACCAACTCTCAAATCATAATTTTCCTAAATACGCACAAATTGGATATCTTTTCTTTATTTGGTTCCCACGTGAGAACTGATGTCCAAGACTACTTATTCGGTAACCAGACATAAATGTTGAAATATTTTTTAAGCATGTATACACAGTGGCACATGTGTAAATGCTTCCAAGATTTGTGATAATGCGTGAGATAATTACCTATGTTAGATAAATATGTCAGGACATCACCTTACTCATTCTTCCATCGCCTTCGAGGATCAGGCTCCTTCTACTTCTACCCTTGCTTAGCTAAGGTGTCGCTACAGCCAACCCATCTCCGCTTACACTCTCGTCCATGAATATGGACCATCAAAGCCACTAATAAACCTTGTAGACTCTTCGGTTTTTACCTTGATGGCTAAGCAGCTTGATCTTACTATGGCCACTCATGGTATTCCCAAGGAGGATCTTCTTCTACCTTCTCCAGTACATCATGCACACGCTCCCCCCAAGGGATACATGGCCTATTCTTGCTATCACTGTGTTGTCGGGGCTCCAACTCCCCTCCCACAATGGATTGTAGGGTTTCTTGTATACTTTAAGATTGCTCCGTTGTAACTACATCTGAATGGTTACACAATCCTCACCCATTTGTACTCCATCACATGAAAGAGTTCAAGGAGCTCCTGACTCACCGTCATATTAAATTACTATATGCTATAAAGAGCAAGAACAAGGGTTCCTCCATCATTTTTGTTGAGGCGGGGAACAAGTTTAAGCCGGTCGAGGACCTGTACTCCGAATACAACATATTCAAGGAGTACTTCTTTATTAGGGACAATTCTCCATGCTTTCACCAATGGCATTCAGGATGTAAGTTCACTTCTTTCCTTTATCTCATGATTTAATTTTGCACAAAAAGCTAATGTTCTTTCCTCGAGGCTGCTTTTCCAGGTGTTGTAATAGCAGCTTCTAGAAACGAATTGGATGACATGCTACGAAGGATTTAAAAAGTCCCCAAGGAGTTTCTAGAGGTTCCCCACCATATTACTGATGATACTCTAAGATAGCTCAAATTGCTAGTAGTTGGTTTTTCGATTAAAAAGAACAGCCATCCTTCTATCCAGAGGCCTGCCAAAGCTAAGAAGAAGAAAGACATGACTACATGTGAAATAAACGAGGCACCATTTACTTAACCTTACGTTTCTGGCACTTCCTTGTTTATAGGGATGTTGAAGTAGTGTCGTTATTAGGATATTTCCTTGTATATCTCGCTTGGAGGGAATATTCTCAAAAATCTGGGATATGCTGGGTAATTTCCAAATATATGCATATTTTCTTCCATATTTACATTGTTTGGCTCAATTGGGAACTTGGTTCGGTGGGTGTTCTTTCGGCCTGGATGGATGTGGATAAGTTATTGGATAAATTTGTACACTCCTATTTGGCCTGACTGCTCTTGGTTTAGTGGGTTCATGGCTCAATAGTCAGCTGTATGCTTGATTCAGTTCAAGGTTATCTTCTTGGTCCGACACACTCCTTGCTCCAGAAAATGTATCTAGTTTGACATCCATGAGGCACCAAATAAGAAATCCCGATCGGTACCCTGAGGCACCGATCAAGATATCTTGATTGGTACTCTGGAATGTCGATCAAGATATCTAATCGGTACCCTAGGGTACAGAACAGAAAATCCTTATCGGTACTTTGGGGTACCAAGCACAAAAGACGGTGGTGGAAGTGTTGGGTATTGAGCCTAAGAGATGGTGATGGAAGGTTTAGGCACCGAGCCCAAGAGATGGTGGTGGAACACTGTCTTACCTCCTTGCCTCCTATTGGCTTCTATCAAACTTCGATCGCGTGGGCAAAAACTCCTGTAATAGTAACTATTCTTGACATGTGATTATGTAAAATCAAAAAAAGTAGTCAATAGACATACCATTCTTTTGCCTACATTGGAATTTAAAGTAATGTTACTAAACGAAGTAAGAGTTCCACCATGCCAGGAAATCACATAATAAATAATAATATAAAAGAATACGAAAATTAGACCAATGGCGTTAAATAAAAAACATACCATATTCTGGTTATCTCCTTCAACCATGGAAAAACTGAAATCCCATATGAGAAGAATAATAATTGTAAAAAATACATAAAAAATTGAGTTGGGCAGTAGCAGTCCGGTAACGAACGATTTTCTATCGCCAAACGGGGTAAAACATAAAAAAATCATCAAATTACTCAGTTTTTGCATTTTGAACTACCGGCCACTAGCATATTGCCAAATTAAATTGATAATTTAAAAAAAAATAGTGTCTTCATTTTACCTATTCATGAGGTTATTGATAACAATTCGGCTGTATACATCCGTTCAGCTATATGTTGCTTCCCGATGTGGGCAGAATATAGAAATGTTTTTTGGTAAAATACACTCTATAATCAACTCTCTATAAAAACCCGATGAGAATAAAATCTTTATTGAATCAAATTGAATTCGTGTATTCCTTATTTATTGTTTTATCGATTTGTAATAATGATTAATACTATTGTTGATATTGATAGGTAGTTAAGGAATTCAGATCATAGTGTAGTATATTGGAAAATTTGCATATGGTGAATATGTTTACATTAATATTTTATTAGTTTCATTTAAAAATAATGATGATGGCGCCTTCTTGATATCGTGAAATTAGTTCGTGTAGGGGTGCATGAAAGCAGTAGGAAAAAGAGAAAATAAAAAAAGTAAAAGGAAATGAGAATTTTGTTGATGTGTTAATAAAGAAGATTAATTTTTTGACTGGAAGGAGAGAAGAGAAAAACGATTAAAAATGGGTAAAATTTGTTATTGGCATTAAAAACAATTGATATCTATGACGCAAAGAGAAATTACAAAAGCTAGAAAACTTAATTACACACACTACATTTGGCATCTTTACAAGCACTAGGACGAGGCTTGTACTTCATGCATGGGTTGATTATTGAGGTGAAGTGATTTTGAATGTTTAGTTGGTGGCTTTAGCTTGACAATATTTCAGTTATTTAATTTTACGTCTTGCTATTTTTCGGTATGGGTTAGTTTTAAGTGTTCTAAGCACATAAACCAAAGGAGTAGAAGTTTGAATAAGTATAGTAGTGCTCGTTAGTACTTTAGCTTAGGTGAAGTGACGACAATTCATTAATACTTACTATAAATGTCATAGAATTCAAATCAAAATTAAGGTCAGATGTACAAAATGTTGTAGATAAGCAAAAAGTGAAAAATTAGTATGTAGATTATATGCTATGTAACTACCCACACCTTAATGGACCTAAATATCGGCAAGAATCAAAACCCAAGTCCATCAAAGCACAAATCGTTAAATTTGATACCTGCAAATAAGCATAAGCATTATCAGAGATTGATCTAAACGCCCAGCGGAAATAATAATAGGACATAAATACTGACTACGGCTATTATCTTGGATTAATGTTATTACTTGGATTTCAGACTGCCACATCAGCAACAAACATGAGAGAAAAGATGACTACTCCAACAACTAATCACGTCCAACTCCAGTTACATGTTCCTCTAAATCTATCCAGTGGGTCGTAATAAGGAGAGGGTCAGAATAATGTTATGGTGACTGGAAACTCTATACAGTGTTTATAACATAAATATATACCGATTGGCTTCCATTTAACTTTTATATCTACTATTCTAAGGTTAACCAAATTAGCCTAATATTGCACACGTGATATAATTACCTAACATGATTCACCAACTTAACCTTCCCAAGGTATAAAGTATTGACTAAGTCTGTCATCCAAACTAATACTTCCATATATGAATACTCCTCACTAGTATTATCTAGCTAACATTGCTGGAATCTCACGATGACACTTATAACTTCTTTATAGAAGAGAAGCGGACCCCTAGATTAGTCACTTAAAACCTCAACCCGAAGTGGACCCTTCTTGAAATATCCACTACCGCTCCAAATCGATGATTCGAACCATTTAATACTTTTAATTAGGAAATAGAATGGCCCTCAAACAACCACTTAATACCTCTAATCCCTAAGAAAATCCTATCATAATCATTTCCCACAGGTTCTCTGATTGGTGATATCCCACATCCGTAGTAAGATTATAGAACTACAGGTAGCCTATGAGTGAATGGCGGATTTTTGTTGTTTCACTTTACTAACCTCGCATCCTAATCTTATAAGCCCAATTAATTATTCCATGTTTCCTATAGTTAAAGATGTCTCACGCCAATATAGGAAGTGTGCACAGCTGCCGGTAGCCTCAAAGTGATGGGTAGACATCTGTTGTGTAACTCTACCGACCTTGCATCCCAACCTACTAAGTCCAATTAATTATTCTAGGCTTTACTAACTTAAGCCATATTATCTTAGGCTTTACCATTACTAAGTTTTATCATCCTAAATTGGATATTGGACTTAGGTTACTAACCTCTTTTCATTTATTTAAGGCTCTATAATTAATTTTAAATATTAAATTAACCACAAATCCCTTTTGTTTGCTTCATCCATAAATGTCAATTTGTCCATGATAAAAGATTATCATCGTAATGGTATTTCCTATGACATTTATATATCTACTGATTTTCAATTAGTAATCTCTTTCTAACTATTCCATTGCTATTAATCAAATTTTCTTACTTTTCAGTCCCATTAGTCCATTTACCCAATTAATTACTTGTAACTCTCAAATCCATTTCGCAATTATTACTGATTACTTGAAGTTACAACGTTTTCAAACTTTCCTCCAATTTCTTATTTGCAAATCAACGTTATTACTATGTATAACTAATATCCTACACGAGCGTTATGTAAAAATTATCATAATTATTAGCACGTATAAATACCTACTTCTACCAAATATATTCTAGTCACAAACAACTAGAATATTCTTTTCCATATTTAATTTGCTAATTACATTACATAGGAAGGTTCTCCATTGTGATTTCCATAAATTAGTTTAAAATAAAAATCAAGAATAAAAGAAAAGCTTTGCCTCATTTGGAATTACAAGGAATGATTATTTTCTTTTTAATGGAATAGATAGCGTAAAAGATGAATAATAAATCTACATTTTACACATCACTTCGTTTTCTTTTGCATATATTCCTTGTAAAATCAAACGCTGTATTTTCTATGCAATTTGGTAACACATAAAAGTTTATAAAAATCAATCAGACATTCTTCCCATAAATTAGACGAAAAATTCGTAATGCAACATAATTAGGGTAATAATCAAAATAACGCTAATAATCTACAACCTAATTTAAAATATGGAATAGATTTAATATTTATTCAATATTCACATCAATAACTTTTGGGAATGATTTCCATATTGGGGTGTAACAAAAATTCCTATTATATCTCCTAAGAATATGGAGGCGCTGTTCATTACATTTAATTTTAACCTAGAATTCACATGTGCTATTTAGGCATAAAAATCAAGCGTATGCCAACAGAATAGGTTCAAAATCATAAACAATATGTAAATTTTCAACTCACCTTTTAAGTGTTCCAAATCTCCATATCTGAAGAAAAACCTTTGTTTCACCTCCATTTCTTTATTATTCCCAGAAATATGTATAAAAAGGGTGTGTATATATATATATATATTAGAATTATAAACCTGATAAGAGATTTGGGGTTGAAGGGAAATATAAATGTAAATACAACATTATCGCATAGTGTTGATGCACTGCTCTTCTTCTCTTATTTGATTTCTATTCTTCTCCAATTTGCATATATACAAATATAAATATTATATTTTATAATTTAAAAAATAGTGGGAAGAGAAAATGGTAGAGCTTCGTTGCTGCTTTCGGAAAAATACAAGAAAAGAAGAGAGGGTAAGGCCTGAATTTATAGGCACTTTAATCAACCACAATCGTTAGATTTAATTACATAAAATCCAGGTTGTTTGGCCAAGGCAAACCCTAGCCGCCACTGCTAGGACATGTAGACCGCTCCCTCTATAGGGATCGGCCACTCCATGTTGAATTGCCCAACAAAGGGGTCGACCGAGAAGTCCCAGTAATATATAAATGTTAATTTTTCTAATCTGATTATTTCCATTTTGAATTCATTTTTCATCCTTAACTTCTTCGTTTGAAACACGATCGCTAAAATCTAAATATGAAATTGCTCAGAACTCCACCACGAATGCAATGGTCCAAATTTCATGACTAAATTATGTCATTTGCATAAATTCCATTTTTGGACCCTAATTAACTAATTAAATAACTAATGCCAAATTTACGGGGTGTTACATTATTCTCTCCTTAAAAGAATTTCATCCCCAAAATTATACCAATAATTAAGTCATGGTTCTAGCTTACAGTTATCCTAGAGTACATAACCAATTAGTTCACAATCTATTTTACAACCAACGTGCACAAATGCATAGTGTATCACAACATAGAAAGCATGTATGTAGAATGATTCTAAACCAGGTCATTCTATGTGAATGCTTTTCTTTTGAAAATATTTTTGTAGATATGGTGCAAACAACCTGTATATATACTGATAGTTCTTTATGTATGCATGTTTTGTAAAATCTTTTTACCAAAAGAACCCATACTCCTATGAATAGAAGTAAGGTGCGACCAATTTGCATCCAATTCCTACCAATCAATAATCTGATGCATCAAAATTGTGCTTCCTAAACATCACTCCTATACCCAAAAAAGGATTTAGATGGAGAATTTTACATTCTTACCACCTTATAGGCTGCTCATTTTCCGTTGTATCGTGGAAATTTCCTCGCTGTCCTGGATTTACTCTAAATTTTTCATGCACAAAACGTTTATAAGCTCTAAAATAGAATTGACTCCAAAAATAGAGTCATGTGAGTCATCGACAAGTACGAAAAGAGAAATTCCAATGCTAAAACAACTTTTCCCTTGTTATGGCTTGCATTTCATTATATCGTCGATCCTATTGCACTGCTAAATTCGCGTTTCAAATCTATTTTCCTTCCCTACACTTAGGATGTGGCCTTCAAAATCAAAACCTACATAAAAACCTTTTTCTATTTTCAAATTTGTATGTCACTTGAAAAATAAAATTTCAAAATATTTGGATGCAAATTTTTATTGAAATAAAATCTGGATAAAAATTGTTTGAGCGTCAAAAATAATTTAAATACCAAAACTCTTTTTTTAAGAGATAATTCCCAAATCAAGATGAACTTTTTAAAATATTTTCCTTCTAAAGTTTTTTGATAGTTCAGGTCATATATTTAGCGTTAGTCGAAAATCAGTTATGCGCTAAACACATAAGCTCAATTCTAGAATTCTACGACTATCCTCAACCCACAAAACTTAACATTTAATTTATAAATGTTATCATACTCGGTAATTCAAAAAACTTATCTTTTAAGCAACATGAACATTGGCGAGTGATTCCAAGTTAATTTAACATGTCTTTCGCTTGCTAAAATTTCTACCCGGTTAAAACTCCCAGTCTCACATTGCATTTTATTATTAGTTAAGTGTCCTTACGAAATTTTCATATTTATATTATTCTTACAAACATAAATATAATAGTGGTTCATATATTTGGAAACAATAGCATGGTAAATAGAAATACATCTTATAATATTGTGCACGTCTTAGAAAGAGACAAGTAATAGTTACAACACAACAATATAAAACAGAAAGAACAAATGCTGGAAGAAAAGATACAACAACACATTATAGAACCTAAAACACAACTTGCAGACTATGGGACGGTCCCGATCCTCAACGGGAACTCAAACCATTGTCATGGCCTCAAAAATAGTGAAGCCTCGTGGCTAAGCACCTAATCCCTTGACTCTGGCGCTATAGCTCGATACTCATCTCCCGCTCGTTAGCACGGATCCCCTAGAGCTTAGTTTGGACCTACCGAACATCGACCATCTCGGGACTCTGATATCCCTAGGTTACATTTCCCCTCTCCACCTCCTGGTGCGGCAACTTCTCTGCTGTTACGGCTGGTGGAAAAGGAATTCCCGTCTTTCTAAGGCAGGCTCTATCAATGGCAGGCGGGACTTACGTCTGGGCAGTCTCTCCACTAAGATTCACCCTGTATCGTCTGAAAATGAGAATAAATAGGTAACAATACGGGAAGTAATTCTGTGGGATACTAACTCCTTGATTGGAAAAATGAATCATAAGAGTGCATGCTCAATTGACGGCTATAACACCAATAACTACATTGGTGGCCTTTTGCATCCAAGGATAAATCTGATCATAGCTACATGTCTTAAGGATGATGTTGTGTACAATAATGCGCACAACCAAACCGACAGTCAGATGCATAATATCCATGCTCCAAACACCAAAAATCCACTGTAAGATCTCCAGATCGATCATCTCAATATCATCAAAATCCACGCCATCCGTGGAAATCTCCAAAATGTCATCGAAGTCATCATCAAACATCTCGATCCCGACTCCTTTAAACTCCGGCTAAATGAAACTATTATATTCATCGAACCTTAACACTAAATGAGTGTTAAAATAGCGAATGCAATGCGGGTAGCATTCCTGCTCAACATTCTCAAAGCATAAGATCGGTGCAAGTCCTACTACCTCCAAAAATGCTTCTAGCCCAAAACTGTGAAGTCTCTAAACTTCATAGGTTGCCCCTGAAGGAATTTGAAACTGGTGGAGTTGAGAAAGATTGAGATCTTCTGGTCATTCTGGTCTAGCCACCTGATCTCTTGAGGGGTGACACCAGGGTGGCGTGAAGAAGAACAATAATGCGGAGGGGGTGCCATAGGATGAGGAGGGGAGAAATAGGATTTACATCTGGGATGGAGGTGGAAAAAGATCTAACACACGAAAATCGATGCAAAGGGGAGGTGAGGCCGCTGCTCATCGAAGATAGGGAAAATGACGTAGCTTGGAGGTGAAATGGAAGAAGTAGAAGCTGATTTGGAGGAGGTGGAAGGGGTGATTTTGGGTTCGGCTAAAATGGAGAAAGGTGAGCTCGAATGCAGATGGGACAAATTGGATGTGACTTTATAGTCGCTTTTTAATTTCAGGTTGGCTAAAAACCGACGAGTCGACCGCCCTAGGGTTACCAGTCGACCGCTAGGTGGCCGACTGCTCTACAACATTTTTGCGTACATTGAACCAAGAACCTATACGGGCTAGGTTAAATAGATATTAATAATGATGATGATGATGATATTTTTGCGCTATCTTCTTTGACACGATCAGAAAAATCCTTGCCTTCTTCATGAAGGTGCCCAAGCTTACCATTTAGCTTTTCGAACCATTCCTCTACCATTCCGTAGCACTTCAAACTTATACTACTTCAACCATCAACAATTCCAAAAACCCAAAAATATTCCCACTACTATTTCCTACATATATCGCACGAAAATATTTCTTCCAATAGCTGGCGTGTACAGCAATACTTTTAACCACATACCCACTTAAAATTAAATGCCATTCCTATTTTGTCCATCCTTTAAAAGAGAGAAAACTTTAAAAACTTTGATTTTTGTAAAAAGGAAATTCATTGGGCTTAATATTCACCATTTGGACTCATTTCCAAATTAAAAAAATATTTTCCTACCAAAACTCAAATTCAAACCTTTATTGATACACACACACGTAAATATTTAAGGATTTCAATCGTGCTTCTTTATAAACTGTAACCATCCTAGTTTTGATTACCTAAAATTAAGTTAAAATATAATATAGTATGGTGATAATTTAATAATTAAGATATTTAGGGATTTTAATTATACTTTTATTTCCAAATTAAAGTGGAATTTGGATTAAATGAGAAGGAGAGCTCATATAAATAATTTTTCACATGGAAAATTAATTTTTAGGGAAATTCAAGTGAAATGTTACTTCTTGGTAGATTAACCTTTTATTTAATGATAAAAGATAATAGGAAATTAAACTAATGAAAGTATGAAGTTTGAGACCAATTTATTTTAAGTGAAATCATATGATTGTTTTTATCACTATTAAAAACATGGTAGTTACTTTATTAAAAATGTGTTTAATTCAATAATATTATGATTTAATGCTAAAGTGATGTATCATGACATAATATGCTATTTTATCCAATTTAATTAAGAATGATAAATATAACTCTATTTGTTGGTGTCAAAATTGGCTATCGACACCCAATTATGCAAAAGCTCCGATATCCAATCCAACCACGGAAATATGAATAACAAAATGAAAACAATTAGAAAGTAAGTAAAAGGAGACAACATTTATAGTGGTTTGGCTAACTTTGGCTTACTCCTAAATAATCATTTTTATTATACTGAAATTTTTTTACGGTTACAATCCAAAATCCAAGAATAAAATTGACAGAGCTTGAAGATAAAGAGAAGCAAAAAGAATATCCTTTGCCTAATGTCATGCCTACTGTATTTATAGAGGAACACGTGCACGAATCGAGTACAAATTTCGACATAAGGTTCTGGAGACCAAGACGAGCCACCCAAAAATTTCCAAGTCCATTGGGGCCCACAATAAGGATCGGTAACGATCCCTATTTTGGTGTCCAAATGGAGTGCAATCCCTCTAGAGGTTTCCTCATGATGTTTGTCACTTGCCCACCAAAATTCGTGCCATTTTGACTCATGGTTTGTGAGATATAGCGTTTTCCTTGAAGTGGTGTTGTTTAACTCCTAACTTTTGCCATTCCTTATGAAGGAATAGGTACCAATCCCTCCAACTTCTTCCAAATTCCATGTGATCCCTATGTCAGCTTCTCTATGTTGTATTATATTTGATCTCCAAGTTTCATGCCAATTGGATTAGTAGAACTCGAGTTATTGACCGATATTTGTTGCAATATAGTGTTAAGGCTGATTATAGATGATCCCCATGGAGGGTTATGTACCAATCTCTTCAACTTGCTCCAATTTCTATGTAACTCCTACTGGGAATTCCACATGTTCTATTTAGCTTATCCTTCAAGTTTCATGTAAATTGGATGTGTAGATGTTGAGATATTGATTGATCCTTGTCATGAAGTTGGGCTTAGTCGATGCCTAAGAGGGATAGGTACTGGTCCCTATTTAGGGACATATGTCGATCTCTCTAACTTCTCTAAATGCCATGCAATCCCTAAGGTAGACTCGCTACTTCTTGTTTCCAAAGTTTCACTTTGATCTGCCTTGTGTTTGTTGAGTTATGGATCGATCATCGTTGAGTTGTGTTGTTAAGATGAATATGATCTGATCCCTTTTTTTTGTCTATAACTCTAGCGTACGAACTTTGATCGACTTGAAATTTTAAATGTAGCCTAACAGGGCCTTCCTTATTACTTCATACCAATTGCTCCTTAATTAGGACTAAAAGTAGGGATCCGGTCCGAATCCGCTTGACCATCATTCATAGTTTATTTTATAGCTGATCTTTAAGATTGGTAACCGTTTCTCCGGGCCTCCCACCTTGACGACCATGATGTCTGTTAGGTTAAATCCACTTATGTACTGCTTTTCCAAAAGGCGGGTTAAGACTTTACCCCCCAATACATGCCTTCCGATAGGAAGGCTTGTTTTGAATTATGATAAATCCAAAATCCAGAATCCATAATCCATCGATAGCCATATTACCCGATCCATTGCCAATCCAAATCCATGATCTCTCTAGATCTTTGGTGAAATCCATGATCATCCCGAGTCAATATCCAATTCCGAATCCATGATCTCTCTGGATCGTTTTATCCAAACCCAAGACCTCACTTGGTCGTTAGCCAAATCCCAAACTGCTCTAGGCCCATATCCAAATCCATAGCTGTTCGAAGCTGATATACAAATCCATAACCTCTCTAGGTTGTTATTCTAATCCAAATCCTCGATCTCATCGGATCCTTTGTGAGCACAACCCATGCTCGATGACCTGAATGGGCAGATCCATTACATTCGAGCAAAGCAACCTGCCCCTTACCAGGCATAGTCCATACCCACCAATCTTGATATCTCCAGATCTTTACCGAGCACAATCCATACTTGACGACTTGAGTAGTTTGATCCATCACATCCGAGAAAGTCGACCTACATCTTTCCAGGCATAGTCCATACTTGACGACCTTGATCTCTCCGGATCCTTGCAGAGAAGAATCCATACTCTACGACCTAAGTAGATCGATCCATCGTGTTCGAGCGAAATGACCTACCCCTTGCCGGGCATAATCCATACCTAACAAACTGTGTTATACATTACATTGATCCAAATTTAACCATTCCTAAGTCCATAAAATAAGGGTCCATACAATCAATAAACCAGAGTTCAAATAAAACCAGAAAACATCAGTTCGAAGCAAAAAAAGGAGAAAGGAAACAAACAAATTTCACAAACCCTAGCATTATGGTTTACCATCATCTCAAAGCATGCCTAGGGACTGTCCTCAATCCCGTACACGTGTAAGTGACTTACCCATCTTACTGTGGAGTTTGCTACTTATCCTATGCCATCCCGATCAACTGATGACAAGTTAATAATGAAGCCTTGATCTAGTGCCATTTTCATTCGAGGTGGACGGTGGTTGATCCTGTTCCACCATTACAGCCCGAGTCCTTACGTACTATTGTAACTAACCATTTCTCACATGTTCCTCAATGATATCCTTCAAATGCCCGCAGTAATTTGTATTGTGCCCATTCAGCTCATGGAATAGGAGGCGCTTTCCTGATGTCTGTTCGTGTTTAGAGGGTTCACTCCTTTCCTGCCTTTGGTATGGAAGGCGCCCTTCAGTATCTGGATATATCTATTCTAGGGTTTCATCCAATTCCGAGTAGGAAGAGAATTTGGGTTCCCCTTCTGTCAGATCTATCCATCAAAGCTGTTACCCATGTTCCATTTACCCTTATCCTTTCCTGAAGCTTCAACCGGGCGGCTCTCCACCTCGTACCGTATTAACTTTCGTTGCCTTTTGATAAGCTTTCGCATCTTCTTGTCGTAGAAACCTCTCTGCTTCATGGTAGAATTCTACGAGATCCATTGGTGGATCCATTGTAAGTGATATCTTAAAGTTTGAATTATCTGCAACTCCTGACACTACCATTATCAAAACCATCGATGGATCCGGTCGATCCACAAAAACAACCGCCACATTTGAACCTGGTTAAGAAATTCTTGAGTGATTCTCCTGCCCACTGCTTTACTAATGTTAATGCCATCATATTCTTGGGTTTCGTAATGTGAACGCGAAACTGCTTCATGAATCTTTCGACCAATTTCATCCATGTGCTAATAGAACCACTCTCTAACTATTTAAACCATAGCTCAGCTACGTCCGTTAAGTACAAAGGGAAGCATCGTGCTAGGACTTCTTCCAAAGCCCCTAATACTTCCATGTGCCATGCATAACTCATCATATGAACATTTGGATCCGACTTTCCGTCATAAGCTTCTAGTGTTGGTAGTTTTAATTTTGGTGGATTCCTAGCATTCCTGATATTAAGAACGAATGGATTTCTATTTACATCCTCTAGATCCTTGTTCACTAGTCCTCCATGCATAACTCATCTGATTATCTCTACAAAATTATCATTGTCTTTCAGTGGAGTCTCCTATCATCTTGTCTAAGATGCCCCTCGAGTCTACGAGGGAAATCAGGAACTTGTTCCTTTGGATGAGGATCCAAATTAAGCTCCAAAGGATAGACCGTACATCCTCCAACATCACGACCAACCAGACCCAGGGGCATGCCTTCATGTCTTTGGGATCGGTGCCGATACCTCTAAGATGGTAGGTGACTACCCCGACTGCTATGTTCTATTCCTTTATTTATTGGCTCCATCTTCATATTCCTAGTCCTGATTTTCAATGGTTCATGCTGCTTCAATTTCTTGATTCTGTGCTCCAGCTTGTCCAATTCATTGAAGTAAATTCTGCATCATCACCTCCTATCTTTTAGCATCCTCTCTTCCACAGCTTATGTGATCGTTTCCATTTCATCCTTAGTGATGTAGATAGATGCTTGATTATCTCCAGCACCCTCCTAACTCCCTCTGTTATCAAGCCTTTTGGCACAGCCACGACACCAAGAACTTGACTGGAAACCCAGGACAATTCGTCCCGAAGATTGCTTATACACAGGTCTACTATGGATACTGGCCAAATTTTTCCTAATCCGGATCGAGCTACAATTAACATGGTATGATAAGAAAAGTATGAAAGCCCATGTTCCAAATTTCAAGTCAATTCGGAGTTCATATGCTCAAGGTATGGTCGATCAAAATCAAGGAAGTCAACCTCATTCGGATCCATGGTGTTCGTGTCCATTATAGGCCAACCACCTTCGTATCCATCAACCCAGAAGCATCAATTTTGTATCCATCAAGCAGAAGCAACCTCGTTCTTATCGATCACTAGCTTGATCAATATGAAAGAGAGAGTCAAGGATTGACTATACGAAAAGTATAATCAAGGATCGATATGAAGAAATAAGTGCGCATCAATACAAACTGGAATGAAGATCATCGATACGAAGTGGTTATGGATGATCAATACGAATAGACCCTCCATTTATAGACACAAAGAATGATTCCTATGAATGATATGAAGAAGAGATGATAAAGTGAAAGAAGCGGTCGTGCAACATGAAAGGTGGATCGCTCCTAAACTATTGCTCAATGTCACCCTGATCGATAGTCATAGCATCGATATGAACAACTACCGATAAAATGGGATTGATATGAACAGTTCATCCTAATGCAAAATCAAACTTGGATCGATCAGAATTCAAGATCTACAAGCCTAAATGCCACCAAATTTTCACAAGAGCTTGCTTACCACCTCAAGAATGTCTATGATCGATCTCAGCTCAAAAGGAGCTATTTTTGATCGATGCGAATGGAGTAAGGATCGTTAAGGGATTGATCCTAAGTGACTCCAGATCGATCAAGTGGGCCCACCCAAGTCGAAAAAGTGGTATTCCAAGATCTAAGTCAGATATTTTTAGTCTACACCTATAAATAGCAGCCCTACGTCTTCGAAAAAGGGACTTTTGATTCTGCTAGGCCGATACTCTGCCGGGAACCCATTGTAACTCAAGTGCTTGGGTATTCACTGTTGTAATCAGTTTGTAGACATCAATAAAACAACAAACTGTCCAAAGTGGATGTAGGCTACAACGCTGAACCAATATAAATTACTATGTTCTTGCATTTCTGTTTGTCTGTTTTGGCGTGTTTGTTAGATTAGCCTCTTTTCACATTTATATTCTTCATTCCAATCTCCTCAAATACATCCGTGCTGTGCCCAATTTTGGTATAAACACTTTGGTGCTTACACCGAGAAAACCCAATTTTTTCATGCTCAGTGGATCTACTGCCGATGTTGGATTGCAAAATCATCCAGCGGTCCGTTCCATCCTATTCAAATTGCGTCAAATCTAGGAGGGAGCTACGCCAACCATAGTTAACACAAGGACTGCTTCAACTGATGCTAACCCAGAAGGATGGGATTGGTAGAACCCCATGCAGCTGCCTGCTACCGGTCAGAATTCGGTTGGACCCTCAGATCCATAAGGCCCTGTCACTGGCAGGCGTTACACTTCCTTATGCAAGAGCTCACCAAAAGTCATCGGGAGCTCACCCAGCAAATTCGTGCCAATATGGAATTAGCCAACCGACCGAACATGGAGAGACGAAGGAGATCTTGAAGGGATCGTGCTTTTTATTCATCCAACGAAAGCTCGTCTTCTTCTGATTTCAACCATAGATCTACACATCCATGGCTGGATGGAAACTACGCACAAGCCTCCGGGCATTAGCATTTTCTGAATTTCGAACAAGCTGGAGCTGGTCCCTCTACGAGGCACCAAGCTAGGCCCTCCTCCCAAGGACGGATGCTTTCTTATCACGCTATCGATAGCCATGCAGTTGCCATCGCCATAGACTTGGATGCTGATATACGGAATCAGGCAGATCTGACCCTTCATCAACACAATCATGCTCCTTAACCCTATGTGTCCGAAGATCTGGATCCAAGGATATGAGACACGGACCTCGAGCACTCTCGGACCGTCCTTGTAATATGGAACCCGACCACGCCTTGGCCTAAAATGCCCAAATGCTAGACATTCCAACCATGGTTCTTCAAATGATCCGTGAAAGTCGAGGCCTCACCAATGACGATTGGAGAATCTCCCAGAGTCATACGCCATTCACTAATGATGTCCTTTGTGCTAAACCGCCCCACCGATTCAGAATGCCAACTTTACCTTTTACGAAGGGAGTTCAGACCCTAAACAACACATCCTGAAGTATGAGTGGCTCATGAACGCTGCACGAGTTGATGATGCGGTCAAGTGTAGAAGCTTCCCTATCTCCCTTGGGGCATCACAACCATGTAGTTTACTCGTCTGCCACCCCGACCCATTCCCCCCATCAATCAGTTAGCTA
The DNA here is from genome assembly GCA_030765085.1 of Allium cepa. NCBI lineage: Eukaryota > Viridiplantae > Streptophyta > Magnoliopsida > Asparagales > Amaryllidaceae > Allium > Allium cepa. The sequence goes on along the minus strand of CM060935.1, from coordinate 822,266,457 downwards.
CAAAGTCCGTTAAACAGTTTCGTATCCATGTTACGAGACTGAAAGATGTTAACACCCGATCCAGTGTTATACAAGCTCTTGAAGAGACATTTAGGTGTTATTTGAAAAGATTTAATGCCACTTGTGCGGAAATCGGTAACCCCAATGACAACTCTATATTAATGGCACTAACTAAAGGAATCAATCCCGATTCCGAGTTCGGTAATTGGTTGGCTGGGAAACCCCTTGCGTCATTAGATCGTTTCTATGCTAGGACGGCCCAGTTCTTGAGGAGAGAAGACACTGGACAATCTAAAAAGCAATATGATGCAGGGCCTAGTGTCAAAGGCAACCAAAGTAACGTCGCTGTAAAACAAACAGGTGAGAGTTACGATAAAGTCCAATTGAATATATATAATATGCAAAGTTAAAGGCAATAGAGGTTAGGATAAGAAGCGAGATCAGAATCGTGGGCCAGGACCCTGAGCTCCCATGTTTGATCGATATATGCCTTTGAATACATCCCTAGAGAATGTTTACTTGCAAACCTGCAATTCTGGATAGTACAAGAAACCAGCTCCGAAACTATCTTCTTAAAGGAAAATTCAACTGGAAAATTCTATAGGTTCCATGACTGTTATGGCCACAATACTAATGAGTGTCATCATTTGTAAGACATCATTGAGAAACTGATACAAGAAAGGAAGCTGGAACAATTTGTTAGGGAGCCGTAGGTTGGAGGTGTGGAACCATCAAACCAGAATCAAGGTCAAAATCAGGCTAGACCGGAGGAACCCGCGTGTATTGACGGGAGGTTGGTTTTTAATGCAGTTAGTGGTGGTCCTCATGCAACTGATCGGGGCTGGAAGGAAATGGAGTCATATGCTAGCTTTATTAGGCATGTAGACTAGGAATGTTACAGTAATGTTGATGATGGGGATTGGGAAAAACAAGAAAAGGCGATGACAGATGACATCGTTTTTTGGAAAAAGATGCTGATAGAGTCGAAACCCCCACTATCAATCCACTAGTCATATCAGCTCAAATAGGTCCTGCTTGGATGAAGAGGATCTTGGTAGATAATGGAAGCTCTATAAATATTCTTTTCAAACGAGCCCATGACCAGATGAAAATGGAAGCGAAGGACTTAAACCCGTGTCAGTATTGCATACATGGCTTTAATGGGAGTGCAATGATACCTTCTGGAATGGTGGAGTTGCAAGTTATTTGGAAACAGAGATCGTCGAAGAGTCTAGATGTTATAGTTCATTGCTTGAGACATTAATTCTTTGTATAATGCTTTCTTGGGTCGACCGCCCCAAGTTGAATTCAGGGCAGCCATTGCCCCATGGTGCTTAACTCTAAAGTTCCCCACTGATAATGAGGTTGGAGTTTTCAAGGGGATTAGGCGATTGGACGCACCTGTTATGTTGCTGAGCTGCGGGATATGCAGTGGAAAGAGAAGGGCAAGGACATGGAGGAATCTCTCTGCGTTCGTTTTTACTGAAAATTGACAGCTAATGCATGAGCCTAAGCCTAAGCGCCACAACCAATTCTTGAAAGATCTAATGCATGAGATAATGATAATGAAGAGGAAATCAAAGACAGCCAGGCTTCCCCGATAGAGTTGACGATCGATGTTCCAATCATTGATGATAATGACTCCAAAATGATAAAGGTAGGATCTTAGCTAATCCAACAGATAAGAGAGGAATTGGTTGAACTTCTTCAAATAAACCTCAATGTGTTTACTTGGATGCACTTAGACATGTATGGGATCTCGCCGGTTATCGCGAGCCATGCATTGAATATTGACCTACGGCATGTCCCGATCAAATAGAAAAGGCACGGTATGGATTGAGAGAGATCTAAGACCCTAAAGGAAGAGGTAAATAACTCAAGCTGAATGGGTTTATTCGAGACACGTTATATCCAGAGCGGGTGTCCAACCTAGTGCTCGTTAGGAAATCCAACGAGAAATGGAGAACTCGTGTAGATTACTCAGTTTTGAATAAAACATGCCCTAAAGACAGTTTTCCACTTTCGAGAATTGATCAACTTATAGATTCAACGGTCGGACACGAGCTCTTATCATTTATGGACGCATATTCCGGCTACAATCAAATATCGATTCACCTACCTAATCAGGAGCATACCAGCTTTGTCATCGATCTGAGAATTACTGTTATAAATGATGTCGTTCGGACTCAAGAACGTTGGGGCAACTTATCAAAGACTCATCAACCGAATGTTCGTTAACCAGATCGGAAAAACCATGGAGCTATGCGTAGAAGATATGCTCGTGAAGTAGCGACTCTCCATCGATCATGTCAAAGACCTAGAAACAATGTTCAACATCCTCCAAGAGTACCGAGTGAAGCTCAACCCGTTTAAATGTCACTTTGGAGCTGCATCCGGAAAATTCCTTGGATTCCTTGTCAATGCTCGAGGAATTGAAGCCAATCCTAAGAAGATCTGGGCGATTCGAAATCTCGAGACTCCCAGAACTATAAATAAAGCACAAATCCTCAACGGGAAGGTGGCAGCCTTGAGTAGATTTATCTCCAACCCCATGGACAAATGCATTCCCTTCTTCGATCCAATCAGGAAAGGAAAGCGGAACTTCGAATGGACTGCGGAATGTGAAGGTGCATTCCAAGCATTGGTTCAACATCTAGTGATGCCACCTATTCTGTCAAAGTCGATCGATCATGAGCGATTATATATCTATCTTGCATTTTCGGCGAATGCAATCAGTGCTACATTTATTAAAGAGGAGGATCGGTTGCAGCGACCGGTCTATCATATCAACAGCGATTAACTAGGGCGAAAAAAACTACCCGAAACTAGAATAGCTGGCTTATTGCCTCGTCATTGCCTTGAGAATGATCCGTCCTTATTTTCAGGCTCATCCCATCATAGTCTACACCGACCAGCCATTACGACAAGTCCTTACATGGCTTAAAACGTCTGGTAGGTTGCTCAAGCGGAACATCGAGCTGAGTCGGTTTGACATTGTCTATACACCGAGGAGAACCATTCAAGGACAAGTTCTGGCGGACTTCATAGTTGAGTTACTATACCAGAGGACTTGCCCAAGACCAGTGAATCTTCCAAGTACATATGGAAGCTACACATGGATGGTGCATTAAACGATCGTTGCTCAGGTGTCGGAGTAGTACTTAAAATTCCAAAAGGTCGATCCATAAGCTACGCCTTGAAGTTTGATTTCCACGCAACTAAAAACGAGGTCGAATACGAAGCTTTACTTACCGGAATCAGACTTGCCAAAGTGTGGAGATTTACCATGACTCGTAATTAGTCATATGTTAAGTTCGGGGAGAATAGTAATCCAGAGACCGGAGGTTGGCTCCTTATCTTGCCTGGATTCTTGAAGTGTTGAATCAGTTCGATTACTATGTCGTCCTCTGTATACCCCGGGAGCATAATCAGAAGGCCGATTCTTTGGCAAAACTGGCCAGCACCGGTGAAGCATAGCAAATGGGACTTGCACCTATTGAGACACTTACTTCTCCAAGCATCGACCAGATAGAGGCAGACTGGGTGCATGAAGCAATGCTCGAAAATAATTCATGGATGACCCCATTTAGAAACTATCTCGAACACGGAGCTTTGACCAAGCGCAGAAGTGAGAAAAGACAAATTCTCTGAAAAGATTCACGATGCATTATCCAGAATGGAGTCATGTATGGAGAGGATGCTTTGTTCCTTTACTCCGATGTATCATCCACGACAAAGTCAAATAAGTGTTACAGGATGTGCACGAAGGAGAATGCGACGATCAAATTGGGGGGAAAACCCTTACTAAGAAGATAACCTGATACAGATATTATTGGCTGACTGTGAATCGAGATGCATCGGATTATGCCAAGAGATGTGACAAATGCTAGAGACATGCTCGAATTCCAGGAGCCGCTCCTATCAAAATGACTCAGATGGTCAGTCCATGGCCATTTGCCACATTGGGCATCGATATAATTGGGTCTTTACCTCTGGCTAAAGGTGGTGCGAAGTACGCCATCGTTGCGGTTGACTACTTTAACAAATGGGCAGAAGCCGAGCCCCTTGCCACAATCACGATGAAAAAAGTAATCAATTTTGTAATATGCAATATCATCTATCATTTTGGCCTCTCATGAACAATTATCACTGATAACGGAGCTCAATTCAATAGTGTTGAGTTCAAGAATTTCTGTCAATATTTCCATATCCAGAAGAAGTTCTCGACAGTTGCTCACCCTCAAGAAAACGGACAGGTCGAAGCTGTTTATAAAGTTATTAAGTCCATTCAGAAGAAACGACTGGAGAAGGTTGGAGGGAGATGGTTCGACGAACTTCCCATGGGCCTATGGGTATATTGAACCAACCACAAGTCCTCAACCTGTCACACTCCATTTTCACTTTCCTACAGCTCTAAGGTATTCCAGTTGAATTGGAAGTACCTTCTCATCGTATAACATATTATGATCCAAAGACGAATGCCATATTACTTGTTGAATCTCCGGATTTATTAGATGAGAAGCTTGAAGAGGCTGATTTGAGGGCAGCCGCACATCGAAGTCGAATCGCCTGATTATACAATGCTAAGTTCCGACCTACAACCTTTGAACTTGACAATCTCATACTCTATATAATCTATCTAGTCCCTTCATATACGAAACCTACATCGGAAGGACCATATGTTATCGAGCAGAGACTAAGAGACGGCACATTCAAATTATCAAATGTTGATGGTCTTACTTTGCCGAGAACTTGGAATAGCGAGAGTCTGCTTTTCAATTGAAATTTGTTTATACATTTAATTTGAACTTGTAATAAGGCAACTGACCTTGTCGTGCTTTCTTCTTTCAACAATAAAATGCAAACTTGTCAAGCCAGAGTGGCAATTCTTGGAATGCATCATGCGACCATCAGAATGCATGGAGAGCTAAGTTCCATCCTACGGTGGGACTTATTCGAATAGGTAGTGACTGTGATACGATCGGTCACTTACTAAGTGAAACCCTAAGCTCGAGGGAGAGCAAACACACTAAACCAAAAAGGATTGATCACGACAATCCTCTAACAAATTCTGATTCCTAAAGTGCAAGCAGGAGTATAAACTTCAAATCCAGAACATAGACTTGAAGAAGGTGAATCTGTCCACCCATGACTTTGCCCATGTACAATCTAACCCCAAGGAGGATGGATCCATCCATCTACAACTTCCCTTGTGTACTCAAGGTGGATGTGATCCGACCATCTACAATCCTGATCAATTCATCATTCCCAAAGTTAGAACGTGATCCTAATACTTAAACAGATGTGATCGACCGTCTGCTAACTAACTCTGGATTCTCAAAGTGCGAACTAGAGTATAAACATCGAAATAGATGTGACTGACCACCCATCGGCTAAATCTAGCCTCCATAGCGTGGATTGGTGTATAAAAAAGGGTGTAACCAACCACCCGCCAATTAACTTTTGTCCCCAAAGTGTGGACACAATTCTAAGTGTTAAACGGGTGTGACTAACCGCTCACAAATAACTTAAGTCCCTGGAGCGTGGATATGACTTCAAATATTAAGCAGGCGTAACCACCCGCCGACATACAAGTTTGATCCTCAGAGTGTGGATGCGAATACCAACAAATGGGCGAGTGTGATCCGACCACTCAAACTCATTTCACTTTGACTGTGTTCTGACTAAGTTAGAATTAAAATTATTGAAGGCGACAGCCGACCAACTACTTCAATTCTCTCCAGAACTGGAGGCATAGCTCAAAAACAAACCACTAACCGAGACAGTGCAACGTTGGAGCTCAACTTGACGTTTGATTATGACCCGAAGCCATGACTTCAGGGCTTAACAATCGAACTCAAGTCCAATTCAGATGTTATAGCCTTGTAAGTAAATTGAATGGAAATTTTAGTATTGAAACACTTATGAAAATAAACACAGAGCTATGCTGAAAATAAAAGGAGATTTTTTTCTACTATTCTTTGGAAAAAGACAAGTACAAAAAATTATTCCCAGAATTTCTATAAGCAGGGGCCGAACTCGCATCTATACATGGCCTGCAAAAAGAAAGAGTAAAACGAAGACAGATGAAAAACAAATTAAGTCCAAAATGCATATATATAAGGACTCGAAATTAGATGGAAACGATTCGTCTCCCAGTGCTAAAAACTGGTAGGAATGGTCACCACATCATCGATACGAAGAGCCGTCTTCGTATCCATCCACCCATATCGATCAGGGGATAAACTGTTCGTAACCATCAGTTCAGATCGATCTAGAGCATGGATATTCATATCCATTGGTGACCCATTGATACGAAAGATGCAACAGAGACGTGTTTTAACTATTTAAATCCATCGATATGAGACATGTTTTCCAACTTCTCAAGTCGATCCTAGAGAGGATCGATACGGAACGAAGACATAAAACAACCATCAAACATTGTTCAAACTCGAATTTCACATCAATGCAGGAGAGGATCGATACAAAACTTGATATAAAAAATTAAAAAGACTTGAAAATGACCCATAAGCGTGCAAACATGAACATGAGTCAAGTTAACATACATGCACGTATGACGGACTAATATTCAATTTTCAAAATCGACAGGAATTGAATGATCACCTGATGACAATCAAAACAGTGAACAACATTTGCTAGCACTCGACATTCAGCTACAACAAAACACCACATGATCGTTAGCACTCAGCAATTCAACATTTATATTGCTGGAAATCAATCAAAGATTACATCTTTTGACAAAAAGGCAACAACTATTCAGCAAATCAGATAGGACTTTTTGGAATGAAGATGATAGCTTTTCATATTACATCATGTTCTCACAAGACATACTTTAGGGGGCAAATATTATCCTACCTTTTGGCAAGGCCATGGCACCAAGAACTTGACTAGAAATCCATGACAATCTTTCCAAAGATCGGTTATACACAGGTCTACCATGGATACTGGCCAATTTTGTCCGAGTCCGAATCGAGCCACAATTAACATGGTAAGATAAGCAAAGCTATTAAAGCCAACTTTCCAAATTTTAGGTAAATCGAAGGTCGTATGCTCAAGGTATGGATCGATCAAAATCAAGGAAGTCAACCTCATTTCGGATCCATAATGTTCGTATCCATCATAGGCCAACCATCTTCGTATCCATCAACCTAGAAGCATCTATTTCTTATCCATCCCTCAAGTTACTTTAGTTTGAATCCATCAAGAAAAAGCGGCCTGGTTTGTATCAATCACTCGCTTGGTCAATATGAAGGAGAGAGTCAACGATCGATACGAGAGGAGCCATGGAAGATCGATACAAAAAGTATAATCAAGAATCGATACGAAGAAATAAGTGTGCATCGATACAAACTGAAATAAAGGTCATCAATACGAAGTGGCTATGGATGATCGATATGAATAGACCCTCCATTCATCGATACAAAGAATGATTCCAAGGAATGACCGAAGAAGACACGATAAGGTGAAAGAAGCGGTCATGTGGCATGAAAAATGGATCGCTCCTAGACTATTGCTACACGTCACCTTGATCGACACACATAGTAGCGATACGAACAACTATCGATACAAATGGGATCGATACTTACAGTTCAGCCTAACATAAAATCAAACTTGGATCGATCATAACTCAAGATCTACAAGCCTAGTGCCACAAACTTTTCATAAGAGCTTGCTTACTACCTCAAGAATGTCTATGATCGATCTCAGCCCAAAAGGAGCTATTTTTGATCGATATGAATAGAGTAGGGATCGACCAGGGATCGATCCCAAATGACCCCAGATTGATCAAGTGAGCCTACACACATGGGAGAAGAGGTATTTCGAGATCTAAGTCAGATATTTTCAGCCTACACCAATAAGTAGCTGCCCTATGCTTTCAGAAAAGGGACTTCTGATTCCACTGTGCCGGTACCCTGCCGGGAACCCATAGTAACTCAAATGCTTGAGAATTCTCTGTTGTAATCAATTAGTAGACATCATTAAAACAATAAAATTTCCAAAGTGGATGTAGGCTACAACGCCGAGCCACTATAAATTCATGTGTTCTCGCATTTCTGTTTGTCTATTTTGGCGTATTTATTAGATTAGCCTCTTTTTACATTTATATTCTTCATTCTAATCTCTTCATATACGTCCAAAGAATGTTGTGCTCAATTTTGGTACAAACACCCTCCATGGTGGCTCCTTTCCAGAAGCACTCTCCTTATTGACTTCCTAGTCATTACTTTCTAGATCCAAGCATCCAAACTTCCAAATCTAAGATCCTAGCTTTTAAATTCTCGAGTGTAAGTCCTTCTTAGTGAAAGTACTAAAATGTTGGCGTCAAAATTGACCACCAACATCCAATCCAATCTTAGAAATGTGAAGAGAGATAAATGAAGAAAAAATGAAAACAATCAAAAATTAAGTAAGAGGAGACAAGATCTATAGTGATTCGGTTAACTCTGGCCTACGTCCACTCCCAAATATTCCTTTTTATTATATGATGTTTGTTTACAGTTACAATAACAAAACCAAGAATAAAACTGACAAAGTGTAGCCTAGGTTAAAGATAAAGAGAAGTAGAGAGAAGATCCTTTTTCTAACGTAATGCATGTTGGATTTATAGAGGAATTCGTGCACAGATCGGGTTGAAATTTCGATAGAAGGTTCGGGAGACCAAGATGAGGTCCCCTAAAAATTTCCAAGTTCATTGGGGGTCAAAACAAGGATCGATACCGATCTCTATTTTGGTGTCAAAATGGAGTACGATCCCACCGATGGGTTCCCTATGATGTTAGCTACTTTTCCTCCAAATTTTGTGCCATTTCAACTTATGGTTTGTGAGATAACGCATTTTCCATGAAGTGGTGTTGTTTAAGTCTTGACTTCTGCCAATCCCTACGGAGGGATACCTACCGATCCTTCCAGATTATTCCAAATTCCTTGCGATCCATATGGGAGATTCTCTACATTGTGTTATGCTTGGCCACTAAGTTTCAGGCCAATTAGATTAGTATAACTCAAGTTATTGACCAATCATTGTTGCAATATAGGGTTAAGGTTGATTATAGTCAATCCCTATGGAGGGATAGGTACCAATCCTTCCAACTTGCTCCAAATGCTATGCTCTACCTCTAGGATGTTCCATATGTTCTAGTTAGCTTGTCCTCTATGTTTCATGTCAATTGGATGCATAGATATTGAGATATTGATCGATCCTTGTTATGAAGTTGGGCTTAGCCGATCCCTATTGAGGGATAGATGTTGATCCCTCTAACTTCTCAAAATGCCATACAATCCCTAGGATATACTCCCTAGGGCCCTATCTTCTTATTTCCAAGTTTCACATCAATCCGCATTGTGGTTGTCGAGTTGTGAAGCGATCATCGTTGAGTTGTGCTGTTGAGCTGAGTATGATCTGATCCCTCTTCTTTTGCCCATAACTCTAGCATACAAACTCCGATCGACTTGAAATTGGAAATGTACCCTAACGAGGTATTCCTTCTCACTTCATACCAATTGTATCTTGATTAGGACAAAAATCAGGGATTTGATCCAAATCTACTTGACCATCGTTCATAGTCTCGTTTATAGCTGATCTCCAAGCTTGGTAACCGTTTCTTTGGGCCTCCCGCCTTGATGACCATGATGTCTGTTAGGTGAAATCTGTCTATTTATTTCTTTTCCAGAAGGTGGATTAAAACTATTATTAAAAGATGGATCATGAATTTATTCCTTTTATTGCAAATAGATTGCAACAAATAAAGTAGTATTGTTTTTATGGGAAAAATAATGCAAATTTATGAAATCAATTTATAGTTTAAAAACATTATTTAGCCTTTTCTTTGTGATTGAAATAAATTAAATGGTTTAATCCTTTATTTGGGTATTAGTTGAGTCATGGCCCAAATAAGAATAAATAAACTAAGTAGGAGTTGAGAAATAATCTCCTGCACGTTTGTTTCCTTCTCATGCTTCATTTTCTCACATACAGACAAAAACTAAGAAACTTATAGTAAACCTATTCTTCCCTCTTTTTCAAACCCTAGCCTCTTTCAAAAATCAAACCAATTTAAATAAATTACTAAATATTCTTAGATTTTGATATGCTTTTGCTGCCATGTTCAAACACCTTTGCTCAAAATTTCATATAATTTCATTGAGCTTTAACGGGTAAAGACGATCATTTTCGCAAGCTAATTTTGGTGAAATTGGTCAAGAAAACATAGATTAGTAGAAAAATCATAATTAGCTGTAGAAAAATCACAAAAATATGGAATTTTCATAGGTTGTTCTTATCTTATGTATATACCTTCAGCTAAAATTTCTTGGAAAATTATATTGGTTTACTATGTCAAATTTGCATAGCACTGGGGACAAAATTCAGGGTTGTTTTAGTTGATTTGGCTTAAGGTTGGTACATGTAACTTTGAAGATTTTTGGATATTAAGGTGAGTTATTATCACACTTCTATACTATGGTTGAATACTTGTTGCAAGTTGTTGTTTTGAATAATTTTTGCTATTGAATTGATTTCAATCTCTTGTGTTGTTTACTCCAGTTACTATATTAATTTCGGTTTGTTTAAACCACTTTATATGATCATGAATTGCATTTGATTACTGATGTTAATATGCTTGCATAACTGCTAGATCAGTGTTCTAGAATCCATGGAGGTCATCGATGAAGAAACGAACAACAACAGAAGAATGGGGAGCCACTGGCATCACCTCGGACTCAACCCAGGCACTACCACCAGTCCATTTATCCCACCAGACCGGCGCCCCGATCATGACCCGAAATGAGCCCCAAGTTACATCGAGTGGCCTCCCCTTCACACTCGTTTGCCCGTTCATTCATCCGCTTGGCTCCTTTTAGATGTATGATTGATTTAAACGGTTAAACAAAATGAGTAGTATGGAACGCTCGCATTTGTTTTACTGGTTAATTCTCGGACTTGCTCGACCAAACCATTGCTACACACAAGTGGATTTTACTATTATAAAGTAAATATTTGGGTAAATCAGTACAGTATAGGACACATGGTTGTTATCTATTTGGTTGGTATATGAAAGTATTTAACACTTTTATCGATGAGTTTATGACCCGTCTTTGGAGTTTATAGGACTTGTTCCTATCTTGGAGTTTATAGGCCTCGTACTTATCTTGATGTTTATAGGACTTGTTCCTATCTTGATGTTTATAGGTCTCGTACCTATCTTTATGTTTAAAGGTCTCGTACTTATTTCGAAGATGCATGACTTGTTCCTATCTTGATGTTTTTAGGTCTCATACATATCTTTATGTTCCTATCTTGGAGTTACATGCATGTAGGTGAAGTTATTCACCAATCTTGGAGTTTGGCACCTTTTCCCCTTTTATGAGATCTCTGGATTTCTATTTATGATTTCTAAATTTGATGTTATTTGTGCTATCACCAAATAATTTCAGGGATTTTTCTAGTAGAGCTATCTTGAGTTTTGATATTCAATGAATTCATTCTTGAAGTTTTGAAGAATGCTTAATATTTTTCAATACATGACTTGAAGGATATGCATGAGTTTTAATTCACTTTACCTATCATTTATCTTGCTAATACATTCATTATAGACTAGACCGACCTATCTGTTATTTTATAATACTGGTTAGACCGAGATATTTCAAGTGTTCCAGTTTGATAGTTTTAGAGAGGATTCACTTGAGTTATTTAGTTATCATTTATCTTACCTTCTTCTTGTACATGTATACATATTCATGTAGTGTTGTGTCCTATATCAAGTTTAGACTCTTTTGTGTACATATTCATTTTTGAGAAGTAGTATAGATGTATTATATGGATTGTTTTGACCGTAGTCTTGCATTTGATATTATGTATTTATTCAATTTAATCGGCTTGTATTTATTTATATTCTGCCATGTATATTCTATGATATATGGTTCTATGATTTTTATTTATCATATATTATTTTGGATTACTATTTTAGCCATAGTGGTTTTGTTTTAAGCCTAGATCGCGAGCGTTGATTTGCTGGTGAAAGAAAAAATATATCGCACATTAATCAACGTATCGATGCTTGTTTAAAGTAAAATTCATGGATGGTCGCTCCTAATCAGCCGTATTCTCTGCCTAGTAGATGATATTACTCTATAATATCCTTTGTTAGTGTGGGTCTCGGGATGGGTGTCACAGCTTGGTATCAGGGTTTGGTTCATAAAAAATACAATATTACAGACATAAATCTTAGCCTAGATGAGCCTCAGAGACTGTCCATTAGGAGTTCTTGGGATAGATATTAGGAATCATCCCATTTTGAATAAGAAAGTGTCTCTTGAGGAGCCTAGTAACATCTCCCTTCATTTCCACTCTTTGATGTTCCTATTATTGAATCATATGATTCCCAAGCAGTCTTTGATCTAATCTTATCTAGTTCGAAGTGTAGTTGAGACGTACTACTTTGTCTGTCCAACAAATCATGAAGTTTGTGGTTGATATTTTTATAATCAGAGTCACGCGGCGAAAGCATACAGATGGTTCCACTGGGTACATTAACCAGTAAATTTGTGATTGTTTGATTGGTCGATTGGATGTTTTTTGCATAGGATTCCTAGAGATAACTCTAATTCAACTAAGAAATGTTCCTTGATATTGAGAATCCTATTTAAAGATTAATAATCAAATCTTGCAGTATCATCATATTGGAAATCGCCTCAAGAGAAATTAAATTTCTTGGGTATAAAATAAACAAGCATCAAATCTTGCAATTATAAAAATTAATTAATTGGAAATGGAGATAAGTTTTGATACTTAATTAACAATTAACCAAAATAATTGAACTAGTATTACTCGAAAAAAGTTTTGATTAAGAATTGTTTTAATTCAGTCATCACCTAATTAGAGAACACCATCTTATGAAGATCCTATAAGACAGCTAGTGGTGATGATTATAAGCTTAATACTGTACATGTAAACTAGAGTGCACAAAGAAATAAGTATTCTTCATTTTAAAAGAGGAATTTTAAAATATATATTTATGGGTGTTAAATTTTCCGTTGGGTGCGATAATAATTCTAGTCAGGGACGTCTGGCCAATGTTCTTGATAGGGATTTCTAAACATTCAAATGAGACAACTAGACATGCACTTTTATTAAAGTAAGTGTTTTGGAAAATCGTATTTTTGGAAAAATAATATCATATGATATTCTGATAAGAAATTTTAAAATTAAGAAGATACGGTATTTAGAAGAGAGTATCATGTGATATTTTAAGGAATAAAATGAAGTATTCAAAATGAGAAACTGCTTTGTTTAGAAAACTAAAATATCGCTTGAAAAGGTATTTTAATAAAGTTATACTCGACGTTTATAAAATTTTGGATACTAATGTATTGTTAGTATTTAAAAAAAATTATATATCCATTTTCCTTAATTCATATTATATTGTAGTTGAAATGAGAACATAGTTTGATGTCTAGTCATTTATTTGATAATAAGTGTTAGAGTGGTAATTTATATTCTCGAGTAAATTAAGTAATGCAAATTTTGGACTTTTATATTATCTTGAAAAAAAGGAAGTTTAGGGTATACCAAAATTATTGCTTTAGTTAGCTATCTTGTTAGAGTAATAAATGACTAGTAATGAGGATTTAGCTATCTTTGAATCGAAACTAATAATTTAGATTCTAAAAATTTGGTAACAAGTTAGGAGTTGAGATACAATTTTAACTATTAGGTTATAGTAACTTTTGAATCAGGTAGCAAAGTATATTTTGTGGGAAAATGGAATTTTGGAAAAAAAATCACTTTTGTGAAAATATTTTATGACTTTGATGTAGAGTGAAACCATTTGTATAAGCATGAGTCTTAAACTTGGATAGTGTTAAAATTATTTTAGCTGTGAATTTGAGAATTCGTTTGGAATTTAAGTTTGAATATAGGTTCAATTTTATTATTGAGAGAAAATGAGTAAGTAGGAGTAGTTCATTTACTATAAGATGTTTGATATTGAGAGATTTAAAAAATATTAAATGAATAAGGCAACAAGGTTTGATTACTTGAATTGTGAGTGTGATATAAAAATCAATGTGTATTTCCAAAACTTATTTTGGATATGATTTAGAATGGATGATGTATTTTGAGAAGATTCCTTTGAAATACAGTATGAAAATATACACATAATTGTGAATTTTATTTGGGTATATAATTACTCAAAAGTAAGGATTAGTTATCTCATTTAAAATAAGGTTCCAATAAGGAGGAAAACTTGCATATGTGATATTTTGAAATTTTGTCTATGAGTGAATTGATTTTGAAAGTGGGTTGCATAGAATTTTTTAAAATTATGAGGTCTTTAGCTTTTCAAAATGTAGATCATGTAATAAATAGATTTGTGTCAAGACTTTTCTAAATATTCTATGTTTTGGGTTTAAAAAATGGTTTGGGATTAGTAGTTTTAAAATGGTTTTAGTTCTGAAAATTTAATTCAAAAAGTAATGTGCAAAAAAGCTATGTCTTGAGATTTATAAACCCAAACGTAGTCCATCATATTGTGAAATAAAGTACTTTTAGTAAGCTAAAAAAATTCTTTTGAACATTTTTGAAGACCCTGTAGTTTGTTTAGTCTAAAATAAGTTTGAAAACGAATGGGCATCTTCGTCCTATTAATTGATTTCTCAGTTAAAAAGTTGAAAGTATTTTGGACATAACTTTCAAATCGTAAATTATCTTTTGATAATATTTATCTTGCCGGAAAGCTTGGACTGATTAGAAATTTTTTCATTTTATGTGTATTGAGAAATTTTGGGTTTTATTGGGTGAAAATCTGACTTGTATACAATAAGTCTAAATTTGGATAATGGTTGTAGTTAAATGATCATATCTTTTGACTCATTTACCTGATTATATTGATTCTTTTTTGATTTGAAAGATGTTTCAACAATGAATAACTTTTTTCTAGATAATTTTCTCGAATTCTAAAGAATTCATGAGCTAAACACTCTTTCAAACATGACCCTGAATTCTGGTCTGTGACACAATTTCTCAGTTAAAACCTCATCTTGTTTTGATTATAACTTTTGAATGGTAAATCTGATTTTGGTAAATTTTCCCATTTCGGAAAACTAAGAGTGTAATTGATAACTTTTTTTGAAGTATTTAGCAAGATTTTGAAGATTACTAGATTAAAAACATGCATTTTATGATCAAACCTGCTCTTATATTTGAAAATTTGCGTTGGTTACTTTTAGAAAATCCTCAATTACATGAGTTCTGCTTAATGTTCTTGTAATTCAAGAGATTTATGGGAAGTTAATAAGTTATGTAAACGTTCAATCTTTGAAATCATCACTTGATTTAGTCGTTTAGACCCTTAAAATTTAGTTAGAAAGCGGTAAAATACAATAGTGATGTTGTTTATGTTTATAAAGGCATATTCCTGTAACTTCTTTATATATGGCTATATGTGACCTTTGAGTTGAGAATAGGTGCTTTTGAAGGCTAGTTGAACTATGTGGTGACTTAAGCTTGCTCTCGCTCACATAAGAATTTAGTAAATTGCTTAAAAATAAAAATAAAATGCTAAAACAAGGTAAGTTTTTTTACTTAGTGTTATATTTATTGTTGGTCATATGCCATGTGGCAAATTTTGATATATAAATTATGTTTAACCATATTTTTGTTGATATGTGTCAAATTTATTATATTGTATTTGTTCGAAAGAGTGCGTACGAAAGAGATTTTTCCGAATTTTCCTAAAACTTTGGGTGTTAGATTTTTTTTTTTGGAAAATTTTTGTTAGGTAATTAAACTAAAGATTTTAAGGTTTGAAATAAGATAATTTAAAAAGTTTAAGGTGTCCCTTAATTTAATAAAGTATTTTCATGTGAATGGTAATGATTTTGAGGCATTACCTTTTTGATTGGTTGTTATTGTCTAATTGGATGGTTAAATGGATGTTATATTGGGTTGAGTTTATAATATTAAGATTCTCAAGATAAAGAAATGGTTTGAGGGAAAGATATTTATAAAATCTAGTCATCTTCATAATTAAGGATAAGAGTAATGTGGAAATAAATGTGGATGCAATTTTCATAAAAGGGGAGTCTGTAACAATCCTAGGTTGATTACCTGAAATTAAGTTAAAATATAACTTAATACAGTGATAATTCAATAATTACGAGATTTTGGGATTTTAATTATACTTCTATTTCCAAATTAAAGTGGAATATGGATTAAATGAGAAGAAGAGCTCATATAAATAATTATTCACATGGAAAATAAACGTTTGGGGAAATTCAAGTGAAATATTACTTCTTAGTGGATTAATCCTTTTATTTAACAATAAAAGATAATAGGAAATTAAATTAATGAAAGTATGAAGTTTGAGACCAATTTATTTTAAGTGAAATCATATGATTATCTTTATCACTATTAAAGACATGGTATTGAATTTCTTAAAAATGTGTTTAATTTAAGGTTATTACGATCTAATGCTAAAATAGCGTATCATGGCATAATATGTTATTTTATTCAATTTAATTAAGAATGATAAATATAAATTTATTATTAAAAAGATAGTTTGTGAATTTATTCTTTTTATTGCAAATAAAATGCAAAAATAAACTAGTATTGATTTTATGGGAAAAATAATGCTTATTTGTGAAATCAATTTATAGTTCAAAAACATTGTTTCGCTTTTTCTTTGTAATTGAAATAAATGAAATGCTTTAATCCTTTATTGGGTATTAATTAGGTCTTCGCCGAATAAGAATAAATAAACTAAGAGTTGAGAAATAATCTCTTGTACGTTTGTTTCCTTCTCATATATTATTTTCTCACTTACAAACAGAAACTAAGAAACTTGTAGTAAACCGATTCTTCCTTCTTCCTCAAACCCTAGCCTCTTTCAAAAATCAAATCAATTCAAATAAATTACTAAAAATTATCAAATTTGGATATGTTGTTTCCGCCATGTTCTAGCTCCTCCATTCCAAGTTTCATTAATTTCATTGAGTATTGATGGGTTAAATATGGCCATTTTCGCAAGCTATTTTCGGTTAGATCAGGGCAAAAAACGAAGGTTAGTAGAAAAATCATAAGTAACTGTAACAAAATAAGAAACATCTAAAATTTTGATACGACATTTTTAACTCCTGTATGAAACTTTTACTAAAATTTAGTGGAAAAATATTTAGGTTTGCTATGTCAAATTTGCGCTGCACTAGGGATGAAATTCAGGGGTTGTTTTAGTTTATTTGGCTCAAGGTTGATGCATGTAACTTTGAAGCGTTGTGGATATTAAGGCAAGTTAATCACACACTTTTAGACTATGGTTGAATACATCTTGTAAGTTGATGTTTTGGATGATTTTTGGTGTTGAATTGATTTCAACCTATTGTGTTGTTTACACTAGTTGCTATACTAATTTCAGTTTTTTGAAACCATTTCATATGATAATGAATTGCATTCGATGTTGATGTTTATATGCTTGCATAACTGCTAAATCAGTGTTTAAGAGGTCAAGGAGGTCATCGACAAAGAAACGAGCGAAAAAGGATGAACCGGGAGCCAATGGCATCACTTGGGACTTATCCCAGGCGCTGCCACCGGTCCACTGGTGCCACCAGACCTATGCACCAGTTGGGACCTAGGCTGAGCCTCAGGTTATGCCGAGTGGTCTCCAGTTTGAACTAGTTCTCCCGTTCGTTCGTCCGCTTGGATTTTTTTCGATATTTGATTGATCTTGATGCTCTAATATGTTGATTTCAATGCAAATTTTAGAGTTTGATTATGAATTTTTGAATTCGTCTTGGAGTTTATACTCCATAGAAATTCTATATGGGTATATGAGATTGCATATGAATTTTATCGCTCAATTTCATCTAGAGTTTTCAAAAGAATGTTTTTCAATCCAAACCATTTTCCCAAATGATTTTAACTATGAATATACTTCATTTAAAGGATATTTGGAATATTTATATGTATAAGATATATTTATTTATAATAATAATGGTTTTAAAGTTGATTTGAAATAATGGATTAAAATTGTGCTTATATGTATATATGTAACAAAGGTTTTCCAAAATATACATGTACATACATATACATACGCATACACACACACACATTCTAGCTTATAAAACTATATTTTCCAAGAATGATTTTAGAGTCAAATATTTTTATAAAATTGCATGACATTGATCGAATGAGGAATTTATTTAAACGGTTAAGTAAAACAAGTGGCATGGAACTTCACGTCTGTTTTACTGGTTAATTCTCGGACTTGCTCAATCAAACCATTACTACACACAAGTGGAGTTTACTATTTTATAGTAAATGTTTGGATAAACCTATATGATATAAGATACATGGTCGTAATCTATTTGGTTGCTATATGAAAGTATTTAACACTTTTTTTGACGAGTTTACGACTCGCCTTCGGAGTTTATAAGACTTTTCTATCTTGGAGTTTATAGGTTTCATACCTATCTTGATGTTTATAGGACTTTTCCTATCTTGATGTTTATAGGTCTCATACCTTTCTTGAAGTTTATAGATCTCTACCTATTTCAGAGATTATATGACTTATTCCTATCTTGATGTTTATAGGCCGCATACTTAGCTTAATGTTCATAGACGTATATGTCTATCTTGGGGTTACATGCATGTAGGTAAAATTATTCACCATTCTTGGATTTTGGCACCTTTTTCCCTTTTATGAGATTTCTGAATTTCTATTTGTGATTTCTGCATTTGATGTTATTTGTATATTACCAAATACTTTCGGGGACTATCTTGAGTTTTGATATTTGGTGATTTCATTCTTGAAGTTTTGAAGAATCCTTGATATTTGTCGATACATGACTTGGTGACTATGCTTGAGTTATATTTCACTTTACTTATCACTTATCTCGCTAACACAGTTAGTATAGTCTAGACTGACCCGTTTATTATTCTATAATACTTGGGTCAGAACGAGATATTTTAAGTGCTCCAGTTTGATATATCTATAAAGGATTCACTCCAGTTATTTAGTTATCATTCATCTTACCTTCTTCTTATACATGTAAACATATTCTTGTAGTGTTTATCTTGTGTCAAGTTTAGACTCTTTTGTGTGTGTATTCGTTTTTGAGATGTAGTGTAGATGTATTATGTGGATCGTTTTGACCGCAGTCTTGTGTTTCATATTATGTATCTATTTGATTTGATCAGCTTATATTTATTCATATTATGCTATGTATATTCTATGATATGTGATTCTATGATTTGTATTTATCATATATTGTTATGGATTATTATTTTAGCCACCGTTGTTTTGTTTTAAGCCCGGATCGCATACGTCGATTCCACTGGTGAAAGAAAAAATATATCGCATATTAATCGACGTATCGATACTCTCTTAAAGTAAAATTCACGGATGACCGCTTCTAATCACCCTATTCCCTGCACTAGTAAATGATATTACTCTATAATATCTTTTGTTATTGTAGGTTTCAGGGTGGAACGTCACATAAACCAAAATTTATTAACACGACCAACTTAGTGGTATACACGCTTCTTGAAAATTTAAAATTTTAAAATTTGCCAAAATTCTAGAAAAATCATTGGGAAAAGTGATCCTCTAAAAACCATTTTTTCAAAATATCTAGTATTTCCAAAATATACTTTATCAAAAATTCTCTCTGGAGTTTAGACTAAGGAATTGACCTTAATTCTTTAAACAAAAATCTAGTTTGCCATCAAAAGGTGGTTGATGGACATTCCCTTGCCAAAACTGGTTTTCGGACGTTTACGAGATACAAAATTCTATTTCCTGCTTTTCTAGAATAATTGTGTATCTTCGACTGCAAGTCATTATCAAAATCCAAAATCATAAGGTAGCTAATCTCCAAGATTCTGTCATCGGTCATACTCATGCTCTTCTCCATCAACGTCTTGTGCATCACCAACACTTTGTGAGGTAATTCAGAGTCGGCATGAAAATATTAACTCTAAGATATTTTCAACCTATAGTTGCATTACCCATTCCGTCGGAGTGGAACTACAACTAATCCTATAGTCGAGATTTTTAAAGTATAGCATACAAAAATAGATAGGAAAGTACGAATATGTTCTCTCAGTTTGTCATAATTCCTTTGATTGACTAACCTAGCTCTGATACCTAATGTAACAACATGCACTTTAATGAGCTTAAATTTCAATAGGAATCGGAACCCGTGTCCATCAAAGCGTACATCGTTGGATTTGGTACCTATAAATAAGCATGAGCATTATCTGAGATTGATAAAAATCTAAACTCAAAGCGAAAACAATAATAGGTATAAATAGTGAATATGGCTATTATTTTGGAATCAATGGTATACTTTGGATAACATATTGTCACATCAGCATTGAGCGTGAGAGAAAAGAAGACTTCTTCAACATCCTATCACGTCCAGCTTTAGTGGTTTGTTCCTATAATTCTATCCTGTGGGTTGTAATGAGGTGAGAATCAGAACAACATTCCGGTGATTGGAAAATCTATACAATGTCCATAATATAAATCTATACCGGTTGGTTTCCATTTAATTGTTATGTCTATTATTCCTAGATTAACCAAAATAACCTAATTTTGCACATATGATATTCCAACTTAACATAATTATCCAACCTACTCTTCCCAAGGTACTAAATCATTGACGTAAGCCTATCAGCCTCTCAACACTTTCAAATATGAAGCGGGCTCCTAGGATCATTATCGTTGGGTTATTGGTCTTAGCTGCAAAGACCTTTGACCATTATTTATGCCTTTATAATACATAGTAGCTATACTAGTGACGCATCTATCGTCCTTAAAGTCTTAGCCATGTGAGATTCAGTACCCAAGCCACTTAGTAGCTTATTAATAAGGACTAGGCAGATCATTGACCATTTAATACCTATATTTTAAGGCAACCTTTGTCATTTAATACCTATCTCCAAGGTGGAATCCTCACTAGTACTATCTAGCTGATATTGCTTGGAATCTCATTGTGACACTTCTTTATAGAAGAGAAGCGGACCCTTTTCGAGATATCCACCACAGCACATAATCGATAATTCAGACCATTTAATACTTTTAAATTAGGAAAGATGTAGGCCTTCTAACAACCACTAATTTCTCTAATCCCTAAGCAGATCCTATTATTCCCATAATCATTTCCCATGGGTCCTATAAGTGGTGATGTCCCACATCAGTTATAAGTGTACACAACTGCCGGTAGCCTCTATGCGAAGGGTAGACTTCCATTGTATCACTTTACTGACTTCACATCTCAATCTTCTAAGCGTTCTTAAAGATGTCTCACAACAATAGGAAGCGTACACAGCTCTTGTAGTCTCAAATTGAAGGGCAGACTTCTGTTGTGTAACTCTACTGACCTCGCATCTCAACCTACTAAGTCAAGCTAATTATTCTAGATTTACTAACTTAAGCATATTATCATAGGCTTTACCATTACTAAGCTTAATCATCCTAATTGGATACTGGACTTAGCTTACTAACATCCTCACATTTGTTTAAGGTTGTATAATTTGCCTTAAATATTCAGTTATTCATAAATCCCCTTTATTTGCTTCTTTCATAAATGTCAATTGTTCCATGATAAAAGATTATTATCCTAAGAACATTTCCTAAGACATTTATATATTTACTAATTTCCACTTAGTAATGTCTTTCTGGCTCTTTCATAGTTATTAATCTAACTTTCTTATTTATCAGTCCTTTAATCCATTTTATCCTATTGATTACTTATAACACTCAAACCCATTTCGCAATTATTATCAATTAATTGGAGTTACAACCTTTTCAAACTTTCCTCCTATTTTCTATTTGCAAATCAACGTTATTACTACATGTAACTAAATTACATCAGAGCATTACACATAAATCATCATATTTATTAGCGCGTATAAACAAGTATAAATACCTACTTCTACCAAATATATTCCAGTCATAAATCTTTAAGTATAATATTATTTTCCATATTTAATTTGCTGAAATTACATTTCTTAGGAAGATACTCCGTTGTGACTTCCACAAATTAGTTTAAAACAAAAGATCAAGAATAAAAGAAAAGATTTGTCTCATTTGAAATTACAAGAAATAATTTTTTATTGGAATATACAGTATAAACTACGAAGAATAATCTATACTTTACACATATCTTCCTTATCTTTTGCATATGTTTCTTGTTAAACCAAACGTTGCATTTTCTATGTAATGTGGAAGCACAAACAAATTTATAAAGATCAAACGGGCGTTTTTCCACAAATTAAACTAATTTTTTTTTAATTCCACATAAGTAGGGTAATAATCAAAATCATACTAATAATCTACAACCCAATTACAAATATGGAATAGATTTCATATCTAATAAATATCCATATCTATAACTTTTAGAACTGATTCCCATATCAGAATGTAACAATAATTCCAATCAGATCTTCTAAGAATATATAGACGATGTTAATTACATTCAATTTTAGCCTACAATTCACATATACTTATTTATGCATAAAAATCAAACGCAAGCCAACAGAATAGATTCAAAATTATAAATAAAATACATAAATTTCTCACTTACCTTCTAAAAGCATTCCATATCTCCAGATCTAAAGTAAAATCTTTGATTCAACTCCATTTCCTTTTTATTCCAAGAATTATATATAAAAAGGGTATATACATATATTAGAATTATAGAACTGACAAGGGATTTGAGGTTGAAGGTAAATATAAATATCAAATACACACACACATACACACACACAAACATACATACGTATGCATATATATAACCTTGTTATCATGTAGTGTTGATTTGCTTCTCTTCCTCTCTTATTTGATTTCCATTCATCTCCAATTTGTATATATATACAAATATAAATATTACATATATTTTATAATTTAGAAAATAGTGGAGAAAAGAAATTGTCAGAGCTTTGCTGCTGCTTTCAAAAAGTACGAGAAGAGAAGAGAAAAGAGGGTTATGCCTGAATTTATACATTTGAATCAACCACGACCGTTAAATTTAATTATATAAAATTCGAACCATTTGGCCAAGGCAAATCCATGCCGCCACTGTTAGGACCGGTCGACCGCTCCCTTTATAGGGGTCGACCTGTCCAATAAAAGGGGTCAACCGATAGGTCCCGGCATTTAATATATAACCGTTAGTTTTTCTAATCTAATTATTTCTGTTCTGATCAATTCGTTTTCATTCGTAACTTATTTGTTTGGATTCCGGCCGCAAAATTTCAATATATGAAAGTTACTTAAAATTTCGCCATGAACACAACGATGCAAGTTTCGTGATCAAATTTCATCATTTGCACAAATTACATTTTTGGAGTCGACCGCTAATTAAATAAGTAACACCAAATTCACGGGATGTTACATGTTAGTAGTTATAGACGGTCAAATTCAAGCAGGAATACATAAAAAAATACGAATAATAGACCACAACATATTTCGAAGACATCTACATAATTGAATGAACAACATGCAGGTAGTGATGATGTGTGGATGGTGTATATAATTTGTGATAATGTCAAGTTGATTTCTTCAACCTTCCTTAAGACGATTCTTAAGAAATTTCTTGTTGTTGTTTGGTTCATAGCTGGTTGCAACCTTTTCAACGTCATGTGTTAGTAGTAAGATACGTTAAAAAGATGTTTTTCGGTTTTTGTTTATAATTTTAGGTTGTTCTATTACATCATACCATTTTTTGTATTAGCAACACTTCAAACCAGTGAGTGATCAAATGTTAATGAAAATTAGTTATGTATCCTATTTGCAGAGCGATTGAGTTATTTGTGTGAATTTATACTTACTTCGATAATGATACCTCTTCTTCCTTCCTTGCTACCAGTTGTTGGCAAATTTTGACTCTTTAATTTTTCTTTGTTAGCATTGCTTTCATCATCCTATGATTTTAAATACGATAAGAAGAAAAAAAAATTGTTCGATGTGTAGTTACATTATAAAAACAAATTAGGCACCATACTTGTAATTTTGCCCTTTTGCATTCTGTACCGAACATCATTTATTTGCTGTCAATGTTTGATGCATCCATAAAACTTGTACTGTGATCAATAATAGCATTCTACTAGTGAAACAGATCAATGGGTTGTATTAAATATGATGGATCCAAGGGAACACTATGGATTGCATACGATCAACATGGGTAGCAATTAAACAACTTTTGGATAGTATTAAACAACTTTTGGTTTGTGCGTTTTGGCCAGTCGTCTCTTCCAATTATTAACATTAGCAACAAGAAAGGTACTATCAATTGTACATTAGATTAATAGTTTGGAACTCATGCTTCGTACAAGGGTCAATATGTGAATCAGTATTGAAGGCTAGTGTAGTGTTTTCTGTAGTTAATAGAATTGGAAATGGAGTTTCCATGTAGTGATTGTTTGTTTACTGTATTAGTTTCTGTTATCAGCGATGAGAGTGCTCAAAATTGTACATGTGCCATATACCTTTTTCTGTATAAAAGATATCTGTCGCAAGTAGTTGGGTGTGTGTGTATGCACAGACATATATGTTTATAAACGAATTAATATAGAAATACAATAACAGCAGCGTATTATGGAAACAAACTCAACTCCTTTTGATTTGATTATCTGATAATCCAGAAATAGATTTGTGCCCTTGGGAATTTCCAAAGCTATAAATTGGTGTCTTACTATCTTGAAAGGTGAAGCGTTATACACGCATACAATGATTATGAAAGTGCAAAATTTTAGCAAATAAAGTGGAATCAACCATACGGACTACAAAAATTTAATACGCTTTTGTACATCTCACCTTAAGTGAAAAAATTCTTTGTAAAAGCTGTCTTTGAAGTTGAAACAGGCAGCGCATCACATGTTTACAATCTTAGACTAAGTAGCTAGTTATAAAATCAACAAAGTTGTATATATGCAAATTGTTAAATTCATCTCAAATTAAAACAATGCAATAATAACTATTAACTAAAGGCCGAGAAATAATGGTTGTTGTGATGTAAAATATAATTTTGGCAAAATGTTATTGAGCTATGGAAAAACATTAGGACACATTAACGAAACTGCAAACGGATAGAAACATACAACAGTAGGTAAAACCATTAATAACCTTTGATTTACAAATAAGAAGCAGCAGTTCCATGTATAGGTAATTAGTACACTAACATAGACATGGAGATAACAAATAGAAAGATGAAATTAACAGAACATAGTTGTTGCACGTTACTTTAGAGTGCTAGTAAAGTTTGTAGATCTTCAATCCACTTTTTCAGTTGCCTGTCTTGCTTCAAACCACTCGAGTTAGTGACGTCTATAAGGTCTCTCTCAGGCTGCTAGCATTTATGGGTTATATTAGGTCAAAGCAGTTAGGTATTTTCAAACAATTGTAGCATGTGTAGTAAACATTGATGAATTGTAAACAGTCTGTAGGGTAATTGAATATGTTTATTGGTTCTTTGCATACAGAAGTATTGAATTGTAGTTGTGAAGTTTATTCTAAAATTGGTAAGAACAATGCCGAACAAACATGGCGTAATAATGGGCTGTGCAACAAATTAGGAAGCATATGTTTCAAAATACTACTACGTTATAGGAGTAAAAAGTAATCGTTTCATCTCTTAGTTTGCATATATGGCTACCCAAAAATTTAAAGCATTATGTTGTAATATGTAAAATAACATGATTGTGCAGTACTTCTGATAAGAGTGGATTGATATGAAATTTATAATAGTGAAAACAATAGCAAACAGAAGCTGTAGGAAGAAGAGAGTAATAGAAATAAATAAAGAAGGACACAGAGATCTAGGAGGAAAGAAGTTGATGTATTTCATATATTTCCAAAAAAAAAACGATACAGCCCACTATTTATACGTGGCTAGACTTGAGCAACAAGCAACAAGCTACCACATCCTCACATGCTGCTAACAGAAAATGGTTATAACAACTTGCAAAAAAAAGTAAATGCAACAAACTTATTTCCTAACAACTGAAACAAACAAATAAAATTGCTAACAAATTGTGCCACGTCAGCATACACGGTTAGCTTGATATTCTCCTATATCATTCACCCTCCCCCATTAAGATGACTTGTCCTCAAGTCAACGAAAGAAACCAGGGAACTAAGCTTCAAAATCAGCCTTGTACACCCAAGAAGCCTCATGACTTGGTTTGCCAACCCAATGCACTAAATACTGCTCTGTAGGCTGTCCCTCACTCCGCACAACTCGACTATCCAACACAGCAGCAGGGATCATTTGAGCTTCTTCAATGTGGTCAAACCATGAAGGAATCACAGCCACTGTAGGGAGTTCACCTCTGAATGCCTTTAATTGTGAAACATGAAAAACGTTGTGGATTTTGGCTGCACTAGGGAGTTGTAACTTGTACGCAGTGTTGCCAATCTTTGCAATAACCTTAAAAGGACCAAAATATTTTGCAGCCAACTTTTGGTTGGCTCTGTAATGCACAAAATGTTGCCTGTAATTCTGAAGCTTAAGCCACACCCAATCATTGACTGCAAAGTGCCTTTCAGATCTTTTCTTATCTGCTTGCTGCTTCATTCTTAATTGTGCCTTACTCAAATTAGCTTTCAATAACTTGATCATCTCCTCTCTTTTCTGCATACTGTTATCTACTACTGCATTAGTAGATTCACCAGGCAAATATGGCAAGTGAAGTGGGGGTGGCTGTCCATATACCACCTCATAAGGTGTTTGCATTGTAGAAGTGTGGAAATGAGTGTTGTACCACCATTCTGCAACAGGAAGATACTTGCACCAATCCTTAGGCGTATCACTAGTCATGCATCTCAAATAAGTTTCCAGGCACCTATTCACCACTTCAGTTTGACCATCAGTCTCAAGATGATAAGCTGAGGACAGCTTGAACTCAGTTCCATGAAGAGAAAACAACGCTTTCCAAAATTGACTAAGGAAGATCGAATCCCTGTCACTTACTATGCTTCTTGGCCAACCATGAAGTTTGAAAATGTTGTCAAGGTAACACTGAGCAACTTCAACAGCAGAGAATGGATGTTTGAGGTCCATAAAGTGAGAATATTTGCTCAGCCGATCAACCACTACAAATATGACATTTTTACCCATAGACATAGGCAATCCAGTGATAAAATCCATGGAAATATCAGTCCATAATTGTTCAGGAATTGGCAATGGTTGCAATAAGCCAGGTTTAGCTGAAGTATCATACTTGGATGCTTGACAGATTACACATTTCCTGACAAACTGACTTACATCCCTTGTTAACCCCCTCCAAAAGAATATGCTTTGCAATCTTTTCAGGGTTTGTTCTCTTCCTGAATGTCCGGCTTCCACAGAAGCATGGTGCCACTGCATTAGTTTCTTCCTCAATACCTCATCAGGGCCAACTACAATCTTTCCATGTCTTCGGAGCAAACCATCCTGAATGCTGAACCCAGGTACTGTATGTTGTTGCTGCAACTTTATGAACAAAGCCAAAGTATTATCATCTAAGGCATAACTAGACTTGAGAGCCTCGTGTAAGTCAGAATCAACCACTGAAATAGCCATCATGAATATTTCAGAACCTTGAACCCTAGAAAGAGCATCTGCAACTGTATTTTCCTTGCCTGACTTGTACTGAATTTCATAATCAAACCCCATTAATTTTGAGAGCCAAAATTGCTGGAAAGGAGTGGAAATTTTCTGCTGCAAAAGCCATTTAAGACTCTTTTGGTCAGTTTTCACAACAAAATGTGCTCCCATCAGGTATTGCTCCCACTTTTGCACAGCAAATACCATAGCCAATAATTCCTTCTCATATACTGACAGTTTCTACCATCTAGAACCTAAAGACCTGCTGATGTAGGCAAGCAGATGATTATCTTGCATTAACACAACCCCAATCCCACTCTTAGAAGCATCAGTTTCGACCACACACTGCTTAGAAAAATTTGAAATAGCCAATACAGGGGCACTGATCAATGCTTTTTTTAGTGCTTCGAAAGCTGATTGTGCAGCATTGGACCACTCAAAAGCTCCTTTCTTCAACAATTCTGTTAGAGGCTTGCTGATTATGGCATACCCCTTAACAAACTTCCTATAGTACCCAGCTAACCCAAGGAAACTTCTCAAGTCTTTAACTGAAGCTGGTGTGGGCCATGAACTGATTGCATTGATTTTACTCGGATCTGTTTCTACGCCCTTCTCTGAGATGAAGTGGCCTAGGTACTCTACTCTCTTTGTAACAAAAGAGCATTTTCTCAGTTTGGCATAAAGGGAATGTTGTGACATTAGCTCAAATACCTCAGCCAAGTGTTTCCAGTGATCAGTCAAGGTAGGGCTGTAAACCAAAATGTCATCAAAAAATACAAGCACACATTTCCTGAGTAATGGTTTAAAAACTGAGTTCATCCAACTCTGGAAAGAAGAAGGTGCATTAGTTAGGCCAAAAGGCATAACTAAGAATTCATAGTGTCCCTGATGTGTCTTAAATGCTGTTTTAAAGACATCATTAGGGTGAATCCTTAACTGGTGATAACCAGCTCTTAAGTCCAGTTTACTAAACACTGTGGCCCCTGCAAGCTCATCAATGAGTTCATCAAGTACCGGTATAGGGAATTTATTCTTGACAGTTCTTTTGTTTAATTCCCTGTAATCCACACACAATCTCCATGTACCATCTTTCTTGCCAACTAGCACAACTGGGGAAGCAAATGGACTGGAGCTACTTTGAATAATGCCACTCTCAAGCATTTCTTGAACAAGTTGCTCAATGATATCCCTTTGTTTCAAAGGATACCTATATGGTCTGACGTTCACAGCAGTACAACCATGTTCCAAATTGATCCTGTGGTCAAAAACTCCTCTGTGAGGAGGTAAATCTTTAGGCTCTTCAAAAATTGCTGCAAATTGTTGTTTTAATGACTCCAGCTCCTCATACTCATTGCTGTCAGTAGCAAGATGTATCAAACAAGAATGGGCTACTTCATGGTATGTGTCTGCAACCTGTAATAAGCATAACTGTGCTGCATTACACATGAGTTTTACTGAAGGCCCTTCATCAGTCACTCTCATTCTCTTATTAGGTACCCCTTCCAACGTGATATCAACTCCATTGAAAGAGAATTTCATCACCAAATGCTTAAAATCCCAGTAAATAGCTCCTAAGGTGCTCAACCATTGCACCCCTAAAACCATGTCACAACTTCCCATGGGAATAAGCATAACATCGGCTGTGAACTCTTGACCAGCAATAACCCAAGTAAAACTTCTGCATATAGATTGACACAATAAGTGGTTGCCATCTGCAACTGTGATAGATTGTGTAGGGATAGTCTCAAGCTCACAACCCAACTTCTTGGCTAAGTGAATGTATAAGAAGTTGTGTGTGCCCCCTGAGTCTATTAGGATGTGTAGTGAATTTCCCTTAGTTATAGCCTTGACCCTCATTGTATGATAATTTGGGTTGCCAGATAAGGCACTCAGGGATATGCAGGGGTCTAATACTGTGTTTTCTTCCTCTTCCACCATCTCAACAATTGCGGCATCCCCCTCATCCAAACCTGGAATTTCAACTGTGAACAGCTGAGGTTCCCTAAACTGACACTTGTGGTTCTTGTCATATGGTGCATCACAGTAATAGCACAAGCCTTCGGCTATCTTCTCTGCTCTAACTTCAGCTGGGACATATTTTGTCGGTTTATAGGGTTTTTGTGTGGGTTTAAGAAGTGCTAACGGCTTCATTTGCGGAGTAGGCAGCAAGGGTGGTTTAGTGTTTAAGGGTGTAAGATTTGAGTTAAAGGTTTTTGTGGTGGAAGGGCTAAATTTTGGTGGCTTTGGTGAGTTTATGGAGATGGATTCTTCTTGCAACCTGGCATATTCAATGGCTGCAGTAATGTTTTGAGGTTTGAAAGCCCTAACAAAGGGTCTAATACCAGGTTTAAGGCCCCCAACGAAGCTCTCAAGCAAATAATTGTCAGGTAATACATGGCCATACTGCAACATCACGGATCTCAGGTTTTCAAACTCATCAACATACGACTCAATGCTTGCAGTCTGCTGCAACTTATTGAACTCCTCTACTACATTAACTCCCGATTCATCCTTAAACCTACCATTAACATCAATCACAAAATCATTCCAATCCACCACTGTTCTAGTAGATAAATAACTAGACACCCAATTTTCAGCTTTATCTACCATATTCAATGAAGCTGGTCTACTTTCTGTTCATCAGGGATTTTGCAAAGGGAAAAATACTTACAGCACTTTTTGATCCACATTCTGGGATTATGACCATCAAACTTTGGAAATTTCAGCTTAGGCATGTATCCCAATCTGGGTTGACTGAAACGATCATCCGGCCTAGGAGATCTGATTTCTGGAGCTGGCATACTCTCCTTCATACTCTGCATCATCCTTAATATTTCATCAAATTTTTGTGCTGTAGCTACGTGTTGTTCTTCAACCTTCTTTTCCAAAGCCGCAAGGTTTGCCTCCATTCTTGTTACACTTCTAGTTACAGGTGCCAGAACGAATCAGCACTGATTGATCTCAGAGTAGTGCAGCAGGTGGCTCTGATACCACTGATAAGAGTAGATTGATATGAAATTTATAATAGTGAAAACAATAGAAAATAGAAGCTGTAGGAAGAAAAGAGTAATAGAAATAAAGAAAGAAGGGCACAGAGATCTAGGAGGAAAGAAGTTGATGTATTTCATATATTCCCAAAAAAAAAGATACAGCCTACTATTTATACGTGGCTAGACTTGAGCAACAAGCAACAAGCTAGCACATCCTCACATGCTGCTAACAGAAAATGGTTATAACAACTAGCAAAAAAAAGTAAATGCAACAAACTTATTTCCTAACAACTGAAACAAACAAATAAAATTGCTAACAAATTGTACCACGTCAGCATATACGGTTAGCTTGATATTCTCCTATATCAACTTCAGCATTATACATGTATATAATTGTACAATATATATAATGATTAATTTTTCTATTTGTTTGTCTCTATAGCTGCAGATCACATTTCAGTTTGACGCACAAAATATTACATAGGTTGATGTAAATACTTTGATACTTATGCGTTTCCATGATCCTGTTTCCGCAATCCTTTTTATCCACATTGCGTAGTTGTCTCGATGTTGGATGATTGAAATTGTCATACTTTGTTTTCTTCAGCCTTCATAGACAGAAATTTTTGGATGTAGTCTAATATTTTAGTTAGATGAAAATTACTCGAACTTTAGTTGATGTTAGTTTCAAAGTTCAATAGTTGTAATAAGACAATTAAAAAGCCAAATTTTTTTGTAAATTTACTACTTGACGGTTAATACATTATGGGCAGGTAAAATTTTGAAAAAAATTACATTGTACGTTGAATTATATATATATTTTTGATAAGTTTACCTAAAAAACAATGTCAATTATGCATGATATAAAAGTTAAGAATTTGGCAACGTATATAAAATACTAAATAACGAACACACTACTAAGCTATTAATTACCGAAAGTTTACACACCCGTTTGTGCTTAAATCCGGGAGCTTCCTTTGTCATGTATTTGTGTAAAATATATAAGAGTTAGCACATTTCCAACAGACAAACATAGTTGCGAGCAGTGACATATAATGCTCGTTGAAAAACTGACTACTGCTGAATCTTTGAAATCTTTGAAATTGATAATTAAATTATGATGCTTAGTACCAAGGCCGGGTCCGTGGGTTGCCTTAGACAGCTCTCAAGTCCGTGGGTTGCCCTAGACAGTTCAAAGGTAAAGAAAAAAAAAATCTATGCAATGGGAGTTGATCCCATGACCATAGCATTAAGATTGCCACATAGAACCACCACGTAAACATACATTTCATTAACAGCATATAATGCAGAGAGTATCATTTTTAAAACATCAAATTATCACAACCCCATCCCGTTAGGGGGTTGCCCTAGGCGGCCGCCTGGCTAGCCAGAATCGGGTCTGGCCCCAGAACCGGGCTTGCGTAGTACAACAAAAGGAAATGAATATGAAAAAAAAGATATAACAAAATAAAGCCACCTCATGGCTGAATTCACAAATCTCAAAGACAACTCAATCTTTAGCCTTGATCAGATTGAAGGATCTTCTCCTTCTTCTACATCCCTTTCTTCTCCTCCATCGGATCCAATTATGCATTCACAATCAATTTCTTCAAAAATTGCTCCCGAATTTGATGAAGATGGATTTCAAAATGTCCAGACCAGAAAAAACAGAAGTGAGAATCAAAAGCATCGATCTTGAATCGGTTCAAAGCAAGTGAGCTTGAATAAGGAAAATACAAATCATTCAAAACAATTTTTCAGAAATGCTAATCAAGAATTTCCCAATTCAAGAATCAAAGAGAATTCAATAAACTCGTCAAAATATGTTGAAACCCCCTCTCAGCCTGGTTTGTATACAGATTCACAAATTAGAAATTCAAGAAATTATCTAAGAAACGGTCAGTTATTGGATAAATTTGATTCTCAATTCAATATTAACCTGAATAAAGCCTCATCATGGGCTGATATGATCAAGAAAGGGGATCAAACTCTGAATCTGATCTAAAATATGTTGCTCCTCTCTTAATCAATAATAAGAAAATCCTAGTTGTGAATGCAGAGGCCAGCAGAAGGGCAGAAAACAAGTGTTGTCATTCAGTTATTGCCTATGTTTTTTACAGCAGACCCGCTTATCATCATTTCAAGGCTGTTATTGCAAAATCGTATACATCCACTGGTAATTTTGATATATTTACTCGTAATAATGGGTTTTTTATTATCAGGTTTACAAATGCAACAGATTGTGAAAAAACTATTAATGGAGGTCCTCATTTTATAAATGAAAAGCTCATTATTATGAAGAAATAGAATAATAAAATCAATCTTGATAAAGATTTGCTCTCTATTATGCCAATATGGATTAGACTTTATGAATTGAATCGTAGATTATGGGATAAAGAAATAATGAGTACTATAGCTGGCATTGTGGGTATTCCTATTAAATTAGATGAACATACAGCCAAAGAATCAAGACTTTCTTTTGCTACAATATTACTGGTAATTAAAGCAAATGCTGATTTACCAAATGAAGCTTTTATTTCAATACATGATGGGGAAAATTTAATGCAAAGCATATAATATGAATAAGCCCCTAGATGCAAATCATCTTGCTATTTTGGACATACCATTGACAATCGTGTCACCAAAATGGTCTGGAAAGAGAAACAAAACAATTAAGAAAAATCCGATGTTGACAGCAGTTTCACGAAGGAAAAAGGAGATACATTGCCAAACAAAACATTAGAAGCAAATAATGGATCTATCTATCTATCTTTGAATGAAAATAATAATAGTACTAATGAATCAATTATTGTTCAGGAATCCACTCAAGAAATGGAAATTCAAGAAGGCAGTAAGTCACAAAGTTTGGGTGAAAAAAATATTGAAACTTTGAAGAGTATTTCAAGAATTCGTCTTGAAGCAAATGCAAATAGGAATAATGCAACAACCCAAATCAAGGAAAATAATTCAGAATCAGCAAACATGAACATAGATGATAGTTCATATATTAATGTTATTCTCAGTAAAGAAGCATCTGAAAATCCCAATATTAGTCATGTTTCAACACACCTTTTCTCTCATACCACAAATCGAAGTTTAGAAATCAGTCTGCAAAAGGCAATCAATTTAGTAGCAACCTCCTCTTCAATATCAAGGAAAAACAAGAAAGATAAAAAGGAAAAAAGAAGAGGCAAAATGAAAATTATTAAAGACATAGTCACTGAAGAAAGCATAGAAGATATTGACGAAAGTGACTTCAAAAGAAATTACATCTCTAAAAACTCAAAGTGGGAAGAGCAGCTCGAAGCAATTAGCAAAACAACATATAAGAAAAAAGGAAAGGTGATGGAGACTCTGGTGGAGGAGAGCAGCCACAGTGCATAGCCGCTCTTCCTTTGTATCCTTTGTGTATCCTTTACTAATAATATTATTATCATTATGTCGATAATCTCATGGAATGTTAGAGGGCTTAACTCTCCAGAAAGGAAATTAGATTTATCTAATCTTCTTATGTCTTTAAAACCCAGTATTGTTGGACTACTTGAACATAAATTAGACAATTCAAAAATTGCTAATTTACATACTAAAAATTTATATAATTGAAAAATTATTAATAATAATCAAATGAGGGAAAATGGTAGAATTTTGGTCATTTGGGATCCTAATATTTGAGATATCTTTCAATATATTATGAATTTTCAGTTTATTCACTGTAAGTGTGTAAACAAAGGTGGTTTGTAATTATAAATTACTTTTGTTCATGCTTCTAACAGTAAAACTGAAATACTATCTCTTTGGAATAGTCTTGAACAAATTAACTCTAATATGAGTCATCCTTGGATTATTACTAGTGATTTTCATACCGTCGTGCATAGTTTTGAGAAAAAGGATGGGAATCGTATTCCTTTTAAAAAAAAAACTTGAAACATTACATAACTTTCTTCTTAAAACTGGTTTATATGAACCAACTATCTTTGGAAATGCTTTTACTTGGAAGTCTGGAAAATTTTAAAAATATCCATTGTAAATTAGACAGAATTCTTATAAATCATGTTTTTACGAATTATTTTAAAGATTTCAAATGTTATACCCTTCACCATGCTATCAGTGATCATACTCCAATTCAAATCTATCTAACTCAAAACAATAATATTAGGAATAACATTCCTTTTAGATTTGTCAATGGCTGGGTATATGAGGATGATTATAAAGACTTAATAAAAAATTGCTTAACCACAAAAGTTCTGGGCACTGCCCAATTCAAATTCAATAAACTTCTTCATATTACTAAATGAAATCTAAAAATCTAGAATAAAAACAGAATTAATAATGAAATTAAAAACATCCGGGATGAATGTGAGCTTAGATAGAATGAATTAGACAAGGATTGCTCAGAAATAAGGTTAACAATTTTTTTTAATCCCAAAATAAAGTGGTCAAGTCTCTCCATGTGCAGTGTATCAATTTAAGGCAGAAAGCAAAAATAGACCGGTTAATACATGGTGACGAAGCTAGCAAATTTTTTAATGCTAAAATGTCTAGTAGGAAATACAGGAATGATATTGGAAAAATTATTGATGTTAAAGTAATTTAATTAATGACTTGTCTTGTATTAGGAAGGCAGTCATCAATTTTTTTAGTAATCAATATAATACCAATCTTTATTCTAATTCCCTCCCTAATATTGAGCCTAAATTTCAAGTTAATGAAAATAGTCATGATATTCTAATAGCCCCTATCAGACTTGAGGAGCTTGAAAATATCATTTTTAACTTCAATAATGATAAAATCCCAGGACTAGATGGCTTTGGTGCCAGGTTTTATAAAACTCATTGGAAAGAACTCAAATTATTTTTATTTTATTCTATCTCCGAATTTTTTAGGACTGGTAAATTATTAAAAAAAAATCATACTTTTATTACTTTGGTCCCAAAAGTTCAAATTCCCAACAGTTTAGAAGACTATAGGCCAATTTCATGTTGTAACTTCATTTACAAAATTATTTTTAATATTTTATGTAATAGGATAAAAATATTTTTAAAATACCTTATTTCTGAAAACCAAAGTGCTTTCATTCCTGGCAGATTAATTGTTGAAAACACTTTGCTTGCACAATTGATAAGGAACTTTACTAATAGTAACAAAAATCTCATGTGTGTCAGAATTGATTTACATAAAGGTTTCACACAAAAAATAGACATTTCATTATTTTTATGATGAAACAAATGGGCTTCTGCAATAAATTTTATGCTCTTATCCTTGAATGTATTAACAATGTTTCTTATTCTATTTTGGTACATGATTCTCCTAATGGATTTATACAAAGCAATAGGGGAATTAGACAAGGATATCCACTTTCTCCATATTTATTTACTATTGTTATGGAATATTTCTCAATTCTTATGGAAATTGATCTTATAAAAGGAAATATTTAACCAATTAGTAGAACCAACCATATATTACGCATTTGTTATATGCTGATGATTTGCTTATCTTTTTGAATGTAGACACACAAAGTGTAAAGTCCATTGCAGATATTTTTGATAAGTTAGAAGAGCATATAAGGTTAAAAGTCAATGAATTCAAAAGCAAAATATATTTTAGTAAAGGTTGCTCCAGTAAAATGGACATTTTAAATATATTAAAGTTCAAGGAGGGTGATCCACCTGTTAAGTACTTGGGTCTTCCTCCCAGTTTTAACCAAATCAATGACAGAGACTGCACAAGGTTATTAGACATCATTCAAAATAGATTTGAAGGGTGGGCTAGCAAATTTCTGTCATTAGCTGGTAGAATTGAGTTAACTCAAACTGTCATCATTGTAATCATCATGTATTAGATCCAAGCCTACAATATCCCTATAAAAGCAATTCACAAAATTGAAAAAAATTGTGCAAATTTCATTTGGAAAGGAAAACAACACAAAATTGCTTGGGAAAAAGTATGTTTATCATAGAAATCTGGTGGTTTGGGCCTGAGAGACATCAATGAATTGAGAGAAGTGTGTAAACTCAAATTATTCTGGAAATTTTTAAATGGCAATTCATTATGGGCAAGGTGGATGAAAGCAAAGTATCTCAAAAATAAGAATTTTTGGACTACTGGTGTTGAAAATCATCACTCTTTTGTTTGAAAAAATATTCTCAACAGCAGAGACACTAGTTTGGAAAGGAAATTTAAAAATGAAATTCAGACTAGTTTGTGGTTTGATCCTTGGATACATGGAAAAACATTAGTTAGTCTTGTGGGACGGAACAACTTATATTTGTTTGGTGAAGTCAATGGAAAAGTCAGTTGCATCATTCAAAACAGAAGGTGGAATGCATTTTGTCATCCAGCTACTTCTATTTTCAATACAGTCATTAATCAAATTACAATTGACCCTAATCTTCCAAAAGAAAAGTGGAAATGAAAACCATCTACAAAAGGATTTTTCTCCTTCAAAAAAACTCTAGAATTTGTAAAAGGTCATGAAGCTGAAGTGGATTGGCACAATGTTATATGGAATAAATCAAATTGTCCAAAATGTCCCACTGTGCCTATTTTTCAATTATTAACAGGTTTCCTACTAGGGATAGATGCCTAAAATGGAATAAAAAAGGGGATACAATATGTCTACTTTGTCGAAATGAAACTGAGTGTATCAATCACTTATTTTTTGACTGTACTTACTCAAAATATATTTGGTTTATTGCCGAAACAAAGCTCAAAATTAACCAAAATAAGGCTGTTCAGATTATCAGAGAAAGCATCAACTATATCCAACAAAACTTCAAAGAAAAATCCAAGGAATTCGAAAAAGCTAGTATTATGCTTACCGCAACAATCTTTCATATTTGAAAAGAAAGAAATTAAAGACTTCACTCTCAATCAGAAACAGAAAGCATTCAACTTTGGAAGAAAATTGAATTAGATAGCCAGATTCTTCTCGGTAAACAAAGGAATCAAAGCAAATATTCAAACAATTCAAATCAAAACAATTGGCACGTAGATAAATATGAAGAGAGTTCAGAATTTTTCTTACAGAGTGGGAAAATCACTTTTGATTCTCCCAATGTGAGGCATCTTCATTACAATGGCAGTCATTGGATGGAAAAGCCTTTGAATAATGATAATTCCAGTTCCAGATTAGTCAATACTGGTGGCAGCCACTTCTACCATCACAATAGGAATGGCTCCTATAATATAAAGGGAAGAATCGTTAAATATAATTTTTTTATATCTAATAATTAGCATTATTTGAGCCCTAATAAATGTTCTTTCATACCTGATAGGGGTGGAAGCTACCACGCACACAGTATTCATGATCAAATGAGCAATTATCTAAGCATGGATAAAAATTGGCAAGCGACAGTTAATATCGACTATGATTTTAGTGCTCCACACTCAAGAGATAAAAATACATTTATCAACAGACACTTATCTAAAGAGGGTTACAGAGATTGGACAAGCAACTGCTCAAGTAGTTTCTTCCAGAACAATAACATGTCAACTGATAATTGCAAGGGAAGTATCCAGGCTCATTTTAATTATAAGGACATTAATTTAAATATTTCAAATCCTAAGCCTACTTTATTTTTACCTAACTGTTCTGGAGGTTACTGCATAAATTGTAGCCTTCGAGAGCATGATAAAAAGCTTCACTAGGCTGTAAATGATCAAAGATCAGGCTACAACCACTACAGGAGTAATATCAACAAGAAAAATTTTCACTTATCTAATTGGGAGAGGGGTGAAAGTAGCTGGATGTCTGAGAAGGCTTATTCAACCAATTTGGAACATAACAACAACAAGTTTGAAACTTGTACCGCCAAAGCACCCAAAGATTTCTACAATCCATTAAGTTGTGCCAAGCTTATTCCGAATTTAAGGCGTAATAAAGCTTCAAGTAAAAGAATACACTCGCGAATTGAAGTTGAAGGTAAAACCATCCAAATAAATGATTTTCACTCCATTTCAGAGTTACGTGGGTTGAATGAATCTGAGATGAAGTATTGGAAGCCTCCTTAAGCACTTAAACTGGATTAAGTGAGTTATTTTTTAATTTTGTTGCTAGATCTCTCAAAGTTCAGCCATTATTTTGCTTGATTTTTTTTGTCATTAGAGGAGGCGTTATTTTACCCTAACTCGATTAGGGTTTGGGATATGAGTCAATAGAGTATATGTGGTGTTGTTTCGGGTATTTGGTCTGTTACCCAATTGCATTTCTTCCTTTTGTTACTTATTAGGCTCAGCTCATTCACCTATTTTCAAAAAAAAATGAATATTTCATTACCATATACAGAAGTACATACCATACATTCATAGCAAAAACATATCCCCAAACTATAAGAAATACGAATGTATTCGAATTTAGCAACAGTTCAAGTTGAACGTGGGTGGAAACCACTATGTCTTTCATCTAAAAATTTATATAGAAAATAAGCATTTTTGTGATTACATGAAATTTTAAATATATTAAAATATGAGATAAGCTATGTAGTATGTATACTTAAACTTAATGCTTTTTCAAGGCATATGGTGCGCTTAGTAGTATGTCTTACTCTTAGTTTTGTGGAATCAAATGAATGAGAAGATGAATTAACATATGGTAACCAATAAATGTACCCAAAGTTGTATAATACATCGTAGTACTTGAAATTTTTAAAAACACTGAAGCCCCAGTAAATATAATTTAATACTTGATCATAACCTATGTATCGCAACCTCATCTTCTAACACTTTAAAATAATTATTGTATGCATCTCGAACCTTAAAGCAACAAAGTTAAATGGTGAGTTTTATTATCAATTTTTAGAATTTGTAACCTAATAAGCAAATCAACCATCGCAAATTGCAGAAATTGGTTTGTATAATGACTGTTATAATTTAGTGCAACGTGGAGAAATAAAAGTAGCAACAGTGCACTGATAAGATCTCACCTTTACTAATTGTATGACCAATTGATGGAAAGAAATGGGTCAATCATGTCATACAAAGTCAGCTTAACCAAGGAATGGTTGATTTGAAAGTAACTAGTCCAATTGTTTGCACAAAAAGTAGACGAATACTTCCAATCGAATTTGTAACATTAAAGAAAATAGAAAGAAAATATTTAAAGTACACGTAGACTGGTAGTAGTTCAGCCATAACAAGCCTATGATCACTTTTCATTTTTATTCCTCTTTTTATATTTCAGCTTTTACAAGGATTCAGATGCTAAATACAATGATTTATAATTAGATAATATAGTTCTAAGGCTCTGCTAGGCTATTTATGTTCGACAGAGTCTGATGGCTTCCAAAAGCTATCCACATGGCTCTTGGAAGCTTGGATATTTTTAGAAGTGAAGAGGTAGGGGTCGTCGCGGTAAATCAGGTAGTTTCCCTGTATAACATGATCGGTTCAGTCATCTTTATATATATAAGATACGATCAAGGGTTTCCTTATATATTTAGATTTCATTCCTTAAATTCCTTTCTTTGTTCAGCTGAAATAACCTTGTTCGGTGGTTGTCGGACTAAAGGGTAGACGTGGTGCTTTCCTAGCTAAGTGCAGTAAAGCATCCCACTCGATTCAGTTCGGTGATGGGAGGGGCTCGGTGATGTTTAATCCGGCATAGGAAGGAGGTGTGGTGGTGCTCCTTAGTTTTGCTAAAATAGCGTTGTACGCTGAGAATCCATCCTCTATAATGAAAGTTTGTTTTCATATGGTTGATCTGGGACGGGTTCCTAGCTCGACAAATAAATCCATTGTTCCTAAGGGCATTACGCCCTCTCCTATGAAATCATGCAGTGGCCGGTTGCACGGCGTGACATTTTTCATCGATAAACCCATCATATCAAATGCATCTTTGAATTGGTTGTTCACTGAACTTTCGCTATCTACCAAGATCCAATGTAGCTCTACTAGGCCGAGCATTGTTGAAATAACCATGGGGTCCATAAAGTGTTTACTATTTACCATACTAGTCGTTATTTTTCCACTTCAGCCCAACTTTTATCAGCTATATGTGGTCCTATGGCTATGGTTTAATCATCAATCTCCTGTTGTTTTCACGGTTAGTACTAGTTCCTTCTCTTCCATTTTCCAACAGGAGTTGCCTTGGGGTCTGCCGCACAGGAGGGATGAGCATTAGGATTTCTAACATATTCTTCGACTTCTACTTTTCGATGTATTCCTCTATAAGATCTTGTAAATGTAAACATTTGTTAGCATCATGTCCATCAGATTCGTGAGACCTACAATACTTTCCAATGTTGTCAACTTCAGTCTCCTTTCTCCACGGAGGCCTATTTTGTTTAAATTCTGCTTGCGTTTCAAGGTAGATGTTTTTTATGATGTTGTTCAGGCAGTTGTAAGCATCAAATCGACTTCCAAGCCTGAATCTCCCCCGTTCCATTTTCTTTCCACTAGAACCGCTTTGAATATTGCTTTTTTTTTCTCGACATAACCATCTCCGCTATGCTTAGCCATAACGATCACACTATTGGATGCCTCCGGTCATTTGACAACTGCGCTGCCTATCACATGAACATGGCTTTGCCCAACCGCATATACTTTGGTGCTTTATAGAAGAAATTTTGTTAAGCGGTTCGTTTCTCCTTTGTTAATCTTTGGGCTATCTTTGTATCTAGGTGCACATCACTGCACAACACCATAGGAGTTAGTCGCTCGTTTGGATTCTAAGCGCTAGCCACTATGGTGTTGAAGCAAGTTAAGTACTGCCGTAGTGTTTCACCCTTTCTTTGTTTCACATCCAATAATAAATATGAATCCTTGGGCTACTCTATATGAACTCGGTATTGGCTGATAAACTTTTCCTTTAACATTTCCCATGGTGAGTCAAGAGGAAGGCATCCAAACCACATAGTTGCTAAGTTTGGGAAGAATAAGGGAAAACGCTATATATGTTGCTAAGTCCTCCATTGCTCTATTCATCAACAAGTGTTGTATGTATTGCTGCAGATGTACTATTGAATCAGTTGTAACAGTCCTGCTTTTTATGCCATAATAATAATTTAATCAATATAATAATGTTTGAATTTGATTTTTGGTAACTGTTATTTTTAGAATATATTCCTACTTAATTTAAGGTTATTTAAATATTTTTGTTTTAATAAATTGAAATAACTTATTAAATTTTTTTCAAATAATATGTTAAAATTGAATATAATGTTTTAATGAACTATTAAGTAGAAATAAACAAATATTGGATTGAAGGAAATTGTGTACTTTTCTAAATATGTTTTATAATGAAGTGTAAATCAATTTATATTGAATTGAAATTTATTTATAAAATAAATGAGGAAGTCTCTTAAAAGAAAAAGGAAAGGCAAGCAAAGAAAAATAATTAAAACAAGCCTAAAATTAAGCCTAAGCCCTGTTGCAAAACCCATCCTCCTCTACTACTAAACCCGACCTGGTTAACAAAATAAAACTCATTCCCATTATTGCCCTGACCCCTCTAGATAACTCTTGAAACCCAAATCGTGACATTTTAAAAAAAGGAAGAAATTGTGCTTGAGTTGCTCGGTCTCAGCAATGTCGACGATGGAGGGTGCTATAAGTAGGTGGTGAATGTTGGAGCATGGCTTTAGGGAAGACGGTGTAGGGTCGCGCAAAGTGGGCCGTGGTTAGGAATTTTGCGACGATGGTGCAGCAACATGATTTGGTGTTGGGCTGAGCATGAGGCTAAATATGGTGGAGTAGGGGTGTGTGCAACCTGATGGCGGCGTAGGCACTACGAATGGCTAGCAAAGCCACGATCAAAGGCACCAATGACGATTGGCTTAGTGGAACGGATGACAGAAGTATTGTCATTGTTTAGTTGCTTTTTAGGTGCTCACATGGTATTTCAATGAGTTTCTATTTTACTCTCACATTTATGTCCAAATATCAATGCACGTCCTAAGTTTATTCTGTATACCATGTGAATTGTTTAGGATTGATTGAAGTTTGGGTAGTTGGTTGATTGTGCTGATTGCAAGTGTCAATTTGTGAACATAACTCTATCCGATTGCAAATTGAACTATGTGTGTGTGTGTGTGCCTTTGTATATCAATGTGTATATTTTATTGAAGATCGGAGTTTGACAGAACTCATAGTTGATATGTTCGTAGGGTAATTTTACTCCATAAATTTTAAATTTTAGTATTTATTTATTTCTTGTTAAAAAACATGTTTGAAATGCTTTGAGTAATTATTTAAGGGTTTCAAATTTTTATTAAAAGTATTTTGTAAATAATTTTCAAATTTTTTATCCAATTTAGCTATTTCATATCTAAAATTCAATTTTTAATTATGTATACAAATATAATTTCCTTTCGGTTATAAATCCTTTAAATTTCACTATTATAATATTATAAATTTGAAATTTATTTAAAGGCAAAAATCAAAATATATTATTATTTTATATAATATATTAATAAAGTAATTTTTTATTTTGAGGGTTTTGATTATAAATGTTGTTTTAATATTTTGGATGTGTTTTCAAGCATTTGAAAATAAAGTATTAATTTTTAGAAATAATTATAAGGTATTGGATATGTTCTGAATAAATAAAAATATCTTTCTATAATATGAGAATTTCAAATATGTTATAATTTAAAGGAAAATGTTTTATTTCTAATTATTTTGAGTATAGAGTGAATTTTTTAAATTATATTCTATGGTCTGGTATAAATATAATTTATTTTGAAGTATTATATTTTTTTGAAAATAGTAAGGAAAGACTTCTATAAAGGATATTTGGTTTATAAAGTGATCTTCAATGTTTTAAAATGTATATAATAAAGATTTGATAGAGAATAATGATATTTAATCTTTATTTCAGTATGATACAAATATGTATTTGTATTATTTAATATGCAAATATTTTGAAGGTTTTATTATTTTTAAATTATAAAATTTAATTACGTAGTTTAACTACATTTTATATATATAATCTCTTTCCAAATTTAAATTTGAACGTTTTGACTGTTTTCATTGTATGTAACGAGAAATCTGATAAAATAGAGCTATAATACTGTATGTTATGGGAATTTCGGCAATATTTGTTTGGTTATTCTTTGGACTCGTTATATAGAATAATATTATGTGAAAATTATAAATTGTGAGGAATTTGGTAGTAATCCATTTGGTATGGAACACACGGTAACAGTTTTCCAGTTACTCTTATGACTCTTGATATCAAATACTATGGAGGAGCGAGTGTGATATGCAAGCACTGAATAAATGGAATAGTAACACATGGAGGTATGGGATGCCTTTGTGATATTTATTCAATTATTCTTCGCTCATGGTTGACACTCATTCGGGGATAATGAATTATGGGTACGAGGTAGTTCACGGGTTTGAGCTAGGTTGGAGCACTAAGCTTTCACCTATTAATAGGTATACGGCCTTTACCAATGACATACGCCTGGCTATTGGGTTGGAGTGAACTAGATTAAGCTAGTATCCACCTTAGCGACCTGATCACGGGGTTGTGCCCCACATCTGCGACACACTATAGTATTTACAATATGGTGGTTAACCTTTTTCCCATTGTGTCATCTAGGACAACAGTCTATTGTCATAGGGGAAG
Organism: Allium cepa; assembly: GCA_030765085.1. Taxonomy (NCBI): domain Eukaryota; kingdom Viridiplantae; phylum Streptophyta; class Magnoliopsida; order Asparagales; family Amaryllidaceae; genus Allium; species Allium cepa. Next base: position 822,222,294 of record CM060935.1, on the reverse strand, counting down.
GAGCCAGGTCATTATCGAATCCTCGCGTTGACGAACACACATGTGCATATTGTCACGATTACCATAGGGGTAGCTGAAGACTGTAGAAGAGGATCTAGGTGGATAACCTATATGCTCCTAGACTAGGCAGATGGCCATTGGTCTCTCATCTTGTTCTTGCCTGAATGATAAACTGATGTATATTTATGCATCTCGTATACGGTGATGAGATATGATCCTACCTGCGAACGATCATTTCCCATATCCTTTTTTGGGATGGATTTGCCATTATATTTTCATAGGCATGTGTTGCCAATTATATTATTCATCAGCGGGTTTTTCCATTTATCTGTTTTGGATATATAGAGGGTTAATTCTTACATTTTATGAGATTGACAGACCCGGGAATGTTAATTTATATCTTTTTTGGGAATTATTGTGTTAGCCCTATTTTACTTGTTGATTTCTCATATTGGTGATGATTTTATGTATGGATGACTTACCCATTTGATATTATTTTTATTATTTCACTTAATTTATATGGGCGATGGAATTTTCGTATGCATGGTTTATGGTTGATGCGATTCTTGAGATTTTGATGCTGTAGATGATATTATTTTTATACCATGCATATTATTATGAGATATTTTGACATCTACATGTTAAACATAATCTGACCCGTATGTTATTTATATGATACTTAGGTCTGGCTGAGACATTACAGGTTCAGGGACGATGAGAGCAGCTTATGTTTTTTTGGTATAGAGGAGGCTAGTATTCAATGTTGCTGTACATCATCTTGTATTATATAGTCTCATGCATGTATATCCTTATATTGTATACTGGACACACCTTATATATTTTATGTTATATCATATTACAACGATACCGTCTCTATTCATGATTGTTTATTGTTTATTGCATATTGTGTATTATTCTATCTTGGAGATGCACATGTTTATTGCTTTGTGCCGATACTGAGTATGCATAGGTGAGCTATTTATTTGATTTTGAAATATGTACCGGTGTCAGCCCAAGGGAATATTCATTTATGACAACCCAATATCGCCTCATTTACGGCATTTTCTCATAGTATTACCTAGTACTACTCTTGGATGGTATGGGTATAGAGATGCGGTGTTTCATCAGTCAGGCCTTGATAGGGGTCCATGGTGGGCATTTGAAAACTTTTAGGGTTTGGACGGTTTCTATCTCCATGGAAAATAGGCTGTCAACTCTCGCTCCAATTCTCCTTTCTGCTTTTTCACGACATACACATTACCTTATAATCCATGCCATTCCGTCCTCTGGTTCAGTGGATGAACGGAGCTGCGACGACATCTCCCTCCAGAGTCAAAAATTGTTTTACTTTTTCTATGATGACTTGTTCTATGGTCCCACCTCCGATCTTGGCTTCAGAATCGTTCACAATGGTAAGTTCGCCTTTTGCCAACTACCACTTCTGCTAATACTGGAGAGCGTCGCCTAGATCGGAAGGTTCAGCCATAGCCGACCCTTGTCCACTACCTCCCTTAATCGATTTGATGCCGAGCTGGTCCATGAGCGCGACATCGAGATGAATCCTTGCTCGATCCACTTTCTCTACGTTCATTCGTCTCGCTCCTCTATTTTCTTGATCAGGTCTTTTCTAGAGTACGACCTCCTTCGCCTCCTGGACCCTCTAGACTAGGATCGCCTTCTCGCTTCAGTTTATATGCGGCCAGTTATGTCTGCCTCAAGCGTGTCATGATTTGGTCCATAAAGCTGGCAGCATGGCAGCAACCAAGTATCAAGTTTTGGCATAACTCTATCCAAGTCACATCTAGTGAAAATGTCTGGTCCTGGAATACTAGGTCAGTGGTTGTCTGGTTGGCGTTCCCATTGGTGGCATTAGGCTTGCTCTTAGATTTAAGGGGCATGCTAATAAATAGGTTCTCGGTGAAAGCATAAAAAATGTTTGTACGAAAAGTGGACAAACACCTCTAGTCGAATTTATAGTAGTGAAGAAAATATAAAGAAAATGTTAGAAAAGTAAAGTACATATAGATTTATAACGGCTCAACCATAACGGGCCTAGATTTGATGACAACAATAAATTTCTAACTTATATTGAGCACTAATACCTTGAAATATGGTCTTGATCCTAACTTTGTTGATTTGGAATAAAAGAGAACTGATCGAATCAATCTTTTTATATCAATGTTGCTATAGCGGGTGCTAAAATGTCTTAATTTAAATGGTATAGTGGAAAATAGCAAGGCTTAAAACATATCTATTGTTTAATAACACTATATTGAAAAAACATAGCGGTTGAAGAGCGCTATGCGCTATAGCGGGCATTTTGCGGGGCTTTAGCAGGGCTATAACTGCACAACACTAGACAAGAATTCTTGTCTGATGGCTTCCCTATCGGACAAAGAATTTTGTCCAGTGTTCTATGTAGCGAATAGTAATTCATGTTAAGTGGTGTGCCTTTGGGACATGAGTTTATGTTTGATGGTGAAATCATGTTCAGTGATGTGCCTACCGGGCATGAATTTATGTTAGGTAGTTTCACCATCGGGCCGAGTCCAGCAGGCTTAGCTAGTATGCTTCCCTCAATCTTCTTACCTTCTTACTTTTGCTTGGCTTCTCTCGTAGCTCTCATATGTCACTTGCCTTCATCTTAACCCATCTTGTTGTGCTTGACTCTTCGGGCGCGATTACCCATAACACTGGTAATGTAGAGAAAGTTTGTCTCGTTAAGGGAAACCCTATTTTCTTCTAAATTGCAGTTTTGCGAATAACCAACAATCTTCAGCACCGTCGAGAAAACTAAATTTGTTTATGATTTAAGGTTGAAGGCAGAGGATACCAAAATAACAACAAAATGCAACTACTTATATTCATTATGGGATGTGGGGTTTTAATAGGGTAGAGAAGGCAGAAAATATAGGAACATTAACCGACTTTGGGGAAGGGAATGGTGTAATATGGTTGAAAATTAGGGCTAATTTAAATTATTCCTGCCATTTTTTGATTTTAGGGTCCGAAATGTGAAGAGTTGACAAACACCATTGTCCAAGTGGTTAATTGATTCGGCTTTGGTGTAAGAGGTCACAAGTTCGAAACTTGCTTCCGAACGTTTATTGACATGGGATATGTTGTCCCAATGATTTATTGTTTATAAAGTACCATTTCAAAAAAAAAATGTGAAGAGTTCTTGAGAAAAGGAAGGAAAAGTTAGAGATGTGGGAAGATGGATTTGCACATAAACGGTAGTTTTTTATTTTATTTTTTATTTCATTTACGTTAGGAAAAGGAAATGAAACAGAGTGGAGAATTTTGAAAATACAGAATTGTATAATGACGCATATGCAATTTTGAAATTCTGCTTTTAAGGTTAAGTTATAGATACAAAATAAGTGTGATTCTTTTAGAACTCAAAAGATGCCTTAATTGGATACCACGAATTTTTTATTGATAGGTATCGTTTTTATTTATATATTATTGAACACAAAATTCAATTTTTTCACTCGGTTTTAAACTACCCTGTGTATCTGATTTTTAACGGCTTTTCACAATCATCGGTTATTTGTAGCCATTAGTGTACAACCATACACGGTTTTATACTATCGTATAGTGATAAGCAGTCGAATAATCTTTAGTCAACTATTTGATATAAGCAGAATAATTTATGGTATTATTAAGTATATAAGTAAAATTTGTATATTGGCCGTTGCTGAGGGGGTCTGAAGAGATTTTCTTAATACGCGCTAAGTTAAACGATGCATGCACTTATTTGTTAAAAACAAGGTTTGAATATTCAAGTTTACGTTTAAACGTGGAACTAGAAGAAGCAACTGCCTCCTCCTTTCTTTTGTCACCTCCATCTACAGGCCCACATCAATTTGTATTTGCTGTTATGCAAATCAGCGCCCATGATTGCGTTACTACTCCAGATGGGCCACATTAAAACTAAAGCCCAGACATTTAGGCACCCATGCGTCATAGCCCACCACATTGAAGAAGCAAGAATCAACAGATTGAAGCCCGCTTCACCAACTGAAGCCCATATTTCATGGACTTTCCACATCCTCAACAGAACATTGCCAATCGCGTCAATTAGTTTTATCACAGTCGATAGTATTTCCTGTTTTATTTGTAAATGTTAGCAAAATAAAATTTGTCTCCATTAATTTTTTTTTCTTTTTGAAATTTGCTATTTTATTTTAATTTTTCTTCTTCCATGTTAAACAGATCAGCAGTTTATTTTACTGTGATTGAGAATATTTAGCACAAATTTATATGCCAAATTCTTTTCTGATTAGATTAGGATACATTAAAAATTATTTTGAATTTTGGTTGATCTTTAGTACAAGTTTACCAACCAAAACATGTTGAACAATTTTCATATTTATACGTTTGCTTTCTCTAAAACAATTCTGCTTTCTCGTCTTGTATGAACTAAAAAGTAGTTGCAGTGTCCGACATTATTGGCTTATGTTGGTCGTTACCATTTGACATATCCGAATCGACTTAGGTTTGGTCATAGTCAAAACTATAGAATATCTCATTATAAATAAAGGTCATGGTCAAACTTAGGAAATTATTTGCTAACTCGTTAATAACGTTTGTAACCTGACCTCATCTAATTACGCCGTCTTTCGTCCTACCAGTTTTGCCATTTTATAACAAGAATCAATCAGTTAATTATGAACCGTAGTTTAATTCCAGCGTTAGCCGTTAACTTTATTTCCATTTTCAACTTTTTCTACCGAAACATTAAGAAACATAGCTTTAGTGTTTAATCAAAAATAACATGCAGCTGCAATTGCAATCACAATCCGGTGGTTTAAACTTACACGAATTTTAAAAACTTACTTATGTTCATTACGTTTTTACGTATATTGTATTTATATTTCATCTTCTTAAACTTATAACTTGTAACAATAACATAGTAGACAAATATGAACATTATACTAAGAAAATAGAACGCAATAACAAATAATATTTAACGTTAAAAATTGAAGACATAACATATAACAAAAACATAAAATATAACACTCCATCTTTATGCTCATACTATGCAAGTGTATTACAGAGTAATACTATCAAATAATATGAAAAATAAGGCTATATGGTACATATGTGAATATTCCCTTGAACTAATCCTAGTATGTATTACAATATCAAATAAATATCTTATATCTACATATACAGTATCAGTACAAAGCAAATAAACACATATACCTTCAGGGTAAAACAACAATATATAATAAGTAACAAAGATCACAGAGTTAATCCCATCGATGATATGTAACAAAAAAATATATAATGTATGTCAAGTATACATCTCTTAAATATACATACAAGAAACAATACAATACTAGATGACAGCCATTAGACTGTATACTAGTCTTCTCAAAGCTTAAAACATAAGCTGGTCTCACTGCCTCTATATCTAAAATGTCTCAGACTGACCTGAATATTATATAAATAACATATGGGCCAGACTAGATCTAAATCCAAGGTCAATAAACATATGGTACTCGGTACATACTGGTTATAACATAATAATGTTATTTCATATAAACCCAAATATCATGTATCGTAAAACATCATAAAACCCTATATAAAATATCATCACCTATATAAACAATTCAATAGAAGTTAAGAATATTATATCCAATGGATGAATCATCCATACAATAAAACGTCATCATAGAAAATGAAATCATCAAGTTAACCGAACTAGCACACAACACTGCCCTAATATAAATATCATAAAATCATATAATCAGTTGAAAATGTGAGATAGCCCATCAAATCATCCAAACGATATCCAATATTATGCCATCATAAAGATAATATATCACAATTCGAGTCTCAATCAATAAACAAAGGCTATATCTAGTATAGTCAACTCGTCATAGGAACGAGACATATATGTCAATTCACTACAAACACATACCTTGAACCAGATGGGAGACTGATGGCCACCTACTGCAAGCCTGCTTCAGGAACTCATGTCTACTCATCATCTGTAGAGTAACCGTCTATTCCTACAGTCTTCAGTTACCTCTAAGGATATTATGACCTCATCCATCAATGACTCGTTTGCGCGTAGCCTAGGTCATGACCCTACTTTGCCCCTAATGGCAACAGACTGCTGGCCTATACAACACAAAGGGCTACGACCACAACCCATCTACTACTACCAATATTGTAATGCACATCGAAGGGACACATAACTACGGTGTCGTGGATCTGGGGTGTGACCCCACGATCAGGACACCATGGTGAATATTGGTCAATCTGTTTCACTCTCGAAAAATAAAGGAAGCCGAACACAATATGAATGGTCATATAGTACCATATCCTATAGCTACACATAGCTCTAATAGGAGACCGACATGCAGCTCTCATAAACCAATATCTAATAATACAAAACTAATCACCAAGTGTCACATATACACGTGAGTGTAATCCCCGTTCTATTGACATTTATTTACAATGAGTAATCAAACAAATAATATAACGTCGTTCCTTACCACCGCATGTTATTCGAATAATTATTCAATATTCGTAAACTACACTTGATCCACATCAAATATCTCTATATGACAAGTTCGATGAATAACCGGAAAAGTATTATCGAATGTCCCATACCAGACGGTATTACTAATCCATTTATTCAAATTTCTCGTCATATAGGAATGAAATCCCATAAATCAAATTTAAAGATGTCATCACCATATCATATCAAATCACTAAACAAATCCATATCAACAGTGAATCATTCATATAATCCAATTTAGTATAGTAAAATGACAAATCAGAAGATGTAGGAATCATACATAAAAATTCCAATTTAATTTAGAAAATTAAATAATAATAAAGATCATTAAAGTATTTAAATCAAATACACACACATACACACACACACTCCAAAATAAATTACATTAAGTTCAAATCATAAAAAATGATCCAACATTTTCACTTTATATTCAACTAAATGGAAGTAGAACAATTTCTTTTAAATCACTCGATATTTGAAATTTCCATATTATAGAGAAGAGATTTTTATTTATTATCTAAAAACCATTGATCATTTCATAAAAAGAATTCTATATTTTTCCAAAGTACACAAACTTTTTCAATAATATTTAAATAACCTTAATATTAAAAATCTCTTTAAAATAAATGATCATTTTCATAATATACTTTATAAATAACATTATATTCCATTTTATCTTTAAAATAATTTCAAACTTATAATATTATGACATTGATTTATATAAAAGAGTTTTATAACCAAAAAGAGACTATGTTTATATTTATAATCAAAAATATATTTATAAATGTAATGGCCTATATTTTACGTATCAAAGGATCGTAAATTAACTTTATTTAATTCATTCGAGGTCGTATCAATATATTGAACTATGATTCTAAGAGATGTTTTACACGTCCAAGGTTTTTTTCGAATTTCTTTATGACCATTTTGCATTTGGAGATCTTATTTTGGCCATAACTTTTTACAGGAGCTGAATTAGATGTTCCAACCTAGTTTATTGCTTCGGGATGGTGGTTTCACATTCCGTAGAGTGGTCATACAAGAAAAAAAGATAAGTACTTAAGAAGTTATAGCGATTTTTAGTTTTGTAAACTACTGGCCGGAATTAGAAAGGGAATTAATGTGTCAGTTATCACACCCATTAGTCTAATCTGGTTTGGCTATGAATATGAGGTGAGAGAGACCATTTAAAACATTTGTCTCTGATTTCATATCAGCCTTAAAACCCACCTCCTCTCTAATTCTCCATTATCTGTATAGATTTCATGGCAAATTTTCTCTAATATCAAATTAGAGGCTAGATCTTCATCGAGGGGCATGATCTCGTTGAATGGATCACATTTACATCCAATTTTCTACTGCTTGGATCAGATCTCCTCTCATTTCCATAGGTTTGATTGACTTGGTGAGTGGTGAGTGGTTATGATCTCTCACTAGTCTATGATGGATAATATATTGTAATTAGGTGATTATAAGTTAGGATTGTCAAATTAAACTATAAATTGATTAAACATATGTAATTTCAGATTTAGAAACCCTAGATCAGCCTACTTAAAACATGTAATATGGATTAAATCATTGGCTAGTGTTTGCATCCAAATTGGTCACAAGCGTCCAAGAATAGGATTATGTAGCGAAATAAATGAAGACAATAAAATTGAACCTAAGGAATATAATAAACTAACAGATTAATCAAAACAATAATTAAGAACACATGAATTTATAGTGGTTTGACCTAGAATACTTACATGCACTTTGAAGGTTATCTTTATTGATTCACTAATAGTTTGATTATAGGAGCAAGAAGTAAGGAAAACTTGATTACAATAAAAAATTACGTAACCAGCAGCGTAAAGATCCTCAGAATGACCCACTAGGCTAGTATTTATAGATGAAGGTGACCGCCAATATCTCTGAAACTTCAGCTATAGGACCTTCTAATCTATATGGTGTAACATTCCTTAATTTTTGATGTCATTATTTGGGAAATTTAACTAGATAAATTAAATAGAATAATGATGATAAGGGTATTGACATTTGAATAAATCATATAAAGGGTCGTGCTCAATAAAAAAGGCTTTAATTTGGTTAAGGGTTAATTAAATTACACATGGGCATATTAGTAAAATAGCCTCTTTATTTTACATGACTATACATTTCTCACCATTGTCCATTCACGTTCATTTTTCTCAAACCTGAAATAAATGCCAAAACCCTAAAAAGCCGGTTATTATCAAAGAGAAATTCAATCTAAAGCTAAGGATCAAAGTTAATCTAAGGTGAATAACAATTTTATACCATCTCTATTTTATTCTATGGTTATGTGTTTCGGATTTATGATTAAATTTGTCTTCAAAATGATATGCTTGAATTATGTTATGTTCGAATTACTTTAATTCATATACCTATGAATTTGCTCGGTTTTAAGGGAAAACCAAGAGTTTATGATTTTCGAATGCCAGGGAAATTTTTTATGTTAAGACAAACATGATTTTAGAGTTGGGTTTTGATTTTTAGAATTTTCCAAGCTTTAGAAATTTTGTTATGAATTTCTAAAGGAAAATATGATATGTTTGGGTTTAAAAATTTATTTCGAGTATTTCAGGAAGAAATTAGGTCTGAAATTTTAATATATTTGATTGCATGATAAAATTCAATTTTTATAATTTTTCGGTATTTTTCCCAATTAATTTACTAAGAGAAATAAATTATTTCAAGAGAAGGACTTATCAGCAAATACTGAATTTTTAAATGAAAAGGCTTAACCGTCTGAATTTATTTTGATTTACATCTGATAAATGCAGCGGTTATGATCGTAAAGTTTTTGAATTTTTTCAAAATAGCCAATCAACGAGTTACAACTGGCAGGTTAGTTATAAAGCAATTGTCATGTTTCGCTGTAAATCAACGTTTAAGAAAAAGGTGGTTCCGCCTATTTCGGAGGCACCTTTCGACTCCTTTACCTCTTCACCATCTTAGTCAAAACCATCCCAGTCAAAACCCACATAGTCAAAACCAAGGCACACGGTCTCAACAGAATTGGTACGAAGTGAATTGGAAAGTAGCGGATGGTAGGGTGTCGAAAGCTATGCTTTCGTCAAGGTCGAAACGAAGGTTTACTTTTAAAAAGATAAGCATCTGCCTAGTTTTTGAAGGGCTTTTGATCGAGTCGATACCCTATAGAGTCAAAACCTTAGTTTTTTTCTAAAGTTAAATTCCTGTCTTATTTTACTTTAAGCTTTTATATAGTCTAAAGCCATGTTTTCGAAAGGGACTATATAAATACCTTTCGAAGGGGATCTTTTTCCTTAAATAAGAGCGTCCGAAAGGATTGGTTTTGACCAAGTCGAAACCAAGGTGCTTATTTAACTTTCGAGTGCACTGAAGCCACTTATGCCGTCGAAAGGTGTAGGATCGATTTCACCCTAGAGGGGGGGTGAATAGGGTGATAGTGTAAATTATTAAAATTAATCGCGGAAGCTTATATTAATTTTAACACAGATCACAGCAGAATAAACACAGCACAGATAATATCAGAATAATAAATGCAGAAGAGAACAACATAGAATTTACCCAGCTTCGGCAAAAACCCTGCCTACGTGTTGCCTCCAAGGTTTCTACTAGAAATTAGAAAGTCCCTCGCTTACACACGTAAACTCGCTATACCCGCTATTGACTATCCTAACTCTACGCTCAAAACCCTGGCCACAACTCAACCACCGAGTTGCGAATTTCCAAACTACAACACGTAGTTTGTACCCTAGTCACACGACTAGAAAAAACAACGGTTTAAAGTTTAAAAACAAATTTAAACAGAAATTTAAAAATAAAAACCCTAATTAAAACTTAAACCCTAGAAATAAAATAAAAAGCCCTTTTATAAACAAGGACGGCCCAATTTCTTTTTCTCTAGCGCGTTCGACTTTTAGTTGCTCCGTTCCTTTTTCTTTTGACTTGTGAAAATATGGTCGATCCTCTTTCGTTCCTCTTTGCGAATTTAGGGCTTCGTCTTCTTCAATCCAAACTAGGGTTTTGAAGCTGCGCCTTTTCGTGTGCTTCGTTCTCGTTCGTTCCCTCTTGGCCGCTTCTGTTTGATCGAGTTTACTGTTGCGATTTCGGTACGTAATTTATCCCTTTTGCTTTACTGGTTGATCCTTGAACTCGATGCTTGAAATTGCTAGTGATGATTGGGTTATATATGCGTTCGAATTTCTTGAATTACGTTCGTCTAAATATATTTGAATTCATCAATGGTCGTTCGATCTTGTATTGATGCTTGGGATTTGTTCTGACTTTGTCACTTTCGTATTTTTGGTAGCTTGATTCACACGGTATTGATTTGATTTCGTATGACTGGTTCACAATCGTATATACTTGAAATACTCGGTCAACTTGATTTGTAATTCTCGACTTTGAATTTTGATGGCATCGTGAATTTCTCTGTTGACTTGGCTTGATACTCACGGCTTTGAATTTTTGTTCAACTTGAAATTGTTTGCGTCTGCATTGAATTCGAACCTAGACTTGTTTATTGCTTTCCTGTAGATACATTCACTTCATGTTTGCATTGTTGACTTGATTACTGAGCTGGTGCCATCTGGTACTTGTTTGCATTGTTGGTTGCATTGTTCATCTCGACTTGTTCGACATACTGACTTGATTCAATTGTGGTCTGGGTTTTGTTTTCTTAGCTCAGACTTTTAGTCACATACGGCTATGAGTATTGATGCTTTTGACTTTGGTATGTTCGACCTGTCGATTTGTTTGCATTGCTTAATGGTGTCACTGTGTTGACATGGTCTTTGTAGTACTTGAGATTGGTTCCTGTTGCATTTTTGTATACTATTAACAATCATGTTAGGTAGCTTCATCAAGGCTTGTTGCACTTGCAATGATGTTCTCCATTTCATGTTTGAATTCCTACTTGTCTACACCGATGTTCATCTGTTCATGTTGCATATATCACTGAGTTGCCATTTCATATGCTTGCACTACTTCATTTTGTATTCATTTTGATCCACTTTGTCACTGCATATCTATATATGCTTGACCTGTTTCATTTAGTTGTACTGTCCTATGTTGTCACTTGATCTTGCTGTGGCACTGAACTTGATCTCTGTTGTATTCATCTTTACTGTATCACACTGTGTTGCATTGCAGTTGATTCATTTGCTTTGGCTTCTCTCTTAGTATACTTCACATGCACAGTTTTTAACTTAAGTTGCATCTGTGGTTTGTTGTATCTTTGAGCACTTGATCATTCAAGCCTTTGTGGTCTTGATTTTGGTGCTGTGTTGAATTTGTGCAGTGTTGTACTTGTTGCCTTGTATCACTGGTTCATTCCACTGTTTCATGCATGCTCGACATTGAGTTTTATTGCACTGTTTTTGACTTGTGACCTTCCCTGTGTTGAATCCAGTTTTTCGAAAACTCGGGTTTGACCTTGTGCTCGAGAGTTGTGACTTTTGAATATACTGAACGTGAGTTGAACCCAGCTTTTTATTTGGGTTTGACCTGTGCTCACCTGTCCCTGTAAATCAATCAAGTGTATATCGGTGTGCACGGCCTTGTAGCATATACAGTGATACACTGTGTATGTCACAAGTTGTTCGTGTATGATGAATTCAAATTTAAATTATGACGAACAACCCAAATAACTGAGGCAAATCATATTTTCAAAAATTATCTTTTATTTTTGAATTGCAAAAAATATTTCTTTTTCAATTTTACTGCGTTAGTTTACATTTTTGCAGATTGCTCAGTTGCTGGATTCAAACTGGAATGCAGTTGAAGATAAATACGAGTGTGAGTGATATGTAGTGAGGTGAACTGTAAATATGAAATGTGATGTAGTTGTAATCAAAGTTGTATAGTTATAGTGAGAGCTTGAAATTGTACTATTCAAAAATATAATAAATATTTATTTGAATAAAATATCTGTTTGAATTCAAATTCTGTGTAATTTATTTTATTCAGCAAATATTTATTTAATCTGTGAAAAATAAAATAGTATATTATCAAATACATTTAAACGAATGTATATATGTTTATTATCATCAAACAAAAATCATATAAGCGCATATTCAACAATCTCCCCCTTTTGATGATAACAAACATATATTTATGATTTTGAATATGTTAAATGTATTTGATCATTGATATGCTCTAATTGCTCCCCCTATTTAAATGCTTCCTCTCTACACAAGGCTGCCCCTACAAATATGCATACAAATAAAAATATGCAAATGAGCCTAGATGCAAATAGAAAATTATTTGACCTTTGCTTGATTTTATTTGACAAAATCTTAACTTTTCTCTCCCCCTTTTGTTATCAGCAAAAGAATAATAGTGTTAGAGAAAATAGAGATAAAGTGATCGATATTAATCCAACATTAAAACTCAATTGAATATAAATATTAAATTTCAATAAAAATTCAAACAAAAATCATAAATATTTTGTTAGGCGTATATTCCACTTTTAGAATGATGGAAATGTTGTCATCATATAAAACCATATAGTTATGTCTATTTGTGGTATATTTATATCGGGAATTTGAATATCTACTAACCATGCATAACCGTTAGGACTTTTAAATGAGATTAGTAGTATTCCAATTTTATTTTAAAAAAAAATGAATTCAAGTATCTTCTAACCACGCATAACCGTGAGGACTTTAAATGGGATTAGAATCAACTTGTTTATTTTAAAAGAAAAAAAAATCAACTTTTGATATGCGTTCCATACATGCATAACCGTGAGGACTTTTAAATGAGCATGGAAGCACATAACAAATTCCAAGTAATTCACCCATGCATAACCGTGAGGACTTTTAAATGAGAGTGAATACTTTGGTATCTATTATTATTATTATTATTACCCCTTTTTTTTTTAAAAAATGTGAAAAACGAAAAACGAATGATTCCTGTTTAAAGTACCACATATCGACAAACTATATAGAATTTTGATGAGTGATGGTCGTTAGAAATATGATAGATATAGAGATGGTCATGGAATTTTTACCAACAAACAGTTTTATAACTCTTGTTTAAATTTCTAAAGAAATTTATTAATTATACCGTCTCGAGTCATAATATTTGATCAATATTAACACTCATCACTTTTTCAATCACTATTTTCCTTTTCGATAAACATTAGGGAGTCAGATTAGTCAAAATAGTCATTTAAAATCAAATTCAAAAATAATTATGAAATTAATTTTTCAAAAAATGACTAATCTGAAACTATGGTCAAACATGATTTTCTCCAGGGGGTTTTAAAAGAAAATTTTCTGCTATTTAAAAATTATTTGAAATGAAGAATATGCAGATATTTTCTTTGAAAAACGATGCGGTTACTAAATGTCTCAACCAAAATCACGTTTCACTAGTAATTTTTCTATCAACTAGATTACTAGTGTAATCTGCATCTGAATTTCTCTTTCACTCAAAATAATCATCAATTGAATTTGATTGACCAAACCATGAAGTGTGCACCAAAAATTTCAAATTCAATTTTAACAACAATTTAAATGACATTCTTTTGAAATTGAATTGAAGCCGTGTAAATAATCAGAAAACCGTGAATATAGAGTTAGCCGTATTATAATCAATCGTATAATTATCCAACAAAACACTATTTTTAATCCAAACTGATATATATGAAGTAATTCAAAGAATCTAGAGAATTTTATAGTGTTTTTGGCATAAGAATATAATCGGCCAACTATAAGTCAAAGTCAAAATCACCATCTTTTCATCATCTTTTTATTGGCTGATTTTAATTCAGAATATGGTGCAGATTATCACATTTAATATATCGTTTAAAACATACCATTACTGTTTTACCTTTACGATATTTTTCGTTGTTGTCCGTTGTGATTCTGTCACCTTTATACTAGGCTAAGGAACTTTGTTTTGTCGTCCGTTGTGTTTCTGGAACAGCCAAAAATCCAGAGAACACTATTGTTGTTCCTTAGCCTGCCACCACACCTACACGATGAAAGATTTATGTGACCTATTTGTTTTTATATGTCCATGGTTGTTAGTGGCAAAAAAATTTGAAAAACAATTTTGTGGAGACCCAAAACTATTTATAATTGTTCCCTTCGGCACCCAAATTTGTTTAACTTTGAGATTTTTTATATTTGTGCCTTTTGGAACCCAAATCGGTATAGTTTTCACATGTTTGGGTCTATACCAACAATTATTGTGATCGTGTCCAAATTTTCTACAAATTGTGCACATAGAATTAACTTGATTAATATTGCTTGCAACAATTTTCGAATTATTATATCCAAGTCCTTGTCTAACCGTATTAACAGTTTGCTTTCCTAATAGCATATTCAACGATTTTTCACTTTTTGAAAATTTATCTAAAGTCGTTGACAATTGTTGGACTTGTGTTTTGAGAGATTCATTTTCGTTTAACAACTGTGTGCACTTTTTAATAGAATTCTCTCTCCTAGTATTTTCATTCTCTTTTAAAATCAGAATTTCATTTTCAAGTGATTTTATATTGATTTCTGATTTTTTAATTTCCTCTTCGAATGTTGGACACTTATCACACTTAGGGATCCTACTTTGATAGGTTTTAACTAGTTGGTCAAGTTGTTTATTTAAATCTATCAAAGTGTCTTTTTGTGATTCAAGTTTAGCGTATTTTTCCCTAAGTCGTTCAAAACAGCCGTTTACTTCATGAAAATATATAAGCAACTCAGAATGGGTAAGTTTTGATACCTCACTTGGCTCGTCATCATCACTGTCAGTTGTATCACCTCGAAGACACAATTCTGCCTTTTCGCTTTCACTGCCAGTGCTTTGATCATTCTCGTCTATTTCATCCCAAGTGGCTGCAAAACTTTTCTTTTTCTGTGTTTTTCCATGGCTGGATTTAATTTGTGGACAATCGGGCTTGATATGGCCGGGTTTGTTGCAATTATAACAAATAATCTTTTGTTCTTCTGAGTAGTCTAGTGCTTTGGCTATTCTGCTTTTTGCTTTTTGAACTCGAGCTGAATTACCATGTTTCTGATTCCATTTTTTGAATTTCCTTATTAACAGCTCTAGTTCTTCTGCACCATCGTCGTCGTCGTCGTCATCACTTTTAGTTGTTCCTTTAAGAGTTATCGATTCCTTTCGAGTATCTCCTCCTTCACGCTCTTCTTTGAATTTTATCTCTAGCTCATATGTGGCGAGATTTCCGATGAGTTGTTCAACTTTGAGTTGTTTTAAATCTTTCGATTCTTGAATGGCAGTTACTTTCGCTTCAAAGCTTCGTGGAAGGACTCTGAGGATTTTTCGGACTATTTCCAATTCGGTGTATGTTTTTCCGAGAGCTTTTGATTTGTATACGATATTGGAAAGTCGTCCGTACATCTCTTTGACATTTTCTTCTTTCGCCATTGTAAAGTTCTCGTATTCGCTGCTTAGCATGACAAGGCGAGATTCTTTGACTTGAGATGTTCCTTCGTGAGTCACTTCTAGTATGTGCCATATTTCCTGCGCAGTTAGACAATGTGAGACACGATTAAATTCAAATTGATCTAATGAACAGATAATAGAATTCATAGCTTTGGCATTAGTATTCTGTAATTTATTTTCTAGTTCTGTCCATTGTTCCTTTGGTTTCTCTATTTCCTGATTATCCACAGTTATAATTGGAGTTTTATAACCTGTCTCAACAATATCCCAAGCGTCAATGGTTTTCAAAAAAAATTTCATCCTATTTTTCCAAAAAGCATATTCACCATTGAACATTGGTGGTCTAACTATCGACTGACCCTCTGCAAAAGCATTATTAAAAGAAGCCATTTTAAAAATTCAAAATTTTAAAACAAAAACCGATTTTTTGAAACACGAATTTTTAAAACAAAAATTGATTTTTGTAAAATCAAATTTTTAAAACAAAAACGGCTTTTGTTCCTAGCTCCGATACCACTTGTAGGATCGATTTCACCCTAAAGGGGGGGTGAATAGGGTGATAGTGTAAATTATTAAAATTAATCGCGGAAGCTTATATTAATTTTAACACAGATCACAGCAGAACAAACATAGCACAAATAATATCAGAATAATAAATGCAGAAGAGAACAACACAGAATTTACCCAGCTTCGGCAAAAACCCTGCCTACGTGCTGCCTCCAAGGTTTCTACTAGAAATTAGAAAGTCCCTCGCTTACACACGTAAACTCGCTATACCCGCTATTGACTATCCTAACTCTACGCTCAAAACCCTGGCCACAACTCAACCACCGAGTTGCGAATTCCCAAACTACAACACGTAGTTTGTACCCTAGTCACACGACTAGAAAAAACAACGGTTTAAAGTTTAAAAACAAATTTAAACAGAAATTTAAAAATAAAAACCCTAATTAAAACTTAAACCCTAGAAATAAAATAAAAAGCCCTTTTATAAACAAGGCCGGACCAATTTCTTTTTCTATAGCCCGTTCGACTTTTAGTTGCTCCGTTCCTTTTTCTTTTGACTTGTGAAAATATGGTCGATCCTCTTTCGTTCCTCTTTGCGAATTTAGGGCTTCGTCTTCTTCAATCCAAACTAGGGTTTTGAAGCTGCGCCTTTTCATGTGCTTCGTTCTCGTTCGTTCGCTCTTGGCCGCTTCTGATTGATCGAGTTTACAGTTGCGATTTCGGTACGTAATTTATCCCTTTTGCTTTACTGGTTGATCCTTGAACTCGATGCTTGAAATTGCCAGTGATGATTGGGTTATATATGCGTTCGAATTCCTTGAATTACGTTCGTCTAAATATATTTGAATTCGTCAATGGCCGTTCGATCTTGTATTGATGCTTGGGATTTGTTCTGACTTTGTCACTTTCGTATTTTTGGTAGCTTGATTCACACGGTATTGATTTGATTTCGTCTGACTGGTTCACAATCGTATATACTTGAAATACTCGGTCAACTTGATTTGTAATTCTTGGCTTTGAATTTTGATGGCATCGTGAATTTCTCTGTTGACTTGGCTTGATACTCACGGCTTTGAATTTTTGTTTAACTTGAAATTGTTTGCGTCTACATTGAATTCGAACCTAGACTTGTTTATTGCTTTCCTGTAGATACATTCACTTCATGTTTGCATTGTTGACTTGATTACTGAGCTGGTGCCATCTGGTACTTGTTTGCATTGTTGGTTGCATTGTTCATCTCGACTTGTTCGACATACCGACTTGATTCAATTGTGGACTGGGTTTTGTTTTCTTAGCTCAGACTTTTAGTCACATACGGCTATGAGTATTGATGCTTTTGACTTTGGTATGTTCGACCTGTCGATTTGTTTGCATTGCTTAATGGTGTCACTGTGTTTGACATGGTCTTTGTAGTACTTGAGATTGGTTCCTGTTGCATTTTTGTATACTATTGACAATCATGTTAGGTAGCTTCATCAAGGCTTGTTGCACTTGCAATGATGTTCTCCATTTCATGTTTGAATTCCTACTTGTCTACACTGATGTTCATCTGTTCATGTTGCATATATCACTGAGTTGCCATTTCATATGCTTGCACTACTTCATTTTGTATTCGTTTTGATCCACTTTGTCACTGCATATCTATATATGCTTGACCTGTTTCATTTAGTTGTACTGTCCTATGTTGTCACTTGATCTTGCTGTGGCACTGAACTTGATCTCTGTTGTATTCATCTTTACTGTATCTCACTGTGTTGCATTGCAGTTGATTCATTTGCTTTGGCTTCTCTCTTAGTATACTTCACATGCATAGTTTTTAACTTAAGTTGCATCTGTGGTTTGTTGTATCTTTGAGCACTTGATCATTCAAGCCTTTGTGGTCTTGATTTTGGTGCTGTGTTGAATTTGTGCAGTGTTGTACTTGTTGCCTTGTATCACTGGTTCATTCCACTGTTTCATGCATGCTCGACATTGAGTTTTGTTGCACTGTTTTTGACTTGTGACGTTCCCTGTGTTGAATCCAGTTTTTCAAAAACTCGGGATTGACCTTGTGCTCGAGAGTTGTGACTTTTGAATATACTGCACGTGAGTTGAACCCGGCTTTTTATTTGGGTTTGACCTGTGCTCACCTGTCCCTGTAAATCAATCAAGTGTATATCGGTGTGCACGGCCTTGTGGCATATACAGTGATACACTGTGTATGTCACAAGTTGTTCGTGTATGATGAATTCAAATTTAAATTATGACGAACAACCCAAATAACTGAGGCAAATCATATTTTCAAAAATTATCTTTTATTTTTGAATTGCAAAAAATATTTCTTTTTCAATTTTACTGCGTTAGTTTATATTTTTGCAGATTGCTCAGTTGCTGGATTCAAACTGGAATGCAGTTGAAGATAAATACGAGTGTGAGTGATATGTAGTGAGGTGAACTGTAAATATGAAATGTGATGTAATTGTAATCAAAGTTGTATAGTTATAGTGAGAGCTTGAAATTGTACTATTCAAAAATGTAATAAATATTTATTTGAATAAAACATTTGTTTGAATTCAAATTCTGTGTAATTTATTTTATTCAGCAAATATTTATTTAATCTGTGAAAAATAAAATAGTGTATTATCAAATACATTTAAACGAATGTATATATGTTTATTATCATCAAACAAAAATCATATAAGCGCATATTCAACAAAAGGTTATCTCTATTTTAACCAAAGTTAAGCCACTTCCTAAACAATTTTGAAAGGAGTTAAGGGTTTCGAAGGCAATGGTGTTGAAAGGGGGTTTCAACACAATTCTTCAATATTTTAATTTGAAAGGTTGTTGCTTTCGACTAGATGATTCCGACACCATCAAATGTTACCCAAAACAATTTTATAATTGGTTTCGAAAGAGATACTTCTGTATATAATCAATTTGATCTAAAGAATGTTTTAAAGAGTAAACCCAATGCTTTTTAAAGGGTACTTTTATTTGTTTCGAAGCTATGTTTTAAAGAATAATTTTAGATACCATCGAAATGTATCATTGGTTTTGAAAGGTATATAGCTATAGTTTTGAAATGAGGATTTCTATGCTTTCGAAGGAGGTCATCTTGTGGTTTCGAAAGTGATGTTTTAAAGTTTCTGAACAAATAACCCATTCTCATTTTAAAAGGAAATACCATGGCATATTTATAGATTTTAGAGTATTACCTCTTCTTGTATTTATTCACATTGTTATTAACCCATAAATGTATGTTGGGGAAGGGTAGAATAACCAGATAGGTTGACCCAGTAGTGAACATAAATTAAGGAATGTTAAAACCTCAAAACTAAAGATATTGGCAGGGGCTAATAGGTTTATAGTAAGCCCATGAAAACTATATGTAACTAATGATATTGGCAGAGTCCAATAGGCTCATAATCTGCCCATGAAAACTATGATTTGATACTCGCAAGGGCCAGTAGGTTTGTAGTTAGCCTACGAAAGCTATATTTGGATTAAGATATTGACAGACGGTCAATAGGTTCTTAGCTAGCCCATGAAAACTAAGGTAATAGGAAATATATTGGAGTTACCAATATGTTCTTAGTGATCCCATGAAAACTAAGAAATTGGCTAGATAATCCATAAACATTCAACAGGTTAATAGTAACCCTAGAAACTATAATTGAGATAGATAATCAGAATGAATGGGGATGGATAATCCAGATTTGATTTTCTTGCTTTGCATATCATCATAATTGTTTTTAAAATACTCTTTTTTAACCATTATGGATGCAGGAGCATAGTATATTGTTGTACAAATGTTTGATGATACTAGTAAGGGAAAACTCGTTCCGCTAAGTGGCATGGTCTCACTAGATATCTAAATTGTTTGAGATGGAAAATTATTATTCACACCAAGCTTTATACCTGATTCAAAGTTTTTGTTTTTCCCTTAAATTCTCGAGTACTCTATTTATTTTAAGTTGGTTGAGAGTTAAGGTTTCTAGGTGTTCTTTTAGTCGAATAAAGCTTCCAAGGATGTGTAGGAGGCAAGCTTGTTATTATAGTTCTTTTATTATCTCCATGTGTTTTATTTGTAAAGTCAAATTTTTCTTCTTCTTGCATATCATAAACTCTGACCAACTAAAGGGGCGTCTTCATATATTGATCTTCGCATATTTTGTAATAATTATATGTTATCTAAACGTGGTCTGCGAACTAGGATTATGTAATCAATTTGGAATATTTTGAAATGGAATGTGGATTTTTTTTACTGTTTAAATTTTTCCATATTCTTTTGTTTCTTTGTATCAATGTATCGAATATCTCCATATTTGATCGCCGAGGATTAATAATTATAGATGACTGCAACATCCGTACCCGTTAATTTTGGACCTCCTAGTAGGGGAATGTTACAAGTTGGTATCAGAGCATAGGTTTATGAAACTTTAAAAGAAACTTAAACCTAATAGATTTCCAAAACATAATCCAACGAATCAGTTAATAAGACTGGGGTTTGGGTTAATGCTATAGTAATGAACTAATATTTGATATATATATATATATATATATATATATATATATTTGTATATATAAGTACGTATTCCCCGCTCTCTTAAACCATTCTTCTGTATCTTACTAAGGCTTGTATGCAAATTTATGAGAAAGGAAATATGATAATAGGAAACGGAAGAGGAAATCTCGATGGACGAAGCACTATAACTAATAGAAATGCTCGACCCACCACCAGAAGGAACCTGGGTCGACAGGCTAATGCTAGTAATCAAAATGCTAATGCCAATGTGAGTGCTGGAAATCCACCAGTAGATATAGGGGCGATGTATCAGTTCTTTGTTGTTTTGATGCAAGCTGGAGCTGTTGCTGGTGTTGCTAGAAATGCATGAGGAGCTAATCCTATTGCTCCAGTTGGGAATAATTATGCTTTGCTGAGTAGAGATTACACTAGTTTGGGTGGGAAGCCATTCTTGTGAAAGGAGAGTGCCATAGAGGTTCGGAATTGGCTGTTCCATTGTGGGCGTATATTTACTGATTTGGGCCTGAACGATGGGCAAAAAAGGAGCTTGGCCTCTAGACAGTTGCAAGGGTCAACACTACATTGATGGAACAGTGTCACTACTGGAGTTCCAGAAGATCAGTTGACTTGGGCTGATTTTAAAACGAGATTTGAGCTGAAGTTTGAGTTTGGGTTTGCTTAGTCTCAGCTAATGAGAAATTTTATGGATTTAGTGCAAAGAGAAATGCCAGTAGACGAGTATGCTACAAAGTTTGAAGAGCTATCTCGATATGGATTTGCTATTATAGATGCTGACATCAAAAGGAATAAGAGGTTCATTCGGGGATTAAGGCCCGAGCTTGCTAGAATGACCATGACATATGTCCATGATCCTTGTTATATAGTGGTGGTGATGGCCATTTGCCATGAGGAGTTACTTTTTGATTTAGCTAAAGAGAAGTCAATGGAAACTCAAGGTTCTCAGAGGAAGAAAAGGAAGTTTTTTAAAAAGAAGGGAGCCCAAAAGGGAGAAACTGCTAAGAAGTCAAAAGCTAAGGTAGTTTTCTATAAGTGTGACAAGAAGGGCCACTTTGCGAACGAATGCCAGTCAAGAAATGGGAAGAAAGCTGCAAATAAGAAGAATGTGAAGTGCTTCAATTATGATCAAGTTGGGCATTACAAGAATCGGTGTCCAGAGCCAGTTAGGGAGGACAAAGGAAAATATTTTTCTTTAGGACCAGCTAGGCCTACCGCAACTAATAAAGGAAAGACTGTGATGGAAGGTACGCTTTTGATTCAGAGTATTCCAGTTAAATTACTTTTTGATACCGGTGCATCACATTCATTTTTATCTCAGTGTTTGGTTGATAGATTATGTTTAGAACCCACGTGCCCTGTTACTTCCTTAAGCGGTGCAAATCCAATAGGAGGGTATGTAATTATAGGGTTAAAATGTGACCGATTAGAATTTGACTTGTTAGTTTATAAGTTTACCGGCAATTTTATGTTATTGATTACGTAGATATCAGAATTATTTTACGTATGGATGGCTGGGTAGTTATGAGGCTAGAATATTTTGCTAGGATAGGGAAACATCACTGAGACACCGTGATAGTCATAACCGAGTGATATTCTCAGTAGATAATACTGACTTGAGTGTTAGTGTTATGCTTAATGCTATGGAGGTAGAAAATGAGTTAAGTTAGGTTCGGGTAGCAAGAGAGTTTGTAGATGTCTTTGAACTAGTCGTTGGAATACCCTCGAAAAGAGCTGTTGAGTTTAGAGTAGATCTTGTGCCAGGAGCTGAATCTGTAAGTAGACCACCTAGTAGGATGACATCAACTGAGATGAAGGAATTGAAGGTGCAGTTAGTGGATCCAGAAGGAAGGAGTTTTATTAGACCAAGCAGTTCATCTTGGGGAGCGGCTACAGTGTTCGTGAAGTAATGTGCATTGACTATCGTAAGTTAAACGAAAGGACAATTAAGAATAAGTATCCTTTATAAAGAATAGATGATCTATTTGATCAGTTGAGTGGAGCTAGAGTATTTTTCCAGTTGAACTTGTTGACAGGTTTCCATCAGTTAAGTGGTAGAGGAATATTCCTTTAACAACATTTCGAAATAGGTATGGATCATACGAGTGGTTGGTGATGCCATTTGGATTAACGAATGCACCAGCTTTCTTTGTGGTTTGATGAACCGAGTTTTCTGGGAGTATTTGGATAGGTTTGTGTTGGTGTTTATAGATGACATTCTAGTCTACTCCAGGGATGAGAGAGGGCATGAAGTTCATCTTAGAGGGGTACTTGAGATGTTGAGGCAGAATCAGCTAAAGGCGAAGTTTACCAAGTGTCATTTCTGGAAGAAAGAGGTAAAATTTCTTGGTCATATGGTTTTAGAGAAAGGATTGTCTGTCGATCTAGGTAAGATCGAAGCCGAGAATAATTGAAAGAGACCATAGACGGTGACTGAGATCGGGAGTTTTCTTGGACTTACTGGCTATTACCAAAGATTCACTAAGAATTTCTTACGGATAGCAGCACCCTTAACCAAGATAACAAGGAAGGAATTGAGATTTGTTTAGTTCGACAAATGTGAGGAAGCATTCCTTAAATTAAAGCATTTGTTAACCAATGCGCCAATGTTAGTTGTTTCAGACATAAATCAAGGGTTGGTGGTGTATACTGATGCATGTGGAACTGGATTAGGAGTAGTGTTGATGCAGAATGGTAAAGTCATCGCCTACGCATCTAGGCAGCTTAGACAACATGAAGTTAGGTATCCTACTCATGATTTGGAGTTAGCAGCTGCGATCTTCGCATTGAAGATTTGGAAACATTAGCTCTTAGGGGAGAGATTTGAGTTGTATACCATCCATAAGTCTTTATGGTATTTATTCTCTTAGAAAGAGTTGAGTATAAGCCAACAGAGGTGGCTAGAGTTTTTGGCTGTCTATGATTTTGGTATAGAATAAACACCAGGAAAAGGTTACAAAGTGGCTGATGCTCTTAGTAGAAAACATCAAAATGTGGTGTTAGCTATGTTGGTGGAGTAGAAGGATTTAGAAGCTTTAGTTAGTTGTGATGTGCAGTTAAGATCGACTGCTGGTTCTAATCAGAGTTCCGCCAGGTTGCCTTGTTTAGAAGTTTGACTATTATTGACTGAGAAAATTGCTTCTAAGCAGAAGGATGATCCATTATTGGCTAAGAGAATCAAAAGGCTTGAGATTGGAACTGATACCGATGATCTAAAGGATTTTAGCCTTGACCAGAGAGGATCGTTGAGAAAGAAGGTTCGGTTGTGTGTTTCGAATGTGGAGAACTTAAGGAAAGAAGTTCTTGAGAATGCCATTGGTTCAAGTTTACGATTCATCTTGGAGGGACCAAGGTGTATTAGGATATGAAGAGGAGGTTCTATTAGGAAGGCATGAAGAGGGATGTTGGCTTATGGGTTCAGCAGTATGCAAACTGTCAACAAGTGAAAGCTGAACATCAGAATCCCAGTGAGTTGCTTCAGCCTTTAGAGATTCCAGTTTGGAAATAGGATTTTATATCTATGGATTAAAGTGGATAGATTGACCGAGAATGCTCATTTCATTTAGTTAAGTCAACCAGAACGACATCTGTTTTAGCTAAGTTGTTCCTGAAGAACATAGTTTGACAGCATGGATTTCCTAATAGTATAGTCAGTGATGGAGATGCTTTGTTCACTAGTGAATTCTGGAAGAGTCCACAGGAAGTGATGGATACCAAGCTTTATATGAGTACTGCGTATCACCCACAGACAGATAATCAGGCAGAGAGAGTCAAGAAAGTACTCAAGGATCTACTAAGAGCTTGTTTATTGGACTTTGGTGGATCTTAGGAGGATCACCTATATTTGGTTGAGTTTTTCTATAATAACAGTTATCAGACAAGTATAGGAATAACGCCTTTTGGGGCTTTATATGGAAGACCAAGCAAATCATTGGCATGTTGGTTGGAGATTAGAGACAGATTAGTCTTAGGTCCAAATTTGGTTAGAGAGGCGTCAGAGAAGATTGAGTTGATCCGAGAAAGGATGAAGGAAGCTCAGCTAAGACAAAAGAGTTACACAGACAAGGGGCGTAAGGACTTAGAATTCTCGATTGGAGATAAGATTTTCATTAAGGTATCACCAATGAAGGGTGTGATACGATTTGAAAGTTAGAGAAGTTGGCCCTAAGATATGTAGGTCCATTCCAGATTACGGAGAGGATTGGAAAGGTCATATACAGAGTAGAGTTGCCGACCAATGTGGCAGGTGTCCATAATGTATTTCATATGTCTCATCTTCACAAGTATGTGCATGATCTAGTGACTGCTATTCCTCCGACAGGGTTGGAATACTTAGTAGTAGAGTCTAATTTGACTTTCGTTAGACAACCAGTACGAGTTATATTTAGAGACGAGAAAATATTAAGGAATAAGACAGTCAGGTTGGTGAAAGTTCAGTGAAGCGACAACGAGAAGGACTATACTTGGGAGACAGAGGATATGATTAGAGATACTTGTCCTGATCTGCTTTGAGGGTATGTCTATATTAGATTTATATAGATAGTTGCTAGTCAGTTAGATTAGTATGGTTGTTAGGAGTTGTTAGAGATGATTGCCACGTTTAGTATTTAGTCCTTACTGAATTTTGAGGACGAAATTCTTTAAGGAGGGAAGCCTATAATATCCCTAAATTTTTGATGTCATTATTCAGGAAATTTAATTAGATAGATTAAATAGAATAATGACGATAATGGGATTGAGATTTGAATAAATCACATAAAGGGTCGTGCTTAATAATAAAATAAACGGGCTTTAAATTAGTTAAGGGTTAATTAAATTACACATGGGCATATTAGTAAAATGACCTCTTTATTTTACACGGCTATACATTTCTCACTATTGTCCATTCACATTCATTTTTCTCAAACCTAAAATAATCGCAAAAACCCTAAGGAGCCGGCCATTATCAAAGAGGAATTCAATCTGAAGCAAAGGATTCAAGCTAGAAAGGATTATTTAACAACAATTCTCAAATTCATTATCATATCTAAGGTGAATAATAATTTTATACCATCTCTATTTTGTTCTATGATCATGTGTGTACCATCCTTAATTTTTGATAACATTACTCAGAGAAATTTAATTTGATAATCAAAGTGAATAATGATGATAAGGGGATTGAGATTTGAGTAAATTATATAAAGGGACGTGCTTAATAATTAAATAAATAGGCTTTAAATTTGTTTAAAGGTTAATTAGTTTACACAATGGCATATTAGTAAATAGCCATCTTATTTTACATGGCTATACACTTCCCATTTTTGTCCATTCACGTTTCATTTCTCACCATCATAAATGCAAACCAGAAAATAAAATATAGCTGACCATTAACAAAGAGGAAAAGAAGAAAATTCAATCAAAAGCTAAGGATCAAAGCTAGGAAGGACTAACGAACAAAAAATCTCAAATTCCTTATCCAATTTAAGGTGAATAATAATTCATTCTATCTCTTTTTGGTTTTATAATCATATGATTTCGGGTTGAGTATTTATTTTTCTTATAAGATATATTGGATGATGATATGCTTAATTTATGAATTGTTTGATTTAAACAATTTAATTGTACATGAAATTCATACGGTTTTAGGGATAAAACCATGGATAATTGTTTTTAAAATGCCACGAATTTTTTTTTATGTTAAGTAAAACATGATCCAGGAGATAAGTTTTAATTATCACAATTTTCTAAGTTACGGAAATTTTACTATAAATTTTTGATGATAAATATGAGGTAATTGGGTTTGAAATTTATTTTGAATATTTCAGGAAGAAACTGGGTCTAAATTTCTAACATGTTTGATTACATGATGAAATTGAATTTCTGTGATTTTTGGGGATTTGTCCCAATTGATCTACTATGGAAAGTAACTTATTTTAAAAGGAGGACTTTTTTGAAATAATTGGTTTTGGTATATGAAAGGGCTTAAACGTTACATTTTTATGGTTTAGATCTGATATAAGTGCGGCAGTTTTAACTGTAAAGTATTTGAAAAGTTTTCTGGCAGCTAATCAATGGTTTATAGATAAGCAAGTGATTATTAAACAGTTACTAAAAGAAACAACCTTTCAACCCTTAATTCAGAAAAAGGTGTTCCACCTCAATTAGTAGTCCTTTCGACTCCAATGATTTCGCCCCATCTTAGTCGAAACCTACTTGATCGAAACCCACATAGTTGGAACCAAAACACAAGGTATTACCTAGATGGTACGTAGTTGATTGGAAGGAAGGCGGAAGCCTTAGTGTTGAATGGTAAGCTTCTGTTGTGGTCGAAACCCTACTTTGATTTCAAAAGTTAAAGTCTTGCCTTGTTTTATTTAAAGCCTTCGACATAGTCAAAACATATGCTTTTGAAAGGGTTTATAAATAGCTTTCGAAGAAGTTTTCACGTTATGTTAAAAGTATTTTCTTTCTAAGGGATGCCTCTTTCTTTAAATACGAGTTTTCAAAAGGGTTGGTTCGGACCTAGTTGAAACCTAGCCGCCATTTCCCTTTGGAAGTATTGAAGTCATCAATGCCTTTGAAAGGTTATCTTTGCTTTTACTTAAGTTAAGCTTCTTCCTAGTTTCTTTCGAAAGGGATTGAGGGTTTCGAAGGTAAAAGAGTCGAAAGGGGGTTTGACTATGTCCTTTGAAGTTTTAATTTTTAAAGGTCTTTACTTTCGACTAAATGGTTCCGACACCATCAACTTTTCCCCAAATTAATTTTGTTGGTTTCGAAAGAGATAATTTCGTATATAACCGACCCAAATGATCATTTTAAAGAGTAAATCCAATGCTTTCGAAACGATACTTTATTTCGAAGCTATTTTTTAAAGAATGTTTTCTTGATACCATCGAAAGGAATCATTGGTTTCGAAAGGTATATGCTTAAAGTTTCGAAAAAAGGTTTTCTATGCTTTCGAAGGAGGTCATCCAGTGGTTTCGAAAGTGATGTTTTAAGGTTTCAAAACAAATAACCCATTCTCATTTTTAAAGGAAAAACATGGCATAAATAAAGAATTTGGAAATATTATTCATAATGTTATTAACCCATAACTGTATTTTGGCGAAAGGGAGGAATAACAAGTTAGGTTGACGTAGTAGTGAATGTAACTTAATAGATGTTAAAATCTTAGTTAAAGATATTGGCATGGGCCAAGAGGTTTGTAGTATGCCCATGAAAACTATATGATATTGGCAAGGGCCAATAGGTTCATAGTCAGTCCATGAAAACTATGATTTGATACTGGCAGGGGCCAGTAGGTTTGTTGTTAGCCCATGAAAACTATATCCAAATTAAGATATTGACAGTCAATGATAGGTTCCTAGTTGGCCCATGAAAAATAGGATAAGAGATAAGATATTGGAGTCACAAATAGCTTCTTAGAGATCCCATGAAAACTATGATATTGGGCAGATAGTCCATAAACATTTAATAGGTTAATAGTAATCCTAGAAACTATGATTGAGGCAGATTGTTAGAATGAATAGGGATGAGTAATCCAGATTTGATTTACTTGTTTTGCATATCATCATAAAGTTTTTGAAATACTATTTTTAACCATTAAGGATGCAGGAGCACAGTGTATGGTTTTATAAACGTTTTAGGATACTAGTTAGGGGAAAACTCGTTCCGCTAAGAGGCATGGTCTCACTAGGTATCTAAATGGTTTGAGATGGTAATTTATTATTCATGCCTGGATTTATGTTTAACTCGAAGTTTGTGTTTTCCCCTTAAACTCTCGGGTACTCAATTGATTTTTAGTAGGTTGAGAGTTAATGTTTCCAGGTGTTCTTTTAGACGAATAAAGCTTCCGAGGACGTGCAGGAGGCAAGTTTGTTATTAGGGTTCTTTTATTTCTGACATGTGTTTTGTTTGTAAAGGAAATTTGTTTTCTTGCCTAACTATATACTTCGATCTACCAAGGGGGCATCTTCATATGTCTCTCTAGCGTATTTTGTAATAATTATATGTTATCTGAATGTGGTCCACGAATTGGGATTATGTACTCAATTTGGATTTCTTTGAAATGGAATATGGAATTTGTTTGCTGTTTAATTTTTTTTCCCATATTCTTGTGTTTCTTTATATCAATGTATCTAATGTCGCCGTATTTGGTCACTGAGGACAGATAATTGTGGACGACTACAACATCCACAGCCGTTAGTTTTGGGCCTCTAAGTAGGGTGATGTTACAATGTGTTTCAGATTTATAATTAAATTCATCTTTAAAATTATATGGATGATGATACACTTGAATTATGTGATGTTCGAATTATTTTAATTCATATCCTATGAATTTGCTCGGTTTTAAGGAAAACCAAGGGTTTATGGTTTTCGAATGCCATGGAAATTTTTTATGTTAAGACAAACATGATTTTAGAGATGGGTTTTGATTTTTATAATTGTCTATGCTTTAGAAAATTTGTTATGAATTTATAAAGGAAAATATGATATGTTTGCATTTAAAATTTATTTCAAGTATTTCAAGAAGAAATTGAGCCTGAAATATTATTATGTTTGATTGTATGATAAAATCGATTTTTTGTGATTTTTGGAGATTTTTCCCAGTTAATTTACTAAGGGAAATAAATTATTTCAAGAGGACTTATTTGCAAATATTGGATTTTTAAATGGAAAGGCTTAATCTTTTGAATTTATTTTGATTTACATCTGATAAAGGCAGCGGTTATGATTCTAAAGTATTTTAAAAGTTTTAAAATAGCCAATCAAGGAGTTACAACTGGCAGGTTAGTCATGAAGCAATTGCTATGTTTAGCCATAAATTATCGTTTTAGAAGAAGGTGGTTCCACCTATTTCGGAGGCACCATTTGACTCCTTCACCTCTGCACCATCTCAGTCGAAACCATCCCTGTCGAAATCCATATAGTCGAAACCAAGGCACATGGTATCAATAGAAGTGGCATGAAGTGAATTGGTAAGTAGCGGAAGGTAGGGTGTCGAAAGCTATGCTTTCATCAGGATCGAAACCAAAGTTCACTTTTAAAAACAAAAGCGCCTGCCTAGTTTTTGAAGGGCTTTCGACTGAGTCGATACCCTATAGAGTCGAAACCTTAGTTTGTTTTCTAAAGTTAAATTCCTGCCTTGTTTTACTTTAAGCTTTCAACATAGTCGAAAGCCATGCTTTCGAAAGGGAATTTATAAATAGCTTTCGAAGGGAAACTTTTTCCTTAAATAAGAGCTTCCGAAAGGATTGGTTTCGACCAAATCGAGACCAAGCAACTTATTTACCTTTCGACTGCACTTAAGCCATTTATGCCGTCGAAAGGTTATCTCTATTTTAACCAAAATTAAGCCACTTCCTAAACGCTTTCAAAGGAGTTAAGAGTTTCGAAGGCAATGGTGTCAAAAGGGGTTTCGACACTATCCTTCAATATTTTAATTTGAAAGGTTGTTGCTTTCGATCAGATGGTTCCGACACCATCAAATTTTACCCAAACAATTTTATAATTGGTTTCGAAAGAGATACTTCTGTATATAATCAATTTGATCTAAAGAATGTTTTAAAGAGTAAACCCAATGCTTTCGAAAAGGTACTTTTATTTGTTTCGAAGCTATGTTTTATAGAATATTTTTAGATACCGTCGAAAGGTATCATTGGTTTTGAATGGTATATAATTAGAGTTTTAAAAAGAGGTTTCCTATTATTTCGAAGGAGGTCACCCAGTCGTTTCGAAAGTGATGTTTTAAAGTTTCTAATCAAATAACCCATTCTCATTTTAAAAGGACATACCATGGCATAAATAAAGATTTCAAAGTATTACCTCTTCTTGTATTTATTCGCATTGTTATTAATCCATAAATGTATGTTGGGGAAGGGCAAAATTACCAGATAGGTTGAACCAGTAGTAAACACAAAGTAAGCAATGTTAAAACCTTAGAACTAAAGATATTGCCACGGGCCAATAGGTTACAGTAAGCCCACGAAAACTATATATAACTAATGATATTGGCAGGAGCCAATGGCTTCATAGTTAGTTCATGAAAACTATGATTTGATATTGGCAAGGGCCGGAAGGTTTGTAATTAGCCCATGAAAACTATATCCGGATTAAGATATTAACAGCTAGTCAGTAGGTTCCTAGTTAGCCCATGAAAATTACGATAAGACAAAAGATATTGGAGTTACCAATAGGTTCATAGTGATCCAATGAAAATTATGAAATTGGACAGATAGTCCATAAACATTCAACAGGTTAATAATAATCCTAGAAACTATAATCGAGACAAATAGTCTGAATGAATGGGGATGGGTAATCCACATTTGATTTTTTGTTTTTTCATATCATCATAACGTTTTTGAAATACTATATTTTAACCACTGTGGATGCAGGAGCATAGTATATGGTTTTATAAATGTTTGAGGATACGAGTGAGGGGAACAAGCGACGTGGTCTCACTAGATATCTAAATGGTTTGAGAAAGTAAATTATTATTCATACCAGGCTTTATTTCCTACCCGAAGTTTTTGTTTTTTCATTGAACTCTCAGGTACTTGATTGATTTTGAGTAGGTTAAGAGTTAAGATTTCTAGGTTTCTTTTAGATGAATAAAGCTTCCGAGGACGTGCAGGTGGCAAGCCTGTTATTAGAGTTTCTTTATTCTGCTGTGTGTTTTGTTTGTAAAGGAAAATTTGTTTTCATGCCTATCTATATACTCTGGTCAACCAAAGGGGCATATTTCTATGTCTCTCTTGGCGTATTTTGTAATAATTATATGTTATCTGAATGTAGTCTGTGAACTGAGATTATGTAATCAATTTGGAATATTTTGAAATGGAATGTGGAATTTGTTTGCCATTTAAATTTTTTTCCATGTTCTTGTGTATTAATATATCTATTATCGCCATATTTGGTTGTCGAGGATTAATAATTATGAATGACTGTAGCATCCGTAGCCATTAATTTTGGGCCTCCAAGTAGGTGGGTGTTACATATGGGCCCACCAGAAGGGTCGCTCGGCCCAAATAACAATGATGAGGGAACGATACTGATCCCTTCGTTGGTTTATTCTTGGGCATCGATCCCTATGAGGGCTTCTTCATGCTTAGGTATGTTGGTTCTTTAGATATCATGTTATTTGGACTAGTGGAGCTCATGCTATTAATTAATATTTGGTCCAACTCCACTTGTATGCTATTTTCTACCGAACCCTTCAAATAGTCATACGCCAATCCCTCATTCTTTGAACATTTGACATGCGATTGCTCGAGTAGGTTTCCTGGGGTCCATATACCTTGCTCTCCAAATTTCATTTTCTTTAGACTTCTAGATCGTAAGATATTGATCATTAAAATCAAGAATGAACTTGGTTCCTGACATATATCGATCCCTCACTATTAGACATACGTATGTCGATCCCTTGCTAATTATCAAGCCTTGCCGATCCCTTCTATATGCTATGTCGATCCCCTCCTCAAGAGTTGAAGTATAACTTTCCAACTACTAAACCATGTCGATCCTTCTACCTTCATTTATGCCGAGCCCTCCATTACTTTATCCATGCTGATCCCTTGTCTAACCAACCATACCGATCCCTATGGTACTACCAGTTCATGCCAATCCCTTGCTTATCTAAGCTAAAGTCCATATTTCAAGCTTCCTGCATTGTTTATCTACAAAATTCATCCAATTCTGGCTTTACATAACCATCTGTACTCTACTTCTGGGTCCTACAACCATTTCTCCATGGTCATCATTCTTGATAACAGTCGAATCTATCCTGTACAATCAGTTCAATATAACCAGGTTAGGATACCGAGTAACACTTGCCCCATAAAGTACGTCTCATGAGTAACATGATGTGCTTTTAATTAAAACAAGTCTGAATGTTGAAAAGAGGTTTATCTAGCTTCCTGAAGGATTTCTTTTCCTTTACCAAATCATTTTTCCAAGGCATTGAATTCTTTATTGATTACCATGACGCTCGGTCGATTTCAATATTATAAATCCAGTGCCATATTCCATCAATATATATATAAATATGGTTATGCGAGATTTACAAACTTTTTATTATTTGGTTCAGCCTCGAACTTGAAGGTCTCAAGTTCGATTTCAATTTTTGTTATTTTTAAAAAATTAAAACTTTAAACCGTTCTCGTGCACATTCATATACATGTTTCTGTTGTTGGCTCTCGGATGTGTTCTAATACTCATGGGTCATGCCAATTTCTATAACATGACGTATATTCACATTCACAACCAAACCTTCACAATCATTTTTTTAATCATCTATAGGGATCGACATTCATTATGCCGATCCATCTTTGTAGCCATGCAAATAGGGAACGGTAGGTTTCTGTGTCGGCCCCTCTTTTATTATTACTCCTTACTATCCTTGCTACCGAACCCTCTCCCCCCCTCCACACACGCATAGACTTATATGTCGTTCTTCTCTTCCTTCTTCACTTTTCCCATTTACTTTCCTTTGCATAGGACTCTCTTGATGAACCTAAGCTTTCTAACCTTCTACCCTAAAACCATCCACGATTCTAACCATTCCACAAAATTGTCTTTCCCTCATTTCAATTCAATAATCCTCGAACGCGCGTCCCTAAACTAATTCGAATCTTGACGTTTTCACATAGATATGAATTTAGAATACTTCTTTCAATTACACCATTAGGTTATCAACCCCGAGTTGTCGATGTATGTATAAGGTGGCGAACGATTTTGGAGTGACTAATGTCTTCTAGAATAAAGGTTTTGTAGGTTGAATTAGGCGCAGGAATGGGGATGAGTAGATAAAACGAAGGTTTGGTGGGGGATTCTGAGGGAAGGAGAGTTACAGGTAGAGAAATGAAGGGTTTGGTAGTGCTAGTGACTCTGGGTGAACGGATTGCTAGGATAGTTTTTTATAATGGAGGAATCGGTAGTTGAGTCAGGAGTTAAGAGAGAAGAAGGATAAGAAAAGTGAGGTTTCGGCGAGGGGTCTTTATAGAAGAAAGGCTAAAAGTAGAGAAAAGTAGGGATCAGTAGACTGTCTATGGCAGTGATAGGAATCGGTTATTTTAGCTATAGAGAGGGATCAATATTGGGTAGTGGTATTGGGATCGACGTTCCCTACTCTGGGTTAAGGATCGGTATAAAAGCTTTGGATAAGGATCAGCATGAGGCCAATGTTTAGTTCTTTTAACTTCCATACTCATCTAACTTAGCTCATTCAAACAATCACTATTAATTGCCTCGCTGACCTTGAACATATGATGACAATGGACAATCAAACATGCATACTTAAACTGTAAAACTTGAGATCGAACGATCAAATTTTCGAAATTTTCAAACATGGACTATGTGCAAACTTGCAAATGAACTTAAGTAACAAACTTCATACTTCGATATGTCGATCACTGATCCAAAAGCTTTCATAATGGATCAACCTTCTTGTCAATTGAGACGGTCAGCGATGACGGTCTCTCTTGACAAGCCCCAAGTCTTGTAGTTTTTTTTCATGTCCTGACTCCAAAATGTTTATATCTATTATATACTGTACTGCACTACACTTGTTCACACTTAGCATGGGGGGAACAGGTTATTTTTTCTAATCTCAATTATCCACTGAGTATAGCTGGTATAGATTCCAAAAGCTTGAAGCGTTCAGTTAACATGTCTTCTGATTCGGCGATGAGACACATTGGTTCTGAAGCAAAGTTAAGTTCCACAACTATACCTGGTCGGCCTTCTGCAACGATTCGAAATTTTCGACCTTGAAAATTCGACACTAATACATTCACTGTAGAAGTGATAAGCATCCGAACGCCGAAAATTCCAGATTGTTAGGGTAAAAGAAGAAAAGAGGTAGAAGAAGAAACAGAAAACAAAAACACAGAATCTCACATTCGTAGCGGATCAAAATATAATATCAAATAATAGCTTTTATACAAAGAAAAGCTATAACTATTACTTTACATACTATACATCAGAGTACAGCTAATCACACATAAACTGGACAGTTATAATTAACTTGTCCCAGAATACAAACAATACAACTCCAAAACACAGCGGGATATACTCCATGCGTTCCTGCCATCCAGCTCGCCACCTGAGCTCCAGAATGTCCTAACCTGAAAATCTGTAATACTTAGTCTTACCCGAGAATTACAATAAAGTAACACCCGGGTCAGACTGGAAACCAGCGTGAGTAAACCCATATAATTTGAAAAAAACCAAGTATAAAACTTATTTGCAAACCAGGGTAACTCGTACCCCACTACGAGTTCTTAACTTGTTATGGTCAAACACTTATTACAAAACAATATCTAAGAAATGTTACTCAGTTTAAATAGCCATATTACTTACTTTATTTCATTCCAGCCTATTTGATTCTAAAATCAAATCGATAAAGAATTATTGTAAATTACAAATCGAAGTGGTTTCGGGTATTTGCTGATACCCGACGCCAGTCTCTTCGAATCCAAAGTCATCCATTAAGCCAATTTGTTTATACAAACAATTTAATTAAATTCAGAACATCATATTCATATGGCAATTCATCAGATAGATATCCACATTATCTCGGTTCAACCAAAACATTTCATATCACAGAACATCACAAATCATATACCAGAGATGTCAACCATCCAAGGCATTCAATTATAGTTTATAATTCATAAGCAAGATTAATAGTCATAAAATTTCAAATTAATTTAATTTAATCACCAAATAAATTAAATTGGTTACTTTTAAATTTTGCTTAATTAACCTTAGTTAATTATAAACCATGTATTATTATTTTAATAAATTAATGCAATTAATTAATTATCTCTTAATTATTCACATTAATTAATTATCCTTAAATTACTTATATTAATTATACTTACATTAATTACCCTTTAATTTCTTAAGTTAATTAATTAACCTTTAATTACTTAAATTAATTATTTGTTCTTTAATTAATTTCACTAAGTAATTATCCTTTAATTACATTAATTAATTATCCTATAACTACTTAAATTAATTAATTAACTCTTAGTTACTTAAGTCCTTACTTTAAAGATAAATAATTCATCTTAATTAGTTAGTTAATTACATCATTTAAATCTCTTTGAAATGTTTGAAATTTATTTATTATTAATCTATAAATTACTTGAGACCCTTTGGTTTAATACATTACTCTTAATCACTTATCTAACTACATTTTCATTTTTGAAAAACCTTAGGGATTTAGTTAAATAATTAACTTAATGTATAATTTATTTAAATCAAAACAAATTTAATTCTGATGCAGCTCAGAACAGAGAAGAAATGCAACCAAAATTTCTAACAAGGATGAGTCGTACACGACTCATAGAGAGGTTAAGTCGTACGCGACTTAGGAAGGCAGGGTTAAGTCGTTTCCGACTTAATGGTGCACGGGATAGCAAGTTTCGAGTTAACAACAATTTGAACCGCATAAAAGAGGCATCGGGTTTGAGTCGTGCGAGCTTGAGTCGTATACGGGATAATGGAACAGGGTTACGACTCAAGGGAAACTTGGAGTGTGCATACTTGATGAGTCGTACACGACTTAACAACGTATCCATAAGTCGTGACCGAGATAGCATCAAGAAGGAGAAGGATTCAACTGATGGGAGCTTGAGTCGAAGGAAGGATGTTGAGTCGCTGAAGTTATGAGTCGTGAGTCGTAGGTCGTTGCCGACCTAGTATGAGTCGTGAGTCGTTTGTTGTGATGAGTCGTGTACTGTTGTATGTTGTAAGTCGTATGTCGTGAGTTTTAAGTCGGTATGTAGTGGATCGTGTTGCATTTTAGGTCGTTACCGACCTATGGGTTGTGAGTGTTGTATTTTAGGTCGTTACCGACCTAGGGGTAATGTTGAGTCGGTCATGTATATGAAGTGTTGGGTCGCATACGACCTATGGTGAGTCGTCTTAAGGTCATATGATGATGTATGAAGGTCGTGCTTGTTAAGTCGGCCAGGGTTGAGTCGTTCTGGAGTTGAGCTGCCTTGTGTTGAGTCGGCCGCGACCTAAGTTAGGTCGTAAGTCGTCGCCGACCTAAGAGTCAGGTGAGGGTTTGTGTGTGTTGAGTTGTGAAAGCTATAAATAGCGCGTGTGTTGTACATTTTGTGGTTGTTGATTTTGAATAAAATTTCTCTTTTGTTAGCTTTGTGCTTTCATACCAATTGGTAGTTGAGTGTAATCTCCTATCTCCACTTACGTCGTTCGAGTGCGCTCGAATCCACGTTTGTTGAAGCCGATTCACGGAATCTAGTGCGCTAGATCAACGTGCGAAGAATCGTAGATCTTTGAACACGGTATAGTGCGCTATCAACGTGTTTGAGATAGCTAGAGTTCGGTATCTTTGGATCAACGAACTTGGGCATTTTTGGTATCTTCAACTCACCGATTGCTACAATCCATCGATTGAAGTTTTGTTTGATTAATCCGCTGCGTCAGTTTGGTATCGGAGCCATACTTAGCCAATCATAGCTAAGTTTGATTCTTGGAGCCAAGTTTTTGAAGTTTGAAGTAGTTCATCGTGTTCATATTGAAGTTGCATCAAGTTTGGAGAGTTTGATCCATTTCATTTTGGATCGAGGAGTTGGATTTTGTTTGGATTTTGAATTGGTGATTTGCGCGCCAAAGTTTTGAAGATTTTGGAGTGAGCCGAGGCAAGTCTTGACCGAGCCAAGCAAAGTTGTGAAGAGTCAAGGCCGAGACAAGCATTGCCGAGACAGTTGAGCCTAGATTGCCTTATCGTGTGAAATTTTGAAGTATTGTGTTCAATTTGTTGAAGTTTGTGAAAATTTTAACCATGCCACCAAGGAGAGCTAATCGTCATCAAAACGTTGAAGCTTTGTATCGTAGAGAAGAAGCCGAGCTTATGGAACAACGTATTAATGAAAAATTTGATGAAGGCATTGGTAAATTGGAGAGATTGATGAATGATTTGAATCAAAGGAGGAGATCACCAAACTCGAACCATGGAGGAAACCGAGTTTCGCCATTGGTTACGGAAGCGAGGAGGGTATCACCACATTCTTGTAGAGATAGAAGAGAAACATCAATTTCATCACGAAGAGATCATCATGACTATGCACATGAAGAAAGAAGAAGTCATCGAGAATTTGACCATGAAGTATATAGAGATGAAGAGGGACATAGTCAAAGAAGCATGCATGAGAGAAGGGATGATGTTAGTCGAGATCGATGTAGGCGTACCTTTGATTTTGTTGAAGAGGGTGATAGAGCAAGTATTCATTATCGAGATCGAGACCAAGTTCGAAATTCTTACCGTGATGTGGAGGATGACCGTCGTTGGGAGTCGGGTATGAAAATGGAGATTCCGGAGTTTAAAGGCGGGATGGTTGCTGAGGAGTTCTTAGATTGGTTGTCTAATGTGGAGGAAATCTTTGATTTCAAGGAGGTGCCGGAGAATCGAAGGGTGAAGTTGGTTGCTACTAGGTTGAGGGGGAGAGCTTTGGCGTGGTGGCAGCAAACTAAACTTACTCGAGAACGAATGGGGAAGTCAAAGATAGAATCTTGGGAGAAGATGAAAAAGTTGATGAGATCTACATTTTTGCCTTATAACTACCAATCACTTATGTACCAGAGGTTGCAGAATCTGAGGCAAGGGACAAAATCTGTTAGTGATTATGCTGATGAATTTTACCAACTCATCGCCAGGAATGATATCATGGAAACAGAAGAACAGCTAACTGCTAGATTCATTGGGGGCTTGAGAATGCAGATCCAAGATATGGTTAATATGTTTGATCCTAGATCAGTAGCAGAGGCACATCAGAAAGCGTTAGCTTGGGAGAAACAAGGAAGGCGTGGAGGTGGTGTGTTTACTAATTCCAATAATCAAGCAAGGGGTGTTGGCGGAAGTTCTAATGTTCCTAAACCTGTTACAAAGCTAGTGGTCAAGGAGGTTGAGAAGGCGAAGGCTAGTAGTGTTTTCAAATGTTATAATTGTCAGGAGTTGGGTCACAAAAGCAACGAATGTCCGAAGCCGAAGAAGAGAACCATGGTTGCAGAGGTTGAAGCAGATGATGGTGAGGAGGCAGAGTATTCAAATGTACCTTATGTTGAGGAGGAAGAAAAAGTGTCGGGTGATGAAGGTTGTAATCTTATGATGAGGAGAAGTTGTTTGACACCTAAGCAAGAGGAGGATTGTAGTTGGCTGAGAAGCAATATTTTCCAATCGACATGTACTATTCTGGGAAAGGTCTGCAAGTTTGTTATTGATGCAGGAAGTTGTGATAATATTATTTCTACAGAAGCAGTGAGAAAGTTGAATTTGAAGACCGAGAAGCATCCTAAACCATACAAGCTAGCATGGTTAAGAAAAGGAGGTGAAGTGAAAGTGTGTCGAAGAGCTTGTGTGAATTTTTCGATTGGGAAGAAGTACAAAGATGAAATTTGGTGTGATGTTGTGGACATGGATGTTTGTCACTTGTTATTGGGCAGGCCATGGCAGTTTGATAGAGCAGTTCAGCATGACGGTCGTGCCAACAGTTACAGTTTCATGTTCGAGGGTACTAAAATCACTTTGGTTCCTAAGAAGCAACAGCAGAAGGAGAACAAACTGGAGGAGATTGAAGAATTGAAAACTCTGTTGACTTTGAAGGAGTTTGTTAAAGAAGTGGAGGAAGAACCGGAAGTGTTTTTGTTGATTGGGAGAGAGAGTAGTGAAGAAGTTGAGATTCCCGAAGAAGCAAAGCCAGTTTTGGAAGAGTTTGAAGATGTCTTTCCAGAGGAGTTGCCAAAGGAGTTACCACCACTTAGAGACATTCAACATCAGATTGATCTTGTTCCGGGGGCAGTGTTACCACATCGACCACATTATCGTATGAGTCCGAAGGAACATGAGGAATTGAGAAGGCAGGTGGAAGAATTACTTGAACAGGGTCGTATTCAGGAAAGTTTGAGTCCGTGTGCTGTACCTGCATTGTTAGTACCAAAGAAGGACGGAACTTGGAGAATGTGCACTGATAGTAGAGCTTTGAATAAGATCACTGTTCGTTACAGATTTCCTATGCCGAGGTTGGATGATTTGTTGGATCAGTTGAGTGGGGCAACTATATTCTCGAAAATTGATTTGAAGAGTGGTTATCATCAAATTCGTATCAGACCTGGAGACGAATGGAAGACAGCTTTCAAAACTAGAGAGGGGTTGTACGAATGGTTGGTTATGCCATTTGGTTTGTCTAATGCACCTAGTACATTCATGCGGGTGATGAATCAAATTTTTAGACCACTCATTGGAAAGTTCGTCGTGGTTTATTTCGATGATATTTTGATTTATAGCAGGAGTACGGAGGAACATGTTCTACATCTGAGAGAAGTGTTGTTTATTCTTCGTGAAGAACAATTTTATGCTGCTACAAAGAAATGTGTGTTTATGACACCTAGTGTTTTATTCCTGGGGTATGTTGTTTCAGGGAAAGGTATTCAAGTTGACCAGAGCAAAGTTGAAGCAGTCAAGAATTGGCCACAGCCAAAGACAATTACAGAAGTGAGAAGTTTTCATGGGCTAGCGTCATTCTACCGAAGGTTCATACCACACTTCAGTAGCGTGATGGCTCCAGTGACTGATTGCATGAAGGGTAAACAGTTGGTGTGGTCAGAGGAAGCGGGGGTTGCCTTTGAAAGGATCAAGGAATTGTTGACGTCTGCACCAATTCTTGTTCTACCTAATTTTCAGTTATTGTTTGAATTGCATACTGATGCTTCGAAGGTTGGAATTGGAGGAGTTCTGAGCCAGAATGGAAAGCCAGTTGCTTATTTTAGTGAGAAACTGTCAGGGGCAAAGATCAGATACAGTACATATGACGTTGAATTTTATGCTGTTGTTCAGGCTGTTAAGCATTGGAGACATTACTTATTTCAGAAGGAATTTGTTCTGTACACTGATCACGAAGCTTTGAAACATTTACAGGGGCAAGATAAGATTTCAGCAAGACATGCATCATGGATTGCATATTTACAGCAGTTTACTTTTGTCGTTAAGCACAAATCTGGGGTGACCAATCGAGTAGCTGATGCTTTAAGTAGGAGGAGTCATTTACTGACGACAATGAAGGTGGAAGTGACGGGGTTTGAAATGTTGCCAGAGATGATTGAAGAAGATCCTTACTTTGTGAAATATGTTGAAAAAGTGAAGGATGGGAGTACCGATGAATTCATGTTAGTTGATGGTTTTCTGTTTAAAGGAAATCGTTTATGTATTCCGGACTGTAGTTTGAGGATGAAGATTGTGAAGGAATTGCACGAGGAAGGACATGTTGGCCGTGATCGTACTTTACAGTTGATTTCGCAGTCTTACTTTTGGCCGTCGATGAGG
This sequence comes from Allium cepa, assembly GCA_030765085.1. Taxonomy (NCBI): domain Eukaryota; kingdom Viridiplantae; phylum Streptophyta; class Magnoliopsida; order Asparagales; family Amaryllidaceae; genus Allium; species Allium cepa. The sequence goes on along the minus strand of CM060935.1, from coordinate 822,180,981 downwards.
AAAGAGGTTGAAAGATTCGTGGAGCGATGTCATATTTGCCAAGTTTCAAAAGGGACAGCAACGAATGCAGGGTTGTATATGCCGTTACCAGTACCATCTAAGCCATGGGTTGATATCAGCATGGATTTCGTTTTGGGTTTGCCGAGAACTCAAAGGGGAAATGATTCGATATTTGTTGTGGTGGACAGGTTTTCAAAGATGGCACATTTTGTTGCTTGCAAGAAGACAGCAGATGCAGTTCGAGTCGCACAGCTATTTTTCAAGGAGATTTATCGACTTCATGGTTTACCAGAATCTATTGTTTCTGACCGAGATACTCGTTTTCTGAGTCACTTTTGGTTGAGTTTGTGGAAGATGGTGGGAACGAAACTGAAGTTTAGCAGTGCTTATCATCCACAAACCGATGGGCAGACAGAAGTTGTTAACAGGTCATTGGGAAATTTGTTGCGATGTCTTGTACAGGATAATTTGAGAAGTTGGGACATGAAACTATGCCAGGCAGAATTTGCTCATAATCATGCAGTAAATCGAAGCACAGGATTCAGTCCGTTTCAGATTATTTATTCAAATTTACCCAGGGGGCCATTGGATTTAGCAGCTGTACCACAGTCAAAGAGAACAGTTAAACGAGCTACTGATTTTGTTGATGAGCTGACTGAATGTCATAGAACCGTTCAGGAACGATTGGAGAAATCGAATGAGAAATATAAGAAGTTTGCAGATTTGAAACGTCGAAATGTTGAATTTAAGGAAGGTGATTTGGTTTATGCCGTATTAACAAAGGATCGTTTTCCGGTGGGTGCTTATAACAAGTTGAAGGCACGAAAAATTGGTCCAATTGAAGTTTGAAGAAAATCAATGAGAATGCTTATCGATTAAAGTTACCAGATGATGTTTATACTTCTGATGTTTTTAACGTCAAACATTTAATTCCATATCATGGAGGTGAGATGGTTGAGGAAGAATTTACAAATTCGAGGTCGAATTTTTCTCAACCAGGGGAGGATGATGCAGCTCAGAACAGAGAAGAAATGCAACCAAAATTTCTAACAAGGATGAGTCGTACACGACTCATAGAGAGGTTAAGTCGTACGCGACTTAGGAAGGCAGGGTTAAGTCGTTTCCGACTTAATGGTGCACGGGATAGCAAGTTTCGAGTTAACAACAATTTGAACCGCATAAAAGAGGCATCGGGTTTGAGTCGTGCGAGCTTGAGTCGTATACGGGATAATGGAACAGGGTTACGACTCAAGGGAAACTTGGAGTGTGCATACTTGATGAGTCGTACACGACTTAACAACGTATCCATAAGTCGTGACCGAGATAGCATCAAGAAGGAGAAGGATTCAACTGATGGGAGCTTGAGTCGAAGGAAGGATGTTGAGTCGCTGAAGTTATGAGTCGTGAGTCGTAGGTCGTTGCCGACCTAGTATGAGTCGTGAGTCGTTTGTTGTGATGAGTCGTGTACTGTTGTATGTTGTAAGTCGTATGTCGTGAGTTTTAAGTCGGTATGTAGTGGATCGTGTTGCATTTTAGGTCGTTACCGACCTATGGGTTGTGAGTGTTGTATTTTAGGTCGTTACCGACCTAGGGGTAATGTTGAGTCGGTCATGTATATGAAGTGTTGGGTCGCATACGACCTATGGTGAGTCGTCTTAAGGTCATATGATGATGTATGAAGGTCGTGCTTGTTAAGTCGGCCAGGGTTGAGTCGTTCTGGAGTTGAGCTGCCTTGTGTTGAGTCGGCCGCGACCTAAGTTAGGTCGTAAGTCGTCGCCGACCTAAGAGTCAGGTGAGGGTTTGTGTGTGTTGAGTTGTGAAAGCTATAAATAGCGCGTGTGTTGTACATTTTGTGGTTGTTGATTTTGAATAAAATTTCTCTTTTGTTAGCTTTGTGCTTTCATACCAATTGGTAGTTGAGTGTAATCTCCTATCTCCACTTACGTCGTTCGAGTGCGCTCGAATCCACGTTTGTTGAAGCCGATTCACGGAATCTAGTGCGCTAGATCAACGTGCGAAGAATCGTAGATCTTTGAACACGGTATAGTGCGCTATCAACGTGTTTGAGATAGCTAGAGTTCGGTATCTTTGGATCAACGAACTTGGGCATTTTTGGTATCTTCAACTCACCGATTGCTACAATCCATCGATTGAAGTTTTGTTTGATTAATCCGCTGCGTCAAATTCAAAGACATTTGACTTTATAATTCATCGATGAAATTTGTTTTTGAAATCTTGATCACACTTCGCTTTGAAGACTTGTTTAATAACTACTTTGGAAACTTGTTTAGAAATATGCTTTACTTTTAAGACTTGATTTTTTTTATTTTAGAATCTTATAAGCTTACAAGAACCCAAGCCCAGACCAAAATTTCCTGAGTCAACTCGATTCTTTCCCGCTCAACTCTTCCCTCTCAAGAATGCATGCATACGACTTCGAGACAAACACTAGCTTTCCTAACTCCTCCTAACAACACAACGAGAACAGATACGAAAGCAAACCGTTGCATGTGCACCAGTGATCGAACCAACTCCGACCAATTCTCCGACCATCAACGAGTCGGCGATCCTACCCTAAGTCAACCCATCCACCCAGACCATGGATATATACTAGAAATCAAAATCGAGCAAGACAACACCCACTAGAAACCCATCGATCGACGAAAACTCCCACAAACCGCTCCTATGACCACTTGTAACCATGCCGGTCCATCCAAACCTTCGCCTCTGACCCACGCGTCGATCCCCCATACCTCGATCAAGTCTGATGCATCCTTGTCGATGCATTGGCCTGTTATTCAACAGCGACCAAAACAGGCGATTTAGCCCTAGAACAATGCCGTGCCGCCACCACGACGACCAGAAAATTCTTCGAGTATTTTTCCTGAGTGCCTCAACCTCCAAGCTACCACCAGCAACGACTTCGACCACCTCCGATCGCCAGATATTGACGAAATTTCATTTTCCGTTCATCGCAAAAATTCCCCTTAACCACACAATTAAAAATTATGATACTATAATAAAAAATGACCATTTTACACTACGAATGCAAACCTATGATTAAAACATAGAAATTAGAAAATCGATTTTTCTGGTTTGAAAAGATTTTACTGTTATTTTCTATTTTTGCAATAATTACTTAATATAAACACTTGAAATTATTTTTAACAATGATGTTACATTATTTCAATCATCTTCCTTTCAAAGATCATAACCTGCTGTATAAGTAGAGACATATATATATATTTAAACAGACATGCATAGATTATTTTCTCATTTATATACATCAACCACATTAATTCATCCATGCAAACATTTATTCACACATCACTACAAGATTTATCACATGCATCAGATTTAACTTTAAAAGGTGTAGTTTACTCACAGATTAGTATAACAGAGAACAAATTTGGGACTGCAACTTGATTTGAAACAGCAGGCTTGATTTACTCTGTTAATTGTTTGATATTTGTTGAGTTTGAATTGAATCTGATCTCCTTATTGACCGAATCATGCTTGTTCGAAGCTTCAGACTTGAAAGAAGTTGTTGCTTTAGTTTGAAATAGTTTTGATTTCTCTACTTCTTTTTTGGTTTTAGTTTTGAAGAGGATGAAAGAATTGAGAATAAAAGTTCTCAACTTCCACCAGCCTATTCTCTTCCATTCATTTACAATTCAAAATAATAATTAAAAAAATCATGCCACTTGTTATGATGCATGTTATCTCAAGCTACAAATGTTTATTTCATGTATTACAAAGCTTACAAATGTTTTGAACTTTTTATTTAATATTTCTTATGTGTTTTTATATGTTTTTACATAAATATATTTTTATTAATCCATGTTTATATCATATACTTTATTTTTTTACACTTTCTTTTTATGTATATAATTCAAAGAAAGCAATATAAACTTACTTACATATATTTTTAACAATCTCTTATGTTTTTTAAAATAGAGAATCTTAACTTTAAATATCTTTTGAGCATTATTATATTCAAACTATAACTTCCAAATCATAAAATATATATTTATCCACACTTTTACAGACTTCCATTTATTCTACTTCTAAAGGCATATACACACACACTCTTATATACCTGTATGTATATACTAGAAAATTTCAACATTATAAAGTTTACACATATATTAATTTACTTTAAGATTTATCATTGCCAGATATTTTTAAATTATCAGAATTCTATTTGTTTAACCAAATAAAATCAGTATCTCAATAGTTTAAATTTGTTAATTACCAATTAACAGATGTCCAGAAATCTAGGTTATCACATTCCTTCCCCTTTAAATCTTTTCGTCCTCGAAAAGGAACGAAGCCAAAATTTAATAAAATGCTAATTATCAGTTAAATCACTCTATGAACATTTTTAACTATAAACTCTTTTTATTTAAAAAATTTAAAACATTTTTAAAAAAAATCTACATAATATTACCAAAATAGTTTAATAAAAATACTTTTTATAACTCCATGTTTCGACAAGTCCATCCTTATTCTTACAGAAATTCGGTCATACGTATATCACGCGTAGGACTGAAAATCTAGAAGTACTTGGTAAAACCATTTTTAACTCCCAGTGAAAATTCTTAAAAAATATTTTGGTGAAAATATAGAATTTTTTTTTTAAATTATAGAAAACATTTTTGGTGAGAAAGCTCTGGAAATCATCACCCCCTCCATGGTCCCGAATGTCTCTGTAGGCATCAGCGCCCTCGACTTTCGCTACCCAACCACAATCCTCAGGAACTTCAATTAGTCCGGACTTCCTTCCAGGATCAAATTTAGAGCCCCCCTTAGGGCTCAAGGCAGAACCACCCCGTGGATCTCCTATGAAGTTCATTTCATGGCAGCGCCTTTTTCCCCAAAGCCAATCTCAAAACATTTTATACTATACACATATAGTATCTTTTAAATCATACTCTTCATGATTCACATAAAAATCTCCTTTATACAAAATCGATATCTCAAATCGATAGTTTCAAACTTGGCTTTCCAAATTCAAAATTGATTTTTCCCAAAAATCAAAACCCTTTCCAAAATCCATGTGTTCCAAAACCTTTTTCCAAAATCATTCTCATTAAATCATTTATATATATAGATATATATAATCTTGAAAAAAATCTTTAGATCACTTCATACTTATATAAATACTTTTTTTATACTTCAAGTATTTTCAAAAATATTTTTCTTCTGGCTATAGATTCAAAAGGGGGAGTTTATCATATGAACAAATATATAACTTTAGTTATGCCAAATTAAATATTCAAGTTTGATTTCCTTTATAAAGTTATTTACCATACCACTTACTTTTCATAAAGTGAATTTCAAAAGATATCCAACTTCCACTTTTATTCATATATTTTTCTCAAAATATACTTTTCTTTTCAAAAATCATTTTTCATTTCTTTTAAAATTCCAATATCTATTACATTTATGCACGCATGATGTACATATACCATCTGTACGCAATATCAAATCTGATCGCTCACTCGATCACACAATTTCACTTCCGAACTAGTAACGCCCACCCGACTGCCTAGTGCGGACTCAGATATGGTTTCTTGATCATAAACCATCATTCTCCTCGCATAGCCATAACTATGATAGAGAATTTCCAAAACCAATCAAAAATCCATATCCAAGGTCGTCGTCGAAAATCGAGTCAAAAATCCCAACTCGGATTGATATACTATCTCAAAATTCTATGCTCGAATCTGGATCAAATCACTGTGCGAATAGAATAATATACGTACGTCCTACGTATTTATCTTCATTGACTATTAGCTAAATCGATTTTCTTCTTATTCACCTTCACTTTGATTCTATTCATTTTTTCACAATTGCTCCAAATTTCCATTTGGTTTATAACTTCAATTCTTATCTCAATTGGTATTCAATTTTAAGCAGTTTTCACTCTGACCAGCTTGAATTTAGAAAATAGCTTGAAAAGTTTAAAATAGATAAGTGGTTGAAAAATAGTTATTAGTTGTAAAATAGCTGCAAAATAGTTAAGTAGTTATAAAATAGTTGTAAAATAGTCAAATAATTGTAGAATAGTTAGATAATTGCAGAATAGTTATAAAATAGTAATTAGTTATAAAGTAGTTGTAAAATAGCAACAAGTTTATAAAATAATTGTAAAATTGTTGTAAAATAGTTAAATAGTTTCAAAATTAGTTTTAAAACAAGTATAAGATACTATGGGTTTTAAAAAGAAAGATTGCATAGTAAATAGCTAGGAAAATAGATTTAAGAAAGTTTATATTAAAACAATTTATTTAAAAATAGTTCAGAGCCAAACTGTTCAATTTCCCAATATCCACTTCAATCAATCTTCAATTTCCACTTAAATTGATTCAATTGCAATTTAATTTGAATTAACTTCAATTCCTATCACAAATTCAAATCAATTCCCATTTGAATTTAAACTTATTCAACTTCAATCTCACTTCCAATTAATTCAATTCAAATTTTCCTTTTGAATTTATCTCAATTCCAATCTCAACTTTAAACCATCTCAAATTATATATTTTCGAGTTAAATTTTTAAATATTGATTTAATCCTTTAAATAAAATCAACTTTTACTTTTAGTTTAACAACCTAAGTTTTTAAACAATTAATTTTGAGTCCAAATTTCAAAATCCCATTTTAAATTACCTTTACTTCTATATAAACTTATTTCTAGGTTCAATAATAGTTCAAATCCATTTTAAATAATTTAATCTTCGGAATTTAATTTATTACCCAATTTTGACTTCTAACTTTGAAACCAATTCTTAAATAATTTCAGTTTAAAAGTTCCTTTTCAACATTTAAATCTTAAGTTCAAAGTGATTACATTTCCTTAATTTCAAATTTTATTTCTAAAAATCAAAATCATTTAAATAATTTCAATTAAAGTTTTATTTCCATTTAATTTCGGTAATGGATATATATCATCTCAATCTACTTCTTAATTCAATTAAATTAATCGGATTCTCAGTTTCATAGATCATTAATAACAAAAGGATGATATCAGGTTAAGTCAAAGTAAATAAGCATACAAATTATTTAAAACATTCATCCATAGCATCCATCAATAGCATCCATTACCAATTTTTAGAACTCCAACTTGTTTTGAGATCACACATAACTCCCATTCAAACCAACCATTTAACTTCCCTAAGTTAAATCTCAATTTCATCTTGAAATTTCCAATTCAGGTTGCTTATTCTAAACTTATTTAACTTCCCCTAAGTTAAATTCAATTCATTTAATCCAGTCAACCTTAATTAATTTGAATTTTCCATTTCAAAATTTAAACTTCTTATCAGTATCCTTTCCCACTTATAAGTTCAAAAACTTATCACATTTCAGGGAAATTTCAAAAGTCATTAATGTTTACTTCCAATCAACTTGTTATTATGTATATCCTATATATATATATATATTCATTTCTGGCTTATCTTATTTGTATAGTTCATATTATCCAATTCCTATTTGGTTACATATATATATATATATATATATATATATATATATATTACCACTTAATTCTTATTATTACTTTTAATTCCAATAATTCAACAACCAATCACCTTAATATATTATAATAATTAGAAAAACTATTTGTTTATATACCAAAATATAAGCTTATATAAAAAAAATTCAAAACCATTTCAAAATCTTTATATAAGAAAATAACAAATATGCCCTCGTATATAATACACTCAACTTATCCTAGGGTACTACTGAACCTATCCTTATGACTAACCCAACAGAGCCAAGGTTCTCACTTAACCTTCTGCTCTGATACCAAAATGTAACGACCCAAAATTTTCGACCTCGAAAATTCGACACTAGTACGTTCACTGTAGAAGGGCTGAGCATCCGAACGTCGGAAATTCCAGATTGTTAGGGTAAAGAAGAAAAGAGGTAGAAGAAGAAACAGAAAACAAAAACACAGAATCTCACATTCATAGCGGATCAAAATATAATATCAAATAATAACATTTATACAAAGAAAAGCTATAACTGTTACTTTACATACAATACATCAGAGTACGACCAATCACACCTAAACTGGACAGTTATAATTATCTTGTCCCATAATACAAACAATACAAGTCCAAAACACAACGAGATATACTCCATATGTTCCTGCCATCCAGCTCGCCACCTGAGCTTCAGAACGTCCTAACTTGAAAATCAGCAATACTCGGTTTGACCCGAGCATTACAATAAAGTAACACCGGGGTCAGGCTGGAAACTAGCACGAGTAAACACATATAATTTAAAATAAACCGAGCATAAAACTTATTTGCAAACCTGGGTAACTCGTACCTCACTACGAGTTCTTAACTTGTTATGGTCAAACACTTATTACAGAACAATATCTAAGAACTGTTACTCAGTTTAAATGGCCATATTACTTACTTTATTTCATTCCAGCCTGTGTGATTCTAAAATCAAATCTATAAAGAATTATTATAGATTACAAATCGAAGTGGATTTAGGTATTTTCTGATACTCGACCTCGGTCTCTTTGAATCCAAAGTCATCCATTAAGCCAATTTGTTTATGCAAACAATTTAATTAAATTCAGAACATTATATTCGTATAGCAATTCATCAGATAGATATCCACATTATCTCGGTTCAACCAAAACATTTCATATCACAGAACATCACAAATCACATACCAGAGGTGTCAAGCATCCAAGGCATTCAATTATAGTTTATAATTCATAAGCAAGATTAATAGTCATACAATTTCTATTTAATTTAATTTAATCACAAAATAAATTAAATTAATTATTTTTAAATCCTTCTTAATTAACCTTAATTAATTATAAACCATGTATTATTATTTTAATTAATTAATGCAATTAATTAATTATTTGTTATTTATTCACATTAATTAATTATCCTTAAATTACTTATATTAATCATACTTACATTAATTACCCTTTAATTTCTTAAGTTAATTAATTAACCTTTAATTACTTAAATTAATTATTTATTCTTTAATTAATTTCATTAAGTAATTGTCCTTTAATTACATTAATTAATTATCCTATAATTACTTAAATTAATTAACTAACTCTAATTACTTAAGTCCTTAATTTTAAGATAAATCATTCATTTTAATTGATTAATTAATTACTTCATTTAAATCTCTTTGAAATGTTTGAATTTATTTATTATTAATCTACAAATTACTTGAGACCCTTTGGTTAAAGTTTAGTACATTACTCTTAATCACTTATCTAACTACCTTTTTATTTTTGAAAAACTCTTAGGGATTTAGTTAAATAATTAACTTAATGTATAATTTATTTAAATCAAAACAAATTTAATTCAAAGACATTTGACTTTATAATTCATCTATGAAATTTGTTTTTGAAATCTTGATCACACTTTGCTTTAAAACTTGTTTAATAACTACTTTGGAAACTTGTTTAGAAATATGCTTTACTTTTAAGACTTGACTTTTTTTTTATTTTAGAAACTTATTAGCTTACAAGAACCCGAGCCCAGACCAAAATTTCCTGAGTTAACTCGATTCTTTTCCTCTCAACTCTTCCTTCTCGAGAATGCATGCATACGACTTGGAGACAAACACTAGCTTTCCGACTCCTCCTAACAACACAATGAGAACAGATGCGAAATCAAACCCCGTGCACGTGCACTAGAGATCAGACCAACTCCGACCAATTCTCCGAGCATCAACGAGTCGGCAATCCTCCCCTGAGTCAACCTATCCACCCAGAACATCAATATATACTAGAAATCAAAATCGAGCAAGACAGCACACATTGGAAACCCATCGATCGACGAAAACCCCCATGTACCACCACCTATGACCATGCTGGTCCACCCAAACCTTCGCCTCCGACCCACACATCGATCCCCCGCACTCCGATCAAGTCTGATGCATCCTTGTTGATGCATTAGCCTGTGATTCGACAACAATCAAAACAGGTGATTTAACCTTAGAAAGATGTCGTGCCGCCTCCACGACGACCAGAAAATTCTCCGAGTATTTTTCCCGAGTTCCTCAACCTCCAAGCTACCGCCAGCAATGACTTCGACCACCCCCGATCCTCCGATCGTCAAATATTGACGAAATTTCATTTTCCGTTCATCACAAAAATTCCCCTTAACCACACAACTAAAAATTATGATGCTATAATCAAAAATCACCATTTTACACTACGAATCCAATCCTATGATCAAAACATAGAAATTAGAAAATCGATTTTTCTGGTATGAAAAGATTTTACTGTTATTTTCTATTTTTTCAATAATTACTTAATACAAACACTTGAATTTTTTTTAATAATGATGTTGCATTGTTTCAATCATCTTCCCTTCAAAGATCATAACCTAAAATTGAATACAAGAAGAGAAATTGATTTTTATTTGAATGTGCTTGAACCTGCTATATAAACAGAGACATTTATATACATTTAAACAGACATGCACATATTATTTCACATTTATATACGTCAACCACATTAATTCATCCATGCAAACATTTATTCACACGTCACTACAAGATTTTATCACTTGCATCAGATTTAACTTTTAAAAGGTAGTTTACTCACAGATTAGTTGAACAGAGAACAAATTTAGGACTATAACGTGATTTGAAACAACAGGCTTGATTTACTCTGTTAATTGTTTGATCTTTATTGAGTTTGAATTGAATCTGATCTCCTTATTGACTGAATCTTGCATGTTTGAAGCTTCGGACTTGAAAGAAGTTGTTGCTTTAGTTGAAATAGTTTTGATTTCTCTACTTCTTTTATGGTTTTAGTTTTGAAGGAGGATGAAAGAATTGAGAATAAAAGTTTTCAACTTCCACTAGTCTATTCTCTAACATTCATTTGTAATTCAAAATAACAAAAAAATCATGCCACTTGTTATGATGCATGTTATCTCAAGCTACGAATGTTTATTTCATGTATTACAAAGCTTACAAATGTTTCAAACTTTTTATTTAATATTTCTTATGTGTTTTTATATGTTTTTACATAAATATTTTTTATTAATCTATGTTCATATCATATATCTTTATTTTTTGACACTTTCTTTTTATTTATATGTATATAATTGAAAGAAATCAATATAAACTTACTTACATATACTTTTAATAATCTCTTATGTTTTTGAAAATAGAGAATCTTAACTTTAAATATCTTTTGAGCATTATTATATTCAAACTATAACTTCCAAATCATAAAATATGTATATTTATCCACACTTTTACAAACTTTCATTTATTCTACTTATCAAGGCATACACACACACACACTTATATACCTGTGTGTATATACTTGAAATTTTCAACATTACAAAGTTTACATATATATTAATTTACTATAACATTTAACATTGCCAGATATTTTTAAATTACCAGAATTCTACTTGTTTAGCCCAATAAAATCAGTATCTCAATAGTTAAAATTAGTTAATTACCAATTAACAGATGTCCAAAAACCCGGGTTATCACACCTTCTCCAAGCCATCATGTGGAACAAATAGAAGTTTCTAACCCACATTCCAATCTTTTCTCGGATATTCCAATCCTTCCAACTGAAAACATAAGCCTTGCTCCTGATGCTGTAGAGCATGCTATTCTTCTAGACAATCCAGTGGATTCACAGGCTTTTCGAATTGGCTAGGCTGCTCTCCGCCGGTTATGTTCTATTCATGGAATTTCGTTTGGGGACGTCTTGGTTTCTCCAAGACATGATAGGACTCACTTTCCCCCAGCAGGGTACACAACATGCAATAAGTTTATGTGTTGGGCTGGATGTGTATTGTCCTTCAATTCGTTGTCCGAGAAATACTGAGATATCTTGGGATAGCCCCTACACAACTTCACCCAAATAGTTATGCTTTCATACACGGAACCTTCTTCATGTTCATGAATGTTTTATTTCTTCCGCCTATTCCCGAAGATATAAGATTTATCTACAACTTCAAATGACGATCGGGAAGCCCTTCTTATGTCTTTCTTGAACCCTCGCCAAATTGCTAAGTTCTGACAGGTGCTTGGAACAAAGTCTCATTGTTTAAGCATGAATGGTTTTACATGTGATGCCCTCCTAGATTTGCACGATGATGGTTAAAAGGACGTAGGTATTACCCTCACTTCCTCCTCAAATTCACTGGCCCAAGTCATATTTTTTCCTTTGAATCTACTAACATCTAGAGTTCTTTCAGATGTTCGCCCTTGTCCTAAAGGCACCGGTTTTCAAGAGTTGTCACAGCCATCCGCGCTACCCCCATTAAGGATAAGGACATCAAACTTCTTCTAACCGATGAATTACTATCCTTATTCGGCTTGTTGGAAGATAACTATAGTATCGGGCTTCTAGGAAGTGCGGAAGTACCAAAGAAGGTCAAAGAACAAAGAAGGGATACCATTAACCCCGTTCTGCCCCTACCAAGGGGACTTGGGACGATACCAAGGAGGGCGGGATTAAGGATTCTCAAGCTGACAAGCCAGGAGATGTTGATGTAGGCCCTATGAAAGCACCAATGCTTGAACCATCGCAAGTTGTAGAATCCCAAACACCCACAACAAGAAAGAAAAGGTTTGCACACAGGCTTCGTAGAAGAAAAAGCACCGCAGATCCAGAGTTCGTTATTACTCCTGTTGAAGTGGAATCATCATCTCAGCACTTGGAAAGTTTGTTAAAAGGATTTTCGAATCTTCAAATTCTGGATGACATCATGTCCTATGACTTTTCGAATATTAACATTGAAGGAATCAACTCTCCCACCAAAAGTGGCGAAGGCATCCGATCTTCTGATAAAGGAGAGAAAACGCCGTAGAGCATGGCTATGGTCACTGATCTGATGGTGGGAACACTAGGACACTCACAACCACATGCACTTCACTATGCACTTTTCATCAATCTATCATGTGACAATTACTAATATGCTCTCATTTGGTCTTTACAGGCCCAATTTCTCAATCCAGAGCCTTCAATTGCCTCAGAAGTTCTTCATCATACCACCGATCTAGCCGGGATTCAAAGTCTACCCAACACAAAGAGATGGATGATGGATGGGATAGTAATAATCACTAATGGGGATCCTCTTCCTCTTCCAAATGCAAATCCCAGTCCCAGACATCTCATTAAGGTGAGCAGTCCGACTTTCCTGCTCAAAGTAGAAACCAGCCTTCCTATCGCTGTCCTCATGTCGCTGCATCTCACAAGCAGCATTCCAGCTCCTCGAGCTCTAGACAATCTCGTGAACCTCAATCAAGCAAACATCCACTCGCTACCTCTGATCTTCCTTTGCCGGTTATCGCTCCCGACGTTTCCAAAGAAGAAAAGATGGCCGAGCTCAAGGCCACTTTTCCAAAAATGTGCTTCGATAGGCTCGAGTTCCTTCCTTCTATTCACAAAATTCCAGGGCAAGCCAAGGAAAGTTCTCTCGCGTGTGTCAATAATGTATTTGTATAGCACGAATCATTTATACACTTGGCAGAAAAAGTCTCCGGAGTATCCATTGATCGACCACATAAGATAGACCGCCTCAAGTTGGAAGCTATACACGATAAGGATATCATCAAGCATCAAGACAATGAATTGTTAGAATTAAAAACCCAACTTCCTGGAGCAAAGAAGAACGCCAAGGAAACGGCAGAGGAAGTTAGCCTTTTGGAAGTTTCTCAAAAAAAGGAACTCAATGCGGCATTTCATTATAGTAGGGCACTTGCTTTAGAAAAGGACTCCTTGCAAAAGGAAAAAGACGCTCCGGCTCGCTGCATCGAGGAACTTGAAGAAATTTTCAAGAAGGAAATAAAGAAAAAAATCAAAGCTCAAGAGGAATCATGGAAGTACCATGAGGAAGTTGTTGAGGCAGGAGCTTAAAGCTAAACTCGATAATAAATTCGCTAAAATTGAAGCTCTTAAAGAAGAAGCTCGAGAAATGGGCCGAAAAGAGATGATGGAACAAGTTAACTCCCAAATGGAAGCTGCCATGAAGTCTAGTAGGAACGAGATTAAGGAATTATTCGACCCATTGATCATTGAATACAATGCCAAAGTCCTAATCTACCGGGACTTAAGTTTTCTCGGTGAGGGTTATCTCGAATCATACGCTGAAGCTGGGGAGCACATTATCGAGATGATGATAAAAGAACTGGGTGAAGCCGAACTCAACGAAGAAGAATTAGTGATAGAATTTCTTCACGGAAACAAGCCCTTGGATCTGGCTGTAGCAAAGCTTTGATTTTTCAGTGCTTTTGCACCTACCGAAGGAGGAGAACATATTGCCGGATCTTTAGGGACTGATTCTAAGTGTCCCTCTCCACCCCAAGAAGTCGGAACATCAATCTCTCTTGATACGGAACAGGATCTTGGCTACGATCCGGACAGGCCTGGCTTCGCATCCAAGATGTTATCTCCTATTTTAGAAGGAGGTACCCCGGTAACTACGTAGAGTCAACTAGATGTTGGTATCGTGCTTTACTTCTTAGTATATGAAGAAAAAAATTAGTTCTTCATGCGCAATGGTTTTTAGCCAATCTCCCCATTTTAACGAATTTTGTAGGTCTTCTGGGCCCTAATCGGACTCCTAAAAGTGGTACTACTACATAACAATAAGAGAAACTAGTTAAGGATCTGGTCGCTGTTGATGTACCAGGAATCGATGCTCAAGTCATCGTGGTACTTGATGACGATAAGGCTGAAGAGCCGCCTCCAACTAACGAGTCTGACGAAGAGAAAATTAGGGAACCTTCGAACGCACTGCTAAGGTTAACTTGAAATAATAGATTGGAAAGGAGGAGTTGTTGAAAAGAAAAGTTAAAATTGAACCCGCCAAGGTGTCATTGCAAATTATTCCACCGGGCGGGGCGATCCTTGATGAACTTCCTCCTACCTCCACAAGCTCTTCTACTAAACGCGACAAGGGGCCTTGAAAGAGAAGCGCAAGTGGCTCTACTCCCGAGAAATTTAAAAAAGAAAATCTAGGAAATAGCTGCTGTTTCAGCTCAATGTACATAGTTTGCATAGTCGTTCCTTTCACTAGTTGTGGTTGTATGGATATGAATCCCAATCTTTTGGAATAACTTGTACTGAAATTTCAACACCTATTATGTAAATAAAAGATTTTGTTTTCTGTTAAGCTTCATGTGAATTGTTATTTAAGTAGTTGAACGATTATTTTCCATTCAATGTACTTGTAATCTGTTGCTTGTAAATTTCGATAACAATTCACCAACTCCATCCCAAGTACTCTAAGTGGTCGTGGCCTCGAGTCTAATCAAACACCAAGCTCGGGCCTAGTGTTACGCTATCGGATTCATCGGTTTTTGGAGCAACTCTGCTTCTGCCCCCATCATTGATTTGGCGAGGTTAGAAGTCAGACAGTCGATTCCATCCTTTGCAAGTGTTTACTCCTTCTGTTGTTTTTAGGCCGGAGTTTGTGGAATAGAGAACGGTCTAAATTCACTCATTTATTCATTCATGTTTATATCCACACTCTGGGATAAGGTTCAGTTGATGGGTGGTCGATTAGCACCCAGTTTATGTTTATACTCTAGTCTTCACTCTGGGGACTCAGAGTCATCTCGCGAGCGGTCGATTCACTCCCGACTTATGTTTATACTCCAGTCCGCACTCTAGGGACTTAGGTTTATCGGTTCACACCCGATTTATGTTTATACTCTAGTCCTCACTCTACGGACTTAGAGTTATTTTTGAGAGCATTCAAGTCATACTCTTTTTTGGTTGATTAATTTTCCCTCCAGAATTTAGGGTTTTGATTTAGCGAGCGATCGGTCATATCTCGATCGCTTTGATTTTGTTTTCAAAGAGAAAGATAGCAAATATCTAGAGTTTCTTTTTTATCCTGTTCCAAACTTGTAAGTGACAATTAGCTCCGATCTGTCCCATAGTCCAAGCAGGAATTTTTCAATCTACAGATTATCGACCACATTCATTCCTTGTTGCTATCCCATTCTTTGGATTATGAATGGGAATTGTTAAACGGACAAGTTGATTGAGCTCATCTTATTTGATCCCATCAAGAGTTAACATGATTAATTGATTCCAAACTCTGGGAGCCTGTTCATACACATCGATATCAATCAGTTTCATTATGTAATTAGCATACAATGCAATAGCAAAAATAAATACAGAGGAAGCCTGAAATTTTGTTCATTAAATGGAAGGGAACAACATAAAACATCTTATTACATATTCAAAAAATCAAATGCCAAAGAAAAACCTGAAAATAAATACTACTGAAATGTAAAGGAAATAAACTAAGTGAAATAGTATTGTAAATGTTCGCTATTCTATGCTCTTGGAAGTGTAATGCAATCAACAGTCGCTAGCTTGAAAGTTCCTTCTTCAAGCCTCTGTTCAATGACATATGGTCCTTTCCAAATCGAATTCCTTATGATGGGGTAGGAAAAAGCCCATTTTAGAACAAGATAGCCAATTTTGAAGGTTCTCGATTGAACTTTAGTGTTGTAATACTGGGCGACTCGATATCTGTGTGTACTTGCCTTTAGATAGGCTTCTTTGCGCTTCTCATTTATAAAGTCCAAAGATTCCAAGAGGAGATCTTGATTTGTTTTATGATTGTAGTAAGTCACTCGATGAGAAGGACTTCGAGCTCCATAAGAATAATGGCTTTGAACCATAAACGAAGGCGAATGGACTAGGGCCAATCGCGGACTTGTGAGTAGTTCTGTATTCCCAAAGTGTCGTAGGGAGTTCGTCCACCCACTTGCCTCTAGCCTTTTCTAAACGCTTCTTCAAATTGACTTGATGATTTTATTTACAACTTCAACCTGTCCATTTCCCTGAGGGTGAGAAACCGCTGCAAATCTCTTTTCAGTACGATATCTTTGATAAAAGTCTTTAAATTCAGCACTATCGAATTGAGTCCCTTTATCACTTACAATAATTTATGGAAAACCAAAGTGAGATATAATGTTTTGGACAATAAAGTTGATTCCTTTCTTAGTTATGACTGAAGGTTCCATCTCTGCCCATTTGGTAAAGTAATCAACTACAACAATAGCGTAGTTCACGCCACCTTTAGAGATCGGTAAAGAACCGATAATGTCTATACCCCACATGGTGAATAGCCATAGGCTGACCATTTGTGTAATTTCTATTGGCAGAGCTCTCAGGACTTTTGCATATATCTGGCATTTATCACATCATCCTACATATCAGCACGTCTTGATTTACGGTTGACCAATAATACCTATAACAGAGTATTTTCTTAGCCAAAGTTTGCCCCCCGGTGTGATTGCTATATTCTCCTTCATGAACTTCTTTTAAAACACACTTTATCTCATCATAAGCGATACACTGGAGTAGAGGGACCGAGAAACCTCTCACATATGTAACTCCTTCTTGCATAATATATCGTGAAGCCTTGCGAAAGATCTATTGCTTTTTATTTCTTTTATCAGGTAGGATTCCATGTAGTAAATAGTAATTAACTGGAGTCATCCATGATTTCTTTTCAGATTCCACCTCCAGTGTTTGATCAAATTCCATGATGTTTATACTTAGGGTATCTATTACTTCGATCAGAACCAAACCCATCAGCTGTGCATCGCCGGTACTAGCAAACTTTGCCAGCGAATCAGTATCTCTGCTTTTATCATGTGGAATATGTGAAATGTCATAGTACTCAATTCGGTCAGTAACTCTTGAACTTAGGTAAGGTATGGGGCAAGCCTTTGTTCCTTAGCCTGATAGTCTCCCCTAACTTGTTACACCACCAACTGCGAACCGCAAAAGATTCCAAAGGATCTAACTTCAAGTTCTCTAGCGAGCTTAAGTCCAATAATCAAAGCTTCATACTCAACCTCGTTGTTTGTTTCTAGAAAATAAAGCTTCAAAGCATAACAAATTGACCTGTTTTCAGGAGTTACAAGCACAATTCCAGCTGTAAAACAATGATCATTAGATGCTTCATCAATATATAATTTCCATCGTATAGTAGGAATCTCACTACCATATGGAAGATCATCTTGCATAGTAAACTCTACTATAACGTCCACCAATGCCTGACCTTAGATAGCTCTTCTAGGTAGATAAATAATGTCGAACTGACTGACCTCAATATTCCATTTGAGTAACCTTCTAGACATCTCAGGTCGCTGTAGGACCTGTCGTAATGGCTAGTCGATGTAAACATTGATCGAATGTGCCTATAAGTTCAAATGAAGCTTCTGTGATGCATTAGTAAGTAGTATGCCAATTTCTCTATTTTCGGATAGTTCCTTTCTGCTCCTGCTAATCATTTATTGGCGTAATTCACCGGCCTCTAAATTCGATTCTCCTTACGGATTATGTCGACACTTATAGCTTGTGCTAATACAGCTAAATAAATGTACAACTCCTCATGATCTACTGGCTTTGACAAGATAGGGGGTCTCTCCAAATGATTCACCAGAGCCTGGAACACATCTTTACAATCATGTTTCCGTTCGAAGTTTCTTTTACCCTTTCTAATCAAATTAAAGAAAGGAATGCATTTATCTGTAGCTCTGGGATAAATCGACTTAAAGCAACAACCTTCCCATTCAGACTCTGCACTTGTTTAATGGTCCTTGGTGCAATGGTCCTTGGTGCTTGGATATAACGGATAACCTGAATCTTATCTGGATTAGCTTCTATCCCATGAGCGACAATAAATCGCAAGAACTTTCCCAATGCAACACCAAATAAACACTTTAAAGGATTGATTTACATCTTGTAATATCAGAAGATATCAAACATTTCTGCCAAGTACCTAATGTGGTTGCTTGATCGTCATGACTTCACGAGCATATCATACACTTCCATTGTTTTTCCAATCTGATCTTTAAACATTCTATTGACTAAGCGCTGATAGGTTGCTCCGGCATGCTTCAATCCAAACGGCATTACTATGTAACAATACAGTCCAACATCCGTAATAAAACTGGAGTGCTCCTGATCAGGCATACACATCGGGATTAGGTTGTATCCTGAGTACGCATCCATAAAAGATAGCAATTCGTGTCTTGCGGTTGAATCAACTAGCTAGTCAATCTTGGAAAGGGAAAACTGTCTTTTGGACATGCTTTGTTCAAATCTGAATAATCAATGCATGTTCTCCATTTTCCATTCGCCTTCTTCACAAGTACGAGATTAGATATCCATTAAGGATAGAGGAATCATGGATAAACCCGTTGACTTTTAGTTTATCCACCTCCTCTTTGAGAGCGGCAGATCTCTGTGGATCCATGCCTCGTCTTTTTTGCTCCACCGAACATACTTTGGGTCAATATTTAATGCATGGCTGGCAATGGCAAGCGAGATTCCACATATCTCAGAGTGAGTCCAAGCGAATACCTCTAGATTCGTTCGGAGAAAACCAGCAAGTTCTCTCATCATTGGGGGGCTGAGCGACACAATCTTCAGGACTCGTGATGGGTCATCGTCACTGACCATGATATTAATCGTCAGCTCAGCCGGTGGAGCCTTAGTCTCTTTGGGCACCTCTTCGTCATCTCTCGGGTCTATATCTCTATAGAATCGACTGTGGCGCCTGAGCCTGTTCATCTTCGGTAGCTTGTATGTGACTAATCTTGTACACGCCCTTTCCTTTTTCTTTGTGCCGAGCTTCCCTCAAATCAGCTACGTAACATGCACATCTATTCACCTGCACCATTATCCATTGAAAATTTCAAAGTTAAACACCATGGGGCAAGAGCTGCCTGGAATTCAGCAAGGGCCAGTCAGCCTAGAAAAACATTGTATGAAGAGTTGACATCCAAAAAAAAGGTATGATTCGCACTTTCCTTCATTCTCCTTCTCCCAATTCGACAAGCATTTCCACATAACCAACAGCCTTGGTTGTAGCGCCCATAAAACCATGAATATAAGCTTTAGACGGTTTTAAGTCTTTGGCTTCCATTCTCATCTGGTCATATGCCTTTTTGAAGATTATATCCATCGAACTTCCATAATCAATTAAAATGCTTCTTACCAATGCAGGACCAATCATAGTTGAAATGACCATCGGGTCAATTGTTGGGACCTTTACTTTCTCTATATCCCTACTTCTAAATACTTTATCATCCACCATCATGCGATGCTATTTTGTCAGTACTCCATCTTTTGTATTCGTACAACATTTAGAATCTACATGCCTTATCGCGCTAGCATAGCGCTCCATCTCTTGTCAACTCCTGTCCGTAGGGTGCGGTCCTCCAACTATCATATTTATCACCAGTCTTCCACCTATCCATTCAGGCTCCTCAGCCCTACATGGAGCTTGTCCTCGATTGGGGTCGGATGTCCTATGTCCACGATCCTATGGGGTTTTCATAAACTACTGCAATTTCCTTTCCCGAATTAACCTTTCTATAACATTCTGGAGGTGCCTACATGCATTCGTATTGTGCCCATAACATTCATGAAACCGACAATATTTCCTAGTCTGCTTTTGCTTTTCTGTTAACTCCTTTGGAAGTGGCTTCCTTTATTGCATGGTATTGCAAGTGGATAGATAAATATTTCCAAGGACTTGTTTAGCGGCGTGTAATTTTTATACATTGGAATCTAGGCTTTAGTCTCCTAAAATCCCACTTCCACTCTGGATTTTTATCTCCATCTCTATTTTGCTGATTCGGCTCATTCTGGATGTTTATCAGGATTTTCCCGGAACCGTTATCAGACAGTTTTATCGCAATATTACTCTATACCGCTTCTTCGCTCGTTCTCGCAATGTTCTTTTTACTGGAGGACCTGGCTTCCTCCTTAATCAAAAACTGAGCTACCTTTGAATAGAAGCGCTCCAATGTGGCAGGTGGTTTTCCAGCCAGCTAATCACTAAACTTGGATTCTAGATCAATCCCTCTCATCACGGCCATAAATATAGTATGATCATTTGGGTTACTGACCTCCATGATAGCGGTATGAAATCTCTTCAAATAATCCTTCAAAGATTTCCTTGGAGCTTGGATCACGCTGGAAAGAGACATCACGTCTCTAGGACGAGTTGCATGCATTCAGAATTGCTCTACGAACTTGGTTGCCAACTCATTGTATCTCGAAATTGACCGCGGAGGTAGTCTCATGAACGACATCGTTGCTATCCTAAAAAGAGTTATAGGAAAACATCTGCACTTGGTCACATTATTGGCTTGCGCAAAATCCATTCGCCATTCGTATCTCATAATGTGCTGCTTGGGTCGGTTTTTCCCTCGTAGGCAAGCGTTGATGGAATGTTGAATCTTCGCGGGTAATTTGCATCTAGAACATTATCAATAAACAGGGTATAGCTTCTCGAGATCCTTGAGTCATCATTAGTCAAGCCTTGATTCTTTTTCACTAACTATTTGACCATTGCCGATAAATCCGGCGTCTGGATGGGGATGCCAAGTGGTGGTCACGCTTTACCTCACATAGATGGTATGATCGACGTCTATAGGTCGTTTCATGCCATCCTGGTTCGCCATCCTCTTGATACGCACCGTGAACATTTATCTCGTCATCATTTCGGTAGGGTACCTGGTCAGCATTCGATCGAACTCCACCGTCCAAGCTTCTAGGAATAACTCCAGCGTGATTCCCCAAGTATAATGGAGGAAATCCCTCCTCTGGAGGAGGAATTGGCACCGATCCCTATGGAGGGATCGGCACCGATCGGCCTTAGGAGACCATATTGGTCTGCCAAGCGGCGCTTCGATGTTTATGCGTGATCCCCATCGACCCTGCGATGTCCATGCCTGTGGTATTCATCCGGTGAGCTTGAACTTTTCGATGCCGAGTATGGAGTGGGATCCTTTCTGGCCTTCCAACATTGTTGTTGAGTAATTTGGTTAATCGAGTTAATATTAGTATGAATTTGCTGATTTAGTTGCCGACGACTTTCCATCGAATCTCTCATTAGATTATGAAATTCAACTCTGATTATAGAATCAGCAGGGTCCTAAACTTCAACTAAACTATCATTCAAATTCGTAGGCCGATTGCTTCGGCCTCCTTGCTGAATGCTAGCAGTTTCATTTCCATCGAAATTCCGAGAAGTAGATCAAGTATGTCTCACCATTATCGATCTCCTTACTTAGATTTCAGCAAATCTAAGTACTGTAAGCAATTTTATAAAGATAACTACGGAGCTCCTTCAGGGGATTTGCCCAATCCAGTAGCAACAAAAAGGATCCTAACAAGCTGAGAATTAGGTTCTTAGTGAAAGCATCACAATGCTTGCAACCAAATTGGTCACAAGCAACCAAGAATAGAATTATGTAGCGAAGTAAATGAAGAAAATAAAATTGAAACTGAGGAATAGAATAAACTAACATACTAATCAAAACAATAATAAAGAACATAGGAATTTATAGTGATTTGGCGTTGTATGCCTACGTCCACTTTGAAGATTATCTTTATTGATTCACTAACATTTTGATTACAACAACAAGAAGTAAGGAAAAACTTGAGTACAATAAAGATTATGTAACCACTGACGTAAAGATCCTTAGAATGACCCTCTAGGCCGGTATTTATAGGTGAAGGTGACCACCAATCTCTCATGAAACTTCGGCTATAGGACCTTCTAATCTGTATGGGCCCACTAAAGGGGTCGCTAGGCCTAAATCCCAATGAAGAGGGATTGGTACGATCCTTACATTGATCGATCCTTGGGCAGCTATCCCTATGGTGGCTTCTTCATGCTAAGTTATGTTGGCTCTTCAAATATCATGTTATTTGGACTAGTGGAGCTCAAGCTATTGATTGAACTTTGGTCCAACTCCACTTGTAACCTGTTTTTTGCCCAACCCTTCAAATAGTCATATGTCGATCCCTCATTCTTTGGTCATTTGACATGCGATTCCTAGGGTAGGTTCCCTGGGGTCCATAAACCTTGCTCTCCAAATTTCATTTGCTTTGGACTTCTAGATCCTAAGATATTGATCGTTAGAATAAAGACTGAACTTGGTTTTTGAAATATGTTGATTCCTCATTGGTGGACTCACGGCCAGTCCCTTGCTAATTATCAGGCCTTGCCGATTCCTTCTATATGTTATGCCGATCCCTACTATATGCTATGTCAATCCCTTCCTCATGAGTTGAAGTATAACTTTCCAAACCAATAAACCATGTTGATCCATCTACCATCATCTATGCTAAGCCCTCCATTGCTTTATCCATGCCGACCCCTCTTCTAACCAACCATACTGATCCCTATAGTACTACCAATTCATGCTACTTCCTTGCTTATCTAAGCGAAAGTCCATATTTCAAGCATCCTACATTGTTTATCTAACAATTCCATCCAATTTTGGCTTTATATAACCATCTGTGCTGTACTCCTGGGTCCGACAACCATTGCTCCATGGGCATCATTCTTAATAATAGTCGAATCTATCTTATGCAATCAGTTCAATATAGCTGGGTCAGGATATTGGGTAATAGCTAGTGTCATTTATGCATATATGACTATGTAATTCTATGGTTTAGATTGGATCTATGCTTGTTTATGATCATTAATTGAATTGAATGACTTGAATGTTTATGATTGAATGTAAAATGAATGATTTTCTATGTTTTATTCACTGTTGTGATTGAATTGCTTGTTATGCCTGATTCGTTTGCTGGTGTTGTGCATGTTTACGACTTAGGTTGGTTATCGGAGCATGTCGGGAGCAAAGTTCGTCAAAATCATACGAAATTCTGAGGATAGGCTCTGGAGCGTGCAAGGAAGACACCTTGAAAATTTCGCAATGATTGGAGCATAGTATTTGGATTGGTACCGATCTGATCCGAATTTTATGCATCAATCAACATGAGATCCAGGAGGATGGTAGAGCATGGGTTCCAGTGATGCCCTATGAAGTTAGATCGGAGGATAGGCCAAGTATTGAAGATTTGATGGATCATCTATGATGAATCGACTATGAAGCATAAATGGAAGCACCAAGAAAGTAGACCGATCTTTGGTTGCGATGAACCTTGTTGGAGGATCTACTAGTCTTTGTATGATTTGTCGTGGTTTAGTGTTATCGAGTCATGGATGTTATTTTGTTTGTGATTGCTTTTTTATTAATTTTTGCTGGGTTCGGAATTATTTTGGGAATGGACCGACTTAAGAGGTATGCGGCTGTAGTGGACCGCGAGAAGCTAGAGGTGACAATTGGGAATGTGGAAGGGCGAATGGTAGTGATATGCTACTTACCAGAGGATGGGGTATTAGTCAGCTTTCTTTATTCGCTTGAGATTCCATAGGAAGGATTGTCATCCGTGCCTATAGAGAGTATCCTGATGTCTTCGAGGAAGTGAAAGGGTTTCCACCACATAGGGTGATTGAGTTTCAAATCGACTTAGTGGATGGAGCTAGACTCATAGTTATGCCTTTGAGGCGTATGACATCTAGAAAGCAGAAGGAATTAGAGGTGCAAGTGGATGATCTGATGAAGAAAGGATTCATTCGGAGAAGCATATCCGAATGGGGTGCACCTGTTGTATTCACAATGAAGGCGGATGGTTCTCGAGGCCATGTATGGTTATTGCGAGCTGAACAAGGTTACGAAGAAAAATAAGTATCTTCTTCCATAGATTGATGACCTATTTGATCAGCTGCATATGGCAAAGGTGTTTTCTCAAATGGATTTGGCAATGGGATTTCACCAGTTAAGAGTGGCTAAAGAAAGTGTGCCTATTACCACATTTCAGACACTGTCAGGTTTCTACGACCGGTTGGTGATGCTTTATGGATTAATCAACGATCTGACATACTTTGTGGATCTTATGAATAGAGTCTTCAAAGATCAGTTGAACAAGTTTGTGCTTGTGTTTGTGGATGATATTCTGATTTATTCAATCACCAAGGAAGAGTACAAGATGCACCTGAGGATTGTGCTTGAGTTTTTGATGAAGCACAAGTTGAGGGCTAAGTTCTCTAAGTGTCACTTCTGGAAAAAAGAAGTGAGATTCTTGGAACATGTCGTGTCAGGACAAGGAGTTGCAGTGGATCCTGCAAAGGTAGTAGCGATCAAAGATTGGAGCCAACCTAAGAATGCAAAAGAAGTTTCCTTGGATTGGCAGGATATTATAGGCGCTTCATAAAGGACTTCTCAAAGATTGCAGCACCGCTGACCAACTTGACCAAGAAGAATCAGACTTATAATTGGGATGCAAGATGTAAGCATGCATATGTAATTTTGAAGGAAAGGTTGATGAGTGCACCTGTACTGGTTACTCCGGGTGGGAATGAAGAGATGACAGTATACTCTAATGCTTGTGGTACTGGTCATGGAGCTGTGTTGATATAGAAAAGGGGAGTTGTTGCTTATGCTAGTTGACAGTTGAAACCGCATGAAAGGAATTATCCAATTCATGACTTAGACTAGCGGCGATTGTATTTTCTTTGAAGATGTGGATGCACTATTTGTTGGGAGAAAGATTTGAGCTATTCACAGACCATAAATCTTTGAAGTATCTTTCCTATCAAAAGGATCTTAACCTTCGGCACCAACGATGATTGGAGTTCCTATCTTCTTATGAATGTGATATTTCCTATACTCAAGGGAAAGGTAATGCGGTGGCAGATGCATTAAGCAGAAGACATGCTGAATTGCAAGCTATGTTTTTGGAATGGAGACATATGGAGTATATAGCTGGATTTGGTTTCAGGCCACATTGTGGGCTCGAGCTTGAGATGGTAGCAAGTTTATCGATCAGACCTACTCTCATTGAAAGGATTTGTACCAGTCAAAAGCAAGACCCTAAGCTAGTAGAGAACATGGAGAAGATTGAAATGAGAATAGAATATGAAGATATGAGACAATACGAAATTGACCGAGATGGTTAGCATAATAAGGATAAGAGACTGGTTGTTCCTGATATTGACGGATTATGGATAAAGTACTAAGGGAATGCCATCATTATAGATTAACCATACATCCTGGCGGTAACAAAATGTATAGGGATATGAAGAGGACTAACTACTGGAAGGAACGAAGGACGTGGGAAGTTTCATTTCAAAGTGTTTGAATTACCAGTTAGTGAAGGCTAAGCATAAGAAGCCTAATGGATTGCTACAACCACTAGATATTCCTGAATGGAAATGGTAATAGATATCTATGGATTTTATAGATGGACTGCCAAGGACTAGAGCATGATATGATAGTATTTGGGTAGTGGTAGATCGTCTGACCAAGAGTGCAAGATTCCTACCTGTCAAGTCTACCAGAATGGCATCTAAGTTGGCAGAATTATATGTTAAGTGGATTGTTCAATTCCACGGTGTGCCAAAGAGTATTATAAGCGATAAGGACTCATTGTTTACTAGTGGATTCTAGAAGAGCTTACAAGAGATTTTGGGAACAGAGCTGATGTGCACGTAAATGTGTATATATTTACATCCATATTTTATTTATTTAATTTAAATAAATGTCATACTTGGGTATTTTAACATGTTTAAAACCAAAATTTAATTATTTTCAAATCATCATATATTCATCTACATACAGGGGCAAAATAGTCATTTTTGTGCATGTGTTAATTTGGATCTTTTTACTTGGACATTTTCATAATTTTTATAGGAATTGGGATGCATATGGAAGAGGGTCTCATGAAGATATATACATGCACAAAAAAATACAAAGAAAGGAAGATGAAAATAATTCAAGCACATGATCATGAAAGACCCCATCCACTTACCTAAATCTACAATTAGAAGCTAGCAAACAAACTAAGTGGATGTTAAAGCTTCATGCATATTTGATGATGGATTAATTAGAAACTAATGGTTACTTAGTGGCCACACTTCCTACAAGGGCATTTTGGGAAGCACCCTAAAACTTGAATTAGAGTTTTACGCACGTATAAATAGTCCTCTTATGTACATATTAATATCTTCCTACTCTCTTATTTTGCTTAGGAAAATTAGCAAGCAAGTTGTAAACACAATTTTTCATGAAATAAAAATGGCTTCCAAACTTCTTCCTCTTTTCTTTTCTACATGCTTTTATTTACTTTTATGCTAATGTTTATTTCTACGCTTTCTTTCATTTCATGTTTATAGCTTAGATTTACATTCATGCAAATAGTGTAGCTTTGTATTTTTTATGCAAGTAGTTAATAGTTAATCTCTCTTTCTTCATTTGCTTAGTTTTCATCTCTTTGCTTTTTAATGTTTAAATTTACAAGTGTTGATTTGATAACACAAATGAGTAGCTAAACCCATTTGATTTAGGGGTAATAAACCTCCCTAACTTTATATAATTTCAACATTTCTATTATCTGTGATCTCTTTCATTTGTGCTTCATGAAAGTGGATTTTAATGTAAGTTTATACAGGTGGGTTTGATAGCTTATGCTTTTGCATATGAGCTATTGTTTTTCAATATAAACACAATTTACATCATCATTTGCTAATTGATTTTTGATTTTGAAATGAAAGTAAAAACAAATTTGGTGATCTATATAACTAATTACAATAGTAAATAGACCATACTTAAGATAGCTTTAGCTTTAGCATCATCATACTTAAAATTTTGTTATGTGTTTTTATTTTGCGTGTTTGTTGCATTTTTTTTAAATTTTTTCTTGTGTATTTGTGTGATTCTCGATTGCATTTTGGTGTGTGTTGTTTTCTTGTTTTTTTTTTTCATTCGCATTGCATTTGCATATTTCAAAAAGAAATTACACACAATTTTATTTGAAAAAGAAAAAAAGTTTTTATTCCATTCCATTTTCACTTGCATTTGCATTTATACATTTAAATTCTCTAAAAAAAAAAAAAAAAAAAAAAAAGAACATTGCTATTGCATAACACAGTTCTCTGTGCAATACACTCTGCTCACCACTCTCTGCCATACATAACTGCTCTGTCTTCAACAAATTTCACCAACAAACTTCAACACACTCCAACTTCACCTCTGCCTTCTACTTCTTCATTCCTCCTTGCCACACTTCAGTGAAGCTCCTAACTTCTTCCACCTGAACAAGCACCTTCCCACCATTCAAACAACCCTGTCAAATTCATCTCAGCCCAACCAGAGCACATCAGCATATAACAGCCTTTACAACACATCAAACCCCTTCCACCATCTCAAAGAACTACCGCTATGTCACAACTCTGTGCACCTGCTCAACCTGATACAACAGTCAATCACCTGACTACACAACTTCTCCTCAAACTTGCCTATTACTCTAACCCCACCAGAAATCACGGCTGCACACCCATTCAACCACCTCTTACCATAATACGACAATACAAACCACAACAACTCCACTGTCTTAACCACCACCACATCATTCTCATATCTCCTATCGACTTCTGCATCTTGCAAACTTACAAAAACTGCCACATACTTCCTACAATTGACTACATAACACCGCTTCATCAACAACATTTCAACTGTGCCTTTCATATCATTCATCTACACTTCTATATATACAAACATTGCCAATTCCAATTCATACCAATTCCAACAGCATACATCTACATATTGACTGTAGTTCAACTACACTGCATATATCAACTGCAGTTCAACCTCATTACATCATTTCCACCACAACAGCAGCTGTTTGCACCTGCCAATACTTCAACAATCGCTACAACCCAGAACCGCTGTTTCACATAACACTCATTGCCTCGACAAACTTCGTCTAACTGTTGCATACCTCTGTCCCATTCCACTATCAACTTCAACCACCCAAAAACTGCTGTGAAACCTTCTCCATCTGCACTGACACCAACCTTCCTCACAACAACTTATCAACAGTCCATTCCCACCACCACTCCTCACTGTATCAACCATTCCATTGTGCAACTTGTCTGTGCAATAGTGCACATATTTGTGCACTTCAATTCTCACAACGTACCACTGCAACTGCTCACTGATAAAAAAAAAAACTGACCACTTCTGTTCATCACACTATCTCTGCCATTCATCACTTCATACACGTCAACTGTCAAACCACCTTAACTTCCTCCACCATCTCACTACTAGTGCCATCACATTCCTACATAATATCACTTGTGATTTCTGCCATATCCTCACTTCTGCACTACATCTGAACAAACCTCCCTGCCTTATATAACACCCTCTACTGTTCCACTACAAACTTCCTGCATATCACCAGAGAATCACTAACCAGCCCCTGTCACCTCCTATCATTGCTGTGCCTAGCAACACAAACCACCCCCTTCACTCAGAATACAAGCAGCAGCTCCGAACCTCTTCCTAACCCACATTTCCATCACCACAACCTCACTGTTAGATACAACATCATCTTCATCATACCATTCTAACAAACCAACCTCAACCACAAAATCACCCGCTATCATCCCAAACTTCATCTCCTCAAACCAAAAAAAAGGGACTGCCACAACCAAGAACACTCACCGAAATAGCCGAAATCCAATCAAACAATCCTTAGACCAATTCGCTTTCGTCGACAAACAACCATCCACCACCTCCATCTTCACCTGAATCTCCATCGGATTGCACCTGAATCGACTTCACCTGCCTCTACACTACACCCATTTACTTTCCTCTCCACTGAATTAACATCACCACTTACTACCTCCGCCCTCAATTGCATCGAGACCATAACAGTCAGTCACTCGAGCAAAGCAAACCATCGCAACACCTCTAATTGCTCGACCAGCAGTCCTCCTCCGAAATCCCCAATCCAATTCATCGACAAACAACCATCCGCAACCTCCATCTTCACTTGAATCTCCATCGGATTGCACCTGAATCGACTTCACCTGCCTCTACACTACACCCATTTACTTGCCTCTCCACTGAATTAACATCACCACTTACTACCTCCGCCCTCAATTGCATCGAGACCATAACAGTCAGTCACTCGAGCAAAGCAAACCATCGCAACGCCTTTAATTGCTCGACCACCAGTCCTCCTCCGAAATCCCCAATCCAATTTGAACCTACATACGAATTCCTCACCTGACACATCAAGCGAACCAATCGGCTCACCTGCAAATCGCCGATGTTAAATCATCTTTTGCTTCAATTCCTGTTGACGTTGTGTTTTGAAAAAAAATCGAAAATTTGATGTAGAAGTAGAAATACATTGCTTGTTTGATCAATTTGGGAATGAAAAGTTTTTGGGTTGAGAATTATTAATTGGGCCGGGTAAAGTTTGGGTTTGTTTTTTTTTTTTTTCTATTTTAAGTTGAAAAGTTTAAGTTTGGGTTTGTTTATTTAGTAAAAAAAAAAAAAAAAAATTAGATTGTGTTAAAATTTGTGGATAAAATTGTTTGTGTTAAAAAAAAGTTTTTTTTTCCAATTTGTTTTATTTTCATTTGTTTTGTTTTACTTGTTTTATTTGGTTTTCCTTTGATATAAAAAACTTGTATATATATTGTTTTTAAATTTCAGGTCGCCCAAGTAGATAAAAAAAACAGCTGCTGCTTTGCTTGCTAAATAAAGTGCTTGCTAAAAAAATTTGTAGCTAAAAAAAATTGCTAATAATCTACACACTCTGGTATCGTACCCTTTTTTTTTTAAATTTTAATTGCATTGTTGGTTGCTTGCATTTACATTTATATATTAAAAAAATTTCGAAATCCAAAAACTAAAAACAAAATTCATTTTAGCTGCACTGTAAATTCACGTTTAATTTTTGTTTTGCATTCATTTGATCTTATTTTTATTTTCTACGGGCACTGCTCCAATTCACATAAGGTGAGGGATTTCATCACCCTTTCCTTAGCCCACAAATCGCAGCTCATCATAGAATTTGACTAATAATAAAGGTTAGATATTTGACTTAAGGGTGTCGCGAGCTCATCTAAGCTTAATAGTATCTTCACAATTGTTTTCTTTGAACAATTTTATTTCTTGGTATCTAGGCTATGGCAGAGTAATAACCGTTTATAAATATTACGGTGATTCGTAAATATTATAGTGGTTGTTCCTCTAAAGGTACATAAATATTCGACTGCACGGTGATTCGTGGTGCACCGATAACCGCTACCCATTATCTGGCTGAGAAATATTTTTGTCGATTTAAGACAAAGTGTGATTATATAATTTTGGGTTTGAAGCTACAAAGCACAGAAAATTATAACTAAGTCCTTTGCATTCATTTGGTCGTATTAGTTCATGCATATTTAAAAAAAAACAAACATCCAAAAAAAATTATAAATTTTACTTAACTTAGTTTTTAATCAAAAAAAATCTTTTTTCCTTTTCTTTGAAAATTTTCAATCAGAAAAAAAATCTAAAAAAAGAAAAAGAAAATCTTTAAAAAAAGAAAAAAATTTCAAAAACAAAAATCAAATTCTCATTTGTTAAAAAAATACAAAAAAAATATATTTTTTCTTTGGTAAATATTTGAAAGTTTCGAAATTCAAAAAAAATACAAGAACCAAAACATATAAAAAAAATTTGAAAAGCCAAAAAAACAAAAATCAAACTTATTTTTTTGAAAAATAATTTTTCGCTTAGTAAATAGTTTTCTTCCTTGTAAAAAAAACAACAAAAACAAATTTTCAAATCTTGTTTCATTCTTTAAACTCTATTCTAACTTCTTTCTCTTCTTGACTTTCACTTATGCATGAGTGCTTGGACTCATGACATAACAACAAATCGTTGGACTCGCAACTCAACAACTAATCGTTTAACTCGAACAGACGATCCTTCCGAAATGGCAAATGAGAACGACCCTCGAACTCTTATGGATGAATCTTTTCCGATAGAGTTTCTATTCCATCTTGCAACACATTACCTGCCCTTACGGGCAACCATTTTGAAATTCACTCGAATCATATTGCCACGCTTCCAAAATTTGGCGATTTTGAACACGATGATCCATACATTTTCTTGACTAAATTCAAAATGCGCAACCATTAAACTCCAACAGCTTTCCGATGACGGAATCAAACTTCGACTAGTCTCATTCGCTCTTACGAATTACGCTGAAAAATGGTTGTACAGCTTACCATCGAATTCGATTAAAACTTGGGAAGAATTCGTAGAAGCTTTCTTAAACAAATTCTACCCAAAATGAGTAGAATCCGAAACAAAATTGTAATTTTTCATCAATTCAAAGGAGAACCATTCGGAAAATATTTTGAAAGATTCAAAGAGATTTTAATAAAATGTCCACACCATAACTTCGAAAAATGGATGATTTGCCAAATCTTATACGATGGACTCGAAAACAGCTCACGAACCATGCTTGAATCAATGTGCCATGGCAACTTTCTTGCCCAACATCACGACGATGCTTGGCAATTTCTTGAAAATCTCGTCAAAAATCATCCCAATGTGATGTGCGAACGAAATATCAATTCACTCACGATCGAGTGCACACTCGATAGAATCTTCTTTTTCTTTGGAAGCTAATCTTGATGCAATGATTAAAAAATTCGACAATATTTTCTCATCAAATAAAATGAACCAAGCTCCTAACCGATGTGCTATAAATGCAACGATTTTAATCATATAGCCGATCAGTGCTTTAATTCTGTCGAATAAATCAATGCTTTCAATAAAGTCACATTTGTAAGTGAATATGAACGAGGCACATTCCCAAGCCAGCCCATTCCAAATCCCAAAATCAAAACGCAAGTTCAAATCAAGCCCACGTTGTTCAAGATAGCAATGTCACCCAATTAAATGCTATCACAACTTTACGCGGTAAACAAATCGATAATCAAGTCGTTAATCCAAACGATTTACCAAAAACCTCTCTCGACACTTCTAAAACAACAAACACATCTGAACAGAACATCAAAATTCTTCTTCTTCTACTCGAGTAGACCCGCCTACCGAGTATCATGTTCCATTACCACATCGTCTTCAACCCAAGAAACACTCGGACCAAATGGAAAAGATGTTGGAAAATTTTAAACCAGTGAAAGTGAACATCCTGCTTCTAGACATCGTTCAACAAGTCCCTACTTACACGAAATTTCTTAAGGACTTGTGTACCCAAAAGCGACACACTCAAGTACCTAAAAAAGTCTTCTTAGCCGCAAGTTTGAGTGAAGTCTTGTATCAATCCATGCCCGTCAAATACAAAGATCCTGGCTGCCCTAGGATTTTGTGTACAACTGGAGACAAGACGATTAACAAATGCTTGATAGACTTAGGTGCGAGTGTCAATTTGATTCCATACTTCGTATATGAACAATTAGGCTTAGGTGAACTCAAACCTACAATGGTCACGCTTTAATTCGCCGATCGTTCCATTAAGAAGCCCGTAAGAGAAATCGAGACGTGCTCATTCGAGTAGGGCAATTCATATTCCCCGTTGATTTTATCGTTCTTGAAACACAACCCATGACGAATCTCGCTAGTCAAATTCCACTGATTTTAGGCCAGCCATTCTTAGCCAACTCAAATGCCTTAATCAATTATCGCAACGGTCGGATGAAAATCTCTATTGGAAACATGACTTTGGATCTCAACATTTTCAACCTTGAAAGCCAATCAAATGAACCTCGCGACCAGACGTTGGAAATTAGTGTCGTTCACGAGAATTTCGAAAACGAGACACTTGACCTTAACGATGAACGCGAAGCTGAGTACGAAAAATTGTTTCATGAAATACCCAATGAGATTGAATACGCTCTTCCTTTTGAATCGGTTCCAGTTCTGTCCGAATCTCAACCTAATTCGTTGATCGAGAAACTCTGGAAGTTGGACCTTAACCACTTCCCAATCACCTTAAGTATGCATACTTTGGTGATAACGAAACGTTAACCGTCATAATTTCCACAACTCTCTCTCTCTCTCTTGATCAAGAAACCTCCTTACTTTTATTCTTTCGAAAAACAGAGAAGCAATTGGGTGGTCCAATACCCATATTAAGGGAATTAGCTCTGCTATTGTCCAACATCGCATTCACTTAATTGATGATGCCAGACCCATTCGTGATGCACAATGGAGGCTTAACCCAAAAATGAAAGATGTGGTTCATTATATCTTATACAATTAGAATACCGCATGCTAGGATAGGTTTTTCTTGCTATTATTGATGGTTGCTTAGTTGGATTGTTAGATGGTTGTTAATGGATGGTAAGCATGTAGGATAACCTTGGTTGCTTATGTTTGTTTAGTTATTTCGAGGGCAAAATTGCTAAAGAGGGGGAGAATATAACAACCCGTATTTCACATACCAAAGGATCGTAAAATAGTTGTATTTAATTCATTTAAGGTTGTATCATTCTAATATTTTGAAATATGATTCTTAAGGATGTTTTACACGTCCATGATTTTTTCTAAATTTCTATGTGACCATTTTACCCTTGGTGTTATTATTTCGGCCATAACTTTTGATAGGAGCCGAATTAGATGTTCTAACCTAGTTTATTGCTTCAGGATGAGTGGTCATATAGGAAAATCGAATAAGTAGTTAAGAAGTTATAGCAGTTTTAAGTTTTGTAAACTACCGGCCAGAATTAGAAAAAGGATTAATGGTCCAATTAGCAAGCCCATTAGTCTAATCTGGTTTGGCTATAAATATAAGGTGAGAGAGAGCATTTGAAACCTTTGTCTCTCATTTCATATCAGCCTCAAAACCTACCTCCTATCTAATTCTCCATTCTTTGCATAGATTTCATCCCAAATCGTCTCTAATCTCAAATTAGAGGCTAGATCTTCATTGAGGGGCTTGATCATGTCGATTGGATCACATCTACATCCAATTCGCTACTATCCGGATCGGATCTCCTCTCATTTTCATAAGTTTGAATGGTTTGTTAAGTGGTCATGATCTCTCACTAGTCTATGATGGATAATATGTTGTAATTAGGTGATTATAAGTTAGGATTGTCAAATTAAACTATAAATTGATTAAACATATATAATTCCAGATGCAGAAACCCTAGATCAACCTAATTAAAACATGTAATATGGATTAAATCATTTGCTAGTGTCATTTATGCATAATGGCTATGTAATTCTATGATTTAGAGTGGATCTATGCTTGTTTATGATCATTGATTGAATTGGATGACTTGAATGTTTATGATTGAATGTAAAATGAATGATTTATTATTTTTATTCACTGTTGTGATTGAATTGCTTGTTATGCTTGATTCGTTTGCTATTGTTGTGCATGTTTAGGACATGGATTGGTGATCGGAGCATATCGGGCGCAAAGTTCCTTAGAATCATATGAAACTCAGAGGATAGGCTCTGGAGCATGCATGAAAGATGCCCTAAAAATTTCACGACGATTGGAGCTAAGTGTTCGGATCAGTACTGATCCGATCTGATCCAATCGGATCGGTACTAATCTGAATTTTGGCACCAATCAATGCGAGAACCAGGAGGATGGTAGAGCATGGTTCCAGTGTCGCCCTATGAAGTTGAATCGGAGGATAGGCCAAATATTGAAGATTTTATGGATCATCTATGATGGAACGACAATGAAGCATATATGGAAGGACCAAGAGGCTAAGTGGAGAAAACAAGGGGTTCATGGCAACTAGAGGAAATGCACTAGAGGCTGGAAGTGAGAGGGAGCTAAAATTAGCTAAGTATTCAGATCGGTACCGATCCGATCCAATTGGATCGGTAGCTATCCAAAATATTGGTTCCAATTGATGTGAGATCCGGGGTGGAGACTCTAGAGTTGTAGTGGATCATGCTGGAAGTGGTGGCTCCCTGTTTGCTTCTATGGTTTGGTAGTTATGGCATGATGAAGTTTTAGATCTTCGATTGAATAATGAAAAAGAGTGGGATCGAAGGAGTAGATTGACAGCTCGGGTGGAATGAGGCTGTAAGATAACTGAATGGGATGAGTAGTAGGCTCGTGCTCGGAAATGGATTAAGGTTTTGGAAAGCTCTGAAGATT
Source organism: Allium cepa (assembly GCA_030765085.1). Lineage (NCBI taxonomy): Eukaryota > Viridiplantae > Streptophyta > Magnoliopsida > Asparagales > Amaryllidaceae > Allium > Allium cepa. The sequence continues at coordinate 822,145,165 of CM060935.1, read as the reverse complement.
TGGTAGTGCCAAGGAACCTGTAACGACCGATAAATTTTCGATGTTTTAATTTTGTGGTTTTAATTATATTTTATGAAGTAATATTGAAAGAAATAAAATGTTTCAATTTCATAATGGAATAATAACTGAATTTAAACTGAGACAATGTTAATACAAGTTAAGTGTTAACAATCTTAATGAAACTCCAATTCATTGTATCTAAACATGCTATGCTTGGTTATAAAACTAAATATAAGTAATAAATGTAAACATTTAGTTATTGTACAAAATAGATAGTTAATGGTAATTAAATAAGATCAGTATGGTGTAAGGAATTGTAATATGTGTGGTATTAATGGTTATACTGATTTATAGTGGGATGTGAAAGGTAATAAATTAATGTTGTTTTGATAATAAACATTTCTTAATGATTTTTAATTTCGTAACGGAAGAGTGAATGAGAGTTTATGGAAAACATAAATTTATTTTTAAGTAAACAAGAGTATATGTTGAACAAATTTATGATAATTGGATAATGCAGTGTTAATGGAAATTAATTAGTGTTATATGTGGAATTTATACCTGCGTGGATGAGTAGTAAACTTACAAATGGAAGAAGTAAGTAGGTGACCATTTATTTAGGTTATTTATTCATTTAGTATGTTAAGATAAAAAAATTTTGGGAATCAGATCTCAATTAAGGGAAATTAAGTTGTACGTTAATTTGAAATAAAATCTAATAAATATTAGATTAATATGGGATGTAGTACAAATGGTTAGGGATTGTCAAATTTGGTAAAAAGGGATTTGACTTAGGAAATTTTGTTAATTGAGTTGGAAACCTTAATTAATACGCATAATTGACAAGATTCACATTTTAAAGTATAACCGTTGATACAAATCTAAGATGTATATATAAATATTAATGAAATGAAATATGAAACAATGTTAACTATGTTAGTTGAGTAATAATTGAGTGAATATTAACTTGTAATCGAATAAAATCAAATTTATTGGAATTAATTTGCAATTAATTGGATTAATTGCAGTTGACATTTGAATACTGTATTTATTGGAATAATTGACACTAAAATTATATGTGAATTTTCTTTTAGCTATATTAAGTATCTAAGGGATTAAAAATGACAAAAATCTACTAGTTTATAATTTATGCAGTTATGGTAGATGTGATTGGTCATTTGAAATGATTAATTCTATAAGATGTAATAAATGTTAATTTTAGTTATAAAATGAAAATTGTTTATTTATTTGAAATATAAAATTCAATAAGACTCGAATAACAAGGGTAAGATTTTAAAAAATGTGGAATTTAATATTAAAATACTACGTTGATGAAAATTACGAAGGAAATTTGAGAATATTAATGCAATAGATACAAACCAATGTAAATTGCATCTTTTGATAATAATAGACTGAATAATGGAATGAAAGAAAATTAAATGAAATTTGGAAATTTTAATTTACAATTTCTAAATTCAATAAAAAAATTTATCCTTTAGGGAATAGTGAATTGAATAATAGATATGAAACAAAATAATTATACCATAAGAAGAATGTATTGAAAATAAATGGAAAGCTAATTTCATTGAAAATTTTGGAAGATTTAATGTATAATCTATAAACAATTGAAATAGAAGTTAAAGTTTTGAAAGTGTGGAATTTGCAACATCTAATCCATATGAGGAATCTTTAACTTAAAAGGAAAGAGAAGTTAATTGAAATCTATGACATTTAACATAAGAAACTTACATTTCTGGGTTAAATAGAAAGAGAATTTTTAATGAAATTAAAAGAACAGTTTGAGAAAAATAAAATGAACGTTTCATTTTAAAGATAAGTAAAAAAAATTAAAAAAAGAAAATTTTGAATTTTGAAACAACATTTTACAGTCATTTTATAACAATCAGAGGCAGTATAGAAGTGATTTTAATGCTAACCTTATATTTTAAAGTAAATTAAATATTTTGAATCGTGATTGCGCGCTGAGAAAAACGCCGTTTTTAACTTTGAATTTCCAGTCTCATCTTTTATTGTGTGCAGCGGTGGTCCCCAGTGGCATTAATTGGAGTGTTACATTTTATTTAATGTGTGTTAATAAAATTTAATTGGGTGTTAATAAGGTGTATATTTAGGGTTAATAGAAATTAATTTAGCGGAGTAGACGTTTTGAAATTGGATCTCAAAGTTTTAGTACAACTGGTCCATTTGTTATTTTATATTTATTCGTTACCACCTCTTTGTTTGAAATGTATAAATTTTCATTTTTGCTACCTGAAGCATTCATTTCATTGGTTCCATCCTCCATTAACCTCATTTCAATTTTCCAATCTCACTGAACTTCATTATGAAAACATGACCCTATTTCATTTTCTCCCTCACCTGCTTGCAACACTTTTTCCTAATCCTTCTTGAAGCATTGATTTGCGTGAAAGCATCTCCACCTCACCTAAGTCTTGCCACCACCTTGTTAGCAGGTACCCTAGTCTCCACATTCCAAATGTGAAATTTAATATTTGTTTTGTTTATTTTAATATCACTATATATATACACTTTATTATGGCAATAGTCATCTTATAACTTGAATAAATTTCGCATACAATGTCCGATTTACGCGCGATTTCTTTTGTTAGGATCGTATTGAGATTTATGACATTTTGATGCTAGTTTGGACGGATTCTGAGGCTGTTGAATTTTTGGATTTAAATTGGATTTTAATTCAATTTAAATCCAAAAGGTGAGTGTTTTAACTCACTCACAATTTCTAAAATTTCTTATGTTTGTTAAATTGATTTATGATATGTTTAAAGTTTTATTTAGAGCTGTTTGGCATATATTTCATCATTTTCTCAGTTAAATTGCATTCATTTAATTTACGCGTTATTTAATTCATTTTGCATATAAACTGCCAGTTAAAAATTTAGCTAAGTTTATTATTGCATATAAACTACAGTTAAACAGTATTAAGTTCATTATTGAAAAATTAACTGTCAGTAATTAATTATTATTTATTGATGTGATTGTTTGAATTGGATGAGAAATTGATGAATGTTTGATGATTGCTATGATGGATGAATGAATGCTGTATTTATATTGTATAAACTGCAAGTTATTATGCATTTTCATTTCATTCGGGATTGCGGCTTGAAATGATATACAACCGCATTTTATTTTTAAATTGCGGATTGAAATGATAAATATCCGTATCACTTGACCATAGGATAGAAAATTTTATACAGGCACCGCGGTATATATATATATAATTATTTTTGAAATGATTTTCTATGGTTTTGGATAGGATACGGTTTAATAAATATAAAAATTTGATATTATATAAATATTATTATATGTATACATATATAGTTAAATGTTTGAATTTAAGCTATGTATAAATCTGTTAAATAAAAATAAATAAGTTGAAAAAAATTAAGTTTAATAATTTATATTTTTGCTTAAGTACAGGTTTAAATTTTGTATATATATAGAGTTTTAAATGATTCAAATCAATTAAGATTGGAAGATAAATTGGAAATTTATTTAGAATTGAGCTTATTTAAAAATTAAACTCCATAAGTTGATGTAAACTTATTTAAATTTGGAAATTTAAAGGTATGATATTTATAACTGGATTTTTATTCAAGATAAATTAAATGAATATTTCTAGTATAAATAAATTGAAGGAAATATTTAGTTGTTAGTAGTTTGAGTTTATTTTTAATGATTTTGGATTCATTATGTAAATATTTCAAACTAAATATTTGGACAATAAATTGTTGATAGAAATTTCCAACCTTAGTTTTGAAATTGTTAATTACTCAAAGTTTGAAATATATTGGAATCGAAGTGTTTTTATTGAAACTGGACGTGAATCTAAAAATTTATGGGTTTAGACTTAATTTGAAGTGAATAATGGTAAAGGCGTGGAAATTATTTACTTTATAAAGTAATTTAAAATCAACTATTTTACGTGCTGGTAAATATCCAAACCATTTAAGTTTTGAAAGTTATGGTTTTAAAGCTACAAATTTCGTAGTTTTATGCTTGAAAGTTATAATTCAAATGTTTGGTTTCCAATTATTATAAATTTTAAAGTAATATGATTTTGGAAAATAAGTATATTTGAAATAAAATGATATTATATTAATTTGGGTTTTATAAAAAATAATATCAAATGAGTTTGTTTTGAAATGGATATCGTATTTATATGGTTTTAAAATAGATATTAATTCTGGTTTTGAAAGTAAAATTATTTTTAAATGAACGCGGTGTTATAATAACGTCTGGTTGTTAAAGAGACCGGGATCGGAAGTTGCCATACTCTCTACCAACTCCAAAAACCACTTTAACAACCGTGTACGCGGTGGAGATTCCAGAATGAAGTAGGTTGGCGGCGGCGTTTCCTTGAGGTAAATACGCGGACCCAACTCCCGTGAGTTGGCAAAGGTGGCTAAAACATGAGTGATTCTCGGGCCAATGAGGTCATTCCTCTGATCGAATGCACTCCTTCGATATTATACTCTGCCTTTTGGATTGATTCGGTGGCCACTTTTTATTTTGATTTGGGGGTATTGTTCGAGGTGGACGGTAGTAGCAGCTATGCGTTACCACCAGCCCGGATGCGTAATTGGTATATCTACCCTGGCATTGCCTAGTTGTGCCGTGTCACCTACCCTAGTGCGCCTTGTACGAGTTCGGATTTCTCCCGTAGCCCGTGTGGTATCCTCTGGCGGCTTCCCGATCAGAAGGGACTATGATATTGGATGGACTACTGGGACTATTACGTGTTAAGGTGGAAAATGTAAAGCCTTAACGCTATTTAAAAGTATGTTTATTTTACTATAGACACTATTATAATAGCGCAATATACTACATAGTAAATAGTTTAACGGATCCTTAGGAGATGTAAATCCCGAGCATCTCTTGAGTTACTGCACTCATATTTATTTCTTTTAATTTAACTCACATAAGATCTTTTAGTTCTGACTCGAGTGTTTTTGTCTTTTAAAATTCGCTCGGGTCAGTCCGAGCATTTCAGGATCTGAAAATTTGCTCTGGAGGATGAAGACGAAGATTTGTATTATTATTATATATATTATTGCACTACACTCATACTGTTCCGCTGCATTATTATTGGTATGTGTAACTATGATATGTATTATATAAATATAATCAAATGTTTTATAAACAGCTTTATAAACTGTATATTTTATTATTATATTTTATCCTTCCGTTGTGAGATTCTGTTTTGTTTTCTTTCTTTCTTGTCTTTTCTTGTTTACCACATAACAATCCGCCCTTCCGTATGGTTTGAATTGGCACCTGTGTCGATTTAAAGCGTGTGAAAAGGTGGGACGTTACATCTGGTATCAGAGCTTTGGTTTAGCGATAAACCTTAGCTTTGTGGGGTTTGACTCTTTATTAATAGGGTAGAAATACCCTATGGGAGTCGCTGAGTGTATATATATGAGAGCGTACTTGTTAGTGTTGTAAAAAGGTTTTATATTGTGTTAATCTGTTCCGCTTTGTATTTATAAATTCTGGTTGATGCATGGGACGCTATGACATCGATAGCGATTTCTAATCACTTAATAGGACCGACCGACACAATATTTGTTTTAATATAGGTGAATGAAATAATTTTGCCTATTATATTTTCTATATATATAAAGTAAAATTTTATAAATAAGATATATATTTGGTTGCTATATTTTGGTTGTTAGGAGATGAAAAATAAATAAAATAGTTGAAATAAGATTGGAAATGAAATTGGGAATTTAGAACTTAAGTTCCGGGGTTTTGAAACTTTATTTTGAATGATTTTGAAATGTAAATAATAATATTGTTAAAAGAAGTATTTTCAGATATAAGTATTTCAATATAATTTGAAATAAATGTTTAAATTTTTTTTGGAAAGAATAAGTTTTGTACTTCTCTCTCTGTCGCTGGAAAATAATTTCGTGATGAGTGCACTCATCATCGACATTCATTTTCGGGTTTCGAAGTGGGAAGGCCATTGTAGTAGTTTTACTGCAGTTTTATTTTAAGAAAATATATCATTTTTAAATTGTTTCAAATATAATTGGATATATATAAGTTATAAGTATATATTTATCTATTATTTTAAAATGATTTTTGAATTTAACCCGGTATTTAATTCTTAAGTTTCCGATTTATTAATAGTTTCCGTTATTGTAGTGAAATGAAATGTAACCGATTAATAATTAGAGTCTTTAATTAAAATAAGGAATTTAATGCTAGGTTATGAATGAAATTAAAGGTAAATTTGAAATTGTAACTTATAAAACAAAGATGGAATTATCGAACCATTAAATTATTAAAAGAATTGAGAAAAAACGTGTATAACTTTCAATTACATTCTTAAAGGCATATATATAACTTACCAAAATATATAAAAGTTGAAAATATTAATAAGAAAATGTAATAGATATTATAAAAGTAATTAACTTGAGATAATGAAAATAATTAATGGAATTCTTTAATAAATAAGAATTGATGTGTAGGGTTATAAACTTAAGTACGATTGAAATGCTACTAATTTAATATAATAGAAAAAGTAAGTAATACAAATAAATGATTGCAAACCTTAGTAAATGAATTAATGAAATCCTTTACTTATAAGATTGATGTTATAAGGTTAAAAATTTAAGTGTAATTAAAAAGGGTTACTATAATTAAATAAAATAGAAATGAAAGCATTAAATAAATGAATGAAATGGAGAAATGCATAAATGTAATACAATAAAAGAAACTTACATGACCTGAATTAATGAAAAAGAATAATTGTAAGTAATAAGTGATATTAAATGAAACAAACACTGAATGAGTAAATGAAATTAAAAGTTTGTTAGAAATAAATATAAATTAAAAAGATAAATCATTGTATAAATAGAAGGAAAATCAAATAACAAAGGTATGAAAGGAAATTAATAATAAGTAAAGTTGATGGTTGTTTGGATTTGTTGTTGTTTGGGTTATTGTTGTTTGGGAGTAAGATACTTTAAATTTGGATTGGATGAATGAATAATCTATTTAGTTTTATCTAAGGTCGTTGAGTAAATGATGCACTAGTAGTTTATTCTTCATTCTGTGCAATTTAAAAGTTTTGAACCCGAACAAATATTTGTGTTTGATATGTATGATTGATTCATTTGTGTTAATTTTATGTGATGATTGTATGCTGTGGTTGCAATGACTGATGTTTGTATGAATTTGTTTGTTATCGATTGAAACAATGCTCAAATATTTCATTTTGTATAATTATTAACTCTTTTGGATTATATAAGTGAAATACAGGTTATGGAAGCAATTGCTACTACTTTTGTTTCATAATTAAGCGTAAATTGCCCGACAAATAGGTACGTTTTCGGATTACGGTATAGAGCTATTATATTATTTTTCCCGAGTGGGGATATATATTATTTTAAAAAATATATGTTGTACATGGTATTATTGATATTATATTTTCTCCCGAGCCTCCCCGTACAAAGGAGACTCTGCCAAAATTTTCCGAAAATTTTGGAGTTAGAAAAATTTGAAAATGTTTTACAAACTTTAATAATTTAAGTAAAAAAAAATATAAAAATTTAAATGGGTATGAATTGGTATATTTTATTTTAAATTATTTTCTTTTGTAAACTTATTTGTTTTTAATATTTTAAGTAAGATATATTGATTTCTTATTTCTTCTTTTCCCTTTTTTTCCTTTTCGTGGATGGAAAGTTTTGAGTGGGGGAGAGTGTAACGACCCATAAATTTTCGATGTTTTAATTCTGTGGTTTTAATAATATTTATGAGTTAATATTGAAATAAATAAAATGTTGCAATTTTATAATGGAATAATAACTAAATTTAAACTGAGACAATGTTAATACAAGTTAAGTGTCAACAATCTTAATGAAACTCTAATTCATTGTATCTAAACATGCTATGCTTGGTTATAAATAAACATTTAGTTATTGTACAAAATAGATAGTTAATGGTAATTAAATAAGATCATCGTGGTGTAAGGAATTGTAATATGTGTGGTATTAATGGTTACACTGATTTATAGTGGGATGTGAAAGGTAATAAATTAATGTTGTTTTGATAATAAACATTTCTTAATGATTTTTAATTTCGTAACGGAAAAGTGAATGAGAATTTATGGAAAATATAAATTTATTTTAAGTAAACAAGAGTATATATTGAACAAATTTATGATAATTGGATAATGCAGTGTAATGGAAATTAATTAGTGTTATATATGGAATTTGATTGTCAAATTTGGTAAAAAGGGATTTGACTTAGGAAATTTTGTTAATTGAGTTGAAAACCTTAATTAATACGCGTAATTGACAAGATTCACATTTTTAAGTATAACCGTTGATACAAATCTAAGATGTATATATAAATCTTAATGAAATGAAATATGAAACAATGTTAACTATGTCAGTTGAGTAATAATTGAGTGAATATTAAGTTGTAATCGAATAAAATCAAACTTATTGGAATTAATTTGCAATTAATTGGATTAATTGCAGTTGACATTTGAACACTGTATTTACTGGAATAATTGACACTAAAATTATATGTGAATTTGCTTTTAGCTATATTAAGTATCTAAGGGATTAAAAATGATAAAAATCTACTAGTTTATAATTTATGCAGTTATGGTAGATGTGATTGGTCGTTTGAAATGATTAATTCTATAAGATGTAATAAATTTTAATTTTAGTTATAAAATGAAAATTGTTTATTTATTTTAAATATAAATTCCATAAGACTCGAATAACAAGGGTAAGATTTTAAAAAAAGTGGAATTTAATATTAAAATACTACGTTAATGAAAATTACGAAAGAAATTTGAGAATATTAATGCAATAGATACAAACCAATGTAAATTGCATCTTTTGATAATAATAGACTGAATAATAGAATGAAAGAAAATTAAATGAAATTTGGAAAATTTAATTTACAATTTCTAAATTCAATGAAAAATTTTATCCGTTAGTGAATAGTAAATTGAATAATAGATATGAAACAAAATAATTATACCATAAGAAGAATGTATCGAAAATAAATGGAAAGCTAATTTCATTGAAAATTTTGGAAGATTTAATGACAATTGAAAAAGAAGTTAAAGCTTTGAAAGCGTGGAATTTGCAACATCTAATCCATATGAGGAATCTTTAACTTAAAAGGAAAGGGAAGTTAATTGAAATTTATGGCATTTCACATAAGAAACTTACATTTTTGGGTTAAATAGAAAGAGCGTTTTTAATGAAATTAAAAGAACAGTTTGAGAAAAATAAAATGAACGTTTCATTTTAAAGATAAGTAAAAAATTTAAAAAAAGAAAAATTTGAATTTTGAAACAACATTTTACATTCATTTTATAACAATCAGAGGCAGTATGGAAGTGATTTTAATGCTAACCTTATATTTTAAAGTAAATTAAATATTTTGAATCGCGATTGCGCGCTGAGAAAAACGCCGTTTTTAAATTTGAATTTCCAGTCTCATCTTTTATTGTGTGCAGCAGTGGTCCCCAGTGGCATTAATTGTAGTGTTACATTTTATTTAATGTGTGTTAATAAAATTTAATTGGGTGTTAATAAGGTGTATATTTTGGGTTAATAGAAATTAATTTAGCGGAGTAGACGTTTTGAAATTGGATCTCAAAGTTTTAGTGCAACTGGTCCATTTGTTACTTTATATTTATTCGTTACCACCTCTTTGTTTGAAATGTATAAATTTTCATTTTTGCTACCTCAAGCATTCATTTCATTGGTTCCATCCTCCATTAGCCTCATTTCAATTTTCCAATCTCACTGAACTTCATTATGCAAACATGACCCTATTTCATTTTCTCCCTCGCCTGCTTGCAACACTTTTTCATAATCCTTCTTGAAGCTTTGAGTTGCGTGAAAGCCTCTCTACCTCACCCAAGTCTTGCCACCACCTTGTTAGCAGGTACCCTAGTCTCCTCATTCCAAAACGTGAAATTTAATATTTGTTTTGTTTATTTTAATATCACTATATATATACACTTTATTATGGCAATAGTCATCTTATAACTTGAATAACTTTCGCATACAATGTCCGATTTATGCGCGATTTTTTTTGTTAGGATCGTATTGAGATTTATGACATTTTGACGCTAGTTTGGATGGATTCTGAGGCTGTTGAATTTTTGGATTTAAATTGGATTTAAATTCAATTTAAATCCAAAAGTTGAGTGTTTTAACTTACTCACAATTTCTAAAATTTCTTATGTTTGTTAAATTGATTTATGATGTGTTTAAAATTTTATTTAGAGCTGTTTGGCATATATTTCATCATTTTCTCACTTAAATTGCAGTCATTTAATATACGCGTTATTTAATTCATTTTGCATATAAACTGCCAGTTAAAAATTTAGCTAAATTTATTATTGCATATAAACTACAGTTAAACAGTATTAAATTCATTATTGAAAAATTAACTGTCAGTAATTAGTTATTATTTATTGATGTGATTGTTTGAATTGGATGAGAAATTGATGAATGTTTGATGATTGCTATGATGGATGAATGAATGCTGTATTTATATTGTATAAACTGCAAGTTATTATGCATTCTCATTTCATTCGGGATTGCGGTTTGAAATGATATACAACCGCATTTTATTTTTAAATTGCAGATTGAAATGATAAATATCCGTATCACTTGACCATAGGATAGAAAATTTTATACAAGCACCGCGGTATATATATATATATATATATATAATTATTTTTGAAATGATTTTGTATGGTTTTGGATAGGATACGGTTTAATAAATATAAAAATTTGATATTAGATAAATATTATTATATATATACATATATAGTTAAATGTTTGAATTTAAGCTATGTATAAATCTGTTAAATAAAAATAAATAAGATGAAAAAATAAAGTTTAATAATTTATATTTTCGTTTAAGTACAGGTTAAAATTTTGTATATATGTAGAGTTTTAAATGATTCAAATCAATTAAGATTGGAAGATAAATTGAAAATTTATTTGGAATTGAGCTTATTTAGAAATTAAACTCCATAAGTTGATGTAAACTTATTTAAATTTGGAAATTTAAAGGTATGATATTTATAACTGGATTTTTATTCAAGATAAATTAAATGAATATTTCTAGTATAAATAAACTGAAGTAAATATTTAGTTGTTAGTAATTTGAGTTTATTTTTAATGCTTTTGGATTCATTATGTAAATATTTCAAACTAAATAATAGGACAATAAATTGTTGAATAGAAATTTCCAACCTTAGTATTGAAATTGTTAATTACTTAAAGTTTGAAATATATTGAAATATATTGGAATCGAAGTGTTTTTATTGAAACTGGAAGTGAATCTAAAAATTTATGGGTTTAAACTTAATTTGAAGTGAATAATGGTAAAGCGTGGAAATTATTTACTTTATAAAGTAATTTAAAATCAACTATTTTACATACTATTGAATATCCAAACCATTTAAGTTTTGAAAGTTATGGTTTTAAAGCTACAAATTTCGTAGTTTTATGTTTGAAAGTTATAATTCAAATGTTTGGTTTCCAATTATTATAAATTTTAAAGTAATATGATTTTGGAAAAGAAATATATTTGAAATAAAATGATATTATACTAAATTTGGGTTTTATAAAAAATAATATCAAATGAGTTTGTTTTGAAATGGATATCGTATTTATATGGTTTTAAAATAGATATTATATTCTGGTTTTGAAAGTAAAATTATTTTTAAATGACCGCGGTGTTATAATAACGTTTGGTTGTTAAAGAGACCGGGATCGAAAGTTGTCATACTCTCTACCAACTCTGAAAACCACTTTAACAACCGTGTACGTGGTGGAGATTCCAGAATGAAGTAGGTTGGCGGCGGCGTTTCCTTGAGGTAAATACATGGACCCAACTCCCGTGAGTTGACATAAGGTGGCTAAAACAGGAGCGATTCTCGGGCCCATGAGGTCATTCCTCTGATCGAACGCACTCCTTCGATATTATACTCTGACCTTTGAATTGATTCGGTGGCCACCTTTTATTTTGATTTGGGGGTGTTGTTCGAGGTGGGCGGTAGTAGCAGCTACGCGTTACCACCAGCCCGGATGCGTAATTGGTATATCTACCCTGGCATTGCCTAGTTGTGCTGTGTCACCTACCCTAACGCGCCTTGTACGAGTTTGGATTTCTCCCGTAGCCCGTGTGGTATCCTCTAGTGGCTTCTCGATCAGGAGGGACTATGATATTGGATGGACTACTGGGACTATTATGTGTTAAGATGGAAAATGTAAAGCCTTAACGCTATTTAGAAGTAGGTTTATTTTACTATAGACACTACTATAATAGCGCAATATACTACATAGTAAATAGTTTAACGGATCCTTAGGAGATGTAAATCCCGAGCATCTCTTGAGTTACTGCACTCATATTTATTTCTTTTAATTTAACTCACATAAGATCTTTTAGTTCTGATTCGAGTGTTTTTGTCTTTTCAAATTCGCTCGGGTCAGTCCGAGCGTTTCAGGATATGAAGATTTGCTCTGGAGACGAAGACGAAGATTTGTATTATTATTATTTATATTATTGCACTACACTCATTCTGTTCCGCTGCATTATTATTGGTATGTGTAACTCTGATGTGTATTATATAAATATAATCAAATGTTTTATAAACAGCTTTATAAACTGTATATTTTATTATTATATTTTATCCTTCCGTTGTGAGATTCTGTTTTGTTTTTTTTTCTTTCTTGTTTTTTCTTATTTACCCCATAACAATCCGCCCTTCCATATGGTTTGAATTGGCACCTGTGTTGATTTAAAGCGTGTGAAAAGGCGGGACGTTACAGAACCATTGATGGCTCGGAGTGTTCTGCTTGTGTTCAAAGCAAGGGTGCTATATGCAGGGGCACTGTAAGGACCCGATTCTTCGTCTTTCGAAAATTCAACATCGATACTCACTTTATCGACTGCTGAGCAATCGAACGACGGAAAACCGAACACTTAGGGTTTTAAGAAAAAGAAAAAGATAGAACAACATCAGAATCTCACAATTCGCAGCGGAACAACATATAATAATAAATGAATAATCTTTAAACAAAGAACTATATCAGTTATTACATTACATCACATTTTAATTACATCATATCATCAGAGTGTACAACAACAACAACATACAACGGAAAAAGAAATACTATATACTAGTAATACGCCATGCCATCCATCTTGCCTCCAGCAACTCCAGAATATCCTGATAAACCTTAACTCTTGACTGCCCGTGTGGAAATTGGTGGGCACCCAGAGTTTAGGAAGGAAAACAATAAACTCCGAGTCAGTCATGTGACTGGTGTGGGAACTCAAAACAGTTTATTTATCTTTAAAATCAAAATAGAGGAATATTTTTAAAGTCAATTCGCGATGCTTTTAAAAATGAGACTACCATAAGGCCTCCCGCACACACACACAATGCTAACACAGAATCGGAGGAGATTTCTCCTTATGATAGTCAAAGATGCTTGATACGCATTAAAAAGAAACATTTTATATTATTACTAGTGCATAGTGTAGGAAAAATATTTCGAAAGTAGAATATAAATCTTAGCCAACATAAGACCATTATCGTATGCCTACTATAGCTACCATCCAAACAGTGGTGACCACCATAAGTGAATGGCAGGTTCTACAACTAATACCGTACAAAGTTTCGTATTGGAAATTGGATTTCCAACGAATGATCAGGCCAAGGAACTTCCCATTGCCACATGAGAATGCCTCTGGATGGACATCCCCGAGAACCAAACCGGATCTCTACCAACACAAGGCCGGGTTACCCCTAACTGAGTAACAACTGACCGAATATGCCATCCCCCGGTCCTTTGGGACCTTTCAACCGAGCGCTCGCAATCAATTCACACAATCATAAAGTGTTTTCAACATGAGCAAGCATCTGGGATCCATACCATGATACCACCCTTTTCCAGAAGGAAATGCACACATCCTAACGGGCGCTACCCCTCATAACCTTGCTGCATCTTTCCTGTTTTGACCATTCCCGAGGTGTGAGGCTCGACGAAGTCACGTCCACAAAAACATACTTTATACAAAAGCCATGCTTTGGGTCAACAAATGATCATAGAAATGATCACCAGGATAGACGATCAAATAAATGATCCTATCACAAATAATCAACACAATGATCATTTCACAGCAACACTCAGCATGTCACATTACCAAATTGGGAATATATCGCTGATAACATTCAACTACATAACCTCTGAGCTCGTACGTCTCAGGGAAGGGTGTTAAGCTAAAAGAATAAATTCTCCGCCACCAACAGAAATATATTTGAAAGAAATCGGCTTTATATCTCAATTTGTAATGTCAGACATACAATCCATACAAGTCTGTTCCGGGAACGAACAAAACCGAAGGCACTTACAAAGAAGTCCTTGCAATCCGGATATCCACAATCCTGATCGGATTCACCATCACATATGGAGAACTCAATACCGGAGCAACTCGGTGCAGAGTCAATCGACAGGTCATCCTATCGCTCTCGCAAATACCGGGTCTTCAACACCGATCTTCAATGCTATACATTACGTCGTATCACATATTCGGAATGGGTTATACGACCCCATGGTCCTTTCCCGGTTAACCCGAATAGTGAGCGCTTATTCAAAAATAAGTGTGGCATTCAAATTCAAACAAATCACATCAAATACCCGTTCAAAGGGAAATATTGATAGTCGGTTATTGAACTATCAATGGATATGCACACATCACCAGTTTCCAAATAAATTTCCAAATTATTTATTTTCCAAAAGATATCTTTACAAGATATATAATTTTCACACTTCAAAAATAAATCAATATTTATTTTTAAACAAATTTCCCCATTCATTTATAAATTCCATAGTGAATTCATAATCCAAAATATCTATGAATATTCGATTTCAATTATTCATTTCAATTTATCTTCAAAAGATAAATTCTCAAAATATTCACTTTATATCGGAAAACATTTCCATACTTATTAAATAAGTAATTCTCAATCCATTTATTTTCAACACTTGGAAAATATTCAATATACTTCAATCGAAATTAAGTATATATTTCATTCTTTAAGGAAATCATTCACTTAAACATATTTATTTGGGCCAAAACGAATGTTACGTAAAACATCGTTACGACGTCCCAAAATCACTAGTATAGGGATTCGAATTTAAGATAGATATATAAATCCCAATACTAAACAAAACATTTCCCTTCGGAAATCATTTACTATAACAACAGTGTTATAGTCCACCATTTTCTTTTATTTCTCGAAAACGTCTATTTCAACAATGAATGTTGAAATCTATGGTTTCGAATCTTAACTCATTTTGAAAACATCGTTTGATTGTTTTAATTCTATTTAAAACATCAAATCTAAACATTTTCTTTAACATATTATTCACTATTCAAAAACGTGAATATACTACGTTAACAAATTTCATCCTTTTATTCATTTTATTTCAAAGGATTATTCACAGCCAAAAACGTGAATATAACTCCATTAATAGGTTTCAACAATTTACTTATCAAAATAAGTCGTTTGCAAATTTATAAAACAACGTTTATAAATTCCTTTTCTATTTATTTTATAACAACTCCTTTTATAAATTCCTTTATTAACCTATTCCAGTTTATAACTCAATTATAAACTAAAAGTTCATATTATAAGTTAAATATAAAACGATTATTTTACAAAATCGTTCTTTTTAAGACTTTCGAAATTATAAATCTTATAACTTATAAGATTCATTTATTTATCAAAAATCCATTCTTCAATTAACTTTTCAAATTTTATAAACCTACTGCATATAAAATTCCATTTATAACTTCACCGTTTATAATTCTATAAATTTCATTCATTTATGAAATTCATTCACAATTCATGCTAACACTTATAAAAGCTCATTTTATAATTCAAAATATTCTAATTTATAAATATCCATTTTATAAATCTTTTATACAAATCAATTTGTATTATTATTCTAAAACGTCTTTAAACTTCTTTATAATTTCACTATTTTGATTTATAAAATAATTAAATTTTATAAATCCTATATTTCAACTTTTCATAATAAATTCAATTAATCCCGATTTAAACTCTTTTATAAAATCATTAATCCATATTTCTCAAAAATCAACTTTAACCGTATTTCTCAAAAATCATAGTTTTTATAACTTTTAAAAGTATAACGTTTATTTATTTATAATGGATCAATTCCAAAAATATTTTATAACTTATACTTTCAAAAATCACTTTAAAAACATTTTAAAATTCCAAAACTTGGTCCAATGATGCTGCACACCAAATAGTCAATCACGACTACAACGATATCATATATCGATATGATAATCCATCAAATATCAAAATATCTGAAATCAAATAAAAACTGTTGAGGAATCCAGTTGGATCCCTCCAACCTGTTTTCCTGCATCCACAAACATTAGCACAATACCAATTCCGCTCCAGTACGGAATTATCGCGGTATATGGGATTTAAAATATTATCCGCTTAATAACGGCGCAATAGGGTCTCATCCGCTATACAAATGCGGGAAATCAATAACTCCAATATATACATATGCAATATATATATATATATATATTGTTATTATATATAATACCAATTTCACTGTTTATGAAATATTCGCGGTATATGTTTTTAATAAATAACATCCGCTTACTAACGGCGCATAATGTCTATTTTAATAATCAATAGATATCAATCATCATTCAAACATGCATTCAAATATTTTAAATCTAACTATTTAAAATTAAAATCGAAACTGATTCGATTGAGTGAGAAGTTCTCACCTTGATTTTATTTTCGTTTTAGCGATTTATTTCGAATAAAATTAAACGGACGTTTAATTTTACCCAAAATTTTCACTAACTCCAAATGACTCCAATCCAATTCTATCGCGTAGTGCTCGTCCATACGATTCCAACGCAACTGGTTTCGCGCGTTTTCGACCTCGTATGAAAAAGATATCACAGTTTAAAGTTTGTACAATTATAAATATAATTATTTACAACTAAATTTAATTTTTTTAAACCAAAACAACATCATCACCGTCCATCCCCACACACTAGATCACGGCCGCACCCTCCTTCTCCCTCTCCCTCACGTTCAACAGCCGCACACAAGAACCCATACCATCAAATTAGGGTTTCAATTTTCGACCTCCACGTTGAACTTGAACGCGATCAGGAACTTGCATCTCGAAGCTCATCTCCTCCTCTACCCACGCCTGCCACCATAGCAAGCTCGGCCTCATATCTAGCACGAATTTCGAGAACACACGGCCACGAACGCACCCCCTAGCTTCCCCTACGTCGCGCCATACCCCATCAACCCCGTATGGATTGAAAGCTCTCCTCGAGCTCTTGAACTTTCATGTTGAAGATTTCGTGAAATATTGCATAGATTGGAAGTAATTGAGGGATGAAATTCGTGGTTTTCTGGCCTTCGATTTTTAGGGTGGCGGCTGCAAACGTTTGACATAGGTTTTTTTTTTTTTCTTGAGTGAAGGGGCTATTTATAGAAGATTTTTCAATCACTATTCATCCAGGAATTCCAAACTCCGATTTACGCGCCGTAACTAGCGTTTCTAGGGTTTACCCCGCGTTCCGGACACAATGGAATAGGTTTCGAAAGCTAATTCGGACATCTGTGCGAGATATGGCTATAAACGTTCAATTTAAATTAAACCGATTTAAACGATTTTCTAGGCGTTTTAATTTGTACCGGACAAACGGTAAATCCAATTGACACGAAATTTGAAACCATACAATAATATCACATTTCGGATCCGATGAAACTGGTTTCGTCGAAATCCGAGACTGTTTGAAAAATGGCTATTTTAACACGCCAAATTAAAATTAAAAATAATTCGATGCGTTTCGAGCTGCCACGATCAAACGATAACTCCGATTGACACGAAAATTGAAATCCGGTAATAACTAACTATTACGGATCCAATGGAACTGGTCTCGTCCAATTCCGAGGCTGTTCAAAAATTGACTATTTTCACTAGTCGATTTTAATATTAAAATATTCAATTTTCACAATTTAACTCTTAATTCGATTTTAAAAGTTCTAAAATATCTTTCTAACTTCAATATGATAAAATAAAATTTTACAAATCATTTTCAATTTATTTAACCCAATTTTCGATTATTTCCATAATTTCACATATTAAATTATCGATTTAATTATCCAATTAAATCCAATAATTCGAAATAAAATTTATTCGACTTATAAATTCACTTCTTAATATCTAAAATTAATTAAATATTCAAATTTTAATTACTTAAAATCCTGGGTCGTTGCAGGCACCTGAGGGCTGGTAGCACCAGTCATGTACTCTGGACTGGTAGGGTCTAGGTCAGGTGGTACAAAAGTATCACAAAAAACAACCGTGCAAGGTTTTTAACTAGTGAGTACGGTGAATTCGATTGAGAACCGAGATTTCCATTAGTCTCTAGCAAAGCGAGGACGAGGCCATACGAGTTATCATTTGTTTAAGGCTTTAGAATATGATAGCTAGGTTTTGGATTCTATGGTTGCTATGATTGCTATGTCTGCTTTTGGGTAGGATATCATCTATAGGAATGGTGGGGAAGGAATTGGGAATAGGGCCAACAAAGGAGGCTTCTTAGATTCTTTTATCCTCTTCTATTACAATATCCTATTATCGTTTATTTTGAGTGGCACATTATATCTCATTATTATGTGCTAACTCTTTGGTTGCAGGTATAGGTCAGTTATCTTTTTGTGTACCTGTCTAGTACCATATTTTCTAGTATAGCTTTTGATAGTCATTTACCGCTCATACCATACTATTGTCTGACATAAGATTTTACGTTTCCACTTATCATCATGGGTACTCTTAAATGAGCAGACTAGATGACAGGTTTGGAGTCATAATTGCTATATGAAGACAAGGTTGGAGGAACTATGGTGTATTACTCTATATTTTTAGTTTCCACTGTTTTTTGTTATTTACTCAGAGGGATGTAGTGATGAAATGTTTTACTGAGATATTATGACATTTGTACCATAACTCATGATGTTCTAGTAGAGATGTTATCTTTCATTTGTTACGGCTCATTATATTTCTGTTGTGTATTTTCTACATTATATTTTATTTATGCATTTAAGATATGCAACAGGTTTTCTTACTTTAAAATTCAACCTTGATGATCGTCCTATACCAGCCTGGAACATTTACAACGCTCTTTTAGGTCATTTGGTGTAGGTGGTATGAGGCAGTCGTCACGGTAAATTTGAAAATAGCTAAATTAAATAAACTTTAGTAATATATTTAAAAAATACTATTAACAAGGTTTAAGACCCTTAAATAATATTTCAAAGCTTTTCAAACATTCTTTAAAACAACAAATAAATAATATTTATACATAAAATTATGGAGTAAAATTACTCTACAAACATATCAACGGACATCACCATAAATATCGCGGAACCCTAATCGAATTCCATCAAACTCTAGTCATGCATAAAATTCATACTTTGACATACGAATAAATTTTTAGCTCAACTCTCACATGGGCAAAGTTCCGTTTGTAAATCGATACATCCAACTAACACACTCGACCAAGTATCACAACATTACCTATATCAACCAAATTCATCATAATACCAAACGAACAATTCAACCATGTTGTACATTAACTATCAGGATGGATAAACATATCTCACATAATGAAATAGATATAGTTATAAGTGAGAAGAACTCACCAAATTGAGCAAATTATTTACCGTCTTCATCGCGCACTAGCACCACACAAGCAACCACTTCTTCGTGATGACCTCCAACACACTCGCACACAAGCAATAGCTCTGCCACCATACACTTAAGCCATAGCCTCCAAAACATTCTACCCGGGCTCCTAACAACACATGCTCACTTACCCGAGTTGTCAACACATCACTATTGCACTTGCCATTATCAAATCGCTCAACATGCCAATCGTCTTCATGTTGCTAATCTTTATCGCTCCTTCAACCATCGACCTTCTTGCTTACAAACATGCAACCGCCAGCATCAATGCATCTCCTTCATGCCTCCCCTACACAAGGTCGTGGCTACGACCTCCCATCCAACGTCGATCGTAGGCACTAAAGCCTTAATCGCTCTATCACCGCATCATCCTCCTCTCTTGCTCGCATCTTTGTTTGAGCCTATCCGATTGCTTGCGATTTCATTTCATTTGTTTTTTATGGATGCGATAATATGATTGAGGATCTAGGGCTAGAGAATGATAAAGGCCGGTTTGATTTGGCATAGAGAAAGATGAAGAGAATTCTTGAAAATGAAAGAAGAACTTTGATTTAAATGGGTTTGGCCTTATTGGGTTTGTTTTAATTAATTTACTTTGCTTGTTTATTCTCTCTTTCAACTTAATTGTAAATTTATTTCAATCTAAATTTTAATCAATTTATACTTAATTTTGTAAATTATATTTCAATAACTATAAAATTTCATTTATTTCAATACCCATTTCTTCAATTCAATATATTAAAACAAAATTTCTTATTTAAATTAACTTTGGAAATTTTATTTTCAACCATAATAATTATCAAAAATTAAATTAGAACATTTTTATTTTTAACTGAATTTATTTATTTTATGACGTAAAAATAGGGTTTTTATATAAAACATTTATCGTGTAACAAAAACATAGAACACATAACATGTCATACAAGATAACATATGACACACTAAAAGACAATCACTATTTTTCCCACTACGTCCATGCTTAGCTCATGTAGCCAGCCAACCATAATGAATTCATCATTGAATTGCTTTTGAGCTAGAAAAATGAGATATGGATTGAAAGATTTCGTCATTGAGACTAACTAAAACAATTCTATTAATCGTTGGATTGGAATAGAGCACAAAGACGGGGACATTTGGATTTAGGACATGGTTTAGAGGAATTTGAATGTGTTATACCTCAAATATATAGCCATCGTAGGTCAACACAAAAGAAGCATTCCAAAAAAGGAAGCTAGCCATAACATGGTAAGAATGACAACTTTCGTGGGATAACGTACAAGAGCTATCGTGAAATGTCCCAAGTAATCTTCGGGGATGAAAATGAAGAATTTATCGAGTAATGATCCTTATAGCCTCGTAGGTTGATGAGCCATCATGAATGATCTACTAACATATTTATCATGCGTTGAGTCAATGAAATTATCGTATGCTCAAGAATAAGGTGGCCAAACCATCGTGAAATTAAAGGTGAAGGTCAACGTGAAGTGTTTTCTAAAGCTATCAAAGGAAGAAGAAGTAATGTCATCATGTGATAATTCTAAAGCCATCATGAGAAGATGGATCAAGCTATTAAAAGAAGATGAAGTAAAGCCATCATGTAATAATTCTAAAACCATCGTGAGATGATGGATCAAGCTATCAAAAGAAGATGTAGTAAAGCCATCATGTGATGATTCTAAAGCCATCGTGAGATGATTGATCAAGCTATCAAAAGAAGATAAAGTAGAGTCATTGTGTGATAATTCTAAACCCATCGTGAGATAATGGATCAAGTTATCAAATTAAAAGAGATAAATACATGTCTTTTCGAACATGTGCCACATCATCAGATCATGATAGTCCATTCTAAGCAAAGCACCATATGTCAAAGATCTAACCATCCGAGTTCACTTTAAATATGCATGCACCCCAACCTAAAAAGGGGTCTGATTTTCTAGATCTTCTTTTGCTCCATTTTTCATTTATTTTTCAATATTATAAGGAGCTCTAAATTGGGGATTCATGGCCGTTAGGTCAAAATGAATTGAAGACTTTGTAATTGAGGACTTGTACCTAGCATAATTTGCATAATCGACTATTTTGGACTCTTGACTCGTATAGGTGACTATTTCCTTACCTTTAACATATAACTCTCAATTTGGAATAAACATATATGACTTTGGATTGCTTAATGGCCCCTCTCTCTCAACCTACCTTGACTCAATATCTTGAAGCACATAAGACTCAACTTTTCTCCTAACGTTGAGTGGTGCTTTCATTGAGAGTTGAACTCAGGGATTCTCCCTCCTCTTTTTTAATAGCCTTTCTATCTACTTGAAGCATAAAGTTAAACTTGTCACACGTAAATTTTCATTATGACAATTAGATCTCAACAAGGATCCAACAGTCCACATTTGAATCCCCTATCTTATCTACAAACTAATAAACAATTCAACAGGGAACAAGAGTGAGAAAACTAGCTTTTCAAACTTTAAAGGAAAAGAAAAGGGTGGCTCAATAAAGTCTAGTCAAATGAAGTCTAAACCCCTTTCAAATGGGAAAAGAACCAACCTTTGTCATGAGCAATAAACTAAGATAAAAAAGACCAAACCAAAGGTATAGAAATAATTTAAAACCTTGAAAAGACCTATATTCAAAAGCCACGCAAAACATCCAACATCAAGCATGAGGAACTATTTTTGAAATCGAGTTGAACCATGAATTGGAAGAATTTTCTCAGGAATGGAATATCTTTTTTATTTGACCTTCAAAAGAGGGGAATTTCAACTAAGGAAACAAAAACTAGAAAAGCACTTTGAGTTTCAAAATGTCCAGAAAAGGTATAAAGACGAGCAAGGGAATTCACAGTAAGACGCCAAAAGGCCAATGTAACAACGCGTACCTTATTGGGCCCGATTTTTCAACTAAACTAAAACCCCAAGTCCATTGGGGTACAGATCATTGGTGTTCGTACAATGAATATAATTATATTAGAGAGCTATCTATACGAACTCACACTGGAAAAGTAAAATATAATAGAAAATATATACCGCTAAGGCTGCTACCTTAGAACCATTATTATTCCTTGGATATATAGTTGCCTTGTTAGTGTAGAGCTTGGATGAGAAGACTTGTCCACCTACGTTTCAGTCTTGCACTAGTATCATGTCCTTTTAAATCTGTCATATCAGTTGTAATGAGGAAGGGTTAGAACAACGTTTTGGTGACTGTTAAATTACATAATTTATCCATAACACAACTTTATACCGATTGATCTACGTTAAATTGTTATGTGTATTATTTATAGATTTGGGATTCAATTCCATCTACGCATACGGTACATCTAACCTACTCAGAGGTGTGTGTGTATATATATATAAGTGTCCCTATACTCCCAAAACGGAAACCCTTTTGGAAAGTATAGATAGGCAACCGGCCTTAACTATGAAGGCCAATGGACCCTAGACACAACTTTATAATTTAACTAACTGTATTGCTACCACACCTCAAAGACCTATCTAAAGTTTAACTAGTCGACCTCCAACCAACCAACCAAACAAACAAACAATCAAAATTTGAGATCAGTGCATATATCATGCGAAATCTACAAAAGTAGGAAGTGTTAGGAAATCAAATCTACGTCTTCGATGACAACAACTATACAATGAAAATCGAATATGCATATATATGTATTTCTATATACAGGTACTTGCTAGAGCAACATCACTAGAAAGACAAGAACAAGGCTCAAAGAATGTTACAAGAGACCACAAGTTGATAGGATCAAAGAAGCAAGAAGAAAGATGCACAAAACAGACATGTACAAGTTTCAAACGTTTGGGTGCATAAGCAGACGTCTGGAAAAGTGCCGTGGAACAACAAAACAGACGGGACCAGACGTCATGTAGATGCACTCAGACGTCTGAAATCTACTATGTATAAAAAATATATAGTATCAGACATATGATACAAATACCAGACGCATGATCTCGAACTCAGAATTTAAATTCAAACTTCAACTGCTACATTCGAATAGACATCTCTGCTTCTCTTCGCTTCAACTCTTCATCATCAACAGAAGCGACTATAAAAGCACTTGTTAATGAATGCAACTACTCAAGAAACCTATCTACAACTATATATATCATCAAGAATCAAAGAGAACAATCATCTTACTTACTTGTGGTTCTCTACTTACATGCTCTGTTATATTCTTGATCTCTAGCAGTCTATACTTTTATTTTACTCTTCCATATATTCAGATCTTCACAGTCAATACCTTCTAGATATATATATTGGAAGCATTTTACTTATTAGTCAATATTCGTGTTATAGAACATATATTTGACAAGAATAATTTATTGTAACCAAGCCTGTTCCTCCGGGCGAAGCGAGGGTATTTGATAGTCGAATTTCAAAGGTGAGCTTCAGGACTGGACATAGGACGGAAGGTCCGAACCAATATAAAATTCTGGTGTGCTTATTGTATATTTACCTAGATTAATATTGTTTTAGTTGCATCATATATTTTGTCACATATACTTGCATATACACTACACGATCCACCCTGTTGACTTACAATTGGTATCAGAGCAAGGTTAGATCAAAATACAATAACACGTTTTTTGAATCACTATAATATGGCAAGTATTTTTCAAGAAGGTCAATCCACAGCACGACCCCCACTTTTTAATGGTTCTAACTATGCATATTGGTCAACACGTATGAGAATCTTTATGGAAGCTAATGGATTAGAAAATTGGTCAGCCACTCAAAATAAATATGAAGCACTGACACTGCTATGAACACATGGAATGATGCACAAAAAACCACAGCTTATAATAATGCCAAAGCTATGAATGTTCTATTTTGTTCACTAAATAAGAATGAATGTTCATGTGTCATGTTATGTAACACTACATATAATATTTGGCATACCTTACAAGTTACACACAAAGACACAAATAAAGTTAAACAAACTAAGATTTCAGTTTTACAAAATCAATTTTCATCATTTAAAATAAAACAAAATGAATCTATAGTAGACATGTACTCTAGATTCCAAACCATTCAACATGATTTAATGGCACTTGGAGTCAAATTCACAAATTTTGATTTAGTATCTAGAATACTCAATTCCTTAACTCCAGAGTAGGAAAGAAAAGTATTAGCTATCGAAGAAGCTAATGATCTCTCAGCACTCTTAGTTGAAGAATTGATAGGAAATTTAATGTCCTATGAAGCTAATTTGCAGGCACGGAAAGAACAAAATTCGGAAAAGAAGAACATAGCATTCCCAGCAACAAATGAAGACTCCAACTTAGACGAAGAAGAAATTGCATATATTGCAAAAACTACAACAAATTCAAGAAGTTTAGGAAAATGACTAGATTTCGAAAAGGAGGAAAATCAAGCTCAACAAATCAACATCAATCAAATGCTATGAATGTGACCAATTTGGACATATGAAGAAAGACTGTCCCAAGCTCAACAATGATAAAAAGATGAACAAATTTGAAAATTTCAAAAAGAATAAAGCTTTCAAAGTAACATGTAATGACTTGGATTCTTCATCATCATTAGACAGTGATAGTGATAGTGACGGAGAACAGGCTAATGTGTGCTTTATGGCACAAACTGATGAGGTATGTCCCAAACTTAGTTATGATGAATTATTAGAAATTAGCATGGAATTAGATGATAAATTTAGACAAATTAAAAAATTAAACAAAGAACATATAGCCAAAATAAATAGTTTAGGACTTGAAGTAGGAATGTCAAAATATGAAAAAATTATTTTAGAGGAAGAATAGAATTATCTCAAGAAAAATTAAAAATAGTTTGATTGAAAATGAAACAATAGTTATAGAATTTGATAAAGCTAGACTATAAAAGGATGACTTGTTAAAATAAAATATCAATTTGAAAAGTAATATTGAGACATTGAAAATTGAAAATTTAGAATTAAAAATTTTTTAGATAAAATTACAAATAATGTTTCATAATTTAATAAATGAAAACAAGATTTGGAAAATCTTATCAAAACTTCAAAACCATCAGGTAACAGAATTGGAATAGAATTTAAAAATATTCCTAAACAAAAGGGGAATGATATTAAGAAATATTTTTGTGTTTATAAAAAGACTAAAAGATCACATAAGTCTAATACGAATACCAGAAATATAAAATTTTGGATTCCTAAGACAAATAATAATTTGATTAGACAAAAACATATTAATAATTTTTTAGAAAATGTAGTCTATAATAAAAATTATGTTCCTAAAGGTACCAAACCTTCTTGGGTATGGCTACCTAATTCTCCTAACATCTAGGACCCTAACAAAATATATGGGTACCAATTAAATCATTTTTTATTTTGCAAGTACCCAAAATAAAAAATAAAGAGAAATGGATACTTGATAGTGGATGCTCCAAGCATATGACCGGAAATTCAAAAATGTTATCAAATATAACATACATCAACGGTGGAACGGTAACTTTTGGAGATAACTCAAAAGGATACATCGTGGGCATTGGGGAAGTCATCAACTCTGGTATTTCTGATTCTCCTATTATTAAAAATGTTTTGTTAGTAGAAAATCTAAAACACAACCAACTTAGTATTAGTCAATTATGCGATAAAGGTTTTCAAATTAATTTTGAAAATGATAGATGTAATATTTTCGACAATAACAAACAACTTGTATTTAAGAGTTTTAGAAACAAAAATATTTATGTCTTAAACATAAATATAAATCGAAATTCAACTTTGTGTTTAACCGCCAAACATGATGATCCATGGTTCTGGCATAAACAATTTTGTCATATTTATTTTAAATATATCAATAAATTAGAAAAATATGAGCTAGTTAGAGGTTTACCTAAAATAAATTACAAAGTAAAAAATTTATGTGATAATTGTCAAATTGAAAAACTAAGGAAAAGCCCTTTCAAATCTAAAAATAATATTTCTACAAAACAACCGTTAGAATTACTACATTTAGATTTATTTGGCCCAACTCAAGTACGATCTATAAATCACAACAAATATGTTTTGGTAATAGTTGATGATTTTTCAAGATATGTATGGACTTTATTTTTAAAACATAAAAGTGATACATTTGGTATGTTTAAAATTTTTTCTAAAAGAATTAAAACACAAATGGAATTGAAAATTAAAAATATTCAAAGTGATCACGGTGGAGAATTCGAAAACGATCTTTTTATTGATTTTTGTAATAAAAATGTATAAGTCATAATTTTTTTCCCCGCATACCTCAACAGAATGGTGTAGTAGAAAGAAAAAAATCGTATGTTACATGAATGTGCACAAACAATATTAAATAGTAGTTGTCTACCAAAACATTTCTAGGCTGAAGCTATTGCCACAGCTTGTTATGTTTTGAATCGAGTAACGATACGACCTATGACTAAACAAACTTGTTTTGAAATATTTTTTGGAAGAAAACCTGAAGTATCATACTTTAAAACATTCGAATCAAAATGATTTATATTAAATACAAAAGATAATTTAGGAAAATTTGACCCGAAGGCCGATGAAGGAATCTTTTTTGGATATTCGGATCGTAGCAAAGCATATAGAATTTTTAATAAACGAAATAACACTATTGAAGAAAGTTTACATGTTTCGTTCGACGAACATCTTCTTGACCATCATACTAATGACGATGAAGAAATAATTCCAATAACAAATAAAACAAATTCTTTTAATAATGAGACAAATGTGCAAAATAATACTTTAGTATCATCTCCTAGAATTCTTAAGAACCATCCAAAAGATAATATCATTGAAGATCTCAATTCTAGAGTATCTAGAAATCAACTTAACCAAATATGTCATATAACATTTGTGTCAAATTTTAAACCAAAAAATTATAAAGAAGCTTCAAACGATAACTTTTGGATAATGGCTATGTAAGAAGAATTAAATCAATTTAAACATAATAATGTTTGGGAATTAGTACCAAGACCAGAAAATCAATCAGTTATAGGAACAAAATGGGTATTTAAAAACAAAGCAGATGAAAACGTAAATATAGTTTGAAATAAAGCACGTTTAGTTGCTCAAGGTTATAATCAAGAAGAAGGTATCGACTACGATGAAACCTTTGCTCCAATAGCGAGACTCGAGGCCATACGTACATTACTCGCTTTTACAAATCATCACAATTTTAAACTACTTCAAATGGATGTCAAAAGTGATTTCTTAAATGGTTTTATTAAAGAAAATGTATATGTTGAACAACCTTCATTATTTGTTTACGAAAAATATCCCAACCATGTTTTTTTACAAAAAGCCTTATATGGTTTAAAACAAGCCCCCCATGCCTGGTACGAACGTCTTAAAAATCATTTAATTACATCTGGTTTTAAAATAGGTAAAATCGATACAATGTTATTTATTAAACGAGAAAATAACGATATTTTAGTTGTACAAATTTACGTAGACGATGTTATTTTTGGCTCAACTAACGAAAATCTTTGTAATCAATTTTCAAATATTATAAAAAATGAATTTGAAATGTCTCACATAGGAGAATTAATTTTCTTCTTAGGTTTACATATAAAACGTCTTGAAAATGTTATTTTTATCCATCAAGAAAAATATTGTAACGATCTATTATGTCGTTTTGAAATGGATAAAACTTCAAGCAAACTAACACCGATGAGTACTAGCGTTCACTTGGAAAAAGATGACAAGGGAAAAGATTTCGATGAAAAATTATATCGTAGTATGATTGGCTCCTTACTCTATTTAACGGCTAGTCGACCTGACATTATGATGAGTGTATGTCTTTGTGCCCGATTTCAAGCAAATCCAAAAGAATCTCACCAAAGATCCGTTAAATGCATCTTACGATATCTATCTAGTATTAGAGATTACGGTTTATTTTACCCTAAGGGATCATCATTTGAACTAGTTTCATATAGTGATACGGATTTCGGTGGATGTAAAGCGGATCGTAAAAGTACAAGTGAAACATGTCACTTTATCGGACAATCATTAGTTTCATGGTTTAGCGAAAAGAAAAATTGTGTCTCCTTATCTACTTGCGAAGCCGAATATATTTCAGCAACTCTAGCATGTGCACAAGTGGTATACATGCAACAAACACTTACGGATTTTGGCAAAGTTATCAATAACTCATCAATATATTACAATGACACGAGTGCAATAAATCTATAAAAAAAACCCTGTAAATCACTCGCGTACTATACATGTATATATACGACATAATTTTCTACGTGACAATGTAGAAAAAGGAACTATTACATTAGAATATGTAAATACCGAGAATCAAATAGCAGATATTTCACAAAACCACTAAACAAACAAACTTTTGTTAAACTGCGACGCGATTTAGGAATATGCTCTTTTAATGATCTTCTAAACTAATAAGCACATCTTTATTTATTCTATATTTAGCTAAAAGTTTTTTATCCACGAATTAAAATTGATAACTCCTTCACCTTAAATTTTTTAGGTGGTTGTATTCTGAAATTACCTATAAATATTATATAAAATCTTTACACAACAAGAAGTAAAGAATATATAGATTTATTATTTTTTACAACAAAAAATATAATCTCGTCTTCTGAAAATTCTCATCTATCCTTCTCGATACCTACAACGGATAGTTCAACAGATACAACTCAACGCCTTCCTACCCCTACACCAAATCAGGAACCGACGTATAGGTGGTCCTCCTATCACATGGGATTCACTTCCGATAACAAGAAGTCCAAACGAGCTCTATTTGTTTCTCCTAACACCATGGAGAAAATTGATGAGATACATCACTATCAAAAGCAACAAATAGATCTACAACGAGAATTATATTTTGAACAAAAAGTCACGCGCGACGACTAATTTTTCTAGAGCAAGTAGTGATAAAATTTTGTATATTCAAGGGGAGATCACAATAGGTTATGAAAAGCACATATTCAGGGGGAGATTTATAAAATTATATATAAGTACATTGTATAGTTGTCATCATCAAAAATGGGTATATTGTTAGGAAATCAAGTCTACGGTTTCGATGACAACAACTATACAATGGAAATCGAATATGCATATATATTTCTATATACAGGTACTTGCTATAGCAACATTACTAGAAAGACAAGAACAAAGCTCAAAGAATGTTACAGGAGACTACAAGTCGATAGGATCAAAGAAGCAACAAGAAAGATGCACAAAACAGACATGTACAAGTTTTAGACGTCTGGGTGCACAAGCCAGACATCTGGAAAAGTCCTCTGGAATCACAAAACAGACAGGACCAGACGTTTGGTAGATGCACTCAAACGTCTGAAAATCTATTATGTACAAAAAATATATAGTATCAGACATATGATACAAATACCAGACGTTTGATCTCGAACTCGGAATTTAAATTCAAACTTCAACTGCCACATTCGAATAGACGTCTCTGCTTCTCTTCGCTGCAACTCTTCATCATCAACAAAAGCAACTATAGAAGCACTTGTTAATGGATGCAACTACTCAAGGAACCTCTCTACAATTATATATATCATCAAGAATCAAAGAGAACACTCATCTTACTTACTTGCGCTCTCTACTTGCATACTCTGTTATATTCTTGATCTCTAGCAATCTATACTTGTATTTCACTCTTCCATATATTCAAATCTTCACAGTCAATACTTTCTAGATATATATTGGAAGCATTTGTACTTATTAGTCAATATCCGTGTAATAGAACATATATTTGACAAGAACAATTTATTGTAACCAAGCCTGTTCCTCCGGGCGAAGTGAGGGTATTTGATAGTTGAATTCCGAAGGGGAGCTTCGGGACAGGATATAGGATGGGAGGTCCGAACCAGTATAAAATTCTGGTGTGCTTGTTCTATATAACAAGATTAATATTGTTTTAGTTGCATCATATATTTTGTCACATATACTTGCATATACACTACACGATCCACCCTGTTGACTTACAGAACGTGTAATTTGTACAAGCTTAGCACAAGTCTTTGCCAATGACCGCTCATGAACGATGGTGGTCTCGTCCTTTTCCCAGCCCTACTCCATAAATATTGGTATACCAAACAATGCTTAATATCATTGACCATCATCCAAAAATCCCATTTAAATCTGCCTAATGAAAATTAAGGAAGATGCCCATTACTAGTTATTTAATATCTCTAGTTTGGAAATGAAGCAGACCTCATTAATATACTTAGCCATTTCATACTTCAAATCCAAGGCAAACACCTTCATATATTTTCTCAAACCTATATGCGAGCGTAGATTCCCATTCCCCCTCACGGTCCTATAGTTGGAGATGTCTTACATCAATAGTACGTAACACAACTGCTGGTCGCCCCTTACAAAGGACCGACTTCCATTGTGTAGCTCTACGGACTTCACACCCTCACCCATACAAAACCAAGTCATTATAATTAATCTAAATATCGGGCCAGCCCATTAATTCACAACCATCGCAGATGCATTATTAAGGCCATATAATTTCAACTATGGAAATTATTATGCCTCTTAATTTTGTTATTTATTCATATTCATTTATCTACTTGCATGATGTTAATCTGCCTTTTTACAAGGCCATAAACATGCGGATTCAACCTAACCAACTTCACGATTAACAAGGCTGGAATATGATGGATTTAGTTTAAAAGGATGAAGTCCACTTGGATATGTCGTTCAGTCTGGAAGTAAGGGCGATCGACATTGTCGCTCATCATAAGGTGCCGTTAAGAATACTTCACTTAGCATATGCCGCTTGGCATGCTTCACTTGTCAAATGTCGCTCGGCATACATCACTTAGCATATGACGCTCAGGCATACGGTAGTGGGTCGACATTATGGCTCGATCATGGTGGCCTGGCAAGGTGGCTCGACATGGTAGTTCGGCAGATGCCGCTCGGCATATGGTAATGGGTTGACATTGTGGCTCGGTTATGGTGGCCCGAAAAGGTGGCTCGGCATGGTCGCTCGGCATTGTGGCTCGGCAGGAATGGAAGGAACTGGCTCGGTATGGAATGGGGCTCGATTTCTTCGAGTTCTAAGGCACGTGCTTCAGGGTGTCGCTCGGTAGTTCACGCATGGATCGGCATAGGTGGGTCGTCAGGTGCCGCTCGATGAAGTGGGTCGGCAAGAAGGAGTGGGTCGACATGTTGGTGAATTTGGGATGGACTATGGCCTTGATGGGCCCAGATTATTCAGGAAGCCTAACTACCAAGATTTTCCTATGAATACAATATGTGGGGTTCAGAAAATGGATTTTCTTTGTGCTCTCTGACTTTCTCTTCTCTAAGGCTAAGGCACTCAATCATTGTAAAACTTGGGATTGTAACTGTAATCGACTATTACATCAATAAAAAGGAATTTTCTGGAGTGGACGTAGGCCGGAGTTAGCCGAACCACTATAAAATCTGTTGTTCTTTACTGATTTCATTTTAATTTTGATTGTTCTTCACATTATTACTCTCTACATACATTCTATATGTGAGCTGTGACTGTGATTTGGTGCTTTCGCTTGGATTCGGGTGACAGTGTCCAGTTTTGGTGCTAACATTTTGGTGCTTTCACTGAGAAAGCTAACACTCAAGGATTTTGGAGCTTGGATTTTGGATTCTGAAGCTTGGAGACTTGGATTTTAGAAAGAAATGGCTAGACTACCAACAAGAAGGCAAGCAGCGTAAAGGAGCAATCAGGAACGAAGTCAAGCGGCATCTTCTAGAGCTGAAGAGGATCATGCATCCGTCTACATAACTTGGGACGAGATGCAGATTATGATGAATACTATGTAGAAGCAGATGATGAAACGACAAGAGGAGATGTTGCAGGCTCTTCTTAGGCAATTTGGTCAACCAGGAACTACAGGTGCTCAAGTTTTTGGAACTGGAACAAAGGAACTCAACCAGCAGGCAGATGGAGTGATTCAGCAGGGGCAGCTCTTAATTAACAAACAACTAACAATACGAATGGACCTAGACTCAGGGGCACACCACCAGGTAATGCTGGACCATTCCATAGAGGGATACCAGATGATGCTACGCGGCCCGACGCCAATAGGAATACATGAGTACGTGATGAGGAGTATGTGCCAGAATTTCCATGTGGATTTGGAGGGCGGTTTAGAAACATGGATAGGGGGAAACCCTTGGTTGGTAACACTGGATTTGCTGATATCATCAGACAAACCATTCGTGGAGGTCTGACAAACAAGGATTCGAAGGGAGTCAACAAAAGTCCGTTTACTCGAAACATCCGGACAGCTAGAAATCCGCCTGATTTCAAACTGCCTACTCTGGAAGTATACAACGGGAAGTCGAATTCCACTGACCACTTGATGAGGTGCACAAGACATATGGAAGTAACGGGGACGACAAAAGAGGTTATGGCCCGATGTTTTCCCCCTGTACTTGACTGACATAGCTGCTATGTGGTTCAGACAGTTGGATGATGGATCCATTGCAACATGGACAAAACTGGTAGGTCAGTTTCAAGTTCACATAAAAACTCCAAAGAATGTGATGACGCTGATGTCGGTTAAACAGGGGGCGGATGAATCATTAAGGACATTCTTGACTCGGTTTAATGCAGCAGTTGTTTCGGTGGATCGGCTGGATCCATCAATGGTTTTGATGGCTACGGTATCAAAAGTCAGAGATAATTCGGATTACAAAGTATTTTTGATAGGGGACCCACCATTGGATCTCGGGGAATTCTTTCATGAAGCTAAGAGATTTCTTCGACAAGAGGATGCATGTTTGGATACGCGGTCAAAAGAAGTGAATATAGTTAAGGATGGAGGACTGCCCGGTGAAAGCTCGGGTAAAGACAAGGATAAAGGGAAAAGGAAGAGCTAGGGAGAACCAAAATTCTCCACTTACATAGGATTGAATGCAACACCAGAATGAATATTCTTGGATACTCAGGATCGCCTTCCATATCGAAGGCCGGCAAGGAGGGAGAACTCAGAACGCGAAAGGGCATCAGGAAGGCACTGTTTTTTCATGACCTGGACAAGCATGATACCAACAGCTGCAGGCATCTAAAAGATATAATCGAGGAAAATGTAAGGAATGGTCAGTTGCGGCAATATGTCAAAACTCGAAATGTGACAGTGGAATAGGAGTAGCCACTGCCTACCTTGAACGACGAGGGCATGAGGACCACTAATGGTGGTGGAATGGTCATCAACTAATCTTGATGGTTCGAAATAAGTAACAAACTCCAGGCAAACGGCTAAATCACTTACTCATGTACGGGGTCGGAGATAACTCTTAGGCATGCTCTGAGATGATGGTCATCGAGACGCTCTGGTTTGTGAAATTTGTTTTTTCCTTTCGACTTGGACATTTGCTTTTTCTGCTTTGGTTTTGGAGTTCGGATTTATCCTCCATTTCTGTTGGTTTTTCGGTTTGGATTTAGGTTTGGATGTCTGACTTTTGATTTGGACTTTTGATATGAATTCTTGAATTTCTGGTTGGATTTGGATTTCGGATTGGATTTTGATTGGATTTTTTTTTATTTTGGCTAAAAGGTCGTCGAGTATAGACTATGCTCAGCAAGGGTCCGGAGAGACCAGGATTCGACCTAGTACTTAGGCCCCATAATATCCATCGGTTATTATTACAGGTCGCGGAGTGTGGACTATACTCGGCAAGGGTCCAGAGCGACCAGGATTCGGCCTAGGATATAAGCCGTGGCATTATTTGGCGTTTATGGGCACTGAACCAGGAGCACTATGGAAATACTTAGCACAGGTCGTCCAGTGTGGACTGTGCTTGGCAAGAACCCGGAGAGGTTAAAGATTTGGATATTAGCTATAAACAACTAAGGATTTTAGCATGGACCTGGAACAGTCCCGAATTTGGGCATCGCCCAGAGAAGTCATGGACGTGGTTATTGGATATGGATGGATTAGAACTCGGTTTTCGAGTTCACATGGATATGAATTTGGCTAAGGATTTGGTTACTAGATTCGGAATTGCATATCGACTCAGAGCAGTCGTAGATTCGGTTAAGGATATGGCGATGACTCTTGGATAAAATAGATTGGACTATGAATCAAAAAACATGGATATGGATAACATACGGACTTCCGATATCGGACTTGGCGCTATTCAAAACGCACCTTCCAATAGCAAGGCATTTTTTAGGGGGAAAATGTTAACCGTCTTTTTACAAGGCCTTAGAAAGGCAGATTCAACCCAACCAACTTCATGATTAACGAGGCTGGAATATGATGGATTTAGTTTAAAAGGATGAAGTCCACTTGGATATGTCGTTCGGTCTGGAAGTAAGGGTGATCGGCATTGTCGCTCGTCATAAGGTGTCGCTCGACATACTTCACTTAGCATATGCCGCTCGGCAGGCTTCACTTGTCAAATGTCGCTCGACCTACCTCACTCAGCATATGCCGCTCAAGCATACGTTAGTGGGTCGATGTTGTGGCTCGGTCATGGTGGCCCAGCAAGGTGGCTCGGCATAGTGGTTCGACAGATGCCGCTCGGCATACGGTAGTGGGTCGACATTGTGGCTCGGTCATGGTGGCCCGACAAGGTGGCTCAGCATGGTGGCTCGGCAAGGTCGCTCGACATTGTGGCTCGGCAGGAATGGAAGGAACTGGCTCGGTATGGAATGGGGCTCGATTGCTTCAGTCCTAAGGCATGCGCTTCAGGGGTATCACTCGGTAGTTCACGCATGAATCGGCCTAGGTGGGTCGGTAGGCGCAGCTCGATGAAGTGGGTCGGCAAGAATGAGTGGGTCGGCATGTTGGTGAATTTGGGATCAGCTATGGCTTTCATGGACCCAGATTATTCAGAAAGCCCAACTACCTGGATTTGCCTATAAATACAACATGTGGGGTTCAGAAAATGGATCTTCTTTCTACTCTCTAACTTTCTCTTCTCTAAGGATAAGGCACTCAATCATTGTAAAACTTGGGATTGTAACTGTAATCGATTATTACAGCAATAAAAAGGAAATTTCTGGAGTGGACGTAGGTCGGAGTTAGCCGAACCACTATAAAATATGTTGTTCTTTACTACTTTCATTTTAATTTTGCATGTTGTTCACATTATTACTCTCTACACACATTCTGTCTGTGAGCTGTGACTGTGATTTGGTGCTTTCGCTTGGATTGGGGTATTTGTGTCCAATTTTGATGCTAACACATGACTTCTTATTTTATACGTTTATTGGCTTTAGTTCTCCCTTCCATCAACGTTATTAATAACACTTATTTGTTTTACCTATTTAATTTTCCTTTATCCATGCCATATTTTATCTCTGTAATTAAATTCATTAAATGGTTTATTACCCATAATGACTTGATTACAGTAACTTCCTCTTTAGTCCTTAATTTATTACTTTATTCATATTTAGCATTTTATTTATAATTAATATGATAATGTACAATTGATTGGATATTATTATATATATGTATGTATGTATATGTATTTATGTTAGACCTAGGATCTGCAACCACCCTTATTTAGCAGCATCATCTAGCCCATTGATCTCAACCACATGTTTACATTTAAATAATTGTCCTTTCTCTCTTCTATCACATGGGAATATTACTTAAATATAAATATGTGGTTGAAATTGAGGGCTAGGTAATGATGCTAAATAAGGATGCTGTAGATCCGGGCTCTTTATATTATAACAGACGTTTATTTATTTATTTCTTAAGCTTATACTTTTACTCTTATATATATATAATTGGTAAACATGATCATTTATATTTCTATTTATAACTTTTTAGCTTATCTATTTATGGATTTCTGGAAATCCACTTATGTGTAACTTTCTCAAGAAGGAAATGTTACCATTGCTTATTAACATAAACTACCTAATTTTTGCTGCATTTGAAATTTCCAGGTATTATCTTATTTTTCTATTTTCAACGAAATAGGCAATGAAAACTATGGAAAACGTCTCGACTTTGCACATCTCTTTCATTGGACATATTACTTATTTTCATATATAATTATGAGGTTAGACAATTTATAGAAATTCCCATGGAGATTATACAATTTCAACGAATTAGAATATAGAAATATAAGTCCTAAATCAAATGAAAGCATCTCCAACTGATGATTATCGATTTTGACAATTTGCAACCCAATTAACAAAAATTTGGAATTAACAATGCGGTTCTATCAATATTATATTTCATAAACTTTGGAGACTATTCTCCCTAACTTCTAGATCTAGGGTGTGTGTGTATCATTTCACCAAAGCTAAACAATTTCTAAATATGTAGGTAAGGATTTGAAGTTATATATTTTTATTTAAGCATACAATTCTGTAATAACCCGCCCCGAAACGGATCTAATTTCGACCTAACAAAAGCTCATTGAACTTTAGGCTCATCTCAAGTCGAGCTATTAGTTTTAGAAAATTAAAAGAATATACAGTACACAGAGCTATGTTGTAATGAAATTAAAAGTATCCATCTCATAAAGAAATCTATTTCATGACATGTTAAATATTACAACATGTATATTGAAAGCCTCCATAGTACAATCTCTCAAAATAACATAACTGTTTGAACTGTGTACAATAAAATACATAAAAAACATAAATAGATAGTTACTACAAGTCTTCACCTCTACCTTCGTCTCCTAATCAACATTACACTCTCTAGCCTATGTTGTAATGAGGAGTGGGCTAGAACAACAAATGTTTGGTGAAATGAAAATCTCAAGTTTTACCATAATTGTACTTGGATAGTATTATTTAAATAAGAAATATGTCCAACGTGTTAAAATCTTAACATATGTATAAAATCAACTACAAGCCTAAAGGCTCTTTCAGTCCAACTATATAACATCCGTATAAAGTGAAATGTAAGCCTGTAGGCTCTTCCAGCCCGACTATACAATTCTAATGTAACGAGCATTTATGATGTAAGAGGAAACACCTTTACCAATAAACACCCTTTATTGGAGATTAGGCAGACTCTGACCAATTAATACCTGTAAAATAGGCAGGCCCTTGTTATTTAATAACCAACTCATTTCCAAATTCTGATGCAACTATCGCTAACGATGCGAGAGAGAGAACCACCAAACCACTTAACACTTTTTTTATTAGGGATTAGGTAGACTCTGACCATTTAAGACCTATAAAGTAGGCAGGTCCCTGTAATTTAAGACCTAACCCAAGAAGGGTCCCTACATGGTTCTTAGTAGTTGACATCATAAGAAATTCTGTTAAGTCACTTAATACTTCTCCTAAGAAAGAGGAGTACCCTACCATAACCACTTAATACCTCAAACCCAAAACGGACCTCTCCGAAGGGTTTCACTTACCACATCCAAAACGCAAGTTATGAACCATAACCCACTCATGACATCTCACATTAGTCCAACTATTCGTAAGTACTGGTAGCTAGATTAATTGGGCATGTTTAACCCACAAAATTGGGACTAACCTCATGCCCAATGTGATTATTTATTATCGAAGATGCCCCACAGTAGTCCCAAGGCCACGCTACTGGTAGCCAGATTTAATTGGGTAGACTTCCATATAGCCTTGGACTAACCTTACATCCCTATAACTTAATCATAACTTATATGTATATCCACTATATACATACATCATCCTACTTGAATAATAATTAAGGCCATATAAGGTACCCCTTGTTGGGCGCCAAATTAACTTCTTTTCTACAAATTAATATTACTCAACTATTCTAATAATACTAATTTTCATGTTCAATACACTATAATCAATATGCTATAATAAATATCTATTATTACTTTAATAATCACTATGTGTGTGTATACATACGTGCGTATGAAATTTGAACCAAATATTTCCGTTCACACGCAAAAAAAACACTTATTATTGTAGTAGAATTTAGCTCTTCTATTTCAAGTAAAATGAGTCTTATAATTTAGACCTTTCATATTCTATTCAACTTTTACACAAAGCACTTTAAAGAGAAAAAAGGTTTATACATGTTTAATTTACAGAAATAGGCAGTGCAAACTACAATAAAATTCATACTTTGCACACTATTTCCAATTAGTTTTCTTTTAGAACCCTTTCTATACTTCAAGCGAAATTAAGAGAAATGAAGAGGAAATAAATCTTAAAGTATAGATCTAATCCTACTAAGACAATTGAAATTTTAACATATTCATAGATTTACATTTATTTAGGCAAATTTTAGGGGTTTTAGATGTTTTTGTTTTCGTTTAACAAAATTTTGCAAGGCATATATCAATCCAAATAAATAATATTCAATTACAAAAATGTGAAACCTTTGATAGTTCCACTCATAGATGATTGTTTGCTTCCTAACAGGATTTGATTTCATCATGCTTAATTCCCTTTTGAATGTCCTCCTTTTGGAATATACAACAAAGTGAATCGTATATGATTAGATCTAGAATTAGAATTTTGAAATCCTAAGGGGATTGAATTTGACCGAGGTTCGCCATTGCTAAAGAATTATATGAAGGAAAATGGGGGGTGTCTAGGGGTTTATTTAGAGGTAAAAAGGAACCAGAGCTGTCAGATCAGAAAAAATAAAATTCAGGTCATTAAATAAGTAAGACCCTAGCTATTTGACAACCCACCAGTCGACAGCTGACCTTAGGCGATCGACCGTTAGAGATCGACCGCTGCTCAATGGTGGTCGATTGGTCCCCCGTCTGAGACCATCACTTTCCTTTTTTCGATTTACGTTATTTATTTATTAGTTACCTTAATTAATTTACATGTTAACTAATTTATAATTAACGTTTACTTAAACAATAAGTCTCCCTTAACGTTAGCTGATTATTTAAATTCAAAATTTAATAATTAAACCTCACATTCTTAATTCAAATTTAAATATTTAAATTTTAAATTCAAAAACTTCAAACATCCATAACTTCTCCGTTTGAAATCCGATTTCAACATATTATATATAAAAATTGATTCGAAAATCACCACGGATGCAATGGTATAACTTCCATGACGAAATTTTTACATCTATAAAATCACAATTTTTAACCTTATTTTAATTATTTAATTTCTTATTAAATTTTACGGGGTGTTATATTCTTCCTCATTAAGAAGGATTTCACACCTGAAATGACCAAGGGAAGATAATGTTACATGTACTCAACAACCATGTTATACAACCAATTTATTTGCAATAATTTACACAACCGTTTTCTCAATCAAAAATACAGTGTGATTATGTATGCAAACATACTATAGGCGAGCTCAATCGTAGCATAAATGCCACGTTGTGACATATAGGCATATGTGCAAGCATCCTAAATATACATAAAATTCTATGTAAGCGCAAAAATAAGAGTAAAAAGTGTGGCAACCATCTCGTACTACCCAATCTAGCAAACATAATGCAACCAAATACCTATATTTTTAGAGAGAAAAATTTACCAATGGAAAGTTCGGTATGACAAACATTCATCTTTTCTTTGGTTTCCTTTGTTCTTTTCATCGGGTCATTTCCCCATCTTCCCAAACCAATCCAATTTTCTTTGTCATGAAGCCTCTTAATACCATGCTCCACAATGCGTGAGATGGCACGTGGGGACGATAGGCTCTGTTTCAACATCAATTGATGATCGTGCTCTATTATAGAGGTAACATCACGCAGACTTTTCCTCAAGTGTGGAACATGAAAGATGTCTTGGACTCCCGCTAAGAAGTTTGAAAATTTCACTTAATAAGAAAGTTTCCCCCACCCTTTCAAAAATCCGAAAAGGCCCAACGAACCTTGTCGCCAACTTCCTAGATGTACCAAAACCTCATAACCTTTCTAAAGGGGAAATCTCAACAAATATCTTATCCCTAACTAAAAGATACAATCCCTTTATTCGCCTGTCAACATAGGACCCCTAACGGTCATGTGCGGTCTTCTTTCACTACCTAAACACATCTACCGTCTCCAAGGTCCTCCAAAATCCATGATGCATGCTTCGATAATTTTTTTAAAGATTCTTGTGCACCTTCTTCGTCTAACCGATGGTAATTGGTGCTAAGATCCAAAGTCCTTCCTAAAGCAGATTGCAAACTCCTCCAAAATTCCCTAATGAACAAATGGTCTTTATCATTAACCATGCTAATTGGAACTCCTTGTAGTTGCACCATTTGCTTGACATAAATCTATGCTAGAGATACTACAATCCTATTACTTCCAATGGAAGTAAAATGAGTCAACCTACTATAACCTAAATAGCTCGTTGCCCCTAGGTAACCCATCTGTAAAGTCCCCCGATATGTGCTCCCATTTCCATGTTAGAATCTCTAATTGTAACCACAACCATCTAAAATTGCATTGCTTTTGCCCTTTGGCATATTAAACATTTGAAAACTAATTCAGCGACTCTTTCTCTTCATCCTCGACTAATTAAAAAATTCTCTTCATATCCCTATATAACTTATCACATTGAAGGTGAATGGTGACACTCCACAATTTTTGGGTTTGAAGCTTTCTAACCTTAATTCCTTATTAACTTCCCGTTTTATCTTCGGTTTATCGCTATATGCAATTTTCTTATTTACGATATTCTTTAACATATATATTTAATTATCCATTTAGTCCCATCCCTAATGTCAATGTATTGATAAAAATGAACATGCCTTATACCATATCAAAACACTTTAATTTCCTAAAGGAGACAACTAGCGATTACAACCCAAAAACTCTAAAAGAAAATTTTGCTAGAAGCTTCCCTTAATCATCAACCAGTGTTGATGATGTTGGGGTCCTAATGCCCCTTACCAATTTAGATACTCGTTCCTAGAATGTCATTTCACCATTATTCACCTTTCTTAATTTTCCTTCTTAGTTCTAAAAAATATCCACTACCTATAACAACTGGTCATTAATGTCAAATTGACAATCTCTAATCAATCCTTATTAATCCATTTGAACCTATTACCAATTTCAAGATTTTCTTATTATGAGCATTAAATTCCTCCCAAAATACCATATGAGCTTCCTTAATCAGTCCTATATAATTTTCCTTTTATCCTTAATTAATTATAAATTTCTTTCCTAGTAAACTTGTAATTAATGTCCACAGATCCTAGTCCTATACTTACTATAAAATTCATTTCCGTATTTTACTTTATTAGAACTATCCTTCAAAAAAGGATTACTGTTAAAAAAATTCACAAATTAACTACAAGTGATATTTTTGCTTTGTTTAAAATTAAGGTATTAATTTCTTTTTCTTTTATTGAAATAGATAGCGTAAACTACATAAAAGAGTATCCAAACCTTACAGATCTCTTTCCATTTTTGTATATCCCTTGTTAAGTTCAAACGCCGCACTTTTATGCATTTAAGGATTTAGGTAATTTATGAAAATTACATGGAGCCATCTCCAAATAAATCAAAATATGAAAATTCACATTCCAAGGGAAACTTAACTTAACCCAGTTATAAATCTGGAATAGCTTTACAACCTTACCAACATTCTACAAAATAAATGCTTGGGACTAATTTCCAATTTCCAGATCATATTGTATATACTATTCTTGTTTTATTCATATCCTGAAACCTTTCACCTTTCTTTCCTAGATAGTGGTCCCTATTTACCCCATAAAACATAAACTTAAAAATTCACATTACAGTAGCTTGCAACATTTGAAATTTAAACTTGCAAAAGAATTTCCACATCCCTTAAGAAAACATTTAAGCATACTTTTCAAAGGAATTTCCAAATTCAAAAAACGGTTTGGGTGAATTGAATCCTCAAAACATCTAAACATCATGATTATTTTATTTCATATATATATTCCGTTTATATTAAATATTTGGACAAAACCTTCCAAAAATACTTGAACCCAACTTTTCACAACTTTTAAAACATTTACTTTTTTTATTTTTAACCCTAAATTTAAAGATTCTAAAATTCCTTAGTAAATTAATTTCCCTTCTCAAATACTTTTACTTTAAAGATTTACTTCTCTAAAAGCAGGATCTTTAACCCAAAGCATTCAAAAACTCAATTGCTAAATTAAACCATCAAAAATTTCAAAAAGGATTGCTTAATCCAAAAAAGAAGCAAAGTAACTTCCTTTGTCAAAAACTTTCTACATCAGAGATTTATTTCTTTGAAACTTAATCTTTCTGTTCAAAATATTCATAAACATCCTCTTTAACTTTAAGCAATAGAAAGTGGAGTAGACAAGGTAAACTCCTATCCCATTCTCATTATTTCTCTCCTACATTATCACTAACTAGATTACTAATCCTATTTTATAAGTTCCTAGCAATATTTTTTTCAAATCTCCCACTATTGCCTTCATTTATATTTTTCCTATTTAAATGGCTTCTTTATCATTTTTAATCAAGTTTCATTTCCATTTAAAAAGTAAAATTTTTAAAGAGTTCAAAATTTATAAAATAGGAAAAATCATTAATCCAACCTACACTCTGTTTTACATTTATCTCAAAAAGAAAAATCACTTTATCGAAAAATCTTTAAACTAGAAACATTTTAACCCGATAAATCTTTACACTAAAGGTTTCAAACAAAAATCTTTTTACCAGAAAAAAAATTTAATCATAACTTTTGACTCCACAACTTCATTTTAAGTTATAAATTTTCAGATTTTCTTACCTAACTAGAAAACAAAAACTTCTTAACAAATCTTCTGAAAAACTTATTCAAAACATTTTAAGGAAATTTCCGAAGATCTTTTCATCAAATCTTTCACATGGAGTTAGATTTTAGATATCTTTTTCAAAACAACAACTTCTTAATAATAGTTTTCTCTATTGCATTTTCTTCTTTTTTCATCCCTTACTTTAGATGTTTACAACTATACTACCTCGTAGTTTTTAAGTACTGCCTAACATGTTTATTTACTATTTTTGTAAATGTTGATTGTCCATTATAAATGATCATTATTTTAACTGTTAAAATCCCTAAAGAAATTTATTTATTCATTCCATCTTTCTTATTATCCTTCAATAACTACTCTAATAGTCTCTTTATTTAGAATCCATTTGTATCCAAATTAAATAATTACAACTCCGTATTTATCGTACACTTACAGCCCTATTAATTTTGACTTACAATCTTTTCCACTTACATTCCTTTTAGTAAGACATTCGTTGCCTCTTTCCTACTCTATTCATTTTTTCAACCCATAGTCGCTTCACCCATCCTTTCGAAAATATGGCCGCAACTACTTCTATGGTCGAAAATTGCAGAGTAAATTCAAATTAAATATGCATACATAAATATTTATATATAATGTTTTTTTGAAATATACTTTCAAAAACAACAAGTATGTCACTCATACGTATACCTATCCCCATTGATAAGGTGACCTAAGCTCTGATACCAGCCGTAACAACGCACTTCGAAAACGGACCTAATTTCGACCCAACAAAATCCCATTAACTTAGGCCCATGTCAAGGCAAGTTGTTAGGTTGATAAAATTAAAACAATATGCCGTACACAGAGCTATCTATCTATACTGTCAGGATCTCACAAAGGAATGGGTAAAATATAATAGCAAAAACACATACCCATGTCATAAAGAAAACCATTTTATGACACGTTAAATATTATAACATGTCTATATAAAGCCTCCACAGTACAATACTACAAATATCATAATCGTCAAAAATGGGTACAATAAAATACTTAAAAAGCATAAATAGATAGATAACTGCCATAAGTCTTCACCCCTACCATTGTCTCCTAATCAACATTACTCTCTCTAACCATTATTGTAATGAGAAGTGGGTTAGAACAACAAAAGTCCAGTGAAATGAAAATCTCAAGCTTTACTATAATTACACTTCGGTAGTATCATTTAAATAAGAAATATGACTTACGTATTAAAATCATGACAAAGGTATAAAATCAGCTGTAAGCCCAAAGATACTTCTTGTCCAACTATATAACATCCGTATAAACTCAACTGTAAGCCCGAAGGCTCTTCTAGCCTGACTATACAACT
This sequence comes from Allium cepa, assembly GCA_030765085.1. Taxonomy (NCBI): domain Eukaryota; kingdom Viridiplantae; phylum Streptophyta; class Magnoliopsida; order Asparagales; family Amaryllidaceae; genus Allium; species Allium cepa. The sequence continues at coordinate 822,100,322 of CM060935.1, read as the reverse complement.
CTAACGAAACTAACATTTACGATGTAAGTGGAAACACCCAAACCAATAAACACCCATTATCAGGGATTAGGAAGACTGTAACCGTTTAATACTTAAAATCAATATGCTATAATAAATAAGATATTATTACTTTAATAATCAATACGTTAATATTATATATATCCACATATACGCACGAGATTCAAATAAAATATTCCCAATCACACGCAAAGAAAATGTTTATTAATTTAAATGTCAACTTATACAAGTTCCAAATTCCAACAAAATATATAGCTTATATCTTTAGCCAAAAGCTGACTTGTATATAAAAAGGAATAATACCAAACTCATCTCATATTAACGTAGTAAAATTTACTTATTGTATTTTGAGTAAAACAAGTCTTATAATTTAGACCTTTCATATCCTATTTAACTTTTACACAAAGAACTTCAAAGTGCAAAATGGTCTATACATATTTAATTTACAAAAATAGGTAGTGCAAACTATAATAAAATTCATACTTTGCACACTATTTTTAATTTATTTTTCTTTTAGAACCCATTCTATACTTCAGGCTAAATCAAAAGAAGTAAAGTGGAATAGATTATGAATTATCTAAATCTCAAATAGAGATCTCATCCTACTATGTTAATACATACAATTGAAATTCCATCATATTCACAAACTCACATTTATTTAGGGAAATTTAGGGGTTTAAATGTTTTGTTTTTTTTACCAAAATTCCAGGCATACATCAAATTCAAATAAAAACTATGCAACTGCAAAAATGTAAAAAACTTGATATTTTCACTCATGGAGAATTTTTTGCTTCCTAATAGGATTTGATTCCACTACATCTAATTTCCTTTAAGACTTTCCTCTTTTGAAATATACAACGGTGTAAATTGTATATAGAAATTAGATCAAGAATTAGAAGCTAGAGAGGAATAGAATAAGAAATTTAAAGAATTAAACATCTGTAACGACCAAGAATTTCAATCATTTGAAATTCGTATATTTAATTGATTTTAAAAAATTTACAAGTTAATTTTATAAGTTGATTAACTTATATTTCGAATATCTGAATTTAATTGGATAATTAAATCGATAATTTAATATTTGAAATTATAGAAATAATTGGGATTTGAATTTAATGAATAAAAGTGATTTATAAAGTTTTATTAAAATCTATTTGAATTAGAATGATATTAGAGAACTTTTGAAATTGAATTAAAAGTTGATTTGTAGAAATTGAATATTTTAATATTTAATTGACGTATAAAAATAGCCATTTTTCAAAAAGTCTCGGATTTCAACGAAATCAATTTCATTGGATCCGTGATGTTTTATTATTGTAAGATTTCTAAATTTCGTGTCCATTGGATTTACAGTTTGTCCGGGGCAAGTTAAAATGCGTAGAAATTTGTTTAAGTAAAATTTTAAATTTAAACAAGTCGATTCGAAAATCTATCTTCCATATATGATCGAATTGGCTATCAATATATATTCCATTTTGTTCGAAATAGAGGTATAACATTATAAATGCTAGGAGCCATGCTTCGATTGGAGTTCGGAACATTTTTGGGTGAATAGTGTCGTGAAATTTTCTATAAAAGGACATTAATTTTTTCTGTTTTTCAAAACCTAACTCAAAACTAGGGCTAGCCGCCACCATGGAATGCATGACCGAAATCTTCCAATGTTTTTCCCCATTTTTCTTATAATCCATCAATCATTTCGAAAAATTATCAACTGGAATGTTGTAGAGGGCGAAGAGACTTTCAATCTCAACGGTGGTGATCGGAAATGGTGGAGCCGGTCGTTGACAATTTGATCGTGAAGTCACAACGTTCATTCACGATTTCAAAGGCATAGGCTCAACCGAGCTTGCCGTGCTCAAGGGGGTTGGTGGAATGGAGCACTTTCTCTCTTGTGATGGCATTGGATCGACGACTCGTCATCGTATGGTGGAGCGACTGTCGATGAAAACGATCGGCTATGGGTTCGGTTCGAACGATGCTAACTTGGAAGAAGAAAGAAAAAAGACACGGCTTGGATCTGATTTTTGAAAATGAACGGACACAGTTGGAAAAGGTTTAATAAAAATAAAAAGAAATATATATATATATATATATTAATTTGTATAAACTTTAAAAATGTATAACTTTGTCATATGAGGTCTGTTTTTGACGAAACAAGTTGCATTAGGTCCGTATTGATGTGCACTACATTTAGAGCTAGTTTGGAGTTGATTGGAGCTAGCGTAAATTTTAGGTAAAATTAAACAGTTGTTTAATTTTATTCGAAATAAAATACTACAACTATTATTGGAATCAATGTGAGTACAACTCACTCTTTCCGTCTCACTGATATTTTTATATAAGTGAGAAATAGTATTATTTATGATGATTCTTTGGATGATATATGATATATTATCTATATATTGATTGGTATTTGGATATATTCCTGCCTATTGGAGCAAACGAGACCCTATACGTTTCCATGTATGAGCGGATGATCCTTTGTACGCCCATCTGCCTCGAAGCGGACATTGTACACATATTTTAATATGTATATTATTTGCAGGTGATGTTGGAGGGATCCAACTGGATTCCACACCCGTATTGGTATTATTTACAGATATTGTGATATATGTTGTTATCGTGTGATATTTGATGATTTGGATGCCGTCATTGATGTATTTAGTGCCATTGCAGCATTGGGCCATATCTTGAAAATTTAAAAATGTTAAAGTGATGATTTCCAAATTAAAAAGGATTTAAAAGTGATTTTGATTTTGTACGTTTTGTTAATTTTGAATGGTTGAGGGATTAAATTTATTTTTAAACAAATAAAAGATATAATTTTTATGTTATAAAAAATCATGATTTTCATGAAATGGAATTGAAATGCGATTTTTGAAATATGGAGTTAACTATTTTATAAATAGTTTAAATTGAGATTTTTGAATTATTATAAACACTTTATATATAAGATTTATAAAATTTAATTTTTATAAATCAGAATAATGGAATTATAAAGGAGCTTTGTAAATGAAATTATAAATGGATTTTATAAGTGAATAAGTTTTATAATTTATGAAATTATAAAAAGAATGAATTTGTAATAAGAGATTTATAAGTAACTTATAATTAGGATTTTGGCATATAAATGAGATAAATAAAATTTGTTAATTAGGGGATTTTATATACGGAAGTTTTATAAAATAGAAATGTGGATTTATAAACATTGTTTTATAAGTGTGAAATCAATTTAAATTGATAAACAAGATATGGATCTTTATTAACAGAATTTCATTCACGATTTTGGACAGTGGTAATCCTTTAATTAAATGTGCAATAGTAATGAATTTGGTAAAAGAAATATATCCATGATTTTGGACAGTGGATAATCCTTTAATTAAATGAACTATATTCATGATTTTGGACATTGAATAATATATTAAATAAAATGGATATGTTTTGAAAAGTGATCTTTTATATTTAAAGATAGGTTTTGAAAAGTGATATTTTAAGTGAAGTTAAATGGTGAAAATTGTTTTAAAATATGTTAAGTATCGAATACATAGATTTCAACATTCATTGTTGAAATAGACGTTTTCGAGAAGTGTGGGAAATGATGGACTATAACACCGTTGTTATAGTAAATGATTTCTAAAAGGAAATGTTTTTGTATAGTATATGAGATTTATATATCTATCTAATTTTCGAATCCCTATACTAGTGATTTTGGGTTGTCGTAACGATGTTTTACGCAACATTATTTTAAACCCAAATGAATGTGTTTAAAGAGAACATTTTCCTTAAAGAATAAAATATATACTTAATCGTGGTTTAAGTATATGGGATATTTTCTAAGTGTTGAAAATAAAGAGATTTTTGAATATGCTTATGTAGTTTAAATAAGTATATGGAAATGTTTTCCAATATAGAAGTTGAAATGGTTTTGAGATTGTATCTTTTTAAAGATAATTTGAAGTGAATATTTAACAAGTGTTTTAATTAATAAAAGATTAATTAAAAGGGCCTAGTGATTGTTTATGGTACTCAATATTTGTTTGTTTGCTTTGATAGTTAAATAACTGACTATCAAATTTGGCTAAATTTTAGTTCCTTGACTTGATGTGGGAACTATTTAGTTGTATACTTAGTACCTAGCCTTTTGTGTAGGCTCGATTATCGTTTGTGTTGAGGATGTTGATTCGTGTAGTGCGGAGTATTACTCCAATCTATCGAGCTTTCTTCTTGGCCTGAAGGATAGCAAGTTGAAAGTTTGAGACATGATAAGTCTATGAGACTTAATTTCTGTGTGAAGTTGAGAAACGCTCCTGCATTGTTGGTGCGAAAAGACCGGGATCGGTTTATCCGAAAACTACTTCGGACCAACGTATATGCGATGATTGTGCAGGTTGCTTGTAATGATATAGATATTTTGGATTTTCATAGTGGGGGACTATTTGTTGATCGTTTGAGGCTAAAATCCCAATATACATATAGTAGCAGTGGTCTCTTCATTATGAAATATCCAATGCGATGACCATTCGCTACTAATCCTAGGGATTTCCCGATAGGATGTGGTAGGAAAGTACCTTCAGTTTGTCCTGTTCCTGGACAACTTGTATGGATGTTTGTCTGACATTGCATTTCTACAGACTACGTACATTGGTTTTTACAAACGTACAACAGTGGCGGCGGAGAAGACAACTTCTCTTAGTTTAACACCCTCCTTGAGACGTACCAACTCAAGGGTTGGATTTTTGTGGAAGGCAATTAGTAGTCAAAGAAAATGGCCCTGTGGCATTCAAAGTGATGTGATATGTGATTGTGAAAGGTAATCATTACCTCAGGCCTCATCAATCGGAAATGACCAAAATAGGGTTAGATGCAGCAAGACTAAATGGGTCGCTCCCTAGTAGGGTATGATCATTCTCTTCTAGATATATCTTTACATGCTATGACGTCATGTATCTGATTATTCTGGTTTGTATGCTATGAGGGCCCTCGTTAAAGGTCGATAACGATCGAAGGATGATATATTCGGTACCATCTAGTTATAGAGGTGGGTCGGTCTTGTGTTGGTAGAGGATACTTTGTAGTGGTCCTCAGTACATTCTTCTAGAGATGTACTGCCGGAAGGTAGTCCCTTCACCTGGTCATTTGTATGGAAATCCAAAATCCCTTACATGCCTACCATTTTGATTTTATTACCCATTTTGGGCTATATGCTGGAATTTAATCAATGTAACCATTTCGGCTACGATTAATATTATTTGTGCAATTGACACTATTATTATAATATAAGAGGATTTGATATGAGATGTTTTAGTTACCGTAAGGTAAAAACATGTCCGTGTTTATGCGTGGGCATGTCTTACAAGATACTTTTGTTTGATAAAGGAAAAGTTTGGTAATTTAATAAATTCAGTTGAGTGTGTTTCTCATGCTGGTTTACCAGACTTATCCGGGCATTCTTCCCTTTCAATGCTCAGATCAGACCGAGTATATTTACAGGTTTAGATTGGTGCTTTTGGAGCTTCAGCAGGAGAGCTGGGGATCTTCATTTTCGTATACATGTATCGTTTTTGTTTGATTATCCGTTGTGCTTAGTTGTTGTATATTATTGGCAATTGTGAGGATAGGTTATTATAACTGTCCAGGCTGATGATTATTGATTGATTGTTGAACTTTGATTGATGTATGTATATATACAGTTTCTGTTTTGTAAAGATCATTGATATGATATTATATGTTTTCCGCTGCGATGTGAGATTCTGTATTATTCTGTTTGGTTCTATCTTCTCTCTTTCTTATCTTCTCTTCTTCTCTCTTCTTTTCTTTCTCTTGACTTTCCGTCTGTATGTACTTTTTGGGTCGGACATGTGTGGATTATTGTCGATTCAAAGGGTACGGATTTGCGGGACTTCACAACATCTAAGCTTCTTACCTAAAAATCATAACTGATTCTGAAATCTAAAAAAGAAGATGAGATCTAATTTATACCGCTTATAATTATCTCTTTGATCTTTCTTCTTCTTTGGAATATACAACAAATAGATTGTGTATATATATATATATATGTATATAAATTAGATTTCAGAAATAAGAAGATATGGAGAAGAAGGATTAATTTAAATCAAAGATTAGAAATTAGAATTGCTTACCAAAAAGTTTACTATTTCTAAAACCCCAAGGGGAAAGAATTTGATATAGCTTCGCTGTTGCTATAGAATTATATAAAGAAAAGTGGGAGGTCTAGGGGTCTGTTAACAGAGGTAAGAAGGAACCAGAACTGTCGGATCAAAAAATAAAATCCAGATTGTTAAATAAGCAAAACCCTAGCCGCTTGATAACCCACTGGTCGACCGCTGACCTTGAGCAGTTGACCGCTGCCGAAGGGCGGTCGATCGGTCCCTTTTTGAGACCTTCGCTTTCCTTTGTTTGATTTATGTTATTTATTTTCTAATTACCTTATTTAGTTTATACGTTGACCAATTTATAATCAATGTTTACTTAAATGTTAAGTCTCCCTTTCCGTTAATTTATTACTTAAATTCAAATTTTAATATTCAAACTTCACATTCTTAATTCAAATTCAAATATTTATATACTAGATTTGAAAACTTCAAATGTCCATAACTTTTCCTTTTGAACACCGATTTTAACATATTATATATGGAAATTCATTGGAAATCACCACGAATGCAATGGTGCAACTTATGTAACCAAATCTGACATATAATTTTTTTTCCTTTTTAACCTTATTTTCATTATTTAATTTTTTCTTAAATTTTATAGGGTGTTACAAATTTAATGGTTTCACATAGGCATAACAACAAAAAGCGAATTTCAATGATATAAATTTAGTATTATGTAAATCACTTAATTTCCCATTCACCTTATGGCTTCCATATCTCCAAATCCAAACCCATTCTTATTACTAGACTTGCTTTCTCTACAACCAAATATATATATTTAAAAGTGTACAAATATCGACTAGAATTTACGATCTGATGGGAGATTTGAGTTAGGCAGAGTCTAGATTTATAAATCTAGAATTAACCTTTTTTGTAGAATTGATTCACTCCTTCTCTTCTTTTGTTTTCTGCCTTTCCCCTTCCCCCCCCCACAAATACACACACACTCTCTAGAAATAGTGGAGAAGGAAGAATGTTAGAGCTTCGCTGCTCAGTTTTGAAATATGAGAAGGAAAGTGAGGGCTAGAAGAAAAGTGAGGGGCTAAGTCTTTATTTGTAGGTGCTGGAATCAATTATTCCCAATTGATATTTTTTATTAAATGTTGGCCGTTGGGTCGAGGTTCAAATCGCCGTCGTTCGACCAGTCGACGGATCAATATGAGCGGTCGACTGACTCTTCCCAGTGGTCGATCGATGGGTGGTCCCAGCCATTTAGTTTAACATTAAAAGTTCATTAATATTTATTTTCTTAATTCTTTTCGAATTATTTTTGATCTGAAATCTTTAAATGTCGATAACTTCTTCATTTGAACTCCTATCATAGAGCTTCATATATGAAAGTTGCTTAGAAAATCGCCATGAATACAATGGTTTAAGTTTCATGGTCAAATTTTGACATTTGCCCCAATTCAATTTTTGATCCTTATAAATTAATTTTTTAATTTTTTAATTAAATACTTTTTATTTTATGGGGTGTTACAACTAAAAATTATCGGTCCTCTTCTCATTTCTCAAAAGGAAGTATATCTTCGTGCCAGGAAGAGGTTAAACTATTAGATCTCCAAAAAAAATCTCAAGAAAAGAAGAGAGACATGAGGGAGAATCGTATTGCCACTATCATAAAGCTAACGGGCATCACACCAATGATTGTCAAGCTCCGTCATGAATTATCGCATACTACAAAAGAAAAGGGAAACTACAAGAGTTCGTCAAATCAGAATATTTAAGGAGTTAAATGAGAAGTGAGCAAAGACATGTATAAAATGATAATAATAATCAAAATTATATTTTCAAATGAAAGTGGGATTGAATGAACTATCAGCTAAGCCTTTGGTCCTACTACCAGGCCTGGCTAAAGCACCATCTAAGGGAGATGGACGAAAAGCCTTTGGTCTCACCAAAGGCTAGCCAAAGCACCCATCCAAAAAGTGATTGTTAATTAAGCTTTGGTCCTGCCATGGGGCTGGCTAAAACACCCATCCAATGAAAATGGATGAAATGCCTTCAGTTACACCGTAAGGCCTAGTCGGAGCATCCATCCAAAGAGTGATGATCAATTAAGCCTTAGTTCCTACCGCGGGCCTACTCAATGCACCTATCAGTGGGGGATGGATGAAAAACCTTCGGTCCCACTGCAAGGCCTAGTCGGAGCATCCATAAAAGAGTGATGGACATTTAAGTCTTTGACCTTGCCGTCGGGCCTGGCCAAAGAACCTATCCAATGGAGATGAGAAAAAGGCCTTTTTTTCCACCATAAGGCTTGGCCGAAGCACCCATTAAAATAGAGATGGTCAATTAAGCCTTTGGTCCTACCAGTGGGCTTAGCCAGAGCACCTATCCAAGTGACACGGGCGAAAAGCCTTCAGTCTCTACAAGACTTGGCTGGAGCACTAGAGAGTGATGGTCAATTATGCCTTTAGTCCCGCTATCGGGTCTTACCAATGCACCTATCCAAGGCAGACGGATGAAGAGCCTTCAATTCGGAGCACCCATCTAAAAAGTGATTGTTGAAGAAGGCCTTCAAACCTGCTAAAGGGAAGACAGTTCAAAAATCAATCATCTAAAGTCGGTCAAAGTATTTATAAAAGATAGGGACTATGATTATGAGAAAAAGGAAGCAATTTGAGGTAGTGCACCATGAGAAGTTAGGTACACAAATTTTTTTTTTTACAAAATAATTGTACCATGCATCACTATACTACGACACTATAAGGTTTTATAAAATGATATTATACAATATTACACAACAACGTTATACAATAATTTCCTTTCACAACAATATATTTCCTTTTAAACTCATGGTCCTGAAGGATGAGGAGGAGGATGATGTTTATAAACAAGTTTCTTTCCTTTTCCATCAAGGTCTAAGGTGCAAATGCTACTTGGTAGTTGAATCTGCATCCTTATATAAAAGTAGAGGCCCTCCAATCTTCTTTAAAATGTAAAAACACCCATACTATAAAAAGTGTTGATATCATTGATAGCTTGAGACAACTGCCTTCCATAATCTATAGTTTTTCTCCATCTTAGTAATATGATGTCAATTTTCAAGTAAAATGCCACTATAATTTCAAATAAGTAATCAACAAGAGAATCAATTCGAAAAGCCTTAGTAGAAAACTGAAATAATTCTAATTGATATTTAAGCTCTTTTACCTCATTTATCAACATTTCTAGCGTAGTAGGAGGGTCGACAATATGCTGAATAGCTATAAGAAGGTATTTCTTCAATTTCTTCTCCTTATAGCGAATGAAAATTAGGGCATCTATGGAATCGGTCTGACCCCTTTTCACAAGTTTTGTTGGCACTCTTTAGTTGAGAACCTTTATAGGTCAAGCTACATTTATCTTTTTTAGGCACTTGCATCTTCAATGTAAGCTCATTCTTTTAAACATTCCAACGTCTCAACTTCCAATCTTAATTGTGATAATGTTTCAATAAACTTCTTGTTCTAATAGTCTTTTACTTTCTGACTACATTCCAACTTCAAGGACCTACTTAACCTTGCTAGTTCGACCAATTTGCTTTCTTGAGATAGTTGAACACGACGCTATCGCGTACCAAACATCCTCGAGGCAAAGAAGAAGAACATAAGGATGCCTTCCTAGGAGGCTCAGCTGGAGTAGGAGTATAACCCTTTTTAACCCTCGTCAGTATATCTTATATGATTGACATTCGTTCTTGTATTTCATTACATCAATTGCCAAAGAAAAATGCGCTGATTGAATTGAGCAAATTTTGCACGATAATCTAATTGTCATTGAGAAGTAAAGCGTAAGCTACGCTTTTTAATCAATTCTGCAATCTCGTTGTCCTTTAGCGAAATTTTCTTTTCAAGATCCATAGACATTTCTTGGGAGGACTTTAGGTTAGATTTCACATAAACATACTTTTCATACCATTTATTAGCTTTGGCATCGTCATTAGATTTTGAACCAAAGAGAGAATGAATTAGATCGATATATCATGGTAATCGTTAGCCTAGCTTGAATATTTTCAAGGCATTGAGTGTAATATCCTGTATCTAGAGGCCAAAAGCTATGTGCTACAAATGCTGCAGTCATCTATAGTATTAACTTTTGATGACAAAATATGGAAATGATAATGGTATCCATAATATCAAAAGCACATGAATATGAAAAAACCACAAATCTCAAAAAAAAACAAAATTTAGCTGATTACATTTCAAAATAATAATTAATATCCATTTTGCATAATCCCTTAACGTTTCCCAGGCAATGATTTAATAAATCACTACAAAATTACACCAAGGTCGATATATGACGATCCCCCTTTGGTTGACCAGAGAAATATTTTCATACCTGACTTAATATACATTGCGGAAAAATAAACAGAATAATCTGTATTCCTAATTAGCTATCCATCAGCCACCTGCTCATCTTCAAAAGCTTTATTCGCCAAAAGACAAAAACCTGGAAACCTTAACCCTCAGCCTACTCAAATCAATTTCGAATAAGCGAGAGTTTAAGGGGAAACAAAAACTTCAAGCGTCATGTTTGGTAATGTCTCATGTTCAACTCCTTTGAGAGAACAAATACTTCAGCAACTTAATATCTATATATAACTCAAACCTTTCTCCCAAAAGGTAATGTCTCCACAACTTCAAAGCAAAAATAACCGCAGCTAATTCTAAATCATGTGTCAGATATCTAACCTCGTGCGGTCTAAGTTGTCTAGAAGCATAGGCAATCGCTTTACACCTCTGCATCAGCACAACTCCTAGTTCTATTCCTCTTGCATCGGTATAAACCACCAAATCCTGATTCCCTTTCGGAATAACAAACACAGGTGCATGGCTTAATAAGTGTTTCAAATTCTGGAATGCTTCCTTATACTTATCGGTCCACACAAACTTCACATCCTTCCTTGTTAGCTTGGTCATCGGTGCTGCTATCCACGAAAAATCCTTAATGAACCTTCAATAATAACAAACCAACCCAAGGAAACTCTTTATCTCGGTTACTGTCTTGGGTCTCTTCCAACTATTTACTGCCTCAATCTGAGTCGGATCTACTAAAAACCCTTCCTCTGAGACTACATGACCAAGAAACTTAACTTCTTTCTTCCATAAGTGACACTTCCATAATTTTGCTTTCAGCCAATGCTACCTTAGCGTCTCAAGCACCACTCTAAGATGAACTTCATGCTTTCTTTCGTCCTTAGAGTATATCAAGATATCATCTACGAAAATCAATACGAACCCTATCCAAGTGCTCTCGGAAAACCCGATTCATCAAATCTATAAAGAAAGTTGGCTATTTGACAATCCGAACGACATGACTAACCATTCGGACGACCCATACCTAGTTCTAAATGCCATAAAAGGTATACTTTCCTCTGCTACTCTAAGCTGATGGAATCCTGTCGCTAATTCCAACTACGAAAATACCTTGGCTCCACTCAACTGGTCGAACAAATCATTAATCATGGGTAATGGATATCCATTCTTTATCATCCTCTCGTTCAACTTACGACATTCGATACAAAGCCTCAACGATCCATTCGGTTTCTTCACAAACACTGCAGCTGCTCCCTAAGGCAAACTACTCGGCCTGGTAAAGCTCTTGCCTTCTAAATCCACCAACTGCACCTTCAACTCTCCCATTTCTGAAGGGGTCATCCTGCTTGACGGCCTACTCACTGGTTCTGCTTCTGGAACCAAATCTTTCCGAAACTCAATGGTCATCTGCAAATTCTTTAACCACAAACTCGACTCATCTTATCCTCTGGCTCCATAACACCCAATAAGTTATACATCTCACCGTAGGAACCTTCTACGGTATAAAAAATCCTGACATAACAATCTGGTTGTCTAAGCAATATTTTCATATCCTAGCAAATTATCCTATCATCGTACTCCCTCAATCAATCCATACCAAGAATGATTCCAAACCCCACAAAATCAAAAACATGCAAACTGCAAACAAAAGTATGACCTAATAGGTCAAACTCTAACTGGTCACATCTCAACCTTAGTGTTAGTTTGCATACCCTCCTATTGGATTCACAACCCGTAAGGAAGTAACTAAATATGTAGGTTCTAGGTTAAGCTTGTCTATCAAACATCTAAATATAAAATAATGCGATGCACCAATATCAAATTGAACCCTAACAAACATATTATGAATTTGAAGCGTACCTCTCAAAACCGCCCTTCCTTTTTCCTGAGCTATTGGCTTAGAAGCAGTAGGCTCCAATGCATACACCTTGCTATTTCCATCCTTAACAGGCTCCTTGCACTGGCTCTTATAGCGGCCACAGTTTTAGCACCTGACATTCTTCCTCCTAGCCACTTTCCCAGCACTACACTCACTGGAAAAGTGCCCCTTCTTGTCGCATTTGAAATAGACAATCTCAGACTTCCTCTTCTTAGCCGCTCTACCCTTCTGAGCACCTTTCTTCGAAAATTATTTCCTCTTCTGATCCTGCCCAACCGAGACTTCTTTAGCCTTACTCTTCTCTAGAGAATCAAGCAACTCCTCATACCTTAAGGCCATCTCCACAACAAAATCAAAAGCATCTCTAATATGAAGTAATGTAGCCCTGGCTAACTCAGGCTTCAACCCCCTAATAGACTTCTTGTTCCTCCTCATGACTGTACCCACTGAAGCATACCCATATCGAGCCAACTCCTCAAACTTCTTATCATACTCCAGAATTGACATCTCCCCCTGCTCTAAATTAGCAAACTTTATGATTCGAGCAGACTGTGCCATTGCTGACATAAACCACTCTTGGTACCTTCCCTTGAAATCTTCCTAGGTCATTTCCTCCTCATCCACCGCCACTGTCACATTATTTTACAGGAACAAAGCAGCTCTCTAAATCTATCTAGATGCCAACCTCCACTTTTGCTCATCATTGAGCCCTAAGTCTGCAAAAATCCTTTCGTAGTGCAACAACTAATTTTCAACCTCAATGGCATCCTCTGTTTCAAAAAACGGCTTCCCCCTAAGCTTAATATAGTCCTCACTCAACCGAGCATAGTTGTTAGCAACTGGAACTCTTAAAACTCCTCCTCCCACCACTCTAGCAGCTACTTCTGCCTGCACCATATTCACGAAGAACTGATACATAGCTTTCCATTCCAACTTGCGGGATTCCAGCACCCACATTCTCTGCTTGTGCCTGACCTTGAACTCTTCTCACATTAGGCCTGACATTCCCTCTGGTGCCTTCCCCTCCTTGGTTAACTCTTCCTCTTCTTCTTTCCATATCTATATTCAAACCTTATGAGATATAGAAAAATAACCTAACAAGGGTAGGAGACTAGGGATAAAGCGTATACTTATATATAATATATACAAGTACGTTACTATAGCATTATTCCATACCCCATTCTTGCTATACTTCTTTAGGATTATGTTTTAAAAAGCATTTTTAGTTAAAAAATTCATAAACCTATGCTCTGATACTAAGTTGTAACATCCCATATCTAGAGGCCAAAAGCTAAGCGCTACAAATGAGGCAGTCATCCATAGTATTAACTTCTAGTGATAAAATATGGTAATGATAATGGTATCCATAATATTAGAAGCACATGCATATGAACAAAGTCACAAATTTCAAAAAAACATTTAGCTGATTAAATTTCAAAACAATAATTCATATCCATATTACATAATCCCTTAATGTTTCCCAGGCAATGATTAAATATATCATTACAAAATTATGCCAAGTGCGACATATGACGATGTTCCCTTGGTTGATCAGAGAAATATTGTCATACCTGACTTAATATACACAGCGGAAAAATAAACAAAATAATTTGTATTCCTAATTAGCTATCCGTCGGTCACCTGTTTGTCTTCGGAAAATTTATTCGCCAATAGACTAAAACCTGAAAACCTCAACCGCCAGCCTACTCAAATCAATTTTGAGTACTAAAGAGTTCAAGGGGAAATAAAAAATTCAAGCCAGACATAAATCTTGGTGTGAATAACCCTATTACATCTCGGTTTACTAATATTAAGTGAGACCACGCCGCTTCGAAACGGGTTTCCCCTCACTAATATCCTTTACAAATCATATTTATTTTGCAAATCCTTTCTTGCAACCAAAATGGTTAATCAAACCGATTATATCAAAATAGCAATATCCTTTATGCTAATATATGGACTATTTGTCCATAAAACGGGTAATATGTGAGCTATCTGCCCACAGCATAACAACAAGGTCCATTATGCTAAAAAGAAGACTATATGTCTGAAAAACAATAGCAAAGTCCGTTATGCTAAAATGGACTAACTGTCCATGAGACTGGGTTGACATCTTTCGACTTCTTCGAAACCTCTGGGGAACCACCTCATCGAAACCTCATTTAAAACCCTTCGAAAGCATTAAACTTAAACCTTTCAAAAGCATTTGGGTTCAATTTAAAACATGTGAAAACTTTTGAAACCGTTCAATGTTAACTCCTTCGAAACCCTTTGAAAACACCCGGTCGAAACCATTGGATTATGCCTTTAAGTAGAGAAAATGAACATAACCCCATTAAAATCGAAAGCACTTCCTTTTGAAATCATTCGAAACATCTCTTTCAAAACCAATTTGGTTTTTAAGTTACTTATAGAAAAAGGGTCTTCAAACATTTGAGTCGAAAGCAACTGCTTCAAAACCATTTCCTAAGTAATGAAGTGATGTCGTCGAGAACCATCCCTTCGAAAGCATTGAAGAGATGAGCAGATTTTCTAAAACAAAAACAACCCCTTCGAAACCTACTGGATAGAAAGGTAAATGGCGACAGCTAGGTATTTCAATTTAGTCGAAAGCATTCATTTAAAACAAAGATGCAATCCAGTCGAAACCATTTCCTTTTAAACCATTTGACCTATTCGAAACCCAACCAAGTCGAAAGCATCTTAGTCAAAAGTAAGCAGGTGCATTTTTCTTTAAAACCAAAGCAAAGCTTCAACCCTTTTGGAACCCTATGGTTTCGACCCTATACCCTTTGCCCATATCCAATTCATTACATACCCATTGCCTTTACCATATGTATTGGTTTCAACTGTGTCGAAGGCGATAGTATGGAGGCGGAACCTGGTGCCGTAGGAGACGAAACAGTGAAAAACCTATTTATTTGTACTTTTAAACTATTTCTTCTGTACACAACCTGCATTGATGGTCTGAATCTAATTGGTTGCTATTACTTTTTCAAAAGTGCTGCTATTTTCCAGAAATAACAAATTTATTTTTTTTTACAAAAAGCCCCTTCTCCATTTTAAAACATATTAAACATTCAAGTCTCATATCTTAAATAATTTTATATACCTATCAAAACTCTAAGGAAAATCTAAAAATATTCCAAAAAATCTCTTTTAATATGTTTTCTAATATATAAAATTTCAGACCCAACCATTTATTATTTACCCGTAAATAATTTATAATCCAAATTATCATTTTTTTAACTACAAAATTCATATAAAATCCACATTAATTCAAAAAATTCTTAAAATTAAAACCCATCTTCAAAATATTATTTTCGATCTTTATAAAAATTTGCAAGGCAATAAGATGTCATTTAATAGGGTTCTTACCT
This sequence comes from Allium cepa, assembly GCA_030765085.1. NCBI lineage: Eukaryota > Viridiplantae > Streptophyta > Magnoliopsida > Asparagales > Amaryllidaceae > Allium > Allium cepa. The sequence goes on along the minus strand of CM060935.1, from coordinate 822,084,568 downwards.
TAAAATATATCACGTGTACAATATGAAAAACCATAATTCATCGACAAGTACATATATTCATTCCATATTCAAAAACATGGCAAATCATTGCAAAATATTTGAAATTCATCTTAAAACCGAAAGCACAATAAAAAATGAGATGTAAACATCGTTTACCTTAGTCTTTGTGATTAAAGAGATTGAGATACGAATAGATTAGATTTGCTTAAGCTTCTTCCTAGCTTGTCTTCTTCCGTTTTCCCTTTTTCCTTGTTAATGGTCGCCGGCCTTGAGGTATAAAAGTTTAGAGGTGAAATGAACATGTAAATTTTTACACGGTCAAGGTTTGGAGGATATAGTTATGGCCTCTTTCCTATTCCACCCCTCCTCTAATTCAATTTAACTTTTATTTTAATTCATTATTAAATGACACAGCTACACCTTTATTAAAATCAAATCTCAATCCCTTAATCAACACATTATTTTATTTAATTTAGCTAATTAAGTATCCTAAACAATGTTGCCAAAAAAATGAGGTGTTACATTGAGTAAGATTGGGATCATCAAGAGATAGATTCAATTCCTAACCCTAATCAAAAAATGAATAATGTTGAACTTCTAATAAAAGCAAAAGAAAAATGTAAAAATATGAAAGGCTATGAAATTTCTATTAATAACCAAGAGAAAATAAAAACCATAACATTCATAATAACAATAATCAGAAAAATTACAGTACTACTAATTTTTGGGATTAAAACAGACATCTTAAATCTTTTAAAAGGAAGAGGGAAAGACGGAAAATGCAGTACTAGAAGTTGCCTCAACACCCAAAGAGGAGTTAACCTGGAGAACTCATGATAGTCCCATTCTTTAGGAGGAAGGCTAAGTTCATCGCATAATAATTTGGCATAAATAGTTCGAATGTCATGCAGGAATTGGTTTTTATGGTCCTCTGAGAAAATAAAGCCTAAAATTAGGAATTGAGTATACTTGTGATGGAGGTTACAAAGCAAGAAGTATTTTGATAGGCAGGACTGTTAATCAAGGAGAATTTTCGTTAAAAGTCCTTTTTAATCTGACCAGTTTACTTAAATATCTCTTGGCATAGGAGATAAGGAATAAACAAGAACAAATTTAGAAGCCTGCAAATTAATGTTGATTATATCAAATATAAAATCAATGAGCCCATTACAATTTCAACTTACAAACAAAAAGCAATCAATTTACAACATCATGAGGTTTCATAAAGAACAAAATCTTCGTAATACTTGGTAATAAATCATTCCCTATTAAATTTAACATTATCAGGAGACAGGGTGTCAATAGTTAAAGGTGCAGTAGGAACCATTGACAAATTCCAATATTCCCTCAGGTGAGGGTCCTAAATATCTCTTATGGAAGCATATAATTAATCACCCACAACCATCACCGATAAAATAAAAGTTGGTCATGGGAAATCGAGCATATACAAGATATATACACTCCATCAATTTGTCTCTATCCTAAATTAACATCCAAAGGAGCATGGTCAATTCTTTATTTTGTGCGAAAGTTGGTCTGGTGGAAGCTTAATTTTTGAAGGAAAGGCGCGGCCTTTTTATTTTTGAAGTTCTCAAGATACTTCATAAGTTTCAAATTTTTTATATATCTCTTATTTGACTCATTTAAATCCATGTATAATCTTTCTCCTTCTCGGTTAAGTCTTAAAATTTCCTCTTTCTTTTTGTCCAATATGATCTCTATGTAATTTCTATTTTCTCTTCTATTCTTATAATTAAGTTATATTAAAAACTATCGGCTGTATGTATATATATAAGAAACGGACGACAAACAAGCAAATATAAAATAACTGTGGGTGAGTCGATGTAGTAGTTGGCCTAAAGGATTGAACATAAGGAGCATCAGAAGGAGGCTAGCCTAATCTGCTTGACATAGCATACATTGACTTGCCGGGAGGATGTACAGAAGAAGGATTTTTGTTATATTCTTTGTTAGCACCGGAAGAGGTGTAATTAGAAGTATGACTTGGACCTTGTGGAGTTCCAGGTCTGCCTTAGCTAGAGTTATCATTTCCATCTCTTCTTGGCGAGTTACCTCAGACAAAGCTGTTAGTGCCACCATCTCCGTTGTTGTTACCATCATCATTGTCTTCATCTTTGTCATCCACTTCATCAATCTCCGACTCTTCATCATCATCATTGTCTGATGAGATATTGTCGAGAGCCTAGGACTTGGCAGGATCGATAGTAGCTTCATCCTTAGGCTTAGAATAGCCTATAGAAATGTGGTTTAGAAGAATATCAAACTTCCTTTTGTAATCCGTTTCTGCATTTCTAAATGAAGAAAAGTCCAAATTTGTGCATTGATCAATGTTGTCCTTATAAACATTAAATAAAACTACTTCAGTACACTACTCCTTCCACCGTGGAAGAGTATCACTCAAAAAGAAGAAACCTTAGACTTTATCGCATATGAAGACGTCTATAATTTGCTGATGGTAAGGCCTTTCTTGTCCAACTTCTTCACTTAGTTAGGAATTCTACCGAAGCTATTTGGAGTTTAGAAACCTCTAGTTGAACTTAGAAAGTTTATCCTCTAAGGCTTTTACCTACTCTTTCGGATCTTGAGATCTTTTCCTTTTGGACTCCAAAAGAGTTGTAGCTATAGTCTTTTCAGAAGAAAGCGACTCATTGTTAGACTGGAGATCACATTCAAGAGCCAATAACTTGGCAGAAAGTGAAGTGTTCAATTCCTATAGTGAGGACATGTTTTGAGAAGAAAGCAAGGACGGTTACTAAAAATTAAATAAGTATTACCTAATATAAAAAGAATCGTTGCACAAGATTAATAAAAGAGAAGGATCTTTCGATATATACACCAAAAAGAAGAATCCATAACCGAACGAGCTGTTGCAAGAGGCAAACCCAAGTTTTTTAGAAAGAGGGAAAGGAGAAGCTTTTGAAGGGCTTGACGAAGCAAAGATGGGAGGGTGGAGGATGCTTGTTAGCATTCTACGAAATCACCATTAGAGTGAGATCCTGCCCTAGAATGAGGCGGAGGAGGAACATCCTCAGAAGAAGGAGAATTGAGCACTGAGGTTTGTTGTAAGGAGGTCATAGGCTTGTGAAGAGGAGGACCAAAAATATTAATGATGGGATCTTGGGTTGGAAGAGTAGTCACAGTGGTGACAATGCTATAAGTAGGAACTAAGCATAGAGACATAATAAGTTTAGCTTTTTCTAGGCTTTTTGAAAAGGGCCTTGAAAAAAACAAACTTGACATTGGAACCCTTTTGTTTCTTTGCTCTAGCTAGTGCCAAAACATCTTCTATAGTAGAAATAATATATAGCGAAGGGACTTTTGATGACATCAGCCTCTCCATATCTTTAAAAGAAGCAGACAAATCGATTGAACTATTACCAAATGATAAAGAACCTATGCTAACTAGATGTACCTCGAGAAGATCTTTTCATAAAATAAGAAGTTTTAGGGAAATTCGCTTTATATAAAGAAAGGAAAATGAAAGATATCCAACCTAGAGAATATCCAGGACTATCAAGAGCTGGACATTATAGCAGAGAATTCATAGAGAAAATATCGAGTTTGAATGCGATAAGGGTCGGCAAGCAATTTCTATGTTTCTTCACCATTGGAGGTTCACCCAAGATGCTGTGAGATGGTTGAATCAAAAAGTACTTCTTCATCTTTTCTTCGTAACAATTCTCAGTCTACTCCTTGAGAATTCTGAGGCATAACCAAAGCGATTGACGATAGCCAAGGTCTTAGGATCTATATTCTTTGATTCAGCAGCAAACAATCACCATCAAAGGTAACATAATAAAAATCAATAAGACTGATATAAGTGACAACCAAACAAAAATAATCCAAGCAAGACAATTTTCCAGGGATAGAAAACTTTTTGTTAATATCTGGAGAATAACATCAAATAAAAAAGAATTGACGACTCCATTCTCTAGGCCTATTGATGAAATCAAAAACTACTCCACCGCCTACAAAATTAAGATAATAAATGAAACATTCAGGTTGGTGCTTCATCTTCTAAAGGGTGAATAGAGAGCATAGGGTAATGGGAGACAAATCTTCCAACTTAAGCTCTTTAAATAATATGAACATAGAATTGATATAGCTGTAGGAGTTGGGATTCAATTGGATTTTAGAAATCTTAAGGTAAGATAGGACATCGGATATGATCAGATTGAAAGGTAGACAGCAAGAATGGTAGATGTGAAAAGGAGTGAAGGGAAAAATTCCTTCTAGTGGTGAGTTCATTCTGTCATCCGGGCCTGAAACCCTAGCTTCAATCACTGATACGCTGAAGTAACGCAAAACAAAGTTGACATCTTCTTTTTTCATGAAGCAAGATTGGTGAGAGGTGTAGGACTTCTCTTCTGAAGAATCTTTTACCTTAGGAGATTTAGACATTTCTTTAGAAGCTTCTTTCTTACCTCTAGCCATAGTACCTGCAACGGTAAAGTTTTAATTATAAAAGTTAACAAAGGAAGAATAATATAAGCCTGTAGTTCTATGGAAAATAAAATTTCAAGAAAATAAAACTACTCAATAAATGAACGAGAAAAAATAAAATAGAAAATAAAGTAGTATGAGCATACATAATTCTTTAAAATATTTCTAAAGTCAAGGTTGGTTCATTTATATGGATATTCAACTATGGAAACATGACCATCCTTTCTGTTTATGTCAATAAATCAACATATGTGTTTGTGTTTACTTCTCTCATACATAAAAACCAGGTCTATGTTTTCAAATATATAAGCCAATAAACCATATGCATATACCAATATATATGACTCAACAATGGTCGAAAAAAACATTTTTAAAATTTGAGTTCCATAAAGTAATGTTAAGCTATAAAGTACAAATTTAATTTATGGTGAACTCCTTTAAAGCAATTACATGATGACTTATAAAACTATTGCATGTTAGGTTAACTATAAAACTAGTTTCCAAAGTAATGAATTATATGTTGGAAATTATTAAATGTTTAGTACTCATGTGATAAAGTATTACGCACTAACAGTAGTAAGGAAATTAGTTTTTAAAATGTAAGATCATTATGTGATAAATAACCATGAACAAATAAAATCAACTTTCATGCCTTGATCCATCATAGGTTAAATTATTGTATGATAAATAGCTACAAATCAATAAGAAAAGTTAAGTATTATAACAATCATAATGCCTAGTTATTTTTTGTGTTGAGCCTAAGCATGACTTTCTGTGTAGAGTTTAAAGCCAAGCTTTCATGCATTAAGCCTAAGCATAACATTCATGTGTAGAGTTTAAAACAAAACTTCCATGCATTGAACCTAATCATGGATTTCATGTGTAGAGTTTAAAATAATGTTTTCATGTGTTGAGCTAAAGTATATCCTTCATGTATGAAGTTTAAAACAAGCCTTTCATGTGTTGAGCCTTTCATGTGTTGAGCCTTTCATGCGCTAAGCCAAAGACATAGTTCTTGTATGTGGAGTTTAAAACATGGCTTTCATGTGTTGAGCCCTTGAATGACAACTTGTCGCACATTAATAGATATCCATAAACAAATAATTTCAATCTAGGTTAATAAACTTATATCAAAGTAGCAATTTTGGAACAAAAACACAAAGGACATCATAAACTCCAAAATTACTAAACAAAACCTATTTATCCTCAAAATCAAAATTAGTTTAATCAGATCGAATATCGATGGCAAAACGAATAATAAACGTGTGATAACCCGAATTTTTAAGCATTTGTTAATTGATAATTAACTGGGTTAATTATAGAAATACTGATTTTATTGGGAACTAATAAATGAAATTCTGATAATTAGAATATATTTGATATATATATTGTTGAATTTGAACTATAAATATCGACTTATAAATATTTAGATAAATATTCATTTGATAATATTTGTTTAATGATCTTCTTTTATAAATCTTTATATTTTTAAATAAAATGGAATTCTGATAATTTAGAAAATATCTGGATATATATGTATGAATTTAAACTATAATAAATAATTATCTAGAAATGATAAACCTGTGGTAGATTAAAATATGTTAATAGATGTGCATAAACTTTATAATGTTGAAATATTTTAGTATACACAGACAAGTATATAAGTGTGCATATATATACATATATGTAAAATAATTTGGAAGCATTGATTTGAATTAAAAAAAGTTAATTAGAGTAAATTGGATATTTTTAACACTATTAATTATGTATTGTTATCAATTTAAGTATAATAACAACTTAAGTATAAAATTTAAATAAAATTAACAAGAGAGTTAATATTCTTTCTTTCTAGATTACATAATTTATATAAATATATAACATATGTAAACATAATGCACATATATAAAGATAACACATAAATAAATAATCTATATAAATAAACATTTAGCAAGGATTTAAAACATAAAATTTCATAATTAAGACATTTGTTAAATATTAAAAATATGTTTTAGACATTTGTAATTTGTGTAACATGCAAACTCAACAAGAGGCATTTTCTTTTAATGCAAAGAAGAATGTGGATATCATGTATTAGAAGAAAAACCAGGTTTCATTTTTACATTTGAAAAATCTGAGAAAAGCTTTTACAAATCTAAATAAATTCAAAAAAAAAACCAAAGATCATCAAATCGGTTTCAACCTAGGAACTTGTATCAAACATCAAGCTTCGGATCCAAATCCAACAACTGGAACTTGAAGCAAAGATCACCACAACAAGATCAAATTCAAGATTCAGTTCTTAACCTAGGGCAGTGCAAATCAAATTCAAGTATAGAACAAATTCCAGTTCAAAAACAATTCCTCTACTTCAAACAGAATTTAAGGTGAGTAAATAAGACAACTTCTGGTTATTTTGGTGTATATGATGACTTTAAGGATCAATGTTGTGGTAATAGATTGCATATGTGAATTTAACCCTTCATGTTATAAATATGAAGTAATATGTGTGTGAATGTATCTATACACTTCCGTTTCTAAATTACAGGTTTGAAATCCAGTGAGAATTTAAACATTCCTTGTTAAATTAATTCCTATCTCCTTAAACACTCTACATTAGGCTTTGGATCCTAAGATAAAATGTGAAGAATAGTATGATTTTGTTTTTAATAATAGTTTAAGATAATTATATTTAATCATTAGACTGTAAATATTTAGATTACAGCAATAATCGAGTTTTGGTAAAAAAAATCAATACCAACAATTTCACTTTTGAATTATATAGATTGAATCGTCTAAACGAATCATGAATTTTAGTGAAAATCTTGTGATTTTTAATATTGTTGTGATCGAGAATTTGTGAATTTCTTGGTTTGGGGTTTTTGGCGTATTGTCGTTGAACGGCATCGATTGGAAGTTTGAGCTTTGGCTTGGAGGAGAATGGAGTAGGGTAGAATGAGGGAAAAATATCGTTGGATTTTTCTATAGGCCGTGGGGATCGTATTTGGACGAGGTAGGGTTTTATACCCGGTGTGTCTCGTCTGGGTTCTGATGGTCTTCGCGGCAACGAGAAGCGATCGGAGTTGATCGCGAGGTGTGCCATGGGTGCTGGAAGGCGCGGTGGAGCAATAGTGAGGATGGCGTGGCGGCACGAGGTCTGGATCGTCTGTGGCGGTCGAATTTTCGATGATATATGATTTCAGGTCGTGTGGGTTGAGGTCAATTTCAATCCTCGTGTGAATCAAGTGTGATGGCTGATCGAGAGGGGTTTCGTAGATCGCCAGTGAAGTGTCGAGATCATCATTGACGGTCAGAGATTCGTGGTTTATCGGTGTAGGTGAACGTGCATGTTTTTGTGCACCTGAGAAGTTTGTTTGGGAAAGAAGAGGTTGACCCAGAGTAGTTTATGTTATTTCTCGCATTGGACTCGAAGTTGTGATAGTGGGGGAAAGCTTGTTTGGGTGTATCGAGTATACTCGAACTCTGTCACGAGTATATCTCGAGGAATTGAGGTTTGGACTCGAAAACATTTTGTTTGGTTTCCGGTTTTACCCTGTTTAGTTTTTAAACTAAATTGATTTCCAAAATTTTTAAGTAAACTTAAATTTTAACAGTTTTTTTTTAAAAAAAGTATAAAATGTTTAAGTTAGAAATGATGTTTTTAAAATATTTAAATTTTAGAAGTATGGATTTTAAAGTTATATATCTTTCTTTGAAATAGTCTGATAAATATACATTAGAGTAATTTTGTAATTAGTTATAAATGTTTTCAACTTAAATATAATTGTTAAAATATAATTCTGGTTTAGGTAAAAAGCATTTAACTTGAATCAAAGGAGGGTAATTTTTCATATTCAACCTTTCAAATTTAATTTAATGTAAAATGAAAGTTAAGGGCTAATGTGATAAATGATTTATCTTAATTTGATCATGTATTATTAACTAAGGTATTGGAAGTATAATTACTCTATCAACTACGATGTTAAATTTGGGCAATTAAATTAAGATAAATTAATTTGAGAAATTAATTAAGTATAGGTGATCACTAAATTAAGGATAGATTATTTAGGATTAATAAATTAAGTAATAAGTCATTAATTAAGTTGATGTGGTAAATTTTAGTTAATTAATTAAAGGTAATCATTTGATGTTGGGATTACGTATAATTAGTTAAGATAATTAATGAGGCGTAATTACTTGGTGAGGTAATTAAGGGATACTTACTGGATGTAATTAAATATTAAGGAAATTACTTGATGGGAAGTAACTAAAGAATGATTATTTTGTAGAAAAATTAAGTGACTATTACTCAGTGTAATTAAAGGGATTTATTAATATAATTAACCAAGGAATTGATCTAATTGATGGAGCAATCAAGGGAAGTTAATCAAAGTTGATTAATGAATGAAATTAAGTTAAGGGTTCATTATTAAATGAAATTAAGAATAATTAGCTAATGAAAGTAATTAGAGGATCGTTAATTAATGTAATTAATGAAAATGTTCGATCTTGCTTATGAATGATTGAATGTTGATGAGTGCTTTGGATTGGTTGATATCTCTGATATGTATTGCTTTGTGGTATGATACGTTGGATGGACGATGAAAATGTGATTATCTATCAATTATAAATTGTTGAAAAAAAATGTTATCTGGAAATTAAAGTTGAATTATATTTAATTGGATAATTTGGGTTTAGATGACATTGGATTCGAAGAAACCACTTCGATTCTTTATAAATTGATATATGAAACCAATGGGCTGAAATGGAATGGAATGATTTAAGTGAATTGGATCATGTAAACTGAGATTTGGTAAATTAGAAATTGATGTATGATGTAAGTGATGTCTATTACAAATTTGAAATTGTTAAGTATATACGAGTTACCCCGGGTTTTAAATAAGTTCTTTACTGGAATTTTATGTTAGATGAGTTTACTCACGCTGGTTTCTAGCCTGACCCGGGTGTTACTTTGATGTAATGCTTGGGTCAGACGAGTATTACAGATTTTCAGGTAAACACGTTTTGGAGCTTAGGAGGCGTGCTGGATAGCAGGAACGTATGGAGCGTATCCCGCTGTATATTATAGTTTATCTAGGACATGTTTTAAACTGTCCAGCATTGTGTATTGATTGTAACTCTGATGTATAAAAATGTAAGTGTACTAATACAGTTCTTCTTTTGTAAACTGTTATTTATGTGATATTATATTTTGATCCACTGCGAATGTGTGGTTTCTGTGACTTGTTCCTCTTTTTCTTCTTTCTCTTTTTCTTCTTTTCTAACTATGTAGAATTTCGGGATCAAAATTCTCGGGTCGTTACAAAACGAATTAACAATGAATCAATCGCTTACCAAATAGAATCTTTAAAAAATCAAGATTTAAGCAATAAGCGGGTAGAGGGGAAGAGAGAAGGAAGAGTACTATTTATAGAAAAAAAGAAAATAAATTTGAATGTCAAATTATGAACAAAATAAGAATGAACTGTCAGGATGAAGAACTAGGAATACAAAGGTTTATTTTATACAAAAGTATAAAGCAACTTTGTAAAAATAGGGAAGAGGAAAGTGTTATACCCTAAGTATTTTAACCATTGTAGGTTAATAAAGAAGAAGCATTGCAAAAGATGTAGCTATCAGGGGATAATTCCTAAGAGCAATAACATGGTAATAATGACAGCTTTCGTGGGATTCTGTCCAAGAGCTGTCGTGATGTCACCCCAGTAATCATCGTGGATGTAAATAATCTATCGAATAATGATCCTTACATCCTCATAGGATGATGAACCATATTGAATGATCTCCTAACGAAGCTATCATGCGTTTTGTCAATAAAGTTATCATATGCTAAAGGATAAGGCGACTAAGCTATGGTGAAATGTTTTCTAAAGTTATCAAAGCAAGATAAAGCAATGCCATTGTGTGATATTATGGAGCCATTGTGTGATAATTCTAAATCCATTATGAGATGATGGATCAAGCTATCAAAAAAACAAAGTAGAGCCGTCGTACGATAATCTAAAGCAATCGCGAGATTTAGGAACAAGCTATCAAAAGAAGATGAAGTAAAGCTATCATGTGATGGTTCTAAAGCCATCATGATATGATGGATCAAGATATCAAAAGAAGATGAAGTGACAACCATATATCCTTTTGAACGCATGCTACGTCAGTAGATCACAATCGTCCATTATAGGCAAGGTGCCGCGTGTCAAATATCCAATGTTCTGGGTTATAAATAAGTATGTACCCCAACCTAAAAACGACCATTTTTTAGATCTTCTTCTCCTCTATTTATCATTTATTTTTTAATATTGTAAGAAGACCTCTAAATTAGGGATTCTTGGCCGCCAGGTCAAAGCGAATGGAAAACTTTGTAATCAAGGACTTGTACGTAGCATAATTTGCATAATTGACTATTTTGGACCCTTGACTTATACATGTGACTATTTCCTTACCTTGAGCATATAACTCTAAATTTTGAATAAACATACAAGACTTTAGGTTGCATGATGGGCCCTCTCTCTCTCAACCTTACTTAACTCAATAACTTGAAGCAGATAAGGTCCAACCTTTTTGGGCGGTGTTTTTTTCACCATCAATAAATTCAAGTTAATTTGGCTTGATGGCGACAAGGAAAATAAAGTCGGGAAATTCAATTTATAGCTCGATTACCCGAGTTTTGAAAACTAGGGTAAGTCATGTAGTTAGTAACTTTATTAAAGAAGCAGCTAGTTATAACTATGTTGGGTTAGATTTGTTGTGTAGTGGGGTGAGGTTGAATTTAAAAAGAATGATTTATTACATCATGCATAAGATCTTAGAATGTGTTATTATGAATGAAGGTGCATACATTAAATCATATTTAACATGTATTGTATTGAGTTTCTTTGAAACTAAATAATTTCCGTAATAATTTTAGTTTAATTTATAATAATTCTAATATATATATATACACACACACATATATTTTTAAATCACATTCATCATATTTTCCAATTAATATCCCGAACATCAAATGTTCTTCAAACACTTGAAATCCATAGTATTTTCAAGTCAAAAGACTACTGCGCATCGTTATGTGAAATCTTATGTTTGACTTTAGAAGTAAATTGTTATATGATTTTCCCAAACAATCACAAGTATGTAACCCATTGGTTCTCTAATGCTTATTAGTAATTCATCATCCATTGTGTAAAGAGTGTTATGTACGTTAGTCTCAATCGATGTATGTAACCACCAACACCCCAGTGGGTTTGAATTTTTGCCAAATCAAAAACCCAAGTCCACAAAAATTTGGATCATTGGTTCTGTATCCAGCAAATAAACAAATAATTGCATACCATCCTATCGGTATATCTCATAGCAAAATAGTAAAATATAGTAGAACATATAGTTACTGACCAAGGTGGACACTTTAATGTCCTTGTCAGTGTCGAGCATGCTTAAGGAAACCTGTCCTTCCACTGTTCTCGCCTAGCACCAGTATCTATACCTGTACCTCTAAAGTTATCCTATAGGTGGTAATAAAGACGGGATTAGAACAACGTTCTGGTGACTGATGAATCATACATTTTACATATGACACTAGTTTATGTCTATTGTCATCTATGACACTAGTGTATTCTATTCGTCAATACAAATCTAAGGTCGAAGACCGTTGGTTAAACGGACTTCCTATAGGAAAGTTATTAATTTCCTAAGTTTACATATTTTAATTAACTAAACTAATTATTAAACTAAATTAACTAAATAATCTTTACCACCCACAAAGCCCAATAGCCCAAAATGTAGCTACAACATTCTTCCTAAATCAAATAAGAAAGCAGCTGCTACTCTAACCTCTTCCCAGATCCCATGTTAAACGTTTTATGAACTAATTTAATTATTAACTAATCTAACTAATCAAATATGTAGAAAAATTACTTAACTAAACTATTCAGTAAAACCTCACCCAACCATGAACTAAACCAAATATGCTTCGGTCCACTACCCTCATAACCAAATCACAACTCACATGCATGCACGAGAACAACTCCGCTTCTTATATATTTTTACCTTCTTTTCCATTTGCAATTGTCTACATTGAAATGGACTCAAATGCACTTTCATTTGCAAACAACAGTACCACTGCATGTCCCTTTATCTTCCATTTCCCACTTCTTTGTTCTTTACTACCTGTAACCCACTGCCTCCCCATTTGCAAAACAAGCCCGCCACTATTCCATATCCATGCGCACACATGTGCATCTGCCTCTCCAATCAAGTTTACATGCACGTATACAAGCCTCTAATTTCATGCACACTACACAACAAAAACTAACAGCCAAGCAAACTTTTACTAGAAAAAATAAAAATAAAAATAAAATAAAAACTATTTAAAATATGCCAAATTAATGTCAGCTAAACTAATTTATAACTTAACAAATTTAAAATAAAAATTTAACTTGCATAAAATAGATGTCTTGAGTTATACACTCACCTTCGTGGATTAGAAAAGCAGGAACAGACACGGTGACACGGACATGCGCACATGCATTAGAGCGAGAATGGGACTGCTACTTTTGTGAAATGTTGTCACTTACGGGTTCGACGAAGTAGACAACGTGTAGAGCAAGGCTTCGGCTAGGTGGACTAGGCGTTCGGAAGTTGTCGAGCGGATTCGGGTATGGTAGTGGGTTCGGGCTGTTAGGTTTTGTTCGATTGAAGGCTCGGTGGCAGATTCAGGGTGCAGGCGAAGCCTGGAAGGGGTTGGGTTGAGTTCGGTTCAGGGTTGGATGCAGCGAGAGGACTTTTGGTTATGAAGCGGTGAAGTTAAGGGGGAAACTGGTTACGTGCGTGGCTTAGCAAGGGAAGGAGAAATAAGGAAAGAGGGGAGGGAGCTACATGAGCGGTTTAATATATACCATATACCATATATATATATGTATATATGTATATGTATATATATATGTATATATATATATATGTATATATATATGTATATATGTATGTATATGGTATATATTTACTTCTCAAGCAAATGTTCACAGAGAAGATCAAGTATGGAAGGAACAGAAGGAGAGCACGCACGTATAAATAAATGGAGAGAAGAATGCACGGAGGTAAATAATGCAATAATTGATTCTTGGGGTTGTGCATGCAAAGTTAGTCGGCTAGGAAAAGAATTGAAAGAAAAGAAGTGAAATGAAAAGATGATGGTTAAATATTCATGAGGGCACGGGCATGAAGCACTATCTCGACCATTTCGTGTTTTACAACGGAAGCCGAAATAAGAAAATGAATACACCACGGACATCAACGCGGCGAAACTAATACAGCGATGTACTAAAATCCGTGTTACGATATTCGTAACAGAATTTCATCCGTCGCCACTTATACTGCTTCGTATTTGAACGACAATGAAATAATTCTTGATAAATGGAGCTACAAAGGTCGATGTTGGACGGAACGAGCCTTGACGTTTTAATCAGAAATTCTTTTAAATCATTTCTGTGTAAAAATATTTATACTTCAAAATTTGATAATTCGTACTGAAAAATACGCCGACCGAGTTTCGAAATTTTTTTGACATAAAATAAATTTAATTGGCCTCATTTAAATGGACGCATTTCAGATATCTAGTTTTCATAGCCAGATTTTATTGTTAAAAATAAATTATATTTCAAAATTTTTGTTAAAATTCTTATTTTAAATTGTTGAAAAAAATTCAGGCCGTTACAATAACTTTTCGTTTGAACTCCGATTAGAAAACTTTATATATGAAAATTGATCAAAAAATTGCCACGAAACCAATGGTGCAAGTTTTTGCCAAATTCTGACGTGTACAAAAATTCTATTTTTCAACGCTATCATTTATTAATTAATTATCGGAAAATTATGGGGTATTACAATGTAGTGACATCATGCTCATGAAATATCTTTAATAGGAACATTTATTGGCAAGTATTTATTAAAATGATTCAACTTTCATCATTACAAAACATTATCAAATGTAGTCGATGGAATATTTTTCCTAAGAGTATTCTATTGATATATAATTTACATATTTATTATGTCAACACATATAATAGAAATGTAAACCAAATGCATATTTTGTTTCAAATAAAATTCATTTACAATAGTTAATATACATAACAAATTATATATTTGCTACAAGGGAATACTCTTAACTCTATCCGGGTTCACCATTAGTCGATGGGTCATAAGTTGGAAAGGCTTAAAATAAGAATTTATGACAAATTCGATTATAATAGCTAAGTACATTACCTTAAATATGCCATAAAGGAAGAAAATGAACACATAAATTTAAAAAGGATCAAAGGAAGATTATGAAAATATAGAATCCAGTATCCATGTATTGTTAGTACAATATTGCATTTGGATTAGGGTGGAACCCATAGCTCATTTGAGATAAAGACATCATCACCGCAATTAACATATGATAAAACTATTTATTAGTATAAAAAAGTATTCATCAAAAAAGTAGATATATTATATAGATATACTCGTTAAGCCTCATTATGGCCCTTTCTTATATTATTGTTGGAGGATTGATTGAAAATATTATTGTGGAACAACATAATTGGCTCCAACTGCCAACGGGAGATTCACAGAGCTAAGGATGAGCATTAAGGGTAATTATGTAATCTGATTATCTAATATAATTATTATGTCAATTTTTTTTGAAATAAAAATATATTTCGGTATTTATTTGTGTTATATGTATTGTTTTAGAAAAATTGGCGGAGTTGAATGTGTCCCTGCTATTTTTATTAAAAGCCCACAAAACAAATACGAAGGCCACAATAGATTGAGACCAAATAGAGACCATAAAGGAAAACAAAAGGCTAACAATAAGGAAAAAAATAAAAAAAATGAGAAAGGAGGAAAAGAGAAAAGAAAAGGAGAACAAACAACAAATGAGCCAATCAGAGCCAAGCCGCAATCTTAACAAAATCAAAGTTGTTGTTAGACTCATGCATGCCTTTAGCAATTAGGTTCTAATTTCATTTTGTAGGGTGATACTTCCCTTCAGTTTACCTTTGAAAATCCTATTGTTTCTCTCTATCCAAGTTATCTTCATGAACTTCTTAAGAATGAGCAGCAAAGTAAAAATGTGATCATTTCTCCATCTTATAGTATATCAAGCTCCATTCAATTAAACTCATCTGCTAGGGTTAGGTCTTCCAAAAACGAACATTACCTTACTCCAAATATCATAAATAAAAGGACATTTGAAAAAAGACGAAGGCTGTCTTCTATCTCCTGATTGCTGGAAACACATGAAAGATCAATCTTAACACCTCTTCAAGTCAAGTTAGCCTTAGTATGAATAACATTATGTAAAAATTTCCAAAGCATTAAGTTTTCACTTTCAACATTATGTCTTAGCCATATCCTTTTAGACCATGAAAAATTTGGTAAAAGATAAGAACCGGCTATGGCTTTGTATACAACTTTAGTTGAATATAACTTCCTCTAATCAGTGCAAACAATCTGATCTTTATGGTCTGTAATATATGATGTAGAGTTAAGGAAGCTCGACATAGATCTGATTTGAAGTTTGCTTGAGTATGACAGATTCACCATGCCATCAAAAATGAAGTCATTAGCTTTAGCTTCTCTGTTGATGCCAGATTGTGTAATGATTTGATAAGACATATAATATGATAGGAAGTAACCACTCTTAGACCATGGGTCATCCTAAAAACTGGCAGAGCCAGTATGGGATGTACTTAATTGAACATGAGGAAGAAAGGTCTGCTTCAAATTCAAAATGCAGCTTCATGTCCAACTGCAGGTCTGAAGGATCCTCATGGTCCAAAGTTTCTACCTTGCTATATTATGAGCTAAAGTTTGATGAACCATATATTATCATCTTTGTTAAGCAAATCGTCAAAGTGTTTACCAAAGGCAGCCATATTCCAGTGATTTAAATTTAAAATACCTAGCCCTCCTTTCTCAAGTGTAATTTTAATTTTCCTAGAAGCGCATGGAATCAATTTTATAAAGTGCATATAGCTGGTCCAGACAAAACGATTCATTTCATTTTTAATCATTCTTATCAGCTTTTTGGGCAGTATAAATGTCCTAGACCAGTAAAATATCATAGAGAAAATAATTGCTTCAATAAGGGTATGCCTACCAGCTTGACTTAAGAGTCTGTTGGCCCTGCAATTCATGGATGTGGTGATTTTGATATAAAGAGGGAGACATTGAGCATGGGTGATTCTAGAGGTGGAAAATGGAATACCGAGATATTCCATAGAATATACATGGGTTGTTGGTAAGAAAACGAGAGCAGAGTGTCAGAAAAAAGTTGTGGAATGGCGGCTGTAATGATTAAGGATTTTTGATAGTTAATTTGTAGATCTGTCATTAGGTAGAATAAGCACAGGACCAATGATGCATTCAATTTATGTACAGTTCCTACTCCTAATTCGGTACCAAAACATGGTAGCATAGCGTCAAGCCGCTCAACATCCTATTTAGATTACCTAAAGCAATCAAGGCAACATCCTCCCATTAATTTATTGAAGCAGACACAACTATAGGTATTCCTTCACCTATAAGTAAGCGTATATACTTTATGGGTCCTACAGTTGGATATGTTCCATATCAGTATAATGTATACACAAATGCTGGTGGCCCCTTACGGTGGGTAGACTTCTATTTGTAACACTTCTGACATCGAATTCCAACCCATTCTAATGATATATCGTTCTTATTCCTTGAAGTTAATTATATACTTATATAATTCACTCTTTTAAAAGAACTCTATTACCTAACACTACATACTTATATAATTCAATCTAATGGCCATGTCTCTTATCCATTTATGTTATTTATGTAGTTACATACTTATCCAACCCATTTGTTTTTGATAGAACTCCATTGTGTAACATTGCATATATATAAATTTTTGTGTTATATATATATATGTGTGTGTGTGTGTGTATGTATATATGTGCATGTGTATGTATATATGTCTGCGCCAAAAAAGGCACAAATACCCAATTGAAATTTTGTAAAGAAATAAATAAAGAAAATCCAGTGAAAACAAAGGAAAGAAGCAGTTAAATAAAAAATAAGCAATAATATGAACATAACGATTATAGTGGTTCGGCATTGAAAGCCTAAGTCCACTTTGGAGAAATAAATTTATTAATCTGTGACGCCCCACCTCTATGCTCACAATAATAAAGAGTATTAAAAGAAATACTGTCTATTATTATGAAGAATAAGGCTGGATAGGAGCGGCCATCCGTAGTTAGGCCTTACACTAGTATTGGTTATCTCGATAGGAGTAGTATATAATTTTTTTCACCTCTTATTTATTTACTCCCATCGACATACCCAATTCTAGTATAAAACGAACTACGATGGTTCATAATAGTTTAGGACAATATATATAATAATAACACAGATAAAGTAAATGCGGAACACAGATATAACAGAAAGTCTCATATATATATATATATATATATATAACTGATGTCAGTTGATATACATGTGATACAATACATATGATACAACTACACTGTCGACTCTGGAAGTTACATATACAAGTACATTATCGTATATAATATACATGAATACATATCTTCCTATACAAATACACTGACTACTAAACATGACGACGACTACTCCAAAAGATATGAAAAAACTTCACAGCTCTAACAGCAACCCAAAGTAAGATATCAACAACCTCTAAATACTCGGTCTGACCCGAGTATTAAATTCAAAAGAAAATAATACACGGGTCAGTCTAATTCAAACTCAGTTATTAGTGCACAGAAGCAGTAATAATTAAATATGAATAGATGACAGTCAAAGTAAATTCACCTATCCGATCCTTTAACAAAGAAATCGGATAACGGTGAATATAACACATAATAGTGTTAAACAACAAATCAACAGATTCAAATCATCAACAGAGGTAAGTGAAAAGAATATCAATGAAGATAATTTAGAAAACATCAGAATTGCCTAAATGGCAATTAACAACAAATCCAATTATTAAATAATAATTAGAGACTCAGAATCTAATTATCAAATAGATAATTAGATTACAACAAAATGATCAGTTGAAACTAAATCAATTTAAACAATTGAAATGCCACTTAAAAAAAACATCAATTCTAATTGGCTGCAGTACACGCTAACACGTGTACTGCCTCGCCAATACGGCATATGTAATACGCAAAAGATCAATGGTTCAAAAGCAAAAGAAATATCACTGAAATCAATGTTATGTGGCTGCAGTGCACGCACGCGTGCACTGCCTCGCCATTGCAGCGTGAAATAAGCAAAAGTCAGGAAATGCACAGTAAAAGGCACAACGAGCACAAGGTCAAATCCGAGCTATATGCTGGATTCAACTCAAGTGTAGTCAGAAAACAATCCATTTGCATCTATGCAATGCATAACAACAAGGGCAACTGCAACTAAAACTGCAGTCACCACAAGATCACCAGTGTACAAGACAACATGTCTCGACGAACAGACAATAAAAGAGGCAATCAAGTGAAGTACAAACGAATGCGTCAGTGAAACAACGCGATATGCAGACAAGGGTTGCAGTGAAAACTACAGATGCAATGCTCAACACCAAAGAACACACTAAACAACATAAAGGAGACTAAGTGCTATCTAGTAACAAGACTCAGGTCAACAGCAACTAGAGATTGTAACATAAAGGAAACTGCACATGGGTGCAACAGGGAAGATGCCCAGGAGTACAACAAGAAATGTACACTTTAATACTTCAGCCTCGACATCAAATTTAACAACAGAAACATGAAGTAGGGATACATCTGATTCAAGTGAAAGGCAATATTTTATTTATGCACATGAAGTCAATATGACCACAAGGCAACAACAAGCAACAGTGCAGTCACAAGTAGTACAAGGCATGCAACTGCCTCAAAAAGAGATACAAGCTACTGAACTCTAAGCAAATAGCAAGAAGTACAACAAACCCAAATGTCAACAGTATGGATAGACAGTGAATACAAGAACAAGTTAAGATGAACAAATGCCAGCACAAATGGAACACAAGTCAGTGGCAAGCTACAAACATCGAGTGCAACAGACTCGAATAATAAACAATGACAACATGGTGTACTTGTATGCAAAGACCAGTGAACAACTAAATGGAACTAGACAGTGTAAACACCTGAATGCAAGTACAACTACATTAATGAATCAATGTAATTTACCCATGACTGCAACAACGAATTTAAGTGAACAAGGGAGGCAACTGCAAAATCGAATAGAAGTGTAAATTCGAACAATTCAATCCGGCAACCTCACTATCACAGTCCGGTAAACCAAGCAATTCAAGTCAAAGCCAGAAAATCATCAACAACCGAACCCAAAACCAAAATGCCTAAAGGCCAAACAAAAACAACTCGAAATCCAGAGAATTCACAACAGCAATTTCCAACAAAAAAAATCAAAGCCATGGAAATCAAACACAATAAATCATGCGACTTTAAATTAGATGTGAGTAACATAAATTACTCACCTTGGACATTGAAACGAGGACGAACTCGACTACTAACGAAGCGGCCGAAGTAAGCAACGAGGAGTCGAAGTCGGCATCACGAAGTCGAACGAAGCCCTAATTTGGACAGAGGAGCGAACTAGGGGACGAGCCGTTGTAGTCGGCGCCTTCGATTTAAAAAGCCTTAACCTCTGGACGAACGAGAGAGACGAACGAAAGAATAATACGAGGCCGCCACTAATTCCGTTCGTATGTTTTTGGCTTAGGGTTTTTCGAATGGAAGTCAACGAATGGGGGAACGGGTTATTAACCCTAAATAAAAATCACGGCATCAACAAAGCATGGGCCAAGATGATTTTAAAGCCCACCTAATCCTTTAATCAAATTTATAAAAGAATTTGCCCAAATAAAAACTCTAATAGCAATTAGAAAATCAATCCAATCGTCATTTGACGATAGAAATTTTCACAAAATCCCGGGTTGTTACAGACTCCCCTCCTTATAAAAATTGCATCCCCGCAATTTTCATAATTAAGGACGTCAATAACAATTATTTTTCTAACATAAACTGGTTAAGCTAGAAAAATAAAGTCGGGAATACAAATGTCAAAGAAATCTTTTAAATTCAATAAAAGAAATTCACAAATTTTCAACAAAATCTGACTATCAATAGATAATCAGAAAATGGCAAAACTGAATCAGCAATATTCAATTATCAATTAGATAATAAGAATACAGAAATCTTAAAACAACAATTTCTAATTAACGATACGATAATTAGAAGACAACAAAATAATTATCAACAAAGATAATTAGAAAACACAAATCACAAAACACATAACCGCAATTATCTAGTTACTAAATGGTAATTAGAAAATAACAAATGTCTAATTATCAAAAACGATAATTAGAATTCTCAAATCAACAATATTTCATTATCTCAGGCGATAATCAAATTTCAAATCAACAAATATTTGATTATCTCAGGCGATAATCAAAATTTCAAATCAACAAATATTTGATTATCTCAGGCGATAATCAAATTTCAAATCAACAAATATTTGATTATCTCAGGCGATAATCAAATTTCAAATCAACAAATATTTGATTATCAGAAACGATAATTAAATTTCAAATCATCAAATATTTAATTATCTCAAGCGATAATTAAATCTCAAATCAACAAATATTCAATCATCAGAAATGATAATTAAATTTCAAATCATCAATTATTCGATTATCAAAAACGATAATCAATTCAACAAATATTGAATTATCAAAAACGATAATCAAATCAACAAATCAACAATTATTCGATTATCAAAAACGATAATCAAATCAACAAATATTCAATTATCAAAAACGATAATCAAATCAACAAACCAACAATTATTCGATTATCAAAAACGATAATCAAATCAACAAATATCCGATTATCAAAAACGATAATCAAATCAACAAATCAACAATTATTCGATTATCAAAAACAATAATCAAATCAACAAATATCCGATTATCAAAAACGATAATCAGAACTCATATCAACAAATATTCGATTATCAAAAATGATAATCAGAACTCATATCAACAAATATTCGATTATCAAAAATGATAATCAAATCAACAAATATCCGATTATCAAAAACGATAATCAGAACTCATATCAACAAATATCCAATTACCTGCAGATAATTGGAAACAACAAATATCTAGAAATCAATTAAGATAATCTAGAAAATCAACATAAAAGGTTGGATCGATCCCATCAGATGGCGAGTTTTAGCTACGCCGCACGTGCATCTCATATGGCCGAAGCCTACCAAGTACCCATCATAATTTTGGCGTCCATCATATGACCCGAAGGTCCAACATATGACACGAAGGTCTGGTACTGGTATTTGACCCGAAGGTCCATCATATGACCCGAAGGTCCATCATAGTGGCTCGAAAGCACATGAAAATCATCATATATTCAATCAACGAGTCCGGAATTAACCGAAATAGCAAACGCACATGTCCCATACCACGTGTTTTACTAAATCGTTTGATTCTCTTCATCGTTTCCTTGAACGTGTAAAATCATCAAAATCATCAAACAACAAATGTTTCAATTAACGAGTCCGGAATTAACCAAAATAGCAAACGCACATGTCCCATAACCACGTGTTTTACTAAATTTTTTAAATCTCTTCATCGTTTCCTTGAAAGTGCAAAATTGTGTATTCCAAAAATAACATTTCACATTCTCAAACGGACAAGTCCGGAATTAAGCGAATCAGTAAAAGAAAGGGTCATAATCCTCGATTTTTCTGAAACGTTTAAGTCACTTTCTCATTCTTCTGAAAACGCAAACTGTAAAAATTCTGAAAACAATTTTATTTATTTTGTAAAAGTAATAATTTACATTCTCAAACGAACAAGTCCGGAATTAAGCAAATCAGTAAAAGAAAGGGGTCATAATCCTCGATTTTTCTGAAACGTTTAAATCGCTTTCTCATTCTTTTGAAAGCGCAAACTATAAAAATTTTGAAAAACAAATTTTTATTTTTAAAACAATTTGCAAATCCATGATAAAACAACAACATTAGTGACAATTTCAATAAGAAAATTGTACTTCTCAAAACACCGTAGAAACGGATCTCAAAATCAGCATTGCGGGATAACCGCTTGAAAATCCACTTTAAAATATGACGGATACTGAAGTCAAAGCGACAGTAATTTTTAAACGTCAAATTCTCATCAAAATAATTCGCATCAAAATATAAGACCAGTGAATTTTCATTCATTTAAAATGTCAACGAAACACCTTGCTTCAAAATATAGCATTGGTGTAAAACTCCCATTATAATAATAACGGCAACAAAATACGTTTCATAACCAAGCATCGGTTCAACGCAAAATTAATGCAGTAACGTGCAACTCAAATTTGCACGTACACTACAAAATGAAAAAAGAAATCATTCTATTATATCTTCAATAAAGGAATTTTAAAACAACATAAATCTAATCAGATATGATTAGCATCAAAGAAAACCAGCAAAAATTTCAACAAAACCACATAGCTGCTATCGCTTCGAATCCTCAAATCGGATTCGAAATTTTAAAGAAAACAAAATAAACACAGCTATGTAAACAACACATGAAATTTAATTTAATTTCATATTTTGATTTTTAAATCAAAATAATTATCATCTGTACTCAGCGAAGCAGTCACACTGTTTTCGCTGCGCACTCTGATATACAAAGCACAAATCAATCTATCATCAAAACTCAAATCAACTTTTATTTTTAAATAAAGCTATTTATAAATTTCATCAAAATTTCAAAACTTTAGTTTTGACTCAAAACACGATTAAAACATCAACTAATAGTTGTAACATATGTTCCATCTAAGTTATGTTTTATGTTATGTCCTAAACCCCAAGCTCTGATACCAACTGTGACGCCCCATCTCTATGCTCACAATAATAAAGAGTATTAAAAGAAATACTGTCTATTATTATGAAGAATAAGGCTGGATAGGAGCGGCCATCCGTATTTAGGCCTTACACTAGTATTGGTTATCTCGATAGGAGTGGTATATAATTTTTTTCGCCTCTTATTTATTTACTCCCATCGACATACCCAATTCTAGTATAAAACGAACTACGATGGTTCATAATAGTTTAGGACAATATATATAATAATAACACAGATAAAGTAAATGCGGAACACAAATATAACAGAAAGTCTCATATATATATATACATAACTGATGTCAGTTGATATACATGTGATACAATACATATGATACAACTACACTGTCGACTCTGAAAGTTACATATACAAGTACATTATCGTATATAATATACATGAATACATATCTTCCTATACAAATACACTGACTACTAAACATGACGACGACTACTCCAAAAGATATGACAAAACTTCACAGCTCTAACAGCAACCCAAAGTAAGATATCAACAACCTGTAAATACTCGGTCTGACCCGAGTATTAAATTCAAAAGAAAATAATACACGGGTCAGTCTAATTCAAACTCGGCTATTAGTGCACAGAAGCAGTAATAATTAAATATGAATAGATGACAGTCAAAGTAAATTCACCTATCCGATCCTTTAACAAAGAAATCGGATAACGGTGAATATAACACATAATAGTGTTAAACAACAAATCAACAGATTCAAATCATCAACAGAGATAAGTGAAAAGAATATCAATGAAGCTAATTTAGAAAACATCAGAATTGCCTAAATGGCAATTAACAACAAAATCCAATTATTAAATAATAATTAGAGACTCAGAATCTAATTATCAAATAGATAATTAGATTACAACAAAATGATCAGTTGAAACTAAATCAATTTAAACAATTGAAATATCACTTAAAAAAAACATCAATTCTAATTGGCTGCAGTACACGCTAACACGTGTACTGCCTCGCCAATACGGCATATGTAATACGCAAAAGATCAATGGTTCAAAAGCAAAAGAAATATCACTGAAATCAATGTTATGTGGCTGCAGTGCAAGCACGCGTGCACTGCCTCGCCATTGCAGCGTGAAATAAGCAAAAGTCAGGAAATGCACAGTAAAAGGCACAACGAGCACAAGGTCAAATCCGAGCTATATGCTGGATTCAACTCAAGTGTAGTCAGAAAACAATCCATTTGCATCTATGCAATGCATAACAACAAGGGCAACTGCAACTAAAACTGCAGTCACCACAAGATCACCAGTGTACAAGACAACATGTCTCGACGAACAGACAATAAAAGAGGCAACCAAGTGAAGTACAAACGAATGCGTCAGTGAAACAACGCGATATGCAGACAAGGGTTGCAGTGAAAACTACAGATGCAATGCTCAACACCAAAGAACACACTAAACAACATAAAGGAGACTAAGTGCTATCTAGTAACAAGACTCAGGTCAACAGCAACTAGAGATTGTAACATAAAGGAAACTGCACATGGGTGCAACAGGGAAGATGCACAGGAGTACAACAAGAAATGTACACTTCAATACTTCAGCCTCGACATCAAATTTAACAACAGAAACATGAAGTAGGGATACATCTGATTCAAGTGAAAGGCAATATTTTATTTATGCACATGAAGTCAATATGACCACAAGGAAACAACAAGCAACAGTGCAGGCACAAGTAGTACAAGGCATGCAACTGCCTCAAAAAGAGATACAAGCTACTGAACTCTAAGCAAAGAGCAAGAAGTACAACAAACCCAAATGTCAACAGTATGGATAGACAGTGAATACAAGAACAAGTTAAGATCAACAAATGCCAGCACAAATGGAACACAAGTCAGTGGCAAGCTACAAACATCGAGTGCAACAGACTCGAATAATAAACAATGACAACATGATGTACTTGTATGCAAAGACCAGTGAACAACTAAATGGAACTAGACAGTGTAAACACCTGAATGCAAGTACAACTACATCAATGAATCAAAGTAATTTACCCATGACTGCAACAACGAATTAAAGTGAACAAGGGAGGCAACTGCAAAATCGAATAGAAGTGTAAATTCAAACAATTCAATTCGACAACCTCACTATCACAGTCCGGTAAACCTAGCAATTCAAGTCAAAGCCAGAAAATCATCAACAACCGAACCCAAAACCAAAATGCCTGAAGGCCAAACAAAAACAACTCGAAATCCAGAGAATTCACAACAGCAATTTCCAACAAAAAAATCAAAGCCATGGAAATCAAACACAATAAATCATGCGACTTTAAATTAGATGTGAGTAACATAAATTACTCACCTTGGACATCGAAACGAGGATGAACTCGACTACTAACAAAGCGGCCGAAGTAAGCAACGAGGATTCGAAGTCGGCATCACGAAGTCAAACGAAGCCCTAATTTGGACGGAGGAGCGAACTAGGGGACGAGCCGTTGTAGTCGGCGCCTTCGATTTAAAAAGCCTTAACCTCTGGACGAATGAGAGAGACGAACGAAAGAATTATACGAGGCCGCCATTAATTTCGTTCGTATGTTTTTGGCTTAGGGTTTTTCGAATGGAAGTCAACGAATGGGGGAACGGGTTATTAACCCTTAATAAAAATCACGGCATCAACAAAGCATGGGCCAAGATGATTTTAAAGCCCACCTAATCCTTTAATCAAATTTATAAAAGAATTTGCCCAAATAAAAACTCTAATAGCAATTAGCAAATCAATCTAATCGTCATTTGACGATAGAAATTTTCACAAAATCCCGGGTTGTTACATAATCACTTGAATTGTTGAGTATAAAGAGATGCATCGGGTATGATGCATAGTTACGATAGAGTACAAAGGAAACAACGACGTAAAAATCTAGAAAATGAACAATGAAATCTGTATTTATAGGGGAAGATGACGAAATATCTTCTTGAAATTTTGGCGGTAGAGTCTCCAAATCTAGAAGAAATCACGGTATCGATCGCGGGTTCCACATTGATAGTAATAACTTTCGATACTAATCATTTTATGAGCTCCTTTTGGCATGCGATTGATATGGTGGGCTCCACTCTTCAATATATTAATGTTCACAAAGTTTTATTTGTAGTTGACTTGTAGATTTTGAGACATCGATCATTTTCTACTAAGTTGGGCTATAATATCGATACGGTACGATCCATAATTGATGAATATGGATCATACTGAATCCATTTTTAGGGAGTCCTGTATTTTAATATTTTGAGCATTCTATTGAGTTCATCTTTCGCTTTCACTTCGCCACTGCTTCATATTGTCATCTGTGCTTGGTCTTTGGACTCTTGATTATTAATTTATCTTGTCGGTCCCGATGATAGTTGAATCTAACTTGTCTAGTTAGTACAGATGTAGCTGGGCAAAAAGGCTGGAAAACATTTTCCCTCCAAAATATGTCTTTTTTCAACATGACGTGGTTTAAATTGATGCAAGTTAGTGTCATCGGAAAGGTATCCATCCAGTTTTCTGAATAGAAGTTATCTCTTCGATGAACTATTTTCCTTCAAGAGTCGCATCTCTTTCTATTTAACATGACGATTGGTTGATTTCCAATAGTATAAATTCTGGGTCACATCTTGACGATGATCATTTAGGTCATCATTTCAATGAGTCTGTAGGCCTCAGTTGACTGGTTCAGATTTTCCTTTGATTAATACAAGTGAGAATTCAATTTTTGTCGATTCAAAAGAAACCGAATTTTTTGGGACGTGCACTTGCACGTATACATATCCATCCCTGACTCCTAATCACAATTGCATGTTCAAGGTATTAATTCACTGCATATTTTTTAGATGGATCGACATGAATCCATCAAGTAAATGGATCGTACTTGATCCATTTATGATATTGATCAAGTCAAATTCGTTTGGGATTGATCATTTTCGATCATTCTCCCATCTCTTTTTTTTAAGAAAATAATGGATCTGTCCAAATCCATTACACATGGATTGTATATAACCCATATTTATGTCGAAAAATCCAATTTCATTGCGATCTAAGGAGAAGGATCAGCATGCATCCAACACAAAATGATCGCACCCGATCGTTTCTTAGTTTGGTCATTTGATTGAATTGCGGGCTTTGTTGGTTCGATCCACTCTTTCACACACACACACACACACAAATATATATATATATATATATATATATATACTCGAACACTTAGATTATTTTCCTACTTAATTATATTTGCAAAAGTATACTAACCGAATCAAAAAGAAAGTAAACTCCATCTTCTTCCTTCCCTTCATTTTCAATCTAAATTCTCAAATCCAAAATCGTTTTCCAAACTTCATCCATCTCTTAACTGATCAACTACTTCACTATATCCGCCATCATCGCCTTCGTCTCCTTAGATCTTGCTTCATAATCGAATCTAACACACTTCTATCTTTTAGTTTTATACATAGGCAGGTTCGATTCTTTTCGTTCGTTTTGAATTCTATGATGAGACATTTAGGGTCGACTTGAGTAGGTTGAAGTGAGTCATAGCGTCGCTGTGGCATTTGCGTTTTAAAATGGAAGATAACGATAACTGAGCAATTGAAACGATCATGGTTGAATGAATCATTTACTTTAGTGATTGAGGGGAGATTCAAAGTAAAATTCTACGAATGGCTTGATTATGAACATGGTGTTGAGAAGATCGTTTTGATGGACTGGTACTTTAAAAAATGAAGAGCAATTGGAGCGATCGTTTTTTGGTAGAGTTTTAATCAATCATTTTTTTGGTTCTATGGTTGGAGATTTAATTATAGCGAAATGTGGAACCAGAGTCAAAGGTTGGATTGATCCAATGATTGATATAGGATAATAATCGGTTGGTGTTGCTAGAATGATCATTTGTGAAATGATTGGATAGAAATGATCGGTTATTAGAAGTTGGGATAGGACTGTCATAACATCATTTTGGATTGGTTGTTGGATTAAATTTGATGAACACACTTAAACTCTCCAACCTTAATTAGAACTTTGTGTTGAGCTTTGGCCTTGAAAGCTTGAATGGACGTATATGACTCGCATATGAAATGGACTGCATATTCAAATGTATACGACCTTCGAACTGTTGAACGATCTTGGCTAATCTCTTGTATATTTATATTTTTTTGCCTATGCCTAGGACAAAATTTTAAAGCTCATCCACTTCTAAACACACAATTCGAACTTTGACATGCCAACAACTGATCTTGAAGTTTTGATTGAACCTTTACCTAATGACATGGAGAGTCTGTTGAGACCGTCAGCAATGACGGTCACTCCGGTCGAATCCCGTAGTCTTGTCACAGTTGTTATCTTTAATTCTAAATTATTTTTCACTATATCACACGAACTGCACCACACTACACTAGCATATACTTGGCGTGGAGGGAACTTGAATTTTTTTATAAGGATTATTTACTATGTTTATTAGCTTAGAGGTTTAGCTACATGTCTTCTGGACAGCCTTCTCAGCACAACAATACAGGTGCCGAATCGAGCTATGCAACTGCTTCTAATTGAAAGGAACAACGGATTAAGGAAATTAAGGTTAATTTAACACTAGAGGGAGGGGGCGAATAGTGTTTAATGAATTCTAAGACTTATATGAACTAAATTGAAATTATGACACAAATAAATGTTGAACTTAATCACAGAACAATTACATAATCAAACACAGATGCAGAAAGTAAATAAAAAGTAGTAAAGGGAAAAACACACCGGATTTTATACTGGTTCAGAGTTACCCTACATCCAGTCCTGTACCAAGGCAAACGATCTCATATAGATTTTTATTAAACCAGTGTCGATTACACCCCTCAATTTATAAACGGCGTGAGGTGCCCTCATGTCTCACGAGTCTGGGGCAAACTCTCTTAATTTAGGGGCCATATGATTACCCAATTGATTTTCAGGCACAACCACACCTTATAGAGAGACTCGATAAACTTTTGATTACAATATGATCCTATAACTCTGAATATCACTTTGATCTTTGAGAGAGAACAGAGAATCAAACAAGAATGAAATTCTAATTTGATTCACTTGAGAATTTGGCAAAATTTCGATACAAACTTAAAAAATATGATAATTATAGAACACGGATTTGTAGAGAAGAAGAAGTGAAGAAAATATGAAAATAGATATTAAAAAATTCGTTTGTGAAGCCTATTTATACAGCACCAATGGTCATAACCATTCGTGAAGAGATTTAAACGAATAGACACTTCTTTTGAAAATTGAAACTTTTGGATTCAACGGCCACCATGTCGACATGGGTATCCCATAATGTCGACGTCCCCTTATTAAAAAAAAAAATGAAAAACTTGTTTTGAAAATGGTATTGAAATGAAAACAAAATGAAATGACTCTGAATGAAATGAAAACAAAATGAAATGACTCTGAAGTAAAATAAACTAATTTTACTATGTTTTAAAACACAAAAACAAAGAATATTTTAAGGCTAAAACATCTTTTTGAAAATCATTTGAAAAGATAGTTTTAAGGCTAAAACATTTTGAAAAGCAGTTTTGAAAATCGTTTTTGAAAAACCATTTTGAAATAGTTTTGCAAGCTTCTTCCTGTAGAATATCTCATCACATCAGGACTCGAGAACTTGTACAAAACCAGGATGTTCATGGGTTTATAAGCCACTTGTCGTAGGTTGGTAAGCTACTTGTCGTGGGTTTGTAAGCCACTAAGATGGTAGAAATGGGTTACATCCCAAATGAAATTCGGAATGAAGATTTCCATGCGATTCTGAAATTTTAACAAAAACTAGACACATATCTTGAAATCTTGATTTTGATACTCATGAGTCTTCAATCTTGAATCTTTAATCTTTATACTGATCAGAATTCAGTAATCAATACCTACATGTCTATATATCCTGCATATACATATCTATCTAGATTATAGTGTTAGTATATATTTTATAACAAGATATTTAAAAAGGTGGTTGTCGTCAAAACCAACATCTCAGTTCCTAACACTAATAAACTCTCCCCCAAACTTCAAGTTAAACAGCCAGAAAGTTCATGTCCATTACTCGACCATTTCTTTGTCGTTCCTGGCCTTCTAGTAGAAGTAATAGACCCTGCTCCCGACACTCTAGAAGACGCGATATTTTTGGAAGATCCGAAGGATTTTGTGGCTTCGAAAATTAATGAAGCATCTCTTCATAGAATCTGTTCTAGACACGGGATTCCATTAGATGACGTGCAGGTCCTGACTTGAAATATCCGAGCTCATATTCTCCTAGAGGGGTCACTGCATGCAACAAATTCATGTGTTGGGCAGGATGCATCCCACCCTTCAATTCATTTATCCGAGAGATGCTAAATCGTTTGAGGTTAGCACCGACACAACAACATCCATACGACTATGCTTGCTTAACTGTACCTGCGTGGCATTTATGGAGCTTTTATTCCGTCCTCTTACTCCTAAAGACATTCGATTCTTTTCACTTTCAAGCGAAAAAAGGGAAGCCTTTTGTTCACATTTCTCGAGTTGATCAAGAAGTGCCAGATCTTGACTGGTACTTGGAACAAGTTGAGCACTTTCAATATCGAGTGCTTCTATATTCGCTGCTCGCCCGACTTTACCATACGGTGGTTAGAAGGATGTAAGTATTATCCCTTAATTTCTTGAGCGCTTGTATCCAGGTCATATCCTAAATTAAGCAATTTTTTTAGTTTGTGCAGGTCCTTGTCCACGACACGATGGAAAACAGTACACAAACCGGGTCTTGTGTTCAATAGGGTTCCATCAGAAGATAGAGACATTGAGAAACTCCTTACTGATGAAAGCCTCATTACCTACTGCTTGATGGAAGAAGGTTGTAGCAAAGGGCTACCGGTCACTACTGGAGTTACAATGACTCAACATTGGGATGCAGATGATGATGAAGGCCATTAAGCCGATCGCGTCGTGCCCTAAGTTAAGGGGACTCAGAAATCTACCGATAAAGATGCAGCGGGAGATGAAGGTGACGACCTTAGTGGCGATGACGCAAGTTCTAGTTTCCAAGGCTATGGTCGGACCCTCATGAACTTCACAACCCCCAGCTCTCGAGAAAAAAAGGAAGATGCTCGTTTGTAGGATCCCTGACAACCGCCTCTTCAAACAGCCCAAGCTTTCCATTACCCCTCAAGTTATTTTACATCGGTCTGCTTCTCAACCTTCAGAACTCTTAGACGAAACATTTGAGGCATTATCTGATCTTTGGATATTGGATGAAGTCGATGCCTTTCATTTTACTGATATGAGCGTCAGCGGATCAGAATCTTCTTCCAGAGCTGGGGCTAGAGTCCCTTCTACCGTTAGTGGAGAGGTTACTCCTACTAGTAAAGCTTCAATAACTAGTCTATTGGGGGAGGGGGGCACAAGGACATGCATATTTTCATGCACTTAACAGTATTGAATTGCACTTATCTTATGTCCTTCAATACTTAGAGCCCATCCATTCTTTCTTTTTCTTTATGGATGCAATAGCGAGGAAGAAGAACATGTTTCAGTGTCTATAGGAAATATCACGCTAGAATCTTGGTTCTCGTTTAGGTCCATACCGCCAAGGTAGTACTCATGAATACGACCCTAGCTATCACTCCAGTCGGGATCGGGATTACCAGAATAAAGGTGACAAAGACAGGTCTTCTCATGATATACATCGATCAAAGTCTTGATCTCCTCCTCCAAAAAGTTCTAAATGGCAACAATATCACTGTGATGACGTTCCTCCTATTGACACCTCTCGTGATCCCCCTTCCACTTCAGTTTCTTCATAGACCATTGTTCCATCTCATCCTTAGTGACCTAGCAATCGTCGTGTCATAGTAAGCATGGATTCACCAACAAAGGCCAGGCAAAGAAAGAACTGACACCAAATTTATCACTGAAGCTTAACAAGTCGATGCCGCTACTCGTAAGTCAGATTTTCCAAATGTATGACGTGATGGATTTTTCGTTGTACCAAATATTAAAAAAGTTCTTGAAAAATTCTAGCAAATGACTATGGATTGTGTGAATGATGTCCACAAGCAATATAATGAGTGGACGAGAGTGGCAGAGAGGATTTCTAAAGTATCTTGGGAAAGAGCAGCAGAGATTGAGAAATTGAAATGCCAAAGGCCCAAGGTAGACGGATCATCAAAACTCTAACCAATGAGATAGAACCTTCAAGGAGCTCATAGGCAGAAGCCGAGAAAAAAGCAGAAATGACCATTAAGGCACTTGAGGATGAGAAAGCTAGGCACTTGGACGAGTTTGACGCACTTCACAATTAGAACCATAAACTGCTGCTAGAAAGGTATGCGGTCTAAAGAAGCGCAGCTGAATATAAAACTAAGTTTGAGTGCAAATCCAAAGATAAAGAGGATGCGCTGAAAATCGACGAGGATGCCTACGATGAATCGGTTACCTTTAGGTTTAAAAGGGACGCGACTATTGAAAAGGCCAAAGACATTAATGCACTTGTTAAACGAGAAGTGGAGGCCACGAAAGAAAAGGCCAGGGAGGAGGTTATGAAAGAACTAGATCCACTACTTATTCTTTACAATGCCAATATCCTAAAGCACATAAACTTAGAGTGGCTCTAGGGTGACTACCCTTACCATTTTATACATGCTTGGGAGCATCTGGTTCAGGAGGAGAAAAAGGCTCTTGGCATCAAAAAAATTGATCTCATGAGGTTGGAAGGAAAAATTCTATTAGGTGACGAACCAAAAGGTTCAACATGATACCCAACTTATACTCCAAAAAGTGCATGCCACAACCTCTCAACATGAAGCTGGTGATGGTTCCGGTTCCATGTGAGATAATGTCATAGATGACCAGAATCCGGTGACCCAGGCTATTCCCAACACCACTGTGGATTCTTCCATCGAGCCTGGTAAGAGGCTGGAGAAGCCACATATTTCCACATTTATTGGGCTCTTCACGATTATGGAAGGAGGTTTCGGTGGCACTCCAACTCACGTGGGGGACCAATATGGAGAAGTATTTCATTAAACTCACCTGTCCTTCAAAAAGCTGGAGTATCCCCGGTAGATATATCGAATCCCTTTATTTATGTTTCGTCAACTTTAGATCTCTTAGTTATAGTTCCACCTCTTCCTCAGGAATCTCAACCATGACCTCAGGTGCCTGTGACATAGTCCATTACCATCGTGACTTCGGCAACAACCCAAGATGTCCTGGAAGAGGAAGCTTTTGTGATCGACGAGCACTTGGTGGATGCTTTGTTGAGGGAAGAAACCGATCCGCATCAAGATATTCTTGTTAATAACGACGTTGTCGTTATTAGAGCTTTCCAGTTTTTGTTAGGATCCTCTATGCGAGAAATAGCATAGAAACTTGGGGCGGACATTGCCCTTGAGACAAAAGTCAAGCAGGAGAAAATGGAAAATGTTCCCCTCTATCTCCATTGTTTTGCCTACAAAAACCGTGGATACTTCCACTCCTCAGCCAGAACCTATTCAAGATGCACCTACTAGGTCAACCCAAACTACTTTGGTGAAAGACCAAGGAAGCGGGAAGAGAGGAGAGAAAAGGAATGTGGAAAGTTTGAGTGAAATATCTTCCGATTCTAACAAGAAGAAGAGGAAGCAGAGGAGGAAGTGATTCTTTGCGTGCACTCATGCTCCTAA
Organism: Allium cepa; assembly: GCA_030765085.1. Lineage (NCBI taxonomy): Eukaryota > Viridiplantae > Streptophyta > Magnoliopsida > Asparagales > Amaryllidaceae > Allium > Allium cepa. The sequence goes on along the minus strand of CM060935.1, from coordinate 822,050,471 downwards.
ATCTTTTGGGTTTTGTTAACAAAATTTGTTGGGAATTTGCCTCCATTTTTTTGATTCTTACTTGTACTGACTTTCCAGGCTTATGTAAAAAAATTCTTTTACATTTTTCGAAATTTTATGTGAATTTGCTTAAGTAGTTGAGCTATTACATTTTCCATTTAGTGTGCTTGTAATTTGTTGCTCATTGATTTAGATGATAATCCATTAGTTTTATCTCAAGGCCTCCATATGGTTGTGACCTCAAGTCACACTATACATTAGGCTCAATCCCTAGGGTTACGCAATCGGATTTAGTGGTTTAAGTGATTATAGTCCTTCCCCTAGTTCTAGGTTAAAGGAGTTGGATAGTAGATGGTCGAATTCCATATTTAGCAAAATTATACTCCATAGTTTCAGATCGAAGTTAATTGAATAGTGAGTGGTCGAATCACACTCATTTATTTGTTTATACTCATATCCGCACTCTAGGGATAAGAGTTCGTGGGTAGATGATTGGACTGCACCTAATTTATGTTTATACTCTAGTCCACGCTCTAGAGACTTATAGTTATTTTGAAAAGTCAAACCATTTTCTTCTTGATTGATTGACTTGCGTCCAAGCCTACGGTTTAACTTGGATAGTGATTAGTTGTGTTACGATCATTTTTTGATTCATGTTTATCCCATTGCTTGGTGGGATTAATTTCTTTATCGAATGGTCAAGTCACATCCATTTATCATTAGGTACTCCGCCTATCGAGCTGTGAGCGAGAATCATCGAATGAACGGTCGTACCATGTTCATTTTGTTTAGTCCAATCATGAATTTTTGTAATCGGTTGGCTCTAAACTATGGAAACTTACTCGGACATGTCAGTATTAGTTAGTCAGGTATCATAACTAAAATGTAATGCTACAGCAATCACAGATATGAAGGAATTTTCTAATTTTATTTACCAAATGGAAAAAATGACACAATTTGCCTTATTACTTATCTGAAAAATCAAATGCTAAGGTAAATTGAAAAAATAAATACAACTGAATGAAAAAGAATAAATTAAGTGAAAGAGCATCGTAAATGCTCGCTAGTCAATGCCCTGGGGAGTGTGAAGCCATCAACACTCGTTGGCTTAAAGTTCCTTCTCCAAGACTCTGTTCAATGATGTACGGTCCTTCCCAAGTAGTATTCATATGTGACAGGACAGAAAAAACCCATTTCAAGACGAGATCGCCGATTTCAAAGGTCCTAGGTCGGACATTAGTATTGTAGTATCCGACGACTCGATATCGATGTGCAGCTACCCTCAGAGGAGATCTCTATTTGCTCTGGGGTCATAGTAGGTCACTCGATAAGAAGGGACTTCGAGTTCAATAGGAATGACATCTTTGGAGCCGTAAGCAAGGGCGAATGAAGTATGGCCAGTCGTAGACTTTTGGATAGTTCTTTAAGCCCGTAATGCTATTAGGAATTCACCCACCCATTTTCCTCTAGCCTTTTCCATACGTTTCCTCAAAATGGAATTTATGATTTGTTCCACAGCTTCAACTTGGCCATTTGCTTACGAGTGAGAAACTTCCGCAAGTCTCTTTTCAATATCATGCCAACAGCAGAAGTCCTCGAATTCAGCGCTATTGAATTGAGTTCTATTATCAGTTACAATAGTTCATGGAAGACCAAAATGGCAGTTGATGTTCCAAATAATGAAGTTAAATGTTTTCTTCATCATGATCATGGTTAAAGGTTATGCTTTGGCTAATTTAGTGAAGTAATCAATTGCTACGATGGCGTACTTCGCATCACCTTTACAAATAGGTAAGGAACTAATAATATCTATGCCCCATATAGCAAATGGCCATGGGCGGACCACTTGTGTAATTTTCGATGGTGGAGTTGTAAAAACTTTTGCATACATCTGGCATTTGTTGCATCGCTTAGCATAATCAGCAGCATCTCGGTTGACAGTTTGCCAGTAATACCCATAATGGAGTACTTTCTTTGCTAAGGTTTGCCTTCAAGTGTGATCACAACATTCCCCTTTATGAACTTCCTTTAGGACCCATTTTATTTAATCATGAGTGATACATCAGAATAGGGGAACAAAAAAACCCTTTCTATATAGGAATCCTTCTTGAATGACGTATCTTGATGCTTTGTGGAGGATTTGCTGCCTTTCATTCCTCCATTTGGGAAGGACTCCCCGTAACAAATAATCTTTAATCGGAGTCATCCACGGCTCCTTCTCAGGCTCCGTCTCTAGTACCCAATTGATTTTCATCTGGTTTATGCTCGGATTATCTAGTACTTCGATTGGAACCAAGCCCATTTGTTGTGCATCCCCGGTGCTAGAAACTTTGCGAATGAGTCAGCCTCTTTATTTTGATCCAGGAGAATGTGCATGATATCATAATACTCAAAATAAGTCAATAGCTCTTGGATTCGGATACGCTATGGAGTGAGTAATTGTCCTTTAGCATGGTAATCTATCCCGACTTGGTATACCACCAACTAGGAATCGCAAAAGATTTCAAGTGATTTTATTCTTAGTTCTCTGACAAGTTTGAGTCTGATAACCAGAGCTGCATATTTGGCTTCGTTATTCATTGCAGGGAAGTGAAGCTTTAAAGCATAGTAAATTGATCGATCCTTTGGAGTTACTAGCATGATTCTAGCTCTAACAATCATCATTTGATGCTCCATCCATATACATTTTCCACCGAATGGTAAGGGCTCCACCGCTCTTTTGGAGATCATCCTATGTAGTGAATACTACTATAAAGTTTGCCAGTGCCTGTCCCTGGATGGCTCTCTAAGGGAGATAAGTGATGTTGAATTTACTCAGTTCAATGTTCAAATTCAGTAATCTTCCAAATGTCTCAGGTCATTGTAAGACCTGTCGTAATGGCTAATCGGTATAAACATTGATGGGACGGGCCTGAAAATAGGGGTGGAGCTTTCATGAAGCAATCAACAAGTAGTATTCCAATTTATTTATCTTTTTATAGTTCCTTTCAACTCGTGTTAATCGCTTGCTAACATAATAGACCAGTTTCTAGATTCGATTCTCCTCACGATACAATACGACATTTATAGCATGTACTGACTTGGGCAATTAGATATACAAGTCTTCGTGATCCACCAGCTTTAATAGGATGGAAGGTCTCTCTAAGTGGTTCACCAAAACTTGGAATGAATCTTTACACTTCTATGTCCATTCAAAGTTCCTTTCCCTCTTCTAATCAGGTCGAAGAACAGAATGCATTGATCGGTGGCTCTAGAAATAAACCTGCTTAGGAACTACACTTATTTGATAGTCTTTGGTGTTCGGATGTTGCGAGTAGCTCGAATCTTTTTGGGATTAGCTTCAATGCTACGAGCATTAACAATAAAACCCAAAAACTTTCCTAATGCAATGCCAAAAAAATATTTTAGGGGACTGATCTTCATTTTAATATAGGAAGATATCAAACATTTCTGGTAATTTTCTTATGGGGTCACTTGATCATCAAGACTTGAGCATATCATCTACGTATACCTCCATCGTCTTTCCAATCAGATCTTTAAACATTCGGTTAACTAAGCGTTGATAATTTACTCCAGAATTCTTTAAACCAAATGGCATACCACATAGCAATACAATCCCATGTCAATAACAAAGCTAGTGTGCTCCTGGTCGGATATGTTCATCGGTATTTGATTATATTTGGACTACGCATCCATGAAACATAGCAACTCATGTCCCGCGATTTAGTCCACTAGCTGGTCGAAACTTGGAAAGGGAAAACTGTCTTTCGTACACATGTTATTTATGTCCAAATAGTCAAGCATGTTCACCACTTTCCATTCGTCTTTCTCACAAGTGTAGGATTGGATGCCCATTTAGGGTAGAGGGCATCGTGAATAAACCCATTGCTTTTGAGCATATCCACCTCCTCTTTAAGGGCGGTAGATCTCTCCAGATCTATGCCGTGCCTTTTCTTTTTCATCGAGCGATGCCTAGGGTCGATATTTAATCCATGGCTCACAATGGCAAGCAAGATCCCACACATATCTGAATGAGTCCAAGTCAACATATCAAGATTCACTCTAAGAAACCAGCAAGTTCTTTCATCATCAGGGCGCTAAGATTTGATCTGATCTTTAGGACCCGTGACGATCGTCGTGGTTAACCGTGATGTCGATCATTAGCTCAGTCGGTGCAGCTTTGGTCTCTTTAGGCTCCTCCTTATCATCCTTTGGATCTATGTCTTTATAGAACTGACTGTGGTGCATAAGCCAAGGCTTAGGTATTCGTTGTCAATCTTCAGTGGCTTGGATGTAGAGAGACTTGTCCACACCCTTACCTTTCTCCTTCCAATGGGCATCCCTTAACTCAGCCACATAGCAGGCACATCCGGTCGCCTGATCTCCATGCACAACTCCCATGCCATTGTTAATTGGGGATTTCAAGGTAAGGCACCAATGGGAAACTTCTACCTAGAATTCAACAAGGGTCGGTCGACCCAGAAAATCATTATATAGAGAGTCCACATCCGACACAACAAATTACAACATCTATACTCTCGTGCGGTCGCCTTCTCTTAACTCGACGGGCAATTCAACATAACCAGCAGCTTTGGTTGCAGCACCGTTAAAGCCATGGACGCGAGCTTTGGACAATTCAAGTCCTTCGCTTCCATCCTCATCTGATAGTAAGCCTATCTGAATATTCATGGAACTACCACAGTCAATAAAGATCTACCTCACTAAGGCGGGGTCGATCATGGTCGAAATGACCATTGGGTCGATCGTCGATGCACCCACCTTATCTGCATCTCTATTTCTGAATATAATGTCGTCTGCTATTGTACGCTGTTGTTTGGTCGAAGCCCCATCTTTTATATTTGAACAACACTCATAATTCATATGCTTGATTGCACTAGCATAGGGCTCCATCTCATGCCAAATCTTATCACCTGGATGTGGTCATTCAATTATTGTATTGATAACTAACCTTCCACCAGTCCTCATAGGCACCTCGGCCTTATGCAGCTTTGTCCTCGATTGGGGTCAAATGTCCCCTCCTCGCCATCCTACGGGGCTTTAGAAAACTGGTGTAGTTTCTTTCCTGACTCAACTTATCGATAACATCCTGGAGATGCCTTCACTCGTTTGTGTTATGACCATAACATTCATGGAGGTGGTTTTCTATATTGCATGGTATTGCATGTAGACAAGTAGATGTTCTCTAGAGATGTATTCAATGGTGTGTAGGTACCATACATTGGAATCCTTGATTTTCCTCTTCCAGAATCCCTCATTTGTTCACGGTTCCTACCATCGCCTTTCTTTTGCTCTTTTGGTTTATTTTGGACATTTACTTGAACTTTTTCGGAACTCTCCTTGAACTGTTTCATTACAATGTTACTTTGCACACTCTCTCCACTCTGTCCCATAAGATTCTTCTTCCTAGAGCATATAACTTCCTCTTTCCTTAAATATTAAGATGCTTTTGCATAGAAATGCTCCAACATCATGGTTGATTTGCCAGCTAACCAATCACCAAAGTCAAATTCTGGATCAATCCCTCTTATTGTCGCCATCAATATTGAATGGTCATTCTGATTACTGACTTCTATGATGGCTGTATGAAATCTCTTTAAATAGTCTTTTAGCAATCTATTGGAGCCTGGATCACGCTTGATAGAGGCATTGCATCTTTGAGGCGAGTTGCATGCATACGGAACTGCTCTATAAATTTTGTTGCTAAATCATCAAATCTAGGGATTGACCTTGGGGGTAATCTCGTTAACCTCATCGTTGCTATGCCTGAAAGAGTGATGGGAAAACATCTACATTCTATGGCATCATCTGCTCCATCTCATGATGTGATGCATGGGGTCAGTTTTTCCCTCGTAGGTAGGCATCGACGGCATGCTAAAACTCCTCGAAAATTTTTTGTGTAAAATATTGTCTGTAAATGAGGTGTGGCTTCTTAAGATTCCCCAATCATCATTGTTCAAGCCTTGGATCTCTCTTACCAACTATTTGATCATAGCCGTCAAGTCCATCGTTTGGATAGTTGGAGCCAAGCGGTGATCATGCTTCACCTCACGTGAATGATCCGGTCGATTTCTACTGGCTATTCCACGCCTTCTTGGCTCTGCATCCTCTTGATGTGCATTCACATCCTCATTATTCCAAAGAGGTAACTAATCTGCATTAACTTGGACTCTAGCATCTAGATCAATCGTAGCAGCTTTAGTTCGAGTTCCATCAGAAAAAGGTAAGGCTCCTCCCGCAGATGAGTGATCAGGCCCGACCCCTACTGATGGATCGAGTCCGATCGGTCTTACAGCTTGGGATTGGTTATGTGTTGATATCCTAATGCTTTTGCATGATATCCGTCGGTTCTACGATGTCTGTCCTGTGATGGTCATTTGATGAACCAATGCAGAATAAGGAGTTGGCACCCTCTTTGTTTACCTTCGTTGTTGATCCCCAAGTTGATCCATTAGATCGATATTGGCTTGAATTTGCTGGTTCAACTGTCAGCAGCTATCCACCATGAGCTATCTCATCAGATTTTAGAAATCGGCTCTTGTAATGGAATTAGATGGATTCTAGACATGAACTGGATAGGTAGCATTAACATCTGCTGGTAGATTCCTCTAGCCTCCTTGTTGGACGCTGGCGTACTCATTTCCTTCTGCATTTTGAGAGGTAGATTAGGTGTTTCTAACTATTGTTGATGGTTTTCCTTAGACTTTTGCAGATCTAAATAGAAACGAAAGCTTGTCGGTAGAAAGCTGGATCTATCTTGCGAATATGTGAATCCACTAGTAGATGATGGGATCCAGTCGAGCCGAGAATCCGTATTTCTCAGTGAAAGCACCAAAATGTTTGCATCAAAAATTTGCACAAACACTCAAAAGAGATTTTGTAGATAAATAAATGAAGAAAATCCAATGAAAACAGAGGAAACAAGCAATGAAATAACAGAAAATAAGCAAACATAATGATTTATATCTGTTCGGTGTTAGAAGTCTACGTCCACTTTAAAGAAATATCTTTATTAATCACTTGAATTGCTGAGTACGGAGGATGGATCTTGTATGATCCATAGTTACAATGGAGTACAAAGGAAACAACAATATAAAAATCCAGAAATTGAACAATCAAGTTTGTATTTACAAAAAAAGGTGAAACATCTTCCTGAAATTTCGACAGTGGAGTCTCCAGATCCAAAAAAGTCACAATATCGATGGTAGGTCCCACATCAGCTAGTAATGTCGATCGACACCGATCTTTTTGTGAGCTTCTTTTGGCATGTATGGTAGGATACACTCGTTATATTGATGTTCCCAAAGTTTCATGTGTAGTTGACTTGTAGATTTTGAGATATCGATCGTTCTCCTCTGATTTGAGCTGTAATGTCGATATGGTACAATCCATAATTGATGAATATGGATCGTACCTGATCCATTTTCATGGAGTCGTGTATTTCAGTATTTTGAGTGTTCTATTGAGTCCATCATCCGCTATTACTTTGCCATTGCTTCATATTGTCAGCTGTGACTGGTCTTTAGGTTTCGTGATTGTTAATATGTCTTGTTGGTCTCGGTGACAGTCGAGTCTAACTTTTCTTGTCAATTCGGATATAGCCAGGCAAAAAGGCCCGATAATAATATATATATATATATATATATATGTATGTATCTTCATTCATTCTTGTTTAATTATTGTGCCTTTACAGTTCACCGTTGACAATATTTCTTTACTTTTATAGATGTTTACATCTTATTTAATTTATGGTCCTTTGCCGCTATCTTTTAAGTATCTTTTCTTATTTACTTTCCCTTACCCTCGTTATTTAACTTCCTATTTTTATTCCTTTTTAACCTTTAATTTCCTACATTGTTTTAGAGGACAATTATAACTTGTTTATCTTTTCATTTCTTTTTATCCCACTTCCAATTTACTTATATTGCATATATTCTTTTCTTAGATTATTTTTATCACATTTATAATTTTTTAATTCATACTTAGGTATTTTGTTTATTTTGATGCATTAGATATATATATTTCTCCCAAATGGTATGGTTAATACTGTAAATTTCTATATCTTATCGAAAAATGTAATTTGTGTTAAGTTTGGAATTACAGGGAATTATCTTTTCATAATAATTGGAATAGATGGCACATAATATGGTTAATATTCCTTTTTTGTGCATCTCTTTCTTTTTAGGTGTATTCCATGTTATTTCAACCATTACACTTTTATTTATAAATTTGAAACTTGATAATGTGTATAAATTCACATTGCAACACACTATATAATCCAATAAATTAAAATACTACTTAAATCCCTAAGTTTAATTGTGATAACTCAATTTATCATTTATTTGTGCAAGTCATATTAAATTTAGAAATCTGAAAATATCACATATTCTATATATTTCGATGACTAAATTCGAGGATTATAATACCAAATATTTCGCAGATTTAGATTCAATATACAATTTTAGGTTAGTAATAACAAAATACGTAGGAAAGGCTTAAAATTTTGCACCTATACAATTTTTAGCCTGCAACTCCAATTAACATTTCAGGCGTACATGAGTAGATTTACAACGATATAAATCTAATATTTTATAAGAATATATAATTTCTCACTCACCTTTTTAGCTTTCCAAATCTTCAGATCTAATCGCTTTTATTCTAGTTTGACTCCCTTTTCTCCCTATTGGATTCATACAACACAAGCATATACAAATTTATTATTGATCAAGATTAAAAAAGATACTTGAAATTTGATTTATACTTTAGATCCAGATTTACAATTTTCCCTGGTATTGGCGATTTGATTTGAACCTATTTGCTTCCATAATCATCTTCTAAGATTCTACAATTGTATATACGTATAATCTATAACTATTTCTAAGAATTTAGAATTTGGAAGAGAAGATAAATTGTCGGAGCTCTGGTGTTGCTCCAAATACGAGTTTATAAATGATGGTCTAGGCCTATATTTATAGGGGTTCAAATCAATGTCTGCATTAGATTAAACTGTATTAAATCTCGACTGTTTGGCCAATTGCTACTATCGAATTTAATGGCAATGGCCGCCCACCCTTAGCCTAGGGTCGACCGCTACCAATCGACCTGGGTGCATCTTTGGTCGACCTATGGCTTGTTTTAGCATTAGTTAATCAGCTTTGTTTGATTTTTGTTTGTTTTATTCCTTTATGAAACCATCGATGTAATTTCCTTCCCGCTATCACTTTTTTAACGTTTAAGCTAATGTTAACTGTCTGTTAACTTTAACGGACTATAATTAATGTCAGTTAATTATTCTTATTTCCCTAAATACATATGTAATTATTTACGATTCTAAAACTTCAAATGTTGATAACTTTTTCGTTCGAACTACTATTGGAATACTTTTTATATGAAAATTGATTAGAAAATCGCCATGAACCAAACGGTGTGAGTTTCATAGCCAAATTCTAACGTTTATAATAATTCTATTTTTTTGGTCTTATCATTTATTAATTAATTTCTTTTTAATTAATTGTCGTAAACTTATGGGTTATTACATTCTTCCCCCTTAAAATGTCCCCGAAATTCCTCAAGGACTGAATAATACAACATAACATACAACCATCCTAAATAACAATCAATTTGTTTTCATCCAATTTTACAACCAATCATGTACAAGTGCATGGTTTCTCACAATACATATAATATTTATGTAGAATGATTCTAATCGGTGACTCATATATGAATGCATTCCTTTGAAATAGTTTTGAAAATATGGTGTAAACAAGCTAAATTTAACGGTAGTTCTATATGAATGCAAAATTTGAAAATCAAAATTTTTGTTTTACATCCAAATTTTCTCATACTTCCACGATTGGAAATATTTCAACAAATTTTTCATTCAATTTTTGCCATCCAAAATCATAGCACATGTTGCTAACATCCATGTTTTAGAAAAATCCAGTTTTCTAAATCTATATTCTTATATTGAAAAAGGGTCTGGATGGAAAATTTCATATTTACATCCTTCTCTTATGTGCCATTTTCCACTGTACCTTGGTACCTTCTCTTTTTACCCTAAGTCTCTTCTAACTTTTCGAAGTACAGTCAGCATAACTAAATTTTATTTTAAATCTTTAAAATTTTAAAATAAAATTATTTTAAAACCAGTTTAGTTCACCTATCGATAAGGTACGGAGGAAATGAATCCATAGCAAAAACTACTTTTTCCCTTGTCTCTAACTGTACTTTATTTTATAGTTACTTCTCTTGCATAGTAAAATCCATGCTAGCTAACTCGTCAACTATTTCCCCCATGCTAAGTATGTGCATTTCAAAATTTAGAAATTTCCTTCTTTTTTTGCTTAAAACTCTTTTTATATAACTTGTTGAACCATTAGCAGAAAAAATTTGAACTTTAAAATCTTCATCACAGATTTTTTTTTTAAACTTTTCACAAAGCTATTTTATTTTCCAAAATAAAATTTTGAACAAAAGTATAAATATATAATTTTCAAAATAAATTATGTCATATCTCACACAATCAGGATATAATCAATAGTTTAATGTCCATAATGGATTTTATCTAACTATGCGTAAATTTCAACTTTTCAAAAACTTTTCTTTTATTTATAATAACAACCAGCAAAAAAGTTCATTTATAAATTTTGGCTTTTAAGGTACATGGACCTTGACCTCTGGCTTCGCAATAAATTTTCCCTGTCCTTCGCTTGCCAAAATTAATCTTCCTAAAACTTTTAAGGCTTTTGAGACTTAAGTTTACATTTCCTTTTCTAGCTAATTTAATTAACAGGAAAAAGGCAAATGGAAGAAGTTGCAAAAAAGTTTAGTCTCAGGGATGGAAAGTTGTTTTTTAGTCTGAAAGTCACTTTATAGTGTGAACAGAAAATGATAGTTGCAACTATCATTGTGTGATTTACACTAGAAATTGTCTTTCAGCCTAAAAAGCAAACTTCTTGTCTCTGAAACTAAATTTTTCTCCGACTTTTTCCCAGAGCTTAAATACCACTTTAATAAATTCGCTAATTTATTTTAAAGATCTCCAACATTTTATTTATTTATTTTACATTAGTTGAGTATTTACATGAGATTTCATTACTTACACAGTTTCCAACTAATATCATGATCCAGCCAGAAAACAATTTTTAAATGGAACATTTCTCATGATACCGTACGCTTTTTACACAAACAACTAATGCTTACAACCCAAATCTCAAAGAAACTATTGTTGAAAGTCACCTTCAACATTAAATGACTAGCGATGTTGTGGCCCTATCACTTCTTACTGGTAATTAAATGGACCTTTCTAACGTGTCATCATTCTCCAGCCCACTCAGGCTTTTGATGAATAACATTTATACATTATTTCCGTTACCACACCCAGTTATGGAACAGATTGTGCACCCCCACATGATAGTGGGTAAGAAATACAAATTACGCCCATTTAAAATAACTTATTGGAAGATTTGCTTGGCGGTGTAACTTTTCGCCATCTATCTTGTCTTCCTTAGCTTTGAATTTACCAATGTCCTATATATGGTGTTTTTCTTCTCATTACCTTTTGTTACTATCTTCTTTTAATACAAATCTTGGTATTTACTTTATTCATCCTTGATCCTTCATGTGAACATATCCTAGCATTCGTAGAAGTGTACTTTAATACAATTTATCGTTCCTTTGAGGGTTCTACTTATAACTTGCAGTCTAACAAAATATTCCAAGGTTCTCACCAGTATTATTTATACTCTACGGGGATCCCTTATTGCTACTATATGAGTATTCCTTGCTATCTTTTTCATAGCCTTTCTTTTACCCCATCTTATCTAAGCAGTCATTCTTATCTGCTCGTATTTAAAATTTTGGTTTCGTCTTTGCAGATTTTTCTTCAAAAATTAAAACCGAAAAATCTTGGAGTATTTAATCCCTAAGCTTTTATTTTTTTTAAAGTATAGCTTTGAAATTTTTTAGCAAATGCAAAAAAACTAGTGTCTTAACTTTTAAAATTATAATTAAATTTTTAAATGCTCTTTTCTCTTTAAACCTTTACGTCTTAAAAATTGGGATTTCTCAAACCATTTATTAATTTTTTTTAGAAAAAACTCAACTGTCACACCCAACCATTTCTTTTCAAAAATGCACTTTACAGTGTATCTAAAACATCTTTTATAATTTTAAACAATAAAAACTAGAGTAGATATAAAAAATTCTCACTCTATCATTTTCTTTTCACTCATACTATCTCCACTTCCAATCTTTGGCCGTGTCTCTAACATCTTGAAAGGGGGACCTTTAAAGGATACTTTCAATAAAGCGTACAATAATGGAAAATGTCCATTTTCTTTTGTTTTACCTTTAATTTTCTATGTTGGTTCTAGTTAGATTGCTATAATTATTTTTTAATATAATCTCCTAATGTAATTAGAAATTACTAACACCACTGCATATACATTCCTAATATTATTTTTATTTATATTTTATAACGCTATTACTATTCGACCTTCCTCTACCTAAGTTGTCCTTATTCCCATTGCTTTTCTCTCAATTTGCTATCTACTTAGCTGAACTATTACAGTGTAGTCGCCTACTACTTTATTATCAGGTTCTAATCTTCTTTCCTTTCCTTTTAGCCCATTTAAAAATTATACCACTTCCTACTGTCCTCCCAAAAAAAATTCCAACTTAAAAAAATTTCATCTTAAAAACTAACGAGCTATATACGCTCTACTATTTTTTTCAAAATAATAAAGCCCATTTACCGTTATTCTCAGTCCAACAAATTTTAGAACTAAAAATTTCTATTTAATATAACATAGTTATTTATATATATTTTTTTGAAAATTTAATAATTACTTATTTTTCAAAAATAGGGGTTTTCTACATTCAAATAATTCATTTGAAAATCATTTCAAATTTTATATTGAATTCTTTTATTTCGGGTCGGACTAAGAATGGGTTTTTATTCATCCCTTCTTTTGGACTTTTCTTTTCCATGTACTTTTTGACCTATTTCTTTGTTCCAAATATTAAAATATGTCTATTATCTTTGAACGATTGCTACACATCATTCTTCGAGAACTTAATTGATTTCATATATCTACAACGTGTAGATTCTTACTTTCCCTATCCAGCCTTCTGTGCATCATCAATCGGCATCATATGGGGATCTATAGTCATTGGGCTATCCGAACCCAACTAGGGAGTCACGTACTATCCAGCTTCAGACACTTTCCATATGTTGCACTCATGCTCTTTTAAGTCAATGCCTTTCCATATGACCTATTTTCCATAAGGTAATCGGGATACGTGTACATCTTTAACTTCTTCCTATAATCAACTTATACATATTTCTGAGTAAGATTACAACTACTATATAGTCGAAATTTATAGGATTTGGTATAATATTTATATTTATAGGAAAAATACAAATACGTTCACTCAACGTTGCCTAATTTTTCAAGATCGATTAACCTAAGATCTGATGCCAAATGTAACAGCATACACCCCAGTGGGCCCAAATATTTGCTAAATTGAAAACTCAAGGCCACCAACGTACTGATCATTGGTTTGGTATCCTGAAAATAAACAAATAATTGCATACTAGAGCACTATAAATATATCTCACAAAGGAATAGTAAAATATAATAGAACATACAGTTCCTGACCAAGGTTGACACTTCTAATGTCTAGTGTCCTTGTCAGTGCTAAGTATGCTTAAGGAAACCCGTCCATTCACTGTTCCAGCGTTGTACTAGTGCTTGTACCACTAACGCTATCCTATAGGTTGCAATGAGGAAGGGGTCGGAACAACGTTCTAATGACTGGTGAATTATACAATTTACACATGACACTAGTTTATGTCGATTGTCATCTATTACATGTTATGTATTTTAATTTTTCTTATTCGTCTCGACTCCATATGTGCATACAATTTGCCCCTTCTACCCGATCTAGACCATAACTACATATGTAAATATATAAATGTATAAGTATCACAGTCTCACTTTGGACCAAGATACCATCTCGCCTACTATCTTTAATCTAGCACCATGTTAGGATCTACCATCAATGCAATATCACATCTGTTTGGAACTACATCTTGTATTACGACAACCTGCACAACTGTGCATTGGGGATAGGAACTCAAAAGTCCACTCGTCTGTTTATCTCATCATCTTTATTCATGTCAACCTCTCAATGGTAGTTTAAGCCTCATCATGCATCCCATGGTGCTTAATAATGGCATCATAATAACTTAGTCATATTCTATCTCGTCTTAGAGATTTACTACTTGTCTGCTTCCTAGTGTGGACTTAGCTCCATTGACTATAGAGGACTCAGCTCCTCGAACTACCCCATTCATTTTTGTATGAACTCTTTTATGGGTTAACTAGCATTGCCCTAACAAACAACCTAGCAAACAATTATGGCAGTGCATTAGCTAACGTGATCTACCCTAGTAGGAGATGTACTCCGTTAGGTGCAACCCTGTCTTTCCCATTGATCGTGCATGACTAATAACGCACTCAATCTATGTACAGCTCCTACTGATTTGGTACCAACACATACTAACATAGCATCAAGCCGCTCAGCATCTAAGTTGGATTTCCTAACGAAATAAAGGTAATACCCTCCCCTTAATTTATTAAAGTAGATTATACTAAGGGTATTCCTTTACCTATACGCAAGCATATATACTCCACGGTTCCTATAGTTGGATATGTTCCACATTAGTACAATATATATATATATATAACTGCTGGCGGCCCCTTGCAGTGGGCAGATTTCTATTGTGTAACACTACCGACCTCGCATTCCAACTCAATCTAATGACTATGTCATTCGTATCCATTTGAGTTATTTACATAGTTATATAATTCACAACTGCCATATAGGCATACTTGATGCTACACACGCGCAAATATATATATATATATATATATATATATATCTTCATTCATTTTTGTTTATTTACCGTGCCTCACTGTTCATTACTAACAATTTTTTTTTTTATTTTTTATGCGTTTACTTCTCATTTGATTTAAGGTCATTTACTACTTTCTTTGAAGTATCTTTTCTCATTTACTTTTCATTATCCTCGTTATTTAACTTCCTATTTCTATTCCATTTTAACCTTTAATTCCATACCTTGTTTTAAAGAGCTATTATAACTTGTTTATCTTTTCATTTCTTTTTATTTCACTTTCGTTTTACTTATACTATGCATATTCTTTTCTTAAACTGTTTTTATCACATTTATAATTCTTTTAATTTATACTTAGGGATTTCCTGTATTTTAAAGCGTTAGAATTATGTTCTTCCAAATGGAATGGTTAACACTGTAAATTTCTATATCTTATTCAAAAAGGGAATTTGTGTTACATTTGGAATTACAGGGAATTATCTTTTCTTAATTATTGAAATGGACAGTATAAAATACGGTAAATATCCCTATTATATATATCTCTTTCTTTTTAGGTGTATTCCTCATTTTTCAACTGTTACCTTTTATTTATAAATATGAAACTTGATAATGTATCCCTGTTGAAATAGAAAGTATAAAAATAAATAACACATGACACTAGTTTATGCCTATTGTCATCTATTACATATTATGTCTTTTAATTTAACTTAGTCGTCTCGACTCCATATGTGCGTACGATTCGCCCCATCTACCCGAACTAGACTATAACTACACACACACACACACACACACAAATATATATATATATATCATGGTCCCCCTTTGGACCAAGATACCATCCCCACTAGTATCTTTAATCTAGCACCACGTTAGGATCCATCATCAGTGCAATATCACGTCCGTATGAAACTACATCTTGTATTAGGCCACTCGTAAACTTGAAATGTCGACTCGCCAATGTGTCTCATCTCTTCATCCATGTCAACCTATCAATGGTAGTTTAAGCCTTATCATGCATCCCATGGCGCTTAATAATGGTGTCACAATTACTTAACCGTATTCTATCTTATCTTAAAGATTTATTACTTGTCTTGTTCCTATTATGGACTTAGCTCCACTGACAATAGAGGACTTAGCTCCACTGACAATAGAGGACTCAGCTCCTTGAACTACCCTATTCATTTTATTAAGAACTCTTTTATGGGTAACTAGCCTTGCCCTAACAAAAAAAAACTAGCAAAAAATTGTGGCGGTGCATTAGCTAACATGATCTACCCCAGTAGGAGACGTACTCTGTTAGGTGCAACCTTGTCTTTCCCATTAACTGCACATGACCAATGATGCCCTTAATCTACGTACACCTCCTACTCCTTCTTTGGTACCTACACATATTAACATAGCATCGAGCCGCTCAGCATCCTATTTGGATTGCCTAACGAAATCAAGGTAATACCCTCCCCTTAATTTATTAAAGTAGACTATACTAAGGGTATTCCTTCACCTATACGCATGCATATATACTCCACGGGTCCTATAGTTGACCATGATATAGTTGACTATAGTTGACCATGATACTAACCTCATAAAACCAAGGGGATGAATTCTTTATTTGGCAGTGCATCACTTCTTATGCTTCAACTCAGACCCAACTATAGTCGCTCAATGGTCACCACTCCATGTTTAACCACAATCTAAGTGGAGTTTGCATGTTGAATTTCCATGGTATCCTCAAGTCGAGAGAACTAGGTCATATCGTCACATTGAGATTTCCTAGTTGATATAGTTATTATCAACCAAATAAAAAAATCTCGGTTCAATAACTAATGTACATAACCCTCTCGTGCCCCCAGCAACTATGAGTAATACAGTGCCCAACATTTGAAGAGCATTACGTACGATCTCAACGGGTGTATCGATATTCTTTCTCAAAACATCTCCGTAAAGAAAATTTAAAATAAAATTATATTTTATGTTGTTCTTAATTATTCATCATTGAAAATATTTGCAACTAAAATCATATAATATTTTATTTGAATATTTTCTTGGTTATATACTTTAAATTAAAGTCTTAATTATTTATATCATAATGTAACAAAGCATATAAAAGAAAGAAAACACCAAATAATTTTTATTATGAACAAGGTTGATTATGGAGTTAAGTATATATAACAAATTGCATAATTGTCTAAAGGGCATACCACTAACTCTCAAAATCTCACACTTGCACTTGGAGCCAATTATGAATTTTTAATCCCATTCCTTCAATCGGTTTACTCAGAGCTGATTGCGTTAGTTGGGTGGTCCCTGAATGTAAGTTCCTTCATGAGGAATTTTAAACACAACAAATCTGGGATGTGTATGTTACCCTAATACTTATGCATAATGGATCTTAAGGCTATTATTTCACTAAAGAAAAGGTAAATAGTGTATATCAACTATTTAAAAGTTAACTTTTGAAATTAAAGTTTACTAATTGAGGTCGGTAATCAAAACAATAACAAAGCAGATAATCAAAGAGTGAATATAAAGTAAACTAAAAGGATTAAAGTATATGATACTTGAAATTTTTATACTCGTTTGAATTCCCATTCCTACATTCATTCATTTACCCCTTGTACAAAATTTCCACTATAACAACTTGCTTTCCATGGGTAGCAAGTACACATTTACAATCTCGCAATTCCTCGGGTGGTAAGACACACCTTTCCTCTTGATTTTGCTCAGGTGGTAAGACAACATTTCTTTCTATGATGAACCGTAGACCATGGCAAGTAGTTATACCTTCAATGCAGGTTCTTGCAGAATAGATATGATTATCCTGTAGACCTCTAGTAGCAATATAAATTTGATATCAATAAGGAATAGGATGAGATCAGAGAGGTTCGGATTGAGAATTCAAGTACAATCTATCTAAACTTATGTCATTTTCATATCCTTGAAGAATAAAAATGAAAGATTATGGATTTGCAAAAGGGTTGTAAGAATATTAATAGACCTTTCTCACAAAAGTATAGAAATGAAATAGTGAGAGAAAATGAGAAAGTTATATATAAAAATCATTTTCCATGGCCTTTATATAGAGAATGGAGAGACGTGACTTTAGTGAAAGGATGAAGTGAAGTGTCCATTTGTTTAAATTTGAAAAGTTGTTGAATGGTCATTATGTAACATATAGTCCAGGGCTACATTGACATATCCATCTCTATGTCAACATATGGTCCAAAGGGATATCGACATACTCTTGCTGATTTGAAAATTACTTTATAAAAATAATTTTAATCTTTATCAAAGATATTTTCTACGAGTTATTTAATAGAAGTTCTAAGACTCAGATAGACTTACCAAACACTTTAAATATCTCTGTCGTAAAGAACTAATGTTCCATTCGTCTTGAGTCAGTTTTGCACTTCCATTTGCTTTGATTAGTCTTCCTACACATAATTGATTTCTTCCACTAAGTTCGTGTTTATCTCTGTAAAATTTATCCTTAATTTATGTATAGTACCGTACAACTTGAATAAATTTTAGTAATAATATTTATATGGTTGTTGTCATAAAAATAAATATTCAGTTATTAACAATCAATCTCCCTCTTTTTGACGATGACAACCATATAAATTTTTGAAAGATAAATTATAATATTTTTATATTTGACTCCTCACTCTATGCACTCCCCTTATCATTTTATCTAGTATATTTATACATTTTCTCGCCCTCTTGCTATCAACAAAAATTGGGTAAAAAAGAATCATTTAAGCATAACTAGATAATATGTGTAGAGTTTGCATATAGAGAGTATATAAATATGTAAACAAAACTAATCGAGATCAATATTTTAAAAACATTAGAAATAAAAGAAGTTTTAGAATTATCAAAGTTATTGGTGCCAATAACATATTTTTTTGAATTATCTCTAAGGTTTACATTTTCACAGTTCCACCATCTTTGTATATAATATTGCTTGGTATTTTTGGATTCCATCCATATGCTCTGAAAATCCATTGTCTATATCTATTTTTCCTTCTTAATTGTATTATTAGATACTTACAAAAATAAAAATATGATTATTGATACCCTATTTTATTTTAGGGTCCATGGTGTTAAGTATTGGAAGCCACTCATAAAGAGTTTGAATACCCTTTAAAAATGCAATCATCAAATAAATGAACTTCATTAATAAAATTATCATTTTATTTTCTTGGTTTTTCCAATTGGAAGGAGTCCAAATACTTAAATAATATCCATTTGTGATTCCTATTAATAGGATCTTACTTTTATAAATATTAAAATATTACAACTTACAAAAGCACTTAAATTTTTGTAAAAAGTAGGTATAGATGTTATCATAACATAGTCCTAGCATTAACATTTTTGCTATACATGAAAGCGTATCTAGTACTATTTCTACACTTTGTTTTTATTATATCCGATATCACTTTTATTATTTAAAGTTCTAGAATTCAATAAAATAGAACTTAAACCATTTTAACCTTTATTAATTTTTCTGACTATTTTAATAAGCTCATTGAATTTGATTTTATAATCACATTTTTCCTTTTTAAAAGCCTAGTTGCTACTTCTCAATGTATCAATTTCTTTATTAATTTTGATCTCTCGTCTTATAAAGCACAATTAAACTTTTTAAGAGACAAAATTTGAATGTCTGAGTTATTTAAGGAAATTTGCAATTTTTCATTTTGGATTTTCCAATCACCAACTTCTAAATCTTTTTCAAAAATCTTGAAGTATCAAAGCATTATTTTTCAACTTAGAATTTTTATTTCTAGCTCTGCAATCTTGTTTTCACAAGCTTTAAATTTTTATGATATAATAAATTGAGTTTTCACACTTTATCAAATTCATCAGAAAATCTATCATATTCACAAGATAATTGGTCAAATGAATCACAAATTACCTTATTAGTGTTACTAGGCATTAATTTTCAAAAATCAAGTATCAATTTTTTTTCCAAAACCCTGCGCTCTAATACCAAATGAGAGGTCCCTATATGCGAGTTCCTTTAAGAGAAAAATTAAACAAACCAAATATAGGATATGCAGAATGAATATTAAGGGTATGCCACATTAGAGCGAGGTAAATAGTGTATGTCAACCATTTAAAAGTTAAAGTATAAAATTAAAGTTTATCCATCAAAATCAGTAATCAAAACACAAGCAAAGTTGATAACTAGAGAGCAAATATAAAGTGAAGTAAAAGTAGTAAAGTAAATGACACCATAAATTTTTATACCATTTCAGATTTCTAATCCTACATCCAAACCTATACTACCTATATTGAATTTCCACTATATCAACTTGCTTCCCATAGGTAGTTAGTATACCTTTACAATCTCATAATTCCTCGATTGGCAAGATACACCTTTTCTCTTTACTTTCCTCAGGTGGAAAGAATATCTTTCTCTTTACAATCAATAATAGACCATGTAAAGTAGTTGCATCTTTAGTATAGTATCTAGCAGATTTAGTACAATGATCCTATAGTCCTCCAATGGCAATATAAATTTGAAATCAATAAGGAGTAGGATGAGACCCAAAGAGAGAATGATTGAGAATTCAAGTTCAAAATCTCTTATTATCTGTGCTTAGCAAATCCTTAAAGAATAGAAGTGAAAGAGTATGGATTTGCAAAAATAGTGGAAGAATATTAATAGAACTTTCTAATAGAAGTATGGAAATGAAAGAACAAGAGAAAATGTGAAAATTCTATGTAAAAATTCGTTTTCCGAAGCCTTTGTATAGAGAATGAAGAGAAATGATTTTTGGTTAAAAGTATGAAGGGAAGCGTCAATTCGGTTTAAATTTGAAAACCTGTCTAACGATCACTATATTGACATATGGTCCATGGGTATATCGACGTATACATCTCTATGTTGACATACATTCCAAGGTTATGTTGACATACTCTTGTTGACTTTTGAAAAATACTTTAAAAAAGTAGCTTTGATCTTTATATATTTATAAACTAATATTGTATTTTTATATAAAGGTATTAGATATGAAAATAGAGTTTAGTAAAATAGAAATAACAATGGTATTTGCTACGGGGTCTTTAACGAAAATTCTAAGGCTCGGACAGATTTACTAAACACTTCAGTTATCTCTTTCGTTAAAGCACTTGTTTTAAATCATTTTGATTTGGTTTTGTACTTCCATTTGCTATGATTAATCTTCACATATATAATTCATTTTCTTCTACTGAGTTCTTGTTTATCTCTGCAATGCCCCACCCAGCGACCCTCACCACCAAAGCATATTACTAGAAATACTATTTGTTAGTGCAGAGAATATAGCTAGTTAGGAGCGACCATCTGTAAAATTGCTTTGGGCGAGTACCGATACATCAAATAATGAAATTATATTTTCGTTTCTTACAAGTGGTGATTCGACATATCCGATCCAAGCACAAAATAATGATATAGAAGATTACTATAATTCAAAACAATACATAATATAATAATATAGCACAGAGTCAATCATCGCAATAGTAATAATATACAGCAATGACTTCCAAAAGTATGAGTCTACAAAAAGAAAATACTAGACTCAAAATTATAGATCTCTATAAACAATGATAAGTCTCACTTATACATGTCTACAACATTAACAAACATAGATCAAGCATGTATCTAAACTCAAATGGTATATCAAATTAATAACAACATCAAATAAAACTCGTTATTCTAGCTCATATCCAAATCCACTGAGTCCCTATTCTTGTCAAGTCTCAGACTGACCCGAGCAATAAAATATCACCCCGATCAGACTATCTTCAGTTATCAAAAAGGTTAGTCCATAGTAATAATAGACTATATAAACATCAAGGATAAAATATCATAGGTTGTACTTCACTAATCTACTTAAGACTTCATACGTACTTCATGACTTAAGGTTAGGCTATACTGATTGTACACAACATCAAAGTGATAACAACCATTATTAAAAGTGTAATAATTCTCAATCATGAATGCGAGCAAAAGACAAGCACTTCACAAGTCAATAATTATCGTCATGCACTTCGCACATAATATATAAGCACTTCATTAATTTATTATCATTGACATGCACGTCGCACGTAAAATGAGCAATTTGTTAGTCAATTGTAAGTCAAGCACATCGCAAGTCAACAACAAATACGAGTACATCTCTTCTCGTCATCAATAGCTAGCCTAATAGACAAGTGTGTCACATGTCAATACAAATAAGCACATCGCAAGTAATAACTCATTAGTAAATGAGTACCACCAAATACGGGTCTTGAAAACCCACAAAATCCGCATAAAGTAGCCTACCCATGGATGAGTCCAAAAATTGATGAAATAAGTGTTTTATACTTCCTATAAGTAACTATTCAAGTAAGGACCACATATCCCATAACCGCTCGTGTTTACTCAAATGTTTAATATAAGTTAGTAAACTCCACTCGATAATTGTAATCTACTTTCAATTAGTAACTAGATAAGTATCGCACAATATCCCATAACCACTTAACATTACTTGATTATTTATCAAGTGATTATAAATCCACTCGTGCAAAATAAATGTCCATTCGAACAAGCCAAAGAATTAATTGGTAAAACAACGCGAGCATTTCATACTCAATTCCTTATCCGATCAACATCGTGCAATTCTATGAAATTTTTTTGCTGTAAAATCCTTCTTGAAACTACCCTTTTTATAAACTAGAATATATATATATATTTGTGTGTGTGTGCGCGTGCGCGTGTGTGTGTATTAGAAAGCATTTATAAACTTATACATTGGTATTTATAAATATACTTTTAAAACCATCATTCTAAATCCATTTAAAATTATTGATGTTATAATTAAATATCTTATATATATATTATAAACATTCTTTTGTAGAAAATATTCATACTTAAAATAATTTAGAAAACGTTTGGATTAAAAAACATTTCTCTTAAAAATATTAGTTGAAATAGTGCTATAAACTTGTATGTAGTGTCATGTGTGACTTCATATATCCATAGTAGCATCTCTATGGAATTAAATCATCAAAATGAATTCATCAATTCATTTATTTAAAACTTCATAATATGCATCCAAATCATCACAGCCACGGTACTAGCACACAATACAAGATGTGAAGAATACGTTGGGCAAAGCGCGAATCGAATGGGCTGTCGAGGAAGTCACATAGCATGGCCTAGAACACATTCTAGGCCATGACCAGTACATCGATCCAAGTGGATAGGTCCACTAGCTGCACTACCTGCCTCCCCACTAGTCCATTTCCATTTGTTTTCGAATTACAGTCTCTATAAACTTCCTAAGTGATGAATTTGGCAATATGCAATACTCAAACAATATGGAATTTAAACTGTAAGAGGTTAAATGTCTAAGGTATTCAGCAAACAGAAAAATTAGCAACTAGTTATGCAAACATCATAACGAACTTGATTCCTTTGATTCCTTAGTAAATTCGCAGCCAAACCAACTTGAGGGTTAGCTCACCTTAATTCCTTTGATTTACTTAGTAAATTCGCAGCCAAACCCACCTTGACTTCTAACATGAATCAAACTCTAGAACTCAGTTTTTAAAGAAATACAAAAGAGCTAAATTACTTGCTAAAAACTGAAATTGATACAGCTAAATGATAGATAAAGTTTCCAATAACAAACCTTGATTTTTCTCTTAATTTTCAGAATTTTCTTTTTATTTAAAAATGAAGATTTTTTTCTTGCAAGTAGAAAACCCTAGTTTTTTGTTTTTTCTTCTAGTTGTGAACGTATATCACTTGGATAATGAGAAGAATGAGAAGGTAATACCTCATTTTACTTAAGGTCTTAAATGGACTAAGTTTTATCATTTGACCTAACAAGAAATTAGTGTATTTCTTTTATTTCTTATACTCTCTTCTAATTAACTTAACTAAATAATGACTTCATTAATAATTAGACTAAGTGTTCTAAAATAATATCAAAACGCATCGTAAATAAATAGCTTGCTAAATTATTTTTAACAAATTTAACACCATCTAATTTATTTTTTATTCCAAATGAATTTCGCAATATTTAAAATATACTAATCTCTTCTTTAACAAATCGAAAATAAGAAATTTACATCAATAAATTACATATTTTGCTTAGCTAATAAATACACATTTTAATTCTCGTTTCAATTATTATTCTAATAAAACACTTAAATTCTAATTTCTCCAATTTTTGGAAAATCAAAATTTATTATCTAAAATTTTAATTTAAATCGTATTTATTTATTCTAAAAAATCAGCTTTGTTACAATCTTTATCAAATGTCCCTATGAGACTTTGAAATACTGCATAGCTCAAAGAAACATTGTATGTAATACTTATATTGTTGTTGTCCTTAGTTATTAACACTAATTTCTTCGTGAATGGATCTGCTATATTGCCTTTACTACCTACTCTGTTAACTGTCACTTCTCCAATACTGATAACTATCTTATCAAATGGAATTTCAGGAGTATGCTCTTGATTTCTTATGATATCTAGGTTATTTTACGATCTATATCGTGACATTGTTATCGTGGAATAATGCTCTTGAATTCTCAACGTTTGGACTTACCTCTAGCCCAGTCATTAATTTGCACATCCAGACCGCTTCTTTAGCTGCTTTACTTGGGGTGATGTACTCATCCTCCATCTTTGAATCAACTATACTATCTTGCCTGGAACTTTTCTCACTTTTCGCTCCACCATTTAACATGAATACATAACCCGATACCAATTTACTATTATCGATATCACTTTGGAAGCTCGAATTTGTATACCCGTTGATAAGGTGGTCTACATTACCATAGATTAGAAATATATCTTTAGTGTCTTGTAAATACATAAGAATATATTATATTAACATCCATTGTTATTTTTGGGGTTTGACTGGCTTCAGCTTACGCATTCTAATGCATAAGCCACATCTGATCTCATACATAACATGGCATATATAATGGATTCGATTGATGATGCGTATAGTATCATTTTCGTATGCTCTATCACCTCATCTGTATAAGGTTGTCCTTTTTCAAAAGAAAATTCCCAAACGTGTAAGAATATTTTTGTGCTTGGAATTTTCCGTACTAAACCTTTTTAGTATGGTATTTAGGTATAAAGATTAGGATACTCCTAGCAATCTTTTCAATCCATCTCTATAGATCCTAATACCAAATGTATAGGTCGCGTCTCCCTAAAATTTCATGGAGAAATTCTCGGATAACTGAGCTTTCACTATTCGCAAGAATGGTAAGTCATTTCCAATCAAGAGTAAAGTCAACATATTGGATGATAAACACAATAGAACTGCCTTGTTCTAAGTGGTATATATACACTTCCTCTACCTTCTAATAAAATCTAAATTGTTCTATCATTTTACAAAAATACTCGTTTCAACTCCTTGAAGCTACTTTAAGACCATATATTAATCTTAACAACTTACAAGCATTTCCTTCACTCCCACCGACCTCCACACCCTCAGGCTGCAACATGTAAACGATCATTTAGAAATCACAATTTAAAAAAGACATTTTCACACTAATTTTCCATATTTAGTAGTCATCGAAAGCGACAATGGTGAGTAATATCTGAATGGATTTTGATATAGCTACTGGCGAAAATGCTTCATCATATTCAATACCTTGAATCTGATAGAAAACTTTCGCCACCGATCTTGCATTGTAGGTCTCCACCTTCATCTACATCTAGTTTCCTCTTAATGAACCATTTGCAACTAATGTGTTTTACCCCATTGGGTGGATAAGCTAAGGTCCGTATTTTGTTTGCATACATCAAATCCATTTCGGATTTTATGACTTCAAGCCACAGTGTACAGTTCTTACTTTGTAGAGCTTGTCGGAACGTGAAGGAAGTGTCATCTTCTAGAACATAATCCTCTTTCTTGGTATCCACTAGAAAATCATAATCTCTCTTTGGCACGATATTCCCTATTAGACCTTCTAATACGTTGCGTATTTTCGTATATTGGTGTATTTGATTCTTCCATACATTCAGTCTTCAAGTTAATTTCTCAAATCTCATCAAAGTCTATAAAGTTCATTGTTAATTTATTTTGATAGAAATTATTTTTTCAAAATGACAACATGTTGGGAAACAATAACCATATGTTCCTCTATGTTATAAAAAATACATCTCATTAAAACATTTGGGATATTGTATAAACTTACACAGCGTCGGCCTTGGCTCAAGCTTATTGGGGCCAATATTCTTAATGTAGGAAGGATGACCCCAAATCTTCAAATACTAAAGGTGGGTTTCTTCCTATATCACATCTTATATTGTGTCTCAAGCATAGATTTGGATGGCATCGAATTCTGCATATGCACCATGGATTCTAATGCATACTCCTAGTAGGAAAGAGGTGACTTAGCCCTACTCATCATAGATCAAAACATATCTAATAGTGTTTTATTTCTTATCTCCGAAACACAATTGTGTTGCAAAGTGTAGCGTGGAGTGACTTGAGAGATAATCCTTGTTGAAGTTCTTGTCCAATGCACTCACTTTCTCAATTGGATCGAAATATTTTAATTTTGTGGATGTTTGATTTCCATCTTCATTTTTATACTCTTTAAATTTGTTATGTACATCAGATTTATTCTTCATAAGATATACATATCCTAGCCTTGAGAAATCATCGTTAAAATTAGGAAATTTGTGGAATTATCTATAGTCACTAAAGACATTATGCCACATACATTAATATGTATGAGACCTAAGAGTTCATTAACTCTTTTGTTGCTCCTATTGAAGGGGTGCTTGGTCATTTTTTCTTTGAAACATGATCTACAACTGTCAAATGATTCATAATCAAATGATGGAAGCAAACCTTTAGTTTTCAATTTTTCAGTCTTTTGTCGCTAATTTGACCTAGCCCACAACGCCACAAATAGTTATCGTTAACATTAATAAAAGAAGAATTATTAACGGTAGATATATGTTAAGTTAAGTGCATAAATTCCATTATCAAACATAATATTCATAACACTTTTATTACAATGAAAAACGTATCTAGTCCCTGCCAATCTAGACAGAAAATTACTCTACAAACAAATTTTTGTACAAAAGAGCAGTTGTTCAAAGCAATAATGTATACACTAGGAAAACATAAATGAAGGCATCCAATCGCAATTGAATCTACAATCGATCTATCAGCAACTTAATGGCTAGTTCTCCCTTTGCCATGGGCCGTCTTCTCCTAGGTCCCCGTAATAAATTAGAAATATCAATTTCAAATCCAGTATCTAAAACCAAAGAGTTTCTATTGATTGCTAAACAACTTTAAATCATAAATATAACTTAGGAGTTGAGGAATGTGGTTTCTTCTTCTCTCTTTCAGTCTTGAGATAGTCCGGGCAATTCCTATTACAGTGCCCCTTATTATGATAATTGTGACATTTACCCTTACCGTTAGAGGCACCCTTCTTACCTTTCTTAATCCCTTTCTTTCGAAGATGATGTCTTCCCTTTCATAGAGAAAATTATACTTTGATCCATAAATGAACCTTCAACCGACCTCAACATATTAAGTAACCCAACAAGTTCCACATTCATCTGATTCATATTGAAATTCAATATAAATGGCTCAAACTATGAAGTTAAGTGAGCCTAGGATTAATTCTACTTGCAATTTATCAAAAACTTAGCACAGAGCTTAGAAAATCTATCGATATAACATTCTTCATCATGACATGGTCCTCTACACTACTACCCTTAATCATCTTCATGTTGAATAACTTCTTAGCTATCTTGTACCTTATGGGACAGTCATGTTTTCATGTTGTCTTTGCAATGAATTGTCTAAAGTAGATGGAACATAGGCTTAGGCTATGTCACAATTAGCTACCCAAGTCTTATAAAAAAATTTGTTTCGAGATCTGCACCCTCAGTTGGTTTGGTTTTCAAAGGTTTAATAATGACCAACCATAGACGTTCATAAGTTAGTGTTAGCTTTATCGATGTTAGCTGTCAATATAACTAGGTCAGGTGAGCTTATTATTTTTAGAAAACAATTTTGGATTAGTCATTTTTCTGAAAATTTACTTAAGTATATTAATATAGTTTTATATAACATATGTTCTTATAGTATTAGAATGATTAAATATTATCATTTCATTTCTTCTTATAAGGCTCCCACTAGACTTTTATATTCTAAATACCCTAAGAAAAATATAGAAACCTTTCAATCTCTTTATTTAGGTTAGGACTCACTTGCCTAGGGGTTCAAACCTGAGTTTATCAAAAAATCGTAGTTGCTATGATATGAATAACTCTTTATTTGTTTTATCATATATAGGTATTAATTTTTGATTATTTATTTATTCAATTAATCATATTAATTAAATATTCAAATATTTTGAAAATTATTATAATTGATTTCTCAAAACAATTTTGAATTTTTTTATATTTTATTATACAGCTTTTATAAAATCCTTTTATATTTTAAACATTGAATTTAAATTTATATATATTTTTGAATTTAGAATATTAACTTGAAACTAACCCAAGCCCAGATTAAATCTAGGCCTTACTTTTGGACTTACTTTACCCATTGCACCAAACCAGGCGCTAAGGAGGGGAGAATACCTTTTATCCAACTCCAAGCCTAGATACTCCTATTAAAGACACCCATCAGACATATAACTTTATTGGTTAGCCTTGAATGATAATTAATTAATTTGCATAGACCAATTGGCTCTAATACAATTATTGGATCTGGCCTATTTAGCAGTGGGAGAATGATGCAGCTCAGACCAAGGTCGAACAATTGCAAGCCATTAGCATGAGTCATTCACGACTTAAGAAGGTACCTATAAGACACTTCCGACCTAAGGAGTCACGGGGAGAAGGCGTGCGTGATGATGAAGAAGTCCTAAGTCATTTCCGACCTAGCATGAGTTTAAGTCGTCCGGGGCTTTTAAGTCGTGTACGGTCTAAAGCTACAGAAGGAGCATCACGGGTTAACGAGATAACAACACAAGTTGAAATGCAAGGACTAAGTCGGCTACGACTTAAGAGCTTAAGTCGGTTACGACTTAACAGAAGAGGAAGCAGTCACGACATAACTAAGTCGTTGAGGAGAAATACACAGGAAGAATGGGAGTTTGAGTCGGCATGCGCTTAAGTCGGTCATATGGGCAAATGTATATGTTAAGTCCGCCTGTATGTATGTGAAATGTTAGGTCGGCGACGACCTAGTGGATGCTCTTAGGTCAGTATGCAGTTGAGTCGTGTCATTTGTTGCGTCGTATCTTTTAAGTCGTAAGTGTTGTGTTGTGGTGCAATTACTTTAAGTCGTGATAAGTCGTAAGTCGGCATGGGTTAAGTCAGTATGCTGCCGAGTCAATATGAGTCGTAATTCTTGTGTCATGAGTCGGTCATGTCTTGAGTCGTCTCGTCTTTAAGTCACATGAATGTAATGCCGTGTGAGAGCCTGTTGAGTCGGTGCCAACTTAGTTAAGTCGTAAGTCGTATGCGACTTAAGGGGCTATGTTGCAAACTCTATAAATAGCGAGAGTGTTGTACATTTTTGGGAAATTGATTTTTGAATAAAATTTCTTGTTGATTGCTGTGTGCTTTCTTCTAAAATTGGTAGTTGAGCGTAATCTCCTATCTCCTCTTTCGGTTAATCGAGTGCGCTCGATTCAACGATCGTAGAAGCCGATTCACGGAATCTAGTGCGCTAGATCAACGTGCGAAGAATCGTAGATCTTTGAACACGGTATAGTGCGCTATCAACGTGTTTGAGATAGCTAGAATTCGGTATCTTCGGATCAACGAATTCGGGCATTTTGGTATTCATCAATCCACCGATTGCTACTTTCACCGATTGAAGTTTATTTTGATTAATCCGCTGCGTCAGTTTGGTATCAGAGCTAGACTTAGCCAATCATAGCTAAGCCGAGACTTGGAGCCAATTTTGAAGTTGAAGTTTGAAGTTGGAGTTCATCGTGTTCATATTGAAGTTGCAACAAGTTTGAAGATTTTGATCCATCTCATTTTGGATCTAGAGTTGAAGAAGTGTGGCCGAGCCAAGTTAAGCCGTGAATTATTGAGGCCGGGTTAACTTGTTGCCGAGATAAGGAATTGAGCCATGAAAAGCAAGCCGAAATAAGGAGTTTGTGCAAGCTAGTGGTGTTAAGCCGTGCATTGTTTGGCTTGTGTTGGAGATTTTTTTGAAGATCTGTTGAAATATTTGAGAAGTTTTGAAGAGTTTGTGAAGATTTTCAATCATGCCACCTAGGAGAGCTAATCGTCATCAAAACGTTGAAGCTTTGTATCGAAGAGAAGAAGACGAGCTTATGGAACAACATATTAATGAGAAATTTGATGAAGGCATTGGAAAGTTAGAGAAATTGATGAATGATTTGAATCAAACTCAAAGGAGGAGATCACCAAACTCGAACCATGGAGGAAACCGAGTTTCGCCATCGGTTACGGAAGCGAGGAGGGTATCACCGCATTCTTTTAGAGAAAGAAGAGAAACATCAATTTCATCACGGAGAGATCATCATGACTATGGACATGAAGAGAGAAGAAGTCAACGTGAGTTTGAAGACGAGCCATATGGAGAAGAAGAAAGACATAGTCGAAGAAGCATGCATGAACGAAGGGATGTTGATGGTCGAGATCGATATAAACGTACATTTGATTTTGATGAAGAGGGTGATAGAGCTAGCATTCATTATCGAGATCGAGACCAAGTTCGAAATTCTTATCGGGATGTTGAAGATGATCGTCGATGGGAGTCGGGCATGAAGATGGAAATTCCTGAATTTAAAGGTGGGATGGTAGCTGAAGAATTCTTAGATTGGTTGTCAAATGTGGAGGAAATCTTTGATTTCAAGGAGGTTCCAGAGAATAGAAGGGTGAAGTTAATTGCTACTAGGTTGAGGGGGAGAGCTTTGGCATGGTGGCAGCAAACTAAACTTACTCGTGAGCGAATGGGAAAGTCAAGGATAGAATCTTGGGAGAAGATGAAGAAGTTGATGAGAGCTACATTTTTACCTTACAACTATCAATCACTCATGTACCAGAGGTTGCAGAATCTGAGGCAAGGGACGAAGTCTGTTAGTGATTATGCTGATGAATTTTACCAACTCATTGCCAGAAATGATATCATGGAAACGGAAGAACAGCTAACTGCTAGATTCATTGGGGGATTGAGAATGCAGATCCAGGATATGGTTAATATGTTTGATCCTAGATCTGTTGCAGAGGCACATCAGAAAGCGTTGGCTTGGGAGAAGCAAGGAAGGCATGGAGGTGGTGTGTTTACTAATTCCAATAATCAAGTGAAGGGTGTTAGTGGGAGTTCTAGTGTTCCTAAACCTGTCAGTAAGCCAGTGGTGAAGGAGGCTGAGAAGGCAAAGGTTAGCAGTGGTTTCAAATGTTACAATTGCCAGGAGTTGGGTCATAAAAACAATGAATGTCCGAAGCCGAAGAAGAGGGCAATGGTTGCTGAGATTGAGGATGATGGTGAGGAGGCAGAATGTTCAAATGCACCTTATGTTGAGGAGGAAGAAGAATTGTCTGGAGATGAAGGTTGCAATCTTATGATGAGGAGGTCATGTCTTACACCAAAGCAAGAGGAGGATTGTAGTTGGTTGAGAAGCAATATTTTTCAGTCGACATGCACTATTCTAGGGAAAGTTTGCAAGTTCGTTATTGATGCTGGAAGCTGTGACAATATTATTTCTACAGAAGCAGTAAGGAAGTTGAACTTGAAAACTGAGAAGCATCCTAAACCGTACAAGCTAGCATGGTTAAGGAAGGGTGGTGAAGTGAAGGTGTGTCGAAGGGCTTGTGTGAATTTTTCTATTGGGAAGAAGTACAAAGACGAAATTTGGTGTGACGTTGTAGACATGGATGTGTGTCATCTGTTGTTGGGCAGACCATGGCAGTTTGATAGAGCAGTGCAACATGATGGTCGTGCTAATAGCTATAGTTTCATGTTCGAAGGTACTAAAATCACTTTAGTTCCCAAGAAGCAGCAGCAGAAGGAAAGCAAGCTAGAGGAGATCGAAGAACTGAAAACTTTGCTATCTTTGAAGGAGTTTGTTAAGGAAGTTGAAGATGAGCTTGAAGTCTATTTGTTGAATGGACGATAGAGTCATGAAGAGGTTGAAATTCCAGAAGAAGCAAAGCCAGTTTTGAAAGAATTTGAAGATGTGTTTCCAGAAGAGTTGCCTAAGGAGTTACCGCCACTGAGAGACATTCAACATCAAATCGATCTTGTTTCGGGAGCAGTGTTACCACATCGACCACATTACCATATGAGTCCGAAGGAACATGAGGAGTTGCGAAGGCAAGTAGAGGAATTGCTAGAACAGGGACGTGTTCAGGAAAGCTTGAGTCCTTGTGCAGTACCAGCATTGTTGGTACCCAAGAAGGATGGAACATGGAGAATGTGTACCGATAGTAGAGCTTTGAACAAGATTACTGTTCGCTACAGGTTTTCTATGCCAAGGTTGGATGACTTGTTAGATCAGTTGAGTGCGGCTACTATCTTTTCGAAGATTGATTTGAAAAGCGGTTATCATCAGATTCGAATTAGACCTGGGGACGAATGGAAGACAGCTTTCAAGACAAAAGAGGGGTTATACGAATGGTTGGTTATGCCATTTGGTTTATCAAATGCACCGAGTACATTCATGAGGATGATGAATCAAATTTTCAGACTGTACATTGGGAAGTTTGTTGTTGTTTATTTCGACGATATTCTGATATACAGCAGGAGTACGGAGGAGCATGTTCAACATTTGAGGGAAGTATTAATTATTCTTCGTGAGGAACAATTTTATGCATCTACGAAGAAACGTGTGTTCATGACGAGAAGTGTTTTATTTTTAGGATATGTTGTATCTGAGAAGGGAATCCAGGTGGACCAGGGTAAAGTTGAAGCTATTAGAAATTGGCCACAGCCGAGAACTATTACCGAAGTTAGAAGTTTTCATGGATTGGCATCATTCTACCGAAGGTTTATTCCTCACTTCAGTAGCGTGATGGCACCGGTTACTGATTGTATGAAAGGGAAGCAGTTTGTATGGTCAGAGGAAGCGGGAGTTGCTTTTGAAAAGATCAAGGAACTATTGACGACAGCATCGATTCTTGTTTTACCTGATTTTCAGTTGTTGTTTGAACTACACACTGATGCATCAAAGGTTGGGATTGGAGGAGTGTTGAGTCAGAGTGGGAGGCCAGTTTCTTATTTCAGTGAGAAGTTATCAGGGGAAAAGATGAGATATAGTACGTACGATGTTGAGTTTTATGCAGTTGTGCAAGCCGTGAAGCACTGGAGACATTATCTTTTTCAGAAAGAGTTTGTTCTTTACACAGACCATGAAGCTTTGAAGCATTTACAGGGGCAGGATAAGATTTCAGCAAGACATGCATCATGGATTGCATATTTACAGCATTTTACCTTTGTTGTTAAGCATAAATCTGGGGTGACGAATCGTGTGGCTGATGCTTTGAGTAGAAGGAACCATTTGTTGACTACAATGAAAGTTCAGGTGACAGGGTTTGAATTATTGCCAGAATTGTATGAAGAAGATCCTTACTTTGTGAAGTTTGTTGAGAAAGTTAAGGATGGAGACACTGATGAATTTATGTTGGTTGATGGATTCTTGTTTAAAGGAAATCGATTATGTATTTCAGAGAGCAGTTTGAGATTGAAGATTATCAAAGAGTTGCACGAGGAAGGACATGTGGGCCGTGATCGTACATTACATTTGATTTCTCAATCCTACTTTTGGCCGTCGATGAGGAAAGAGATAGAGAGGTTTGTGGAGAGATGTCATATTTGTCAGGTTTCGAAGGGAACAGCGACGAATGCAGGATTGTATATGCCGTTACCTGTACCGTCTAACCCATGGGTTGATATCAGCATGGATTTCGTTTTGGGCTTACCTAGAACTCAAAGGGGGAATGATTCTATATTTGTTGTGGTGGACAGGTTTTCGAAGATGGCACATTTTATTGCCTGCAAGAAGACAGCGGATGTCGTTCGAGTGGCACAATTATTCTTTAAGGAGGTGTATCGATTGCATGGTTTACCAGAATCTATTGTTTCTGATCGGGATACTAGATTTTTAAGCCATTTTTGGTTAAGTTTGTGGAAGATGGTTGGAACGAAGCTGAAATTTAGTAGCGCTTATCATCCGCAAACAGATGGACAGACGGAAGTTGTTAACAGATCGTTGGGAAATTTGTTGCGATGTCTTGTACAGGATAATCTGAAAAGTTGGGACATGAAGTTATGCCAAGCAGAGTTTGCTCATAATCATGCCGTGAATCGTAGTACGGGATTCAGTCCATTTCAGATTGTATATTCAAATCTACCCAGGGGACCATTGGACTTAGCAGTAGTGCCACAACCGAAGGGGACGGTTAAACGAGCTGTTGATTTTGTTGATGGATTAACTGAATGTCATAAGATCGTTCAGGAACGATTGGAAAAGTCAAACGGGAGATATAAGCGAGCTGCTGATTTGAAGCGTCGAAATGTTGAATTTAATGAGGGTGATTTGGTGTATGCATTGTTAACGAAGGATCGTTTTCCAGTGGGCGCTTATAATAAGTTGAAAGCCAGAAAAATTGGTCCAGTAGAAGTTGTGAAACGGATCAATGAAATGCTTATAAGTTGAAGCTACCGGAAGATGTATACACTTCTGACGTGTTCAATGTTAAGCATATTGTACCATATTTTGGGGACGAACAATCCGATGTGGAGGAATTTACAAATTCGAGGTCGAATTTTTCTCAACCAGGGAAGGATGATGCAGCTCAGACCAAGGTCGAACAATTGCAAGCCATTAGCATGAGTCATTCACGACTTAAGAAGGTACCTATAAGACACTTCCGACCTAAGGAGTCACGGGGAGAAGGCGTGCGAGATAATGAAGAGGTCCTAAGTCATTTCCGACCTAGCATGAGTTTAAGTCGTCCGGGGCTTTTAAGTCGTGTACGGTCTAAAGCTACAGAAGGAGCATCACGGGTTAACGAGATAACAGCACAAGTTGAAATGTAAGGACTAAGTCGGCTACGACTTAAGAGCTTAAGTCGGTTACGACTTAACAGAAGAGGAAGCAGCCACGACATAACTAAGTCGTTGAGGAGAAATACACAGGAAGAATGGGAGTTTGAGTCGGCATGCGCTTAAGTCGGTCATATGGGCAAATGTATATGTTAAGTCGGCCTGTATGTATGTGAAATGTTAGGTCGGCGACGACCTAGTGGATTCTCTTAGGTCAGTATGCAGTTGAGTCGTGTCATTTGTTGCGTCGTATCTTTTAAGTCGTAAGTGTTGTGTTGTGGTGCAATTACTTTAAGTCGTGATAAGTCGTAAGTCGGCATGGGTTAAGTCAGTATGCTGCCGAGTCAATATGAGTCGTAAGTCTTGTGTCATGAGTCGGTCAGGTCTTGAGTCGTCTCGTCTTTAAGTCACATGAATGTAATGCCGTGTGAGAGCCTGTTGAGTCGGTGCCAACTTAGTTAAGTCGTAAGTCGTATGCGACTTAAGGGGCTATGTTGCAAACTCTATAAATAGCGAGAGTGTTGTACATTTTTGGGAAATTGATTTTTGAATAAAATTTCTTGTTGATTGCTGTGTGCTTTCTTCTAAAATTGGTAGTTGAGTGTAATCTCCTGTCTCCTCTTTCGGTTAATCGAGTGCGCTCGATTCAACGATCGTAGAAGCCGATTCACGGAATCTAGTGCGCTAGATCAACGTGCGAAGAATCGTAGATCTTTGAACACGGTATAGTGCGCTATCAACGTGTTTGAGATTACTAGAATTCGGTATCTTCGGATCAACGAATTCGGGCATTTTGGTATTCATCAATCCACCGATTGCTACTTTCACCGATTGAAGTTTATTTTGATTAATCCGCTGCGTCAGAGAAATATGTAAAAAATTTAAAAATCCCTATTTGAACCTTAGTATGCCTATGTAAACTATTAGTTTGCATTAGATCTAATCTACATTTTAAAATAATATTTCATTTTATTTGAAAATGATTATATTTATTTGTTTTATGATTTACTTTTTTAATATATCATATCTGTTCCTGAAGAATGGGAACAATATAATAAATTTAAGCATGATTATTACTATATATTTATACATACAAATACCAAGATTTATATCTATCACATGTGTGTATTATACTTATATAGATATAATAATTCATATACATATTAAGGGAATATAAATTCCTAAGTACATACATATGTTTAGATATACAAAATGTATATACGGTTTGAACACATACATTAGTACTACATTATATAGTTTAGACATATGTGTGTGTGTGTATCTGTGTGTGTATGTATATTATATATATATATATGTATGTGTGTAAATATATATAAATTGAAATAATTTACATATAAGAAAAATTAAAATAAATGTACTGAAATTTATTTGAATAAGTAAAAAATATTAATTAAATTAAGATTCAATATTTAAAATTTTCTAAAATCAAATCCAATTTTACTAATTCAAAAAATATTTATATTTAAAATAAAATTTGAATATTTTAAAATATTTTGAAATTCAAAATATCAAAATAATATCTTAATGTTGACTAGTTCAAATATATTAATTTTAATATATATATAAAATATTAATTTCGATCAAAATAAATATATAGACAAACTAAACATGTATATTTTTATATAATAAATAATATAATAATGAATTAATAATAAAATTATTTTTGGCATAATTTTTTTATTTCAAATCCATGAGCAAAGTTGGAAAAATGTTTAAATAAAAACGAAAATATACATACATACATACATACATATATATTGATTTTGCAAAAATTAATTTAGATAAAATAAATTTAATTTAAAAACTATTTATATAAATTAATATTTAGATAAAATATATTGATTTTATCAAAAGAATTATATTTTAATTTCTCAATCATTAACTAAAATTATATACGCGCGCACATATATACACTTGGCAATAATATGCATATATGTTATTGTATGGGATATATAGATTAGAAACAAAATTAGAATTACACCTTTGATTGATCCTGTCGTTTGTAATACTCAATTTGAAATTACCCTTAGAACTTTTGATTCACCCCCCAAACGAGCAATTCAGTGAGTGCAGCACCTTTTATTTGTATGTGAATGTTTGGAACAATAAGAAGTTCGGCCTTGAGATGATGAGGTTGGCAAGGAAGAACTTAGGGACAAGGTTCAAGAGTTAAAAAGGAAAAGAGTTTGGCATTGGTTGGTTTTATAGAAGAAGAAAAGGGAGAAATATCTACCACCTTTTGCTCAGTCCGCTAAACCATTTCAAACGCAGTCCAAGACCCTTTCTCCTACCCATGGCCAATGTACAAACATGGGTCAAAATAACTTCTAGCCCGTCCAATAATGGTTTTTATTTAAACTATACATACACATACACAACACACACACACACACACACACACACAGATATCTTCGATCGATATATGCACGTATGACATTTATATATACAAACAACTATTAGTGGAACCCAAAAAATTTCTATGAACCACTAAATTTCTTAAAAACTCCCAAGAAAATATGCATTAATAATTAATATTTCTTAAATATTGATTAATTTAATTATTTAATAAAACTTTATAAATCAATTAACTCGGGTTGAATTTCGAAGAATTCAGAGATGCAGTTGTGTGATTGAAAAATGTGAATTCAATAACGATTAATATTGAATAATTCAAATATTAACGTAAACACATTAGTTGATGGTGTGATATTTTGGCTGAACCCATCATTTGTTGGTCTTTTTGATAAAATCAAATTTTAGATCACCTTAAGTAGTACTATTAATAGACAATATAATATACACACATTCTCTTTGTCAACACTATATCACTTTAGGTTATATGGAGTTTGGCATCGGTCAAATCTCCAATATTATCCATATTTATCTATACAGTCCATTTACAAAGTTCTTGGTTCAATAATAACATTTATTATAAACCATTCTACTTTGGCCAGATATTTTGACTTTGAGTTCACTACAATTGACCTTAATATTAAATTCATACAACAAAGGAGACAAATTCTCTAAAGAACAGTACTTTACTTCCTACATTCAACTCAGAGCGGACTTAATCACTCGATGGTATCCACACCACGAACTAACTATAATCAAAATGGAGTATCCATATCAAAGTTCCATAGTATTCTCAAGTAGATAGAACTATGTAACATCGTCACACTAAGATTTCCTGCTTAACCTAGTTCTCATCAACCAACAGAAACCCTCATTCCAGTCATTCTACAGTTATTGTATAACTATAGGTACGTAACCGTTAGGCTTCTAGTGGTCATGAGTAATACACAGCTAACGTTTAGAGAGTGTTACGTAATCATGTCTTAACGGACGTATCAATATCATTCCTTAAAAAACCTTAACTAGGAATAATTAGAACAAAATTTTATTTTATATTATGATTAATTACTCATGATTGCAACTATCGTGACTATAATCACATAACATTTAATTTACGCATTTTCTTAGTTATATATTTTAAATTAATTACTTAATTATATATATCATTATATAACAAATATATAAAAGAAAACAAATCTAAATAACTTTTATTATGAACAAGATTAGCTGCATATGTAGATATATATACTGAATTACATAATTTAACCATTGGCTCAACCAGTAACATGAATATTAAGTCATGCCAATAAACATTTGTCCTTAAAAGTTCTTAGTCAAGGATGTATCAATAAGGGGATATTTGTACATTGGACATACTAGTGTTAGTAACATTATCTGCATAATGGACGATGATTTACTCATGACTGTTGAGGAAACTAAGAAGTTATGTACTTATTGTCAGTTTGAATGATTATAGTATAACTCATTGAGAGTCTTTTATAGGTTATTGCATCTAACTCAAATACAAGATCTTATGCAATGATATGCTCTAGTCTTTTAACTTGAGAGCTCTATAAATCTTATATGTGAAAACCTTACTTTGATTATGGTCAATTATGCGGTATTAGTTAATGTTACAACCATTTTATTGGTATTCCTTAAAGATATGAACATAAACACTACTCAAGGGAGGATTTATCACCTTCGATGCAAAAAGTTAGTGTTGTTACAATTGGAACTTGAGATGGATCATAAAGACCACAAGGGCAATATGTTTGATTGCCACTGTTAATAGATTGAACCAAGTGACTTTGAAGTTTTAATTTTACAATTAAATAAGGATATTAATAGAGTGTTGGTCATTGATCGATTTATATGTCCATGTGACATAGTGTCGATGAAGAAACAAAACATGTATAGTATATTATTGTTCAAGGTGCAACTTAAATGATTTTGAAGTAGGACTTCACCTAGATGATATATAAGCAACGAAACCCCTATCCACTACCGTGCTTCAGCTAAGTCACCTCTTGGTTATATGTTTAATTATTACTTTGAGCCAAGTTCACACCTGAGAGTCCCACGACTATGATTCTCGACGTTCTTCAAAATTAATTTGATGAGACAATTTAAAAATATGACAAACTACAATGGAGATATAATATAATAGTTGTATTATTATGTTTATTATGCGTGGATATTTATTTTGATTAATATATAATTGTTGTCTAATTTATTATTTAATTGATTATGCTTCGAAAATTAAACGAAATAGATATAGAAAATTTTATTTATTGTTAGGCTAATGTGGTCGAGCCTAAGGAGTGGGAGGGTTTCCAGCATGTGGAAGTTTGTGACTATACTTGTAAGTAAAGTAATAATATCGTATGTTATAAATACATGACTTACATCATTATTTATTGAGACAGAAGAACAAATGCCTAGCCTCCATCTTATTTTTACCTACATTTCCCAAGCATTGAATTATTACATATTAAAAAAAATTGGAACTATTTAGCAAAGATTAAGAAGAGATTCTCAAATAGGGGATATTTCCAGTTCTACATGATAAACCTAAGGCATGGTTGTCTTAACTAATTCTACTTAGTAATTATTCAATTTATATTCATGATATTATATAGTTTTTTCATGTTTATGTTTATGATTATGTTACTATTTCAAAGCCATTGAATGAATTTACGTATGTTTTAGCATTCAAATTTAGAAAAGTATATTTACTTCTTTTATTTTGATTCAAGTTCAGCAATTTATGGTGCAAAATCGGTCTAAACATATTTATAACATACAAGTTGTTTTAAACTTTATTTGATTCTGCTATTAGTATATACACATACTTTGACTTAGTATCAATTAGTGTTAAAATTAGTATCGGTAAACAAACAACATAATATATGTGTGTATGTGCATTGTGTACGTGCGTGTATACTTCTATGAATTTTATTCTAAAAATATAATGAGGTTTTATTTTTGAGTATAAATAATATATTATGTAAATATATTCATATGGAATTTTATGGTTTTACTATAAGTTACTTTGGCCAAATTAATTATAAAAGGAAAAGTAATTTTGCTAAGCGTTAAACTATAGGAAACTATCCAACTATAGACTATTAACTAAGTTAGTAGATCTTAAATTTTTAGGGATTTCAAATATAATTAGTAATTTTCCATTTACTTATGATGTTAAATAAATTCATGTTTTGAATAAATAAACAAAATCCCTACCCTATTTATAAGGTTGACTATTATATATATATATATATATACACATACATATGTATGTATGTATGTCTGTATGTATACACACATCTACATATGTATATATAGGTCTGTTTTATATGCATTTATATTAAACACCAAATATGTATACATATAGTGCTTGTTGTTACTATATATATACATACACACACACACACGTATATTGTTATAAATCTTAACAATGATGTGCGTGTATATCACCTAAACACTAATGTAATATTTAAATGTGCATACACCACCCATTATATCATTGGACATATGATGTTCATGATAATATGGAAACTAATATTATCAGTATTAATGAAATAAAATGTTCAAAGTTGATCCTGAAAGTCAAAAGTACCAGAAATATTAATCAGGATTTAAAAATATAAAGGAAATATAATAATAACACAACATGATCTTTTGCAAATCTTTATAAAAATTATTTTGAAATTTCTCCTTTACCACACTATGTAACTAATATTGGATGAAATGCATCAGGCAATGGGGTAAAAGGAGAAATTTTCAAAAAAAATTCTGTTAATTCATTATGAACTAGATATTTTAGAGTATTAACGTGGATAATATTGATAATATTAAATCATAAGTAAATGTTTTATTGGATGGTTTTGGTTTGAATTTTAAGAAATATTATATTATAATTGTATTGATAATGTTAATTTGATTTACAATGTCATTATTTGAATATAAACTTAATAATAATATAATTTCAAACGTATAATGATATATGTATATATATATATAGTTTCAATTTTGAATAATAAATATCTAAATGCTAATAATTAATAAGATGATTTTATTATAAATTTAAGCATAATTAAGTTCAAGTCAAATATTTGTAATATTATATAATAGTAAATTTAAATGCTTACGATTCATCTTAATTCAAATATCAGATATTAAATTCAAAAGAGTAATGCCTCAATTTTATAATTTCGATTGTGATATGTAAATATTATAAGGTCCGATTTAAAGAATGATAATATTAATATTATAAGGTCTAATTTAAAGTAACAAAAATAAGTTGCCCATGTGCTTAGAATTTCAATACAAACACTGTACATGTTGTGTAAAATGGAGTTTGTATGTAAATGATATACGTATTCAAAAACCCAAAGGCTATAATGTAATATATAATTTATCAGGGACTGAATGTTAGTTTTACCTATCTTCCGTATGAAACCCTACTCGATTTCCTTGAATTAATTCAACCGCCCAAGACACTTGGAGATGCTAAAACCAACATCATTGCCTCCTCATGCAAAGAGGAACCAAATGATGTAATCAGAACCCCACGCGATGCCTTGATTACTAACCCTAATCCTACTATCGATTATCCTCGCGATCGGGCTAAGGGGGTGCCCTAGAGGCAATTATGTAATTTTAATATATAAGGAACCATTATAGCAAATCTTGTTTAGAATGAAGTAAGCCTTTTGTTTTATTTTATTTTGTATTTATTGCTATATTGGGATATAATAATGTTATAATACATATATAAAATTAGAAAATCCTTTGGAAAAATATTTAGTCGGTTGCAATTACAAATGTTTTCTAACCACGAGTACAGAATCGAATAAAATGAACACTTGTACTTAAATGTTCCTAGTCAACAATTATCAAGAATGGATACATAATTCTCTCCATATGATGGACCGTTAATTACTCATGACTAATGAGGAGCATTAAGAGTTACATACATGCAGTTGTTTGGAACAATTATAAAACGAATCTCCAAGAATCTTCCATGGGTTTAAGTCAAATAGAAAATCTTACATGAAGATGTAAAGT
The DNA here is from genome assembly GCA_030765085.1 of Allium cepa. Classification (NCBI taxonomy): domain Eukaryota; kingdom Viridiplantae; phylum Streptophyta; class Magnoliopsida; order Asparagales; family Amaryllidaceae; genus Allium; species Allium cepa. The sequence goes on along the minus strand of CM060935.1, from coordinate 822,008,021 downwards.
GGTCTTTTGACTTGAGAATATTGTAAGTCTAAAGTGTCTAAATTATTGTGATGACCCGAAATTTTAGGCAATATCAATTTAATAATATTTATTAATAATTAAATTGGATTGATAATTTTATTTTATAATTTTAATTTAAATTAGAAAATTTAATCTTTTAAAAGCTAATAAATATTTAATTTAGTAATATTTATTATTATCTTTTATAACAATTTAAAATTGGTAAAATTTATCTTTCTAAGCTAATGAAAAAATATTCTATTTATAATGTATATATGTATATACATTTTGAATAGGAAGTTTGGTTTCAATCTAATAAAAATATTTTCAAATTATAATATATATATATATATGATTATATTGTGATTTGGAAGATTATGGTTGGATTTAATATAAAAATTTTCAAAGGCTATTTGAAATTTAAACTTTATATTTCTTAACAACAAAGATAATTTCTTATTTTATTTAAATATATATTTTTGCTTAAGTTTAAAATAAGATTTAACGAAATGTTGATTTCTTTTGTTTTAATATACTTTCTTTTTTAATAACATTAATTATTAATTTGTATATATATAAATATTCATAAATTAAGAAAGACATTAACTATTAATATTAAACGTAAGAAAAATTAATATACAAATGCATTAGGACGTTCGTAAGTTAAGAACACCCATGTAAATACAATTGTCACTTAAGTATCATGCAATAACACAAGTGGCGAAAACAATCTTTAATTAAAACTTAATTTTCTTAAATAAACTATGTTTAGAAAGAAACTGAGATTTTCAGTTAAAATCTTGTCATTCTTCCTTTTCTTCTTCTAAAAACCTGGAAACTAAATTCTAAAAGAAATAAACCGAAACCAAAATTCATAGATAATCAAACAATTTCAGCCTGTTCAAAATTTTCAATAGAGCTTCAGCATTTACTTGATTTTTCAACCTGAATCAAAGCATGCAGTAGGATCAACTCAATATTACATCAGCAATCAAGTAATTCAAATCATAGGAAGATTCATATCAAATTGATATGCATCAGTTCCAGGTTAAAAACATATGAACAGAGCCTATTCTCTGTTTAAATTTTAAGGTGAGTAAACATCCTTTAAAAACAGTTTTAAATCTGTTCATATGACCGTTCTATGAAATGAATGTTGTAGTAACATGATATAAAATGTTTACATGTATGATTTGGATATAAATGCATATATATATGTGTATAGTAGTGTATCCGTGTAATATCTGTAGATATGTAAATATAAGCTCTCTTGTCTTAGTTCATGCTTCAGATTTATTAGAAAAAATTTTCTATCTTCACATACAATTGATTTTAGACTAAGTTTTGAAAATGAAAAATGACTCTAGTAATGTATTGTCAATTTTAAATTTGTTTCAAAAATTTATATTAAGTATCCATCTCAAAAATTTGAAATTACAGTAATAAACTAATTTATGTCGAAAGTTAATGATTCTAAATTCATGATTTTAATTCCATAATGAGATCCGTTTGGGAAAACGATGAATTTAGGAAGAAGAACCATAATTTTCAGATAAGTAAAACGTGAGATATGTTGTAATGATCGATTTTGAGATTTTGGTCATTTGCCATCGATCGACGATAAGGGAAGGATTGAGATCCAGATTGGAGGTGGCCGGGGTATCGATGATCTCTGAAAAAATAGTATGGTAATTTACTGATGGCCGTTGTGGCCGGCCAGAGTCGAACTAGGGTTCGAAGTTGGATTTCGATTGTGGAGGTAGTCGAGATTGTTGCATCATCATTATTGAATCGAAATCTTGTGCATATGGGGGTAACGATGCTGGATGTCATGGCCAATTGTAGGTTGATTGGCATGTGTGCTGGAGGTCGGAGATGATGGCCCGCGTTTATTTTTCGATCTGATATGGGTTCTTGTTTTGATTGAGTTGCTCGATTTTTGTCTGGTTATCGACTTCGTGGTTCTGAAGGGTCGGTTTGCTTGTCGTGGTCGTCGGTAGCTGGGTGAGGGCCTGAGTGATGGTCGGCATTGGGCTATTTTGTCATGCACGTGCATGATGGTGATACGAGTATTTGGGTTTGTTGGTTTTGGGGAAGAAGAGATTGGCCCTGGGTTTTTCAGTGTTTTTCTCGTGTTCGACTGGAAGCGGGTGAGTTCGTGTGGTTGTGCGCGAGTGTGCTCAGGAAAAATTGAGTTTGTCTCTGGTTTTGTTGATTTTGGCTCGGGAACGATTTGATTCCAGGGTTTTAAACCAGTCCAGATCATTTTAAACTATAAATGAATTTCAAAATTTAAAGCAAAGTTAAAATTTAAAGCAAAGGTTTCAAAAGAAATTTCCAAGTATACAAACCAGTTTTAAAAGAGGTATGAATGGTTGAATTAGAGAATGATGTTTAAACAAATTTAACTTTAAAAGTATGGATTTTCAAAGTTATTTTTTTTTAAAATAGTTTGGTTTATATAAATATTACATTAAACAAAATTTTGTAAATTTGTCCCTAGATGTTTTCAAATAAAATGTAATTGTTGAAATTTAATATGATTAAAGTGAAAGGTATTTAACTTTAGTAAATCAAAGGATGATGATTTTGTATAAAACAAATTTAAGTTTTTAAATTTAATTTAAATGGTAGTTAAGAGTTTAATGTAGTAAATAGGTTGTCTTAATTTAATTAAGTCTTATAAACAAAAGTAATTAAAGTATAATTACTTAATTAACTAAGATGATTAATTTAGGTAATTAAATTAAGATAAATTAATTTGTGTAATTAATTAAAGGTAGTAGATTACTTAATTTAGGATTGATTAATCTAAGTAATCAACGGTTAATCAATTAAGGAATAATTAATTAATGGATGTAATTAGGGGCTAATTACTTAATATAAAAAAGATTATTACTTAATGAGGTAACTAAAGGAATTAATTACAAAATGTAATTAGTTGAATTACTGTGGTTAATTTAAGTTAATTAATTAAGTTTAATTAATTAAAGATAATCACTGGATGATTGGTTAAGTATAATTACTTAATGTAATTAATAAAGTTTAATTACATAGTGTAAGTAATTAATGGTTAATTACTGGATGTAATTAATTAAAGGGAAATTACTTGATGGAAAGTAATTAAAGTATAATTACTTAGTGGTAGTAATTAAGGGTTAATTACTCAGCTTAATTAATTAAAGGATTAATTAATGTAATTAATCAAGGAGTTAATTTAATTTAATTTATGTAAGTAAATAAAGAATGGTTAATTTGTTTTCCCATCTCTTTTTCTTTAGGGGTTATTCCTTTCCTGTTGCCTACTCAGTAGGAAATCGAATTCCAAATTGAGTCTTAACCCTGAAGTTCAACCTGTAGTTCTTCCTCCCAGAAGAACTTATCTTCACCTGTCAGTTTTGGAAACTTTTCAAAGAACCTTTGGTACTCATTTGAATCTGAACACTGCTTACTATCCACAGACAAAAGGTCAAACGGAAAGAGTGAACCAGATTTTAAAGGATTGTGACGCCCCACCTCTATACCCACGCTAGCCAAGAACATTTCGGTGAATGCTGTCAACTAGCACGGAGAATAAGGCTGTTGAGGAGCGACCATCCATGTAATTGCTTTGTGCGAGCATCGATATGTCAGATAGTATAACATGCAATACTTTATCAATAGGAAATCCGACATACCGACACAAACTCAAAGCTACTACACAGTGGCTATAATATCTTCGGAAACAAATACAGAAATAAACATAACATAAATCAGTCACAGATAATTCATATCACAAAGGCGGAAGAAGATATGAATATATAATTAACACATGAAAGTGTATATCAGAGTAATGGTCAAAAAGATCCACAATAATACAAAATAATAGCAACATGTGCTATACAAAAGAATACATCAATGAGTCAATATCTCAAGAGTATACAACAAAAACTACTAATCTAAGTAGTAAGCAAAAGGTCAGGGTAATGGATCCCTGGAGAGAAGTCAAGCAGAAGCACCTGTAACATCTCGGTCTGACCCGAGTATTATTTAATAAGAAAATAATAAATGGATCAGTCTAACTATAAATATCAGATGAAACGATATAAAATGAGAGATATGACTAAACACATAATAATCACAATGCCAAGCTGTGATATATATAAGCAGTTGAAAATCATCAAGGGATTATTCAATGTCAAAAATCTACACAAGAATCAAAGAAATGTCATACTCCTTATTTCGTTCATCAAACCACAATTATTGACGATTATATCAAAGTCAATCACAAAAGTCAATGACACACAAATTCACCAATGCACAAATATTGATAAAACTTATCAATGGAAATCACGAAAATTGGTGAAGCATAAATTCTAGAAATCATCTCAAGAAATCCAGTCAATGACACACAAATTCACCTATGCACAAAAATTGATAAATCATATCAATAGAAATCACAAAAATAGGTGAAGAAGAAAATTCCAGAATTCGACACACGAAATCCAGAAATCACACAAAATAGGGGGGAAGGCCTATCACACGAAGGGAGCATGAAAACTCACCAACAGCTGTAATACATGAACGAGAAGCTATCTCATGGTAGCTAGCCATTAATTTGACACACGAATGGTCCGAAGACCTGACACACGAATGGTCCGAAGACCGTGGGTTGCTACCCCACCAAATTGAGTCGAAACTCCACAAAACGGGGTTTAGTCTCCCTCGCAGACAAAGAGACATCGCACATTGCTAGTCTAAATCACAAAAAATGATCGTCATGATCATCGAGAAGTGTCAATTACAGTAAGCTAGTAAATATATGAGCTTAGCTTAATGTCCCATAACCACTAGCTTAACTTAAATATTTACGAACAAATTGTAGATCTCCACTAGAAAATTGTCACAAGAGATTCAATCGAACAAGTCCAAGAATTAACCGGCGAAGTAAACGCAAGCGTTTCATACCACTTGTTTTACCAAGCCGTTTAATTAGATTTCTCATACAAGTGAGGTAAAGGTTTGTATATACTAATAGATTGGAAAATGGTTTTATAAACGAATTTGGTATTAAAATAGAATTGAAATCGTTTGAGGAAAGAGTTTTGATATTTACTACTAGTATTGAAACCTTTATATTTTTAAAGTGACAAAACACGAAAATGATTGTAGAACAATCAACCACCAAAATTCACATTCAAAGACGTGAATAAAAATCCAAAGAAATCGATCCGAATCCATCAAAATGGGTATTCCCAAAAATTCCAAGAAGAGAAGTCATTAAAGTTGTAGCAACAACGAGTGGGAAATAACACGAATCGATGGAGTTTGGAAACCAAGCAAAAACATGCACAAATAGGCACAATAAGGCAAATTGGTGCAGGTCAGTCGACTGACACAAAGGTCCAGTCGACTGAACCAGAAGCAGGAAAAATAATTTCCTGCAGTCAGTCGACTGACCTAAAATTTCAGTCGACTGAATGCAGGAAAACAGAGGACCCGAGCCTCTGTTAGCTGCCTTCGGAATGCCTATGTGCTACAGCCAGTCGACTGACCCAAAGGTCCAGTCGACTGACTGGCACCAAGGCTGTTTTCTTAGCCTATGAAATGAAGATGCAATCTTCATCAAAATGCAATCGAGCGAGCACGGTCACTAAGGGTTTATGCAAATCGACTACCCGGTCCAATAAGCTCTTCGATGCATCACCAAAAACAAGTTCAAACAACAAAGCTATGATTTTTGAAGATTGGAACTCAAAACACTAAAATTTGGAATGTTCACAAAACCTATCCAAATCAAAATCAAATACACATGAATATGTGTTAGGAATTCATACCTAACAATCAAAGATAATCATAGACCTAGATGTGAGATTAAAATTCTCACCTTTTTACCAAAATCAAACAAGAAGAAGCTTGAAAGCAAATGGAGAATCAACCTCTCTTCAACACAACCCAATTGAGCTTGGATCTAAGCTCAAAAACAAGAACATTCCAAAAATTAGGTTTAGGAATTTCTGAAATTGGTAAGAGAATAAGTTGGAGAAGAAGAAGAGAAGCTTAACAATGGGTTCTTCTTGAGTTTGGAGCTAGGAATTTGATTTGCAAGAGAAACTAGGGTTTTGGAGTTTTAATTTCCAATCTCTCCCACCATTAAAGCTAAGAAAACTGAAAAGAGAAGAGAATGAGGGTGAATGGGGAAGAGTGGCTCAGATTTGAGCATAAGTAAAACATAGGGCTGAGCCCAAAAACCAAACCCAAAGTGAAAAGTAGCAAAAATCAACTTTCTCCAAACATATCGAAGCTTATACTCAAAAAGGCCGCAAACGGCATTTTAAACTCAATGGGAGTGGTCCCGAGTCCTAATTCGACCGTATGCAAAAAGTAGCTTTTCGGACTAAAATCCGACTAACGATGAAATATTTAAATAAAATATTTAAATATAAAATCGATAAATATGCGGGTTGTTACAAGGATCTTCTTCGTTCTTGTGTTCCTGATTATGGAGGATCTTGGAAAGATCATCTCCATCATGTTGAATTTACCTATAATGGCAGTTTTCAGGTATAATTTCAATCTTCTTTTTCATCTTGTCTTAATCCATCTCATTCTACCTTGTTTTCCTTGTTTTTCCTGTCTCGTTCCTTTTCAGGGATGAAAAGTGTCGAGTGGGGGAGAGTGTAACAACCCATAATATTGTAAATATTTTTAATTAAATTTTTCTTTGAAGACTTTGATTTTTAAATCATTTAAAAGTGAATTTTTAGAGTTTTCCAATGTAAGTTTGGAATTTGTTTATAATTTTTTTTCCAAATTCAATAAAATAAGCAATTTTTGAAATATTTTTATTTTGGTCAATTGAAAGTCAAAGTTTGACCACAGTTGAAAATTTTATATTTTAAATTCTTATCGTTTTCTTTTAAAATGTATTTTATTTTGATATTAATTTTGCTTTTCGTTTCGTAAAGTTCCGTTTTATACTTTTAAATTTGATAACTTTCAGCGTTTTACACGCGATTATTTTCAGAAAAAATTATCTATTTTATATTTTTATTTTTCTACCTCAATTCTATTTTTCTATTTTCAATTTTATTTAATTTTTCCATCCTCTTTTCTATTGGATTTTGTTTGGATTTTTAGATTTGGAAATTCAAATAGATTATGTTACTTTTCTTGGATAGGAAGTTAGGCCACTTCATTTTCTAGCCTTTCATTTTCCTAGCCACTCATTCCACATCTCTAGCCGTTCACTTTGGAAACCCTAGCCGCCTCCTCTTTTGTAAATCGCGTACAAGTTTCTCATCTCAAATTCATTTGCGTGAAAAAAATAAGCAAGTTCTATGGTTTCTCCTTCCTCTTCTTCTTTTTCTATTTTCTTTTTCTCCTTTTCTTTGCTCAAGCTATGCTCGGCCTCCATCCTATAGCCAACCTTACCACCTCTTCACCACCACCATGACCGACCACATCACCTTCTCGTCTCCACCAAACCAAGAACGAGAACACCATGATGCCATACATCACCAAAAGCATGTTGCAAACATCCCTAGCCGAGCCTTGTTCTATGTATCTTCCTCCTCTATGGCTTCGGCCACAACACAAGACAACTCCGCCTCCTTGTTTGCCACGACCACACCACCCTAGCTATGACCTGATGTGACCAGGATGAACCATGTAGCCATAGGGCCGATCCTATGTTTGCTTGTGTCCTTCCAATCTCCTTGCCTTTTAGCCTTCCATTGATTTGTAACTCATCATCTCTTCATATTCCAAGCCTTAGCCGTGCCTTGCATGATCATAACCGAGCCTATGTTGCACAAAACCATCATAACCAAGCCATGTATTGATGTGGTCAAGCCAAAATACAAAGTGGCCAAGCCCACTTGTTGGTGGAAGCAAGGTTATGTCATTTTGACTCATATTCTTTTCATTGTTTTGATTCTAATCATTGTGTTGAAATTATATACTTATATTTACGATATTGTGTTGTATACAAGATTGGATCATGACTCTTCATTCAGTCAAAAATATAGTCGTGCCTTATTATGCTTTTTGGAGTTTCAGTTGTGTATTTGCATTGTTATCTTCAGCTTTAAAAAGGTGAGTTTATCACTCTCGACATACGTACTTTTATAATTGTGGAATGATGACAAGTGAATACGTAAAACTTATGTGTTATGTTCATACATGCTTGTGATATATTTATATGATGTTAAATGCTGTTTATATACCTGTTACATCATCTGATATGATATTATATGCTATACTGTCATTTTATTTCCTGTTTATCACACTGCGAGTTCCCTATCACTATAGGTTGAAATGATACATACTCGAACGGACTTTAGAATAAGGAAAAATCATTATGAGCTGAAATGATAGTCTCAAGTGATTTCTATTGTATTTGATTTACTTGGTATTGCGAGTTTGAAATGATAGAACCTGGATTTTTCTTTTTAAATTACCGATTGAAATGATACATATCCGTATCACTTGACCTAGGTTAGAAAATATTATACAGTCCCATGGTTAATAATTTTAAAAATAATGTTTTCCTAAAAATTATTAAGTATTTTGAATATTTTGAATATATGAAATTTTAGCTTAAATATTTTGATTTGATGATTTAAAATATAAAAAGATTTGGTTTTCTATAAGCTGGAATTTTATAAATCTATTATTGGTTTTAAGTTGAATTTAAAGATTTTATTTATGATCAATATTTAAAAAATTAAGTTTGATTAATTTGGAATCTTAAATCTTACCTAGTAATTTTAATAAAGGTTATTTCCTGAAATGGACATGTTTTGGATAATAAATAATGTATTTTGAATTGGTAAAATGAAATACAGTTTAAATTGAGCATATGGTAATAAAATTTATTTACTTGAAATCATAGTTAATTGCTGTCTAAATGAATAGATTTATAAAGAGAATTGGATGATTATATTAACTATGATAAAATATTTTATTTATGGTTATGATCTGCAAAAACAAATGATTATGATTTAAATGGAAAAATGTAACTTAAAAATGACTTAACTTGATAATTGGAAAAAAAATTTGGCATGGCCGACGGTTTTATAGTGGACCGATCACTTTTATTACTAATGCAATAAGGTTGAAGTACAGGAGTAAGGTAGAGACACCTTAGCTACTATGATTGAGAAATAAATAAAAAATACAGCACATGAGTATGACAGACACGTCACATCTACTAATACAAATAACAAGACTAGTTTTCCTCCGCAGATGAAGAATCACCTACGCCCACATCATCCCTGGAAGAATCCAGAGAAATACCCCCAAGAAGACCTAAATAGGGGCGAAAACGAACAGCAAGAGAAGGATCAAAACAATCAATGTCAGAAGAGTATATAAAAGATCGATCCCAGGCAGAATCAGCTAGAAGAACAGAATTAATCGCAGCATTCGTACCATCCATGTCAAGAACCAAGGAATCTTCAGAAATACAATAATAAAGGCAACGAAGATCCAATAAGTCATCAGATACATATCTAAAATAGGTGTCATCCAGAGGGTTGAATCCCATATCAGTACGAAGATCAACCCAACAATGTTCAGTGTCAGCCCAAACAACGAGCGGCGGAGAGAGAACCGGTTCAGTAGGGAGAACTGAAGGAACATCACCAGGATCAGGGGAAGCAGGACGCACTAAGGAAAGGGAAGGACCAGAGTGAGACGCAACCAGAGAGGCTTTGGGAACCCATTTTCTTAGCGGAGGCCTAGGCAGAGGAATCTTAGGTGCAGCAGCAGGAACTACAGAGCGCACGCAGGCAGATGCAATATGACCAAATGAATGACAGGAGGAACAAATGTCAGGGACCCATCCATAACGGACACGAACATCCACCACGTGACCAACAGCTAGCTGAACGGGAATAGAGGTAGGAAGAGGCTTATGGGGAGTAATCTCAATTAGGGCCTTGGCGTATACAAGCTTATCACGCGCAACAGTATTAGAGTAGAAACATTTCAATTTACCTATGTTGCATGCTAGCCGATTCAAGCCAAGCAACGGTTGTAAAGCAGATGGAATTTGGGAGAAATAAACCCAAACAGGGATAGAAAAAACTTGGTCACGAACACTTGCCACCGTCGGAGACCAGGGGGTAATAATAAAAGGTTGTCCATCAAAGAAGGAAGGCTCAGACTCTAGAACACGACTACGTTCCTCAGAGGAGGAGAACAATAGGTAGTACAAGGAATCAACCAATTTAACTTTAAGCCCACCCTGAAGTCTTCAAGCCCTACGACAAACAGCAGCCGCATCATGAAGACGATGTTTAGGGTCCAAAAAGAATCCAACTACATATCCTGACCAAAAGTCCAAACCGGCTTACATAACACAGGGGGGAGGGATCATCACTCCATTTTCCTCAACAATGTCGAAATCAACTGGTTCATAAACACCCGCATTACGGGGCATGGATGTAAAAAGTGAAGACCATGTTCTGGGTACAGGTGGGCATGGAGCAGCATGGCGACACACGTTAACAGCAGAAGAGGCCTTAGAATTGGGTAATTGTGCAACAGCGTTCATGATATCTCCAGGATTTAAGTCATTGTTCACTGGAACATCAGTGGCAAAGGCAAAAGAGCCACTAGCTGTACCAACATTGGGGTAGTCAGGGGAAGGCCCAGGACACACCAATACAGATGGCAGCACAGTAGAAGCAGTATACAACGGGGAGGCCTTGCCTTTAACATTGATGTTAGCTCCAGATCCCACTTTAGCATTATTACAAACACTAGACGTGCTACAATCTGGCACAACTTTGGCATTGTTTCGAACAGATTGTGAGCCACTAACTGAACCAAATTTGGCGCAATCAAGCATAGCCGAGGGAGCCACAGGACTAGCCTCGTTGTATTCACAGTCCTTAACCACAGGACTAACCACAGAAGCCGACACAAGGTGCCCCAAATCGAAACAAGATTCAACAACGTCACTTACTTTGGATCCAGACAATGGGAGGGAAAGCGGAGCACCTGATTTAGACGTTGCAGAATTCACAGCAGCAAGACTAGTTGCTACAACATAAGCATCACTCGAACGGTGGCAGGATGTTGTAGTTACGAGGGACTGATTGATTGCAGAGAGGGGAGGAAATTCTTTGGACGAGAGGAGGTCAGGACGAGAGTCATCTTCAGAAGCCATGGATCTGAAACAACGTCCAGAGCGAGTTGATGAGGGGGTGGGGAGACGCTGAGAAATAGGGGAAGAGGACATGAATCACGAAGATGAAGAATACAGGGGAACGCCTTAGCCTAATCGCCTGGAGCCATTGATTTAGTTTTCAAATGAAAGTTTAAGTTAATTTAGTGATAGAAATATCTTATTTATGAGATGAATATTTTAAAATAAAGTATTAAGTCATTGGTTAAAAATAAAAGTTAAGTAATAATGTGCTTTTGACTTAATAAACGAATTATAGTTTAATTTGGATAATTGCTGATAAAATTTTATTTTATTAAATGATATCCAAACGAATATTTTCTAAAGCTCAAAAAATGGTTTTATAAGTTAAAACGGCTAAAAATTTGAATGTGGCTGAAATGTTATTATAAATCTGGAGTTAGTATTAGTAGCACTTCAGAAATGTTGTGGTTTAAGATAACAATTGCTAAGTGCTATCAAATTCTGAAACTTAACTATATTCTGAAATAATAATAAAGCTACTGCAGCACTTTATAGTGCTGTTGTCGCTGAGTGTAAGCTGTTTTGCAATGCTAGTAAGCTACTACAACACTTTGTAAGTGTTGTTGTTGCTGAGTGTAAACTGTTTTGCAAACTACTGCAGCACTTTGTAAGTGCTGTTGTTTCTGAAAGCAAACTATTTTGAAATAATAACTAAATACCTACCGTAACATTTTGTAAGTGTTGTTGTTTCTGAATTTGACAATGTTTTTGAAATACTAGTATATCTACTGTAACACTTTATAAATGTTGTTGTAGATGAAATTTACAATGTTTTGGAAATTCTATAATTAAATGAATGAACTTAGAAACGCTACAACTTTAAAAAGAATATCATTTGACATTGAATTTAAATGGTTTAATGAATCTTATTTTGAAGATATTAACATTGAATTTAAATGGTTTAATTAAATATGTTTCAAAGTGTTATGATTTCAAAGTATTATGGTTTCAAAGTGTTTGGTATCAGAAGTGTTATAACTTTGGAAGTACTAAGGTTGTGGAAATAAATTTATTTGAAATTGAATTTATTAAAGAATTTTCTTTAAATACAGTGATTTGAAATCATTGAAATTGATGATTTAAGAATATGACTTTATAACCTGGTTTTGGTTTAAGATGATTTAAAAGGGAATATTTAAAGTTTAAATAATTGAAGGTAATATTCAGTGATTTGGAAGGTTGGGTTTTATTTAAAGATATCCTATTTGATTTGGTTTTGAAATGGAAATGATATATTATTCATTTGGTTTTGAAATGGATATGATATATGGTTTTAAAGTATTAACTATTTTGAAATAAATATCCATGGGTTATAATAACGTTGGGTTGTTAAAGAGACCAGGATCAGAAGTTGTCATACTCTCTACCAACTCCGAAAACCACTTTAACAACCGTGTACGCGGTGGAGATTCCAGAATGAAGTAGGATGGTGGCGATATCCTTTGAGTTATGAACGTGGACCTGACTCTCGTGAGTTGGCTTAAGGTGGATAAAACAGAAGCGATCACGGGCCTATGAGATAGCTTCTTTGATCAGACACACTCTTTCGATATTATATTTTGACTTTGAGATTGATTTGGTGGCCACTTTTGATTTTTGATTTGGGAGTGTGGCTCGAGGTGGGCGGTAGCTATGCGCTACGCATTACCACCAGCTCGTGTGCGTAATTGGTATATCTACCCTGGCATTGCCTTGTCGTGCCATGTCACCTACCCTATCGTGCCTTGCAGGAGTTTGGTTTTCTTCCGTATCCCGTGGAGTATCCTCTGGTGGCTTCCCGATTAGGAGGGACTATGATACTGGAAAGACTACTCGGACTATTACGTATTAAGGGGGATATGGGAAACTCCTTAATGCTATTTTAAATTAAGTTTATTTTGCTATAGACATTATTATAATAGCGAAATATTACTACATAATAAATAGTTTAATGGAACCTTAGAGGATGGGCGGTCCCAAGCATCCTTTAAGTTACTTGTAACTTTCTATTACAGTTCACTTGAGTTGGTTTACATTGTATAAGTATGTATGTTCTGACTCAAGTGTTTTGTGTATTTGCTTTACGCTCGGGTCAGACTGAGTGATACAGCATTAGAGACTCACCTTCGGAGTTGAAGCTTTGTTTGAAGATCCAGCTATCTGTTTTGCATTCAGTTATCCAGTTGATTTCAGTTATTCTATCGATTCCGATGATGTATTCATATTGGTACTTGATTATCATATTAAGACTTCTGTTGTCTCTTGTTACTTCTCTTCTAACTTGTTTAACTCTGATGTATTTATATAGTAGCTTCACGAACTACTATCTCTTTGCTTCCACTGCATTATATTACTCTGTGTTTGTGATCCGTGATTTATTTAAATACTATATATTCTGAGTTTTGCCAAATTTAAATTAACAATCTGGTATTTTGAATTATTCAAGTCAGGCATATGTGGATTTATTGTCGATTTGAATGGTCCAAAATAGTGGGTCGTTACAATATCTTACCTAAAAGGGGAATTCGTACTACGTTTGAAATTATAAGGAATTATCTTTTGATACGTATTGAAATAGCTAGTGCAAAATATGGTAAATATCCATGTTTTATACATTCCTTTTAGGTGTATTCCTTGTTATTTAAACGCTACACTTTTATTTATAAATCTGAATTTGATAATGTATAGAAATTCACATTGAAACACGCTATATAATTCAGTAAATTAGTAATATTACTTAAATTCCAACAATTTGTAGTGGTAAATCAATTTACATTTTTATTTACAAAAGCCATTTAAATTTAGAAATCTTGAACTATGTAACAACCCGTAAATTAATCGTTTTGTATTTAAAAAAATTTGAATATTTAAGTAATGGATTTTAATAACCAAATAAACATATTTTAAATATTAATTAATGATACTAAAATCAATTCTTAATTTTGTTTACCAAAATAAATAGTTCAAATAGAAATAGAAAATGCGACCGAAAAACATTTTCCGAAATTTCGACTTTTCGGCTTCAAAAGGTCATTGGAAACGTTGTGCACATTTTTTTATCACTCATATACCCATGCACACACATGCATGTGTGTCATATGTAGGTTAATGACAGTGTTAAAATAAATAATCCATGTATAGAATAAAATAAAACGAGATTTGACCTAAAAATATAAAATAAAACTTATGTAACTTAAGGAAGTCCTTAACCATAACCTAAGCTAGCTTAGTTAGTACACAAGGCACGATTAAGGGGGGGGCAAGAAGGGTGTGTGCGCACCTATGAGCATGGAGAGCCATGGCCTCTATGTCTCATGACAACATTTAGCATATTTTAATGTTTTAATTAAATTAAATTAAATTAATACTTCACTTTTTGCCTATAAATACCACTACAATACTTTGTTCTCACTTTACATATTCATTTTCATTTTCATTTCTTATCTCTTCATGTTCATGAACACTTCCATGGATTCTAAGAGAGATTCCAAAATCAAAAACTAGTGAATACACTATCAAACATCAATTTAAACTGCATATATACACATACAAACACTCATATACTCAAATCAAGGCCATTTCCACCTAAAGACTCCAAGGCCAAGCTTTATATATCCCAAGGCTGAACCTAACTCAACCCATTAAGCGATCAAAAATCTAAGCTAAGGTGTCATGAGGATAGTTCGTGAGTTTGGCAACTTGCCGTAGTGATCCGATTAAGTTAGAAGTGTTTTTGGTGAGTAAAGCTTTCACCTTTGAACCATAAAGTCTAAACTATATTCATGCCTATATTTATAGCTATTAAATGCTTACTATATCATTATATGAATAATTTTGTTGATGGTTTGGTTTATTGCTTGAAAGTAAGTCGTTTTAGAAAGTTAGTAAGCGAAGCATAAGTTATATGAAAATCTAGTAGTTAAATCAATCCTGTTGTATAAATGATTGATATATGTTTTATTATTGTAAGTCATCATGTATGTATGCTCATTCCCCTGTTATGTGATGTATGGTTGTGTTGAGAATGTCATATGCCTGAATTCCGAACTGCCCGTATAGCGATAGTCGCTATATCGGCACTTTCAAAAATCACCTTTTATCGAAACCGTTTGGTTTCATTATCGTGCTTGGAATTATTTTACAAGTTAAGCAAATTTTTAATGATGTTTCCAAAAATAAGTAACTATTTTAATAATGATTATTTCATTTAGTTAATTATTTAGTCAACTATTTAATTTAATAAAGAGTAAGGTCAACTAATTAATTTATTAATGAAGTGTTTTAAATTTAACCACTTACTTAGTTAATGATGTTTTAATTTTTCTTAATCATTTTATTTAATGATATTTAAGGCAAATTAATCTTTGGATAATGATGGATTAAGAACAATTAATCTATAAATTAATGATATTTTAAAATTAATTAACCCTTTTTAATTAATGACTTTTATGAGTTAATAAATCTATTTAACCTTAAATAAATATTTTCTTAAATAAACATTAAATTGATTTATCGCTTTTAAATAATGATATTTAATAATTATTTAATTAATCTAATTAATTATATTAATAATAAATTGAACTAATGATGTTTTAAAGGAAGTTTACCCCTTTTTAATTAAAGGCTATTGAAGTAAATTAATTAACTAGTTAACAAAGTTTTAAAGTTAATTATTCAATGTATAAGGGTATTTTAAGTTGTTAAATCATTTTCATAATGATGTTTTAAAGTTAATGGCCTCTTTGAACAAAGTGTTTTAAAGCTAATACTTGTAACGTGAAACCAAGGATGAATTTGGGTTTTTTAAAAGAAAAGTTTGAATTGTTTATGGAAATGAATTAATTTCCATAAAGCGATTCACTTATATAGAAATGATTTATTTGTATAATTAGCACTAGATATCAAAAAAAGTAGATTTGTCACTATTTCGAAAGTTAAGAATAATCATGAGACATAACTTTGAGGTGACACTCCCTTGACTTGTCCGGTATTATTGTTAACCATGAAATAGTACAAGTTTGAATTCGATGAGTGGTGATATGTATATAAGAATTAATTTCCATATACAATCGTTTTATATCCTCGATAGTTGATTCCTCAGCCATCAGTTACTTTAGCTTCTTTATTATTGTCATTCTAAGATGATTTGTTGCTCCTTGAGATTTGTTAATCCTTTATCGGTAAATGACTGAACCCAAAGCACGAAGGGCTATCCAGCTATGTGGGGTTTCTCCCATCAGGGTATTTTTACATCTCATCTAGATGAGGTTCATTTGCGCATTAAGATGTGAAGTACTCAGATACTCGATAAGTTATGGCAGGGTCCGGCTGGTACATTTTCGAGAAGTGTCATGGATTATATAAGCATCTCAAAAGTATATTACTTGAAGTGTACTCCAAGGGACCTTCCTAATAATTTGTTGGAGAATTTCCATTTCTTATTGATTCGAACCTTCAAATTTATCTCCTTATTTGCACCAAAAAGAGTCAACCACTCTTAGTGGTGTTTAATTACCATTCTTCACATTTGGATGTTGATTTATATGAGACTAAACCCGTTCCATGTTCAGCGGCATGGTCTCACATATTTGTGTTTAAATTTCACACCCATTGTTTTACAAGTTTTACTCATACTAGACATATCGTCTGACCCGAATTGTTTGTTTCCATAAACTCTCGGGTACTCATTTTATTTGAGTAGCCCAAGAGTAGGAGGTCTTTGTTGGGCTCTTTTGAAGATGGCATCCAAGCAGGAGGCTTTCATATTCTTAGTTATCTATTCCGATGTATTACCTAGTTTGGTAAGTACATTTTGTTTCAGCATTTGTAATGGCAGGATGTTAACCTAAGCTGATTTGTATTAATTTTCTGTAACTCCGATAATGTGACGACCCAGAATTTTGGGCAATATCAATTTAATAATCCGTATTAATAATTAAATTGATTTGATAATTTTTCTTTATAATTTTAATTTAAATTGATAAATTTTAATCTTTTAAAGGTTAATAAATATTTAATCTGGCAATATTGATCAATATCTTTCTAACAATTTAAAATTGATAAGAATTATTTTTAAAGGCTAACAAAATTTTATTCTTTTTATAATATATATATTTGGTATATATATTGTAAATAGAAAATCTTTTGTTTTAAATAAGAGATGAATTTTCAAATTGTAATATATATGTATGTATGTGTTATAATTTGGAATAGGTAAATAGGCACAAGGAAGAAGTTGCAAAAAAAATTAATTTCAGGGACGACAAGTTTGCTATTTAGTCTGAAGGACACTTTTTAGTGTAAACTGAAAATGATTGTTACAACTATCATTCTGTGAATTACACTAAAAAGTGTCCTTCAGCCTAAAAAACAAACTTCTTGTCCCTGAAACTAAATTTTTCTCTAACTTTTTCCTTGAGCCTAAAAACCCCTAATTTGGAATTGTTTTGAAATTTAATATAATCTATCGATAATTCATATATGTATGAATATATTGTAATTTGAAGCTTGGTTTTAAAATTTATATTTTTCAAAGGTTAATTTAAGATTAATTCCATTATTTTCAAACTATAAGATATTTTAAATATGATAGTTTGAAAAGGGTTTAATCAAAGTTTTATTTTTGTTTTCTTTAAAAGTGTTTAAATTAAAATAGTTATAAATATATATAAAGTTATCAATAAACTTTCTTTTTTAAAAAAATTATCTCTTAAAAAATAAATATAAATGTTTTAGATTTTTAAATCCATGTATAAGAATTTATTTGTATTATAATTAGTTTTAGAATATTTTCTTTAAAAAGTAAATTTATATACACATATATAAGTATTTATTAATAAAGTGAATTAAATAAGTAAGCTTATATTAATATTTAAATTAAATGAAAATTTAATTAAAAAAATACTTAAGTAACATGTGTAACCATGTTAGCTCATCTTAATAACATATGTAAGGCAATTAAGTTATATATGTGACAAGTGTAAATTCTTGAAAAACAAGTGTCTTCATTTTAAAATTTACTTTCTTTAATTTTAATAAACCATAACATAATTCATTTTAAATAAAAAATTTCATCTCTTCACTCTTCTTTCATTATTTCTCAGCTGAAAACAAAGATAATTTCAAGTTTGAAAACCTCTCAAACCAAAATTCAATGATGTAAACATATTCCAAATCTAAAGCTCAAACCAGAAAATTATTTTCAAAACCTGAAATTGGAAATCAAAAGCAAAAGAAAATCTGAATTAAAAACTGCAACCTTCAAATCTACTGCAATTCAAATGGAATCAAGATCAACTCAGCAAGTTTCAACCTTTAGAACTTAAATTAACAGGCATGCGGAGGGTTTTAACAGCAAAGCATGGGAAAACAAGTTCTGTTCACTGTAAATTTCTGGTGAGTAAATTTTTTAAAAACAGTTAATCTTGATTTATCTTAAGTGCATGTGTTGATCTTGGATTGAATTGAATCCTATAGTTCGAAACTTATCTAAATTTGCAAATATATGTATGTAAGCATGACAGTATATGTTGATATTTTGTTATCTGTTTGATAAAATCTGTGACTTTTGTTTTCAAAAATCCAAATTTCTCAATTAGATCCATATTAGCCTTGAATATGTGAATGAAATTTGCTTGAGAATGTATAATGAAGATCACAAAAATAGTTTCATGATTTTAAATGCAACAGATAATTATAAAAAGGGGATTAACAGAGAAACTAAAATTTTTGTTAAAAATCAACTGCCTTAAATTCTAATTTGAACTACATGCATGTACTCATGATGGAAAGTCGTGAATTTTGATATGCATTTTGTAATTTTTAGTTGGTTAATTCTTGCGAATTCTGGGGTTGAACGAATTGGGTGTTTTGGGTGATTGCCGATGAACGGCGTGGCGAAGTTGATCAATTTTTGGTCTGGAGGTGGTTCGATCGATGGCGAGCTGGGAAAAATACTAGTGATTTTTCTTATGGGCTGAGGTGTTGGGATTCGATCGAACTAGGGTTTTAGCTTGTTTTTGGTTCGGTTTGGCTGTCGAGTTAATTGCGGCATGTGTAGTGGACCGGAGGCGATCGCGTGTTAGGGGATGGAGGCTTGGTGTTGCGGCGGTGCTTTGGAAGGGTCGCTGGTGTTTCCGGTGGTGGCGATCATCAGTGGCGATTGGTTTTTGTAGTCAAGGTTGCTGCATTAATTCGAGCGTAGGATCAAATTTTGATTTGTGGTAGGATTTTTGGATCTGGGTTGAGGTACAGGTTGTCGAAGTCGTGTAGGGTTGGTCGGCGATCGGATAGATGATCAGAGTCGCTTATTTGGGTCGCGCACGTACACACGTTTACGTTGTGCACTAGAAAGTATGGTTTGGGGAAGACGAGTTGAACTCGAAGTGTTTCTCGTGTTATTCCAGTAGTCGACTCGAAGCAGTTGAGGGTGGTGAGTGACTCGAGGCGAGCACGAGGTTTGTAGGTGATTATCTCGAGTTTTAGGTGTTTGCTAATCTGGATAGGGTCGGTAAAAATAAAAGATAAAGTTTACATATTTTAAAACTTGTTATTTCGAATAAATAAAATCAAGCCTAAGTTTTTTTTCAAAAGAAAATAAATATACAAGTTAAAAACTTGTTCTTTTGAAGTAAAAGTTAATCGATCTTTTAAAAATGTAAATTGAATTTATTTTTAAATTTAAAAGTTTAAGATGATTTCTCTTTGAAAGTAATTAACTTCATTAAATTTTGAATTTTAAATTTAAAAAGGAATGTTTTGAATTTGAATATTTAATCAAAGTTTTAAGTAAATTTTTAAGTAATGTTTTAAGAACTAAGTTTTCAAATTATATTGGAAATGAAAAGTTTAAATTAGATGATTAAAGTGTTTTAAATTTCAAATTGATTTCTAAATGCTTTATCTTCAAATAAGGCTATTATTATAATTTTGTAAACCAAATTAAATAATTTGCCTTTAAGTTAATAAGATTTAATTTATTCAAATAATTTATTTATGCACATAAATATGGTTAATTTATCTTTGTTATGAACTTAAGAATACTTAATTAAATATGATTTGTTAATAAGTAAAATATTTATTAAGATAAATGATTTTCTTAATCAATTAAGCATTTTTAAATATAAGATGTTAACTAATTATTTAATTAATTTTAAACGCTTAGTTAATTGTTTATTTAATTTTAAATAATCACTTAGTTATGAATTAATTAAGTGTAATTACTTAATGAAGTAATTAATGATGAATTTCTAAATGTAATTAAGTAAAATAAATTACTTATGAAAGTACTAGTGTGTAATTACTTATGGAAGTAATTAGTGGAAAATTACTCCTCGGAGTAATTAAATGGAAGTGATTAATGGATGATCACTTGATGTCATCAATTTAAAGGATTAATTAATATAATTGATTCGAAGTTAATTAATTAAAGAGAAATTAATTAATTAAAGAATTAAGAATTATTTAATGATGGGATTAATTACTTTTTAAGGTAATTAATTTAAAGAATAATCATCTAATGAAAGTAATTAGAAGATAATTACTTATGTAAGTAATTAAGGGTTAATTACTTAGTTAATTTTAGTTAATTAATTAACGTGATTAATTAAATTAATGGATGTGATAAATTTTAAGATTAATTACTAAGTGTAATTAATTAAAAATGTAATTAATTAATAAAGTTATTAATTAAGGATATATTAATTAATTTAAATTTAATAATAATTAGTTAATAAAGTAATTAATGATTAATTAATTAGATTAATTAATCAAAGGGTTAATATAATAAATTAAGAAGTTAATTAATTAAGATAAGTAATTACAAGTTGTTAATTACTGTTTATGGTTAATTAAGACTAATTAATGAGATGGTTAATTACAAATTAATTATTTAATTAATTAAAGGGATAAATAATAAAAATCATGAGTTAATATAATTAATAAAATTAATCAAGGTTGATTAATAAAAATGATTAATTAAAGTATGATTAATTGTAATTAATAAAGGATTAATGTGGTTAATCATAGTTGATTAATTAATGGAAACAAATGAAGGATTATTAATTAATGTAATTAATGATAGTAATTAAAGGTTAATTACTGTATATGGTTAAGGCAATTACTTGAATGTAATTAAAGGATAATTAATCAAGGAAGATTAATGAAGGAAGATCATTAAGAGATGATTAATTTATTTATTTGGAATAAATTAATGAAGAAGGATTTAGGTAATCCAATTGGTTTACAATTAATCAATTCTGCTTTTGGATGATAGGTTAATATTGATTGATTAATATTGGGTGATTGATATTAGATGAGTGATGTTGGATGATTTGGGTATGATATCTCTGATATGTGGTATGTTGCTTTGTGAGATAAATGGTTGATATGAATTATCTATTGTGAAAATGTGATTCATCTATCTGTTTATATAATATAAGTTAATTTAAAACCCTTAAACAACTTGGACATTAAAACGGTGTTTGGATTCGGTGAGACCAGGATCGTGTTTCCATATTTGGATAATCCGAAAATCACATCGATTCAAATTAAACGTTAGGTCGTGAATCCAATTGGAGCTTAGTGAAGACTCAAAGTGTAAGAACTATTCGACAGTATAACTCTGGGGGTGATTCCGTGATGCGTTCGACGGAGATAGTACTTTCAGGTTCGAGATGGTGATTCAAAGTGCAAGGGCCATGATCGTTGACTCTGGGGTGATTCCAAAATGAGTGCAACGAGATAGTGTCTTAGGTTTCGTTTGAACCCGAAACGAACTTGTATGGATTGAATGCTTTCAGAATATCGTCAGGTGGACGATGAGCATTCTAAGATAGATGTGTTCTTTAAGGTAATCGCAGCCTCAAGCCTCATCAACCGGGATTGTCTAAAACATGGGAGGTGCAGCAAGGTTAGGTGGGTAGCACTTATTTCAGGGTGAGGTCATCCCTATCTAGATGTCCCTTTTATTTCGGCTTAGTGGGTGGTTGGTCGCGCCAACCACGGGGTGATCTTACTCGAGACTGTTCAGTAAGGAATGGTCCCGGTTTTGTGTTGCAGGGGATTGGGAGTAATCCTCGGTAGAGTGATCTAGGCCACGTACTGTGACGGGCGATACCTCGGTAGCCCTGCCATTGATGGAAACCCATTCTTCCTAGGAGGCCCTACGTTTTGATTGTATTACCCACTTTTGTGGCTAGTAGCTGGAATTTAATGAATGTAGCAATTTTGGCTATTTTCTTATTTAACTTGAAAACCCTAGACACTATTATAATATCACTGGATTTCTTATCAAATGTTTTGGTTAGCGTAAGGTAAAAACTTTTCCAAGTTTATGTGTGGGAAGTCTTACGTGATACCTTTTCTTTTCAAAGGTTTTTCTAACGTTAAGCAATTTCAACCCGTTTACTCACACCAGACCCCTGTCTGACCCGAGTGTTTATTTTCTGTTTTATTAAACTCTTGGGTACTCATATTATGTATGAGTAATCGAGGGATTCAGGTTAGCTTGACGAATTCTGGAGGAGTTTTGGAGCAGGAGGCTTCAGCGTGTAGATATATTGTAGTTCCTCTGCGTTTGCGTTGTGTCTGTATCTTGTGATATCTTGAGTTGTATAGTTAGACAGATGTTTATAACTGTCTAATATGTATCGAATAAGTTGTGTACTCTGATGTATATGATACTATGTAATATTTTATGTGATATATTATATTTCATTCGTTCCGCTGTGAGTATCAGATGTTGTTGTGTTTCTTCTTTTCCTATCTTTTCTTCTTCTATCCCTTTCTTTCTTAATTCATGATGCGTTTTTCTAGAGATAGAAAAACGGGTCGTGACAGCTTGGTATCAGAGCGTTAGGTTGAGTGAATACCTCGGCTCTGGAGTGGTGTGTTTCTTGAGAGAGCGTACTTGTATATAACTATATATCTATATCTACCTGATTTGTTGGGTTATCTGTTCGGGTTTTTCCAACATAAATTTTAAAGGTAGATGGAGCATTGGTGTGTGTGTAACAAGACTACCACTAATGGGGGAGGTCCATATGTTTGAGGTTGGAAGTATATTTGTCGAGACTGAAGACCCAATACCGTCTCAAGTAAGATTTGCAAATTGGAGTAAGGATTTCTCTGATCTCCGAAGGAAATCTTTTTAATGATTCGGAGTCCATCTTTGAGTGTAAGTTTGTATCTGTCGAAAGTGCAGAAGCGAGTGATGGTATCTTGATAACTGCGTGATGAGATGCAATACCCATGGATATTTTCGAAGATATTTTCTCTTGAAGCAGTTTTAGAAGTAGTTGAGGAGCAGTCTTTACCTGCCGCAGGGAAGATTCGTCTGTGAAGAAGTTATCTGGATCTTTAGCAAGGAGGTTGGCTGTTTTGGAATATGAGACTAAGGTTTATGAGTTGCTTCGCTTCGGCATGGTCTCATTTTTCATCCCTTAAGGAGACGAAATGTTATGCTTGCTTTGGAGCCCGAATTTCTTGAGAGGATGTCTGCCATCTCGAAGGTCCTTTGTGTGGTTTGTTTATAGTTTTGGAGTTCGAGGAGCCCTTTGGATTAGAAGGCTTTGGTTAGCCGTCGTAGCAGTTTCAGCTCGGATGTGTTCGGTGTGCCGTCAAGAAGGTCTTTTAGCTTTGCAGTATCATCGAGGTAGAGTTTGGAAGCAGCAGTGTGGCTCGTTTCTCCGATGGTTCAGGAATCTTGGTGGTTCTTCTATCAGCCGTCCGGGTAGATGGTGAAAGTTTTCTTAAAGAGTTAACCTTGGTTGTAGAAGCTTAAGGCTGTTCTAGTTGGTAAAAGAGAGGATAGTTTCTTTGGAATCCGAACTAGGTAGGATCGCAAAAGTGATTTGCGATTAGTTTGGGAATTTATGTTAGGCAATCTTTTGTTTGAGACTGAGGGTTCTCATGTGGAAGTAGGAGCTACTGAAGTAATCAGAGTTGTGCAGCGGAAGCGAGGTAGCAGCTGTACGAGGAAGGAAGCAAGTTTAGTTTGCTATTGCTTGGGAAGTAGAGCTTGTGTTCTGGATTTCGACGGATCTTGGAAGACTTTTCTATTGGATAGGATCCAGAAACTGGTTTTCTTTGGTCTAGTTGTTTCTGGAAGCATCGGCATAGGTTGAACTGATCAGGAAGAAGATTGGCAGCCCAGGATTGTCTGTTGAGTTATGCAGATATGAGGTAAGGAGTTTGGAATTCGAAGTTGGAGACTTCATTGTTGTTAAGATTTCTCGGGTTAAGAGAGAAATAATTTGGTAAGATTGGAAGGTCTTCTGAGGCATTTGAGATTTCTTATCTATATTTTTGATAGGATAAGTTCTTTTGTCTATAAGATTGAATTGCCAGTTTGGATAGCTGGAATACATTGTATTTCACGTATCTCTGAGGGAGTACGTGTATGATTCATCGTTGGTTGTGGAATCTGCAGTTCAGTTGGATTTGGAAATTGTGCTAGACTTGGGTATAGTCTGATGTTCTGTTCAGATCGATGGATCTAGAGATGAGAGGAGCTATGGATTTTGGTGGTGTAGTTAGTTTAGCTTCTGTAGAGCGAGTCACCCAGTGATTTATACTTGGGAAACTCTAGATAGTATTAGAAGATCTATCCTGATTTGCGTCAGGATAATTAGTTAGGTGTGTTTGTTTGATTGATTGCTTTGGTTGTTAGTAACTGGATGATAGGTATGCTTTGCTGATTGAAACTTAAAATCTTTGCTGGGTTATTAAATTACCTTTGCTTTTAAATTTCGGGGACGAAATGCTTTTAAGAGGGGAGGAATGTGACGACCCGGAATTTTAGGCAATATCAATTTAATAATCTGTATTAATAATTAAATTGATTTCATAATTTTTCTTTATAATTTTAATTTAAATTGATAAATTTAATCTTTTAAAGGTTGATAAATATTTAATCTGGAAATATTGGTCAATATCTTTCTAACAATTTAAAATTGATAAGAATTATTTTTCAAAGCTAATAAAATTTTATTCTTTTTATAATATATATATTTGGTATATATATTGTAAATAGAAAATCTTTTATTTTAAATAAGAGATGAATTTTCAAATTGTAATATATATGTATGTATATGTTGTAATTTGGAATTGTTTTGAAATTTAATATAATCTATCGATAATTCATATATGTATGAATATATTGTAATTTGAAGCTTGGTTTTAAAATTTATATTTTTCAAAGGTTAATTTAAGGTTAATTCAATTATTTTCAAAGTATAATATAATTATTTATTTTAAATATGATAGTTTAAAAAGGGTTTAATCAAAGTTTTATTTTTGTTTTCTTTAAAAGTGTTTAAATTAAAATGGTTATAAATAAATATATATATATATATAAAGTTATTAATAAACTTTCTTTTTAAAAAAATTATCTCTTAAACAATAAATATAAGTGTTTTAGATTTTTAAATCCATGTATAAGAATTTATTTGTATTATAATTAGTTTTAGAATATTTTCTTTAAAAGGTAAATTTATATATACATATATAAGTATTTATTAATAAAGTGAATTAAATAAGTAAGCTTATATTAATATTTAAATTAAATGAAAATTTAATTAAAAAAAATACTTAAGTAACATGTGTAACCATGTTAGCTCATCTTAATAACATATGTAAGGAAATTAAGTTATATATGTGACAAGTGTAAATTCTTGAAAAACAAGTGTCTTCATTCTAAAATTTACTTTCTTTAATTTTAATAAACCATAAAATAATTCATTTAAAATAAACTTTTTCATCTCTTCACTCTTCTTTCATTATTTCTCAGCTGAAAAAAAAGATAATTTCAAGTTTGAAAACCTCTCAAACCAAAATTCAATGACATAAACATATTCCAAATCTAAAGCTCAAACCAGAAAATTATTTTCAAAACCTGAAATTTGAAATCGAAAGCAAAAGCAAATCTGAATTAAAACTGCAACCTTCAAATCTACTGCAATTCAAATGGAATCAAGATCAACTCAGCAAGTTTCAACCTTTAGAAAATAAATTAATAGGCATGCAGGGTTTCAACAACAAAGCATGGGAAAACAAGTTCTGTTCTCTGTAAATTTCTGGTGAGTAAATATTTTTAAAAACAGTTAATCTTGATTTAACTTAAGTGCATGTGATGATGTTGGATTGAATTGAATCCTATAGTTCGAAACTTATCTGGATTTGCAAATATATGTATGTGAGCATGACAGTATATGTTGATATTTTGTTCTCTGTTTGATAAAATCTATGACTTTTGTTTTCAAAAATCCAAATTTCTCAATTAGATCCATATTAGCCTTGAATACGTGAATGAAAATTGTTTGAGAATGTATAATGAAGATCACAAAAATAGTTTCATGATTTTAAATGCAACAGATAATTATAAAAAAGGGATTAACAGAGAAACTAAATTTTTTTTTAAAAATCAACTGCCTTAAATTCTAATTTGAACTACATGCATGTAATCATGATGGAAAATCGTGAATTTTGATATGCATTTTGGAATTTTTAGCTGGTTAATTCTTGCGAATTCTGGGGTTGAACTAATTGGGTGTTTTGGGTGATTGCCGATAAACGGCGTGGCGAAGTTGGTCAATTTTTGGTCTAGAGGTGGTTCGATCGATGGCGAGCATGGGAAAAATACTAGTGATTTTTCTTATGGGCCGAGGTGTTGGGATTCGATCGAACTAGGGTTTTAGCTTGTTTTTGGTTCGGCTTGGCTGTCGAGTTAATTGCGGCATGTGTAGTAGACCGGAGGCGATCGCGTGTTGGGGGATGGAGGCTTGGTGTTGCGGCGGTGCTTTGGAAGGGTCGGGGGGTAGCGATCATCAGTGGCGATTGGTTTTTGTGGTCGAGGTTGCTGCAGAAATTCGAGCGTAGGTTCGAATTCGATTTGTGGTAGAATTTTTGGATCTGGGTTGAGGAACAGGTTTTCGAAGTCGTGTGGGTTGGTCGGCGATCAGATAGATGGTCAGAGTCGCTTGTTTGGGTCGCGCACGTACACGCATGTACGTTGTGCACTGGAAAGTATGGTTTGGGGAAGACGAGTTGAACTCGAAGTATTTCTCGTGTTATTCCTGTAGTCGGCTCGAAGCAGTTGAGGGTGGTGAGTGACTCAAGGCGAGCACGGGGTTCGTAGGTGATTATCTCGAGTTTTAGGTGTTTGCTAATCTGGATAGGGTCGGTAAAAATATAAGATAAAGTTTACATATTTTAAAGCTTGTTATTTTGAACAAATAAAATCAAGCCTAAGTTTTTTTCAAAAGAAAATAAATATACAAGTTAAAAACCTGTTCTTTTGAAGTAAAAGTTAATCAATCTTTTAGAAATGTAAATTGAATTTTTTTTAAATTTCAAAATTTAAGATGATTTCTCTTTGAAAGTAATTAACTTCATTAAATTTTGAATTTTAAACTTAAAAAGGAATGTTTTTAATTTGAATATTTAATCAAAATTTTAAGTAAATTTTTAAGTAATGTTTTAAAAACTAAGTTTTCAAATTATATTGGAAATGAAAAGTTTAAATTAGATGATTAAAGTGTTTTAAATTTCAAATTGATTTCTAAATGCTTTATCTTCAAATAAGGCTATTATTATAATTTTGTAAACCAAATTAAATAATTTGTTTTTAAGTTAATACGATTTAATTTATTCAAATAATTTATTTATGCAGATAAATATGGTTAATTTATCTTTGTTATGAACTTAAGAATACTTAATTAAATATGATTAGTTAATAAGTAAAAGATTTATTAAGATAAATGATTTTCTTAATTAATTAAGGATTTTTAAATATAAGATTTTAACTAATTATTTAATTAATTTTAAATGATTAGTTAATTGTTTATTTAATTTTAAATAATCACGTAATTATGAATTAATTAAGTGTAATTACTTAATGAAGTAACTAAAGGTGAATTTCTGAATGTAATTAAGTAAAAGAAATTACTTATGAAAGTAATTAGTGTGTAATTACTTATGGAAGTAATTAGTGTAAAATTACTTATGGGAGTAATTAAATGGAAGTGATTAATGGATAATCACTTGATGTCATTAATTTAAAGGATTAATTAATATAATTGATTTGAAGTTAATTAATTAAATAGCAATTAATTAATTAAAGAATTAAGAATTATTTAATGATGGGATTAATTACTTGTTAAGGTAATTAATTTAAAGAGTAATCATCTAATGAAAGTAATTAGAAGATAATTACTTATATAAGTAATTAAGGGTTAATTACTTAGTTAATTTTAGTTAATTAATTAATGTGATTAATTAAATTAATGGATGTGATAAATTTTAAGATTAATTACTAAGTGTAATTAATTAAAAATGTACTTAATTAATAAAGTTATTAATTAACGATTTATTGATTAATTTAAATTGAATAATAATTGCTTAATAAAGTAACTAATGATTAATTAATTAGATTAATTAATCAAAGGATTAATATAATTAATTAAGAAGTTAATTAATTAAGATAAGTAATTACAAGTTGTTAATTATTGTTTATGATTAATTAAGACTAATTAATGAGATGGTTAATTACAAATTAATTATTTAATTAATTAAAGGGATTATTAATTAATAAAAATCATGAGTTAATATAGTTAATAAAATTAATCAAGATTGATTAATAAAAGTGATTAATTAAAGTATGATTAATTGTAATTAATAATGGATTAATGTGATTAATCATAGTTGATTAATTAATGGAAACAAATGAAGGATCATTAATTAATGTAATTAATGATAGTAATTAAAGGTTAA
Source organism: Allium cepa (assembly GCA_030765085.1). Taxonomy (NCBI): domain Eukaryota; kingdom Viridiplantae; phylum Streptophyta; class Magnoliopsida; order Asparagales; family Amaryllidaceae; genus Allium; species Allium cepa. The sequence goes on along the minus strand of CM060935.1, from coordinate 821,979,073 downwards.
TTACTCTATATGGTTAAAGTTAATTACTTGAATGTAATTAAAGGATAATTAATCAAGGAAGATTAATTAAGGAAGATCATTAAGAGATGATTTATTTATTTATTTGGAATAAATTAATGAAGAAGGATTTAGGTAATCCAATTGGTTTACTGTTAATCAATTCTGCTTTTGGATGATTGGTTAATATTGATTGATTAATATTGGGTGATTGATATTGGTTGAGTGATGTTGGATGATTTGGATATGATATCTCTGATATGTGATATGCTGCTTTGTGAGATGAATTGTTGATATGACTTATCTATTGTGATAGTGTGATTCATCTATCTGTTTATATCATCCTGAATATAAGTTAATTGTTTAAAACCCTTAAACAACTTGGACATTGAAATGGCGTTTGGATTCTGTGAGACCGGGATCGGGTTTCCATATTTGGATAATCCGAAAATCACATCGATCCAAATTAAACGTTTGGTCGTGAGTCCAAGTGGAGCTTAGTGAAGACTCGAAGTGTAAGAACTATTCGTCAGTATAACTCTGGGGGTGATTCCGTGATGAGTTTGACGGAGATAGTACTTTCAGGTTCGAGATGGTGATTCAGAGTGCAAGGGCTATGATCGTTGACTCTGAGGGTGATTCCAAAATGAGTGCAACGAGTTAGTGCCTTCGGTTTCATTCGAACCCGGAACGAACTTGTATGGATTGAATGCTTTCAGAACATCGTCGGGTGGATGATGAGCATTCTAAGATAGATGTGCTCTTTAAGGTAATCGCAGCCTCAAGCCTCATCAACCGAGAATGGCTAAAACATGGAAGGTGTGGGTAGCACTCATTTCAGGGTGAGGTCATCCCTATCTAGATGTCCCTTTTATTTCGGCTTAGTGGGTGGTTGGTCGCGCCAACCATAGGGTGATCTTACTCGGGACTGTTCAGTAAGGAATGGTCCCAGCTTTGTGTTGCAGGGGATTGGGAGTAATCCTCGGTAGAGTGATCTAGGCCACGTACTGTGACGGGCGGTACCCCGGTAGCCCTGCCATTGATGGAAACCCATTCTTCCTAGGAGACCCTACGTTTTGATTGTATTACCCACTTTTGTGGCTAGTAGCTGGAATTTAATGAATGTAACAATTTCGGCTATTTTCTTATTTACTTGAAAACCCTAGACACTATTATAATATCACTGGATTTCTTATCAAATGTTTTGGTTAGCGTAAGGTAAAAACTTTTCCATGTTTATGTGTGGGAAGTCTTACGTGATACGTTTTCTTTTCAAAGGTTTTTCTAACGTTAAGCAATTTTAACCCGTTTACTCACACCAGACCCCTGTCTGACCCGAGTGTTTATTTTCTGTTTTATTAAACTCTTGGGTACTCATATTATGTATGAGTAATCGAGGGATTCAGGTTAGCTTGACGAATTCTGGAGGAGTTTTGGAGCAGGAGGCTTCAGCGTGTAGATATATTATGGTTCCGCTGTGTTTGTGTTGTGTCTGTATCTTGTGATATCTTGAGTTGTATAGTTAGACAGATGTTTATAACTGTCTAATATGTGTTGAACAAGTTGCGTACTCTGATGTATATGATACCATGTAATATTTTATGTGATATATTATATTTCATTCGTTCCGCTGTGAGTATCTGATGTTGTTGTGTTTCTTCTTTTCCTATCTTTTCTTCTTCTATCCCTTTTTTTCTTAATTCATGATGCGTTTTTCTGGAGATAGAAAAACGGGTCGTGACAGCTTGGTATCAGAGCGTTAGGTTGAGTGAATACCTCATCTCTGGAGTGGTGCCTTTCTTGAGAGAGCGTACTTGTAATTTTTATATATAACTATATATCTATATCTACCTGATTTGTTGGGTTATCTGTTCGGGTTTTTCCAACATAAGTTTTAAAGGTAGATGGAGCATTGGTGTGTGTGTAACACGACTACCACTAATGGAGGAGGTCCATATGTTTGAGGTTGGAAGTATATTTGTCGAGACTGTAGACCCAATACTATCTCAAGTAAGATTTGCAACTTGGAGTAAGGATTTCTTTGATCTCCGAAGGAAATCTTTTTAAAGATTCGAAGTCCATCTTTGAAGTGTAAGTTTGGATCTGTCGGAAGTGTAGAAGCGAGTGATGGTATCTTGATAACTGCGTGATGAGATGCAGTACCCATTGATATTTTCAAAGATGTTTTCTCTTGAAGCAGTTTTAGAAGTAGTTGAGGAGCAGTCTTTACCTGCCGCAGGGAAGATTCTTCTGTGTAGAAGTTATCTGGATCTTTAGCAAGGAGGTTGGCTGTTTTGGAATACGAGACTAAGGTTTATGAGTTGCTTCGCTTCGGCATGGTCTCATTTTTCATCCCTTAAGGAGAGCAAGATGTTATGCTTGCTTTGGAGCCCGAATTTCTTAAGAGGATGTCTGCCATCTCGAAGGTCCGTTGTGTGGTTTGTTGATAGTTTTGGAGTTCGAGGAGCCCTTTGGATTAGAAGGCTTTGGTTAGCCGTGGTAGCAGTTTCAGCTCGGAGGTGTTCGGTGTGCCGTCAAGAAGGTCTTTTAGCTTTGCAGTATCATCGAGGTAGAGTTTGGAAGTAGCAGTGTGGCTCGTTTCTCCGATGGTTCAGGAATCTTGGTGGTTCTTCTATCAGGAGTCCGGGCAGATGGTGAAAATTTTCTTGAAGAGTTAACCTTGTTTGGAGAAGCTTAAGGCTGTTCTAGTTGGTAAAAGAGAGGATAGTTTCCATAAACTCTTACTAGACATATCATCTGACCCGAGTTGTTTGTTTCCATAAACTCTTGGGTACTCATTTTATTTGAATAGTCCAAGAGTAGGAGGTCTTTTTTGGGCTCTTTTGAAGATGGCATCCAAGCAGGAGGCTTTTATATTCTTAGTTATCTATTCCGCTGTATTACCTAGTTTGGTAAGTATATTTTGTTTCAGCATTTGTAATGGCGGATGTTAACCAAAGCTGATTTGTATTAATTTTCTGTAACTCCGATAATGTGACGACCCGGAATTTAGGCAATATCAATTTAATAATCTGTATTGATAATTAAATTGATTTGATAATTTTCTTTATAATTTGAATTTAAATTGATAAATTTAATCTTTTAAAGGTTAATAAATATTTAATCTGGCAATATTGATCAATATCTTTCTACAATTTAAAATTGATAAGAATTATTTTTCAAAGCTAATAAAATTTTATTCTATTTATAATATATATATTTGGTATATATATTGTAAATAGAAAATCTTTTGTTTTAAATAAGAGATGAATTTTCAAATTGTAATATATATGTATGTATATGTTATAATTTGGGATTATTTTGAAATTTAATATAATCTATTAATAATTCATATATACATGAATATATTGTAATTTGAAGCTTGGTTTTAAAATTTATATTTTTCAAAGGTTAATTTAAGATTAATTCAATTATTTTCAAAGTATAAGATAATTATTTATTTTTAAATATGATAGTTTAAAAAGAGTTTAATCAAAGTTTTATTTTTGTTTTCTTTAAAAGTGTTTAAATTAAAATGGTTATAAATATATATAAAGTTATCAATAAACTTTCTTTTTAAAAAAATTAACTCTTAAAAAATAAATATAAATGTTTTAGATTTTTAAATCCATGTATAAGAATTTATTTGTATTATAATTAGTTTTAGAATATTTTCTTTAAAAGGTAAATTTATATATACATATATAAGTATTTATTAATGATGTGAATTAAATAAGTAAGCTTATATTAATATTTAAATTAAATGAAAATTTAATTAAAAAAAATACTTAAGTAACATGTGTAACCATGTTAGCTCATCTTAATAACATATGTAAGGCAATTAAGTTATATATGTGACAAGTGTAAATTCTTGAAAAACAAGTGTCTTCATTTTAAAATTTACTTTCTTTAATTTTAATAAACCATAACATAATTCATTTAAAATAAACTTTTTCATCTCTTCACTCTTCTTTCATTATTTCTCAACTGAAAACAAAGATAATTTCAAGTTTGAAAACCTCTCAAACCAAAATTCAATGATGTAAACATATTGCAAATCTAAAGCTCAAACCAGATATTATTTTCAAAACCTGAAATTGGAAATCAAAAGCAAAAGAAAATCTGAATTAAAAACTCCAACCTTCAAATCTACTACAATTCAAATGGAATCAAGATCAACTCAGCAAGTTTTAACCTTTAGAACAAAAATTAATAGGCATGCAGAGGGTTTCAACAACAAAGCATGGGAAAACAGGCATGGGAAAACAAGTTCTGTTCTCTGTAAATTTCTGGTGAGTAAATATTTTTAAAAACAGTTAATCTTGATTTAACTTAAGTGCATGTGATGATGTTGGATTGAATTTAATCCTATAGTTCGAAACTTATCTGGATTTGCAAATATATGTATGTGAGCATGACAGTATATGTTGATATTTTGTTCTCATTTTGAAAAAATTTGTGACTTTTGTTTTCAAAAATCCAAATTTCTCAATTAGATCCATATTAGCCTTGAATATGTGAATGAAAATTGTTTGAGAATGTATAATGAAGATAACAAAAATAGTTTCATGATTTTAAATGCAACAGATAATTACAAAAAAGGGATTAATAGAGAAACTAATTTTTTTTGTTAAAAATCAACCGCCTTAAATTCTAATTTGAACTACATGCATGTAATCATGATGGAAAATCGTGAATTTTGATGTGCATTTTGCAATTTTTAGTTGGTTAATTCTTGTGAATTATGGGGTTGAACGTATTGGGTATTTTGGGTGATTGCCGATGAACGGCGTGGCGAAGTTGATCAATTTTTGGTCTGGAGGTGGTTCGATCGATGGCGGGCATGGGAAAAATACTAGTGATTTTTCTTATGGGCCGAGGTGTTGGGATTCGATCGAACTAGGGTTTTAGCTTGTTTTTGGTTCGTCTTGGTTGTTGAGTTAATTGCGGCATGTGTAGTGGATCAGAGGCGATTGCGTGTTGGGGGATAGAGTCTTGGTGTTGCGGCGGTGCTTTGGAAGGGTCGCTGGTGTTTCTGGCGGTGGCGATCATCAGTGGCGATTGGCTTTTGTGGTCGAGGTTGTTGCAGAAATTCGAGCGTAGGGTCGAATTTTGATTTGTGGTAGGATTTTTGGATCTGGGTTGAGGAACAGGTTGTCGAAGTCGTGTGGGGTTGGTCGGCAATCAGATAGATGGTCGGAGTCTCTTGTTTGGGTCGCGCACGTACACGCGTGTATGTTGTGCACTGGAAAGTATGGTTTGGGGAAGACGAGTTGAACTCAAAGTGTTTCTTGTGTTATTCATGTAGTCGACTCGAAGCAGTTGAGGACGGTGAGTGACTCAAGGCGAGCACGGGGTTCGTAGGTGATTATCTCGAGTTTTAGGTGTTTGCTAATCTGGATAGGGTCGGTAAAAATAAAAGATAAAGTTTACATATTTTAAAACTAGTTATTTTGAACAAATAAAATCAACCCTTAGTTTTTTTTCAAAAAAATAAATATACAAGTTAAAAACTTGTTCTTTTAAAGTAAAAGTTAATCAATCTTTTAGAAATGTAAATTGAATTTATTTTTAAATTTAAAAGTTTAAGATGATTTCTCTTTGAAAGTAATAAACTTCATTAAATTTTGAATTTTAAATTTAAAAAGGAATGTTTTGAATTTGGATATTTAATCAAAGTTTTAAGTAAATTTTTAAGTAATGTTTTAAAAACTAAGTTTTCAAATTATATTGGAAATGAAAAGTTTAAATTAGATGATTAAGGTGTTTTAAATTTCAAATTGATTTCTAAATGCTTTATCTTCAAATAAGGCTATTATTATAATTTTGTAAACCAAATTAAATAATTTATCTTTAAGTTAATACGATTAAATTTATTCAAATAATTTATTTATACAGATAAATATGGTTAATTTATCTTTGTTATGAACTTAAGAATACTTAATTAAATATGATTTGTTAATAAGTAAAAGATTTATTAAGATAAATGATTTTCTTAATAAATTAAGTATTTTTAAATATAAGATGTTAACTAATTATTTAATTAATTTTAAATGAGTAGTTAATTGTTTATTTAATTTTAAATAAACACTTAATTATGAATTAATTAAGTGTAATTACTTAGTGAAGTAATTAATGGTGAATTTATGAATGTAATTAAGTAAAAGAAATTAGTTATGAAAGTAATTAGTGTGTAATTACTTATAGAAGTAATTAGTGGAAAATTACTCATGGGAGTAATTAAATGGAAGTGATTAATGGATAATCACTTGATGTCATTAGTTTAAAGGATTAATTAATATAATTGATTTGAAGTTAATTAATTAAAGAGTAATTAATTAATTAAAGAATTAAGAATTATTTAATGATGGGATTAATTACTTGTTAAGGTAATTAATTTAAAGAGTAATCATCTAATGAAAGTAATTAGAAGATAATTACTTATGTAAGTAATTAAGGGTTAATTACTTAGTTAATTTTAGTTAATTAATTAATGTGATTAATTAAATTAATGGATGTGATAAATTTTAAGATTAATTACTAAGTGTAATTAATTAAAAATGTAATTAATTAATAAATTAATTAATTAAGGATTTATTAGTTAATTTAAATTGAATAATAATTACTTAATAAAGTAATTAAAGATTAATTAATTAGATTAATTAATCAAAGGGTTAATATAATTAATTAAGAAGTTATTAACAAGATAAGTAATTACAAGTTATTAATTATTGTTTATGATTAATTAAGACTAATTAATGAGATGGTTAATTACAAATTAATTATTTATTTAACTAAAGGGATTATTAATTAATAAAAACCATGATTTAATATAATTAATAAAATTAATCAAGGTTGATTAATAAAAGTAATTAATTAAAGTATGATTAATTGTAATTAATAAAGGATTAATGTGATTAATCATAGTTGATTAATTAATGGAAACAAATAAAGGATCATTAATTAATGTAATTAATGATAGTAATTAAAGGTTAATTACTATGCATGGTTAAGGCTATTTACTTGAATGTAATTAAAGGATAATTAATCAAGGAAGATTAATTAAGAAAGATCATTAAGAGATGATTAATTTATTTATTTGGAATAAATTAATGAAGAAGGATTTAGGTAATCCAATTGATTTACCGTTAATCAATTCTGCTTTTGGATGATTGGTTAATATTGATTGATTGATATTGGGTGATTGATATTGGATGAGTGATGTTGGATGATTTGGGTATGATATCTCTGATATGTGATATGCTGCTTTGTGAGATGAATGGTTGATATGAATTATCTATTGTGATAATGTGATTCATCTATCTGTTTATATCATCCTGAATATAAGTTAATTGTTTAAAACCCTTAAACAACCTGGACATTAAAATGGCGTTTGGATTCGGTGAGACCTAGATCGGTTTCCATATTTGGATAATCCGAAAATCACATCGATCCAAATTAAACGTTAGGTCATGAATCCAAGTGTAGCTTAGTGAAGACACGAAGTGTAAGAACTATTCGTCAGTATAACTCTGGGGGTGATTCCGTGATGAGTTTGACAGAGATAGTACTTTCAGTTTCGAGATGGTGATTCAGAGTGCAAGGGCTATGGTCGTTGACTCTGAGGGTGATTCTAAAATGAGTGCAACGAGATAGTGCCTTCGTTTCGTTCGAACCCGGAACGAACTTGTATGGATTGAATGCTTTCAAAACATCGTCAGGTGGACGATGAACATTCTAAGATAGATGTGTTCTTTTAGGTAATTGCAGCCTCAAACCTCATCAACCGGGAATGGCTAAAAACAGGGGAGGTGCAGCAAGGCTAGGTGGGTAGCATCCATTTCAGGGTGAGGTCATCCCTGTCTAGATGTCTCTTTTATTTTGGCTTAGTGGGTTGTTGGTCGCGCCAACCACGGGGTGATCTTACTCAGGACTATTCAGTAAGGAATGGTCCCGGCTTTGTATCGCAGGGGATTGGGAGTAATCCTCGGTACAGTGATCTAGGCCACGTACTGTGACGGACGGTACCCCGGTAGCCCTACCATTGATGGAAACCCATTCTTCCTATGAGACCCTACGGATTTGATTGTATTACCCACTTTTGTGGCTGGTAGCTGGAATTTAATGAATGTAACAATTTCGGCTATTTTCTTATTTATTTGAAAACTCTAGACACTATTATAATATCACTGGATTTCCTATCAAATGTTTTGGTTAGCGTAAGGTAAAAACTTTTCCATGTTTATGTGTGGGAAGTCTTACGTGATACCTTTTCTTTTCAAAGGTTTTTCTAAAGTTAAGCAATTTAAACCCGTTTACTCACACCAGACACCTGTCTGACCCGAGTGTTTATTTTTTATTTTATTAAACTCTTGGGTACTCATATTATGTATGAGTAGTCGAGGGATTCAGGTTAACTTGACGAATTCTGGAGGAGTTTTGGAGCAGGAGGCTTCAGCGTGTAGATATATTATGGTTCCGCTGTGTTTGTATTGTGTCTATATCTTGTGATATCTTGAGTTGTATAGTTAGACAGATGTTTATAACTGTCTAATATGTGTTGAATAAGTTGTGTACTCTGATGTATATGATACTATGTAATATTTTATGTGATATATTATATTTCATTCATTCCGCTGTGAGTATCCGATGTTGTTGTGTTTCTTCTTTTCCTATCTTTTCTTCTTCTATCCCTTTCTTTCTTAATTCATGATGCGTTCTTTCTGGAGATAGAAAAATGGGTCGTGACAGATAACTCCCAATTAATAATTAACATGATGTACTATTTACTATTATTCTTTATTTAGTAGTTTCATGGTGAGATTTTCTATTCTGTTCTTTATTTATCCCTATGATGATTCATCTTTTTGATGCTTGGGCAACCACACACGAACCCGAAGATGTGTTAAGTGTCATTCCTAAGGATTAAAAAGGTGGGTCGTCACAGTTAATATCAGAGCTTTGGTTGAGCAAATACCTTCTCCTGATTTCGGGTACGACTCATTAGAGATACGGTGAGTAGAGCCCTAGAATGAGTTAATCTTGAGAGAGCATTTTTTTCTTTCCAGAAAATCTGGTTTTAGATCCTTTATTGCAAGTTTCCCTTTTATCATCTTTACCCTATCTTGGCATTCTAATGATACCTGTCACTTATCCAATTTATTGAAAATGAGTACAAGAGGAAGAAGAGGGAGGGGATCTGGAATCAGCACGGCTATAAATGGTAGCGCTCCTAGAAATGAGCCAGTTGTAGAGCTAGTAGTGGAAGCAGTGATGCAAGTTCAGCCGCCTAAGAATTTTGCGACCTTTTGCAAGAACTACACTGCTTTAGATGGTAAGCCTTTCTATGGAACTGAAGACATTTTGGGAGTTTAGACATGGCCCCACTCTTGTGAAATGATATTTAGGGACCTTCAGTTGGGAGATACTAGAAAGAGATTGTTGGCACCGCGTCAGCTTTAGAAAGCAGCAATGGATTGGTGGGATGTGGGATTCCGTCACCATGAATACACTAGAAGAAGATTTCTCTTGGGCACAGTTTTAAAGTAGTTTTTGAAGCTCAATTTATCCCAGATGCAGGAAGGACTAAGATGTTTAGAAGTTTCATGGATTTGAAACAAGGTGAAATGAAACTGGTGCAATATAAGCATAGGTTCAATGCATTGTCTCACTTTGGACCAGGATTGATTGATACGCCACTTAAAAAGAATGAAATGTTCGTGAAAGGAACGTGACCAGAGTTCCATCGGGAAATGACCAATCATCTCAACGGTACCTTTACCAATTTGACCAATATGGCTTTGAGATTTGAAGCTCTTGATATTGAGCAAGGAGTTCAAAATGGAGCAGTGCCATGTAGCAACACTGGTTTGAAGATTACCTTTCTATATTGAATTATAATGATAATTATAATTTAATATTGTAAATTAAATTGATATTGGAGAAATTAAATTGTTTATTTGAAATAAATAATGAATTTTGGAATTTAAAATGAGAAATAAAATTCCAAGTTTTATTTTATTTTGTTTGGAGTAATAATAAATGGAATATGAGCTTTAAATACTGAAAACGATTTCATTTTAGAGAAAATGCAATAATTATATTAATTATTTCCCATTTACTTCTTTAAATAATTTTTTAAAAGATGTATGTAATTTTTAAAGGTGGTTTACTAGAATAGAAGGTGGAAATTGATTTTAAAATAAGTTCTGGCTATAAATTATGTTTAGAAATGGTTTAAAATATTTTTCTGAGTGAGAAAATAAATTTTGTGTAATTTTAGATGTTAAAAACAATATTTATTCATTTATTTGAGTAAATGGTGTATTTTTGTTAAATTAAGGATTTTAATAATAAAAATGTTTTATAAATGTAAATTAATCTTTTTATATGATGGAAAATGTTTTATTTTGCATGTATATAAGTTTTCACATTTTTCTTGTGTACAAATATGAAGAAAATGAAATTTATTTGTGTGTATATGTGACATGCACACATATTTTGGCTAAGTGTTGATTTTAATCTTAAGCCACCTTATTTTCTTTTTAATTTGGGTCCAATTCAGCCCATTACCTCATAAAGCTTAGTTAGAAGGAGAAAAAGGAGTTGTTGTACGTTTATTTGTATGCCTCCTTCTTCCTTCAGTTGAAAGGAGAAGTCAATAATCAAATTTCTCAAATTACAAAATCAAGCTCAATCTTAAATTAAACTCCCCAAAAATCAAGTCTTTTTGCAATTTAGAGATAAACCAAAGGTATACAAATCCAAATCATACAATTTCATCACAAAATTCTTATTATAATAAATACATTTCTAATTTTACCGTATACCGTTTGCATGTCATATATTTGCTTCCTATAGGTTCGTAAAAGCTCCAATCTTGCCAAAAGCTTTCTCTTTGTATCAAAAATCCAAGCTTTTGCAACTAATCAGCAAGTTGAGTTGTATAAACTCACAAACTAGCCAAAATAAAAGTGCCAGTGCTTGAATCTGTAAAGAATTTGCTTCTGTCTGTAGTTTTCTATCGCTAGTTTTTGCCTTCTTTATAATTAGTTTCTATTGCATCTTTGAACCCTTATATCTTGTGATTCCATAATGAATGTTGCCAAATTTCTTTCATTTGGTAGCTTGCATGTTGAAATCCATCTCTATAAATTTTGGTTGAATTTTATGGTTATTTTCTATGTCCAATTCTTGCTGGAAATTCAGTTCACGAGTAGAAAAACGACTGCAGAAAAGTTCGTAACATAGGTTGACAACCCCCTCTCCCTAGGTCGACCTGCCTGTCGACCCAGAGGTTCCTAGATCTACCTGGAGGTTGACCTAAGGGCCAAGGAAGTTGACCTCCAGGCCAACCTAGAGGTTGACTTGCCGACAACCCAATGGGTTGCCTTGCTTGCTCTTGTTCGTTGTTTTCGACTCGTTTTTCCTGCTATTTCTTGCCATATTTTGAGTTGTTTTTAATTGCAATTAAAGGCCATGATGTCTATCAATAGACTTTCCAAATTTTGGAGATTTGAAATTCAAATTTTGAATTATTTTAATTTAATTTGAATTTAAATTTGAATGTCGGTTTGGGTGAATTTCCTTGTTTTTATTTGTTTTCGAGCACTGTTTTCTCCAAATCTTTTTAAATGATTTTTAAAATTAATGGGCAATTCAAAATAATTATTATACAATATTTTAAATTATTTTAAAGTATAAAATTTATTGATTCTTTATAATAAGGTTATTTTCAAATATGGGTTTTCAAATTGATTTTGAAATAGGTTTTCAAAGCTCGTTTTTCAAAGTAAATTATTTTATATATAAAATACATGTTTTTGCACTATTCAAGTGAATGAGAAGGAGATTTAAACAGTTTAGTAAAGCACATGGTATGGGACACGTGCTTTTATCTTATCGGTTAATTCTCGACTTTTCCATTTGATTGTTTTGACCTTCGGGTCGAGTTTACTGATGAAACTTAGTAAACTTTTTACTACTTTGAGTGTGAAATTTACTAGCGGTTAGTAAATTATTTAGTGCAAACATGTGGTATGGGACACACTTTAACACTGTTTGGGTTTCTATCCGAGAGTTTGTGACACATTTTTCACTGCGGCATGCCAGTACTGGACCTTCGGGTCATTGCCATTGTAGCGTTTGCCATTGCGGCGTATTTGTTTTTGAGACGTTTTCCGTTGCGGCATATTTGCCATTGCGGTGTATTTTTCATTGTGACATTTTTCTTTCGGGCGAGGTACCTATTTGAGATAATAGTAACTGGCAAGGCTTCGGCCACATGCGCATGCTAACACTTTGGAGATGATTTCTTTGACTATTTTTCCCTAGCATATTGCCTCTTTTCGGAATTGGTCCTTTGAACCATTCGATATATATTTGTGGCGATTACCTTTCGAGAATTTGGACTCTTGGGAGTTCTATTTTTGAGATTTGAATTGCCTACACTGGCGCTATTTGAGATTTGCCTTTTGGCGACATTATATGAGATTTGCGTTTTGGCATTTACTTGTGATTTTGTTCTCCGCTTTGGAGATATATTTGCCTTATAACATGTTTGGGATGGATCTCTTTGTTCATGTTTTGGGTTTGCCAAGATGGCGGGTTTAGGTTTTCTCTAAACCATATTTGATGTTTTGTGAAATGTCGACAATATGAGGCACGCTACAATTAGCATTTATGGGTTATTCTATCTCTTTTGGGATTATATGTTGTGTGTTGATACCATTCATCACATGAAGTAACCATACATACCATAATTATGCTCATGCTTACTTAGTATTGTATCTTCTTGATTAAGAAGAACATCACCTCTATCATATGCTTCTATTATCGTGTATTCTCTTAAATTGATTTGTTTAGCTAGACTGACCCATGTATTTATACTCGGGTCAGACCGAGGTGTCTCAGGTTATGTACAATTGAACTTAGCCTATTCTGCTTCCGCATGGATTCTATTCTACTAGCTCTTTTTGTTATAGCTTTTGTATAGTCCTTTTTATTTGCTACTCTAATATGTATATTCTTTTGACTCACTTGTATATTATGGTCGCTATACCACTTGGCATGTATCATTTTGTATACTCTATGATGTATATGTATATTATGTATGATGATCTACTATTTTGTGATGTGTTTTGCATTCGACTTATTGTATTTTGTTCTGATTGATCCTATAGCCACCTATGGCTTTGTGTGAAGTATTTATTGGATAAGTCGATCCACTTGAGTTAGAAAAATTATAGAGCATTTGTCGACGTATTCAATAGATATTTAAGACGAGACTATAGATTATCGCTCCTAAATAGCCCTATTCTCTGCATTAGCAGACGGTATTACCCAGTCACACTCTTTGTTAATGTGGATCCCGGGATGGGGGTGTCACATGCTGACAGCCAATGCCCAACCATTATTAGTTATTCCAGGTGATAATAAACCATTTTTGAAGCGCAAAGGGAAGAAGAAGTGGTCGGGAAACAAGCCTGGAGGTGGAGCTCCAGCTCAGATCAAGCAGTTAGACTTGACCAAGATCCTTTGTTATAAGTGCCGTAAAATGGGTCACTTTGCGAATGATTGCCTGAAGACTAACCTACTGGTAAGCTACAATTGCAACCAGCATGGAGATACAAAGAACCGCTGCCCTTTTCCAAAGAAGGGATCATAGTGACGAGCTTTTACTGTTGAAGAAATATCATCTACTTATAGGGATCCAAAAGGAAATCAGGCTTTGCAAGTTACACTATCCGTTTATGATATTCTTATTAGAGTATTATTTGATACCGATGCATCCCATAGTTTTATCTCATATGACCTGTTGAACCAGTTGAATCTAAAATATGTTATTCTTCAAAATTCTCTTTGTGTGTCGAACCCAATTGGGGGTCTGACAAATCTTGACACTGTGTGTCTGAAAGTGCCTGTTTCTTATCAATATTGGCACTTCTCGATCGACTTATTCATTCATGGGTTCATGGGCTTTGGGTTATTTTTAGGGATGGTCTGATTATCTAAGCTCAATGTCATCCTAGGATTGACGAAATGTTTGATCAACTCCACGGAGCTCGGATATCTTCTCAGTTGGATCTTGCCACCGGTCTTCATCAAGTAAGGGTAGTAGAGGAAAGTGTACCCTTAACAGCTTTTCGTACCCTTGATAATTTTTACGACCGGTTAGTCATACCATTTAGATTGACTAACAAACTCGCTTATTTCATGGATTTGATGAATAGAGTGTTTCGGGGTTTTCTTAATAAGTTTATTCTAGTCTTTATTGATGACATCCTTATTTATTATAAAACGGAGGAAGAGCATAAATACCATCTTCATGTTGTTTTTGGTACTTTATGAAATTATGTTTTAAAGGAAAAGTTTTCTAAGTGCCACTTTTGGAAATCCGTAGTTAGATTTATAAGGCATGTAGATTCGGAAGAAAGCATATCGGTGGACCCAGCTAAAGTAGTTGTGGCTCAAGATTGGAAGAAACCTGAAAGTGCGATGGAAGTCAAGATTTTCTTAGGATTGACAGGTTTCTATAAAAGGTTCATTAAATATTTCTCGAAGATTGCTTCTCATCTAACAAGTTAGTGAAGAAAGATGCTATGTTTATTTAGACACCCAAGTGCAATCACGCATTCAATGAATTAAAGGAGAAATTGACCAGTGCTCCTGTTTTAACTCTTCCAATAGGGAATGAAGGATTAACCATTTACACGGATGCTTATAGGACCATATTTGGAGTGGTTATGATGCAGAATGGTAAAGTAATAGCATATGCAAGTCGATAGGATAAACCTTGTGAGAATAATTATGCTATGCATGATCTGGAGCTTTTGGCAGTTGTCTTTGCTTTGAAAGTGTGGAGGAAATATCTTCTAGGTGCAAAGTTTGAGTTATTTACGGATCACAAGTCATTAAAGTATCTTTGTACCCAAAAAGACTTGAACTTGAGGCAGCAAAGATGGTTGGAGTTTCTCGCGTCTTATGACCAAGAGATTCTTTATACCCCTGGGAAATCTAACGCAGTTATAGATGCGTTGAATAGGAGTGTGGTGACGCTTGCAATTTGGAGGTTCAGCCAACACTATTGGAGAGCATTGCATATTTCCAAAAAGAAGACCCTAATCTGGCTCAACTTAAGAAGGATGTTGAAAATGGAATTATTTCTAGTTTTCAGATGGACTCTCGAGGCATTTTAAGAATAAGTAGATAGATTCGTATGCGAGATGTTAATGGAATTAGACAGGATGTGTTGAGTGAATGCCATTGGTCAAAGTTATTTATCAACCCAGGAGTAACTAAAATGCTTCAGAATATGAAGAAGACCTTTTGGTGGAAAGGGACGAAGAGAGATATTTTGGTTTTCGTAAGTCGGTGTGCGAATTATCAACAGGTCAAGAATGACCAGCAGAAGACTGCTGGGTTACTCCAACCATTAGAGATACTGAATTGGAAATGGAAGCAAGTATCCATGGACTTTATCGATGGGTTGCCTAGAGCAAGAAGACGTAATGAAGGCATCTAGGTAATTGTAGATTATTAACAAAGAGTGCCCACTTTATTCCGGTGAAATCTACCAAAACCGCAGCTTCTTTGGTAGGGATTTATTTGAAGGAGATCGTGTGACTACATGGAATCCCGGTAAGTATAGTCAGTGATCGAGATCCCATCTTCACATGTCATTTTTGGGGAGCATTGCAAGCCGCTTTAGGAACAGAGTTGAATTTGAGCACATCTTATCACCCGTAGACAGATGGTCAAACCGAATGGGTGAATCGAATTTTGGAGGATCTCTTAAGAGCATGTATTTTGGAGGTACTTAAGAAGATCGTCTACAATTGGTAGAGTTCTCTTATAAAACTAGTTACCAAGCTAGCATCTACATGACACCCTATGAAGCTTTGTACGGACGGCCATGTAAATCACCTTCATGTTGGGTTGAGACTGGAGACTGATTAATTCTTAGACCAGAGATGATGTGAGAAGAATCAAAGAAAGTGGCTATGATCAAGGAAAGGATTAAAGGAGCCCAGGATCGACAGAAAATTTCTACCGATCAAAGGAGAAGGGACTTAGAATTTGCATTTGGGGATCTGGTATTTGTTAAAGTTTCTCGGATGAAATGAGTTGTAAGATTCAAAAGAGCAAGAAAGCTAGTATCTAGATTCAACGGACCATTTAAAATCCTTGAGAGGATTGGATCGTTGGCCTATAGGATAGAATTGCCTGAAATATTTTCAAAAGCCCATAATGTTTTTCATGTATCTCATCTGAGAAAGCATGTTCATGATCCGTCGTTGATTGTTGAGACGTATGTTCAGGAAAACTTAGTGATAGAACCATATTTGACTATAGTTCGACATCCAGTTCATATTGTAGATTGGGACGAAAGGAAAATGGGAAACAAGGTGGTTAAGCTTGTGAAAGTTCAAGTGAGTGAAGACACTCATGGTTGTACTTGGGAGGCTGAGGATCATATTAGAGAAACTTACCCTAATGTAATGTCAGGTTAGTTGATTGTTGTTTGAATGTTCTTGTATGATATAGTGCATTGCATTGTTATATGAATTTCTAGATATAATACATACCTTTTGGATTGTCTTTGTTCTTTAATTACTGGGACAAAATTCTCCTAGGAGGAGAGTGTAATGACCCATAAATTAATTGCTTTGTATTTGAATATTTAAATAACGGATTTTAATAACCAAATAAACATATTTAAAATATTAATTATTGATATGAAAATCATTTTTAACTTTTTTACCAAAATAAAAAGTTCAAATAAAAATAGAAAATGTGATCGAAAAACGTTTTTCGAAATTTCAACTTTTCGGCTTCGGAAAGTCGTCGGAAACATTGTGCATATTTTTGTATCACTCATATACACATGCACACACATGCATATAGGTCATGTGATAGGTTAGTGATAGTGTTAAAATAAATAATCCATATTTAGAATAAAATAAAACAGGATTTGACTAAAAAAATATAAAATAAAACTTACGTAACCTAAGGAAGTGCTTAACCATAACATAAGCTAGCTAGATTAGTGCATAAGGGATGGTTAGGTGGGCCATGAATGGTGCATGTGAACCTATGAGCATAAAGCGGCATGGCCTCTATGTTTCATGAGAACATTTAGCATATTTTATTGTTTTAATTAAATTAAATTAATGCCTCACTCTTTTCTTGAAAATACCACTACACATGCTTTGTAATCACTTTACATATTCGTTTCCATCTTCATTTCTTATCTCCTCATGTTCATGAACAATTCCATGGCTTCCAAGAGAGATTCCAAAACCAAAAACTAGTGAATACACTACCAAACATCAATTCAAACTACGTATACACACATACAAACACTCCTATACCATAACCAAGGCCATTTCCACCCAAGAATCCAAGGCTAAGCCCTATATTGCTCAAGGACGAACCTAACTCAGCCTATTAAGGGCCCAAAAATGCAAGCTAAGGTGTCATGAGCATAGTTCATGAGTTCGGCAACTTGTCGTAGCATCCTGTTAAGTTAGAAGTGGTTTTGGTGTTTAAAGCTTCCACCTTTGAACCATGAAGTTTAAACTATATTCATGCCCATATTTGTAGCTATTGAATGCTTATTATATCATTGTAACAATAGTTTGGTTAATAGTTTGATTTGTTGCTTGAAAGTAAGTCGTTTCAGAAAGTTAGTAAGCAAAGCTTAAGTTATATGAAAATCTAGTAGTTAAATCAACCCCGTTGTATAAATGCTTGATATATGTTTTATTGTTGTAAGTCATCATGTATGTATGCTCATTCCCTTGTTATGTGATGTATATTTGTGTCGAGGATGTCATATGCCTGAATTCTGAACTGTCCGTATAGTGATAGTCGCTATATGGGCACTTTCGAAAAATCACCTTTTATCGAAACCGTTTGGTTTCATTATCACGCTTGGAATTATTTTACAAGTTAAGCAAGTTTTTGATTGATGATGTTTCCAAAAATAAGTAATTATGTTAATAATGATTATTTAATTGATTATTTAATCAATTATTTAATCAATTATTTAAATTAATAAAGATGAAGGTCAACTAATTAACTTATTAACGATGTATTTTGAATTTAACTAACTACTTTGTTAATGATATTTTAATTTTTATAAATCAATTTATTTAGTGATGTTTAAGGCTAATTAATCTTTGAATAGTGATGGATTAAGATTTATTTATTTATTGATTAATGATATTTTAAAATTAATTAACCCTTTCTAATTAATGACTTTTAAAAGTTAATAAATCTGTTTAACCTTAAACAAATATGTGAATACTAGGCATGCATCCCTAAAACCAAACTTAATTCAAAGCAGATCCTTATCAAAAAAACATGCATTCTGCGTCACTATTTTTGTTTTCTGCCTATTTTTTCCCTAAATTATCCCTGCGCTACAAAATCGAGCCTCGGTTCTTCTCTCCTTTAATTTCTTCTAATCAAATTGACATCTGAGCTGAGTTTTCTTCAGATAAGTTTTTATTTCTCGATTTAGATGTAATACTGCAACTACTTGAATGAATCAATCTTTTTTATAAAAATACGAATTCTTGTAAATATTCATGTTTTACTACTGGATTTTTAATAGTTGCTGGAAAATAAGCAATTTTTAAGATTATATGCAGACATTGGTGCAAATTTTCATAATAATTGCAAAAAAGTTAGCAAATATTGGGAATATTTGCATATAAATATGCATTTATTTAGGAATTTTCCTCTGCTATTATTCACTTAAAATTTAGCAAATATTCATAATATATACTTGTTGAAAAGTCAGCAATTATTCCCTTAAAATCATTTGTATTCATCTTTGTATGCAATTATTCAAAATAATTGCAGAGACGTATGCAATTATTATGTTAATTGCATGTATGTCTGCAATTCTTCTAAATAATTTGCATGTATATCTGAAAATCTGTAATTATTCTCAATAATTGCAGAAGTCGGTGCAAATATTGTGATACTAAATAACTGTCAAAAAATCTGCAATTTTTAAGAATATTTGCAGACATTGATGCAAATATTTAGAATAATTGCAGAAAAGACATCACATATTGGAAATTTTTGCATATAAATATGCATTTCTGTAGGAATTTTTCTCTACAATTATTAATTTCAAATTCAACAAATATTCATAATATTTACAGTTCCAACATGTATTATTGCATTAGAAAGATGAATTTTATCTTCATAATCAAGAATACATGCATAAAAACAACATGTATTGAGAATACTTACAATATGTGCTTAAAAACTGCAACTACTAAGAATACATGCATAAAAATTTGTAAGTATTCCAATATTTGCAATTTTTCTGCAAGTATTCTCAATATTTGCAGAAAAATATGCAAATATTGGGAATACTTGCATATAAAACTTCAAATATTTTTAATTTTTGCACTAAAAAATCTAATTCAAATATTATGAATTTTTTTGCTTTTTTTTCTACAAATATTATGCATAATTACAGTTATGGCTGCAATTATTTTAATTAGTTGCAGAAAAATCTGCAAAATTTGAGAAAGTTTGAGAATTATTTTAATTAACTGCAAAATCGGCAAAATCTGCAAAAATACTGCAAATATGTTCAGTATTTTTGCAAAAAAATATAATAATATATATTGAAGCTGCAAGAGTTTTTTTTACAAGTATTCATAAATTTTACTTTCTTATGTCATTATTAAGAATTCTTGTGGATATTGCGGTAATTATTCTGAAAAATTGCAGAAAAATCAGTAACTATTGTGAATTTTTGCTTACAATACTGCAAATATATAGATTTTTTGCAGTAAAACATGTAATATATCTTTGAGCTGTAAGAGTGTTTTATCAAGTAATCAAACTTTTTACTACAAATTTTCTATGTATTTGGGACTAAAATTGCAAATATTAAGAATATTTGCGGAAAAAACTGCAAATATTATTAGTATTTGCAATTTTAGCTGCAAATATTTAAAATTGTTGCTAATATATTATAAATTTTTTAATTTTGTTAAGAATGAATTCGTTTTATTAAAATTATTGTTTTCTTTCACTATTTCAATTTTACTATTTGAGTTTGATATTCTAATTGATTATAGCTTCCTTTATTTGATTTCAGATTTTTCTCGATTAATTAAAATGCATATTTGGTTTCATTTTCCTTTTAAATCAATTTTCTAGTCATCTTGATTTTAGTTTACTCACTAGACTATGATTCGATTTTGTTTATTAATTTCATTTTCGTAGGAACGATGAAGTGGAGAGAGAAATTACAACGGGAGGATATTTTTGTCTTTTAGATGGTTGGATTTTGAAAACAAGGACTAGAAACTTACTGAAAAACCGGATGGATGTTTTGTGTGTTTGCAAACTTATCGGGAATGTATGCCAACGTACCCAATAAATATTTTCTTAAATAAAGTTTAATTATTTTATCACTTTTAAATAATGATATTTAACTATTATTTAATTAATTTAATTAATTATATTGTTAATTAATTGAATTAATTATGTTTTAAAGGAGATTTACCCCTTTTTAACTAAAGGTTATTGAAGTAAATCAATTAATTAGTTAACGGAGTTTTAAAGTTAATTAATCAATGTATAAGGATGTTTTAAGTTGTTAAATCCTTTTCATAATGATGTTTCAAAGTTAGTAAACTCTTTCACAAAGCGTTTTAAGGCTAATACTTGTAATGTGAAGCCAAGTACCAATACGGGTTTTTTTAAAAGAAAAGTTTGAATTGTTTATGGAAATGAGTTAATTTTTGTAAAGCGATTCACTTGTATGGAAATGATTTGTTTGTATAATTAGCACTAAACATCGAAGAAGTAGATTTGTCGCTATTTCGAAAGTTAAGAATAATCGTGAGACATGACTTTGAGGTAACACTACCTTGACTTGTCAAGTACCATTGTTAACTGAGAAATAATATAAGTTTGAATTCGATGAGTGGTTATAAGTATACAAGAGTAAATTTCCATATACGATCGTTTTATATCCTAGATAGTTTGTTCCTCAACTATCGGTTACTTTAGCTTCTTTATTATCATCATTCTAAATGATTTGTTGCTCCGTTGAACTTTGTTAATCCTTTATCGGTAAATGAATGAGCCCAAAGTATGAAAGGACATCCAGCTATGTGGGGTTGCTTCCATTAAGGTATTTTCACCTCTAATCTAGTTCGGATTCATTTGCGCATTTAGATGTGAAGTATTCGGATACTTGTTAAGGTTTGGCGAGGTCTAGCTGGTGCATTTTCGAGAAGTTTCATGGAGTATATGAGTTTCTCAAAAGTATGTTACTAGAAGTATACTTCAAGGGTGATGCACCTTCTAGTCATTTGTTGGATATTTTCCTATTCTTATTTGATTAAACCTTCAAATTTATCTTCTTATTTGCACCAAAAAGAGTCAATCATTCTTAGTGGTGTTTAATTATTTATCCATTATTCATGTTTGGATGTTGATTTATGTAAGAGTAACTCGTTCAGTGTTCATCGGCATGGTCTCACATATTTGTGTTTAAATTTCGCACTCACTGTTTTAAAAGTTTTACTCATACTAGACATATCGTCTGACCTGAGTTGTTTGTTTCCATAAACTCTCGGGTACTCATTTTTATTTTGAGTTGTCCGAGAGTAGCAGGTCTTTGTTAGGCTCTTTTGAAGACGGCGTTCGAGCAGGAGGCTTTTATCTTCATAGTCATCTATTCCGCTATATTAACTGGTTTGTGTAAGTGTATTTTGTTTCGGCATTTTTAAAGGTAGGATGTTATAATTGTCTAAGCTGATTTGTAGTACTTTTGTGTAACTCTGATAACTCCCTGTTAAGAGTAACCTGATGTACTATTTATTGTTATGTTTTATCTAGTAGTTTCGTTATTAGGTTTTCTATTATGTTCTTTATTCATCCCACAACGATTCATCTTTCCAGTGCGTGGGGAAGGGCACACAAATACCAAGGATGTGTTAAGTGTCATTCCTAGGGGTTAGAACGGTGGGCCGTCACAAACTATCACATATTCTGTAAATTTCAGGGACTATTAGTACCCAATATTTTCCTGATTTACATACATGCAATGTATAATACAAATTATCAAAAACAGAATATGTAGGCAGGATTTATAATTTTATTTCGCGTATACAATTTTAGCCTACAGCTCCAATTTACATTCTGGGCATACACGAATAGATTTGCAACGATCTAAATCCAATGTTATATAAAAATATATAATTTTTCGCTCACCTTTTTAGCTTTCAAATCTCCAGATCTAATCCCTGTTATTCCAATTTGACTCTCTTCTCTCCCTAATTGGATACATACGCCGCGAATGTACACAAATTTATCTGAGATCTATATTAGATAATAGATTTGTTTTTAATATACAATTTCGATTCGAATTTACAATTTACCTTGGTTTTGGCAATTTGATGTAACCTTATTTCTTTTCTCGGTTATCTTCTATGATCCTCCAATTGTATGTATGTATAAACTATAACTATTCTTAAGAATTTAAAATTTTTTGAAGAAGAGAAAATAGCAGAGCTCTGGCATCCTTTGAAAATATTAGTTTAGAAGTGAAGGTTTAGGTCAGTATTTATAGGGGGTCAAATCAATACCAGCCGTCCGATCAAAGTATATTGAATCTGAGCCGTTTGGCCATGTATTAATGCCGAATTCACAAAAATGCAGGTCGATCGCACTATGCCTACGGCCGACCACTACCTATCGACGTGAAGACATCTAGGGTCGACCTATGGTGTGTTTTGGCATTGATTAGTTTAAGTACTCTGATTTGCTTTACTTCATTCCTTATTTAAACCGACCGATATAATATCTTTCCATTTACATTTTTCATAACGCTTAAGCAACGTTAACTGTCTGCTAACTTTAACTGACAGTAACTAATGTTTTTTAATTGTTTTTATCTTAATTACGTACAAAAATTTTCTGGTTCGAAAACTTCAAATGTTAATAATGTTTTCGTTTCCATTTCGATCGTAAAACATTATATATGAAAATTAATCTCAAAATCACAATGAACCCAATGGTGCAAGTTTCGTAGTCAAATTTTGATGTTCATAAAAATCCTATTTTTTAACATTTATCATTTATTAATTAATTTTCCTTTAAAATTAATTTTCGTAAAAGTATGGGGTGTTACATTCTCCCCCCTTAAAAGAATTTCGTCCTTGAAATTTCTCAAGGGCTCAATAATGTAACGTAATGTACAACTAGTCTAAACAAACCAATTAATTAGTGTATAACCAATTTTTCAACCAATCGTGTATGAATGCATGGTGTATCACAATACATATGATATGTATGCAGAATAATTCTAATTGGCACCTGATATGTGACTACATTCTTTTAAAACAATTTTGAAAATATGGTGCAAGCAACCTAAAAATACTGACAATTCTATATATATGCAAACTTTTAAAACCAAAAACTTGTTTTTGCATCCAAATTTTCTTAGACTTCAACAAAGAGAAGTTTATTCAACCAATTTTTCACGCAATCCCTGCCATCTAAAATCCTAGCACACCGCTCCAAACATCTAAATTTAGAAAAATATAGTTTTCTAAACCTATATTCTTATGCCGGAAAAAGGTTTAGATGGAAAATTCCATATTTTCATCCTTCTCTTAGGCACCTTTTTTCTACTGTACCTTGGAATCTTATCTTTTGCCCCCAATTCTCTTCCGACTTTTCCAAGTACAGTCTATATGAATAAATTTATTTTAAATTTTTAATACCAAATTATATTAAAAATCAGTTTTTTGTTCACCTACTGACAAGGTTGGAGAAAGTGACTATAAATAGCTTTTTCCATTATCTCTAACCGTGTTTTATTTTATTGTCATATCTGCTACATAGTAAAATCCTACTAGCTAACTATCAACTATTCCCCCATGCTAAGTACACGGCCTTCCAAAAATTAGAAAATTCCTTCCTTTTCTACTCAAAAATATTTTATATAACTTTTTGAAATATCGGTAAAATTTTAAACTTTAAAATTTTTATCAAACTTTTGTTAAGAATTTTTCATAATGGTAATTTATTTTCCAAAACCAAGAATTTTGAACAAAAATATTCAAAATTATACACATATATTTTTTTTCTAGACAAATTATGCCACACCACATGAAATAAGGGTTTAATGAAAACTACACTGTAAATTTCAACTTTTCAAAAACTTTTCTTTTATCTATGACAACAACCAGCATACAAGTTCATTTATAAATTTTAGCTTTTAAGGTATAGGGATATTAACCCGTGGCTTTGCAACAAACTTTCACTATCCTTCGCTCTCTAAAATTTATCTTCCCAAAACTTTTAGGCTTTTGGGACTAAACTTTACTTTTCATTCATTAGTTAATCTGATAAATTCCCTGATTATTTTGTAAACTCCCTGCCTTTTTATTTATTTATTTATTTTGCATTAGCTAAGTGTCTGCATGAGATTTCCTTACTTACACAGTTTTTCAATTAATATAGCAGTCAACCAAGAAAATCAACTTCCAAAAGGAACATTTCACATTATATCGTACATGTTTTATAGAAACAACTAATGATTACGACCCAAACTCAAAGAAACTATTGTTGGAAGCTGCCCTACAACATCGACTGACTTTAATGATGTTGCAACCCTATTGCTTCTTACTGGTAATTAAATGGACATTTCTAACATGCCATCATTCCTCATCCCTGTATCTTAACTTTCCTTTAGGACTTTCGTTGAATAAGGTCTATCCACCACTTCCATTAACACATTCAACTATAAAATAACTGTGCATCTCCACATTGTAGTGGTAAGAAATAAAATCTATGCATATTAAGAACAGCTCATTGGAAAATTGGCTTAGCGGAATAATTTTTCACCCTTTATCTTGCCTTCCTTAATTTTGAGCCTACCAATGTGCTCTATGTGTGTTTTCCATCTCATTACCCGCTATTTCCATCATCTTTTAATCCAAATCTTTGTACTTACTTTCTATCATCATTGATCCTCCATACGAGCATACCCTAGAACTAATAGAAGTGTATTTAATACCATTTATCATTTCTTATTGTATTTACTTTCTATCATCATTGATCCTTCATATGAGCATACCCTAGAACTCATAGAAGTGTATTTAATACCATTTATTGTTTCTTTACGGCTCTTCTTATGGCTTGAACACATATCTAACCAAACATTCCTAGGTTCTCACAAGTATTCTTTACACTCTATAGGGACTCCTTATAGCTATTCTATGAGTAGTCGTTGTTATCTTCTTCATAGTCTTATCTTTTACTCCGTCTTACCTTGGCAATCATTCCTATCTACTCCTATTTAAAAATTTTGTTTGGTCTTTGCTATTTTTTTCAAATAAAATTTCAAAATTTTGAAGCACTTAATCCTAAAAATTTTATCTTAAAAGTACAACTTAGAAACTTTTTACTAAATTCAGAAATAAATAACTTGGTGTCATACTTTTAAAACTATAATTTAGAATTTTTGAAAATAGCTTATTCACCAAGTCCAAAAGAAAACATTAGTCTTTTAATCTATAAAAAGTTTCTTTCCTTTCTCTTCAAATCAACTTTTCCTTTTAAAGACCTTTTTCAACTTTTACTTCTTGGAAGTGAGGATTTTTAACCCAAAACATTTATTAATTTTTCCTTTTAAAACCCCAATTGTTATACCAAACCGTTTCTTTTCAAAAATTCACTTTACCTTATTTCTGAACATCACTTATAATTTATAAACTATGAAAACCGAAGTAGACAAGAATAGCTTTTCCTCTATCATTTCCTTATCACTCATACTATCTCCACTTCTGATCCTTGACAGAGTCTAATATCACGCGAGGGGGACTTTTAAAAATACCTGCAATAAATGCCCACAATAATGGAAAATGCCCATTTTTCTTCGTTTTGTCTTTAATTTCCTATGTTGCTTCTAATTAGATTGCTAGTATTATTTTTATTTTAATCTCCTAACGTTATTTCTAATTACTAATTTTATTTTAGATAAATTCCTAATTTTTTTATTTATGTTTTATATTGCTATTACTATTCAACCTTCCTCTACCTAAACTGTTGTTATTCCAATTGCTTTTCTCTTAATTTACTATCTTCTAAGTTGAACCATCATAATGCGTTCTCCTACTGTTTTATTTTCAGAATCTAATATTCTTTTCTGTTCTTTTTACCCCATTTCAAATTTGTACCACTTTCTATTGTCCACCTCTAAAAGAATTTTCCAACTTAAAATTTTTCATCTTAGAAAAATCAATGAGCTACATTTGGTCTACTAATTTTTTTAAAAGAATCAACCTTTTAATAAAACCCATTTACTGTTATTTTCGGTCCAACAAACTTTAAAATTTCCGCTAAAACATTCAATATAACATAGTTATTTGTATTTTGTTTAAAAATTCAATATTTACTTACTTTTCAAAAATAGCATTTAACTACCTTTAAATAATTCCTTTGAAAATAATTTTCAAATATATTATATATTTTCTCAAATTTTATATTAAAATTATTTTGAATTTTAATTAAATTCTTTCATATGGGATCCAACTCAGAGTGGATTTTAATTCGCCCATTCTTTTGGACTTTCATTATTTTCTGTTTACTTTTTGACTTATCTACTTTTTCTAAATATTAAAATATGACTATCATCTTGGAATGATTACCTCACACCTTTCTTTGAAAACTCAATTGCTTTCGGATATCTACAACATATGGACTCTTACTTTCCCCTTATTTGGACCTACCATACATCATCAACCAGAAATTATGCGTGGATCAACAACTATTGGGATATTGAGGTGCCAACTAGGGAGTCACGTACTATCCAGCTTTAGGGACCTTCCAAATGATGCACTAATGCCCTTCCTAAGTCAATGCCTTCCCATACAACCTACTTCCTATAGGGTAGCCGGGGTAGGTGTACATCTTCAACTCATCCATTTTTCAGTGTATTATTGTAACTACTCTAATCAGAACCCTTCAGATTTGGCTTATAATGTATTTATATTTGTAGGTAAAATACAAATACGCTTACCTATCATTTCCTAATTTTCAAGATCAACTAAGATATGCTCTGATGCAAAATGTAACAAACCGCACCCCAGTGAGCTTGAATTTTCCCTAAATTGATTACCGTCTACCAAAGTGCGGATTATTGATTTGGTATCCTATAAATATACAAATAAATGCATATCAAAGCATTATCAATATAACTCATAACAGAATAGTAAAGTATAATTAAACATATGGTTACTGACTAAGATTGATACTTCCAATATCCAATGTCCCTGTCGGTGCCAAGCATGCACTAGGAAACTCGTCCTTCCACTATTCCCGTCTAACACCAGTACCAATTCCTCTAAAGATATCCTCTATGTTATAATGAGGAAGGGGTCATAACAATGTTTTTGTGACCGTTGAATTATACATTTTACACAAAGCATTAGTTTATGACAGCCATCTTCCACTATGTGTTATGTCTTTTCATTTTACTTAGTCGCCTCGACTCTACGTATGCATAGGATGTGCCCCATTAACCCTAAGTAGATCATAATTACGTATGTATATGTGTAAATATATGAGTAATACATCCCCCCATTGTACTAAGATACCATCCCTACCAGTATCCATAATCCAGCACCTCGCTAGGATCCATCATTAATGCAATATCATATCCTCGTCATCGTGCATACTAAGGAACTTCCGTCAACAGAATCATAATAGTCTGCTTCCTATTATGGACTTAACTCCATGGACTATAGAGGATTCAGCTCCTTGGACTACCCATTCATTTTGAAAGGTCTCTTTTATAGGTCAACTAGCCTTTACCACTGACAAACAAGCTAGCAAACAACTGCAGCGGTGCATGAGCTAATATGATCTACATTAGTAAGAGGTGTAGCCCGTTATAACCCTATCTTTCCCTTTGACCATGCAGGACCTATGACGTACTTAACCTATATAAATCTCCTACTGTTGATTTGGTACCAATACACATTGAAATAACGTCGAGCCGCTCACAATCCTATTTAGATTGCCTAATGCAATCAAGGATATACCGTCCTAATTTATTGAAGCAAACTCAACTGAGGGTATTCCTTCATCTATATGCAAACATATACAATTCCATGGGTCCTATATTAGGTATGTCCCACATCAGTATAATGTATACATAACTGATAGTGGCCCCTACGACGCCCAGACTTCTATTGTGTAACACTATTGATATCATATTCCAACCCATACTAATGGCCATGTCTTTCTTATTTACTTAGTTATTTACTAACTTTTATTAGTTCATGCCCATCCTAAACGCATACTTAAGGCTATGTGTATGTGTTTATATGTGTGTGTGTGTTTTTATATATCTTCATTCATTCTTGTTTAATTATTGTGCCTCCATTGTTTACTGTTAATAATATTTCTCTACTTCTTTATGTTTACATCATATTTAGTTTAAGTCATTTACAGCTTTCATTTTAAATGATTGAAATACCTTTCCTCAATTACTTCCCCTTTTTTCCCACCACTCTACCTTTATTTCTATTCCTTTTTAACCTTTTATCCCCTGCCTTGTTTTAAAGGACTATCTATACCCTTTTTATTTTAACTTATGACTTATCAACTTTTTATTTTTTTATTTCATTTCCGTTTTATTTATATTGCTTAAATTCTTAGACCGTTTTATTATCCCATCTATATTCTTTAAATTAGTCCTTATGGATTTCTACATTTTAATGTATTGGAATTGCATTTCTTTCAAATGGAAAGGTTACCACTATAAGTTTCTACATCTTACCTAGAAGGGGAATTTGTATTACGTTTGGAATTACAAGAAATTATCTTTTCATATTTATTAAAATAGACTAATACAAAATAAGGTAAATGTCTGTATTTTGTACATCGCTTTCTTTTAGATGTATTCCTTATTTTTCAACCGCTACACTTTTATTTAATCTAAAACTTGATAATGTATAGAAATTCATATTGCAACACTCTATATAGTTCAATAAATTTAAAAATACTACTTAAAACCCTACAATTTACTATGATAACACAATTTACATTTTTATTTACACAAGTCATATTAAATTCAAAAATCTAGAGATATCACATATTTCAGAAATTTCAGGAACTACAAATACCCAGTATTTTCCAAATTTACATACATACAGTGTACAATACAAGTTATCAGCAACAGAATATGTAGGCAGGTTTATAAATTTATTTCATTTATAAATTTTAGCCTACAACTCAATCCTACATTCCAGGCATATAGAAATAAATTTACAACGATATAAATCCAATATTATATAAAAATATATAATTATTCACTCACCATTTTAGCTTTTCAAATCTTCAGATCTAATTCATATTATCCTAGTTTGACTCCATTTTCTTCCTATTTGAATAATATATATATATATATACACACCACACGCGTACCTGGATTTATCATAGATCAATATTAGAAAAGAGATTTGGATTCGATTTATAATTTACCATGGCTTTGGCGATTTGATTTGACCATATTCCTCTTCTCAGTCATCTCCTATGATCCTCCAACTGTATATACATATAAACTATAACTATTCTTATGAATATAGAATTTTGTGGTGAAGAGAAAATGGTAGAGCTTCGGCATCACTTTGAAAATATGAGTTTAGAGTGAGAGTTTAGGTCTGCATTTACGAGAGTCTAAATTAATGCCAAATGTCATATCAAAGTATATTGAATCCTGGTCGTTTGGCCACGTATTAATGCCGAATTCACAATAGCATGGGTCAACCACCCTCTACCTACGATTGACTGCTACCGGTCGACCAGCCGGCATCTGCGGTCGATATGTGGTGTGTTTTGGCAATAATTAATTGATGTGCTTGGATATGTTTTATTTCGTTCCTTGTTTAACCGACCTATATAATTTCCTTCCATTTCAATTTTTTCTTAACGCTTAAGCAACGTTAACTGTTTATTAACTTTATTTGACGATAATTAACATCAGTTAATTTTTTTATTTTCTTAGTTACATATATAATTATTTCCGAATTGAGAACTTTAAACGTTAATAACTTTTTCGTTTGAACTCCGATCGTAAAACATTATATATGAAAATTGATCAAAAAATCACCATAAACCCAATAGTGTAAGTTTCGTAGCCAAATTTCAAAGTTTTTAATAACCCTACTTTTCGATGCTATCATTTATTAACTAGTTTTTCTCTTAAATTAATTGTCGTAAAATTACGGGCACTAATAATCGTATTATGAAACAATATATGACCTACTCTAGATTGACATTCCAATCTCTCTCCGCCCCTATTCCACGACCACGTATGCATGTTGTATGCCTCAATGGTACAATGGATTCCCTCACTAGCATCCTTTCCTTTCGATTATTTATACCAACTTATAGGAACCATATGTAAATGCTAAACCCTGTGTACACCCTTCCTCTATGGGTACACAACACCAAAATATTATCATCCCTATACGGATTATGATTCATTCTTGAAGTTCCTCGCACTACCCTTTTTCCACAAGGTAGGCATACTTAACCGATATATATATATATATATATAAATTCTTAAACTATTCATATATATATATATATATATATATATCAATTAAACAACATATTTAATATATTTCGTCCACTATCCGATAACCTCAAGTCGAGCATACTGAGCTATAAATACACTTAAATTGCATATCGATATCATGTTGAATTTCCATTAGTAATCAATTAGACCTATCGAGAGCTACAACTATATTTTGGACCCTCCCTAAATTCCAACACCTCAAATGAAGTAGGTTTGTAGGTCCTGTTGTAGCATTAAAGAGTCCTATAAAGTTGTACATGACCTACTCTAGACTGGCATCTCAATCGCTCTTCGCCCTTGCTCCGAGACCACGTCCATAGGTCGTGCGCCTCAATGGTACAATGAATTCCATGCACCAATCAGTAGCCTAAGTCAGACATACCGAAACTATATTTATACATATAGGTATATATAAATCACATAAAGTGTATGGATTTATATATAACGAGTCCAACTATATGGAACTAATAATCACATACCATGCACATTTACATACACAAAGGCAATACACAATCAAAGTGACAAATCTATCATCTCAATATCAATAATAATTCACACATAAAATCATATAAAAAATTCAAAAATAATACATCATACTTAAGTCATCAAACTAACAATTATATCTCCTTTGTGTTATTTTATAGAAGTCTCACACTTACTTCATAAAATAACGCCCTTTCCAATCGATCATGTTATAACTTATTTTTTTTACTTATTTCTATTATTTAAATTAAGTTTAGAAATCTATAAGGCCTCAAAATATTATACGACTCATAACTATAATTTCTATGTATATATGTATACAGATATATCTCAAACCATTTCTTAGGATCTAAATTAAATATATCGTGGTATTATAATATTCTGGATTTCATAACCTTAATCAAACCCTGTTAAATAATATAGTATTCTTTGAAATTTCTAACTTATCAAATCACCTTTATAGAAATTCACCAGTTAGTTAATTATTGATATACACTACAATGAAATAATATCAAAGCCATATAAACTTCATAGTCATTTTAATACTAGTTTAACCTACCTAAATCATTATTTTAACCTTACAGCTTATTTTAAAGGTCACACTTCTTATGTTCGATTAGTAATAAAACATATAATAATATTTCTATCGCTAGTCTAATTATTAATTAGAGTTCTTTTTAATTTATAACCATGTTATAAATTAATATCAACTCCATCTAACTCTATTCAGTACTAATATAAAACAATATTTATATATAGCATCTTAATCAACTATCTTGAATACCTACTCAAAGCAATCCAATTAAATTAGGAAATAATTATGTATGTATATTATTCTACACCATTTATGTAGCATTTATATATATATATATATATATATATAGTTAAGGGGATTTATACTAAGATATAAATTCAGGGTTATAGTTTCACTCACCTGAATTGTAATTTCTCAAGTGTTCAAATCTAGTCATCCACTGTAGCACATTATAGTTAATCTCCCTATGAGTGCAACGAGGAAGATCGCGTCTTGATTAGACCTTGTACTAAAAAGCTATGAATTAAATATGAATATAGAATATATTAATTAATTTCCTTCATTAGCTAAAACACTTTCTCCCCCCTCCCCAAATCTAATTGCACATGCATGTGCATGCATACACCCTATATCCCCCTCAACCTCACAACAGCGCCATCATTTCCGACCTCCATAGTACCTCCAACCACCACTATCGTATTCATTTTCGAGTGTCGAGTTTAACCATGCCAAAATCCTACCCTTGACCACCTAAAAAAAATCATGACACCTCCCTATCGAAAGCCTTAATGCAACAACTGGCACTTCCCAACACAGGTCATGTGGATAAATATGAGATGTTGGGTGTTTAAAACATTACAACGCACAATTACAGAAGTAGAATTACAAGACGTTCTACACTTTTAAATCTTACAGTGGAAGGAATTAAAATATAAATAAAGAAAAATAGACATTTCATAAAACATTCTCCAAACTATGATTTACAAAATACACTATTCCCAAAATATAAGATAAGTTTATAGATATATAATTCAATTGATGACTACAATAGAAACAATAGATAATATGAGAAATCAATTATTGAGTTTCCTTTTTCCCATACGGTATCCAATCACTACTGATGTAGTGGAGAAAATGAAAAGAAGGGGGTGGGTCAAACATAAATTCTGATGAATGAGAACAAGACTAATAAGATGATTAAGTGCAATTAAATCTAAATCTACTTTAAGTGATATAGATTTCATATACTATGCTCGTGCATCCCTATGGTCACATGCCTAAGGGTAATTATCAACTCAGAAGATCAGATCTACTGGTCAAAACCTTTAATATCGATTGTCCAAACCATGATCTACAGTCCCTTATGTACTCTACTATGCATGGAGAGGGAGCATACAAAATGCATTCTCGCAAAGTGATTGAACGAATGCACCCGCGCTCTTCTCTCAATTGTAGTGGCAAACTACCGCATATTTCCTGCTCCAGCGTTCACCGCATGCGAATCACCACCAAGTTCGGGATCCCACCTTGTATCGTAGTGTTTCATATGGCCACTTACTGTCTAGCTCCATTGTCCAGCAGTACCATGTTGCACAAGGAAACATGCCATACATGAATCTCCTGTTAGGACTAGGCCCCTCAGGAAGTGTTCTCGCCAACGCCGTGCCCACTCGTACATAACACTTCCTGGAACTATTGCAAATAAACTGCCCTCCTCTCACTAAATCCGTTTTCTACATCAGCCTAATGGACCGCCAAATTGCTTATGTTTAGGAATCTTCTGCATCTTATCCACTTAGTGAAGTAAACTTGCCTTATAATTCAGATAGGGAGCTAACTTTCCCTGTTCTCCCATAATTACATCATGGCTCATTCATTTTCCAATTCATTAACTATTTTATTTTCATTTATTTTATTGGGCCAAAGGCCAAAGTCCAATTTATCCATTTTTTCTTTGGACGGTCGACCTGAGAGCACCATAGGTCAACCACCTACGGTTGACCATCGCCTTTAAAATTTTTAGAGTTCGGTCTTTTATATTTTTGTGCGATTAATTTGTTAATTTCGTTCTTTATTTCCCAGTCAATTTTTCTATGATTTTAATCCCAATTCCAGATTAAATAATTTGTAGTTTAAACATAAATTTTAGTTTAACTAATTATCTGATTTCTAGCAATTCTAGGGTTTACAGATTAGCATTATTAAATGTCCAATTTACCCTATTTTAAAATCTAATTTGAATTTAAATTGTAGGATTTAGGTTTAGCTAATTAAACTCCAATTAACAAGTTAATTAAGGGTTTCAACAATTTAACATATCCAATTTAACAATTTAACCATCAAATTACAATTTAAATAAAAGAGTTTACAACTAAGTAATTTAAACTTTAGATTAATAGTTACAAGATTCAAGTGTAGGTTCTTAGGGTTTACAGTTTACCAACTAATTTTCAATTCAACAGGTCAATTAGGGTTCTAGGCAATTTATTCAGTTAAACTATATTTAAACTTAATTCAAATATTATAATTACCAGATCAGTGCCCACTCACCTCAAATTATAAGCTCTTTCTATTTGATTTTCTGGAGTCACCTTTGTATATTCATGTGGATTTCCACTTTCTTTGATTTGAAAAAATCTCTTCTTTTAAATTTTGATCCATCCCTCTTCTTTTAATTTAATTTATATTGAAGAAATTTTATAAGTGGAGAGAAGAAGTTTTGGGAGAGCTTTGGTATACTGACTAATAGTTGCGATAAATTAGGATTTAGGTTAGGTGTGTATTTATAGGGGATTTACATTGGTTCTAACCGTTGATTAATTACTTCACTCACAAGTGAAGATATCTAGGTTATTCTATGTTGAAACTTGATACCTTCTTGATATGTTATTTATTTACATCTTCCTTTAATCAATCAATCGGTAAATCAATCAATCAATCAACCAACCAACCAATCAATCAATTAGTTTATATCTTAATTTATGTTACTCAAATCAATTTATTAATTCGTGCATATACGTATATATATTGTTAACCGTTTAATTACACACACACATACATTATTAACTAGCATCTTTATCTACATATTGCACTTAAAATAATATTTTACTTATATGTATATACATTTATTTTCCAAATATATAATTGTGTAACTTTTACTAAATGCTCCCTTTCCAAATGAACCTTTACTTTTGTGCACATAAATATTTTTCCCAATCTTTTCTTTTTTAAATGCACACTCACAATTATACCATTTTTCTTTTCTTTTCTTTTTCCTTGGGATAATCTATACATATTTAATTTATTTCTTAACAAATAAGTTTTATTTATTCATTCTTTAAACTTAAATTTTCTTCCAAAAATAGGCGCAAAATGCAATATAGTAAACATTTCATATCTTCTTCAGGCAATATCCATTTCTAACAATTTAAATAAATTTAAGCTAGAAAAATCTACTTGACCCAATGGAAAAGTTAGATTCCCTAAACTCCTCCATTTATAGAAATTTACTATTTCATTCTTTTATGTAAAATTGCATTTTTACTTTAACATATGCATAGCCTCCATGGATAACAATCAAAAATTAGAAAACAAGAGACAATATGCGCATGATATGAGTGTGTGCACCTATATGGCCAATCTTTTTTTACTAACATGTAGAAATGCATAAGTGCAACTAGTACAACCATAAGCATCCATATAGATCCATTAGCATCCATCCCTCATAACATGTCCTATTGACACATTTACGACCATTCCTATAATCCAAAGGTCTCAACCTAAAGGATGATTGAAAGAAATCCTACCATTTCGTTCCTAAGGTCTTATGAAAATATTTCCAATCCCATTTTTCATAAAAATTGCCACCAGGGTCCACATCCTTAATGCGTGCAACTAATTTTCTTCATTATAAATTGTCACCATATTTTTTTCTAGCTATCCCATAGTCAAAATAATTCCATCAAGAATGGTGCCTTGCCATTTCAATTCTATAGTCATAATGGAAAATATTTTGGTTTACACTTAGGGATTTCTATATTTTAATGCGTTGGAATTTCAATTTTTCCCAAAAAGAAATGTGAACTTTGTAACTTTCTACAAACTATCTAATAAAATGGATTTGTGTTATGCTTGGAATTATAAGGAATTATCTTTCTAATATTATTGAAATAGAGTACAAAATACGACAAAAATCCATATTTCGTATTATATTTCTTGTTTGAGCATATTCTTTGTCATTTCAAACAATACTCTTTTTTGTATTAAAACAGGAGAATTTATAGAAGTTTACATTGCTACACACTCTATTCCAACGAATTAAAATATTACCTAAATCCCATTCCATTTTATGACCACCTCCAATTTAATATTTATTAATCCATTTCAACAACTTATTGCGATGACTAATTCTACATTTTCACTTGCTCAAGCCATGTAGGTTTACAAATCTAGAACTTAACATACCATTCCGTCATGAAGGTCCTCATTAGTTTAGAAACTACTTCTCTCCTTATTTTCCATATTCGAATATATGCTATACTTAAACCCATAATTCCAGTATCCATATTAGGCATACGTGGAACACTAATATAAACCTATAACATAAACAAAAAGTTATACATTTGAATTCATTTCCTCCTGGTCTACTCATAGTCTTCAAGGGAGCAACATAATACCTAGACTGCCTATAGTCCACAGGTATCCTATCCTTTCCTGTATGGTATCAACCTCGTTGCTTTTGTGTGTAGCCTACATATACCGTTCCAATTATATTGCCTAAGGTAATTATAGGAATGCCTATTTGTTACTTAGCATTCTCTATAATGATCTAAGTACATCCTACTTTGCTCTTTTACCCATTACATTGAATTTTTTTGGCATCTACAACATTCATGATGTAATAAAGCATGTTAGCCTACTATTTCCTTGGAAATATGTTCATCCAAATAAAATTCTTCAGTCTTTCTTATGCACAGATCCTACAATTCCAACCATACTTGCGTGGAAAGATACATAGTCACATTTACTCTTTACTATTTCAAAAAGTTTACTTACTATTTTTAACTGTTGATTGGAAAGGTCATTAAATTCTCATTTTACCTTTTTATCTTTGTCTCAATCATTCCAATTCTTTCAAATTCCATAGTTAACCTTATCCTAGTGGACTATTTAGTCCTGTTTATCTAACTCCAACTTACTTCTTTTAAATTTTAAGTCATAACCAAAATATTTTTGCTTTACCTTTTTAATCAAAACCATTTTATTCTAACATAGTTTACGCAAGCTAATATGTCTTAAAAACTATAAAGTTAACTTTTTATCTTTACCGTTTAAATCAAAATGTTTGATTTTGTTTCCATATTTATAAAACTTTTAAGTTTTCTAAAACTTTAAAATCTTTCAGTTTATAAATTTATTTTCCACAAAACTAGAAAGTTTTAAACTGTAAAACTCTGTTTTAATCTTTAACAAGCATTTCCTTTCTACTAAGATCATAGTATTCTTCTTTAATCAAATTATCAAAATGATTAACTTAAATTAGTAAAAGCATATGTTATCTCGCCTTTTGGTTAGGCCGACATATCATGGATTTGGCTAAAGCGGATGGATTGGAAATCGGTTACAGTTGAAACTATGGATGATGGTTAAATGGATTCAGATGGACAACGCTCAAAAAATAGCCAAGTACCCAATCAAGGTGTAATAGATATGAAGCGACAAGGAAGGCCCGATAAGGCCACATTTCGAATTTCAAGTCAATCGGAGTTTGAATGCTCGAGTTATGGACAAGTAAAGAATTTATATGGATCGATCTAGAGCGATCCATTAAACAGCGTAAATCGACGAAGATCGATCAATATATCAAATTCCACAAGACCAATTCACTTGAAACTTTTGGAAAATCAATAAAATAGAATGTGGAGCCTACAAAAATGATCACAGTTCACAAAGTGGAGATTTGAAGATAGCTGATCATTGTTGGTTGATTGTTTTTGCCAATCCATCAAAATGGTCAGTGTTGTTTAGTGCACAATCCAAGTTCGACAAAAATCGATCCATGTCTCCCAATTTACAACTCAAAATGATTTCATATTTTAGGAGCAATGTCAAGAGGCATGTGGGACTCCCCAGAAACAATCGTACTTGAATTAGATGCAAG
The DNA here is from genome assembly GCA_030765085.1 of Allium cepa. Lineage (NCBI taxonomy): Eukaryota > Viridiplantae > Streptophyta > Magnoliopsida > Asparagales > Amaryllidaceae > Allium > Allium cepa. Next base: position 821,941,255 of record CM060935.1, on the reverse strand, counting down.
AAAAACGATCAATGAACATTTGTCCAATCGTTATTGATTGTCAAGTTAAGGCCACCGATTATTTTGGTTGGCCTCTATGGACCAAGAGACCCTACTGCCAAATCTTAGTGAAATATCTCATTATTTCTCCCAATAAATACAGACCTCTTGGTTCATTTTCAAGATCCTAGAAAGCTACTGATTAGAGGAATCTTCATTGTAATCAAGTGCTACTTTTATTTCTCCACTGTAATCACATTCGTAAGTTATTAATAAAGGAAAAAACTTTAAAGTGGATGTAGGCATACAACGACGAACTACTATAATTCTCTATATTTCTTATTATTTCTTTTTATTTATTTTTAGCTAAATCCTTTACTCGGTTTAATTTAATCTTCTTCACTTACTTCTCTACTAAATATATTCTTAGGTGTTTGTGACCAATATTGGCGCAAAATTTTTGGTGCTTTCACTAAGAAAGCTAACCCCCGCGAATTTGGAGTTCAGATTTGGAATCAACTATAGAACTTAGAATTAGAGTAATAGTGAAACCATCAACAAGGAGACAGAGAGCGGATATGTGCCATCATGAAGGGATTCAGGAAGCTTCCTCAAGAGCTAATCAAATCTCGATCTTCATTACCAGAGACAATATGGAAACGATGATGGTTGCTATACAGGAAAGGATACTAAAGAGACAGAAGGAGATGATGCTGAACCTAATCCGATAGATTGGACAAGCTGGAACACAAAACCAAGGAAATGGCATAGCAGGAAATGCTGGAAATATGGATCATGAAGTTGGAGCAGCAGAAGCTGTGAAAATCCAGAATCAAGACCCAAGAAACGAAGTTAACATGACGTAGGATGGAATGGAACAGCTAGGAGCAGCCCTTGACCAACCAAGAACGATCAGGGCCAATCGTTCCAGAACGACCGATGCCGATCAATCCATACTTAGGAGCATGCCTTTAGGTCATGTTAGATCAATCCCAAGTAGGATACCGGGCGATGATATGCAGTTTGTCATGGATCAGAATGTGGATGCTCATCTAAAAGAGCATATTTTGGGATTCCCCCATGGACTTGGGGTGCAGGTTGGAGACAATGATCGTAGACTGCCACTAGATGACAACGACAGGTTGGCAGAAATTATTAGACAGACTATGAGAGGAGGATTGGTAAATAGAGATTTGGAAGATGTAAATAGAAGCTCCTTCGCTCCTCATATCAGGCAAGCTAGGAACCCACCGGAGTTCAAACTACGAACGCTTGAGACATATGATGGAAAAATAGATCCCGTTGTTCAGCTGATGAGATACATAAGACATATGGAAGTACTGTAGGCATCGAAGGAAGTCATGGCATAGTGCTTCCCATTGTATTTAACAGATATAGCTGCACTATGGTTCAGATAGTTTGAAAGCGACTTTATTAGCACATGGGCAAAACTGGCCGAAAGGTTTATGAAGCAGTTTAGGGTTCACATCTCGAGACCCAAAAATGCGATGAGTTTGACAACACTGAAACAGAGGACTGGAGAGTCCCTGAGGAGTTTTCTAACATGGTTTAATGCCACGGTGGCATCGGTGGATCGTCTAGATCCATCCATGGTTTTGATGGCAGCTGTTTATGGAATTGCTGATTGCATAGAGTTCAAGAATTCACTGGCACGGCATCTACCTATTGACCTTGGGGGATTTTATCATGAAGTAGAAAGGTTCCTACAGTAGGAAGACACACAATAAACAAACTAGTGGTAAATGTCGTGCCAAGTGGAAGATCATCAGGTGAGTAAATAAGAATGATAAAGGCAAACGGAAAATGAATGATGGCATTAACTTGTCGAAGAAGCAATAAGGAGAACCAAAATTCTCTTCTTATGCAGATTTGACTGAATCTCTGGAAAGGATTTATTTGGATACTCGAGGATGCCTTCAATATCGAAGGCCGACAATGAGGGAACCCTTTGAACATGAGCGACATCAGGAAAGTATTTCCTATTCCATGAGCTAGATGGGCACAATACAAATGACTGCAGGCATTTAAAGGATGTAGTTGAAGAACATGTGGGGAGTGGTCATTTGCAACAATATGTGAGGACATGGGCTGCAATGGTGGAACAGTAGTAGCCACTGTCCACCTCGAATGAAAATGGCATTGGATCAAGGAATCATCGTCAACTTTTCATCAATTGATTGGGATGGAATGGAATAAGAAATAAACTCCACAGTAATATGGCTAAGTCACTTACACATATACGGGATTGAGGACGGTCCTTAGGCATGCTTTGAGATGATAATGAACTGTAGTGCTCGGGTTTGTGAATTTTTTCTTCTTCTTTACTTCGAACTCTGGTTTTTCTGATAATTTGGTTTATTAATTTTTCGGTTGTACGAACTCTTATTTTATATTTTTTCCAAATGGACTTTGGAATGCTTAAATCTAGATTAATGTAATAAATAACATAGGTGGCAGTTGTGGCCCTGATCGAAGAAATAAGGCAATAACCATTAGTTGCGAGTCCCTTTGTCAGAGAGCGATAGGATGGATTTGTACATGGGTTAAGTCCTCGACTGGGGATCAAGGTTGGAGAAGGATACCCTATGGATTAAGTCCTCGATCAGGAATCGAGGCCGGAGAAGGATACCCCATGGATTAAATCCTTGACCAAAGAGTCGAGGCCAAAGAACAAAACCTAATAGGTCGTAAGGCATGGTTATACCTAGCAAGGAGTAAGTCGCTTCGTTGAAGAGTGACAGGATCGGCCTACTTTGATCATCGAGTATGGATTATGCTCGGCAAGCGTTTGGAGAGACCATGAACTCGAATAATGATTCAGAGAGATTACAGATTGGCTTACTGACTTCCAGGATTTCAAATGGCTATTGATTTGGACACGGACCTATAGCGGTCCAAGATTTGGCTAACGACTCAGAGAGGTCATGGTTTGGATATCAACTTCGAATAGCAATGAATTTGGCTGTAGATGGATAAAGATTTGGATAAACGATCCAAAGAGATCGTGGATTTCGTTAATGAATTCGGAATGGATTCATAATTGAATATCGATTTAGAACAGTCATGGATTTTGCTAATGATCCGGGGAGATCAAGGAATTGAATTAGCAACAAATTGGATTCTGGATTGGATAGTACGACTATCAATGGATTATGGACTTCACATTTTTTATTTATAGCAATTCAAAACATGACTTTCTACCGCAAGGCATGTTTTGGGGGGCAAATGCTATCTCGCCTTTTGGTTAGGCTGAGATATCATGGATTTGGCTAAAGTGGATGGATTGAAAATCAGTTACATTGAAACTATGGATGGTAGTTAAACGGATTTGGATGGACAATGCTCAAAAAATGGCTAATTATCTAATCATGGTGTAATCAGTATAAAGTGACAAGGAAGGCCCAGTGAGGCCACATTTCAAATTTCAAGTCAATCGGAGTTCGTATGCTCGAGTTATGGACAAGTGAAGATTTTATATGGATCGACCTAGAACGATCCATAAAACAGGGGTCAGAAAGTGGAGATTTGAATATAGCCGATCGTTGTTGGCCAATCATTTTTGCTAATCCTTTAGAACGATCGGTGTAGTTCAGTGCGCAATCCAAGTTCAATAACGATCGATCCATATCGCCCAACTTACAACTCAGAATGATTCATCAAGGGGCATAATGGACCTCTCAGAAATGATCGCACTTGAATTGGATGCAAGAAAATTAATCAGTGAACATTTGGCCGATCATTATTGACTGTCAAGTTAAGGCCACCGACCGTTATGGTGGGCCCTTATGGACCTAGAGAGACTTTTGTCGAAATCCTAGCGAAGTATCCCATCATCTCTCCTTATAAATACAAGCCTCTTGGCTCATTTTCAAGATCTTGGGAGGCTATTGATTAGAGGAAACTTCATTGTAATCAAGTGCTACCTTTATTTCCCTATTGTAATCAGATTCATAAGTGATTAATAAAGGCAAAAACTTCAAAGTGGATGTAGGCATACAACACCGAACCACTATAATTCTCTATGTTTTTTATTATTGCTTTTTATATATTTTTAGCTTAACCCTTTCATCGGTTTAATTTAATCCTCTTCACTTCTCTACTAAATCTATTCTTGGGTGTTTGTGACCAATTTTGGCGCAGATAGTATACGTAAACATATCGTTTAAAATTTCCTTTTATAAATAAGAAATTTTCACAAAACATATTTTTAACTTATTATTATTACTTTATTATTTTCATTATCATTTTCAAAGTATGACAAAAACATTTATGAATTATTTTCAAGTACATACTCATTACTTGAACACAAAAGGAGTTCAATAGTAGCGCCTTATAGACTTTTCAAAATTTTCCACAAGTTCTATTATTAAAAGCAAAGCGCACATTGGGGATAAATGCAACGATCTGCATAAAAGACAAAACAAATATTCTAAAACAATTGTTGGAAAATAACTTTTCACCATTTTCTCTACTTTTTACTTCTTAAACAAATTCCTTAAAGTTTGTCTAACTACTTATGTAAAATCACAAACCAACCCTTCTTTTCAAAAGCATCGTCTCAAAGCACAGTGCACATTGAAGGTAAGTGTAATATGTGCCTAAAAGAAAAAACACATGAGTTGAAAAATTCGCTTTTTATCATATCCTTTTACTCCCTTTTTAAATAAATTTTGCATAGTTTGTCCGAACATTTTATAAAAAACCATAAACTAACTTATCTTTCTTTTTAAAATATCAGACATCCACCGCTTTCTTTTGAAAAGTTATCTTACTAAAAGAAAAATGCACATTGAGGGTATATACAACAATATGCCTAAAACAAATAAAACCTTTACAACAGTTATTGAAAAATAACTTTTTACCATTTATTTTATTTTTCTTTTTACACAAATCCCATAAAGTTTGTCCAACTATTTTAAACAAGATTGTAAATCAACTTCTTTTCTATTTAAAATGTCTAATATCTATTATTTTTAATTTATATAAAACATTTCCATTAGTGATAATCGGAACCTAGTTAAGCCTACTTCTACCTAACAGTGCCTTAGATGTATGAAATTTCCATCCTTCTTTTCAAAGATGGTCATCTCAAGTCTATTTCCCAATACAGTCAACATTATATTTCTTATTTTTATAGGCCTCATGCTACTAATCCCCTTTATTCGCCTTTAAATCCATAATTTATTTGTCACTTCTATTTGGTATAAGAAACCTCTACTAGCATTTCTTTATAGGGTAACCAAAATAAATATAAATGGCTCATTTTCCATCTTAACAGTTAAAACCTTAACATTTATTCTAACCCACAATTGTTTACTTATATAAGGGATATGTCAACAACTACCTTATGTGCTCACTTGTATATTGTTCTATACTATTACACATGTCAGAAAATCATAATTATCTCCCCTACTCAGACTTGGTTCATCCTATCTCCTAAAATTTGTTCTATTTCCACTATCTATGTTTGGGAACTATTTTTCAAATTTCTAAAGATGGCATAAGCACGAATAGAAGAAATGTCGATATATAGATAAAATCTTTAGGAATCTCTTTGAAAAATCTTATATATATACATATATATTTCACAATGCATTTTTTAAAAACCTTTCAGAAGACATTTCAAAAAAATTCAGAAGACATATCATAAAAATAATATCCAAAATACTTGATCTACAAAAGACATTGTTTCCAAATTGCAATATAAGTTTACTGATATTTAATTCAATAGATGACTGTAGTAGAAAAAGTAGACAATATGAGAACTCCCTCATTGAGTTCATTTTTCCCCATACTATATCTAATCACTACTGACCTATCATCCTATGGTGAGGAATATTAAAAGAAGGGGGTGGGTCAGGCAAAAGGTCTGGTTATTGAGAACAAGACGAATAAGATGATTAAGTACAATTAAATCTATTTATACTCTAAGTGATATAGAGTGCATATGTTGTGTCTGTGCATTCCTAAGGTTGCATACCTAAGGGTAGTTATCTAACTAACTGGGCCAGATCTATAGGTCAAAACCTCACACTATTGATTAGCCAAATTGGGATCTACAGTCCTTTATCTACTCAATTATGCCTAGAGGGGGAGAACACAAAATGCATTCTTGCAAAGTGACTTATCGAATGCACCCGCACTCATCTTTCGATCGTTGCAGCAAATTGCCTACTTCGGTGTTCACCGCATGCTAATCACTGCCAGGACCAGGTTTCCACTTAGTATCACCGTGTTTCCAGTGTCCACTTATTGTCTAGCTACAATGCCCATTAGTACTACAATGGCAACGATTACCATGTTAGCGAGGAAGGAAAGGAGTCATTCAAAAAGTCACCATCAATGAGGCTTAATATCCCTCACTTACATCTTTGGAACTACTAACTACCGAGGACCCAAGTCCCGAGCTTCCCATTTCTTCTCAAGAAAAACTAACCACTAAAATTCCTCAATCAACTAAAGGTCAAGCTATTAAAAACCCTACTGGATATATGCTGCATTTTGATTTTCCAAGAGACATCACCATTCATGTGAATGAATTTAGGGATTTCTCGATTAGTGAAATAATAGGCGAGATTGGCTCGTATATCAATATATTTTCTAGTGCCTTTATAAGAGAAGTTGGCAGGACTCTAACTTTGAAACCATACTAATACGGTTTGTAGATATATGTGGGGTCATTGGCTTTCAAGATTCCGCTTTAGGGTCATGGACATACATTTCCACATCGAGTTTGGTTTTATAATTCGAGAGTTAACTTCATTTTTATTTTCGTTTCAGGTTTCATGGGTCATGGATTATACCATCAACTATGTCAAAATAATAGCTCTTATAGGGATCAAACTCCTGATCTAGCCCATTGCTCTTACCGCAAAACTGATAAGGAGAGGAAGAGAAGAGACGATGTGGCCCACCACTTAGAGAGAGAGCGTGATAGGGAAGAGAAGAGAAAACGGACTATGAAGGCAATGCCCCGGACGATATGCACAAGCGACACAGGGATTCTCATGATCGCCGTGGGACATCGTTAAGTGCTTCTGCACATGTTAAGGCTCAGCTTGCCGTGATGCAAGAAATTCCATTCTTTCAGGCTGTAACTATTGCAACTACTCCTACTTCTTCTAGTCAGGGAAAAAGTTCGCACTTCCACCAGGTCCGTCCTAGCTTCAAGCTATTTTCCCACATCTCTTCTTAAGTGGGGTTAAATTTGATAAGGACATAAAGCCCGCCAATAGTGCTACATTCTTACGGAATCTCGAGGTGGTCCACAAGGACTTGGAAAGCGGGTTCGGGTGGTAGAGTCTTGTATGAGCCCTTTTTGACATCAACAATTTTAATTACTTGGAGATCCTTTCGTTTGAGGTAGAAAGGGATGCTAACGATAGAGTACTTAAGGATCGGAATAATGAGATTGCTCGGTTGAATATTGAGAGAGATGCGACCTTGAAAGGAAAAATTGTCAGTGACAACCTTCTAATAGAAGCAAGGAGGGCTTACGATAGAACATTTATCATGACCAATGATTAACCTAAAGAAGCTTATAGGGAGTCCGACAAATTGAAAAGGCAAGTCAGTGAAAGAAAGAAGGCTATCAAGGCCCAAGACTAAACTATTGCTGAACAAGCTGCCACCATCGGAGCTCTTAGACCTTCAAGGGGAGCATGATAGAGCGATGAGCCAGATGGATGCTAGTGTGCTGCATCTCCATACTTTTAATGTTATGAACAAGGGTAGTTTTAAGTGGCTCGAAAACGATTATCCCTACACTCTATTTATGGTTGGGAAGAAGTATTAGTTATATCAGAGCGAGCTGGGGATACGCGATCTGAAGAAGAGTTAATGGTGGCTTATCTCAATTCTGAGGACATAGACTTCCCAGCGGCTATGGAGAGATTCTACGAGAATAGAGAAAGAAGATTGCCACTATTGTCACTGCTAAAACTCTTGCAGGAGCTCTTCAAGTCAGGGTGAAATCGCTTCTTCAAAATCTCAAGGGAAAGAAACAACCATTCTGGTATCCACTTTATCATCTCTGAAGCCACTCACATGCATCCATTTTTAAAGCTCTACATGAGCCATACTTTCCTCCAACTATCGAGCGACCCATGGAAATGGGGACTGTAATAGGGAATTTCGAGTTCAAGTTCACGAGCAAACTCTTGGTTCTGGTATTTCTCTCATTTCTCCAGTACTCCAAAATCTCCAGTTCACTCCAGAGACCTTTACTAAACTATACAACTGTGTTTTCCAACTTTAGGTTATCCTTTCTCCTGACTCCTCTTTCAGTTATATATGGCTTCGAACCCTGCCATCTTTACCGCTTCCACCTTTGTCTCTGCAATGGCTTCAGGTACAATTCCTATCTCAATCTCTAGGCCTAGGCCTAGCTTAGAGCAAATAGCGGTATTGCAGAACTTGGAGGATATCTCCGTGTCTCTAGAAGAAGAAGCGATAGTGACCGGTGAGTCATAACCGACTGATAAGGAGACAATGGCAGGGAGACTTGAAAATGAAAAGAAGGGGCATAGGCGAAGAAGGAGATGGAGGAAGCGAAGCGCAAAGCTCCGACTACATTTAAGATTTGGATATCAAAGGATGGAAACATCACTATAGGAGGTTCTGAGGGGTTTGGTACTGCCATAGGAGGAGAATCCACGTCCTTGGATGGTTTGATTGCCATTGTAGGGAGAGCAAGAGGAAGAAGATTCTGACTCGTCCAAGCAAGGACGGTAAAGGTGGCCATGGTGGGAAGAAATGATGATATGATAGAGTTCTGGTGAAAGTAAGCATTTATGATTTTTGTATATTTTTGAGTCGATTGAGTCTATACAAGTACAGAGTCTATACTTTCTGTTTTGTTTGGATTTTTGTTGTATGATGCCTAAAAATGGCCGACGTTGTACAGGGATGGCCTCCACTGTTTAATAAGTCTGCACATAAAATGATATTAATAATGAAATATTTTCATTTCTATTGTAATCTCTCCTATGTACTTTTCCTTCATTCTATATATTGTGCTTGTTTATTAATAACTGCCTATGTATATAATACGATTGCATGTATTGCAATTTCCTATATCACATACTTATGTGTCTATTCCATATCTTTACTTACCATAACTCTGTGCATGTAAATGGTATTCCTAAATGTAAATGGTACTCCTGCAGTTATTTGGAATATTATATTACTTAGCTTTGTTATAATTTGCTAAATTAATCCATTCGATATAACAAAATTGTAGTGTATCTTAGTTTAGCCTGTGTCGTCCATGCGTTTGTGTATGCATACCCCCCACTCCATAGGGGTGCTTACTTTAAACTCAGGGTTCAAGCAATTGGTTAGAGATCGGTTGTTCAGGGCAACTCGTTCGGTTGCCCCAGTTTGGGTCCTATCTCAAGGAACCCGTGGTGCTATGCTCTATTCTAAGCATCTCATCCCATGACTATGACCGGATTCTTCTAAGTTCAGTGTTGAGATCCTATTCGCATGTTAATTTCTCTCTCTGAAAACTTTCGAACAGCTTAAGTACTTGGACTTTCCTTCGGTACCGTCGATGATCTGGCAATTTGGACTTTTAACATATTTCTAGAGCAATACCGATTTCCACCCATCCTACGACAAGAAACTTTCTCGACAATGTCGAAGCTATGCCGGTACTTAGAAATTGAGCGAGCTCTCGATGTCAGGGACATGTTTTTGTTGGTAAGGACATGGTTCCAGAAGCGACGTGCAGCTTATTGATGGCGCACGAGGGGTTTCGCGTACTTGGACGTGGTTCCATTGGTCCAAGCAGTGGCGGCTTATTGGGAGTGCGCAAGGTGTATTGCGTACTTGAACACAATTCCACAAATTCAAGCACCGTTGTATGGCTTATTGGTGGCACATAGGGATTATTGCATATTTGAATGCAGTTTCTTCGGTTCAAACAGCATCTGTGACTTTATTGGAGGTACACAGGGGTTACTGCATACATGAATGTAGTTCCATCGGTTCAAGGAGCGTCATGGAGCTTATTGGTGGCACACAAGGAGATAGGCTTTCCTAACATTACATTAGCAATGCCAGTTCCAAGAAGGCGTGGATTGATTTTCTCTGTCGATCCGGTGGTTTGAGTCCATTTTCCCGTCAACTCAGTGGTTTGTTTACAAGAATGTGGTTTTATTGGTCCATGAAGCGAGATATATTATTAATAAAAGGATAGGCAAGTCCTGCCTTTTTACACTACCGCCAGTGTCACTGGATAGCTTATTTACAAAAATAAAAAATACATAGATAAGTATTACATATAGTAGTGCCGTAGCGAGTCACCGTTCCATGCATAAGGAATCAGAATTCCATCGACCTCCGTCAGCTTGAATTTTCCATCTCCAAGTTTCGTGCCGATAACATAGGGTCCTTCCCAATTTAGGCTAACTACTCCCAAACTCTAGAAGATCCATTTTAGGAGGAGACCTCCCATTTTGAAAGTACGATTTCGAAACTTAGTATAGGAGTGTCATGCCACTCTTTTTCGGTGAGTAGCAGTTCTAAGCTTAGCTTCCTCCATCTTCTCATCAATTTGGTTAAATGATTTGAGCGGTGGTTGCTCATTTTCTCTTTGACTGAGACGCCTTCTACAATGAGAGGGGACTTCCAGTTCCACTAGTATCATAGCTTCTAAACAATAAGCTAAAGCGAAGGGGGGGGGTATCCAATCACAGATTTGTGTGCCATCCAATAAGCCCATAGGGAAAGTGGATGCTCATCAACCCAGTTCCCTTTAGCTTTTGTCAGTCGTTTCTTTATGGTGGATTTGATGATTTTGTTCATTTCCTCCACTTGCCCATTTTCCTATGGGTGTGCTACCTTGGAAATTCTCTTCTCGATCCTGTAGTGCTTGCAGTAGTCTTTGAATTCAGCACTCTCGAACTGAATTCCATTATCCATGATTATTTTTTGTGGTACTCCAAACCTAAAAGTAATGGTTTTAGTTACAAAATAAATTATTTTTTATTAGTTATCGTGGCAACCAGTTCTGCTTTGGTTCATTTTATAAAGTAATCAACTACAACGATGACATATTAAGCTCCTCCTTTTGCTATTAATAACGCGCCGATTGGATCAATTTCCTAGATTGCAAACGGCCATGGACCGAACATACGCGTAAGTTTCGTAGATGGTGTTCACAGAATCTTTGCAAAATTGGGGAATTGATCACACCATCCATGATAGTTTAACGTGTCTTCGTTTATTATCGACTGGAAGTATCTATAGCAGAGAGCCTTTTTCGCCAATATTTACCCCCCGGTATGGTCATCGCAATTGCCGTCATGAATTTCCATGAGGATTTTTCGAGCTTCGGTTTTTTGTCACACCTAAGTAAGGGAGCGGAGAACCCTCTCTAGCACTATACTCCATTCAGCCTTACCAATCATGGTGCCTTCCGAAGGAGCTTCTTTCGTTCATTCTGGTCCCTTGGGAGTATTCCTCTAAGTAGATAGTCCTTGATCAGCATCAGCCACAACTCCTCCACTTTTGCGGTTTCTAAAATCTAGTCGACATCCATTTAATCTATGCTAGGAACCAACAATACTTTCACTGGAACTAGTCGTAGCGACTGTGCATCTCTAAAAGTGGCCGGTTTAGCTAAGTAATCGGCCTTCACATTCTGTTTCCTAGGAATATGAGTTATCATGTAGTGTTCGATTTTCTTGAGCAGTTACTAGTTATCATCAAGTAAGGGGCGAAATTCGCACCCTTGGCCTGATACTCCCATTTCACTTGACAAATGACTAACTGAGAGTTACTGTATATACAGAGAGCTTTAATTCCAAGTTCTTTCGCAATCTTCAACCCCACTATTAATGCCATGTACTCTGCCTCATTGTTAGTAGTAGGGAATTCTAACCTTAGAGCATAATGGATCGACCGTCCTTCAATGGTTTCAAGCACAACTCCTGATCCTGAGAAGAACTTGCTTGATGCACCGTCGACAAACAATTTCCATTGTGATGCTACAAATGATGTGTCCTCTTCTCAACATCCCAAATTGTAAACTCGACAATAAAGTCCGCCAACGCCTGTCCGTTAATCGCTCTCCAAGGATGATAAGTCACATCACACTGGCTTAACTCAATATTCCACATCAAAAGCCATTCCGAGGTCTTCGGTAAGTAAAACACCTACTTCAAGGGTTGATCCATCAAATCCTTGATGGGTGAGCTTGGAAATATGTCCTAGCTTCCTTGATGCTATCAACAAGTAGTAAGCTAACTTTTCTAACTTTAGGTAATTTCGTTCGGCTTCAGTGAACTGTTTGCTGATGTAGTAAATGAGTCGTTGAGTCCATGCCTCCTCTCGTACAAGTGTTGCACTTAGGCATCAACAAACACTGCTCAATAGATGAATAGATCTTTTCCATCTTTCTGTTTAGATAGGATCGACAGTGTTTCCATCTGTTGAAGTAATTCCTCAAATTCTGTCAAGAAGTTTGATTCCATTCGTAGTTGTTCTTATCCTTCTGTAATGCGTCAAAGAATGGTATACACGTATCCATTTCTTTGGATATGAAGCGACTCATTGTTGCGATTTTCCCATTCAGACTCTGCAACTCTTTTTTTGTCGACGGGGATCTGACATTTCGTAGTGTTGCGATCTGTTTTGGATTGGCCTCGATGCCTCTTGCGTTTAGTACGAATCTAAGAAATTTTCCTCACAAACACCGAAAAAAGCAATTCAAGTTGTTCAATTTCATCCCATACTTCCGAAGGATTTCAAACATCTTCAAGAGATTATCTAGATAATTTCCAGATACACGTGGTTTCACATGCATGTCATCCATATATTCCTCAATCGTCCATTCGATCTAACTCTTGAACATTATGTTCACTGATCCTTGGTAAGCGGTGTCTGCATTCTTTAAGTCAAACGACATCATGCAATAACAGTACAGTCCCAAGTTGGTAGTGAAGCAAGTGTTCTCCTGATAGAGCTCATGCAACCTTCTCTGATTGTATCTCGAGTATGAATCCATAAACGAATGCAGCTTATGATTTGTGGTTCCGCCAACTAGCTAGTCGATTCTAGATAGTGGAAAGCTGTCCTTTGGGAAGGCTTTGTTCGAGTCCCAGTATTCGACACAAGTCTGCCACTTCCCATTCAATTTTTTAACTAGTACAAGATTTGTCACCCATTCAGGATATGTTGTATCACGGAAAATCCATTGACCAATAGCTTATCGACTTCTTCCTTTAATGCAACGGATCACTTAGGACCCAGACTATGTCTCTTGTTCTTTACTAGTGTCAATTTGGAATCGATATTAAGTGTGTGACATGCTATCTCCGACGATATCCCATACATATCGGATTGCATCTAAGAAAACACATCCAGATTGGTGTGAAGAAATTTTATCAGTTCATTCAGCATCTTGACTTCAAGCATGGGCCTATCTTCAATACTCGAGTTGGGTCATCCATGCCAACAGGGGTAGCAACCGTAAACTTGGCTCGCACTGCCCATTAATTCTCCGCACTCTTCTTTCTAGGGTCCATTGTCCTGTCGAAGTGACTATGGTCCCCGAGCCAGGAGTCATTCTGTAATTGCTATGTTTGCAGGTCACGATTGTTGAGAATCTAGCCACATTCTTTCCCATCTCACATTGTTTTGCTTCGTGCTATTCAACGACATAACATTCTCTTACCATATGTTGGTCTCCTCTTACCACTCCAACCCCATTCTCCGTTGGAAATTTCATTATATGGCATCATAGAGCCAAAGCTATTCTAATATCAGCAAGGGCCGATTGGCCCAAGAAAGCATTATGATTCGAGAATTCATCAATTATCATGAAGGTTTGGAAAATAACCACCATTCATTCTCGTTCTCCATGTTTTCTACAGGTTAGTCAAGCATCCCAACTGGCTGTTTTGGTTCATCTATAAATCCCTGAATCTTTATCCTGCAAGCGGTTACGACCTTCATGATGATCTTCATCTAATCAAACATTTGATAGAAAAGGATCCTTACTGAACTTCTACCGTCAACCAACACTTTATGCAAAACTGCTAGCCCGATTCTAACCGTTACCACCATTAGGTCGAGAGTTGACACCTCTATACATTTAATATCCTGGTTTTAGAATAATACCATCAGTTTCAAGTTTTCTTATTTGGTCAGGACATCATCTTCAATGGCATAACAAGTTTCCTTAGGAACATGCTTCAAAAAACTGGCATATCGCTCCATCTCAACCAACTCTTCTGCAATGGATGAGGTCCTCTAGTGATGGTACTTATGACAAGTCTTTGATTAATCTGATGAGACCCTTCTCTGCTAGGTCCAGGCTGATTTACTTGACTGCTTGGAACTTGGGGTCCAATAGGTTGGTTAGAATTCTATAGTTTCTTCATGTATTGTTGAAGCCTATTATTCCTCATTAGTTCCTCGATTAAGTCCTCCAAATGGCAACATTCATTTCCTGTTATGCCCGTGAGTCTCACGAAAGTGACAAAATTTTCCTGGTTTCTTTTATTGTTCAGACACTTCCAGCTTAGGCAGTTTGTAGTATCGCTCAGTTCCCTAAATGGCAAGGTAGATATATTCCAAGCTATCATTCAACGGCATATAATCCTCATGTTTAAGACAACTTAAATGTTCCCCGTTGCCATCATGCCTACAAAGGTTACGATTACTCTTCTTCTGATTCGAATTCTTTCCTGTTGTAGCTTCAGAATTGTTTCAATCTTGCTTAACCAAGACATTGCTTTGAATCATTTCTTTTGGTTGCTCATTGAAATATTTACCTTCAACTATACTTACCTCTTCCATTCTTAGAAACTGGTTTGCTTTTCAATGGAATTCCTCCATGGTAGTGGGTTTTTTTTATTTTAATCCATCTACTAAAATCTATATCCGGGTGAATGGCTTGGACCAAAGTAATAAAAATCATATCCTTCTTTAGATTACTCACCTCAATAATTGTGATGTTGAACGAGTTCATTAAAGATTTCAGTAACTCATTGGATCCTTGGAAAAAGCCAGAATATGGCATTATATCTTTGGTCATGCAGTATGGAGTCTAAACTGCTCTTGAAACTTTTTGCTAATACATCGAAAGTGAAAATAGACCTCGATGCAAGTCTAGTGAGCCATATGGAAGCAACTCCTTCCAAGAAGATTGGAAACATCTACAGCGGACTGCATCCTTCGCCCTAGCTCCTTCCATATGCCCCTAATATTTGTGTAAGTGTTGTTTAGCGTCCATCGTTTTGTTATACGATAGAGTAGTTGACATAGTGAACTTCTTAAGATATTCTTCTCTTAGGACGTTTTTAGTGAATAGAGTTTGGCTTTGTGCAAAACCATAGCCTTCATCTTTCTGCCTCTACTCTTCTCCAATAGTCATTTGACCATATCATTGATGTACTCCTCACTAGCGTGGCTGTCTACATGTTGGCTATGGGCTATGCCGATTGTTTGACTCCACAAACGGTCTCGGTTCATCAATTGAAGCCTAGGTTCTCCATTCTCTGGGCGAACCACTTTAGTAGGGTCTTGTTGGCGCATAGTTGGTCTTACCAAGGCATTTTTAACTTCGTTTTCGGCATTTTTCCTGCTTGTGCCAGAGTTTGTTCTAGTCCATCACCATCAAGTTGCATGTCATCTTTAGAGTCACAAACAGGCATTGTGTTGTTCACTTGATGAGTGTTCACTCCAAGATTTTGGTAGTCTGCAGGCTGCTTCCATTAGAAGGAATACTTCCATTGCCTTCTATTACAATTTTTGCAGTCCCACAAGTAACATATTTCTACTTTTGTTTATAGTTTCGCTTGTTCAAGCCTAAAATAGAGAAATTATCTTGTTCCATAGCAGCTGTATTTTCTTGTCTAGGTTTCGAAGCACTTGGTGGCTATAGCATTAACAAAGCATTGATCTTATCCATGAGTGCCTTTTGGCAATCATCCATTTTCTAGTTGAGTTCATTAACCATCTGGTTAAGCTCCCTCTTAGTCACATCCCGTTGAGTGGAAGAACTTGGTGCTAGATTTCCTGTATTAACCTCTGTTCGATGACTGTTAGCATTGTTCACTTCAGTATGTTGGGGGTTTGCGTCATTGCCACCAACTATTGCTTCTATGGATCTTCCAAAAGTAGTCCTATATTTTATAGGTGTCATTGATCTCTAATAGTAAGGTTATAAACCTTTGAAGAAAATTCCCTAGATTTAACTGTTGGATCTATCCTTATCCAAAATAGCAAGCTAGATCTAAGCCTGGATTTAGATTTTCTCAATGAAAGTAACAAAATGTTATTGCCAAAAATGGATCAACGCCCAACAATAGGTTATAGGTAACCTATGAGACCTAGATCTAGTAGGTAATAGTAATAGTAAAGGGAAATAAACATCAATAAGAAAGAGAGGCATACGATTTTATAGTGGTTCGGCAATATTTGGCCCACATCAACTTTCAAGCTTTATTGTATATGGATTTTATTAAGACTGCAAAGAGTTTGAAAGAGAACAAGTCATAAGTACAAGGGTCAAAACGATTCTAAGTCTTAGAATTGCCTAAAGTAGATGCCTTGGTGACTATTATGTAAAGGAGAAGAAGAGATAGAGCTTTCGAGTAGTGAAAGTAGAAAACCATATTCTATTTTAATTTCTTTATAGTTTTTATTTATAGGGATATTAGTCATATTGGGCCCAAAAGAGAGTTGGAGCAGATTCCAGATGTAGGCCCAAGAGAGTCTGTGAAATTGCAGGCTCAACTGGATTAACCACATATGCCGGTACCGACCTCTCCTGTCAATGCTGGCATCCATGGTTAACTCCAATTGAGTTAAACTATTTTTCACTCTTTATGCTACTTGGATCTGGATTATCCCATAGTGTTTTCATGGATAATTGGTTGATATTGGTGATAATTCCTTTACCACTTGAATTGTTCTGTTGTTTTGACTGCTAACTCTTCAGTTCTTGCATTAAATTATTCAAAGCCTTTGGAAATCCCCTGAGTAAGCATAGAAAAGGCAGAGAATGACCTCTGCGAAGTTTGAGTGGAACACACAGAACCAGGAGAGATCAACCCTGACATTAGAGGTCGACACCGTCCTCTACGATTAGCCCCGTTTTGGTTGAGTTTTCTTTGAGATATTTTTATCCCTCATCCAAGCGTGCTTCTAAGATTCCAATCATTCTGTCTTCGTCTTAACATTCCAACTCCTGTTGATTTCTACTTGGTTAAAAACTCAGTTAACAGTAAGACCATAATGATTAGAATAATAATTGCAAGTGCGTAATGATTTAAATTGGTATTTTTACATCGGATATTAATCCTAATGAATGCGTACTGATTAGGAAGTTGTTTTTATTTGACGATGTGAAAAAAATTGAAATAAGAATGTATTTTAATATTTTGGGGTATTTTTGATATTTTAATGCAATGAAACTTGAAATGTTGCACGTAGATGTCCATATTTATCAAGTTTAAAACAAAGAAAAGTGTAACGTTTGGAATAACAAGGAATGCACATAGGAATAAAGAAGAGATGTAAAAAACAAGGAAAATTTTCGTGTTTTGTACTATCTATTTCAAGAGAAATTAAAAAAGAAATTCCTTATAATTACAAACACCGCACAAATATCTCCTCTTTTGATAAGATATGGAAATTTACCATGTTAACATATATTGAATAAAAGTTTAGTTCCAACATATTAAAATTTAGTAAATTTTAAGAGTTGTACACTAAGATAAGAATGAAATAAAAATAAAAAATAAATGGAAAGTAATGAAAAAAGAAGTTTGAGTAATGGGCAAGAATAAAAAGGAATAGAAAATGAAATGGAATAGAAATTAAATTTGAAATCAAAGAATGTAGTAGCAACGATATTGATAGCTGGAAATGAGAAGTGGTAAACGAACTTGAAGAAGTAAAGTAAAACGCATAATAAAATGATAACTTAGGTCAAATGTAAAAAGATATAGAGGAATTGTAGAAAGAGTAATAAGAATAAATATACATGAATATGGAATATGTGTATAAGTAGCCTCAAATTAGTGTTAACGACGAGTGTGAATTATTATAATTTAATTATAAATTATAGAAAGAAAATGACACGAGCCAATAGAATACATTGGAATGCAATAACACATCCAACAGTAGACACGTGGAGAGTATACCTTTGCATGTAGAGAATGGGGTACCCTCAGGTTAGGACTACGCTTGAAACAGAAGCTCTGTAAATAGTCATACATTCATTAGCAATAATGAACTTAACTATTAGGCGCATGTCGAAGCTAGACTTGCATGGCCAAAATAGGTCTATTTCAAAATTAATTAGCGAGGAGTATTGCATTGATTGTGTTAGGCATTGTATATGGACGGTGGTTAGATCAGACACTATACAACACGTGTGGTCCCATTTTTTAGGAGTAGTGTTGCATAGGTCCCGAGTCAGTCATCGGTCCCTTGCAATCAACTGGAAGGACAAGGATACACCTAACTGATCTTCGTAGCCCACCATGGTTGATTCAATTGGGTAATGCACCGCCACAATTGTTTGTTAGTTGTTTTGATAGGGCAAAGCTAGATAATCCATAATGGATTCCTTCGAAATATGGATAGGGTGGTTAGTGGAGTCGAGTCTACGTTATAGGAAACAGACAAGTATAAAATCCCTAAAGTGAACATGGCCTAACAAAGTAGAGGTCATCAGTGCACGGTATAGGATTTCCTCGAGTTAGACGGTGATCATGATATAGCTAGCAGATAGATCCTGACGAGGTGTGGAATGAGAGATACTAGTGAGGATTGTATCTAGGTCCATTAGGGGACCATAAAATATATATATATATATAGTTAGTTATATACATAGATATAAATCTATGAAAGGTAGATGGGAATGGTTCAAACATAGATATGGAGTCGAGGCGACTAATTAAATGTAAACAGACATAACATAGATATTTAACAATCGGCATAAGCTAGTGTTATGGGAAAGATGTATAATTTTACCAAACAACAGAACATTGTTCTAACCCCCATTTCATTACAACCTACATGACACTTTATAAGGACAGGACTGATGCTTGGAATGTTCGATGCTGACAAGGATACTGTATCTTTGAAATGTCAAATCTTGGTCAATAATTATGTAACCTATAATATTTTAATATTCCACTGCAAGATATTTCGTTAGAGCTCTGACATGCCTTCTTTGTTTTTTTGCAGGAAACAAATGATTCATACTTTTTGTAGACTTCGGTTTTTGATTTAGTGAAAAATATAGGCCCACTAGGGTGTGGATTTTCACAATTGACCAAAATTCTAGGGACGAAATATAACTCCTAACCCTTAGTATTCTAAAGTCCCTTTCATTAGAAAAATTCGACATCACCTCTTTTGTGCGGCTAGCTTCGAACAAATCCCAAAATAACATATACACACCCATCTCATATCCGAGGCATCCTATATATGATGCATCTCATATTTGAGGTCATACAACCACACAGACACACACACCCCATCTGAATTACAGATCTTATGTACTTCTTTCATAGTAAGAGCAAGTAAGTAATCAATTAACAATAAACAACCAATTAATAATTAAGTAATAACAAGTAATCAATAAGCAATAATAATCAATTAATGATCAATCAACAAAAATAAAAATCAATTAATAGTCAGGCGGCAAAAAGCAATCAATAGGCAGTAACAAACAATAACGATTGCCATACTTACAACTAATCATTCAAAAAGAAGCATGTAATAACGCACCCAGTAACTGTTCGTCGACGGAATTTCTATCGGATTAGAAAACCGTCGAACGAATTTTGAAATAAAAATAACCGAAAGCGCACGGTGTACGAATGTAGCACGCGGCGAATACGGGTCGATCCGCAGGGAATTGATGATTTTAAAATTCTATTCAATCAAATTAACCAAAAGTTTGAAGAGAATGTTAAACTAGAAAAGAAGAAAAACAAGCAAAAGAAAATTGATAAAAAATATGAGTGTTAAAACAATTTAGAGGCAATTTCCACTCTCTAGATCACATAAATCAACAAAATGAAGTTATGATCTCTCTTTTCTTGTCATTAGTGAATTAGTTGATGTGCTTATCATAAGTATGGTATATTTGTGCTATTAATTAGCTCAATATAAACCATCAAACTATAACACAACCACTAATACACATTTAACTCTCATGAAATATGACAACAAGTTGAAATAAAAATCTATTTTAAGCATAGCCTATTAACTATTGTTTAGAAATATAGGCTATCAAATTTCAATT
The DNA here is from genome assembly GCA_030765085.1 of Allium cepa. Classification (NCBI taxonomy): domain Eukaryota; kingdom Viridiplantae; phylum Streptophyta; class Magnoliopsida; order Asparagales; family Amaryllidaceae; genus Allium; species Allium cepa. Next base: position 821,920,977 of record CM060935.1, on the reverse strand, counting down.
TCAAAATTCACTTCTTTGCCATAATCATATTTAGATGAAGAGGCAATTTGTGTTATGTTTGTTTAAGCATAGCCTATTTGTTATGAACAACATAGACTATCAAATTCAAAGCTAAACAACATCATTAAACCACTTCAAGTGTTTCCATTAAAGCACAAAAAGAGAGTATAAACATCAAAATGTTGCATCTACATACTAGAGAGCTTCATTACCCCTAAATTGTAGGGATTAAGCTCTCATATTTGTTATCAAATCAACAAATGTAGAAAGCAACATGAAAGCAAAAAAAAGAAAGAAAAAGAGAGCAAAGCAAAGAAACAAAACTAATCTACTTGCATGAAATAAGAGAAACCTACACTACATCATGAAAGTAAATGAACATTAAAAGGAAAGAGCATGTATTAAATTGCATAAAATAAAAAAGATTACAAGAAATAAAAATTGGCTAAGTAGCCATTAAAAGAGAAAGAGAGCTTTCTTTTATTTGATTTAAACTAAAGAGAAGGAGGCCTAAGAGAGACTAAGAGAAGAGATCTTGTTACATGAAACATATGGGTATTTATACATGTATGAAACCCTAATTCATATTTTTGGGGAATACCCAATATGCCCCTTAGGAAGTGTGGAGGCCAAGTAACCATTAACATGTCTTAATCCCCCATTAAGTGTACATGAAGCCATTAAGTCCAAAAGCATGTGCATTAGCCTTTAATTTGTACATTAAGGTAGGTGGGTAGGTGGGGTCCTCCATGTTCTTCACTTTGAATTATTTCCATCTTCATTCCTTTGTATTAATTTTGTGCATGCATATCTTCATGAAACCACTTCTATTTGAGATCAATTTCCTACAAAAATATATACAAATTTTCAATTAATTTTTCTCAAAGAAATATATGCACTTAAATGACCGTTTTGCCCCTATATGAAGATGAATATGTGAAAATTTGGAATTAATATGAATTTGGGTTAAAACAAGTTAAAATACCCAATATGATCATTTATTTAATTTAAATAGAATAAATATGATGGTAAAAATATGCACATTTACGTGCACATCAAATACCCCCACACTTATCTTTTTATTCGTCCTCGAATGAAGAAAAACTAAGATAAATCCGTTTTCGTAGGAAGCACGATTGCATTGAGCGTATGCAACAAGCTGTTAAACCTCTGGGTGTCCCCAGTAGGACGAGTGTTGTCTCGTGAGGGTTTTCAGCGGATACTACCCACAAAATCCAAGCGCGGGATGAAAATATTTACAAAATGCAAGATTTATTTACAAAGAGATGAATGCAAAATTTTGAAAATATTTACAAATGAAGGATTTATTTTTAAATTGACACGAATAAGTTAAATATAGGTTTTGGTTATTCTCTTGAAAATTTATGTCATTTACTGGTCAAAATTTCCAACAAAAATCAAGTTATCATAACAAATAGACAATAGTTTAACTTGTTGTTTTGGTTGATAACAAAGTGTAATTATAAAATGGATCCTTAGTTGAGTATCAAAGTTTATCAAAGTGGTATTTTCATTTCTTTTCAATAACAAATCAAATCAAATAAGTAAAAATAGTGCTAGGATTTCAATTGCTTGCTCTCTCATTATTTGCAAGAAAAATTACACACCTAGCTCAGGTAAACTGAGGCCAGATATACCACCCATGCACTGCCTTTCGGGCTTATGTGAGGGGAGTACAGAGCATGGCGAGTGCACACACTTTCATGCATACACTATCGACCGTAGGTGGTTTTTATTAAGTCTTTTTTTTACATGTGTTCCATACATCATAACCGTGAGGACTTTTAAATGAGTATGAAATCACATAATCAAAAATTCCAAGTAATCACCCATGCATAACCGTGAGGACTTTTAAGTGAGAGTGAATACTTGGATGTTATTATTTTTTGTTTTTATATTTTTTTTGAGAGGGAGTTTTGCAAAATCATCTTAGCACCATTTAACTTAGAAGACAAAAAAATGTTATATCCTTTACTTTAAATCAACCACTTTTTAAAACAAAGATTTTCAATTAGGATGTACTTCATAATTAACACATATGAATCTTCCTAGATACTAGTTAAACCATTATTATTTGTAATCAAACTTCATTTTTTATTTTTGTTAAGACCAATAAATTTTAAAAAAATTCAATTTAATAAACCAAAGCCATATATTTATCTTATAGTGTTTTTTTAAAAAATAAATCAAAAGAAAATTTGTTTTTGGGATTTTTTTTTTTAAATTTTTTTTTGATTTTAAAGCAAAAATAAACCATGAAAAAAAAATGAAGATGAGTCCCCCCCCACACTTGATTTTGACTGTGTCCCCACAGTCAACCCAAGTGGAAAGAGAAAAATAAAAACATAACCTTTATTTAAATGAAAATGAAAAGATGATTATTTACAAGACATCAGAAAGTATGCCGTTAAAGAGTAAATGAAACGGTCTTCCAAAGACCGATTCATTTGTCTCGTCAAGTATGCGAGACACAGCTTAAGCTCGAAAAACCAAATCGTAAAAGATTTCGAAGTTGAGTGTGGATTTGGAAAAACGAAAGTCATTTTATTGAAAATCGTATGAGTTGTTTTATTTTCGATGATTTTTGGGGTTGATAAAACAATTGATTGAAATTCTAGTTTATTTTCACCAAATTGAAGTTCAAACTTATCATTGAAAACTTCTTCAAAATTATCGATTTCAAAATCAAAACGGTGATCGAAATTTTCCCCTTTAGAATTCAACAACTCATTTTCAAAAAGTCCATAAAACTCATGTTCGTTAAATTCGACTTGCTTTGTTGGATTATCAAAAACTTCATCATGTAAATCGAGTTTCAAAGTTGTCGTATTCAAATTTTCTGAAAAGGGAAGATCGAAGTTTAAATCGAGTTTCTCACCCTCAAAAGAATTGAAATCCAACTCAATTACCATATTTTCAACAACTTGATTAAGATCGTCATTATCAAATTCAAAAGTTGTTATTTGAAAATCGTCGATTTGGGTAAAAGGTGGATTATCACTTGACTCATCACACGTTGAGATTTGATTTTGTTGTTCACGTTGTTTCATATAAGTTTCAAACAACAAATCTGTGTGATCATCATAAATTTCATTCATTTGTTCAACAAAATGCAATTTATAGTTATTAAATTGAGAATTTTCGATTTGGATTTGTTGAGAACAAAATTTTTCACTCGTAACATGGTTAGGATTATTCCCATTACCAAATTCGTTTGAAAAATTGTTCCCATTTTCATGTTGAGTTTGGAATTCATTTTGGAGTTCGAAATTAAATTGGCATGGGTTATAATCGTAATCATTTGAATTTTGAATTGAATTCAAATTTTGAAATCCTTGACTCGAGTTATTACACAAATCATTTATCGCTTGATTTTGTCGTGTAGAAAGTTCGAGTAAAGATGAAATCATTTCAATGTTATTTTCAAGAGTCGAACATTGGTCATCGTTTTGAAAATTTTGTTGTTCGAAATTTGAATTATTGACAAAATAGTTGTTGTTAAAATATCCATACGAATTTGGACTGAAATCATATGGATTATATTGATTTTCACAACTATTGTAAAATTCAAATGAATATTGAACTTCGGACATTTTCAAGAATGTTTTTAGTTTTTTTTTTGTAAAGGAAAAATATTTACAAAAAGAATTTATTTTTCAAAATGGAAAATCGACCTTTGTTTTGTTTTTGGTTTTTCTAATTTTTTTTTAATGAAAAGATTTTATATTTTTTTGGATTTTTTTTTTGAAATTTCAAAGAAAAGGATTTAAAAATTTCAAAGAAAAAGGAATATTTACAATTTTTTTTAGTTTTGGATTTTGAATTTTTTTGTTTTTTTTTTAAATATGCATGAACTAATGCAACTAAATGACTGCAAGGGTTAATTACAAATGATTTATCCTAAGTTAACACAAAATTGTATAGTCACACACTGTCTTAAATCAACAAAAATATTTCTCAGCCAGGTAACGGGCAGGGGTTATCGGTGCACCACGAATCACCGTAGCAATGCAACCGAAGGTTTAAGTACCTTCAGAGGAACAACCACTATAATATTTACGAATTACCGTAATATTTATAAATGGTTATTACTCTGCCGTAGCCTAGACACCAAGAAATAAAATTGTTCAAAGAAAACAATTGTGAAAATACAATTAAAATTTATCGATGTCTACTTGTTATTATTAATCAAAATCTAAGATGAAATGTAAAACAGAAATTAAACGTGTATTAACAATGCAACTATGAATGGATTTTTGTTTTTGTTTTTGGATTTTTTTTAATGCAAGCAATCAACAATGCAATTCAAATAACATTAGAGATGAAAGCAGCAATTTTTTTTTAAGCAAGCATGCAGTTTATTTTTGGCGGCAATTCTTCAATTTTCAGCAAGCTAATCCCTTCTGCTTGGGCAACCTGAAATTAAAAACAAAACATATACAATTTTTTTTTTTTGAAAGGAAACTTAAAAGTAGGGTTTTACTTAAAAAAAAAAAAAAATTGAATGAAAACTAAATTGAACTAAACAAAAAAAAACAATTGGACCAATCCTAAAGCCCGGCCCAAATAACAGCAAAGTTCACAACTTACTTTCCCCTCCCCCTTTTTTTTCTTTATACGAAATCAACAGCTTCGTACTTCATATAATTCTTCGAATTCGAAAAATAATATCTCAATAACAATTCACAAAACTGACTCTCAACTCGAAATCAAAATCAGATCTCACACAACTCAATACAAGTAGATAACGACTTCAAGGGGATTGGGATTCGTGCACCGAATCGTGGTGGTTCGTGAATTTGATTTTGGTGATGGATGGGTTTGATTGTCGTATCAGGTCGCGGTGCTTAATGGTGATCTGTGGTTGTTCGATTTTTGGTTCGTGGATGATTGGAGCCGTGGCGGTGAGGATTTTGTCGAAGTGGTTGTAATTGGAGGTCGAGGTGATTGGCGAGATTGAGGGAGGCCGCGGTTTGAGTACTTCGATTTGGTGATTCAGGAGTTGGAGGAGGGTGGTTCGAAGTTGTTTGTTTGACTGGAAGATCAGTTTGATGTTTGACTGTTTTCAGGTTGTATGTGGTGGGTAGTGGGTTTGTTGTGAGTTCTTGTAATTGCCAAAGTGATGGAATAGCAGTTTAATCAGTGGGTTGTTGTATGATATGTAGGGATGTATGGGTAGGGGTAGTGTAGATATGAATGTCTGATGATCACTGGATGTGTGCAACAGTGAGGTGAACTGTTGAATGCAGGAGAAGTTTGCAATGGAAAGGGGAGAAGACTGGAAGTGCTTGTTTGTTGTGATACTATGTATGAAGTTGTATGGTGGGACTATTGTGACTGTTGTTGTTATTGTGAATGCTTGGGAGTGAACTGCGTGGTGGTTGAGTTTGGTATCAGAAGTGAAGATGTTGTATTGAATGATGGTGGTGGTGTTGCTCTGGAAGTTTTGGTGGAGATATGTTTGTGGCAGCTGCAGTGTTGATGGAGACTGAAGTGATGCTACAGGAGGTAGGAGGAGATGGATGGCAGTAGATGGAACTGGTGGTATGTATTGATGTTGTATTTGGGTGTAGTTGTTTGTTGAAGGCAGTGTTGAAGCTGCTGTAGGAAGGATTGGTTTGGGCAGTGATGGTGTAGCGGGAAGTTGGATGAAGGCAGTAGATGGTGAATGGCAGTAATGTAGGAGGATGATTGGAGTAATGCTGTTGGATGAGTCGAGGGTGTTTGGAAAGGGGTTTCGGGAGGTGTTTGCTTAGTTGTAGCGGGATGTCTGGTTTTGAATGGCAGGTGCAATGATGTTGAAGTGTTCTGTGATGACTGATGATGCTCTGGCGTGTAGAAGAGGGAATGGACTTGGCAGAAAGAATGCGGTGGTCGTTGTTTGCAAGTTGTATTGGAGGCTGTGGTTTTGGGCAGAAGTAGTTGCAGTTTCTATGGTGATGTTTGCAGTTTCGATGGAGCAAAGGAGGGGCAGAGGGGAGATGAAACAGGAATGAGCAGTTCTAATGGTTTGTAGATGGTTCAGAGGTGACAGAATGTTGATGGAAGTATGAAATTGTAGGTGGTAGATTTGGCAAATTTGAATGTGGTTGTGATCAATGCAAGCATGTGAAACAAAGCACTGTGCAAGGGGAAGTCTAAGGATAGTTTTCACTGTATATTCACAGTGAACAGTGCACAGAAATGTGCAATGTAAGGTGTTTTTAAAAAAAAAAATAGAAATGTAAAATGTAAATGAAAAATTGCAAATGAAATAGAATTTTTTTTTTGAATTTTATATGCTTTTTTTTGTAGAAGTGCAAATGCAAAGGGCAAACTAGATCGATATGCACAAAACAAAAATAAAACAACAAAAACACACACACAATTTTCTTTTTAATTCGAAGAATAGAAAATAAAAATCAAAACAATTCCCCGGCAACGGCGCCAAAAACTTCTTCGTCGACAAAATTTCTATGGATTTAGAAATTTGCCGAAAAATTTCAAATTAAAATATAACCGAAAGCGCACGGTGTACGAATGTAGCACGCGGCGAATACGGGTCGATCCGCAGGGAATTGATGGTTTTAAAATTCTATTCAATCAAATTAACCAAAAGTTTGAAGAGAATGTTAAACTAGAAAAGAAGAAAAACAAGCAAAAGAAAATTGATAAAAAATATGAGTGTTAAAACAATTTAGAGGCAATTTCCACTCTCTAGATCACATAAATCAACAAAATGAAGTTATGATCTCTCTTTTCTTGTCATTAGTGAATTAGTTGATGTGCTTATCATAAGTATGGTATATTTGTGCTATTAATTAGCTCAATATAAACCATCAAACTATAACACAACCACTAATACACATTTAACTCTCATGAAATATGACAACAAGTTGAAATAAAAATCTATTTTAAGCATAGCCTATTAACTATTGTTTAGAAATATAGGCTATCAAATTTCAATTTCAACATTCACTTCTTTGCCATAATCATATTTAGATGAAGAGGCAATTTGTGTTATGTTTGTTTAAGCATAGCCTATTTGTTATGAACAACATAGACTATCAAATTCAAAGCTAAACAACATCATTAAACCACTTCAAGTGTTTCCATTAAAGCACAAAAAGAGAGTATAAACATCAAAATGTTGCATCTACATACTAGAGAGCTTCATTACCCCTAAATTGTAGGGATTAAGCTCTCATATTTGTTATCAAATCAACAAATGTAGAAAGCAACATGAAAGCAAAAAAAAGAAAGAAAAAGAGAGCAAAGCAAAGAAACAAAACTAATCTACTTGCATGAAATAAGAGAAACCTACACTACATCATGAAAGTAAATGAACATTAAAAGGAAAGAGCATGTATTAAATTGCATAAAATAAAAAAGATTACAAGAAATAAAAATTGGCTAAATAGCCATTAAAAGAGAAAGAGAGCTTTCTTTTATTTGATTTAAACTAAAGAGAAGGAGGCCTAAGAGAGACTAAGAGAAGAGATCTTGTTACATGAAACATATGGGTATTTATACATGTATGAAACCCTAATTCATATTTTTGGGGAATACCCAATATGCCCCTTAGGAAGTGTGGAGGCCAAGTAACCATTAACATGTCTTAATCCCCCATTAAGTGTACATGAAGCCATTAAGTCCAAAAGCATGTGCATTAGCCTTTAATTTGTACATTAAGGTAGGTGGGTAGGTGGGGTCCTCCATGTTCTTCACTTTGAATTATTTCCATCTTCATTCCTTTGTATTAATTTTGTACATGCATATCTTCATGAAACCACTTCTATTTGAGATCAATTTCCTACAAAAATATATACAAATTTTCAATTAATTTTTCTCAAAGAAATATATGCACTTAAATGACCGTTTTGCCCCTATATGAAGATGAATATGTGAAAATTTGGAATTAATATGAATTTGGGTTAAAACAAGTTAAAATACCCAATATGATCATTTATTTAATTTAAATAGAATAAATATGATGGTAAAAATATGCACATTTACGTGCACATCAGTAACTAATAATAGTCATGGCGTGTAAGTCAAGCTGTAAATTCCCATGAGCCTGTTCGACTTTCAAAATACTTAAGTGGTGCAACTCTTTTCATAAATATAATACATGAATGACTATCACCCTTCCCGCTTTGAAAAGGAAAACTAATATGATATGCAAAACCAACGATCTGTGGAACTTTTGAATAAACCCAGGAATCTAAGTCTCCACTTTCCTTTCCTTTTAAAAAAACTCAATCTCTCATAGAGAAAACTCTACTGGTCAAATCATTATTAAATTACAGTCCACAAATGCTTGGCCTCACTCGAGTTCAAACTCACCTCAACCACACAATGATAATAAGGATGATATACTAAGGGTACCGCGACACTTACCCAAGCAAGTATCATATCGTCACTAAGAAGATTATCTAAATCATCACAAAATTAGTCGAGAAGTCATTCCTCGAACTATTCTAAGCCATCCTAACTATATTATATATATACTTAATTTAAAATGAATAGAGATCCAAAATAATATACAATGCCCAATCCAATCCTTAGTTCGCATGTAAGATTTTTTTGATAAATTAGGGTCGACCACCTGATTCCACTGATGCGAATTCTGATCTGGTTCCTTGGTTCAACCAATGAAATTTCCTCGCATAACTAGATATACGCTTCAAAAATCTCTAAGTCACCGTAAGAATCCGAATCAAGCTCCTTTATTTAAGAATCAAGAAAATAAATCCTTACCTAACCGGCGCAAATTACCTAGAAACCCATGCTCAAACAAGTAATTAAGAACTGGCACATGAGTGGATTGATCTTTATATAACACCAATGCAATTCATAGGATTAATCCCACCACTTTAGGTGTGCTAACACAAGGTTAAATACTTCTAACACGAATGACCCAATGTAAAACGTATAAGTCATCCACTCTTTTCCTACTCATTTCTAGGAAGCTACTGGATCCTAATTTGATATAGAATTTAAGTCACGCTTCCACCAAATAGCCCACCGAATAGCCCCACTATACTCGAATACTCGTTCATATAGTTCAAATGGCAACACTCTTAGTCATTAAACCTTAGCTTAATAGTTAAGGTTACTTATTCGATGTTAACCATTATAAAGGAATCTACCTACAATTTGAGGGGTCAAGAATAGGATATGTCCAAGTAATAAATCACAATTCCAAGCCTTAAGACCCTATGCACATTTCCTTGCATACTTTAATGGAGTCACAACCATCTCCACTTTGAATTTAGACTAAAGGTTAATTGGCTAACATACTCCTTCATTGACATGCTACTTTGCTTCAAATGGATGAAACTATTAAGCTGTATGTCCTTTTGACCGTAGAAATAAACCAAGACTCAAAGCAATGTCTAGAATCAATCCAAGTCATAGCCTTCTCGTTACCCCCATCTTCTTTTATTCCCCAAGGGCTACACCATGTCCAACACCTACCTCAACTGCTGGCATGTTTGCAGATGGCAGAACATCTCATGCGGTATTCCTTACCATGCATCTCAAGCTACTAATCAGCAGCCGCCCATCCATCTCATCGGCTTATATAGATATCCTTAAAAAAAGATACCTTAGCCACTGCGACTGAATAAATAAAAGTCCAGGAGAAAAGTGGTGTATGCAGTACTATATAGTAGAAAAATATAAATATATTCTCTAAATGCGTTTCCATCAACCAGATTGCCTTGCTCAATCGGGTATACTTTGTCTTAAGTTTTGAACCCAAGCTAAGATACCAACTGTGATGACCCACCCTTTGTAATACCCTAAATCAATGTCAAATGACAGTGACTAACTCTTTAATACAAAAAATGATAGCTTATTGGATAAAATAAAAAATAAAACACCAAACCATGGCATGGCATGACGATAAAATCTCATAGTAGAATGGTAATATATAGTACGCTGAAATTACAGGAACATATCAGGATAAATAATATATAAGAGATTGTACCGATGGAAATACCTGATAAATAAATATCAATAAAATTAGAATACAATATCTAGTACAACAAGTCTCATATATAAATATTATTTATGTCATGTACTATCACAACATGAAGTATATATTTATAGCATCGGCTTTGCCTTCAAAGTGTTCCAACGGCCTTCGAAGTGTATCCCCAAAAGCACCTAGCTCTCAAACTACTCAATCGAGTACACGAGAATTATCATGACATAAATAAAAAAAGACAAAACGAGGGTTAGATATAAAACATCATATGAGGGGAATTATCTCATAATACTATATATGAAAACTACATACAAATAAACATGAAACTACTTAAGTACAACCGATCCTTGCCACAAACTGGCTCAGGGATAATCCGAGCTGCCTATAAATAAGTAAATTAAACCCAACTCAAAGGTAGGAAACCATACCATAACCTACTTTTCTTCGATCATCAACAGGTCTACAGAACTAATATAGTGTGACTAATAAATAATAGTATACTGGGATAAGGTAACCCAATATACAAATGTAGGGTAATTTAGATATCATAATAATACTCACAACCAACCAATATGCTACACACAACATAACAGAAAATGACAAATAGAAAACAAATTTATGCCCATCATTATTGATGGGTGGAGTACACTACGGACACCAACCGATCCAATGATCCATATGAAGTATCTTAAATGAAAAAATACAGCGATATAACAATGTTATTAGCTAGGAATATCCATACCCAAAACTGAAATACAGATACCTATAACTGATACCCGTCTCGAATTGCCATTAGCTACCAAAGTGACCTATTGAGAGCCATAACTAACTTATGGACTCCTCTAAAAACCAATACCTCAAAAGAAGTTGACATGTAGATCCTGCCGCAACACCCATTCGTTTTACGGAATAGTATGTAACCTGCTCTAAACTGACATTCTAATCTCTCTCCGCCTTACCTCAGGACCATGTCTATAGGTTCTGCGCCCTATGTTGTGATGTCCCAAAATTTTGGGCAATACTTATTTAATAATTTCCATTTATAATTTATTTTAGAATATGTTATGTTGATTTAAAAATCTAATTTAACCAAATATTATATATTTAAAACTAATAATTAATCTAATTTAAAAAATGTTATCTTTTCAAAAACTCAATAATAATGATAATTTAATTTTAAATGTTTATTCTTTTCAAAGGATAATAATATATATCTAATTAATAATAATTAATCTTTTTAAATTAATAAAAATATTCTATTTGTAATGTTTATATGTATACATTGTTAAAAATAGAAATTGGTTCAATTTAAATTTAATACAAAAATATTTTCAAATTATAATATATATGTTTATATATTGTGATTTGATGTTCTGTTTTAAAATTCAAATAATTTCTGAAGCTAATATTTAAGGCGTTCTATATGTAATGAATATTTATATTTGTATATATTTATTGTAAATAGAAAATAATGGATTAAACTTAAACATAAAATATGTTTTCAAATTTATAATGTACATAAGTTATTATGGTGATTTGGAAGGTTTTTGATTTGATTTAATAAGATGCTTTTCAAAAGCTTTTTAAAATTAATTTTATTTATAAAACACATGAAGGAAATTTTATTTTTATTAAAAGAATAATAGCTTGAAAATAGTACATTATCTTAAAAGTTTAAATTGTTTTCTTTTAATTGGTTTTTGAAAACAAATTTAGATTTTATATATAATATCAATGTTAGATAAAATAACTTTAGTTTAAACTTTTAAAATAAAATTTAAATAAATGTTTACTTTCTTCTTTTAAAACTTATCCTTAGAAATGGAGTTTTAAATAATTATAAATTAAACACAAAGTTATAAATACATTTCATAGTTATATATATAACATGAGTATTAGATTAATATTGTAATTAAGGTTTAATTCATTTATAAACAAGTAATTAATGTAATCTTAAGAACACTTGGCAACATAAGGAATTATGAAATACACTTGTTTACTAATTAATAAAAGTTTGACATTTGTTAATACATGGGTTTATTCATGTAACAAGTGGCAATCCTTGTTTTAAAAGAAAGTTTTGTTTTTTTAATTAAAGTTTAAAAGAAAAGATCTGTTGTTTATTTCCTTTAGCTAGATCTTCTTTAATTCTCTTCAACTAAAAAAAAGAAGAAAACCAAATGCAAGATCATTCAAGCTGAAACCAGAAAACAAATTCAAATCTGTAACAAAAGAAAGAAAAAGGAAAATCTGAAGCTATGATTCAACTCAGATCCAATTTTCAATCTGAAGAACATGCAAATTCATAAAGCAAGATTTTAAAAAAAATTCAATGTTCAACTGAGAATCAACTACTACAACAATTCAAACAGCATGTTGCAAAGAAAATTCATAATTCCAGAAATCAAAATGCAGTAATTAAGTGTTCTCTGCTCCTAAAATTCTAGTGAGTAAATTTATTTTAAAAACAGATTAAAATTGGATTGTATGATAAATGCCTATTGAAGTAATTAAGCTTATATATATTCATGGATGTGAATGTTATAGTAAACATAATATCAATGTTTGCATGCTTGATTTGATGATTTAATATATGTTTATTTAGCTGTTTGAAATACATGTAGTTATGAAAGTTTTAAAACTTTGTTCTATTTCATGTTCCAGTTTATAAATAGAAAAAAATTTATCTCCAAGTTAAACACTATCAATCATTGATCATTGAGGGAAATCTGATCATAATAAGGTAAATTTGTGTTTAAAAAGTAAATCTTAAAATTTATATTGAACAATAAACTATAAATTTTGGATTTACAGTGGAAAAATCAAAATTTGGTAGAAATCAAATTTAATAATTTAAACTTCTGTTCATATGATCTGAACTGTTGTTCAAATTCATGAATTTTAAGATGAAGATTGTAATTTATAATTTAGTATTCAGAGAGGAATTGGGAATTTGTTGAAATTTGGTTATTGGTTGATTGCCGTTGATTGGAGTTGAGTTGGAGGTCGAGCTTCGGCATGGAGGTGGTCATGGTGACTGGTGATTCAGGAAAAATGGTGGACGGTTTTTCTGTTGAACATGGCGATCGGGGCACGGCATAGTAGGGTTTGGTCGATGTTTCCTGTTTGGATCGGAATCTTGTGAGATTCGTCGTCGTTGTTGGTTTTTGGCGAATCGCATGAGGGGGAAAGGATGGAGTTGTTTGTGGCGCGTGTGTGGGCAACGTGATAGGCACTCCGGTGATGGGGTTCGTCGTTGGTGGCGATTTCTGGGTTCGAGTGTTTTACTGGTTGAGGAGGTTGTTGCTCATATTTTGATGCAGTATTGATTTCGTCGATTTTAAGGGACGAGGGGGTCGTTGAGGCCGTTGTGGACTTGTAGGGCATGCCGGTGATGGTCGCCATCGACCGACTCCAGTGTGCACGTGCACAGCTCCTTTCGGTGATCTGCTTTGGTTTGTGAAGGAAGAGTTTTGGCTGGGTTTTCTTTCTGTTGTTTGCTCGAGGACAGTCACGTGTTGGTCTCACGTGTAACTCGAAGTGGTAGGAGGTTTGTCACGTTAGTTTTGGTTTCCTGGATTTGTTACCGTTTGATTTTAACTGCAAATTGGAATTTCTGAAATTCAAAGAAAATTGAGTTTTAAATCAAAGCTTTAAATATGTTTGAAATGTTTTAATTTAAAACTTTGTGCTTTAACAAGTTAAATTAAATTTGTTTTAAAATAGTTTGTTTGTTTTATAGTCTAGTATTGACCGGATTATTATACTTTATAAAATGAGGATTCAAGTTTGAAAGTAAATTGATTTTTTTTAACAAGTGTTTAATTAGTTCATAAAGAATGAATGTTTGACTTTAAAAGAATTTTAGTTTTAAAGTTTGTTTTTTTTTAGTTTAAACTTTTGTTTAAAATAGTTTGCTCAATTTTGCTTTGTTAAATGATATAATAATGTTTTCAAATAAAAATATTATCGAAGTGGTTTAAAATGTGATTAAAGTAAGGTATTTAATAATGATAAATTAAAGATGATGTTTTTGTGTAAACTAAATATAATTTTTTGGATTTTAAATTTAATTTTTAAAATGATTGATAAAGTTAATAAAATGTTTGGTTCATCTTAATTAAGTTTTAATTTATAAGGGTAATTAAAGTAAATTACTTAAGTAACTTAAATTGATTAATGTGAGTATTTAAATTAAGGTAATGTAGTTTGTGTAATTAATTAAGTGTAATTAATTACTTAATTAAAAATTGATTAATCATGGTTAATTAATTAAGAAATAATTAGTTAATAAGTAATTAAGAAGTTAATTACTTAATGATTAAGAAGAGTTATTTAAACATAATTACTTAGTGAAGTAATTAAAGTAATTAATTACTCAGTGTAATTAATTAAGCTATTGTGGTTAATTTTAGTTAATTAATTAAGTTTAATTAATTAAAAGAATTACTTATTGATGGGATTAAGTATAATTACTTAATGTAATTAAAGATGTGTAATTACTTAGTAAAGTAATTAATGAATAATTACTGAATGTAATTGATTATGGAAATTACTTGATGGGTAGTAATTAAAGAGGTATAATTACGTAGGGAAGTAGTTAAGTGATAATTACTCATTGTAATTAAAGAATTGATTAATGTAATTAATCAAGGTGTTGGTTTAATTGGTAAAGTAATTAAGGAAGTAATTACTGATTTTGATTAATCAGGTTTGATTAATAATTGTAATTAAGTTTATAATTAATTATAAAAATGTAATTTTGGAACAAATGATTTATAAAGTAATTAGAGAGTCATTAATAAATGAATTAATGAATAATTAATTGTTTAATTAATAAATAAATGTGATTAATTATAAGATAATTAATCATTGAAGTGAGGAAGAAGTAATAATTAATTGATGTAATTAATTAAGGTTTATGTAATTAATTATTGTTAGTTAATTAATTAACTAGAAATTAATTAAAATTAATTAATGATTAAAGATAAATTAATTTTTGTAATTAATCTAAAGGCTAATTACATAAGGTGATTAAAGAATAATTAATCTAGGTGATTAATTAAGAATATGATTAAAGGATAATTAATCTGTATTTGAAGATTAATTAATTGAATTATGAAGATGATTAAAGAGTGATTAATTAATTAATTAATTGTAATTAATTAATGATTGTTTAAGCAGGATTAGTTGTTTAATTATCAAGTAATTAATTTAATTTAATTTAATATGATTAAATTAATTATAAGGAATTTATGATGCCTGTTTGTGTATGATTATTTGTGGAATATCTGGATTGATTGATATCTATGGATGATATGTTGTGATATTCTGTGATATGATATTTGATATATCAATGATAAATGTGTGATATTTATCTATGAATGATGCTGTGTGAATTCAATGTTTAAATTGAATTAATTTGTTAAACTTAAATCACTTGGACATTAAGATGGCGTTTGGATTCGATGAGACCAGGATCGGGTTTCCAAATTTGGAATTCCGAAAACCACATCGATCCAAATTAAACGTTAGGTCGTGAATCTCAAGTGAAGAGTGAAGACTCGAGGTGTAAGAACTATTCGTCAGTATAACTCTGGGGGTGATTCCGAGATGAGTTTAACGGAAATAGTACTTACAGGTTTGAGATAGTGATTCGGAGTGCAAGGGCTATTGTCGTTAACTGTGAGGGTGATTCCAAAACGAGTGTAGCAAGATAGTGCCTTCGGTTTCTTTCGAACCCGGAACGAACTTGTACGGATTGATTGCTTTCAGAACATTGTCAGGTGGACGATGAGAATTATAAGATAAATGTGTCCTATAAGGTAATCGCAGCCTCAACCCTCATCGACCGGGAATGGCTAAAACAGGGGAAGTGCAGTAAGGCTAAGTGGGTCATGCCTAAGTAGGACGAGATTTACCCCTGTCTAGAGGTCCCTTTTTATTTCGGATGTGTGGGTGGTTGATCATGACAACTGCCGGGGTGGTCTTATTCGAGACTGTCCAGTAAGGGATGGTTTCGGTCTTGTGTTGTAGGGGGGCGGGCGTACTCCTCGGTACAGTGATCTAGGTCACGTACTGTGAAGGGCGGTAGCCCCGCCATTGTATGGAATCCAAAATCCAATAAGTGCTTGTACGGTTTTGATTGTGCCCAACTATGTTGGAACGTGAGATGTAAGCATTCCAGCTATTTCTGTATTTTATTTTGAAAACCCTAGACCCTATTATAAAATCACTGGATTTCCTATCAAATATTTTGGTTAGCGTAAGGTAAAAATTTACCCATGTTTATTTGTGGAAAGTCTTACGTGATACCTTTGTTTTCAAAGGATTTTCGAAGTTAAGCAACTTTTAACCGTTTACTCACACTAGACCCCTGTCTGACCCGAGTGTTTATTTTTGTTTTATTAAACTCTTGGGTACTCATATTATGTATGAGTAGTCGAGGGATTCAGGTTTGCTTTGATGAGTTCTGGAGGAGATATGGAGCAGGTGGCTTCGGCATGTGTGTGTGTGTGTGTGCGTGTGTGTGTGTGTATAGTGGTTACGGTGTGTTTGTGTTGTATCTGTTTTCTGTGATATACTTGAATTGTAATATCTAGACAGGTGTTTATAACTATCTAGTTTGTTTGTATTAGCTGTATAACTCTGATGTATAGATACTATGTAATATTTTGTTTAATTATTATAATTTATTCGTTCCGCTGTGAGATTCTGATGTTGTTTGGTTCTTTCTTTTCTATCTTTTCTCTTTTCTATCCCTTTCTTTCTTCTTAATGATGCGTCTTTCTGTAGTATGGAAGGCGGGTCGTTACATTGTGGTATCAGAGCGCTGGGTTGAGCGAATACCTAGGCTCTGGAGTGGTGTCTTTCTTCAGAGAGCGTATTTGTAATTTCGACTATATATATATATATATATATATCTGTTTATTCCTACCTATTTTGTTGGGTTACCTGTTCGGGTTTGCCAACATAAGTTCTAGAAGTAGGAGAGATAGTGGTGTGTATAGCACGGCTATCAATGGAAGAAGTCCAAGTATTTGAGGTTGGAAGAGTATCTTCCAGGACAGTTTTGAGTATCTTGAGTAAGTTTGGCAGCTGGGTATATGGATTTCATCGATCTCGGAAGGAAATATTTTAAAGGTTCGGAGTTTATCTTTGAAGTATAAGTTCGGATTGTGCTCATGCGAGCGGATTCTCTAGAGTTTGGATCAGTTGGAAGAGCTGAAGCAAGTATTGGTATTTTGGCAACCATAGGAAGAAGTCTTATCTGTATTGGAGTGGGAGACTCAGTTCAGCTAGGTGTTTGTGCTTGGTCTGAAGCCCGAGTTTCTTGAGAGGTTTCTGCTCATCTTGAAGACTCTTTTGTGGAGTTGGTTGATATAGATTTGGGATTCAAGGAGATTTTGGATAGGAGGTATGTGATAGTAATGGCAACTCAGAGGTGTTGAGTGTGCTGTCAGGAAGATCTTTTGGCTCAGCAGTATCCTAGAAGTGGAGTTCGAAAGCAGTTATGTAGTCCGTTTCTTCGATGGTTCAGAAGTCTTTTGAGATTCTTCTGTCAGTAGATCGGGCAAATGGTGAAGGCTTGTTCCTTCTTCTTCTGGAAGCTCATCTAGGGAAGGTGTTTGTGGTTGAGGTGGACCATCGGTTTCTTCTTTTGAAGGTCTTAAGCTACTCTATTATGTAAGAGAGAATAGTTTTTTTTTGAATCCGAACTGGGTATTATCGCAAAAGTGACTTGCAATGGTTCGGTAGTTCTTTTAGTAATCTTTGCTTTAGTTTGAGGCATCTCTAAAGAATGTTGGAGCTATCGAGGTGGTTTGAGACTTTCTGAATATCTTCGAGGAAGTCAAAGGAGTTTGTCCGCATTGGGAGATGGAGTTCTGTTTTGAATTTGGTTCTTGGATTTTCTAGTGGTTTGGCCTAGTAGAGAAAAGACTCCAGGAGAGAGGATTTTGTGAGCAATCAGGATTGATTGGATCTAGTTTTCCGTTTGGATTTCTGTTGTAGTACTTGTGACCAAATTGGATAGGTCATTAAGCTTTTATGGAATTTGATGGACTATGTTTCTTGATGAGTTGATCAAGTTTGTGCTTGTGTTCATCAAAAGCATTCTCATCTTCTTCGGATCAGAGTTGTGCAGCGGAAGCATGGTGACAGCTATTCTAAAATACAAGCAACCTCGGATTCATCGAAAGATTTGCGTTTTCTTGGATTTAAGGTTTTCTTCAGGAAGTTCTTTTGGGATCTGAAGGCTTGGATGTCGGGAGCATCTGTTCTGTTTTTCCGAATAGGAGAAGCTAGTTTGAAGTTCATGATGCTTATATGGTAGATTGGTGTTTTGGATTTTGATGGATTTTGGGGAGAACCATCTTGTTGAGTAGAATCAGGAGGTCATCTCATTCTTGATCCAGCTTTGATTTGGGAAGCATCTGTGAAGTTTAGATGATCAGGAAGGTTGAGGGCAGTCCAGGATCAACAGAGGCTGTAGTCAAGAGACGAAGAGATTCGGAATTCAAAGTCGGAGATCTAATTTTTGGATAAGTTTTCTCCGATCATAAGAGCAATGAGATTGGATAAGGTGGGAAGCTAGCTCAAGAGTGTATTGGAATCTTTTTGTATTCTCTTAAGGATAAGTGTTTGATCTATCACTGGTTTAGAACCAGCAGATCATGGAGATTTGGAAGTTGATCGGATTGTCTGTGATCCAGTATCATGTTTAGATTATAGATCTGGATATATAGGAGTTCTAGGTCTGAGTAGAGCAGCTAGTTTAGATTCTGTAAGGACGAGTAACCCGGTGTTTGTACCTGGGAAAATCAAGGAAATTCTGTCCAGAATTTTGTCTGGATAATTAGATTTGATTGTTTGAATTGGATGTTATGGTTTCTAGTATGATTGATAGCATTTGATTCTATTTTAAAATTAAAATCTGTATGGAATTATTAAATTATCTTTGCTTTTAATTTCGGGGACGAAATTCTTTTAAGGGGGGAGGAATGTGATGTCCTGGAATTTTAGGCAATACTTATTTAATAATTTCCATTTATAATTTATTTTAGAATATGTTATGTTGATTTAAAAATCTAATTTAACCAAATATTATATATTTAAAACTAATAATTAATCTAATTTAACAAATGTTATCTTTTCAAAAACTCAATAATAATGATAATTTAAATTGAAATGTTATTCTTTTCAAAGGATAATAATATATATCTAATTAATAATAATTAATATTTTTAAGTTAATAAAAATATTTTATTTTTAATGTATATATGTATACATTGTAAAAAATAGACATTGGTTCAATTTAAATTTAATAAAAAAATATTTTCAAATTATAATATGTATGTTTATATATTGTGATTTAATGTTCTGTTTTAAAATTCAAATAATTTCTGAAGCTAAAATTTAAGGTGTTCTATATATAATGAATATTTATATTTGTATATATTTATTGTAAATAGAAAATAATAAATTAAACTTAAACAGAAAATATGTTTTCAAATTTATAATGTACATAAGTTTTTATGGTGATTTGGAAGGTTTTTGATTTGATTTAACAAGATGCTTTTCAAAAGCTATTTAAAATTAATTTTATTTATAAAACACTTAAAGGAAAATTTATTTTTATTAAAAGAATAATAGCTTGAAAATAGTACATTATCTTAAAAGTTTAAATTGTTTTCTTTTAATTGGTTTTTGAAAACAAATTTAGATTTTATATATAATATCAATGTTAGATAAAATAACTTTAGTTTAAACTTTTAAAATAAAATTTAAATAAATGTTTACTTTCTTCTTTTAAAACTTATCCTTAGAATTGAGTTTTAAATAATTATAAATTAAACACAAAGTTATAAATACATTTCATAGTTATATATATAACATGAGTAGTAATTAAGGTTTAATTCATTTATAAACAAGTAACTAATGTAATCTTAAGAACACTTGGCAACATAAGGAATTATGAAATACACTTGTTTACAAATTAATAAAAGTTTGACATGTGTTAATACATGGGTTTATTCATGTAACAAGTGGCAATCCTTGTTTTAAAAGAAAATTTTGTTTTTTTAATTAAAGTTTAAAAGAAAAGATTTGTTGTTTATTTCCTTCAGCTAGATCTTCTTTAATTCTCTTCAACTAAAAAAAGAAAAAAAAGAAAACCAAATGCAAGATCATTCAAGCTGAAACCAGAAAACAAATTCAAATTTGTAACCAAAGAAAGAAAAAGGAAAATCTGAAGCTATGATTCAACTCAGATCCAATTTGCAATCTGAAGAACATGCAAATTCATCAAGCAATATTTCAGAAAAAAATTCAATGTTCAACTGAGAATCAACTACTACAACAATTCAAACAGTAGGTTGCAAAGCAAATTCATAATTCTAGAAATCAAAATGCAGTAATTAAGTGTTCTCTGCTCCTAAAATTCTGGTGAGTAAATTTATTTTAAAAATAGATTAAAACTGGATTGTATGATGAATGCCTGTTGAAGTAATTAAGCTTATATATATTCATGGATGTGAATGTTATAGTAAACATAATATCAATGTTTGCATGCTTGATTTGATAATTTAATATATGTTTATTTAGCTGTTTGAAATACCTTTAGTTATGAAAGTTTTAAAACTCGGTTCTATTTCATGTTCCAGTTTATAAATAGAAATTTTTTATCTTAAACTTAAACACTATCAATCATTGATCACTGAGGGAAATCTGATCATAATGAGGTAAATTTGTGTTTAAAAAGTAAATCTTAAAATTTATATTGAACAATAAACTATAAATTTTGGATTTACAGTGGAAAAATCAAATTTTTGTAGAAATCAAATTTAATAATTTAAACTTCTGTTCAAATGATCTGAACTGTTGTTCAAATTCATGAATTTTAAGATGAAGATTGTAATTTATAATTTAGTATTCAGAGAGGAATTGAGAATTTCTTAAAATTGGGTTATTGGTCGATTGCCGTTGATTGGAGTTGAGTTGGAGGTCGAGCTTCGGCATGGAGGTGGTCATGGTGACTGGTGATTTAGGAAAAATGGTGAAGGGTTTTTCTGTTGAATGTGGCGATCGGGGCATGGCATAGTAGGGTTTGGTCCCTATTTCCTGTTTGGATCGGAATCTTGTGAGATTCGTCATCGTTGTTGGTTTTTGGCGAATCGCATGAGGGGGAAAGGATGGAGTTGTTCATGGCGCTTGTGTGGGCGACGTGACAGGCACTCCGGTGATGGGGTTCGTCGTTGGCGGCGATTTCTGGGTTCGAGTGTTTTACTGGTTGAGGAGGCTGTTGCTCATATTTTGATGCAGTAGTGCTTTCGTCAATTTTGAGGGACAAGGGGGTCATTGAGGCCGTTGTGGACTTGTAGGGCATGCCGGTGATGGTCGCCGTCGACCGACTCCAGTGTGCACGTGCACGAGCTCCTTTGGGTGATCTTCTTTGGTTTGTGAAGGAAAAGTTTTGGCTGGGTTTTCTTTCTGTTGTTTGCTCGTGGATAGTCACGTGTTGGTCTCGCGTGTTACTCGAAGTGGTAGGAGGTTTGTCGCGTGAGTTTTGGTTTCCAGGATTTGTTACTGTTTGATTTTAACTGCAAATTGGATTTTCTGAAATTAAAAGAAAATTGAGTTTTAAATCAATGCTTTAAATAGTTAAAATATGTTTGAAATGTTTTAATTTAAACTTTGTGTTTTAACAAGTTAAGTTAAATTTGTTTTAAAATAGTTTGTTTGTTTTATAGTCTAGTATTAACCGGATTATTATACTTTATAAAATGAGGATTCAAGTTTGAAAGTAAATTGATTTTTTTAACAAGGTGTTTAATTAGTTCATAAAGAATGAATGTTTGACTTTAAAAGAATTTTAGTTTTAAAGTTTGTTTTTTTTTAATTTAAACTTTTGTTTAAAATAGTTTGTTCAATTTTGCTTTGTTAAATGATATAATAATGTTTTCAAATAAAAATGTTATTGAAGTGATTTAAAATGTGATTAAAGTAAGGTATTTAATAATGATAAATTAAAGATGATGTTTTTGTGTAAACCAAATATAAGTTTTTGGATTTTAAATTTAATTTTTAAAATGATTGATAAAGTTAATAAAATGTTTGGTTTATCTTAATTAAGTTTTAATTTATAAGGTAATTAAAGTAAATTACTTAACTAACTTAAATTGGTTAATGTGAGTATTTAAGGTAAATTAGTTTGTGTAATTAATTAAGTGTAATTAATTGCTTAATTAAAAATTAATTAATCAAGGTTAATTAATTAAGAAATAATTAGTTAATAAGTAATTAAGAAGTTAATTACTTAATGATTAAGAAGAGTTATTTAAACATAATTACTTAGTGAAGTAATTAAAGTAATTAATTACTCAGTGTAATTAATTAAGCCATTGTGGTTAATTTTAGTTAATTAATTAAGTTTAATTAATTAAAAGAATTACTTAATGATGGGATTAAGTATAATTACTTAATGTAATTAAAGATGTGTAATTACTTAGTAAAGTAATTAATGAATAATTACTGAATGTAATTGATTAAGGAAATTACTTGATGGATAGTAATTAAAGAGGTATAATTACTTAGGGAAGTAATTAAGTGATAATTACTCAGTGTAATTAAAGAATTGATTAATGTAATTAATCAAGGTGTTGGTTTAATTGGTAAAGTAATTAAGGAAGTAATTACTGATTGTGATTATCAGGTTTGATTAATAATTGTAATGAAGTTTATAATTAATTATTAAATGTAATTTCGAGAACAAATGATTTATAAAGTAATTAGAGTGTCATTAATAAATGAATTAATGAATAATTAATTGTTTAATTAATTAATAAATGTGATTAATTTTAAGATAATTAATCAATGAAGTGAGGAAGAAGTAATAATTAATTGATGTAATTTATTAAGGATTTATGTAACTAATTATTGTTAATTAATTAATTAGAAATTAATTAATATTAATTAATGATTGAAGATAAATTTATTTGTGTAATTAATTTAAAGGCTAATTACATAAGGTGATTAAAGAATAATTAATCTAGGTGATTAATTAATAAAAAAGGATAATTAATCTGCATTTGAAGATTAATTAATTGAATTATGAAGATGATTAAAGAGTGATTAATTAATTAATTGTAATTAATTAATGATTGTTTAACCAGGATTAGTTGTTTAATTCTCAAGTAATTAATTTAATTTAATTTAATTTAATTAATTATAAGGATTTTATGATGCCTGTTTGTGTATGATTGTTTATGGAATATCTGGATTGGTTGATATCTATTGGATGATATGTTGTGATATTCTGTGATATGTTATTTGATATATAAATGATAAATGTGTGATATTTATCTTTGAATGATGCTGTGTGAATTCAATGTTTAAATTGAATTAATTTGTTAAACTTAAATCACTTGGACATTAAGATGGTGTTTGGATTCGATGAGACCGGGATCGGGTTTCTAAATTTGGAATTCCGAAAACCACATCGATCTAGGTTAAACATTAGGTCGTGAATCTCAAGTGAAGAGTGAAGACTTGAGGTGTAAGAACTATTCGTCGGTATAACTCTAGGGGTGATTCCGAGATGAGTTTGACGGAAATAGTACTTACAGGTTCGAGATGGCGATTCAGAGTGCAAGGGCTATTATCGTTAACTCTGAGGGTGATTCCAAAACGAGTGTAGCGAGATAGTGCCTTTGGTTTCGTTCGAACCCAGAACGAACTTGTATGGATTGAATGCTTTCAGAACATTGTCAGGTGGACGATGAGCATTCTAAGATAAATGTGTCCTATAAGGTAATTGCAGCCTCAACCCTCATCAACCGGGAATGGCTAAAACAGGGGAGGTGCAGCAAGGCTAAGTGGGTCATGCCCAAGTAGGACGAGATTTACCCCTGTCTAGAGGTCCCTTTTTATTTCGGCTGTGTGGACGGTAGATCATGATAACTGCCGGGGTGGTCTTGTTCGGGACTGTCCAATAAGGGATGGTTTCGGTCTTGTGTTGTAGAGGAGCGGGCGTACTCCTCGGTACGGTGATCTAGGCCACGTACTGTGATGGACGGTACCCCAGTAGCCCTGCCATTGTATGGAATCCAAAATCCAATAAGTGCATGTACGGTTTTGATTGTGTCCAACTATGTTGGAACGTGAGATGTAAGCATTCCAGCTATTTCTGTATTTTATTTTGAAAACCCTAGACCCTATTATAATATCACTGGATTTCCTATCAAATGTTTTGGTTAGCGTAAGGTAAAAACATACCCATGTTTATTTGTGGGAAGTCTTACGTGATACCTTTGTTTTCAAAGGATTTTCAAAGTTAAGCAACTTTTAACCGCTTACTCACACCAGACCCCTGTCTGACCCGAGTATTTATTTTCTGTTTTATTAAACTCTTGGGTACTCATATTATGTATGAGTAGTCGAGGGATTCGGGTTTGCTTTGACGAGTTCTAGAGGAGATATGGAGCAGGTGGCTTCGGCGTGTGTGTGTGTGTGTATAGTGGTTCCGCCATGTTTAAGTTGTATCTATTTTATGTGATGTACTTGAATTGTAATATCTAGACAGGTGTTTATAACTGTCTAGTTTGTTTGTATTAGCTGTATAACTCTGATGTATATGATAGTATGTAATATTTTATTTGATTATTATAATTTATTCGTTCCGCTGTGAGATTCTAATGTTGTTTGGTTCTTTCTTTTCTATCTTTTCTCTTTTCTATCCCTTTCTTTCTTCTTAATGATGCATCTTTCTATAGTATGGAAGGCGGGTCGTTACATATGGTACAACGGATTCCCTCACCGGCGTCCTTTTTTTCGGATGTCTATGCCGACATACCGGAACCATATGTAAACGCTAAACCCCATGTATGCTCTTCCTTCATGGGTATATAACACCGAAAAATTATCATCCTAATAGGGATAGTAATTCATTCTTGAAGTGCCTCGCACTACTCGATTGTCACAAGGCAGGCATACCAAATCAATATATATATATATATATATATATATATATCGCCAAAACCCTGCATCCATAATCACACACACGTATCACTTGAACCATATATTTATATATCTGTAAAATATATTTCGTCCACTATCCAGTAACCCTAAGTCAGGCATATCGAATTGTACATATGCTTAAATTGCATATCAATAAATTGCATCGAATTTCCATTAGCTACCAAAGAGACCTATGGAGAGCCAAGATTATATTGTGGACTCCCTTGAAAACCAATATCTCAAAATATGTTGACCTGTAGGTCAAGTCGCAATACCCAAGAGTACTACGGATTTATGTATGACCTACTCTAAACTAGCATCCCAATCTCTCTCCACCCCTACTTTGGAACAAGTCTATAGGTTGTGCGCCTCAATGGTACAATGGATTCGATGCAACAATCAGTAGCCCTAAGTCGAACATACCAAAACTATATTTATACATATGGAAATGTACCGATCACATAAACTATACGCAGGTATATACATAACCAGTCCAAACATATGGAACTATTATACACATATCATGCACATTTATGTATATAAAGGCAAAACTCAACCAAAGTAACAAATTTATCATATCAATATCAACAACAACTCACACATACTATCATATAAATAATTCAACTAAAATGCATCTTAAGTCACTAATTATAACTTCTTTATATTATTTCATAGAGATCTTGCACATACTTTATAAAACAATGCCTTTGCCTATCAATCATACCATTATATCTTGTTTCTACTTATTCTATTTAAATTAAGTTTAGCTAACAATAAAGCATCAAAATATTATATAGATCATATATATAATTTTCTATATAGGTATACGGAATACTCCAAACTATTTCTTAGAGTCCAAAGTAAATAAATCACGTTATTTCAATATTCTAGATTTCATAACCTTAACCATAATCTATTAAATAATATAAAGTTCTTTGAAATTTCTAACTTATCAAATCACCTTTATATAAATTCATTAGTTCTATATTTATTTTTTATACTATAGTGAACCAATATCAAGGCTAGATAAACTTCAAAGCCATTTTAATACAAGTATAACCTGTCCAAATCATTATTTTAGCCTTACAGCTTAGGTTAAAGGTCATACTCCTAATTTCTAATTAGTGATAAAATATATAATAATATTTCTATCACTAATATAATTACAAATTAGAGTTCTAATTCAGTTATAACTATGTTATAAATTAATATTAACTCTATCTAACGTTATTCAATACAAACAGAACACAATATTTATATATAGGATCTTAATCAATTATCCCGAATATTTACTCAATCCAATCAAATTGGAAAATAATTACTTACATATATATAATATTCTCCCTCTTTCAGGTAATATTTTTCAGTATGTATAAGTACGAGAATTAATACTGAAATATAATTTTAGAGTTATAGTTCTTCTCACCTGAACTATAATTTCTCAATTGAATCTAATCTAATATTATATCATGTTGTAGATAATCTCCCTACGAGAGCAATGATGAAGACCGCCTCTTGATTGGACCTCATATTTAAAACATATGGATTAAATATGAAACAAGACTAATTAAAATAATTAAATCAATTAAATACCTTCATTAGCTTAAACACTTTCTTCCCCTCAAATTAATTTGCACAAGCCTATGCATGCACATACGCTGTAGCCCCCTTGACATCACAGCGCCGCCGTTGGTGCCGACTATTGGATTACCTCCAACCATGCCATCATCTTCCTCTTTGAGTGCCAAGTCTAACCATGCCAACATCCAACCCTTGGCCACTTGAAACAAATCGCGAAATCTCCCTAACAAAACCCTTTACCATGCTTTGACCAGGCATGCATGCAGCCACAGCCACCGTTGGCCACCAACTTCTCCACCGTATAGGTATGTCGCTACCCTACCAAGCACCGCCCCTTTTTCGGTCAAGAACAATTGGAGGAATACAAGCGTGCTTGAGTGGAGGTTGACATTTTTTCATTTGACTCGGGGAGGTGGACCTATTGTTACTCAAGAGAGGAGGAAGGGAGAAAATTAAGAGAGCAAGAGGAGGGAAAAGTCTTGTGAATGTATATATATATAATATTTATTCTCATAACTGAATCACCTTACGTTTTAAGATCGTGCAATCACATGGTACATCAAATCATCACGAAACTTGTCTATGCGCATTACCTTATTTTTCATCTCTATTGTTATATGTTTTGGCACTATCCGAGACATCGCTCCACGATGATAATTACATACATTTAGAGGTAGTTTTGGCCATTGGATCACCTAATTCCAAAATTTCCTCAACTATACATCTCAATATGAAGTCCTCATCCCACAATCGTAAACCATCGATCGATTCAGATTTTGGACCTTCAGTCAATTAACGATTCAACTTTAATTATCCTATCGTTAAAATGCAAGTTATATCATATTTGATCCATCAACTACAAATGAGTATATGAGAAGAATATCAATGTAGTTGAAAATGTATAAAGCAAGGTTGATGGGAAATGACCTCATTGATTTCAAATGTTAAGAGTAGTAGAACAGTTTCGCTAGTCAACGTCCTTAAGTCCAACCGGATTCTACTCACCAATTATTGCACAATTTTCTACTCCTAAAATTATCACCCTGTAACACCTATAATTTTGGGTAATATTATTCAGGAGATTTAATTAGATAAATTAAATCGAATAATTTAAGTAGGGATTGAGATTTGAAAATAAATTAAGGGTCGTTCTTAATTATTTAAATGGGCTTAAGAATGATTTACAAGCCAATTAATTTACATGTGGGCTTAATAAGAAAAATTCGCAGGCATATATATTCACGGCTTTACCATCCATTTACGTCCATTTTTCATTTTCACAAAACACAAACATAAGAGGAGATGCCCATTACTAGGAGGAAAAAAGGAGAAATTAAATCTAAGACTAAGGAACTAAAGCAAGGGGATTAATCTCAATCAATCTTAAAGTCATTATCATAACCAAGGCAAATAATAATCTATGTCATCTCTATTTTGTTTTATGATCATTTTTTAGGTTTAAGATTAAATCCATTATTATGATAATTTTTTGATTGATGTATGCTTGGATTTGGACATATTGGACTCAAACAAAATAGTTTGTATTTACTTTACGCTTTTGAAGGGTAAAACTAATTATATTAATTTTCGTATGACATGAGAAAATTTTATGTTATAAAAAACTTGATTTTAGAGATAGATTTTAATTTTTATAATTTTACAAGCTATGGAAAATTTAATATGAATTTTCAAAGGAAAATAAGAATAGTTGGGTTTAGAAATTAATTTCGAGTAGTTTATGAAGAATTTGGGTCTGGAATATTTATACTTTAGATAATGTATTGAAAGCGAATTTTTGTAATTTCTGGGAACTTTTCATAAGAAATTTATTATGGAAATAAAATTATTTTAAAGGAGGGACTTAATTATCTTATTAACTTTGCTTAATGGAATGCTTATTTATTAAATAAGTCCTTGTCTAGATCTGAAATTATGCGGTGGTTATTTTAGTAAGAATTTTAAAATATATGAAAACAAATCAAATGTTTACAAATAGGCAGGTTAGTTATAAATTAATTGCTTTAATCCGTATCAAAACAGTCATTACCCGAAAAAGTAGGGTCTACCTCTTTCAGAAGCATCTTTCGACCTACTTCTGCTTCGACCTAGTTGAAACAAACATTGCCAGAACCAATACACAAGGTATCACAAGTATGGTACGTAGTGGATTGGAGAAAGGCGGAAGGTAAGGCGTCAAAACCTTTGCTTCCGATGGGGATGAAACTTTTGTTTACTTTCAAATGATAAGTGCCTGTCTTGTTTTGCCATTAGCTTTCAAAGGAGTCGAAGCATATGGTTTCAAAAGGGTTTTCTAAATTGCTTTCGAAGGGGTTGCCATCTTTTATTTTAAAGTATAAGCTTTCGAATGAGTTCCTTCATTAAAGTCGAATGCTTTCAAAAAGGGTGGTTTCGACCTAGTCGAGATCCTGCTTCCATTCTTTTGGCCTTTCGAATGTGTTGAAGCCATCAATGCTTTCGAAAGGTAGCTTTTGTTTTAAACTTATATTAAGTCACCTCCTAAAAGCTTTAGGAAGTGTACAAGGGTTTCGAAGGTAATGGCTTCGAAGCTAACCTTTAGATGTTTTATTTAAATGCTTTGAGCTTTCAAAAGGATGGTTCCGAAACCATCAATTTTCCCTAAACAATTTTATGTAAAGATTAAAGGTTTCGAAAGGGGTATTTTCGTTTGTATTCACTTAGACCGAATAAGGAATGTTTTAAATTAAGCCCAATGGTTTCAAAATGGTACTTTCATATGGTTTCGAAGCTATGCTTCTGTAATTGAATTGTTTCACTTTAATACTTTCGAAAGGTTTCAAAAGAAAGGTTTTAAAGTGTCTCGAAAGGCAGTGCCTAGAGTTTTCAAAATAAGATTTTAATGCTTTGGAAAGGAAGTTTTCCAATGGTTTCGAGAGTAATGAATAAAGGTTTTGAAAGCCTTAGTTTTCAAAACAAATAACCCAATCTCATTTTAAAGAAAAACCATGGCATAATAAAATATTTTTAAAATGATTTGAAGCACGGAGTTTTTGAAGAAGTTTTCCTTAATTAATAGGTTAAATAGATTAACCAAGTTTAATATAAAATTATTTCAAGGATATAAAACCACAGTTGTTGGTATTATTATGGTATTATGTTTACTCCTTCATATATATATATATATATTCACATTGTAATGGACCCATAACTGTATTTTGGGGAAGGGCAGAACAACCAGCTAAGTTCATGCAGTAGTGAATATAAATCAAATTAACTCCTAAATGAGTAAAATTGCATCCAGGAGATCAGATAGACTAGAATGTAGGATGCAAGAATATTAATTAAAGGAGTAGTCATGTAGACAGGTTCATAGTAAGCCCGTGAAAACTATGTTTAGGAAAAGTTATTGGTAGGTGGTAATAGGTTCATAATAAACCCATGAAAACTATGAATATATTGATACATTAGCAGGTGCCAATAAGTTTGTGGACAACCAATGAAAACTGTATCTGAATTAAGTTATTGACAGTTGTTAATAGGTTCCTGGTCAACCCATGAAAACTAGGAGAAGAGGGAAGTTATTTGAGACACCAATAGGTTCTGGGAGAACCCATGAATAAGGAAGTTATTGGTAGGGGCCAATAGTTTCTTAGTGATCCTATGAAAACTATGACTCGGACAGAAGTCCATAAACATTAAATAGGTTTTTAGTTAGCTTATGAAAACTATTAGGTTAATAATGACCCGAGAAACTATAACTGAGATTGATAGTCAGAATGAATGGGGATGGGAAATCAAGAATTGATTTACTTATTTGCATATCATCATAATATTTTGAATTGCTATGTTTTAACCATTGTGGATGCAGAGCATAACATATGGTTTTGTAAAGTTTCGAATAAGATACTAGCGAGGGGAAAACCTGTTCCGCTAAGCGACAGGGTCTTACTAGATATATAAATAGTTTGAGATGGTAGATTGTTATTCATATCAGGTTTTATGTTTGACTCGAAGTTTATTCTTTCCCCTTTAACTCTCGGGTGCTCAATTGATTTTGCGTAGTTTGAGAGTTGAGGTTTTCAGATATCTCTTTCGACGAATAAGCTTTCAGAGACGTGGAGGAGGCATGATAACTATTTAGAGTTCTTTTCTATTTTAATTCCACTGTGTTTTGTTGTAAAGGCAAAATGTTTAATTGCCTAGTTATATACTATGATCATTCAAGGAGGCATCTTCATATGTCGCTCTGGGTTTATGTTATAACAATTATATTTTCTATGAACAAGGTTCGCTTATTGGGAATATGTATTGAATTTTGAAATGGAATGAGAAAGTTGTTTGTTGATTTGAAATTTTTCCCATATTCATATGTTTCATTTATATCAATGTATCTAATATTATCGTATTTGATCTTAAAGGATTAATAATTATAGATGACTGCAACATCCGTAAATGTTAGTTTTAGTCCTCCAAATAGGGGATATTACAAGTTAGTGTCAAAGCAGAGGTTTATGAAAATTAAAAGAAATTTAAACCTAAAAGAATTTCAAACATAATCCAATGAACCAAAAAATAAGATCGGGGTCTGGAATAATGCTATAGTAACATACTTGTATTTGATGTGTGTGTGTATAAGTACATGTTCCCTTCTCTCTTAGATCATTCTTCTGTATCTTACTATGACTCATATGCAAATTTACGAGAAAAAAGATATGGAGGTAAGAAACGAAAGAGAAAATCTTGGTGGTGGAAGCACCACAACCAACGAAAATACTGGACCCACCAGGAGGAACCGAAGTCGACAGGCTAATGCTAACCAGAATGCAGATGCCAATGTGGGTGCTGAAAATCCACCAGTTGATATGATGGCGATATATCAGTTTTTCGTCTGTATAATGCAAGCAGGAGCTGCTGCTAGTGTTGGTGGAAATATTGGAGGAGCTAATCATGTGGCTCTAGTTGGGAATAACTATGCTAAGGTGAGCAGAGACTACACCAGTCTTGGTGGAAAGCCGTTTATAGGAATGGAGGATGCCATAGAAGTTGAAAATTGGCTATTTCATTGTGAGAGCATCTTCACTGATTTGGGATTGGATGATGAGCAGAAGAGGAGGTTGGCCTCTAGGCAGTTGCAAGGGGACACTTCATTGGTTGAATAGTGTTACTGTGGGAGTTCCAAATGAAGAGTTGACTTGGGAAAATTTTAGAAGGAGATGTGAACAGAGGTTTTTATCTAAAGTTGCTAAGTCAGCATTGATGAGAAAGTTTATGGATTTGGTGCCTAGGGAGATATCATGAAAACACCCTGATAGTCATAACCGAATCATATTCTCAATGGAGAATTCTGACTGGAGTTGTTGTGCTTTGTTAAGTGTTATGGAAGTGGGAGAAGAGTTAAGTCAGGTTCGAGTAGCAAGAGAGTTTGCAAATGTCTATGAGCCGGCCACAGGTCTACCACCAAAATGAGCTGTTGAGTTTCGAATAAATCTAGTGTCAGGAGCTAAACCTATGAGTAGACCACCTAGTAGAATGACACCGATTGAGATGAAGGAATTGAAGGTGCAGCTAGTGGATCTAGAAGGAAGGAATTTTATTAGACCAAACAGTTCGCCTTAGGAAGCGACCACGGTGTTCGTGAAGAAACTAAAAGGGTCATTGAGGATGTGTATCGGCTAACGTAAGTTGAACGAGAGGACGATTAAGAATAATTGCCAAGAATAGATTATCTATTTCATTAGTTGTGTGGAGCCAGAGTGTTTTCCTAGATGGATTTGGCGACAGGTTTCCATCAGTTAAGAGTGGCAAAGGATAGCATTCCTTTGACAACATTTCAGACTAGGTATGGTCCATACGAGTGGTTAGTAATGCCATTTGGTTTAATGAATGCACCCACTTTCTTCGTGGATTTTATGAACCGAGTATTTTGAAAGTATTTGGATAGGTTCATGTTAGTGTTTATAGATGACAATTTAGTATACTCTAAGGATGAAAGAGAGCATGAGGATCATCTTAGAGTAATGCTTGAGATGCTGATGAAGCATTAGCTGAAGGTGAAGTTTTTCAAGTGCCATTTTTGGAAGAAAGAGGTTAAGTTTCTTGGTCACGTGGTTTCAGAGAAGGGGTTGTCAGTTGATCCAGATAAGATCGAAGCTGCTAATAATTAGAAAAGACTGGAGACAGTGACTGAGATTAAAAGTTTTCTTGGCCTTGCTGGCTATTACTGGAGATTCATCAAGGATTTCTCGTGGATAGTAGCGCCTTTGACTAAGTTAACCAGGAAGGATGTGAAGTTTGTCTGGTTCGAAAAATGTAAGGAAGCATTCCTTAAGTTAAAGAATTTGTTGACTAATGCACCAGTGTTAGTTGTTCCGAACAAAATCAAGGGCAGGTGGTGTATATTGATGCATGTGAAACTAGATTGGAAGATGTCTTAAAGCAGAAGGATAAATTTATTGCCTACGCTTCATGATAGCTTAGTCCACATGAAATGAGATATCCTACTCATGATTTGGAGTTGGCTGCGGTGATCTTTGCATTGAAGATTTAGAGACATTATCTCTTGAGGGAGAGATTTGAGCTATACACAAATCATAAGTCTTTAAGATACTTATTCTCTCAGAAGGAGTTGAATATGAGACAACAGAGGTGGCTGGAGTTTTTAGCTGCTTATGATTTTCGTATAGAGTATACTTCTAGGAAAGGAAATAAAGTGGGGGATGCTCTTAGCAGAAGACATCAAAATGTGGTGTTAGCTATGTTTGCAGCATGGAAAGATTTAAAAGCTTTGACTACTTGTAGTGTGTGGTTAAGATCAACTGCTAGTTCTAGTCAAAGTACCGCCACGTGTCTTGTTTGGAAGTTTGACCAGTGTTGATCGAGAGGATTGCTTCTAAGTATAAGGAGGATCCATTACTAGCTGAGAAGATTAGAAGGCTTGAGGTTGGAACTGAGATCGATGATCTAAAAGATTTTAGTCTTGACTCGAGGGGATGGTTGAGAAAGAAGAGACGGTTGTGTATTTCGAATGTTAAGACATAAGGAAAGAAGTTCTTGGAGAATTTCGTTGGTCCAAGTTTACGATTCATCCTGGTGGGAACAAGATGTATAAAGATATGAAGTAGAGCTTCTATTGGGAAGGTATGAAGAGGGATGTTGGCTTGTGGGTTAGGTAGCGTCCCAACTATCAACAAGTGAAGGTCGAACATTAGAAGCCGAGTGGATTGCTTCAACCTTTAGAGATTCCATATTGGAAATAGGATTCAATATCCATGGATTTTATTGATGGGTTGCAAAGATCAAATAGAGGAAATGAAAGTATATGAGTCATAGTGGATATATTGACCCGGAGTGCACATTTCATTCTAGTTAAGTCAACCAGGACGGAATCTGTTTTAGCAGAGTTGTTCATGAAGAACATAGTTAGACTACATGGAATTTCTAGTAATATAGTTAGTGACAGAGATGCTTTGTTTACCAGTGAATTCTAGAAGAGTCTACATGATGTAATAAGTACCAAGCTTAAGATGAGTATAGCATATCACCCTCAAATGAATAGGAAAATAGAGAGAGTCAATAAGGTACTGGAGGATTTATTGAGAGCTTGTGTATTGGACTTTGGTGGATCTTGGGAAGATCATCTACACTTATTGGAGTTTTCCTGTAACAAAAGTTATCAGACTAATATAGAAATGGTGCTTTTTGAAGCTTTGTATGGAAGACCTTGCAAATCACCAGCATGTTGGTTAGAGACTGAAGACAGATTGGTCTTAGGTCCAGATTTGGTTAGAGAGGCGACAGAGAAGATTGAGTTGATCCAAGAAAGGATGAAGAAAGCTTAGTCCAGACATAAGAGTTATGTAGATAAGAGGCATGAAGACCTAGAATTCTCAGTTGGAGATAAGATTTTCATTAAGGTATCACCGACGAAGTGTGTCGTACGATTTGGAAAGCAAGGGAAACTGGCACCGAGATATGTTGGTCCATTCCAGATTATAGAGAGGATTGGAAAGCTCGCATACAGAGTAGAATTGCAGAGCAGTATGGTAGGTGTCCATAATGTATTTCGTGTGTCTTATTTTCACAAGTATGTGCATGGTCCAGAGACTACTATTCTTCCGACAGGGTTGGAAGATTTGATAATAGAGCCTAATTTGACTTTTGTAAAACAACCAATCTGGATTTTAGCGAGAGATGTAGAAAGATTGAGGAACAAGATAGTCAAGTTAGCGAAAGTTTAGTGGACCAATAACAAGAAGGACTGTATTTTGGAGACAGAAGATAGAATTAGAGATACTTATCCTAATATGCATTGAGGGTATGTCTATATTAGCTTTATATAGATAGTTGCTAGTCAAGTAGGCTAGTATGGTTATTAGGAGTGGTTACAAATGATTTCTATGTTTATTGTTTAGTCCTTGCTGAATTTCGAGGATGAAATTCTTTAAGGAGGAGAGTCTGTAACACCCCTAATTTTTGATAACATTATTCAGAAGATTTAATAAATTAAATAGAGTAATGTAAATAATTAGAGTGATAAGGGGATCGAGATATGAAAATAAATTAAGGGTCGTGCTTAATTATTTAAATGGGCTTAAGAATGATTTGTAGGCTAATTAATTTACATATGGGCTTAATAGGAAAAAGTCACACCCTTGTATATTCACGGCTTTACCATCCATTCACGTCCATTTTTCAATTTCACGAAACATAAAACGCAAACATAAGAGGAGACGACCATTTCTAGGATAAAGGAGGAGGAATTAAATCTAAAGCTAATGAATTAAACCAAGGGGATTAATCTTAATCAATCCCAAAGTCCTTATCATAACCAAGGTAAGTAATAATCCATGCCATCTCTATTTTGTTTTATGATCATTTTTTTTGGGTTTAAGGTTAAATCCATTATTACGATGATTTTTTGACTGATGATATGCTTGGATTTGGACACGCTAAACTCAAACAAAATAGTCTGATAATTATTTTACACGGTTTTAAGGTTAAAACAGATTGTAATGATTTTCGTATGCCATGAGAAAATTTTACGTTATAAAAAATATGAGTTTAGAGATGGTTTTAATTTTTATAACTTTCCAAACTATGGAAAATTTAATATGAATTTCAAAGAAAAATATGAATAATCGGGTTTAGAAATTAATTTCGAGTATTTTATAAAGAATTTGGGTCTGGAATTTTTATGCATTAGATGACATATTGAAAGTGAATTTCAATAACTTTTGGGGATTTTTCCTAAGTAATTTATTATGGAAATAAAATTAATTTAGAGGAAGGACTTAATTATCTTATTGACTTTGCTTAATGGAAGGGCTTATTTGTTAAATTAATCCATGTTTACGTCTGAAATTATGCGGTAGTTACTTTTGTAAGAGTTTGAAAGTTATGACAACGAATCAAATGTTTATAAATTGGCAGGTTAGTTATAAAGTAATTGATTTAATTAGTATTAAAACAGTGTTTACCCAGAAAAGTGGGTTCCGCCTCTTTTAGAAGGACCTTTCAACCTATTACTACCGCTTCGACCTAGTCGAAAAAAACATTGTCGAAACCAATACACAAGGTATCACAAGTATGGTACATAATGGATTAGAGAAAGGCGGAAGGCGAGGTGTCGAAAACTTTACTTCCGATGGCGCCGAAACCTTTGTTTACTTTCAAATGATAAGCGCATGTCTTGTTTTGCCAATAGCTTTCGAAGGAGTCGAAGCATATGCTTTTGAAAGGGATTTCTAAATTGCTTTCTAAGAGGTTGCCATCTTTTATTTTAAAGTATAAGCTTTCGAATGAATTCCTCTGTTTAAAGTACAATGCTTGCGAAAAGGTTGGTTTCGACCCAGCCAAGATCCTGCTGCCGTTCTATTGGCCTTTCGAATGTATGGAAGTCATCAATGCTTTCGAAGGGTAGCTTTTGTTTTAAATTATACTATGTCACTTCCTAAAAGCTTCCTAAAGGGTACAAGGGTTTTCAAAGCCATAGCTCCGGAAGAGTAGTTCGAAGCTAACCTTCAGATGTTTTATTTAAATGCTTTGAGCTTTTGAAAGGATGGTTTCGAAACCATCAATTTTTCCCAAATAAGTTTATGTAACGATTAAAGGTTTCGAAAGGGGTACTTTCCCTTGTGTCACGTAGACCTAATAAGTTAGGTTTTAAATTAAAACCAATGGTTTCGAAAGGGTTACTTTCATATGGTTTCGAATAATTGAATGGTTTCACTTTAATACATTCGAAAGGTTTTGAAAGAAAGGTTTTAAAGTGTCTCAAAAGGCAGGTGCCTAGAGCTTTTAAAAGAAGATTTTAATGCTTTTTAAAGGAAGTTCTTCAATAGTTTCGAAAGTAACGATTAAAGGTTTCGAAAGCCTTAGTTTTCAAAACAGATAACCCAATCTCATTTTAAAGGAAAACGATAGCATATTAAAAGGATTTTTGAAATGATTTTAAGTGTGGAGTTTATAACCAGCTATGTTTACCCAGTAGTGGATATAAATAAAGTTAACTCCCGAATGAGTAGAATTGCATCTAAGAGGTCAGATAGACTAGAATGTAAGATGCCAAAATATTGATTAAGGAAGTTGTCAGTTAGACAGGTTCATAGTAAACCCATGAAAACTATGTCTAGGAAAAGTTATTGGTAGGGACTAATAGGTTCATAGTAAACCCTTGAAAATTATGATTAGATTTAATAATTAGCGGGAACCAATAGGTTTTTAATGAACCCATGAAAATTATGTCCATATAAAGTTATCGATAGATGTCAATTGGTTCCTAGTCAACCCATGAAAATTAGTATAAGAGCGAAGTTATTGGAGATATTGATAGGTTCAGGGAAAACCCATGAATAGTTATTGGCAGGAGCCAATAGATTCTTAGTGATCCCATGAAAACTATGAAACCGGACAAAGAGCCCATAAACATTAAACGTGTTATTAGTCAGCCCATGAAAACTAGTAGGTTAATTGTGACCATAGAAACTATAACTAAGACAGATAGTCAGAATGAACGGGGATGGAATGTAACATGTCCGATTTCTCGATACCCGAAAGTCGACATCAATACGTTCACTGTATCGAATGCCGCACAGTCGAATGCCGAAAAACCGAACCGTTAGGGTTTAAAGAAGAAGAAGATAGAAGAAGAAACAGAAACAATAATAGAATCTCACATATTGCAGCGGAACAAATATAATAGATAAATGAATATCTTTAAATCAAAGAACTATATCAGTTATTACATTACATCACATTACATTATCAGAGTGTTACAACAACAAACAGCGAAAAAGAATATAATATATACTAGTGATATGCTTTGCCATCCAACTTTCCCCTGATCTCCACAACATCTCTTTCCTGACTTCTCTCCAGAATAATGATAACCTAAATCTAGGATGCCCGTGTCGAAAATTGTTGGCACCCATAGTTTACAAAGGGAACAATAAACTCCAGGTCAGTCGTGGGACTGGTGTGAGATCTCAAAAATAATTCTTTTTCCACAAAGAAAAAGAAAAGAAATCCGCTATATTTTTAGAAAATGAAACTACCATAAGGCCTCCCGCCACACACACAATGCAAACGTAGAATTGGAGGAGATTTCTCCTTATGATAGTCAAACATGCTACGCAAAAATCTTTTCGATATTATCATTAGTGCATAGTGCAGAAAACTTTTTGAAAATATAATATTAAACTTAGCCAGCATGGGTACCATTATACTATGCCTACTATAGCTATCATTTTAAATGGCAGGTTCTACAATTGAAATCGTAAAGGACTCGTTTTTTTTTTGGATTTCCAACAAATAGTCAGGCAAAGGAACTTTCCACATAAAATGGAACGCCTTTGGAGGGATGCCCCCGAGAACCTAACCGGATCTCTGCTACATAAGGTCGGGTTACCTCTGTAACTAGGTAACAACTGACACGAGTATGCCATCCCCCGGTCGTTACAGACCTTTATCCGAGGGCCCCTATTCCAACAACCACATAGTAAAGTATCTGGGCTCCATACCATGATACCACTTTTTATAAAAAATCAATATAAGTAAATATCTGGGCTCCATACCATGATATCACTTTTTATCCAGAAGGAAATGTTCATACCCTCAGGAGGAGCTATCTCCAAATAACCTTGCTGCCATGATTCCTGTTTCGACCATTACCGGGTTGTGAGGTTCGACGAAGTCACGTCCACAAAGCTACGCTTTTTCACAAAGCCATGCTTCAATCACAAATGATCAACAAATGATCATCAACACACAACAGCACTTAGCATGCCACATTACCAAATTAGGAATGTATCACTAGTAACCATCAACTACATAACCTCTGAGCTCATACGTCTCAGAGAAGGGTGTTAAGCTAAGAGAATAAATCTCCACCACCAATAGAAATGCATTTGATAGAAACCAGCTTTACATCTCAAAGTGTAATGTCAGACACACATACATAAAAGTCTGTTCTGGGTTCGAACAGAACCGAAGGCACTTCCGAAGAAGCCCTTGTAAATCCGGGTATTCACAATCCCGATCGGACTTTCCATCACTTAGGAAATCTCTATACCAGTGCGACTCAGTGCAGAGACAATCAACGGGTTATCCTTCGTTCTCGAAAATACCCGGTCTTCACCACCGGTCTTCAAATGCTATCCATATCGACGTATCATTATTCGAAATGGGTTATATGACACAAAGTCCTCTCCCGGCTAAATCGAATAATGAGCATAAATTTAAAAACATATGGATATGGGATTTTAATTAAGTCACAACTTTAAAATTCAAATCTTTCTTTCAAATGGTTTAAACAAATTACCATTTCAAATCTTTTAAACAAAAAGATTCATTCCACACAGTTCACCCAGTTTCACAAAGATCCATTCACGGATTTCAAAACAATTCCCACCTCAATTGGATTAGGTCATTTAATCTTTAAATCAAAGATTTAACTTATAGCTTTCAAAACTATTTTCAAAGATTCATTCATAACTTGGAAAACCATTTTCAATTCAACTTGAACTTCCCTAAATACAAATTGGAAATTTATTTCTTATATGAAAGCTTATACCATTTGAAAACAAATAGTTTTTATTTCGGAAAAATCCGATTTCATTTATACAAGTTAAGATCTTCGGGTTAATTTAAATTCCCAAAGCAACACTTTCTAAAATGGTTTAAATTCATGTAAACATATATAACCTTTTTAAAATCATAAGTTTTTTACATAGAATTTAACTACAAATTTTCAATTCAAATTTAAATCAAATTTCAAAACTAAATTAAGTTATTCAACAAATAACCTTTTCTTTTGAAATTCTTTTTCAAAAGTTTTCCACTTTAAATTCGATTTATTCCCAAAACCATTTGGATTCACAAATTCCATTCTAAAATTATTTCAAAAACCCGTGACTTAACCAATTTCCACGTGCAATCCATATTTGTGTGTATATAGTGTAGTCCACGGGTTCAACACAATAGTGCACCACATCAACCATCACAGATTCAATCATATTAACATCGGTAAGCGGTATAGTCCATAACGCTTATCTTCATTCACAGACTCGTAGATAAAATAAATTTATCAATGAGGTATATCACAGAATATAAATAAAATTACTATTTGCGAGGAATTCAGTTGGATCCCTCCAACCTGTTTCCCTGCATCCACAGATATTAGCATAACCAATAAATATCGATTCAATCTGATAATAGTCATCATATTCAGCTAAACAACCAATCAAACATTTAAATATTAGCTATTTAAATTAACTGGTATCCAGATTTGAGTGAGATTAACTCACCTTGAATTTTCGACGAGCGTTCAAATTTAGGTTAAATCGAACGACGTTCGATTTAACCTAAATTTTTACCTGCCCGGAATGATTCCAGAATTGCTCCACTGCTTAGTACGCGTCGCTGCGATTCTGGCATCGCTAGTTTTGTCGAAATCTGATAACGTAAGGAAGAGACATGCTAGTTTAAAGTTTGAATAGAATTTATAAAACAAAATTTCTTTTTTCTTCCTTACAATTTGGGCCGCATCACATAAGAAGAAATCATAGCCGTTCCTCTTCCCTTCTTCCTCTCGTGTTCGATAGAAACAAAAACCCACCGAGCAGCCTTCCATCTCTCAACAACGCGACCACTTCGATCACCTAGGGGGTGATCCATCCCCCCCCCCCCCCCCCCCCCCGTTCGCTACCCCTACGCGAGAGCTACCCAAGGCCGAAATTTCGACGAACTAGGCGCCACTTTCGCCTCGTATACCGTGCTCGAACGCACGCGCTTTTGAAAGCGATTGCTGCCGCATCCTCCCACTACACACCATCATCGCCATATAGATGGTTAGAGCTCGCAAAGGTCTTCGATTTGTAGTAGAAAGTTTCCTCTAATTGACGACCGATTTTGAGAAATTAAGGAAGAACATTTGAAGGATATCAGCCACTGAACAATTTGGTGTCGGCTGCGTAGAAGCTACTAGGGTTTCACCCTTAAAGAACGTGTATATAAACGTTTTATAATTATTATTTTAATATTAAATCCATTATAAAGCAACTTTTCAAACGACCTCAACGCGTGCCGACAGGCGTTTCTAAGGTTTTACCCACGTTCCGAACACAATGGAACGTGTTTCGGAGGCTAATTTGGTCGTATGCGCGAGTTACGGAAATAAACGATCAATTTTAAATTAAATCGGTTAAAATAGTTTCTATGCGTTTTAAGCTGCCAGGGTCAAACGACAACTCCGATTGCTACGAAAATTGAAATTCGATAATAACTAACTATTACGGATCCAATAGAGCTGGTTTCGTCGAATTCTGAGACTATGCCCCGGAAGGCTATTTTAACTCGTCGATTAATTCGAGCGATTTTCAAAATCATCCAAATCTTCTAAAATTTCACTTTTAAAACTTTATTAACTCTATCATAAATCGTATAGACTTTATAATTACATTAGATACTATTCTGATTCACTTCGAACCAAAATCTGATTTTTTGCATTACTATATTATTAAATTCCATTTTTAAATTAATATAAAATTCCAAAT
Organism: Allium cepa; assembly: GCA_030765085.1. Classification (NCBI taxonomy): domain Eukaryota; kingdom Viridiplantae; phylum Streptophyta; class Magnoliopsida; order Asparagales; family Amaryllidaceae; genus Allium; species Allium cepa. The sequence goes on along the minus strand of CM060935.1, from coordinate 821,879,358 downwards.
TTAACCTATCGACTTTTGATTCCATCCAAAAGTCCAACATTGCTATCTAAATCCAAATAAACTTAAAATAAACTTTAGAAACCATTTCATAACCATTTATATCCAGATTCACCAATTATCCCAATTCCAATATTAAATTATTATTATTCAAATTTCAATTGAATTGCCATATTGAAAATTACAACTAAATTCTATTGATTTAACAAAATCCTTATTTCAAAATCAATTCAAAATCCATATTTAACATTTAAAATGAATTAAATCTTCAAAATTTACGATTAGAAATTCTGGGTCGTTACATCCTTCCCCCCTTAAAAGAAATTCGTCCCCGAAATTACTAAGGTAGAAAGAATGCTCCAAACTCAATAGAAAAACTCAATTAGTAAAAATCTCAAATTTTACTTTGCCTGAATTCTTCAGTTTCAAATCAAAACTGCTAGTTTCGATTCCTATTCCAAAATCCTTTTATTTTAATTTTAATTTGAAATCAATTTGTCGTCAACGAAATGTTTCAAAATTTTCAAAAAAAAATTCTAACTCTTAAAATTTTCGGAAAATTTTGGCAGCGTCTCCCTTATACGGAGGAGCTTTTGCAATACCACAATAGATATAAATATATATACACATCGACCCACATGGTCGGAAAACCAAAAACAGTTTATATTTCCTATTTTTATTGCATAGGCGTACCTTTTATTAGCATTTTAAAAGCATGCGGCTAATTTATATTGCATATACGTGCTCTAACTCTATCGATTGCCTCCTGTACCTGTACTTACTCAACAAACACATCAGTTTTCAATAATATGAGATTTTCAACAAGATTTCATATATTAATCTAAATCAAACGTATCTATTTTCATAGCCCACACAACAATTTTCGAAATCCTACAAGTAAACCATATTTTATATGCAATTACAAGGTTTCAACGCCATTCCAATTGGTTCAAAAATCAACTTTATTTGCTTTTCTTAATTTATTAGCTTTGTTTACAACAAAATGACTAACCTCAATGCAAATTTGATATCGTTCAAGCAAACAACAATTACTGAAGTTTATAACCATTTTAAATAAATTCCAAACCAAACTATATTAATTTTACTTCATTTGAAATTATTTACAACCCAAACATCCTCATTTTTATTCCATTATCAAATTAAATTCTTATTCTTACACTTCCAGTTCATTATCCATATAGGTTTATATTAATATCATTCAATTCTGGGTTATATACAACTCATACATTCTTATTTCATCACAATAAGAAATTAAAATTCTTTCGTTTGCATTAAAATTTCATTATCTAAATAAATTTCATTAAAGACCATTTCATAAGTTTGACAACAATATTCCACAATTTCCTTAAGTTATTTCATTAACAAAATATCTCAATTTCTTCCTGCATTACATTTATTTTTATTTTAAATTTGATACTTATCCCATCAAATTCCAATCCATTACAAATTTTAATTCAATTTATTCACTTATTCAATCCATTTAAAACTTATTTTCTTAAAAATGAGACCACTTTAAATCATTTCACTCATTTGAATTTATTTATGATTCAAACCATCACTATTATAATCTAATTCCATCAATCATTTCAATACAAATTCCTTTCATTTTAGTTTACACTAAATTCATCTTCATCCTATTCTTTTAAATTTAGTTAAGTTAAAATTTTATTCATACAATATCCTTTCAACTTAATTAAATTTTCTTTCAATTCAATTCTTTTCCAATTCTAATTCAAGTTTAACTAAATTTATTTAGCCAACTTAAATTCATTCCACTTCATTTACTACCTAATAAGAATTGAATTTCATTCAGTATTATTTATAACACAACTAAATTTTGATTTCAATTCAATCCAAATTTAAATTTAATTTTTTTTACTTAAATTAAATCCAATTCGGTCCAATTTTATTTCTCCATTCAATTTAATTTTTACTTTCTAATATATAAGTTTGAAACTTATTTACTAACTTAAGTCCATTCACATCTTATATTTTTCTTTGCCTTACCACACTTAACATCCATTTAGGATTTAGTTTGAATTCACCATACCATTCAACTATTTCCCATTTGTGATTATAATTCCACTTCCTATTTATAAGTTCACCAACTTATTTACTTGAAAGCTTATATTGCTCATTTGAGTTATTTTCACCTTATAATCACAATGCCAGGTTAGCTATATAACACTTAATAGCTTAAGGATATAAATTTTCATTACTCAATTATAGTCATTTTACATTCCAACTTTATATCCAATTTAATTCAATTCCAATTCAAATTTATTTAACTTATCCTGAGTTAAATTCAAATATATTTTATTCACCACCATTTTCTCAAGTTAAATTTTAATTCCAGGAGTAAAATTTCATTTTTTTTGCTTATTAATAACAACTTCACTTAATAAGTTCAATAGTTGATTTATTTTAACTTTACACATTATTTAAGTAGTGTTTCCAGAATTCAATTACCCGGTTTTATTTCAAAACCATATTGAAATAATAATCAACTCATACCTACTTGGTATATCAAATCAAATTTCCGGTTTCCAAAACACTTGGCTTTACCAAAACAAATTTCGCCTTTGAAATTTCTAAAACACATTGTATATCAAACAAATCTAGACAGATATCATACCAAATTATTATGGAAGCAATCCATCACTTTAGAAAATCGAAAATGAATTCTAATGATGTGGCCATCATCATCAGGATTATTTTCCAGTGACTGAAGTGAGTTCAGTGCTTTCTCACACAAATTCATATCAAAACAATTCTCATTCAAAAATATTTCCCAAAATAATACTCTATCATTGCCTTCAAACACTTTGGAAACATTTCAAACATTTCCAAGATTTTAAATTTCCAAACTTTTTTGTTTTAAATTCATTTTAAACACTTTTCAAAATTCCCGGGATTTAAATTCTGGTTTAATTCAAATTTTAGCTATACTCCTTGTTATTTAAACCATACTTAGATAATTCAATTTGGTTACAAACCATTTCAAATTTTAGATTCTTATATTCGATTATAATATCAACAACCAAACATCCAAATATATATAATATTTTCAGAAAAATTATTCCTTTTATATCAAAATATAATTTCGGGTAAAATTATTTCATTTACCCCACTTTAAAATAATACTATGTAGGTTTATCTTGTTTAAGAGTTTAGAAACCCATATCGATACAGTTGTACTTTTCGTACTGGCCAGAATTCATAAACACTCAACCGATAAGTCAACACAGTGTAAAACAATTTTATATTCACTAACAAATATGCGCTCATATCTATTATTACACTCAAACCCATTCTAAAGTACTGTTGACTCTACCTCTAATGAGTAACACCCAACAGAGCCAAGGTTGTCACTAAACCAAATGCTCTGATACCACATGTAACATGTCCGATTTCTCGAAGCTCGAAAGTCGACATCAATATGTACATTGTATCGAATGCCGCACAATCGAATGTCGGAAAACCGAACCGTTAGGGTTTAAAGAAGAAGTACGACCAGCCTTTCGACTGTCACGCCTTACGGCTAACCAACCCCTTAAAGAGGACGTGTGGGGGTAAGAGTCTTTTGCTCGCCACCAAACAAAAAGCGAGAACCCCCCATAGCGTATCACCTAGATAAGCAAGGTCAGTCGTGGGACTGGTGTGAGATCTCAAAAACAATTTTTTTTCCACAAAGAAAAGAAATCTGCTATGCTTTTTAGAAAATGAAACTACCATAAGGCCTTCCGCCACACACACAATGCAAATGCAGAATTGGAGGAGATTTCTCCTTATGATAGCCAAACATGCTTAATACGCAAAATCTTTTCGATATTATCATTAGTGCATAGTGAAGAAAACTTTTCGAAAATATAAATTAATCTTAGCCAGCATAGGTACCATTATATTATGCCTACTATAGCTACCATTTTAAATGGAAGGTTCTATAATTGAAATCGTAAAGGGCTTGTATTGTTTTGTTTGGATTTCCAACAAATAGTCAGGCAAAGGAACTTCCCACATAAAATGGAACGCCTTTGGAGGGACGCCCCCGAGAACCTAACCGGATCTCTGCTACATAAGGCCGGGTTACCTCTGTAACTAGGTAACAACTGACACGAGTATGCCATCCCCCGGTCGTTACCGACCTTTATCTGAGGGACCCCAATCCAACAACCACATAGTAAAGTATCTGGGCTCCATACCATGATACCACTTTTTATAAAAAAATCAACATAAGTAAATATCTGGGCTCCACACCATGATATCATTTTTTATCCAGAAGGAAATGGTCATACCCTCAAGGGGAGCTACCCCCAAATAACCTTGCTGCCATGATTCCTGTTTTGACCATTACCGGGTTGTGAGGTTCGACGAAGTCACGTCCACAAAGCTACGCTTTTTCACAAAGCCATGCTTCGATCACAAATGATCAACAAATGATCATCAACACACAGCATCACTTAGCATGCCACATTACCAAATTGGGAATGTATCACAAGTAGCCATCAACTACATAACCTCTAAGTTCGTACGTCTCAGAGAAGGGTGTTAAGCTAAGAGAATAAATCTCCGCCACCAACAGAAATGTATTTGATAGAAACCAGGTTTACATCTCAAAGTGTAATGTCAGACACGCATCCATACAAGTCTGTTCTAGGTTCGAACAGAATCGAAGGCGCTTTCGAAGAAGCCCTTGCAAATTCGGGTATCCACAATCCCGATCGGACTTTCCACCACTTAAGAAATCTCTATACTGGCATGACTCAGTGCAAAGACAATCGACGGGTTATCCTTTCGTTCTCGAAAATACCCGGTCTTCACCACAGGTCTTCAAATGCTATCTATATCGACGTATCATTATTCGGAATGGGTTATATGACACAAAGTCCTCTCCCGGCTAAACCGAATAATGAGCGTAAATTTAAAAACATATGGATATGGGATTTCAATTAAGTTACAACTTTGAAATTCAAATCTTTCTTTCAAATGGTTTAAGCAAATTACCATTTCAAATCTTTTAAACAAAAAGATTTATTCCACACCGTTCACCCAACTTCACAAAGATCCATTCACGGATTTCAAAACAATTCCTACCTCAATTGAATTAGGTCATTTAATCTTTAAATCAAAGATTTAACTTATAGCTTTCAAAACTGTTTCCAAAGATTCATTCATAACTTGGAAAACCATTTTCAATTCAACTTGAACTTCCTCAAATACAAATTGGAAATTCATTTCTTATATGAAAGCTTATACCGTTTAAAAACAAATAGTTTTTATTTCGAAAAAATCCAATTTCATTTATACAAGTTGAGATCTTTGGGTTAATTTAAATTCCCAAAGCAACACTTTCTAAAATGGCTTACATTCATGTAAACATATATAACCTTTTTAAAATCATAAGTTCTTTACATAGAATTTAATTTCAAATTTTCGATTCAAATTTAAATCAAATTTCAAAACTAAATTAAGTTATTCAAAAAATAAATTTTCTTTTGAAATTCCTTTTCAAAAAATTTCCACTTTAAATCTGATTTATTCCCGAAACCATTTGGATTCACAAATTCAATTCTAAAATTATTTCAAAAACCCGTGACTTAACCAATTTCCACGTGCAATCCATATTCGTGTGTATATAGTGTAGTCCACAGGTTCAACACAATAGTGCACAACATCAACCATCAAAGATTCAATCAGATTAACATCGATAAGCGGTATAGTCCATAAAGCTTATCTTCATTCACAGACTTGTAGATAAAATAAATTTATCAATGAGGTATATCACAGAATATAAATAAAATTACCATTTGTAAGGAATCCAGTTGGATCCCTCCAACCTATTTTCCTGCATCCACAGATATTAGCACAACCAATAAATATCGATTCAATATGATAATAATTATCATATTCAGCTAAACAATCAATCAAACATTTAAATATTTGCTATTTAAATTAACTGGTATCCAGATTTGAGTGAGATCAACTCACCTTGAATTTTCGATGAGCGTTCAAATTTAAATTAAATCGAATGGCGCTCGATTTAACCTAAATTTTTACTTGTTCGGAATGATTCCAAAATTGCTCCACTGCGTAGTACGCGTCGCTGCGATTCCGGCGTCGCCATTTTCGTCGAAATCTGATAACGTAAGCAAGAGATATGCTGGTTTAAAGTTTAAATAGAACTTATAAAACAAAATTTCTTTTTTTTCCTTACAATCTGGGCCGCATCACATAAAAAGAAATCACGACCGTTCCTCTCCCCTTTTTCCTCTCGCGTTCGACAGAAACAAAAGCCCATCGAGCCGCCTTCCATCTCTTAACAACGTGACCACTTCGATCATCTAGGAGGTGATCCATCCCCTCCGTTCGCTACCCCTACGCGAGAGCTACCCAAGGCCGAAATTTCGGCGAACTCGGTGCCACTTTCTCCTCATATACCATGCTCGAACGCACGCGCTTTTGAACGCGATTGTTGCCGCTTCCTCCCACTACACACCATCATCGCCATATAGATGGTTAGAGCTCGCAAAGCTCTTCGATCTTGTAGTAGAAAGTTTCCTCTAATTGTCGACTGATTTTGCGAAATTAAGGAAGAACGTTTGAAGGATATCGTCCATTGAACAATTTGGTGTCGGCTGCGTAGAAGCTACTAGGGTTTCACCCTTAAAGAACTTGTATATAAACCTTTTATAATTATTATTTTAATATTAAATCCATTATAAAGCAACTTTTCAAACGATCTCCAAACAACGCGTGCCGACAGGCGTTTCTAAGGTTTTACCCACGTTCCGAACACAATGGAACATGTTTTGGATGCTAATTTGGTCGTATGCGCGAGTTACGGAAATAAACGATCAATTTTAAATTAAATCGGTTAAAATAGTTTCTATGCGTTTTAAGCTGCCAGGGTCAAACGACAACTCCGATTGCTACGAAAATTGAAATCCGATTATAACTAACTATTACGGATCCAATTGAATTGGTTTCATCGAATTTTGAGACTGTGCCCCGGAAGGCTACTTTAACTCGTCAATTAATTCGAGCGATTTTCAAAATCGTCGAAATCATCTAAAATTTCACTTTTAAAACTTTATTAACTCTGTTATAAATCATATAAACTTTATAATTACATTAGAGACTATTCTGATTCACTTCGAACCAAAATTTGATTATTTGCATTATTATATTATTAAATTCCATTATTTAATTAATATAAAATTCCAAATTCAACCTATCGACTTTTGATTCCATCCAAAAGTCCAACATTGCTATCCAAATCCAAATAAACTCAAAATAAACTTTACAAACCATTTCATAACCATTTATATCCAGATTCACCAATTATCCCAATTTCAATATTAAATTATTATTATTCAAATTTCAATTGAATTGCCATATTGAAAATTACAACTAAATTCTATTGATTTAACAAAATCCTTATTTCAAAATCAATTCAAAATCCACATTTAACATTTAAAATGAATTAAATGTTCAAAATTTACGACTAGAAATTCTGGGTCGTTACATGGGAAATCAAGAATTGATTTACTTGTTTGCATATCATCATAATATTTTGAATTGCATGTTTTAACCATTGTGGATGCCGGAGCGCAGTATATGGTTTTATAAAGGTTTGAATAAGATATTGTGAGGGGAAAACTCATTACACTAAACGACATGGTCTCATTAGACATCTAAATGGTTTGAGATGGTAGATTATTATTCATACCAGGCTTTATGTCTAACTCGAAGTTTATGTTTTATCCATAAACTCTCGGGTTCTCAATTGATTTTGTGTAGTTTGAGAGTTGAGGTTTTTAGGTACCTCTTTAGACGAACAAGCTTTCGGAGACATGCAGGAGTCGTGATAGCTATTTAGAGTTCTTTTCTATTTTAATTCCACTGTGTTTTGTTGTAAAGGCAAAGATGTTTAATTGCCTAGTTATATACTCTGATCATTCAAGGGGTACCTTCGAATGTCGCTCTTGGCATTTGTTGTAATAGATATATTTTCTCTGAATGGTTTTCACCTTTTGGGATTATGTAATGAATTTTGAAATGCTTTGAAATGGAATGAGAAAGTTGTTTGTTGATTTTATTTTTCTCCGTTTTCATGTATTTTTGTTATATCAGTGTGTCTAACATTACTGTATTTGGTCAACGAGGATTAATAACTATGGATGAATGCAAAATCCATAGCCGTTAGTTTTGGGCCTTCAAGTGGGGGATGTTACACATTTGAACCAACATTAACATCTCAAAGACCAAAAATAACTTTTCCTAGGGTTCTGATAACAAAGACCAAGAAGAATCTAACTATAAAAATTTTAAACTCATTGTGGAAAGACACAACATATATTATGACATTGCAACAATTCTTCTTTTTGACCCCCAAATGTTGACACTAATATATCCACGGTATACATGTGTTGAGCACTCAAGTGCCGAAAAGTCAAATTTTTAGGGTAAAAGAAAAAAAATGAACGAGAACAAGAAAGAAGAGGACACAACATTAGAATCTCATAGCGAAACAATAACATATAACATCAAAAATATAGTACAAGGTGCTACTCTAAGATACATACCATTTCAGAGTCACAATCCTAAGTATTGTCATTAGCCCAGATAGTTATTATAGCCTGGACAGCTATAACAGCCTGCCCTCACAATTGCTTAAAGCATCCAACCCGTCTCCTCGAGCTCCAAAGAATATCAACAAAAACTTGCCTTCCTTAGACTACTCGAAAATGCTCCCACAAAAATAATGAAAATATAAAACCACGAGTCAGACATAAATCTAGTATGAAAAACTCAAGAAATATGCCATCAACATATAACAGTACTTTTGAGACCGTTCTATTCACCGTAATAGTTATCCCTTCAAAAGAAACAAACCATCTAATAAGTACATAAGGTGATATAATGGATAATTTCCAGGGTGTAGTATATAAATCAAAAAATAGTTGTGATGCTTGCATCTCACAACACAACAATATTAGAAGTACAACTAAATTGCTAAGGTACATTCACATATGGATTTTCCATGGATATCCCTAAGAAAGCTAAAGTCCGCCCTCTGCATAAGTATGAAAACTACCTTTTTAAGCATTGTATATCTCTTGATAAAATATGCCATAAGTTAAACCCAACAGGTTCATGCTCGAACACATGATGCCAAATATCATCAGCTCTCACACACAACGTCGATAAGCATCTTAGATATGGAGTTGATATACCCCTTTGGATTATCTAAACCCAAATCTGTGCAACCTACTTTGTCTTTAGTCAATTTCGATGGTAAAGTCATGTTCGATATCTCTTACATGAGTCTCCATCACTTGAATAGATCATGAATCTCTCTATAGATTCCAGCACAAGTCATCTGTAAAAATGTTGACACTGATCTCTCCCTTAGACTTAATCTTAGGATATACAGTTCAACTCTATAGAATTAGTCTAAAATGTTAACGCTAACTTCTTCCTTGGACTAAACGTTAAGATATACAGTTTAACTCTATAACATTCCACTTCACAGCCGCTTCCAAAACATAGACTTTTATACTAGTTTTGAAGTGGTTTTCATTAAGTAATACAACTATCCAATCCTGGTCTCTTCAAAACTAAATTGATGAATTTCTAATTAACTTAATTTCAGTTCTTTAAAAAGTAAACGAATGGTATAAAGGAATCCTCTCTGGGGATCTCGTATATATACGTTCTTAAAGAAAAAGACAATTCATACAAATGAGTCCATGAGGGATCCCAAACAGTATCAATACGTGATTCTTACATATACTTATAAAATTAATTTGATCAAACTCGATAATAATGAGAACGATCGGATATGGAAACCAAGTCTTGTATACTTATCATGTTACCGACCTTCTTAACTTGAGTTATCCCTTGGTCAAGAGTGAAGCTAGGATGGTTAGAGCACTGGTAGCATCAAAGCCTTACCTATACACTTTATTCTTAACTCTCACAAGTAGAACAAGTCTACTTTGTTGGCATTTAGTGCTAAGTACGCGACCAAATACTTCCCATAAACGAGTAAAAACACAAGCACGATTAAGTCACACAAAGCATGATTAAATCGCGTAAGCGGCTTGTAATCCCTATTTTATTTTATCAATTCTTTTATTAATTGAAATTTATTTATAAATACCTGTATGTATATTTGTAATACCTTTACAAAAGATATATATACATATATACTACTATTTCACTGTTCATTTGTACTCTTTTCGATACTTAGAAATGTATTCATATTCTTATCTTATACGGTATAAGAATATTCACAAATCTTAGATAGATTTCACATTTCCAAAGGTATAGTTAAATAGGTTTAAAATAAATGTTATTAAAAACATTGTTACTATAAGCCCAAAACCAATTTAGTTATAATCGTCTTTAAAACATTCTTTTTAAATAATCTATTTATATTTATAAGGATAATCAAAAATGGTTAAAGACAAATGTTATTTATAACATTGTCACAAAAAACCCAAACTAATTTGTACTTATAATTATCTTTAAAATCATTCATTTTAATGATCTAAGTATACTTACACTTATTAAACAAGGAAATATAATTTTAATTAACTTTACTAAATCATTTATCATAACATAAGTGTAATAATCCAAACTTCTTTTATTCCTTTATAAAATGATAGAGATATACGTACACTAATTTATTTATAAGCTAAGATATTTAATAAAATTCTAAAAGCAGTTTAAAAAATAAAAATACATAAGCTTTTTAATAATTTAATAAAATATTTAACTTATATACACACACTTTTAAATACTTATAACTTTGGTTTAAAAATTTATTTACAAAATTACTTAAAAATTAACTATTTTATAAATTGTTTAAAAACTTCAAAATGCATGTTTACGTTTATTAAAATAAACCTTCCACTTTAATAATTCATAATTAATTATTAAAAATACGTCTAAATTCCAAATCAATTTTAATAATGTAAGTTAGCAAACATCCGTAAAAAGGCTGAAAAAATTATTTAAGTTAAAATTCATTTTTAAACAATTAAAGTTCATAACCGAATCTACAAGATTTATAGAATGTTGTAATACAAAGATACTACAGCGGTATTGTGATGACCCAGATCTTTCGCGTTTGAAAATCGACAACCATACTTCACTCGTATTCGAATGTCGCAGATTCAACCGTTAAAATCCGATTCGTCGGGGCTTATAACACGTTAAATACAACAACACAGCGGAAGAAAAAATGAATATATCATTGATACAACAATGGATACAACATATGATACAGTATGACACAATAGTTGCTCAACAATATCAAAGATAAAAATATACAATAGCGGAACAAATAGCTGTGGAAAGATAGCACCAAAAGACAGAAGAGTCTCCAAAAGAATCCAACTCCATACTGCAACTGCAACTCCATCACCAAACCAAAGATAGTTCGAACCCCCGATCATGTTGCATTAAGAAAACTTGGTAATTCCAGATTGAAGCAAATGTGATCGCCAAGATCCAAAGGCTTTAAAGATATTGAATCTACATCTACTATCTGACTACCTGACTCTAGGCTGCGCATGTGGAAAATTATGAGCATCTAGAGTTTAGAAAGGGAATAATAAACTCCAGATCAGTCATGGGACTGGTGTGAGGAAACAAAAACAGTTTATCTTTAAAAAGAAATAAAAAGAAATCTGCATTGCTATTTGGAAAATGAAACAATCATAAGGCCTCCCGCTACACACACAATGCAAGCGCACAATTGGAGGAGATTTCTCCTTATGATAGTCAAACATGATTGATACCAAAAATCTTTTTGATATTATTATTAGTGCAAAGTGCACAAAACATTTCCAAAGTATAATATTAATCTTAGCCAGCATAGATATTTCGTACTATGCCTACTATAGTTACCATCTAAACAGCGGGTCACCACCATAAGTAAATGGCAGGTTATACAACTAAAACCGTACAAGGCGCGTATTGGATGATTGGATTTCCAATAATGGTCGGGCAAAGGAACTTCCTACACCGAATGGAACACCTTTGGAGGGACACCCCCGAGAACCTAACCGGATCTTTGCCAACACAAGGCTGGGTTACCTCTGTAACTAGGTAACTACTAACACGAGCATACAATCCCCCGGTCGTTACCGACCTTTATCCGAGGTACCTCTATACCAACAACCACATAGCAATAAGTTTGCAGCAACCACATAGGTTAAATATCTGGGCTCCATACCATGATACCACCTTTTATCCAGAAGGAAATGGACATACCCTCAGGGGGCGCTACCCCCAGATAACCTTGCTGCAATGATTCCTGTTTCGACCGTATTCGGGTTGTGAGGTTCAACGAGGTCTTGTTCACAAAGCTACGCTTTACACAAAAGCTATGCTTTGATCAACAAATGATCAGCAGCACTTCGTATGCCACATTACCAAATGGGGAATGTATCATTAGTAACCCTCAACTACATAACCTCTGAGCTCATACGTCTTAGAGAAGGGTGTTAAGCTAAGAGAATAAATTCTCCGCCACCAAACAGAAATGTATATGACAGAAACTAGCTTTACATCTCAAAGTGTAACGTCAGACATACATCTATACAAGTCTATTCCGGGTTTGAACAGAATCGAAGGGACTTCAAAGAAGCCCTTGCAATCCGAGTACTCACAATCCGGATTGGACTCCCCATCACATATGGAGATCTTTATACCGACGCGACTCAGTGCAGAGACATTCGATGGGTAATCCTTTCGTTCTCGAAAATACTCGGTCTTCACCATGGATCTTCAAATGCTATCCATTTACGTTGCATCATTATTCAAAATGGGTTATATGACCCAAAGTCCTCTCCCGGCTAAACCGAATAATGAACGCTTAATTTTAAAACCATATGGATATAGTGGGTTCTTAGTTAAGTCACAGCTTAAAGCCCAAAACCTTTCTTTCAAATGGTTTAAACAAATCCCCACTTTTAATCTTTAAAATAAAAGATTCACTCTTGAAGATACTCTTCAATTTTAAAACAAGATTCGCCAAATCTTTCACAAAGATTCATGCATAACATTCAAAACAATTTCAATTCCAAATCTTTTGTACAAAAGATACACCTTTTAGATCCTCTTCACTTTGAAAACAAAGTTCAACAATATTTCACAAAGATTCATTCATAGCTTCTAAAACGATTTTCATTTCAAACTTGAAATCCTTTCAACACAAATTGGAAATCCTTTCTTTATATGAAAGCTATCATTATTTGAAAAACAAGAGTTTTCATTTCGGAAAAATCCGATCAAATATACATAAGTTATATTCTTTAAAGTATAAACTTGGGTTAATTTAAATTCAAAATAATACTTTTTAAAATACTTTAAAGATGATTTAAAAACCATATATATAGTATAACTTGTATAACCCTTTCAAAACATAGTTTCCAAAATAATTTCAAATCATAAATAAGATTTATTACTTTCAAGCTAAATTCCAATTTTAAAACTTCCTTTTCAAAAGCTTTTCATATTCAAACCAAATTCATTTCCAAAACCATTTGGATTCAAAATTAAACTTTTAAAACTGTTTCGTAATATTAAACACAAATATCTGTGACTTAACTGATTTCCTCATGAAAACCATATTTGTGTGTGTATGGTGTGGTCCAGGGGTTCTACACAATAGTGCAACATCATCAATCATCACAATCCAAGCACAGCAATGTCGATAAGCAATATAATCCTATAACGCTTATCTTCATTTATAGATTCACAGATAAATAATATAAAATCATCATAGATAAATATATTACATTCATCACAACTCAAATCAAAATGATTCATATCACAAAGCATCATACATCAGGGATATCAAAGAATTCAAAGCATTTAAACAACTATAAGCAAGATCAATTAATCATCTGATAAATTTAAATCAGATTAATTACTTATGAATAAATCGCTAATCCTGGTTAATTAATATTAATTAGTTACAAACCATTTTAATTAATTTTCCTTTAATCATTTATTAATTAACTTTTAATTAATTAATCTTTAATCATTAATTAATCAACCTAAATCAATTAACCTTTAATCATTAAATAATTATCCTTCAATTATTTAATTATCCTTTAATTATCTTTAATTAATTATATTAATTAACTAATTAACCCTTAATTAATTATCCTTAATTAATTACAATAATTGATTATCCCCAATCACTTATATTAATAAATCATAAATTAATCTTAATCACTTGATTAATTAACTTTAATCACTAATTAATTACTTTTGATTAAGTAACTATCTTGAAGTAATTAATTACCTTTAATTTATTACATTAATTAATCTTAATTGATTAATTATCCTTAATTAATTTCAAATAAGTAATTACACCTTAATTACTTACACTAATTAGTTAACCTTTAATAATAAATTATCTTTTAAATAAGTAATTATACTTTAACCACTTGATTAATCAACCTTTAATTAATCAATCTTAATAAATCAATCAATCCTAAATTAGTCTTTAATTTAAGTAATTATGCTTCAAGTAATTATCTTTACTTAATAAACCTTGGTAATAAATCATTATTAACAAACAAATTAACTGAAGCGTTTAAGTTATAAATTTTGAAAACATTTGGTTAACTTCATTATTAAGTTTATTTAATATAAACTTTTTAGAAATAAGGGATATATATTTTAAAAACATTTAAAACTTAGTAATTTCATAATGATTTATTTTCAAAACTCTTCACTACTCCAAAATTTAAACAAAATATTTATTATTTTAAATAAATGGTTTAAACATGTTTAAATTTGAATTCGTTTAAAATTTGGAAGCTGTTATCACACCAACCCAAACAGTCCTGAGAAAACTCGAGAAATCCCAAGCCTTACTTCGAGTTTCCCCTCACCACTCTCGTCTTCGAGTCAAACACGATTCATCACGAACAAAAACCCGAGTCGTTTCTCTTCTTCGATAATATAACGTTTCCAGACACAAAAGATCAGCTCGTGCACGTGCACAGTTACTGTGGCGAATTCCAATCGATGCCACGATCATCGTCGAGTCGGCGACGATCTCCCCTAGCCACCAAACCACTCAAGAACCTCCAACGATGACGAATTTGAAATTTTGCATCACGACCCAAACTGGAAGAAAACTTGCTCGCCAAAAATTCGATTGCCTCGCCGCCTAAGGCCACCAGAGGTCACGCGATTCTTGCTAAAGCTTCGCTTGACTTCAATGCTTCAATTCCAACAACCCGATCGATTCCGATTCAACGATGACGACTCCACTGCTTCAAGAACACGGTTGATGAAATACTCGGCTTAAACCCTAGATCAATCTCATTAGCCTTCCACTATGATCAGGAATTTCCCTGAACATTTTTCCCACGTTCGACGACCACTCAAGCACCTCTGGAAACAACCCCGACCCCCAATAGTTCGCCGTTCATCACAACTTCGTCGAAACTCAAGTTTCGATCAACTACAAAATTCCTGTGATTTACTAAACTAAAAAAATATGATTTTTCTTTTAAAAATCATTATTTACAATAGTGAAACAGATTATATAAGTAAATCAAGAATTTATTATACTTAATTTTTTGACATTTATTTGAGTTAACTGCAAAGTCATCTTCCAAGTGAAATCTATATTCAAATTTCTCTCAAAACTATTTTTAGCAGTTAGATATTGATTAAATAAACCTAGTTTGTTTAGATTCTAAAGCCTAAAATGAATCGAAGGGGAAGAATTTGATTTTTTTTTAACAGGTTTTTGAATTTTGAAAACCTGGAACAGAGCAAATTTTTATGTGTACAGACTTGCATAACCACATCCATACATATATACATAGATTTATACACATGTAAGAAATATTCAACCTTACTTCAAGCATGAACTCAAACAACAGATTAAGTTCAAAATTTTTAAAAGGTTTACTCACCTGGATGGTTTGAAAGAAGAAATAGGATTTGTCTGGAATGTTGAAATTTGAATCTGCTCTAGATTTTGATCTGATAAACATGAGTTAATCTTGCGTGATGTATATGAGTTGATGTTCATATTTTTGATCTGAAACTGTAAGTGCTTCGATTTCCAGATTTAAGAGCTTGATTTGTTTTCTGATATGTAGTCTTAATTGAAGCGTGAACTTGCATTGCATTTCCCAGGTTGAAATATGAAGCTTGATTTCAGATTTTCTTTGATCCTGTTGAATCTGAACTTTGCTTTTAAGCTTCAGGTTGAAATTCTTTTGATTTATTTGAAAAATTGAGATGATCCCTAGCTCAGTTTGATTCAGATTTTGTTTTGTTTTCTTTTGATCTGGTTTGTTTCTCAATTTTGTTTTGATTTCTGATTTTGATTTCTTAGCAATTGAAGATGAGATATCTTTAGCCTGGTTTCTTTTTAAGATATGTTATTATAAAATTCAATTAAAAAACCATTTTGACACTTGTACATTTGCATGCTAAAGTATGCTTACATTTGTTTAAAACTTTTGTTATCATTTTACATTTTTAATTTTTTCCATGTATAAATGTTCATATAATTTTTTTATACTATTTACTTTCTAAATTAGACATTTATCTTATGTTTTTAATATAATCTTATATTATATTTTTATGTTTTCAAATGTACAAACTACTTATTACAAATATAAAGGAAAAGTGCTTTTAACCTTTTATTAACTTAAGCAAAATTATACTTAGTTATGTTTTCTACATGCATATATTTTAAATCATATATTTATGCAACTTTAAATAGCGTTTTTGAAAATTATTATATTAATCTCAAATCATAACATCCAAATATATACATGTTAGAAAAACATTCATATTAACTTTAAAATATAGAGTTTTAAATCCAATTTATTTTTAAAATATTTATTCTTGAATTTTCAAATTAAAATTATATTCTCGATCTATATATATAAACACACATTTTATTTTGGAAAAATTAAATTTCAAATTTTTAAGTTACTATCTATTTATATAAATAAATAAGCACATATCTTATTTAATTTGAAAAATTCAAATTAATTCAAAATTTAAATTCAAATTTTATATTAGTTATCAATTTTAAATTTTGACTCAAAAATTGGGATCATTACAGATTCCCCCTTAAGAAAATTTCGTCCCCGAAATTTGCTGGACAGGGAGACAAACAAAGAATAGATAAAAAAATGTTTTACCAGATCAAACCGAAAATCTATTCTGCATTTGGCTTACCAAATCAGAATATCATCAATACATATGAGAATCAACTCATACAATACTTCGCAAGATACTTGGGTCATCAGGTCTATGAAATATGCAGGGCTGATGATTAAACATTCATAGAATATATCTAGACCCAAAATAACAGATAAGCGGATACAATCTTCCACAATTTTCAAACACTAGATATGGAATCCAAACTCAGGTCGGAATACCCCAAATATTATATTAAGTTGTCCCTCTTTGGACTTTGATCAACAAAATAAATTACAATAAATTTCAAATTTGATTTTAATCGAGATTGTTTTATCGATACAATCAAATTTAGTTCCATATTTTATTAACCAATTTATTTCAAATAAAATTTCAAATTCATTAAAGTTAAAACGAAGAGCTGAGGGAAACTGGTGAAGAAAATACAAAATAGGAATTATCTACAACAATTCGCAGGGCCACCATCGTACCAAAGCTTCTCGCTTGAGCTGCTACGAAGCCATCAAAGAATTAAAATTGGATGATGATCAAAAGAGATTGATAGAAAAGTTGTTCCTGTTGTTGCAGGATATCGACCATTTGTAGTGGTACTCCCATATCCCTATCTCGTCCTCTTCTTGCACTCATACTCACTATCAGTGGATAGTAAGAGAATTTACTGAGGCATACAGACGAATATCTTAGGGAATACTCATTCTAGGGTGTTTACCCTATCTCTAATGAGTTACCTAATGTGTTATACTCCTGAGCTAAAGTTCTTACTCAACCTTCAGCTCTGATACCAAATGTGACGACCTGAATTTTTCACGTTCGAAAATCGACATCCATACTTCACTCGTATTCGAATGACGCAGATTCAACCATTAAAATCCAATTCATCGAAGCTTATAACACATTAAGCACAACAACATAGCGGAAGAAAAAATGAATATATCATTGATACAACAATGGATACAACATCTAATGCATTATTATACAATAGGTGCTCAACAATATCAGAGACAAAAGTATACAATAGAGGAACAAATAGCTGCGAAAGATAGCACCAAAAGATAGAAGAGTCTCCAAAAGAATCCAACTCCATACTGCAACTGCAACTCCTTCACCAAACCAAGGATAGCTCGAAACCCCAATCACGTTACATTAAGAAAACTAGGTAATTCCAGAATGAAGCAAATGTGATCGCCAAGATACAAAGGCTTCAAAGATATCGAATCTACATCTACTATCTGACTAACTGACTATAGGCTGCCCATGTGGAAAATTGTGGGCACCCAGAGTTTAGAAAGGGAACAATAAACTCTAGGTCAGTCTTGGGACCGGTGTGAGCAAACAAAAACAGTTTATCTTTAAAAAGAAATAAAAAGAAATCCACAATGCTTTTTGGAAAATGAAACTACCATAAGGCCTCCCGCCACACACATAATGCAAGCGCACAATTGGAGGAGATTTCTTCTTATAATAGTCAAACATGCTTGATACGCAAAATCCTTTTGATATTATTATTAGTGTATAGTGCAGAAAACATTTTGAAAGTATAATATTAATCTTAGCCAGCATAGACATTTCATATTATGCCTACTATAGCTACCATCTAAACAGTGGGTCGCCACCATAAGTAAATTGCAGGTTATACAACTAAAACCGTACAAGGCGCGTATTTGATGATTGGATTTCCTACAATGGTCAGGCAAAGGAACTTCCTACACCGAATGGAATGCCTCTGAAGGGACGCCCCCGAGAACCTAACCGGATTTCTACCAACACAAGGCCGGGTTACCTCTGCAACTAGGTAACTACTGACACGAGCATGCATCTCCCGGTCGTTACCGACCTTTATCTGCTCTACACCAACAACCATAAAGAAATAAGTTTGCAGCAAACACATCGTTAAATATCTGGGCTCTATATCATGATACCACCTTTTATGTAGAAGGAAATGGACATACCCTCATGGGGCGCTACCCTTAAATAACCTTGCTGCAACGATACCTGTTTCGACCCTTTTCGAGTAGTGAGGTTCGACGAAGTCTCATCCACAAAGTTACGCTTTACACAAAAGCCATGCTTTGATCAACAAATGATCAGCAGCACTTCGCATCCCACATTACCAAATTGAGAACGTATCACTAATAACCGTTAACTACATAACCTCTGAGCTCATACGTCATAGAGAAGGATGTTAAACTAAGAGAAAAAAATTCTCCGCCACCAAACAGAAATGTATTTGATAGAAACCAACTTTACATCTCAAAGTGTAACGTCAGACATACATCCATACAAGTCTGTTCCGGATTCGAACAGAACCAAGGGACTTCAAAGAAGCCCTTACAATCCGAGTATTCACAATCCCGATCGGACTACCCATCACATATGGAGATCTCTATACCGACGTGACTCAATGCAGAGACATTCGACAGGTAATCCTTTCGTTCTCGAAAATACCCTTGTCTTCACCACCGGTCTTCAAATGCTATCCATTTACTTCATATCATTATTCGAAATGAGTTATATGACAGTTCTCCCGGCTAAATCAATAATGAACGCTTAATTTTAAAACAATATGGATATAGTGGGTTCTTAGCTAAGTCACAACTTAAAGCCCAAAACCTTTCCTTCAAATGGTTTAAACAAATTCCCACTTGTAATCTTTAAAATAAAAGATTCACTCTTGAAGATACTGTTCAATTTTAAAACAATATTCACCAAATCTTTCATAAAGATTCATTCATAGCTTTCGAAACAATTTCAATTCCAAATCTTTTATACAAAAGATACATCTTTTAGATCCTCTTCACTTTGAAAACAAAGTTCAACAATCTTTCACAAAGATTCATTCATAGCTTCTAAAACGATTTTCATTTCAAACTTAAATCCTTTCAACACAAATTGGAAATCCTTTCTTTATATGAAAGCTATTATTATTTGAAAAAAAAGTGTTTTCGTTTTGGAAAAATCCGATCAAATATACACAAGTTATATTCTTTAAAGTAAAAACTTGGGTTAATTTAAATTCAAAATAATACTTTTTAAATTACTTTAAAGATGGTTTAAAAACCATATATATATATATATATAGTATAACTTGTATAACCCTTTCAAGACATAATTTCCAAAATAATTTCAAATCTTAAATAAGATATTTTTAAGCTAAATTCCAATTTTAAACCTTCCTTTTCAAAAGCTTTTCATATTCAAATCAATTTCATTTCCAAAACCATTTGGATTCAAAATTCAGCTTTTAAAACCATTTCATAAAATTAAATTCAAATATTTGTGACTTAACCAATTTCCTCGTGAAATCCATATTTGTGTGTGTATGGTGTGGTCTAGGGGTTCAACACAATAGTGCAACATCATCAATCATCACAATCCATGCACGACAATATCGATAAGCGATATAATCCTATAACGCTTATCTTCATTCCTAGATTCACATATAAATAATATAAATTCATAATAGATAAATAAATTACATTCATCACAGCTCAAATCAAAATGATTCATATCACAAAGCATCATACATCAAGAATATCAAACAAATCAGAGCATTTAAACAACCATAAGCAAGATCAATTAATCATCTGATAAATTTAAATCAGATTAGTTACTTATGAATAAATTGCTAATCCTGGTTAATTAATATTAATTAATTACAAACCATTTTGATTAATTTTCCTTTAATCATTTATTAATTAACTTTTAATTAACAAATAAATAAATCTTTAATTATCAATTAATAACCTTAATCAATTAACCTTTACTCATTAAATAATTATCCCTTAATTATTTAATTATCCTTTAATTAATTATCTTTATTAATTACAATAATTGATTACCCCCAATCACTTATATTAATAAATAGCAAATTAATCTTAATCATTTAATTAATTAACTTTAATCGTCAATTAATTACTTTTGATTAAGTAATTATCTTTAAGTAATTAATTATCTTTAATTTATTATATTAATTAATCTTAATTGATTAATTATCCTTAATTAATTTCAAATAAGTAATTACACCTTAATTACATACACTAGTTAATTAACCTTTAATAATAAATTATCTTTTAAATAAGTAATTATACTTTAACCACTTGATTAATCAACCTTTAATTAATCAATCTTAACAAATCAATCAATCCTAAATTAGTCTTTAATTTAAGTAATTATGCTTCAAGTAATTATCTTTATATTAAAAAACAAATTAACTTAAGCTTTTAAGTTAATAATTTTAAAAACATTTGGTTAACTTCATTATTAAGTTTATTTAATATAAACTTTTTAGAAATAAAAGATATATATATATATATATATATATTTTTAAAACATTTTAAACTTAATAATTTTAAAATGATTTCTTTTCAAAACTCTTTACTACTCCCAAATTTAAACAAAATATTTATTATTCAAAATAAATGGTTTAAACATGTTTAAATTTGAACTCGTTTTAAATTTGGAAGTTGTTATCACACCAACCCAAACAGTCTCGAGACAAACTCGAGAAACCCCATGCCATACTTCGAGTTTCCCCTCACCACTGTCGTCTTCGATTCAAACACGATTCATCACGAACAAAAACCTGAGTCATTTCTCTTATTCGATAATACAACGTTTCCAGACACAAAAGACCTGCCAGTGCACGTGCACAGTCACTCTAGCGAACTCTGATCGATCCTATGATCATTGTCGAGTCAACGTCGATCTCCCCTAGCCACCAAACCACTTAGGAACCCCCAACGACGACGAATTTGAAATTTTGCATCACGACCCAAACTGGAAGAAAACTCGCTCGCTAAAAATTTGATCGCCTCGCTGCCTCAGGCCACTAGAGGACATGTGATTCTGGCTGAAGCTTCGCCTGACTTCAATGCTTCAATTCCAACAACCCCGATCAATTCCGATTCAAGGATGACGACTCTATTGCTTCAAGAACACGGTTGACAAAATACTGGGCTTAAACCTTAGATCGATCTCGTCAGCCTTCCACTATGATCAGGAATTTTCCTGAACATTTTTCCCACGTTCGACGACCACTCAAGCACCTTTGGAAGCAACCCCGACCCCCAATAGTTCGTCGATCACCAGAACTTCGTCAAAACCCATTTTCTGATCAACTACGAAATTCCCGTGATTTACTAAACTAAAAAATGTGATGTTTCTTTTAAAACCCATTATTTACAAAAATGAAACAGATTATATAAGTAAATCAAGAATCTACGCTACTTAATTTTTGACATTTATTTGAGTTAACTGCATATTCATCTTCCAAGTGAAATTTATATTCAAATTTCTCTCAAAACTAGTTTTAGCAGTTAGATTTTGATTAAATAAACCTAGTTTGTTTAGATTCTAAACCCTAAAATGAATCGGAGGGGAAGAATTTGATTTTTTTTAACAGGTTTTTGAATTTTGGGAACCTGGAGCAGAGCAAATTTTTATACCTATAGACATGCACAACCACATCCATACATATATACATAGATTTATACACATGTAAGAAATTTTCAACCTTACTTCAAGCATGAACTCAGACAACAGATTAAATTCCAGAATTTTAAAAGGTTTACTCACCTGGATGGTTTGAAAGCAGAAATAGGATTTGCCTGAAATGTTGAAATTTGAAACTGCTCTGGATTTTGATTTGATGATTATGAGTTAATCTTGCATAATGTATATGAGTTGAGTCTCATATTTTGGATCTGAAACTGGAAGTGTTTTGATTTTCAAATTTAAGAGATTGATCTGTTTTCTGATCTGTAGTTTTAATTGAAGCATGAACTTGCATTGCATTTCCCAGGTTGAAATCTGAAGCTTGATTTCAGATTTTCTCTGATCCTGTTGAATCTGAACTTTGCTTTTAAGTTTCAGGTTGAAATGCTTTTGATTTATTTGAAAAACTGAGATGATCTCTGGCTCAGTTTGATTAAGATTTTATTTTTAAACTTTGCCTTTGGTTTTGTTTTGTTTTCTTTCGATCTGGTTTGTTTCTCAGTTTTGTTTTGATTTCTGGTTTTGATTTCTTAGAAATTGAAGATGAGATATCTTTAGCCTGGTTTCTTTTTAAAATATGTCATTATAAAATACAATTAAAAAACCATTTTGACACTTGTACATTTGGATGCTAAAGTAAGCTTACATTTGTTTAAACCTTTTATTATCTAAATTAAACATTTATCTTATGTTTCTAATATAATCTTATATTATATTTTTATGTTTTCAAATGTAAAAACTACTTATTAGAAATATAAAGGAAAAGTGTTTTAAACCTTTTATTAATTTAAGCAAAATTATACTTAGTTATGTTTTATACATGCATATATTTTAAATCATATATTTATGCAACTTCAAATAGTTTTTTTTTAAATTATTATATTAATCTCAAATCATAACTTCCAAATATATACATGTTAGAAAACAAATTCTCCTTAACTTTAAAATATAGAGTTTAAATCCAGTTTATTTTAAAATATTTATACCTGAATTTCCAAATCAAAATTCTATTCTCAATCTATATATATAAACACACATTTTATTTTGGAAAAATTCAGAATTTCAAGTTACTATCTATTTATATTAATAAATAAATAAAATACATATCTTATTTAATTTGAAAAATTCAAAATAATTCACAATTTAAATTTAAAATTTATATTAATTATCAATTTTAAATTTTGACTCAAAAATCGGGATCGTTACAGGTACGAAAATGCTACCGTTGAATGTTGTAAAGGACACTAAACTTGGGCAGCTTCATGTACTTGAAAGTTTCGACCTTTTTGAATATGCTGACAAACTTTTTAAAGTCTAGCTTTTTGCGGTAAATAACATAATCAATATGAATCACAACCTTGGCGAGAAATCCCTAGGGATCTCTGAACAAAATATTATAGAAAGTGCCAAACACAAGACATTTTTAGTTGCTTCTAGCAACTAGTCACTATAGAACCATTTCAATATTCAAGTTCGATTCAATCAAAGTCCAACCAAACCTATGCGCATAATGTTAATGCTATGCAACAAGTCATAGAAAGTCACACAAGTCCAACTACATCAATAACATACGCTATTTGCTTTCCAAAGAAAGAATCGTAAAAGATACATCAGTATAAAGTCAATCACATAACTATAGTTTAAAACAAGCATATATACACTTCATATACATTCAAAAGTGAGTTTTCTCACCCAGAATCAAGCCAAAAACAAGCTTAAACACTAAATAGTTTCCACCGTTACTTCTAAAAAAGAGCTCGGTCTCCTTATGCACCCCATTATTGCTCATGGCCTCAAGATATTCCCCCTTGTGCCATCTTTCTTCCACTTTCAACCTGTTATTCTTACTTCCAATAATGATTTAGGCCTATATCCAAAGTTTGGTAAAGTTGGACTTGATTTTATTTGATTAGAAAATTATTAGCGGAGATAGAAACGGATTAGCACCAGTTAGTTTCTACCATTTTTAAACTTTCTAAAAAGTGATTGTGAAACCCTTAAGGGTGTATTTATAGGCTTAAACAAGAGGCCATCCTTATCTTCTATTCTTTGTGCAATGTCACAAAGGAGCCCCCCCTTATATGCCACATTTACACCTCATTTTCTAGAACAAATATCTAAAACACTATTCACCAAAATATCTTCTTCCTTAATCCATTTGTTAATCTCTTTTTACTATTCACATTTAGTTAGCCATATCATAAAAAATATGTTTAGTTTCTAATTACATACATTAATATATTAGGAAAGCATAACAAGTTCAAACAACTTTTACCGAGAAAAAAATAAGTTATTTATCGATAAAATGATTTTCGACCATATCATCGATATTTTTCGAACTATTTATTTTTGCAAACATTTTTTGAATTTTTTTTTACCATCACCTGTTATTAATTAAAAGGGGTTTAACCGATTATTAAATTAATTTAATCATCATACATCCAAGATTCAAATATTTAAATAATTCAGATATTTAAATACAAAGTGTTCAAAATTCTTGGTCGTTATAGACACACTTGTGTAATTAACATAGATCTGAAAAAAACTGTTATGTATGTACAATAATTCCTGACACATCATATTATAATGTAAGATAGCATATGCAATATATACATTAGGGAATGACTCCATCTGCACCTTCGACATTTTCTATATCGGCTTGACCCCATATGACCATCAACCTATTGACACATATACAAAAACAAAGGTAGAGAGGGTCAGACATACGTTATGTCTCATCGTACACTATGCATAAATCTATATTCATTCTATAAGGTCGACGACATCCATGTTCCAAGGAGCCACCAATTTCTCTGAATTACATCTCTTGAATCATAGGGCAAACAACCATTTACCCGATACAACTACTTCCTGAATCATTGAGGAAACAACCATTACCCTGAAATAACCATTTCCTTTAGATATTGAGGGAACAATTATTTCCTTGGGACATAGTTTTCCCATGCCTCATAAACTACTCAACAAACAAATTGAACATAAAATTGCCCGATACCAACCATTCAATCATAACCTTATATGATATCCAAACATTAATAAACCAATTATACATACAGTTTCATAAACATCTAACACACATATATTGGATAATAAAAACATGCCTCGCCACATCAAGATCGTATCATATTACCTCCTCTGAAGTAGCCTGAAGTATAACACTGTAACGACCCGTAAAATTTTAGCAATTTTTAATTGGTTTATAACGTATTGAATTGGATTTTTGAGAAATTATTAATAATAAAATTTTGAAATAAAAAAACAATTTAATATTTGGATTACGTATAATTATAATTGATTCGGAAATTTGCATGAAATCAAGGGAATCGACTGTCACCATAAATTTTATTTTCCTGTCCATTCAAATTTTACATCAGTTACAAACCAATCAATACCTTACCTTTATTACTCCCTGTATTCGTGTTGTAGCTCTTTAATTTTCTATCCGTTGCTATTTCATTTCGGGTTTGTTCCTTTACTATTTATTCCATTTCAAACATTTTCTGTGATGTCCCGGAATTTTGGCAATACTTATTTAATAATTTCCATTTATAATTTATTCTAAAATATGTTATATTGATTTAAAAATCTAATTTAACCAAATATGTTATATATTCAAAACTAATAATTAATCTAATTTAACAAATGTTATCTTTTCAAAAACTCAATAATAATGATAATTTAATTTGAATGTTTTCAAATTATAATAATAATATCTATCTAATAATAATTGATCTTTTTAAGTTAATAAAAATATTCTATTGGTAATGTATATATGTATACATTGTAAAAAGGAAATTGGTTCAATTTAAATTTAATAAAAATATTTTCAAATTATAATATATATGTTTATATATTGTGATTTGTAGTTTTGTTTTAAAATTCAAATAATTTCTAATTAATATTCAAGATGTTCTATTTATAGTGAATATTTATATTTGTATATATTTATTTTAAATAGAAATAATGGATTAAACTTAAATAGGAAAAATTCAAATTTTAATGTACATATGTTTTATAGTAATTTGGAAAGTTTTTGATTTGATTTAAAAAATGTTTTTCAAAAGCAATTTAAAATTAAAATTTTATTTATAAACACTTAAAGGAAAATTTTATTTTTATTTAAAAGAATAATAGCTTGCAAAAATAGTACATTGTTATAAAAGTTTAAATTGTTTTCATTAAATTGATTTTTTGAAAACAAATTTAGATTTTATATATATAATATTAATGTTAGTTATAAAAATTTATGTTTAAACTTTTAAAATAAAATTTAAATAAATGTTACTTTCTTTTAGAACTTATCTTTAGAAAAGTAAGTTTTAAATAATTATAAATTAAATCACAAGGTATAAATATATTGCATTTCATGGTTATACATATATAACATGAGTATTAAATTAGTGTTGGTAATTAAGGTTTAAATTTATTGGTAATAACAAATAATTAAGGTAATCTTAAAACACATGGCATCATGAGAATTATAAAATACACTTGTCTACAAAATAATAAAAGAGTTTAACATTTGTAAATAAATAGTTTATTCTTTTAACAAGTGGCAAGCCTTTAATTTAAAAAAAAATGATAGTTTTGTTTTTATTAAAATTTAAAAAGAAAATAAAAGTTCAAAAGAAAAGATCTGTTTTGATTTTGTTTCTTCAGCTAAACTTCTGTAAATTCTCTTCAATAAATAAAAATAAGAAAGAAATCAAATGCAAGAAGAATTCAAATGCAAAACATCAAATCTGTAACCAGAAAAAAAATTCACAAAATCAAAACTGTAACCAAAGGGAAATCTGAAGCTATGTTCAACTCAGATCCAAGTATTCAACCTGAAAAATAGCTTCAAGCAACTGGAAATCAACATGCAAATGCTAAAGCAAAATTCAGTGGTTCAACAGCAATGAAATGCAGTAATTCAAATTCCAGGAAAAAAATTGAAAAATGCAGTAATAAAGCTATTCTCTGCTCCTAATCTATGGTGAGTAAATTTCTATTTAAAAACAGCTTTGAACCTTTTATTTGTTGATCTGTGAAATGTTTAAATTTGTATCTACGCTTGCATGTTGGATTTAATGATTGAATGCATGTTTAATTAGCTGTTGAAATACCTGTAGCTATGAAAGTTTTAAAACTTTGTTTAATTCATGTTCCAGTTTTTAAATAGAAAAAAAAATTATCTTCTAAGTTAAGCACTATCAATCATTAATCATTGAAGAGATTTTGATCAAAATAAAGTAACCTTGTATTTAAAATAAATGTAAATAATAACATTCGATAAATATACTGTAAATGTTGAAATTACAGTGAATATTAAAATTTGATAAAAATCAAATTCAATAATTTAAACTTATAATTATATGATCTGAATTGTGGTTCTAATTCATGAATTTTAAGATGAAAATTTTAATTTATAATTTGGTATTCAGTGCGAAATTGGGGGTTTTTGGTGTTTGGGATTTTGGTCAATTCCGGTTGATAGAAGTTGAGTTCGATGGTGAGCTTTGGCATGGAGGAGGTCACGGTGAAGGGTGATGTGGGAAAAATAGTGGTTGATTTTTATGGCGACCGTGATGGCCGTGATGGGGCGCAGTAGGGTTTTGACCTGTTTTTTTATTTGATCGAAAACGGCATGGATTCGTAGTTGTTGTTGGGATTTAGTGGATCGCTGGTGGGGGAAAGGTCTGCGTGGATCGAGGCGCATGTGTGGTTGAGTTTGCAGGACCTCCGGTGTTGGGTATCACCGTTGGCGACGCTTTTGGGTTCGATTGTTTTCTGGATTGAGGAGGCTGTTACCCACATTTTGATGAAGTAGAGTTTTCATCGATCTAGGGGTTCAAGGTGGTTATATAGATAAGAGGTGATTTGTGGGGTGTCGCGGTAGGGTTCACCGCCGACCGTGGCCGGTGTACACGTGCACGAGGCCGAAACGTGCATCTGGTAATTTGTTTTGTGGAAGAAATTTAGCCGGTGTTTTTCGTTGTTTGCTCGAGTATGGTCTCGTGTCCGACCTGCGTGCAACTCGAAGTAGTGGGGGGGTTGTCGCGTGAGTTCGGCCTTGAATAGTTGGGTTTCTAGGAGTTTTATCCTGATTCAATTTTTAAACAGCATGTTGAATTGCTGAAGTTAAGAGCAAAACTAAATTTTTAAATAAGGTTTTTAAATAGTTTTAATATGTTTGAAATGTTTTAATCTAAAACTTTGTGTTTTTACAAATTTAAGTTAATCTTCTTTTTAAAAATAGTTGTTTGTTCTAAAGTTTAATATTAACCGGGTTTACACTTTATAAAATGAAGATTTAAGTTTGAAAAATAAATTGAATTTTTAACATGGTGTTTAATTAGTTCATAAAGAATGAATGTTTGATTTTAAAAGAATTTTATTTTTTAAAGTTTGGATTTTAAAAATGTAAATTTTTGTTTTAAAAATAGTTTTGTTTCATTTTGTTTTGTTAATATAAAAATGTTTTCAAATAAAAAGTGTATTTGAAGTAATTTAAAATGTGACTGAAATAAAGTATTTAAAAATGATAAATTAAAAGATGATGATCTTGTGTAATCCAAATACAAGTTTTTGAATTTGAATTTTTTAATTTCAAAATGATTTATTAAGGTTAATGAAAATTATGGTTTATATTAATCAAGTTTTTGATTTTAAAGGCAATTAAGGTAAACTACTTAATTAACTTAAATTGGTTAATGTAAGTAATTAAATTAAGGTAAATTAGTTTGTGTAATTAATTAAGTATAATTAATTACTTAATTAGAAATTAATTTAATCAAGGTTAATTACTTTAGAGA
Organism: Allium cepa; assembly: GCA_030765085.1. NCBI lineage: Eukaryota > Viridiplantae > Streptophyta > Magnoliopsida > Asparagales > Amaryllidaceae > Allium > Allium cepa. Next base: position 821,849,806 of record CM060935.1, on the reverse strand, counting down.
TAATTAGTTAATAAGTAATTAAGAAGTTAATTACTTAATCATTTTGAGGAATTATTTAAACATAATTACTTAATGAAGTAATTAAGGTAATTAATTTCTCAGAGTAATTAATTAAGTTAAGTATGGTTAATTTTAGTTAATTAATTAAGTTTAATTAATTAAAAAGTAATTACTTAATGATGGGATTAAGTATAATTACTTAATGTAATTAAAGATGTGTAATTACTTAGTGAAGTAATTAATGAATAATTACTGAATGTAATTAATTAAGGAAATTACTTAATGGATTGTAATTAAAGAGGTACAATTACTTAGGAAAGTAATTAAAGGATAATTACTCAGTGTAATTAAAGAATTGATTAATGGAATTAATCAAAGTGATGGTTTAATTAGTAAAGTAATTAAGAAAGTTAATTACTAATTTGTGATTAATCAGGTTTGATTAATAATTGTAATCAAGTTTATAATTAATAATTAAATGTAATTGTGAGAACAATTGATTTATAAATTAATTAGAGGGTCATTAATTTATGTAATTAATGAATAATTAATTGTATAATTAATTAATAAATGTAATTAATTATAAGATAATTAATCAATGAAGTGTGAAAGAAGTAATAATTAATTAATGTAATTAATCAAGGATTTTTTAATTAATTATTGTTAGTTAATTAATTAGAGATTAATTAAGATTAATTAATGATTAAAGATAAATTAATTTGTGTAATTAATTTAAGGGCTAATTACATAGTGTAGTTAAGAATAATTAATCTAATTGATTAATTAAGAATATGATTAAATTAATCTGTAATTAAAGATTAATTAATTGGATTATGAAGATGATTGAAGAGTGATTAATAAATTAATAGTAATTAATTAAATTGTTTAAGAAGGATTAGTTGTTTAATTCTCAAGTAATTAATTTAATTTAAGATGATTAAATTAATTATAAAGGAATTTATGATGCCTGTTTGTGTATGATTGTTTTAGAATATCTGTATTGGTTGATATCCATTGGATGGTATGTTGTGATATTCTGTGATATGATATTTGGTATATCAATGATAAATGTGTGATATTTATCTGTGAATGATGCTGTGTGAATTCAATATGTTTAAATTGAATTAATCTGTTAAAACTTAAATCACTTAGACATTAAGATGGCGTTTGGATTCGATGAGACCGGGATTGGGTTTCCAAATTTGGAATTCCGAAAACCACATCGATCCAAGTTAAACATTAGGTCGTGAATCCAACGGGAATGCAAGTGAAGACTCGAGGTGTAAGAACTATTTGTCAGTATAACTCTGGGGGTGATTCCGAGATGAGTTTGACGGAAATAGTACTTACAGGTTCAAGATGGTGACTCAGAGTGCAAGGGTTATTGTCGTTAACTCTGAGGGTGATTCCAAAATGAGTGTAACGAGATAGTACCTTCGGTTTCGGTCGAACCCGGAACGAACTTGTATGGAGTGAATGCTTTCAGAACATCGTCAGGTGGACGATGAGCATTCTAAGATAAATGTGTCCTATAAAGGTAATCGCAGCCTCAAGCCTCATCAACCGGGAATGGCTAAAACAGGGGAGGTGCAGCAAGGCTAAGTGGGTCATGCCCAAGTAGGATGAGATTTACCCCTGTTTAGAGGTCCCTTTTTATTTCGGCTGTGTGGGGCGGTTGATCATGACAACTGCCGTAGTGGTCTTGTTCGGGACTGTCCAGTAAGGAATGGTCCCAGCTTTGTGTTGCAGGGGAGCGGGCGTACTCCTCGGTACAGTGATCTAGGCCACGTACCGTGACAGGCGGTACCCTAGTAGCTCTACCATTGTATGGAATCCAAAATCCAATAAGTGCCTGTACGGTTTTGATTGTGCCCAACTATGTTGGAACGTGAGATGTAAGCATTCCAGCTATTTCTGTATTTTATTTTGAAAACCCTAGACCCTATTATAATATCATTGGATTTTCTATCAAATGTTTTGGTTAGCGTAAGGTGAAAACTTACCCATATTTATTTGTGGGGAGTCCTACATGATACCTTTATTTTCAAAGGATTTTCAAAGTTAAGCAACTTTTAAATAAACGTTTACTCCACCTGACCCCTGTCTGACCCGAATGTTTATTTTCTGCTTTATTAAACTCTTGGGTACTCATATTATGTATGAGTAGTCAAGTGATTCAGGTCTGCTCTGACGAGTTCTGGAGGAGATATGGAGCAGGTGGCTTAAGCGTGTAAATATGTATAAAGTTTCCGCCGTGTTAGTATCATTTATGTTTCTGTTTTCTCTTATGTACTTGAGTTGTAATATCTAGTCAGGTGTTATAACTGTCTAGTTTGTTTTGTATTGATTGTTAACTCTGATGTATATGATACTATGTAATATTTTATTTATTTAATGTAATTTATTCGTTCCGCTGTGAGATTCTGATGTTGTTTGGTTTTTTTGTTTTCTATCTTTTCTCTTTTCTATCCCTTTCTTTCTTCTTACTGATGCGTCTTTATGTGTTATGAAAGGTGGGTCGTTACATTATGCTATCAGAGCGCTAGGTTGAGCGAATATCTAGACTCTGGAGTGGTGTCTTTCTTGAGAGAGAGTATTTGTAATTTTGACTCTATATATATATATATATATATATATATATATATATATTCCTACCTATTTTGTTGGGTTACCTGTTCGGGTTTGCCAACATAAGTCTTAGAAGTAGGAGAGATAGTGGTGTGTATAGCACGACTATCAATGGAAGAAGTCTGAGTATTTGAGGTTGGGAGAGTATCTGCCAGAGCAGTTTTGGGTATCTTGAGTAAGTTTGGCAGCTTGGTGTATGGATTTCGTCGATCTCTGAAGAAAATCTTTTAAAGGTTCGGAGTTTATCTTTGAAGTATAAGTTTGGATTGCGCTCGTGCGAGCGGATTTTCTAGAGTTTGGATCAGTCGGAAGAGCTGAAGCAAGTAATGGTATTTTGGGCAACCATAGGAAGGAGTCTTATCTGTATTGGAGTGGGAGATTCAGTTCAGCTAGGTGTTTGTGCTTGGTCTGAAGCCGAGTTTCTTGAGAGGTTTCTGCTCATTTTGAAGACTCTTTTTATGTAGTTGGTTGATATAGATTTGGAATTCAAGGAGCTTTTGGATAGGATGTCTGCGGTAGCAAGGGCAGCTCAGAGGTTGAATGTGCTATCGGGAAGATCTTTTGGCTCAGCAGTATCCTAGAGGTGGAGTTCGGAAGAAGTTGTGTGGTCCGTTTCTTCGATGGTTCAGAAATCTTTTGAGATTCTTCCATCAGTAGATCGGGCAAATAATGAAGGCTTGTTCCTTTTTCTTCTGGGAGCTCAGCTGGGTAAGGTGTTTGTGGTTGAGGTGGACCATCAGTTTTTTCTTTTGGAGGACTTAAGCTGTTCTGTTATGTAAGGGAGAATAGTTTTTTTTGTGGAATCCGAATTGGGTAGTATTATCACAAAAGTGACTTGCGATGGTTCGAAAGTCCTTTTAGTAACCTTTGTGTTAGTTTGAGACAGCTCTTAAGATGTTGGAGTTATCGCAGTGGTTTGAGACATTCTGAATAATTTTCGAGGAAGTTAATGGAGTTTGTCCGCATCGGGAGATGGAGTTCTGTTTCGATTTGGTTCTTGGATTTTTTGGTGGTTTGGCCTAGTAAGAGAAGACTCCAGGAGAGAGGATTCTGTGAGCAATCAGATTGATTGGATCTAGTTTTCCGTTTGGATTTTTGTTGTAGTATTTGTGACCAAATCGGATAGGTCATTAAGCTTTTTATGGAATTTAATGAACAATGTCTCTTGTTGAGTTGATCAAGTTAGTGCTTGTGTTCATCAGAAGCATTCTCATCCTCTTCAGATCAGATTTGCGTAGTGGAAGCATGGTGGCAACTATTCCAGAATATAAGCAACCTCGGATTCATCGAAGGGTTTGTGTTTTCTTGGATTTAAGGTTTTCTTCAGGAAGTTCTTTCGGGATCTGAAAGCTTGGATGTCAGGAGCATCTGTTCTGTTTTTCCGGATAGGAGAAGCTAGTTTGGAGTTCATGATGCTTGTATGGTAGATTGGTTTTAGATATCAATGGATTTTGGGAAAATTATCTTGTTGAGTAGAATCAGGAAGTCATCTCATTCTTGATCCAACTTTGTTTTGAGAAGCATCTGTGAAGTTTGGTTGATCAGGAAGGTTAAGGGCAGTTCAGGATCAGCATAAGTTGTGGACTAGAGACGAAGAGATTCGAAAGTCGAAGATTTAATTTTTGGGCAAGTTTTCTCCGATCATAAGAGCGATGAGATTGGATAAGTTGCGAAGATAGCTCAAGAATGTATGAGAATCTTTCTGTAATCTCTTAAGGATAAGTGTTTGATCTATCACTGGTTTAGAACCAGCAGATCATGGAGATTTGGAAGTTGATCGAATTGTCTGTGATCCGGTATCCTGTTTAGATTGTAGATTTGGATTTATAGGAGTCCTAGATCTGAGTAGAGCAGCTAGTTTTAGATTCTGTAGGGCGAGTATCCCGGTGTTTGTACCTGGGAAACTCAAGGAAATTCTGTCCAGAATTTTGTCTGGATAGTTAGAATTGATTGTTTGAATTGGATGTTATGGTTTCTAGTATGGTTGATAGCATTTGTTGCTGTTTTAAAATTTAAAATCTGTATGAAATTATTAAATTATCTTTGCTTTTAATTTCGGGGACGAAATTCTTTTAAAGGGGGAGGAATGTGATGTCTCAGAATTTTGGCAATACTTTTTAATAATTTCCATTTATAATTTATTCTAAAATATGTTATATTGATTTAAAAATCTAATTTAACCAAATATGTTATATATTCAAAACTAATAATTAATCTAATTTAACAAATGTTATCTTTTCAAAAACTCAATAATAATTATAATTTAATTTGAATGTTTTCAAATTATAATAATAATATCTAACTAATAATAATTGATCTCTTTAAGTTAATAAAAATATTTTCTTGGTAATGTATATATGTAATTTAAATTTAATAAAAATATTTTCAAATTATAATATATATGTTTATATATTGTGATTTGGAGTTTTGTTTTAAAATTCAAATAATTTCTGAAGCTAATATTTAAGATGTTCTATTTATAATGAATATTTATATTTGTATATATTTATTGCAAATAGAAATAATGGATTAAACTTAAACGGGAAAATAAGTTTTCAAATTTTAATGTACATATGTTTTTATAGTAATTTGGCAAGTTTTTGATTTGATTTAATAAAATGTTTTTCAAAAGCAATTTAAAATTAAAATTTTATTTATAAACACTTAAAGGAAAATTTTATTTTTATTTAAAAGAATAATAGCTTGCAAAAATAGTACATTGTTATAAAAGTTTAAATTGTTTTCTTTAAATTGATTTTTTGAAAACAAATTTAGATTTTTATATATATAATATTAATGTTAATTATAAAAATTTATGTTTAAAGTTTTAAAATAAAATTTAAATAAATGTTACTTCCTTTTAGAACTTATCTTTAGGAAAGTAAGTTTTAAATAATTATAAATTAAATCACAAGGTATAAATATATTGCATTTCATGGTTATACATATATAACATGAGTATTAAATTTGTATTGGTAATTAAGGTTTAAATTTATTGGTAATAACAAATTATTAAGGTAATCTTAAAACACATGGCATCATGACAATTATAAAATACACTTGTCTACAAAATAATAAAAGAGTTTGACATTTGTAAATAAATAGATTATTCTTTTAACAAGTGGCAAGCCTTTAATTTAAAAAAAGATTTGTTTTTATTAAAAGTTAAAAAGAAAATAAAAGTTCAAAAGAAAAGATCTGTTTTGATTTTGTTTCTTTAGCTAAACTTCTGTAAATTCTCTTCAACAAATAAAAATAAGAAAGAAATCAAATGCAAGAAGAATTCAAATGCAAAACTTCAAATCTGTAAGCAGAAAACAAATTCACAAAATCAAAACTGTAACCAAAGGGAAATTTGAAGCTATGTTCAACTCAGATCCAAGTATTCAACCTGAAAAATAGCTTCAAGCCACTGGAAATCAACATGCAAATGCTAAAGCAAAATTCAGTGGTTCAACAGCAATGAAATGCAGTAATTCAAATTCCAGGAAAAAAATTAAAAAATGCAGTAATAAAGCTATTCTCTGCTCCTAATCTATGGTGAGTAAATTTCTATTTAAAAACAGCTGAATCTTTTATTTATTGATCTGTGAAATGTTTAAATTTGTATCTATGCTTGCATGTTGGATTTAATGATTGAGTGCATGTTTAATTAGCTGTTGAAATACCTGTAGCTATGAAAGTTTTGAAACTCTGTTTAGTTCACGTTCCAGTTTTTAAACAGAAAAAAAATTATCTTCCAAGTTAGGCACTATCAATCATTAATCATTGAAGAGATTTTAATCAAAATAAAGTAATCTTGTATTTAAAATAAATGTAAATAATAACATTCGATAAATATACTGTAAAAGTTGAATTTACAGTGAATATTAAAATTTGATAAAAATCAAATTCAATAATTTAAACTTCTAATTATATGATCTGAATTGTGGTTCTAATTCATGAATTTTAAGATGAAAATTTTAATTTATAATTTGGTATTCAGTGGGAAATTGGGGGTTTTAGGTATTTGGGATTTTGGTCGATTCCGGTTGATAAAAGTTGAGTTGGATGGTGAGCTTTGGCATAGAGGAGGTCACGGTGACAGGTGATGTGGGAATAATAGTGGTTGATTTTTATGGCGACCGTGATGGCCGTGATGGGGCGTAGTAGGGTTTTGACCTGTTTTTTATTTGATCGGAAACGACATGGATTCGTAGTTTTTGTTGGGATTTGGTGGATCGCTGGTGGAGGAAAGGCCTGCTTGGATCGAGGCGCGTGCGTGGTTGAGTTTGCAGGACCTCCGGCGTTGGGTATCACCGTTGGCGACGCTTTTAGGTTCGATTGTTTTCGGGATTGAGGAGGCTGTTACCCATATTTTGATGAAGTAGCGTTTTCGTCGATCTAGGGGTTCAAGGTGGTTGTACGGATCAGAGGTGATTTGTAGGGTGTCGCGGTAGGGTTCGCCGCCGACCATGGCCGGTGTGCACGTGCACGGGGCCGGAAACGTGCATCTGGGAATTTGTTTTGTGGAAGAAGTTTAGCCGGGTGTTTTTCGTTGTTTGCTCGAGTATGGTCTCGTGTTCGACCTGCATGCAACTCGAAGTAGTGGGGGGGTTGTCGCGTGAGTTCGGCCTTGAATAGTTGGGTTTCTAGGAGTTTTACCCTGATTCAGTTTTTAAACAGCATGTTGAATTGCTGAAGTTAAGAGCAAAACTAAATTTTTAAATAGTTTTAATATGTTTGAAATGTTTTAATCTAAAACTTTGTGTTTTTACAAATTTAAGTTAATCTTCTTTTTAAAAATAGTTGTTTGTTCTAAAGTTTAATATTAACCGGGTTTATACTTTACAAAATGAAGATTCAAGTTTGAAAAATAAATTGAATTTTTAACATGGTGTTTAATTAGTTCATAAAGAACGAATGTTTGATTTTAAAAGAACTTTAGTTTTTAAAGTTTGGATTTTAAAAATGTAAACTTTTGTTTTAAAAATAGTTTTGTTTCTTTTTGTTTTGTTAATATAAAAATGTCTTTAAATAAAAAATGTATTTGAAGTAATTTAAAATGTGACCGAAATAAAGTATTTAAAAATGATAAATTAAAAGATGATGATCTTGTGTAATCCAAATATAATTTTTTGAATTTGAATTTTTTAATTTCAAAATGATTTATTAAGGTTAATGAAAAGTATGGTTTATATTAATCAAGTTTTTGATTTTAAAGGCAATTGAGGTAAATTACTTAATTAACTTAAATTGGTTAATGTGAGTGATTAAATTAAGGTAAATTAGTTTGTGTAATTAATTAAGTATAATTAATTACTTAATTAGAAATTAATTTAATCAAGGTTAATTAATTTAGAAATAATTAGTTAATAAGTAATTAAGAAGTTGATTACTTAATCTTTTTGAGGAATTATTTAAACATAATTACTTAATGATGTAATTAAGGTAATTAATTTCTCAGAGTGATTAATTAAGTTAAGTGTGGTTAATTTAAGTTAATTAATTAAGTTTAATTAATTAAAAAGGAATTACTTAATGATGAGATTAAGTATTAAAGATGTGTAATTACCTAGTGAAGTAATTAATGAATAATTACTAAATGTAATTAATTAAGGAAATTACTTAATGGATAGTAATTAAAGAGGTATAATTACTTAGGAAAGTAATTAAAGGATAATTACTCAGTGTAATTAAAGAATTGATTAATGGAATTAATCAAAGTGATGGTTTAATTGGTAAAGTAATTAAGAAAGTTAATTACTGATTGTGATTAATCAGGTTTGATTAATAATTGTATTCAAGTTTATAATTAATAATTAAATGTAATTGTGAGAACAATTGATTTATAAATTAATTAGAGGGTCACTAATTTATGTAGTTAATGAATAAATAATTGTTTAACTAATTAATAAATATGATTAATTATAAGATAATTAATCAATGAAGTGTGAAAGAAGTAATAATTAATTAATGTAATTAATCAAGGATTTTTGTAATTAATTATTGTTAATTAATTAATTAGAGATTAATTAAGATTAATTAATGATTAAAGATAAATTAATTTGTGTAATTAATTTAAGGGCTAATTACATAGCGTAATTAAGAATAATTAATCTAATTGATTAATTAAGAATATGATTAAAGGATAATTAATCTGTAGTTGTAGATTAATTAATTGGATTATGAAGATGATTGAAGAGTGATTAATAAATTAATTGTAATTAATTAATGATTGTTTAAGCAGGATTAGTTGTTTAATTCTCAAGTAATTAATTTAATTTAAGATGATTAAATTAATTATAAAGGAATTTATGATGTCTGTTTGTGTATGATTGTTGTGGAATATCTGTATTGGTTGATATCTATTGGATGGTATGTTGTGATATTCTGTGATATGATATTTGATATATCAATGATAAATGTGTGATATTTATCTGTGAATGATGCTGTGTGAATTCAATATGTTTAAATTGAATTAATCTGTTAAAACTTAAATCACTTGGACATTAAGATGGCGTTTGGATTCGATGAGACCGGGATCGGGTTTCTAAATTTGGAATTCCAAAAACCACATCGATCCAAGTTAAACGTTAGGTCGTGAATCCAAGGGGAATGCAAGTGAAGACTCGAGGTGTAAGAACTATTCGTCAGTATAACTCTAGGGGTGATTCCGAGATGAGTTTGACGAAAATAGTACTTACAGGTTCGAGATGGTGACTCAGAGTGCAAGGGCTATTCTCGTTAACTCTGAGGGTGATTCCAAAATGAGTGTAACAAGATAGTGCCTTCGGTTTCGTTCGAGCCCGGAACGAACTTGTATGGATTGAATGCTTTCAGAACATCGTCAAGTGGACGATGAGTATTCTAAGATAAATGTGTCCTATAAAGGTAATCGCAGCCTCAAGCCTCATCAACCGGTAATGGCTAAAATAGGGGAGGTGTAGCAAGGCTAAGTGGGCCATGCCCAAGTAGGACGAGATTTACCCCTGTCTAGAGGTCCCTTTTTATTTCGGCTGTGTGGGGCGGTTGATCATGACAACTGCCAGGGTGGTCTTGTTCGGGACTGTCCAGTAAGGGATGGTTTCGGCTTTGTGTTGTAGGGGAGCGGGCGTACTCCTCGGTACGGTGATTTAGGCTACGTACTGTGACGGACGGTACCCCAGTAGCCCTGCCATTGTATGGAATCCAAAATCCAATAAGTGCCTGTACGGTTTTGATCGTGCCCAACTATGTTGGAACGTGAGATGTAAGCATTCCAGCTATTTCTGTATTTTATTTTGAAAACCCTAGACCCTATTATAATATCACTGGATTTCCTATCAAATGTTTTGGTTAGCGTAAGATAAAAACTTACCCGTGTTTATTTGTGGGGAGTCTTACATGATACGTTTGTTTTCAAAGGATTTTCAAAGTTAAGCAACTTTTAAACCGTTTACTCACATCAGACCCCTATCTGACCCGAGTGTTTATTTTCTGTTTTATTAAACTCTTGGGTACTCATATTATGTAAGAGTAGTCAAGTGATTCAAGTCTGCTTTGACGAGTTCTGGAGGAGATATGGAGCAGGTGGCTTCAGTGTGTAAATATATATAGAGTTTCCGCTGCGTTAGTATCATTTCTATTTCTGTTTTCTCTGATGTACTTGAGTTGTAATATCTAGTTAGGTGTTATAACTGTCTAGTTTGTTTTGTATTGATTGTTAACTCTGATGTATATTATACTATGTAATATTTTATTTAGTTAATGTAATTTATTCGTTCTGCTGTGAGATTCTGATGTTGTTTGGTTCTTTCTTTTCTATCTTTTCTCTTTTCTATCCCTTTCTTTCTTCTTAATGATGCGTCTTTTTGTGTTATGAAAGGCAGGTCGTTACATTTTCTCTTCTCTCTTGCAGAAACTAATATTTTACATTATTTATTCGCTTAAATAAGGAAGCTAAATCAGTGGATGACCGTTGCTAATAAAATTATTACTTTTCTAAGATATTTACTCATTGCTACTTTTCCTGACCTTTTATTTCTACTTTCTTTTTTTCACTGTTTCGTTCCTGCTTAAAATTTTTAATATATATATATATATATATTATGTATGTATTAAAAATCTTCACATCACTTGGTCACTCAAGCCGTTCATTTTCTTTCCACTAAAACTGCTTATATTTAATTCCATACGTTTCTTTATAACGTTTTATAATATTGCTTTCATCTTGAGACTGAAACAAAATGCACCGCATACACATGTTCGTTCAAAAGAAAGTGGATAGGCCTAAAACATATATCTTTTCATTTACTTTTCAATTGATTTCCTCCCTTATATTTTTACTTTACATTTCAAATTTGAAATGTGGTGCTCAAACAATAGAAATTTACTTTTATTATTCAGCTCAATTAAGGGTGACCGTTGCCATCACATAACCGGTAAAAGATTTGTATACGTTTTATTTGTTTATGTGGCAACGATTCACATTTACACTATTATTGCCTTTTTAACTTCAATGGTTTTTATTTATTTGTGTACGTTTCGTTTCATTTATTTTCACTTGAATTTTTCCATATTCGTTACTTTACATTTATATCGGTACGTTATTTTTGCGTTCTGTTAGCGCCAAAATTGGTCACTAACACCCGAATTCAGATGAAAGCACCAAATCACAATCACAGCTCATAGATAGGATGTATGTAGAGAGTAATAATATGAAGAATAGTTAAAATTAAAATGAAAGCAGTAACGAACAATAGATTTTATAGTGGTTCAGCTAACTCCGGCCTACGTCCACTCCAGAAGTTTTCTTTTTATTGATGTAATAATCCAATACAGTTACAATATGGTAGACTTGTCTTAGTCATAGAAAGTAAAAAGTAAGAGAGCGAAAAGAAGAAGAAGCAGTCGTCCTTCCATCTGGAGACCTGCATGCTGTATTTATAGGCAAAACCAGATTGTTGGGCCTCCTGAGTAGTTTGGGTCCACCAAGGGTACCGAGGTGTCGAGGTATGGAGCTACCGAGGTGTCGAGGTATGGAGCTACGGAGGTATGGAGGTATGGATCTACCGAGGTATGGAGGTATGGATCTACCGAGGTATGGAGATATGGATCTACCGAGGTATGGATCTACCAAGGTATGGAGGTATGGATCTACGAGGTATGGATCTACCGAGGTATGGGTCTACCGAGGTATGGAGGTATGCCGAATGACCCATCCAATGCCGAACGAGATTTATGCCGAACCTCCACCATGCTAAACCATGTTTCCTAGACAGAAATTATAGTCGGTTCATTTTTATCCGAACATATTTCCATCTTCCAAGCACGCTGCGTCATCCATCCATCCAGTCGAGTGAATCCATCGTACATCAGCCTTGACGCACGCGTAGTCAATTAAGTTAATCCCACATATCAATGGCCTTGACAAAAGGCGGGTTAACACTTGCCCACAAAACATACCTTGATGTTGGAAGGTGTGTTTTGAATAGCCTCAAATCCAATATCCGAAGTCCATGTTTCATCCATATCCAATAATCAATAACCGACCTTAGGACCTCTTCGGGTCAATATCCAAATCCTCTGCCATTCATAGTCGATACCCATATCTGTAACCTCTCCGGGTTCTTGTCAAGCGCAATCCACACCTGACGACCGTGATCATGTGTCCCTAGATGTTGAGTATTGCCGTGGCTTAAACCTAAGCTGAATCCTGGTCGCTTCGGACCCTTGCCGAGAATTGTCTATACTCGACGACCTGAAATAGTAACCGATAATATGGGGCCTAAGTCCTAGGCCGAATCCTGGTCTCTCCGGACCCTTGCCGAGCATAGTCCATACTCAATGACCTGAAGTAGTAACCGATGATATGGGGCCTAAGTCCTAGGCCGAATCCTGGTCTCGCCGGAAACTTGCCTAGCATAGTCCATACTCGACGACCTGAAATAGTAACCGATAATATGGGGCCTAAGTTCTAGGCCGAATCCTGGTCTCTCCGGACCCTTGCCGAGCATAGTCCATACTCGACGACCTAAAATAGTAACCGATAATATGGCGCCTAAGTCCTAGGCCGAACCCTGGTCTCTTCGGACCCTTGCCGAGCATAATCCATACTCGACAACCTGAATAAGTTGATTTGCCATGCTTGGACAAAGCGACCTACCCCTTGCCAGGTATAATCCATACCTGACGACCATTTATCAAAAACCAGATAAAAAATCCAATCGAAAGCCAATCCAAAATCCAGATCAAATCAGAAAACAAAAAATCCATATCGAAAATCCAAATCAATGTCCAAACCAGGAAACAAACGGAATCAGGAGTTCGAACCAAACTCCAAAACCAAACCAGAAAAACGGGAATCCAAATCAGGAAACAAACAAAACCAGGACTTCAATCCAAACTCCAAAACATAATCAGAAAAAGCAAATGTCCAAGCCAAAATGGCAAACCAGAAAAGAAACCAAACCGGGAGTTCAATCCAAACTCCAAAACCATACCAAAGAAAAGTAAACGTCAAAAATACGAAAGAGGGAACCAAAGTTTGCAGAAAAATAGAAAGAAAGTAGGATTTCATAGACTCAAGTAGCACGGTTTTTTGTCATCTCAGAGCACGCCTAGGGACCGTCCTCGATCCCGTACGAGTGTAAGTAAACCTAGCCGCATTACTTTGAGTTCTATTACTTATTCAAAACCATAAACATGTTTAGTTGATAATGAGCTGTCGTTGCCTAGATCCAGTGTCATCTCCGTTCAAGGTAGGTGGTAGTTTTCTATGGATTGGTCCAGCATTTCCTGGTGATATGCCCCCGAGTCTAGATCCATCCGGATTGATGGCCGTCTGCTGATTGGGGGTTGCCCCTGCTGAGCCATTCCCTCTGCTTGCTGGTTGAGCGTTTCAGATCCAGCTCCATGGATCTGAGCCCCTGCCTTTCCTGCTTGCGCAAATTGTCTGAGAAGAGCCTGCATCATCTCCTTTTGTCTTTTCACCATGGCTTCCATTTCCTTTCTGGTGATGTAAATGGATACTTCACCTACTCCATTTCCAGAGGAAGCCTCTTGACTTCCCTCCTGATTGCTCCTCTCTATCACTTGCTTCCTCGCTGATGGTCTAGCCATTGCTCCTTCAAATCCAAGTTTCTAACTCCAAAATTCATGAGCACTTAGTTCTCAGTGAAAGAACCAAAATGTTAGCGCCAAAATTGGTCACTAACACCCAAATTCAGATGAAAGCACCAAATCCCAATCATAGCTCACAGATAGGATGTATGTAGAGAGTAATAATATGAAGAATAGTTAAAATTAAAATGAAAGCAGTAACGAACAACGGATTTCACAGTGGTTCGGCTAACTCCGTCCTACGTCCACTCCAGAAGTTTTCTTTTATTGATGTAATAATCCATTACGGTTACAATATGGTAGACTTGTCTTAGTCTTAGAAAGTAAAAAGTAAGAGAGCGGAAAGAAGAAGAAGCAATCATCCTCCCATCTGGAGACTCACATGCTGTATTTATAGGCAAAACCAGATTGTTGGGCCTCCTGAGTAGTTTGGGCCCACCATGGGTACCGAGGTGTCGAGGTATGGAGCTACCGAGGTATGGAGGTATGGATCTACCGGGGTATGGAGGTATGGATCTACCGAGGTATGGAGGTATGGATCTACCGAGGTATGAATCTGTCGAGGTATGGATCTACCAAGGTATGAGTCTACCGAGGTATCGAGGTATGCCGAATGACCCATCCAATGCCGAACGAGATTTATGCCGAACCTCCACCATGCTGAACCATATTTCCTACACCCAAATTATATTCGATTCTTTTTTATCCGAACATATTTCCATCTTCCAAGCACTCTGCGTCATCGATCCATCCAGTCGTCTGAATCCATCGTACATCAGCCTTGACGCACGCGTAGTCAATTAAGTTAAATCCGCATATCCATGGCCTTACCAAAAGGTGGGTTAACACGTTCATAAAACATTATACGTTACTTTGCATTCATTAAATTTTAAACGGCCCACTTTATTCATCTTTATATTTATTCACTTTTGGCCTTGATATTCCCAATATAAATCTATATGTTTGTCTTTGTCCTTTCACTTTCTCTTCTTAGTCATCTGGTGTTGCTTGTGAGAGAATACAACAAAGGATATAAGTGGCCTTCTTCTCCATTCAACTGCTCATTTTGTTCTCTTTGAATATATATATATATATATATATATATATATATATATATATATATATATATATTTCGCATGCTTGTAGATAGCAGTCCCCTCCTCCTTTATTTTCCAAACCCCACCTTTCTCTTTTCCTCTGCAACCTTTGCAATTCTTTTATACAAGGTAATATCTATATTATAAATATATTGTGTTGTTCTTACCTAAAAGTTAAAAGTTATAATCTGTTTACCTTTTTATACTTATGAATTCATACGAATTATTACAAGTTGTCTTATCTATATATATAGTACGCTGATGATTTGTAAATAGCATATATATACAATTGTTATATACACACTTGTCAACATACAATTGGTTACATAAACAGGAGCATGTGTGCATATTTAGCCATATTTTACATATAGGGTCTGCATATTTATTTATATATATAATTTTAAGAGCTGAATATATTTAGATTTATATCATTATTTTTAAATCGATCATTTTTTTTGCAACAAGTCTTATATAAAATAATATGTTCACATATATATAAGTATATGTATTTTACAGTTTTAATGTATGTGTTTTAACACATGGGTTTTACATTCAGACCATTTGTTTACAATTTATATTAAAAAGTATGTTATAATCTCTTGGTTATATTCAAATTTATTATATATATCGTTTGCAGTAACAAATTTTATTATTGATAAAAATGTAAGTTACATATGCCACTGTAATTATGCGCAAAACTGATACGTAAAGATATATTAGTATATAAGTTTATATTTGTGTTATAGGCACGTTACTTTATATTTAAAATAATACATAAATAATCATATGTAGGTAGTTGCGTGTTGCAATGGGTGTGTTAGCTTATAGCGGTGAGGATTTGTAGATATTTGGAAATTTAAAAGGCTGTGCATGTATTTTGTAAAAGGCTGTGCATATATTATGTAAAGGCTGTGCATATATTCATAGTCTAAAACCTATTATATATATTTTGTTATAAATAGTTACAGTTATATTTTAAGTGTGAGTCATAACAGAATTATAAAGGTTACTATATAACTTATACTTGTATGCTGATGGGTCTCCATAGATTTATAATGGGTCTGTATACATTTGGGTAACATGAATGTAGTGGGTGGTATATATATAAATACCTTACATATATTTTTTTATACATATACATACTATTTTGGAATAAAGTTAATTTCGTCGATACTAAATTTATAACAAATATTGTTTTAATTATAGGATACAATTTATTTTACATGGTTGACTTTAGTATATAAATCCACCTATATACCTTTTATCTTCATCGATCTAGTTCTGATTCATTTTATCAATTCTTTATCATCAGACTTCTTCGTCCAATTCGCGTTCAAATCTTACTTTGCTTTGAGTTGTTGTTTGGACTACTCGACGGTCTAGATCGTGATCCAATTCGTATCTTGTCGAGTCGTCAAAATCTCAAGCCTCGAAAGGTGAGCAATCACTCACGATTAACGTTCTTTTATTTTACTAAATTTGATTTCAATTGAAACGAAAATTGAAATATAATGCTGTAGTTATTTTGTTATATATGTTATTATCTGTAACGGTTCGCCTGTGGGATATGACACCATATCCTGTTGTTTATATTTTATTTAAATTATTGATGGTATATGCCTATTATTATTTTATTATCTGCTATCACTCTACAAGTTCCCTGTTAGCATAAAATTCACTATGGGTTGAAATGATACATACGCGAATGGACTTTAGAATAGGATAAAATTGTTATGGGTTGAAATGATAAACCCAAGAAATTTTCATTTGAACTGAATTGGGATTACGGGTCGAAATGATATCTACCCGTATATATATATATACACATACATATATATATATATATGTACACTTAATTACGGATTGAAATGATAAATATCTGTATCACTTAACCATATGATAGAAGTATATACAAATGTCGTTGGTCCATATATAAATATTTTGAAATGATTTTCTATGGTTTTAGGAGAAATATAGGTTTTAGTTAATATTGGAAATATTTTTATATATAAATATGTTTAATGTAAAGTAGATTTAATAGTAAACTTTAATTTAATAAAGTTTGATTTAATTAATAGAATATGTTTAAGTATTTTATTTTAAATAGATTTCCAATGTTTGTATATGTTAAGGAAGATAAAGTTGAATTGACTGGGATGGTATTTAATTAATAATTTTGTTTAATAAAATAAAATTCGAAACTTATTGAATTTGAAAACTTAAAATATAGTTCATAACATAACTTTGACTTTAGTGATTTAATGAATATTCACGTTTAAAGAAATTAAAGGCAAATATAATGAAGTGTAATATAAGGCTATATAAGTAATATTGAGTGGATATTTCAAGAATAAATAATAATGAAGTTAAATCAAGATCTATATGAACCTGTTAGGTTTAGTTTGAAATGTTAAAGCTTTGAAATACGGGACTTAAATAGTTAAATTATGATTCAAATCTGTATTTGAAATTGATAAAATTTGAATTTGTTCTTTAGAAGACTAAATTGAATGGAAATTGAAATTTGAGATCTAAATTAAATCTGAATAGGAAAGTCGAGTTGATTTTTGAAGTGATCGGTGAAACTTGAGGAAATTATAAATACTTTACTTTATAAATTTTTCAAAATCTATATATATCTATTTTTATATTGAAGTGAAAATGATATTTTGGTTTGAAATATAAATTAATTTGAAAGGACCACGGTGTTATAGTGTATATTTCTACCTTGTAGATAGTTCTGTAGATCCTTAGGGGATGGTTACCCCAAACATCCTTTAAGTTACTTGTATTTCAGTTGATATTTCACTTGAGTTGGATTTATAAATATAAGAATGTTAATCCTGACTCGAGTGTTTTTGTGTTTTGCTTTACGCTCGGGTCAGACTGAGTGATACAGCATTTGAGACTTACCTTCGAAGTTGGAGCTTTGCTTGAAGATCCAGCTATCCTTTCAGTCATCCAGTTGATTGGTTCAGAGAAGTCATCTACTCGTACTGGAGACTTCACTGCATCTGAGATATTCCATTGTATTTTATTTCTAACTCTGATGTTTGTATAGTAGCTTCATGAACTACTATTCATTTATTCCGCTACGTATTATTGTACTCCTCTGTATCCGTGATTCTGTGATTGATTTATTTACTGTATATGTTAAGTTTGCCATATTTAAATTAACAATCTGATATTTTTAACAATTCAAGTCCGACTTGTGCGGATGCGAATGGTTGAAAATATCGGGCCGTTACAAACATGAAGTCCCAGTTCTGCAAATGCCTCCAATCACATTTGGCTCGCTTGGGTCTAGGTTCAACTTGGCACAACTAGCTCGTAAAATGTCCGTCTATCAAACTATTACCTGTCGAATGGATACACATTTCAACATATTTTCCCATCATTTTGGATTAATGTGTTCGTTATTTGTTTTCTTACTTTACTGATTTGATATTAGTTCTTAGATAATTCAAATTTATAGTTGACTCTACTTCATAATATCATCAATAATTATTATTTCATCATCTAATTTATCAATGGTAAATTGAAATGACTACCATATCTAATTATCTATAAACATACACTATTAATGTAATTAACCATTTATCCAAATTCATTATTGTAAACTCGTATATAAATTGGTTATTTAATCCCAATCAGACCTTATACAATCCTGTAATAGGAATAGAATGCCCACTCACATTTATTTTGAAGATATAA
Organism: Allium cepa; assembly: GCA_030765085.1. Taxonomy (NCBI): domain Eukaryota; kingdom Viridiplantae; phylum Streptophyta; class Magnoliopsida; order Asparagales; family Amaryllidaceae; genus Allium; species Allium cepa. The sequence goes on along the minus strand of CM060935.1, from coordinate 821,831,285 downwards.
ACCTAAAAGAAGAAGGAAATCTTTGTTTTCTTATTCCTTATGCACCTTAATACATCCATAATCTGAATCAACTCTTGTACCAACTTGAATTAATCATCTTCACTGTTGTTTCGATTGGAAGATCGTTAAATCTGTTAAGAATTGAAAGAGTTACACCATTTTGAAGTTGTATACCAAAAAAGAGAAATGGCATACAAATTGTGCCATTGTTCTTCATTGTCTGGGTTCGTTGCACCTCTGATCTTCCAAATTCCAGTACCAAAGTGATATTAGATCGTATTATTCTTTAAACCCTTCAAGTTGCATGGGTTCAATCGCAATCCATTAAGAAACGGAGAAGTTATGAATTTTCAAAGTTTAGAAGTGGGAAGACGAAGAAGAAATGGAAAGTTTAAGAAAATGAAAGTTTTTTAACTTGGTTAACATGTATCCTTTCTTTTAGAGATGAAGTGAAAAACATAGTGACTCTTTTATTCAAAAATTCAAATCTAAATATCCAAATCCATTTAGGTTCAAAACCCACTTCATCCATATCTCTTCCATATGGAATAAAATATTATTTATTACTAAAATACCAAGATATTACATTCTGCTTCCCTTAAAAAGAATTTCATCCTCGAAATGCCCAAAGGATAGAGATATTATCTTGCATGCTCTCTCATTTCACATCACTATATGCTATTCATAACGCATCTTAATAGCTCGTATAGCTTCCATCCATTCACATTAAGTAATAATCCATATAAATAAGAAACCAACCATATAAGACATCCATATATAGCATAAAAAATCCATGGCCAAATTCATTGTTAAGTGTGTTTTCTATTATCAAATCAAAACATCTATAGTCGCGCTTGTATACATTTAAAACATGAATAGCAACATTGCTTTATGATGTATAAGTGTACATGGAATATGACATAAAATGTAAATGTCTATGAATTAGGTCCTCCTAGATGAATGAGATATGACATATCAGGGATGTATGTAAGAATCTTAGGGTGAACATATAAATTCTATATTTATGCAACAAATAATCACTTTGACATTCTATATGGTGAAACTACATCTACCATTGAATTATCGAAACTAAAGCATATAAAATCAATCAAAATTAAACAGCATAAGCCATATCAAGCATCCAAGTCAATCATTTAACCAACCTCGGCAACCTAAACAAAACAACAATGAATTAGTCGTAACCATCTATCTAATCCTAAATATGAACTGTACTAACAAACAAGTAAATGGGAAAGCATTTAGGAAAAGTGTTGAAAATAAAAGATCGGATCTGCTCCTCTACTTTTCAAGTACTCCTAACTGAATCATTCTACACATCTCAATCTAATAGATTCTTCTACTGGCTTAAATTTATGAAACTTCAATTTCAAATGTATGTGCACAGCTACAACTTCTGTAGTCCAGACTACTAACTCAGATAAATGATGCTATAATGCACAACGATCGGTGGCCTTAGCACAAATGTGCCCTAAAACAAATTGCACTCTCGTATTACTCCTAAATGTACATGCAAATCACTCAAATCATTCAAGTAGTACCTTCCTTGATTCATCTTTCGGATTGCTAGGTCATTGAAACTCAAAAGTGGACGATGTCCTACCGAAGTAACTCATATAACTTGAATGACTAGATGATTCCTCCTTTCACCTAAGAGTACCAAAATGTTTGATGTCTTAACATAATGGACGTATCATATCCACTAATACAAATTACAACCAAACTAAAGTGATATCACTTCGCTTATGATATCACTTCTCCAAGCATCCAACAGTGAAGCAAAAGTAGCGCCTCCTCAGCTATAGAAAAATTCCATCCTAAGTACTATGACATATGAACAAGAAAATATCCATATAAGAGTAATCCTATTCTATTCAACCATTTCGAACATAGAAACAAAAGTCCTAAATCTAAGAGGAATTATAATCTAAGTGAAATCCTAACCTGAAGTGGTGATAGTGTTAAGTGATAAACTATATAGTACATCGTTCTCATGCACCCCATATGCAACATAAACTTCATAACTTTAAGTCACTATTCCTAAATATTTCTTTGGATAGACGGTCTCTTTTCAGTTTGAGAAATGATTGAAAAGAATCGAACTACTGCCTTCTCAAAATCATATTTGAATCTCCAAATTTCACTTTTAGTAAAATCGACTATGCATTCTCCATGTATGTAAACTAAATATACCCATTATTATACATTATTCAAAAATACTTCTTATATCATCTCAGCTCTAATCCAATCTAGGATAACTTTTACGAATGGAAGTCAAAATTCCAATCCTTTCTTTATTCTCCAAATCATGTTTATCCATACAACTCCATTTTTTTCATTCCATTCATCGACATCACAAACTCCTATGATCTTGGTATCAATCTATATCGAAGTGTTTTTCTATATATCTATCAACCATGCCATGATACTTCTCCTTATTGAATCTTGGCACCAATCTAAATTGAGATATACTTTATGGATCAAAATTCCAAGCTTAACCCCCTTTATGATCAAAAATCTTAACTCAAATCAGTTGTTTCAACCAATGATATCTTTTCTTATCATATATTTTCACCATTTTACTTTTCTCACATACTATGGATGAGATAACTCCATAGGTACGGATCTCGCCATATCAATCCAGCAAATATAATACTAAGTAATCCTAATAACACCATATACTAAAACATATCTAAAAATATCAGCAAAGGGACGATGTCCTAGCAGAGTCAACAAGGTATCAAACTCATGTCACATTCAATCCAAATATATACTTTTAATTGCAATGACAACTCAAGTATCAATACCTTATAAATATCACCACAAAATGTATACAATAAGACGACAACCTTCTTTCCTAGCACTATACAACATCTCAAGTTAAAACAAACATGTGTGGTCTGACATTATTCACAATGTCAGATCTATGACACACATCTACAAACTAACCAAATCGTCTACGAACAAGCATGTGTGGGTTAACGTTACCTGCAACATCAGATCAATGACACCCATCCATAAACCAACCAAATTGTATACCTTTACCGGCAATGTCAAATAACAATCATCGAAACTCTATTTAGCTTCTATATCGACAATTACTCTAATGATACATTGTTAACGAATGTGAATCCCAACTATTCCAAAAATTTAAATTATGACATGAACACCGAATTGGATCAAATAGTAATACTATTGGGCCACCGAAACATGAAAACATAAAAAACACTGGGACCTTTTAAATAAAATTTCCATCCACATCCTAAATAATTTTCAATCGATTGGTTAACGGGGTCCAATCGTATGAAATTTTACTAACAACAATGTCTATTTACTATGCAGTTTTCCAAGTGAAAATCTACTTCAACTATATCTTTAAAACATCTAATATTATACAAGTATAGCTTCGGTCCAATTTCCTTTGCATGAACCTTAAATTATTTATTTTTCTGTTAGGTTAATGTCACTTCACTATGCCATTTCAACAAAATAATTTCGACTTACTTCTTTCTAACCAAAATATGATTTCCTAATCTTAATTCAAAAATTCACTTATCCAACCCTAGGCTCTCTTTTAGATTATACGCCTAAGTTGCATGTCAGTGGGCCTTATGGGTTTTATTTATTTTGAAAGGAAAATTGAAATCTTCAACAAAGGCGTAGGGATTCTTATGTTATAGGATAGACAATAACCTATCATCATGGAAATATCATGATAATAACATACAACAAGATTGTGCCCAGTCCACTACTCCTTATTCGATCCACATTCTTATCTCCTTCTAATGTCATTCCATAAGGACTCATCCAATCTATTTCAAAATCAATTCATACCCTAACAAACTTAGTACATATGTGCCACTAAAGGACTCTACACCATATGTAATCCATAGTAAATGATGGCATATCATAACAAATTAGTCATGCATTGTGTGAGATTTAAGGTCAAAACTACCGATCGTAACATTCCAATCCAAAAGTAATAACTCATCTTCCATCACAGTATGCTTCCCTTTCTCTTGGGAAAAATAGGGTATGCTTGAACCTCAGACGACTTTCAGTTCATATGAATTAACCATCTGACCTTCCTTATTTGCTTTATAATACATTAAACCATTTTTTAAAATAATAATTTAATACATTAAACCATTATTGGCTTTCTTTGGGAATTCATCAAATGTCAAAATTTTAAAATTTCCATTTGCTTCTAAAAGTATTATTGTATGAAACTTACCATTTACATAAAAGCCACAAAAACAATCTCATCGCCTTGGAATGAAATTTTAAATCCATTAATAAAATTCTTTTAATTATTCTTGTAATCATATATGAACATAATATCCAATTACAAATCCTTTTATAAACTAAAATCTATAATTTCAACTTCCAAAACTAATCCGTTTTCAATGGTTTCTTAAAAATAATCATTCCTGAAAATATTCCACTCCCAAAATTTAGTTCTTCAACAAACTTTGTCACCTCTATATCTGATGCATCCATCAAATCAAATTCAAAAGATCTACTATTTTCTCATATGTTCTTAGCACGCCGACACTTCTAAATATAGTTTTGTCCCAATCATAGGGTTTCCCACTCAAGCTGGAGAAATCCCCAAATATTTTTTGGAAATCAACAACAGGAGGTGGTTAGGCCAAATCCAACCTCTATACAGCAAGTGTAGTGACCATAGAGTTTACACTTGTATAGCTTATCGCTTATAGATAACAGTGAAGAATTTTTACTTCGAAATATCCCTAGTATCGATTCTAGCACTATTTCCAATTATGATTTCAACCTCAACAGTATTTATCTCTATTTTAATTTATACCTCTGCTAATTTACTTATCCTCTGCTATCTGAAATTGGAATTCATTAGCAACTCTATAGTAGATAGTTAACTTAACTAGAAGAAAAATAGGTGTATATGTATGTACTCAATTCTTATAATACATACACACATATAAGTTTACGGAAATACAAATATCTCTCTCAATACGTCCTAATCCTTAATATAAGGGTAAGTCTTTTTTCGATATAACTATAACAACCTATGCTTTTCGACCTATGGATTTAACACTCAAACCAACATTAACATTTCGAAAACCGAAAACAATGGATCATTAGGTTATGATTGCAAGAAAAAAAAATAGAATCTAGCTACAAACTTTTTGAACACATTATAGAAAAAAATAACTATAGTATGAAATATCTTTATAGTCAATATAGATCTGAATACATAATTATGTATGAATAATAAATCCTAATCCACATATCACACTATAATATTAGGGGATATATACAATATGGAATGTCTTCGTCATCCGCACCTTCAACATCTCATATATTAGCTCGACTCCATATGGCCATCAATGTATCGATGCATAAATAAAAAAAGGTGGAGAGTATCATACATACATCTATGCGAGTGAAACAAGTCTATCCCTTATATACTACAAAAAATAATAAAACATCGTTGGTATCTTTCGTACCTTAACTTGCATAATTGGCAGAGTAATATCAACATTACAGTAGGTTGACTATTCAATTAAGGTCATATTACATCTCAGCATACGTAACACACAAATTTATGCTCAATCAATAAGGTCAACAACATCTAAATTATGAAGGGAGCATCAATTTCGCTAGAAAAACCATTTCCTAAATAGCAAAGGAAACAACCATTTCCCTAAAACAACTATTTCATGAATCACTGAGGGAACAACCATTTCCCTATAATAACTATAAATACTAAGGGAACAACTATTTACTTGGCACAACTATTCCTTGCACATCACATGCCTCATAAACGAAATTAAACAAACAATTTACATATTAAACGTGCACAGTATCTACATCCAATCATATGAATTCAATATGATATCCAAACATCGATAAACCAATCATACCAAATTTCACACACATCAGACACACATATATTCGATCACATCTACATGCCTCACCTCATCAAGGTCCTCCTCCGAAGCAGCCTAAAGTGGCGCATGAAGTCTTGGTGTAATTTGGGTTTTTAACCCAGTAGAAACCAATAGAATACAAAAAACCTTGTGCAGACTGGATGGTTTAGGACTTGACCAGAAAAGCTAAGACAAGGAGTCGACAAAAGCCAGTCTTTTAGTTAAATCGGTAGTCGAACGTGAACAGTCAGAGGATCGCCATCAAACGTAAAAACTATAATAAAAGGTCATGGAAACATCTCCAATTCCAAACTTCAGAAAAATCCTAAGTGCTTAGATCATCAACGACCTATGCCTCTCCTCAAACCTTCAAACAAACCAACTATGGAACACTACAAAAAGGAAAAACGTTGGCCCGCAAAACGAACCAAGTCTATGGGTCGCTAGTGACCCATAAGCGCGACCCATAAGCCATGTGTTGCCAGCAACCCATGGGTTTGCCTCATTTTGCGAGCCAAAGTCTCCCTAAGTTGTCTATCACCTACCTGCGAGCTAATGAAGATAGGCATGGCCCAGAAGCTCTTTGATCTCTATAAATACCATCCTGCCAACAACATAAAAGGGATCTTCTCCGGAATGGTTGCCAAAACTCTACTAGAATTATTCTTCACTCTCTACCTCCCACACAACAATCTCCAAAGGAATACACCGTGATTCTCCAGTGGATTCCAACTTTGGAGATTCGGTCTAGCTAGAAAATAATCAAGGCCTTGTAATAAAACATCTATTTTAACAGCAACCAATTTATAGTAAAGCTATAAAATGGACGTAGGCTTCATTAACAACTGAACTACTATAAAAATTCTCTGTCTACTTTCTTTTACTGTTCTTTCTTTATATCTATGATTTGTGATGTTGCTCTGTCAGAACAGGGCTGGTGCGTTCAAACTCTAAATAGGGTGTTGGTCTATTTTTTGGTTCAACATTTTGGTGCTTTCACTAAGAATCTAACCAAGGATCCAGATCTAGCTATCTACTTCGGATTTCATTGGTCCAGAAGTTAGATCCCTAGTTTTTTCTTAAAGAACTCGTTTTTTTAAATTCAATGGCTCCAGGAAGAAGAAGAACTGCCTCTGGGAGATTCATAAGGGGAGCAATGGTTGTAGAAGGTATTAATCTCCAACAAGCTGAAGTAGTTGGTGCTAACTTAGGAAATCAAGCACCAAGGTCCTCTAGTTAGCATGAAGTTGTCACCAGAGTCGAGCTAAATAAGATGTTTGAAGAGATCAACCAGAGAATGGAAAATAGCCAAAAGCTCTAATGGATAAGCTCAACGCTTTGATAACCCTACAATCAAATCTCGCTCCAATGGTATGCCTGAACTAGTAATTGCTATAGAACAAGAAATTCCTCTATTTTCGGCCTGCATAGAAGAAACGAAAAGCAACCACTAAGAAGGGCAACAACAGTATGTAACCTGGAGGAAAATCAGAATAATCCACCTGATGCAAAGTAACTGAAATTGATTTTGAATTAAGTGGAAAAAATCCTACATAAAGATATAGCTATGAACCTCTCCGACTCAGAGGATGGAGAGTAAGACAATTAGATGGAAGGGAACGTCAATGCGTTAGATGATGCTAGAAATGTCCAAAGTACCCAGTCAGACCAACTGCAAGCCAACTGGGTACTACGAGATTGGCTCTTCTGAAGACAGGAGAGCCTAGGCTTCAACCTACGCAACAAGAACGTTTGTAGAACCAAACACTTAGTGCAGTGACTGACTGCCATCTCCTGGACTACCGGACATCAGACGCATATATACATATCAGATATGGTCAAACGGCTGATGGATGAGAGTAAAAACTGAAAGGATGATGAATGGGGATGTGCCCTGAGTCAGACCTCTTTTACCAATGAAATCTTAAACAAAAGATACCTAGACAAGTTCACTTTGCCAACTATCCCCACCTGCGTTGGAATTAAGGACCCAAAAACCCATTTGTACAAGTGTAATTGGTATATGGATGGAGCAAATGCTCCAGAGGCCGTTCGTTGCCGATGCTTCCCTATTTTTCTAGAAGGAGCTGCATCCACGTGGTTCACCAGACTCCCCCTAGATCTATCTCTACCTTTGACCAGCTTGCGATGAAATTCCTAGACCGGTTCAGGCTACATACCGTGCAACCAAAAGATGTCATGTTCCTATCCTGGTTGGTCTAGGGATGCGACGAATCATTGAAAGCTTTCATGAACCGATTCAATACCTCCATAACGGAAGTAAACAACCCTAATGAGGATATGGTTTTTATGGCGCTATTTCGCGCTATTCACTCGTAAACGAAGTTCGAAAAATGGATCAAGATGAAGCAACCTACTACCAAGAACGACTTCAATCACAAGGTAAGCCAGTACTTGAGATTGGAGGAAGCGCAGGAGCTGGAAAGAAAGGCAGCCAGTGTACAACAAATGAGCAATAGACAAATTGAGGTGGCGATAGGCCAAAACACAGTCAATGCTGGAACCGCTCAAGGAGTCGTAGAAAAGAGCGGAAACTAGAAAAGAAGAAACCAGAACTCTTATAAAAGAATTAACATTGGAAACAACAAAAGATTTAGGGAGTTTAGAAAGGAAAGTATACCCTACTGAATGACACTTAAGGAAATATTTATCTTGCAGCATAGGAGACCAAAGAATATTTGCAACACCTAGAAAAGAAGCAAGCGAGCAGAAAAAGCCCTCATGAAATTCTACCACTTCCACAAGATGCACAGCTACAATACGAATGAATGCCGCCACCTAAAGAATATCATTGAGGAATTGATCTGAGACAATAAGCTTCCACAATATGTGAAAAAGCCGCAAAAATCTGGTCAAGCTATGGTCCCTCAACTGCATTAAGAGCAAAGGTATCAAACTGGAACTAGTGAAAAAGGTCAAAACGAACTGACCAGAGGCTTGATATCGAAACAATATCTAGGGGACAATATCCCGTGCAAAGAAATTGGGGAGAGATGGAGCGATATGCGAGTTCATTAAGGCATGCCCCGAAGAAATCATGTTTGGTAATAAATGATGAGACCCTGGTCAGCAGCAAAAGGTTTTGAGTGATGACATAGTGCTCCACAATCGAGACACCGAAGGGATTGAAGCTTCAACTTTTGACCTAATGGTGGTGATAGTAGGAATTAGGCCCGCCGTAGACCGACGAGTGCTGGATGATAGTGGAAATTCAATTAATATATTTTTCAAATGTACTTTTGATCAAATGGAAATTGGCATGAAGAGCATGTCAGCATGCCAAACAAAGATTCAGGGGTTCACCGGAGAACCCAAACAACCGGTGGGAACAATAGACCAACTGGTAGAGCTTGGAGAGGGCAAGCTAACGGTCGCCCTCATTCAGCCTTTGTAATCATGGATGAAATGTCAGCATACAATGCATTCTTGGGAAGATATGCACTATCTGACTTCATAATAGCGTTAGCTCAATGGTGCCTTACAATGAAGTTCTCTACCGAGAAATCGTGCACGAAGTCAGAATTGTGAAAGGAGACCAAAGCCTCGTCCGGGAATGCTACAACGTAGAACCGCGCTGAGACGACCCGACTTCCTATCTCCAGGAAATCGCATCATCAATGCAGAAAGAAAGGGATAGAAGAAGAAAGAAAGAGAAAGAAGAAAGACAACAACATCAGAGAACTCACAGCGGTACGAATAAAATATAATATATCACATAAAATATTACACAATATCATATTACGTCAGAGTATACAACATATACAACAGATATTGGACAGTTATAAACATATGTCTAACTAAACATCTCAAGTAATCACAAGATACAGATACAACAAGCATGGCGGAATCAATATATATCTACACGTCGAAGCCTCCAGCTCCATATCTCCTCCAAAATTCCTCAAGCAAACCTGAATCACTTGACTACTCATACATAGTATGACTACCCAAGAGTTTAATAAAACATAAAATAAACACTCGGGTCAGACAGGGGTCTAGTGTGAGTAAACGGGTTAAATTGCTTAACTTTAGAAAAACCTTTGAAAAGAAAAGGTATCACGTAAGACTTCCCACACATAAACATGGAAAAGTTTTTACCTTATGCTAACCAAAACATTTGATAGGAAATCCAGTGATATTATAATAGTGTCTAGGGTTTTCAAAATAAAATACAGAAATAGCTGGAATGCTTACATCTCACGTTCCAACATAGTTGGGCACAATCAAAACCGTACAGGCACTTATTGGATTTTGGATTCCATCAATGGCAGGGCTATTGGGGTACCGCCCGTTACAGTACGTGGCCTAGATCACCATACCGAGGAGTACGCCCACTCCCCTGCAACACAAGGCCGGAACCATTCCTTACTAAACAGTCCAGAACAAGACCACCCCGTAGTTGGCATGACCAACCATACACTAAGCCGAAATAGAAAGGGACCTCTAGACAGGGGTAAATCTCACTCTCAAGTGGGAGCTACCCATGAAGCCTTGTTGCACCTCCCCTGTTTTAGCCATTCCCGGTTGATGAGGCTTGAGGCTACGATTACCATTATAAAGCACATCTATCTTAGAATGCTCATCGTCCACCTGACGATGTTCTAAAAGCATTCAATCCATACAAGTTCGTTTCGGGTTCGAACGAAACCGAAGGCACTACCTCGTTGCACTCATTATTGGAATCACCCTCAGAGTCAACGACCATAGCCCTTGCACTCTAAATCACCATCTCGAATCTATAAGTACTATTCCGTCAATCTCATTACGGAATCACCCACAGAGTTATACTGACGTATAGCCCTTACACCTCGAGTCTTCACTAGCTCCACTTGGATTCACGACCTAACGTTTAATTGGAATCGATTTGGTTTTCGGATTCCAAATATGGAAACCCGATCCCGATCTCACCGAAACCAAATGCCATTTAATGTCCAAGTTGTACTTAAGGGTTTTAACAATTTAAACTCGTATTCAAGGTGATATATAAACAGATAGATGAATCACATTATCACAATAGATAATTCATAACAACATTCATCTTCACAAAGCAGCATATCATAGATACCCAAATCATCCATTATCAATCAATTACCCAACATCATCATCCAATATCAACCATCCAATATCAATCAATTATCAAACATCGATCAATCAATAACAATCAATCATCCATCAACAGAATTGATCAACTCTAAATCAATTGGATTAACCTTAAATCCTTCTTCATTTATTAATTCCAAATAAATAAATAAATCATCTCTAATGATCTTCCCAAATTAATCTTCCTTGATTAATTATACTTTAATTACATTCAAGTAATTATCATTAACCATATTCAGTAATTAACCTTTAATTACAATCATTAATTACAATAATTAATGATCATTCCTTTACTTCTATTAATTAACTATAATTAATTGCATTAAACCTCAATTAATTACAACTAATTATCACACTTAAATTAAGTCACTTATATTAATCAACCTTGATTAATATCATTAATTATATTAATTAACGATTCTCATTAACTAATAATACTCTTTAATTAAATAATTAACTTGTAATTAATCAACTCATTAATCATAGTTAGTATTTAACAATTTGTAATTACTTACCTTAATTAATTAACTTCTTAATTAATAATATTAATCTTTGATTAATTAATCTAAATAAATAATTCTTTAATTACTTCATTAAGTAATAATTAATCAATTTGAATTAACAATTAATCTTTAATTAATTACTTTATTAATCAATTGCAAATTTTAATTAATTACCCTTAGTAATTAATCTTAAATTAATCGCCTTCATAAATTAATTAATCACATTAATTAATTAACTAAATTAATTAAGTAATTAACTCTTAATTACTTACATTAGTAATTATTTCTAATTACTTTATTTATAAATCTTGATTACTTCCTTAATTAATTACTTTAATAAGTAATTAATTCCATTATTAAATAATCCTTAATCCTTTAATTAATTAATTACTTCATAATTAATTAACTTCAACAATTATATTAATCAATTCCTTAATTGATAACATTAAGTGATTCTATTAATCACTTCCATTTAATTACTTTCATGAGTAATTATCATTAATTACTTTCATAAGTAATTTCCATTCTTAATTACATTCAATAATTGACCATTAATTACTTCATTAAGTAATTACACTTAATAAATATATAATTAAGTGATTATTTAAAATTAAATAAATAATTAACTAATTATTTAAAATTAATTAAATAATTAATTAATTAACTCCTAATATTAAAGAAAATCTTCAATAAATTAAGAAAATCATAAATCTTAATCAAACTTAACTTATCAACAAACAAGTATTATTAAGTTAATTATCCAAATAATTTAACCTTATTTATTTCCATAAATAAATTATTTGAATTATTTAAATCTTATTTATTCAAAGACAAGTTATTAAACTTGGTTTACAAAATCATAATAATAATCTTACTTGAATAAAAAGCATTTATAAATCATTTCCAAATTTAAAAACACTTTAAATTATCAAATTTTAAACTTATTTAATTCAATATAAATTGAAAATTCTGTTATTAAAACATTGCTTCAAAACTTTAACTTAAATCTTTGATTTAACAATTAAATTCAAATTTCTCTTTTAAATTGAATTTTAAACTTAATTAAGGTAATTATTTTTAAATCAAACATCTTGAAACATTTTTAAATATAAATATAAATTAAAATTACACTTTTAAACGTTTGGTTTACCCTCACTTTTAAACGACAAGTTTAATTTTATAAACTTGTTTATTCCATAATGCTTGATTCCTAAATTATTCAACTCAAGTTTATAATGCAACTTAGAATTATATCTACTACCAGAACAGAAACCCAAAAACCTGAAGCAAACAATGATTCCACCCGAGACAACACCGAAGCAACCCAAACCCCAAAAATCTTCGAGTCAATCACGTGAATATCCCGAGAGCTTCTTCGAGTTCCAATCGTCTTCCCCAAACGAAATATTCCAGTGCACACGAATGTGCACAGTGCACATGTGCCACCTCCTACGACCATATTTGGCCGTCGCGATGATCCCCTACAACCATAAATTCACACGCGAACCAAAATCCAAACCCAGATTCGAGCCAACAACACGCAACCAAAAATTCGATCAAGCGCTCGAAAAAAACTGCAGTTGTCACTACCCAAAAACCACCCACCGCCGATCATCATGTCGTCGTTCAACCTCGCTGACCCCACCATCGAAGCGCCATGCTTCGTCGAACAATACCATCACCTTGCGACACACTCCGGTTCACATACCAAGCTATGATTTACCTTCACAGCCAAGCCGAAAACAAAGCAACTTAAACCCTAGTTTCTTCAAAATCGAACGATTCACTAAATACAAAAATTCGATCGTATTATTCCTATAATATATAACATACATGCTAGCTACGATCCAAGAATCAACTCAAATTATCAGGTATAACATCCCCAGTTCATAAAAATCCCTAAATTCTTCAACCCAAAGATTCAACTTAAATACACAATTAAAAATTATGATACCAACTCTAAAAATCATAACTTTCCTATTGTAATTTAGTTATACATTCAAATCTAGAATTTGAAGTTACCAATTTTTGCCCAAATTCTGATTGTCACTGTAAATTTGAAAAATATGAATAACTAATTCATTTAAAATCCTGTAACTATTTTTAGATGATAAATCACTTGATTACAAACAATTTTCATTTACGAATCACAGTCCAATTTGTATTCAAAATCAAGTTATTGATTTTAAAAAGAAGAAACAAACCTGTATAACAACAGTATACATATACAGGCATTCACTATATTTTTTTTTATTTTTATTTTACAAACATACATTCAGGTTGACTAAAATGCATTATCAAACCAAAATCCATTTGCATGCAACATTCAATCAAAAATTAAATCAAGACTGTTTTTAAAATATAATTTACTCACCTCTTCATTTTGCAGAAACAGGTTAAACTTCCCAGGCCATTGAATAAAAATCTGAAAAAGCTTGAATGCATGCCTTAAATTTTGATGCTTTAAAACTTGCTGATGAACTGAATCCTTATGCATGTTGTTGAAGATTCCTTAGAAATGCAGATTGAAATTGAACTTCAATTTACAGATTGAAATTCCAGCAGATTTTGAATTGCCAGGTTTGAAGCTTTGAAGTTGCAGATTTTAATTTAAATTCAGATTTGATTTCAATTTCAGGGTTTTTGAAGAGTAATTTACCGATTGCCATTAGAATTAAGAAAAGAAATGTAAACAAAGAAAAAGTGTTTTTGAAAGAAAACTAATATTTTTTTCTTAAAAATATTTATCAAAAATAAAAATTATAAGTTGCCACTTGTCTTCAACCATTTACAATTGTCATATTAATTACCTTAATAGTTTTACATGTGTTTTAACATGTTTACACATGTCTCAAGCAATTTTAATTCAAAAATTTATTAATTTAAATGTGAACATAAATTTACCTTTAAAAGAGAATATTATAAAATTAGTTAAAATACAAATGAATTGCTTATACATGTATTCACAAATCTAAAACTTTTATCTATATACACTTTTAACCATTTTTAATTTAAGCATTTTAAAGGAAACAAAACAAAGCTTGTTTAAATTCTTTTTAAACAATCATATTTGAAAATAAATAACAAATCTTTATATTTTAAAACAAATGAATAAATCTTTAAATTAACTTTTGAAAACATTGATCCTAAAAAAAGCTTCAATCTACAATATTCATACATTATAAATTATCAATTGATTTAATTAAATTTCAAAACCATACCAAACTATAACATATACAAATATATATATATATTACAATTTGAAAATTTATCTTTAATTTAAAACAAAAGATCTACTATTCACAATATATACCAAAAAATAATAATATTATAAACAGAATAAAATTTTATTAGCTTTGAAAAATAAATCTTATCAATATTTTAAATTGTCGGAAAGATATTGATCACTATTATCAGATTAAATATTTATTAACCTTTAAAAAGAATAAAATTATCAGTTTTAAAATTATAAAGAAAAATTATCAAACCAGTTAAATTATTTATACAGATTATTAAATTTATATTGCCCAAAATTCCGGTTCGTTATAATCCTCCCCCCTTAAAAGAATTTCGTCCCCGAAATTTAAAAGCAAAGGTAATTTAATAACCCAGTACATATTTTAATTTCAAATAGCAAAGCATTCCTATCAACCAGTAACTAACAATCAAAGAAATCAAATAAACAAACAAACTTAACTAATTATTCTGACACAAATCAGAATAAATCTTCTAACACTATCTCGAGTTTCCCAAGTATAAATCACCGGGAGACTCGCTCTACAAAAGCCAACAAACTAACTACACTACCAAAATTCAGAGCTCTTCTCATCTCTAGATCCATCAATCTGAACAGAACATCAGACTATGCTCAAGTCCAGCTTAACTTACAAATCCAACTAAACTACAGATTCAATAATGAACAATGAATCATACACGTACTCCCTCAGAGATACGTGAAATATAATTAATTCCAGTTATCCAAACTAGCAATTCGATCTCATCCTAACAAAACACATATAAGAAATCCCAAATGCCACAACACTAACCATCCAATCTTATCCAATTATTGCTCTCTTAACCAGATAAATCTTATCAACAATGAAGATTTCAACTTCGAATTCCAAAACTCCTTATATGTTATCCCGCTTTTTGGCAAAGCCGTGATACCAAAAGATCGATCGAAGACAAAGGACAGTTAGTCTCAAAGATTGGTAATACTTCGTTTCACCATGGTTATCGTAGAATTTTGCCCAAGTTCAGATTGAGCTACAATTGATAGGACATGACAAGAAAGATCATAGAAGTCATCATCTCAAATTTCAAGTCAATCCGAGTTCATACGCTCAAGTTATGATCAATTCAATTTGAAGGGAAAAGCACTGGTTTCGAATCCATCATTGTAGGTGTCTTCGAATCCATCACTGAACACTAATTCGAACCGATCACCTTCGTATCGATCAACTTCGAATCCATCGGAGTGTCTCAGATTTGACTCCATCAACTTCGAATCCATCGAGTTCGTATCGATGAACCTCGTATCCATCAGAGAAACGCAAGTTCGTATCCATCAAGCATTGGCCGTTCGAACCCATCAATGGAGCCTTGTTCGAACCCATCAGTAAAGCCTTGTTCGAACCCTTCAGTGAAGCTTCATTCGAATCCACCAAGTCAACTATCCATGATGACGTGTCATCCATCGGTTCGAATGCGCCGATATACATGGAGTCGAAGCGGTCAACTCAGAGTGAAGACCGGATCGATTCGAGGTTTGCTCTCCACATCATCACGAAGGCGCGTGCCACCATCGACTCGAAACCATCGATTCAAAGGGATGGTTTCGAACCAAACAGCCACGCAATGAATCCCATCTCATATCCACCATATCTCTCAATCTACTGATCCAAATGCCACGAAATTTTCACAGAAGCTTGCATACATGTTGAAGAATGTCCACACCAAATTTCACCTCAATTGGATGATTTTATGATCGATTCGAATGGAGTTCGAATCGATGCCAAAGTGGGCCCAAATTTCCTGAGGCCGGGCGCATGGGCCCCCTCACGTGCCAGAAGTGTTCTTCCGAGTTTTCAGCGAAATATCAGCATCCCACGCCTATAAATAGAGCCCCAGAGCCAACAGAAAAGGGATCTTTCGACTCTCAAGCGCCCAAACTCTGCCGAATCGAGATCTCCATCATCCTACATCATAACTTTGCTGTTGATTTCGAATTTCCAGTTGTAACTTGTTTTTGATTGCTGTAACAACTTGTAATCATTGAAAGAGAATCAATAAAACTGCAAAAAACTTCACAGTGGACGTAGGCAACATGCCGAACCACTATAAATTGCTTGTCTACGCATTTACTTTACTGTTGATTGGAGTTTTTGTTAGATAATATTCGATTTAAATTTACATTCTTTATTATTATCTCTTCAACGACTCCCGAAGAGTGTTGTGACCAATTTTGGTGCAAACACTTTGGTGCTTTCACTGAGAAAACCCAGATTTTCTCCTGCTCATTGGATCTGTCATCGATACCGGATTGCATAAATCTAAGAGAGAGATCCAGACTTCAATTTCAGACTCCTTCCATACTATTCAGATTTGCATAAAGTCTAGGAAAGGAATCTAACTTTCAAGATGGTTAGTACAAGAACCACCTCTAACGCTGTCAATCAAGAAGAACAGGATAGACAGGATCCTGCTCCATTACCTCCATTTAATCAAGATGCTACTGGACACTCAGAACCGTCGGGTCCAATTACCCGATAGGATTTGTAGTTACTACTCCAAGAGCTGACCCAGAGTCAGCAACAATTAACAGAACAGCTACGCGCTAACGCCGAGCTGATCAATCAACTGGATCGTCAGAAGCGAAAGAGATCCAAGAGAGACCATGCTTATCACTCATCCAGTGAAAGCTCTTCCTCTTCTGATAACCATAATCACTCTCCACAACCTCGGCTAGATGGGAGTCACATGCCAGCTGTTGGAAATCAAACAACACTGACCGTTGGACAACTGAGAGTTGGTCCATCAGCCAGTTTCCAAACCGGACCCTCTTTCCGAGGAGGTGTCCTCCCTCACCACACCGTAGAATACCGCACCACTAACGTTGCGGCCGAACCAGGGGTCGACGTCCAAGATCAGTCGAACCTGGACCGTCGTCATAGCGGACGTACTCCTGAATCATACGTCCCAGAAGACTATGAGCCAAGAAGGCAAGACTTGGACCGTCTACAACATCCGGTCCAACCCCAAAGTATGGAACGTAATCATACTCCGGTGTGAGCCGCACAAAACGCACGAATGCCGGATATTTCAAATATGATACGTCAGATGATCCGTGAGTGTCAGGGATTCACAAATGACGACTGGGGAGTCTCCCGAAGTCACACTCCCTTTAGGGATGATATTCTTACTGTTGAACCCCCACGGCGATTCAGAATGCCAACTCCACCCATGTACGAGGGAAACTTCGACCCCAACCAACATATTCTAAAATATGAATGGTCGATGACTGCTGCCAGAGCCGACGATGCAGTGAAGTGTCATAGTTTCTCCATATCCTTGGGGGGCATCGCTACCATGTGGTTCACTCGACTACCACCTCGATCCATCTCTTCATTCGACCAGTTGGCCACAAAATTCTTCGAACAATTCCGCATGCACGTCGCAAGGCCCAAAGATGTCAACACTCTGTCTAGCGTCACTCAAGCTCCGGAGAAACGCTCAGACACTACTTAGAGAGATTCCATACTGCATGCGCGGAGATCAGCAATCCGAACGATAACTCCATCCTTATGGCGTTAACTAAGGGGATCGACCCCGATTCTGAGTTTGGCAACTGGTTAGCTGGAAAACCACCAGCATCATTGGAGTGTTTCCACGCCAAGGCGGTTCAATTCCTGAGACGGGAAGATGCGAAACAGTCTAGGAAGAAAACTGATGCGGGGCCAAGCACGGAAGGGATCCAAAGCAATGTTGCAATCAAACAGTCCGGCGAGAGCTCCGAAAAAGTTCAGTTGAACGTTAAAAAAACAAGCTCGGCGAAGAGAGAGCGTGAATCAAACCAGAAGATGAGATCAAAATCATGGCCCGCAGCGCAAGAACCCAATGTTTGGAAGTTACACTCCTCTGAATACATCACTCGAGGACTTGTACTTACAAACCTGTGATACAATTCAATATCAAAAACCTGCACCAAAACCGTCGTCAGAAAGACAAATCCAAACGGGAAAGTTTTGTAGGTTCCATGAAATCTACGGGCACAATACGAATGAGAGTCGTCACCTACAGGATCTCGTTGAGAAACTGATCAGAGAAAGGAAGCTGGAACAGTTTGTGCGGACACCACAGCCCAGAGAAGCGGGCCCATCAAATCAAAACAATGAACCCAATCGGCCGAGACATGAGGACTCAACTTGTCCCCGTGGAAGATTGGTGATAAACGCCATCAGTGGCGGACCAACTTTATCAGGAGCCTGGAACTACGAAGATCTTCATCACTGTCACACATGACAAGCTCATTCTATCTATGAATACTTTGCAATTTCCTTTACATTCTGAAGTTTGAACTTGTAATAAGGCACTAACTTTGCCATATTTTCTTATTTCAGCAATAAATTACTATCTCTTCAAGCTAGAGTTGTGATTCACCGAATGCAATGTTCAACAATCACGACACACTGAGAGATAAATTCCATCAAACAATGGAATTTATTCAAATAGCGAGTGACTGCGATACGACCGGCCACTCACCAAGTGAAACCCCAGCTCGGGGGCAAGCCATCACATCAAAGGCTGAATTGGACCAACACACGACAGTCCATTCAACAACTCGTTCCCGGAGTGCGAACGGACTCCAACTTCCCAGAGTGTGAATTGGAGTATAAACATCCAACAACTCGTTCCCGGAGTGCGAACGGACTCCACATTCCCAGATTGCGAATTGGAGTATAAACATTCAGCAACTCGTTCCCGGAGTGCGAACAGACTCCAACTTCCCAGAGTGTGAATTGGAGTATAAACATTCAGCAACTCGTTCCCGGAGTGCGAACGGACTCCAACTTCCCACAGTGCGAATTGGAGTATAAACATCCAATAACTCGTTCCCGGAGTGCGAACGGAAACCAAATTCCCAGAGTGCGAATTGGAGTATAAACATTCAGCGACTCGTTTCCGGAGTGCGAACGGACTCCAACTTCCTAAAGTGTGAATTGGAGTATAAACATTCAACAACTCGTTCCCGGAGTGCGAACGGACTCCAACTTCCCAGAGTGTGAATTGGAGTATAAACATTCAATAACTCGTTCCCAGAGTGCGAACGGACTCCAAATTCCCAGAGTGCGAATTGGAGTATAAACATTCAGCAACTCGTTCCCGGAGTGCGAACGGACTCCAACTTTCCAGAGTGCGAATTGGATTATAAACATCCAATAACTCATTCCCGGAGTGCGAACGGACTCCAAATTCCCAGAGTGCGAATTGGAGTATAAACATTTAGCGACTCGATCCCGGAGTGCGAACGGACTCCAACTTCCCAGAGTGCGAATTGGAGTATAAACATTCAACAACTCGTTCCCGGAGTGCGAACGGACTCCAACTTCCCAGAGTGTGAATTGGAGTATAAACATTCGGTAACTCGTTCCCAGAGTGCGAACGGACTCCAAATTCCCAGAGTGCGAATTGGAGTATAAACATCCAATAACTCGTTCCCGGAGTGCGAACGGACTCCAAATTCCCAGAGTGCGAATTGGAGTATAAACATCCAATGGATCGTTCCCAGAGTGTGAACGGGCTCTAAATTCCCAGAGTGCGAATTGGAGTGTAAACATCAAATCCATCGTTTCCGGAGTGTGAACGAATTCCTAAAGAGCCCAAATAGGTGTAACTGACCATCTATCAGCCAATTCCAACTTCCCAGAGCATGAATGGAGTGCAAACATAAATTACAGGTTCCCGGAGCGCGAACCCAAACATACATGTTGTCTCCAAATTCCCAGAGTGCGAATTGGAGCACAAATACTACGTCAAAGTACCCGGAGTGCGAACCGAAGTACCAATACTAACTCCAAGTTCCCAGAATGTGAAGTGGAGTATAAACATCAATTCCAGGTTCCCGGAGCGCGAACCGTGTTACAAACATCGATAACTCTCAAATTCCCGGAGTGCGAACCGGGTTATCGATCTCAAATTATCCTAAGTCCCCAGAGCGTGGACATGTGCTTCAGATGTGCAATAAGTGCGATCAACCATCAAGATGCGAATGTTGTTCCCCGAGAGTAGGGGTGAAAAAGCTAAGTGTTAATCACTAACCAAAGTGATACAATGTCCGAAGTTCAACTTATTCATCGATAACAGCATATGACCAAGATTTTCAGACTTAGCAAATAAAACGAACTCTACATGACGGTAAAGACACCACAAGTAAACCGGACTAAAAGCTAAACATTGCAAATACTTAAGCACAAATGAAATGAGAATTGAAACAAAGAAATTGAATTTTATTTCAACTAACTAGAGAAAGGACTTACATGCAAATAAGTTCTTCAAAAAAAGAATTCCTACTAGCAGGGGCCGAACCTGCGTCTATACACGGCCTACTAACGAAAAACAAACACCAGTTCCTATCTACCAAAAAATCCGCTTAAAAGGTCCATCTACTTCTTCTTTTTGAATCTCCTTATCAGCGGTTCATCCTCAGACTCGCTAGAAATAGAGATCCTTCGTTCGGAGTGCTTCCTCTCCGGTAGTTGCTCTTCGGCGGAGGGCATGATGTCAATGTCCTCCTCAGAGCTCGAATCTACATGAAGGCCTCCCACCGGAGGAGTAGGAGGGACTGGATCTGCGACGGAAGATGGGATAGTGCCACTTGATGATATTACCCTTAAAGGTGCTGGGCTATGCGCCGCTGTACTGCCACCGATACTGCCACCTTGCCTCGCAGCCTCTAACTCTACATTAATCTCGGCAGGATCTCTTCGTCACGAATCGCTTGGGCCTGGCTGGGGGCATCTGCAGTCTGCATTGAAGAGCTAGAGGTTGGCGGGAGGTCACTAACGATGAACGGCAAGTCTGTGGAGAAGCCACCCTGCTCGCCGAGCAGCTCGCTCACCATTTGTTCATCAAGAGATAGTGTGCTCCCTTGCGCTGCCTCAGTAGACACTGCTGTTACGACGGTAGTCTCGGTGGTGATGGCCTTCTCCTCTTTGCTTGAATCTCAAGTCACGGCAATCGGCGCAACTTCAGTCACTAAGCAAAGATAAGAAGAAGTTATTAGTAACTGCTTCAAAACAAACTCCCTATTTGGATTACACTTGAGATAAGTTCGGAGTACCTTCCTCAATTTGGCTTGCGGACGGCTGAGCGGCCTCAGAAGTATGCTCATGAACAGGAGATAGCCGCGGATGTTCTGGGTCGTAAGCTGGAATGGATTGTGACTCAACCACAGATACAGGCTCTAACGAAGGTGGAGCAGTAAATTCAAGAATAGTAGCGTGATGCTCGACACCCGATCCTTCCCCAATATCCCGGTGCTGGCCACCAATCATCTCCTTCTCATGAGAAATTATGGCATCATGAAGGATCTTCTTTTCGTCTTCGGTCAGCAACCGGTCTCAAGCTCGAACTGGTCAACCGATGCGTCCGGATGCGCTTCTCCTTCCTCCTCAACCAATCGGACCCAAGCGTTACGGAGATGTACCGGATAATCCTGAAGCCAGGCCAAATTTCTGTGCCTCAACACATTGGCATTGTAAGTAATGAGGAGGTCTTCGATGTCGGCCTCCAGCCTGGCCTCTGCTCTTTGAACTTTCTCCTCGACCTCAGCCTCAACTGCTTGAACTTTAGCCACTGCCGCATCTCTCTCAGTCCGAAGCGCTACGGCTTGTTCGCATGCTTCTTGGGCCGCGTTGTGCGCGTCATCTCTATCTTTAGTAATCTTGGCAAATTTGGCTTTGAGTGCATTAAGTTCCTTCAGGACCGCGTCCCGCTCGACAGCCGCGATGGTGTTTCGGTGGCCCATGTCCTCCACCGTAGCGTAATGCTCACGCTTCATCCTGTCCATCGCCGCCTGGGCCTCATCCGCTTTCTTTGTAGCATCCATTTCTGACTTCCGAGATGACTCGGCTTCATCGGTTAACACTTGTACGATGCGATCCCGGTGAGTTAGATCAGTTTGGAGTTTCTCGATGACGGTCGCTCTCTCAAAGGCCAACGCTGATGCTTTCTCAGCCGCTTTCGCCCACGCCTTGTACTGGGCATAAAAATCATACACGTAGTCATGTACTAGCTGCTCGGCTTCCTCCGGGATCCTTTTTAAGTGTGGAGGAAAGATATAGTTATCAAAGAAGATGTTTGGAAAGTCTTTCTTTAGCTGAGCAAGCTTGATTGCTCCTTCCCCTGAAATTTCCACGGGGGGCTGTTCTGTAACGACAGCAGTTATTGTTTCACTTCTAGAATGCCAGGATTCATGCCTACAAGATTGAGAAGCCGACTTGTAGTGAGAAGATTCAAAGGGACGAGAGACATAAGCAGGAGGCTGTATGGGATCCCTGGGAGGAGGAGGAGTACGCGATCGAGGTCGACGCTTATAGCCTCTATCTTTATCATATCTTTCTTGACCAGATACCCAGAGCGTCCCTGCTCGTAATCTCTGTCCCCTTCTCGTCTGCACGACTCATAATATGAAGACATGCGAGCATGTCGGAGACTCCCTAACATTGAACCTCGCCTAGACATAGTATCTGCAGAGCAAAATAAAGTAGAATTAATCACCTTTCGAGACAGGTAGTTTACAGTCAAAGGTTATGCAGTGTTGTGAAATATGTATGAATGTGCAACCTCCGACCAACAGGATGTGTCTGCCACACTAGTGGGAAAAGACTCGCTCAAAACTAAAGTTTCTGAAAATTCTTCCAATCCGGCATCATGCTGCAGGGACACATCGTCCGGAATTGGAATATCGGCGAGCCCTTCATAAAGATTTTCAGTTCTCGGAGAAGACATCTTCGAAATTCTAACTCAGGGAGCGGATCGGGCCGTGACAACCGATTTCCATCTCCCCTTCTTAGTTGGCTTAACAACGGCTGCCTTGCCTTTTCTTTGCTCCGCGACATCCTGAACTACATCTGTAGGCTTGGTCAACGGCTCATCATCAGTATAGGTCCTTTTAGAGTCGGCTTCCTTAGCTATAATAATTTTGGGCTTCTTGTGCTTGACTCGGTTTTTTGAAACGGTCCTTAGTGCCCCGTCAAACTTTATACTCTGCCCCCGTCCGATCAACCCATAAGTCCGGAGATTCCTATCTGTCAAAAGCGACTCGATATCCCTATCTTCGCTCGGGACTTCTCTAAGTACTTGCACTATCTCCTTAAATTGTTTACCTTCAGGTCGCTGAATCGTTGCTGTAAAAAGGAAAAAAGATATAAGTTTCATTACGACTACAATTGCCTTAGTAATTATTTGAGAACTCAGCCATACTCATGTCTGAATAACCATCGCCGGGCAAACCCTGAAGGACATCTGACATAGAACCATTCCATCCTGTAATAACTCAGCCTGGTCCAGGACCCAGTGACCACTTGACAATTCCTCACCGCTTCCAAAAATGTGAAGGAGGGGTAATCACCTCGGGTTTTGAAATTGAATAGATATCTGATCTCGGTCAGGATCGGTGGTCTATGAAGGTACTCCATGAAGACGATGAACAAGCTGTTCACGGAAGCATATCCGTTCGGGTGTAGTTAAGATGGAGCAATCCTTAAAAGAGACAATACTTCCCTTATGTACTCATTGAACGGAAGAAGCGTCCCGGTCACGCATGCGTGGCGATTAAATGATGTATATCCCTCCGGCGGATTGTGTGGTCTATCATTCGGCCCCGGCAAAAATACGTCATCCAGTGACAGACCATGCCTCAAACATATTCTCCCCAACATATCTTCAGAAATACTGGATTGAACAGAATCCGATGGATTGGCAATAAAAGACGCATTGGGAAATTCGTCCGGGGCTGGACCGATGATCTCAGGTTCAATATCCGGAACCTCTAGTCTCGAAGTGACTGTACTTTGAATCTCCTGCTGCCGTGAACTTGAAGGTTCCATGACTAGCTAACTCATGAGAAACCATCGTTAGACGACAAAGGACCCATGCATTCCCCAGTGTAAAGTGAATGAATGTATGTTGTACAATGCCATGCATTACTTGAATAAATGTAGCAGAGTTAAGGAAATATGCAAACGACAAAGCTACGGAGTCCAGTTATAATGACCGTCATCGCTGACCATCATCACTAAACCGTTTATATGATGGAAATTGATTCGGATAGAAGTTGTTATGGTTCCATCGACGAGCTTCGAGAGGTGGTCAAGTATGCAGCTTAATTATCAAGTCCAAGTATGCAAGAATGAAGCTTGTCGGGATTATGCTTAGAAAATGTCAAACTTTGGTATCCATCATAGAGGGTTTCGAACCGATCATAGGAATCTCGTTCGAACCCATCATAGTACCGCTTCGAATCGATGTTCAAAGTGCCAAGTTCGAATCAATCAATGAAGGATGACTTCGAATCGATCCTTGGTTAGTTAGTTCGTATCGATCAGGAAAACCTCAACTTAACATCGATCACGTTCGAATCGATACCCTTCGTATCGGTCACAAAGAGGCAATTCATATCGATGTAAAGTTAAGGACTTCAAACCGATGGCTGATGGATTCGAGGTCCATCGATTCGAATGGACCCATCAAGATAGTCAATCGGTGCGAACTGCGTCACCCCCATAAGGTCATCCCAGGGATCGATATGAAATCCAAGAAAAAATGATGCCGCCATCATCGATTCGAACACGAGTCCCCAGATGGTTTCGAAGCTCCCCCAAACCAGATCTGGTTTTACCAATCACCAGAGTGGAAAATCGATGAAGAAGTGGTAGGTTTGAAATAGCTTTGCGGTTTGGATTCGAGGTTAATTACCTAATTTGAGTGTGGGATTCGAGGAATAAAGGATGTAAATCTTGATTGGTTCGAAGATGTGGCACAGTTCCTCTCTGAAGCTTCGAATCGATGCAAGAGCACAGTAAACGCAAGGAAAAAGTAAAAGTAAAAAGTGAAAAATGGCAAGGTCTCTTCTATTTATATAGAGCCATGAAGGCAACTGAGACGTTTCGCATCCAGTTAACTCGACCGGTCACAACCGGTCAATTAACATATCGGTTCGAAATCCGCCTTCGAATCCATGCGCTTGAAGCCTCATCGATACGAAGCGTATAGCAGAGCATCGAGTCGCATCGATGTGAAACACACAGTGGGCACATCAATTCGAAGCCCCTGTTCACAACTCCATCCACAACCTACCGATATGAACGACAATTTCATATCCATCATTTCCTATCGATACGAACTACTATTTCGTATCCATCCTTTCTCATCGGCACGAATGAACGTTTCGTACTCGTCCAAGCCATCAGTTCGAATGTCGGTTTCGTACCCATCATAGCATAAGCGTACTCCATCCATACGAATGTTGATCTCGAATCCATCTATGCTCATACCCATCGGTTCGAAATATTACATTCGCGCAACACAAATTCAATTCCTTCAACCTTCTATACCGGTTCAGGAGAGGATCGATACGAAGGGACTTTTCAAAACAACCATCAAGCGTTGTCTCAACTCAAATTTCCAAATCAGTTCAAGAGAGAATCGATACGAAATTCAATAGCAAACAAAACTGACAACGACTCGTGGACGCACGACGTTAACAAGGGTCAAACTAACATATGTGCATATATGTCGGACTAACATTCGATTTTAAACATTTACAGGGATCTAATACTCATCTTGTTACGAATGCAACAGCCAAAGGCTAAGCACTATTATACAACAATCAATCATATCAACGAAGGGATACAGCGATGCAGAGTACGAGTCTCAACAAAAGGGAACGATGATTGTTCAGAAAGAAATTGCAGCTATTCAAATCACGTCATGTTTCCACAAGATGTACTTTTGGGGGCAAATGTTATCCCGCTTTTTGGCAAAGCCGTGATACCAAAAGAACGATCGAAGACAAAGGACAGTTCGTCTCAAAGATTGGTCATACTTCTTTTCACCATGGATATCGCAGAATTTTGCCCAAGTCCAGATTGAGCTACAATTGATAGGACATGACAAGAAAGATCATAAAAGTCATCATCTCAAATTTCAAGTCAATATGAGTTCATACGCTCAAGTTATGATCGATTCAATTTAAAGGGAAAAGCACTGGTTTCGAATCCATCATTGTAGGTGTCTTCGAATCCATCATCGAACACTAATTCGAACCGATCACCTTCGTATCGATCAACTTCGAATCCATCGGAGTGTCTCAAATTCGACTCCATCAACTTCGAATCCATCGAGTTCGTATCGATGAACCTCGTATCCATCATAGAAACGCAAGTTCGTATCCATCAAGCATCGGCCGTCCGAACCCATCAATGAAGCCTTGTTCGAACCCATCAATGGAGCCTTGTTCGAACCCATCAGTAAAGCCTTGTTCGAACCCTTCAGTGAAGCTTCGTTCGAATCCACCAAGTCAACTATCCATAATGACGTGTCATCCATCGGTTCGAATGCGCCGAGATACATAGAGTCGAAGCGGTTAACTCGGAGTGAAGACCAGATCGATTCGAGGTTTGCGCTCCACATCATCACGAAGGCGCGTGCCACCATCGATTCGAAACCATCGATTCGAAGGGATGGTTTCGAACCAAACAGCCATGCAATGAATCCCATCTCGTATCCATCATATCTCTCAATCTACTGATCCAAATGCCATGAAATTTTCACAGAAGCTTGCATACATGTTGAAGAATGTCCACACCAAATTTCACCTCGATTGGATGATTTTATGATCGATTCGAATGGGGTTCGAATCGATGCCAAAGTGGGCCCAAATTTCATGAGGGCGGGCGCGTGGGCCCCCTCACGTTCCAGAAGTGGTCTCTCGAGTTTTCAGCGAAATATCAGCATCCCACACCTATAAATAGAGCCCCAGAGCCAACAGAAAAGGGATCTTTCGACTCTCAAGCGCCCAAACTCTGCCGAATCGAGATCTCCATCATCCTACATCATAACTTTGCTGTTGATTTCGAATTTCCAGTTGTAACTTGATGTTGATTGCTGTAACAACTTGTAATCATTGAAAGAGAATCGATAAAACTGCAAAAAAACTTCACAGTGGACGTAGGAAACACGCCGAACCACTATAAATCGCTTGTCTACGCATTTACTTTACTATTGATTGGAGTTTTGTTTAGATAATATTCGATTTGAATTTACATTCTTCATTATTATCTCTTCAACGACTCCCGAAGAGTGTTGTGACCAATTTTGGTGCAAACATTATCTCTTATCTGAATAATTCAACAGACAAACCTGGGCTGTCAATCTCTTCCTGATCAGCTCAATCTATGCTGATACTTCCAGAAATAATTAGACCAAAGCAAACCAGTTTCTGGATCATATCCATCAGAAAAGTTTTCCAAAATCCGTCGAACTCTAGAACACATGCTCTACTCCAAAGCAATAGCAAATCTGAATTTGCTTCCTTCCTTGCACAGCTGCTAACTCGCTTCCGTTGCACAACTCTGTTTCTGAAATAGATGAGAATACTGTTGACGAACACGAGTACAAACTTATCCACTATATCTGGAAAACTTTGTTCATCAAATTCATAACATCTGAGTGACACATCAGACTCGGTCACACAACCTTACTACAAAATCCAATTCAAAAACTAGATATGACCAAATCCAAATTTCAAAAATTCTAAGCTGCTACACCAACTCTCTCTTCCGGTTAACTACCAAAATCACTTCTGGAACTAAAACAACATGGAACTCAACCCCAGATGCAGACAAACTTCGGATTACTTCAATTGCTCCTACTTCCATATGAGAACTCTCTGTCTCAAACAAAAGATAGCCCAAGAAAAATTCCCAAACTAATCGCAAGTCACTTGTGCGATCCAACCTAGTTCGGATTCCAAAGAAACTGTCCTCTCTTTACCAATTAAAACAGCTTTAAGCTTTTCCAAACAAGGTTAACCCTCCAGAAAACATCACCACCTGCCCGGAATGCTGAAAGATGAACCACAAGATTTCTGAACCATCGGAGAAACAACCACACTGCTGCTTCCAATCTCTACCTCGGTGATACTGCGAAGCTAAAAGACCTTCTCGTCAGCACACCGAACACTTCGAGATGAAACTTCTACCACAGCTAACCAAGACTTCTAATCCAAAGGCTTCTCCGAAACCCAAAACTATCAACAAACCACACAAAAGACCCTCGACGTGGCAGACAATTACTCAAGAAATTCGGGCTCCAAACCAAACATCCACATCTCGCTCTTCTTAAGAAATGACAAATGAGACCATGCCGAAGCGAAGCAACTCATAGACCTTAGTCTCATATCCCAGAACAGTAAATCTCGATGCTAGAGATCCAGACAACTTCTACACAAACGAGTCTTCTCTGCGGCAGGTAAAGACTGCTCCTCAACTACTTCTAAAACTGCTCCAAGAGAAAACAACTTCAGAAAAATATCCAAGGATACTGCATCTCATCACGCAGTTATCAAGATATCATCACTTACTTCTGCACTTCCAACATATCCAAACTCAAGAATAATTCGCTCCTGGAGCGAAATCCAAACTTACATTTCAAAGATAAACTCCGAATCTTTAAAAAAATTCCTTCGGATATCAGAGAAATCCTTACTCCAAACTACAAATCTCACTCGAGACGATAATAGGTCTACAGTCTCGACAAATACACTTCCAACCTCAAACATATGGACCTCTTTCATCAGTGGTAGTCGTGTTACACACACACCACTACTCCATCTACCTCTAAAATTTACGTTGGAAAATTCGAACAGATAACCCAACCTATTAGGCAGATACAGATATATATATATAGTTATATATAAAAATTACAAGTACGCTCTCTCAAGAAAGACACCACTCCGGAGCCTAGGTATTCACTCAACCTAATTCTCTGATACCAACTAAGACGATCCGACTTCCTACCTCTAGGAAATCGCATCATCAATGCAGAAAGAAAGGGATAGAAGAAGAAAGAAAGAGAAAAAGAAAGACAACAACATCAGAGAACTCACAGCGGAACAAATAAAATATAATATTCACATAAAATATTACATAGTATCAT
This sequence comes from Allium cepa, assembly GCA_030765085.1. Classification (NCBI taxonomy): domain Eukaryota; kingdom Viridiplantae; phylum Streptophyta; class Magnoliopsida; order Asparagales; family Amaryllidaceae; genus Allium; species Allium cepa. The sequence goes on along the minus strand of CM060935.1, from coordinate 821,801,512 downwards.
ATTACATCAAAGTACACAACTTATACAATAGATATTAGACAGTTATAAACATCTGTCTAACTAAACATATCAAGTAATCATAAGATACAGTTACAACAAACACAGCGGAATCAATATATATCTACACGTCGAAGCCTCCTGCTCCATATCTCCTTCAAAATTCGTCAAGCAAACCTGAATCACTTGACTACTCATACATAATATGAGTACCCAAGAGTTTAATAAAACAGAAAATAAACACCCGGGTCAGACAGGGGTCTGGTGTGAGTAAACGGGTTAAATTGCTTAACTTTAGAAAAACCTTTGAAAAGAAAAGGTATCACGTAAGACTTCCCACACATAAACATGGAAAAGTTTTTACCTTATGCTAACCAAAACATTTGATAGGAAATCCAGTGATATTATAATAGTGTCTAGGGTTTTCAAAATAAAATACAGAAATAGCTGGAATGCTTACATCTCATGTTCCAACATAGTTGGGCACAATCAAAACCGTACAGGCACTTATTGGATTTTGGATTCCATCAATGGCAGGGCTACCGTGGTACCGCACGTCACAGTACGTGGCCTAGATCACTGTACCGAGGAGTACGCCCGCTCCCCTGCAACACAAGGCCGGAACCATTCCTTACTGAACAGTCCCGAACAAGACCACCCCGTAGTTGGCGCGACCAACCACACACTAAGCCGAAATAGAAAGGGACCTCTAGACAGGGGTAAATCTCACTCTCAAGAGGGGCTACCCACGAAGCCTTGCTGCACCTCCCCTGTTTTAGCCATTCCCGGTTGATGAGGCTTGAGGCTACGATTACCTTTATAGAACACATCTATCTTACAATGCTCATCGTCCACCTGACGATGTTCTGAAAGCATTCAATCCATACAAATTCGTTCCGGGTTCGAACGAAACCGAAGGCACTATCTCGTTGCTCTCATTATTGGAATCACCCTCAGAGTCAACGACCATAGCCCTTACACTCCAAATCACCATCTCGAATCTATAAGTACTATTCCGTCAAACTCATTACGGAATCACCCACAGAGTTATACTGACGTATAGCCCTTACACCTCGAGTCTTCACTAGCTCCACTTGGATTCACGACCTAACGTTTAATTGGAATCGATGTGGTTTTCGGATTCCAAATATGGAAACCCGATCCCAGTCTCACTGAAACCAAACGCCATTTTAATGTCCAAGTTGTACTTAAGGGTTTTAACAATTTAAACTCATATTCAAGGTGATATATAAACAGATAGATGAATCACATTATCACAATAGATAATTCATAACAACATTCATCTTCACAAAACAGCATATCATAGATACCCAAATCATCCATTATCAATCAATTACCCAATATCATCATCCAATATCAACCATCCAATATCAATCAATTATCCAACATCGATCAATCAATAACAATCAATCATCCATCAACAGAATTGATCAACTCTAAATCAATTGGATTAACCTTAAATCCTTCTTCATTTATTAATTCCAAATAAATAAGTAAATCATCTCTAATGATCTTCCCAAATTAATCTTCCTTGATTAATTATACTTTAATTACATTCAAGTAATTATCCTTAACCATATTCAGTAATTAACCTTTAATTACTATCATTAATTACAATAATTAATGATCATTCCTTTACTTCTATTAATTAACTATAATTAATTGCATGAAACCTCAATTAATTACAATTAATTAATCACACATAAATTAAATCACTTATACTAATCAACCTTGATTAATATCATTAATTATATTAATTAACGATTCTCATTAACTAATAATTCTCTTTAATTAAATAATTAACTTGTAATTAATCAACTCATTAATCATAATTAGTAATTAACAATTTGTAATTACTTACCTTAGTTAATTAACTTCTTAATTAATTATATTAGTCTTTGATTAATTAATCTAAATGAATAAATCTTTAACTACTTCATTAAGTAATAATTAATCGATTTAAATTAGCAATTAATCTTTAATTAATTACTTTATTAATTAATTACAAATTTTAATTAATTACCCTTAGTAATTAATCTTAAATTAATCGCCTTCATAAATTAATTAATCACATTAATTAATTAACTAAATTAATTAAGTAATTAACTCTTAATTACTTACATTAGTAATTATTTCTAATTACTTTATTAATAAATCTTGATTGCTTCCTTATTTAATTACTTTAATAAGTAATTAGTTCCATTATTAAATAATCCTTAATCCTTTAATTAATTAATTACTTCATAATTAATTAACTTCAACAATTATATTAATCAGTTCCTTAATTGATAACATTAAGTGATTCCATTAATCACTTCCATTTAATTACTCCCATGACTATTTATCATTAATTACTTTCATAAGTAATTTCCATTCTTAATTACATTCAATAATTGACCATTAATTACTTCATTAAGTAATTACACTTAATTAATATATAATTAGGTGATTATTTAAAATTAAATAAATAATTAACTAATTATTTAAAATTAATTAAACAATTAATTAATTAACTCCTAATATTAAAGAAAATCTTTAATAAATTAAGAAAACCATAAATCTTAATCAAACTTAACTTATTAACAAACAAGTATTCTTAAGTTAATTATCCAAATAATTTAACCTTATTTATTTCCATAAATAAATTATTTGAATTATTTAAATCTTATTTATTCAAAGACAAGTTATTAAACTTGGTTTGCAAAATCATAATAATAATCTTACTTGAATAAAAAGCATTTATAAATCATTTCCAAATTTAAAAACACTTTAAATTATCAAATTTTAAACTTATTTAATTCGATATAAATTGAAAATTCTGTTATTAAAACATTGCTTCAAAACTTTAACTTAAATCTTTGATTTAATATTTAAATTCAAATTTCTCTTTTAAATTTGAATTTTAAACTTAATTAAGGTAATTATTTATAAATCAAACATCTTAAAACATTTTTAAATTTAAATATAAATTAAAATTTCACTTTTAAACGTTTGGTTTGCCCTCACTTTTAAACGACAAGTTTAATTTTATAAACTTGTTTATTCCATAATGCTTGATTCCTAAATTATTCAACTCAAGTTTATAATGCAACTTAGAATTATATCTACTACCAGAACAGCAACCCAAAAACCCGAAGCAAACAATGATTCCACCCGAGACAACACCGAAGCAACCCAAACCCCAAAAATCTTCGAGTCAATCACGCGAATATCCCTAGAGCTTCTTCGAGTTCCAATCATCTTCCACAAACGAAATACTCCAGTGCATATGGATGTGCACGGTGTACATGCGCCACCTCATACGGCTGTACTTGGTCGTCGCGATGATCCCCTACAACCATAAATTCACACGCGAACCAAAATCCAAACCCAGATTCGAGCCAACAACATGCGACCAAAAATTCGATCAAGCGCTCAAAAAAACTGCAGCTGTCACTACCCAAAAACCACCCACGGCCGATCATCACGTCGCCGTTCAACCTCGCTGACCCCACCATCGAAGCGCCATGCTTCGCCGAACAATACCATCACCTTGCGACACACTCTGGTTCACATACCAAGCTATGATTTACCTTCACAGCCAAGCCGAAAACAAAGTACCTAAAACCCTAGTTTCTTCAAAGTCGAACGATTCACTCAATAGAAAAATTCAATCGTATTTTTCCTATAATCTATAACATACATGCTAGCTACGATCCAAGAATCAACTCAAATTATTAGGTATAACATCCACAGTTCATAAAAATCCCTAAATTCTTCAACCCAAAGATTCAACTTAAATACACAATTAAAAATTGTGATACCAACTCTAAAAATCATAACTTTCCTATTGTAATTCAGTTATACGTTCAAATCTAGAATTTGAAATTATCAATTTTTGCCCAAATTTTGATTGTCACTGTAAATTTGAAAAATATGAATAGCTAATTCATTTAAAATCCTGTAACTATTTTTAGATGATAAATCATTGGATTACAAACAATTTTCATTTACAAATCACAGTCCAATTTGTATTCAAAATCAAGTTATTGATTTTAAAAAGAAGAAACAAACCTGTATAACAATAGTACACATATACAGGCATTCACTATATATTTTTTATTTTACAAACATACATTCATGTAGACTAAAATGCATTATCAAACTCAAATCCATTTGCATGCAACACTCAATCAAAAATTAAATCAAAACTATTTTTAAAATATAATTTACTCACCTCTTCATTTTGTAGAAACAGGTTAAACTTCCCTGGCCTTTGAATAAAAATATGAAAAAGCTTGAATGCATGCCTTAAATTTTGATGCTTTAAAACTTGCTGATGAACTGAATCCTTATGCATGTTGTTGAACGTTCCTTAGAAATGCAGATTGAAATTGAACTTCAATTTACAGATTGAAATTCCAGCAGATTTTGATTTGTAGGTTTGAAGCTTTGAAGTTGCAGACTTTAATTTAAATTCAGATTTGATTTCAATTTCAGGGTTTTTGAAGAGTAATTTACCGATTGCCATTAGAATTAAGAAAAGAAATGTAAACAAAGAAAAAGTGTTTTTAAAAGAAAACTAATATTTTTTTCTTAAAAATATTTATCAAAAATAAAAATTATAAGTTGCCACTTGTCTTCAACCATTTACATATGTCATATTAATTAGCTTAATAGTTTTACATGTGTTTTAACATGTTTACACATGTCTCAAGCAATTTTAATTAATTTTTTTCTTAATTTAAATGTGAATATAAATTTACCTTTAAAAGAGAATATTATAAAATTAGTTAAAATACAAATGAATTGCTTATACATGTATTCACAAATCTAAAACTTTTCTCTATATACATTTATAACCATTTTTAATTTAAGCATTTTAAAGGAAACAGAACAAAGCTTGTTTAAATTCTTTTTAAACAATCATATTTGAAAATACATAACAAATCTTTATATTTTAAAACAAATGAATAAATCTTTAAATTAACTTTTGAAAACATTGATCCTAAAACAAAGCTTCAATCTACAATATTCATACATTATAAATTATCAATTGATTTAATTAAATTTCAAAACCATACCAAACTATAACATATACAAATATATATATGACAATTTGAAAATTTATCTTTAATTTAAAACAAAAGATCTTCTATTCACAATATATATCAAAAAAAATATTATAAACAGAAAAAAATTTGATTAGCTTTGAAAAATAAATCTTATCAATATTTTAAATTGTCAGAAAGATATTGATCACTATTATCAGATTAAATATTTATTAACCTTTAAAAAAATTATCAGTTTAAATTAAAATTATAAAGAAAAATTATCAAACCAGTTAAATTATTTATACAGATTATTAAATTTATATTGCCCAAAATTTCGGGTCGTTACACGCACGAGTCTCGAAGAAAGGAAAAAGGAAAGGATGTGGGGAAAACGCTCCACATCCATGAACCCTCCGAATAGCAACTATAGAGCTGCCCCTGGCTTGGGGACCATAGCCGATTCGACAAGACTTTGGACCCTAGAAGAAGAAGAACTTAGGGTAGGATCAGGCAGCACGGCAAAATTGACGGTGTATGTCCCAGTCTGTATGGATGACTCGACGCGGGTCCTGAAGATTGGGTCGCACCTTGGAAACAAGATGCGATCGGAACTAAACAAATTCCTACGTGCCAATTTGGATGTGTTTGCTTGGATGCACTCCAATATATGTGGGGTGTCACCTGAAATTGCCTGCCATGTGCTAAATATTAACCCTAAATTTACACCTGTAAAGCAGAAAAGGCGCAGCTTGGTCCCTGAATGGTCCAAGGCACCGAAGGAGGAAGTAGATAAACTAATGGCCAATAGCTTCATCCGAGATGCAGCATTCTCTGAATGGGTATCAAATCTGATCCTAGTCAAGAAGTCTAATGGAAAATGGTGAACCTATATTGATTTATTGGACCTCAATAATGCATGTCCGAAGGATAGCTTCCCTCTCCCTAGAATTGATCAGCTGGTGGACGATACAGCGGGACATGAACTATTGTCATTTATGGATGCGTACTCGGGCTATAACCAGATCCTGATGCATGAACCAGACTAAGAGAACATTAGCTTCATCACTAATCTGGGACTGTACTATTACCGAGTAATGCCATCCGGTTTGAAAAATGCAGGGGCAATGTACCAAAGGCTAGTGAATACTATGTTCAAATGCAAGATTGGGAAGACCATAGAAGTTTACATGGACGATATGCTAGTCAAATCTCGGGTAGCTGCCAACCATCTTGACAACCTCGCTGAAATGTTTGAAATACTTCGGAAGTATGGAATGAAACTTAATTCACTCAAATTCCATTTTGGAGTAGCCATTGGGAAATTCTTGGGATTCATAGTAAGCGCTTAGGGACATCGAAGCGAATCCAGAACAAATAACAGTGTTACGGGAAGTCCAAGCCCTAAAAAAAAGAAGGAACCTCAAAGCTTGAATGGGAAGGTCGCAGCACTGAGTCGATTCATCTCTAAAGCTACAGATAAGTGCATACCGTTCTTCAATGCATTGAAGAAAGGATGGAAAAATGTCAAATGGAGTGAAGCTCGCCAGAAAGCTTTCGAGGAATTGCTACGACACATGGAAGCTCCCTCGATCTTATCAAAGTTTATGGACGGAGATTACCTATTCATCTATTTAGCGGTCTCCCCGCATGCACTAAGCGCAACTCTCGTGCAGGAAGAAGTGAGAATCCGGCGACCTATATACTATGTTAGCAAATGATTCACTGGAGTTGAGAAGAATTACCCAAAACTAGAGAAGCAAGCATGTTGCCTTTTGATTACTTCCCTAAAGTTATGACCATACTTCCAGGCTCTTCTAATTAAAGTATTGACTGACCAACCCCTGAAGTAAGTTTTATACCGACCAAAAACTTCCGAATGGCTACTCAAGTGGATTATACAGCTGAGCCAATACATGTCACACACCACCCAAGGGAAGCAATCAATAGGCAAGCATTTGTTGACTTCATTGCTGAATTTACTATCATAAAGATAAGGAGGAAGTTATATCGAAAATGGACACACACTAGAAGGCTTTTGTTGATGTCTCATCAAACAAATTCTATGCGGGAACGGGGGTAGTATTCGAAACCCCCGAGGGGAAAGCCATTAACTATGCTTTGCACCTAGAATTCCCAGCAACAAATAACGAAACAGAACACGAAGCACTAATCGCAGGGTTGAAGGTTGTGAAGGAACTCAAAATAAATTCTATCCACATATTCAGTAGCTCCCAATTGGTCATGTGTCAGGTAAAAGGGGTGTACCAGGCGCGTGGTGAAAATCTTGCCCTGTATCTGTCCAAAGTGTAAGAGCTACTAAGCGACGTCGAGCACTACACTATAACTTACACATCACGAGAGCAAAACACCAAGGCAGGTTATCTGGCTAAACTAGCAAGCTCTGGCGATGCCCAATCATTAGGGTTGGTCCCAGTGGAAACTCTAACCACCCAAGCATAGACGAAATGAATGTAGAATGGATTTTAACCTGACATATGGATGACACAAATAAAAGACTATATACTTGCAGAAAACCTTCCAACTAACCGAAATCAATGGAAGAAGCTCCTCCGAAAGGCGCCGTGGTTCAGGATACAGGACAAAGTACTCTATCGAAGGGGATTCTCAACCCCTCTTCTTAGGTGTGTGACCAATGATGAAGCACGATGAATCCTGAAGGAAGTACACCACACTGGGTGGCAAACACTGGCATAGAAAGTCCTTTGATATGGGTGGTTCTAGCCAACAATAAATCGTGATGTCGTCGATTATGCCAGAAGATGCGATCGATGTCAAAGGTTCAGCAAAATTAAGAGAACTCCTTCAACGGAGCTGACGTAGATGGTTAGCCCATAACCATTTATGATATGGAGGATCAATTTGATTGGCGCCCTTCCGATAGCAAAAGGATGAGCCAAATATGCTATAGTTCTTGTAGATTATTTCATAAAATAGTCTCGCTGGCCACCATAACCACAAAGAAAGTTATTAACTTCATTACTAAAAACATATTTACAGGCTTAAGGTACCGCAAAAGATCATCATTGACAATGAAACCCAATTTGAAAGTGTCAAATTCAAAGACTTCTGCCGGTGCTTCCAAATTGAAAAAAGCTTTTCCACGGTTGCTCATCCGTAGGCAAACAAGCAAGTGGAAGCAATAAATAAGATCATCAAGTCCACTATCTAAAAAGAGACTAGTGAAAGCAAAAGGAAACTGGGTTGAGGAACTTCCACTCGCACTGTAGGCTTACAGAACTACACACAAATTAGCAACTGGCCACACTTCATTCGCATTAGCATATGGTTCAGAAGCAATGATTCCTGTTGAATTAGAAGTCCCCTCCCACCGAAGGTAGAATTTTAATCAAGCACAAAAAGAACAACTCCTCTTCGAATCGCTAGATATGGTCGATGAAAAAAGAGAAGAAGCAGAGTTTAGAACTACTGCCCACCAAAAAAAGGATTGCATAGTACTTCAACTCCAAAGTTCATAGTCAGACCTTTGAAGTTGGAGATCTTATGCTCAAGCGAGTTTACCCTATTCCAGGGGCCTTCACACCGAATTGGAAAGGACCATATGTCATCAATCAAAAGCTCAGGGACGGGACTTTCAAGGTGACAACCGTTGACGGGATCGTAATTCTCAGAGCCTAGAATAGCGAATTGCTCCACCGTTATTTCATTTAAAAAAGTATTTTTTATTTTCTTTCAAGTAAATAAGCCATCCCGGAAATGCCATAGGCGTTATAAATAGGCAAAGAATCTGTCATGCTCTCCTCAATAAATGTTGTTCTTGAACCAACCAAATTGCATTCCTAATAAAACTCCTCGTGTCGCCCGAAGATAGGAAACACCAAGGAGCACCAAAATAAAAACACCTCGTGTTTCCCGAAGATAGGCAACACCAAAGATTATTAAAATCTAAACTCTTTGTGTTGCCCGAAGATAGGAAACACCAAGGAAAATCAAAACTCCTCGTGTTGCCCGAAGATAGGCAACATTGAGGAGCACCAAAATCAAAACTCCTCATGCTACCCGAAGATAGGCAACACCGAAGAGCACCAAAACTCCTCATATTGCTAAAGATAGAAAACATCGAGAAGCCCTAAAATCACAACTCCTTGTGTTGCTTGTAGATATGCAACATCGAGGAGTTCCAAAATCGCAACTCCTCGTGTTGCCCGAAGATAGGTAACATCAAGGAAAATCAAAACTCCTCTTATTGACCGAAGATTTTCAACATCGAGGAACACCAAAATCAAAATTCCTCATGTTGCTTGAAGATTAGAAACACTGATGAGCACCAATACTAAAACTTTTTGTGTTGCCCGAAGATAGGCAATATGTAGGAGCCCCAAAATCACAACTCCTCGTGTCGTCAGAAGATAGGCAACATCAAGGAGCTCCAAAATCACAACTCCTCATGTTGCCTGAAGATATGTACCTCCAAGAAAAATCAAAACTTATTGTGTTCCCCGAAGATAGGAAACATTAAGGAACGCCAAAACCAAAACTCCTTGTCTTGTGTTGCCCGAAGATAGGCCACACCAAGGAGCACTAAAACTAAAACTCCTTGTATTGCCCGAAGATAGGAAACATCGAGGAGCCTCAAAATCATAACTCCTCATGTGGCACAAAGATAGGAAACACCAAGGAAAATCAAAAATCCTCGTGTTACCCGAAGATAGGCAACATTGAGGAGCACCGAAATCAAAACTCCTCGTGTTGCCCGAAGATAGACAACACCGAGGAGCACCAAAACCGAAACTCTTCGGTTGCCTGAAAATAGGTAACATCAAAGAGCCTCAAAATAACAACTCCTCGTGTTTCCCTAAGATAGGCAACCCCATGAAGCACCGAAATGACAACTCCCTATGTTGCTCGAAGATAGGCAACACTGAGAAAAAAGAAATGTCGCGCATCTCATGAGCCATGCACCATAATTCTAACTCCTTGCATTGCCCGGAGATAGGCAACGCCAAGGACGATTAGAAACTGCATACATGTAGTCAGGAATAATGAGTGCAACCCAGACAAAATTAGCGCTAGAAGGAGGGCACTCAATGATCGATAATACATACCCATGCGCGAATGCGTATTCATCTGAATGTCACCAAAAAATGAGATTGCATGCTAAAATCGCAATATCTCCAAAAAAATAGAATCAAGTTGTAACTTAGCCAATTTTTTTAATAAAGATTAGTTGAACCATAAGTTATCAGCAACTTGAAAGTGGTTTGAATGAACAGCCCCATGAACTAGGTGGGCATACACCTGCACTAAGACAAAATCAAACCAATACAATAAGTTCACAGGTTATGCCACTTCGAATAATCACAAGTTCTCATATTCTATCTCAAAGTTTTATTAGCTCCCAAACAAAAATTTCTAAGTTTAGGAAAAAAATTAAGCCAAAATTCTCTAAGTGCTGTCAAACTCTAAATTTCGTTACTTTGAATGAGGGACTTTGGCTATAGCCACAGAACTAAAAATGAAACTAGCACAAGTACATAGAGCATATACGAATAGATAGATAGAAATACAGCCAAAATATCATTGTATTGCTTATGATTTTCTGTATAAAAGATCAAAATGTGAAGGTCGTACCCACACAACAACGGCCAACAAAGAGAAAATGCGGACTCTACGGTAAGGATGCAAAGGGTAGGCTCTGCACTTGAACAAAATGATTCAAAATGAAACAAATACAAGTCAGTCTTCTTGTAAGCTGTTGGACAAAATCAAGTCCATCCTCATGCTAACTGCTGACCGCTTCTTGCCACATCTTCCCTTTCCACCTATGGTTGGAGTTTCTGCTTCTTTTTGGGAGAGGTGTCACGGCCAGTAATGTCAACGTGCACTTCGATGGCAATCTCCTCCTCCTCCAAATGTTTTTCAGAAGAGCTTCCTTTTCCTTTGCATTTTCATGACTTTCGAAAGCCCTTCAAAGCTTCGAATGCTTCCACCTTTTCCTTCTTGATGGCAAACAAATCATGCTGAGCCTTCTACGGCTGCTCCGTTTGTGTCTCCTGTTCCTTAGCCTTTGTTGTAGTTATATCACCTTCCAAAGAAGCTGAAGGTTTGTCCAAGCCATGAAGCGCCGCTATTTTCTCGACTTTTGGCCCCGGTTGTGAACTAGACATGGATGTGGGAACTGAAGCAGGAACGGACACAATCTTAGAGGATGTGAAAATGGCAGTAGGCGTAGGCACCGAAGTAGTTAGCACATCAACAGGAAAAGTGGATGGATCTATAAGATCAAAAAGGAAAGAATTAAACTCCTCTTGATCCTGTGGCGTAAGATGGAGAGTCCCAAATTCGGAAGAAGCATGGACGTTGCCTGCACCAAGGGAAGGATCATGAATAGCGACTTCGAACTCACCATCATCGCCTTCTTTTGAGGGCTCCACCACATGAGTAATAATATCAACTCTAGAACTCGTCGGTTGGTCATAGAGCTGCTCCGACGGTCTGCCTGCTCCGACAGTCTTCCTTTATGAGCACGTCAAAATTGACAAAAACATCCTTGAAATATCCGAACTTTTCTCTAACATCCTTACTTGGAGAATCGTGAGGTCTTCCAGTTTCAGGGGCTTCGCCTTTTCCGCTTACATCGGAAGGAGGTGGGCTCGGGAGATCGGGACTCATTACCAAAGTCTCATCGGAAGACTCAGAGTCTTCACCTTATGTTTTTGACGAGAAGTAATCGCTGGTGGTAGACTTGTCACTACTACTCTTGAACTCTCCTTCTTCTTTTTCTCAGTCTATTACGGTTTTGCCTTCTCTTTTCGTGAACTCCTCTTTTGTTTCCTCCAGGATCGGAGGCATTCTAACTAAATCACTCAGTCCAGTAGTAGCAGTGTCTCCCTCCTCGCGGGCCTTGTCGGGTGATCCTCTAGACATGCTACCTCTCTCTTGACCTTCCTCGGAACCGTGGGATGAAGAAGAGGACCTTGTGAGAACCCTAGATCAGCCAAGAGAGGGAGTTTCAATCAAAATGATGGATTTACCTGGAGCTAACAATCCGTATAGATGCTTGTTCTCATCGGTCGGTAAAAGTTTAATGCACCTCTCTTTGGCGTCAATAGCCTTTAAAGTTTGGCAAACTTCATCAAGCATAACATCTCTATTCGGCCTTGGGATAACTTCAAGAGAAGTATAGTCAGTTAGAAACTCCATTGCAATGCCTCGGAGCTCAATAAACATAAAAGAAAAGCTTAACCCTTGTCGTCCATCGACGGTTGAACACCTCGGGCATATAACGAAAAAGTACCGCGTCTTGAACTATGATAAGTTGCTTTGCAAGCATAAGATGATCTTTTGATTCCTTTAGGCCTCGATTATAATTAAAGAGGGACAATCGTCTCTCCTCTTGAATGGCAGAAAATACCGCAACTCATTGAAACTTGGAGCACGGTTGAACGTCCACATGAAAGGGATGTCCAAGCAAGTAAGGATGGCGTAGCCATTCAGTTGAAGATGGAATGGGGAAATTCCCATGTTTGAGAGCATCTCACATAGAAAATCGTTGAAGGGAGGAATGGCTCCGTTCAGACACATATATTGGTGACAAGCAGTGAACCTAGAAGGGAGCATATGAGGGAATTAGTCTTTCGTAGGCAGACGCACGTCCTCTTCAAGAATTCCATGATGTGCATATATATTATGAAGAACTTTGGTGGAAACCATTGACAAAGTTCTTTTAGGTGGATTAAGCAGGACTCGAAAGTTGGGAGGCACGCGGTCCACGATAGGCACAACCGAAACTAATTGACTGCACTGGGCTTGCGAGGTGGATGATGATTCAGCTTCAGAGAGTGCCAGGCTTCGCCCGGTTGACTTATGGCGTGTAGATGGCTGCTTCATTCTATATAACAGAACTCGCATCTGAAAACGGTTAGGTAAACCTATCCTAAATTCATAAGTCTCCTCTATCATACTTGAATTACGAAGAGACATTAACTTGTAATCGACACTATCGTATTTCGAGTACGAATTGGGGCAAGTGCAGTGTGCTATCTATATGGGATAGACTTGGTGCTCTATGCACTGCAAACACACTATCCCATGTAGATAGTTTGCTCATAGTAGAAGAAGAAGAAAAGAACTTCCCATGTCAATTCGTTTTTCATTTTTATGTCTACTTTTTATGCACTTATCCATTTTCAATCAATGATCGATAATGGATCCATTGTCCAAAGCAACATGGAAAACTCTTCTCCTCATAGGAACGCGGAATGTGCAACGAGTGAACAAGATAAGTCCAAATCCTTGGAAGAAACCAAGATCGACTAGTGATATACATCACAAACGAAAACTCGTCATCAAGTCGATATGCCAATATGATAATTAGCAAACCAACTAAGCAAACCCACCTCAAATTGGTTTCTAAAGCAGGGGAAGAATCAAGAGTTGAATTAAACGAGCTACAGAACAGGTCGGCAGCGAGCTTAGGTCAAGTCGGCAGTAGAGTGAGGTCGGTGGCAAACTAATGGTGAACTAGTGTTTCGATCGTGGCAGCAACTGAGAACTAGGCCTTAACATTGGATCCAATGAAGCGAATTGAATCAGGAGGAGCTAAAGGATTCAACGATTTCAGAGGGTAGACTTGGATCAGATCGCCAAGGGCTTCACGTGAAAGAGAGCTAGGTCACACAAAAGAAAGTTCGAATGGGATTGTAAAAGTGTCGGTTCGCATATTAATAGGCAAGAAAAAAGGAAATTTTTTTGTTATGTAATAAAGTCACTAGCGACCCAACCCAAAGTGGATCACTAGCGACCTGATCCAACTCTCAAAAAGTTAGGTAGCTAGCGCCCTATCCCTCTCAGGTCGCTAGCGACCCAAAAAAATGAAATGATGTGAAAATAGAAATAAAAGAAAAGAAGAGAAAAGGAGGAAAATAACCTTCTCCTACTTTTCTCGAACTCGACCTTTCACAACTATTCATCAATCTAAGGCATGCCGGGAAGCTACAAGCGAAAATGTAATGCATTGTGGTAAGCATAAGCAATTGGAACCAAAGAAAAACGACCAACGACGTTGGGCTAATGCAGTCGTAGAGACCTAGTGCAATCATTTGGAAATCAATAGGTTGATATTGAAAGCGATAACTTCTAGAGCATGCCTTGTTTACAACGAAGACATACTTTAGGGGGCAAATGTTATTCGGGTTTTTAACCTAACAGAAACCAGTATAATATAGAACAACCTTGTGTAGACAGTATAGTTCAGGACTTAACCAGAAAAGCTAAGACAAGGAGTCGATAAAAGCTAGGCTATATGACTAAAACAACGACTGGGATCAACAAGGTCGGGAGATCAGAATTCTTTTAGTTAATCAGTAGCCGAACGTGAACAGCTAGAGGATCTCCATCAAAACGTAACAACTATGATAAAAGGTCATGGAAACATCTCCAATTCCAGACTTAAGAAAAATAATAAGTCCTTAGATCATCAGCGACCCATGTCTCTCCTCAAACCTTCAAACAAACAAGCTGTGGAACACTACAAAAAGCAGGACATTTGCCTGCAAAACGAACCAAGTCTATGGTTCGGCCATAGGTCACAGCGACCCATGGGTTTGACTCATTTTGCAAGCCAAAGTCTCCTAGGTCGTCTATCACCTACCTACGAGCTGATGAAGATTGGTGCAATGGCCCGTTTTCCCATACCCTTTGAATCGATAATAAACCATACATGTCCAACTCAAATTGTACGAAAAGACGGATCTTTAAGGGTGATAAAGAAAAGTAGACAGAACAGAATCTCTTACGAATGGAATAACATATAATATTCAACAAATATTTTTACAGCAGAAAACTTTTAAATACATATATCAGAGTCTAACCTAAATTCAGCTTGGACAGTTATAAAACCTGCCCTTACAAATGCTGACAAACATCAAACAAAATTCACTAAGTACAGCGGATAATAGAATATGTCCATATGTCGATGAATATCTCCAACACTCCTTTGGAAACTCCAACCATCTTCGACTAAACCTGAAACTACTCGGATCTAGCCCGAGTATTGAAAATACCCGGATCAGGCTTGATAAACCAGCGTGAGAAAAACTCAATAATAAATGACAGTGTCATATATTAGCCTTTGGATAAAAATCCTTTGAAAAGAAAGAGTATCTCGTAAGATAAGTCCATACATAAACACGGACATGTTTTTACCTTACGATAACTAAAACACTTTTATATCAAAACCTTTGATATTATTTCTAATGACATTCTTTGAAAACATTTGCAAATAAACTTATTAATCTTAGCCGAAATTGTTACATTGATTAAATTCCAGCATACTAGGCTCTACAAACAAAACCATAGGTTCTTATTGGAGAATGGATTTCCATACAAATGGCCAGGCGCAGGATCTACCTTCTGAAAGGGGTACAGCTCTAGATGGATGTCCCAAGGATCATCACAAAGGATCCTTTACCAAAACAAGACCGGCCCACCTTTATAACTAGATGGTACCGAATATGACATCCTCCGATCGTTACCGACCTTTATCGAGGGCCCTCTAGCATACACCACATTAATTTACACCCCGATGTTATAGTGGGAAGAAATATATCTAGAAGAGGATGACCATATCCTAATTGGGAATGACCCACTTAGCCTTGCCGCATCTAATCTTGTTTCGATCATTTACGGTTTAATAAGGCTTGAGGCAAACGATTACCTTTTCTCACAGCACATATCACATCTTTGAATGCCACATTGCCATTTCCGTTTAACTACTAATTGCGTTCCACAAAAATACAACCCTTGAGCTCTTATGTCTCAAGGAGGGTGTTAAGCTAAGAGAAGTTGCCTTCTCCGCCATCACTGATGTACGTTTTAAAAACCAATGTACGTAATCATTAGAAATGCAATATCAGATAAACGTCCATACAAGTTATCCAGGAATAGGACAAACCGAAGGCGCTTTCCTCGGCCATTACTTGGCGAGAAGCCCTTGCAATTCGCAAAATCTCCATCACGAAAAGACCACTGCTATAAATAACTCTATAATGGGGGCCAACCAGAGCATGTTCAACAAGCAGTCTTCACGCTAGGAAGATCCATGGTCTTCAATCACCATCTTCAACATGTCTTCACGTTCGAACGTATACATTTGTTCGAAGTGGTTTTCGGACAGGAATTAACCAAATCCGACTCCGATTCCTTCGAAATCCAATTATCGATAAAAGTGAATATGAGTATATAGGATTTATTAAGTCTCTTTTCACTTTAATTCTTTTTGGATGATTTCGAAATCTCTTTCTTTTAACTTAAGATAACTCTAAGTAATTCATTCTTTTGCTTTTGGAAAATATCTCAAATTTCCTTACTTAATTCTTGATCCAAATTCCTTAACTTTTAAGCGGGTCAAAAACAATGTTACTGAAAACATCGTTTACGACAAACCCTAAATCAATCTTAGCAAACATTTTTGAGTCAACAGGATCATAGAAATCATTCATTTTGGAAATTGCTTAACTTTTGAATAATACCAATCTTCTTTTATTTTGGAAAACTTAACAGAATCTTTTTTTTTATTTAAGAGCATCTAGGCTTTCCTTTCGATCTGTTCCACCCCTCGCCTAAGAAAATAAAACATAGGCCAGGTAAGTTCAGGGCACTGGTTGCTCCATCCCTAACCTTAGTTAAACACCCTGTTTTATCTTCCCAGATCTCACATGCGGGACAAATGTACTAATCGTTTCCGCATACTCAGATTTCCAACTTTATTTTGGAATTGCTAATAAGTATTCCAAATTATCTTTCAAAACGCTTAATTATCCTTTTTAAAATATTCACAATTGATCCTGGGAAACATCATTACATTTAAACTCATATTCCAAAAGTTATAGAATTCACAGCATAAAAGTGCACGGAAAGTATCGTATAAGCTTATTTGATTAAAACAACTTTTAAACATTCGATAAATCATATTTTCCAATCCAAATCTCTTTTAAATCATATAAATAGATTTATCAAATTTATTTCATATTTTTCCATAATTAAAAACGCTCATTTAAATAGATTTCCTGTTACGGTCACTAAACCGCACTAGCGCGATATTTCTGGAAAATTAATTTGAACTTATTTCGAAATCTACTTATCGAAACTTTGATTTTCTTTCTTCTTTTAGAAGATATGGATATAATAGTTCGGAATATTCTTATCTCGAAGAATTCCGAGCCATATTTCACTCTATACATTCATTTGAACTTTTTGGCGCGAAATCGCGAACTACTGTTGCGCGACGCGTCTAGTTTTAACTTATTTTTCAATATTTGAAATAATCTATTCAAATTGGATTTCAACACTTATAAAATCATTACAAATCATTTTAAAATCAATAATTTCACTTTTTAAAGTATTTAAAATATATTTTCACTATTGCCACATTATAATATTATTATATTCTCATTATTTCAATATTAAATTTTAAATTCCAATTTCAATTCAATTTCAATTCTAACTTCAAATTAAACACATTTAAAACTTAGATTTAAGTCTAATTTCAATTTAAGCTTCCATTCAACCTTAAACTAAACTTCACTTTTTCAAAATCGATTTCAATTTCAATTTCACTATTCATCTTAATTTCAATTTCTAATTAACTATCCTTTTCAAATCCTTTTCACTTCAAATTTCAAATTCTCTTTAATTTTAATTTTAATTTCACTTCTAAATGAAAAGAGACTTATTTTTCCACAATATCTCATATTACTAAAATATGGTCTTTTTAAACAAAGGGATTACCAAATTAATAGAAATTTGATGTCTAAATTATCTTCATAACCATACAATAATCATATAACATTAACATATTCAATACGGTAAATGTCATAACATTACTACGGATTATCCAACATATTCAAACAATCAACCAAACATCCATATCACCAAATAGTGATTATCTAACATAAAAATTAAGCATGATAATCAATATAATTTAAAAGCGGTGAGAATTTCTCACCTTCATATCCACTCCTCAAACTTTAACATAAGATTTCCATCTCTCGCTATCGTGCTATTTCCAACGCCTTGCCTTTTGCCGTTTCCTTTCCGAATGCTTTTGTTTTCCTTTTCTTTTTCTTTCCTTCTCTCTCTCACTTTTTTTTTAATATATGGAAGAGAAAAGGGGGTACGGACTTGGTATGGAGGAGGGTATGGGGTGTGTGGTGCTCGGCCTAGGGGTGTAGGGAGGTGGGTACGGCTTTGTGGAGGTGGGTATGGGTGTGTAGGGCTCGGCCATGGGTGTAAGAGGTGGGTAGGTGGAAGCCGGGCTTGGTTTTGGTGGTGAAAAGTGATGGTGTGGTGATGTGGAGGTGATAGCTTGAAGGTAGAAGAGAATGGAGGTGGAAGAGAGGTTGGATGCCATGGAAATGGAGGTGAAGAAGAAGGAGAAAGTGAAGAAGAAGAAGGAAGGAATGAAATGTGAGAAAGTGGAAGGTATGGATGCTTATTTATATTTGAGCTTTGGATGGCAAATGACTAAAATACCCTTCTCTACTTTTTGACTTTTTAACTACCTTTCTACTCTTGATTTAATCCTTTAAGGACATGCATTTAAGAAAGGAAAGGATGGCTCATTAATGTGATTTGAATTTGTGAAATGATTACTCTCTTTTTTCTTAAACTTTGTGTTAAAAAGAAAGAAGGCTTTTTCTTGATTTGATTTGCATTAATGGTGGAAATGATGTTTACCTCTTTTTCTTACACTTTAAAATGTTAAAATAACATTTCCTCCTTTTCTATAAGTGATATGACTTAAGCATTAATGGTGATGGAAAGTATGTGTAAGGAGATGAATGGTGATGGTAAGTTTGCTTTTTTTATTACTTAACTTTTAAGTATGCTTATTTAATTATTTTATGAAAATATCTTAGATATTTTGTTATCTTTTGATGTGACTAATTGTAAAGTGTTTTAAAAGTTTGTATTTATAAATTAGAAAAGGTATTAAGTTGCAACAACTTGTCGACAACTTGTTTTGGTTGAAAACGGTGTTTTTTTACGACAAATTTTACAGTCAAAATTTGACTTTTTTATTAAGCTATATATTGAAGTAAATCAAACTTTAAAACGAACTTTTTACTTCTTTAAATAAACTAAAACAAGTCTCTTTATAAAAAAAATTCTTTAATTAATATCAAAATCTCCAATTTTACCGCGTACGTAAAACTGATAAAATGCGACAAATTTTGGTTATTTTTGTAAAACGATTATTAACAAACTTCTAAATCTTTTAACATACTTTTATTATCTTTATTAGATGTTTTAAATAAGATTTATCTTTTTAAATAAATATCTAAATTCATTTATTTAAGCCTTTATTATTAACAGAACTTAACTTTTATCGATTTGTTCTAGAATCCAAATTTATATTTTTTAATTTATTAACTATATGAATAGATAATTATTTATTATATATAACATATTATTTAAGATTTAAACTCCTTTTTAAATTTAAATCGAATGAAATCTCTCATTTTCGAAGTAGCGAAATTACGGATCGTTGCATTCTACCCTACTTAAAAAATTTCGTCCTCGAAATGAAAGTTAGATAAAGAAACCTATCTCATACTCATATCCTTAAATAATTTGACTTATTTCTACTGATGATAGAAAAGAAGAAGATTGATATCATAACAATACTAAGACAAATGATGCCAAACATACATATAGAGATTCCCCACACTAACCTGGGTACTTATCACGTACTTAAGGTTATATATATATACACATCAAGTCATACTTCTATCATACCCATCTTAGTGCGTACTACACACTTAAGACAATATATACAACAACCAAACAATACTATACATCCAAAAAACAACCAAACTAATACTATATAAAGATAAACGAATACAACCACATAACTCATTCCCTATCCTGAGCATGTACTATACCTGAGGTCTATACATATACATACCAAAACATCAGTCTAACCACTATATCTTAGTGCCTACTATTTAAGATAACTGTCTAACTACTATGTAGACAAACCCAAAACATCATACTGTATGTGATATTTGATTCGATCTATTATTTGAATCCACAACTTTTCTTCTGAACTAGTATCGATCCCTCGATTTTCTAGTGCGGACTTTGATCGGACTTCCTGATCACAAACCCTTGCTTTCCTTGCATAGCTCTCAACTACGATAGAAAACTTGTGTACATAATCATAAACTCTCATCAATGTTCGCCGTCAAGAATCGAGTGATAAATCCTTTTTCTTACCAATCTTAACTTATTTACCTATCCATTTTCTTTAAAATCAAATTTCTTAACCGTAAATCCATCAAATACCTTATTGTCAAATTATGAAATTTAATTCATGAGGTATTTGTTCTTGTTTACCCATTTTATACTTATCAAATCATTTATCATTTCCTAAGGTTGAATATCTAGGGTTATCAAACTTCTATAGTTTTCAACAGTTGATTTTTTTTTTTAGGAATATCTTATAGTCAAATTGTGCAATTCTAATCACAAGATATTCATATTTTAATTTTACTAAGCAAAAATCACAATCAATCCTTAATTTATAATCCAAAAGGTGATAATGTCCCCTTTAATATTTATAATATAAACCCAAGGTAAAATTATTTCATTTATCAATTTCTTTAAAACAAAATCACTTTTATAAAATTAAGAAATACACGCTCATATATATAATACTCTCATAACTCATTCTAGGGTGTTACTAGCTCTATCTCTAATGAGTTACTCATCCTAGGATATTACTAATCCTTTCTCCGATGAGACTTTTACCCATAACAGAGCCACTCTCGCTTAACCTTCAGTTCTGATACCAAATGTAAAGGTCCATTTTCCCGTACCCTTTGAAACGACAATAAACCATACATGTCCAACTCAAATTGTACGAAAAGACGGATCTTTAAGGGAGATAAAGAAAAGTAGACAGAACAGAATCTCTTACGAATGGAATAACATATAATATTGAACAAATATTTTTACAGCGGAAAACTTTTAAATACATATATCAGAGTCTAACCTAAATTCAGCTTGGACAGTTATAAAATCTGCCCTTACAAATGGTGACAAACATCAAACAAAATTCACTAAGTACAACGGATAATAGAATATGTCCATATGTTGACGAATATCTCCAGCTCTCCACCGGAAACTCCAACCATCTTCGACTAAACCTGAAACTATTCGGATCTGACTCGAGTATTGAAAATAACAGGATCAGGGTTGATAAACCAGCGTGAGAAAAACTCAATAATAAATGACAGTGTCATATATTAGCCTTTGGATAAAAATTCTTTGAAAAGAAAGAGTATCTCGTAAGACAAGTCCACACATAAACATGACATGTTTTTACCTTACGATAACCAGAACACTTTTATATCAAAACCTTTGATATTATTTCTAATGACATTCTTTGAAAACATTTACAAATAAACTTATTAATCTTAACCGAAATTGTTACATTGATTAAATTCCAGGATACTAGGCTCTACAAACAAAACCGTAGGTTCTTATTGGAGAATGGATTTTCATACAAATGACCAGGCGCAGGATCTACCTTCCGAAAGTGGTACACCTCTTGTAACAACCCGTAAATTTCGACAATTTAATTTGTTTATTTAATAGGATTTTTGTAATTTATTTTAGCAGAAATAATAAAAGGGGTAAATAAATACTAAAATGAAGGCTAAAATAAATTATATAAATGGTGACTTAAAACCTATTTATAGAAATTTGAATAAAATTCAAATGAATTAAGTAGAAAAAGATTCTTACCTGGATATAAAATTTAATATAAGAAATTAATGAAAGTATTAAATTGATTTAATGCAATAAAAGATTGTAAACGGTAATTGGAATAAATTAAGGAATCATGTTAGTGCAATTCAATAATTTATAAACTTTAATGAACATTTCAATTTAATAAATTAATGTAGGACTTAGTTATAAGCGTAGATTTATGGGTATGATAACAAATTAGTATAAATTTGCCTAATTAATTGGTCAACAAATTTATTGGGAAATCAAACTTATTAAAGGGTAAGTAATTATAATGTGTTGATGATATAAACGTTACTAATTATTATCGTAGTAACGGAAGTGTAAATGAAATGCAACCGTAGAAATTTAAGCTAAGAACTGAATATGAGGAAACAAAGGCAATTAGAAATCAACCAATGAATGTATATAGATTTGTAAAGTTATAATAATAAGTAGAAATTGGATGATATTAATACAAGATAATGAATTGCAAATTTTAAGTTTATAATAAAGTGTGGATGGAAATTTGATTGGTTATATTTATTGAATGGAATCCAAATTTGATGGGAAAGGTAAATGGATATTTGGTAATAAATTCAAGCGGACTTAAATATTAAATTTATTTAATTAATATATATAATAAATAATAATTAAATGAAAACCAATACTCTGTAAATATCAATAATATTTGAGTGGAAATAATATACTTATAAATGTGGGATTAAGAGTTTTACAACAATTATTATGAGTTATATACTTAGTTCATTCAATTAGATTGGAAAACATTGCAATAGATGTAAATAACGTGTTACGCTAAATAAATTAAAGTAATAAATGGGGAATAACGTAAATGTCTTCATAATATGATGATTTGCGAATAGAAAGATGGAAATTAAGTTTATTAATATATTGGAATTTAATTGATGACAAAAGGTTAATTGCAAGCAAATGAGTTAAATGTTTAAACGGGAAATATTTATGTGATAATCTTAAATCCAATGGTAAACACTTCTATTTGAAATTATGAATGAAATAATAATTTATTTATTTAAAAAAATGGAATTTTGAGGATTTTATTTATAATTTTGTGAATTCAATGAAATTAATTATTAAAAGTGAGATTAACATTTGTCTTGATAAATTTATCTTCTCTATACTGACTATTAAATTTGTTAAAATCATTGTAAATGTTTGAGTAATGTAAAGATGATAAAATTGTCAATTTTATTTAAAATATAAAATTGTACTTAACCAATTAATTAATTAATATAAAAATAGCCATTTTGGCCACTGACTCGGATTTCGACGAAACTAGTTTCATCGGATCTGTATCGGTAAATTATTGTAGGGTTTCAAGTTTCGTAGCGATCGGACTTGTCATTTGATCGTGCGAACGCGAAACACCTTGAAATCGATTTCATTGAAATCGATTTGAAATCAATTTTAGAATATTGATTTTAGCATAACTTCTTCATACGATGGAATTTGGACGTGAAATTTTTTCCATCACGTTTAGAATATTTTAAAACACCTATTTTGATATATGGGTTTATCCAATTTCGTTCTGGGTTCAGAACGGGCTTTTTGGGCCACGTTAGCGGTAACACGTATACCCAACCCGATCCATCTATTCAAATTCTAACCTACCTATATAAACCCAGTTATAAACCCTAGCCCCATCTATTCCCATTTGGCTGTGAGTTCATTTCCTCAGCTCCTCCTCTTCAAATGGCTGCAAATCCTAGATCAAATAGCAAATCAAATCAAAAGTCAAAAGTTCAAGTCCTCAGAAAAATTCGAAAAAAATATATGTTGATACTCTCGACGAGCGTAATTCAATGGTGTAATTTTTTTTCGATTCGGGTTGTGGTTTGACCAAAAATTGGACGTTTAGTTTCGGCCGTTCGTATGTGGGTATTGGATTTAACGGTGGATCTACGTCCTTAGGTCGATCGGGAAGCATGGATGCGTAGAGGGTGACGAGTAGGTTCGATCTATGTGGTTAGTTCGTCATGATGATGTTTGGAATCGCCAGAAATTGGCCTAGAGGATGCGACGGCCGTGTGCTCCAGGAGGAGCTGGAAGGAGCTGCGTTTGTCATGGTGGAGCGGCTCGGCGAGGCCAACGCAGGGGCACTCTCTGATCGTGACCAAAAGCAGCATGGCGGCGGCGAAAATTGCAGCTAGGGTTAGGAGATGGCGGCGGCTTGAATGTGTTCGCGACCTGTAGATGGAAGAACGCGTGATTGGGGGGGAGGTTGAAAGATGACGTGGCAAATTTAATATTAGGTAGGTTTTGTTTATAATTTAATTTTTGTTTTCGATCGCAATTTCGACATGACTTTCTCATACGTTATCCGTTTCACGTGAATTTTTTTTGTTAGGATCGTAATTAAATTCCAAATCTTTTGACGCTGGTTTGGACAGATTTGGAGACCGTCGAATTTTTGGGATTAAATCGGATTTAGATTCGATTTAAATTCAAAAGGTGAGTGTTTTAACCCACTCACAACTTCTAAAATTTTCTATGTCTGTTAATTTGGCTTAAGATATGAGTAGAAATTTATTTATGAATGTTTGGCATGTTTTATTCATCATCTCTGTTAAATCGCATTTATTTAATTTAACTGTTAATTAATTTTATTATTGCATATAAATTGACAGTTAAAATTTATTTATTTTCATATAAACTGATAGTTAAGCAGTAAATAAATTTATTATTGAATATAAACTGTTAGTTAATAACTGTTATTTATTACCTGTTATATTTTGTATGCTATATATTGATGATTGGTTAAATTGATGATGATTGATATTGGGTGAATGGATGATGTGTTCTACATTATATAAACTGCAAGTTATTATGCATTTCCATTTCATTCTGGATTGCGGTTTGAAATGATATATAACCATAATTTTTATTTTTAAATTGCAGATTGAAATGATAAATATCCGTATCACTTGACCATAGGATAGAAAATTTTATATAGACACCGTCGGTCTATATATAATTATTTTGAAAATGATTTCTATGGTTTGGGATAGGATACGGTTTAATGAATATTAAATTTTGATATTATATAAATATTATTTTATATATACATATATAGTTAAAATTTTGAATTTAAGCTATGTATAATCTGTTAAATAAAAATGAATAAGTTAGAAAAATGGAGTTTGATAATTTATATGATATGTTTAAATACAGGTTTAAGATCTTATGTATATATATAGAGTTTTAAATGATTCAAATCAATTAAGATTGGAAGATAAATTGAAATTTATTTGGAATTGAGCTTGTTTAAAAAAATTAACTCCATAAGTTGATAAAAAACATATTAAAGCTTGGAAATTTTAAAGGTATGATATTTATAACTGAAATTTTATTTCAAGATAAATTAAATGAATATTTCTAGTATAAATAAATGAAAGGAAATATTTAGTTATAGGAAATTTGAGTTTATATAAATGATTACGGATTTATCATGCAAATGTTCACGAATAAAATTCCAACCTTAGTTTTGAAATTTATTAATACTCAAATTTGATATATATTAAAATTGAAGTGGTTTTGGAAACTGAAGGTGAAATTTAAATTTATGGTTTAGACTTTATCTAAAGAAAATATATTTGTAAAGTCATGGAAATTATTTTACTTTACAAAGTAAATCTAAAATTTAACTATTTTATTCTATATATTGTTAAATATCCAAACCATTCAAGTTTTTAGAAATTATGGTTTTAAAGCTATGAATTTCGAAGTATTGTGTTTTGAAAGTTATAATTTAAATGTTTGGTTTCCAGATATTATAAAATTTAAAGTAGTATGATTTGGAAAAAAAAATATTTGAAATAAAATGATATCATTGATTTGGGTTTTATAAGAATAATATCAAAATGAGTTTGTTTTGGAAATGGAAATGATATCGTATTTATGGGTTTGAAATGGTAAATTATATTCTGGTTTTTAAAGTATATTTATTTTTAAATAACCGCGGTGTTATAATAACGTTTGGTTGTTGAAGAGACCGGGATCGGAAGTTGTCATACTCTCTGCCAACTCCGAAAACCACTTTAACAACTGTGTATGCGGTGGAAATTCCAGAATGAAGTAGGTTGG
This sequence comes from Allium cepa, assembly GCA_030765085.1. NCBI lineage: Eukaryota > Viridiplantae > Streptophyta > Magnoliopsida > Asparagales > Amaryllidaceae > Allium > Allium cepa. The sequence continues at coordinate 821,775,566 of CM060935.1, read as the reverse complement.
TGGCGGCGTTTCCTGTAAGGTAAATACATGGACCCAACTCCCGTGAGTTGGCATAAGGTGGCTAAAACAGGAGCGATTGACGGGTTAATGAGGTAGCACCTCTGATCGGAAACTTTCCTTCGATATTATACTTTGGATTGATTTGGTGGCCACCTTCATTTTTAATTTCTTTGATTTGGGGGAGTTTGTTCGAGGTGGGCGGTGGCTGCGCGCTACACGTTACCACTGACCCGGAAGCGTAATTGGTATATCTACCTTAGCATTGCCTAGTTGTGCCATGTCACCTACCCTATCGTGAGTTTCTATTTGTGTCGTACCTATGGAGTGTCTTCTCGTAGTCTCCCGATCAGGAGATATGCAGGCACTGTATAGACTATTGGCATTATTTATATTAAGGGGAATATTGGGTCACTCCTTAACATTATTATAAAGTAAGTTTATTTTACAATTGGACGCTATTATAATAGCGAAGTATACTACATAGTAAATAGTTTAACGGATCCTTAAGAGATGTAAATCCCGAGCATCTCTTGAGATACTGCACTCATATTTATTCCTGTTGATTTAACTTACATAAGATCTTTTAGTTCTGACTCGAGTGTTTTGTTTTTCAATTCGCTCGGGTCAGTCCGAGCATTTCAGGATCGAAGACTTTAGCTCTGGAGGGCAAAGACGGAGATTTCTATTTTTATTATTTATTATATTCCACTACACACCGTATTTCGCTGCGTTGTTATTATTGGTATGTGTACTCTGATATGTATTGTACAAATAAAATCAAAAGTTTTGTAAAATAGCTTCATGAACTGTATATTTGATTATTATATTTTATCCTTCCGCTGTGAGATTCTATTTTGTTTTATTTCTTCCTTGTTTTTTTCTTATTTACCCCATATCAATCCGCCCTTTTGTATGGTTTGAATTGGCACGTGTGTCGATTTAAATCGTGCGAAAAGGCGGGACGTTACATCTGGTATCAGAGCTTTGGTTTAGCGATAAACCTTAGCTTTGTGGGGTTTGACTCTTTACTAATAGGGTAGTAATACCCTATGGGATTCGCTGAGTGTATATATATGAGAGAGTGTATTTGTTAGTGTTATAAAAGATTTTAATATTGTGTTAATCTGTTCTGTTTTGTATTTATAAATTCTGGTTGATGCATGGGACGCTGCGACATCAATAGGGATTTCTAAACACTTAATAGGACAGACCGACATAGTATTTGTTTTTAATATAGGTGAATGTAATAATTTTGCCTATTATATTTTCTATATAAAATAAAAAAATTCAAATGATATCTATTTTTGGCTGCAATAGATTGGTTGTTAGGTAAAAAAGTGTATAAAGAATAATAGAAATAAGATTGAAAGAAATAAAATAAATGAAATTTGGAAATTTAGAACTTAAGTTCCGGGGTTTTGAAATTTTTTTCGAATAAATTTTGGAATATAATAATATTATTTATAAGTATTTTCTGATATAAATATTTCAATATAATTCGGAAGAATTGTTCTAAAGAAGATTTTAAAGAAAATAAGTTTTGTATTTTCCCCTCTGTCGCTGGAAAATAATTTCGGTGATGGCGGCCGCATCATCGACTTTCATTTTTGAGTTTCGAAGGGGGATGGCCACTGTAGTAGTTCTTCTGCAGATTCATTTTTGAAAAATATATAAATTTTGAATTGTTTTAAATATAATTAGAGATATATAAGTTGTAAGAATATATTTATCTATTGTTTTAAAATAAATTGAAAATTTAACCCGGTATTAAATTCTTAAATTTCCATTAATTAATTGTTTCAATTATTGTAGTGAAATGAAAGGTTAGTAATTAATAATCGAAACCTCTAATTTAGGTAAGAGATTTAATGCCAAGTTATAAAGGAAATAAAAGGAAGTTGAAATGGTAACTTAAGACAAAAGGTAAAATTTTATTGAACAATGAATTAATTAACAGAAATGAGAAACTTGTGTAACTTTCAGTTACACCCTTAAATAACATATATAACTTACCAAATATAAAAAGTTGAAATGTTTAATAAGAAACTGTAATAGAATATTATACAAGTAGAAATTTGAAATAATGAAAGTATTCAGTGAAATTGCTGTTAAATGAGAATTAAATGTTATAACTTAAGTTATAATTGAATTTTTACCAAGTAAATATAATTAAAGGTAAGTATGACAAATAGATGATTATAAACTTAAGTAATTAAAGTGTAAATAGATGAGGTCATGCAATTATAAATGAATGTAATATAATAAAGAGAAATTGTAAACTTAAGTAAAAGGGTTGAAGTTATTTCTAAATTAAATTGAAAGAAATAAAATGAAAATAAATTGAAAGAAATAAATGAAAATAGAAAGATAAACTGTTATATGAATGAAGGAATCACTGAATGAATGAAAGAAAGGAAATCAAACAACTAGTGTATGAAATAAAATTAATAATAAGTAAATTTGATTTGAATTGTTGTTGTTTGGTTATAATTGTTTGGGTAGGATACTTTAAAATTTGGGTTTGGGTGAATGAATAATCTATTTAGTTTTATCTAAGATGGTTGAGTAAATGATGCACTTGATGGTTTATTCTTCATTCCGTACAATTTAAAGGTTTTGAATCCGAACAACTATGTGTTTGTTTGATTGTATGGTTGTTTTGTATTTGTTGTGTATGTTGTTTGTTGAAACTGTTAGTTGTATTCATTTGTTGTTAGTGATGGAAACCACCTAAATATTTTACTTTACATATATTGTTAGCCTTTTAGATTATATAAGTGAAATGCAGGTTTTGGAAGCAATTGCTACTGCTTTTGGTTCCATAAAATTAAAGCGTAAGTTGCCCGACAAATAGGTACGTTTCGGATTACGGTCTATAGCGCTATTTTATATATTTTCCCGTGTATGGATATATTAATTTGAAAATATATGTTGTATATTGTTATATTTTGATATTATATTTTCACCCGAGCCTCTCCGTACAAAGGAGACTCTGCCAAATTTTTCCGTAAATTTTGGACTTAGAAAATTTTGAAAAGTGTTTTCCAAACTTTATTAACTTGAGTATAAAGGGTTTAATAGTTATATTTGTATATTTTATTTAAAATAATTAATTTTGTAGATTTAGCTATTTATAAAGTTAATATTTCAAGTAAGATATATTGATTCCTAATGCTTCTTTTCCCTTCCTTTCCTTTTCGGGGAAGCCAAGTTTTGAGTGGGGGAGAGTGTAACGACCCGTAAATTTCGATAATTTAATTTGTTTATTTAATAGGATTTTTGTAATTTATTTTAGTAGAAATAATAAAGGGGGTAAATAAATGTTAAAATGAAGGCTAAAATAAATTATATAAATGGTGACTTAAAACCTATTTATAGAAATTTGAATAAAATTCAAATGAATTAAATAGAAAAAGATTCTTACCTGGATATAAAATTTAATATGAGAAATTAATGAAAGTATTAAATTGATTTAATGCAATAAAAGATTGTAAACGGTAATTAGAATAAATTAAGGAATCATGTTAGGCAAGTTAATAATTTATAACTTTAATGAACATTTCAATTTAATAAATTAATGTAGGACTTAGTTATAAGCGTAGATTTATGGGTATGATAACATTAGTATAAATTTGCCTAATTAAGTGGTCAACAAATTTATTGGGAAATCAAACTCATTAAAGGGTAAGTAATTATAATGTGTTGATGATATAAACGTTACTAATTATTACCGTAGTAATGGAAGTGTAAATGAAATGCAACCGTAGAAATTTAAGCTAAGAACTGAATATAAGGAAATAAAGGCAATTAGAAATCAACCAATGAATGTATATAGATTTGTAAAGTTATAATAATAAGTAAAAATTGGATGACATTAATACAAGATAATGAATTGCAAATTTTAAGTTTATAATAAAGTGTGGATGGAAATTTGATTGGTTATATTTATTGAATGGAATTCAAATTTGATGGGAAAGGTAAATGGATATTTGGTAATAAATTCAGACAGACTTAAATATTGAATTTATTTAATTAATATATATAATAAATAATAATTAAAAGAAAACCAATACTCTGTAAATATCAATAATATTTGAGTGGAAATAATATACTTATAAATGTGGGATTAAGAGTTTTACAACAATTATTATGAGTTATATACTTAGTTCATTCAATTAGATTGGAAAACATTGCAATAGATGTAAATTAAGTGTTACGTTAAATAAATTAAAGTAATAAATGGGGAATAACGTAAATGTCTTCGTAATATGATGATTTGCGAATAAAAAGATGGAAATTAAGTTTATTAATATATCGGAATTTAATTAATGACAAAAGGTTAATTGCAACCAAATGAGTTAAATGTTTAAACGGGAAATATTTATGTGATAATTTAAAATAACACTTCTATTTGAAATTATGAATGAAATAATAATTTATTTATTTAACTAAATGGAATTTTGAGGATTTTATTTACAATTTTATGAATTCAATGAAATTAATTACTAAAAGTGAGATTAACATTTGTTTTGATAAATTTATCTTCTCTATACTGACATTTATATTTGTTAAAATCATTGTAAATGTTTGAGAAATATAAAGATGATAAAATTATCAATTTTATTTAAAATATAAAATTGGACTTAACAAATTAATTAATTAATATAAAAATAGCCATTTTGGCCACTGACTCGGATTTCGACGAAACCAGTTTCATCGGATCCGTATCGGTAAATTATTGTAGGGTTTCAAGTTTCGTAGCGATCGGATTTGTCATTTGATCGTACGAATGCGAAACACCTTGAAATCTATTTCATTGAAATTGATTTGAAATCAATTTTAAAATACTGATTTTAGCATAACTTCTTCATACGATGGAATTTGGACGTGAAACTTTTTCCATCGCGTTCAGAATATTCTAAAACACCTATTTTGATATATAGGTTTACCCAATTTCGTTCCGGGGTCAGAATGGGCTTTTTGGGCCACGTTAGCGGTAACACGTATACCCAACCCGATCCATCTATTCAAATTCTAACCTACCTATATAAACCCAGTTATAAACCCTAGCCCCATCTATTCTCATTTGGTTGTGCGTTCATTTCCTCAGCTCCTCCTCTTCCAATGGCTGCAAACCCTAGATCCAATTGCAAATCAAATCAAAAGTCAAAAATTCAAGTCCTCAGAAAAATTCGAAAAAAATATATGTTGATACTCTCAACGAGCGTAATTCAATGGTGTAATTCGTTTTTCGATTCGGGTTGTGGTTTGACCAGAAATTGGACGTTTAGTTTCGGCCGTTCGTATGTGGGTATTGGATTTAACGGTGGATCTACATCCTTAGGTCGATCGGGAAGAATGGATGCGTAGAGGGTGACGAGTAGGTTCGATCTATGTGGTTAGTTCGTCGCGATGATGTTTGGAATCGCCAGAAATTGGCCTAGAGGGTGCGACGGCCGTGTGCTCCAGGAGGAGCCGGAAGGAGCCGCGTTTGTCATGGTGGAGTTGCTCGGCGAGGCCAACGCAGGGGCACTCTCTGATCGTGACTAAAAGCAGCGTGGTGGCGGCGAAAATTGCAGCTAGGGTTAGGAGATGGCGGCGACTTGAATGTGTTCGCGACCTGTAGATGGAAGAACGCGTGATTGGGGGGGAGGTTGAACGATGACGTGGCAAATTTAATATTAGGTAGGTTTTGTTTATAATTTAATTTTTGTTTTTTAATCGCAATTTTTGACATAACTTTCTCATACGTTATCCGTTTCATGCGAAATTTTTTTTTGTTAGGATCGTATTAAATTCCAGATCTTTTGATGCTGGTATGGACAAATTTGGAGACCGTCGAATTTTTGGGTTTAAATCGGATTTAAATTCGATTTAAATTCAAAAGGTGAGTGTTTTAATCCACTCACAACTTATAAAATTTCCTATGTCTGTTAATTTGGCTTAAGATATGAGTAGAAATTTATTTATGACTGTTTGGCATGTTTTATTCATCATCTCTGTTAAATCGCGTTTATTTAATTTAACTGTTAATTAATTTTATTATTGCATATAAATTGACAGTTAAAATTTATTTAGTTGCATATAAACTGATAGTTAAGCAGTAAATAAATTTATTATTGAATATAAACTGTTAGTTAATAACTGTTATTTATTACCTGTTATATTTTATATGCTATATATTGATGATTGGTTAAATTGATGATGATTGCAATAAATTGGTTGATGATTGATATTGGGTGAATGGATGATGTGTTCTACATTATATAAACTGCAAGTTATTATACATTTCCATTTCATTCGGGATTGCGGTTTGAAATGATATATAACCGTAATTTTTATTTTTAAATTGCGGATTGAAATGATAAATATCCGTATCACTTGACCATAGGATAGAAAATTTTATACAGACACCGTCGGTCTATATATAATTATTTTGAAAATAATTTCTATGGTTTGGGATAGGATACGGTTTAATGATTATTAAATTTTGATATTATATAAATATTATTTTATATATACATATATAGTTAAAAATTTTAATTTAAGCTATGTATAATCTGTTAAATAAAAATGAATAAGTTAGAAAAATGGAGTTTGATAATTTATATGATATGTTTAAATACAGGTTTAAGATCTTATGTATATATAGAGTTTTAAATGATTCAAATCAATTAAGATTGGAAGATAAATTGATATTTATTTGGAATTGAGCTTATTTAAAAAATTTAACTCCATAAGTTGATGTAAAACTTATTAAAGCTTGGAAATTTTAAAGGTATGACATTTATAACTGAAATTTTACTTCAAGATAAATTAATTGAATATTTCAAGTATAAATAAATGGAAGGAAATATTTAGTTATAGGAAATTTGAGTTTATATAAATGATTATGGACTTATCATGCAAATATTCAAGACTAAATAATAGAACGGTTAATTTATTGAAAGAATAAAATTCCAACCTTAGTTTTGAAATTTATTAATACTCAAATTTGATATATATTGAAATTGAATTGGTTTTGGAAACTGAAGGTGAAATTTAAATTTATGGTTTAGACTTTATCTAAAGAAAATATATTTGTAAAGTCATGGAAATTATTTTACTTTACAAAGTAAATCTAAAATTTAACAATTTTATTCTATATACTATTGAATATCCATACCATTCAAGTTTTTAGAAATTATGGTTTTAAAGCTATGAATTTCGAAGTATTGTGTTTTGAAAGTTATAATTTAAATGTTTGGTTTTCAGATATTATAAAATTTAAAGCAGTATGAATTGCAAAAGAAATATATTTGAAATAAAATGATATCATTGATTTGGGTTTTATAAGAATAATATCAAAATGAGTTTTCTTTGGAAATGGAAATGATATCGTATTTATGGGTTTGAAATGGTAAATTATATTCTGGTTTTTAAAGTATAATTATTTTTAAATGACCGCGGTGTTATAATAACGTTTGGTTGTTGAAGAGACCGGGATCGGAAGTTGTCATACTCCCTGCCAACTCCGAAAACCACTTTAACAACCGTGTACGCGGTGGAGATTCCAGAATGAAGTAGGTTGGTGGCGGCGTTTCCTGTAAGGTAAATACGTGGACCCAACTCCCGTGAGTTGGCATAAGGTGGCCAAAATAGGAGCGATCGACGGGTTAATGAGGTAGCACCTCTGATCGGACACTTCCCTTCGATATTATACTTTGGATTGATTTGGTGGCCACCTTCGTTTTTGATTTCTTTGATTTTGGGGAGTTTGCTCGAGGTGGACGGTAGCTGCGCGCTACGCGTTACCACAGACCCGGAAGCGTAATTGGTATATCTACCCTGGCATTGCCTAGTTGTGCCGTGTCACCTACCCTATCGCGCCTTGTACGAGTTTCTATTTGTGTCGTACCTATAGAGTGTCTTCTCGTAGTCTCCCGATCAGAAGATATGCAGGCACTGTATAGACTATTGGCATTATTTGTGTTAAGGGGTATATTGGGTCACTCCTTAACGCTATTTTAAAGTAAGTTTATTTTACAATTAGACACTATTATAATAGCAAAGTATACTACGTAGTGAATAGTTTAACGGATCCTTAAGGGATGTAAATCCCGAGCATCTCTTGAGTTACTGTTGGGTGTGTTTTCAACCGGTCCTATACCACTTTTCCATGACCACCGAACCACTAATAGTTCCACCTACTACCGATCAAACACCGAACCACCGAACCAACCCACCTTCCTCGTACTACCGAATCAACTCACTCTCCATATCCGTGCCGAGCCAACCTATCTCCCATGCCTACTGAACCAACACACTCTCCAAGCCACCACCGGACCAACATACAACCGGACCGACATGCTACCGAACCAGATGGAGAAAAGCCACTATACTACACCTATCACCGGACTAACCTTCACCGAGCTAAGGCGTACCGGACCAACACTGCCAGGCCAAATTGCTTCAGCCCAGGCCCACCAGCGGCTATATACATCCATGACCCCTGCCCCCAACCTCACTCTATAAATAGAGGGGCAGGGGTACAACGATGGTAGACAAGTTTGAGAGCTCAAGCACGGATAGAACTTTCAAACAACTTTCAGTTACTTGTAATCAAAGCTTTGTACTTGTAATCTGAATAGAAAAGGAGAATAACATATAAAGTGGACGTAGGCACGTTCTGGCCGAACCACTATAAATCTGTGTGTCTTTTACAGTTTAGTCCCTGCTTTTTATATATTTGCATAAATCACCTAAATCACTAAGAACAACTTAAAAACGACTAAACCATACGACTTGGAGGTGTTTGCCCATTTTTTGTGCAAACATTTTTGGTGCTTTCACTGAGAACGTAGCTCGGAGCTTCAGCTTCTCCCACTTAACCCTTTTCCTATCAGCATCGTTCATTGCTTGGAAAACATGCCTCCCGGACGTAAGAAAGATGCTAACGAAGGAAAAAACATCGCAACTGGCAGTATCCCAGATCCAGTGATCAGAGACCAAGGCAATCAACCGGTTCCGACAGAAAATGTAAATCAGGCGAATCCGACAGCCCCTGCTACGGAACAACCAATTACAAGGGCGGATCTGGACAGGGTTGTGGCTGAAGTAACTAACCGCTTCGCATCTCAACAAGAAGCCTTGGTGGATCAACTCATGTCACGCTTAAGGGATGTTGAAGAAACCAACCGCAACACTGAATCATGGGGTGAGTCCCGGTCTGGAGGATCTGGGAGACGACAAAGGTCTTTCTTCTTCGAAGAGGCTACAACATTAACAACTATGGTAGGAGCCGAGCCCGGACTCAGCCCGAATTCCGACCTGAGGAAACACTTGGAACCGAACCCAACAGGGGAGGTACCAGGCAGGGGTCGGATGTAGCTGAGCCCGTCATGCTATCTAACCACGGAAACACCAATGGACGGGGCCGAGCTGGAGTCCCGCCCGAAGTTGGACCCGAGGAAGTGCTGAGAACAGAACCCAGCAGGGGAAGATCAAGGCAAGGGCCAACTGTGGCTGACCCCAACATGCCCCCGGAAGACCAGAGGCAGCCGTTGGAGAATGTTAGGAGTGATAGACGATACCATCCCTACAGGTCATCTGGACGGAATCAATCCTGCAGGGAAGAACCAAACTCATTTCTATCTGCTCCAAGTTCTGATGAAAGGATGGCGCGATTGTTCAAAGAGTGCGTCTAACGAGAACAAAGGAATCGAGGGATAGGCGCTAGGGTAACCAACCCCTTCACCCGCAATATCGAAACAGCCATCACCCCCCGGGAATGGAAAATGCCAACAATGAAACCTTACAAGGGAACCTCTGACCCTGTCGTACACTTACAAAGATATACACAGCATATGCTCATGAGCGGAGCAACAGAAGGAGTGTTGTGTAAATGCTTCCCACTATTCTTGGCAGATCTAGCTACCCCCTGGTTCTGCCATCTACCCCAAGGTCTATCATCTCATGGGAAATGTTGAAAGAAAAGTTCATCAGCCAGTTCCACATTCATGTGGAGCAACCCAAGGACGCTTATTCCCTATCTAATATCAAACAGAAGCCCGGGGGACAGTGCAACAATATCTAACCTGATTCAACGCCGCAGCAGCCATAGTCCAAGATGCCGACGAGAAACTTATCCTAATGGACCTCTGCAGTGGTGTGCATCCGGATACTAAGTTCGCTAGGAGATTAACGAAAGAAAAGCCAGCTACCTTACCCGATTTCTTTCATGAAGCCGGGAAATATATGAGACTTGAAGATGCCGCCATTGAAAGGCAGACAGGGCAACAAACCAAGGCAGCTCATGGCAACACATCCGCAATAGCAAAGGACGTTCGAAGAAATGACTCCAGAGATAGTGCTGGGGGAAAGAAGGGGGAAAAGCGCTTATATAGGCCAGGACCGAGATTCGACTCTTACACTCCTCTAAATGAGACAATCGAAAACATTATCTTGGCCACCCAAGACGAAGTTAGATACAAGCGCCCCCCGCACAAGAAGGAATCAGATAATGCAATTAAGTCTGGAAAGTTCTGCTGCTTCCACGAATCTCATGGGCATGACACCAATGAATGCCATCATCTCCGGGACTTGATTAAAGAACACATCAGAAGGAAGAGACTAGAGCGCTATGTGAAAGGTCAGAACAGGACTTCAACTCCTGCCAATGAGAACCCAGGGCTACCCCTCCCGGAAGTTGGCGGAGGAAGTCGCAACACCAGCGGCTCCAGTCAAGAGAAGATAGTGGTCCTTACCATATCAGGAGGACCACACATCGCCGACGGAAGCTGGGCAGAGATGGAGAAATACGGTAAATCACTTAGAAACAATGAAGGCTGCGTTAATTCTGTTACAGAAGAACGCCACCCGAAACGGAAAGAGAATGATGATATCACATTCAGTCAGCGTGATATAGAGGGAAGGCAGTACCCTCACATGGATCCTATGGTCATCTCTGCCTAGTTCGGCCCAGCCAAGGTTTTCCGAATCCTAGTAGACACTGGAAGCTCAGTAAATATCCTATTCAAGCACGCTTTCGACAAAATGAAGCTGTCAATGAAGGATGTGTCTCCCTGCAGCAAACCGCTGCATGGTTTCACTGGAGATGCGAAGATGCCCCTTGGGCAACTAGACCTCTTTGTCGAAATAGGAAGTCATCCCCGCTCCGTTGTGCGAAAACAAACATTTGTGCTAATAGAAAGCCACTCGGCCTACAATGCCTTTTTGGGGAGACCAGCCTTGTCTGACTTCCAAATTGTCCTAGCCCCATGGTGCCTGAAAATGAAATTCCCAACAGATAACGGAGTAGGGGAAATAGAGGGAGATCAAGACGCCGCTCGAGATTGCTATGTTACTGAAGTTCGCAATAACCACAGGAAGGATAAAGGGAAGGATGCAGAGACTTCTCTCTGCAAGAAAAACTTGGAAGCATAGCAATTAAAGAAAGCCCCTCCTCTTCGATACACCAGCAATCCTTTCAACGAATTAGACCCCAGGGACAAGGAGGAGGAGGCCACCATCGAGCCTGTAGAGGCTATGGAATTTGTACCTGTAGACAAACACGACCCAAGTAGACTACTAAGAGTTAGGTCTCAGTTAAGAGCGAAGTTGAAGGATCAAATCGTCGATTTTCTTCGCCACAACATGGATGTATTTGCATGGACGCACGCCGACATGACAGGAATCTCCCCAGACGTAGCATGCCACGCACTGAACATTGATCCCACCAAGATGCCAGTAAAGCAGAGAAAGAGGAGCATGGGGGCAGAACGATCAGCAGCCCTCGAGGAGGAAGTAAAGAACTTACTTGCCAATGACTTCATATGAGAAGCCATTTACCCAGAATGGATCGCCAACCCGGTACTGGTAAAGAAGGCTAACGGAAAGTGGCGAATATGCATCGACTTCTCCAACTTAAATGACGCTTGCCCGAAGGACTGCTTCCCCCTCCCCCGAATCGATCAGCTCGTGGACAGCACAGCCGGACACGAACTCTTATCCTTTATGGACGCATACTCAGGATATAACCAGATCCCTATGCACGTCTCCGATCAAGATCACACTAGTTTTATCACTGATCGGGGATTGTACTGCTACAAAGTAATGTCTTTTGGACTTAAAAACGCCGGAGCTACTTATCAGCGCCTCGTCAACAAGATGTTTGCAGAATTAATAGGACGAACTATGAAAGTTTATGTGGATGACATGCTGGTAAAATCGAGGAAAGCCAACGATCATATAAACCACCTGGACGAGATGTTTCAAGTACTTCGTCAATATGGAATGAAGCTGAATCCTCTAAAGTGCTCCTTCGGAGTATCGTCGGGAAAGTTCTTGGGATTCATCGTCCATGCCAGGGGGATTGAAGCAAACCCCGAACAAGTCCGGGCTTTGCAAGATATCAAGATACCATCACACGAAGAGAGATGCAAAGCCTAAACGGGAAAGTGGCTGCCCTAAGCAGGTTCATCTCTAAAGCGACCGACAAATGCATCCCTTTCTTTGAAGCTCTAAAGAAAGACAAAGGAAAGTTCGAATGGACTGACGAATGCTCGACAGCCTTCCTTAACTTAATCGAACACCTCCAGAAACCACCAGTACTCTCAACTCCAAATGAAGGCGAGGAACTATACCTATACCTTGTTGTATCGTCCCATGCTTTAAGCGCCGCTTTGGTGAGAGAAGACAACCACGCACAGCGACCCGTATACTTTGTAAGCAAGAGATTTACAGGGGAAGAAGCCAGATACCCTAAACTTGAGAAGCTAGCATATTGTTTGCTAATCACGTCATGGAAGCTACGATACTATTTCCAATCTCATTCCATCAGAGTTCTAACCGATCAACCGCTACGGCAGGTACTCCATCGCTCCGACACTTTTGGGCGACTACTTAAGTGGTGCATTGAACTGAGTCAATATGATATCACCTACCATCCTCGCACCACCATTAAAGGACAAGCCATGGCCGATTTTATTGCCGAATTCACTACCAATGAAGGTAAGGATCAATCCGAAATAGCAAAAGATATCAAGTGGAATCTCTTTGCAGATGGAGCATCAAACGAACAAGGCTCGGGGGCAGGTATTGTGATAATCACCCCCAGGGGAAGGAAGCTGCACTATGCCCCCTAAGGTTGGAATTCACTGCCACCAACAACGATGCAGAATATGAAGCAGTAATAGCAGGACTGGAACTCGCCTTAGAAATTGGAGTCAGCTCTTTATGTCTCCATAGCGATTCTCAACTTATTGTAAATCAAGTACTGGAAGAATTCCAGACTCGAGGAGAACGACTCACAGCATATCTAAAGAAGACCAAGCTGCTGCTCACTCAACTGGATCACTATTAAATCAAACACGTTCCTCGAGAGGAGAACCGAGAAGCTGACGAACTGGCAAAGCAAGCTAGCATGAAGAACAACACCATTTCTGGAACAGTAGCCATCTCAAAACAACTAGCTCCAAGTTTCGAACAAGAGGATCTTATAGCTGCAATCGAAGAAGAAACTTGGATGACTCCTATCTGGAAATACTTGCAAGATGGCACACTACCTAACGAGCGTAGCGAAGTCAAGAAAATCTTGAGAAGTGCTTCCCGCTACACGATACAAGAAGGCATCCTCTATCGGCGCGACTTCTCTAACCCCTTATTAAGATGTGTCGCCGGAAGGGAAGCCAAGGAAATCTTATCCAACATTCATCAAGAAAGTTACGGAGACCACATTGGAGGGCAGACTCTGGCAAAGAAGATACTCCGATATGGATATTTCTGGCCCACCTTAAACAAAGACGCCTTGGACTTCGTCAAAAAATGCGACAGATGCCAGAAATTTGCTAAAATCCCTCGACTACCAACAAATGAGATTACTCAGATGACCAGTCCTTGGCCCTTTGCGGTATGGGGAATTGACCTGATTGGCGAACTGCCGATGGGCCGAGGCGGAGCCAAATATGCTATAGTGGCAGTCGACTATTTCACCAAATGGGTGGAAGTGGAACCTTTAAATAAAATATCTTCGGCAAAAGTTATTAACTTCTTGATCAAAAATGTTTTATGCAGGTACGGGGTTCCACTCAAAATAATATCAGACAATGGACTTCAATTTGACAGCGAAGAATTCACCGACTGGTGCCGAGAGCACGGAATTCACAAAAGCTTCTCATCGGTAGCTTATCCTCAGGCAAACGGACAAGTCGAAGCTGTCAACAAATTTCTCAAAACTCTAATCAAGAAGAAGCTTGAAAAGTCAAAAGGCGCTTGGGTGGATGAACTTCCTACGGCACTTTGGGCCTACCGCACATCTTACAGAACATCAACATGACATACTCCTTTCTCTTTGGCATACGGATCGGAGGCCATGCTCCCAGTTGAAACTGTAGTGCCCTCCCACCGTAGGATCCACTACAACCCAGAAGAGAATGAAGAACTCCTACACATGTCTTTGGACCTAATTGAAGAAAGAGGAAATGATGCAGCACTTAAGGCGGCAGCTCACAAGCAAAAAGTGGCAGCAAGATACAACTCCAAAGTCAAGCACCGCGACTTACGAGAAGGAGATTTTGTTCTCAAATGGATCTTCCCGCGCCCCAGAGCACTAGATCCTATCTGGGACGGACCCTATGTAATTCATAAAGATCTCCACAACGGAGTTTATATTTTGTCAACAGTGGACGGAGAGGTGTTCCAGAGGGCATGGAACATCCAACACCTTCGTCGATACTTTTCTTAACTTGTACTGCCCATATGAAGTGAATTAATAAAGAGAATCAGTGGACGTAGGCATTTTCGTGCCGAACCACTCTAAAAATCTTGTCTCTTTTTTAACTTGTTCCTTTATATCTTGGCTGCTTGTTAAACTTTATCCTTTCCTGTTGAACAAAATCCTGTATAATGGCATTTCCATTCTGGACACTTCACAGCTCAACCTCACCTGGACAAGACCTAACAGGTACTATACGAATTTATGCCCTCGTCAATGAGACACTTTTGCTCCAGCATCCCTCTGCTGCGGGTTAACTCATTGCTCGCGACGGCCCTCAAAGCCAACTGTAATGAGTCGATCATAAGCCACCGAGAAGGCCGACTATAGCCGAGGCAGCTCATTACGGTGTTCGGCTCGCCGGCGACTGTGAACCGATTATAAGCCCCAACATAAGGTGTGGCCAGCCACGGGCAGTTCACAGTTGACGATCAGCACCCACGCTAGCCGGCCACGGTAAATCGAATAATACCCACGATTACGGACCATAATGGCCCGGGTAGTTACTGTCCGCGATCTCGGCTCCGATGTGTCTTAGGTACGGCTGTGGTAAAAAAGAAAACTCCCCGCAGAGGCGTAAGATGGGTAACGAATGTCTCCAAGACCCACAGCTAGGGAAAGTGACTACAAAACCCGTTCGCCACGAACTTAAGCACATCGAAGGCCTTCCGTGATTGGAAGTTTTACTATTTCTTATATTTCCATTTTATTTATAAAAACTTTCCTCCTATCCTCTATTACGATCACTAAAGTACAGGACACAAAATGGGAGACACTCGCTAGTGGAAATGAGAACTCACAACTGGATAACAGGTCACTCAGCTGCACTCCATCCTCAGTCACATAAGACATTCAAAGCTACCATCTACAACTAAAACATGAAGGGCGGTACTTTCTTTTCTTGTACATAAACATGTAGCCATAGTTTATTCACCTGTCACACTAACATTGCAAGACATGAAATTATACTTTAAGCAAGAGCGTAGCATCAAACACGATTGAAACACATGCATATACACAGTTATATTTCTTATGCAACACATCAAAATAACGACAGCATCCAAATATGACAGAATCAACTTATGTTATAAAACTATATAAGAATAAAATCATTCGCTACAATGACATAATTACATAATTACAGTCTGAAAGTACATTAATGTTTTGGACTAGTATATTCAGGAATGCTAAGTAAACCAAAAAAGTAGTCAGCTGCAGCAGGGCTCCGCCTCTATTCTGCTAGCCCTTCGGGATCTACTTGACCGCTGGATCAGAACTCCCAGCATGTTGGCCAGAGGTCCCACCTGTCCGATTCAGGAGAAGAATCCATCAGATAAATGATACGCAATCGAGTTAAGGAAAGATTGAGAGGGAAAACTTACCAGCATCTACTCCCTGATCATCGTCCCCCAACTGCACACCCACTTCCTCGGCGGTAAGCAGCCGCATGCCCTCCTTCACTGCCACTTTCTCCCTCTCAGTAAACTGGGCCGTGACCACATCCATCCTGAAAACTACACCACCCTCCTTATCCGCCTCAGCCTTGGCCTCCTCCAAAGCCCGAAGATATATCCTAGCCAGGACCCGAGGATAGTCGTCCATCCAGGACAGGTTTCCCTGCTTCCAAGTGCGGAAGTACATGTCCTGGAGCATCTCATCCATCACCCTTCGTTCTCCTCAAACTCCCTCATCCGGGCCTCGAAAGCTGAAAGCCTTACGACGGCAGCATCTCTCTCCAATCGGTATCTCGAGCAGTCAGCCTGAAGGGATTTCCGCATCGCCTCCATCTCCTCCTTTAGCTTGGTTTAAGCAAGCTCTGCGGCCTCAAGCCTCCCAGATAACTCCTCTATCTGCCCAAGATCCGCTCTCCGAACCTCATCCACCGTGGCAATGGCCATATCGATTCGTTCCTTGCAGGTGGCCTCCATCTTTCGCAGCTCGGCTGTGCTAGCCTCCTCCATAGTTTTCTTTAGCCGTTTGGAGACCACCTCATGCTGGGAAATTTGAATGGCCTGATCGGCAAGCTGTTTGGCCTGATCGAAAACCATTAGCCGCAGCCGAATGTTAGCACTTCCGATTTCCTCTCCAGCCTTGACCAATCGGGCGTGATGCTCCATCAACTTCTTGGTCTCTTCAGCCACCCGATCGATGTTTGCCTTGGCCTCATCCCCTATAGTCACAATCCGAGTGGTCAACAAGTCGAGATCCAAGGACTTAGCCTCATCAACAACCTTACCATAGGATTGCAGGGTAGGAGGTGCTCACCGGTAACCTCATCGAAGGAAATATCATGAGAACTCAGGTCCAGATCTGGATGACCAGCAAATGGGTTACGAGCCAAGCCGGGACGATCAACATGAGTAACGGAAGGATTCTCTGATGGATGCGGAGATGGTATGGACTCAGTATCGTCCCCTGTGATGTCATGAATAGGCTGGGTTGGGGGCTGAGGTCCAAGTGAAGGTTCGAACATGGAACGCCTCCTCTTTCTCTTTTGGATATCCTCTTCAATAACTCCGAGAAGAGGATGGTAGCCGACTACGCCCCCAGAACGGTCAGTCGAAGGCTTTGGTTTAGAAGAAGCTTTGAAGAGTTTGAATTGCTTGAGGCGGTGCCGAATGTCTGATGTCTTGGCTGCCTTACCCGTCCCTGGAATAAAAATCGAGTGTTACAGGCATGCATGAGACTATAATTCAAGGAACATATGAAGTTAAAAAAGGAGTCAAGAATTCACCTTGAACCGCTAGAGTTGCCTTAGCTGGAATACTCTCAGAAGATAGACTGGCACCAGTCCCGGTCTTATCAGACTTCTTCGATTTCTCCACCAAGGCCGGCCCTTCCTCCAACCCCTCAAAGGCTTGGCGGAAAGCATCATCCATCCACTCTTGAATCTCACCCGCTTGCCTAGAGGTCAAGGCACCAACGCCACTACCACTCTGTCCTTCGCCACCGTTACCACCATCACCTTCTCCATCACCTCCGCTCTCCTTCTCGCCTCTTTCCTCCTCTCCACTTTCCTCCTCTGGAACATCTGGGCATGTGCTAGGAGAGGGTCCATCAGATTTCTTGAGCTTCTTCCTCCCGACGACCGGAGGTATCGAGAAGGGTCTCCTCTTACTACTCTTTGTCGTGGCCACTCCTTTGGCTTTGGCAGCTCTTTCCTCAGCCGTATCCCTCTGCTTGACCACAGACTGATGTGGTAGAATCAAATTGTGCTCCAGGAGAGTAGCGTTCCTGATCAGGTAAGAAGCTTTCATCTCCCTTCCCGTAATGGCTTCTATCTCCGCGGCCATCTGAACCAAGTGATCATTCTCCACGACCACAAAGCCACCTATCGCCAGCGAATAATAAAGCACATGAGAAGAAGCATTGCAGCCAAAATAGAAATTACAAATAAACTTCAACTTACAGCCAGAGGTGAAGCGGTGGATAGAAACGGAGTCATCTTGGACGAAGAACCATTCCTTCTTAAACATGGTGAACTTTGAATACAAATCCAGGACCGGCTTGAAAGACACGGCCGATTCCAAGCTGATGTATAGAGACCCCTTCTTGTAACCTCTCAAGTTATATAGGTATCGAATCTCCCGGTTGGAAGGGGGCGCCCGTACTTTCTCTGGAAAATCACGAATAGACACACCAAGATAGCGTAGGAGTTGGGCTGGAGCTGGAAAGGAGCCACCTTCAAGTAGGTGACGAAGCTAACTATCCAAGCATTGATTGGAGGAATGGCCCCACACATGCAGTGATACCTAATATAGGCAAAGTATCCTTCAGGAGGATTATATGGCATGACTCCTGTTAACTGGCATTTTGGCCCAGCTACAAGACGACAGTCGAAGACATTATTATTAGCGCTAGATAAGATTCTGACCTCGAAGAGCCTGGAGGTGTTAGCAAGTTGTCAGGCCCATTAGAAGGACGTTCGGCATAAAGGGACGTTCGGTATTGAATATCGAACAGCACCTAAAGAATGTTCGGCATCCGTGAACGTTCGGCATACAAGGAACGTTCGGCATCCATGAACGTTCGGCATACAAGATACGTTCGACGCGTATGGGTCAAACGGTATTTAAGAGCGTTTGACTTCTAGAGCGCTCGGCATTCATGTTTCACTCGGCATTCCTGGACTGTTCGGCATTACCAGCCTCGTTCGGCCTACACCCCTCACTCAACACCTTGCACCGTTCGGCACAAATCTCGTGCTGCATGTAGAGCATCCGACCTTACTTCGTTCGGCATGCAGAGCATCCGGCCTCACTTCGTTCGGCACGCAGAACGTCCGGCCTCACTTCGTTCGGCATAAAGATGAAGGTTCGGCGTTTGGTCATTCGGCCTATTTGGGTCGACACACGGGGCTTACTCCATTTGGACCGAGTTATTCAGCTACCAGGCCCACCAGGGAAGTCCAACCCATCTTCGTCTATAAATAGAGGGGCAGGGGCACAGTGAAATGGACCTTTTTTCGGGGAATACTGGGGAGACTCTGTCATTTCTTATACTCTCCTCTTTTTAATTCAAACTTGTATCCAAGTGATTGATTTACGGATTGTATCTGTATTCAAGTAATTGAGAAAGCAATAAAGATTAAACTCAAAGTGGATGTAGGCAGTTACGCTGAACCACTATAAATCTGGTGTTCTCGTTTTTGTTATTCTTTTTCATTGAATTACACTATTTTTCAGTCCTAATTTACTCTCTTCATTAATCTCTCTACATAACTCTACTCAAGGGTGTTAGTGACCAATTTTGGTGCTAACATTTTGGTGCTTTCACTGAGAATTGAATTCTCAGCTTGATTGGATCTCATCATCTACTATTGGATTTCCATATTCGCGAGATAGATCCAGTTGTCTAATAGAAAACATCCTATTCTACTCAGATTTGAAAGAAATCTAAAGGAAGCTGATAGCCGTAGATTGGATTCACTGATGTACGCAAGATTTGGCGATTGGATGTTGAAGTTTTCACTCAAGTTGAATGAAGGCCAACCCTCCTCTAAAGGCAATTCAACCGATCGCCCCAGAAAAAGTCTATGCCGATCATTGCAGAAAAGGTGTATGCCGAGTTACTCCTGGCCGAACACTCCTGGCCGATCCACACATCTAGGCCGAACGCTCGTCCAGGCCGACCATACCTCTAGACCGAACGCTCCTCCAGGCCGATCCACACCTCTAGGCCGAACGCTCTTCCAGGCCAAACATACCTCTATGCCGACCACCTTTATAATGCCGAACGGTATTGTATATGCCGAGCGGCATCCAGACCGTTCCAAACTTAAGTTACACCGGTCTCTTATACGACCCCTATAGTGAATTAAAACTCAACTTAATGAAGGAACATTCTATTTACTTCCCTTACATCCCCTGATCGACCGAGGCATAGTGGATCTAGCGACAGCTTCTGAACGACAACAAGGGAGCAGACAAACAACTGCTACTCGAATGATATTCTCAAAGGGATATCATATTGATCACTTGAGGATAATCGACCTCCATATATATTTTAGCAGCCAGTTAGCTGGAGAGCCTCCTACGATCATGGATCGTCTCTATGACAATAATGAATCTAAATCAAAGTGTGGAGGAGCGGAACAGACAAAGGAAAATAACAATGAAGGCCCGTTGACTAAGGATGTAGATCCTAGTAGCCGAAACAAGACCTCAAAATTCGGATCATATGCTCTTTGAAAGATTCAATTGACAACCTCTACTTGAAGACTCACGACTCGGAGTGGTACTGAAAACCAATCTCTAGAGAGTACACCAAAAGTCTAAAGAAAATAAGGGGAACGTTGTATATTCCAAGATGCTCGCTGATCCTAACACCGGCGATTACAAACACCTCCGAGGTGACCAGGTACTCGGATTTAGTCGCCAACCAATCCATGCAGACCATGATCGGACGTGTGGAGTTATATCTAGACGAGCATAATTCAATCGCTTATCATCAATCATGTGCCTTTGATTTGGGGCTATGGACTAGATATTGAAAAGCTCATCACGATCAGAGACCAATGCAAAGTGAGCAGGTCTGACCTCACATTCATCGACCTCCATATTTGATTGGGGGACCAAGCAAGGTTTGGAATGAGTATTGTTGAATATGCGCTTTGCGCTATATGATTTTTGTTTGATGATAATAAACATATATACATTCATATAAATGTATTTGGTAATGTACTATTTTTTTTTCATAGTTTAAATAAATATTTGTTGAATAAAATTAAATTACACAGAATTCGAATTTGAATTCAAACAGAACAAGTTAAACAGATTTTGAATTCAAACAGAAATTTTTATTCAAACAAATATTTATTACAAATTGTAAATAGTACAATTTCATGCTCTCACTATACATGTACATTTTTGATTACAATCACATCACATTTACATCACGACCTTACTACATATCTCTCACACTCATATTTTTTGTCTTCAACTAAAATCCAGTTTGAATCCAGCATCTGAGCAATCTGCAAAAATATAAACTAACGCAGTAAAATTGAAAAAGAAATATTTTTGCAATTCAAAAAATAAAATATGGTTTTTTTTTGAAAATAATATTTGCCTCAGTTATTTGGGTTGTTCGTTATCATTCGCACTTGAATTCATCACAAAGTCGTGCACATAGATATTACAGGGACAGGTAACCATAAGTGGCTGCAATACACACGTGTACATTCATACACGTGTGCACTGCCTCGCCAACTCATGTGCGTGGCCAACAAGAGCAAGTGTGCAAGTGCAAAAAGAAAGTCAATGATCAAGCAAGTCCAATTCGAATTTATGATAGCAGACAACTCAAATTCCAAATGCATCTGTACATGAATACAGCTCGACTACAACAGCCAGTCAAATGATTAAATAAACAAATGAATGAATGCAAAAGCAAACAGTTCAAAGATTCAAACTGCATCAGTGACCAACTACAGGAACAGCAAGGTGATCAAACAAACAAAGACCAAAGCTACAACCTCACATGAAGACCAAATGTCCAGACAACATCATAATGCAACATGAAGTCAATGAAGACCAAATACAACATGACCAAAAGTGTATGCAAACAGTCAGAGAAATGTACAGAGACCAGGTACAAATAACAACAAGTCAAGGCCGCAACTAAAATAACCAGCAAATGAACAAAGGCAACAAGGTCAGAGTTTTAAAATGCACAAATATGCTATGCAGTGAAGCAATACACAGCAAGTGGATATAAACATCAAGCCAGAAAAACAAATCAACTCAAGCTCGAGGCAGTGACAGTATGAAATGGAATGTAACTACAAGGCATGAAATCGTAGTGAAACAGTTCAAGTGGACAGTGAAGGCAATACACAAGCCAGTGGAAAGCTACAAGGCATAGAAACTGCATAACAACTAATCAACAGTGCACAACCAATTCGAGAATTTACACAATCAAGACCGAATGCAAACTGCAGTAGTACACTTGAACATCATGAACAAATGGAAGAAGTACATCATGATACAACAAAGCAATGCCACCAGAATTTCATATCAAGTTCGGCATCAGGATGAGAAGAACCAACAGAACAACCATGTATCAATAACAATGCAACATAGTGACAATCACAAGCATCACAACATATTCAAGTTGAAGCCATGAATGACACAAATACAGACAGTGGCCGAAGCCAATTTACAAAATATCGAAGTCAAAGAAGAATTCATGAATGTATATTGAAAGTAAAAATTCAAGTGCGTATGCAGTATTGACAAAGTCAAAAATCAACACCGTGATGAGCACAGCAATTCAATGCCGCAATTCAAAACCGTGTTATTCAAGTAAATATGAACAAGTCAAAGATCAATCTCAAACATTCAAGCATTATCAAGTGGCCGAGATGAATATTTGACAAATTCAAATAAATATATACGATCGAAGATTCAGGAAATCGAACGCATTTAAAACCCTAATCATCATCGGCATTTTTGATTCGATCGAGTTCGAGTATCAAATTAGAAAAGCAAAAGGAGACAGCACATACCGAATTCACAAGCATCAAAACTCGATCGAGCAACTGCAAGCAAGCTAGGGCAACAAATCACAGGCCAATTGAAGAAATCAGAGCCATAATTGCAACGAAGGAACGAAGCCCTAATTGCGACGAAGAGCCGAAGCCCTAACTGGATCAAAAGGGAACGAAGCCCTAACTGGAACGAAGCCGCCATTCTTTTTCTCACGAACAAATAAAAAAAGGATCGGGCGAAATAAGGAAAGAGGGCCGGTGTTCAAAAACAAAAGGGGGTCTTTGTTTTTTTTTAATTAATATTGTTATATTAAATAGTTTAGGGCTATTTCATTCTTAATTATTGTTTTTTCTTATTCTACGAATCAAAGAGTTTAGGTAAATCACCACCTAGGTTTTAGGTTGTGTCTGATTGTCTATTTAGAGTTAGTTCAGTAAGCAGGGGTTGCGAGTTTGCAAAACTCTATAGGCGGTAGCAGGGTTTGCAAGTCTGTTAGAGTGTTTGTAAGCGTGATACTGTTTAATTCTAATAGAAATCTGGGAATGCAGCAGTAGGCAGGGGTTGCCGAAGCTGGGTAAATCTTGTGTGTGATTTATTTTCAGTATATTTATTTCTGAAGTTTATTTTTGTATTTAAATTAAGAAAAATTTGCTATAACCCTATTCACCCCCCCCCCCTCTAGGGTTAATTTAGATCCTACAAGTGGTATCAGAGCCCGGTATATATTTTTTTAACTCTAGAGTCATGAGTCTACAAAATAATGCTTTTTCTGAGGGGCAATCTATTGCTAGGCCACCCATGTTTAACGAGAACGATTATGCTTATTGGAAAGTTAGGATGGGTATCTATCTCAGTTCTGTTGATTATGAAGTTTGGGATATTATTGAAACCGGCTATAAACCCCCCACTATAATCGTTGGTGATACTGAGATTCCTAAACCTAAGGATAGGTGGGATGCAAACGATAAGAAATTGAAAACGGCAAATGCTAAAGCCATGAATGCTTTGATATGTGCTCTAGATAAAAATGAATTTAATAGAATTTCTCATTGTACAACAGCACAGGAAATATGGCATACTTTGGAGGTGACACACGAAGGAACTTCTCAAGTCAAGGAGTCTCGGCTAGCCCTGTTCAGCAATGAATACGAAAACTTTGTGATGGACAAAGGCGAGAGCATAAAGGATATGTTTGGACGTTTTTCAACTTTGGTATACAATGCTAGAGCGCTTGGGAAGGTATTCACTGAGGTAGAGCTTGTGCGAAAGATACTACGAGTTTTACCAATGAACTTTGAGGCAAAAGTCACGGCAATCCAAGAATCGAAAGATCTAAGCAAACTAAGCATGGAGGAGTTAATTGGAAACTTGATGACATATGAGCTTGAGCTAAAAGCAAAGGAAGAACGCAATAACTCCGAACCAAAGAAGAAGACGATTGCCTTAAAGAGCAAAGAAGAAAGCGATGAAGAAGAAGAAGATCCAATTGAAGAGCTTGCAATGGCTGTCAATAATCTTAAAAAATGGTCAACATTCAAGTCACGAAAGAAGAAAATAAGTGGTAATAAGTCAAAGAATTCTGACGATTCCGACAATGAATTGACATGCTATAACTGCAAGAAGCCTGGCCATTTCAAACAAAAATGTCCACTTCTCAAAAACAACAAAGGAAAGAAAAAGAAAAAGAAGGCTTTTGCAGCAACTTGGGATGATGAAGAAGGAGAGGAAGTTTCAAATAATAGCTCAGAGGAGGCTAACTTGTGTCTTATGTCAAAATCGGATTCAGAAGCAAGCCTAGAGGAATCTAGTGAGGTAAGTAACTATTCTTATAAAGAACTTGTTTCAATGTGTTGTGATTTTACTAAAATGATTGATACTCTTGAATCTAAAATTGAAAAACTAAAATCTGATAGGAGAGAACTTGTCCATGAAAATTCTAGGCTAGAAACTGAAATTGAAAATATTCAAAACCTAGAATGTAAAAAATGTAAGTTTTTAGATTCAGAATTATCAAAACTGAGGAAAAACTTTGAAAGTCTTGAAAGTGAAAACTTGAATCTTAAGGAAACCATCAACACTAGGAGAAAGGATTTTATTAATCGATGCACCTCACTTGTTACTGAAAACTCAACATTAAAAACCAAAGTCCAAAGTCTTGAGAAATCTTTGAATAACTTTTCAAGAGGCGAAAAATCTTTCAACATGCTATTAGGAAATCAAATTTTTGCTAACAACGGGAAAGGACTAGGTTTTGGGAAAACACAAGTTGATGATAATGCAAAATATAAGAATGTCTTTGATAGATGTGAAATATATAAATGTCGTGATGAAAATGATAGTCATAGGAACAAGAACACAAAATTTATACAAGTTTGGGTTCCTAAGAATTCTAAAAACAAATTTCATGTTTATTGGAATAATAATAAAAGGACTAAACAAGTATGGATTCCAAAAGGATTGTTTATTCACAATGCTTCTATCACAAATAACATTGGACCTAAGAGTTTCTCTAGGTCATCTTCCTCTCTTCTTATGTAGGTCTGTTGGCGGGCTAAGGAACAACAAGAATGGTTTCTAGATTCAGGTTGTTCTAGACATATGACAGGTGACAAATCGAAGTTCCTTAGCTTAGAGAATTTTAAAGGTGGAAATGTGATCATGGGAGACAATAGCAAGTGTAAGATTATTGGCAAAGGTGAAGTTGGTAACGGTATTTTTTCTTTGACTAATGTTTTATACGTTGAAAATCTGCATCACAATCTCATTTCTATTAGCCAACTATGTGACAAAGGTATGAACGTGATTTTTGATAGTGATACTTGCAAAATTATTGATAAATCTTCTAGTAACATTGTTTTTATGGGCAAAAGAAAAGGGAATGTTTACTCACTTTCATTTGATAATCTAAAACTTTCTAGATGTTTAGTAGCCACTGACGAAGAGGCATATTTATGGCATAGGAGACTTGGACATGCTAGCATGAGTCTCTTAGAAAAACTCGAATCAAAAGAATTAGTCAGAGGGTTACCACATCAGAAATTTAAAAATAATAAAGTGTGTAAAGCATGTTCCTTGAGCAAGCTTAGTCGATCATCATTTCATCCTAAAAACATTGTTAGCACATCAAGGGTCCTTGAATTAGTTCACATGGATTTATTTGGACCAAATGAAATTTCAAGCTTGAATGGAAAACGTTATTGTTATGTATTGGTTGATGATTATTCTAGATTTACATGGGTTTACTTTTTAGCCAAAAAGTCTGAATCTTTCGAATATTTTTCAAAGTTTGCAAAACTTGTTCAAAATGAAAAAGGAGTTACAATTAAAACCTTGAGAAGTGATCATGGAGGCGAATTTGAAAATTTTGAATTTGAAAATTTTTGTGAAGAAAACGGTTTAAAACATGAATTTTCTGCTCCACGAACACCTCAACAAAATGGGGTGGTTGAAAGGAAAAATCGTACATTACAGGAATTGGCTAGATCCATGTTAAGTGAGTATAAGCTACCTCTAATCTTTTGGGCAGAGGCAGTGAATACTTCGTGCTATGTAATGAATAGAGTAATGATTAGACCAATACTTGGCAAAACGTCTTATGAACTGTGGCATGAAAGGAAACCTAACATTTCTTATTTTCGTATATTTGGGTGTCCTTGTTTCATTCTTAACACAGGTGATCAACTTGGAAAATTTGAATCAAAGGCTGATGATGGAATTTTCATGGGCTATTCAACAAGGAGTAAGGCTTACAGGATATATAACAAACGAACGAAGACAATTGTTGAGTCAATCAATGTGAAATTTGATGAATCTGATCTGGAAAAAACGACTGAAAGGATGGTTGACGATGGAGTAGATCCTGAAGGCACTGAAGAAGGGACATTTAGTAAGAAAACTGAAAGGAGGACTGTTGATGCTGATAAATTAAAGTTCAAACCTAATCATCCTCCTGAATTAATTATTGGTGATCCTACGGAAGGTATACGTACTCGTTCTTCATTTGATGAAAATTTATGTGCGTTTTGTTGTCATAGTGGTTTTATTTCTGAAATTGAACCTGATTCTGTTGAAATGGCTCTTAATGATGATAATTGGTTTTTAGCAATGCAAAATGAACTTAATCAATTTGAGAGAAACAAAGTCTGGAATTTAGTTCCTAGGCCTAATGACTATCCAATCGTAGGGACTAAATGGGTGTTTAAAAATAAATTTGACGAATCAGGAAATGTAATTAGAAACAAGGCTAGGTTGGTTGCAAAAGGTTATAACCAAATAGAAGGCATAGACTTTGATGAAACATTTGCTCCAGTTGCTAGGTTAGAAGCCATTAGAATCTTGCTAAGTTTTGCATGTTACAAGGGTTTCAAACTTAAACAAATGGATGTAAAAAGTGCCTTTTTGAATGGTGATTTAAAAGAAGAAGTTTTTGTTGAACAACCACCCGGTTTTGAAAATCATGAATTTCCAAATCATGTGTATAAGCTAGAAAAAGCATTATATGGTCTTAAGCAAGCACCAAGAGCTTGGTATGACTGTCTCTGTACATACCTTTTGGAAAATGGTTTAAAAAGGGAAGTGCTGACACGACTCTGTTTCTATTACATAAAGAACATGATTTTTTGATTGTTCAGATTTATGTGGATGATATTATTTATGGCGCTACTAATGAACTTTTGTGTGAGAATTTTGAACAAGTCATGCAGGCTAAATTTGAGATGAGTTTGGTTGGTGAATTGAAATACTTTCTTGGATTTCAAATTAAGCAAAGCAGTGATGGTATCTTCATTTCACAATCCAAATATGTGTTGGAGCTATTGAAGAAATTTGGAGTCGAAAATTCCAAACCATTGAGAACTCCTATGAGCCCATCAACAAAGTTGGACAAAGATGAGAAAGGAATTGCAATTGATCAAAAGAAATATCGAGGGATAATCGGTTCACTTCTCTATCTTACTGCTTCTAGACCTGATATTATGTTTTCTGTATGCTTGTGTGCACGTTTTCAAGCTAATCCCAAAGAATCTCATTTAAAAGCTACTAAACGAATTTTGAGATATCTTTCACACACACACAAATTTGGACTATGGTACCCCTCTTGTGAAAATTTTGATTTAGTAGGTTATTCCGATGCTGATTATGCTGGTTCATTAGTTGACAGAAAAAGCACTAGTGGAACATGTTTCATGCTAGGACATTCATTAGTCTCATGGTCAAGTCGGAAACAGAATTGTGTTGCATTATCCACCACTGAAGCAGAATATATTGCTTTGGGAAGTTGTTGTGCTCAAATTCTATGGATGATGCAAACTCTTTCTGATTTTGGCTTAGTCTATAAACAAGTCCCATTAAAATGTGATAGTAGGAGTGCTATAGATTTGTCAAATAATCCTGTTCATCACTCTCGCACAAAACACATTGATGTGAGACACCATTTTCTTCGAGATCACATTGCTAAAGAAGACATTTGCATTGAATATATTTCAACAGAAACTCAACTTGCTGATATTTTCACAAAACCTCTCCCCGAAGACAGATTTTCCAAATTACGTTTAGATTTGGGAATTATAGAGGTTGACTAATCATTTTTTTTAAATTTTGATTTTTGAATTTGATTCTAAATGACAATTTTTTTTTAACCAATCTAACTCCCTAATGATTATCGAAAAGATGAATAGTGATTGAAAAAGTGATGAGTGTTGATATTTATCATATATTAAAACTCGAGAAAATATAATTAGGAAATTTCTTTAGAATTTCATAACAAGAGTCATAAAAAATTTTTGTTGGGTAATAATTCCATGACCATTTCTATTTCTATCATCTTTCTATCGAACATCACTCATCAAAATCATATTTAATATGTAAATTTGTGGTAGTTTACAAAGGAAATCATTTGTTCTTCAATATCTTTAAATCGGTGAAGGAAATTATTTGTGCTTCAATTTCTTATATTCAGCAATTAAAAATAAATATCCAAAGTATTCACTCTCATTTAAAAGTCCTCACGGTCATGCATGGGTGAATTACTTGGATTTTTGATTATGTGCTTCCATGCTCATTTAAAAGTCCTCACGGTTATGCATGTATGGAACGCATATTAAAAATAATTGATTTAATAGACAAGTTGATTCTAATCCCATTTAAAAGTCCTCACGGTCATGCGTGGTTAGAAGATACTTGATTTCATTTTTTAAAATTAAATTGGAATACTACTAATCTCATTTAAAAGTCCTAACGGTTATGCATGGTTAGTAGATATTCAAATTTCCAGAAATAAATATACCACAAATAGACATATCTATATGAATTTTTGATGATTCTATCTCCATCACTTCTGAAAGTGGAATATGCGCTTGACAAGGGTAATTATGATTTTTGTTTGAATTTTATTGAAATTTGATATTTATATTTAATTGAGTCAAATGTTTTGATTCATGTCGATCATTTCATCCCTATTTTATAACACTATTATTCTTTTGCTGATAACAAAAGGGGGAGAGAAAAGTTAAGATTTTTTGTCGAATAGAATCAAGCAAAGGTCAAATAATTTTCATTGTGCATATAGACTCTCTTATATATTTCTATGCATATATGTAGGGGGAGCATTGTGTAGAGAGGGAGC
Organism: Allium cepa; assembly: GCA_030765085.1. Taxonomy (NCBI): domain Eukaryota; kingdom Viridiplantae; phylum Streptophyta; class Magnoliopsida; order Asparagales; family Amaryllidaceae; genus Allium; species Allium cepa. The sequence goes on along the minus strand of CM060935.1, from coordinate 821,746,201 downwards.
ATTCAAATAGGGGGAGCAAATGAAATTATCAAATACATTTAATATATTCAAAATCTTAAATATATGTTTGTTATCATCAAAAGGGGGAGATTGTTGAATATGCGCTTTGCGCTATATGATTTTTGTTTGATGATAATAAACATATATACATTCATATAAATGTATTTGGTAATGTACTATTTTTTTTTCATAGTTTAAATAAATATTTGTTGAATAAAATTAAATTACACAGAATTCGAATTTGAATTCAAACAGAACAAGTTAAACAGATTTTGAATTCAAACAGAAATTTTTATTCAAACAAATATTTATTACAAATTGTAAATAGTACAATTTCATGCTCTCACTATACATGTACATTTTTGATTACAATCACATCACATTTACATCACGACCTTACTACATATCTCTCACACTCATATTTTTTGTCTTCAACTAAAATCCAGTTTGAATCCAGCATCTGAGCAATCTGCAAAAATATAAACTAACGCAGTAAAATTGAAAAAGAAATATTTTTGCAATTCAAAAAATAAAATATGGTTTTTTTTTGAAAATAATATTTGCCTCAGTTATTTGGGTTGTTCGTTATCATTCGCACTTGAATTCATCACAAAGTCGTGCACATAGATATTACAGGGACAGGTAACCATAAGTGGCTGCAATACACACGTGTACATTCATACACGTGTGCACTGCCTCGCCAACTCATGTGCGTGGCCAACAAGAGCAAGTGTGCAAGTGCAAAAAGAAAGTCAATGATCAAGCAAGTCCAATTCGAATTTATGATAGCAGACAACTCAAATTCCAAATGCATCTGTACATGAATACAGCTCGACTACAACAGCCAGTCAAATGATTAAATAAACAAATGAATGAATGCAAAAGCAAACAGTTCAAAGCTTCAAACTGCATCAGTGACCAACTACAGGAACAGCAAGGTGATCAAACAAACAAAGACCAAAGCTACAACCTCACATGAAGACCAAATGTCCAGACAACATCATAATGCAACATGAAGTCAATGAAGACCAAATACAACATGACCAAAAGTGTATGCAAACAGTCAGAGAAATGTACAGAGACCAGGTACAAATAACAACAAGTCAAGGCCGCAACTAAAATAACCAGCAAATGAACAAAGGCAACAAGGTCAGAGTTTTAAAATGCACAAATATGCTATGCAGTGAAGCAATACACAGCAAGTGGATATAAACATCAAGCCAGAAAAACAAATCAACTCAAGCTCGAGGCAGTGACAGTATGAAATGGAATGTAACTACAAGGCATGAAATCGTAGTGAAACAGTTCAAGTGGACAGTGAAGGCAATACACAAGCCAGTGGAAAGCTACAAGGCATAGAAACTGCATAACAACTAATCAACAGTGCACAACCAATTCGAGAATTTACACAATCAAGACCGAATGCAAACTGCAGTAGTACACTTGAACATCATGAACAAATGGAAGAAGTACATCATGATACAACAAAGCAATGCCACCAGAATTTCATATCAAGTTCGGCATCAGGATGAGAAGAACCAACAGAACAACCATGTATCAATAACAATGCAACATAGTGACAATCACAAGCATCGCAACATATTCAAGTTGAAGCCATGAATGACACAAATACAGACAGTGGCCGAAGCCAATTTACAAAATATCGAAGTCAAAGAAGAATTCATGAATGTATATTGAAAGTAAAAATTCAAGTGCGTATGCAGTATTGACAAAGTCAAAAATCAACACCGTGATGAGCACAGCAATTCAATGCCGCAATTCAAAACCGTGTTATTCAAGTAAATATGAACAAGTCAAAGATCAATCTCAAACATTCAAGCATTATCAAGTGGCCGAGATGAATATTTGACAAATTCAAATAAATATATACGATCGAAGATTCAGGAAATCGAACGCATTTAAAACCCTAATCATCATCGGCATTTTTGATTCGATCGAGTTCGAGTATCAAATTAGAAAAGCAAAAGGAGACAGCACATACCGAATTCACAAGCATCAAAACTCGATCGAGCAACTGCAAGCAAGCTAGGGCAACAAATCACAGGCCAATTGAAGAAATCAGAGCCATAATTGCAACGAAGGAACGAAGCCCTAATTGCGACGAAGAGCCGAAGCCCTAACTGGATCAAAAGGGAACGAAGCCCTAACTGGAACGAAGCCGCCATTCTTTTTCTCACGAACAAATAAAAAAAGGATCGGGCGAAATAAGGAAAGAGGGCCGGTGTTCAAAAACAAAAGGGGGTCTTTGTTTTTTTTTAATTAATATTGTTATATTAAATAGTTTAGGGCTATTTCATTCTTAATTATTGTTTTTTCTTATTCTACGAATCAAAGAGTTTAGGTAAATCACCACCTAGGTTTTAGGTTGTGTCTGATTGTCTATTTAGAGTTAGTTCAGTAAGCAGGGGTTGCGAGTTTGCAAAACTCTATAGGCGGTAGCAGGGTTTGCAAGTCTGTTAGAGTGTTTGTAAGCGTGATACTGTTTAATTCTAATAGAAATCTGGGAATGCAGCAGTAGGCAGGGGTTGCCGAAGCTGGGTAAATCTTGTGTGTGATTTATTTTCAGTATATTTATTTCTGAAGTTTATTTTTGTATTTAAATTAAGAAAAATTTGCTATAACCCTATTCACCCCCCCCCCCCTCTAGGGTTAATTTAGATCCTACAAGTATGCCTCGATCATCACTCAAATCGAGTCACGGAACGAAGTTCGATAAAATACAGATGCCCCTCCTAAGCTCAGTGACGCCGGGATCTGTCTAGAGTTGACGTGATTTAATCATCTACACATCAAATCCTACCTTCAACACAAAAGGTTGTTCGAAGGCCCGACTTGAAATAGTTGTGGTGGACTGCCTACTCATTAACCATCGCTCTCAATGCATAGGCACGATTGCACCTTAGAACATATGCAACTTACTTTGTCTACTCAACAATCTATTATCCTTGTTTTCTAGAAGGAGATATGGAGATTTGGCTATCTAACCCAACATGGATGTGATCCAACCGTCTGTCATATTCCTCCTTCCTTGACTTGATTGGAAGAGCTATAATCACCAAGCGGATGAGAATTGATCGTCCATTTTTCGAATTTCATCCCTCATGCTGGGGGCAGAATCCCATTCCATGAGCAAACGTGGTTCGATTGTTCGTTCGACAAACGGTAGATGAATACAAATTAAAGAGTGGAAATACGACTGCTCTCGACTTAAACCTCCGAGTCCCCAGAGTGCGGACTGGAGTACTCTAAGTCCCTAGAGCGCGGACTAGAGTTTAAACGACTTAAACCTCCAAGTCCCCAGAGCGCGGACTGGAGTACTCTAAGTCCCCAGAGCGTGGACTAGAGTTTAAACGACTCAGACCTCCAAGTCCCCAGAGTACGGACTGGAGTACTCTAAGTCCCCAGAGCGCGGACTAGAGTTTAAACGACTTAAACATCCAAGTCCCCAGAGCGCAGACTGGAGTACTCTAAGTCCCCAGAGCATGGACTAGAGTTTAAATGACTTAAACCTCCAAGTCCCCAGAGTGCGGACTGGAGTACTCTAAGTCCCCAGAGCGCGGACTAGAGTATAAACGACTCAAACCTCCAAGTCCCCAGAGTGCGGACTGGAGTACTCTAAGTCCCCAGAGCGCGGACTAGAGTATAAACGACTCAAACCTCCAAGTCCCCAGAGTGCGGACTGGAGTACTCTAAGTCCCCAGAGCGCGGACTAGAGTTAAACGACTTAAACCTCCAAGTCCCCAGAGCGCGGACTGGAGTACTCTAAGTCCCCGGAGTGCGGACTCGAGTATAAACGACTTAAACCTCCAAATCCCCAGAGTGCGGACTGGAGTACTCTAAGTCCCCAGAGCGCGGACTAGAGTATAAACGACTTAAACCTCCAAGTCCCCAGAGTGTGGACTGGAGTACTCTAAGTCCCCAGAGCGCGGACTAGAGTTTAAACGACTTAAACCTTCAAGTCCCCAGAGCGCGGATTGGAGTACTCTAAGTCCCCGGAGTGCGGACTCGAGTATAAACGACTTAAACCTCCAAGTCCCCAGAGCGCGGACTGGAGTACTCTAAGTCCCCAGAGTGCGGACTCGGATACAAGCGATTCGGATCTCCATGTTCCCTGAATATGAACTATGACACATATGACTTGAATTTGTCAAATCCCTGACATACGGGCTAGAAAGTATTCTAAGTGCTCGAAGCATAGAATGGAAGTTCAACAACTCCCGAGGAGTTTCCGAGTTATAAGAAGATGGACCGAGAAGTACATGTTACTCACAACTGCTTGGATTAAAATCACAATCACAATCACAAAGAAAACTGAACAATAAGAGTCTTTTGCAAGACGGAAAAGGAACTAAACTTTATTCAGAAATAAGTTCCTATTACAACCCCTCCAAAGTTCGGAGTCGACATTCTATTTACGAGGACTAGGGAAATAGATGAAAATAATTACATCACTTAAACTAACTCTCGTTGAACGAGGATAGTAATCATTTCTTGTGCTTCTTCAACTCCTTTCCAGATGGCTCCTCTCCAGAGTATTTACCCTTGGTACTCTTCTTTGATAGAGGGGTAGAAACTAAAGAAGCACGAGGAACTTCCAAGGGCTTGGACCTGCCAGGAAGGATGACCATCAACGGCTTGTTCAAAAGATCGTCCAAGTCCAAAACTCGGGGCTCGACTTTGACCTTGACCGTCTCCTCCTTCTCTTTCTCGAGCCGCTCCTTCATTCCCAATTCGGATGTGTGCTCAGAGGCGCCTGTAATTTCTACTTCATAACCCTCGTCGGTAGGAGAGGAGGTTCCGTACTTATCTTCATCAAGTGCTCCAATCACCTGAGCGCGAACGGGTGTACTCTAAGTCCCCAGAGTGGGGAATCGAGTATAAATGAGTCTAAACCTTCAAGTCCCCAGAGTGCGGACTGGAGTACTCTAAGTCCCCAGAGTGCGGACTCGAGTATAAACGACCTAAGAACCTCTACGTCCCTAGAGTGCGGACTAGAGTGCTCTAAGTCCCCTGAGCGCGGACTAGAGTATAAACGGCTTAAAAAACCTCTACATCCCCAGACTGCGGACTACGGTTTTCTCAGTCCCTAGAGCACGGACTATGTTATAGAAGACTTGAGAAAAATCTCTAAGTCCCAGAAGCTTACTAGATTACTCTAAGTTCCCAGAATGCGGACTGGAGTATAAACAAGTTGACGAAAATCTCTGTGTCTCGAACTATGAACTAAAGCATAAACCGTTCGACAAATCTCTAAGTCCCCGGAGCGTGGACCAAAGCATGAACACAAATTGAGCATGAGTCAACCAGGGGGAGAATAACACTAGGTCACCAGAATGCAGAGTGGTGTATAAATATCGATAAATAGACGAGTGGATTCCGACCATTCTCTATTCCGCAAACTTCGGCATGGAATCGACCGAAGGATTATTAACCTGCTAACAATGGAGTTCGACCATCCCATCCTCTGCTCGAGCTCAAAGCTTGCCAGAACACTAATCTTACTCCTTAGGCTTGGCAGAAGTGGGATCCAAATGAACACTGATGCGATTCAACCGTCCATAAACTAAAACTCGTCCTTCATTGATGGTAGATAAGTGGAAAATAATCGAGATCCCACCAATCACTCGCCAAATTAAATCCTGAGCATGAGGACAAGTCACCACACTGAAGCCAAAAAAGGATTGATACACGACAATCCTTTAACTGACTCTGGTCTCCCAGAGTGCGAGCTGGAGTACAAACTTATAAATGTAGTTTCGAAGAGGATGGATCCGTCCATCTAACAACCTCACTTGTTGATTAGAGGTGGATGTGATCCGACCATCCACGATCCCGATAGATCCATCATTCCCAGAATGAGAATGAACTCCTAAAAAGCCTAAATAGATGTGACTGACCATCTGTCAGCTAACTCCAAATTCCCAAATTGCGAATTGGAGTATAAACCTCAACTCTAGGTTCCCAGAGTGCGAATCAGATCATCGATTGCAAGTAACTCTAAGTCCCCAGAGCGCTGATTGGAGTATAAACATCAAATAGGTGTGACTAATGGCTCTTCAACTGCCTCTAGTCCCCAGAATGCGACTGCGACCATAGACAAATGAAGAATGCGATTCGACCATTCATTCACCAACTACGACCTAAAGTCGACGGGAGGAGTATAAACTCGCTACAGATGCAATTAGACCGTCCACAAACTAACTCTGCTAACCCAAGACCGGGGGCAGAAGAACAAGTCATTGAAAGAAGAGAAATGAGACTCGCTACATCGCTAGCTTAGCGCCCTTTACAACTTAAGGTAACGACTACAGGGAGCACTCAATACAGAACCAATCGAAATGGCATCTGAAGCTACGAGCAACCGACTATATCATACCTCAGATCGAGGGCCAATACCGATCCGTACCAAGCACATACGAATGTGACTCGGATGATTCTTGAAAAACTATGACCTCCAGAGTGTGGAAAGGAGGGTAAACCGCGAATACTTGGTCAAAAATTCTCCATGCAATACATTTATCAACCCGAGACTGGGAGAAGGCGCATGGTCATCCAAAGACTGGCTACGATAGCTCAGTATTAAAACTTATATATAGTGCTTACAGCTACTCAAGGCAACGACCGAAAAGATGCCTAGAGATAGAATCATTAAACCGATACCTAAGCTCATGGGCAATTGACTTTCACTCCAACCCGAAGGACGGGTAAAGGGTTGCGAATGCATTGAATAGAAAGTGCATTACTCGATTATACAAGCAAATTCAAACTCATAGCAAGATCCAGTAATACAGTTGCACGCCACTCGAGGCTGACCCCCACTCGACATTTCCTTCAATGCGCTTTTAAGCCTTATCTTTGGCCATTCGCTGATAATCTATTAGAGCATTCAGAGTCCTTCACTATTAGACTTAATAACTCATGACAAGACTCTAGGATTCGACTAGAGTAACCGTCAACATTGGTCGTCCCAACCATATTTCACATTGAATGTTATGCAAAATAGTTACATATTTCACAGTGAATGTTATGCAAAATAGTTACATATTTCACATTGAATGTTATGCAAAATAGTTACATCTGTACTCAAAGAATCTGGGATGGCACCGGCTAAGCTGACGGTCGACATTACAGCCAGCCATGGCGACCCCTTCCCGGGTGCTAAATATCGGATCACAGCTCAGTGTAGTGATCATAAATGAATTAGTTCGATTTTTCTAAATAAATGATGATATGTTCCCTTGGACCCATTCTGACATGCATATGTGATTTCATTAACTATCACGAGCCATGCATTGGATATCAACCCGAAGCTACAAAAGCTAGCATAATATCTATTGACTTCACCATGAAAGCTCCACTCTTACTTTTAGGCTCAATCCATCAAAGTCTATGCCTACCAGCCGTTGCGACAGGGCATATAATGACCTGAGACGTCTGAAAGACTACTTAAATAAAATATCAAACTAAGCTAATTCGATATCACTTATTTCCCTCGAAGGGCTATCTAAGGACGGAAATCAGCAGACCTCCAACCCAAATTCACTACCTCAGAAGACTACTCGAAGAGTAGCAGAGAACCAACCATAAGATGGAAAATGTACGCGGATGGAGCATCCAATGATCAGTGTTATGGCATAGGAGTCATGATAATGACTCCTGAGGAACGATCAATCTGCTACGTCCTGAAACTCGATTTACCTATAACAAACAACGATGCTTAGTATGAAGCCTTGACCGCTAGACTCAAACTTGCTAGAGGATTTGAAGTGAAAATTTTACATATCTTTTGTGATTCTTGATTGGTAGTACAAAAATTTAAGGAAGTTGATCTTGCTAGAGGGCATTGTCTTGCTCCTTATCTCGGCCAAGTCCAAGAGCCACTAACCGACTTCACGTATTACTTCTTTATCCGTAACGTCATCTGTCCTTATGACCTTCCATGATCCATTATACCTGCAAATGGACAGGTTGAAGCTGTGAACAAAATCATAGAGTCTGTACTGAAGAGGGGTTTGGAAAACTCCTCAAGTGGCTGATTGCAACTCTTATTTCACAGAAAATACAAACAAGGAATCGCGATTGAATTGCAATTGAACTTTACGGAGTTGGCGACGACTTATGAGCATATAAAACGCATTCGAGAGCCAATGAAAAGAACACGTACCCGAACGTGCATGTGTACATCCGAAAAAGTTCGACTTCTTAAAATCAACAGAAAGTGAATTATCACTAAGGGTTATTAAGAAAAGACTGGATCAGATAGCCGAAGCTTACTAGCTCTGTAGAATCAGACACGGATGGCCACTGATGAACTACAACCTTGGATTCATAATATTGGGAATCGACCAAACATCACGATGACCAAAGAAGAATACAACACCTTCGGAGGACAAATTGGAGGACAATGACTATTCAAGAAACATGATGGATTTCTTTCTGAAGACGAGGAATACTCACTGATTCAAAGCGTGTTGTGTTGCTTCACACGACACACTTTGGGGGGCAAATGTTAACTGGCATTTTGGCCCAGCTACAAGACGACAGTCGAAGACATTATTATTAGCGCTAGACAAGATTCTGACCTCGAAGAGCCTGGAGGTGTTAGCAAGTTGTCAGGCCCATTAGAAGGACGTTCAGCATAAAGGGACGTTCGGTATTGAATATCGAACGGCACCTAAAGAATGTTCGGCATCCGTGAACGTTCGGCATACAAGGAACGTTCGGCATCCATGAACGTTCGGCATACAAGATACGTTCGACACGTATGGGTCAAATGGTATTTAAGAGCGTTTGACTTCTAGAGCGCTTGGCATTCATGCTTCACTCGGCATTCCTGGACTGTTCGGCATTACCAGCCTCGTTCGGCCTACAACCCTCACTCAACACCTTGCACCATTCGGCACAAATCTCGTGCTGCATGTAGAGCATCCGACCTTACTTCGTTCGGCATGCAGAGCATCCGGCCTAACTTCGTTCGGCACGCAGAGCGTCCGGCCTCACTTCGTTCGGCATAAAGATGAAGGTTCGGCGTTTGGTCATTCGGCCTATTTGGGTCGACACACGGGGCTTACTCCATTTAGACCGAGTTATTCAGCTATCAGGCCCACCAGGGAAGTCCAACCCATCTTCGTCTATAAATAGAGGGGCAGGGGCACAGTGAAATGGACCTTTTTTCCGAGAATACTGAGGAGACTATGCCATTTCTTATACTCTCCTCTTTTTAATTCAAACTTGTATCCAAGTAATTGATTTACGGATTGTATCTGTATTCAAGTAATTGAGAAAGCAATAAAGATTAAACTCAAAGTGGATGTAGGCAGTTACGCCGAACCACTATAAATCTGGTGTTCTCGTTTTTGTTATTCTTTTTCATTGAATTACACTATTTTTCAGTCCTAATTTACTCACTTCATTAATCTCTCTACATAACTCTACTCAAGGGTGTTAGTGACCAATTTTGGTGCTAACAACCCCCTTCCCTAGCAACAGCATGCGTGCTCTATCAATCCCAAAGGAGCGGAAGATAACATCCAGCTGCTCTTCTTTGAGAGAGCTAGGAAAGCAGTCAGGCGGAGAATTCAGAAGCTCTCAAGGACCGTACCCATCCACTAGCGATCTCGGGTGGGTCCATGGCGCTCCGGTCCTGGCTGAGCTGGGGGCACTGCGGTGGACTCTCCTTCGTCCTGGGATTTCCTCTTATCTGATCGAGCTTCCACTTTACGAGACATTTTTTTGCAACACAAGAAAGCACGTTGTTAAAAGTGGAAATATAAAAAGCAAGTACGTACAGTCTAGAATTTCATTCGTAGGTCGAAACATGAAAAGCTAGAGATTCATTAAGCATTCAGGGTCCCAGAGTTCATTCAATAGTTCAAACCTAAGGTTCATTCGGCACTCATATGTATTAGTCTCATTCGGTGGTCCAGGCACACACTACATTTGGAGATTCAAGCATTAAAATTGTCATTCGGTATTTGAACCCCATGTTTCATTCGGTAGCCCATCATAAGAATTCATTCGGCAGAAGAAAACTCACCTGGTCCGGCACTTGGTTGATTCGATATTTGATCGATTCGGCACTGGGTTGATCCGGTACTCGATTGATTCGGCTATCTCAAAACGATAAAGGAATAACGAAGGCCAAACACCCCTACTTATAGACGAAGGCAGGAGGACCGGACCGGTTGATTCGGTACGTATGACCGGAGGGAAACATCCAAGTTAAAACAAAGTACGCCATCTGCATGCACCTGCCCTACTTAGGGGGGCAAGTGTTGGGTGTGTTTTCAATCGGTCCTATACCACTTTTCCATGACCACCGAACCACTAATAGTTCCACCTACTACCGATCCAAACACCGAACCACCGAACCAACCCACCTTCCTCGTACTACCGAACCAACTCACTCTCCATATCCCTGTCGAGCCAACCTATCTCCCATGCCTACCGAACCTACACACTCTCCAAGCCACCACCGGATCAACATACAACCGGACCGACATGCTACCGAACCAGATGGAGAAAAGCCACCATACTACACCTACCACCGGACCAACCTTCACCGAGCCAAGGCGTACCGGACCAACACTGCCAGGCCAGATTGCTTCAGCCCAGGCCCACCAGCGGCTATATACATCCAAGACCCGTGCCCCCAGCCTCACTCTATAAATAGAGGGGCAGGGGTACAACGATGATAGACAAGTTTGAGAGCTCAAGCACGGATAGAACTTTCAAACAACTTTCAGTTACTTGTAATCAAAGCTTTGTACTTGTAATCTGAATAGAAAAGGAGAATAACATATAAAGTGGACGTAGGCACGTTCTGGCCAAACTACTATAAATCTGTGTGTCTTTTACAGTTTAGTCCCTGCTTTTTATATATTTGCATAAATCACCTAAATCACTAAGAACAACTTAAAAACGACTAAACCATACGACTTGGAGGTGTTTGCCCATTTTTTGTGCAAACAGTTACTGCACTCATATTTATTCCTATTGATTTAACTTACATAAGATCTTTTAGTTCTGACTCGAGTGTTTTGTTTTTCAATTCGCTCGGGTCAGTCTGAGCATTTCAGGATCAAAGACTTTAGCTCTGGAGGGCGAAGACGGAGATTTCTATTTTTTTTATTTATTACATTCCACTACACACCGTATTCCGCTGCATTGTTATTATTGGTACGTGTACTCTGATATGTATTGTACAAATAAAATCAAAAGTTTTGTAAAATAGCTTCATGAACTGTATATTTGATTATTATATTTTATCCTTCCGCCGTGAGATTCTATTTTGTTTTATTTCTTCCTTATTTTTTTTCTTATTTACCCCATAACAATCCGCCCTTTTGTATGGTTTGAATTGGCACGTGTGTCGATTTAAAGCGTGCGAAAAGGAGGGACGTTACACCTCTAGGTGGATGTCCCGAGAACCATCACAAAGGATCCTCTACCAACACAAGACCGGCCCACCTCTATAAGTAGATGGTACCGAATATGACATCCTCTGGTCGTTATCGACCTTTATCGAGGGCCCTCTAGCATACACCACATTAATTTACACCCCGACATCATAGCGGGAAGAAATATATCTAGAAGAGAAAGACCATATCCTAATTGGGAATGACCCACTTAGCCTTGCTGCATCTAATCCTGTTTCGGTCATTTCCAGTTTGATGAGGCTTGAGGCAAACGGTTACCTTTTCTCACAGCATATATCACATCTTTGAATGCCACATTGCCATTTCCATTTAACTACTAATCGCCTTCCACAAAAATACAACCCTTGAGCTCGTATGTCTCAAGGAGGGTGTTAAGCTAAGAGAAGTTTCTTCTCCGCCACCACTGATGTACGTTTGTAAAAACCCATGTACGTAATTGTTAGAAATGCAATGTCAGACAAACGTCCATACAAGTTGTCCAAGAACAAGACAAACCGAATGCGCTTTCCTCGGCCATTACTAGGAGAGAAGTCCTTGCAATCCACCAAATCTCCATCATGAAGAGACCACTGCTATAAATAACTCTATGATGGGGGACAACCAGAGCATGTTCAACAAGCAGTCTTCACGCTAGGAAGATCCACAGTCTTCAATCACATCATCAACAGGTCTTCACGATCGAACGTATACATTGGTTCGAAGTGGTTTTCGGATAGGAATTAACCAAATCCGACTCCGGTCCCTTCGAAATCCAATTATCGATAAAAGTGAATATGAGTATATAGGATTTATTAAGTCTCTTTTCACTTTAATTCTTTTCGGATGATTTCGAAATCTCTTTCTTTTAACTTAGGATAATTCTAAGTAATTCATTCTTTTGCTTTTGGAAAATATCTCAAATTTCTTTACTTAATTCTTGATCCAAATTCCTTAACTTTTAAGCGGTTCAAAAATAATGTTATTGAAGACATTGTTTACGACAAACCCTAAATCAATCTTAGCAAACAATTTTGAGTCAACAGGATCACAGAAATCATTCATTTTGGAAATTGCGTAACTTTTGAATAATACCAATGTAACGACCCAGAATTTCCGTCATTTGATATTCATATATTTAATTGATTTTAAATATGCAAAAGTTAAGTTTATAAGCTGAATAACATATATTTCAAATACCTAGATTTAATTGGATAATTAATTTGTTAATTGAATATTTGAAATTGTGTTAATAATTAGATATTGGATTTAATATGAATAAAAATGATTTATAATATTGAATTAAATCATATTTGAATTAGAATGATGTTAGAACTTTTAAAATTGAATTGAAAGTTAATTTGTAAAAATTGAATATTTTAATATTTAATCGACGAGTAAAAATAGTCATTTTTCAAACAGTCTTGGATTTTGACGAAAGTAGCTTCATTGGATCCGTAATGTTAAATTATTGTAGGATTTCAAATTCCGTTTCAATCGGATTTGTGGTTTGTCCGGGGCAAGCTAAAACGCGTAGAAATCAGTTTAAGTGAATTTTAAATTTAAATAAGTCGATTCGAAAACCTATCTTCCAAATATGATCGAATTAGCTCCTGATATATATTCCATTGCATTCGGAATAGGGGTAAAGCATTATAAACGCCAGGCGACACGCTTCATTTCGAGTTTGGAAAATTTTCGGATGAATAGTGTCGCGTAATTTTCTATATAAGGCCATAACATTTCACATTTGCAACTCAAAACCCTAACATCTAAACCCTAGCCGCCACTTTACTATTAATGGCCAGAAATGCATGATTTTCTCTCCTCGATCTCTTCCAATCCATAAACAATTAGCCGAAATCTTCAACATGAAAGTTGTAGAGCTAGTCGAGCTCTAGAAGATCAACGGTGGAGATTTAAAATGGACGCTCGATGTGGGGGTTAGGGGCTGCGTTTTTAGGCCTATTCGAGCTAGATTTCGTGGTCGTGGCACGTCGTGGGGAGGCCGGCCTTTGGCCATAGGTGTAGGGGAGATAGGCCTTAGCGTTGGTGGTAGTCGATTGTCGTCAAGCGGTCGATGGGTGATGGAATTTGTGGTCAAAGATGGTAAGGAATGGGTTTCTTTGATCGGAGTTGAACGTGAGGGAGAAGAAGGTGTTCATCGGCCCAGATCTATTGTTGCAAAGATGTGCGGCCACGATTGAGTGAAGGTTTAAAAATAAATAAAATTTGTGAAATAAATTATATTAAAAATCATATAAACTTCTAAATGCTATAACTTTGTCATACGAGGTCGAAATTAACGAAACGAATTGCATTAGGTTCGTATCGACGATCACTACATTATGGAGCTGGATTGGAATTTATTTGGGCTAGTGAGAATTTTGGTTGAAACTAAACGCTTGTTTAATTTTAATCGGAATAAATCACTATCGCGACGACTACAAGCAATGTGAGTAAACTCATTGTTTGGATGATATATGACATGTTCGTTGATATTTGGATATATACCTGCCTAGTGGAGCATATGACCCCATACGTTTCCGTGTATGAGCGGATGACCCTTTGTACGCGCGTCTGCCTTGAAGCGGACATTATACACATATTCTAATTTGCATATTTGTCACAAGTGACAGGTTGGAGGGTTCCAACTGGATTCCTCAACAGTATTGATTTATTTACATATATTGTTATATATTCTGTTATCTTATGATATATGATGTTTTGGATGCCGTGATTGAGGTATTTAGCATTGCTGGCGCATTGGGCCTATTTTTGGGAATTTAAAAATGTTAAAGTGATGATTTCCAAATTTAAAAAAAGATTATAAAGTGATTTTGGAAATAAACGTTTTATTGATTTTTGAAATGTAAAGGAATTGATTTACTTTAAATAAATACATGTTATAATTTTTATCGTTATAAAAATTATGATTTTTGGAGAAATAAACTTTAGTATGATTTTTGGAGTTATATAAGTTTTAATAACGATTTGAAATCATTAAAAGAATAAGTTTAGTTAAAAATCGAGATTTTTGAAGTTATAATAAACTGTATATATATACGATTTATAAAATTGATATTTTATAAATCAAAGTGTTAGAATTATAAAGGATTTTTATAAGTGTTAAAATGAGTTATAAATGGATTTTTATAAGTAAATATAATTTATAATTGTGAAGTTATAAAAAACGAATTTGTAACTAAATGATATAAGTGAATTAACTTATAAATTGGATTTGGCATATAAATGAGATAAATGGAAATGGTTAATAAAGGAGATTTTATATATTGAAGTTTTATAAAATAGAAATGTGAATTTATAAACATTGTTTATAAATACGAAATCAATTGAATTTGATAAGTAAATATGAAAGCTTATTAAAGGAGATATGTTCCCGATTTTGGACGGTGGATAATCCTTTAACTAAATATGTAGAAGTGTTGAATTTGGTTAGAGATTTATATTCACGATTTTGGACAGTGAATAATATATTAAAGAAATGTTTTAAAAAGTGATATTGTAAATGGATTAAAAACAGTTTAAAGATGTTTTAAAATGTGTTAAGGATCGAAACCATAGATTTCAACATTCATTGTTGAAATAGACGTTTTCGACAAGTAAGGAAATGATGGACTATAACACTATTGTTATAGTAAATGATTTTCGAAAGGAAATGTTTTTGTATAGTATTGGGATTAATATATCTATCTTATTTTCGAATCTCTATACTAGTGATTTTGGGTTGTCGTAACGATGTTTTACACAACATTTATTTTGACCCAAATAAATATGTTTAAGAGAATGTTTTCCTTAAAGAATGAAATATATACTTAATCGTGACTTAAGTATATTGAATATTTTATAAGTGTTGAAAATAAATTGATTCGTGAGTTACTTATTATTAAATAAGTATATGGAAAAGTTTTCCAATATGAAGTTGAAATGTTTTGAGAATATATCTTTTTAAAGATAAATGGAAGTAAATATTTGGCAAGTGATTTAATTAATAAAAGATTAATTAAAAGGGCCTAGTGATTATTATGGTGCTAAATATTTGTTTGTTTGCTTTGAAAGTTAAATAACCGACTATCAAATTGACCAAAATTTTAGTTCCTCGACTTGATGTGGGAACTATTTAGTCGTACACTTATTACATAGCCCTCTGTGTAGGCTTGATTATCATTTGTGTTGAGGATAATGATACGTATAGTGCGGAGTATTACTCTAATCTATCGAGCTTCCTTCTTGGCCCGAAGGATATCAAGTTGAAAGTTGGAGACGTGATAAGTCTATGAGACTTAGTTTTTGTGTGAGGTTGAGAAACGCTTTTGCGTTGTTGGTGTGAAGAGACTGGGATCGGATTTATCTGAAAACCACTTCGGACCAATGCATATGCGCTGATTGTGCAGGTTGCTTGTGATGATATTGACATTCCGGAGTTTCATAGTGGGGGACTGCTTGTTGATCGTTCGGGGTTAAAATCCCAATATACATCCAGTAGCAGTGGTCTCTTCATTATGAAATATCCAATGCAAGGACTATTCACTACTAATCCTAGGGATTTCTCGACGGGATGTGGTAGGAAAGTACCTTTGGTTTGTCCTGTTCCTGGACAACTTGTATGGATGTTTGTCTGGCATTGCATTTCTATAGATTACGTACATTGGTTTTTACAAACGTACATCAGTGGTGGCGGAGAAGGCAACTTCTCTTAGCTTAACACCCTCCATGAGACGTATGAGCTTAAGGGTTGTATTTTTTATGGACGGCAATTAGTAGTCAACGGAAATGGCAGTGTGGCATTCAAAGTGATGTGATATGTGATTTTGAAAGGTAATCATTACCTCGTCAGGCCTCAACAACCGAAAATGACCAAAACAGGGTTAGATGTGGCATGGCTAAGTGGGTCGCTCCCATTAGGGTATGATTATCCTCTTCTAGATATATCTTTGCACGCTATGACGTTGTGTATCTGATTATTGTGGTTTGTATGCTTGAGGGCCCTCGGTAAAGGTCGGTAACGACCGGAGGATGACATATTCAGTACCATCTAGTTATAGAGGTGGGTCGGTCTTGTGTTGGTAGATGGCAGATGTTCTACGCCTAGGGACATCCATCTAGAGATGTACCCCTTCAGAAGGTAGTCCCTTCACCTAGTCATTTATATGGAAATCCAAACTCCACTACGTGCTTGCCATTTTGATTGTATTACCCAATTGGGTTATATGCTGGAATTTAATCAATGTAACAATTTCGGCTATGATTAATATTATTTGTATATAGTAGACACTTCTGTAATATAACATGACATTTGATATGAAATGTTTTAGTTATCGTAAGGTAAAAATATGTCTGTGTTTATGTGTGGACTTGTCTTACGAGATACTTTTGTTTTGAAAACTAAGGATTTGGTAATTTAATAAATTCAATTGAGTGTGTTTCTCACGCTGGTTTACCAGACTGATCAGGGCGTTCTTTCCTTTCAATGCTTCGGTCATAACAAGTATATCTACAGGTTATGCTTTGGTGCTTTTGGAGCTTCAGCAGGAGAGCTGGAGATCTTCATTTCGTATACGCGTATCTGTTTTGATTATTGATTATCCGTTGTGCTTAGTTGTTTTATATTATCAGCAATTGTGAGGACAGGTTATTATAACGGTTCAAGATGATAACTATTGATTGATTGTTGAACTCTAATTGATGTGTGTATATATATAGTTTCTATTTTGTAAAGATCATTGATATGATATTATATATTTTCCGCTGCGATGTGAGATTATGCATTGTTCTGTTCGATTCTATCTTCTCTCTTTCTTCACTTCTCTTCTTCTCTCTTCTTTTCTTCCTCTTGACTTTCCATTAGTCAGTGCATTTTGGGTCGTACATGTGTGGTTTATTGTCGATTCAAAGAGTATGGATTTGCGGGTCGTCACCACCAATCTTCTTTTATTTTGGAAAACTTAACAGAATCTTTTTTATTTAAGAGCATCCAGACTTTCCTTTCGATCTGTTCCACCCCTCACCTAAGAAAAGAAATCATAGGACAGGTAAGTTCAGGACAATGGTTGCTCCATCCCTAACCTTAGTTAAACACTTTATTTTATCTTCCAGATCTCACAGACGGGACAAATGTACTAGTCGTTTCCGCATACTCAGATTTCCAACTTTATTTTGGAATTGTTTATAAATATTCCAAATTATCTTTCAAAACGCTTAATTATCCTTTTTAAAACATTCACAATTAATCCTGGGAAACATCGTTACATTTAAACTCATATTCCAAAAGTTTTATAATTCACAGCATAAAAGTGCTGCGGAAAGTGCCGTATAAGCTTATTTGATTAAAACAACTTTTAAACATTCGATAATTCATATTTTCCAATCCAAATCTCTTTTAAATCATTTAAATAGATTTATCAAATTTATTTCATATTTTTCCATAATTAAAAATGTTCATTTAAACAGATTTCCTGTTATGGTCACTAAACTGCAATAGCGCGATTTTTCTGAAAAATTGATTTGGACATATTTCAAATCTACTTATCGAAACTTTGATTTTCTTTCTTCGTTTAGAAGATATGGATATAATAGTCCGGAATTTTCTTATCTCGAAGAATTCCGAGCCACATTTCACTCTATACATTCATTTGAACTTTTTGGCGCGAAATCGCGAACTACCTTTGTGCGACGCGTATAGTTTTAACTTATTTTTCAATATTTGAAATAATCTATTCAAATTGGATTTCAACACTTATAAAATCTTTACAAATCATTTTAAATCAATAATTTCACTTTTTAAAGTATTTAAAATATATTTTCACTATTACCACATTATAATATTATTATATTCGCATTATTTTAATATTAAATTTTAAATTCCAATTTCAATTCAATTTCAATTCTAACTTCAAATTAAATACATTTAAAACTTAGATTCAATTCTAATTTCAATTTAAACTTCCATTCGACCTCAAACTAAACTTCACTTTTTCAAAATCGATTTCAATTTCAATTTCACTATTCATCTTAATTTCAATTTCTAGTTAACTATTCTTTTCAAATCCGTTTTACTTCAAATTTCAAATTCTCTTTCATTTTAACTTTAATTTCACTTCTAAATGAAAAGAGACTTATTTTTCCACAATATCTCATATCACTAAAATATAGTTTTTTAAAGCAAAGGGATTACTAAATTAATAGAAATTTATGTCCAAATTATCATCACAACCATACAACAATCATATAACATTAACATATTCAATACGGTAAATGTCATAACATTACTACGGATTATCCAACATATCCAAACAATCAACCAAACATCCATATCACCAAATAGTGATTATCTAACATAAAAATTAAGCATGATAATCAATATAATTTAAAAGCAGTGAGAATTTCTCACCTTCATATCCACTCCGTCAAACTTTAACGTAAGATTTCCGTCTCTCGCTATCGTGCTATTTCCAATGCCTTGCCTTTTGTCGTTTTCTTTCCGAACGCTTTTGTTTTCCTTTTCTGTTTCTTTTTCTTTCCTTCTCTCTCTCTTTCTTTTGCTTTTTTAATATATGGAAGAGAAGAGAGGGCACAGACTTGGTGTGAAAGAGGGTGTGGGGTGTGTGGTGCTCGGCCTAGGGGTATAGGGAGGTGGGTACGGCTTTGTGGAGGTGGGTATGGGTGTGTAGGGCTCGGCCATGGGTGTAAGAGGTGGGTAGGTGGAAGCTAGGCTTGATTTTGATGGTGAAAAGTGATGGTGTGGTGATGTGGAGGTGATAGCTCGAAGGTAGAAGAGAATGGAGGTGGAAGAGAGGTTGGATGCCATGGAAATGGAGGTGAAGAAGAAGGAGAAAGTGAAGAAGAAGGAAGGAATGAAATGTGAGAAAGTGGAAGGTATGGATGCTTATTTATATTTGAGCTTTGGATGGCAAATGACTAAAATATCCTTCTCTACTTTTTGACTTTTTAATTTACCTTTCTACCCTTGATTTAACCCTTTAAGGCATGCATTTACCAAAGGAAAGGATGGCTCATTAATGTGATTTGAATTTGTGAAATGATTACTCTTTTTTTCTTAAACTTTGTGTTAAAAAGAAAGAAGGCTTTTCCTGATTTGATTTGCATTAATGGTGGAAATGATGTTTACCTCTTTTTTTTACATTTTAAAATGTTAAAACAACATTTGCTCCTTTTCCATAAGTGATATGGCTAAAGCATTAATGGTGATGGAAAGTATGTGTAAGGAGATGAATTGTGATGGTAAGTTTACTTTTTTTATTACTTAACTTTTAAGTATGCTTATCTAATTATTTTATGAAAATATCTTAGATATTTTCTTATCTTTTAATGTGACTAATTGTAAAGTGTTTTCAAAGTTTGTATTTATAAGTTAGAAAAGGTATTAAGTTGCAACAACTTGTGGACAACTTGTTTTGGTCGAAAATGGTGTTTTTCTGACGGCAAATTTTACTGTCAAAATTTGATGTCTTTATTAAGCTATATATTGAAGTAAATCAAACTTTAAAACAAACTTTTTACTTCTTTAAATAAATTAAAACAAGTCACTTTATAAAAAAATTATCTTTTATTAATATCAAAATCTCCAATTTTACCGCGTATGTAAAACTGACAAAATGCGACAAATTTTGGTTATTTTTGTAAAACGATTATTAACAAACTTCTAAATCTTTAAACATACCTTTATTGTCTTTATTAGGTGTTTTAAATAAGATTTATCTTTTCAAATAAATATCTAAATTCATTTATTTAAGCCTTTATTATTAACGGAACTTAACTTTTGTCGATTTACTCTAAAATCCAAATTTATACTTTTTAATTTATTAACTATATGAATAGATAATTATTTATTATATATAACATATTATTTAAGATTTAAACTCCTTTTTAAATTTAAATCGAATGTAATCTCTCATTTTCGAAGTAGTGAAATTACGGGTCGTTACAATAGGCCTGGCCCAGAAGCTTTCCAATCTCTATAAATACCATCCTACCTACATAATAAATGGGATTTTCTCCGGACTGATTGTTGAAGCTTTACTGGAATTATTATTTACTCTCTACCTCTCACACGACAATCTCCAAAGGAATACACTGTGATTCTTCAATGGATTCGAACTCTGAATATTTAATCCGGCTAGAAAATAATCAAGGCCTTGTAATCAAACATCTATTGTAACAGCAATCAGTCTTTAGTAAAACTATAAAGTGGACGTAGGCTTCATTAATAGTCGAATCACTATAAAAATTCTCTGTCTACTTTCTTTTACTATTCTTTCTTTACATCTATGATTTGTGATATTGCTCTGTCAGAACAGGGCTGGTTCTTTCAATCCCTAACCAGGGTGTTGGTCCATTTTTTGGGTCAACACTTTATTCTACAAAAACCTCAGATTGCATTCAGCTTATTTGGATCCAAGTACAATTGGTCCAAGCAGCCCTTAGCGAGTCCACTGTTTAAACTAAAGCCGTTTGACCGGCATGACCGGTTTACCGAATATAACCTAATTGGTCGACAATTACATACAATTCTATATGTTTTCTCATCATTTCGAATTATTCTGATCATGATTTGGTTTCTTATTTTATTTTACTTTTCAGATATTTCAAATTTCTAGTCAATTCTACTGCATAGTATCGTCACATAATTAGTATTTCATCATATATTTTATCGAGGTTCATTAAAATGACTACCATGTTTAACTATCTATAAACAATACATTTATAACTTAATCAACCATTTGTTTCCAACTTTATTACTGTATTTAATCCTAATCAGCACCCTAACTTCCATTTGCATTAGTTGGGAACATAAATTCCTACACATATCAAATTTTAAGAATAAACCCAGTAGAAGAAAGAAATATCCGATATATTTTTCCATTTGTGCCCTAATACATCTGCAGTTCACCTAGTTTCCTACACCAGATCATACAACTTGTCTTTATGGTCATTTCAGCCATAGATTATCTAAATCTATTAAAAATTGATAGAGTTTGATAGAGTTATACCATTTTGAAGTTGCATAGTGAAGGAGGAAAATAGTGTATGATATTACACCACTATACTTTGTTGTCTATGTGTCTATTGCAACTTTGATCTTTTGAATTCTGCCACCAAACTGATATGGGATTATATTATTCTTTGTGTTATTTGATTTGCCGTTAGAATTGTCAAAATTCATTGAGAAACAGAGATGTCATTTGTTTTCAAAGATCGGTGAAGAAGAGAGAAGTGGAACAGTTAAGAAAATGAATTTTTGAATTTGGTTGGTACAAATCCTTTCTTTTATAGTTGAAGGGAAAATCGTAACGATTTTTAATTAAAATTTTCAAAATTCAAAATTCAAAGCTTTCTTATCTCCAAAACCCACTTCGTCTATATCACCTCCCTACGACCTCTAAATCGAACAAATATGTACACTGTAGATGGAAAAATAAGTCGGCAGCAATGACACAATTCTCGTTGTCAATTTCCAAAGTTAGAAAAACGACTCTTTTCCCCTTTAGTATTTTGAACTAACTAATTTATCATCCAAATCCAAATATGATTATTAAAGTACTAAGGTGTTGCAGATATTAAAACTTAACTTTTAAATAATGATTTAGAGTAGACATTTGCACATAATTGTTAAATTGTCTCACAATCAATGGGAGAGGTAACAAAGCTTGTGGGTTTTTTAAGATAGAGATTTGAATAAGCATTTAGAGACTGGATTTTTTTTGATAGAGAAGTCAAATAATTTGATTCTGATCAAAATAGAGGAAACACGTGCCTGTAATAAAGAAAATAGAAGGTTCCAAGACCTTTCTAATGTTACAAGTAAACAACATGTTAATGATTGGTAATGATGTACCTATGTTAAAATTAAAGCTTAGTTTTTTAATTTTCGATGAAGCATTCAAAAGAGATGTAACGCCCTGGCTCTGGTGATTGAAATATTATATGGAATTAACTATCAAATAGCTTGGATTAATGGGCATGGAAGGAGCGATCTCTCGTAAATACTGCTTTGGGTCGATACAGATACATTTCAATACCTGAATATGTCCAAAATAATATGTATTTCATCTCAATGCAAGATAATGAACACAAGTTCAAGAATTGAAGTATATAGTATTAGAAACACAAATAAAAATTTCCCAACTAACAGAGTCGGAGCAAACAAAAATGATGAATACTATACCATTCTGAAAATTTAATGCATTATCTCATTTACACACGCAAACACACACAAAAATTGTCAAATCACATCAACCAATGCAATGGCATTTCAATATAAGTAAAAAACGTAAATACTTGCCATCGTCAACGGCTCCAACTCAATAGCCTACAAAGCATGTACAGTCATAATACTGACCTGCAAAACTACCTTAGGTTGACTCGAGAAGTTATCACAAAACAAAACCTCAAGTTAGGCTAGACCTTTAGCTGTGTGTATAATCGTGCAATAGATATAATTGAATGTTTTGTGTTGGGTTCTTTGGGAATAGAAACTACACACAGGGTCACACACACCAAACAATTTCCCTAATTTACCTTTTTAGAAATCAGTTAAACACTCATGTCATGACTCCATTCAATAAAACATACAAAGTTGAAACTCTAATCAACCGAGATATCATATGCTATCATTTTACTTATGAGTTACCTTATGTTGTATATATTAAAACCAATATTTAAAATCATTATTTTATGAGTTGAACGACATTTCTGCTAGTACTTATGAAAAGCCTAAATCATCTTTACATCTTGTGAATTCAGGGAGGACTGCACACTGATGAATTTCATATGTGGATTTACCCTCTACATAGATTAATCTGCCCCAACAAGTCATCCAAGTCTATTTCACCTATACACTTCCAATGAGTTGTGATGTGCACTTCACGTGATCCTTTAGTTTTCATAGCCTTCATGTATCTGGAGGAGTGATAAATACTTGTTTTGTAGTCCAGTTCATCATCTCTCCGTTGATGGTGCTACTTGTCTTTAATTGCACTACATCTTCGATGGTTTCATTATCCTTAACTTTAAATGTCCTGGAAACAAAACATTTGGGCACAATGATGAGGGACACGGTCATCATGATTCAGGTTACGACCCTCAAATCAGTCTGTTAAGATGGATACTAGCAGTTTAGTAGTCAATGTCCCATGCTAAACTCGATAGATGTTAAAAAATTTAGTTTTAAAATCATTTGATCATTGTAAACAACATTAGTGCCCGAAATATAGCTTTAAACCCATTATATAGCCCATTTATTTGTCATGTTTGTGCAATATGGTTTAACTTGTAGGTAACAACATTATTTATAACAAAAGAAATTTTAAACATGACATTATATATTAATAATTAGGCTAAAATAAAGTAATTAACTTAAAATACAGAATTGAGACTAGATAAACATGTATAATATCATCTAAACTAGTATAATCACACAAGTACATATTATTTCAATCATCTAATGTAATTTTTAATATCCATTAAAATCAATACCATAATATCAAACATCCTATTCAATCAATCAAGCCATTCAATAATAATTTCATCAACCATATATTATAATATATATATATTTTTGAAAATTGGTTAATTTCTTTATTACTACAGAAACAGGCCGAAGCCCAATGTTACATATTATAATATATTATAATATATACGTATATATGTATATATTATAACCCTTTCTATAATAATTTTATACAATAATATTCTTTATAACGTAAAACTATTTTACTTTGCTACATATTTTTCTAAATTCCAATTTTTAAATCATACAACTATTTATAATTCAGTTTAAATAATAACATGGTGTAACACACCCAATTTAAATAATACTGATTAATATTATTTTCTAATATATAACTAATAAATTAAACACAATCAAAATTGGGTTTAATTCAAACCATGTATCATTTGAATTATTTTTAAATAGAATCTTACCCTTTATTTCATTTTAAATCCCCGTATTTTTAGATGATCTAAAATCAATTTAGAACATACAGTTTTACCTTAAAATAATCCAAATATATATATTTTTTCAAAAATTTTGAATCAATAAACAAATATTTTGTCAATATTTTTTTTAGTTGAAAATATTCAAAAAGTTTAAAATCTCATTTTAAATTTATATTTATATCTCTTAAATCCCTTGAAATTTTAAAATTAAAATCAATATACATATAGCTATACAATCATTTAAATAATCAAATCAAAAAATTTACAATCAAAAGTTTTGCAACATGATATCCATTTTATAAATCATTCTTATGAAGCACTTTTATTTTAATTGAATCTACGACTTCATTTTTGCAATCAAATCTTTAATATTCCATCCTTTTTAAAACAAAAAACAAGCATCTTAGTCCTGGCTTTCACAAAGAATCGAAATAGAAGACTATGACATTATTGCTTTTACTCAAACAATTTGCTCATTTTGCTTGCCTACTGAGCCTCCATAATCAAACGTTAGACCCTCCAACTACCAATCACCTCATTGTTCATGCACACACGGTCGTACCTACCTCTACTCCATCAAACTGCCTGAACTCGTGCCATTAAAAATATGGAAGTCATCACATCTTGGTGTAATTCCCAACATATGCACCAAAATATAACGATGCCACTTCTCTGCGCCAAAACCACGCGCATCGCTTGCCTCCTTACGCACCGCTTTCCTGCTCCTTCCTTACATGCGTAATTGACATAGATGCGCCTACTCTCTTACTGTCATGTTCTTTATTTTCAATTTGCATGCGTTTTGATTCTTCATTTTCGTAAATTAAGGCTGAATGGGATTTGGCTCGGGTTTTGATAAGGAGAGAAGCGGTAAAAGTGGATAAGGAGTAGAGTATGGTCCAATAAAGGATTTACTTAATTCTTAAATAAATTAGAACCTTTAACCATCTTTTAACCAAACGGTCTACAATTCAACATTTAATATGCATTTAACAATCCATCGAGATGTTTTATCCAAATTCTTATTTTGTTTTTACAATGATTTTTCATTTATTAAAATACCAGTTTTAATTTTTAACAATCATAAAATAATTGTGTTATTCCTAATAAAATTCTAAAATTTCATAAATATTATTTATTTTGCCAAAATAAATTTTTATACTTATTTTGGCTTTTAAAAAAGTTCATATTTAAATTTAAATCAATACTTTCTTTTTAGTATCAAATAAATTTAAGAATTCAACTTATTGAATTAATTCAATAAAATATCTAAAATAACTATTTAGTTTTCTATATCCATATAAAATACTTATTCAACATTTGAACTTAATTTAAATCTGAATTTCAAAATTCAAAACTAAAATTTTTTAATTTCTAATTCAAATATCCACTTAATTTCTCAAAATTCATTTAATGTATTTATTTTATTTCAACTCCGAAATGGGATATCACAAGTGGTGTCATTTATACTCGATATAAAATGTATTTAGGACCTACCCAATTTATTTGCATAAATACCATATTAAGATGTTTTGATATGGAGTCTATAAGATAGATTCCTTATGCATCGACAATAGTAATCATCAATATGCCATGTTATGTGCTATAATGGCATTCGCTTATGCACCCAGCATACTGAGTGAGTATGAAATCCAAAGTAAAATTGTTGAATGGTACATAAAAACATTCTTGAGTAATTATGAAATACCAGTGAACTATTTATGGGGAAAAACCCTTACGAAGGAGTGTTCAGACTTGAACTTC
Source organism: Allium cepa (assembly GCA_030765085.1). Classification (NCBI taxonomy): domain Eukaryota; kingdom Viridiplantae; phylum Streptophyta; class Magnoliopsida; order Asparagales; family Amaryllidaceae; genus Allium; species Allium cepa. The sequence goes on along the minus strand of CM060935.1, from coordinate 821,720,024 downwards.
ACAAGTGATATTAAACATAGTAAGTAAATTTTTAGTTCATGTATATCCATAACAAAGGGGCTTTAAGTTGGAAATGTTTTAAACGAAAGGTTATGGCAGATTTAATTATAAAGGCTATGTACATCGCCTTAAATACTACCGTAATGGAAGCAGTCATGTATAGGAAAGCTAAGGACCTATCGTTCAGTCCTTTTAGACATAAAATAATAATATTACAAGCCCACCCATGAAGACACTTTCATATTTTCATATCGGATAATTGATTGATGGTGTGGTTATAAGTAACCATAATTGACTCCATGTGCAAGTGGGAGGTCCGTAGAGTTAAGGGTGTGCACTGGAGATTATTGTGTAATTTGGTTGTATAACATAACACTTATAGCAAATCTTGTTTTTAAATAAAGTAAGCTTTTGGTTTTATTTTTCTTGCATATATTATTATATGAGAATAAAATAATGTTATAAACACATCAAATATATATAGGTGGAAAATCCTTAGAAAAAGTATTTAATTGATTGCAGTTATGGATGTGTTTATAACCATTTGCATTAAATCGAATAAAACAAATACTTGTCCTAAAATGTTCCAAGTCAATATTATCAAGAATGGGATTTAGATATGTATGTAATAATCTCTATATAATGAATGATGAATTACTTGTGTTGTAGAACTGAGGGGTGCATACGTGTAGTGGTTTGGAAGAATTATAGAATTACTCACTGAGAGTTTTATATTGGTTAAAAGTTAAACAAAAGATCTCACACGTATGTGCAGTAGTCCTTATACTTGAGAATAGTGTGAATCTAAAGTGTCTAAATTATACTTTGATTATGGTCGATCACCGTTCATCATGTTAAGACCATAGTTGATTATAAGTTTTCTGACAGGCAAAACAATATTATTTTGCATAGACGAGCCATATTATAGCGGCCATTCCACTTTACAACATTAAAGAAGGTGTAAGGCAAGAAGCCTTAGAGAAGGAGAGAGAAACATAAGGAAAGACGTACGAGAAACGCAAACTGACCCAGTTGAATTAGGCCCAGCTGGAGTAGCAATTAGAATTTAGATAACAAATTAATGCAATGTTAAATAGGGTATTACCATTGTTATAATCTCTAAAGGCATTCATCTACTTATTTATATCTTATTCTATCTATTGATGTCGATCACTCCAAGTCAACCAAGATGTTTGGAGATTTGAATCCCATTGTACGCAATTGGGACATCTTCTATGAGTAGGTATCACCATGCCACTGGTAGCGGTTGAAAGCTCTTTTATCATTTTCTATAGTTTGTTTGGTAGAATAAAGTGTGTGGACTAGTAATTCATTGTAGCATAGGTAGAATTAATTATGGTTAAGCATCTAGCTAAATAGCATTGATTGTTAGGCCATGTGTTAACTTCTTGACGAGTCTTTCAAATAGTAGGAGGCATTGTGAAATGATATCCTTGTAGTAATAAGGGGGCTCCAAGGTATGTAGAGTTTATTGGCATTTCAAAAAATTGTGAAAGCTGAAGTATGAAGGTTTTATTTGTTTGTGGTAGACCAAAGATCAGAATGTAGGATTTGTTTCTATAAAACGAGGCCAGTCATCCCTTTAAAAGTGTTAAGGGTTTTATTAAGAGTGGAAAGGGATTTAGCATTGGCTTAGTAATTACTACAATATCATCAATGAAACTATGGTTTGTAATAAGTGGGGAGTTGCACTTTGGATGTATGTTAAGAACACTTTCAGGGACAACTTGGTTTAGCAAAATGTTTAAAGTTTCCATAATGGTGGTAAAGATGTAAGCAGAAAAGGGATTGTCGTATATGATCCTTCATTGCCCTTTAAGTAATCATGCGATACTCCATTGACGGTGATCGAGTGGTATGGAGAGGATATAAAAGAATAAAGCCATGCAAGGATGGGGAGAGGAAAATTCACCATGGAAAATTACGATGATTGGTGGCCACTGAATAGAGTCAAAGTCTTATGAATGTCTAGTTTAGCGATGCATCTAGAAGAAATAGAAGCTCTAGAATATCCTTTCATGATTTCTTATGCTAGGAAGATGTTGATGCTAATGCTTCTAGAACTCAAGAAAGCTATTTTTTTGGAGAGATTATTCTATGCAATATAGATTACACTCTACTTGACAAGATTTTAGCAATATAATTGCATATAAGGTTGCAACAACTAATGGGTCTATGGTCACTAACATTGGATGGATTATTAGACCCAAAATTAAGGTGATGTTGGTGGAATTAATTCCACCTATAGCATAGTGGCAGTATTGAAGAAGTGCTGAGTAGCTTAGGTGAAGTCATGTGGGAAGATGCTATAGTACTTGGTGAAGAAATACATATTGAACCCATCAAGTCAAAAAGTCAAGGAAAATAGGCAAGTCCAAAACTCATTGGATAACATGCTCAAGTCATGTTCTTTATTCAATTATGAACATGTTACGAAATGGTGCAAATATGCAGTTTTCTAATTGTCTATCCCTTGTTTACAAATATGTCATCTTCTTCCACTTTATCCTTAATTCTAATAGTCTGTCCTCAAGCTCTCTTTATTGTAATGAAGAGAACTTGGAGAAGATCCTAATTGAAAAAAGTGATAAGAATGAGAGAGATATTAAGATCTGCTTTTCATGAAGAGGTGCATCTCCATTTATAGTGGTTGGAAGGAGGTTAGCTAGCATCCATTGGGCGACGTGAGACTTATGGTGTCATCGAGCATGTAATGGAAGGTGAAGGATTCTGAAGCTTTATGAAGGATAGTGCACCAAATCCTCTTGAATTTACTCTTGTAAATGATCTTATTCTTCTTTCTTTGCATGGCCATCGGAATTCTATAGCATGGATGTGTGTGACATCAGCTAGCATGCCATATTCATGAAATACGGCATCGATATTTAGCCTATGGCATGCAGCATTAATATTACTCTTGTTATCACATCGATGAAGCACGGTATAGCTTGAAGAATGACATCGACTAAGTGTGTTGTGGATGAAATACGACATTAATGGAATGTGGCATTGTTGAAGGGCGGCACTGATGGAGTATGAAATTGCTTAGGTGCGGCATTGATTAGAGGCGGTGTTGACAAGAGATGGCATTGATAAGATGAGAAGCGGCATCGATGGAATCAATGCAGCATTGATTGAGTGCAGCATGCAATTAATGCGATATCATTGTAGGCTTCCATGATGAAGTGCTTTAACCTTCCCTTATTTTTATATTGATAGATCACAACATTGAAGTTGTGCAGCGCTATTATCAGTTATAGGCCTTTGATATCAATTATTATCTTGCATTAGCATCCGAAAACTTAATCTTCGGCATGAATTCTTAGCTTCGACGTTGATTCCTTTGCTTGTATCATTTGGAAATTATGTGTATAACATTTTCCCCCTCTTGTATTAAAGAAGCATTTTACTCTTCATCATAAAACCAAGAATTTCCCCATCTTTTCTCATTCTTTGGCCAGGTTTTCTTTCTAACCCTATTTTCCTGTAAAACGTAAAGCAAACCATGATTTTTATTGTTAACTTTTAGATTTGATTTTGGGTAAATCTTTCATAATTTTGACAAAATCATAAAGAATCTTTCATATGTTGCCTAATATTACTTTTGGAGTTCATTAGGATTAGAAAACTGTTTGGAATTAATGATATTCATGAATAGAAAACTAGATGGTCGTTTCTGAATTATAATTCCCTAAGTGGAAACATCATAGGAGGGAGGATTAGAAATTCTTCTGGTAATAATAATAGAAGACCAAAAAACCATTTGGTAATAATAACATTCTGAATAGAAACCAAGAATTGGTCTGGTAATAATAGAAGACCAGAAAATCCATCTGATAATAATAGAAAACTAGAAAATTCATCTAATAATAATTAAAGACTGGAAAATTCATCTGGTAGTAATAATAGAAGATGATCAGAAATTCTTATCTGGCAATAATAATAAAAGAAGAACTTAAACCTTATTTGAAAATAATAATAAAAGAACAGAAACCTTATCTGGCAGTAATAATAGAAGATCAAAAACCCTTATCTAGCAATAATAGTAGAAGACCAAAAATCCATATCTGACAATTATAGAAGACTAGAAATCCTTATCTGATAATAGTAGAAGAGCAGAAACCCTTATCTAGCAATAATAATAGAAGAAGACCTGAAATCCTTACCCTGCAATAATGCTTTCCTTTTGCGTTGAAATCTTATTTTCGTCATCTGAAGCATAAAAAAAAACATATCTTATAGATCTTCCTCTAGAAGATTGCTTGAGTTTTGTTTTGGAGTGAAAATGGCTTATTTTTAATTTAGTTTTTTGCTACTTTTCGAGCATTGGACATCTTAATTCCTTTTATTTGCACTTTTCTTCGGACTTTCGACATCTTGGTCCTTTCTTTGCGACAATCTTTGGGCTTTGGACGTTTTAGTCCTTTTCTTTGTGCCACTCTTTGGGTTTTGGACGTCTTAGTCCTTTGCTTTGAGCCTCTCTTTGGGCTTTGGACATTTTAGTCCTTTTCTTTGCATCACTCTTTAGGCTTTGGACGTCTTAGTCCTTTGCTTTTCCCCACTCTTTAGGCTTTGGACATCTTAGTCCTTTGCTTTGCGCCGCTCTTTGGGTTTGGACGTCTTAGTCCTTTGCTTTGCGCCACTCTTTGGACTTTGGATGTCTTAGTCCTTTGCTTTGTCACTATCTTAGGTAGTGATCTCAACTTGGATCGTATCCCTTATCATTATCTCGGGTGATGATTTAGGTCTATCGTCTATTGTGTTTTGTTAGCTATCTTAAGCAGAACCACAACTTACCCAACCTCCCTCTAGGAGGCGCTTTAGTGAGGCCCTTGATGATGGCACTAAATACTGGTTCGATGCTTTGGCCAGGCTATCTTGGACGGGGCCAAAGGCTTACCCCGTCTTCATCTTAGAAGGCGCTTCGACCAGGCCATGTAGGTGGGGGCATAAGGCTTGCAGATGCTTTGGTCAGGTCTTTTTAAGATAGGACCAAAGACTTACTTTGACCTTCCTCTAGGAGGTTCTTTATTCTGGCCAAACAAAGGCTTTAGCCACTTACTAACATCTTAGGTAGTGGTTTAGGCTTTTCATTATTTTAAGAGAGTCTTACTCCCCGATCATGTAGATATACTTATCGGCTTCTTCATTCATCCATTGTTAGGAAATTTGGCCCCAAACATTTGACTCTTTACTTTATTATCACATTTGCCATCATATTAGCATAGTTGACGAATTATTGATGATATTATTCCGAGCATAATTTTTTAGAATATCCAATCTTCTTTCAACACGACATTTTCTGAATTTATAGCCATCGTATCTTAAAATCCTTTGTTGATATTCAGGCACATACTTATTGTCTTATTCTTTAGTCCATTGATCAAATTTGGAAATTTTATTTTATCTCTTTAACCTTTCAATGGGATCCATTCTCAACTTTGACTGGACGCATTCTTATGCATAGGAAATGTATTCTATCGTGACTTGATATACCTAAATTGTGAGAAGTAGTTCTTTTATCCAATTAGCTTTTCTAAAGTATTTATCACTAGGTGTTATCTAGTCATTTTTAGTGTAAACGAATCTCTTTTGGTCTTCATCATTTACCATAATAAGGTGGTCCTCTTGCAATACTCATTTTGCCTCAATTTACTGACTATCTTGTCATTTTAGTGCTAGTGATTTCTTCTCCTTTACATTCCTTCACATATTTCAAGTAATTTGTACAGAAATCTTTTATTGCTTCATTTATACCTTTCAGCTTTGCTATTATGGGCTCAGAGTTATATTGGATATATATAAATCCATCATTTCAAATTTCCCACTATTCCCTAATCTTAGGTCAATGGCTTTTCGGTTTCCACAGCATGCTTTCCCTCAAGTCTTTGCAATAAAGGTAGTTTATGTAACATTCGTGCGCTGAAATTACAAAGTGATTTACTTATGTTCCTTGAATTTTCTTTTCTCAACAAATACAGGTTTGATTATCCCTTCTAGCTACTCGTGATCTAAACTCTTGATGGATGTTTTAACATATTTCGAAAGTTACTTAGAATAATTTTACAATCGAGATAAGAAATTCTACTTCTAGTGTTCAAATTTTAACAGAAATTTTTGTAAAACTTTAATCTCATAATAGAAACGTAAATCTCAAATAAGGAACCGAGTGGTCATGATTAATGAGACAATTGTCCTTTAATTGAGAATATATCTTCTAATTAGAGATTTTGTAGCGTAAATGGGTCATGGTAATTTTTGAAACTTTCTTGAAAGGTATATATAAAATTTTCTTTTTTAAAGGCTAGTATAGTTTTCGATAGTAAGCACTAAAAAGGTTTTATATATTTTCTTTTGAAACAAACAGAGATATATTTTCCTCCAACCCGTAAGGTAATTGGCAATAATTCCTTTGATTTAAAAATATTTTCTCAGAGAGGTGTTTAGTAAAATCCCTTGAATAAACATTGGTGTATATTGTTCCGCCTAAGGTCCTCCTTAGCGAAAAGAAATATCTTGTTGGTGAGTCCAAAAAGTCATGATTCATGAACTGATAGACTTTACAGACATGACCACACTTCTCTGTAAGAATCTCCTCTTCAAAGAGGATTTTTTGCACATATCATTTCTCGAAACCTGGCATGTGATGGAGGATTGATAATGATCTAGAAGCTCATAAAGAAATTCATTATATAAATCTAGGCCTTGAGATAGAGAACGGTTTTATTTTAGATATTTAAATTATCCTCTTTCATAGAGAACCAGAAATCTACATAAGAGGAGGTCATAAAACTGTCTGATATAGAATATCATAAAGAAATTTGCTAATAAGTAGATCAAGAATTCGTTCGATCATAAGAAGTCCTGAAATCCATCTGTCATAAGGGATCATAGAATTGTTTGGTAACGGAGATTCTCATTACAGTTAATAAGAAGATCCAAGGTTCCTTGAATGTCTATCCATAGTAGATTAGCCTTAATTTCACCCTAATACGAATGAGTTCTAAAATTTTCGAGATATTTAACTTCATCATCCTTTATCTTGTAAGTCTTCAAAATTATTCCTTAAAATAACTATTCTTTTTGAAACTATGACATGTTTGAAATTTGTTGGTATAAAATGCATTATAAAATTATATTTAACCATAAAATGATACATTTAAGAAACTAATGATTTTCGAAAGCAATATGCTCAAAGTTAAGGCTTTTCGAAATCAATGTATATATAAAAAGACCATATTTATGGAATTGATTACATTTGAAATAAATATCTTTCGAAATCATGAATAGTTAAAACTAATTTGAAACCAATATGCTAATAGGATGTCATTTGAAATTAACATATATTAAAACGGCAACAATCAAAATATATATACTTATATTTGAAATCATATATGTATCAAACCATATACATCTAAAGCTTTATATATATATATATATATATATATATATATATATATATATATATATTGTAAGACCTGATGGTATGCATTAAAAACTTTATATCCTCAAAAGTTCTAATTCAATTGAAATTTGAAGATGCAAAACTTTATAAAAACTCGGACGTCATACGTTTATAACTCATACATACATCATATCAAAAATTGATATTTGCAAAATCGAACCATTATATTTTTTGAAACTAATATTTGCAAAATCATATTAATTTTTTAAAAATCATCATGCTTCTCTAAACTTTTACACCTCACAAAAGTCTTAACATATTTCACACCTTTATGTGCAAAATTGATATGTTCAACCACTTTTGAAAATTAATGTATATTAAACATTGTTATATTTGGGACTCAGATATACAAGTCCAATTTGATGATATATATTTCCAAAGCTTATTATATTCGAAACCTATGCATATTTTTAAAGCTAGTTTGTGCAAGGCCATGCAAATATTTCTAAAAATATTACACCTTTAAATACTTACATATTCAAAAAAATCATTTATATTTAACGTCACATATTTTTCAAAATCTTCAGCTTTTCAAAACCTGTTGCCTTTTTAAAATTTATACATATCCATAGCTATATATGTTAAAAAGCTTGACAATGTAAATACATTCCAAACCATGAATTACATATATACGATGCCTTATACCCTTGAAACCAAATGTGTAAAACACATTTATTTTAAAATAAATATACGAACAAAACTTATACGTTTAATCTATAAACACCAGAAGCCTGATACACCAGCCACTCATATATACACACACACACATGAATCTGCATATATTAAAACACATATACATATTAAAAACTATATATTTTTGAAATCAAATATGCAGTTTAAACTTAATATATATACATAAAGCTGTATAGTATATATACATTCGAAACATGAAATAAATTTGAAATTTTGATACACATGTAACCACGTGCATTTGCTTACATGTATGTATGTATGTATGTATGTATGTATGTATGTATGTATGTATGTATGTATGTATGTATGTATGTATGTATGTATGTATGTATGTATGTATGTATGTATGTATGTATGTATGTGTGTATGTGTGTATGTATGTATATGTGTGTGTGGGTGTGTATGTATGTGTGTGTGTGTGTATGTATGTGTATGTGTGTGTGTGTGTGTGTGTATATGTATGTATGTATGTATGTATTTACACAAACTTATATATTTGGAGTTGAAAATATTCACAAACTTATATTTATTCGAGATCCAAATATATATAAAGCTTTGATATACATAAAACCGTGCATGTGCATGAACCACTTACGTTTGAAACTTGCAAATATCTATGAAAATGTATCTTCATAAACCTGGATACTTAAGAACTTTTATATTCAAAAGCTACTATACAAAAATCATAATCATATATCAAACCACATATACTTGAAAAGATGACATATTGAAATCTAATTATATTATAAAACCACGCAATTCGAGTCTGATAACATGTATATTCAAAACTATATAAAATAGCATATGTAATATCTGTATGAAATCTTATATATTTGGAAGTGATATTCTTAAAATCGACATATATTCAAAATTCTCTTAGGTAAAAACTTCATATATCTAAGAAAATGAATTTATTCAAAATTGACATGTATCAAAAGGTTGATGATATATTTAATCTTAATATCTTTGAAACTTGCTTTATATTCAAAACTCATAAAACTGCAAATTTCCAAAGCTCAGATACTCAAAGCCAATGTACATAAACATCTGAAGCTGATATTTTCAAAGCCTTATACTTATAAAATCATATGAAACTTCACTTATTTTCGTTACCATGCAAAGGTACCTCAAACATTAATACAATTGAAACTATATTATTCGAAGCTTATATTTTTAAGATCGGGTATATACAAAACATTATATATTTGAAACCTTATTATATGTCCCACATCCTATAATATTTGAACCTTTATTCCTGAGGATAGAATATAGACTTGAAAATTGAATGCACGTGTTAATTTGAAACTCTTCAAAATGAGTTTTAATATATTTGAAACTTTGTATTCAAATCCATAAATTTTTGAAATCTATAAGCTATTGAAATCTGTCAATTCAAAATGAGGCATGTCTATTTGTGATATAATTTCTGATGATTTATCACATGGAGTTTAGTGACTCATCGCATAGAGCCTGATGGTTTACGACATGAGGTTCTTAGCTTGGGTATGGGTTCTCTATTTCAAAAAGGAATCTGAGCTTCTCTAGATTTTAACCTCAGGGTTTAGCTATGTCATCAAGACATCAAGATAACTTTCGACGTTAGATATTTCATGACATTAAGGATTCTGAGTATTAGATAATTCACGGCATCAAGATGTAGGCGGCGTTAGATGATTCACAACATCATTTTGGCATGTAACATCCCTCATTTTGAGACCCAAAAGCACTACAGATGATGTAATCATATATAGTATTAATCTCCGATTATAAAACGTAGATATGTTAATCGTATCGATAACATCAAAGCACAAGAATATGAAACCTTTTGAACATAATTTCAACATAAACTTTCATATTTTTTTCAAAGACATAATTTCGTATTCAGACAGAATCCCAAACATTGCCCAGGTTTAGATAAAATATAATTATTACAAAATACTCTAAGGGCAACATATTTAGATGTCGTCTTGTTTGATCAGAGTTACTAAATAGAAAGATACATCTACTGTCAATACATTCATATAACAACTGACATGATACAGCGGATAATAATAATAGATAGACTCCAACATAATTAGCTTTACCTCCGACACATCTCCGAAAGACTTATTTGCCAAAACCTACTTGACCTATAAACCCGTACTTATAACCTACTCAAATCGAATTTTGAGCACCCAAGAGTTAAACTTCGAGTCAAACAAAAATCCCGTTATGGATAATAACATATCTCGATTTATGGATATTTACTAAGACCACGCCGTTGAGTGGAACAGATTTCCACCCATTGGTGCCACTTTCAAATTATATCTTTTACAAAATAAACTCCTACACCATAATGGTTAAAATAGACAATACAGCCAATAATATGCATGTATGCAACATGGGTAATCATTACCAGTCTAAATAAATGGACTATCTATCCTGACATCATAGTTTTCTCAAGGTAACTACAAACGTACGGCTGAATCAGGCTTGTCAGATATATCAAACTCTCTAATATAATGTTAGAAGACAATTGGACAGTCTGTTTGAAACTTTCTATTCCTAGGGTCACTCCGATCCTAATGGTTTCATGGGCTCACCAATAACCTGTCTCATCTTTGTGTATTTATTTCTATGCGTAAACCTACTTTTAGTTTTACCATTACAAAGCCCTATGGATTAAAATTTTGGACTTATATCAGCTAGGGGCCAATAGTCGAAGTATATGGCACTACCATACAGTAGTCCATCTGATTTCCTAATCTCTGGATCAATTCATCCTATCACTATTTATTTAAAGGTGATTGGAATGCTAACCTCTTTAGTACAATTATGGGCTAAATACTCCTTTTATTTCCTTGAAAACATACATCTTTATAAATGATTTAACCCTTGAAATCATACTTTTGAAACTAGGAATATTATATCCCTTTACTTTATCCAAACTAATTATGCCATAATATATGCAATTACAAAATAATATTGATGAAGTTTGAAGACAATTGGAGGTCTTCCCTCCTAAAATTAGCCATAAAGCAAAAAATAAAACTTTATATATTGATAAAACTCAGCATTGTTATCATCATTGGGGTTGTCGCCTTCTTCAATATTAAAATATGTTAAGGACTTTAACATATAAAACAAAAGGCCCTAGGGCCAGTAGCATTTATATCGGACTTCATAGAGCGTTGATGTCATTTTGTATAAAAATTGGTTTACATAGTTTAAAGTCTTAAAGCAAGTGGTGACATTGATGGATCTCGGCATCAATGCCTCAAGGAAAATAGGCGGCGTCATTAAAGCCTAAGTTAACATAAGCGGCATTCTTGCCTTTTTCAAAAACAGGTGATAAAGATTAAAGTCGGCAGCCATTACAGTCAAAGCGATAAATTGTGGTGTCAGTGCCTTTCGGAGTCATTAATGATTATATGCGTATTGTTTCCTTAAGGGATTAGCTTCGGTACTAAAGATATGTTGCAAGGAATCATGTCGAAGATCATGACATCGACTTCGATGTTGTGCCTTTTACTTCACCCAGGGCCAATGTATTTCACACCAATAGGTGTTAATATCATATACATTGTCTATAGTTGACGTCGAAGACCTTAGAAGCGGCAAGGTAGAAGGCAGGATCAACCTTATCGGTGTGGCACAATGGTTACTAAAATAAAAATTGAAATTTTACTAATAAAAGCAAGTTCTTTTCCAACTGCTCTATATATTTATCAAATTCTTGCTGGTTAACAAAACTTTATCACGTTTCTTTTCCATAAATCTGCACTAAAGCAGATTTATCACTTCCAAAATTATTTGCAAAACTTATATTTTATATTAATATTTTAATATAATAATTAAGATTTTCTAGCTCAAATAATCCATAATAAATCATAAACACTTGGGAAAAATCCCCGAAAACCATAATAAATTTGATTGTTCTATTCTTCAACATATAAAAATTTCGAAACAAAAAAATTAATTTAATTATTTTTAATAATTAAAACCAAAAATAAACCGTTTTCTAACCATAGAAAATTCACCAAATATTCTCATTAAATCAGGAAATTATGAAATTAAAAACCCAATTTCAAAATAATGTTTCTAACGTCATATCAAAATCTCAAGTCATTCGTGTGTTATATGATATGTTTTTAGCTTAAACTTATCAAATAATTTCATAACTAAATTAAATAAATTCACCAGTAAACATACAATCATTCAAACACGCAAACATGGCATAATAATCGTCAAAACATTTTAGGTTTATACTTAAAACCGAAAGCAAATACACTTATGGGATATGGAAGAACGGTCTAAGAGAGAGGGAGAACAAAGATAAAGCATATACATATATATAGCAAATACAAGTATGTTTCTATAGCGTTATATCATACCCCCATCTTATTCTCTGATTCATTTGGATTATGTTTTGAAAAACTCTTTTCTTTTAAAGTTCAAAATTCTTTACTTTACGTAAACCTATGCTCTGATACCAAGTTATAACATCCCTCATTTTGATGCCCGAAACTAAGCGCTACAGATGCTGCAGTCATCTACAATATTAATTTCCGCCGATAAAATGTAGATATATTAATTGTATATAAAACATCAAAACATAGGAATTTAGAAAAAAATGAATATAATTTCAAAACAAACTTTCGCACTTCGTTTTAAAGATAAAATTTCATACTCAATACGTGATCCCAAACATTGTCCAGGTTCAGATAATATATAATTATTACAAAATACTCCAAAAGCGACATATGAAGATGCCCTCTTGTTTAATCGAAGTTATCAAATAGACAAATACATCTATTGCCAATACATTCATACAACAACTGACATTATACAGCGGATAATAATAATAGATAGACTTCTACATAGTAGCTTTGCCTTCTGCACGTCTCGAAAGCTTATTCGCCACCTACTTAACCTGTAAACCTTTACTCTTGACCTACTCAAATCGAATTTTGAGCACCCGAGAGTTTAAAGGGAAAACAAAATTTTTGGGTCAGACTAAAAGCCAGTTGTGAATAATAACATGCCATCTCAATTTATGGATAGCCAGTGGGACTATGCCATTAAGCATAATGGGTCTTCCCCAACTAGTACCACTTTCAAAATAAATCTTTTACAAAATAAAATTCTGCAACCACAATGGTTAAAATAGACAATATAACCAATAATATACATGCTTGCAACATGGGTAATCATGACCAATCTGTCTAAATAAATGATTATCTGTCCCGACATCATAGTTCTCTCCGGGTAACTGTAAACCTATGGCTAACTCGGGCCTACCAGATATATCAAACTTTCTAACATACTGTTAGAAGACAACTGGATGGTCTGTCTGAAACTTGTTATTCCTAAGGTCTTATCGATCCTAATGGTTTTGCAGGCTCACCAATAACCTATCTCATCTTTATGAATTTCTTTTTGTGCATAAACCTACTTTTAGCCTTACCCATGACAACCTCTACATACTGGAATTTTGGACTGATATCATCTAGGTGCTAACAGCTGAAGTATAAGGAACTACCCTACACCAATCCCATATGGTTTCCCAATCTCTACGTCAATTCATCCTATCACCATTTATCTAAGGGTGATAAAAATACTAACCTCTTTAGTAAAATTCTAGGCTAAATACCCTTTTTATTTCCTTGAAAACATACATCTTTATAATGATTTAACCGTTGAAACAATACTTTTAAAATAAGGAAAATTATAGCCATTTACTTTATCCAAACTAATTTTGCCATGACATATGCTTTTACAAAAACAATATTGATGAAGTTCGAAGATGATATGAGGTCTTAGCTCCTAGCATAAGCCATAAGGCCAAAATAATAAAACTTTATATATTGATAAAGTTCGATGACGTTATCGCCATTATGGTCATCGTCCTTCTTCAATATAAAAATATGTTAGGGACTTTAACTATTAAAATATACAAGGCCCTAAAGCCGATAGCATTCATATCTCACTTCATAGAATGTCAACGTCATTTTGTACAAAATTTGTTTGCATGGTTTAAAGTCTTAAAGACAAGCGAAGGTATTAATGGATCTCGGCATCAGTGCCTTAATGAAAATAAGTGGCATCATAAAAGTCAAAGTTAATATAAGCATCATTCTTGCCTTCTTCAAAAACAAGTGATAAATACTAAAATCAAAGCCATTAAGGTCGAAGCAATAATACACGATGTAAATGCATTTTGGATTCATTACAGTAGTATGCGGCATTGTTTCCTTAAGGGATTAGCTTCGGTATTGAAGATACACGGTAGGAATCATATCGAAGATCATAACATCGACTTTGAAGCTATGCCTCTCACTTCACCCAGGGCTAATGTACTTCACACCAAAGATTGTTGATGTCCTGTATGTTGTCCATGGTTAACGTCGAAGACATTAGAAGCATCAAGATAGAAGGCGACATCGACCTTATCGGTGTGGCATGATCGTAATTAACATTGAAACTGAAATTTTACTAATAAAAGCAAGTTCTTTTCCAACTACTCCATATATTTGTCAAATTTTTTTTGGTTACAAAACTTTATCAAATTTCTTTTCCATAAATCTACACCAGAGTGGATTTATCATTTTCATAATTATTTGTAAACCCTACATTTGATACTAATGTTTTAATATAATAATTAAGCTTTTCTAGCTTAAATACTTCATAATAAATCACAAACACTTGGAAAAAATCACCAAAAAATATAATAAATCTGATTTATTATATTCTTTAATATATAAAAATTTCAGGGCCAAAAACATAATTTGTTTATTGCTTAATAATTAAACTCGAAATAAATAATTTTTTAACCTTAGGAAATTCACTAAATGTACTCATTAAATCAAAAAATTATGAAATTAAAAACCTACTTCCAAAATATTGTTTCTAACATCATATTAAAATCTCAAGTCATTTGCATGTCATATGATAGGTTTTCTGACTCAAACTTATGAAATAATTTTAAAAATAACTTAAGTAAATTCACCAATAAGCACATAATCATCCAAATACTCAAACATAGTATAATAATCATAAGAACTTTTTAGGTTTATACTTTAAATCGAAAATAAATAAAACTTGAGATGCATAACTATTATTCACCATAACTACTCAAAGACGGTTGAGATTTGTATTTTGATTTGATTCCCCTAAGATTTGGTCTTTCTTCCTAGTTTATCTTCTCTTGAATACCTTGTTAATGGCCAGCCTTCATCCACTTTTAATCGTTTGTAACAAATGAAAGTGAGGAAGGAAGGAAAATGAGATAGTATGTACTAAGGAAATGTGTCATTTTCCTATTTTTCCCTCCTTATATATTATTCTTCTTATTAATGTTATATTATAAGTAATGTTATATTATAAGTAATCCTGTTAGTTCGTTAATTTAGGCTTGACCCATATTAATTATCGGATTCAATCTTCTTATATTTTTACATTATTTTATTTATTTATCTAATTAAATATCCTAAATAATGTTAATCAAAAGTAGGGTTGTTACAAGATGGCATTAGCAACTAGCGATATTGCATAATCCACGACGTCAGGAACGTTAATGGCATCGAACATTCAGGACACTGGTCACCTAATGCATTGAATATTGTGGTATTGGCACCATCAAATGACCATTGTCTTTATAAAACAAATCTCAGCATCGTTCATTTCAAGATTCAAATCAAATTCGAAATTTTGCAGATCTATAGATTCAAAGTCATTTGGATCCACAAACTTAGTTATTCCCCAGATCAAGATTGTGTCCCAAGCTCGTCATCAAAATGATATCGGATTCTTAGATCTAATTTCAAAACCAAATGATGTACAAAATCTGTTATAAATTTAAATTACTATGAATCGGATTCTTAGATCTAATTTAAATTTCGATTTAAATTTGAATTTGAAATTACTATGAATTTTAAAAACCAACTGATTCTTAGATCTAATTTCAAAACCAACTGATGTACAAAATCGGATTCTTAGATCTAATTTAAATTTGAAATTACTATGAATTTTAAAAAAAAAATATGTTATAAAGTATTTTGGTCATTTTTCGAACATGCGAAGGTTTAAGCCCACCTTCTAATGCCAAAATGTTAAATCAAAGTATGGTTCAGTGTTCAATATGTATGTACAAGGAGGCATGTCCGAAAATATTACGATAATACCTACTGGTTTATAATTCACACATTTATTTAAATCATAGTTCATAAGTTCAAAAGTTAAAATAGGCAAGTCAAAAAAGTCAATATGCATATAGGAAGTCCAAGAGTCAATAGGCAATATGCTCTAGTCATGTTCTTTATTCAATTAAGAATATGTTACAAAATGGTGCAAATATGCAATTTTCTAATTGTTTAGCCCTTGTTTACAAATATATCATCTTCTTTCTCATTATCCTTAATTCCAATAGACTGTCCTTGAGCTCTCTTTACTATAATGAAGAGTACTTAGAGAAGATCCTAATCGGAAAAAATGATAAGAATAAGAGAGAGATTAAGTGCCTCTTTCGATAAAGTGATGCATCTCTATTTATAGTAGTTGGAAGGAGGTTGGCTAGCTTCCATTGGCGATGTAAGACTTATAATGTCTTGAATTTGCTCTTGTAAATGATCTT
Organism: Allium cepa; assembly: GCA_030765085.1. Taxonomy (NCBI): domain Eukaryota; kingdom Viridiplantae; phylum Streptophyta; class Magnoliopsida; order Asparagales; family Amaryllidaceae; genus Allium; species Allium cepa. The sequence continues at coordinate 821,703,234 of CM060935.1, read as the reverse complement.
ATTCTTCTTTCTTTGCATGGACTTCGATATTGTACAGCATGGATGTGTGTGACATCGACTAGCATGCCATATTCATGAAATATGGCATTGATTTATAGCTTACAACATCCAACACTAATATTACTCTCGTTATCACATTGGTGAAGCGCGTTATGGCTTAAAGAACGACATTTATTAAGTGAGTTGTGGATGGAATGCGACATTAATGGAATATAGCATTAGTGAAGGGCGACATCGATGGAGTATGACATTGCTTAAGTGCGGCATTGATTAGAGGCGGTGTTGACAAGAGGTGACATTGATAAGATGAGAAGCAGCATCGATGGAATCAATGCAGCATTGATTGAGTGCAGCATGCAATCAATGCAGCATTAATTGAGTGCGGCATGAGATAAATGCGATATCATTATAGGCTTCCATGATGAAGTTCTTTAACCTTCTCTTATTTTTATATTAATGGAGCACGAAATTGAAGTAATGCAGCTCCATTAGCAATTATAGGCCTTTGGTATCAATTATTCATTTGCATTAGCATCCGGAACCTTAATCTTCGACACAAATTCTTAGCTTCGGCATTGATTCCTTTTATCCTTTGGAAATTATATGGATAACAGTATGCATTAAATGCATTAACTATACTAACATGTGAGTGATGTGTGGTTACTTCTGCATCCTCAATCAAGTTGTTATACCTCCAAGTTAACAAGGTAGGAGGCTATCATAAGGAAAGCACATATGCCATCACGAAGAATTTGTAAAGTCGACCGAGACAAGTCCTACAGTTGTTATGGAAAGTCTTGAAAGCCATCACAAGAAGTTGAGCATGGTCATCGCATGCTATCTTGAAATGATAAATAAGAGATCTTGTTGGAAGTTCAGTAACGCTACTACATGCCTTGGCGAAGTAATCATCGTGAAGTCGTGCGGAACAACTTAATAGAACCCTCGTGGTAACTTAAAAGGTTATCATGAGAAAATAGCATAATGGGTCCATCATAGAGCAATATAGGGAAGAGCTATCGAGGAGAGTTCCTTAAGGCCATCACGTGATGTTCTCGGGTGTCAAAGTAGAGCTATCATGAGATATTCCATAAAGTTGTTGTAAAGAGTTCCCTAAAGCCATTGCGAAGATTTCTCAACGTGTTATTGTGAAGAGTTTATAGAACAATTTGCAAGAAGCTTCTATGTGATAACTTTAAATATGAAAGAATGGAGCCACCATGATGTATATATGAAGTAGTCGCTTAACAAAGTAAAAGACCCATTGTGTGAAGTCCTATGAAGCATTTGCATACCATTCTCTAAGTGGTAAACCAACCATCGAGAGGAGTTTCCTTATGCACTAACAAAGCAAAGACGTCGCAAGGATTTCAATGAAGCCATCGTGTGTAATTTTAGGGCTTCCAACATGCTACCAAAAGCAATTCTAAAATGGTGGGTTTAAGCTATCGCGAAAGATTTCCAAGAGATTATCGTGCTCGGTTCACAAACTAAAATATATCAAGAATCTGTGCCATCGCTATGTGTTAAAACTATCACTTGCTATTTTGAAGCAACAAATTAGAGCCATCATGGAGGTTTCAAGAAAGCCATCATATATAATTTTAAATTAGGAACTGTTATTAAATAAGTGTGTCACATGTCATTATGATCATGTGCCACCTGGAGTAACAATGGCCCTTGACTTCTAACGGAAAGCTACATATCAAGAATCCAGCAGCTCCAATTCTTTATAAATAGATGTGCACCCCATGTAGAAAGGAATTGAATTTCTCAGTCCACCTTCTTCTTCATTTTCATTTTTTCCTCCAACTCTTTAAAGGGGGCTTGGAATTAGGGTTTCATGGCTGTTAGGGTAAATTGTAATTGAGAATTTGTAATAAAGGAAAAGCATTGGCATAGTTTGCGTAATTATTCCTATTGAATATATGATGGCATGCTTTTGTGGATTCTATTATGATAACGACCTTAGTTCACCTTACTCCCCCTTGAATTACTAGCCTAGCCTAAGTGTTACCTTAATATTTTTAGTGCTTTCATTGAGAGCTGAACCCAAGGCTCACTTTCACACATTCACTTCTTAAAAATAAACCAAATTACCTAGACTTTTAACTATAGCAATTAAGTCTCAAAAGGATCTTTTGAACCACATCTAAACCATTTTCCTTACCTAATAAGTAAACGACAATTTAGTGAAGAACAGGAATTAAATTTGAGAGGACTGGCTGTTTGAACATTGGAAGAAAAGAAAAGGATTACCTAATATAAACCAAGTAAATGGAGTTTAAACCCCTTCCGTATTGTAGGAAGGCCAATCTTGCCCAAGCCAACACACTAAGTCAAAAAAGTTAAACCAAAGAAAAAGGGATAATGTAAAGTTTGAAAAGAATATCTTTTTTCAAATTAGGCAGAGAATTCAATTTCAAGCACAGGGCATCTCGAACGGATCATGAATCCCTGGTATCTCTAACAGATCATAAACCTCCCAAAGCATAAATCATGTATCTGGTTTTGAAGTGGTTGCTATTTCAGGTTATCTTATATAAGCACACTCCCTCGCTCACTGGGCGCTCCAAAACCAATCAATAGGTTTTCTGTTAACTCCACCACGGTTCTTTCAAGAATAAACAGACAATACGTAAGGGTAGAGATCATCTCCTATTCGAACGGATTTCCTTATCATTTGTCCTAAAAGAGCAAGACGGGTTTATACATAGGTTATACCATCACTGAGTGTCTAACCATATCGTATAATTTCTGTATTTCTTCTATAACTTCCCAAGTTAATTTGGTCATATTCAACAACAAAGAGAATGATTGCATATGGAAACCAAGTCTTGTACACTTATCATTTTTCCAACCTTCGCAACTTTTGCTATCACTCAGTCAAGAGTGAAGCTCGGTAGGGTGAAGCACTATTATATCTATACCCTACTTGAATCATCATTCTTAACTGTCATGGATAGAAACAAGTATACTTCGTCGGCTTTAGTGATAAGTACATGACTAATACTTTCCATAAACAAGTAAATACAAAAAGCACGATTAATGCACACAAAGCACGATCAAGCCACATAAATGACTTTTAATACCCTTTTTATTTAATTAATCCTTTATTAATTAAAACCTCTTTTATTAGAAAAACTCCTTTAGTTTAATAAAATTTCTTTCATTAATTAAAACTTCCTTATTTAATTAAACTCTTTTATATATTAAACTCCTTATTAACTAAACTCCATTATTAATTAAACTTCGTACTAATTAAAACTTAACGTATTTAATTATATATAGATTTAATTTCCCTCTATAAAGATATACTTATTCTGTACTATTCACGAATTATTTGTTCACATATTTTACTGTTCTCGTATTTTCTAACTTTTTTCCATCTTTATTCCAAAAGATTCCATATCTGTTATTATTATCTTTAAAATTTTGTTATTAAAGGTCTAAGTATATTCATAATTTACACTATAAAAAAAATAATTCAAGGGTTTAAAAACAAATATTGCTAAAACATTGTTTACTACAAATCCAAAAAACATCACACTTAATCATCATTTTTAAAACTTACTTTTAAAGATCTAATTATTTTTATAAGGGTTAAAGACAAGTGTTACTAAACATTGTCACAACAACCCAAAAATATTCACTTATAGTTATCATTAAAATATTCACTATTAAATATCTAATTATATTATTAAGCATAATTAATAAGTGTTAAAAAAATTTACTTAAACATTGTTTACTACAAACCAAAACCATTTACTTGTATTTATCGTTAATTTTAAGACATTTATTTTAAAGATTAAAGCATATCCACACTTATTAAGGTAATATACTTTCAACTTAACTTCTCAAAATAATTTATTTAACTTAAGTGTTAAAGTCAAAACTTCCTTTACTATATTTATAAATACTTAACTTATTTTTAAAACATGTAAAAATTTACTAAAAACCTTTTTAAAATAATGTATATATTTATTTACATACTAATTTATTTATAAGCTAATATACTAACAAAATTCTAAAATAATTTAAAAGATATTATATTAAATAAGCCTTTTAATAATTTAAATAAATCTTTAACTAATTTTCTAAAACTATGTACATATATAAATACTCTAAAAGAACTTTAGCAGTACTTATGCTATGGTTTAAAATATTTATTTTAAATATCACTTAAAAATATTTATTTTATAATTTATTTAAAAAGCATAAAATGCATGTCTTATAATTTAAACCCTAAACTATAAAAATTCATAAATAATTATAAAAAAGATATCTAAACTTTGATAATTTTTTCCATAATAAGTACACTATAATACTTATTAAAAAAATAAAAGGCACCCCTAGGATGTCTTTCAAAGTTGACTTTAAAATCGTCGAACGCAAGGCATTTTGAAAGTGCATCCATAGCGATCTTTTCGCTTCTAACTTTCATAGCATTATTTCACAATTCCTTTAGCTTCCCAAACCAATTCCTTTCTCTCAAACACACCAAAACATGTGTAGGGAACAACCAAATAAATCTATTCACAATATATTCATATTTTAACCAATTTAATATATGTTAAATACAAGAGATTTTAAAATACGTTTATAGCGACTATTTCGCTTCAAACATTCACAACACACTATCAAACATGTAAACAACAAGTCTTGGCCATGATACATGTTTTAGAGAGTTATAAGAGAGATTATACTACTGGTATATGTTGTCACATGCTTTCCAAAGCAAGGAGGGGTCCAAAAGTAATAACTTATATTATTATCTATTTATTTTTATATTTGAACACAACAAACATAGATACACAACATTATACAAATTAAATGTTGAGTTCACTCACCTAAGCCCAAGTCAAACCATGACGTAGATAATCTCACTACGAATACAACGGCGAAGACAACGTCTCGATTGGACCTCTTGTGTAAGAGGTATTGATTTTATAAGAATTCGAATTATATAACTATAAATTAATTAACTTAATTACCTTCCCCTTCTACCCTAATTTCATTTTTCCTGTACACGCATAGATACACATCCAATGCATGAAACCTCTCTCCTCCACCTCTCCCTCTCCAGTCAATGAATCGTCGAACCCTTAGTTCCTACGAACTCCGCTTTGCGTTCTCTCCGCAATGGACCTCGCATCATCAAGCTCGGCACCACTATCAAAAATCAACACCTTAGGGACCTATGCGAATTCCAAATATCGCAATTTCATTTGTTGATATAGCTAGGTGCACACGGCCAAGACGAACAGCACTAACCTCATCGCCTAACTCCGCCTATAGCTCCTCCAAGACCCAAATCTAGCTTTAGTTACCAATTATCGCATACGGCCTATCGCCACTACACTCATTTTTGCCACTATAGATGTGACGCTCTCTCCTATTCGAGTACGACAGATCGAACGTCGAGCTCGATCGACGCCCAAAGCTCCGGATTTAATTAGGGGAGGTAGTGGCTATACTTTGTTTCATTTACAGCAGAAGGAAGAGGAAAAGTGAGAAAGAGTGAGAAGTGAACATGGTGGAGGGGTTATTTATAATATTATATATATTCTATTTTTAATTTCGTAGTAAATTGCAACATGTTTTGGGCTCGCACGACCACAATGGACGTAATCGCTATGAAATTTGTAATAATCCGCCCTTCATAATACCAAAAGGTGGGTGCCTTACAACATCGCCTTAATTTCAAATACCACAAAAGATAAATTGTTGGGGTAAAACTAGAACAAAACACTAAACCAAGGCATCGATAAGATCTCACGATAGAATGACAACATATAATATACTAAATATACATGAACAAAAATAGAACAACTATATACATAAGAGACCGCCTAGCGGAAGCAACTAACAAATAAACATCAGTATAGAATAGTCAGAATACGTCAACTCCAAAAGCATGGAGTTCTAAATAAATATATGATACAACAGACTTGTATATAAATAACAGCTCTGTCACGTACAATAAAATAATAAGTATATAATTCCATGTCTCCAAAATGCTCCAGCTATGACTCTGCTAGCGTATCCCTAAAAACACCTGACTCCCGAACTACACAGTTGAGTGCTCGAGAGTTGTCATGACATAATCAGACAAAGACAAAATGCGGGTCAGACATAAAAGACAGGTGTGAGCAGAACTATCTCAAAATACTATATGTTAAAACTATATACAAATAGACAAAAATAACAAAATCATAGTCGGCACTTTCCACAGACGTGGCTCAAGGGAAATCCGAACTGCCTATAAACAAGTGCAGTAAATCCATCTCAAAAGTAGGGGATTATATCATAACATGCTCTTCTCTTGTAATAACAAGTTGGCATAATATCTCATTGCACTACACTAGCCCAAAAACCTAATAATATAGTACCAGTATACCATGAACAAAGCAATGATCGCTACCACTAAAATCAATAAGATACGCTCCAATGCGTATAGTCCCTAGACTAAAACCAAATAGGTATACCACAATGTGTATGATCACTACAGCTATGACAAAAACATAGATGACTTGCTACTGGGGAACTCTATGTCCCAGCCTGCTATCATCGAAATCATAGATGACTCGCTACTAAGGAATTCCATGTCTCAGCCTACTATGATCACAAATCGTATATGACTTGCTACTAAGGAACCCTATGTCTCAGCCCGCTATCATATAAAATCCTAGATGAACCACTACTGGAGAACTTTATATCCTAGCCCACTATCATCAAAATCGTGGATGTGTCGCTACTGGGAAACTCCATGTCCCAGCCTGCTATCATCATGAAACGTATAGGATCGCCACACAAGACTCCGATCGCCACAGCCAAAAATTCACCGGACAACTCTAAGAATACTCTATACTAACCCAAATCACATTCCAAATCGAACCTACAACCCTAATGTCATAATACTCTCCAGTTATACCCTCCCGGTCTACCAAAAATCTACAGTTTTGGAATACGTGTCGAGATGGGTCCCATGTCGGTCCCAAGATTAAAGTAATCCAAAACCTACCAAACTTTCCTAGATGGTATCCCTCGAAAAATTATGAACACGGGTCTAAATGGGGCCTCAATCCGAGTCCGCATGAGAAAGTTATCGCATTTTGAAATTTCAATCGAAAAACTCAAACAGTAGGCCTTAAACGTCTGTGACCTTGTCTCAGATTCTAAGAGATGTTGTTGTTTGTTTGCAAGTTCATCTCAGATGTCTGATAAGTGTCACAGATGCCTGGAAACCTACAATAGGTAGAAGTAAATCTTCAAACACCCATAACTTCTTATCTGTAGCTCCAAATGACTTTCCGTGTCTTCAGTTGCGACCGTGACGAGATTCTTTTCAATCTAGAGGTCGCATAATATGAATTTACATAATTTGAAATGGGTGATTTTCCTTAAAATCCTTTGATGTTGGAAACTAACTCTTTGCACGAGTAGAGTTTAGCGGCTAATCATAGTGACTCGTCCCCCTCTAACACACCAAAATGTCATCTATGACCTTCTTGCCTTATGCGTAGCTTATATGTGTGTCGATGCACTCAGTTATGCACGCCTATGCAAACACGTTTATGCCAATGCGCAACAAAACACAAATTACATTTTCGATTTTACCGAGACAACAACTCGACCAGTATACTTTCATGAAACTTAACGCATATGGTGGTCGCTATGGCTACGTGAAATGCCTGCAATGAACTTGTAATCAATAATACTTCTATATAATCAAACAATTGCATATCTATACAAACAAACAATCACAAAACAATTCTAACTATAACATAATCTTTGTTTTCATTGTCACTTAACTCCAAAAATAAACATGGCCTAAAATCCACCGAAAACCACTAATAAAACCCCATACTAACCCAAATCACATTCCAAATCGAACGCATGACCCCATACTCTGTCGGTATACCCTCTCCATCAACCAAAAATCTACAGTTTTGGAATACGTGTTGGGATGGGTCGCAAGTGGGCCTTAAAATCGAAATACTCCAAAACCTATCGAACTTTTCTAGATGGTAGCCCTTGAAAAATGATGAATACTGGTCTAAATGGCGCCTCAACCCTAATCTATATGAGAAGGTTATCGCATTTTGAAATTTCGGTCGAAAAACTCAAACAGCGGGCCAAGACGTCTATGACATTGTCTCAGATGTCTGATGGATGTTGCTGTTTGTTCCCAGGTTCATCTCAGATGTTTGACAAGTGTCACAGCCATCTGGAAACCTACTGCGGCAGAAGTAAATCTTCAAACGCCCATAAATTTTGATCCGTAACTCCAAATGACTCACTTCGTCCCGCCATTAGAGGAGAGGGAGAAGAATGAAACGTGGTGAAGAATGAAATGAAAGAGGGAAGGGGTTTAGCCACTTATAGCTAACTAATGGGCTAAGCCTAAATCCTCTCCACCTAGCACTATTCATTTACAAAAATTTCTAACTTCAAACATATCGAACCTTATAATCAAACAAGCTCGCAACATCTATTTAGATTCAACAGAAGTGGTCTAGAGTCCTAATTTGACCATATGCGAAAAGTCACATTTTGGATTTTCAATCCAATAATGATTTAATATTTAAATAAACTATTTAACATATATCACTAAATATGCGGTTTTTACAAAATTCGTTGGCGTACATCATCTTATTTTTCCATTCCGATGACATTAGTTTCATAAAATTAGATACAATGCCCCGGGATGATAATCTCATGCATTTTGAGGTCGTTTATCAATAAAACGATTTTCAGTCACATTATCAATATTTCTTCGAAATGTTTATTTTTGCAAACAAGTTTTCAAAAACAAGTTTTCCTTCATTAGTTATTATTTAAAAACGGTTAACATGGTCATAAAATCAATTTAATCGCATTAAATCCAAGATTCAAAAATATTTGAATAACTTAGATATTTAAATACGAAGTGTTCAAAATTCTAGGTCGTTGCATGAGTGGCACAACTATTTATTTATATTCTTCACCCTATGCATTATCTATTATACCACCTTATATACTTATCAAATGGTGGTTCTATTAAGGGGATACCGTTATGATATTTCGTGTGATCTTAAAAGTACTATTATATGCTAGCTACGTGTTTCTTGAATTTCTCACACCAGACTTATGTTTGACCCGCAACTTTATTTTTCCTTTATTTCCAAGTGTGCTCTTTCAATTAGTCCGAGAAACGTAGGTTTTTATTGATGTTCATTGAGCTCTTGGAGATGAGCTGGATGTTTTGCCTATCATGATATTTATTTCTGCCGCATTACTTTATGTGTGTATGTATATATATATATTAGTAATTATAAGGACATGTTGTTATAACTGTCCGGGCTGATGATAATATTTTGTTTAGTAACTCTGAAATGTTATGCATATTAGAGTAAAACCATGTATTATCTTTTATTAGTATATATTATCATTTCGCATGTGAGATTCTGATGTTTTTGTTCTCCCCTTTCTTGTTCTTATTCTTTTCTTCTTTTTATTTAACTTAACATTCTGCCTTTTCGGCACTTGGGTTGTTCAACACGTAAATACCATGGATCTATTTGTATCGACATTCGAGGGTTGGAAAGGCCATGCGTTACATATATAAATAATCATCTAACACGGACACTGATTGCATATATGTGTATCTGGATTTTGTTTAGGTTTGGATTTGTAGATAACCTATGTACCACTTTGAATATTTGTTTGAAATAAAGTGATATTTGATTATATTATATATTGTTACATTCCGCTATAAGTTCTGAAAGAGAAAGGCAGAATACATTTTCCGTTTGTCTCTTCTTATCAACCACCAACGACACATTATATTCGATTTTCGAGGTTTATACATCATGAGTTATAGATCAAAAGGTTGATAAATGGAGGTTGTTACAAGATTCGTATCAAAATTCCAAAAACATGGATATTATATAACAGTATATCATATAACTATATATGATATTTTAATTTTGATAATGATATATATATATATATATATATATATATCATTGATTATTTACATCTCAATTTCATTGATAATAAAACTAATATATTAATACATTATTTGTGGACATGAATATTTTTATTTAAATTAGAATAAATTATAATTATTTAAATATATGACTTCAATTTGTGAAATAATAAATTTGAGCAAGTGCTTTGAGTGCTCACCTCAAATAGAGAACCATTCTTTCATCAATTTTTTTAAACAAGTGCTATTTGAATTTATAATAAAATTTCATTAATTATCGTTATTAAAATTTTGGTTGTTCAAAGAAATAAATACATATATGCTTAAATATATGTATGTATATATGTATCTCATTAGTTATGAAAATTATTGATTGTTAAAATTTATATTGTTAACCAAAAGAATGGATCAACACCCTGGTTTGAGTATGAAAGCACCAGCCCTGTTCTCACAGAGCAATAATATAGACAATAGATATAGAAAAAAGCAGTAAGAGAAAAAAGACAAGAAGATTTTTATAGTGGTTCGGCTATTAACGAATCCAACGTCCACTTTATAGTTTTATTATAGATTGATTGATGTTACAAGTAATATTTGATTACAAAGCCCTTGTTTGTCCTTAGCTAGATTGAATCTTCGAAGTTAGAATCTACTGGAGAATCACAGTGGACTCCTCTAAAGACCTTTGTGAGGGAGGTGAAGAGTGATGAAAGCTTCCAACAGAGTTTTAGCAACCAGTTTGAAGAAGATCCCTTTTATGTTGCAGATGCAACGGTATTTATAGACATTGGAAAGTTATTGGGCTAAGCCTGTTCGCCAGTTGTCTGCAGATGGTCACAAGAAGACGCGGTGGAGCTTAGCATGCAACCCGAGCCAAAATCATGGATTGTTAGTGATCCATGGCCTAAGCTTGAGAAAGAGCTAATTACTTAGCCTTTTTCCCCTACTTCACTTAGTTTTGGTCGCACTTATACTATGATAACGTATGGATCGTTGACGATCCATAGTGTATGCATCGCTAGCGATCCACGCACTTAGCATATATTTGGTCTTTGATGTCTGGAATGCTTTCATTGCCTTGTATTGATGTTGTTCGTGTAATCTTGTTACACGTCGCTTTGTTTTGATGACAATTTACTTGCTAATTGTATTTAGTTGTCGATTGAACTGGATGGATGCTTGTCTCTTAATTCAATTAACTCGTAATCTCATCAAACTCAGTCACTACTTTTATAATATGGATTGGATCAAGATGCTAGAATAATAGTTGAACCCTGAGCTATATCCATGGATCGCTAGTGATCCATAGGCCACGGATCACTAATGATTCATGTCCTTATTGGATTTCCTCATTCTCTTTTCTTGTCTCTCTTTGGCTTGTTTCTTTAGTCCTTTTGGTTGATCTCTGAGCTATTCTGACTTCACCTAGTTGTTCTGTCTCCACTTGGATTCTGCTTGGGTTAAAAACCAGGATAACATTTGCCTCTCATAGTACGTCTTTGTTGAAAACAAGACATGCTCTGAAAGTAATTGCTTTTAGGCTCTGCTAGTTGAATTTCAGGTAATCGTATTAGAGTTTTTCAAATGTGAGCTAGGTCATGTTGCTTCTCGCTTAGTTTTGATCTTGACTGCCATAGCTTGTCATATCGGATTTAATTTCTCTCTATAACTTCTCGATATGCCTCGAAATGTTATGTAAATGTCGCTAGGCAAATTGGAGATAAATTTCATGTAGCTTCACGGATTGCTAGCGATCCATAGATGATGGATTACTAGCGACCTGATAGCTTAGAAATTTTTTAATGCTTTTATTTTCCTATTTAAGCTCCTTCGACCCGACCCATTTTTTCATTCAAGCCGATCTACTTCCTTCTGCAATTCAAGCCCTTTGTAGCGATTCGACTCTGGTTTTCACCTACAATTCGATCCATCACATTCAGGAATTCAACCTTGTCTAACGCCTCCATTGTGATCCCTTCTAAGCCACCAACCCTAGAGCAACGTCGTCGCCTTCTCAAGTCACATCCGATCAAAACCCTAACTCGCCTGTGCCTTAGGTCACCGCCGATTCATCCCTAGATCACAACCGACCTAATTGTAGTTCGTTGATCCTAAAGCTTCAATCATTTAGATCATAATCTGAGGTGGGTTCGTTGATTACAATGTTTGTTTAATGATTTAGTGGCAAAGCTGCATTCGTGAAGTTTATCGTAGAAAATTCGAGTCAGTTGTGATTCAATAGAGGGAGATAGTAAATCGAGTCTTGAGTTCTTCATGGAACGACATTCGAGCCTTGACATGGTGCTTGACACATTTTGTTGTCTTTGTCCATATAATCAGAGTCGACTTAGACAAAATTTTATTGCCGATATAGTACAACGCATCATGAATCAGTCTTGTCCCTTACGAAGGACTTGAACTGATCTTATTTTATTTTTCATGCTCGTTGTACGCTCGGGGTACCTGTACTAAGAATATCTTTCCACGTCGCTTCGGACAACAGATCCGTTATCGATCGTTGATCGATAACGGGTAAGTGTAGAAGAAGTGAAAATAGGAGAAACATTATAGGAAGTCCTTTTCCTTTTCCGCTGCGAGCGAATCATCTACACAGGATTGAGCACCTGTAGTGTTTCGAACATCGAGATTACCCACTATAGACAATACACTGCACTTGCCTTGGTACATATTTGAAATCTGGTGTGTCAGCAGGAATCAATGTCTCTCCGGAATTCAAGTGTTGTAGGGAAAACCATAAGTCTAGAATAGAATTACCTGGCCATTCTAGACGCGAGTTCTATTGTTTAGAATTAAGTATCCATTTTCTCGCCATAAGTCGAGTGGAGGAAGTCCGGCACTTTCTAAAGTTGAGTCGTCGTCCGTCGCCCTTTCTCCTTCCGCCTCATTGACTGAGTATGGCCAGTTAGTTCTGGTTGGTTCGGTCTTGGATCAGACTCCCCTTAACTTTAGAGTTCTTCTCAACCCACCGGAGAGAGCTTCTTCTCTAATTACTACTAAGGTCCTACATGATATCTGCATGCAACATGGCATATCGGAGAAAGACATACGCCATCTAGAGAAGGACGAGTTTGCCACATGCCTCCTCCAGGATATGCCGCTTGTCATCGGTATATGTGCCTAAATGGAGCTTTGCCCCCTTTTAACTATTTGCGCAAGACTCTCTCGAACTTAGACAATGCTCCATTCCAGATTCATCCCGACGGATACGCCATCTTAACTTACTTACATGTCCTATTCACGCGAACATTCAATCATGCTCCGAGTTTTGATAAGCTGCGATACTTTCTTTCATTCAAGAGAAGAGATGAGTGTCCATCCTTGTAACTAAGGCTCAAAGGAATCAAAAAAAATTGTATTATGACTGCAAAGCAATCTATCCCAGTTCAAGACCCGGTATTTCTTCGTCGGATGCCCCGAGGGGCTTAACCATCTTTAGACAATGAGGGGTAAGTTCTTTTCCTTACTTATTAAGTTCTGATGTGTCGCTAGTCTCTTGATAAAAAAATTCGAACCATGAAGGCTATCGATGCTGAGGAAAGACCATTAAAGTCTTACTGACTGACGAAAACTTGCTCTGATACGGTTCCGAAGAAGGTGCTTCTCAAGAAAGAGAAGGCTTATCCGTATAGTTAGCCGAAGAGACTCACAGTGGAAAAGATGATGTTGCGGCCGGAATTAGTTGCCCAATCAGGATGCCTCTGATTCCATAAGAAGAGGAAGAGGAGTTTAATTAGAGGGAAGGCAAGGCCGCGATGGACTTAGAAAAGGAGGAAGGGGAGATCGGGAGTAGTAGCGATGAGTCCATTTCTAGTGATGATGTCTATGCAGAATCCGTTGATGGGGATTCTGAATCCTACGACGAGACTTCGAGGATGAGTCCCGTTGTTCTGAGCTCACCTCCTGTAGACACGAGCAGTAAAGACAATGCCCCAAAGATCGGACGATGCCAGGATTCTCTGAGTAAAGATGCTAGCATGAACTTTGAAGATTTGAGTGAAGCTTACGTCGATTTCAACGTGCTCACAGGGAAAGATTTTAAATTTGAGGAGATGCTTAACCGTTCGGGCCATGTTGCACCCGAAGTTAGTTTGATTCCTTCCATGACGCCAGCCCGATCCAGTTTGTGACATCGTTTTAGGAATTCCTCCCAAGCACATCCCATGTTTCACTATGGTTACACTCACTTGTACACATAATTTTCATGTTTATTTTCCGTCTCTAAGGCCTTTTATTTACTCTTCGTGTTAGGTATGACGAGAGGACACGACCTTTATGATGATCTTGAAGAATTTACCGACTCTTAGCGCTGGTCGAATCGATCTTCTAGTCATCACCAATCCTGCAAGACAAAGGAGGAGTACCGAAGACGAAAAGATTAAGAAGCTGAAGTTCGTCGTTGATACGAGAGGGAACGGAGCCGAATACACAAAGGTGGGTATGAAAAGAGGAAGACTTTAGATGAGAGAGAGGATCCTTCAAAAAGGTCTAAATTTGATCGTGGTTTCCATTGTTTAGAATAGCAAGCTTTCGCTCTGACATTCTCTTCAACGGGTCAAGAAATCTCGGTTACTTCTATCCCCATTCCACGATCAACTCATATTCTATCATCTTCTGTTGCTCTTACCAGCGGTTCTTCGTGCCTCACCGAAGATCCACCTATGTCCTTCCATATGGTCCTCCCAGGCTTGAGACGGCTCTCCCCTGGTGGTTCTTAAGAGGGTTAAGTTTGATCGTGACATCCACCTAGTTCATAGAGATTTATACATGCCGCATCTTCAGGCTATTTAGAATGATTTGGAGCAGACCGAAGGGTGGGAAAAATTATGCAAGCAACTGGGGACACGAACCACAACAATTACCAGAAATTCTCTCCTTTGAATCGGAGAACGATGATTTCAAGAGAGCGTTGGCAGAACGCGACACCAGGGTCAAACAACTGAAAAAGGAAAAGGAAGGGGAGCTTCGAGAAAGCAAAAAAGAATGCCAGCTTGCTGAAAGAATTAAAAAAGGCCCATAAGAGAATAGAGATCATCTACAAGGATGAAACTAAGAAGGCTCGTGTAGAAGAGGCCAAATTAAAAGAGGAGGTGGCAACTTGCAGTGCAACTATTGAGGCCCAAAAGAAAACCATCTTGGATCACAACCTTATCTTAGAGGAGCATAATAAGACCATCTCCAACCAGACCGAGACAATCGCCAGGCTACGGGATCAAGTTGTGTGGCTTAGCACCGATAAGTCTCACGTCGAAGTTGAAAAGGCTGCCGATACGACGAATTATCTAGAGCTTTAGAACACATTTGAAAGGAAGATGGAGAAGATGGATGAGACCATCTTGAATTTTTATGTCAACTCTTTTCTGCATCAGGGGAGCCTCGACTACTTAGGGCTTAAATTCCAGTGCACTCTTGCTATGGTTTGGGAGGAAATCTTGACATGCTTTCGTGATAGCGGTGATGCTTATACTGAGCAAGAGTTAGAGAACGTCAATCTCAATGAAGAATCAAAGAAGGCATTGATAAAGGGCTAAGATATTTTATGGATCGAGAGAAAGAAAGAAGCTACCGATGCTGCCATGACTGCGGCTGCCGCAGTGCTTACGAAGCCTTTTATTTCTGGTGCTGGCGAACCATCGGGGACACCCCGTGATTCGTTAACAAGTTCTGGGGTTGAGACTTCCCCTCGGATTGTAGAGTCATCAAAGGAGGGTGAAGGTGGTGAGTACGAATTTGATATTCTTAGCCATTCTTCTGGTGTAGGTAATCTACTTGTTTCCCCTGAGTTCGTGAGCTTCCAGCATACGCCGTAAGAGCGGGAATAATTTAATGTTTTCATTCTTTATCTCATGGTCTATCTTCCTTACCTATTGATCTGAGTGCTTTCTCAGTGCCTGGGCCTATTTCTATCTCTACTGCTTCCATGCTTGTTTCTGTACCTGATCCGGTCACCGTGTCCGTGTCTTGCTCACAGCTGGGGCCGGAGTCCGAGAAGATCGCCGCACTTCATGGCTTGGATGACCCTTATGTATCTTTGTAAGGTGACATTATAGCAGCCGAAGTTTGGAAGCAAGAATTTCAAACTGAGCAGCCATGCAGATCTCATGAATAGGCGGTTGCCATCAAAAAAGAGAAGGTTGAAGCAATGAAGGCCTCCAAGAGCACCCGCAAGTCATGGAAGCATAAAATGAAGGGCGAATCTTCCGAGAAGGTTGTAGAGCAGGATGACGACGTTAGCGCTGAGGATATTGCCGACAATAATGGTAGCGTCACCACTCCTAAGGTGAGCAAAAACTTAAAACAAAGGGTGAAAAGGGGAGTGATGGAAAGAAGCGCTGAGAAGCTTGGGTGGTGACTAATTTGATTTTGATTCATTTTGTGTTCTGTTCAAGTGCAGAGTCTGCACTTAGTGTTTTCGTTGTGGTGTCTATATTTTCCTTTTGCTAACCGACATTGGGCGGTTATGGCCCCTATGTTTTGACCTTGTATAAAAGAAAGTTACAAGTAATACATTGTTGATATTTTGACTGTACACTTTCTTATCTGTTCATATGTGTTCTATGCACCTATACTCATTTATTTACACTTATTTGCTTATTTGTATTATATGCACTTACTTTATATACTTCCACTTCACTTTATCTAGTCCTATGGCTACTGCCAAAAATTTTTGTTTGGAGTAAAAGAACTTGTGAAAATATTACTTTTAAGCATTTGTATTTAAGTGCCGATGTATGCCCCTCCAGTCCACTTCGATGTTTACTTCAACCAGTTGACAAACGACCGGTAACTTATGGTTTAAATAGTTTGCATATTAAAACTTGAAATTTGACTAAGTCATAATTTGATTTTTCTTCTTTCATAAATTTTGTAACTGTAGCATGTAGTCCAAGTTTTTTTCGATATTCTGATAAGTATGCAACATATGCATGTTTGAAATGTTCACACTGTATAAGTTAACTATAGGCGATTACATATTATCAATGTTAAATGTTATAATTAGTCATTGAGCATCAGCAGTTGAAGTTTCCTGCTGGTTCGTAGCACTTCAGTTTTGTTGGAGTTGTGCACATTGTTTCCAATAATGGGAGCGGGTCGATTCTTGTTGTTCCTCTGGCATATAAGTTTCATGCTACTGCCAAGGCAATTCCAGTACTTAAAAGTGCTTATGAGATGCATGGTTTTTTGGAAGTATGTGCGGCTGACAGAATGCATGGCTTTGAGGATCGATATGGTCCATCGATCTGGATCGGTTTTGATACTTCTTGGTGTTGCCTATCTTCGGGCAACGCGAGGAATGTATGTTTTAAAAGTTAGTGCATGGCTTATGGGATGTGCGGCTTTTTGTACTCCTCGATGCCACCAATCTTCGGGCAACGTGAGAGCATAAGTTTTAAAAGTTGGTATGTAGCTTATGGGATGCTTGGCTTCCCGTACTCCTCGGTGTTTTCTATCTTCGAACATCGTGAGGAGTGTATGTTTTAAAAGTTAGTACACGGCTTATGGGATGCGTGGCTTTTCATACTCCTCGGTGTTGCCTAACTTCGGGCAACGTGGGTAGTTTACATTTTAAGAGTTGGTGCGTGGCTTATGGGATGTGCGGCTTTTGATATTCCTTGGTGTTGCCTATGTTCGGGCAACATGAGGAATTTATGTTTGGGCCTTCTCAATGTTGTCGGGGCAACACCGGTTCTTAGAAGGCGGAGATCGGGTTCTGCCGATCCAACTGTTTGGGTCGATTTCTTCCGTCGACTCGGTGGGTATATTATGAGCACAGTTTTGTTGGTTCAAAAAGAGATTCAATTTTATTACGAAAAGCAGGGAAGATTCTTGCCTATTTACAATGCCCCCGGCATCCTGGGTGGCTTATTCGTTGAAAAATAGAGAATACGTAAGGTAGTTTTCAGATGAAGTAATGGTGGAGCGATTCACTATTCCATGCCCTGGGAATTTGGATTCTGTCGACGGTTGCTAGCTTGAATGTTCCATCCCTTAGCTTTTGATCGATGACATATGGCCCTTCCTAGTTCGGTCTGAAGGCCCCCGAAATGGAGTAGACTCGCTTGAGTATGAGATCTCCCATTTCAAAGGTTTGGTTGTGAACTTTGGAGTTGAAGTATCGCACGACCCTTTTTGGTGGGCAGCTGTTCTCAACTCGGCTTCTTCCCTTCTTTCGCCAATCATATCTAGTGATTTGAGTAGGAGCTGCTCGTTTTGTTTTTGATTAAAATTTTCCCTTTGATGCAAGGGGACTTCCAATTCAACAGGAATCATTGCTTCTGAGCCATATGCCAAGGCGAACGGAGTGTGTCCAGTTGCCGCTTTGTGAGTGGTGTCGTGAGCCCATAGTGCGAGTGGAAGTTCATCAACCCAGTTCCCTTTATCCTTGGTTAGTTGCTTTTAATAATGGACTTGATCATCTTGTTTATTGCTTCCACATGCCCGTTTTTTTTGCGGATGAGCAACCGTGGAAAATCTCTTCTCAATTCGAAAGTGTTTGCACAAGTCTTTGAACTCGGTGCTTTCGAATTGAGTTCCATCGTCAGTGATGATTTTCTGTGGCACATCAAACCTGCAAATAATGTTTTTAGTAACAAAATTAATGACTTTCTTTGTGGTTATGGTGGTCGGCGGTTCCGCTTCGGTCCATTTTATGAAATAATCAACAACAACTATAGCATATTTGGCCCCTCCTTTTTCTATTGGCAGGACGCCAATAAAGTCGATTCCCCATATTACAAATGGCCATGGGCTGACCATCTGCGTTTGCTCTGTTGAAGGGGTTCTTTTAATTTTATTGAATCTTTGGCAACGATCACATCTTCTGGTGTATTCTGTAGTGTCGCGGTTAATCGTCGGTAAGAATGATCTGTACCGAAGGACTTTTTTCACAAGGGTCTGTCCCCTAGTGTGGTCATCGCATTTGCCTTCATGCACGTCCTTTAGGATTCATCGGGCTTCATCATCGAACACACATCTAAGGAGGGGGTTGAGAATCCCTTTCGATATAGTATTCCATCTTGTATCACGAATCATGGTGCCTTTCGAAGAAGCTTTTTCCGTTGATTCCGGTCAGCCGGAAGGGTCCCTGCAAGTAAATAGCCCTTTATCGGCGTCATCCACGTCTCTGGTCCGATGGTGACCTCGAGGATCCAGTCAACATCCATTTTGCCTATGCTCGGGGTGGTTAGAGTTTCAACTGGGACTAGTCCCAATGATTGAGCTTCTCCGGAGCTTGCTAGTTTAACCCAATAGTCCACCTTGGTGTTTTTCTCCCGTGGAATATGGGTTATGGTGTAATGTTCGAAGTCGCTTAGCAACTCTTGCACTTTATATAGATATGGCACAAGGTTCTCCCCTCAAGCCTGGTATTCTCCTTTTACTTAACAGACGACTAGCTGGGAGTCATTGTAGATGTGACAAGATTTTGTCTTGAGCTCTTTCACAACTTTTAGTCCTGCTATCAATGCTTTCTATTCCGCTTCGTTTGTAGCAGTAAATTCCAAGGGTAAAGCATAGCAAATGTCTCATCCTTTGGGGTTTTCAAGAACTACTCTTGCCCTCTAACAAAGGTTGTTAGATGCTGCATCAACAAATAGTCTCCATTGTGTTTCCACTTATAGCAGTGTTTCTTCCTTGACATCCCGTATTATACGGCGATGAAATCTACTAGTGCTTTCCCATTAATGGCCTTCCTTGGATGGTATATGATATCATATTGGCTCAGTTCGATGTTCCGCTTGTGAAGTCATTCGAAAATTTTAGGAAGATACAACACTTGCTTTAGGGGATGATCGATCAATACTTCGATTGGATGTGCCTGAAAGTATGGTCGTAACTTTCTGGATGTGATCAAGAGGCAATATGCTAGATTTCCAGCTGGGTAATTTTTCTCGTCTCCAGTAAGCCACTTGCTAATGTAATACACGGGTCATTGGATCTTCGCTTCTTCATTCACAAGGGCGGCGCCTAATGCATGAGGCAAGATTGCTAAGTAAATGAAAAGGTCTTCTCTGCCATAGGCTTTGACAGGATTGGTGGAACTTCCATGCGTCGCAGCAATTCTTCGAATGTTGTTTGACAAGCTTTACTCCATTCGAAGTTTTTCTTTCCTTTCTTTACTGCATCAAAGAATGGTATACACTTGTCGGTAGCTTTCGAGGTAAATCAACTTAGTGTTGCGACCTTTCCATTCAGGCTTTGCAGTTCCTTCTTATTCTATGGAGCTTGGACTTCTCATAGTGTCGTTATTTGTTCTAGATTTGCTATAAAGCCCCTGGCACTTACGGTGAATCCTAAGAATTTTTCGAAGGCTACTCTGAAATGACATTTAAGTGGATTGAGTTTCATTCCGTACTTTCGAACATTTCAACAAGATTTTCCACGTGGTTGGAGCCTACTCGTGATTTGACCAATATGTCATCCATATAACCTCCGTAGTTTTTCCAATTTGGCGCTTGAACATGGTATTTACCAACTATTGATAAGTTACCCCGACGTTCTTTAAACCGAATGGCATTACCTTGTAGCAATATAGTCCCAGGTCGGTGATGAAGCTAGTGTTTTCTTAATCAGGTTCATGTATCAGGATTTGGCTGTACCTGGAGTATGCATCCATGAATGATAGCAGCTCATGTCCTGTCGTTCCATCCATAAGCTGGTATATTCTTGGAAGAGGAAAGCTGTCTTTCGGGCAGCTTTGTTTATCCGACTAATCGATACAGGTTCGCCACTTTCCATTAGAATTTTTGACTAAGACCGGGTTAGATACCCATTTAGGATAAGTTGCATCACGGATAAAACCGTTAGCCATTAAATTGTCCACCTCTTCTCTTAACGCCTTGGACCATTCAGAACCTAGGCTGTGCCTCTTTTGGTTTACTGATGTGAACTTGGGGTCAATGTTGAGCATGTAGCATGAGATTTTTGATGATACCCCATACATATCGAAGTGCGTCCACATGAACACATCCAAGTTGGCGTGAAGAAACTTAGTAAGTTCCAATCGCATCTTGTTTCCAAGGTGCGGTCCAATTTTTAAGACATTAGTTGGGTCGTCCATATCGACTGGGATGGATACCGTAACCTCTGCCAGTGCTAGGGCCCAATCCTCTCCTGAACTCTTCTTTCTAGGGACCAAAGCCTTATCGAATTAGCTATGGTCCCCGAGCTAGGGGCGGCTCTGTAGTTTCTATTTGGTAGGTTCTTCGAATGTGGATAGTTCTCCCCACATCCTTTCCCTTTTCCTTTCTTTTTGATTCATGTAATTCTACAATGTAACATTCCCTGATGATGCACTGATCTCCTTTCACCACTCCGATTCCATTTGCAGTAGGGAACTTCATGGTTAGGCACCATTGGGCCAGAGTTATTCCGAAATCTACTAGCACGGGCCATCCCAAGAAGGCGTTATATGTGGACATTTCATCCATGATTACGAAAGTCTGAATGAGGGTGACTCTTCAATTGTCCTCTCCAAGTTCCATTGGTAGGTCGATCGTCCCCACAAGTTGCTTGGGTTCGCCCATGAACCCTTGGATCTTTGTTTAGCATGCAGACACGCTTTTCATACAGATCTTCATTTGATCAAAAGTACATTGAAAAGTATACTAATAGAACTACCAATATCAACCAACACTCGTCGAACCACGGCGGGACCGATTCCCACCGTCATCACCATTGGATCGAGAGTCGGAGCTTCAATCCATTTGGTGTCTCGATTTCGGAACACTATATCATCACCCAGAACTTTCTGCAGCTTGGCTGGAGTTTCATCTTCTATTGCGAGGCATGATTCCTTTGGAGCATGCTTCAATGAACTTGGATACCGCTCTATCTCTCCACAACTTCTTTGCACTGGGTGTGGTGCACTAGATATTGTTCTAATAATAAGTATTTGGTTAGTTCATTTGGACCTCTTCACTATTTCCGGCTTGATTTCTTCGTTCTCTACGAGATTGAGAAGCCACGGGTTGATCAGGGTTTTGTGACTTTCTCACGTACTGTTGGCGTTTTTTTCCCAGATCAACTCCTCAATTACGTTCTTTAGATGGCGGCATTCATTTGTGTTATGACCACGAGTTTCATGGAAGCGGCAGAACTTTCCTAAGCATTTTTACGGCTCGGTTGCTTCCCTTTTAAAGGGCTTTGTATTCCTTAGTCCCCTGTGTTGCGAGATAAATATTTTTCGGAGTGTCGTTTAGAGGGGTGTAGTCTTCGGGGATGAACCCTTTAAGCCTTTTATTGTTTCCATTACCATTTTTATTGGATTTTTGATTTTTCCTCTTTTGATTTCCATCATTCTCTGTGACTCCTAAAGCGGTTCCAAAAGCACGCGCATTTTGATTCATTATTATGTCGCTCTGTCCGATGTTCATCGGTTGCACACAAGTAGACTTCCAGCTCCTATGCTTTCTCCAGCCTTAAGTATTGACTTATTGAAGTCTTTCCTTGTGGTAGGTTGCTTCAGCTTAATCCGCTTTCTGAATTCTATCTCCGAGTGAATGGCACGGACTAACGCCATAAAAACCACATCCTCATTGGGGTTGCCCACTTAGTTCATTGTAGTATTGAAATGGTTCATGAAAGATTTCAGTGATTCATTGCATCCCTAGAACAATCGGGATAGGGACATGACATCTTTTGGTTACACGGTGTGAAGCCTGATCTGATCGAGGAATCTTGTTGCTAATTGGTCAAAAGTAGAGATCGATCTCGGTGGAAGCCTAGTGAACCACATAGATGCAATTCCTTTTAGAAAGATAGAAAAATATCTACACCAAACAGCTTCAGAGGCATTAGCTCCATTAATGTACCAACTTTACTTGTACAAATGGGGTTTTGGGTCCTTTGTCATGTCATGGGATGGAATAGTTGGCATTGTGAATTTTTTGGATACTTTTCATTTAAAATTTCTCAGTAAAGGGAGTCCGACTTGGTGCAGATCCCCATTCATTATCTCCTCTGTGTTTACTCTCGTCCATTAATCGTTTGACCATGTCCGCTATGTATGCCTCTGATGTCTAGTAATCCTAGGGGTGGTAGTCAATCACTACATCATGTGTTTAGCTTTACAAACGGTCTTTGCGAGTGAGTTGAAGTCTACGCTCTCATGTCTTTGGGAGAGCCACTCCCGTAGGACCCCTTGGCTTGCAGTTGACCTAATTGGGGCAGTTCAGATGTTCTAGGATCATCGAATGTGTTGAAATTCTCTTCCAACTAGTTGTCTTGCTCTCCATCTTTTGAGTTGGAGAGGTCGATTGCTATATCTCCTTATGAGGTCTTTGCCCCTTGATTCAAGCTCAGACTTGATTGCATCGCGGTGAGCGAGGTACTCATATTTCCTTCCATGTTGAGTTACATAGCTCCTATTGTCACCCTTTTTTGCGATTGCTTTCTGTTTCTTCTATTTAGACCAGAAACGAAAGAATTTTCTTGTTCTATAATAGTCATGGGTTTAAGCATAGTTTTTGGAGCAGGATTTAATTGTAAGGTTAAGAGAGCATTAAGCTTATCCATCGGAACCTTCTGGCTACTTTTCATTTTTTGGTTGATCTCGTCGACCATCTTATTCAACTCATCTCTAATGATGACTTCGTGCTGACTAGAGGGTGCTAGCGCCTGATTTCCTAAGTTAGCACCATTTACTTCAGTTTGTTGAGGACTATCACCGCCTCTATGGACCTTCCAAAGGCCGTTTTCCTTCTTCTAGGAGCCATTGATTCCAAGCGGTAGATCTTTCAAGCAAAGATTGATGATCTACTTCTGGATCTATCTGATCCAAAGTAGATAGCTAGATCTGAATCCTGAGTTGGATTCTCAGTGAAAGCACTAAAATTTTAATCTAAAAAATAGATCAACGCTCTGCTTTGAGTGTGGAAGCACCAGCTCTGTTCTCACAGAGTAATAATATAGATAATAGATATAGAAAAAAACAGTAAGAGAAAGAAGACAAGAAGATTTTTATAGTGGTTCGGCTGTTAATGAAGCCTGCGTCCACTTTATAATTTTTATTATATGCTGATTGCTATTACAAGTAGTATTTGATTATAAAGCTCTTGATTGTCCTTAGCTAGATTGAATCTTCGAAGTTAGAATCCACTAGAGAATCACAGTGAACTCCTCTGAAGATCGTTGTGAGGGAGGTAAAGAGTGAAGAAAACTTCCAGCAGAGTTTCAGCAACCAGTCCGAAGAAGGTCCCTTTTATGTTGTAGATGTGATGGTATTTATAGAAATTTGAGAGTTATTGGGCCAAGCCTGTTCGCTAGCTGTTTGCAGATGGTCACAAAAAGACACAGTGAAGATTAGCACGAGACCCGAGCCAAAATCATGGATTGTTAGCGATCCATAGCATTAGGTCGAGCGCGAGCTAATTACTTAGCTTTTTTCACTTACTTCACTTAGTTTAGGTCGCGCTTATACTATGATAATGTTGAATATGCTAGTATATGATTTTTGTTTGATGATAATAAACATATATATATTCATTTAAATATATTTGTTGTTGTAGTATTTTATTTTTCACATAATTAAATATATATTTGCTGAATAAAATAAATAACACATAATTTAATTTCAAACAAATATTTTATTACAATTTTGAATAGTACAAATTTGTGCTCTCACTATGTATATACAAATACAATTACATTACCATTTCAATCACATCATATTTTTCACTGTACATACATTTGCATCTCACTACATTTCACTCATTCACTCGTATTTGATTTTCAACTCTATTCTAGATTGTATCCAGCATCTGAGCAAACTGCAAAATAAAAACTAACGCGGTAAAACTCAACGCTATTCCTTATGCATGGACTTTCTCGCAAATTTTTTTAGCAGTCTAGACATTTCAACACGTATAAACCACAGAACCGATGTTTAATTTGTATGTTGTATGTTTTTGCTTCGATTTAGAGTTTTGAGGTGTGAATTTTGGTGAAAAATGGAAGTCGGTTTTAATTTCTTGGGTTGGAAACTAAAATGAATAGAGGAGGAAGAAGGAAAGTGAGCTGCGGCGGTTGTAATGGTGGAAATATAAAACGGCGAAGCTTTTGCCGTTTTAATTAAAACGACGAAGACTTTCCCATTTTATTTCTTTCTCTATTTTTACAAAACTGATAAGTGGCTAGTTTTAACGTTACATGGATGCGAAGCTAGTTCGTTCCATCCAAAAGCAAGAGAGATGTATAAATTGAAGAGGTTCTTTGTTGGTAATGGCTGTTTCATGATAACATAAAATAGGGTACATTGCAATTAGAACGTATGACCAAATGCAATATGTTTGTTTCATTTGTTGTTTTACATTTCAGACTCATTGTGGCTCCAATCCATAGAATTTTTTCGTACAAGAGAGAGGCATAAGATAAAACGTTATTCTACATCAATAATTACAACAGTAAGTGTTATAAACAATATATTCAAACTCGAACTAAGGCAAACGCCTCGAAAGCATGTTAATTTATTTAAATCCAGGAAAAAATACACAATCAGTGTAATAAATAAAAAAATCAAAACAATCAGTTATTTGCACATTTCTTCATAATTCATGAAGAAAAAGAATGAATATACACAACAATATTTACGCATTATCTCGGGGGACAGTTACCGCCATGGTTATGAGGATTGCTAGTGCATCCACTGGGTCCAGGAGGCGGAACACGCTGCCCTTTCGGTAGCGACGCCATTACCAAATTGCTATTCGTCCTCCACCATTCATCCAACTGCCTTCCTCCCATTACTGCCATTTCTTCCTGAAACATGCTCGACACCATTAAGAAAACCAGCACAAGAACGAACACTCTCCTACTCTTCGATAACAGACTCATGTTTTTTGTATCTTTGTTAGAGGCTGTATTTAGCAATCAGATGTTGATGAACTTTATTATGGGGAAGAAGAGGGAGTATGGTGTTTATATAGGTAGAGGAGCACTCGTTGTTTTGTATGTGTTATATAGAACAAGTCTTGTGTGGCGCATGAGTTTGAATTATATAATATAAGATAGAATCAACCATTTACCTGTGATTTTGTAGACTTGGACCATGACTGCAGCAATAACTGCGTATGTCCACATTCGCTCTTCATCGGTTTCTTTTACTTTTACTAACTACTTGTCTTTTGGTTTGAAACTGACAAATCCAAGTTTTTTTAATGTATAATTTATACACTTTAGTATACCGTTGTTTGTCAACTGTTATTTGGTATACAGTTTATATTCTACAGGAATGGTACGTGTAGTCAAAGTTTGCACAACAAGAATTGAGAAATTTTTTTTTTTTTTTTCCTTCCATAAAGAAGCGTAAAACGAAAAAAATTATTGACAAATTTTCAATTTGTCCATAATTACTGCTAGTTTTTAATTGAATAATATTAATCATTTGTAAAATATAATAATGTGTTAAAAAAATTTGAAACCTGTTAAAAAATTGTTAAAACAGTGCTAAACTTATGCTGTTTGCTTTCGTGATTCATTTTTTATTACATAAAACATCTATGTAATCTATGCTTTCCACACATAATGCTATATTATGACATTAAAATTACTGCATACTGAACAAGGACGTTACTGTAATATACTTCATAATGTCACTTAAAAGGATAAAAAATAAATTTCTGCAATTGTTTCTTTTTGCTCTTCATCGTTGTCATCGTTTGTAAAGATATTTTAAATGAATTCTGACATCCCACCATCTCAACGTTCAAAATTATCGAATTAACTATATTTTTGTGATCAAAGTTCAAAATGATAGAAATTTGTAAAAACAAAGATTAAAGTTGTTCAGAGTAATATTTCTAAGACATGAAAGAATGAATGTTTGTTTTCTAATAGAAAAAACTAAGAAAACGAGAGATGGATGAATAAGACTGAGAGAAGTTTTTTATTAAAATATCGATGATGAGAAAAGAAATGGATGAGAAAATAGGAAAAGTGGATGATACCGTACCCTCTTGGCCAATGATGATTTCAATTTGTTATTTATGTTTATAAACTATATTACAATGCTCGAAAATGTCGTTGTGATCGATGGAAAATAAAAGGCAAAATGATTTGAATAATACAAAAATGTCAACATTTTGTGATTGATATAAATGTAACGGTAACTATCAATGCAGAAAAACTCTTACTGCACCAATTCTATTATTCAGCTAAAAATGAACCAATAATGTTGGTAAAGTGATCAATGTTATATATGGACTAATTACTAAATTGATGATTAGCAATGGTAAATTTAACAAAGTACAAAAGCACTCAAAATACGGGTGTGCTCTCGACCAACGTGATGGAGCATTTGAGCGAAAAATTTAAGTGGGGTACTTGAGTGGTGAAGTTGGTTGAACGGAAAATGCGTTTTGCGGTACGAACGAGGTATTTGAGCAGAATATTTAAAATATGATTTTTAATTCAATCGATTTATATTTAACTAATTATTTGTTTTGTTGGATAATATGCATTTAATTAAAAGGAAAGAATGGTAAAAAAATCAAAATAAACAAAAATTAATTATGCAATGCTAGTAAGCACAGATAAATAATACAATGATTCAATGCAGCCCTGCTGCAGCAATTTCATCTATTTTGAATTGTTAACATTTCAAAATAGATCAACTTGTGCTTTAAGAAGCACAAAGGCGATTAACACACAAACGTAAATATATAAGCGATCAGTGGGTAAAGAAACAATAACATTTTGTTACTTATACCAGATTTTCTATTGCATGTATCAATTTTTAGTTGATAAAGAATGTTTCTGGCATTCATCCAAAATTTATGAAAGAAAACCTTAGTTCACCGGAAAAATTATAGAGAAGCATTATGCTCTTACAAATACCAGTATGTATGGCACGTCCGTTGGACGTGTGCGAAGACAACCGTGAGTTGACTTTTTTTAATGTAAAGTAGTACGTACAAAACATGTCTTGTCATACAGCTGCATAAGCTTACCGGTTCAGATTGCATACTCATACTATTATTTTGCTGCTATTCTTGCATGACTGTATTATTGCTTCTTTGTTTGTAAAATGTTTTCTCTCCTCCTTTATCCGAACTTGAGACCGGCATCAGTAAGTAATAGGTGATGACGTAGTTAAAAATATTTTTTAGGGATCAATTTATGTGATACATGTTTTTATAGTGATCGTAAAAATTTAAAATTATTGTTGTTATATATTTGATGTAAACGAAAGTTTCAAATTTGCGTATAAATTAATACATGGGTATGAAAAGTAACCGAAATATAAGTGAAATAATGAAGTTCCTTTGGTAAATGCAGAATGACAGTACTCAATGATATTTTAAAAATGAATAATTGTATATTAAAAAAAATTAAGCAATTGAACACTAATCTACTTTTACACCCTTAATTGAAATAGACTGTCGTTCAACAAACTACACTGGTATTAATAATCTATCTACTCCAGATTACAAACAACTTTTAGAATTGTGTATTTGAAATTTAAATAATATAAATATAACTATTTTCATTCAACAATTACTATGAAAGAAAAAGTTCATAGCATAAACAAATTAATTAAGAAAAACAGTACTATAATAACAAATTTTGGTCTGGAAACCTTTCAGGAAGAAGGTAACTGAGCATTTCACTATTATTTGCAAGTGAACATAAAGATGTATGAAATTAAGATAAAAGAACCAACGAAACATATTTTTCCCAGTTTAACAATGTCGTTGTGATCGATAAAAATTAATATGATAAGGCAACATGTGTAAATATTAATAGTCTCTGCTTTAAGTAATCAAATATTAGTAAAAAGTAAAATTATTTATGTAGGATTTGGTTGGTATTACTTTGAATTTCATATATAAAATTTATGCAACAAATGATTCAACCTTGAAGATCGTTCTTAACAAACATTATGTCAGGACCCGAATTCTTCGACTTCCGAAAATCGACATCAAATCGTTCACTGTATCACTGCCGAGCAATCGAATGCCGGAAAACCGAACCATGAGGGTTTAAGAAGAAGAGAAGATAGAAGAAGAGAGAAAAAGATAGAACAGAACAGAAACA
This sequence comes from Allium cepa, assembly GCA_030765085.1. Taxonomy (NCBI): domain Eukaryota; kingdom Viridiplantae; phylum Streptophyta; class Magnoliopsida; order Asparagales; family Amaryllidaceae; genus Allium; species Allium cepa. The sequence goes on along the minus strand of CM060935.1, from coordinate 821,674,211 downwards.
ACAGAACAATATCAGAATCTCACAATTCGCAGCGGAACAACATATAATGAATAATCTTTAAACAAAGAACTATATCAGTTATTACATTACATTACATTTCATTTCATTACATCAGAGTGTACAACAACAAACAACATCAACAGCGGAAAAGAAATAATATATACTAGTGAATACGCCATGCCATCCAGCTTGCCTCCTGCAACTCCTGAATTCCTGAATGTCCTGATAAACCTTAACTCTTGACTGCCCGTGTGGAAATTGGTGGGCACCCAGAGTTCAGGAACGAAAACAATAAACTCCGAGTCAGTCATGTGACTGGTGTGAGAACTAAAACAGTTTATTTTTCTTTTGAAAATCAAAATAGAGGAATATTTTTAAAGTCAATTCGCAATGCTTTTTAAAAATGAGACTACCATAAGGCCTCCCGCACACACACACACAATGCAAACGCAGAATCGGAGGAGATTTCTCCTTATGATAGTCAAAGATGCTTGATACGCATTAAAAAGAAACATTGGATATTATTACTAGTGCATAGTGTAGGAAAATTTCATTTCGAAAATAAAGATATAAATCTTAGCCAGCATAGACATTTCGCACTTATGCCTACTATAGCTACCATGTTCAATAGCAGGTTACCGCCACATTCCATGGCAGGTTCTACAACTAAAACCGTACAAATCTCGTATTGTTTCTTTGGATTTCCAACAAATGGTCAGGCCAAGGAACTTCCCATTGCCACATGGAAACGCCTCTGAAATGACGTCCCGAGAACCAAACCGGATCTCTGCCAACACAAGGCCGGGTTACCCCTAACTCGGTAACTACTGACACGAATATGTCATCCCTCGATCGTAACCGATCTATCCGAGGATCCTCGATTTCCAACAACCACAAAATTTGCAGAAACAACATAGGTTAAATATCTGGGCTACATACCATGATACCACCTCTATCCAGAAGGAATGACATACACTAAAGGGGTGCTACCCCCTAATAACCTTGCCGCATCCTTCCTGTTTTGACCATTTCCGGGGTGTGAGGTCCGACGAAATCTCGCCCACAAAGCCACGCTTTATACAAAAGCCGTGCTTTAGGTCAACAAATGATCATAGAAATGATCACAAAGATAAATGATCAAATAAATGATCCTATCACAAATGATCAAACAATGATCATTTCACAGCAACACTCAGCATGCCACACTACCAAATTGGGAGTATATCACTAATAACCTTCAACTATATAACCTCTGAGCTCGTACGTCTCAGAGAAGGGCGTTAAGCTAAGAGAATAAATTCTCCGCCACCAACAGAAATATATTTGAAAGAAATCAGCTTTAAATCTCAATTTGTAATGTCAGACATACAATCCATACAAGTCTGTTCCGGGATCGAACAGAACCGAAGGCACTTACAAAGAAGTCCTTGCATTCCGGATATTCGCTAATCACGACCGGACTTCCCGTCACTAAGGGTGATAAAACCTCTATATCGGAGATCAGCCGATGTAGAGTAACTCGACGGTAATCCTTCCGTTTTCGCAAATATCCGGTCTTCAACACCGGTCATCAAATGCAATCCATAACGACGTATCACATACTCGGAATGGGTTATACGACCCCAAGGTTATTTCCCGGCTAACCCGAATAGTGAGCGCTTATTCAAAAATAACTGTGACATTCAAATTCAAGCAGTTCACAACAAATACCTATTTAAAGGTAAATATTGATAGTCGGATTATTTAACTATCAAAAGGCATGCTCAACATCACCAAATTCCAAATAATTCCCAAATTATTTACTTCCCAAAATATCTTTACTAGATATATAATTTTCCACACTTCAACCATTTGAAAACAAATTTTCAAATCAATTTTCAATCCTTCATCACTTTTGAAAACAAATTTCAATCATTTTCCTTACGCGGAAATACTTTCATTTCAAAATGGTTTATTTAAACCAATTAAATAAATCTTTACCGATTTATTTTATATATTTACGTTTCAAATTCGTAAATTTATTCCCACACTTTAAAAATAAATCAACGTTTATTTTTAAACTAATTCCCCTTTCTTTTATAAATTCCATAGTGAATTTATAATCCCAAAATATCTATGATGTAAGATTTTAAATCGATTTTCAATATTCACTTTCAATTTATCTTACAAGGATAAATTCTACAACATTCATTTCACATTGGAAAAATATTTCCATACTTATTTAATAATAAGTACATCACAAATCTATTTATTTTCAACATTTGAAAATATTCGATATACTTAAATCAAAATTTAGTATATATTTCATTCCTTAAGGAAATCATTCTCTTAACACATTTATTTGGGTCAAAAACGAATGTTGTGTAAAACATCGTTACGACGACCCAAAATCACTAGTATAGGGATTCAAAGTTTAAATAGATATATAAATCCCAATACTATACAAAACATTTCCTTTTGGAAACCATTTACTATAACAACAGTGTTATAGTCCACCATTTCCTTCTATTTCTCGAAAACGTCTATTTCAACAATGAATGTTGAAATCTATGGTTTCGATAGTTAATACATTTTAGAACATAGTTAAAATAATTAACTTCATTTTTTTTAATGTCACTTTCCCAAAACATATCCATTTTATTCAACAATATATTCACTGTCCAAAATCGTGAATATACCTTATTTACCCAATTCAGTATTTCTACACTTTTATCAAAAGATTATCCACTGTCCAAAATCGTGGATATACATCGTTTATCAAATTCAACTCTTCCACATATTTAATTAAAGGATTTTCCACAGTCCAAAATCGTGAATATATTTCCCTTAATAAACATCAATATTCAATTTATCAAATTCATTTGATTTCGAATTTATAAACAATGTTTATAAATTCCATTTCTATTTATAAGCTTCAATTTATAAATCTCATTATTAACAAATTCCATTTATATCTCATTTAAATGCCAAAATCCGATTTATAAGATAATTACTTATAAATCTTCTATTTTACAAAATCTATTCATTGTATAACTTCACAATCTATAAATTTCGTTCACTTATGAAATCCATTTTTATTTCATTTTTAACACTTATAAAAACTCGTTTTAAATATTCCAATATTTTTAATTTATAAAATATCAATTTTATAAGTCTTTTATATACATCATTTTTAATAATTCAAAAATTCCAATTAAAACCAATTTATAAATTAATTAACTATTTATTTCCAAAAATCTCATTTCGGTTATATTTCTCAAAAAAATCTTAATTTTTATAACATAAAAATTTATAACGTTTTAATTATTTAAAGTAAATCAATTCAAAATTTAATAAAAACATATACTTTGAAAAATCACTTTAAAATCCTTTTTAAAAAAAATCAAAAACGTTATTTTTAAACTTTAAAAATGGATCCGATGATGCAGCAGCACCAAATAGTCAATCACGACATCCAAATATCATATATCGATATGATAATCAACAAATATCAAAATATCTGTAAATAAATCAATACAGTTGAGGAATCCATTTGGATCCCTCCAACCTGTTTTCCTGCATCCACAAACATTAGCACAATACCAATTCCGCTCCAGTACGGAATTATCGCGGTATATGGGATTTATAATATTATCCGCTTAATTGACGGCGCAATAGGGTCTCATCCGCTATATACTGCGGGAAAATCAACTCCAAGTACATAAATAATACCAATTCCACTATACTGTGAAATATTCGCGGTATATGTTTTTAATAAATAACCTCCGCTTACTAACGGCGCATAATGTCTATTTTAACAATCAATAGATAACAATCATCATTCAAACATACAATCAACAATTTTAAATCTAACTATTTAAAATTAAATCGAAACCGATTCGATTTGAGTGAGAAGTTCTCACCTTGATTTCAATTTCGTTTTAGCGATTTATTTCGAATAAAATTAAACGGACGTTTAATTTTACCCGAAATTCTTACTAACTCCAAACGACTCCAATCCAATTCCATAGCGTAGTGCTCGTCCATACGATTCCAACGCAACTGGTTTTGCGCGTTTTCGACCTCGTATGAAAAAGATATGAATTTTCAAAGATTTACGAATTTATATATATAATTTACAACAAAATTTTTATATTTCTAAACCTAGTGAAATCATAGCCGTGCATTACCATCATCACCGTCCACCCTTTCTTCCCAAACGCGCATGCGTATCCCCCCAGTAAATTGCCGAACCCACCATCATCCAAAAACCCTAATACACGCACCCTACACGAGCATCTCCAAGTCGATCAGCTAGTGCCAACTTGTAGCCCCCGATGAGCTCCACCTTCGGTCCTGACAGTGACGAGCTCGGCCTCCCCCTCCTCCCTAAAAACGTGCACGAACGCGACCTATACACGGCCAAAATTTGGCGACCACGTTGCTCCAAAACCCATCATAGCCGTATAGATCTGAAGATCTTGTCGAGCACTACAACATTGTAGTTAACGCTTTCTCGAATCAATGCATAGATTTGAAGAAATTAAGGCGAGAAGAATGGAGCATTTCTAGCCTCCGGTTTCATAGCCGGCGGCTAGGGTTTTAAACCCTAATAAAAAAAAAATATTTTTGTGAAGAGAATGGGCCTATTAATAGAAGTTTGAACGACACTATTCATTCGGCTTTTCAAAACTCCGATTTACGCGCGGTGACCGGCGTTTCTAGGGTTTATCCCGCGTCCCGGACACAATGGAATAGGTTTCGGAAGCTAATTCGGTCATCTGTGCGAGATATGGAATTAAACGATCGATTTAAAATTAAACCGATTAAATGATTTTCTAGGCATTTTAGCTTGCACCGGACAAACGGTAAATCCAATTGACACGAAATTTGAAACCATACAATAATATCACATTACGGATCCGATGAAACTAGTTTCGTCGAAATCCGAGACTGTTTGAAAAATGGCTATTTTAACTCGCCAAATTAATATTAAAACAATTTCGATGCGTTTCGAGCTGTCACGGTCAAACGAAAACTCCGATTGCTACGAAAATTGAAATATGGAATAACAAACTATTACGGATCCATTGGAACTAGTTTCATCCAATTCTAAGACTGTTTGAAAATTGGCTAATTTCACTAGTCGATTAAATATTCAATTTTCACAAATTAACTTTAAATTCAATTTTAAAAGTTCTATAACATCATTCTAACTTCAATATGATAAAATAAAATTTTACAAATCATTTTCAATCATATTTAACCCAAGTTTCAATTTTTTTCTGTATTTAACATATTAAATTATCGATTTAATTATCCAATTAAATCCAATTATTCGAAATAAAATTTATTCGACTAATAAATTTCACTTATTAATATTTAAAATTAATTAAATATACAAATTTAAATTAATAAAAATCCTGGGTCGTTACACATTAGCTAGTTCTTGATTAGAAAATAGTTAATAATTGAAGTCTAGAAAGAGAACATTTTCCTTGATTGTATATTGATTTCCATCATTGTTGTTTAGCCGTAAAACCGAAGTAATCACATATAATATTTTTTGGTTAACAAATAATTAGATAACGTACACTTAGAATAACACAAAAGAAAAACAATATGAAATATATTGATTTGTTATGGCATCCACTGCCTGTATTACCATTCAAATAATATAAAAAACCGCATAGTTGTCTTCGCACACGTCCAACGGACGTGCCATACATACTGGTATATATAAATATAAAACAAATATATGTATATATTATTTGTATTTAATATATTTAAAATTTAAATTGATTTTGACTAATTCAAAATCGTATATCGAATATAATATATTTTTATAAATCTAAAAATAATATAAATATATAGTTTGCTTTAAAAAAGTTACCTTTTTTTATTAAAACCGAGAATAAATTAACTGGTTTTTTATTTGCCAAACCCGAAAACAAAATTAGATTTTTTTTTTTTATTCAAATCTAGAAACAATGTTTTTATTATATATGTGTGCACGCGCACGCTTGTGTATGTGGGCAAGAATCGTTACACCTCAAATCCCCATTAGTTTCAACATATTCCAATTTAAATAATTATGATTTCTCTCTTTTATAATTTTATTTCATTATTTTGATGGAACATGTGATTATAATTAAGGGGGATTTGAGGTATAGCAAATTAAATTATAGCCGATAGGGATAGACACGATCGGTTAACCAAACCATTTGGCTAATAGACCGACTTAACCGACCAAATTATAAAGTTCGGTTAACCGAACCGATGCTATGTTTAAGCGGTTTATACTGCGACTAACTTTAACATTTCAATTCAAACTTAATCCAACATTACAACACGTGACAAACGTCACTAACCGTGAACAGCTCAAACTCACTAAATAAATTTCTCAGTTCAAGTTCACTATAAAGTTCATCAGTTACAATAATGCACTACAAAGTACAACAAACTACAAAGTTCAACATCAATACACAGAGTACAAACTACAAAGTTAAGAAAGGTAACATCAGTACACAGAGTACAAACTACAAAGTTAAGAAAGGTTGGTAGCAGTAATATAATATTACAATACACTTTTGAGTAGTAAGTCACATCATGTTAGAAAGTTGCAGAATATCAGCAAGTTTCCAAGCAAGAAGTAAGTTGCAGTAGCAACACGCTTTCCTTAACTGTTGTATCTTTTCTAATTTCTGAAAATAGTGTGTGATGCAACATGAAATAAAAAATATAAGGGAGGGTATATAAGTAGAGTAACTATTTTTCTTCATCAATATAATTACACAGAAATGAATGTATATTTCAATGTAGAGTGTACTCAATTGTTTGTGGTAGCTATTTCTCTTCATCATTGCACAGCATATAACATTGAATACATTTTGAAATGAATGTATATTTCAATACAAGGTGATTTATCGCACTCTTAATCTTAAAGTTAGTGATAGCATACTTTGTACAAATTTCTCAGTTCAAGTTCACTATAAAGTTCATCAGTTACAATAATGCACTACAAAGTACAACAAACTACAAAGTTCAACATCAGTACACAGAGTACAAACTACAAAGTTAAGAAAGGTAACATCAGTACATAGAGTACAAACTACAAAGTTAAGAAAGGTTGGTAGCAGCAATATAATATTACAATACACTTTTGAGTAGTAAGTCACATCATGTTAGAAAGTTGCAGAATATCAGCAAGTTTCCAAGCAAGAAGCAAGTTGCAGTAGCATCACGCTTTCCTTAACTGTTGTATCTTTTCTAATTTCTGCTAACTGAAAATGAAAATAGCGTGTGATGCAACATGAAATAAAAAATATAAGGGATGGTATATAAGTAGAGTAACTATTTTTCTTCATCAATATAATTACACAGAAATGAATGTATATTTCAATGTAGAGTGTACTCAATTGTTTGTGGTAGCTATTTCTCTTCATCATTGTACAGCATGTAACATTGAATACATTTTGAAATGAATGTATATTTCAATACAATTTAGAAAAAAAAAACATTTAAATATGGTGATTTATCGCACTCTTAATCCTAAAGTTAGTGATAGCATACTTTGTAAATGAAATTGTTGTATAACTGTATATAACATGTGTATATATAAACTAACTGTGAATCAAATTGTTCATATATATTATAAACTAATTAACTGTGTTATATACTCTAATGTGAACCAACAGCCTATATATTATATGACATGAGTATATAAATATGCATACATACATGCACTATGAACTAATTGAGAATATAACTTCATGTGTTATACACTCAAACTATGAACTAATTGTGTATATACCGTGAGTTATAAATGAACTAATTGTGTATATAGTAGCTTCAACCACTAATATTACACAACCTACCAAAATTTGAAGAAAAGTTTAATAATTATCTTTGCAAATGGCATTAACCTGTACAAATTATTTGCTTGATCATCACTCAAGAAACATATCATGCTCACCATTCCTCTACCTTGAGAAATGCATATTTGGATATACCTCATGCCATGCACTTGCTTTTTTTTCAGTCCCTTTTGACCTTTTCAATTTTCATATCCCTTTTTAGTTCTATGTATCCAATGAAAAAGACCAACAGCTTTGAGCAAAGAAAACCTTTTTGAATGTTTAGTGGTCCCATACTCCTAATTTATCGTTGTAATTGGTGACCGTTTCTTGATAACCGCTTCATTCTCTTCTCTTCTAGGATATCTACTTCATAAGTGCCAAACTCATGATCCATGATTTCACATTATTTTTGGACAGGAGGATTATGAATATGAAACAACCAAAAAGATAGCCTTTTAAGATTATAGATAGTGGAGTATATTCTGTTAAGGGATTCAATCGAATAGATTTAATTATTCTTTCGAATAGTTCTAAGTGATGTGATCAATTGAAATATGACTTCAGATATCATTAATTTGAAGCAACCCACACGCACAAACCTAAATTTCTCATTAAGCATAAAAATGTGACAAATTGGCAAACCAAAAAATTACCGAGCGATGTCAAGCACTATACTTTCTTGGCGATTGTGGCTAGGACGTCCAAGCGCTGGTCTATGCCAATTCAAACAATTTGAACCAAAAATGCTGCAAAAGAAAAAAACAAACAAAAGAGAAATTAATGAAAGTGAAATGAAAAAATTACACTAAATTTAGGTCAGTGATTCTCATGTACCTCTAAGCTCACAGATCCATATCCTAAATATCGGTAATCAACTCCTGTAGGATTCATATAGGTTGAAATTATTGATAGAAATTGCCAAACATAGACTCGAGTTTAGATTGTGCACGCGAAATAAAAAAAGGGTATGCGCAATTACTGAAAACATGGGGCAGAAGTGAATTGAAGATTGTAGTCTGATTTGATTTCTTCTTCTTCACCTTTCCTCATTTTCGTTTATTTTGTGTGGGATTGGAGAAAGTGGAGTCAGTTGCGAGAAACGAATCTGCAAATGAAAAGTGGGAAAGAAGAGTGGCAATAATAAAGGGCTCAAGCACGTGCTGCATAAAAAAAGACATAAACATCCTTCTCTCGACCAAGGTTGTTAGAAGGGTATTTTAGACAATTCAAAAGCTTCATTTGAGGGTATTCCTATTATATATAGATATTATAATTTTAATAAAATTCCACGATAAACAAAATATTTAAAAAAAATGGAAAATATATTGTTACAAATGTCTTTGACAACTTTTTACAACAATACTTAATGTTACAATGATAACATTGTTTGTTTTTCTCGCAAAAATATAAATGAGTCCATCAAGTAAAAGCCCAACAGCACAGACCCCACAACAGATCTAGGCCAATATCATATCAAGCCGAATGGCATGTCCACCATCCCAATTCATATAATTTGAACGTAATGCTTTCCTTAAAATCAAAGAAAGGCTTCAAACCTCGCAGACCGCGTTTCCCCGTCCCATCACCTAGCCACCATGTCACTGCCAGATAATCATCTTCTGGTCCCTTTGACCGTCTACAAATCATGTTTACCCTTTCCGCTACATTTGCCTCGCCGACCAACCTTTCAGTCCGTCCCACTTTGTTGTGACTTGCCTGTCCACCAGCGTAAGCTATTGGTCTTCCATGAAAAAAGAACCAACGACTCCATGTCGTTCCTCTAACAAAAGCATTTCAACAACATTATTCATTTGACAAAATACAACAGTGCAGCTACCGTTGTTTGTACTGCACTACCTACTTGACAAAAACGTCCTTGTACAATACCACTTTCTGCTCCATGTCGTCCATTTGACACAAGTACGTCATGATCAGCTAGAGTACATCTGAACCGTTCTTTTGATCCTAGCTGATCATCGTAGATCTTCACAAGGAATCTTACCGACCTATTTTTACTCTCTATACGTGTAATAATAAAAATCCAACGTATGACTTTCAATGCATTGACAATTCTAATTCTTTCTGTTTTAATCAACAAATGCTAGATCAACAACGAAATTTCAACGGTACGGTAGAACATATATATGAATTGAAATGGTAAAAAAGTGGATAAATGAGAAAAGCACCTAATGGAAATTAATCAGACACAATAAATCACGAGAAACTATATCAACTTTCATTGTCTTAAATAAACAAAACGCATGACAAGGACGGAAACCACATCAAATATGATAAACCGAACATCCTAAGTACTTAGGAAACATTAACCAAACGTATGCTAAATCCGATTCATATTAACCAACGGTAACATTGTAATGCATAAAAATATTTTAACAAGTACGATAAAGGCCAAGACAACTTGCTTTGAGGACATTGCCTGCATAAAAGCTTTACCTTTCCAAAAACACTGAACATCTGAAATGGAATTCCTAGCCTAAGCACAAATCATACACCAAACCCGACACAGATACGCAGGCAAGATTTCACCTCATACAAAACAGAGGATAGATGGTTTAAAACAAAGCACCATCATCTAACACAAGAATCAAACTATAATAGCATTAAGTAACAAAAAAACTATACCTGCAGGCAAGAGAACATAAAAGGCATGTTTAGTAGACTTTTTGAGCAATTCAATAACAAATCTAAATAAATCAAGATCAAGAAGCGATGCATCTAATAACAGCAGAAATAGTAGAACAGGGACCCCAACACTCGATTCAAGATGCAAACTAATAAATGCCCAACAAAAATAAGTTATCTGTTTGTTAAAACTATGCCACCACAATTTAAAATGCCAACAAAGAAACATACAAAAATAAAAGCGAGGCAAGATCTAGTTTTTACAACTAATCCTGAATATATATAAATATATATATATATTATACAGAGGATCTAGTAGCCATAGCCTGCACCGTAAGCAGAAGAGTAAGGGCCTCCATAACCCGCAGCAGATGAGGGAGCAGAGGCGGTAGGTGCACCATATGAGTCTTGAGGAGCTGATCCATATGCAGATGATGGATATGCTGATGATGGATACGCCGATGATGCGTACGAAGGATAAGACGTACTGTATGGGTCAGAGTCTGGAGGTGCTGTGTTTTGCCCCGCTGATGCGCCAGCTTGTGCCATGTAATTCTGCAGTAGTCAGTCGCCAATATAAGAAGCCAGGATTAAGTTAGCCGTATTTCAAAACACTATTTTTACTTCTCAATTCATGGCAACATTTTTATTTTAAGATCACAAAGGATAAACATGTTTTGGCAAGTAAGTTTATAAACGGTAATAACAATAATCCAGATCAAGCAGATAATGAATTGCCTGAGATTGACTAGAAAAAGAATAAAAAAACCACAGCTTATATCATTCTGATATTCTATTAACTCCATGCTACGACTTGTGTAGCAAAGCATTAAGTGATAAAGTAATAAGAACTACAAAGTCAGATATTAGATGCCAAGCTTAGGAAAGGAAAAGCCAACATGCTCTAACGCAGGCTGTACTTTTGACAACGGTAAATATATAACTTATTTCTTGTATATCTCCAGACTTCAGTCCAAAATATGCATTAGCATCTGAATATTTTTTGTCATCTAACAAAGTTGAATGACATTAAATAGCATCTTTAGCAATCAAGAATTTTTTACCTCTTCTTTTTCCTTTTTTTTGTCTGGCTTTAAAAATGTAAAAAAAGAAGGAAAAAAAACAATTATGCAGAACAATCAATCCATAACTTGCGAATTTAAATTATTAAAAGTGGTATCTGCTGTTGAGACTTGAGATACCCAAAAAAAAAGGATGAATACTAAATGGCAGTCTTTGAAAATCGATTACTTTCAAGCATCTGAATTCATTTCTCAACTTTTCATTTCAAATAAAAAAAGATATTTTTAAGAATCCAGCTGAAGTCAGCTGCAGCATTCACAAAATGAATTGGATAAATACAATTATATTATGCTGTATTTTTCAAATTTCATATATACCATAGAATAAGAAAGCATACACCATTGCTGAACCTCCAGCCCACACCGCTGTTCATGTTGCCCGAATCAAAGGGCTTTAACATAGCATTTTCAAACAATATTAACAAAAGAAATTATTTCCATATGTTTCACCGGTTAAAACAAAGTTTTTTTATATCATAAACTATATCATAACTTCAATTAACAAACATCAAACAGCTCATGTATGCTAAGCACGTATGTACTTCGTGCGCATGCCGGTACACTAATATTATTTAAACAAAAGGTTGAAGCCAGTCAACAAACTCAAGAAAACAAATTACCTGAATTAACTGCTGAGCAATTTGAACTTGTGTAGCAGTCCCATTAATCTCAACGGTCATCTCTCCAGGAACACCTTTCGACTCCTGAATTGTGATAGTTGCTCCACTGCTTCGACGTATATAACTGATATTTGAACCAGCAGCCCCTATCACCGCATCAGCAAAGGATATTGGAACTTGTATGTGCTGAGTCTGAAGAAAGACCAACAACATGAAGTAAAAAATCAGACCCCCACCATACAGCTTTCCTTCACTAAAAGAGATTCTCAAAGTGAAAATATACAGACCTGATTGACTTGACTACTATTTGATGAATGCCCACCCATAGTTGGCACATCTCGACCAAAAGTGGATATTCCGTGGTGGGTTGGTTTCTCATAAGGATCGGGCATGTCATGTGAAGGATAATAGTTATCATGTGACCTTGGAGGCATGTAGTGAGGATTTTGGCTATAACCAGCTGGGGTACCACCAGCATGAGAAGCAACTTGAGGTGGACCCCATGGCTGAGGTGGTGGTGGAATATTACGCTGCTGAGGCATAGGCCTTGACATCTGCAAATATGTCAGACAAAAAATTAACATCTAATGCTATCTCCAACTTACATGAGCTCAATATTGGTTAATACTGTTTTGTCTGACTTTGTTTTCTCCCTTTTTTTTAACACTACCCAGAGAACCAAGTTTTGCTTGTATTCAATTTCAGGGTTCGTACTCATGATCTTTGATCCCGCAGTCCGAACCATTAACCAACTGAGCCAACCTTGTTGGCATTTTGTTTGATTAATATAACACTATATAGCCAAAACAGAATTTGGTTTTTGTGCTACACATCATTCATGGAAATTAACTACATTTGCAGACTTTTTTTTCCGGAGGATAATTATACTTGATCCAACATGAAGGAAACAGACGACTTACTTCTATTTCAAAAATTTGAATAACGCTGCGATCAACGAGATACTTCCTCAAATGAGAAGCAATTAGTTCCACAGCTTTATGCATTCCAGTGGGATCTCCTTGTATTTCCACAACTTTGTCATCAGGTAAAGCAAATGGTGGAACGTCGTCTGCAGAAGATCTCACATGTCAGACTGTGGTTGTATTTTGCAGTTATCATAGATACATTATTGTTGTATTTTGCAATTAAAAAAATCTCAGTTGTTGAACGTTATCCAATAAATGGACTAACATCAAGCACCCACAGGAAATATAACTTGGGTAAAGGATATCATGATCCCATGGGATTGCTCAGCCATATGCCTATGAATGAGAAGATAGCCTAGAGATGACATGTTCTTTTTGTATGCTTCATGGTTTCATCTGATTAAACTCCTCGCTACTACTAAAGATTACAAATATCTCTGAACACAATACACCTGTTTATATTTATGCCTATGAACTGTATACTCAATGATGTACCACAGTATAAGCATGCCTTAAATCCTACATGTCAAAAACCTATTTACTGAAAATTGAGAATGCAAAATAGAGCCAGCTTTATACATATTATACTAATATTTTGCACATGTGTATTTTTTGAAATGATGTGCATTAAGTACATAAAATTGGATTATGTTAACGTGTATCCCCTGGGCACACGTTAACAACCATTAGAGAATTAATGTTAGTCACCAAAAGGCATAAAAAAATTAATTGATACAAGCTCAAAACTGCTCATTTTAATTACATAAGGTTACAAAATCATAAGGGTTATTATTGTTGTTGTACAAACATATGCCCAGTGGGCACATGTTAACATTCCTATGCATCACTATGTCCTATTTTTTTTAGTTTTTTTTCAAATAGAATAAATAGTACTATCACCGCACATTGTAAGAAGTGAGATCATGATTTTATTCCATTTTTGTACAAATGTGCAAATCAATGTATAAATCATAATCTACGCACTTCAGCGGTGAACATGCATACCAATTTCACTTTTACATATATGTTTACCCAAAAAAAAAGAATCTTTAACCAAAAATTTCCATGTGGCTTGTTACAAAAACATATAGTTTTAAAACTGAAGTGTGTGAAATTAAAGAGAATGCACAAATATCTTTTGCTATATGACCAGTGACAGTCCAATTAATTAAAGAAAATACTTAATGTTACTTTCATTTGGATTGCTAGAACAGATAGAGGTATGCAAGCAATTTGCATTACACAACTAATTTCTCTTTTATCCTCGCAGCCCAAACAAAAGATCAATAGGAAATATGATTTTTGATTCGGTATTCCAATAAATCATGTAACAAGGACATGAATATGTGACAATAAAATAATATACAAAAGGGATTCATCGTTTTACATTATATTATATATGTGCACATATATACATAAATAAGAAATGAAAGGTGTTGGACAAAGGCAGTGGAACCACTGCCATCATGCAATGATAAATGTAGTTTTGTTTTGTAGTTTGTTTTTGACACATTGAAGTTAAGCTTAAAATGTGAACTAATGGTTGAGCAATGCTTTATGTGCCTTGCTTCGTATGGTATGTGAAATAAGCTTTCATTGATGTACTTCCATTCAGTCATCATCATCTTTTTTCCCCCAAATGAATGGGGTATGTATATATAGTCAACCTATAAGTAACTATAAAACTAAGAAATATAATTGTATTCTTTATTAGTTTGTTTTGTTTAAATATCAGCATATTACATGAAGACAAAACACCAATAACATATAAACCAACATGCAACACAATGTTGATTTGTATTACCAAGGCTTACATTGCTAATAAAGCATTCTTATTTTAAGGATCTTTTTTGTTGGTTTGTCCTAAAAACCACAATCATTTCAAATTTAGCTCCCCCACCACAAACCAGAAAAGGTAAAATAATTTTTGTAATTTTACATAATGATGTGATGCAATAGTATTGGCCCCTATTCCAAAATGCTAACATATCATTCTTGCCCTTCAAAATTTTTTTTTTTTTTCCCTTTTCCTCTTTCTCCATGAGAATAATTTCAGGGACTTGTCTAGAGAAATTAAATCATGCTGTGTGATATGCAAACTGAGTACACGTACCAATTACACGGATAACACAATTTGAAGCATCTTGGATTGATTTGATATTAGCTCCTTGCTTTCCAATCAATGTTCCAGTTTGGGTAGCTCCTGCAAGCATTCGTGTCACTTCCGGATTACCAGATTTAGATGGAGCAAGAGGTTCCCCTGCTAAACCATCTATGATGCGGTTATGAACTCTTAGAAGACCATCAATTGCAGGAGGAATTGAAACATCAGGCTCCTCCTTTGCTGAGACTAACACCTTTTAATAAGAACAAATGAAAAGCTCAAATAAAAAATAATTCAAAGCACAATACAATCTAGTAATCGACATTAATAGGTAATAAAAATTGTTTGCAGTGACGATCAATATTGTATGGGTATCCAGTAGAACATGCTGTACTTGATTAAAATATACTGAAAATGGGACATCATCATAAAGGGGAGGGAAGGGATCTTCCATAGAAACTAAATAATATAACCAAATAGCTATATTGTATAGAATTATTCTAAGTGAAAAATCTGAGTATTAAGCTACAACTGAAAAGATGACTAATCTACAAATATCAAGTTTTCTCGAACAAAAACTGCGTCTTGACAGTTAGAATCTGTATTAAATCTGATCTAAAATCTTGTATATTTTGTCTTGACAGTTAGAATCTGTATTAAATCTGATCTAAAATCTTGTATATTTTATTCCTTTCCAATCAGTTTTATACATTTGATCGCTTAAAAATGACGTCACATCAATAACAAATTTTTAAAGAAAAATAAATTAGGTGCAATGACTTAAAATAAATCAAATTTAAACAAAATCTTGGATACCACATTCCATCATATATTTTTATATTTTATCATAAGAAAATTGTGTATCGACACCTTAGGTTATTAAAAGCAATTTTTTAAATATTAAACTTTTAGTAGCAATGTTCTGACTATACCAGATAATTGAGAGAGAACTGTAGTTATCCAATATCCATCAACAATGCCTCATAAATTTGCCTAACTTCACTAGGCATAATCGTCGTCAGCAGCGAACTATACTGCAATTGATATTGAATCACGCTTAATTATGGTTGCCAACAATGTGTGTGTTGCTTGAATTATATGGTTGTTGTTTTTCCATAAATAGTTTAAAATAATTAAAAGTGGTATTATTTATAAAAGTCTGTTATTTATCATAAGCAAAATTTATAGCAACCTGTCGATGAACCTTTATCATCCTAGTATTTCTAACAAAAAGATTAATACACCCACTTTCGGATGCTTAAGTTGAGCTGTGATGATCTAATGTATGACATTGTTCACAGACCGTCATTAACAGATCTTACTACAACTACTACTACTATTAAGCCATTATTCCCGATCGGCCAACGGATCTTAGTATAACAATGGTAAATAAATCAATGTGTTTCCACTGCATCTCAGATTAAGTTGTGAAGGTAAGTATAGAACTGAGCCAGGACAAATTTTGAAGAAAAAAAAATTAGGCTTAAAGAACATCAAGATTTATTTTTGGATTGAAGGGCAGATGCTAGTTACTAGCATTATATTCAATTTTTACACTATACAGAATGCAAGTTATAACTAGCATCGTCCTTAAAAAAACCTGTTGACAACCTATTTTTTTTTTTTAAATTTGTACTTGTGTCTATTTTCATCCAGAATTTAAATATAATTTTTCACATATCCTAGTATATAAAAAACATATTACACAGGATTCATCTTTTTTAGAGCATTTTAACCTCTGTTAGTAGTTACCACAATCCATGGTTATGAACTGTGCATTATAGCATGCGCTATGGTACAAGGCGCAGCGTTTGCGCATTTTCATGTGGCGCACATGGAAACACGCAGTGAATGGCGTAAATAGAACGATTGGAGCGCGGCGCATAAATAACGCATCTTTTTGTATTTTATTGTACTACTTTATCACAATACAAACTAATCTCCAATAATGATAGAACGTATTATATATTTTTTACATGAAGATATGATCACACTTCAAACTAATTTCCAACAAACTTTGAACTATTTATTCATATTATTGCCGCACCGAACTACGATGGACAACCAAGATCCGCAAATTCAAACCAAACCGATCTAAACCCAATTTGAGACAATGGGTCATAGGTTAGGGCTAGTTGATGAAAAATAACTTAAAGAACCGATCCAATCGGAAGATTAGACAAAAACGAAACATAATGTATTACCCAGTCCGACCTGAACATGTGCATTTAAAGCGCTTAGCTGTTTTATAGCTGTGGAGGTGTAAAAAATTATTAATATTTTTTTAAAGTTTGTACTTGTGCCTATTTTCATCCAGAATTCAAATATAATTTTTCACATATCCTAGTATATAAAAAACATATTACATGGGATTCATCTTTTTTAGAGCATTTTAACCTTTGTTAGTGGTTACCACAATCCATGGTTATGAAATGTGCATTATGGTGTGTGCCATGTTGCAAGGAGCAGCGTTTGCGCCTTTTTCTGTATGGCTTGGCACATATGGAAACGCGCAGCAAATGGGGCAAATGAAGCGATTAGAGCGCGGCGCAAAAATGAAGCGTCTTTTTGTATTTTATTGTATTACTTTTTCACAATACAAACTAATCTCCAACGATGATAATGTATTATATATATATTTTTATACGATGATATGATCACACTTCAACCTAATTTCCAACAAACTTTAAACTATTTATTCGTATTATTTCCGCACCGAACTACGATGGACAACCAAGATCCGCAAATTCAAACCAAATCGATCTAAACCCAAATTTGAGGCAATGGGTCATAGATCAAGGCTAGTTGATGAAAAATAACATAAAAACCCGATCTAATTGGACGATTAGACAAAAAACGAAACATAATTTTAATGTATTACCCGATTAGACCTGAACATGTGCATTTAAAGCGCTTGGCTGTTTTATAGCGGTGGAGGTGTAAAAAATTATAATGGGGACATAGCGGAAAGTAGTAAAGGTGCAAAAGTCATCATTCAACAAAAAAATTCAATGTTTAAATTTATTATCATTCTCACATCCTTTATTTAGAAAAAAAATATTGTTTAATCTTATATAACAAAACCGAATAAAATTACGAATTATATAGATTAAGGTTTGATGAATATTATAAATTTTTAACTTATATTGAACACTTATGCCTTAAAATTATGTCGAAGTCCTAATTTTATTGATTTGATTTCAAAGAAAACTAATCAAATCAATCTTTGCATATTAATGTTACTAAAGCATGTGTTAAAAAGAACCTTGATTTAACGGGTGTAGTGGAAAATAACGAGGCTTAAAACGGATCTACCGTTTAATAGCGCTAAATTGAAATAGCGTTGCGGTCGAAGGGCGTTATAGCAGAGATTTTGCAGAACTTTAGCGAGCTTTAACAGCACAAGTCCGAACCAACCCAATCTAAATCGAACCTTAGATCAGGTCAAGGTTTTAAAATATACATATTAGACTTGACAGAACCCAATTCAACTAGAATCGAGACCCATCGGGTCAGAACCAGATCCGACTTGATGGGTCTAATTACCATCCATACACATATTTGAAATTTTATGCTTATGATATTATATTTGATGATATTTTTTGTAAAATACCTATGAAAAATATTAATATGTTTTAGTAAAATAAATGATATTGAATTTTTTAAACTAATTATCATATATATTAAATTTAGAAAAAAATTAAACATGCGCAGTAAATTAAAAAGGTGCGTGTTATTTATGGTGAAATGTGTTAAGGCTCCAAGGAGGTTTTATGCCATGCACCATTAATAACCATGCAATAATCAGTGACGGCTGAAGAATAACAATGCACACAATGATTATTGAAAAAAAAAAAAGAAGAAAAACATACGAGCATCAAGCTACAGAAAAACCAAAATAAATTAAGCCAAGTTAAAATTTTAAAATAAGTACCATCATACTCTCTTCTAATGCTTCTTATAATCTGTTATGCAACATATTAACCCTTTTTAATGCATGATGAAGAAAAAATGTTTCAGCTTTCTATGTTGCACATTTGACAAATATGATTTACATATTTGTGCATCGTATTAGTGATTGCATGCACAACAATAAAATATAGCTGACAGACTCGTTTGTTTATATGATTTGTCACATATAACCAATTCAGATATGTCAATTCGGATGTCTTATAGTTTCTGCAATTTAGCATGTGATGTTTTGAGGTATAATAATATTTATGCATATAATAATTAGATGGTAATAATAATGCGAATGGTACACATACAGAGAATATCCACAACGCTAACCGGTAAATTGCCAAATAATAGAAAAAAAAACTTCTTCTAGAGATCCATTTCAAGGACCTTAATCCCCAAAAACTGCATAGCAAATTAACAGAGTAAATAATTTTACGGGACATAATGCATGATGAAGAAAAAATGTTTCAGCTTTCTATGTTGCACATTTGACAAATATGATTTACATATTTGTGCATCGTATTAGTGATTGCATGCACAACAATAAAATATAGCTGACAGACTCGTTTGTTTATATGATTTGTCACATATAACCAATTCAGATATGTCAATTCGGATGTCTTATAGTTTCTGCAATTTAGCATGTGATGTTTTGAGGTATAATAATATTTATGCATATAATAATTAGATGGTAATAATAATGCGAATGGTACACATACAGAGAATATCCACAACGCTAACCGGTAGATTGCCAAATAATAGAAAAAAAAACTTCTTCTAGAGATCCATTTCAAGGACCTTAATCCCCAAAAACTGCATAGCAAATTAACAGAGTAAATAATCTTACGGGACATTTTGGCTCGGACCCTACTCATAAAAAAAAAGACCTTGCTTGGTTTACAATATTCAATTTTTAATTTTGTAACAATTGAGATGCATTTGATTTAATATTTTTCAAAATTTATTTGAAAAACGTTCGATTTGAAGATAGTTTATTAGTTTAACTTTACCATATAAAATTAAAAAACAACTTTTTTCTTGTTTTCCATCTTTTGGGAAATTAAAAGACAAAAGCAAACAATGTTTTGCTTCCTCCTCTCCTTTGTTGTATGACTAGGTATGTAATGGCTAGGATTGTTCCACATTCTCCTCTTCCACACTTTTTAAAATACGTATTAAAAATGTAAACCATTAAACTCAAATTTCAAACCAAAACGGACCTTTAGTCTTACATCCCCATCATAAAAACAATTCAAGCCAAGTCTATGTTATAAATTGTTGTCCGAAATGATGATAAAATTGATGTAAAATTCTTCACAGCCATTGCCACGTCTAATATTTTATGAATGACAAAATGTAAAATTGAACGTATTCAAAAATGTTGCCTACATTTTATCTAAAAAATACTGTGATTTGTAGCACAACTGATTGCAGTAAAGAATAATTATGATGCAATAATTTGCATCGTAAAATTAATTGCCAATATTTGTTGCGCAACATCACATAATATATGCAATATTTTTTGTTACATTGCACACGCACTTCAAAAAATATAAGTATTTCTGCGCTATAAAATTCATACTCCTACAGGAGATGCATCACAAAAATATTACCACTAAAGTCCTACAGAACTCGACTATACTTCAACTATTTTGGACGTGTTTAGTTATGTCTTCTCAGGTGGAGGTGAAAGATGTCCTCGAATCCAGCCCTCAGCGTAGAATCGACTGATTGTGGTGTCGTACTGTAACATCACCTTTGATGATACAATTAGCAACTCTGTGAAAAATGGAAAGAATTATGGCATCCAAAAACGATTATCAAAATATCCTAAATGGATGCACTCCAACGTGGATTTTAACGATGATCCACTGATGTTTGTCGAGGTGACACACAACCATGGAAGCAGAAATCGATGATTATAAAGTTGATTAGGTTTACGACTACAAATGATATTGAACTTGTAGAATACATGTGAAATCGGAGGCACGTTTTAAGAATTAACTTTTAAAAATAAGAATATGTAATCAATTTTCACTAATTTTACTATGTATTTTCTTTTTTTATTATGATTGATCAATTAAAACTATTAGATTATCATCAATATTCTAATATACACCTATGCCAATTCCACTACATATTTAGTTCATCTAAACAATGATCGGTTGCAAAAGTGGTACTTCAATGTGATTTGTTGCTTACGAAATTTAGATTGGTTGCAAAAGAAGTGGTAGAATTTTTATGAAAGCGTTTTATTTGCTTCTCTTCAATGGAAGTTTCATTTTTCTAGAATGTATCTTAATTTTTGATCTAATTCTTTTTCTGATGAGGCAATACTTGAAATGGAGATCCATAAAAAAACGCCTATACTAAGATCGGCCAAAACAAGGTGATATCCAAAAGAAATTACTAAATAACTTAGTAGAACAGATATGACCGCTATAGACGGTCCCGCGCTGAACAAACGAATATCTCCTCTAGATAGGAGAAGATCTTCTTTAAAACCTAATTTGGTTCCATCTGCTATAGCTTGAAAAATTCCCAATGGACCGGCGTATTCAGGCCCAATGTCAATTCAAACTCTGGTCAAAATAGACCTTGATTCTATTTCATCTCTTTAACAAGTTAGTAATAAGCATCAGAGGAAAGAAAAAACTATAACTATTTTTCGAGAAATTTCCAAACGAACAATCTCAACAAAATCTTTCAATTTCTTATTTTACAATTTTCAACTCTATGTATTCTCTATCCGTAGAGTACATTGGCTATAACTGAGTTTCTGTTATTCGCATTAACAGCTACTCTAGGAGGAATGTTTTGTGTGAAATCATAAATATAATTTTGAGCATTTCACATCGATTAAATTAGGATGGATAATACCATTGACTAAAAAATCACATGATATTATATTTTATTTATATATATTCCAGTTTGATTTTTTAACTATATAGTTAAAAGTTATTAAGATTGACTATCCGCATAAAGAGTATTTACAAATAGAGTTTAAAAAATAGCATTGGCAAATAAAGGATGTTACGAAATTTTCTTGAGTGACGTAATTTGTACAAGTATTCTTACGACACCATCATGGTAGCATTTTCTTCTTGTTCAATACAATATTACTACTACATTATACAACTTATCACACACAACTACGGTATTGCAAATGATAATGAAAAACACATACATC
Source organism: Allium cepa (assembly GCA_030765085.1). Classification (NCBI taxonomy): domain Eukaryota; kingdom Viridiplantae; phylum Streptophyta; class Magnoliopsida; order Asparagales; family Amaryllidaceae; genus Allium; species Allium cepa. The sequence continues at coordinate 821,651,848 of CM060935.1, read as the reverse complement.
TAATTATGTTACTAGAATCTTAGAATTATTATTTCATGGGCAATTTATGATCAAAATGAGAATTTTCACTAACTTATATCCTGAAAAGGTACTTATGGTAATGATTGCATGAGCTAGTGTTGTGGTAATGAAATCTTAAGGTTTTTTTTTGGCTCTCCAATTTCTATAGAAAATTGACATCTTAAATATACAATTAATATATTTGATATCACACTTTTCTGATCTAAATGAAACTTGAAATACATGTGGACTTAGATAAATGATAAAAAGTTAGCATATAATTGATAAGTAAAGATTGTCAAAGTTTAAGAAAAATAACAACTTCTTAAAAAGATGGTGCAGCAATGTACACAAGCGAAATTTATTAAGAATAACATTATTATATTAGAACATACAATTATTAAAATTTATAATAGAAATGCTTAAACTAATTCGGTAAAATTACATGGATCAAATAAAAAGCATGAAACCCATGAACTTTATGTCTTCCCACGGCAATCACTTCTCAATTTTCCAATTGTTCCAGCATTATCAAACTTATAAATAATATTAAACCAAACAAATCAAAAAGAGAGGGGAGGCTACATTTAAATTGAGCGTAGAAGCAAGCAAGTTTATAAATACTAAAGATGTAAAAATAATCTAACATTGTTCCAAAATAATTGCTAAAAATAATAAAGATGTGAAACCATATTAAAAATAGATACTACACTAATAATTGATGTTAAACAAATATACATATTCACGGTCACGTGAGACCAAATAAAGCAAATACTATAACGAATTTGAAACAATTTTGACTAGTTAGTCATGTGAGAACAAATAAAGTAAAAACTATATCAAATTTGAAATAATTTATACTAAGTAGTGCAAACTATAAATAAGATAAAATTTACGTATTCAAATGCTTATATGTAGCGTATATGAAAATTATAAGACTTACCTTCTCAAATAATAAGAAATTATGATTGATCTATGTCTCCTATTATATGAGAATTAATGTTTATTTCAATGGTCTTTAGAAATAATAAAAATCTCTATTTCAATAAACTCTTCAATTCTGTATGCGTTTAAGTATTAATTTCCCAAACCGCAAAAGCATAAAAAGTCAACTATGTAACTAAAGTTATGAATCTTTTCTTCATATGGTTGGGCTTTAAATTATGTGTACAAATTTAACCTTAAAATTACAAATTTTGATTATCAAGTTTTTACATGCACAACTTAATGTTGCTAGTTATCTAACGGTCACAAAAATAAATGATGAGTTTTTTGTTGATTAGGCTCAAGCTAGTCTATTTTGATAACCAGATTGGAAACCAACATGTTTTATTAAATAGTTACTTTGAAGTAGCTTATTTTGAAAATATATTCTTAAATTTAGACCATGTACAAACTACACGCCGTATAATCTACAAAATACTAGTGCAAAAGGTAAGTTTCTGAAAAAATGTAATATATCTACCTTTTATCTTTAGAAATAATAAAAATCCCTGCTTCAAAAATTGCTTTAAAGAACTAAGACTTGTATAATCTTATGGTAATTTCAATGATGAACTGTGGGGTATACTGTTACAGAAAATATGAGTTGAATCATCATAGGAGTGCAACTTATAACTTGCATAAACTTATGATGAGTGCTAAACTGCTAATGTTGCAATATGCGATATAAATATTGAAGAAAATGTGGAGTGCATTACAGGTATTAGATTTAAAACTCAAATGTTAAACTTGTTATATCCAATGACCAGAATCTATTACAAAATCCACTGCTACAAAAATCCACAACGAATTTGACTGTTCCTCTTCATTCATGTCTAATAAATAAAACCTTTTGGTTGGTAAGATTGAAAAACAAGAAGATGGTTAAAGATCTATGCTTTTATAATCAAAAGAACAATATACATGAGTTAGATTTACAATGATGACAGTTTGCTAATGTTTCAAAAGCGATATTGCACCACGATACATGAAATCAACAAATACCATTATTTACGCAATGATCAAGCATATTTTCATGTAGATTGGCTATCATTTGGCAGTTGTACATAGAGCTTAAAGTCTTCAAAATAATGGTTTTTAGCTTAAGAAGATAATCATAACTAATCTTATCCGCCAAATAGGTTTATCCTTTAGGATATTCTTAGAGAACTTAAAAGATAATTATAATTAATCATATCAATCGCAATCGACACCGCCACTAGAGATGAACAGACTGTTGAAGACGCTGGACCTCCTCATTTTGGGTTTATTTGATTTCCATGTACATTTCACCAGTTGTACGTATTTACTGATACGTATGCAGCACCATTTTGTGATTGTGTAAGCTAAAATCGTTATGTTGCCACCGCCTAGGCATGTTGGTCAAAAGACTTAATTGTTTATTTTATGCATTTTGGGATGTGTAATCTTGCACTACACAACTGTTTCCTTCAAAAAAAAATTAATTTTATCGATCAAATATTTTTCTCATATGATATTCTTAGAAATTAAGAAGATAATTATATTAAGCCTTATATAGACCAGGTATTTTTATAATTTGGTCATTTCCAGATTGTGTCAAACAGAGTGTAATTTTATCATAAACAAAGTGAGAAAAATGACGAGCAAAACCACCTGTTCTATAAAAAAATTGCAGCCTATTTTATAAAATGAGATCATTGTCCACTTCACATGGTTCCCACCTCTACCGTTATAATTATATAAAAGCCAGCAAATATCTAACCCTCCAAAACTCAACAAAAAATCACAAATCACCAATTAATGAAATCGTGTACGTTATCATTTCTTTATCATTATTTTGAAGATATTTCTTAATATATTTATGTATAACCCATTGTAAATAAAAATTGAACCATCTACATCAACCTAAGTAGTTAATGTCATATGTATGAGAAACTCAACAAAAAATCACAAATCACCAATTAATGAAATCGTGTACGTTATCATTTCTTTATCATTATTTTGAAGATATTTCTTAATATATTTATATAACCCATTGTAAATAAAAATTGAACCATCTACATCAACCTAAGTAGTTAATGTCATATATATGAGAAACTATATACCGATATCTGATGATTTCCGCATATAATGGTAGTGGTACATCAGTTGATATACTATTTAGTGTATTATATTAGATATTTCATAAATACCAATCAGTATTTTAAAGGATGAAAATAAAATATTAAAACGCTTAATTTTTCTACAAATACGTATACAATATGCTGCAGTTGACATCATATTGAGTACCTTAGAATTATAAATACACTTAATTTTTTTCTTCGTTTATCATCATTAACGTCTTTAATGAAGTAAACTCTAATTCTTTTTATTTCATATATATATTTATGAATATAAACATCATGAAAGAATTACTTCTCTTCGTCTCCTTTTCATTATTTAAATTTTAGTTGGTATTAATGTCATGCATAGAAATCAAATAAATTATTCATCATGAATAGAGGACTAGAATGAAATCTCTTATGGATCATTTAATGAAAGAAGAAAAAAACCACCATACGGATAACCTAACCGTTGCGCCAAGGCTACAAAAACTAACAAGTTCAATAGGTGTTAGCTATGGTTGAATAATTGGGTAAATGAAAAGGATAACCAATGTGTTAGTCATGGTTGAATGATTGGGTAAATGAAAAGGATAATAGCGATAAGTGTAGTCATAGATTATCGCTAATCTTTTAGTTTTACGAATAAATTTTAGCTAGTAGCTAATAGAGAATATAACTAGGATAGATCGTAACATACAAATTGAAATTGTGCAATTAGTATTTAGTAGTACTTATGCAATGTAGAACAATAGCATTATTGCTGACTAGTATACAATGCACGTACGTGCATCTAATATTAAAAAATGTTTACCTTGAATGGATATGTGTTTTAAGTACAAATGTTTTTGTAGTCACAACACATTTCAAGTTGGTTTGTTGGTGATATCGATGACAAATTGATAGTAAAATTCTGTTGGTGGATAGACGGAAAGGGTGATGAGATTCCATTAACAACTGGATGTAATTTTGAAATTTCAAAAAGACACCGTGTAAATCATGTTGATTGAATTCGATGTATTAATAGTAGAGATATATGCATGATGTTTTTACATAGCTTAATTATCATTAACATGTATGATGTTTGTTGTGATCATCAACATTATCCTAACATTTTAACTATCGCGTACCTTTATAGCCGACACCGATGTTAACTATTTGAATATGAACGGTTCAACACTACAAGTAGTGATGCCTAGAATAAACTTTTCTATTTTAAACTCTCAAACTACTCTTCTGGAAAAAAGACGGATCAAATATAAGGCAAAATCACCTAAAGTGAAGCAAACATATTTTAATTAATTAAAGCCCATGTTAAAAGAACGTGCGTGCATACTAAATGCAGACAATTTATATAGACATATTTTCATTTACTTATCCTCAAGTAATTTGTGTTTTGTTTATAATAAACTAAGCCAAAAATTGCCATAATAATTAATATAAATTTACAAACTAAGATGCATTTTCAATATTGAGATGTACACATCAAGACATTATTTTGTATATGTAATGTGTGGTAGACTTGATAAAATGGGTTCAAATGCAAAACATATGCATGATACTGATTGGGTGAAAAAGAAACGACATAGTCTTTCATGTCGCTTAATCTTATTTGTTCATGTAAGAGAATACAAATTTATCAATTGTCCTTTTGGTTGAAACTGCAAAATTTAGCGTTAAATTGCCATATGATAAGAACTTCTATAATATACAATCAAAATAGTTATGCGTTTGTACTTTAGTTTTAGTAGTTTAAACTAAATAATAGAAACTAAAAGCATTTAACCGCAGTTTGACTTCCGAATCAATTGTTGGTTAGAATCACCGATCACAATTTACATAATTGTCTGTGTTGTCAAAAACTTGGTTTTTTTAAAATCTACGCAACTTATCCATCCAAAATAAATTGTTGTCTTGCGCATCAAATAAACATCACAAGTCAAATTACAACTTAGAAATCAACATTAAATATCCTCCAAAGTTAATGTCAAACATTAAAACTCATGAGATAGCACAAGTTTTTTATGTTTTTTGCTTCGATAAACTTGAATAATGGATATTGTTAAGGACTATAGTTCAATTGCTAGAAGGTTAAAAAATCGAAACCTAAATTGATTTCAATACAAAACAAAAACTTATATATTATCAATTCAAAGTTACCATGTCGTTAATTAGAGGTCATTTAAGGGATTTATTTACATTTTAAGTGTTTATTGGCAAAGTGCTGAATATACCAGATGATTTTTGTAGAAAGGAGGCCGCCCAACAATGATGCCTTTATAATGATAGCCTCAAGTCCACAACATAACCTGCATACACAACATAACCTGCATAGATGTGTGTCGTCAAAATTTGAGTTGTTATTTTATTTTTGTTTGTCAAATTACTTATCTCACTTTTGATTCACACTTCATTGGGCATGATCACGATTATTGTTGAAGCTTGTTTAATGGGGCATGGATAACATATACATTTTATTTACTTAACAACGCCGTGCTATTAGAGTATTGAAATTGTTATATCACTAGTAATTAATTATGCAATTGTAGTATAGTATATGTGTGTGTGTTTGGTATTAGACAACATAAAGTATGCCATCAATGAGATTGAAGTTATGTTTTTCTTCTTAAAATATTCCCTAAAGGAATGACATGTTTCTTTAGAATTATTTAAGCATAGCCGTGAAGAGTTGTATCCATTGGACAAATACTTATTCAATCAAGATTTATACAATGTGTTATATATATACCCTTTTTTTCCAATATACATGTCACAAACCATATTAATAGATATGATTTCACTTTATAATAAAGAATCGTTCATTAGTGGATAGCTTCGATGAGGATTGGAGTTTATCCATTTATTATTAGTCCTGTAATTAATATATGTATATATGAGTTGTTATTTTGACTTAAAAGGAAATACAGATCTGCCAAAGATCAAGGCAATCAAACTGTACAAAGAATCCTTTAAATTTTCCCATTAAATCAAATAATGTAGGGTGATTGGAATAGAGCACTTCAAGTACCTAGTGATTTAGAACCCTAATCATATGACAAACTACTGCCAAATTTCAGAAGATATGGCCAAATGTTTAGAAAGGAGATGCTGATAACAATTAGAAAAGGCAAATTGTGAAATAGAAAATAGTCTGCATATCAAAACTTACAGCCCTTTCTGGTGCACCTGGTGCAGCATCAAGAACCTTGACACGAGATTTCGCTTCTTCACATATTTTCTTTATTATATCCCCTTTCTTACCAATTAGCCCACCAATTCTATAATGAGGAACCAATATTCGAAAAACAGTCTCTCCCGGCCAACCAGGCCATTTTTGCTCATCACTTGTGACGCCAGTGTTCTTGACATTATCATTTTTATTCTCAACAGGGTTTTCTGTGACTCCGGCAATGCCATCAGTTTTCTCCCCATCTTTCGATTTTTCAGGTTCAACTAAGTTTTCAGTTTTAATGGTGCTTTCTTTTGGCTCGTTTTCATCTTTGTTCTCTTCAGTTTCAACTTTGTTCGCTTCTGTTGTAGCAGCAATGTCATTACCAACTTCAAGGGAAATGTTTTCAATTTCGTCATTTTTAGCTTCGCTGACGTGATCCTCAGTTTTACACATGTTGCTGTCGGTTCCATTGAAGTCTTTTCCAGTATTAGACACATTCGCAACTTCAGCTAAATTATTCTGGGTAGAATTTTCCATGAATCTATTACTGCTCAGACGAAATAAATATATATCAGCATATCACGATAGTCACGACGCTTATCCATGCATAAATAAGGTATATAAGTAAGCTTCCAATGCACTAGCATAATCAAGCTAAACAAAACACTGGTAGTTGATCTCTTGTATAAGAAAAGTACTTGGTTAATAAATAATATATATCCACTGGGGCAACTGAAGACTTTGTTATTAATATAACAATTTGAAACATAAATAGAAACCTAATGCATACACAGTTAAACACGTGATAAAAGAAATACTGCAACAGGCAGCAGAAACGCCATGTGTAAGCTTTAAATAATGAGTGGCCATGACAGTCACCAATTCAAGAAATGAATAATGATTAAAGTTCCCCAAAGAAAAAGAAAAAAAAAGCATTTGGTTAAAGTTTGCCACTTCCAGTTTGATAATTAATTAATTGAAAAGAATTAGTCGCAGGACAAGATTAACCTTAGTAAAAACTAATACAAGTCAACATCTTAATTCATCTTAACTTCTGAACAGCACCATAAATAAACCTATACAAAATGAACAGAACAAATAGTAAAGACTGATGAATAATTGCAGAAGGAAGCACGCTTACTGCCAATAGGACAAAAGACTTGTGTGATAAGTAGGTTTCTAAATACACAACTAAACAAATGTGAATAATCTTAAATTAAAGAATAGCTGTATATTACTACCAAATGAAACACACAGGTATCAACAATAGCTCCTATATTACTTTTATTTACAAAACTGAGTACGGATCCTGACACCAGGGAGAAAACTGTCGCATAGTCGAAAGTAAAAGGTTGAGCCATACACGATTAGCTTTCTTCTTAAAACACTCGGCTTTAACTGTGAAACCTAGATCGAACTGCTAATCCTAAAGTAACTTTGTACCGAACATTTATGTACCAATTATCTTTGCTCATCCCAATTCGAAAAGAAACAAAATCAGGAGAGAACATTAAGATTTGCTCATGTCACAGGTATTGTTAGAAAAAATATACCGTCAGGAACTTCAAACAGCTAGAAATCAACTAGATAGAAGACATCAGAAACCCTAAATTTCACACAATTTCTAGTAGTAAACATAGACTGCAACAGCAAAAAAATGGAGTCTCTAAAAGGAATTTTACACTTGCGGAAGAAATAGAGATAGGAAATTATTTTAAGAAAAACTAGGGTTTTACCTATGATATCCAATGCAGGCAATGAGGGAAAAGGAGAGAACAAAGCTTGAATGACGATAGAAACCGGTATAGAAAAAGAGCATGGGAACGAGTGGGGATTTGATATATGTTTACTCGGTGATGACGAAAATGCCCTCTGTTTTTACGAGTTGGCAAACGGAAAATTAAGCTCGCACGAGTCGGCCACTTACGAGTCGGCCGCGAGTACCGTTTGTTCTTCGTACATTACTCTCCAACGCAACACTCAATTTTCACTTTTTTCTACTACTTTTCTATCCCCGGTTCATCTCCTTCCCATTTAGTATGATTTGTAAAAAAGATTGTTTAACTAACTGCCTTAATCAAGTTAAGTTCGTGTAACTAAGGCGAGGAAAAATTAAGTTTGCATCTTACGAATCAATTGCGAGTATCATTCGTTCTTTATAAATTACTCTTTTTTGTAACACTCTATTGAAAAATAGATGGATATAAACAATAAAGAGAGATTGATCGAAATTGTGTGGTAGATAAGATCATTGTTTTGAAAGCGAAATTCGATACGATTATGATGCAATCGATAATTGTCGTTCGCTCCTCAAAGCTAATACAATTATCATTCGTACCTATGCACTCAAGATTGAAGAATTTAAAGCTTTGCAGAAGTCGCTGACCCGGAATTTTTAGTATGTTTGAAAAATTGATTTTATTTTACAAAAAATTGCTAAGAGAAAAAATGAAGAAGATAACTTTTGCTTTCTACCAATTTTGTATTCTTTTTTCAAGGAAGGAAGAAATGAGAGAGAATTAAGTAAAGGTAAAATTATTCTCCCTCTTAAGCCTATCAATCACGATAAATAAGCATACCACAAAAACGTCATCCAACAATCCCCAACCAATTAAAATAAAAAAAAAAAAGATGAATGAAAATAATCTAGAAGAAAGTTTCATACGTAAGTATCAATGTCTTTCGATCGAATTAATGCATAAAGAAGTGAGTTTAAAACTTATTCAGAGTAACGAATTTCCCCTTGAACTACAAAGATTTGATTGAGATCCACTTTTAATTTTTGTAAGCTCCACGATAAATACGCGCTTTTAATGGCCATGCGCCTACCTTAAAAACTCATGAGTGCTCTAGAGAACCCGAGTATTTCATAGAAGGCGGCTCGCCTTCATACAGATAAATCAATAATCCATCCAGTGTGTCACAAAAACACCACCAAATTGGCTATGGAGTATTGAAAAGCAAAGAGGCTCAAACTTATGACAAATGATAAAATCCATCGGGTGTCTCAAAAGCACCATCAAAACTGGTTATGAATTATATAAAGGCAAAAAAGCTCAAAGTAGAAAATAGAAGAATCCATCAAGTACATCTCAAAAGCAACACCAATAATTGGTTATTGATTATATAAAAGAAAATAAATTTAAAATCAAATTAAATAGTAAAATCCATCAAATGCATCTCAAAAGCCACAAAAAAATTGGTTATGGATCATATAAAAGCAAGAAAACTTAAAATCAAATAACAAAATCCATCATGTGCACCTTAAAATCACCACCAAAATTGGTTGTGGATTATGTAAAACGAAAGAGGCATAGAATTATATCAAATAGCAAAATCCATCAAGTGGGTCTCGAAAGCACTACTAAAAAATGGTTATAATTATATAAAAGTAATGAAACTCGAACTCATATCAAAATAGAAGAATCTATCAAGTGCGGCTCACCAAAATTGGTTACTGATTATATAAAAGTAAAAAAGGTTAAAATCATATTAAATAGCAAAATCCATCAGATGCATTTAAAAAGCATCACAAAAACTGGTTATGGATACAAGAGCAATCAAACTCATAAATACAAAAAATAGGAAGGGAAAGAGAAATCATGTTGCATTGATTGACCACTAATGGGTATTCATCACATTTTCCTCTACTCTAAACTCGATGCATATTCCTCTTGAAAATTCAGGGACAGATTTCCATTGAAGATAATTTTGGGAAGTGAAGGCAATGAGGGAAAAGGAGATAACAAAGCTTGAATGGCGATAGAAATTGGAATAGAAAAAGAGCATACGAACGAATGGGGAACGAGAGATGATCTGATATATATATATTTACTCGGTGATGACGAAATTGCCCTCTGTCTTTATGAGTTGGCAAACAAAAAATTAAGCTCGCACGAGTCAGCCACTTATGAGTCAGGCGCGAGTACCGTTTTTTCTTTGTAAATTACTCTCCAATGTAACACTCGTTTTCACTTTTTTCTACTACTTTTTCTACCTCATGTTCATTTCCTTCCCATTTAGTATGATTAGTATAAAAAATTGCCGACTGCCTTAACCAAGTTAAGTTCGTGTAACAAAGGCGAGGAAAAATTTAAGTTTGCACCTTATGAGTCAATTGCGAGTATCGTTCGTTCTTTATAAATTACTCTTTTTTGTAATACTCTGTTGGAAAATATATGGATATAAACAAGAAAGGGGGAGTGATGGAAATTGTGTGTTAGATAAGGCCATTGTTTTGAAAGTGAAATTCGATACGATTTTGGTGCAATCGTTAATTGTCGTTCGCTCCTCAAGACTAATACAATGATCCTTCATACCTGTGCACTCAAGATTGAAGGATTTAAAGCTTTGCAGAAGTCGCTGACCCGGAATTTTTAGTATGTTTGAAAAATTGATTTTATTTTACAAAAATTGTGAAGAGAAAAAATGAAGAAGATAACTTTTGCTTTCTACCAATTTTGTATTCCTTTTTCAAAGAAGGGAGAAATGAGAGAGAATTAAGTAAATGTAAAATTGTTCTCTCTTAAGCCTATCAATCACGATAAACCATACCACAAAAACGTCATCCAACAATCCCGAACCAATTAAAACAAAAATAAAAAAAAGATGAATGAAAATAATCTGGACAAGAAGAAAGTTTCATACGTAAGTATCAATGTCTTTCAATCGAATTGATGCATAAAGAGGTGAGTTCAAAACTTACTCTGAGTAATGAATTTCTCCTTGAACTATAAAGATTTGATTGAGATCCACTTTCAATTTTTATAAACTCCACGATAAATACGCGCTTTTAATGGTCATGCATCTACCTTAAAAACTCATGAGTGCTCTAGAGAGCTCGAGTATTTCATAGAAGACGGATCGCCTTCGTACTCAAATAAATCAATAATCTATCAAGTGTGTTACAAAAACACCACCAAATTGGCTATGGAGTATTCAAAAGCAAAGAGGCTCAAACTTATAACAAATAGTAAAATCCATCAGGTGTCTCAAAAGCACCATCAAAACTGGTTATGAATTCTATAAAGGCAAAGAAGCTCAAAGTATAAAATAGAAGAATCCATCAAGTGCATCTCAAAAGCACCATCAATAACTGGCTATTGATTATATAAAAGCAAATAAATTTAAAATCAAATTAAATAATAAAATCCATCAAGTGCGTCTCAAAAGCACCAATTTTTTTTTGTTATGGATCATATAAAAGAAAAAAAAAACTTAAAATCAAATAACAAAATCCATCAAGTGCACCTTAAAATCACCACCAAAATTGGTTATGGATTATATAAAAGGAAAGAGGCGTAGAATTATGTCAAATAGCAAAATACATCAAGTGGGTCTCGAAAGCACCACCAAAAAATGGTTATAGTTATATAAAAGTAATGAAACTCAAACTCATATCAAATAGAAGAATTTATCAAGTGCATCTTACCAAAAATGATTATTGATTATATAAAAGTAAAAAAGCTTAAAATCATATTAAATAGAAAAATCCATCAAATGCGTTTAAAAAGCATCATCAAAACTGGTTATGGAAATAAGAGCATTCAAACTCATAAGTACAAAAAATAGGAAGGGAAAGAGAAATCATGTTGCATTGATTAACCACTAATGGGTATTCATCACATTTTTCCTCTACTATAAACTCGATGCATATTGCTCTTGAAAATTCAGGGAATGATTTCCATTGAAGATAATTTAGGAAGCGAATCCATGGAGTTCTATTTGATCATATTCATTTTTATGGGATCACTTCTTTCATTAATTTCTCAATTGTTTTAGGTTTGAAATAAATATGTATCTCTTCCTATTGTGCACTCTTGTGGAATTTCAATGTTCATCAAAAAAGGTGTAAATGCGTCTCCTTATATTATAAGTAATAGTATATTTAATAATTCATGAGAAACTGATGCTTACTCTAATTTTACCACACTCGTTGTTTGGCTAATTGTGTTATTTATTTTTATATGTGAAATAGCCATAGAGAGATAATATAGGTGTCACATAAATTCCATCTTTTAGTTTATATTAGTTTTTTATTTTTAAAGTTTCATCTGTTTGTGATTTTTTTAAGTTATCTGCTTTATATTTTAACGAAAAAATCTTAGAAGTGCTGATTAATTCTTAGATTCACTTTAAATTTGGTAGTTTGTAATTCAATCAAATTAATTTCATGATTGAATTTAATGAGTGCTCTGCTTGAATAAATTATCACTCTTACTCTAAAAAAAATCATCATTGAATAATATAGTTGGTTATTCACTTTATTTTACCCGATTGTGGAATGTGAAGTATCAAAAGCTCAGTAGTAACTTGCTAAATACTATTATAAGGAGCGATATAAATCTTAATTAATTTGCCATGTAATCTATATCTTTCGAATAATATAAACCCTAGGATCTAGAATTACATGATTATCACATACGTAATGAATCAATAAAACATACCTCCAGACATCTCGTATATGAGTCAGCAATGGTTGTTGTCGAAAGCCGTTTCATTGGATAAAGGAAATGGTTTCTCTCTCTATTCCTATATCTTTCTTTATGTGTTTTTTCTATATTCTTTGTGATGGGCAAAGGTTGATATTTGTAGGCAAAGAGAGGACCGAATTTTCAGATTTGTAGACTTAGTCTTGATCGTCCATCAAGATCAAGATTAGAGAAAATAACGCTCTAGATTATAACCGTTTTATTGATTAGCATATTAATATGAAAATCCTTTAGATTCTATTGACCACAACATTAGGAAGAAAACGTTGGAGGAAGGAAACGTTGGAGGAAGGAAACGATCAAATTTCCTTATAAAATAAGGAAGGAAAATCCATTAATGTTTTCGTATTAATTTCCTTACAAAACGGTCAAATTTCCTAACGGTCTCCCACCTGGTCAGTAGTAAAATCCATTAATGTTTTCGTATTAAGGTCATAAGGCGCACATGATATGCTATACTTTTCTTTAGTCAGTTATCATAAGTGTCTTGGCTAATCTAGTGGTCAATGGAAGTCATGACGTGTACATGTTATTTTGCAACATGCTTACTTCCGTGTACTATGACATTGACAACTTTCATAACTAGACTGTAGATGAGCATAACTTAATGGTCACATAATGTCTTGAAGCAAAAGACAATTTCTGTTATCATTTATCTAAATATAAATGTGTACACATTATAAAATAGAAATAAAAGATGTCCAAATTATTAAGAGCTCAATAATTATTATGTCTAGCTAAGTACAAAATAAATGGCATAATAAGAAGATAATTAGGAACTATCTGCAAGACCCATGCTATCAGTATGTCTCTGAAAGGTCTTTGGAGGTAGTCCTTTCGTGAATATGTCTGCCACTTGTAAATCTGTACTTATCGATTCAACAACAATTTTCTTTAGTTTAACATCTTGCTTCAGTAGTAGGTATTTCAGGTCCACGTGTTTGGAGCCTTTGATTATCCTATCATGCTTGAAGAAAAAGGTTGCACCTTCATTGTTGCAGTAGACAGTTAGTGGCTTAGAGATAAAACTCAAAGTGCCAAATTGTGAGACAAAATTACGCAGCCATGTTCCCTGAATTGAAGCCTCATAACATGCTACGTATTCAGCCATCATGGTGGATCCGAAAAGCATCTCAGATTTCTAGCTTCTTCATGATATTGCACCTCCACATAAGAGGTACACATAGCCAAGAGTGCAGATCCTAGTGTCAGGACATCCAGCAAGGTCTGAATCAGAATAACCAGTTACATGTAGGTAACTTGATTTTCTATAGGTGAGCATGTAATTCCTTGTTCCCTTTAGGTATCTCAGTACATTCTTTGCAGCTTTCCAATAAGCGATTCCTGGGTTACTACTGGGTTACATTGAAATCTACCCAGCATACCAACTGCATGACTGATATCAGGTCTTGTACAGACCTGTGAATACATCAAACTCCCTACAAGAGATACATAAGGATATTTGGTCATTTCTTCTCGTTCCATAGTAGTCTTTGGGAACTGCTCAAGAACAAGTTTTTTTTCCTTTCTGTAGTGGGACAGGACTAGAGAAACAATTCGTCATGCCAAATCTCTCAAGAATTTTATCAATATATACTTTTTGAGACAATCCTAGAATTCCTTGTGATCTTTCATGAAATATTTCTATTCCTATCACATAGGAAGTCTCGCCCATATCTTTCATTTCAAAGTTCGTTGAGAGATGATCCTTAGTTTCACGTAATAAACCAAGGTAGCTGCTAGCTAACAATATTTCATCAACATACAGAATCAAAAATATGAACTTGCTCCCACTGAACTTGAGGTATATACAAGGGTCAACTATTTTTTCTGTGAAATCGAAAGCGGTAATGATATCATGAAACTTTAGATACCATTGTATAGAAGCTTGTTTCAGTCCATATATTGATTTCTTAAGTTTGCAGACCATGTCTTCTTGTCCTTCAATTATGAAGCCTTCAGGTTGACTCATGTAGACTTCTTCTTCCAAGTCTCCATTTAGAAAGGCTGTTTTCACATCCATTTGATGTAACTCAAAATCATAATGAGCTACTAATGCCATGATAATTCTAAGCGAATATTTCCTGGAAACAGGAGCAAAAGTTTCATTATAGTCAATGCCTTCTTTCTGATTAAAACCTTTGAAAACAAGTCTGGTTTTATATCGTTCAATTTTACCATTGCAGTCACGTTTGTTCTTGAAGACCCACTTACAACCGACTGCTTTATATCCTTGCGGCAATTGAACGATTTCCCAAACTTGATTATTATCCATAGATTTCAGTTCATCTTTCATGGCATCAATCCATTTAATAGAATTAATAGCCTTAATGGCTTGTGAATAAGAAATTGATTCTGTAGTTCCTTCGAATTCTATTAGATAAAGCATATAATCATCAGGAATAGCTGATCGTCTTTGTCTTTGAGATCTTCTTAATGCTAGTTCATGCGGTACTTCATCAACATTATGATTGGTGATAATTTCATTATGAAGCTATTGATCATTTATTGGGTTTTTCTCATTGTGAACAAGTTCAACAATGGGATGATTCCCAGCATCTTTCGAAATAGAGGGCAAGATAATGGGTACCATTATTTCATGAATGACCACTTCTTGTTGTTTTGTACTCCCATTGATTTCACCATTCTCATAGAATTTGGCATTGTCGGTTTCAACAATTCTTGTACTATGGTTAGGACAATAAAATCTATATCCTTTAAATTTTTCTAGGTAACCTATAAAGTAACCACTGACTGTCTTAAAATACAATTTCTTTTCATTTGAATTGCACAGTCTAGCTTCGGCTGGGCAACCCCAAATTTGGAGATGTCTTAAACTAGGTTTCCATCCTTTCCAAAGTTCAAAATGAGTCTTTGGAACGGTCTTACTTGGAACTTTATTTAAGATGTAGACAGTTGTTCGTAATGCATCCATCCATAATGATATAGGTAAATTTGCATGACTCATCATGGATCTAACCATTTCCATGTTTGTACGATTTCGCCTTTCAGCTACACCATTCTACCGTGGAGATCCAGGCGTTGTGTATTGTGCAACAATTCCAACTTTTTGAAGAAGTCTAGGAAAAGGTCCAGAATGTTGTCCCATTTCATCATACCTTCCATAGAATTCACCACCCCCATCTGACCTAATGATTTTCACTTTTCTTTCTAATTGTCTTTCGACTTAAGTAATGAACACTTGTACAGCATCCACCGACTGAGATTTTCCATGCAACAGATAAAGATAGCAATAACGTGAAAAATCATCGATAAAAGTGATGAAACATTTCTCTCCTCCAAAAGTTGGAACATCAAAAGGTCCACAAATATTTGTATGTATTATTTCAAGAAGTTGTGTACTTCTTGTGGCTCCTTTTTTTGTGTTTTTTGTTGTTTTTCCTTTAATACAATCAACACATGATGTAATGTTAGCGAAGCCTAGGTCCGGTAGAACACCATCTTTCACTAACCTCTTGATTCTTTCACTAGATATATGACCCAGTTTTTTATGCCACAAGAAGCAAGAATCATTCTTGGATGACTTTCCTTTAGTTTCTTTTCCATGCAGGGTGAGTTGGATTTCAGCATTTTGTTTAAGATGAAGTTTATAAAGTCCATCAATTAATATTCCAGAACCAATAAGACTAGAATTTTTAAATAAACTAAAATTTCCATTTGCAACTTCAAAAGAATATCCAAATTTATCAAGTACACTTACAGAAATCAAATTACGAGAAATAGACGAAACAGAAAGAGTTTGACAAAAATGTAACTAGTTTGTTAGTCAATTCATTTAGACTTCACTTTTCCGTAATAGTGTTGTAATGAATTTTAAATGGTTCATACTGATGAGGTAAGCCAGTGAGAATGAATTGGATGAGAAAAGCATCGTCCATAACCAATCCCAAGTTCTTAAGTTTGGCAGCAAGGTTAATCATTTCAGTGACATGAGCGCTCATTGAGCGAGAACCATCAAACTTCATGGTTACAAGATCTTCCATAAGTTTCCCAGCAAGGGATTTGTCTGCAGTCTTGAACCGATTCTCAATGGATTGCAAATATTCTTTTGCGCTTTCAGTTTTGGGTAGGGAGGTTTTAATGTTGGTATCAATCACCAATCGCATAACCATCATGCTGAGCCTATCAGATCGTTCCCAATCATTATGGAGTTTGTTTTCCTCAGGCATACTTGTGTCAGTAAGTGGGGCTGGCTTTTCCTTAAGGAGAGCCATGTCCAGTTCAAGTACGCCCAAAGAAAACTCAACTTGCTCTTTCCTTTCCCTGATCAATTTTTCAATAAGATCTTGCAAATGCCTGCAATCATTAGTATTGTGTCCGTAACTTTCGTGGAATCTACAGAACTTCCCCGTTTGAATCTGTCTCTCCGACGACGGCTTCGGAGTCGGCTTCTTATACTGCATCGCATTACAAGTCTGTAGATACACATTTTCCAGTGACGTATTCAGTGGTGTATAGCTTTCAAACATTTGCGCCCTACGCCGCGGGCCACGATTCTGATCTTGCTTCTTATTTCTATTATCGTCGTTCCTCGGCTGGGTTTTCTTGTTTTGAATATTCAATTGTACTTTTCCATAGCTCTCCCTTGACTGTTTAACTGCCACATTGCTTTGAATCCCTTCATTGCTGGGTCTCGCATCGTCCTGCTTCCTAAATTGTTTCGCATCCTCACGCCTTTTGGGCGGCTTTGGAGTAGAAACGATCCAACGATGCGGGAGGTTTCCCAGCTAGCCAATTTCCAAATTCAGAGTCGGGGTCAATCCCCTTAGTCAAGGCCATCAAGATGGAATTATCATTGGGGTTAGTGATTTCTACACAAGCAGCATTGAATCTTTCCAAATATCGTATGAGTGTCTCTCCTGGAGCTTGAGTGACACTAGATAAAGTATTTACGTCTTTAGGTCTGGCAATGTGCTACGGAACTGTTCAACAAATTTAGTAGCCAATTGGTCAAATGAAGAGATAGATCGTGGTGGTAATCGTGTAAACCACATCATCGCAATTCCCCCTAAAGAAATGGGAAAACTACGGCATTTTACTGCATCATCAACTCTTGCAGCAGTCATCGACCATTCGTATTTCAGAATATGTTGGTTAGGGTCGGAACTTCCTTCATACATAAGGAGGGCCGGCATCCTGAATCGCCGAGGAGATTCAGCATATAATATGTCATCAGTGAACGGAGTATGACTTCGGGAGATTCCCCAATCGTCCTTTGTTAAGCCCTGACTTTCGCGGATCATTTGGCGTACCATAGCTGAGGGGTCAGGTGTTGCTATATTCGGAGGGTGGCGATCCAAAGTGTGGTCGGGTTCCACAGTGCGAGGTAGGATCGGACGCTGTCGACGATCCGCATCTCGCCTCCTTGGCTCGATGTCTTCTGGGACATATGGTCCCGGAGTATGTTCCTGCTGGTGGTAGTTCTAATTGGAGTGATTTCGCGTATCAACTCCTATGTCAACTGCAGTGGCGGTGGCTTGGTTATCCGTAGCATGTTGTGGAATAGTGCCTCCTTGTGAGGAGGGTCCTGTATGAAAACTGGCAGAAGGGCCAACTCTTATCTGCCCAACAGTTAACGCTTGCGGGTGACCAACAACATGCGCATGACTTCCGTCTAGCCTGGGACGAGTAGATCTGCCGTTGTAATCTGACGAGGCAGAGCTTTCAGTGGTGGAATGAGGGGCGTGGTCCCTTCTGGATCTTCTACGCCTTTGGCGGTTTAGTTCATTAGTCAACTCAACATTGGCACGTAGTTGTTCAGCCAGTTGTTGTCGACTTTGGGTTAGTTCCTGAAGTAATGTTTGGAACTCTTGTCGAGTGATCGGACATGATGGATCTGAATGCCCGGTATCATCTTGATTGGGTGGAGGTAGTTGCGGGGGATTTTGTCTATCTCGGCCTTCTTGGCCAACGGCGGTAGAAGTGGTTCTCGTGCTAACCATCTTGAGGTGTAGAATCCTTTCCTAGATTTTGGTAAATCTGAATAGTATAGAAGGAGTCTGAAATTGAAGTCTGGATCTCTCTTTTAGATTTATGCAATCCGATATCGATGACAGATCCAATGAGCAGGAGAAAACCTGAGTTCAATTCTCAGTGAAAGCACCAAAGTGTTTGCACCAAAATTGGGCAACACCCTTCGGAAGTTTTTGAACAGATAATAAATGAAGAAACTAAATTGAAAATGAGGATTATCTAACAAAAGCTCCAAATCACAGAAAAGTAAATTGCACGGAAGACAGTAATTTAGAGTGGTTCGACGTTTTGCCTACGTCCACTATGAAGTTTTATCACTTAATTGCTTAATAATTGAAGATTACAAGTGTTTTAGAGCGAAGTACAGCAGATAATAGGCTTAAATTCAAAATCCGCAACAGTGAAAACGATATGGAGTGATTCTGGCAGCGTACGGGCGTGCTTTTTCTCTAGAAATTCTCCGGTCCCCTTTCTGAATGTCCAGGGGCTCTATTTATAGGTGTCGGAGGCTGATATTTTGCCTAAAATCTGGGGAGACCGCTTTTGGCACGTGAGGGGGGCCCACATGCCCGGCTTCAGGAAATCCGGGCCCACTTTAGGATCGATTCGAACTCTAGTTCGAGTCGATCAAAAAAGTGTCCAATCGAGGTGAAATTTGGTGTGGACATTCTTCAACATGCATGCAAGCTCCTGTGAAAATTTCATAGCATTTGGACTTGTACATCTCAGGTTATGATCGATTCAAGATTGCATTTTTGGTTGTGATGCTTGGTTCGAATCGATCCCCATCGAATTGATAGGGTCGAATCGATGGCTGGTGCATGTGAACGATGACGTGGTGCGCACTCTTCTCGGGTCGATCCATCTTTTTCTCCGAGTTTACTGGGTCGCCTCCATGGTCTTAGCCGCCTTGACTTAGTGGATTCGAGGTAGTGGGTTTGAAGATGTGTTCCTTCGAATCGATCGAATGGATGTTCCTTCGTATCGATCAGGGTATACGATAGTTGATCGATACGAAGGCTTCCCAACTGAATGGTTTCGAGGCAAGTCATGGGATGGAGTCGAAGTGAGGTTACAAGATGGATTCGAAGTAAGGTTACAGGATGGAGTCGAAGTGAGGTTACGGGATGGATTCGAAGTGAGGTTACAGGATGGAGTCGTAGTGAATCATCTGCATGGATTCGAAGTACTCTGCCCTACTGGATTCGAAGGTCTTCATCCTGAAGGATACGAATCAGTTTGACGCGAGGTTAATTCGCTTCTGATCGATGCAAACGCAAATGGACACGAAGCAACCTGACGGATACGAACCATCGAGCCCAGATGGATACGAAGTGGAGCGACTTGGTCGATTCGAAGTACTTCAAGCTGATGGATACGAAGTGGAATGATTCCATGGATTCGAAGCACTACAACTTGATGGATACAGGGTGGCTTCGGCTGGATGGATACGAACAGAATCCCTGTCTATGGATTCGAACTAGGATGTAACCCATGGATTCGAACAAGGGCTATTTTCTCTATCTTGAATCGATCATAGCTTGAGCATACGAACTCGGATTGACTTGAGATTTGAGATGCTGACTTTTACGATCTTTCTCGTCATGTCTCATCAATTGTAGCTTAATCTGGACTCGGACAAAATCCAGCGATATCCATAGTGAAGCATAGTATGACCAATCTTTGAGACGAACTGTCCTATGTTTTCAATCGATCTTTTGGTATCACGACTTTGCCAAAAAGCGGGATAACATTTGCCCCCAAAGTACGTCTTGTGGAACATGACGTGCTTTGAAAAGCTGTGATTTCTCTCTTAACAATCATCGCTCTTTTGTCGAAGGTTGTAACCTTGCTTTGATATGATTGATTGTTGCAGGATAGTACCTGGTCGTTGGTCGTTGTAATCATAATCAGATTAGTATTCGATCCCTGTGAATGTTTAAAATCGAATGTTAGTCCGACATATATGCACATATGTTAGATTGACTCTTGTTAATGTCGCGTGTCCACGAGTCGTTGTCAGTTCTGTCCGATATTGAATTTCGTATCGATTCTCTCCTGAACCGATTTGGAAATTTGAGTTGAGACAACGCTTTATGGTTGTTTTGAAAAGCCCCTTCGTATCGATCCTCTCTTGAACCGATATAGAAGGTAGAAGGACCGACATCGTACTGGTGAATTTAGAATTCAGTGGATAAGAAACGCTTTTTCGTATTGATATGCAGTGGGTGGAATCGAACAAAAGCTTCGAATTAATGGAACTCTTTGATGATGGATTCGAAAGCATCCTTCGACTCGATGTGATGGTGGACCCGGGTTTGTATCGATAATAATCAATGGACACGAGACGATCGTTCGTATCGATTGGCCGCGCATCGCTGTGAGTCGATGAACGCTTCGAATCGGTGGAGTCGAACGCTCCTTAGGTCTTACTAACACCATGCTTCGAACCATTTTTGATGGACTCGAGGGAATTGATTCGAGGTTGGACTCTGTATCAATGCAAGCTGGAGTTCGAATCGATTCCAGTACTCTAGCTTATGGTTTCAAACTCGCTGCTTCGAACCGCTCCGATGGCTTCACATGTTGCTACCGGTTATACTCACCGGGATACGAATCGCCACAGAACCCCTATAAATACTGAGGCCTTATTCACTTTTCACTTTTTACTTTTTTATCTTCGTCTTCCTACGTCTTCGAACCCATCTCGATCTTTCAAGAACCAGGTTGAACTATTCTCCTTCCTTCGAGTCGAGGCGATATCCAACTTCTTTCGAATCGATTTATACATTCAGGTAGATGAAATTTTTTAGATTCGAAGATTCAAAAAACAAACCTTTCCATCGTGTTTCATTCGTTTCGATCTTGGCTGGCCGGAGAAGGAACGCGGATGGGTCCTTCGTATCGATCCTTTACGATCGATTCGAACATCTTGCCTATGCGATCGATACGAAGCTTAACTCTTTCATCTGTCTTTTGCTACTGGTGGTCGATTCGATGCCTTTATTGACGATGGATGCAATGCTTGAGTTGCTGATCGATACGAAGGGTTCCGGTTACCATCGATTCGAATCGTATTGATTCGAAAGGAGTCGATTCGAAGTTCCGTCTCTTCGGTCGATTCGAACTATTGAAATCTGGCCTCGATCGATTCGAAGGATTATCTTTTTGATCGATTCGAAGTATTATCTCTTCGATCGATTCGAAGTGACTTATATGGATACATAACTTTCGCATATTTAGCGGCATGATTCCGACGAGCTTTATATCTGCATATCTGGACTGAACTTTTATTGTGCATACTTGACTGCCCTTCGAAGCTCGTCGATGGAACTATAACTTAACACTGTGACAACAAACTTTAACTTGAATCAACTGTCAACATCGGGACGGTTCGGTGATCGCGGTCAGCGACGACGGTCATCTCGACCGGATATCTGATGTCTTCGCTGTCTGCAAATTTTCTCTAACTCTGTAGAATTTTTCTAAGTAATCCACAACACTATACTGCACCACACATACTTCACACTGGGAATGAACGGGTTTTTTTTGTACTTAATGTTGCTTTCTGATGAGTTAGTTAGTTATGGAATCTTCGATCTCTCAACAACAAGAAGTACAGAGTTCGCCTCCTCCAGAAATACTTGAAATTCCTAACATTCCTCCCGAAGTAGTTGGTCCGGCTCCGGACGAAGTGCCGGAAGCCATATTTATCGATGATCCTATCGACTCCGTTTCGTCCAGTATTTCTGAAGCCTTACTGGGCCGGTTCTGCTTGAAACATAACTTATCCCCGGACGACGTTTTGCTACCGGGCTTTGATGACAGACCTCACAACCCGCCCGAGGGGTATACTGCTTTCTATCGTCACGCCTGTGCGGTTGGAACTCTCCCTCTATTTAACCAATATATCAGGGAGATGTTATCGTTCATTGGAATCGCCCCCTCACAACTTCATCCCAATGGACATGCATTGTTGAACAGTGTTTTTGTCCTATTTATGGATCATCTCTTTCGTCCGCCAAAGCCAACCGAGATTAGCCACATATTTAACTTCAAGAGCAGGGGCGATAGCCCATCTTTCACCTTTTTGGAAGCAGTTAGAAACTGCCAGATTGTGACGGGAGCCTGGACCAGACTTAGTTATTTTAAAAATGAATGGTTTTTTGTTCGATGCCCCCCAGGGTTCGCCAGGCGATGGCTGTCTAGACGTAAGTGTCGTAAATCGCGCAAGCCTTTTTTAACAGTCGTTATCAATACTTGTACTAATATCAGGCGTTTTTCTTGCAGCTATCATCTCAAGGCCTGACGGTGGATATTACAAAGGTGTTGTCCGAAGTTTACAAGAGGTCCCGGGTGATTTGCGGCACATCGACTCGGTGTTAACTGATGATAACTTAAGGACGCTGGGTTTGATTGAGATGAACCAGAGTATTGCCATCGAGGGGTTGGCGCCGGCTTCGAAGACAAAGAAGAAGACGGTGAAAAGAAAACCCGACATAGTGATAAAAGAAATGAACGATGATGAGAGGACGCCCACTGATACCGAGTTAGCGGCTGATCTTTCCCGAATAGAAGAAAAGCAGAAAGGCAAGGCTGTTGTCCCTAAACTTAAGAGACGGAAGTCTGTAGTTGTATCTCGTTTGATCCCCAGAATTACTACCTCTGACGCTGCTCCTTGTCAATCAGGAAACATTTTTATAGGACTGGATGACATTCCCATCCCGGAATATGTATCTCTCCACCACGAGTCCGGGTTGGATGAACTCCGGGAAGCGCTAGAAATAAGCGAGCCTTTACCTGTTAGTGCAGTCGACACTTCTGGTTGGTCGGGGGTTTTGCACATTTGCATACACTTTCATAACACTACACGACTTCCGCACAAATCATATTGCTTTCGCTTGGTATTTAACCGAATTGCTTCTCTTTTTCAGGTGCTATGTCTGGCCGTCAATCTACACTAGACAGACTACGAAGAGTGCATCACCCTTCGTCTTATTACGAATCTCGACATGGAGACTCCGATCGCGATCGTGAGCGGAGGCATCATGGCCAGGAATATTATGCAAGGGGTCATCATCGTAGTTACTCTAGTCAGGAGCGATCGGACAGAGATTGGAGATACCGCTCCCCTTCTCGTTCTCCTCCGCCACCCCGAAGCCATATTCAGGTATCTGAGCCTCTGCGACATCAACCGTCTTCGCAGGTTTTGAGGCTCGAGCCACATTGTTCTAGAACTGAGGTTGTTACGACCACGGCTGCGGAGGAGGCCCCTATTGAACCATCTAGCGAAGGGGCTATCAGACTTGCTCAATTGAAGAGGGACTTCCCGGAGATTTGCTTCGACGCTTGTATTTTTCCTCCTAATCTTAAAAGAATTCCCGAAGACGCCGTGACCACAGCACTTAGCTATACCCGCGAATTCTATGCTCAGTACAAAGAATGGTATAAGGCGGCTGTTAAAGCTTCAAAAGTAGCCTTCGATCGGGCCAAAATTATCGAGAAACTGGAAGCCGACTTGGCTCAGAAGAACCGTATTGTTGATATACTTCAATCTGAGGCAGAATCCTCCCGTAAGGCCGAAGTTGAGTCGCTAAAAAAGGTTGATGAGACATTAGTTGAGATGGCAAAGATGCAACAGGCACACTGCACTTTAGTTGAAGACTTGGGCCATCAATACAAAAATGTTGAGGCCGAGCGGGATGCGGCAGTCAAAGAACTAGAGGAATTAAAGGCTAAGTTTGCCGATATAAACAAGGAAAAAGACGATGCTAATACGACCGCACAAGAAGTGTGTAAGCAAGCTGTGTCTCTCCGAGCTGAGCGTGATGCGGCAGTCGCAAGGGTTAAGGAGGTTGAAATGGAAGTGGGGGAGAAAGTCCAGACAGAGAGGTTCAAGATGGAGGCCGAATTTGACGAACTCTTGGACACATATAATGCCAACGTGTTAGAGCATAGAAATCTCTCCTGGCTAGGAGATTACTCGATGCTTCTCTACAATGCCTGGAAGAAATTAGTGGAGAACAAGAGGATGTCTTGCCCGGATGGAGTATTAGATGAGTTTGAGCTCGAGTCACGTTTTCTTAGCGAGGATGAGAGGAGAACTCTTCACGATGCGATAATTTCGATTGAGAAAGAAAAACTTGGCATCCATCAAACGGAGATCGACGAAGGCTCGGGCGTCGCGCATCATAGTGAGAATATCGAAGTCCCTATCCCGATTTCGCCCAAAGTTATTGCCGTGGTTGACCCACAAGTCATTCCTGCTTACAACCCGGACCAACCGGGTTTATCTTCTGATAAGACTGCTGTCTCCGAGCCTGTTCAAGCTCCAAGGCAAGGTGAGGAAGGTACTTTGATTATTTCCCTCATGTCTTAAAGTATCGATTTTTTGAGAGAATTTGCTGGACTGATTACTTTTGCTCTCCTTTGTTTAGTGACTGAGAGTGCCGCATTCGTGTCCCCAGTTCCTCTTGTCCTACATCCTACGCATGGAATTATTGTCACCGAAACGATTTCAACTGCCGCCATGGCCGGTGATATTGGATAGGAGAGCTCGATGTCATTCGATGCTCAAATGATTGAAGAGCTACTTGGTCATTCTCTTGACCCTATTCCCGATCCTTCATTCGTGATGAGTGGAGCTGCTCCAGTTTTTAGTTCTGTTGCGACGACCACCAGCGTATCCAGCGCAGCTCAGTTGTCTCGAGAAGAAGAAATTTTAGCTGAGATAAGTGCTGAGGTGGCCACGATGGTAACGGTCGGTGGTTCTGGTAGCGACATTGCCCCCTCAAGCTTATCTTCTTTAATGGTGATCTCTCCCGGTGGCACGGTAACTGTCTCGAGCGTTGCTGAACAAACACCTGTCACCGCTCCCATGCCTTCAGTTCGTCCTACCAAAAGGATCTATGTCCCCTCCAGCTCTGAGGAAGATGCTGATATTATGCCAGATCCGGAGGATGTTCCAAAGAAGGGCAAAAAGTCTCATAGGAAGCCGGGTAGTGGGTCCAGCGGCTCGACTCCAAAGAAGAAGCCCCGGAAGAAGAAGGAGTGAGCTTCTTGTTTTATCATGTAGTTGTGAATAGCAATTCTTTTGCCTCTTCTTTTGTTCTTTTAGAGCCGTGTATATGTGTGGATTCGGCCTCCACTTAATTGAAACCTTTTGACTTGCCATGTAATCAAACCTGTTTTTATTGGTTGATGGAATGGGAAGTTGCTCTTTTCTTTTACTTAAGTGTTTTGCAGTGTTTTTTTTTATCTGCCAAGTATGAAAACATAATTTCGTGTCATGATTTGATGAATGAGTTGAACTCCGGACATAATATCACTTTGGTTAGTGATTAACACTTAGCTTTTTTGCCCCATAGTCTCGGGGAACAACATTTGTATTTTGGTGGTTGATTGCATTTATTGCGAATCTTAAGCACATGTTCATATTCTGGGTACTTAGGATAATTTGAGATCGATAATCCGGTTCGCACTCCAGAAATTTGAGAGTTATCGATACTTGTAACACGGTTCGCACTCCGGGAACCTGGAATTGATGTTTATACTTCGCTTCACGCTCCGGGAACTTGGAGTTAGTATTGATATTTCGGTTCGCACTCCGGGAACTTTGACATAGTGTTTGTGCTTCAATTCGCACTCTGGGAATTCGGATGTAGCGTGTATGCTTTGGTCCGCACTCCGGGAACTCGTAATCTATGTTTATACTCCATTTACGCTCTGAGAAGTTGGAGTTAGCACAGATGCTTTGGTTCGCGCTCCGGGAACGGTGGATTTGATGTTTATATTCCAATTCACGCTCTGGGAATTTGGAGTCCGTTCGCGCTCTGGGAACGAGTTGTTGGACGTTTATACTCCAATTCGCGCTCTGGGAATTTGGAGTCCATTCACACTCCGGGAACGAGTTGCTGGATGTTTATACTCCAATTCACACTATGGGAAGTTGGAGTCCGTTCGCACTCCGGGAACGAATTATTGAATGTTTATACTCCAATTCGCACTCTGGGAAGTTGGAGTCCGTTCGCACTCCGGGAACGAATTATTGGATGTTTATACTCCAATTCCCACTCTGGGAAGTTGGAGTCCGTTCGTACTCCGGGAACGAATTATTGAATGTTTATACTTCAATTCGCACTCTGGGAAGTTGGAGTCCGTTCGCACTCCGGGAACGAATTATTGGATGTTTATACTCCAATTCACACTCTGGGAAGTTGGAGTCCGTTCGCACTCCGGGAACGAATTATTGAATGTTTATACTCCAATTCACACTCTGGGAAGTTGGAGTCTGTTCGCACTCCGGGAACGAATTATTGAATGTTTATACTCCAATTCACACGCTGGGAAGTTGGAGTTAGTAAAAGGATTGTCGTGTATCAATCCTTGTAAATGCTGGTGTAGTGTTCTGCCCCCGAGCTCGGGTTTCACTTAGTGTGTGACCGATCGTATCACAATCACTCCCTATTTGAATAAATCTCACCGCGTAATGGAACTTAGCTCTCCGTGCATCGTGATATTATACGTCATTTTCAGTGAATCACAACTTTTGGCTCGAAGAGATGGTATTTTATTGCTGAAATAAAAGAAATATGGCAAAATCAGTTGCCTTATTAGAAGTTCAAACTTCGAAATGCAAAAATAAAATGCTAAGGAAGAAATCGACTAAAAATAGATAAATAGAGCCTGTCATGTGTAGTAGCGACGGAGACTTTGCTATTCCAAGCTCTTGGTAAAGTAAGACCGTCAACGGTTGTCAACTTGAATGTGCCATCTCCGAGCTTTTGTGAAATCACATACGGCCCTTCCCAATCTGGCTTCATGTGCGAAGGGACCGGATAAACTCTCTTGAGCACGAGATCGCCGGGTTCAAAGGTTCGCGGTCGGACCTTGGCATTGTATATTCGAGCGACTCGACCCCGATATGCGGCTGCTCTCAAATCAGCTTCTTCACGCTTCTCATCAAGTAGATCTAGAGATTCAACAAGTAATATGGCATTCGTTTTCGGATCATAATTTGTCACACGATGAGAGTGAACTTCCAATTCGACTGGAATAACGGCTTCAGAGCCATAGGATAGAGAAAATGGAGTGTGTCCGGTTGTAGTCTTGTGAGTCGTTCGGTAAGCCCATAGAGCCATAGGCAATTCATCAACCCACTTGCCCCCGGCTTTTTCCAGTCGTTTCTTCAAAATAGACTTGGTAACCTTATTGACGGTTTCAACTTGACCATTCGCTTGAGGGTGTGCTACTGCAGAGAATTTCTTGTGGATGTGAAATCGTTGACAGAAGTTCTTGAATTCAACGCTGTCGAATTGGTCTCCATTATTGGTGATAATAGTATGCGGGAGACCAAACCGGCAGATGATGTTGCGTACCACGAAGTTGATTACTTTCTTTGTCGTAATTGTTGTAAGAGGTTCAGCTTCAGCCCATTTGGTGAAGTAATCAACTGCGACGATGGCGTACTTCGCGCCACCTTTAGCTAAAGGCAATGCACCAATTATATCAACTCCCCATATTGCAAATGGCCACGGGCTGACCATTTGGGTTATCTCAGTAGGTGGAGCTCTGGAAATTCGAGCGTGTTTTTGGCATTTATCACACTTTTTGGCATAGTCCATAGCATCGCGATTTACGGTAGGCCAATAATATCTATATCGGAGTATTTTCTTGGCAAGTGCTTGCCCCCCTGTGTGATCGCCACATTCTCCTTCGTGCACATCGTGTAACACTCGTTTGACTTCGTCGTGTGCGATACACCGGAGAAGAGGAACAGAATATCCCCTTCGATACATAACTCCATTCTGAATGACAAATCGTGAAGCTTTTCGAAGAATTTATCTTTTCTCACTTCGTCGTTCAGGTAATATGCCATGCTCAATGTAGTCTTGGTAGGGGTCATCCATGATTCCCTGCGGGGAGTAGCTTCAAATGTGAATTCATTCTCTGCTCGATCAATGCTTGGAGAGGATAAAGTTTCGACAGGAACGAGTCCCAAGTGTTGAGCTTCGCCTGTGCTTGCCAACTTTGTCAACGAATCGGCTTTCTGATTGTGCTCTCGGGGTACGTAGAAAGTGGTATAATAATCGAACTGATCAAGCACTTCCCGGACTCGAGCCAGATAAGCGGCTAGTCTTCGATCTTTGGCCTGGTATTCACCCCGAACTTGGCATACTACCAACCGGGAATCACAGTAAATTTCCACAGCGATAATTCTTAGGTCACGCGCTAACTTCAACCCAGTAAGCAAAGCTTCATATTCGGCTTCATTGTTGGTTGCAAGGGAATCAAACTTCAAAGCGTAGCATATGGATCGACCCTCAGGGGTTCCAAGCACTATCCCTGCGCTGGAGCACCGATCGTTGGATGCACCATCAGTATATAGCTTCCATATTTATTCGGGGGATTTACTAGTTTCAGGTAAGTCTTCAGGAGTAGTGAATTCGGCAATGAAATCCGCTAGGACTTGACCGTGTATGGCTCGTCTCGGAGTATATGTGATGTCGAATTGACTCAGTTTGATGTTCCATTTTAGTAACCTACCAGACGTCCCAGGTCGTGTGAGGACTTGTCGTAACGGCTGATCGGTGTACACGGTGATGGGATGAGCCTGAAAATATGGACGGAGCTTCCTTGAGGCGATGACTAGGCAGTATGCCAATTTTCCTAACCTTGGATAATTTCTCTCGGCTCCGATTAATCGTTTACTAACATAGTAGACCGGTCTCTGCACTCGGTCTTCCTCCCGAGCTAATGCAGCGCTGATGGCGTTTTTAGATACTGCCAGATAGAGGTATAACTGTTCATGATCAATAGGTTTTGAAAGAATCGGCGGTGTGGAAAGATGCTGAATTAGTGATTGAAATGCGCCCTCACATTCTGTAGTCCATTCGAAGTTTCGTTTCCCTTTTCGGATCAGGTCGAAGAAGGGTATGCATTTGTCAGTTGATTTTGAGATGAACCTGCTCAGTGCTGCAACCTTTGCATTAAGGCTCTGAACCTGTTTTATGGTCCTTGGAGTTTGAAGATTCCTGATCGCCCAAATCTTTTCGGGGTTGGCCTCTATTCCTCGGGCGTTGACGATGAACCCAAGGAACTTTCCGGATGCGACTCCAAAATGACATTTTAGCGGATTAAGCTTCATTCCGTATCTCCGGAGGACATTGAACATTGACTCTGAGCCTTTGATGTGATCAGTGGAGTATCGCGATTTTACCAACATGTCATCTACATAAACTTCCATAGTCTTTCCGATCTGGTCAGCAAACATTCGGTTGACTAAGCGTTGGTAAGTCGCTCTGGCATTCTTTAACCCAAAAGGCATGACCTTGTAGCAGTATAGTCCCAGGTCAGTTACGAAGCTCGTATGTTCTTGATCAGGCACATGCATGGGTATCTGATTGTAACCAGAATAAGCGTCCATGAAAGATAGTAATTCGTGCCCGGCCGTTGAGTCCACAAGTTGATCGATTCGAGGAAGTGGAAAGCTATCTTTTGGACAAGCCTTATTTAGGTCAGAGTAATCGATGTACGTTCTCCATTTTCCATTCGGTTTTCGGACTAGTACAGGGTTGGATACCCACTCCGGGTACAAAGCATCCCGGATAAACCCATTCGCTCTTAGCTTATCAACTTCTTCTTTGAGGGCGGCAGATCTCTTTGGATCCATACCGCGTCTTTTTTGTTTGACCGGGATATACCGTGGGTCAATATTCAAGGTGTGGCTCGCGATATCCGGCGAGATTCCACACATATCACAGTGCGTCCAAGCGAATACGTCTAGATTTGCTTGGAGAAATTCGACCAATTCCCGTTGCACTTGTGGGTTTAGTTGAGACCCAATTTTTAACATTTTTGAATCATCATCATCATTAACTGGAATGTCAATTGTCAGCTCGGCGGGGGAAGCTTGACTTTCTTTAGATTCATCATTACCTTCAGTGTCTCTGGGGTCTAGATCCTTCTGGAATTGGTCGTGATGCCCGGCCCGAGGCCCAGACACTAATTGTCAATCATCGGCGAAACGGACGCAGAGAGATTCCTCCACGCCCTTTCCTTTCTCCTTTCTCTGTGCTTCTCGCAGTTCGGCAACATAGCAGGCTCTCCCAGCAGCCTGATCTCCCTGAATGGCCCCAATCCCACAATCAGTGGGAAATTTCAAATTTAAACACCACGGGGCAATCGCTGCCCTGAATTCGGCAAGGGCCGGTCGGCCCAAAAAAGCATTGTATGGAGAGTGGATATCTAGGACAATAAATTGTAACATTCGGACTCTTCAGCGTTCTCCAACTCCTAACTCCACTGGCAACTCCACCACTCCAGTGGGTATATTAGCACTTCCATCGAAGCCATGGATTCTAGATTGACAAGGCTTTAAATCTTTGGCTTCCATCTTCATTTGATCATATGCTCTCTTAAATAAGATATTCACTGAACTCCCACTGTCCACCAAAATCCTCTTCATCCAAGCAGGACCAACCACGGCAGATATGACTAGTGGGTCTATAGTTGGGGCTTCGACCTTATCAGCATCTCGGTTTATAAATACGATGTCATCTTCCATCGTCCTCTGTTGTTTGGCCGGAGCCCCTTCATCAAGTGTACTGCAACTCTCGAAACTCACATGCCTGGTCGAATTGGCGTATGATTCCATTTCCCTCCAGCTTCGATCTGCTGGATGAGGACCACCACTAATTGTATTTATGACCAATCTCCCGCCTGTACGAGCGGGCTCCTCCTGTCTCTCTTGGTTTTGTGCACGTTTTTGGTTTGACGGGACCACAACACCACCCTGCGGTGCCCGCACAAATTGATCTAACTTCCTTTCCCTGATCAATTTTTCAATAAGATCTTGCAAATGCCTGCAATCATTGGTATTGTGTCCGTAACTTTCGTGGAATCTACAGAACTTCCCCGTTTGAATCTGTCTCTCCGACGACGGCTTCAGAGTCGGCTTCTTATACTGCATCGCATTACAAGTTTGTAGATACACATTTTCCAGTGACATATTCAGTGGTGTATAGCTTTCAAACATTTGCGCCCTACGCCGCGGGCCACGATTCTGATCTTGCTTCTTATTTCTATTATCGCCGTTCCTCGGCTGGGTTTGCTTATTTTGAATATTCAATTGTACTTTTCCAGAGCTCTCCCCTGACTGTTTAACTGCCACATTACTTTGAATCCCTTCATTGCTGGGTCTCACATCATCCTGCTTCCTAGATTGTTTCGCATTCTCATGCCTTAAGAATTGGGCGGCTTTGGAGTAGAAACGATCCAACGATGCGGGAGGTTTCCTAGCTAGCCAATTTCCAAATTCAGAGTCGGGGTCAATCCCCTTAGTCAAGGCCATCAAGATGGAATTATCATTGGGGTTAGTGATTTATGCACAAGCGGCATTGAATCTTTCCAAATATCGTCCGAGTGTCTCTCCTGGAGCTTGAGTGACACTAGATAAAGTCTTTACGTCTTTAGGTCTGGCAATGTGCATACGGAACTGTTCAACAAATTTAGTAGCCAATTGGTCAAATGAAGAGATAGATCGTGGTGGTAATCGTGTAAACCATATCGTCGCAATTCCCCCTAAAGAAATGGGAAAACTACGGCATTTTACTGCATCATTAGCTCTTGCAGCAGTCATCGACCATTCGTATTTCAGAATATGTTGGTTAGGGTCGGAACTTCCTTCATACATAAGGAGGGCCGACATCCTGAATCGCCGAGGAGATTCAGCATATAATATGTCATCAGTGAACGGAGTATGACTTCGGGAGATTCCCCAATCGTCGTTTGTTAAGCCCTGACTTTCGTGGATCATTTGGCGTACCATAGCTGAGAGGTCAGGTGTTGCTATATTCAGAGGGTGGCGATCCAAAGTGTGGTCGGGTTCCATAGTGCGAGGTAGGATCGGACGCTGTCGATGATCCGTATCTCGCCTCGTTGGCTCGATGTCTTCTGGGACATATGGTCCCGGAGTATGTTCCTTCTGGTGGTAGTTCTGATTGGAGTGATTTCGGGTATCAACTCCTATGTCAACTGCAGTGGCGGTGGCTTGGTTATCCGTAGCATGTTGTGGAACAGTGCCTCCTTGTGAGGAGGGTCCTGTATGAAAACTGGCAGAAGGGCCAACTCTTATCTGCCCAACAGTTAACGCTTGCGGGTGACCAGCAGCATGCGCATGACTTCCGTCTAGCCTGGGACGAGTAGATCTGCCGCTGTAATCAGACGAGGCAGAGCTTTCAGTGGAGGAATGAGGGGCGTGGTCCCTTCTGGATCTTCTACGCCTTTGGCAGTTTAGTTCATTAGTCAACTCAACATTGGCACGTAGTTGTTCAGCCAGTTGTTGTCGACTTTGGGTTAGTTCCTGAAGTAATGTTTGGAACTCTTGTCGAATGATCGGACCTGATGGATCTGAATGCCCGGTATCATCTTGATTGGGTGGAGGTAGTTGCGGGGGATTTTGTCTATCTCGGCCTTCTTGGCCAACGGCGGTAGAAGTGGTTCTCGTGCTAACCATCTTGAGGTGTAGAATCCTTTCCTAGATTTTGGTAAATCTGAATAGTATGAAAGGAGTCTGAAATTGAAGTCTGGATCTCTCTTTTAGATTTATGCAATCCGATATCGATGACAGATCCAATGAGCAGGAGAAAACCTAAGTTCAATTCTCAGTGAAAGCACCAAAGTGTTTGCACCAAAATTGGGCAACACCCTTTGGAAGTTTTTGAAGAGATAATAAATGAAGAAACTAAATTGAAAATGAGGATTATCTAACAAAAACTCCAAATCACAGAAAAGTAAATTGCACGGAAGACAGTAATTTAGAGTGGTTCGGCGTTTTGCCTACGTCCACTATGAAGTTTTATCACTTTATTGCTTAATACTTGAAGATTACAAGTGTTTTAGAGCGAAGTACAGCAGATAATAGGCTTAAATTCGAAATCAGCAACAGTGAAAACGATATGGAGTGATTCTGGCAGCGTCCGGGCGTGCTTTTTCTCTAGAAATTCTCCGGTCCCCTTTCTGAATGTCCAGGGGCTCTATTTATAGGTGTAGAAGGCTGATATTTCGCCTAAAATCCGGGGAGACCGCTTCTGGCATGTGAGGGGGGCCCACATGCCCGGCCTCAGGAAATCCGGGCCCACTTTAGGATCGATTCGAACTCTAGTTCGAGTCGATCAAAAAAGTGTCCAATCGAGGTGGAATTTGGTGTGGACATTCTTCAGCATGCATGCAAGCTCCTGTGAAAATTTCATAGCATTTGGACTTGTAGATCTCGAGTTATGATCGATTCAAGATTGCATTTTCGGTTATCTTGCTTGGTTCGAATCGATCTCCATCGAATCGATAGGGTCAAATCGATGGCTGGTGCATGTGAACGATGATGTGGTGCGCGCTCTTCTCGGGTCGATCCATCTTTTTCTCCGAGTTTACTGGGTCGCCTCCATGGTCTTAGCCGCCTTGACTTAGTGGATTCGAGGTAGTGGGTTTGAAGATGTGTTCCTTCGAATCGATCGAATGGATGTTCCTTCGTATCGATCAGGGTATACGATAGTTGATCGATACGAAGGCTTCCCAACTGAATGGTTTCGAGGCAAGTCATGGGATGGAGTCGAAGTGAGGTTACAGGATGGATTCGAAGTAAGGTTACAGGATGGAGTCAAAGTGAGGTTACGGGATGGATTCGAAGTGAGGTTACAGGATGGAGTTGTAGTGAATCATCTACATGGATTCAAAGTACTCTGCCCTACTGGATTCGAAGGTCTTCATCCTGAAGGATACGAATCAGTTTGACGCGAGGTTAATTCGCTTCTGATCGATGCGAACGCAAATGGACACGAAGCAACCTGACGGATACGAACCATCGAGCCCAGATGGATACGAAGTGGAGCGACTTGGTCGACTCGAAGTACTTCAAGCTGATGGATACGAAGTGGAATGATTCCATGGATTCGAAGCACTACAACTTGATGGATGCAGAGTGGCTTCAGCTGGATGGATACGAACAGAATCCCTGTCTATGGATTCGAACTAGGGTGTAACCTATGGATTCGAACAAGGGCTATTTTCTCTATCTTGAATCGATCATAGCTTGAGCATACGAACTCGGATTGACTTGAGATTTGAGATGCTGACTTTTACGATCTTTCTCGGCATGTCCCATCAATTGTAGCTTAATCTGGACTTGGACAAAATCCAGCGATATCCATAGTGAAGCATAGTATGACCAATCTTTGAGACGAACTGTCCTATGTTTTCAATCGATCTTTTGGTATCACGGCTTTGCCAAAAAGCGGGATAACACAGTAGGTCAAACATTAAAGTAGAAAAAATTAACTTTTGCGAAAATATAAACTTTCCAGATCCAGATCTAAGCATACAGTCAATAGAACAATATTGCTAATCATGATTACTATAGAAACTTAAATAATTTGAATATTAAACCGAATCATATTAACACTAATAATCATTGTCATCATCATAGTAAAATTACAAACATCACATCATATATCTATGCTAGTTTCATTTTATATGTTGATGGATAATCATGAATTCTAAAACCATGCTTTGATACCACATGTAATATATATATATATATATTTCGAATAACATAAACCCTAAGATCTAGAATTACATGATTATCACATATGTAATGAATCAATAAAACATACCTCCACACATCTCATATATGAATCAACAATGGTTGTTGTCGAAAGCTGTTTCAATGGATAAAGGAAATGGTTTCTCTCTCTATTCCTATATCTTTCTTTATGTGTTTTTTCTATATCCTTTGTGATGGGCAAAAGTTAATATTTATAAGTAGAGAGAGGACCAAATTTCCGGATTTGTAGACTTAGTCTTGATCGTCCATCAAGATCAAGATGAGAGAAATTAACGCTCTAGATTATAACTGTTTTATTGATTAGCATATTAATATGAAAACCCTTTAGATTCTATCGACCACAAAATGAATAAGGAAACGTTTGAGGAAGGAAACGGTCAAATTTTCTTACAAAATAAGGAAGGAAAATCCATTAATGTTTTCGTATTAATTTCCGTACAAAACGGTCAAATTTCCTTACACCATGGTCTTAACAATTCACTTGATAGATTATTTAGGATGATTCAGATGATATGATAGGAGTAAGAAGTCTATGATTTTGCATATGTCATAGGTTTAACATGAATTCGACTGTCCTTTTTTATATTATTCATTGCATGTGTTTTTTTCAATTTCTCTCTCAGTTATGTTTTGAATATTCCTCTGTTCTAATCTTAATTTTTCATTTTTTGCATGTTAGTACAATGTATAGTGTATAGTATTCAATCAATATAGGATTAATATATGTTGAGCCTACAGAAATCACTAGGTATATTTACATTACTCTAATTCATTTTTTTTGTAAAAACGTAATCATTTTGTTTATACGAGTACAAATACATGTCCAGGTGAGCCTGCATTTAATCACAACGTGCATGTATTTTTAGTTGTACCCGTGGAAGTAGAATTGATAGTAGCATCCCCGTATTCGAACTCCGCATTCGCAGAAGCTGCAAATTTTTTATTCAAACTGCAATAACTTCTTCATACTAACTCGGAATTTAGGGAGACTTCGACCGACAAATTCCCATCTAAATTACAGACAATTAGGAATACTCGAATACTTCATCTAGTGAACGTATGCCGTAGTTCTCCATGGTGATTAATAATCGTACTTAGAAAATAACAGGATACATCATTGTATTTCAACTCCGCCTAGGCAAAATCCGCTATTTTTTTGTTCATACCGCAATAACTTCTTCATACCAACTCGAAATCGGATGAAACTACGACCGATGAACTCTCATCTAAATTATGAACAATATAGAACACTCAGGGTGCTTTATCTTATGAACGTACATCATAGTTTTCCATGAGTATACATGCACGTCCATGTGGACCTGCAATTAGTCACTTTATATGTCTTAACATTTATTCTATCGTTTTCAAACATGTTATATTTCCTCCGTTATTTGATGACTATTATGCTTATTTCTATTGGCTTACAGGTCAATTATTTTTTCTTTCTTGCTTTAATTCTTTTGTTGTAATTAATGTTTCGTTCACTTTTCTTAATTCTACCTTCATTTGTTAGCTCTATACTCTTAAGGGTAGGCCTAAATTCTTCTCAAGCTCCATCATTTATTTTGTTATTTGAAACTTATCGATCTATATTATCATTTCCAATGAGCAAGTTGTTTCCTTCCCTTTATTGTAACCTATTTGATATTACTATATATTTGTTGGTATTGATTCGGATGATTGCTACTTTTTTGTTTGGTTAAATGTAATCTCTATCTTAATGGAGCTCATGTCGACTATTACATGAATGCGAAGATCGATCAATATGAAAATTTGTTGTCAAAAAGACGATCGTTGAGAAAATGCAATCAAAAAGACATGAATAAACAGAACATGACTCAAAGGTCTGAGTCATGATGACTAACAGATATTCCTAGCCTATTAGATTTAAAATGGTATCAATTTTGCACATGGACCATTATACAAATAAATGAAATGAGCCTCTATGATAACCATTTACAGCATCCACTTTGTACTGGCTTATAATTTAGTTTGGGTCATAATTGTACATAATTGAATGCATTATATCAATTTTCAACACAATTAACACTATCAGAGTATAACTTTGAATATTCTGGATCTTCAATATTACTTGTTATTTTTTGCTGAGACATAACAAGTAAAAGCTCATTTACTAAACTTTTGGCATTAAACAGTTTTTACATAAGCGAATGAATTCAGATTATTAATGCATTCACACATGATTTAGAATCTTAAATCTTAAACTGGATACTAACCTTAATATTACATTTGAATTGCTTTGTTAGAGCTATCACACTGAATATACAAACTGAATGAAGAACCATTTGAGATGCTCTTAACTTTAGCATCATGCAATGTATATTTGCTCTAGCTAAGCCACTAACACAATGCTTCGTATCTAACAATATCATAAAGGAAAACTATTACTACAGGCAAAATACAATCATTATGTTAGCAGAGTAAAAATGAAGTTACTAAAAATTACATATATCAATACATTTTTTATACAAATATGCATCAATAATACAGTATCCCACTGGTTCAGATCCGAAATTTACCTACAATTAACATGGGGACGGATCACTTTTCTAGTACTAATTAAATACATAAACAGAGAAGCAGATGGAAGCAAACACAATGAATGCCAAAATGCAAACACATGTACCACTGCACCAGCTATAAATATGTTTTCTAATGGCATTAGTATGCAAACTGTCACACGTAAGTTTTTTTGTGCATTTACTCCATGATGCTAGTGCATAACAAGCTCGCTCCCGATACTAACAGTTATGAAACTGTGAAAAAAGTTATGAAATTATCCCAGTACTCATGCTCGTAGATAGCTTTTATAAAATGATTTTTAATTCATTAATCTCAATTTAAGGCTGCATAACATAAAGCATCAACCAAAGCTCAGATTGTAGTCAAATATAACGTCATGTGTTTTTGTTTTCTTAGTATGGGCATATTCAAGTTCAGATTTAATACAAAAGTAATAATTTATATCCAGAAGATAAGTATATATGGTTAAATATATACATTGTACCTAGTCCATGTTGAAGCTATCAAGCTTGCTTATATGTTACTGATTATTTTTCTTATTTCCTGTTGAAAACAAAAATAATAAATGGAAATGAACCATTAAATAGCTGTTTAAGTTGATATGCTTAAAACTCATGAAGTGTAACTGACCATGAACACGTAGATCATAGCATATCAATGCATACAAATTAATTAGTGACAATGGTTGTCAATAACAACCTCACATAAAATACTGCAATAAAATTCAAATAAAGAGGAAACGAAATCAAATTTAGTTGGTATCATAAGTTAATCGATCAACTGCATCTTACCTTTATAAAAGACATAGCTAGTTGATGATTTTTCTCTCATCCATTGATGAATCTATCTACAACTAAAATTAATCGCAAAATAAAGAAGCTAGGGATCCAAATGAAACCGAGGGAATATTGTGCATGAAGATACCTGTTAAAGAAGTAAACATTATACACTTTTCTTAATCATGCAAAATTTATTGTAGTAATCATATGAGATAAACCATGCATAACTTACTTCAATAGCCATATGAGATTTATTTTTAAGTTTTAACAACACTGCTTCTTACATATACCCATTATGTCATTTATGTTTATATATGTTAGGCAATCACGAAAAAGTTAAAAAAAAAAAAATTGAAGTGAGAAAAAAAGGGAAACACTATGAATCAACTATCTGGGAGTAAAAGATCACATGATAAAGTTTTCAATGTAGTAAAAAAAAATTAATTTATTTGGTCTTATTTATAAAAAAATTCCAATCTAGTTTATTTGTTGTTAATCCACCAAGAGCCTCAATTTTGTTCATTTAATCAAGTGACATTGCTTATATTTGTCACTGTACCACCATTTCAAATTCAGTTAATCTTAGTAAGAGCACATACTTAAACATGAATTAGAACTAAATACGCATGATAATCAAATCGGTATTATTACTTATCATAGCATTTTAATTAATGCTCAAGTTAAATCGTGACTTATCATAGCATTTAATGAAAAAGAATAAAAAATGAGCTGTAAGTTTAAATTGATTTTGAGTAAGATCGTGTACAAATCAATTTAAATACTGCCAAATTGAACTGTAATTAGTGATTCTCCACCACTTATATGTATATAAATTAAAATGATACCAAATTATACAGATTTTAATTATGCTTAAGGTAAACACTATAAATAAACCCATCAGAATCATTGGTTTCCTTACTCCATAATTAACTAAAATTTTGAATTTCTTAGCAACTAACTAAAAATCAATTGGAAGTCTAGTTGCATAATTATTGGCTTAAAGCTTTATCAAAACATGTTCAAATAACCGATGAGACTTTATCTAACCAAACGTGTTCATTGGTAAGCAAAAGCCAAATTAAACCCATAAATAACATTCATGAATAACACAATAGTTGGGAGTTTAACCAATGGTTTAAACATTAATCAAATTAAAATAGTCATACATCAGTCAAATTTTTTTGAGATATCAAAAACATAAGCAAAATTTCGAAAGAATTGAAGACTACTGGAAATAAATAAAGACTGCACTAAAAATATCTGTATAATCAGTATACAATAGTAAGATTGTAGTTAGTGTATTTGTTGTAACAAATTTTATTTCACGAGTCAGAAAGCAAGTAGAATATCATATTTGAAGCTATAGATTCACAAATCAGATCAAACAGGGATAAACATAATGAGAGTTTAACTGATGATTTCAACAATAATCAAATCAAAATAGTCACAAATCAGTCAAATATTGTTGAGATACTAGAAACATAAGATTTTTGTTGGAAGAAGTGAAGATTGCACTGGAAATAAATGAAGAGTGCACTAAAAATATTTGTATAATCAATATAAGCCAATAAAATCATGTTATTAAAAATAGTCAGTGTGTTTGTTATTAGAAATTTGATTTATGCTTTCATACAAGCAGGTTACATTTACAATATGTTCTTTTCTCTTACCTCATGCTTATCTTTCTAAATAAAGTATTATTTATGCTTACCGAGTACCTCAGATTTGAGAAATGGCATGTGTTCGATCTTAGAAAACAATTATTTACCCACGTGTAGAAAAAATTATGATCAAGGTATATTATCATTTCCCTAACCAATATTAATGTAAAAATAATAGGTACATATTTCCTAATCATAGGTAGAAATCACAGAGTTCCATGGAATTAAATCATCCATATTGGCATTCTAGAATACCCACTTGACTTTGAATTGGTTTATAATGTTGTACAAAGTATAACCATATTACCAAAGAAAATTAATGTAAAAAAATAATACTAAATGCACATATCACTACTTGAGTCATAGGATATGTTAAGTTCATCCCTATTTAATCTACCGCTTCAAGAAGTTTTGCTATTATTAGCGATAAACGTGTCTAAAATTTTCAAAAAAGAGAAAAAGCTAGGGATGTTTAATTCAGAATAGTCGTAAAAATTTTAAAAGTAGATTTTTGTATACCTGGATCTAAGCAGTAAGCAGTGGATAAATGGAGCTCCGTGGTAGAAGAAGGGCTGCAGTTTGGTTCTCTGTTAGTGTTATATTTCAATGAGTTATATTTGACATAATTAAATATGCAATGCATGGGAAAAGAGTTATTCAAAAAGGATTCAATGCAAGTAAATATATATCACTACAACAAATTCAGCTTATCACAACGTTTCTATTTAAAACGTTGCAAAAACATCTTTTACAACGTTTTCCCAAAAAACATTGTAAAAAGCATCTTTTTTACAACATCTTTTCAGAAAAAGTTGTAAAAGATGACATTTTACAACTTTTTTTACCAAAAACGCTGTAAAAAACTACTTTTCTACAACTTTTGTCGTAAACGTTGTCAAAGTTACCATTTAACAATAGTTTAAAAAGTTGAAAAAACATTGTTTCTTACAACTATACATTAATTAACTATAGCTTTTTTAAAATTAGTTTTACTTACAAATTTACGTAACTTTTTTATGAATACGTTTGGTATTACTTGAAATATTTTAATAATTTATAAGTAATAACAAATATTAAAAATCTACTTGAATTATTTATAAATAATAGCTTATAGTCAATAATTTATAAATGAAAACTTAGATGGGTAATTATTTATAATTTACAACCATCGATTATTAATAATTTTTTTTTACTAATTATTATATATAATTAATAGTTATTTTTTATATTTAATAATTTATTATAATTAATCGTTAATAATTAGTAAATTAGAGCTAACATTTCTTAAATACATTCAATAATTAACAAATATAATTATATTTAAGAAGTAACGGGTAATAATTAATTACTAATAAATAAGAAGTAATAATTAATAACTATTATTAAATAATTAATAACTAATGAGTAATCTCCGATGATTAATAATTAATATTTATTATTTAGTATATAATATTTAATGATTAATAAGGCATTTGATCTTAGTTTGCACATGTCTTAGTTCCAGCAAACAATAATAACTAACAATTAATAACATGTACTTAATAATTAGTATTTAGTAATCAATATTCATTTATAATTAAAAATCAATAAGTAACAAATGGTAATTAATAATTAATAATTAACAATTAATAATTAACGCGAATATTTGATAACTTATAATTAATATTTAATAATTAAGAAGTGACAAATTTAGTATATGATTTCCTACTTAATTTTCATTTCCCTCTTACCCCCATTTAGTAATTGATTTCCATCGATCAACGATAAAGTAATCTTTAGTAATTATGAAGTAATATTTAAAATTTAGCACTTAATATTCAATAATTAGAATTGATAATTATATTTAGTATTTCAAAAAAGTTAAAATCTTAAAACTTTCTAAAATCAATTATACAATATTCCTGAAATTTAATAAAACGAAACTTTGAATAAATTTAGAGCTTTATTAACATTCAAAATTTCAAATGTTAAAGATATTCAAAATCTGAAAAAATGTAAGTATTACTTTGCAAATCTCAATACCTAGGTCTAATTTTTTTTCGATGATTAAAATAATCTAAAGACGGGGGAATTAATTTAAATGACAAACATTTGTATATTTTTTGCCTCAAGGACACGACATCAATATTTTTACCACAAGGACAAACATTCTTCTAAAAATTATTCATAAGGACAAACATTTTTCAAAATTTTTCATAATAACAACAAAACTGCTACCGAGCTAAAAACTGATACATAAAAACTGCTACCGATAACTACTAGGGGTTTTTAGGCTCAAGGAAAAAGTTAGAGAAAAATTTAGTCTCAGGGACAAGAAGTTTGTTTTTTAGGTTGAAGGACACTTTTTAGTGTAATTCACAGAATAATAGTTGTAACTATCATTTTCCGTTTACACTAAAAATTGTTCTTCAAACTAAAAAACAAACTTATTGTCCCTGAGATTAATTTTTTTTGCAACTTCGTCCTTGTGCCTGATTACCTGTAACTACAAACTGATACTTAAAAACTGTTATCAATAACTAAAAACTGATACCTACAGAAAGTTGTCTGAAAGGTCTGTCCTTGAGGATAAAAAGCTGTGAAATTTTGTCTTTGACAATAATTTCCTGCTAAAGATATATACAAAAATTCATTTGGCTCCAAAATATAAAAGTTTTGGCTCCAAAATATAAAAGTTTTGGCTCCATACCTAAAAATTTTATTTTGACATAAAAATCCCTCAACAAAATCACCCTTTCTCAAATCTAAGTCCCCCATCTCCTTCCGCTTTAATCCCTCATCCGTGCCCACATGCGTTCCATCCTCGTCTCCTCCAAATACTCCTATCGCGCATCCCACCCTATAACCACACCTTCCCTTTTGTCCTCAAGTCGTGCGCCTTTACCTTCGCCTTTTCCGAAGGGCCCTAACTGTACTCCCACATCTTCAAACTCGGCCTCTCCACCGACCTCTTCATCCCCAATAGCCCCATTCATTTCTACTCCTCCTGTAATTGCTTGACTGAAGCTAATTCATCTTCGACGAGATCGAAAGAAAGAACCAAGTGTCGTGGAATGCGATCGTGGATTCCAACAGCACATAATGATGATGTCGGACCAAAAGCCCGATGTCTACACACTGTAGAGCGCTTTATGCGCGTGCGCGGGCTTGGGCCCATCTTCCTCAATATATGGACCCATGCCTTCATTTTGAGTAGATGCGATCTTTGTATTTCCCGAGCATGGCAAGGCAATCGTTCGACAAAATGTCTTCCCGAAGTTGTGAGTTAAAAATGTCCGCTTCTAGTTTCTTTTGCTTACTTGTTCAATTACTGTGAATATTTTTGTTTATGTGTACACCATCTGTATTTGGGCTATTAGCAGGAGCAGTTATTCTTATATTAATGCCTTGAAAATTTATATATCCAACCAAAGCAATGTGAAAGAATTTGTTGTTCACTGACTTTATCCCCTTCACTGTTGTATTTGTAGCCATCCTGAACTTCACCGACTTTATCCCCTTCATTATTGCATTATTAAGGATGATCAATGGATCACTGATTTTTGTCTAATGATTATTTGGTTCTTGAATTTCATTGAAGAGCTCATTTACGAAGATGCCATCATGGTAAAAATTTACGGCTTGGTACAAACATGGGTCAATGTTGCGACATGAAGTGAACATGACGGTCTAGTAGTGGAAATTAAGAGAAAAAAGTTAGGATTTTGAAGTAGGAATGTTTGAATATACAAGAAAATAGATTAAGGTAGAACTAGTTTTAGAAGAAACATGGAGATGGAAAGAAATATTTTAGGACAACATATGGGAGAGCTCCTTAATAATATTCTATTTTATGTTTAGTTATACTGAATACGTAAAAGGACCAAATGATAAG
Source organism: Allium cepa (assembly GCA_030765085.1). NCBI lineage: Eukaryota > Viridiplantae > Streptophyta > Magnoliopsida > Asparagales > Amaryllidaceae > Allium > Allium cepa. The sequence goes on along the minus strand of CM060935.1, from coordinate 821,607,650 downwards.
GAGGAACTAGGTCTAAAGTGGATCGAAGATGAAGGTGGAACACGGTTATTTATATAATTAAAAGCATACACAAATAACTCCAATAGTTTTAGAACAAATCAAGTTGGATCATTGCACTTATTTATGTAAAAGTCATTGGAAGGTTCATATGAATGATTTCAATAGTTCCACTAGTGACTTAGAAGAACAAACCAACTATGAACATCTGTTCATTAATCTAAATCATTATTTTCTTTTTCTTTAAACAATTAAAACCTTAGACAACAAGAGTGGAAAATGACATTTTTGGAATTCAAACGCAACATACAAAATGAACATATGGCCCTACAAGATAGATAAGTTTATAAATTTTTATCCCACTCTCGCAACTAGATTATGTAATACTTAGCTGCTGTTTGGTTTGTAAGCTTTTTGTTCATGGGAAGAAGAAGCCATGTCCTTGTATTTACCTATGATGAGGCTGGTGTTCAATGTATCCTTGCATTTTAAATTTCTTGTTTTTTTGGAAACGTTTGTAAAATATTTTCATCCTCTTTTTTATACAAAGCAGGTGAAGCGTTTGGGTTGATTCAATCAGTCACAAATAAAAGGGAAATGACTTAAGGTTGTAGACCAAAATCTGTCTTCCAAGTCTTAACCAAAATCCATACTGCACGGTTTCTATACTAATAAGTTACTATTATGTATAACTTTCTATACTATTAAACTTTTACATTTTTCCATTAGATATTTGATCATTAACATATTTTTGCCATCACAAACCAAAATCCTGGTTTTGTCACTAGTCACATTACCAATGCATGATCATAATTATAGTTTAGCAGGCAGATGGTTTTGAGATCATAATCTAGGTATATTGCGAGTTTATAAATTGTTGTAGGTTTTCTTGAAAAAGATAGTGTGTATAATTCAGTTGGATCATCACATTCACACGTGATTCTGTTCTATTTGAATGCTCAGGTTAGTAAAATTTGGCTGATATCGTTGTTTGTTGCAGAATATCATGAAGGATCCACATATATTTAACAACAGATGATTTCATATACCAAGGTAAAGCAATTGAAGATTTGTTTATTGTAGGGAATAGCACATCGCCCGTGACTGATACATACATTTTGTAGTCGATCTACCCATCCAAGCTCGAACCAGTCATCGCCACTTACGTATTGATTTAGGTTTATTGTGGCCTTCACGTATCCTTGCATAGCTATATCAGTTCGTATATGTTCTCCTTTCAAGTACTAGCAATTTGAAGTTCACAAAAACTAGAACAAAAATAAAAGTTTATGTGAACTGATTCGCTTGGTTTTGCAAGTTAACTAAGACCATTTCATTTTTGACTTCCGTTTTGATTTTTTTAAATAGCGCATACGATCAAATATTAATTTTGTATTTCAAATCAAATGAGACTTAACAAAGGTAACTTCAAAATTTCAAATTTATAAACTCTTTTTTTTAGTAAGTAATGGCACATTGCAGGTAAACATATCTCCATCTGAACAATAATAGCTTTTACATTTTTGCAGGGTCCTAAAAATTTAGTAGGGCCTGCAAGGTAATTTGCTTTAGGAATCACCAGTTTGGTAACACCTCTTGACGAACGATCTGCTTTCCATGCTGATTTGAATGCTTGAGTCAGTAATTTAATTAGTTAATACACAAATAAATATGAAGGCATTATTTTTCCAAACCTAATGGAATTTAAGGTTGGGAAATTCTCTCATTGTTAGTGATACTGTTTTACAGATTTTCTTGTGGACAATATAGTAATTCAAGAACTGTAATATCACTATAAGAACTCTAATATCACTATAATTTTCTTTGTTTATAATAACTAGATCAGAGATTGCATGGAAAAATGCAAACTATTCCCAGATACTGAAGTATCTTCGAGAAGAGTTTGAACTCACTCGGCGCTTTAGGAGCCTTGGTTTTAAATTGAAATTCATAAAGGTAAAATCTTCTTATCATTTTGCCTTTAACTTGGTTACATTTTAGCAATGCACGGTAGTCCAATTAGAATTTTGTTACAGTTGTTAAGAAACATTGTTTTTTGTGCCTTGCTTAATTCCAACCCATTGATCTCAACCATAAATTTCTTTTATTGTTCTTGCGAATATTAAATGTATTGGAGTGAATCCTTGATTACTGATGCTTGTCCATCTAAACCCAAATCATAATGTTTAACCACTATTATTAGTTAACTCGTTAATACACAATGTGTTCTAATTTATGCACTGTTGTAATTTATGCACCGTTACTTATGCAAGCAATTGGCAAAGGTGGAAAAAAATAAATCAAAAGCTAGCAATGTCCTAGATTTAGCCCGATTATTATTTGAGCAATTTGTAATGTTTTTCAATATTTAGATTGTAATATTTTTATGTTGTGTACGTTGAAATTGTGTTTTTTGTGGGTTTTGTGATGGATTTAGAATTTTGATATGAATGCTTCTTTGAAATTAATATAAGTATTATTTGTGTTAATAAATTGTTGACTTATTTTTAATGGAAACAATTTGGATGTGTTATTGAAATTCATGTATTGACATTTGCAATTTACTGTATTTAGGTGATAATAATCCAAAATGTCCATGTATTTTTTAAAAGTAAGCAATATAACGCAACATTTTAAAAAAATTGTAGAAAAGTATACCGCAACGTTTGTAAAATGTTGTCAGAAAGTATACCACAACGTTTGTAAAATCTTGTGAAAAAATGTACTGCAACGTTTGCAAAATGTTGTGAAAAAATGTATTGCAACATCCAGAGCAGTTGTAATTAGGCCTGTCAATGAATACCCGAAATATCCGAAATCCGTCCGCATCCGTATCCGAAAAGCGGATAATTATCCGATATCTGAAAAGCGGATGCGGATATCCGATATCCGAAACATATTTCGGATACGGATACGGATATGGCTATATCCGTATCCAATAAATATCCGTCCGGTTCGAAGTTATTTTATTATTATTTTAATATGTTATTTTATATCCATAATAAATATCCATCCATCCAATTCCTTTCCATTTAAATTTCCAAATAAACAAGCCTGATTGTATTTTGGCCCATAACTATACCACATACCATACCGTATTAAAACAAAACCCTAACAGCTAAAAGCCAGTATACAACCGCATTTCCATTTTGAAGTAATTCACTCGCGATTCCACACAGTCGACAATCGACATTGCCTTCATCGCCGCGCCGCTCCGTTGCTCCTCATCGCGCCGCTTCACTGCTCCTCATCGCGCCGCTGCTCTCGAACTCGACAATGCTCCTCATCGTGCCATTGCTCTCGAACTCGCGACTCCACTCGAAGCCCTAGTTTCGACGCTGAAGCAGCTGGAAGCTCTAACTGAGATCTAACCGTTGAACCAAACACAAAATCGCAATTTTCAACCACATCGAGCTGTGCTATTCACTATTTAGGAGAAAGTAAAACAGATGATGTTGGTTCTTTCTTCCATCGCGATAACTTTTAGCCCAAAACCGCGGAACCCTAGATTATAAACTTTCCAATCAATGGCCAGCCACTCATCAGCAAATGCGACCGAGAGATCCAATGTCAGAAAACATGCTTGCTACCACTTACAGCCTACAGGTTTCGAATATTAAATTTAAAATATTTTTATGAAGTTATTTATTTTTTAGCTGTGCCTTGTTGTGCATTTGGGTTTACTCTTGCTGTTTACTTTGATTTTGAGTTTACTTACTATGTTGTGTTTAATGATATACATTAATAAATTATTTCTTACACATAATTGTAAACTTCATGTTGCGAAAGAATATCGTGTTTGATGCTCAACTGAAGGTGAAACTTTTATTACTTGTACAATTGCGTTTGTTAGTTTTGTTTAATTACTCAATTATGCATTACATTTTGAAGTTTGAATGCGAATATTTTCGGATATTTCAATATCCGGAAATATCCGTATTCGTTAAGCTGGATACGGATATTTTCGGTCCGCGGATACGGATACGGATATTATTTAATAGATATTCGCGGATATTGGATACGGATTCGGATACGGATTTTTATTTTCGGATACGGATACGGATACAACACTATCCATATTCGATTGCATCCGTTTACAGGTCTAGTTGTAATAAGGCTTATTACAACCTTTTTTGCAACATCTAAAAAAACATTGTAAAAGAAGTAGACCCTGTTACAACTGTGGCTAAGATTACGTTTAGTAAAACATTGTAGAGTACCTATTACAACTTTTTTTAGAGTTGTAAAAGATGTTTTTTATTGTACTGTATGTAATTACGAATTGTGTAACAGTTTATTTTTGTTATTCTATTAATCCTCATATAGCAGCAGAATTATGGATTCATAATTACATGTTTCTTACACTTATATAAAACCATAACTCATTATAACATGGATAGAATTAGACTATTAATTTAAAAGAACAAACTCCATGATTGCCGAGCGTACAATAAAAAGAGTATAAAACACTAACGATAAATGAGCAGCTGATCATAATGAGATCAAATTACTTAACCAACCTTACTTGTAAATTTAACTTGCTAGTTCAATTAGCTTATGCTATTTGGATATGTATCTAAAGTAGCTGAACATTCAAGTTAGTTTATGTTATTTGCATATGTGGTTTAGGGTCAGTGGTAGATATTAAATTAATTAACCAACCTTACATGTAAATTTACTTTCTAGCTCTAGTTAGCTTATGCTATTTGCATATGTTATCTAAAGTAACTAAATATTCAAGTTAGTTTATGTTATTTGTGTATGAGACTCATGGTCAGTTGATCATAAAGAGATCAAATTAGTTAACTAACCTTACTTGTAAATTTAACTTTCTAGTTCCAGTAAGCTTATGCTATTTGCATATGTAATGTATCTAAAGTAACTAAAATATGTAATTTATGAATAGGTTAATTTATAAATTAGCAACAATTTGTTAGGTTCATTACAAAACATATATTTTTCAGTGAAGAAAAACGATAGTAGATAGAAATCAAAATCACTACTGTCTTAAATTGCCAGAGTTATGATCAAAAAACAATCACAAAAATTATAAGGGTAAATTTTGTATACCTAAACCCTAGCAGTAAAAGCACGTAGATGGAGCACTGCAGTAGAAGAAGGGGCTGTGGGTTGGAGTGAGTAGACAGGATGATGGCGGTGATGCTTGTAGTCGATCTAGACGATGGAGGATTCGTGGGTAGCGTGGATTCAACAGTGGATAAACGGAGCACTATGGTAGAAGAAGGGACAGCGGTTTGTCTTGAGTAGACAAGATGATGGCGGCGATTTTTCCAGTTCATCCAGATGAAGGAGGATCATCGAGGAGCGTGGATTCGATGAAGGGTTTGAGAACGATTAGGGGTGGAGGGAGGGCAGAGGGATGATGGCATAGGTTGGATCTAATAAGGAAATAGTTTTTGATTCAAGGTTAGGTGAGAACCAGTGAAAAGAGTAGTTTAGACGAAATGGTATTTTTGGTATTTCAAAAGGACACCGTGTAATTAGTTAATGGAATTCTCTTTACTAGCAGTAAAGTTAGTTTTATTTTAAAATTTCATTTGTTTTGTGATTTTGTATGTTATCTTATTTAGGTTTTGATGAAAGGATCTTAGAACGCATCAATTAATCTTAGATTCGAATTAAATTTTGGTAGTTTATGATTCAATATAGTTAACTTTATGATTGACATATATTTGGTTCTTCCCTTCATTTCATCCGATTATGAATTGTAAAATAGTAAAAGCTCAATAGGAGCTTGCTAAATGTTATTATAAGGATCATATGAATCTTAACCCATATAAGTTCACATGTTTTATATGTATTGTGTTCATTAACTAGCAGATTTTATTATAGATAGGAGATAAGTCTTCAGAAGTGCTATGAAACAAATAACCAAACCAATGGTACTAATTCATACCAATTTCAAGTCTTATATTTGGTCGTATATTTAATTTTGCCTTTGTTTCCTTCTATAAAGGAATTTAACCGTTCAACAATTTTTTACAAGGTTAATAAAACCTCATACCAGACATAATGATTCTTATTTTTTTTTGCTAGCTTATATGTTTTTCTTTTTTCTTTTGAGTTGTAGAACCTCTAAGTTAATAGAAGCAACATTAATAAGCATCAAGTGTTCATATATCTTGATGCAGTAAAGATTTCCATCTGCACTAGACCTTGATTCTAATGACTTCCCGGTGTTGACATGGTTTTCCTTTTGGTTTTTATTATTATTTACTAAATCATCGAAGAAGGTAAATGCAGCTATAACATTGTTTTCAGTGTCATTTGATTTGGAAGAAGTTGCTTTCCCTGTTTCAACTTCTGAAATGTTGAATTTTATCGAAGAAAGGTACATCATATTTTTGGTAGTAATGCAGCTCGGATTATAATGTTTTCACACTATTAAAAATAGTGTTCTGTATAAAAAAAAATCTGAAGTCAATATTATGCGCAACACAATTTCGGTTTGAAAATATATCCTATAACAACATTCTATTCTAAACTGACTTAGTATGTTTTGTACATTATGTATTTCAGGCTTGCTGCATTAATAACTGCAAGATAAGCATAACTTAGTGTAACTAGGTGTACTTTACCTATTTTTCAAAATATAAAAATACTTGCATAGCTTATAATGACATGCATGTCATATAAATGCAGCTCTTTCCTTCAGATTCATAACCACAACTATTGAGGATGATAATTTCAGATGAGCGTTCCAATGGGTTTTCTTTTACAAGTTGCTTTGCAATTTCAAGTAATAGATTGTTAATAACTATATAATATATCCAGCTTAGCTAATATATCTAATATTACTTACTCTATAGTAGAATAGAGATTGTCCAGTATTACTCACTCTATATACAGTAATATATCGGTTTTTGCTGTCCTAACTCAACTCCAAAGTCTTAACCAACTGAATTACGTACAAAGCAAAAAAGGAAATGATGAATTATTTTAATTTACCAGTATCTAAGGGATAAAGAATTATTGTACACACGAATTGACAGTGATCTTGCTATCTTATCGAATTAAATGCCCAGTAAGTAGTACAACCATTAATTAGTTATGTTAGTCATCGGACATTTTAGTATCCATTAATCTACAAATCCTTGTTAATGAAAATTTGCACATCATGTAGACTGCCAATCCTATTTTATTTATTTTTTCTTTCACTATTTTACTTTAATATTAGTCAGCTTCTGAAAAAAAATATTATTGTTATACAAATGCACATTCATCTAGGCATCTGTCCTTTCTTTTTTCTCCATGTTCATGTTGTTGTTTGTACTTCTTTTTGTAAGTAAATGTCCATGTTCCTGATTTATTTTGTTCTTTTCTTTGTTCACGTTTTTTATGCGCATGATATGTTTATGTTTCTTATTATGCTATTTTTTCAATGATCTACGATATTCTCAGTCATTAGTTTCACTTTTAAATCCTCTAGAATTACTCACGACAAAGTTTGGGTGAAGAGAGATCAATTTGAAGAAAGGTGCTTATTTATCTTTTTGCAAAGATGTTTATTGATTTACCAACTTTACTAATTGAATCACTTAGATGAGATTTGCTCTTTCTCCTCGTAAAACCGAATGTGTCTGTGATTTTAGTTCAGTGATCGTAAACAATTTTGATGTTATTATCTGAGACCATCAAAATTGATTTAAGCCTTGGGTATTTAGAACCAAATGTGCTTTCTTTCCCACATATCATACTCATATGCAGCATATTTATAAGAATTTTGGAATTAAAAACTTTTATTTGCATTAAAATGCAGAACTATCAGTTAAAGTTAATTTTAGTTTAAATTCTCTGATTATAGAACTTATATGCTCACGTTGCTTTGTAATTGGATTTAGATTTGCAAATATATCTGGGGTATTCTGTTTATTCCTCTCCTCATGATCCTCCGGTTGAAATTGATACCTTAATTCGTTAAAGGAGGAGCTAGACGAGTAAAAAGTGTGGAGGAGGAAGTCATGAAGTCGCGGTGCCTGGGCTTCATGATGATTTCATTCGGTGAAGTGAAGCTAGGGCTTCGTTCGGTAAAGAAAAGAAGCAGAAGTGCCGGACGAGAAATCTCGTCTGATGTTGCTAAGTTTTTCTACCCCATATTTATGGAGCGATAGTGTTTCGTTCGGCATTGAGGAGGAACGGGCGAGATTTCTCATTCGGTGTTGATGGTTCGGTGATTCACTGATTTGGTGAAGGAGAAGTCTGGAGCGGTGAAATAGGGAATACTGATCTCATTCGGTGAAAGCAATTTCCTTTACCGCTTCATGTGATGCCGAACGAAATATCTCTTTCGGTATTTGGGCATGCCGGTCCAAATGATGTGTGCCGAACCAAGTAGCACTGTTCCAGATTTGAGACGTTGAAGGCCGAACCAAATATTTGGTGCCATGTTCGAGCATGCCGGTCCCAATCATACCGTACCAAACCATGTGTGCTGTTTTCCGACCCAAACTTGTCGAAGCAGGACTGCCGAACCAAAACTCAGGGCTGCTATATAGCAACCACCCCTCCTCGTGTCTTCACTCTATAAATAGTGGAGTTTCTGGACAATAATAGTAGCCATTTTAGAGAGCTGAAACTCTACAGAATTTTGTTTGTATTGTCAATTCTTCTTACATAGCCTTCAAAAGTGAATCAATCTTTCGACTCTAATCTTTCGGTGATTAATAAAATCTCCTCTTCCTAAGTGGACGTACAACATCTCGCTGTAGTGGAACCACTGTATATACTGATGTTATTTATTTTTCTGTATTGCATTAATCTGTGACTGTCTGTTCTAGTATTTATCTTTATTTGTTTTTTCTCACTACAATCACGATCTAGTTGTTTTCTGCTACGTTGGGTTTTTTATTTTCTTAAACTGATCATCTGAAAGGATTTTTCTCAACACCTCCTCCATCAAAATGAGATTCGTGTGGTAAATATTTTTTTATTCATATGATGTTTATTTTAGACCTTTTTAGTAGTTTTTGGACTATTTTTTTCTCTTTTTTTCAATTACTTTTTTTAGTTGATTCGCAAACTATGGTTTGTTGATGAAAAAAAACTTACTTGCAATAACCAATTTATGACTAGTAGAATGAGTGAGCTCGACATCTTAACATAGGTATATATTTTTACCTTTTACAATAATTCCTCTGTCTCTCTATGCTATTTTGCAAATCATGGTAAGATTCTTGCGCTGTAGTTATCTTTCTCATGTCAATTTTTTAGATGAAGAAAGTCCGTTTTGCAATTGATATTTATGCTTCTTCATATTTTAGATCTATTGGATAGGTCGTTTGATATGTTTATGGTGTTTACTGCATCGAATCTATCGAATTTATTTAATTTATCTGTTATATATTTAAAAAGTAGTATTTTTGTACGTCTGCGGTTATGGAAGGTGGATGTTCTAGGTGCGATGAGTATGCATAAGTTATAAATTTTATGAAACTGTTTCTGTATTTTTTTAATTATTTTGCCAAAATTTTGATTTGATTGTGTTATTTTTGCTATTTGATAGGGTTTTGAGGTTAAATTTTATTTACAGTTCTTACCCATTTTCGAAGCTAACTAAATTAGGTTGGTAAAACAACGTAGGTATCTTTTATAGATATGAAGCATGCAATTTTATTACTTTGAATAAAGGTTGAACCCAAAATCAAGGCTTCCCGTACGATAGCAGGCTCTGTGTAAATCGATAGTACGTAGTCTTCCTCACATTGCGAAGATGTTATTTCTGAATTCGAACCTAGATGCTCAGATCATTATATGAATGTCCTATCTGTTGCACCAAAGCTCCATCTTAATTTATTAACTTGGATATTAAAAACATATTTTTTTACAACGATATTGCCCAAGACATCTACAGCTCTTCGGCTTGGTTCATGGTTTCATAAACAGGTAGGTCTCGGTTTTTGTTTTTGTTTATTCCTAATTAGAGGGTAATATTCATGTTCAATATAATCCTTTTCTGTTTTGTACAAATTAACCTATCTGCATAAGTTCTGCAAAATCAAAAGTACAAGGATAATGCTTTCCAGTGACTAACTGAATAAGCTATCAGTATTTTGTTAACTTTTGTAACTATTAAAATCATATTTTACATGTTTGTTAAACAAATAATGATCAATAAGGATGGAATTTTTTATTTATTTTTCTTTATATGTTGCCATTGTTCAACTGTTATCTACAAGTCATATCACGGACCAATATATTTCAAAACTCAGATAAAGAGTTTGCTTAAGCATTGATTTGGAATGTACAGCTGCTAACAATAGCTACTACCGATTCTACTAAATTACACATGTGACTAAACCTATATCAAATTTTTGGTAGTCCAATATTTGCTTTAATTTTTCATAGGATAAGCTAGTGTTTTTAGTCTAAATTAAATCATGTAATGTTGTGATTAATTTCATTCTATCTTTGCATATTAAATAAAGTGGTAGATGTAGTGTTGTGCAAGTATGACACCAAATTTAACTGGATAGAAATGCCAAATTTACATATGGAAATCATAACGGTATTCACAGATTTAGTGTACGGTTACTTCAAATATCAATTTATATACACAATTGATCCATATTACGTATTTCTTTTATTTCGTATTTCTGTGATAAATCTTACTCCTATAAGGCAACCGTGACTCCCCCTCTTTTTTATTATGGAAGTACGAGGTATAATAATTTGTAAATTTATTATAAGTCTGTTGGACTTCAATAATTATGTGTAAAAAAATGTTTTCATATTGTGATATATCAATTTATTTTATTGCGCATTTTTCTTACATGATTTCAAGTGCTTGCAACTAATTCAAATTTGGGATAGGACACTTCAGTTATAATTAGTAAGTTATTTGTATTATGTTATTATTATCAGGACGAAAACGGGAAGATTTAATATTTCAAGGTAACGGAACACTCTATTTCAATTGTTAAGCACATTAATATCACATAAATAACTAAAACTGGATACCCTAACAAAATATCAAGGTATGTCAAATACAACAAGCGGATATGTGTTGGGTTGTCTTGCATTGTGTGAGGGTAATCGACGCACATTAAAAAAGAAGAATAGTCTCACATTGTGAAAAATAATGTAGGTGGAGTGGTATATATGTGAGTTTGGTCGCATGTAACAATAAGAGATACCTTTTATTAAAAGGTGTTGGCCAAACTCATATGTTGCCTCCATATAGGGATGTGCGAATCAGATTTCAACATGGTATTGGAGTCGATGTTAATGTCTGGGACAATGGATAATGCACAAGAGATCTGTCAATCGTGGTGGCTAGTAGTGTAGTCTTAAGTAGTCAGACTTAAGACGGAGTTAGATCATTATATGTTGGATCTGGTAGAATGGCAGAGGAAAAAAGTCTTGATATGGTGCAAGCATCGTGTCGGCATTGTGTGTGGGTAATAGACGCTCTCTTATAGGATATGTTATTTCTTTGAGTTTTATTTCTCTGAAATCTGTAGAGAATTTCTTTCTTCCCCTAGTGCTGCAGACGTCCCATCTTGGTATCTAATCCTATAGGAGGGATGACCAAATTAGATACGATCGGTAAGGACTTGAAGATTTCTTATCTATCCCATAGTTTTTCTTATCTGTCGGCATTGTGTGTCGGCATTGTTAAAAGGTGTTGGCCAAACTCATATGTTGTCCCCACGTAGGGATGTGCGGACGATCCTGAAAATTTCAACATGGTATCAGAGTCGATGGTAGCACCTGAGTAATAGACAATGCGCAAGAGATCTGTAAATCGTGATGGTTAGCAGCGTAAGCTTAAGTAGTCAGACTTAAGGTGGAGTTAGATCATGATACGTTGGATCTGGTAGAATGATATGAGACCAGAGTCTTAACATGGTGCAGAAATTGTCTTGGCATAGTGGAAGATGCATGGATGGATGCGAGCCAAGGTGGAGATCTGTTGGGGTGTCTTGCATTGTGTGTGGGTAATAGGCGCACATTAAAAAAGAAGAATAGTCCCACGTTGTGAAAAATAATGGCGGTGGAGTGGTATATATATGAGTTTGGTTGCATGTAATAATAAGCGATTTATTTTGTTAAAAGGTGTTGGCCAAACTCATATATTGCCCCCACACAGGGATGTGCGAACCAGATTTCAACAAAATGTATGCACAATTCTCGTTAAACAAAATACCTTTTCAACGTGAATTTAAATATTAATTTAAAAATCTTACCACTTTTCAGATTTTCAAAATCTTTTTTGTATTCATCAAATTTGAATATTAATTATGTAGTCATGTAGGCAATTTTAAACTCCACTGAGACGCCAACATTATTGTTTAGTTAAGTTCAACTATAGTTGTGAAAAATAATACTATTGTAGTACTTCATTGCCAGTTATAGTAGTTTTACAATAGATTTTTAAATTTGATTCAGAAAGTAGATACAAGAACACATAATAATAACTCTAGGCCTCTTTTGAGTTTCAATTTAAAATTTAGTTGTGTTCCAAAGTTCTGTACGTTTTCGTACTAACATAAATTTATATTGCTCATTTTGGTTTTGTGATTTCTACTTTTAAGATGGTTTGGATGTGGTAGATGATACCATAAAAACAAGCTCACATTGATCGGTATCAAAGAAAAGTACAGCTATGTAAATTTATGTTCATTTCCAAAATGCAAGCAAAAAGAAAATACTTTTTATTTTTTATGCACATCCAACGATATAGTTTTAGGGATTATCTAACGAATGGATTTGGTTTGTTTCCAGGCATTTTTGTAGGAATATCTGTCCATGATCCTTACATTTGTTTCCCATATACTTACCAATATATGCATCTGTCTTTTAAGCTAGAAAATTTTCAAAATTACCTTTTCGTAATTGTTTATATTAAGCTAGAATAACAAGGAACATTAGGAGAAAGGTAACAACTTTTTTATACCGTTCTTTTTATGCGATTAAGGATGTGTTTATAACTGATACACTGATAGAAGGGTCATAGACGAGTATGTACTATTTCTACATTGGTTAAAACCAGTCCTTGTTTTTTTATTGAATAGCACCAAGTCTTCTGTCATACAAATTAACTCATTATTTGTTTCTTGCTTTAATTTAGCATGCATGCATATATTAGTGATACATCCTAAACTTATATTTTTATTGTCTTTTCCACAGTTAAAACGGAATATTTGATTATGAGATTGTGAAGCAGAAGGAGCATTATTGGCTTTATAAAATTGAGAATTAGTTCTAAAATTAGATGGGAAGTAATATATTATGCACGTATTAACAATGGCCTGAACATGGTTTATTTGTTAATCACCATAGATTTTTCTAGTTCTCATTTTCAAATGAATTTATTATTTGTCTTCTTGCTATCAAAACTGAAAATTTAATTTCACATTTCAAGCACATGGTTTCAATCAGTTAATGTTATAATTCATTTTATGTTTCAAACTTAATTTAGTGGCCTTATAGTTTTGTAGTGAAAACTTTGCTCTGCGAAAGTTTTTTTCAATAAATCATTTATTATCCAAATCACAAAGAGATAAATTTGGATAGAAAATAAACGGATGTGAAATCGAAAATCAATACACAAGAGATTCCATCCAACCACCATCTTTATTGATTCATCAAAATTGGTTTACAATTAATCGAACAAAATAAAAGTAAACAAAATACAAATTGAACTAATAAGCAAATTGAGAAAGAGAGTCTTGATCTCTATGGCTAAAATTAATGGAGGAGAAGAACAAAAATGGAAGAAGATAGAATTAGCAAATAGATTTCTACACATTTTATACTTTCTCCTCCAGTCTCTATTTATAACATTAATTGCTTAATATCCAAGTTACTATTAGATGACAAAAAATAAATTGATTAGCCAATTAGAGAGAGAAATAAACATAATCAAATATGTCTATTAATTAGGGAAAACAAAATCTTCTCTTTCTTTCTTTGAATATTTATTTCCTTCTATTTGTGATTTCGTATCACCAAAATTTAACGCTCCATCTTGATGCAAAATCACATATCTTCAACATATCAGGCATACCATCTCTAGATCTATCACAACTTCCTATATCTCAATCATACCAAATTACAAAGCTCTATCACCGTCTACAAGTGATGCATCTTCCGCCATGAGGTGCACCACACCAATCGGTCTCAAAAGCATTTGCAATATCACAAAGATCTCCATATAGTTTTTTGTAGATTTTCCTACTCGACATCCGTCTACCACTCGATCTGAGCTCATTACATGATTACTATCGATCTCTTAAGCTTCATCAACATGAAAACCCTTATCTAAAATATGATCCTCAACACGATCATCATAAGCAGTGAACACATTAGCCACTCCACCTGACTTTGGACCAGGCTCTCCAACTATCACTCGCTTCTCATGGTCGACTATATGACCAACCAAACTATAAAGGTTTCCTTCTTCCAGTACCCCTCTCATTCTTACAAGACCACCATTTTTCACTCTCGAAACTCCACATCGAGTCTCATAAGTGCAACCACTACGATCCAACTAACCGAGAGAAATAATATTTTCTGAACTAGAAGGAACACGCCTCATGCCCGAGACTTCGCTAATCACACCATCATGCATACGAAACCGGATAGATCCAATATCCCAAATTGGTAGCTCTTCTCCATTGGCTGTCCTAAGCATGTTGACATATAAAAAGAGAAACAATTCACATTTCTACAAGATGTGAAAACTAGCTATTGAATCCATCTTCCAAGGCTTCTCTCTTCACTAATGAAGACATCATAAGAAGTATCATTGTCGCTAACTTCAGCTATGGTCGCCCGTGTATCACTATCACTGTCACCATGTATTACCTTCTTTTGATCCCTTTTATATGCTTCACACCTATTATGCATATGACCATTTTTATGACAATAATAATAAATGATGTTTTTTAACGTACCTTTACCATTAGTGACTTTCGTCTTCGGACTTGTATCCTTCTTCGAGTCCTTTGCTACCATAGCCTCATCTTGAACTAATTTCACACATGACCCTTTTCTTCTAAGCTTCTCATTCAAAAGACTACTTCGAACAGTTTCTAGTGGGATGGTTCCAAATTACTCGATGAAACAACCAAAGTTTCCCAACTTTTTGAAAGCAAACTTATCAATAAAGAGCATGTAACTCATCATCAAATTTGACATTCATATTTGCCAATTGATTTATTATATCTTGAAATTCGCTCAAATGCTCTACAATAGACTTATCTCCATCTAATTTCAATTGAACCAACTTTATTAGAAGAAAAGCCTTACTTGTAGCACTCTTCGATTCATGCAAAGATACCAACTTGTCCCACAAAGCCTTCCCGGATTTACAACTATTCACATGATAGAAGACTGAATCATCAAGGTACCGACGAATCAACGCAATTGCCTTCTTATCCTTCTTCTTCCATTTTCCCTCCTCTACATCAGAGGTCTTCTTCCCATCTCCATATCATGAAGATCATTGAGGTACAAAATATCTTCCATCCTAAACTTCCAAATACCCTAATTTTTTACATCCAAAATCGCCATCTTTGAAAAAGAAATCACATCCGACATCTCAAAAAAATTTCAGATCCAAAATTACTCCAAGCTCTACGATGACCTTGCTCCGATACCAATCTGTAGTGAAAACTTTGCTTTGCGGAAGTTTTTTTCCAATAGGTCTTTTATCATCCAAATTATAAAGAGATAAATTTGGATAGAAAATAAACAAACATAAAATCAAAAACCAATATACAAGAGATTCCACCCAACCACCTCTTTATTGATTCACTAAAATTTATTTACAATTAATCGAACAAAATAAAAGTAAACAAAATACAAATTGAACCAATAACCAAATTGAGAAAGGGGGTCTTGATCTCTATAGCTAAAATTGTTGGAGGAGAAGAACAAAAATGAAAGAAGAGAGAATTAGCAAATAGATTTTCATACATTTTACACTCTCTCTTCTAGTCTCTATCTATAACATTAATTACCTAATGCTCAAGTTAATATTAGATGGCAAAAAATAAATTGATTCGCCAATTAGAGAGAGAAGTAAACATAATCAAATATGCCTATTAATTAGGGGAAAAAATATCTTCTCTTTCTTTCTATGCATATTTATTTTCTTCTATTTATGATTTTGTATCACCAAAATTTGACACTCTACCTTAATACGAAATCACATATCTCCAACATATCAAGCATGTCATCTCAAGATTTATCACAGCTCCTTATAGCTCAATCATACTAAATTACAAACATCTATCACCGCCTACAAGTGATGCATCTTCCGCCATGAGGTGCACCACACCAATCGGTCTAAAAAGCGTTTTCAATACCATAAAGACCTCCATACAGTCTTTATAGATTTTCCTACTCGAAACCCATCTACCACTCATTCTGAGCTAATTACATGATCACTATCGATCCCTCGAGCATCATCAACATGAAGATTCATGTCTAAAATATGATCCTCAAAACGATCATCATAAGTAGTGAACACATTAGCCTCTCCACCTAACCGTGGACTAGGCTCTCCAACTATCACTCGCTTCCCATAGTCAACTATATTACCAACCAAACTATAAAGGCCTCCTTCTTCCAGTAATCCTCTCGATCCTACCAAACCACTTAGATGAGATTTGCACTTTCTCATCGTAAAACTGAATGTGTTTGTGATTTTAGTTCTGTGACCGAAAACAATTTTGATGTTATTTTCTAAGACCATCAAAATTGATTTAGTGAGGTATTTAGAACCAAATGTGCTTTCTTTCCCACATATCATACTCATGCATCATATTTATACGAATCTTGGAATTAAAAACTTTGATTTGCATTAAATACAAAACTATCAGTTAAAGTTAATTTTAGTTTAAATTTTCTGATTATAGAACTCATATGCTCATGTTGCTTTGTAACTGGATTTAGATTTGCAAATATATTTGGGGTATTCTGTTTATTCCTCTCCTCCTGATCATCGTCCATCAAAATGAGATTCTAGTGGTAAATATCTTTTATTCATATGATGCTTATTTTAGACCTTTTTAGCAGTTTTTGGACTATTTTTGTCTCTTTTTTTAATTACTTTTTTTAGTTGATTCGCAAACTGTTGTTTATTGATAAAAAAAACTTACTCGCAATAACCAATTTATGACTAGTAGAATGAGGGAGCTCGACATCTTAACATAGGTATATGCTTTACCTTTTACAATAATTCCCCCGCCTTCATTCTTGCGATTTAACTTTTGGATGGTAAGTAAAGCTGAACCAACCCAATATTTCTTTAGACAAACCAATCACCGTAGCACAACATTCAGAATTACCTTCTCCATTGATTTAGTCTAATAACATCCTCACATCATTATTTTTAAGGGACATTTAAAATGAGTAAGCCACATCTAAATGAGCAATAAAATAAGGTGAAACTTTGTTTAAGTGGTAGGTTCCTTCTCCTTTTGGGTTTGTGCTCGGGTTTGAGTCATGGTGGAGTGACAAGTAATGGTGTTTAGGTGACTGGAGGAATTCAAGAACAGAGCAGGTTAGAGTAAAAGAAGGTGGTGATAATAATAATACTCAGAAGTCAGAACTGAGGTGAAATCAGATAAAAGAATAAGGAAATGGGTGAAGCAAGAAGCACTAGAAATGAGAAAATGCACACGCAGGTAAGATAAAGAAAACTGATATATTTTATTAAACTTTCTTCATACTGCTATGTACATCTTTGGATTCATATTTATACATTTTCAGGTTGGACTTAATCAAAGTAGACTCAATCAAACTAGCCGTTGGAGATGACAGCTCATCAAATACTGATCACAACATAAGCAGTTCAATAAGCAAGAGTTAGTCTTCAGCTGTGCACGTGCACTCATGCACACGGTGCAAATCCTCTATCCTTTTTTATTTACTTATCATTGTTGGCTTCTTTATGATTCTGATCATCCATTAAGTCTTCATAGATCTTCAGGTTGAACCCATACTGATGGGAAGATGAATTTGTCAGAGTTTCCAAACCCGTTCGATGAAATGCATTAATCACTTGGTGTCGACATGGTGTTTGCTGAAATGTCGGCATGTAACATTAAGTAACATAAACACCCGACAATGGTCAGAGCAATTAACTTTTTCTTACTAATATTTTATCATTATTTTGTGGAATAGCTGTCAAAGTTACTTCTTGCAGCCTAAGCTTTTTGATATTTATAGCTTCAATTATATAGATACCATCTTTATATGTATTATCTTTTAGTATCACATGACATATAAAATTTGGATGACTTCTTTTACTCAGAATGTAATATATTTTTTTGATACAACAAAGTAGAAGTGACACTTAATATTCAAAAATTCTTTTCTAAGGTGTTTTTTATGCAAATATCAATTATATAATCTTGTAACATCTCTTTGCTAATTGCAAATCACAGATTGCTTAATCTATTGATTTAATAGTTTTCACGCAAAGATGGGTGGACTTCTATTTTGGTTATAGTTGCTTTAAGATTTGCTAATGTTGGAAACACTTTTGTTGCTACACTTTAGTCATGCTGCTTAGTCATGGAAATTTTGATAGCACTAGCAATTTAGTCATGTTGCTTGAAGTATTGCCTTTGTGGATTACTTCAGTACCGCTTTAATTTCTAAAGAATTCTGAGAGCAAAAAGTTTTCACATGTGCATTTGTATAAATTGTGATAAACATTCCTTATGTGGTAGCTATACATGGGTGCTTATTTTATGTAATGGAAGTGGTAACATTTGTTCACATTCATTTGATTTCTTGACCAAATGATTAACAATTGTTGTATGTCATAGGCTTTAATGGAAAAAATTTGCCGTCTTCCATTTGCTATTGGTAACAAGCTTTTCAATACATCTGTCCAAAGAACTTGCCTTCTTGGATTTGCTGCTGGAAACACCTTTCACTCCACAAATGTTTTTGATGAAAGTTCGTTTTGCATTTGATATTTATTCTTCTTCATTTTGGATCTATTGAATTGGTCGTTTGATATGTTTATGGTGTTTACTGCATTGAATCTATCAAAATTTATTTATCTTTTATATATTTAAGAAGTAGTACTTTTGCACATCTGTTGCTATGGAAGGTTGATGTTCTAGGTCCGATGAGTATGCATAAGTTATAAATTCTATGGAACTGTTTTTATATATTTTTTATTATTTGCCAAATTTTAGATTTGAGTATGTTGTTTTTGCTATTTGATGGGGTTTTGAGGTTAAATTTTGTTCACAAATCTTTCCCATTTTCAAAACAAACTGAATTAGGTTGGCAAAACAAGGTAGGTATCTTTCATAGATATTAAGCATGCAATTTTATTACTTTAAACAAAGGTGAAACCCATTGCATAAGGCTTCCTGCACAATAGCAGACTCTGGTGAGGTTGATAGTATGTAATCTTTCTCTTGCATTGCGAAGCAAGTATTTTCTAATTTGAATCTAGACGTCCAGATTACTATTGTAACAACCCTTATTCGAAGATTACCTTTCAATATTGAATTATAATGATAATTATAATTTAATATGTAGATTAAATTAAAATTGGAGAAATTAAATTGTTCATTTGGAGTAAACAGTGAATTTTAGAATTTAAAATGAGAAATTGAAACTTCAAGCTTTATATTATTTTGTTTGGAGTGATAATAAATAGAATATTGGCTTTAAATAATGAAAATGATTTCATTTTAGAGAAAATTCAATAATTATATTAATTATTGCCCATTTGCTTCTTTTAATATTTTTTAAAAGAAGTATGTAATTTTTAAAGATGGTTTGTTGAAATAAAAGGTGGAAATTGATTTAAAAATAAGTTTTGGCTATAAATAATGTTTTGTAATGGTTTGAATTATTTTTCTAAGTGAGAAAATAAATTTTGTGGAATTTTAGAAGTTAAAAACAATGTTTTGTTTATTTATTTGAATAAATGGTGTATTTTTGTTAAATTAAGAATTCTAATAATAAAAATGTTTTAAAGATATAAACTAATCTTTTTAAATGATGGAAAATGTTTTATTTTATACATATACAAGTTTTCACATTTTTCTTGTGTGAAACTTGAGAGAAATGCATTTTTATTTATGTGTATATGTGATATGTACACATTAATTTGTTAAGTGTTGATTTAAATCTTAAGCCATTTATTTCTTTTAATTTTTGAACCCAATTAGGCCCATTAACCTTTAACCAGTTGAGAAATGAGAAATAGTGATTAGCCGTACGTTCGTTTCATATTATCTTCTTCCTCCTTCAGCCTAAAAACAAAAACAGCAAACCAATTTATCAATTTCTCAAATCCAAGCAAGTTTCTCAATTAAAACTCACCAGGTTCAAATTTTTTGTAAGCTAGTGATAAATCAAAGGTAATCCCCTCCGAACTATTGAATTTCATCACCAAATTGTTTTACAGTAAATGGTTTTTTAATCTTTACTGTATATTTGTTTGCATGTTTTGTGTTTGCTTTCTACAGGTTTTAAAGGCTTGCAATCTCAAGCAAAGTTTTTGATTTTCATCAAAAATCCGAACTTTTGCAACAAATCAGCAAGATAAGTTGTATAAACTTACAAACTAGCCAAAACAAAAGTGTCAGTGCTTGAATCTGTAAAAAATTTGCTTCTATCTATAGTTTTTTGTAGCTAGTTTTTGCCTTGTTTATAATCAGTTTCTTTTGCATCTTTGAACCCTTATATCTTGTGATTCCTGTCGTATTTCTATCATTTGGTAGCCTGCAATGTTGAACTTCATCTCTGTAAATTTTTGTTGAAAATTATGGTCATTTGCTATGTCAAAATCTACCAGAAAAATCAATACAAGGCTGGAAAACAACCTGGAGAAGAGTCCGTAGCTTGGGTCGATAGGCAGGTCAACCCAGCACCCTCTAGGTCGACCAGGTAGTTGACCTGGCCACTGGGCTAGGTCGACCCCTTTGTTGGCCCAGGTGCATGCGTTGTGGCCCTGTGTTCGTATACTTTCGTAGCATATTTCGCGA
Source organism: Allium cepa (assembly GCA_030765085.1). Classification (NCBI taxonomy): domain Eukaryota; kingdom Viridiplantae; phylum Streptophyta; class Magnoliopsida; order Asparagales; family Amaryllidaceae; genus Allium; species Allium cepa. Next base: position 821,586,660 of record CM060935.1, on the reverse strand, counting down.
CTTTTGCCTTGGAATTGCGACCGTTTTGTCACTCGTTTGATGCAAATTTCGAGATGATTTTGATGATGATTATAGGCCATGATGTCTATTAATTGACTAGCCAAATTTTGGAGATTTTGAAATTCAAATTTTGAATTTTTTGAGTTGAATTTGATTTGAATATCGGTTTGAGCGATTTTGCTTGTTTTTGTTCGTTTTCGAGCGCGGTCTTCTCCAAATCTTTTTGAAATGATTTTAAAATTAATGGGAATTTCAAAATAATTATTATATGATATCTTAAAGTATTTTCAAGTGTAAAATCTATTTATTCTCTATAATAAGGGAAATTTTCAAATAGGATTTTCAAATTGATTTCGAAAATTGGTTTTCAAAGCTTGTTTTCCAAAGTAAATTATTTTATATATAAATTACATGTTCTTTCACATTTCGAGGAAATGAGAAGGAGAATTAAACAGTTTGGTAAAATATGTGGTATGAGACACGTGCGTTTATCTTATCGGTTAATTTTCGACTTGTCCGTTTGATTGTTTTGACCTTCGGATTGAGTTTACCGATGAGATGAGGTAAACTTTTTACTGATTTGAGTGTGAAATTTACTAGCGGTTAGTAAACCATTTAGTCCGAACATTTGGTATGAGATACATGTTAACACTATTCGGGCTCCTATTCGAAAGTTTTTGATGCATTTGTCTAAGAGACGTATTAGCCAGTGCTAAACCTTCAGGTCATTTGTCCTTTGGGACATTTGTCTAAGAGGCGTATTTGTCCATTGCGACGTACTTTTCCTTCGGGATGTTTGCCTAAGAGACGTATTTATTTGTCCTTGGGTATGTTTGTCTAAGAGACGCGGTGCCTTATTTTGAGAGAATAGTACTTGGCGTACTTCGACCATAAGCATGTGCTATATCTTTGAGATGATTTCATTAATGTTTCTGATTTCCCAAGTGTATCGCCTTTTTATTATTGGCCATTTGATTCATTTGGGATATTATATATATACAGCAATTACCTTATGGGAATTTAAACTCTTCTAAGTTCTATCTTTGAGATTTGAGTTGCCTACATTGGCGTTTTATTGAGATTGCCGATATGACGGATATTTGAGATTTTAATCTCCCGTTTGGAGATATATTTGCCTTATGGTGCATTTGGAGATGGTGATTTTTTTAATTTTCTTTTGAGATTACCGTTATGGAGGGTTTGGGATTTCTTCTTTTTAGGAGCTATAATTTTCCCTAAACCATTATTGATGATTTGTGATATGCCAATGATATAAGGCTTGCTACAGTTAGCGTTTTATGAATTGTTTTATCTCTTTTGAGATTGCATGTTTGTGTAGTGATACCATATTATCACTTGATGTAACCATACACTTTAAATTGTCCCTTCTCACTTGAGAATATTACACTTTATCCTTATGCTCCTATTATCGCTTATCCTTGTAAATTAATTTGTTTAGCTAGACCGACCCGTGTATTTATACTCGGGTCAGACCGAGGTGTTTCAAGTTAGGTACATTTGGATTTAACCTATTCTGCTTTAGCATGGACTATTCTGCTAGCTCTTTTTGATATAGCTTTTTGTGCAGTCCTTTTTGTTTGTTACTCTAATATGTATATTCTTTTGACTCTCTTGTATATTGTGGTCGCTATACCACTTGACATGTATCATTTTGTATATTCTGTGATGTATCTGTATGTGTGTGTGTGTGATGATCTTTTGTTCTGTGACGTGTTTTGCATTTGGGTTGTTGTATTTTGTTATGATAGATCCTATAGCCACCAATGGATTTGTATTAAGTATTTATTGGATATGTCGATCCACTTGAGATAGAGAAAAATAAATATAGCATTTGTCAACGTATTCAATAGATATTTAAGACAAAGCTATAGATGGTCGCTCCTAACCAGCCCTATTCTTCATATTAGCAAACAATATTATCAAGTAATACTCTTTGTAGGTCGCAGTATGGGGCATCATAACTATGTGAGTGACTTATCCGTTGCGTCAAGGCTCAACCTCAATTTTATTACTTTTGATATTAAAAACATATTTTTTTACCAAGGAATACAATGATCACGTCACTATTTCCCAAGACATCTACAACTTCGGCTCGAAGTTTCATAAACCGGATCTCAGTTTTTCATTTTTGTCTATTCTTAATTAAGGGTGATTCATGCTTTTTATTATATAATATAATCCTTTTCTATTTTGTACAAATCAACCTATCTACATAAGTTTCGCAAATCAAAAGTATACCGATAGTGCTTTTCAGTGACTAACAAAATAGGCTATCAGTATTTTGTTAACTTTTGTAACTACTAAAATCATATTTTAGATGTTTGTTTGTTACCCAGTATCCTGACTCGGCTATATGCTAATTATGCAAGACAGATTCATCGGCTGTCAAGAAGGATGACCAGGAAGCAATGAATATATGATTTGAAAATAAAGCTTGGACAGTTATATGAAGCCCGAATTGAACAGAGTTGATAGACAGACAACACAGGTGTTAGAAATATAGAAAATAGCTTGGTTAGTCAAGGGATTGGCATAACAAGGTGAAACATTAGGGATCAGCATGATTATTTGAGTGGATAGTCAACATAGATGAGATAATAGACGGATCGACATAATTGATGGTGCTTAGCTTGGCATAGATGGTTCTCGGAGGGGTCGGATCGGCAAGTTGGATCAAGTGATATGCGCGGACGAATAAGGATCGGTATAATATTATGGGTGATCAGGAGGAATCGACATCATGTGATGAAGTTTGAAGAATATGAATGGATGGCATATTATAAGGTTCAACATGATAAGTCTTTAGAGGGATCGACAAATTGTAACGGAGTAAGCGGGGGTAGACACGTAGAGTTATAATTGGGTTTGGCGTAACATTCTGAAGCATTATGGATCAACATAGTCCTATAGGGTAGGAGGGATCGACAATGCAATATGGAACCATAAGGATCGACATTATGAATCTCAGGGGATAAACGTGGATATAAGTATAGGTCGGCGTGACGTCAAATGAAGGGTTCGACATGAGCTATTTTGTTATGGAAATAAATCCAAGATTGAGAAAAAGCATGAGCTCCACACATTCAATCATCATTATTTTTGAGATACCACCATATCCAGGCATGGAGAAACTACCATAGGGATTGCTGCCCCAAACTGAACAAATGGAGGGATTGGTACCGATCCCTCTCCATTGAGATTTGGGCCCAACGCCCCCTACGGTGGGTCCATATGGATGAGGAGGTCATATTGCCGATGTTTCAGATAGATTGGTGGTTGCCTTCACCTATAAATACAGCCTTAGGGGGTCATTTTGAGTTTCTTTACGCTGTAGGTTACATAACACTTCTATTGCAATCAACTTCCTCCACCATTCTTACCTCTTGCTCTTTCTTATTGTAATCAAGATTAAATTAAATCAATAAAGAGAATATTCAAAGTAGACGTAGGCAATCAACGTCGTACCACTATAAATCTTGTTGTTCTTGTTTTCTACTGTGATTTGCTTATTGTTTTGATATATTTCTCTATTTTCATTTATTTACTTCATTTACTTTGCTACACAAACCAATTATTGGGTGTTTATGGCCAATTTGGTTGCAAACATTTTTGTGCTTTCACCGAGAACCTGATTCTCAACGCTTAGGATCCCCTTTGTTGCTACTGGATTGAGAAAATCCCTTGAAAGAGATCCATAATCATATTCAAAAGATTGTAGATACTACTCAAATTTACTAGAATCTAAGAAAGAAAATCGATAATGGTGCGACATATTAGATCAACTTCTCAGAATGTGGATGCGAATGAAACTGCCAGCATTCAACAAGGAGCTCCAAGCAACCAACCTGCAAATAAGAATGTGGAGCCTGCTAAAGTCTAGAACCCTGCTGATTCTATAACCAGAATTGAGTTTAATAACCTGATGAGGGAGTTGATGGAAAGCCGTAGACAGTTGAATGAGCAAATTCAAACCAATGCTACCATAATGAACCAGATTGCTCAACAACAGCACAAGAACACCACAAGGGATCCCACTTCTTACTCGGGGTTAGAGAATTCCAGTTCATCAGATGAATACCATAGGCGTAGGCATTGCAGGGTTGAAGGAAATCAAGCTGAAATATTGGCGCATCGCTTAGCATACCAATATGGTCTGCCAAGACGGATCGATGTCGATCCCTCTCAAGGGATCGGTACCGACCCCTCCTCCAGAGGAGGAATTCCTCCGCAACACTTGGAGAATCGAGCAGGAGCTGTTTCTAGAAGCTTGGATGCTAGAGTTCGACTAAATGCTAACCAATTACCTTGCTAGAATGACGATAATTTGAATGCCGAAGGTGCATGCCAAGAGGATGATGGACCAAGAGCATGTGAAACGCCCCGTAGACGTCGAGTGGACCATTCACGTGAGGTAAAACGTGACCACTGCTTGGCACCATCCATCCAAACATCACATTTGTCGGCAATGGTCAAACAATTAATGAGAGAGAACCAGGGCTTGACAAATGATGACCGGGGAATTTCAAGAAGTTATACCCCGTTTACTAACAATGTTTTGCATGCGGAATATCCAAAGAGATTCAACATGCCTACGATACCCACCTATGAAAGAAAATCCGACCCTATGTAGCACATCATGAGGTACGAATGGTTGATGGACTCAGCAAGAGCCAATGACGCAACTAAATATCGACGCTTTCCTGTAACCCTCTCTGGAATCGCGACGATTTGGTTTACATGATTGCCCCCGAGATCGATTTCAAGATTTGATGAACTGGAAACTAAGTTTATGGAGCAGTTCCGGATCCACGCTTCTCGTCCTAAAGATGTGATGTCACTCTCCAACGTAATCCAGGCTCCGGAGGAATCATTGAAGGACTATTTGGAAAGATTTCATGCCGCTGCTACAGAATTCAGGAACCCAAATGACCATGCTATACTTATGGCTGTGACGAGAGGGATTGATCCAAAATCCGAGTTTGGTATATTGCCTAGCTGGAAAACCACTGGCCACGTTGGAGCGCTTCTATTCCAAGGCAGCTTAGTTTCTAAGAAAGGAGGAAGCTAGGTCCTCTAGGAAAAGCAATGTCATGGTACTGAGAGGAGAAGCCGTACAAAGCAACATTCAATAAGGAAATCTAATGAGAGCTCCGGGAATGTTCAGATTAATGTTCAGAACATGCCGAATCAACCGAAAAGGAATGGAGATGGGAATCGAGACCGAAAGAGGGAGTCTGATAGGCTGAGGCCAAGGATTCCTATGTACTATACATCCTTAAATGCATCCCTAGAGAATATTTACCTATCCACCTGTAATACTTTTCAATATAAGAAGCTGCGTCCAAAGGAGTCGACAGAGACATAGAAACTGATTGGAAAGTGTTGCTAGTTTCACTACTGGCACAATACGAACTAGTGCAGGCATCTCCAAGATGCTATCGAGAAGTTGATTCGGGAAAAGAAGTTACAATAGGTTGTGAAAACTCTACAAGATGGCGAACATGGGACATCTAACCCTAATAGAGGACAAGCTCCGGGTAGGGCTGAAGAGCCTGCGTGGATCGGAGGAAGGTTAGTGATAAACACAATAGTTGGAGGACACATCTCATGGATAGGAGTTGGCAGGAAATGGAGCGCTGAGCTGGCGCGATAAGGCATGTGGATTTTTGTATTGTTCAAATACGGAGGACGGAGCTCCGGCCAAGCAGCAACGTAGGATGATTGATGATATAGTGTTCAGAAGCAAAGATGCATATAGAGTAGAGGCTCCTACAATTGACCCGATGGTCACTTCTGCCATGATTGGCCCTGCTTTGGTGAGAAGGATTGTAATTGACTGTGGAAGTTCGGTAAACATTATTTTCTATAAGGCTTATAATTAAATGAGAATGGAGGCTAAAGATTTGAAACCATCTAAAGCTCGTATACATAGTTTCAGTGGTATGGTGACCGAGACTGTTGGTTATGTGGAATTGCCAGTTGAATTGGGGGAAGATGAATGTAGGAGAGTGCAGATACTAGCGTTCATTGTTTTGGATGTTGACTCACCATACAACGTTTTTCTAGGCCAACCAACCCTGGCTGAATTTCGAGCAGCTCTTGTCCTGTGGTGTTTAACATTGAAATTTCCAACTAATAATGGAATAGGAGTGGTGCATGGTGATCAGGTGACTGGACGTGCTTGTTGTGTGGCTGAGTTGAGAGAAGCTCAGCGTAAGGAGAAGGGAAAGGGTATGGACAAATCTGTCCGCATCTAAGTTACCGAAGATTGACAAATGGCGCCTGAGCCTTGGCTTGGGTGCCACAGTTGGTTATATAGAGATATAGATCAAAGTGATGATGAAGAGGGGCCCAAGGAGACCAAGGCTACGCTGGTGGAGCTGACGATTGATATAACAATTAGCCACGATGACCCCTCATGGGCCTTAAAGATTGGATCGCAGCTTTCCCCTTCAATGATGAGAGAACTTGCTGATTTTCTCTGGATGAATCTGTATGTATTTGCTTGGACTCATTCTGACATATGTGGGATTTCGCCTTCCATTACGAGCCATGTATTAAACATTGATCCGAAGTATGTTCTAGTAAAACAGAAAAGACGAGGCATGGATCCAGAGAGATCCGTCGCTCTTAAAGAGGAGGTGGATAGACGTGGTGAAGCCATTTGGATTGAAGAACGTTGGAGCAACCTATCAATGCTTAGTTAACTAGATGTTTAAAGACCAGATTGGAAGGATAATGGAAGTCTATGTAGACGACATGCTCACGAAGTCATGACGATCAAACAACCGCATTCGAGACATAGCAGAGATGTTCGATATCCTTTGATTTTATAACATGAAAATCAATCCTTTGAATTTTCATTTGGTGTCGCATTAGGAAAGTTCTTGGGCTTTATTGTCAATGCTAGAGAAATTAAAGTTAATCCAGAGAAGATTCAGGCTATCCAAGATATTCAAGCGCTAAGAACCATTAAGTAAGTGCAGAGTTTGAATGGGAAGGTTGCTGCTTTAAGTCAATTTATCTCCAAAGCAACTGACAAATGCTTTCCTTTCTTTGATTTTATTAGGAAGAGAAAAAGAAGTTTTGAATGAACGCGGGATTGTGAAGATGCATTTCGAGCTCTGGTGAACCATTTGGAGAGACCTCATGTCTTATCAAATTCGCTAGATCGCAAGGAGTTGTACATTTATTTGGCTGTATCAGCACATGCCATAAGTGCCACCTTGATTCGCGAGGAGAGCCGGATTCAGAGGTCGATGTATTATGTCAGTAAGCGATTGATAGGAGTAGAAAGGAACCATCCGAAGATAGAGAAATTGTCGCACTACTTGCTAATCAAATCATGGAAACTCCGTCCGTACTTCCAGGCACATCCGATTGACATTTATACCGACCAGCCGTTACGACAGGTCCTACAACGACTTGAGACATCTGGGAGGTTGCTTAAATGGAACATTGAGCTCAGCTAGTTCGACATTACATATCTACCTTGAAGAGCTAACCTGGGTCAAGCATTGGCAGACTTTATAGCAGAATTTACCTGCAAGAAGAGCTTCCAGAAGGTAACGGAATCCCTATCGTGCGACGGAAGTTGTACACTGATGGAGCGTCTAATGATTACTGTTCTGAAGCTAGGATTGTACTTGTAACCCCTGAGAACCATTCGATTTGCTATGCTTTGAATCTTGACTTTCCTGCTACAAACAACGAGGCTGAGTATGAAGCGTTGATTGCTAGACTTAAACTTGCTAGAAAACTCAGGGTGAAGTCTCTTGAAATCTTTTGTGATTCGCAGCTGGTGGTGTATCAAGTTAGAGGAGACTATCAGGCTAAGGGACAATGACTTGCTCCGTATCCTACCTGAGCTCAGGAGTTGTTGGTAGAATTTGAATACTATGACAATGTCAAGTATCCCACGCAAGCAAGACGAAGAAGCTGATTCATTGGCAAAGTTCGCTACTACTGGCGATGCACAATTGATGGACCGGTAACTTTACTCATGGGTGTGATCTCCCCTCTTTTAGAAGTTTGGGTGCCTTCACCGCTTCTCATAGGAAAGTTAAGTCCTTCGAAGTTTACATATTTGTAAAGTCATATGACATAATGTCATCTGGAATTTGGAGATTGGAGAGTCCTCTTAACGAGCTTTAGAAAAGCTGAGAAGACGATTCCTCTTCGAGAGGAGTAATAGCGAACTCCAAGTTTGATGCAGTTTTTTTCTGTGTAGCCAGTACACCAACTTGTTCTTTCTCTTTGGAGGTGTTTGTGATTGCCCGGCCTGCGACGGTCCAACCATCAACGCTTTTCCAAGGCCTACATCATCATCTCCCTGCCTGTCAGCTTGAGAATCTTTGATTTCACCCTCCTCTGTATCTTCCTGAGTCCCCTCAGCCGGGGCACGATGAGGTTGATTGTTCCCTCTCTACGTTTGACAACGGTCTTTGGAACTGCCTTACTACCAAGGAGTCCGATTCTACGGCCTTCTTCCAACGGGCCAAATAAGATAGGAGTTCATCAGTCACGAGGAGTTTAATATCTCGGTCCTCAGCCGGAGTAGCGTAGGTGCGACGATGGCTCTAGAATACTCGACGCCTTTGGGACGTGGACGAACATCTAAAAGAGCTTCTGATGTTAGTATATTCAAAGGAGAAATTAGGACTTGAGTCATTGAACTTAAGAGAAAAGTAGAAGTGGCACTTACGTCCTTCTAACCATCTTCTTATGAATCTGGAAGGATATCACATGTAGAAACATTCGTGCTTAAATAATGAAAGCTTTGTTCCAAGCGCATGTCAAAACTTGGCAGTTCGGTGAAGGTTCAAGGAAGACATAAGAAGGGCTCCCTGATCATCTTTTGAATTTATAGATAAATCTGATGTCTTCGGGAGTTGGCGGAGGGAACAGAACATTCATGAATAAGAGGAAAGTCCCGTGAATGAAAGCGTAATTGTTAGGATGCAACCGAGTAGGGGCGATCCCAAGATACCCCAACATCTCTTGGACGATGGAGTTAAAAGGTGGCATGCATCTAGCCCAGCATATACATTTGTTACATGTTGTATATCTGGCTGGGGGCAAGTAGGGTCTATATTACCTCATAGTAACTAAAACATCCTCAAATAGAATCCCATGGATGGAACATAATCGAAAAATAGCGACTTCGTCGATTCGAGAAGCTTGTGAATCGACAGGGTTATCCAGGACAATGACACCCACAACGGTATCGGGAGCATGGCTGATGGTTTCCGTCAGAAGAACCGAAATGTTGGAAAAGAGATCAATTCGAGGAATAAAAGATTTTGGTTTTTCTACATGATGACTTGGAGAAGGCCTTCTAGATATAGTAGCAGAACTTGATTTTGCTTCAGAACTGATGCGTTTCGCCGCTGAATCAGAAGACATGTTGGTTGAACGTTTCATGTGTCTGTAATCTATGTCAGGTATACTCAATAGACAATCGAGATTAGAAATAATAACCTGTCCCCCCGTGTCAAGTGTGAACTAGTGCAGTGCAGTGCGAAAAAAGCATAAGCAGTTTGAAATCAAAAAAGAAAGAAGAAAACGACGAGACTTGGAGTTTTGTCTAGAAGGACCGTCATCACTGAACGTCTCAATTGACAAGAAAGTTGATCGACAACGGAAGCTTTGGGATCGACAGATCAACATATTGAATTATGAAGACTGTTATCTAAGTTTGTTAGCAGATTTATTAATTAGTGCAATTAGAGAAGTCCAAAATTGTGGTCATTTAAATTTAAGTTTGACAGTCAAAATATGCAAGTCATATTGTCCGTTGTCATCTCATGCTCGAGTTCGACAAGGAAAATTTATGTTAAGTGTTCAAATAAGATATATTTGAGTGGTCCTTAATGTCAGGTACCAATCCCTCAACCTCATTGCCGATTCCTTCCCCATGACTCCATACCGATCCCTCAACTTAAGACATCTGCACCGATCCCTCACCAAGTAACCACAAAAACGGATCCCTCACCAGTACACTTTCCTACCGAACCCTCTCCTAAGCCTACCCACACTGACCCCTCTTCATAGCTAATTCCAACCGACCCCCTCCAAAAACACTCTATACCGATCCCTACACGAGGATAAGGAATACCAATCCCTATCCCAATTCCTCCCTTACAATCCCAAAACTCAATCTTCCTTCATCCCTTCGAAAACTCTGGCCAAAACCTCCTCTTCCATTTCCTTCTCCTTCTCCTTTCTCTACTTCTCCCTTCCCTCGTATCCTAATGCAATCTATCAAGACCTAACACATTCAAACTCATCAAAGCTTAAGATTCACAACTCAATTACATGTTTAAAAGGGAGTTTATACCTATATATACCGAATCATACTATAGGCAAGTGTTCAGGGCTTTGGATCGAAGATGAGCGAGAGGTGACTTGGAGGAAGTACTTGATTTCGTGTTTGGATTTGAGTATAGAGTTGAAGGACTTTTGTTTATCAAGAAGGGTTTATCGTAACCTGGTTTTGGCAAGAAATTTATGCAAGGCCAGTTGAAATTTTGAAGTAAGGAGAGAAGGGAAGAGGGTTCGTTTATATATGAGTATGTTGGATAAGGAATCGGTCATAAGAGGTGACCCAGTCAAAGACGAGGAGGAGGGATCGACACTTAGATCTGCCGATCCCTATTCATGTGTCCCTAGCAAGGGATCGACAAGTAGAATGCTGATACCTCCAAAAAAGTTTTTTAAAAAAAGGGGAGAAGCAAAAATGAAAATGGAGAAATGATGGACAGCTAGAAAGTGAATGACGATCGTTGTCATAAAGGTTCAACTGCGGACATGAACATATCAGATACTATAAAAATTGGCAATGACCTGTGAACATTCGAACATGTCCAGGAGCCAACAGTAGAAACATGTATGTGAATATGCATGGAAATAGTTTAAAATTAGTTCAGCTTTTTTGAAATTAACAGAAATTGCGATCAAACCATAAACTTTCAAGTTCGAGACTGAATCAGACAATAGGAAGATTATAAGTCCCTCATGACTAGATTTATATATACTAATAGAATACGACTTCAGACTTATGTTATTAAAAGTTGATAAAGGAATAGCAATCAGTTAGGAAGCTGGATGGACATCTTTTTGGCAATTCAGACTTTTTTCGATTTAAAGCACGTCATGTTACTCACAAGATGTACTATGGGGGAAAGTTTTAACTGGTATCCTGACCCGACTATATTGAGGTGGTTATGCAAGATAGATTCATCCGCTGTCAAGAAGGATGACCAGAAGAAATGGATATAGGATTCGAAAATAGAGTTCGGACAGTTATACGAAGCCCAAATTGAACGGAGTTATAGACAGACAACACAGAGTGTTTGAAATATAAAAAATAACTTTATTGGTTAAGGGATCGATGTAACAAGGTAAAACACTAGGGATCGACATGATTATTTGAGTGGATAGCCAACATAGATGAGATAATAGAGGGATCACATAATTGATGGTGCTTGGCTTGGCATAGATGTTTCTTGGAGGGGTTGGTAGAGTGTATTGGAGTATAGGGTTCGGCATAAACTCGTTGAACCAAAAGGATTGGCATGTTGGATCAAGGGATATGCGCGGACGAATAAGGATCGGTAAAACATTATGGGTGATCAGGAGGGATCGACATCTTGTAATGAAGTTCAGAGAATACGAACGAGTGGCATATTATATGGCTCGGCATGTTAAGTCTTTAGAAGGATCGGAAAATTGTAACGGAGTAAGAAAGGGTCGGCATATAGAGTTATAATAGAGGTCGACATAACATTCCGAAGCATTATGGATCAGCATAGTCCTACGGGGCAGGAGGGATTGGCAATGCAATACGGAACCATAAGGATCGAAATTATGAATCTCAGGGGATAAACGTGGATATGTAAGTATGGATTGGCATGACATCAAATGAAGGGTTCGACAGGAGTTATTTTTTTACGGAAATGAATCTAAGATTGAGAAAAAGCATGACCTCTACACATCCAATCATCATTATATTTGAGATACCATCATATCCAAGCATGAGGAAACTACCATAGGGATCGTTGGCCCAAATTCAACAAATAGAGGGATCAGTAGTTCGGTACTGATCCCTCTCCATTGAGATTTGGGCCTAGCGCCCCCTATGGTGGGCTCATATGGACGAGGAGGTCCTGTTGCCGAAGTTCCAAAAAGATTGGTGATCGCCTTCACCTATAAATGCGGCTCTAGGGGGTCATTTTGAGGATCTTTATGCTGACGGTTACACAACACTTTTATTGTAATCAACTTCCTCCATTATTTTCTTACCTCTTGCCGTTTCTTATTGTAATCAAGATTAATTTGAATAAATAAAGAGAATATTCAAAGTGGACGTAGGCAATCAACGTCGAACCACTATAAATCTTGTTGTTCTTGTTTTCTACTATGATTTGCTTATTGTTTTAAATTCCTCTGTTTTCATTTATTTTCTTCGTTTACTTCGTTACACAAACCTATTCTCGAGTGTTTATGGCCAATTTGGTTGCAAACATTGTTAAACAAATAATGATTAATAAGGATGGAATTTATTATTTATGTTTCTTTATTTTGTCATTTTTAACTGTTATCTATAAGTCATATCATAGATCATTATATTTCAAAAGTTGGATAAAGAGTTTTCTTAAGCATTGATTTGGAATGTATAATAGTTTGTTGCTAACAATAGCTACTACCGATTCTACTAAATTACACATGTGACTAAGCCTATATCAATTTTTTCGTAGTCAAATATTTGCTTTAGTTTTTCATATGATAAGCTAGTGGGTTTACTGTAAATTAAATCATATAATTTTGTGTTTAATTTCATTCTATTATTGCATATGAAATAAAGAGGTAGATGTAGTGTTGTACCAAGAATGACAATAAATTTAACTGGATGAAAATGCCAAATTTACACAAGGAAATCATAACAGTATTTGCAGATTTAGAATACGATTACTTTAGATATCAATTTATTAACACAATTGATCTATATTACGTATTTCTTTTATTTCGTATTTTTGTGACATATCTTTCTCCTGACCTTAAGGCTACCGTGACACCCTCTCTTCTTTATTATGGAAGTATAAGGTATTATAATTTGTAAATTTATTATAATTCGATTGGACCTTAATAATTATATGTAAAAAATGTTTGTATATTGTGATGTATCGGTGTTTTTTCTTGCATATTTTTCTTATAAGTTCCAAGTGCTTGCAACTAATTTAAATCTGGGATAGGACACTTTAGCTATAATTAGTAAGTTATTTGCATTATGTTATTATTATCAGGCCAAAAACTAAAAGATTTAATATTTCAAGGTAACAAAACACTCTATTTCAATTGTTAAGCACATTAGTATTACACAAACAACTAAGCTGGATACCCCAACAAAATACCAAGGTATGTCAAATGCAACAAGTAAAATGTCCGCACAATTGTCGATTTACCACTTTTCTTATTTCAAAACCTTTTTTGTATTCATCAAATTTAAATATTAACTATGTAGCCATGTAGCCAATTTTAAACTCCACAAATTGAGATGCCAACATTATTGTTTTGTTAAATTCAACCATAGTTGTGAAAATTCAACCATGATTGTGAAAAAACAACTCTATTGTAGCACTTCATTACCGATTATAGTAGTTTTAAAATGGATTTTTAATTTTGATTAAGAAAAGTAGGTACAAGTAACACATGATAATATATATATATATATATATATATATATATATATATATATATATATCAAAACACTCTAGGCCCCTTTGAGTTTCAATTGAAAATTAAGTTGTGTTCCAAAGTTCTGTACGTTTTCATACTAACATAAATTTATATTGCTCATTTTGGTTTTGTGATTGATACTTTTAAGATGGTTTAGATGTGGCAGATGATATCATAAAGACAACCTCACATTGATCAATATCACAGTGAAGTACAACTGTGTAAGTTTATGTTCATTTCCAAAATGTAAGCAACAAAGAAAACACTTTCTATTTTTATGCACGTCCAACGTATTTTTCTCATATAGTTTTGGGGATTATTTAATGAATGGATTTGGATTGTTTCCAAGAATTTGTGTAGGACTATCTGTCCATGATCCTTGCATTTGTGTCCCATATACTTACTAATATATACATCAGTCTTTAAGCTATAAATTTTCAAAATTGCTGCCTCGTAATTATTTATATTAAGCTGGAATAATAAGGAACATTTAGGGAAAGGCAACATTTTTTTATACTCTTCTTTTTATGTGATTAAGGACATGTTTATAACTGATGCACTGATAGAAGGCTCATATATGAGTATAAATGTATTTGCTTCTGATGTGTATTTACCATTTCTACATTGGTTAAAACCAGTCCTTGCTTTTTATTGAATAGCACCAAGTCTTCTATCATACAAATTAACTCATCATTTTTTTCTAGCTTTAATTTAGCATGTATGCATATACTAGTGAGATAAATTTTGGAAGAAATTTTATTTATAATGTTTGTAGGCTAATCTTTTAAGGGCATACATCCTAAACTTATATTTTTATTGTCTTTTCCATATTTAAAACAGAATATTTGATTGTGAGATTATGAAGTAGGAGAAGGAACATAAATGGCTTAAAGGAATATTGATACTTTTATTAATGAAGAATGAATCAATTTAATACAATGTTACACTGCCTCGTGTTTATATAGTGCAAAACTGCACAGCTGTACAAAATAACGAGAAATTGATCTTTTGGGCCTAGATGGGATGGAGAAAGTCTTTTGACCTGCTTTGATTTGCTTGTGAGATCTGGTTATATATCCGATTCTCATATCCTTTCAGCCGCATACTTTATCTCATTTGCCCCCCTCAAACATAACCCTAGGGTTAGGGTTTGCGATCAGATGATGAAAAAATTGTCTCGATCATTCTAGATCTTGACATGAGACATTCTCCTTAAGGTTTAAGCCTTTATCACTTCTCTTCGATGATTCCAAAGGTTGAAATTTGGTGTCTTTTGATGATTCCTTGCTTCAGCAAGTAGAGACTAGAGAGAGTTCTCGAGTCAAGCTTATACTTTCATCGTGCTTTATGCTGCTTCTCAGATCTGAAGTAGTAATAGAAACTTGCTTCTCATTGTCTTTGACTTTCAAGTCAGATCTGAACTTGTTAAAATTCCTTGCTGATAGAGCCTTAGTGAGAATGCCTGCACGTTGGTAAGTAGTAGGTATGTGCCTTATTTGTAGCTTTCCTTTCTGAATATGTTCTCGAACGAAGTATAAATCTATCTCTATGTGTTTGGTTCGAGAATAAAGTATAGGGTTAGCAAACATGTAGATTGTACTTTGGTTGTCACACTATAGAACTGGAATAGTATCTGATTTTTGTTTTAGTTCACCCAGTATATATTATAGCCAAATGATTTCTGCAGTAGCACTTGCTATACTTCTATATTCGGCTTCCGTACTTGATCTTGATATAGTTGCTTGTTTCTTTGAACACAATGAGATAAGATTATTTTCAATATATATACAATAGCCAATGACTGATTTTCTATCATCTAGGTTTGAAGCCCAGTCTGCATCTGCATATCCTATTATGTTTAAGTTGCTGCATGCTTTGAATGATAAGTCATAATCCAGTATTCCCTTAAAATATCTAGGAATCCACTTTACAGCTCTCCAATGCTCTTCAAGTGGATTCTATAAAAATTGTGAGGCTTTGTTAACACTATAAGCTATGTCAAGTCGTGTTATAGTTGCATATTGTAATGCCCCTACAACATTTCTATATTGTTTAATATTAAGTATGTCTTCTCCCTTGTTTTTAAAGTAATGTTGACTGCTTATCATGGGTGTTGGCTGTGGCTTTGCATCACTCATTTTTGTTTCCTCTAATAGCTCTTGAATATATTTTCTTTGGCATAAGATTATTTCAGAGTTTGCTTTCCTTTTGACCTCTATGCCTAAGAAGTAGCTGATGTCTCCAAGGTCTTTTATAGAGAATTTATTGTTTAAATAGAAGATGATGTGACTCATTTCTTCACTGTTGTTACCTGTAATAATTAAATCATCGACATATATTAGTATATAGACAATTTATACATCATTGATTTTGATGAAAAGTGAGTTGTTTGATTTGGTAGACTGGTATCCTTGATCTATTAATGTTGATTTCAGTCTATCAAACCAGACTCTTGGAGCTTGCTTAAGGCCATAAATAGCCTTGTTCAGTTTGCACACATATTTCATTTTTGCTGAAACCCTGTGGCTGTTCCATGCAAATTTCCTCTTGTAAAACACCATTGAGGAATGCATTATTGACATCCAATTGCATTATGCCCCATTTCTTGTGTAGTGCAATAGTGAGAATAAGTCTGATTGTGGATGGTTTGACCACTGAGGAAAAGGTTTCATTGAAGTCAAATCCATATTGTTGTGTGTAATCCTTTGCAACTAGTCTTGATTTATATCTGTTGATGGTCCCATCAGGGTTTTTCTTGACCTTATATGTCCACTTGCAACCCACAATGTTTTTATTGCCTGGTGTATATACAAGATCCTATGTTCTGTTCTTAATAATGGCATTGTACTCTTCACTCATGGCATTTCTCCAGTTTTTTTCTTTGATAGCTTGATCATATGTTACCGATTCATGAACACGTAAGCTTGTTGTGTAGGTTTTTGGTTTGAAGATGCGACTTTTGGCTCTTGTAACCATAGGATGGCATGGTCTTATTTGAACATCATTATGAGGTAAATCCTCTGTGTCACTATCATCTGTATATCTTTGAGAATCATATTCATGACTATCTACCTGACCTGGTTCTCTATTTTCTGTTAACTGTGTAGGTGAAGGACTGGTATAATTGAGACTGTCGGTCCAATCTGGATCTTGCTGAGCGGATT
Source organism: Allium cepa (assembly GCA_030765085.1). Classification (NCBI taxonomy): domain Eukaryota; kingdom Viridiplantae; phylum Streptophyta; class Magnoliopsida; order Asparagales; family Amaryllidaceae; genus Allium; species Allium cepa. The sequence goes on along the minus strand of CM060935.1, from coordinate 821,569,738 downwards.
CTCTAGATTGTATATTCTGATTCTCAGTAGTCTTCTTTGCCCTTATATGATGTTCAATCTCAGTGTAAACAGGTAAGTCGGGTATGAATGTTTTTGGATTGTAGACTTTGCTTGTTGTTTTCATCTCAGATTTGCTAAAAGGAAACACACATTCATTAAAAACAACATGTCTAGTCACAAAGATTTTCCCACTTTTTTCAAGACATTTGTATCCTTTCTGGTTTGTAGTGTAGCCTAGAAAATGGTTTAGATATGAAATTCAACTTATTTGAATTGTATGGTCTGGTGTAAGGAAAACAAAGACATGCAAAGGTTCTTAAGCTAGAATAATCTGGTTAACTTCATACAACTTCTCTATAGGACTAATTCCCTTAAGAATCTTTATTGGAAGCCTGTTTATCAAATAAATAGCTGTATTAAATGCTTCAGACCAAAATTTTAATGGCATTGAGGCATGAGCTAATAAAGTAAGGCCAGATTCAACAATGTGTCTATGTTTTCTTTCTACTAGACCATTTTTCTCAGATGTTAGGGACATATGGTTCTATATTTCACTACAACAAAAATACCATATTACAACGCCCTTTTTACAACGGGCATTGACTGCTCGTTGTAATAGAATGCTATTACAACAGCCCTTTTAGGCCTGCTGTAATAGATGCCCTATACAACGCCCTTTTTACAACGTGCAATGTCTGCTCGTTGTAATAGAATGTTATTACGACGGTCCTTCCAGGCCCATTGTAATAAATGCCAATTTTACAACGTTCACAAAATGCCCGTTGTAATAGATGCCAATTTTACAATGGTCATAAAATACCCGTTGTAAGAGATGCCAATTTTACAATGGTCATAATGCCCGTTGTAATAGGTGTCAATTTTACAGCACTCAAAAATTGCCCGTTGTAATAGGTGCTAATCACAACGGTCGTAAAATGCCCGTTGTGATCGATGCCAATTTTACAACGATCATAAAATGCACGTTGTATTAAATGTCCATTGTCAATTTTCGATAATCAATAATTAATAATTACAATGCTTTCTTAAAATTAATATTTATTATTTATTATTTATTATATTTAATAATTAATCATTAATAAAATTATATTAATCATAGGTTACTAATTACTAATTAAAATATTAGATTACTAATTACTAATTACTAATCATTGATAATATTATATTATTTATTAATATTTAATAATTAATCGTTAATAAATATTATATTAAACTTATAATAATTAATGATTATTAATAAATAATCACTAATTACTAATTATTAACCTTTTTAGTTTATCGGTTGCAATAGATGCTACTTTTCAACAACTTTTAACCGATCATTGTTTTCCTCGATTATCTAATAGCTTAGACGTCATAGGAGGATAATAATCATTCAATAGTTAATTAGAAATATTAATTAATTATTATTATTACTGACTAATATTAATAATTATTATTCAATACTAATAATTAATATAATAATTAATTAATAATAATTAACAACTAATAAATAAGAATTAATTTTTAATAATTAATTAAACAATAATTAATCAAAAAATATTTATATAATGAATATATATGTACGTATATACGTATGTATGTATGTACGTATGTATATATATGTATGTATGCATATAATTATCCTATATCTAATCTCTACTATTAATAAAGAGTATTCAATGAGTAGATTTGCACATTATCCTTTTGAAATTTCAAAAATACCATCATCCATCAACGGAACCATACCATCAATTTACAATAGACAACAGCATCCACTTTTCGAACATCTATCAATGAAATTTCGCTAACAATTTGCCACCAACACAATCAATAAAATTGCTTGAAATAAAGTGCTGGTACTACCAAATGTTTTTCACTTATAGCACATATCCATCTATTGATTTATTTATTAAATAAAAATTAAATATTTATAATTATTAGATGTACGTACGTGCGTTTTATACTAGCTAGAATAAATAAAATAATTATTTTATGTAGTGAATGTAGAAATAAAACATAGATAAAATATTTTACAAAGTAGAAATTATTATAATTAATTTAGATATTAATTTGTAAATTTTAAGTCGGATGATCCATCAGCATATTTTTGTATTCGGACGTTTTCAGGCTCGAATGAGGAGTTAATTGTCACTGAGTAAACAGTTTTATAAAAGAATTAAATAAACCTTTTTATTACTAAATAAAACCATTACCACCATCCAGCCTGAAGCCCATTACTCATTTATTTAACTCAGCCCGACTCTTTCCTTACTCTCGTTCTTCAGCCAAAATCAACCAAAACCCCAATTCCCTTTTTGCTCAAAATCATAGATCGAGCAAGCTAAAGTCGAGCAAGGCTGCGAGTCGAGACTAGGGATAAACTGCTTTCGCCTTTCGCAATTCTTGATTTTGCTTTCGGGTTGGTTGATTCAAGATGTTATCGCTGTTGTTGGATTTAGGGCTTTAGAATAAGTTTATTTGAGTCGTCAATTTTGAGGTGCCAATGTAGTCAACCTTAAGGTTCCGCAGTAGTCACCTTAAGGTGCTGTAGTAGTCAACTTAATGTTCTGCGGTAGTCACCTTGAGGTGCCGCATCAGTTTATTTAGGGTGCCGTCGAAGTTCATTTTGAGATTCGGTGACTAAAGGCTGGGTGCCGTAATGGTCGAATAGGGTGTCGCAAGTGGCTAATGAAATGGCTTCCGCACCTACTAATTGAGGCTTCCGCATCAGTTGAGATGAGATCTCCGCATTTGTTGATTGGTTGTTTGAAGGGATAGCCTTCTGTAGTTGTTTGAAGGGGGCAACTACTATCACCGTCCACCGAAAACCATTCAGGTCAGGACCACCATCACCATTTGTAGACCAACTTTCTTATATTAGAAACAGGAAATTTGGGGTATGGTACTTTATTTGAAATTAGTTTTTTTTTCTTCATTTTTAACGATACAAAAACTTAGTTTTTTTTATTTTATTTTATTTTGGTCTTGAAAATTATGATTTATAAGTTCCAAAATCAAGAGATTCCAAGTCGACTTGCATATATGAATTTATAAATCAATTTTAGGAATAAGAGATCTTAAACAAAACTTGATCCCATAAATCACCTTCCTTTCATCATAGATTTCGATTCGAAAATCATGAATATTTGAACTATTGAGAAGTACATAAGGTTTCAATTTTGAGGCGATGACATGCCTATTTCTGTTATTACATTTGTAACGTCTTATTGTCTTTGCATAGATTGTCCAACAACCTATTTCTGTTTATACTTTCTTTCTTCTTCTATTATTTGGTTTTTCTGTTAACCAAGCCCCAAGCATGCAGTATAAAAATATGAAGGATTATTTTAGGGGGTCAAGCTACAGTCTCCGAGCTATAAAAAAATAAAGCGTTTGAATTATTCTTGTAAAATCTATGACAGTATTAAGTTTGCATATTTATCATTCTAACACACATATGTATGTATGTGGGTTCTGATTCGACATATCCCAATCAATTTTTTCGTACTCCCCATTAGGAAACCCTTCTTATAACAAGATACCTCCCTTTAATTGCTCCCTTGTTTTATAGCAATATCAATTTTAATACGATTCAATTATTTAATTTGATAATTTTCAATCTTATTTTTTAGAACCTTCGCATAATTTCTCTTTTCTTTTAGTTTCTTCAGCTCGAGAACATAAAGAGTAATGATATAAATTTAAGGAATTCATCTTTTCATTATAATATTCAACTTACTAATCAACAACCAATTTATGGTCTTCAAATCACGCTTGAGCAACAAACACTATTTTCAGTAATACAAATTATGTTACTATATTAAATGTAAACCATTCGCAAAACACGAGTCACACTTTAGTTTGTCAGGTTTGTGGCTAGAGAATACCTCGTCAAGTATGTTTGAATTGAATGTCATGTATCATTTAATGAAAGCTTTAAAGTAAAAAAACCAATAGTATAATGCGTATGAACCATTTTCTCTCTCATAACTCTAATATCAATAATTTTATTGTTTCCAAAATAATTATAAATTTGCAATAACTTTTTTGTTGGATTTTTAACAACATTTATTCGATTATTTGGCTTCTAAGCTTGTGACCGCAGCAATTGGTGCAGCCTACTTGATGATGTTGAACAAATTATCTTAATTTGTTTTGCTTTTCTTTGATATGTGATTTAATGATGTAATAAAGTAAAATAAACTTTTGTCTGATTTTTGTATTAATTTTGTAAAATGGATCTGGGAAAAAGATGAATACTGATATTCTTGAGAGGTAATAATAAGTTGTTGATGTAAATACATTCCAAAGTGCAAACTTATTTGTGTTATACTTCTGAAACTGCAAACCATTTCCAACATGTTTATGGTACTTGAAGTCAAAATTTCTTAGTTGACACTAAGGCCGATACATAATAATAATTTAAGGATATACAAGCAAAGATGAGATAAATCAGAGAGTAAAAATAAGTTTGTGCTTTTCAAAAGCTAATTCTCTTTAAACATTATAATAACCTTCAAACTTCTTGTAATACTTTTATAACAACTATTTCTGTAACACAATCATGTTATATTGTATAAGAAATTGCAAATAAATTTTTCATTCACCTTTTGAATTTGTTTTCTTCTCTATTCTCTTTCTTCTTCTTCTTCTTTTTTTTTTGAAAATTTTAATTAGATTTTAATTATATCAATTTTTGTTTTTATTATTTTGTATTGTTGTGGATTATACTTATTCTTTTGTAAAGAAAGCGATAAATTGCTTGCTTTTCTCATCTATACCTTGTATCTCTAAGTAAAACCCGCTTCATGTCTTGTGGAGTTTTGGTTGTTAATCAATTCAGACCGAGGTGGTTAACTTCACGTCTTGTTTTGTATACCGAGTGGTTAGTTCATTAATATTTCTCTGCAACTGCTACTGTACTCACTTTAGGCATGCAGCATATATAAATAATGACAAATAATTAATTTTTGTTGATAGTGCTCTATATTGGTAAAGGTTGAAGTGGTGGCTTAAGTGTAGCATGCAAAGAGAACCTGTGGAACATTTGAGGAACATGGGTTAGACTTGATGCCATATATGATCTGAAACATGAGCAATTTTGCATTGAAGCCGGGAAATTTTCAACGATAGGCTGGATAATACACTAAACTGGTAATGAAACCGGACATTTGCAACTGAAACAGTGGCACGGTGTCAACTGCAATTTTGTACTGAAATAGAGTGGAGATGCTTTACCTGATCCTGGGTAGAGCAGAATAGAAGGCTTAAGCTGAAACCAAATTATTGCATCTGAAATGAAGCTGCACCACACAAATAAATGGTCGTGCAAATCAGTTGTGCCAATTAGATTATAGTCTGACATTTTTTGATTGGAGGTCGATGCATCTGAACATACCTGCCAGAACTGCAAATGGAGGCGTGAAGATGAAGTTTGGGCATATTTGAGTATTATGTGGGTTTTGATTAACTAAAATATTATGGTTCAAGGTTTGCTTCATTGTCATTCGGTCTAATTTTAAATCTTGTGTTATTATTTGTATGTACTACGTGTTATGTTAGTTTAGGGTTGTATTTGATGTTTTGTGACTATGTAAAATTTTATGAACGATGTAAATAGATAAATCTTTTTGTTATTTTGAAATATGAATTTCTTTTGCTATTTTTAGTAAATATGAATAAATATGATTGTCGTTAGTATAATAATTTTGTTTCAATTCAAGTTAGTTTAAAATTTACACATGCATTGTAGTAGTTTTATTTTTTTCGCATTTGAATTTTTTAACAACGGGCAAAAACAGTTGCAAAAGACCCTTTTGCAACGGGCATAACAGTTGTAAAAGGATTAATTGCAATGTGCAAAAATAGTTGTAAAAGGCCCCTTTGCAACAGGCAAAAGCCATTGTAAAAGACCCCTATTGCAACGGGCAATAACTGTTGTAAAATTCATCCACTCTATTACAACATTGCATAATACAACGGATCTAGGCCCATTGCGAAACTCCTATTACCACGGGTATTGTCCGTTGTAAAAGGGTTTTTTTTGTTGTTGTAGTGTATGATTCCTCTTTTTTGAAAATAGTCGCTGAGAGTTTTGTATTCAGTCCCACCATCAGACTGAATAATTTTAATTTGAGAATTGGTTTGTTTTTCAGCCATTGTTATAAAACATATGACTGCATTATATGCCTTAAATTTTGTTTTTAGAAAATATATCCAAGTATATCTTGAATATGCATCTACAAATGAAATATAGTACTTAAATTCAAAATCTAAGCATAAAGGGTGCAGGACCCCATTAATCAGTGGCAACCAATTCTAATGGTTTAGTGTATTGTGTTGATGAGTCATTAAATGCTAACTTATGACTCTTGCCCATTTGACAATAAGTACATACATATGGTAAAGAAATGTCATCAAACTTTATCTTACTTTCAACAAGAATTTGTCTTACAACTTTACTACTTGGGTGACCAAGCTTGTAGTGCCAAAGATCAAATACATGTCTACCATTCCTTTTTATACTCAAGTTACAGTGATTTTATTCCTTTGTGACACTGCTACAGTTGATATATTTAAATTTGTAAAGCCCTTTTTCCGTGTCACCCTCCAACAGAATATCTCTAGTCAGTATGTCTCTGATTAAACAATACTTACGATAAAACTCAAAATATACATTGTTATCCAGAGCAAACTGAGATACACTTATAAGATTCTTTTTAATTTTTGGTACTCTTAATAAATTACGTAAGAATAGCGCCTTTTACCTCTGATATATGCATTACCAGTATGAGAAATTTTGACACACTTACCATTTCCCATGCAAATTGTTTGATTACCTCTGTACTCCTTGCATCCAAGATTCAAATTGTCAAGGTTGTTAGTGATACGATTTGTGGCCCCTGAGTCTGGATACTAAGATTCATCCTGAATGTGCTCATCTTTAGCAGTATCATTTGAATTCTGACCTTTATTGCTGTTTTCATTTTGATTGCCACTATTTTGTGCCTTATTTACATTGTAGCTGCTGCTTCTCTGATTATTATTATTCCGACTGGAGTATCTGAAGTAACATTTTATTGTTGTATGACCCACTTTTTCACAGATCTGACATTTTGGCTTATATTGTTGTTGCCCCATCTTCCTCTTCCTCTTGATCTGTTAGTGTAGCCACCCCTTTGAGTTGCTTGTTCAGTTTTGCTATTGTTTTGATTTTTGTTTCTTTGATTAGCTGTGTAGTTGATAGAAAAATCAGATTCTTGTGGTCTTTTATTATCTATTCTTGCTTCATGTGCCAGTAAGATTGAATGTACATCATCTACAGATGGCAAGACCTTTTGGGAAGCTATCACAGCAACCACTTCTTTATATTCATCACTTAGGCCATTGAGCATGGTCAAGGTTTGTTTTGAATTTGAAACTTTATGATCTGTTGCTTCAAGAAGATCACATGTTGTTTTAACCTTGAACAAATATTCCCTCATAGTACGATTGTCTTTCTTGATATTTTGAAGTTGTCTTTTGTGGTACATAACCTTTGCTGCAGACTAAGTGTTAAAGACTTTCTCCACTGTTGTCCATATTTCATTAGCAGTCTTGCATCCTATTACATGTGACAGTAGTTTTGTGTTTACTGATGACAGTAGCCAAGAACATATCAGTCTGTCTTGTCTGTGATACTTTGTGTATTCCTCATTATTGACAATTTTCTTTTCCTGAACAGTGATGAATTTTGGTGGGATTGAGATGGTTCCGAGAATGTATTCTTCAAGTCCATAACATTGAATAGCAGTTTCAACCTGAAGCCTCCACAGTAAATAATTGTCTTCATCTAGATGGACAGTCACGAGTTGGTTTTGTGGGCCGATGATGGTCTTGATAAGATTTTCAACGACTGTTGATGTCTGCTGAGAGTTATTTGCATCCTATGATGATGCAGTGTTGGATTCGTTATTCATGATGAAAAACAAACAACAAGAATATAGGAATAAAGAAACTGAGCAAACAAAGATGAAAAACTGTCAAGAAGCAGTTTAGATCTCAATCAAGATTTCAGTTACCCAGCCAAAGAAAGATCACTGGCCCAGGTAAGATGCAACCACAAAGTTTTAGGTAATGAGTGTTATTCTGATGAACTTTGCTGGATGGCACTTTCTTTTGATGCTATGTGATATGTTGTTGATTTTTTTGATTTGAGAATGATTGATTTCTTGCTGTTTTTCCTCAAGATCCTATTTGGAGTGTTGATGCAGTCAGAGTTTTCAGAACTGGCGAGGCGCAACACTTTGGATATGGATCTGAAACTCAAATGAGGAGATTGAATCTTTGATGAGTGTGAAACTAAGATGATGACAATAATTCTAATGAGTTTCTCCTTTTTTTTAAAGAGTTGCCGTTAGGCAGAGATACACTCTGATACCATAAAGGAATTTTGATACTTTTATTAATGAAGAATGAATCAATTTAATACAATGTTACACTGCCTCATGTTTATATGGTGCAAAACTGCACAACTGTACAAAATGACGAGAAATTGATCTTTTGGGCCTAGATGGGCTGGAGAAAGTCTTTTGACCCGCTTTGCTTTACTTGTGAGATCTGGTTATACAATTGATTCTCGTATCCTTTGAGCCGCATACTTTATCTATTTTGGCTTCATAAAATTGAGAATTAGTTCTAAAATTGAATGGGAAGCAATATGTTCTACACATATTAACAATGGCCTTAACATGGCTTATTTGTTCATTACCATAGATTTTTCTAGTTCTAATTTTCAAATAGATTTATTATTTGCTTGTCTTCCTACTATCAAAACTGAAAAAATAATTTCACTCAGCCACATGGTTTCAATCAGTTCATGTTATGCTTCATTTTATATTTCAAATTTAATTTGATGGCCTTATACTTTCATCAGATTTCAAGTACATTACTAACATTGTAGCTATAGCTTGTTGAATTCCATGTTGGTTCTATGTAATGGCAGACAATTGTAAATACTATAGCCAGTTGATATTTGCCATAAGCTTAAAAAATTGGTAATCAAACCGACCGTTAGGGAGGTTTGCTTACTGTCACTGGCTAAAATCAATTTTTCTGAAGCCAAAAAAACATGGATCTTGTCTCATCGCGGTTTTCCTAAAAATATGGATCTTGTCTCATCGCGGTTTTCCTGAACTTCCTCCTTTTATTTCGCGCATCAAAGATTTCAAATTCAAATCTATTATGATTTTCAAATTCTAAAATTTCAATTTCAAATCGACACTTTTGAATGCTTTGATTAATATTTAAATTTGAAATTCATATTTCAGATTCAAATCTCAATTTATTCTTTTCCAACATATTATCACTTAATGTTTAAGTAATATTAATAAAAAATTTAAATGTGTATTTCTTATCAAAGTTATACAATCGAACGGTCGGTTTCTCCACCGTTGTGCGGTTATACTAGTATATTCTCTTATAGTTTACTTACAAATTGCTTTTGAACGTCACCGTATTTGGATAAGGTTTTCGTATTACTATTATATTGTCCTTTAGATTGGCACAGAAAATATATGAATGTGAAAGTTCACGTGGGTTAAGATTGACTTGCTAAAATTTTCTTATCGAAGATAAATTGTTTAGTTAAAGAATATGATATTTTGTCCATCATTTTAAGTTGTAGATAAAAATATCATGTGTTGATCCTAGCTGGCCGTGTTTCCTAAACTTTTTTCCTTCTGTATTTTTTGTTTCAAATCTATTCAAATATAAAACTAATTAATAAGCAAACCATTTGATTATATGTTATCTACAGTAGAGGAACGAACTATATCATAAACTAAAGCTACGATATTGGGTTGTTAATTGTTAATTATATGTTTCGTCTTTTCAATCAACAATTAACATATAATATTTAATTGTTAATTGTTAATTATTAATTGAAAAGACCAAACGTACAATATACCTTAAAGGACCAAACTAAAAGAGATATAATAATATGTATTAATCTAATTGGTTATGTTCTACATTTATTGCTCAAACTGTATTAAAATATAAATGGGTAATTGTATACACACTACACTGTTCAAAATATTTTGGTAACATTAAATTGTCTAAACTACAGCTGCGATAATTGCATACAGAAACTTATTCCTTTTTTAATCAGTTAAATAGGTATTTATGATAACCAAATTAGTTTTATTTTTTGATTTACCATTGACTCTTTGTCAATAAATCATGTTTTTGTCATTGCAAAAGCTGTGTACACATGTAATTTACTTCTTTGTTATCCGTTCATGTTCTTATTTATGTTGCTTACATCGTCCTTTATGCTTATGTACCTGCTTATTTTCAGTATCTGCTTGGCTTTTAATCACTTAACTCTCCGCCCCCTTTGTAACCATTGCATTGCTATTTCTCAGGTGCATGTCCCTCATTTTTGAAATATCTCAAAGCTGCAAATTACGGAGAAATGAAAAGAGAACCATCCGTTCTTTAATTTTGTACCAAACAAATCATGTTCTTAGCAATAGTACTTCATTGTATCATCCAATATTCAGATACTTTTTGCAAGTATAACATGGGTTGCTAATATAATTTTTTTATTATATGGATTTTGCACCTCATTTTTTAATATGTACACAATTTTCATCCACCCAAGGCTATCATAGATTCACAGTCACATATCCTTTTTTTGGTCAGATAACATTTGTTTTCATTCAATACATCAATGGTCAAAGCAACTAACCTACTTTTTTTCCCCTAAGATGAGCATTATTTTATTCATATTGTTTCACATCATTTTACATACTGTACCTACTTGCTTTTTTTCTTCTCATTTGCGTAAGTTTGAATGTGCTTATATATTTTCATAATAGGGTAGTGCAGAAATACGAGAAACTTTGTTTCAGACATTTGCTTATGATAAATTAGTCTTTTTCTTATTACTCTATACAAGCATAACCAATTCAACTGTTCCATTTATTACCATCATTGTAACTGACATATATTTCCATTTAAAATTCATTATTAGCAATAAAACTGCAGTTATTTTTTGTTTACAAATTAAATAAACACTATAATTTAGTATTCTAAATACGATGTTGGTTTCGTTTTCTTTATTTTCCAATTTAATGTGTTTAGTGAAGATAAGGATGGTATATAATGAGACGAAGAGGTGGAGATGAAATTGGATTAACTTCTCCTTATATTGCTGTTTTAATTTATTGATAAATGCATTCCATATATGGTAAATTTTAATTCAAGGAGAAATGAAGCACAGACGGAAATAGATAATATCTTTTCCTTTGTTATGAACTTAAGGTTTCAACTCTAGGACCACTATAATCAGCTTGAAAACATGTATTTGAAATTCGGGTAGATGGTTACTAACAAGTAGCTGAAAGCTACAAAGGTAACAACTTTAGAACGAAAATTTTTCAATGCTACCCCTTGTTGGACGCTAACTACAGTTAATAGATATAACCAGTGCAAACCCGTGCTTCGCACACGGGCCGTAGCTATATTTATTTTTGACAATTGTTGTTGGACTTTTGTGTTATTGTAGGATCATCGACAATTAAATTAAGTATTTCTTGCTTCTTGATAGATGCTTAAGATATTGTCCAAAATGTGATTTTGTTTAGTAATTTTTTTAGTAGAAATGTCAAATTATGTTCTTATCAATGCAATAAAATAAATGTATCAATTTTTTATGCTCGTGAAAGTGGCATGAAGGCAAAGGTATAACCATGCATGCTGTTTACAAAGATCCTTCAAATAAATTAAGTAAATAAACCAATGAATCAAGTTACAGTATTAAGTTCCATATGAAGAAAATTATTATTTACGGTACTGTATTTTAATCCAAATGTAAAATATTTTGTTTATAAAATTCTATTTTAGTCGCGTTGGATATAAGTATCTAATTTCATCTTCTACCTCTACAAAAGGTTAATATTAGATTAACGATTGCTAACTAAAATGGAATGAAGGATGCAAAAACTTAGATCACAGACAACAATGTAATGCATTATTACACTATAATATATTACACATAGTGGACAACCTCTCTAAACAACAGAGCTTCGTTCTACATTAAAAAATCATATAACCGAAGTACATATCATTGTAAACCAATATCTATCCATATAACAATTAATATGTTATTAATCTAATGAAGCCCATATAGTCTGATGTGTTATTACAAAAATGCTATAACTTTTCAATATGTAAGATATATGTCAATGTTAAATATAAGTTCATAAAAATAGACACAATACATTATGCAGATACGTTTATATTTTTCTGAACATATATACTAATTAATGCAATGAGTTTCAATTCCAAGATCTACGAATCAAACAATCAAAATATTAATCACCATCCATTACCACTATTATTTAATAAAATCTTTGTTCTATTAGCCCATCACAATAAGTTTAACCTCTCCTTAGTAATATAGTAAAGAGTTCAAAGTAAAAAAAGGGAAAGTAAGTTTTAATGTTGTATGAGATTACTTATACCAAATTTGTATGTTTGGGAAATAAGCCATCGAGAGAGATAAATGCAACTTGACATGATTGCCACTATTGGCATTCAGTATGGTTATTAGCCATGTCATAAGGTACATTGCATTCAATACAATCAAATCATTAGCTTAACCTCATATATTAATATGATTTAGTAATATCATTTTAGAGCATGTACCAAAAACTTATAAACTAATTTTTGAGGTAGCGCCATCTTCTATTTGATGATGTCTGTGTTAAAATTTGGCGACACTATATGAGGATTTGTAGTGGTCGGAAGTAGCTTCGTAACGGAGGAAACGGTTCGCAAATCGGAGTCCGGAGGTGGAAGTTAGAAGAGAAAAGGTGAAGTGGGATGTTTGGGGACAGCAACTAATTTCGGACGTCTGAAATTGTTCTGGAGTGGTTCCAGAACACTCAGTCAGACGTCTGACCAAGTGGGTCAGACGTCTGATCTGGAGCGAAGTCGCTCCAGAGACTTAAGTCAGACGTCTGACCCTTAGGCCAGACGTCTGGAACGTTTTTTTTCTTCAGTTTTTCATCTTCCGGACTTGGGTGAAAATTTGTGATATCCGCAGGGGCAATTTTGGAATATTATCTAGGGTTTCTATTCTCCTATATAAGCTAGCCTCGGGTATCAGATCCGTCGGGCAGAGAGAGAAGCGTGTGCAAGCAACAATAAGGGATCAGCCTCCACCAAATTAGGGTTTATCAAAACCTAATTTTCTTCAATTCTCTTCTCCACAAAATCAATTTCTATTTTGATTATTGATCATTGTAATCAATCTCTTGTACTCTTCTCATTAATAATAGTAAAAGCTCTATCTTAAAGTGGATGTACACTAACACAACGTTAGTGGAACCACTATAAATCTCTGTGTGGTTTATTTTCATTATTGCCTTGATCTTTGATTTGCTTGTTTGGGATTTTGATTGATTGTGATTGGATTTGAGTTATCGATTGGTTGTTTTTACACTGCTTATCACGATCCCGTCTTCCGCTGCGCTCGTGGGGTTTCGATTGGAGTCGGAATCCCGCACCAACATTTGGTATCGGAGCTTCAGGTTTTGGTAGGTGGTTGTAGAGATGCCTGAATCAAGTAATAACTCAAGTAGTTCCTCAATGGGTACTCCAAGTGGTGTAGATCCTTATATACGTGGCTCGTACGTAGCTTCAGGATCACAATTGGTAATAGACAAGTGGAATGGCGATAATGATTTTGAAAAATGGCAATGGAAGATGAAAGCAGTTCTTAGAAGGAATCAGGTGCATCGGGTAGTGTTTGACACACATTTATTGCCAGCGGACATCTCGGATGTTGAGAGAGAGGAGATGGAGGAGTGGGCATTCACTACACTTCAACTTGCTATGGGAGAAAATGTTATCTCTGAAATTAGTGGTGAGACAACCGCTAAGGGTATTTGAAACAAGTTGGAGGAATTGTATATGAAGAAGTCACTGACGAATCGTTTGATCTTACTGCGAACGTTCTTCACCTATAAGATGAAGGAAGGTACTTCGCTGAAGGCACACTTAAATATTTTTGATGATTTGCTAATGAAGATGAAGGCGGTAGATTTGAAGATTGAGGAAGAGAAAAAGGCGATGATATTGTTGTGTTCATTGCCAGACCGCTATACAAGTTTCTCAAACAGTTTGATCTATAGCCGATATACATTGACTCTTGATGATGTCAAGACGGGTCTTCTTAGCGAGAAGTTGCAGGATCAAATGAAGGAGTTAGGTGATGGAAATAGTGGTGCTAGTAATGTTCATGACTTGTTTGTGGAGAAGGAGAGACATGTGAAGAAGGAGAACCGGGGGCGTTCTAAATCAAGGAACCCCGGTTGGAGAGGAAAGTCGAAGGAAAGAAAAGGCAAGTCTATATTTGTAGGAAGCCCGGTCATTGGAAGAATGAGTGTCCGGACAAGGAGAAGGCAAAGAAGGAAGTAGCATCTTCATCCGTAGCGGTAGAGAATGCAGTTGGTGAGGAAGAGGTAGATGTTTTATTGGCAGTAGCATCAGATGTTTCGGATAGCAAATGGGTGCTCGATTCGGGGGCGTCTTATCATATGACGCCAAATAGGAATTGTTTTTCTTCTTACATCGACAAAGAAGGAAATTCAATTGTTATGGGAAATGGTGCTATTTGTAAGTCGAAAGGCATTGGTTCCGTGCAAATTAGGATGTTTGACGGAGTGGTTCGTACTCTCACTAATGTGCGCTATGTTCCGGGACTTAGGATGTCTCTTATCTCTTTGGGGCAGCTGGATTCTTTAGGTTGTAAGATCACTATTGAAAGTGATAGATTGCGGGTTTCGAAGGGGGCACTTGTGGTGATGAAGGGTGCAAAGACTCATGGTATTTATTTGCTTCAAGGAGTGACTGTGGAAGGTGAAACTTGTATGGAGGTTGATAGTTCTCGTGGCTTGGATGCGACTAGGCTGTGGCATTTGAGGTTAGGTCATGTCTCGGAGAGAAGTTTAGATGTTCTTCGAAAGAGAGAGATGATCGATGGAGAAGGTTTCAACAAGTTAGAGTTTTGCGAAGATTGTTTCATGGGGAAGCAAACTAAAGTTTCATTCGGTGAAGGAAAACATGATTCGAGAAAGGTTCTTGAGTATGTTCACATGGATGTTTGGGGACCGGCACCTGTAGCTTCTTTAGGTGGAGCTCGCTATTATATTTCCTTTATAGATGACTTTTCTCGGAAAGTTTGGGTGTATGTAATGAAGGCCAAGTCGGAGGCATTTGCAAAGTTCAAAGCGTGGAAGGCTCTTGTTGAGAATGAGAGTGGCAAGTCTTTGAAGGTTCTAAGGTCTGACAATGGCGGAGAGTATGTTTCCGGAGAATTTTTGGAGTATTGCAAGCATCATGGTATTCTGAGGCATTTTACTACACCTGGAGATCCGTAGTCGAATGGTGTTGCGGAGAGAATGAATTGTACTCTACTTGAGAAAGCTCGATGCTTGAGATTGACATCGGGTTTGGCAAAGGGATTTTGGGCTGAAGCTTTGTCAACCGCAGTGCATATTATTAATCGAATTCTGTGCTCAGCTATTAGTAACAAAATTCCGGAGGAAGTGTGGAAGGGAAAGAGCATTGACTTGAGTTATCTTCGTGTGTTTGGCAGTCCGGTTTATGTGCATGATCCGGGAAATGATAAGCTTGAACCTAGAGCTTTCAAGGGGATTTTGCTTGGCTATACGGATGGTGTAAAAGGCTATCGGATTTGGAATCCGAAAACGAAGAAGGTAGTGAATTCTCGTCATGTTACTTTTGATGAGTCGGCAGTGTTCAAGGAGAATGTGAGCTCATCGGATGTTCCGGATTTGGTTCATGGTGAATCAAAGGAGAAGGAAATTATTTCCATATTTTGTCCAAGAAGTAGAGAGAGTAGAGTAGTTGGCGATGCTTGTGAGGAGATAGCGGTTGATGTTACATCACATAGTCCACATGGTGCCTCTAATAGTGTTGGTGATGTACATGATTCTAGAGAAGATTCGGTTCAAGGTGGAGCCGAAGGGAGTTTAGGTGATGGTATTGCTACTCGGGTTGGTCGTCGTACTATAAGACCACCCGAAAGATATGGTGATTGGAACTATCTTAGCTTTTGTGATAATTTGGACTATGCTCTTCATGTAGTCCAAGATGAGCCGATGGACCTTGATGACGTCATGAAGTCGAATGATAGCTCGAAATGGATTTGTGCCATGGAGGAAGAGATGCAATCATTGTTGAAGAATCAAACTTGGGATTTGGTTCCGCTTCCTAAAGGAAACCGTGCTATTGGGTGCAAATGGATATACAAGGTGAAGAACGATGGAAGATATAAAGCTAGACTAGTGGCTAAGGGGTTTGCACAAAGGAAGGGAAAGGAGTATGATGAGATATTCGCACCGGTTGTGCGCCATACTTCTATCCGGATATTACTTGCTATAGTTGCTATTCACGACTTGGAGTTGGAGCAACTTGATGTGAAAACCGCCTTTTTGCATGATGACTTGGATGAAGACATCTACATGGTGCAACCGGAAGGTTTTGTTGTGGATGGTAAGTCAAATTTGGTTTGCAAATTGAAGAAATCACTATATGGTTTAAAGCAATCACCTAGACAATGGTACAAGAGGTTTGATCATTTTATGCTTGAAAATGGTTTTGATAGAAGCATCAAGGATGCTTGTGTTTATTTCAAGAAGTTGAGAAATGATTGTTGGGTGTATTTACTCTTGTATGTAGACGACATGCTCATTGCTTCAAAAGATAAAAATGAAATCAACAAGCTAAAACTGAGTTTGAAATCGGAGTTCGAAATGAAGGATCTTGGAGAAGCAAGAAGGATATTGGGCATTGAAATTGTAAGGGATCGAAAGCATTTTGAGTTGAAACTAACTCAAAAGGAATACATAGAGAAAGTGCTTTGCCGGTTTAGCATGGAGAATGCAAAGGCGTCATATACACCTTTACCTTTGCATATGAAGCTTTCGAATAAAGGATCACCTATCTTGGAGGAAGACAAGACTTATATGGCAAAGGTGCCATATGCTAGTGCGGTTGGTAGTCTAATGTATGCTATGGTGTGTACAAGGCCCGATATTGCAAATGCCGTCGGGATGGTTAGTCGCTACATGGCTAATCCGGGGAAATCGCATTGGGAAGCTGTGAAGCTTATATTGAGATACCTTAGAGGCACATCATCTCATGGTCTTGTTTTTGGCGATAGTAAGGCGATGGATTGCAAGTTGGTTGGTTATTGTGATTCGGACTACGCTGGTGATAGGGATCGAAGAAAATCAACTTCCGGATATGTCTTCACACTTGGGGGAACAACCATAAGTTGGAGATCTAGACTGCAGACCGTAGTTGCTTTATCCACTATGGAGGCGGAGTTGATAGCCGCAGTGGAGGCGGCAAAGGAGGCACTCTATTTGAAGCGATTGTTGTGTGACTTGGGATTCGGGCATAATAGTATTGATGTTCGATGTGATAGCCAGAGTGCTATTCACTTGGCAGAGAATTTGGCGTTTAGCTCACAGACTAAACATATTGAGGTGAGAGAGTCATTTCTAGTAGCCATGGATGAAGATAAGCAAGTATATCTTCGAAAGGTGCACACAAAGGATAACGCAGCGGATATGTTCACTAAGGCATTGCCGGTTGGAAAGTTCAAGCATTGCTCGAACTTGATTCGCTTGGAGAAGTGCTAGGTGCCACGGAGTGGCACGGTTAAGGGAGGAGCTTGGTGGTAGATGAGGAAGAGTATTGGTGAGAGAGATTGATGTTCTATCTTCTTGGTAAGTGCTAGTCTTTGGTGAGATAGCTTAGGATTTGGATGTTTTCAACATTTCATTAGCGGGCGGGGGCTTTGCCTGAGCTCGTTGGTGGAGTGCAATGGGCGGTGGCTTTGCCGGAGCTCATTGGGAAAACATTCATGTTTGGTTGAAGGTAGAAGAGGTGATAGTTGGCGCTAATCGGTTGTCGTTGATGGTATGGTACCATTGGAATTGAAGATGGATATAGTGTCGAGGTGGAGTGTTAAAATTTGGCGACACTATATTTGGATTTGTAGTGGTCGGAAGTAGCTTCGTAACGGAGGAAACGGTTCGCAAATCGGAGTCCGGAGGTGGAAGTTAGAAGAGAAAAGGTGAAGTGGGCTGTTTGGGGACAGCAACTAATTTCAGACGTCTGAAATTATTTTCAGACGTCTGAAATTGTTCTGGAGTGGTTCCAGAACACTCAGTCAGACGTCTGACCAAGTGGGTCAGACGTCTGATCTGGAGCGAAGTCGCTCCAGAGACTTAAGTCAGACGTCTGACCCTTAGGCCAGACGTCTGGAACGTTTTTTTTCCAGTTTTTCATCTCGCGGACTTGGGTGAAAATTTGTGATATCCGCAGGGGCAATTTTGGAATATTGTCTAGGGTTTCTATTCTCCTATATAAGCTAGCCTCAGGTATCAGATCCGTAGGGCAGAGAGAGAAGCGTGTGCAAGCAACAATAAGAGATCAGCCGCCACTAAATTAGGGTTTATCAAAACCTAATTTTCTTCAATTCTCTTCTCCACAAAATCAATTTCTATTTTGATTATTGATCATTGTAATCAATCTCTTGTACTCTTCTCATCAATAATAATAAAATCTCTATCTTAAAGTGGATGTACACTAACACAACGTTAGTGGAACCACTATAAATCTCTGTGTGATTTATTTTCATTATTGCCTTGATATTTGATTTGCTTGTTTGGGATTTTGATTGATTGTGATTGGATTTGAGTTATCGATTGGTTGTTTTTACACTGCTTATCACGATCCCGTCTTCCGCTGCGCTCGTGGGGTTTCAATTGGAGTCGGAATCCCGCACCAACAGTCTATAGTATGCCTATATAATGCTAAAGAATTTAAAAAATAATATTAAGGATAAACTTTGTCAATACTAAAACATATAGGACTTCTTCAATCTGATGATGTCAAAAACAAGAATAATGTTTTCAAACCCATTTTTTCATCAGCCAGCCCAACCTACCTGTAACATTGAAGAAGTTCTATGATCAAACAAAAGTTTATTGCAACCTAATACTACATTCACTAATTGAAAACGTAATCGTTTGAATAAATGGTTGAAGATTAGTGTTAATAAAATCAAATTTTATTATACTAAGCTTATAAACCATGGGAAAAGTTTCAAAGCCTTCATCCAAACTTTTTGTGAGTTCAACTTTTGCAATGCAAAAAAGTAGAATTGGATTGATCATTTTCTAAAGATTAGTTTGTCCATTTGCATAAGAAGGTAGTGCATATGGTCTCATCAAATATTTTGTTACGGTACTTCACACTAATTTATTAATATACAAATTTATTTCTCTTGGTATGTCGGTAAAACTATTGAATTCAAGAGTTTCGATAAAGTACAAAAACTAAAATTAATTTGCTAAGAGCCCTTAAACTTTAATTTCAACTAATATAAGTTTGTAATTGCAACTAAAGAAAAATGTAGATTTAAAAATAAAGAGAACCAACAGAATTATAGTATCACCTACAATTACATAAATTTAGAGATTAATGATCTAGTTTTCCAAAATCGATGTAAATATTGTAAGAAGTTTAACCAACAACCACATTGTAAAAGGTATTTATGTACCTCTACATAATTAAAGGATTTCAAATCATTTATTCTGTGTTGACACCACCATTTCGTCCATAATTTTTCAATTGATTTGCAACCAATTATATGCTATTGAATCATATGCAATTCAATAATTTCCTAATTCTGAAATTTTAACCACTGCCAAAAATATATAAAAACGAATGGGACACATCACATGCATACTAAAATATCGGTATAAATAAAACATGCGACATAAATGGAGATTTCATATTCAAATTTAGTTTGTAAAATATAATCAATATCGATTTATTTTATATTGAAGACTAATATACAATTTTTGAAAATAATATAATCTTGATTTCAAGTCGTAAGTGGCCATGTCATTAGTTTCAACAATCTAATATAACTACGAATTTAATATTAAATGAATTATAAGTTTATGTACTGTAGTGACTATATCCTAATAAAGTTAAAATTAATGGATGGTCACGGACTAAATAAAACCATAATCCCAAATAAAATGAGTACAAAAAGTTCAATCCATTCATATTTACATGGCAATATTCGATAGTGCATACCCAATAGATATTGTACCTGCTCCATTTATGCTTGCCACAGACGATAACACACCTTCGTGATATTCATTACTCCAATCACCTACATATAAATCAGAGCAAACATGTTTTCAACTATTCAAGTTATAGTAGTTTAAGATATACCCTCATTTGATGTCGTATATGATCAATGCTTAAGGACATTTAACTATAAGTATAATGCATGAAAATAGGCAAAAGAAATCTATTTCTACATAATAACTACCTTTCATTCATTGTCCACCGCCACATCATTATTAGTTTTGAATGCTATGACAATAAATTAAGTTGCATATATCTTTGTAGGAATTTATTTATTGTTATTTCTATACTTTTTGGTGGTGAATTTAAAAATTGAAACCTCTCGTGAAATACGAATGCTTAAAAAAAATGATAGAATGTTATTGGATTATGACTTCATTTACAACAGTAAATAATATAAATCAAACAAATTAGTTTATACATGATATTATGATTTAATCTGGTCTGATCAAATTTTATATCAAGATAATTAGATGACATGAGGACATCAAAGTAATCAAAAAATTAAAATTCAAAAAATATAAATTTTGCATTAAAATAGTAAAAGAATTGATTTCATCATTTTTTAATAAATAATGATAGCGCACAAATTTATCGTTAAAGGTGATGTAACGATTTATTAGGTCTTTGAGTTTGTAAATTGATGAAACAAATATAGTATTAATAGTTTATACTGATATGATAATGAAATACTCATATGGTTAGCTATCAATTTACATAATCAATTAAAATAATTATAGCTAGTGGAATATAATTGTGGTCACCTTTACACTATTATGGAGTAATTACATTTAGTTTAAATTTAGGAAAAAACGATGCATATAATTTACGATTCTTCACTCCACAAATTAATAAGATATATGCAGCGTTAATAGGTAATGCCACTATAATTATTGATTTCATGTATGGTTAGCTTTAAAATAACATATTCATTGAAAAAATATTGTTAACTGAATATGGTGGTGGTCTACGTTATATGAGTACGGAATAATAATATATCATATGATTATAGGCATATTTCTATAAAGATACAGTTTCCATAACAGTGCTTCTATGTAATTATAATTGTTATACAATTTCATAGTAGGTTATTTATTGAAAAACATCTTGTAATAATATTTATTGAGAGAATCGACATATTTTTAATAGTTTATAGTAAAACTAACATACTAACACATATTTAACATATATAAATTATTCAAAAAAGAAGAAATAATTCATATTAATTATCAAAAAAATCTCCAAGTCTTTCTTAATAACACGTCTAGATGTTACTACCACTGATTTTATCGCATCAGGAGCAACCAAAACATAATTGCAATTTTAAGTTGTGCTAATAACCTTTTAGAAAATTATATTGTTTAGCGATCTTTAAAATAGGTTTAGAAAAAATGAAATGGGCATTTAGTGAATGCACCGATGATTACAAGTTAATAATAGCGAAGTAAGTTGAACACAAATGATCTGATAGCCATGTCCATTACAAATAGTATTCTATTGTGTATTCAATGTGATAATACATTTGTTAATAGCTAATACTAAAATAGACAGAAATCATTTAGTGACACTATCCGTTTATGTTATTTAACAAATAATATTTGATTGTGTTACTTAGTGAAATAACATTTATTATCGGTTTCTTGAACACCCTGTATCTTTTTATGAAAAAAATAACAATGAACTCAACTAATAATAGGCGAACCCAATATCACTATATGAAGTATAACCAAACTAAATAGTAGCTTGAAAGTGATACTAATACAAATATAGTAATATTTATTTGTACTCATCGAAGCATGTTTTAGGAGAAGTATTATTCATGGTTATTTTATTTACATTACCGTAGGGCATAGTTAAAATGTTAAAACTTAAGAGTCTCATAAAAGGATAAAACACCGGTAATTGTGGAACATGTATATTATGCATTTTTCTAGTTGCATATACATGACTGGACTCCTACTCATTACCATGGAAACTATTCTTGAATACCTTCATAAATATAATTACACAAATTCTCCTAATGGTAAACATGAGAGTTTACAGCAAAATGGATATGAGAATGACAATCAAGTGCTTCCACAAAAGTTGACTTTGGTTTTAAATTATCATGTATCATGTACCAGTTTTCTTCTCTTTTTCCCTTGTAATACAATAGCTTCTTGATTGAATTTAATAATGTAGTGCTTCAATTTTCACATCGTAAAAAGAATCTATATAAACAAACATTTCTAATTGACTAAATTACATTACATGATATATAAATGACTCATGAAACTAAAAATCAAAAAATAGCCTGAGATAAATCATAGACATGGTATTTACATATAAAACCATTGGTATTTACATATAAAACCATACATGATCATTAACTTATTATCCCTTCTATGCATATACAGAATTACAGAATGATCTGAAACAAATCATCATCGTGATATTCTAAATCAAAAGAGTTTTGCATCCTTCCTATGACTCTTTAAAATAGTGGAAAATATTATAAACCAAAGCCAACGGAAATGAAGAAGACTGTTATCTTCACTCAAAAAAGTTGGAATAAAAACAAAAAACCAAGAAAATAATTGGTAGCAGTAAGGGAAAAAGACTCAACCTGATAGTAGTAAATATATACACCAGAAAGCATACAAATATCAAAGAATGGAACAATTACGTTACATTCCAAAGATGCAAGATGAATACAAAAATTAGATTTACAAAAATATAATCATTTTATGAGAAAATAAAAAGGCTCTGAAGAAACCTACTCAGTTTCCCATCCCAGTTCGGCTAGAAAGAGAAACATCCTTATATAAATATATATAGTTACTAAGGTAGTTGGTACTTTAAAAATCATGAAGCTTGATTAATCAATTTTCTTCTTATTATGGAAGGGCCCGGTTGGTCATGCTTGCTGGCCATGGCAATTGTTTAGAAAACTGGAAAGAATGAACTGAGTTGGGGAAGAAGATGATTAAGAAGGTGATGGTACTGTTCTGTGCACGTGCACAGGGGTTGAAGACTTTAGAAAAGAAAAGAAGAAGTATTAGGAATTAACAGATTGCAGACATTTAAAAACATTGAGAATTTGATAACTTGAAGAAGAAGTCAGGGAAGTTACAGTTTTTCTCTTGACAAAGACAATTTCAGTAGTACCAAGAAGGTTTGCACATGATCTTGAACAAGAAGCAACAAGTTATAAAGAAACAAATTCAAGATCTTCAGATTTTCATGTACTGGTTCAAGATAATTTTTCTTTGTAAGAAGAATTAACAAGATTGATTGATTAACAGTACTGCACTTGAAAGGAAATGAGAAAAATAAATGTGAACCGAACTTAAAAGAAGTTGAAAACTGAAGATAACATGCTAACTAAAAGGTAAGAAAATGTAACAAGGAAATGAAAGATCAAGAACAGAGAATTGCAAAATGAATCAATATAAGAAAACTGAAGCTTCTGTATGCAATTTGAAGATAAAGAACAAGGAACTGGAGCATGCTACAAACATGAACTGGTAAAGAATTAAAGTTTGCTTCAAGAACAAGAATCAAGAATATGAAAAATAGAACAGAAATAGTATATGTTCAGAGATACTAACTGGAAAACTGAAGAAGCTTGCAACTGAATAATAAAAGACAGTAACTAACAGAAATAAAATGTCACTAAGATCAACTACGTAGCAAATAGAAAAAATAAATGCAAGAAAGTACTAACTGAAATGAAATGAAAGACATTAGACTGCAACACAGTAGCAAAAGAAAAATATGATTTTATTGCCTTGATTCTTCACACTATTACAACAGTTATCATCAGTATTTATATATGCTTAACAACACACACGCGGTCCAATTACAATTTAAACACTTGCACTCAGTAGCAGCCCAGTAACACATATATGTTTTGACATGTACATATCCAGATTACAAACAGACGCAACACACTGAGCCTTCCAAGTTTCCAAACTTCCTTTGATGCATCACTGCTATTCCTCGACTGCTGTTGCCTCGTGCCGTGAGTAAAATTCAGTCGTAGCCACCTCTCTTATCTCAGTCTTCTCACTGCAAGCCTTGTTGAGCATAACCTTCAGGTTATGGTTGTTACATATTATCTATATAGAATATAGGTTATAGCAAATATATAAATCTCTAACAATCACGTATCAGCAGTAAACATGGATTACTTCTTCCCATTCTACTATCGATACACTTGAGTTGAACCAAGCTTTCGATTAATGTCTAATAGTACATTTATAAAAACAGAGTGAAATATCATTACATTGTCATATATTGTGCATCATTTTATTATCATCCAACTAACATAGAGAGCGTAAATAAATACAGAAGTGTTAAAACATCCAAAGTACAATATCGGTGTAGTGTGCACTCTTTTTTTGAAATTGCATTCATTGGATTATAACAGTTAGAAAATGCATAAATGATAAATTTGAATAAAAAAACAATATTATAGAAATTGCTAATGGACAGTACTTCTATTTATAAAAATATGACAGATAATATAGTGCAAGGAAGAATGCATGCAAATTTATAGTAACATGCTGGAAAATTATCATATTCATCCAATTTAAATCATTTTTAACAATCATCTATTAGACATAACGTAAAAATTAGTTTTAAAATGTCAGATGCTGAAATAAAATTAAAGGATAATATTCTTAGTCATAATTATATACTAAAATAAAATGCAATATAAAATAAGTTGTCTTTAATAGTTTTAATAATGCATGGCTTAATAAAAGAAATATTTAACTTTGACATGTAACTATGACTTCAAAGTACATCAATAAAATTTGTAATTATGGGAAGATTGTTACTGCTTTCCTTCTATGTTTCTTACAGTTGTTTTATTTCGCTATACAACTCTGTTTATCCATTTTAATTTCAGATTTATAAGCTCATAGTTAAAAAGATCTTATTGTTATTCGAATGATCTTTAAATAGGAAGCTAGCAATAAACGATTCCATTTTGTACTATAAAAAGCCTATTTTTACTTCAGCTACACTTGCACCCGCCTTACTTGATATAGCAGCAGTCACACAATAAGTGCCTAAAAAGGTATATGTGTGGGTATATTTATACATATTAATTTTGAATAACTAAAGCTATCAAAAAACGGTATAGTCAAGAACTTGAAGGTAAATAGTGCTACTCGAAACAAAATTATAGTATATTCTTTTGAATGCCTCGTATTGTAATGTCTTATAATTATAGTGCGCATCCATAATATCACTTAGTAGCACTTATTTAAATAATTTTGTTTATGTAGACGTTTAACGTAATCTATCCAAACAAAACATAAATTATACATCAGTACGGACAAAATTGCTATATTTTTATTGTTAAATCAGCAAATCACAAGAGAATGCACTCAGAAACACCTGATGTCTTATAAATTCTTTTTTCTTAAGCAAATGGAAATCTCTACGTGGATTCTTATAATACTTAGATCAGTTGTAACAACCTGGTATTTCGAACCATTTGCATCCGCACATGTCAGAGTTGAATTGTTCAAAATGTCAGATTGTTAATTTATATTTTGCAAAACTAAGCATATACAGTAAATAAATCAATCATAAAATCACAGACATAGAGTATTGCAACAATAAGCAGCAGAATAGATAAATAGTAGTTCGTGAAACTATTATATATACATCAGAGTTTGAAACAAAATACAATAGAATATCTCAAATACAATGAAATCTCGGATACAAACAGATGACATTTCTGAACAAAACAATTGGAGAAGCTGGACAGATACGACAAATCTTCAAGCAAAGCTCCAATCTTCATAGGTAAGTCTCAAATGCTGTGACACACAGTCTGACCCGAACATAAAGCAATCACAAAACACTCGAGTCAGGATTAACATTCTTATATTAATAAATTCAACTCAAGTGAAATGTCAACTGAAATACAAGTAACTTAAAGAATGTTTGGGATTTCTATCCTCTAAGGATCCGTGGAACTATCTACTATGTAGTAATATACGCTATTATAATATGTCTATAGTAAAGTAAAAGTATTAAAATAGCATTAAGGCGTTACCCATATCCAACACATTTTATATACTCCCGTAGTCTATACAGTGCGTTACGCTCCACCAAACCGGTGGTTTACACAGAGGATACCACATAGGTACGGTACAAAACAAACTTGTAAAGGCGCGATAAGGCATGCGACAAGGAACTCGAGGCAATGCCAGGGTAGATATATCATTTGCACTCCCGGACTGGTGGTAACGCATAGCAGCTACTATTGCCCACCTCATGACACACTACCAAAGCAAAGGTGCACCTAATCAAATCACAAAAGCAATAGAATGGTATCGAAGAAATGAGCTCGATCGGGGAATGACCCTACTTGGCCCGGTATAGCTCCCATTTTAGCCACATCAAGCTGACTAATGGGAGTCAGGACTACGTAAATACCATATAGAATCATCGCCAAATCATCCTACTTCATTCTGGAATCTCCACCACGTACACAGTTGTTAAAGTGGTTTTGGTATTGACAAAGAGTATGACAATATCCGATCCCGGTCTCTTTAACAACCAAATGCTTAATTTACACCGTGATCAGTTCATTTCAAATAGTTCATACTTCATATCAAAATATCATATTCATTTCAAAACCATATCAATTCGATATCATTATTCACTTTAAATAATATTAATTTCAAGAATTATAACACTTTCGGAATCATAACACTTTTGAAATCATAGCACTTTTGAAATCATAACACTTTAGACTTAAATAGTTTAAATATTGATATTTGTATACATATTAAAATAGTTATAAATTAAAATAGTTTATATATATTAAAAATACTTTATATATTAAAATAGTTTATATATATTTAAAATACCTTATATATTAAAATAGTTTATATATAATAAAATACTTTATATATAAAAAAAATCCTCTAATTTCAAAAAACGATTTAAATCGACTCAAAGTCCAAAAATTCAATTTACTTCAATCTCAGTTCATCAATTTCAATTTAAAAGATTAAAAATTCAATTCCATTTCTTAATAAACCATTTCAATTTTTAATGATTTCAAATCCAAGTTTGAATTATCATTTCAATTCCAATAAGATTCAAGGTTTAAATACTCAAACATTTCAATATAAGTTTCATTTACATTCCAAAATTTAATTTTAACTTTATTCACGTTGGAAAATATTGACTTAATCATTTTAGTAACAATTAAATAAATTCTCAATTTATAAATTTAAATCAATATTAAATATTCAGTCTCAATTTTATTTAAAGTTGAAAATATCCATTTAATCACTTTTTCCTTCAAATCAACTTATAGAATAAAATAATATCTTTTAAAATCTCAAAAATTAATACTTTTATATCAATTTTTATTTAAATTCCATTATTAACTAATTAAAATTCCTAGTCAACATTAATTTATCTTCCCAACCTCTATTATTAAAGTTATAATAATCTATTTTTAAAATGTAAATTTAAATAAATACCTAAATATATTACTACTATTAAATTAAATTTTATTAAATTAAGTCTTATTATTAAGTTTATTTTGTATTAAATTTATTTTTATATATTTTTAAAATCGTAAAATTATAAGTAAAATCTTACAAATTATATTTTTCAAAGCTAACTTATAAATTTAAAATTTTCAAAACATATAATTTTAAAAATCTAAAATTTAGACAAACATAAAATAAATTTATATACATTATATTTTAAAAAAGATCAATATTTATTAAACCCATATATTTCCTTTCAAAACTTTGAAAATCATTTTCAAAATATAGACCAACGATGTCCGTATATAATTTTCTATCCTATGGTCAAGTGATACGGATATTTATCATTTCAATCCGCAATTTAAATATCTATAGGTATATATTATTTCAACTCGTAATCCCAATATTTCAAATCAATGAAAATCGCTTGGTTTTATCATTTCAACCCATAACGACTTTCTCCTATTCTAGAATATCGTTCGGGTATGTATCATTTCAACCCGTAAAGAATTCTAAATTAGTAGGGAACTTGCATAGTAAGAAAAATTATGGTAAAATATAGCATATCAACAACATGCATATACCATCGGTATCAAATTAAATAAATATACATAACAGTATATGGTGTCATATATCACAAGTAAACAATTGCAGATAATGGCATATCATATTTAAAAATTAAATAACCAGCGATTCAAATTTAACAGCATATTTCAATTTCGTTTCAAGTGAAATCAAATTTACTAACTATAAGAACGTTAATCGTGAGTGATTGCTCACCTTTCGAGGCTAGAGAAATTGGACAACACAACTAACTACGAATTTTTAAATCACGAACTCTACGACAAATCCAAAGCAAAGCAAAATGAACACAGATTCAATGAACAAGGCTGATAATAAGGAATTGATGAAACAAATCAGAATCAGCTTGATATAATTGAAACGAAGAGTATATTATATTATTATTTTATTACTTTCCTTCGTAAAATCAATGTTCAATCAAAACACGTATTTAAAAAAATAAAGAATTTTTTTTCAAATCAATATTTAATTTAATCACATATAAAATAAAATCTCTATATATATTTGAAACCAAACCCATATATATATATATATATATATATATTTATATACAAACAATTATATATGTAAGATATTTACATGTGCAAACCAATACATGTGCATGCTACTCAAAATGTATGCAGATGCAACACACACACACATATGCAAACCCAATACATAAACCAATATATGTAGACCCAGTATAAATATATGCAGACTAAATCCGTAAACAAATATATGTAGACCTAATATAAATATATGCAGACCAAATACGTAAACAAATATACGTAGACCCAATATGTAAGATATGACTAAATATATACACACATGCTACTATATATGCATACAATATCTATTTACTCTACTACTGATATGCATATTAAATATATAAACCATTTTATGCAGACAAGTGTATATATAACAAATATATATAAGCTATTCAAAAAAAAAAATCATATACACACTATATATATAAGCAATAAAGTATATATACGAGCTACTCGAAAATCTAGAGAATATATGTACGTATGCAAACAAATATATACTAGTTTCTTCAAACAAACGTATGTAAACCATATGATATGCAAATAATATACTTTAAATTATATACCTTAAAATATATGTTACGCTAAAATATATATATTATGGTAACATAGCACGCTGACAGGAACCAGGCGGCTCTGGGAGGAGGAGGCACGGGCTGCTACGATGTTTTGCTTGGAGATGCTACACTCGGGTGTGGGATCGAGCAGTGACCGGCTCCAAGTGGGGAGGGTGGTCAGGCCGAGGTTGGTGGAATATGAGTGGGTGAGGAGAACGGAGCTGAGGCGGTGAGAAACTAGGCAGACGAGAGCGGGGAGAAGAGGGAAAGGAGGAAACATGGCGCGAGCTATGATGGAGAGGGCTTGCACAAGGAGGATGTGGCTGGGGTTGGAAGGTCAGATGGTGGAGGTGCTGGAAAATAAAAGGCAGAAGGGGTTGGAAGGCGAGTTGGAGAGGTGGCCAATGGAGGGGTTTACTCGGGTTGATGGGGCTGGAATGCTTTGCAGCAGTGGTGGTTGAGGGTAGAGGCCGGAAGGAAAGGCAAATTGTGTGGGCGGGTTAGTGGTTTTGAAGGCTGGGCGACGTGGTGGCATTATTGGTGGAGCAGGGGTAAAGTATAAGCAAGCAACCATGTTTTTTTTCTTTGGAAAAAATAAAAAAATAGAATAAAAATATAAAGAAGAAGATAAAGGCTTCAGGAACCAATGCATTGAAACTTATATTAAATATATATATGTTTCCACTTGATAAAAAAATAAGGCAGATGAAAAGACATATGCAAGAGAATACGCAAGCATCAGGTTGAGGAGAGATAAACGAATGGAAAATAGAAATATTTCATATATCAGAAC
Organism: Allium cepa; assembly: GCA_030765085.1. NCBI lineage: Eukaryota > Viridiplantae > Streptophyta > Magnoliopsida > Asparagales > Amaryllidaceae > Allium > Allium cepa. The sequence goes on along the minus strand of CM060935.1, from coordinate 821,539,521 downwards.
AAAATGAATAGTGGGAAGACCAAACAATGTAGCAACCAGAATATATTGACCATTGGGAATAAAGAAAGTCACGTATCTGAATTCATGAAGTAATAAAACCAAATGACTATTCGATTTCAACAAATGGATAACTGAATAGACATAGGGAAGCCCAAAAGCTCAAAATTACGGAACTAGTATGGTTATTATTTTGACGATTTCGTCGCGTATCGATCACCGAAATATAGAAATAAATATACTATTAAGATCAACACGACGAGGCAAACAGAATGATACACAGATATTAGCGATACAACCTACCTATCAAAAGTCGATATTTCGCTGCTAAACTGCTGTAAATTCGCTGAAGATAAGATAAACGAGGCTAGAGAAGTCCAAATTTGATAAAACGAAAGATGATATCTCACTCAGAAAATTCAGGTTTCAAAATATTTTATTTTCAACTAATATTAACTGATTTAAATTGAAGTTGAAATTACAAATAAAACTAATATTCAAATTTTCTGATAAAAATCTGTCATTTGCTATGTTTAAATAGACATATTATAAATATTAAATTTCCGTTTCAAAATTTTACTATTTAATTTCAAGAAAAATTTCAATTAATTACACTATAAACCATTAAAATTTATGGGTCGTTACATCAGTTATAACTTTAGAACTTCCACAATTGTTATTCAACATACTTATGTCAAGATAGCTACTTTTTTCTTTATTCGTTACATAGAGTTATCTCTTATGATCATAGTAAGAAGATATTAAAATAAACCTTATTTGTTATGTAGCGGCTGAGCTCAAAATACACTTCGTTATAGGTTTTCCATTTTATTGTTAAGGTTTTCCATTTTTGTTGAAATTATAATTGAAAATAAATTCAAAGAACATGTCCCAAATCATTTGCTTTGTCTTCTAATTAACCGTGGGAATAAAATATTAATAATCTATATAGTTACTTGTAGCAAAAAATAATGAAGTAACCTCAATTAGAGTAACCTCAAATCATCTAATATATCTGACCGTTCCAGCCAAATCTCAAATCATCATGCTCTAAATATTAAATCAGTCCGAATCATCATCAAATCCTAAATATGGATAGTATAATAATTAAAAGAATAGTAAAGAAAGGATAATAATACTTGAAATATAGACGGAAAAAACAAATGAAGCAACTATGTTTGTTCCGAAGATTAAGAAGGTAAACCAAACAATGAAGACATAAGAAAATTGAACAAATCATGGAGTTAAATTAGGTTTGAAAATCGAAAACAACTGATTCAAAGAATTGAAAATTACCTGAATAGCTAAGGATTGGAGGAGAAATATGCAAACAAAAAAATTAAGGAGGAAGTTTTCATATAGACAAAGAAGGAGAGAAGCAATCGTTGATTTCCACATCGGTCGATATTCATCTTCATTATTTTTTGAGTTAGGGTTTTATGTAATGAGAAGGAAGTAACTTACATTTTTTTAATTAAAAATGAGTAGGTTTGGACCCAAATAGAAAGAATAAACAAAATAAAAAACGTGACTGTTCATTTCACAAAGTACTTAAGAGGCTTGTGAGCTCTTGAAATCTAACTTAGTAATAATAGTATAGTATAGATGTGCCAATGTTTGTCATTAAAAACATTAAATAGTAGGAGTTAGGTTTACTTATTATCATAAAACATATATATTAATCTTTTAGTTATATGACAGTATAAATATTCATAAACGATTATGAAAACTATGTAGAATAATGAGTATGTAAATGTATATATTAAACTAATTTGACTTTATTTCCTCATTGTACAATTTTGAAATTCACTGAACTATATATATATATATATATATATATATATATATATATATTCATAAAATGAGTATGTACCAAAGTTTAATCAATATTTTCACAATTCTTCTCCTCCTTTTAAATTCATTCCAACTATCAATTCATGATTTGTAATGAATAATAGAGCTATTTGACTGTTCATGTGATCCTTTTGTAAAAAAATTAGTTGATGTACATACAAAATATTATTCGGTAATTTATGTAAACGAACATATACTTTCAAAATTAACTCATATGTTCGAAAACTATTATCCAACAAATCATATTTCTTTTCGCTTTACATATTTTCAAACTATAACAATTATTAACCGATGGACCAATGCAACGCACGGGCTATGCACTTGTATATCTACAAAGTTGAACGGTTTATATCAATATAAATATACTCGGAAAGAAGAGAACTTAATACTATTTCTTTTTTCTTATTATAGTTTGATGTTCATGGTGATGCTAGGAAACTTGCACAAATTGCCTTACCATTACATTTTTTTCTAACAATTCAGTGCCAAAATAAATCTTCAGATCATCCATCCTCGATCAAATCAAACATCTCAGATCCTAACAATTCATTCATATTTCAACCAAAACCCAATCGTTACACAATAAATACTCGATCCACTATTAATTACTCGCGTAGAAGAATTCAATGAATTGTAAAAAATCAACGAAAATTGTAATTAACTCAAATATACCTTGATATAAGGACAATCGGGTAATTAAGTGAGGGAATGCTCATGAATATGTACTCAAACTCTTCTCGTCAATGCTCTTCTCCAAGCTGTAAACTCCACTCTGCCGATTAAAATCCTAGGGTCCTTCATGTGTAAAATACACCTAATTTAGGTGAGTTAAGCATTTTCATCATAAGATGTAGTTGGTTAGCTTGGTTTTGGATCCACTAACCAATTAGCTATATATTTGGTATTTTCGTGACTTTCGGCTTTCAACGAGTATCCTAAGTGCATATAACGGTGATATTCGACCAGTATTAGTATTTTTATGTTTATCTCACTTTTGTAAAAACATAAAAAATACAGTTATTTTTTAGTTTGATTTTGATATTATTACTAAAAAAATCAGTCGTTCGAAAAATATTTGTATTTTTTCAATAGGTTAGAATTTCCACATTTGTTTAAAAATGTATATTTGTATAGAAAAAATAATTTCTTTCAAAAAACAATTAAGTTTAGTTGAAAATATGAACTATTTTCTAAATATATTCATTTACAAGAAACTATTTTATTTGATTTTTTGTTAGTATAATATTTAAATCATTTTTATGTATTTGTAAAAAGTAATAAAAATATTTTAAGTATCCGTGGAGAATTAAGTGAAGAATTTAAGAGATATATCATAATTGTTTTAATAGATGTTTGCTCCTTTAAAAGTTGCTCAAATATAAATATTTGTGTGTGAATGTTACTATAATGATCCGGAATTTTAGTAATTTAAATTTGGAATATTAAATTGATTTTAGATATTGAAAAGCTAATAATATAAGTTAGATAACTTGAATTTCAAATATAGTGATTTATTTGATAATTAAATTGTTGAATTTAATATTGGAATTGTTTAAATAATTGAATCTTGAATTTATTATGAATGAAAACAATTTCAAAGTTGATTTAAATTCTATTTAAATAAGTAGGAAGACAGTAAAACTTTGAAATTTGATTTAAAAAGTGATTTAACCGATTTGAAAACTATTCGTTTTAATTAACGTTTAAAAATTAGCCTTTTGGGTCACTGTCTTGGATTTCAACGAAACCAATTTCATTGAATCCGTAATAGTGAATTATTGTATGTCGTCGAATTTCATGGCGATCGGGGGTATCGTTAGTCGGGTGGGGTCGAAACGCGTAGAAATTAATTAAAGGAATTTATATAACAATTGGGTTTGAAAAGCTATCTTCTGCATATGATCGAATTAGATCTCGAGACTAGTTCCATTATGTTCATAATATGGTTATAACATATAAAATGCCAGACGGCACGTCTCGTTTGGGGTTCTAGATTTACGGACATTTAGGAGCTTGATATTTTAAATTTAAATAATACATATATTATAATTCCCATACCTTACCCATACCCTTACACTATTCAGCACACCCCACATTTTCAGCAATACCTGCCTAGGTTAGCCCATACCTTTCTCTTCATCAAAAACAACCTAAACTAGAGACATATCCCTCTTCTTAAAATTCAATTGCTCCACATCCTACAGTCCAAAATCGACGGCACCGATCGAGGCCATTTTAGGCCGAGACGTCAATTACAAAGGTGTTTTCCTGGGGGAGCTTGACTCACTGAACGACTATGACAGGGTTTTGGGGAGCATGGCGGTGCCTATACGGTGCGTTCACGTGTAGTTACGGGTCGGGTGGGTTTTGCAGGGCAAGGTACGAGCGTGTGGTGGTGGCTGCTAGAGGGTGGCGCGATAGAGAGGGGAGCGTGGTGGCGTGGTGGTCGGCGATTATGGGCGACATCCGTTCAAAGATCGAAAAATAATAAGAAGAAGAGAAGTCAGACCTGGATGCTCGCGTAAGGAGAGGAAGAGGGTAAGTTTAATTTTAAACTTGTTTAATTTAGTTAATGATAGTTTAATTATTTAAAAAATTCATTAACCTATATAAAACTCGTACGAGTTCCAAATTGAATGCAACGTGTCGCGTTGCGATCGTGTCGACTAAGGCTATGCCATAAAATTAGATTGGACATATTCTAAGCTAGTTGGGAATTTGGATTAACATTGGACGTCTTTCAATTTTAATTCAAAACGGAGCATTTGAATGATTGCTGAAATCAACGTGAGTTTCACCTTTTTGGTTAATCAGAAAATTTATATAGTCGATAAAATTATTTATTGGATGCGTAGATATTTTATTATTGATTGTTACTGACTGTTTGGATGGATTACTAGTTTATATTATTGTTTTGGATACATTCCCGCCTATTGTAGCGGATGGGACCCTACTACGTTCCCGTGTAAAAGCGGATGACCCTTTGTATATGAATCCCGCCTCGAAGCGGTTGATTTATATATATTTTTTTGAAACGGTACTTTATATACAACAAATCATTGGGAAAACATATCCGATGTCAATAAATGTTCGAAAGCAAGTTTCGAACTTGTGACCTCTTGCACCAAAGCCGAATCAATTAACCACTTGGACAATGGTGCTTGTCTGATTTATATTTTTTTATGATTATATACTATATGTAATATAGAGGGATAGGTTTGAGGGATCCAATGGGATTCCATACATTGTTGATTTTATTTTCATATATATTATGATATATGACTTGTTGGATGTCAAATTGATGAAATGAATATAATTTTTTATTTAGTGCCTTAATAACATCGAGCCTTATATTTTGGTATTTTAAAATACCATAAAATAACAATTGATTTTGAGTAAGGATTTCAAATTTATTTTGAAAATTTTATATGTTTTAAATAATTATTCTAGAATTATTTGAAAAAGTAATTTATTTTAAAATCAAAGGTATGATTTTTAGATATTATAATTAATAAGTTTTATAAAATATTTCGAACGGATATTTTTGAACTATAAAATAAAGATTTTTTAATCTTAAGACAAATCCATCTTTTATAATAAATGATACGGGATTAAAGAAATTAGAATTATTTTGATATAAATATTTATTAACCATTTTGTTTAAAGTAATATAACATACGTATATGTGCATATATTAAAGATTATTTATAAAGGCAAAATTTATAAATGTGCTAAATTTATAAAAGTGATATTTTTTTCGAATGAAGTGAAGATTTGTACATTGGTATTTGTTTGCAAAGGGATAGATTATAAATAGTCTTTTATAAATTAAAAGAAAAACTATTAGTATTTGATAGTTTGGATAAATAAATCAAACGGTGGATTTATTTTAAGATGTCGAATGGTGTTTTAGAAAATAGTTGATTCTATTTTGGAAATTTAAAGTGAAGGTAAAACTGGGATTGTTAAACCATAATTATAAATTGAAAGAAACTTATAAAAGAAATTTATATCTATGGAAGCTAGGTAAAAATAAAATGGTTGAAATTATGTTTTGAATGAGACTTTATAAATAAGTGAGATTTATAAGGGAAATAGAGTCATAAATGAGGTTCATAAATAAAGGGATTTTATCGAAATAAGTTTTATAAAATGGAAAAAGATTTATAAACATGTTTTATAAATATGGAAATGATTACGTTGAATTGAGTATGGTAAGGAATTATATTTATATTTTAAAGGTTGTTTATTAATATTAATATGGTCTAAAAATTGTTTACCGATATTTTAAGTATCTCGGAAAGTTAATTATTTGAAATGTTAATATGGTTTGAAATTGATTTAATTTTTATCAACAAAGTTTTGATAATTAATTTTTATTATTTATAAAAAAATGTTGAACATTAACTATTATTGTTATTTAAGGATGTTTTGAAAATTATTAGGTATTATTTTAGGATGTTTTAAATTAGTATTCATTTATTTATAATATTATTAGTATAGTAGTGTTTAAAAGTAAGTGAATAGAATTTATTCATAATTGTTTTTGAGATTTATAAATGGATTTTTATAAACTGATGGGGTTTTTATAAAAGGAATCTTATAATATGTTTGGAAAATGAAAAAGGAAGATGGGGTTTCGTTCTCCTAGGACAACGATAAGGAAATCCGTTCACTAATGGTTAGAAGGTGATCCTTGATTTATCTTTGACCGTTTATTTCCTAAGAACTGGTATTGTGTTTGTTGGAAATTATCGAAAGTTGTTTTGAAGAGACGGATTAGATATGTTATCCAAAACCGCTTCGATCCAACAAATGCGGTTCGAAGTGAAGACATCTTAAAGATGATGGAATTTGAAGGTGGAGCTCTCAAGTGTTTCGTTCAGTCCCAGAACGGACTTGTATGGATGAATGCTGGTATTGCATTATTGCCTGGAGGGCAGTGACAGAATTCCATGTGGGAAGTGCTATATAAAAGGTAAAACATAGCCTCGAACCTCATCAACCAGGAAATGACAAAAATTGGGAATGTAGTAGGGCCAAGTGGGTAGTTTCCAAGTAGGGTATGGCCATTCCAAATCTTGATCGGTTATTATCTCTTATTTGTATGATTCGAGGCCCAAGTGGAGTGATCATATTCGGTACTACTAGTCAAGTAGTATGCCAATCCTGTATGGCAGAGGTACATGATGTTCTTGTTAGACCATGGTGTAATTATCTAGAGATGTACCTTCGAAAGGTAGTTCCTTACCTTGTCATAGTATGGAATCCAATTTCCGATACGTGCCTTTACAATTTTGATTGTAGAACCTTATATGCTGAAATTTAATAATGTATCAATTTTGGCTAAGATTAATAAGTATCTGTATCTTAGAAATTATTATAATATAAACGGATTTTTTATAGAAAATGTTTTGGTTATCGTAAGGTCAAAACGGGTCCGTGTTTATGTGCGGCATCGTCTTACGAGATACTTCTGATTTTCAAATGGATTTCTAGAACTTTAAATCCATTTGGGTGTGTTTTCTCACGTTGGTTTTCCAGAATGACTCGAGTGTTATTTTATTATAATGGTCGGGTCAGACCCAACATACTTACAGATTTGCTTTGGATGCACTAGGGCTCGGAAGACGAATTGGAGGACTTCAAATCGTATTTACGTATATGTTTTATTTCTGCTATTTTGTTATTGAAATCATCAGCAATTATGAGTACATGTTGTTATAACTTCCCAAGCCGATGATTATGATTGTTGTTGTACTCTAATGGATGTATGTATATAACGTTTTCTCCTTTGTAAAGATTCTTGATTTTATTTTATATGTTGTTCCACCGCGATTGTGAGATTCTTTATTGTTTAGTTTCTTTTCTTTCTTCTATACTTCTTTCCTATAACTATCCGTCTTTCTGTTCGATTTGGGTCGGACAAGTCTGGTACATTATCGGCTTGAATTGTACGAATTGGCTGGTCTTTACAGTTGGTATCTGAGCTGAAGGTTAAGCGAGAGCCTTGGCTTTGGTGGATAACTCATTAGAGATGTGGTCAGTAGCACCTTAGAATGAGTTTGAGTGTATAACTATGAACGTATATTTGTCAGTGATATAAAAATGTTTTATACCGTGTTAATTATCTACTGAGTGGCTTATGAATTCCGATCGGTGCGTGGGACGCTACGAAATCGATAGGGGTTTCTAAAGGCTTAAACAAGACAAACCGACACAGTATTGTTTTGAGAATTGATAAATGAAATTTATTTTTACCAAAATTATACTTTATATATAAAGGAATAATTTTTCATAAATTATTATAGTTATATATGGAGTGCTTGGTTGGCAATAAATGATAGTATTTGATTATTGTCGTTTGTCGTTTTTTGCCCAGTAAATTTTTTTATTATTGTAATATAATAAGATAAACAATGGTACAACGAATTATATAAGACATAGAATTTATAAGTATAAATTATAGAATACTTGTTATACTTAAATAATCAACATTTGTGAAATAGTATCACATAAGAAACAACTCTATAAATATGATTTATGAATGTGATTTATAAATGGAATGGAAATTTCATAAATATATTTATAGATATAGTTTTGTAAACGGAAATTGATTTAAAATAAGGACTTGAGAATTTAAATTCCATTGATTTGGAAACTGTTTTTCAAGGATTTTGGAAAAATAAAAATGGTATTATTTTGAAAATATTTTGGTTGGAAATATTTTAAAATGGGATTTAATAGAAATAAAAAATCTCTAAACTCATTACAGTTGCTGGAAAATAATTCTGGTGATGGTGGCTGCATCTTCAGTGTTCATTTTCGTGTTTCTAAGTGAGGAATTTCTACCATTGAAATTTGGTTTTGGTAAAACAAATTTGTATTATATTCTAGAAGTGTAATTAGAAATATAAAGGGGTTATGTATGTATATGACTTCAAAATGATTTGAGAATAAACCGAGTGTTTAAAATCCTGAAATTTCTATATAAATGTTTCGAGAAACATAAGATAATAAGTTTTTTGAACTTAAAATTTGGAAATAGTATAGATATGAAAAGATATTTGGAAGTGAGATATGAAATTAAGAATTTGACTTTAATATAGTTAAATAAAATTGAGTAATGAATTAAAGGGGATGAAGCTTAACTTAAAGAAAGGTTAGATGAAGTTGAACTGGATTTGGAATGAATTAAGCGAAGTAATGGAGTGAATGCGAGTTTGAGTTAAAAATGAAATTAAGTAATGAAAGTGAAATTAAAATGAATAATTGGATTTGATTTAAATTGGATGTAAATTAATGAAATGAACTAATGAAGTAAATTAGTGAATTGAATATGGTTTAAAATGTTGTTTAATGGAATTAAATGTGAACCTAAGTTGTTAAGAAAAAATAAAAATTAGTGGTTGTAGGAAATGTTTATAATAAACTTAAGTAATGGTTTTATGAAATGGTCTATAAGAAAATTAGTATTGAAAGATATATACTAAACAAATTGGATATTAAAAAAATGAATGTTAAATAAGGGAATGTTAATTAATTGGATGTAAACCAATCGAAAGTAAAGGAATTGAATAGAAGACAATTAATGAAAATAAATTGAGTGGTTATCAATTTAAGGTCAAAAAGAAATGGAGGTATATAATGTTGACGCGTGAAAATGTTAGTTGGTATGATGGTAAATAAAATTGGATGGATATTATTCGTTAATAAGTTCTCTTGTTACATTCACGAAAATTGCATATAGTTATGGTATAGTCTATGTTATATAGTGATATTATTTTCTATGTACATATTATCATTGGTTATTGAGTGGTTAGTAGGTGCAGATGGCATATGCTTTGCATTTGGAGCTCGCTTTCGCATTATGTTGGCTGTATTTGCTTGCTAATACTAAAATAAGGTACACATCTCGGGTTACATACCGTATTTTTATATTTTTCCCTATGCAATGCCTCATCCTCGAAGATGAGATGTATATTTGTGATTATATATATTGTAAATTTTTACGATAGAGCCGCGCAAAGGAGGCACTAGCGAAATTTTTTGAAAATTTGAGGCTTTAGAAAATTTTCGAGAATTTTGGAAAAAAAATTTTGATAACTAAAATTTGATTTTTGGTTTATAACTCTGAATGATGTTCGTTCTACTATGAATGAACTGGAAAACTTAAAATAGTTTTTATAAGAAGTTACAACTATTTTAGTTTGAAAAGTTCAATGACTTAGAAAAATTTGGTAAGCTATTTCAACCAATTGTTTTTGAGAAGTTAATGGGTTTGGGCATTTTTCTTACCTTGGAAATTTCTAGGACGAAATTCTTTTAAGAAGGGATAATTTAAAGACCTGGCATTTTAGTCATTTGAATTTGGAATATTTAATTGATTTTAAATATTGAAAAGTTAATATTATAAGTTAAATAACTTGAGTTTCAAATATAGCGATTTAAAATTAAATTGTTGAATTTAATATTGGAATTGTTTAAATAATTGAATCTTGAATTTAGTATGAACGAAAATGATTTCAAAGTTAATTTAAATTCTATTTAAATAAGTAGGAAGATAGTAAAACTTTTAAATTTGATTTAAAAAGTGATTTAACTGATTTGGAAATTATTCATTTTAATTAATGTGTAAAAACAGCCTTATGGGGCACTGTCTTAGATTTCGATGAAACCAGTTTCATTGGATCTGTAATAGTGAATTATTGTATGCTGTCGAATTTCGCTGCGATCGGGCGTATCGTTTGGTCGTGCGGGATCGAAATTCGTAGAAATTAATTAAAGGAATTTATGTAGCAATTGGGTTTGAAAAGCTACCTTTTGCATATGATCAAATTAGATCTCGAGACTACTTCCATTGTGTTCGGAATATGGGTATAACATATAGAACACCAAGCAACATGTCTCGTTTGAGTTCGAGATTTATAGAAATTTAGGATCTTGATATTTTAAATTAAAATTATATATATATATATATAAATTATATATATATATATATTATGATTCCTATACCCTACCCATACTCCTACACTGTTCAGCACACCCTAAATTTTCAGCCATACCTGCCCACGTTAGCCCATACCTTTTTCTCTTTAAAAATGACCCAAACTAGAGACATTTCCCTCTTCTAAAAATTCAGTTGCTCCACATCATACAGTCCAAAATCAACGCCACCGATCGAGGCCATTTCAGGCCGAGACTTCAACTAGAAAAGTGTTCGTGTGGGGAGCTCGACTCACTGAACGACTTGATAGGGTTTGGGGGAGCTCGGCTGTGGCTATATGGTGCGTTCACGTTTAGTTTAAGGTTGGATGGGTTTCGCAGAGCGAGGTACAAGCGCGTGGTGGCGACTGCTGGAGGGCGGCGTGATGGAGAGGGGAGCGCGGCGGCGTGGTGGTCGGTAGTAATGGGCGATGTCCGATCGAAGATCGAATAAAATAAAACGATAAGACAAGTCGGACCTGGATGCTCGTGTAAGAAGGGGGAGATGGTAAGTTTAATTTTAAACTTGTTTAATTTATTTAATGATAGTTTAATTATTTTAAAAATTCATTAACCCATATCAAACTCATACGAGGTCCAAATTGAATGTGACGAGTCACGTTGCGATCGTGTTGACGAAGGCTACGCTATAGAATTGGATTGGATGGATTCGGAGCTAATAGGAAATTTGGATTAAAATTGTACGTTCATTCAATTTTAATTCAAAATAGAAAATTTTAACAACGATTAAAATCAATGCGAGTTAATCTAACCTTTTTGGTTAATCAGAAAATTTGAATAGTCAATAAAAATTATTTATTGGATGCGTAGATATTTTATTATGGATTGTTATTGACTGTATGGATGGTTTACTAGTTTATATTATTGGTTTGGATATATTCCCACCTATTGGAGCGGGCGAGACCCTATTATGTTTCCGTGTAAGAGCGGATAACCCTTTGTATAAGGAACCCACCTCGAAGCGGTTGATTTATATCCTTTTTATGATTATATACTATATGTGATGCATGAGGACAGGTTGGAGGATCCAATGGGATTCCTCACGCTGTTGATTTTATTTTCAAATATATTATGACATACTTGTTGGATGCCATAATGATGACATGAATCTGGTTTTATTTATTTAGTGTCTTAGTAGCATTGAGCCTTATATTTTGGTATTTTAAATACCATAAAATAGCGATTGATTTTGAAAAGGGACTTCAAATTTATTTTGAAATTTTATATGTTTTAAATAATTATTTTTGAATTATTTAGAAAAGTAGTTTATTTTAAAATCAAAGATATGATTTTTAGATATTATATTAATAAGTTTTATAAAATATTTCGAATGAAGATTTTCGAACTGTAAAGTAAAGATTTTTAAATGTTAAGACAAATCTGCCTTTTATAATAAAGGATAGGGGATTAAGGAAATAGAAATATTTTAATATAAATATTTATTGACCGTTTTATTTAAAGTAATATAATATATGTATATGTACATATATTAAAGATTATTTATAAAGGTGAAATTTATAAATGTGCTAAATTTATAAAAGTGATATTTTCTCCAATTAAGTGAAGATTTGTAAATCTGTATTTATTTAAAAAGGGATAGATTATAAATGTTGTTTTATAAGTGAAAAGAAAAACTATTATTGTTTAATAGATTGGAGAAATAAATCAAACGGTTGATTTATTTTATGATGTGGAATGGTAGTTTAGACAATAGTTGATTCTATTTTGAAAATTGTAAGTGAGGGTAAAATTGGGACTGTTAAACCATATTTTATAATTTGAAAGAAATTTATACCTATAGAAGCAAGTTAAAAGTAAAAACAGTTGAAATTATGTTTTGAATGGGACTTTATAAATAAATGAGATTTATAAAGGAAATAACTTATAAATGGATTTCATAAACAAAAAGGATTTATGAAAAGAACTTTTATAAAATGGGAAAAGATTTATAAACATGGTTTATAAATATATGGAAATGATTATGTTGAATTGAGTGTGGATTTTAATCAAGGAAATATATTTATATTATAGTGGTTGTTTATTCATATTAATATGGTCTAAAAATTGTTTATAGATATTTTAAATATCTTAGAAAGTTAATTATTTAAAATATTAATATGGTTTGAAATTGATTTTAATTTTTATCAAGAAAGTTTTAGTAATTAATTTTTAGTATTTATAAAAAAAATGTTGAAGATTATCTATTATTGTTATTTAAGGATGTTTTGAAAATTATTAAGTATAATTTTAAGATGTAAATTAGTATTTATTTATTATAATATTATTAGTATAGCAATGTTCAAAAGTAAGTGATTAGATTTATTTATAATTATTTTCAAGATTTATAAATGGAATTTTTATAAACAGGTGGGGTTTTTACAAGAGGAATCTTATAATATGTTTAGAAAATGAAAAGGGAAGATTGGTTAAAAAGGTAAAAGGAGTTTTATAAACGGTTTTAGATATTTATAAAAGAAATGTTAGAAATTGGTTTATAAATTTATAAAAGAGTTGATAAATGGTTTTGTGGATTATAATAAGGTTATAAATGGTTTTTAAATTGAATAAAAAGGGTAATCTTCCAAATTGTTGGTGAGTACACTTATGCCAAGGTGATAAGCATATAGATATTTTTAGGGAGATAGGGATTTTGGGTTTATATCAATCTTTATAAAAAGAATTTTTGATTTAAGTATTACAAAGTGAATTTAATTATTAAAATATTTATTAATAGAGGCTTAGTGTTGCTTTGTGCTTAACCAATGTTGGTTTTTCCTATGGAATTAAATTCCCGATTGAATGTTTGTTATCGACAGTTAAATAACCGTCTACCGAAAACTGACCCAAATGAAATCTTGGAAATATCCCGGGGAAACATGTGAGTTTTATGCCACAGTCATAACCGATGATGTTGTATTGTGCGTATAAATCTTGTTTCGTTCTCCTAGGACAATGATAAGGAAATTCGTCCACTACCGTTTAGGAGTAATCTCTGATCTTATCTTTGACTGTTTATTTCCTAAAGGATCACGATTGAGTTTACCGGTAATCATTGAATGTTGTTTCGAAGAGACCGGGACCGGATATGTTACCCGAAACCACTTCGATCCAACGAATGCGTTTCGAAGTGAAGACATCTTGAAGATGATGGAATTTGAAGACGAAGCTCATAAGTGTTTCGTTCAGTTCCAGAACAGACTTGTATGGATGAATGCTGGTATTGCATTATTGCCTAGAGGGCAGTGTTAGCATTCCAAGTGGGAAGTGTTATATAAAAGTTAAAACGTAGCCTCGAACCTCATCAACCGTGAAATGACAAAAATTGGGCATGCAGCAGGGCGAAGCGGGTAGCTCCCAAGTAGGGTATGGCCATTCAAAATCTAGATCGGTTGTTATCTTTCATTTCTATGCTTTGGGGCCCAAGCGGGTGATCATATTCGGTTCTACTAGTCAAGTGGTAGGCCAGTCCTGTGTGGCAGGGACACAAGATGTTCTTGTCAGACCTAGTGAATTTATCTAGAGATGTACCTTCGGAAGGTAGTTCCTTACCTTGTCATAGTATGGAATCTAATCTCCAATACATGCCTTCACGATTTTAATTGTAGAACCTAATATGCTGGAATTTAATAATGTATCAATTTTGACTAAGATTAATAAGTATTTGTATCTTAGACATTATTATAATATAAACGGTTTTTCTATAGAATTTTTTTTGGTTAGCGTAAGGTAAAACCCCGTCCGTGTTTATGTGCGATGTGGTCTTATGAGATACTTTTGATTTTCAAATGGTTTTCTAGAACTTTAAAATCCATTTGGGTGTGTTTTCTCACGTTGGTTTTTCAGACTGACTTGGATGTTATTTTATTATAATGCTCGGGTCAGACCGAGCGTATTTATAGGTTTGCTTTGGATGCAATGTAGCTCAGAAGACGAGTTGGAGGTCTTCAAATCGTATTTACATATATGTTTTATTTCCGCTGCTTTATTGAAATAATCAACTGTAAGGACAGGTTGTTATAACTGTCTAAGTTGATGATTATGATTGTTTTTGTTCCCTGATGGATGTATGTATATAATAGTTTCTTCTTTGTAAAGATTATTGATTTTATGTTATATGTTGTTCCGCTGTGATTGTGAGATTCCGTGTTGTTTAGTTTCTTTTCTTTCTTCTATTCTCTACTTCTTTTCTTTTTCTTTTGCATAACTATCCATCTTTTTTTTTGAGTTGGGTTGGACATTTGTGGTATATTATCAGCTTATGTATTGGCGGGTCGTTAAAGTTACATATTAAATTTATTTAAAGAATGAAACTTTTCATTTCTTTTCTCTTAACTTATTCAATTAATGATGGGGCATAAATTTATTTAGAGAATGAAAATTAATGAAAAATTTCATTTCTTTCTCTTAACTTATTCAATTAACAGGGGACATGTTTTTATATGGAGAAGGAAACCTTTCATTTCTCTCTCTCTTTAATTAAATTGATTGATTATATGAATGTCATTAATTAGCAACATGTATATGGCATGGATGTAAGTATAAACATATATATATACACGTATGTATGTATATATTATACACACACACACACACACACACACATATATACCAGTATGTTTGGCATGTCCGTTGGACGTATGCAAATAAACTGGAAGCAAGCTTTTGTATTCTGAAAAAATGGGCATATAATAAATGCTACTTGGCATGAATAAGTATGTAAGTTATCTTCTTTTATTGTGAAATAGTATGAACAAATATACACAAAACTTGTGGTTATATTTTCAGTCATCAATTTGGTTTCTTTGTGAATATTGGATGTAGAATTACATATGCATGCACGATCGATGGATGTATGAAAAGTATTTCCTTCGTTTATACTCCTATAAATTATTTAGAAGCAAATACTAACCAAAATATATTTGACCAATGCTTATCTTCTATATTATCTGTGAAGTGCAAAAGTACATCGATTCATCTAATTAAAGAAACATTTCACTATATCTGATGACTAAATGTTGTGAAGTAGACTATTCCTTTCATGTAATCACATAATTCACACTTCCAATCATCATTCTCACCAATTTGAGTTGATGCAAAGTACAGTAAGAAGATCCAACCATATCCTAATGCATGAATCATTCATCATACTCAAGTCAACACCTCACTCCAATCAATAAAATATATGGCAATGGATTCAAGAATATGGGCTTCAGTAAACTACCTGATTTGGGCTATGTACTCAAAATCAATGGAAATGGATCTTTCACTCAACTATGTTTGTGGGAACATACTCTAATGCCATGAGTTGAGAAATGTTGGTTGTTGCTAGGATGCAAGCTTTCTTTGTGTGCTTGACATCGATTATGATGATACTACACAACACTTTGGTTAGGCTTACATTGACAAAGAACGTTGAATTTGGTAGCTTAAAACCATAGAGAGAAAATCATATTTTAGTAAGGAGTTAAATTCAATGTGGAAACAAAAACTAAAAACATGGAAAAATTGATGTACTCAGCTTACATGCACCACCTTGTTGTATTGGATGACAAAGGTCCATTGTATAAGATTATTAAAATAATATTTACTAAAATGAAATCATATAAAGCATAAAAGAAAAAATAATCACAAAAAATAGCGTGTTATTTAAATAATCATTTCCAAATGTACTTGTAGGTCAATATTAACATACATCATACTCGGAACTTACCCATATTAGCACTTGAAAGTTGAAAATGTCTGTAGGTTCGAGAAATTCCAAAGGAAAAGACACGAAGAAGTACATCTGTTATTGATAAGCATAACATCAGTTTTGGTATGTGGAGTTATGTTAAAAAATGAACTTTCGTAGTGGGACAGAAGAAGAAAAATACACAAGCACTTATACCATTATATTAGATTCATTCATTTAACATAGGACAATAGGAGTGACTCAAACTACATCCAAACTTAATTTTTTTTATACTAAATCTTCAAAATAAATCAAATAAAATGATCGGCTATGAATCTAAATTCGAAACAATCCTTTCCTATATTTGTAGTTCTTATGTTAATTCTACCAAAACATCAATTCATTATTTGTATTAAAATGATTTTTCAATACTTATTAATCATTTCATCAAACAGATGAGTGCCAAATCTAAAGCCTAAACAATTACGTATCTTAAGCCCTTCACAATGAAAGCGGTCAGCAAAAAAAAGTAGTAGCAAACCAACATGAACAAAAAAATTTGAAGACATGCTAAAGGAAGAAATTAAAATGAATTCTCATAGGATTTAAGATGATATGGAATCAATTTGATGGCCTCATCTGTCAAACTTCAAATGTCTATTGGAATCAGTCGTCATCCACGTATCTCTCCCCAAAAGCTCTTAATTCTAAAGTTTTTCATTTCTTTAGATTCTAAACAGGTAACGATCAGAAAATGGAATGAAAAAATGAAGGAGTTCACCATTTTATGTTTTGATGTGTGCTAAAAAGAAAGAAAAGTGTTGTTTCTACGTTTTGAAATTGGAAATGTGGCATTGAAACGGAAAATGTGGGTGGAAAATAACTAAATTTTCCTCCATGTACTGTATTAGTTAACTAACACATGTGTGATAATGAATTACCAAAATATCCTTGTGGTGTAGCTCAAAAATGAGAGGATAAATTAGACATTTCAAAAGCTTCAAAACCAAGTATTTCTATTATATATATATATTATAGTGTAAATTCTGTGAGTACAACACATGATAGGTGCTATCAATTGATGACAAGGTGCAGATATATAAACAAAAATGAATGGATAGTGGATCACATAAAGAAACAATGGGAAATAAATAAAGGGTACCAAGGATGATTGATTCAATTTCCTATTTCGTAAACTTAATTAGTGTAGTATATAAATAACAATTAACAGGCATCATAATATAATGATATAAACAATAAAAGTTAATGTATATATTATTGCCCCACTTAAATTGTTTCCTTATTTTGAAAGAAATCTAATCATAATTTAACAATATGAAATATATGTAATAAATTATATACATATATATACAAACATACATATTAAATTAATTGTGTGTATATAAGATTAATTCAAGTCTTTCTAATTAATAAAAATTAGAGATTTATTGTCAAAACATTAATTGTGTGTATAAGATTCATTCAAAACTCCTTAAGTAATACAAATTAGTGATTTGTAGCAATCAATTTAAAATTCAGATTTATTGTCAAAACATCTTCCTTTTTTTAAATTTTTTTAATATAACACGAACACAATACATAGATATAAACTTTCAAATCTAAAATTACACTTTGTTTTGTATGATTTAAAACATGAATCTTCAATAAAATATTGTATTTAAACATACACAAATTTTTATTCTAATTTAACAAAATAAGAACCCAAATGACAAATTGAACATACAAAAATTTAGATCTAAAATTTAGACTTCAAATTGAATGTTTAGAACCTAGTTTCAAAAAAAAAAAGAACATTGTATTTAAACATATACAAATTTTAGTTTTGATTTATTAAAATGAACCCCAATCAATTCATTCAACAAACAAGTCAAACTACATAAACAATTTTCAAATTAAATGAGGCAATGATAAGTACATACAAATTATAATGGTCAAATTTCACTTTCATCAAACGTTACATCAAATATAATTATCTATAAGAGAAAAACATACCTTATTACCCAACACGTTGAAACGCGCCTTAAAAATGAATTCTCCTTAGGATATTGCCAAAAAGTCACATCTTGATGATGATATCTCCTCAGATCTTCAATATCCTCATCTTATCCTTGCAAGAGATGTATAAACCACATTGTTTTTTATTTGATGTTTTTGTAGTTGAAGGATTTTTGAATTTTTTTTTCTTTTTGCCACGAAAAGTTAGGAGGAGAGAAAGAAAAATAATGAATTATACATACAAAATGAATTAGAGAATATGTGTTATTTGAAAGAATGAAACTTTTTTCATTCTTTAGTTAAAACTTCCCTAATTAATTCTTTTGATTGTCTCTCTCTCTCCAATCCTTTCTTTACGCTATGTTATCAAATGACATAAAATTTTCATAAATCATATCATCAAATGATATAAAATTTTCCTAAATCTTGCCATCAAATGACATAAATTCCATAAATCATTTCATGCAATTATCTTTAAATTACATCGATATCGTATATCAATGCGCGCAAATATGTCTTTTATAAATGCATTAAAATAATTACAAATTTTTTCCAAATATCAAATAAATAATGATTAATATTTTTTAAATATCAATTAATTTAACCAATTTACAACATTTTACGAATTAATTAAATCATGGGGTTTTTCGTAAAATTCATCATTACGGTTGTACGACTCAAAGGTGTAAATTCAGTCGGCGATTAATATTAAACTATTCGAATATTAATGTTCACACGTCACTTAGCAGGTGGTGTGACATTCTGACCGAATTTGTCGCTTACACATCTTCTGCTAAAATCCAATTTTACTTATTATAAGCGGTAGCTAATAGTGCTAATTATTTACACCAATTCACTTCGTCGAAACTATATCACTTTAAATTTATGGAATTTGGTTATGGTCAGTATTCCTATATCATCCATATTCAACTTTATAGTCCATTGTTCAATAATAACAATTATTATTAACTAAAATACTATGGCCAGAGATTTTGACTTTGAATTGACTTCAGTTGACCATTATACTAACCTCATAT
This sequence comes from Allium cepa, assembly GCA_030765085.1. Classification (NCBI taxonomy): domain Eukaryota; kingdom Viridiplantae; phylum Streptophyta; class Magnoliopsida; order Asparagales; family Amaryllidaceae; genus Allium; species Allium cepa. Next base: position 821,519,940 of record CM060935.1, on the reverse strand, counting down.
AACTAAGGAGATGAATCCTCTCTTGAATAATGTTTCACTTCCAATGCTTCCACTCGACCAAACTACAGTCGGTCGATGGACGTCGTGCTACGATCTAGCTATAATCAAAGTAGAGCTTCCACATTGAAGATCAAACAGTATGCTCAAGTCGAGACAACTGTGTAAATTAGTCGCATCGATATTGTCTTCTTGTCCTAAGTTATATTAATCAATAGAAAACTATCAAACGAGTCATTCCATAGTTATCAAATAATTATCAGTACGTAACCCCTTGCTGCCTCCAGTAGTCATGAGTAATACGCCGTCCAACATTTGGAGAGCGTCACGTACTCTAGTCTCAACGAATACATCGATATCCAGTCTCGACACATCTTAACTAGGAACATTTAAAATGTTATATTTGTTTCATTGTGATAAATTATTCACGGTTAAACACTTTGTAACTACTATTAAAAAAATATACCATTTACATAATTTCTATTAAATATACCACTAATTAAATTGATTAATTAATATAATTACATTATATAAGTAAAAAATAGAAAGAAAATACCTTTATTTCAAACAAGATTGATCAATAAGTTAGATATATGTAAAAAAATTACATAATTCCCCTAGGCCCAGGCATACCTCTATCTCTGTCAATTCTATCCCTCTAACTTCCTGCATCTTCCTGCTCACCTCCCTCTCCCCCTTATGTCGACTTCGTCCAGCAATCCGCCATCTCGGCCTTCAATTGACAATCCACCTCTCCTGAGATCTAGACGCTCCTTCAATGTTTCTTCTTCTCTGGCCATCCCGCCCCCGACTTTCGTGGTCTCTGATAGTAATTTTTGTAATCGACTCAAACTGCTACCCACTCTCCTCATGCCTTGCATGTGGATGTCGTTCTACCTTTGTCAATTGAAAACCCTATTAGTGCGCTCGAAGAAACTTTACTCAGCATCAAACCTGCTTTCTCTCCCTTGTCTGGTTTGCCAAACTTTGCTATCGTCGAAGGTATAATTTCGCTCCTTATACTTTTGTTGACTACCTGCACCGTGGGAGGTCAGTGGCTGTCGAACTTGTCTCATGAAGTTATGGTGGATTTAGTTGAAAGCGAGGTGTTTGTTTCTGAGATTGAAGAGGCTGTTCCTGTTTTAGCCAGCAATGAAAATTGCACTCAAGATGTTTGCATGAATGCCAGGGTAGAGGTTGCAAAACCTGCTTTACCCGCTGCCTTTTTAGATCATGCTAATCATCGTAATGTTGCTCCCTTCAATCCAAGCAGTGAGTGGACATCTCCATTTAAAGCGTCACCCATAAATGCAGGTGAACGTGTGCCCGCAAATTTGATATTATGGAGATAAATAGTGCTAAGTTTCCAACGGTTGAAGTAGTAGAAGCCGTAGCTCATTTTTGGTCGAAGTATATGCTTGGCTTCTTTCTAGATTCAATTCCCTATTATCAGTCTATTCGTCGTCCATTTTGGAAATTAAGGGATCGACTGTAGGTTCGCCATGATAGTTCTATTTTCTTTTTCAAGTTCTATAGAAAAGAAGAAAGGTTTTGAGTTTTTAAGGCAGATCCTTCCATCATTGAAGGTCGACCTTTCATTATTACTCCATGGAGTCCCTCGGTAGATAAATCTAAGGAGCAAATTCCCTCAATTCCAGTCTGGGCTCATTTCACTCACATTCCTTCAGTGTTGCAGTCCATTATTAGGCTAAACTAGCTAGCCAGTGTTGTTGGTAAACTCAAGCGTTTACCGTGACTTAAAAAAATTATTTTATGCCAAGGCACTTATTGAAATATCCTCGGACAAACCTTTGGCCTTCCCAGATACCTATTCGAATAGTTGAAAGGCACACTGCGGTTGTGGATGTTTGTTACAATTGGAAACTTGACATTTGCACGTCATATCACTCTTTTCATCACCCATCAAAAGCTTGTAAATATCCATATGTTGTCTCTCCCTTGTTTCATTTTCTGATAGGATTTCACTTCCTCAATCGGTTTCGAAGTGGATTCCTAAGTCTCGCTCTACTATTGTTCCTTTCGAGATTATAACAAAGGAATCATTTGCTGCCCTTGCTATTGTTATTGAAGCTTTATCTCAAGATAAGGAGGATGTGGTTCTTCCTTCCTTGGATAATTTTTTTAGGGTGTGTTTAAGTAGACTTGGATTCATGAGCCTTTTGAAACGAGATATGATCCAAAGGGAAGCTGGTTTAATAAGTATGTAGGCAAAGATGAGGAAAACTAACTTTTATTTTACCATGTGGAAGAAGGAGGTTTAGGTCTCACTGTTCTTGGTCGTATTGGCAATATAAACCATAATTTGTTATCAGATGATCTTGGGATAGGAAACATCTATACTGCTCAGATTCAGTGGACTTCGTTCCTGACTTAGCGACTCTATTTTCAAGTTGTTATCATGTTGTTGGACCTAAATCTTCAAATGATGAGAGTGGTTCTTTCTCTATGAAAGGGGACTAGGTTTTGTTTTTTTGTTAGTAGGTTGGCCTTTTTTCCAATCTCTTGTACCCTATTTTTATTAAAAAGTTGTTCTAGCGCTTGTACCAAACACATGTTTCTTATTCATTTATACATGTGGACGGACCTTAAAGCCGGCCAGTTTTGCTAAAGAAATGAATTATACTCAAAAATAACAAACATGTAAACATTTATTCAGTTTCTAAAGTGATTTCAAATAATTAACTATGTAACTTTTGTGGGTTGTGGAATCATGGATCTTAAGGCTAATTAAACACTTGAGGGGAATGAATAGTGTTTTCTAACTTATGTAAATCTTTTTAAATTTCTTTCAAGATTAATATTAAATAACAGATTATCAACATAGAAATATACTAACAATCAATTACAAATGCAATCACAAATTGAAATAAAAAAATAAAGACGGCCAGATCTAGGTTGAATAAAAAAAGAAAAAGAAATTATTTATATAATTCATATTCAAAAGTTTAAAAATCCATATCTTTGTCATACGAGGTCGGAATTGGACGAAACAAGCAGCATCGAAATCATGGCAATGAGAACTATGCTCCGTAAAAGATTCGGAGATGATCGGAGCTAGTTAAATTTTTAGGTTAAATTGAACTTGTTCGATTTAATTTAAAATTGGAACGTTGGCGAATTTAAAACTCAAGGTGAGTAAACCATGATATCTTGCCTCAAAGCGAGATTGGTATTTTATGTTGTATTAACATCTGTAGATGCAGAGAAAACAGGTTAGAGGGATCTAACTGGATTCCTAAAAAATGTTGAATTTAATTTCATATATAGTGATATATGTTTTGTTTAAATAATATGTGATAGATTATTGTGTGTTTTGAATTGATTGGATGCTATGGCAGTTTTAGCCTAGATTTTGGTATTTTTAAAATACCAATAATTTATGGTTTGAATTGAAAAAGAATTTAAAATGATTTTTGAAGTAAAATGTTTATATAAAATTTTGTGTTAATTGTTCTGATAAAATAATGGTTTTGAAATTTGTACTTAACTATTTCGGAATAATGTAAATAGAGATTTTGAGATAAAGTATATAAAAGGATTTTAAATAATAATTTCTTAAGTGGTACTTGTTTAAATATAAAAGGTTTTAAAATCAAGATTTTTAATAGATTGAAAGGATAGAAGCGAATTTGGAAATATGTATAAATATTGGTTATACTTGAGCTCAAGTAAGATTTCCAAATTTACGAAATGAAAAAAAGAATCGAGATTTGGTTGGTTTTGGGATAAGTTCAGGTTAATTAAGGGATCGATTTATAAATGGAATTTAATTTAGAAATCGATTTATAATGGATTTAAGGGATAGGAAAAATGTTGTAGATTGGAAATGAGATTACGGGTTATATTGTTATCGAGAAATTGGAATTGTTTTAAAAAGAGGATTTTTATTTATTAACTAGGTAATTATTAAAAGTGTTAAAGATATGCTAAAAATTAGTATCTAATTATTTAAAATTGTTTAAAGTATGTTTAGTTATTAATTAGTTACCTTATAATGATTTGTTAAAGTCTTATTATTATTTAAGAATTAGTTAGTATTATTATTTCGAAAGATAAATTATTAAATATTAGTATAGCTTTAATATAATAACTTTTACTTAAGAGTATTTGCCTAAAACTAAACTTGAAAATTAGTATGGGAAATTTTATGAACATTATTTTGAGATAATTATTAAATAAAGTTTTCGGAAGGCAATGGTATGCTTTCATGGCGAAATCGGAGGCAGTGATTGCTTGTAGTTAAGTTTTGGATTTCTTTGGGATAGAGACGTAACCATTCATCTATGAATCCATGGTTGATACCGTAGTAGTAGTTTCCATATTATTTTGAAAAGGGTTTCAATATTTCGAAAAGGATAGTTTGTGAATATACTGAATTCCATAAGATATGTACATATTTTGGATTAAGAGACTTAATTTATTTAAAATTTAAATTAAATAAGACTTGATATTTTCAGTGGAAATGAAAATTTTGGTTAAATGATTGTTTGTTGATAGTTAAATAACCGACTATCAAATCTGGACCTAAAATATAACTTTAGGATTATTTAGGGGAAACACGGGAATTATATGGTATAGTTACCGTTCGAGGAGCTATACTGTATGTATAATCTCGTTTCGTTCTTCTAGGACGGTGATAAGGAAATCCATCCGCTAAAGGTTAGGAGGTGATCTCCGATCTTATTTTCGTCTATTTATTTCCTAAAGAATCGGGGTTGAGTTTACCGAAAAATATTAAATGTTGTTTCGAAGAGACAAGGATCAGATAAGTTATCCAAAAATCACTTCGATCCACAAGTACGTTTTCGAAGGGAAAACAAGAGCATAGAGTCGAAGACGGAGCAGTGAAGCGCAATGGCTAATCGCTAGTAATCCTGAGGATGATTCTAAAACGGATGTAGTAGGAATAATGCCTTCGGTTCCGTTCGGACGCAGGACGGACTTGTATGGATGAATGTCATCAGTACATTGTCATTAGAGGACAATGAGCATTCTAAGTGAAATTCCTTAAAGGGTAACGTAGTCTCTAGCCTCATCAACCGGGAATGACTGAAAAGCAAGGGAGATGTAGCAAGGCTAAGTGGGTCACACCCATTAGGGTATGTTTATCACCTTTCTAGATACCCTCGGATGTTATTACTACAATACATGAAGGGAGCTCGTAAAGGGTGGGAACACTCGAGGTGATATTATATTCGGTCTATCCAGGTTAGGGATAGTCCGGTCGTGTGCTGCAGGGAATCCCGACGTGGTCCTCGGTAAATTGTTTCTGGACATGTACTGTGACAGGTGATACCCCAGTACCTAGTAATTTGTATAGAATCCATTGTCTAATGTGCACCCTTTACGGTTTTGGTTGTAGAGCCTAGTATGTTAGAATATAATTGATGTAACAATTTCAGCTATTTAAATAAGTATTTGTACTTAGACACTATTATAATATCAAAGGATTTGCTATGAAATGTTTTGGTTATCATAAGGTAAAAGTCCATCGTGTTTATATGTGGCGTGGCCTTACAAGATATCTTTGATTTTCAAAGGATTTTGAAAACTTTAATAATTCAAATTAAGTGTGTTTTCTCATGATGGTTTTCCAGACTGACTCGCGGGTTATTTTATTATAATGTTCGGGACAGACCGAGAATTATAGGTTCAGATTAGGATGTTATGGAGCTCAGGACACGAGCTAGAGACCGAGACGTATTCTCGTACTTGTTTATTTCGCTGCAATGTTTGTTGAAATTGCTAGCAATTGTGAGGGCAGGTCGTTATAACTATCCAGGCTGGTAATTACCGATTTCTATACTCTGGTGTGAGATATATATATTACAGTTTTGATATCTGTAAAGAACTATTTATATTATATGTTATTCAGTCCGCTGTGAGATTCTGTTTTGTTTGATTTCTTCTTTCTTCTACCTACTTTCTTTTCCCTCATCAATCTGTCTTTTCGACGCTCGATCCTTCGGCATGTTATAAAATGGGCTCATTTATGTCGATTTTCGAGGTTCAAAAAGGCAGGTCATCACACAAACCTAAATATGATCTCGATTTCGAGGCTACAAGGCATACCATCCTGAATTTTTCGAGCTCAAGGTAAAGTCACTTGATTTGACCGAGTTACTAAGCTCACCTATTTGATTTGAACAAGCTATAAGTGCACACACTTGATTTGAACAGGCTAAAAGCATACCCAAGCAAATACAAATAGAGTTGATGGTTTTTCCAAAGACAAATTCTTGTAATTTAGATACAATGGATCATATAGCCTCTTAGACAACACGTTGATCTTTGAATTAAGAAAGAGATGTTTGCAAAATAGTAAGAAAGTTGTATTGAATCAATACAATGAAGTATGAATTGATTGTATATGATTTTGAAGAGAACAGAGTATATTTTTCAGTGGAATTTTCAAGAGATTAAGAGGAAGGAAGAAAGTAAGTAAGTAATTGTCAAAAAATTCGTTTGCACTCCCCTTTATATAGTAAATCAACCGATGTGTCCGTTCTTGAAGAGATGCGATGAATAGACACTTCATTCCAAAACTTGGAAAACCAATTGGCGGCATGTATGTTGAAATATGCTTGTGTATTTTGAAAACTATTTTCTTGTAATTTTTTTTGAAGATCCTATACTTTGTAAAGTAATTTTATACTTTATAACATAGTTGAACATAGTTTATAAACATTTTTGAACTTGAAAAACTTTTATAAAGTATTTTGAATTTTATTTTGGTTAAAAATAAAAGATTAGAAAATTGGATATAGAGATCAAAGATTGCTATCAAGGACTTTAACAATATATGTTATGACTCTATGCACTAAATTAGAGTCTTGAGATCTTTATATCTTGGTCTTTGAACTGATGAGTCTTCATGTATATCTCTTGAGTCTTTATACTGTACAGTCTTTGATCCAACACTTGTATAATATTCTACACTATATGCTATATAACTTGGAAAAACATCAGTATCTATGTTTTATATGTTTGTATATGGTCGTACATGGTTGTTGTCATCAATATCAATAATCGAGGTATTAAAAACTTATTTGTGTTTGTGTATATATTGAGCTACAAAATTATGTTAATTAATTTAAAAGTAGTTTCCAATCCAAAGTTATTTTTAACAACAATGTCTAAAACAATGACAAATAGTAGAGTAGGCAACATAGGCACATGTAAATCCATTGAAAAATGAATTAGACCTAAATTATGCAAAGAACATGACCATATGATTAAATGAGATGTATCATATGGAAGGTCTAATCTATTAATGAACACATAGTCAATTAAAGTGTAGAATGTGTGATAAATAAACTATATACCAACATGATGAACAAACAATCAGATTAGAAGAAGCGTGTATAGAATCTAAACTTTATTAACATAATGAAATTATAATCAAGTAAAATTATAAAATTACCTAACGATGAAGCCAAAAATCGCAATGAAGAATGAAAGCCTTAGATTCGACCGAATCATTTTCAAAAGTTGCAACGATCCAAAGCACCACCTTTGTATTTATTCTTTTTTTTGATTTGATTTGGATCTGGGAAATTCTCCTGGTCGGGTGGACATGGATTTTCTACCAGGAGAGGGAGAGGAGAGTAGAAGAAATAATCTATCTCTAGAATCAATAAATGGAAGAAAATTTATTCTAAAGGAAACATCAAAACTTTTCAATTCTCTCCTTTATAAAACCATCCCTCTTTAATTCCTCATTAAATTTTATCAAATCCTCTCCCCCTTCATCATACATGGGCAGCCATAAAAGAGGCAATATAGACCTCAAAATTTTCTCAAAACCACTTATCAGTTAATATATTTAAATCTGATGAAAATATTCTATCTATATCATAAATCGATACGTGCGCATGCAACTTTTATTTACGTACTTTATTAAATGCTGTAGCATTCAAACAAATCAAATCAAATAAAATTTAATAATTAATATTTTATAAATATTAATTAGTTTAATTTAATTAATTTACAGCAATTTATAAATTAATTAAATTGCATTGTTTATAGGAGTATTCATCATTACGATTGTGTGAATCAAAATTGTAAATTCAATAATTGATCAATATCGAACAATTTGTATATTAACGTTCACACATCATCTTAGCTAGTAGTGAGACATTTTGACTGAATTTATTGCTTATACATATTTTTGGTAAAAAAACCAATTTTATAATTGATACCCCGTAGTAACGGTCATTTAGACCACTCCTCTTTGTCAACACTATATCACACCAGGACTTATACAATTTAGTTTTCGTCAAAATTACAACATCATCCATATTCAACTTGACTATTCCAAACACAAAATCCTTGGCTTAATAATAATAGTTTATTGATTGTACTGCTCTGACCAAAGGCTTTGATTTGAGTCAACTAAAGTTGACCTTGATACTAACCCTATGTAACCGAAGAGACAGAATCTTTATTACATACTGTTTCACTTCCAATGATTCAACTCAGGCCCAACTATAGTCATTTGATGGATGTTATGACATAATTTAACTATAGCCAAAGTGGAGCGTCCACATTGAAGTTCAATGGTATTCTCTAGTCGAAAGAATTATGCAATATCGTCGCTTCAAGATTCTCTATCTGACCTTAGTTATATTAACTAATATAAAACTCTTGAGTAAGTCATTACATAGTAACGTAACCCCTTGATGGCTCCAACGGTTATGAATAATACACTACAAATATTTGAAGAGCATTATGTACTTTAGTCTCAATAAATAAATCAATATCCTTTCTTAAAAGATATTAACTGTGAATATTTAAAATAATATATTGTTTTAATGTGATAGACTTCTCATGATTACCACACATTTCAATTACTATCACATAGCGTATCATTCAAGGAGTTTCTATTTAAATTACTTAAACTAATTACTTGATTAATTATATCACCACATAACAAAGTATATTATAAACTTATAACACCTCTATTATGAACAAGAATGGTTATCCAGTTGGATATATGTAACAAATTACATAGTTGTCCTTAGGGCATACCCTCTAACTCTATCAATCTCATCATTGGTCAATGTAAATGACTTACTATCCTAGAAGGTCTCTTTGACACATTTATTCATCCTCAATTCCTAAGAATGGTTTAAGGATTTGAGTGATCTCATCTTTTTTAGGATCACTATTTCTCCAAAAAATAATAATGGGTTAGGGATTTACTTTGAAATTTCAAGCTATGGTTGTGGGGCATGAACCTTGTAAATTAATTCTTATGATGCACATCAATGAAATAATGCCCCTAATTATAGTGGATATAACAACTTATTTTGTATGCTAAGTTTTTCGTATCGTTGTTATCGCTATATTGTGGATTTTGGTATTAATGAGTAGGAAATCTTAAGGAAAGGAAAGTTATAGCTTGGTTGAAGCATGATTATATACGTATTATGGTTGAGTAACTTACACCCCAATGGAAGTTGGTTAGCATTCGAGTTCCAAGGTGATTCATTAAATTAGAGCAGGGGCATTCTCATATTACAATGGCTTAAGTATGGGTGGTAACCATGCAAAGTGGTTGTGACACCATGTATAGCATAGAGGCAAATGATTAAAGAAACGAACATAGGAGCAAGAATATGGAAGGAGAGAAAAAGGAATGAAAATGCCTTAACTTCAACCTTCCATAAAAGGAATGTTCTAAACACAATCAACCAACCAATTTGTTAGTTGGAACAGTTGATTGTTTGATGACCTGTTCAGGGAAGAGAGATGTGTGGGAAATTTGAACACCATTCAGTTGATTGTTGGGTTAGAACAAGTTGACGGAATAAAGGACCAATCAATAGAGGGTCACGCAAATGGTGTAAATTGGTTGATTTTAAAAATATTTCATTTTATTATATTTACCTAAAAATCAACTTTTTGTTATCATGAACAAATGTGCAAATTATAGCAAATCTTACTTGATATAAAATTTCGATTTGATAAAAATTATTTATTTAAATAGATTTAATTATATTATGTTAGTACCAATACACTAAACATTAATTTATCTCATGTGAACATAATAATATGATAAGAACGATAAATGCATACATGATAACACACACACATAGTTATTAGGATTTATATGTACGATGTATGTATATGTTATTAGCAAGCACCACATGCATATATATATTTGATGTTTCATATCAATGCATATTACAAAGGCGAATATATATATATATATATATATATATATATATATATATGGATGTAAATGTGTGTGTACGTAGGTACATGTGTGTGTATTCTTTCGTATATATCTGTTAATATGTTTATATTTCATCTTAAATATAACACACACACACATTATATATTTTTATATTAATATGCGAATTAATTTAATTATATGCATGTATATAATACACATACACACATACACATACACATACACACACATACATATATATTGCATATATGAATATATACATATTGTATATGTGAGAAATATATACTTAGATATTTTACCTATAAAATTGGTTCTCTAAAGACATTTATCCATTCTTAATAACGATTAAATCTATGGTCAAACTCGACCATATTATTTAATCCCCTTTATAATTTAATTTTAATTGAAAACAATCTTCAAATCATTAATATGTTAGATATATAAAATATGTATATTTTATATATTTTAATTGACATATAAACCATATGTATATAATATTAATATGTATACATACATATGTATAATATTTAGTTAATTACTATACCGTATATATGTGTGTGTGCACGCGCGTTTATGTATTTGTTTATATAGATTAACTAAATTAAAATGCATAAAATAGATATTTTCAAAATTAGAATTACCTTATATATTTATCTGTGTGTGAATTTGTGCGTAATATGTGTGTGTGTGTGTGAAATAAACTGTCTTATATAAGAACAATATATGTATATGTGTGTGCGTGCAAGGCGTGTGCGTGTGCATGTTGTGTTGGAACAGGTCTTGTTGAAAGTTGGTGAAATGGGTAAGTTTTAAAAATATATTCTAATTGGTTCTTAATGGGCCTATGATTTACTAGTTAACATTAGATCCAATGAAGTTATTTAATAAAATCATATATTATTTTGATTATTTTATTTTTCATTTAATTAATCTATATTAATTATGTATAATTTGCGTATTATTATTAATATATCTAATACATTCATACCATGATATGATAACATGAACATATAATAACATGTGAGTGTGTATACACACACATATGTGTATATCTACATGTATATATGTATGTAACCCATTTTTAAAATAATGTATAAATATATGTGTGTGTATGTATATGTATATGTATATAAATATAATTTTTTTGATGCATATCCATTGTATATATATCTATTTATATTACGAAGCCTCATTTTGAAACTTTTGAAATGTCTTAAATGTCCTTAAAAAAATTCGGCATATGCTAGGTATATTTTTGTTAATCCCGATAGCCATATTTTTTCCATTAAAATAATGCTATTTCCTTTAATGCAACTTCCTTCTTCACCTAGCTTTCATTTTTCTCTATCTACTTTAATTCATCCTCTAGTAATACAAATTTGATGAATTGCATTACTAAATCGAATATTCCAATTTGAGGAAAGCACATAAAATTTACTTCTCATTATCATGATTGTTGCGACTTTTCTATTGATTAGAAAAACACAAATTTTAATAAATTCTGCAAGCGCACAGGCGTGTAGTATGCAGGTCGAACACAGGGAATTGTATTTTAAAACAATTAAAATCCGTAGTTAAATCTTAGGCGTGTTAAAAGAATTCGACGGCGAATTTTGAACAGAAAATAAAAAAAAAACAATAATATACTCCGAATCGATTTCGAAACTAATCGAAATTGCAACCGAAATATAGAATTGTAAAAAAATCAGAACAGAAATTGAAATTGCGGAAAAGAAGATAACGGAGCAAACAACTGAAATAATTATTAACTAACTGAAAAGAGTGCAGAAAATAACTAAGAACAAGAATAAATAAATTGCTAAATCTAATCAACAATCCTACGTATTCTGTTCGAAAATAAAAACAGTGCTGAATTTAAATCTAAACTTGAAGAAAGTGATGAGGTAAGAGATGATTTCAAGGTGTTGTATAATGCTGTATATATAGGCTTTCAACCCCTAAAATCAGTCCATAATTTTAGCAATAGAACTGGTCCTCTTCATAATAGCTGACGAGATATATGTATTGACTGGGTCCATGTGTTGAATTAGTGAAGAGTCAGTTGCCATATCAATGCTTGAAACATATATGCTGAGTGTTTGGCATCCCTGTTAGCTGTTCCTTGACCAAGTCCTTTGTTGCTTAAAAAGGTGATCATGCTTTTATATGTGAATTGGTCCAAATTCCCACATGCGCTACTTTTGAATGTGTCATATTTTGCTTTACAACGTGGCCATGTATTATTTGATATTCTCATGACTAAATAATATGTGACCGTACTTAACCAAGTATGAAGGTAAGCTAGAATTTTGAAATGTTTTTTTTTTACTTTGATTTATTTCAATGCTCAAAATGTTTCACTCTTTGCTGCGTGATTTTCGAACCAATGGACGGCATAACCGATAAATTTCAACGTTGCACTTTGGAATCAATAATCTGCAAAACCACAACAAAATACCCGTATAATACCGCTTTATTAAAATAAAAATATATGAAACAAACGGTTTAAATTGCAGAGAAATACGTTCATCAAATACCCCCACACTAGAACTTTATTCGTCCTCGAATAAGCAAGAAAATAAAACTAACTAAATCCTTTTTCGTAGGAAACACGATTGCATTGAGCGTATGCAACAAGCCGTTAAACCTTTAGGTGTCCCTAGTAGGACGAGTGGTGTCTCGTGAGGGTTTTCAGCGGATACTACCCACAAAATCCAAATGCAGTATGTGATGATTCTAATGTACTACATGAATGCAAAATTTTAAACAAACGGAGACTCGATTTACTTTAGAATAATTGCAACAAAATAATGTATATCAGTTTTAGTCAACTTCTAGAAATTTTTCGTTCCTCACTAAACACAAATTTCAATATAACTCAAGTTTTCATACATTAGATTCTAGTTTGGCCAGTTGTTTCGGTTGATAACATAGTGCAGCCATGAAATAAATTCTTCACTGTTAATCACAGTTTTTTTTTTCAAAATGGCATTTTCCATTTCCATTTGTATGACAAGCCAAATCAACAAAGTCAAGAAGTGTTTCGGTTTCAAAGCTTAGTCCCTTTTTTTTTTTTACACCTAACTTTTGGACCAAGGTATACCACCCATGCACTGCCTCGCGGGCTTACGTGAGAGTTGGGACAGAGCTTGACGGATTGTGCAAACCGACGCTGACTATGTCAGAAAAGGTCGGTAATCCTTAGGTGATTATTTATTTAATTATTTATACACCTAACTCAGAATGCTGAGGCCAGATATACCATCCATGCACCGCCTTTCGGGCTTACGTGAGAAGAGTACAGAGCGTGGCGAGTGCACACACTTTCACAAGTGTGCACATCTATCGACTCTAGGTGTATCTTATTATTATTCTTATTCTTATTTTTTTTTTAAAATTAACTAAAAAGAGTTATGCAAATCAACTTAGCACCACTTAACTTCAATGATTTGAAATGTCAACGCATGTACTTTAAATCTTCCATTTAAAAAAAAAAAACAAAGACTACAGTTTAGAAAGGATTTCATAACCATCACCTATGAATTCCCCTATATACTAACCTCACTATTATCGCTTGTAATTCAACTTTTCATTATATTTTACGTTTGAAATTAGTGATAAACAAAAAATTTCATCAATTGACTACAACTGCTTACCTTTGTTTTGACTAATTAAAAATAAATCGAAGTCCTAAAAATATTGGGAAATGAAAAAAAAATTGAAAGGAAATTTGAAAACAAATAATGAGATGATTTTTTTTTAAAATGATGCTATACTATGAAATATGAACAAACAGAATGAGATATGCGTCCCCCCCCACATTGGAATGAGACAGTGTCCCAACTGTCAAATAGAATGCAAATGCAAAATAGAAAAAAAACTAAAAAAATACAACCTGATATGTGCAAGATAGCGAGCGGCTCATGCCAAATAGCTAGGTTCGTGAAGATCCACGAACTCATCGTCCTCGTGCTGTTCAAACTCTAGAAATGGCTTCAAGCGTTGTCCATTGACCTTTGAAATGGAACCGTCCCTAGGATTTTCAATTTCAACTGCGCCATAAGGGTATACTGTTTTCACAATATATGGACCTGTCCAACGGGATCTCAATTTTCCCGGAAATAAATGAAGTCTGGAATTATATAAGAGAACTTTCTGACCTACTTCGAATGTCTTACGAATTATGGATTTATCATGATAGAATTTGGTTTTCTCTTTATAAATCTTTGCATTTTCGTACGCTTCATTTCTTAGTTCTTCTAATTCTGACAATTGTAATTTACGATGCGATCCGGCTTTTTCTATGTCAAAATTAAGGTATTTGATTGCCCAAAGTGCGCGGTGCTCGAGCTCAACAGGTAAATGGCATGCTTTTCCAAAGACTAATCGGTATGGTGACATTCCTAGATTGGTTTTATAAGCTGTGCGAAATGCCCAAAGGGCGTCTATCAATTTAGATGACCAATCTTTTCTGTTGGAGTTAACCATCTTTTCAAGAATTTGTTTAATTTGTCTATTGGAAATCTCGACTTGACCGTTGGTCTGTGGATGATATGGAGTAGATAGTTTATGAGTGATCGAATATTTCTTAAGAAGAGATTCAAAAGCACGATTACAAAAATGAGAACCGTTATCACTTATAATGGCTCGAGGTGTCCCAAAACGGGAAAATATGTTTTCTTTCAAAAATTTGACAACAACTTTATTGTCATTCATTTTGGTGGGAATGACCTCAACCCATTTAGACACGTAATCTACTGCGAGTAAAATGTAGAGATTTCCAAAAGAATTAGGAAAAGGACCCATGAAATCGATGCCCCAAACATCAAAAATTTCGATGACAAGGATCGGATTTAGGGGCATCATGTCACGTTTGGAAATACGACCTGTTTGTTGACATCTAGCGCATTTGGAGCAAAATTCGTGGGCATCACGAAAAAGAGAAGGCCAATAAAAACCGCACTATAACACCTTGGAAGCAGTTTTCTTTGCTCCAAAATGTCCTCCACATGCTTGATTATGTGAAAAAGAGAGGATGCTATGGAATTCATGTTCTGGGACACATCTGCGAATGATTTGATCGGTGCAATATTTGAAAAGATAAGGATCATCCCAGTAAAAGTTTCGAACGTTGGAGAGAAATTTTTGTTTATCTTGTTTTGACCAATGGGAAGGTGTTTCATTTGTGATAAGATAATTTACGATGTCCGCATACCATGGTGCACTGGAGAGTGAAAGAATTTGTTCATCGGGAAAATGATCGTTGATTTGAGAGTTATCATAGTTTTCATGCACTATACGAGAAAGATGGTCAGCTACGACATTTTCAGAACCCTTTTTATCTCGTATTTCTAGGTCAAACTCTTGAAGAAGGAGAATCCAATGGATTAAGCGGGGTTTGGTGTCCTTTTTCGTGAGTATATACCGCAAGGCGGCATGATCGGTGTAAACTATGACCTTAGAACCTACGAGATATGATCTAAACTTATCCAGGGCAAAGATAACTGCTAAAAACTCTTTTTCTGTGGTTGAGTAATTCAATTGAGCTTCATTAAGAGTTTTGCTAGCATAATAGATGACTTGAGGAAGTTTATCGATTCGTTGACCTAAGATGGCTCCGATGGCATAATCAGAAGCGTCACACATTAATTCGAAAGGCAAGGTCCAATTTGGAGGTTGGATGATAGGTGCAGTGGTCAAGATCGATTTGAGGGTTTCAAAAGACGTTTTACATTCATTGGAAAATTCAAATTTGACGTCTTTAGCCAGAAGATTTGAAAGAGGTTTTGAAATTTTTGAAAAATCTTTAATGAACCTCCTATAAAATCCTGCGTGGCCGAGAAACGAGCGAATGTCCTTTACGGACCTTGGAGGAGGAAGGTCAACAATAAGATCAACTTTAGATTTGTCAACTTCTAGGCCATTTTTAGAGACAACATGACCTAAGACTATTCCTCGCTTAACCATAAAATGACATTTTTCCCAATTAAGAACAAGTGATTTCTCCTTACATCGCTTTAAGACACGTTCTAAACGAAGGAGGCATTGATCAAAAGATGACCCATAGATTGAAAAATCGTCCATGAATATTTCTAAGAAATCCTCCACCATATCAGAAAATATACTCATCATACATCTTTGAAAGGTAGCAGAAGCATTACAAAGACCGAAGGGCATGCGACGATAAGCGAAAGTTCCAAAGGGACATGTGAACGTTGTTTTATGTTGGTCCTCTAACGCAATGGGAATTTGATTATAGCCAGAGTAACCATCAAGGAAACAATAATATTGATGACCGGCTAAGCGTTCGAGCATTTGATCAATGAAAGGAAGGGGAAAATGATCTTTTCTTGTTGCTGCATTGAGTTTTCGATAGTCGATGCAAACGTGCCATTTTGTTTTGACCTTTGTCGGAACAAGTTCGTTATTCTCATTTGTTGTCACAGTGATTCCAGACTTCTTTGGTACAACTTGTACCGGACTTACCCAAGTACTTTCAGAGATAGGGTAGATTATGTTATTGTCTAAACATTTGATAATTTCTTCCTTTACCACTTCTCTCATGTTAGGGTTTAATCGCCTTTGAGCTTCGCGAGTGGGTTTAGCCTCGTCGACTAAATGTATTCGATGTTCAATAATTGATGGACTAATTCCCTTAATGTCAGCGATTACCCATCCTATTGCCTCTTTATTTTCCCTTAAAATTTTCAAAAGTTGTTCTTCTTGGTCCTTAATGAGATCGGATGCCAAGATTACAGGGAAATTTTCCGAAGAATCTAAGTATGCGTACTTAAGATCGTTTGGAAGAGGTTTGAGGTCTAATTTAGGACGCACTTCTCTTGAGGCTTCAGTAGACATCAACTGATTGAATTCTAGTGAATTATGAGAAGAGCAGAGCATATAATTTAATTCATAAATGTATTCATCTTCCTTTAAATTAGAATTAAAATGATCTAGGCAAATGTTAAGAGACTCCGTAATATCACTAAAATCATTTTCTACAATTGTTTGGATCATGTCAACTTCTTCTATTTCAAGATCCCTTGGTTGTCTGTTAAGATTGAATATATTTAGTTCAATGGTTAGGTGCCCAAAGGAAAGTTGGAGTTGACCATTCCTACAATTTATGATAGCATTTGATGTTGCTAAAAATGGACGACCTAATATCAAGGGAATCTGACCGTTAGGATTTGAGACAGGTGCGGTCTCTAGGACTATGAAATCGACTGGGAAATAGAATTGCTCGATTTGTATCAAAACATCTTCAACTGTGCCCAATGGTTTTTTGACAGACCGATCAGCTAGTTGAATTGTGATGTTTGTAGGTTTTAATTCCCCTAGTCCAAGTTGACAGTACATGGTATAAGGCAAAAGATTTACACTCGCTCCAAGGTCGAGTAAGGCATGACTAATGTGAGTGTTACCTATTTTACAGCCGATTGTAGGACAACCGGGGTCCTTATACTTGATTGGGGAGGGATTTGAAAGAACAGAGCTAGTGTTTGCAGTTAGAAATGCAGTCTTAGGAACGTTAGTGGCACGTTTTTGAGTACATAGCTCTTTCAGACATTTGGCATATTGAGGAATTTGCTCGATGGTATCAAGAAGAGGAATATTGACTCGAACTTGTTTGAAAATTTCAAGAATTTGGTCAAAATTAGCGGGCTTCTTCTTTTTGTTGAGTTTATGGGGAAATGGAGCAATGGGCTTATAGACTCGTTCAGAAGTTTTTTCATTCGAAGAAGAAGGTACGATATTAGAGGGTAAAGATAAGGGCGTAGAAATTTTGGGGTTGCCAACATTAGAAAGCGAAGAGTGGTCGGGACTGCCGACCTTGGATGAAGAATTAGAGTTGTTTGGATTGACAACAGTGGGTGTTGACTGAGTTTCAGAATTTTGAACAAGGGAAGACTTAAGAAGGACGTCGGGGTTGCCGACATGGTTGTCCACCTTCCTTCCAGACCTTAATGTGGTGACAGCATTAACCGGATTTACATTTTCGTCCTCACAAATATTTACTCCTCGAGAGTTATACTTTGGATTCACTTCGGTTTGACTAGGCAATTTACCTTTCTCATTGATTTTCATGAGATCCTTCATCATTATCAACATTTGTTCATTTTGTTTAGTGATTTGCTCAATTCTCGCATCTTGGTTAGTGATTTGTTCATTTTGTTTAGAGAGTTGTTTTTCCAATCGAGCAATTTCTTGTGAAGGCCGAGAAGGTTGGGTTGATGGATTGAAATTAGGATGCCTGTATGGTTGATTCGAAGGTTCTGTTTGAGGAACGGGTTGAGAATTTTGAGAATTAGAGGTTGGGGCTCGATAATTCGGATTTGGTATCATTGTATACATATGTGATGGATTAGCCACGTTGTTAGGATTTGACCATGAAAAATTGGGATGATGCTTCCAGTTAGGATTATATGTGGACGAATAAGGACTGTTTTGAGCTATAGCATTGATTTGGTCTTGTGTGTAGTAATGAGGTAGCCCTTCTCCTTCTTGAGGAATTTGGGCATCTATAGGAAGATGTGATGGGTCAATGGCATGTACTCCTCTGTTTGGAGTACGAATTGGAACACGAATTGTTTCCCATTGCATATCTTTTTCTGAATACTCTTCTAAAAATTCCCAAGCTTCCTCGTCTGTTTTTGCCATGAATTCTCCTCCGCACATTGATTCAAGTTGAGATCTTGTTTGATAGTTAAGCCCTTCATAAACGATTTGACACAAAACGTGCTTAGGGATTGCATGATGTGGGCAACTATATAACAGTTGATTGAACCTTTCAAAGTATTTTGAAAAAGTTTCTCCTTCATTCTGAGAGAATTGATTGATTTCGGTTCGAATTTTAAGAGTTTTGTGGAAAGGAAAAAACTTTTTCAAAAATATAGTAACGAAATTGTCCCAACTTTTAATTGAATTTTTAGGAAGAGAATTAAGCCATCTTTTCGCGCTTTTTAGAAGCGCGAATGGAATAAGTCTTAGCTTGATGGATTCATTAGAAAGTTGTTGCATTTTAGTTGTAGAAGCATATAACTCAAATTCACTAAGAAATTCATATGCATTTTCAGACCCAGTGAATTTTGGAACCCCTTGGATAAAAGAATGTTTTAGCTCAAAATTATTTCCTTCGGCAGGTGGAAATGAAATAACCGAAGGTTGAACAGTCCGTGTTGGATAGCATCGGTCTCTAAGGGATAATGGTCGGTTCTCATGAAATTCATTATTTCCAACATGTGATTTAGGTGATAATTTCGGTGAATTGTGGTGCGAACTGTGTTGTGAACCGTGTTGTGAACCGTGATTGCTCATATTTGTTTGATTTGAAATTTCCGTTGATTTGTTTAATGAAATATTTTGGCTTTCTAAACGGTTAAAATTATTTCTTGCCCAAACGCGCATAAACAAATCAAGGTGTAACAGCCAAAAGTAAATTAAATCAGTTTTCAGTTGGGCACCTGTAGAGTTGAAAATTACTTACAGAGGTGTATGATAGTCCGTCCAATGCAGCGGAGTAGCGCTAGCGAATGGTTGAGATTTACCGAGTTGGAGCTGTCTGTGTTGAAATAAATGTTTGCTATCTGAGTTGAAGTTTTCTCTGTGCAGGTGAATGCTCGTGAAAGGCACAAAACTAAGCTGCTGACAGAAAATATATGAAAACAGTCACATGCAGAAAATTTAAAACATGCCCAATAAAATAAAGTTAAGTAGAATGAATGTGTTGAATGCAAAATGAAACTGCTATGACACTGCTATGTTACCTGAGTAAACGAATGTATGCAAGCTCCTGTGTAGGAGATAGTTACGTGAATATGAAAACTAAACTAACTAATGCATGCAAGAATGTGAAAGTGGAACTGCAAGTAACCAAACTAACGTACGTGAAAACAATGCAGTAAAAAAAAAATTGTTTTTTTTATTAGTTTATGCAAACTAACGTGAAAATGTGAAAGTGGAAGTGCAACTAAAAATGTGTACTGGCACACGTGAATAACTGTGAAGACGTGGGGATTATGCAAACGTGAAAGCAAGATGTTGTGAAGGAATGATTTTTTTTTTAAAATATGCAGAAACGTAAAAGCAAGATTATGTGAGGTATGCGTGAAAATATGCAGAAACGTGATTCGTGGTTGAAGATTATGTGAGGTATGCGTGAAAGATTATGCGAAAATATGCAGATTATGTGAGGTATGCGAGAGATGCAGATTATGTAAGGTATGCGAAAGGAACAGAAAAACGAAATAAAAACGATTTTTTTTTTTGAAAACTAATGGAAAAAAATAAATTAACACGAATAGACTTAAAAACGAAAAATCGAAAATATCAAAATAGCAACTCCCCGGCAACGGCGCCAAAAACTTGTTGCGACTTTTCTATTGATTAGAAAAGCACAAATTTTAATAAATTCTGCAAGCGCACAGGCGTGTAGTATGCAGGTCGAACACAGAGAATTGTATTTTAAAACAATTAAAATCCGTAGTTAAATCTTAGGCGTGTTAAAAGAATTCGACGGTGAATTTTGAACAGAAAATAAAAAAACAATAATATACTCCGAATTGATTTCGAAACTAATCGAAATTGCAACCGAAATATAGAATTGTAAAAAAATCAGAACAGAAATTGAAATTGCGGAAAAGAAGATAACGGAGCAAACAACTGAAATAATTATTAACTAACTGAAAAGAGTGCAGAAAATAACTAAGAACAAGAATAAATAAATTGCTAAATCTAATCAACAATCCTACGTATTCTGTTCGAAAATAAAAACAGTGCTGAATTTAAATCTAAACTTGAAGAAAAGTGATGAGGTAAGAGATGATTTCAAGGTGTTGTATAATGCTGTATATATAGGCTTTCAACCCCTAAAATCAGTCCATAATTTTATTAATAGAACTGGTCCACTTCATAATAGCTGACGGGATATATGTATTGACTGGGTCCATGTGTTGAATTAGTGAAGAGTCAGTTGCCATATCAATGCTTGAAACATATATGCTGAGTGTTTGGCATCCCTGTTAGCTGCTCCTTGACCAAGTCCTTTGTTGCTTAAAAAGGTGATCATGCTTTTATATGTACATTGTCCAAATTCCCACATGAGCTACTTTTGAATGTGTCATATTTTGCTTTACAACGTGGCCATGTATTATTTGATATTCTCATGACTAAATAATATGTGACCGTACTTAACCAAGTATGAAGGTAAGCTAGCATTTTGAAATTTTTTTTTTTACTTTGATTTATTTCAATGCTCAAAATGTTGCACTCTTTGCTGCGTGATTTTTGAACCAATGGACGGCATAACCGATAAATTTCAACGTTGCACTTTGGAATCAATAATCTGCAAAACCACAACAAAATACCCGTATAATACCGCTTTATTAAAATAAAAATATATGAAACAAACGGTTTAAATTGCAGAGAAATACGTTCATCAATGATATATTAAACAATTGTTAGTTCAAATAATATAAAATGTTGGCTAGATTTGAGATTGCAATTTCCCTCCACACGTGGATTCAGCTTCAAGAGTTGTGATGAAATAGTAATGTTGTCTTAACAGGCAATTATTTTTTACGGTTTATTGAAATGAAGACTCATAAGCAAGAGAATGAGATGTAGTTACAAAGAATACGTAAATGGAAAAGCAAGCCCAAAAGAAATGCACAAAGAAGAAAATCTACTTCTTTCAATGAATTAAAAATAGTTACAGAGTGGATCCAAACAAAAATAAAGAGTACAAAAAACATGGGAATTTGTAATATTTATATTTTACTTTAATCTTGAGGACAAAAGGTTTCTAGAAATTTTGGCCCTGTTTGTTTTCATTTTCAGTTTTTGGTTTTTAGTTCTTAAAGCCCATTTTCATTTTTTCATTTTTTCATTTTGAGTGTTTTTAATATTTTAAAAAATGTATTTGGTTCTACAGTTTTGAAAAATAGTTTTTAAACTAAAAATCAAAAATGCTATTACAAAAAAAAATGCCAATTTCAAATCTGGTTCAAATTTGACCATCAAATATAGAAGTGGGAGTAGATAACGAATGGGACTAACAAAAAAATGTCATGAAATGGAAAATCATAAATTGACAAGGATAACAAAATAATAATGACTAGTAGTATGTGAACCATATTAAACTGAGACTAACTCATGTCGTGTTACAAATTAATCATATCTCAACTCAAAATCATTACAAAATAGATAAGACATATATTAATTGTATCACGATTGAAAGAGGGAAAAAGTTTTGATGCATCTTATAGGCAAGTAGTCTTTG
This sequence comes from Allium cepa, assembly GCA_030765085.1. Taxonomy (NCBI): domain Eukaryota; kingdom Viridiplantae; phylum Streptophyta; class Magnoliopsida; order Asparagales; family Amaryllidaceae; genus Allium; species Allium cepa. The sequence continues at coordinate 821,497,444 of CM060935.1, read as the reverse complement.
CTTTATTCAAGCGACTCTTCTTCCTCATGCTAGTCCTTGCTTCATTCACTCATAACCTACATCTTTAAAATTATTATCATTAGTAAAGCAAGTTCCTATTAAGAAAAGATAAAGAAAGACAAATTTCATACTTAACTATTTAGTTTTATGGATGAGTTGCTATGTAATCATAGTAATCCATAAATATAAAATCATCATCGAAACTAAAGTCATCATCGAGTTCATTAGAAACAATACTAGATCCAGTAGACATTACCCTGCATAAATTTATATTAACTATATATCACCAAGAATATTACTCTGCTTATAGTAGTGATGAACAAAACAGAAAATTCTCTCATTGTAATTGGTTTAACTTGAACAAAAAATGATTTAAAATTGTTGCAGATGTTTTGATACTGTTTACTTGCTTCTCTCTTCATTTTTGTGTGTTGCATTTGAATATTGTAACAGTGTCACAATATCCTCAACGGTTTTGCACAACCATTCCCCTAGTGACCATTGTTAATTTCTACTAGTGCTCAACACTAAATATATTACAAAAGAAAACTAAACCTTTTAAATTTAATAATGCTTTGGTGGATCTTATTATCTATGATGATCTGATTCACTCTGGACTATCCACTTTATAGTTGGTAATCACTTTTATATGTCCCTACACACGCTCAATTCTATCAAATACAAAACTAAGGAGTGGAGTACATAAAGTGAATCCTTAACTAAATAACCAATTTTTTTTTGTAACCATCCCCTATACAAAGCCAAAAATAACATATAGAAAATATATTTTCCTTGGTCAATACATGGTAAGGTGAACATGTAAATAAACAATGGCCATGCAAAAACTCAGAGTTGCATAATGTTCTGTATTGATATTGATTTTAAGAGTTGTTAAAACTCACATATTAGAGATATCTTAATGCCCAATGCAACCACTGAAAGTGTCAGGTAAAGAGAGCCACATGAAAGTTGCTAAAACCCATATGAAATTTTGGAAATGATGGGAAATATTTTATGGTTAACACATTAATAGTTGTGCTTTGTTTCTATTCTTCACTAATGATGTCTAGATATTACAATTGTGCTTGTCACCTTTATTTCTTTATTTTTACCAATTGAAACTATGTCTAATAGTGGGGCTAGATTTGATTTATCTTTCTGTATGTTCTGATTTGTATAGGCTAATTTTTGAGAGTATGTATTTTTGAAAAATAAATACGATACGACTTACATGATTTTATGTGTATTGATATGCGAGAAATGTTAGTATGTGAATTGGTCATATATATGGCTTATTATGAATCATGTTCATCTCGTAAGCATATACCGTTTCAACCAGTTTTTTTTCTACTGCAGGTCAAGGCTACTAAACTGGATGCTAGTAGCACCAAAGTAAAAAAAGCTTTAATTCTATTTAAACTGTACATAGAACGGTTTAGAGCTTTTATTTAACCTTCCATACATATACAAATTTATTACATCATAGAGCTTTTATATACCCACATAAATTCCCTGACACTTTCAAATATTATACTAAACGACTGTTACTTTTAAACTCTCGAATAACTATAGCCACTTTTAAACTCACATATAATCATGTAGACAAAGATTGCACATTTGAGTTAAAGTTTTGTGCATGCTACTAATGATTCAGTTGTGATTATAATAAGACAAAAACAAGCAAAAGATGTTCGTTAATTTAGGCATTTGTACGTAGCTAAATGTAAGTGCTTGGAGCATGCTTTAAAAGTTAACACCATACCAGATGTATATAAAGAGCTACTAAGAATGGAAATTACCTTCTTTCTAAGTCTGTTCTTTTTTGGTGCTCTGGATTTTGAGCTAAGCGTTTTAAAATCCGTATCAAAAATAGCATTTAGTCCTTAAAGTCAAATTTTATGAAATAGTTTATTATGCTTATATGACATGTATTTTTAACAGTAAACAACCTCAACTATGCACCAAGTGGATGAATGTTTCAAACATTAAAAATAGCATGACAATGTTTTAAGAAGCACATGTATATATCATATGCATGCCACAATAAAGTTCTAATTTTGTTCCTTCATGGCTTCACAATTTTTAGAAACAAACACTAAGAGAACTAGAACAAGAGCAATACTGTTAAGAGGAAAATATGAATTATAACTTTTACTGACATTTATCATAATGTCAACATCTCCCTGCACATGATCAATAATGGCCTTGGTTTGCTTCAATCAAAACTTATCACCACATACTTAACTTGGTTTCATATGGTTGGCTTCTATACTTCTTTCGCTATCCTATGATTTACTTGAAAAGTTCACAAGTTTGATGCAATAATACATAAATGGTATAATATTAATGTTTGATTTATGAGAATACGAGGACGAAATTCACCTAGAACAAGAAAGTCAACAACATGAATTAGAAAAGGTAGAGTCAAAAGTTTTTAAATGTAGATGTGGAAATGTTGCTCCAATTGATGTTGTTGATGTCCTAAGAAAAACAGTTGATTACACTTTGGAATTTAAGAATGAAATAACATCACTATAAAATCAGCTTTCAGGTTCAATCACCTCGACTTGGTCAAGATAATGCTTAGGAATTTTGTAATATTTCACATTTTATATTATCTTTTACTTGCTTATTTATTAGTTGAATTATAGGTCTTCGGTAAAACAAAATTTCAATTCTATAAATAAAATGGCTTTTAATACAACCGCTAAGAGTACAAAGTAAAAAGAAAAAATACAACAGTGTGGCAATATAGAAAATAATTCAATGTTTATGGCCTTGACGACTTCCACCTCTACCACTGCTTTTCTCACTGTCTCCACTTTATTTGTAACTACTCCACTATAAGTCCATTATATATTGAGATTGCATCCACACTTTATAGTTGTTCTCTTGTTAAATTATTGCATATATTGTTGGATCATATGCATTGTCAATGGGGTAAAAAGTAGCCAATTGAAAAAAAATCCCCCTTTTATTAATCATTACATCAAATATTTATATCATTACACTATCTTATATTACTAACTAGTAGCTAGTTGCACGGTATATCCATTAGACATTCAAAATTTGATGGGTTCACTTTAGCCTACATTTACTTTCATGGTCAAAAATATGGGTTCAGAGGTTTACACATTAATTAACAAATAGTCTGTATTATGTTTCATGGTCAAAACTGAAAGTTGTAGAGTTACTTATGTATGATACTGAGAACCAAAATACGAACATCATAACCAGACAGAGCAATGCAGCATTACATCAAATACCTTTATTAAATGCTTTTAACAGCAATAAGAAAATTTCATAAAGCCATAAAGTTAAATGATTATAAAGATTCAAATTCGAAGTTTTAATGATCTATAGAAATAATAAAGATATGACAAAAGTTTCACTGTCTCAAAATCAAGTGAAGAGTACATCAATATCGTTTTACACTAAATAAAAAAAGGAAGTAAGCTCAAATTCAAAACTGAGAAGAGCAATGAGTTCATCAATAAGCGTTTAACCTAATTAAGATCAATATGTGATTACAAGCAAAACCCTAATTAACAATAATAAATCAAATAGATCATCAAAGTATTCGCGTTTAACCTATAAGTTTGAAGAACAAGATAACCAAGAAAGAAAACTAGAATTACCTGATTTTGGATGATTGTGGGAAATTTTTTGATGAAGATGACAAATTCGGTCACACGGTAATTTCTGGATATCGCGGTCGAAAAAAAGAATAGGTATCTACGTGTGTTTGTTTTATATTTGGGTTTTGTATTTCAGCGTTTTTATTTTGGACCAAAAATTGAGAAAAAAAAAACAGTTTTCAATTTTATATGTTAAGTCTATTTTGAAAAATAGTTGTTTTCCAAAATTAATTTTACAAAATGAGAAAGAAAAAGAGTTTTCATCATTTTTCAAAGTTGAAAACTAAAAATACTCTGAAAATGGCTAACCAAACAGACCCTTATTTTAAGCTCCATATAAAATCATGAAATAGAGAGGCTCTTTGATCTAGATATTTTGGTTTTTGTGGAACACACTAGACAAATATTTCCCTTCTTTAAGTAAAACCAAAAGAGATTTGAGTATAAACGGAAAATAAATGAAAGAAATCGCAAATACGATGCAACTAAAAGAAGAAACCCAGGTTCATATTTTGTTTTGTAAGTTCAATAAAAAATTACAAAATAGTAAAATAAAGTTGTTCGAAGCACAATATTTACAGTGAAGGGATAAAGTGTATAGTTTTGTTAAATAGTGACCATGCAAGTTTACTGGATTTCATATACGTTATTACTTACTTTTCTCCTATGTTGAAACACATGAGTAATTCAGTGGAGTTGCGACTTTGACAATTGGTCTCCACTCCCTTATCATAAGCTGTACGTACATGCCTGCGGATTAGTTTTACTGGAATTTTGTCTCATAATTATATCAATATATGTTATCATGATCAATATGTCATATTCAAAGATAAAAAAGTACTGCACATGATTGCATAAGATTGATTGTGACCTGAAAAATCATGAGATATATATCGAGCTTTTGAGTATTTCTATGGAAAAGTATAAATTATAAAATTTTATTCACATTTTCTCATTTAAAATTCATAAAAAAACCAAATTGATCTCAAAAATCATAACATCAAGTTTTATGTTTTTTTGTTTCACTGCAAGGTTAGTTTGCATATTTATTTTTCGAGTACCATCTATGCATATGACCATTATTTTATAACAAAATGAATTTGCTCTCAGTTTTCTTTACATACATCCAACAGACACGCCTAACATACTTGGGTGTGTGTGTGTGCGTTTGTATATTATACTCACATATACATATGATAATTTCATATGCACATAGAGAATATAAATGCATAAGTATACACACACACACACACACACACATATATATATATATATAGTTTAGACAAATATATATGCATATATCGTGTATATTGCCATTTATTTATTATGCACATATATATAATATCTATATTTCAAATAAATTTTATACAAATGTGTGTGCGCGTGTGTATATTCAAAACTACTGACCAAGTAAAATTTATATAAATTTAAATTAAATATAAACGCTCAAATTTCGAAATTAAAATTCAAATAAATTTTGACTTAGTCAAAAATATCTTAAATTCAAAATTCAAATAATATATATTTCAAAATATTAAATTTAAACCTTTTAAAATAAATAATTAAATTGTAAATAATTTAGTTTGTTAAAATAAATAAGTTTTATGTATATGTCATTGTATTCGGCCTTATAATAATTAATAAAATATTTGTTTATAAAAAATATACATGTATATGTATATACATGATAAAATTGTTTAAAGAAATTATTTTGGCCAATTTTTATTAAATATAGTTTGGGAAGAAAAATTGTCTTTTTAATTTTAACTAACCAAAACTATTATTTAAATATATCTAAATATGACCAAAAATAAAATATATATTAACTCCATGAAATAAATTTAATCAACACTCGCATATATACACTTTTGATGTAAACTAAGGCTGATTATAATGTTATATATGTGCACATATATAAACAAACACTGTATATTAAAAACTATGATTTAGTGATCTAGTAAAACACATTATATTAAATTCAGTTTAGTGATAAAGATCAATTGTATGAATGAAAATATATAGATATATACTATAAGGTTTAAGGGGAAATATGTAAAAAATAGAAGTATAGAAAATGTCTTATAGACCTAGTCCTTTGTTATACGCCGATTCGATAAAAGCTCCTAGACTCCATTAGAATTTGCGCCTGTTCTTGTAATAATCGATGGCATCACAACATGTATGAATTTAAGCTGGTATGAGGTCGAGATATAGTCGGCTATTGGGTATTATAGGCGGCTAATAATGAAGATAAGAGAGAGGAAAAAGTGTGGTTAGATTTTCTTATATGGAGAGATACATGGAAAATATCTGCTACGCTTCTCTCTTGCCACGTCAAAACCTAAGACCACTTCCTTTATCTTATATGGTCGACCACTGGGTCCATAATGAACTTAGTGTACTTAAAAGCCCATGCTCTAATTAGCTGCATTTAAACCTTATTTAAATGTATATCTATAACAACCCTGGTTTGGAGATTACCTTTCAATATTGAATTATAACGATAGTTATAATTAGATATTGCGATTTAAATTAAAATTGGAAATTGTTTATTTGGAATAAACAATGAAATTGGAATTAAAATTGTGAAAATAAAGTTTAAAACTTTTTTTTGGGTTGATAATAAATGGAATGGGATTTAAAAAAAGAACATGATTTTTATTTTAGAGAAAATGTAATAATTGCATTAATTGTTGCCCATTTACTTCTTTTAAAATTTTTTAAGAGAAGTATTTTATTTTTAAGGGTGTTTTATTAATTAACAAGGTAGAAATTAGGTTAGAAATATGTTTTGGCTATAAATTATGTTTGTAAATGTTTAAAATATTTTTCTAAGTGAGAAAAATATTTTTGTATAATTTTAGAAGATAAAACATGGTTTTATTAATTTATTTGAGTAAATAGTGCATTTTTGTTAAATAAAGGAATTAAACAACAAATTTTTTTAAAAAAAATATAAATTTATCTTTTATATGATATTTTTTTTATATGTATACAAGTTTTTGTATTTTTCTTATGTAAAACTTGAGAGAAAATGCAATTTTCTTGTGTATATGTGATATATGCACATATTTTAACTAATGTTGTTTAATTAATCTTAGGCCATGATAATTTCTTATTTATTTCTGGGTCCATTAGCCCATTATCCCTTAAATCTGGTAAGAAGTGAGAAAAATAATTAACAGTACGTTCTTTTTCTCAAATCCTTCTTCCTCCTTCAGCCAGAATAAGGAATTAGAACCCCTCTCCGAAAATTGCAAAATCCAAGCCTATTTCTTCATTAAAATTCACCAAATTGAAGTTTTTTTGCAATCTAGAGATAAATCAAAGGTAGAAAACTCCAAACCACTTAATTTCATCAAAGATTTTTATGTTACAGTAGATGATTTTCTAATTTACGGTATATTTTGTTTTGCATGCACTGCTCTTCTTTCCTACAGGTCCTTAGAGGTGTCAATCTAGCTGAAAGCTTCAATTTTGAAACCAAAATCCGAGTCTTTACATTGCACCAGTAAGGCGAGTTACAAAAACTCACAGATTCTAGCTGAGCAACGCTCAAATCGCCAAAAACAGTGTATAATTTGCTCTTTGTAGTTATTTTATCTCAACTTGTAAACTTTTTTCTGTTGCTTCTTTGAAAGCTTATAACTTTTGATTCCGAAAATGAAATGCTTTCGGATTTCCTCCAGATAGTACGTTATATGTTGAACTTTGCCTCTGCAAAATTTGGTTGAAAAATATTGTCATTTGAGTATTCAAAACTTTGTTGCAAAATCAACAATAACCTAGATTTTTTCCTGGGCATATTTTGTTTCTGAGTTGCTGCAAACATGGTCTAAGCCCATGTTTAAGACAGCGTAACTCTTTTATTTCTTACTGGAATTTATCTATTCTTTTTTGTCTGAAAGATAAAGTTTTCTACGATATGCATACCAATTTCCAGCTCAATCGAGGTAGTTTGTTCCTCTGTTTCATGCCTGAAAGTTGAACCCCAGATGGTTTTTAGGCTTGTACATGTTTGTTTTTTTGAACTATTGCAAACATGGCCTGAGTCCATGTTTGAGACAGTGTAACATTTTCATTTCTAGTCGGTATTCATTGATTCATTTTCTTTTTGAAAGAAGAAGTTTTCTAGTATGTGCATACCAATTTTCAGCTCAATATGAGGTAGTTTGTTCCTCTGTTTCAGGCCTGTAAGTTGAACCCAATATGGTTTTCAGGTTTGGGAGCACTTGTTTTTGAACCGTTGCAAACATGGCCTGAGTCCTTGTTTGAGACAGCGTAACTTTTTCATTTCCAGTGGAATTCATCGATTATTTTTTTGTTTGAAATTTAAAGTTTTCTACTATGTGCACACCAATTTTTATTTCAATCAGAGGTCGCTTGGCCACATATTTCATGTTTGAAAGCCGAACCTAGAGAAGATTTCAGACTTGGTTATTATTTTGCCTATGCATTTTTATGTTCTTTTTCCATTCGACTTTTGACTTTTATTTCATGTTTTTATGATATTTCTGAATTGCTTTGAGGACTATGATGCCTATCAATAGGCTAGCCTAGTTTTGATGAATTTGAAATTCAAATTTGAATTGAATTTGAGTTGAACTTGAATGACAGTTTTGAGTGATTTCTTTGATTTCAAGCACGAATTTTTCCTAATGATTTTAAAATAATTTTTAAATAAATTAGCATTAAAATAACTATTATATATTTTAAAATTATTTCAAGCTATAAAATCTATTTATTCTCTGTAATAAGGGAATTTTCAAATATTATTTTCAAAATTGATTTCGAAAAATGGTTTCAAAAGCTTGCTTTCTCAAGAAAATTATTTTAGATATAAAATACACATTTTTGCACTATTCGAGTGAATGACAAGGAGAATTAAACGGTTTGGTAAAACACGTGGTATGAGACACGTGTGTTTATCTTATCGGTTAATTTCTAACTTGTTTGTTTGATCGTTTTGACCTTCGTGTCGAGTTTACAGATGAGATGAGGTAAACTTTTGACTGCTTTGAGTGTGAAATTTACTTGCAGTTAAAAAACATTTAGTGCGAACTTATGGTATGAGATGCACGTTAGCACTGTTCGGGTTCCTATCCGAGAGTTTGTGTCACAATTATCTTCGAGACATATTGCCAATACTGGACCTTCGGGTCATTATCCTAGAGATGCTTGCCATTGTGGCATACTTGCCTTTGCGATATATTGTCTTCGAGATGTTTTCCATTGCGGCTCATTTGTCCTTTGAGACGTATTTGCTTTCGAGCATGGTACCATATTTGAGAGAAAGCAGTACTTGGCAGGCTTTGGCCATATGCATGTGCAAATTTTTGAGATGTTTTCATTGATGTTTGTGATTTCCCAAGTGTATCGCCTTTTTATTGTTAGCCATTGAGCCGTTTGGGATATTTTATATATACGGCGATTACCTTATGAGAATTTGAACTCTTGTGAGTGTTATCTTTGAGATTTGAGTTGCCTACACTGGCGTTTTATTGAGATTGCCGATATGGCGTACATTTTAGATTTTAATCTCCTACTTGGAGATATATTTGCCCTGTGGCGTGTTTGGAGATAGTGATTTCTTTGAGTTGCTTTTGAGATTGCCATTATGGCGGATTTGGGATTTCTCCTTTTTTGGAGCTATAATTTTCCCTAAACCATTATTGATGATTTGTGCTATGCCGATGATATGAGGCTTTCTACATTTAGCATTTTATGAATTGTTTTATCTCTTTTGAGATTGTATGTTTGTGTACTGATACCATATTATCACTTGATGTAACCATAAAATTTAAATTGCCCCTTCTCATTTGAGAATATTATCACATTATCTATATGCTCATATTATCGCTTATCCTTGTAAACTGATTTGTTTAGCTTGACCGACCCATGTATTTTATGCTTGGGTCAGACCGAGGTTTTTTAGGTTAGTTACCCTTTGGACTTTGCCTTTTCTGCTTCCGCATGGACTTTTCTGCTAGCTCTTTTTGTTGTAGCTTTTGTGTAGTCCTTTTCGTTGCTACTCTTATATATATATATATAATATATTCTTTTGACTCATGTTTGTATTGTGGTAGTCGTACCACATATGTGATGTATCATTCTGTATACTCTATGATGTATCTGCGTATGTGTATATATGGGATTATCTACTGTTCTGTGATGTGTTTTGCATTTGTGTTGTTGTATTTTGTTCTGGTAGATCCTATAGCCACCTATGGCTTTATATTAAGTGTTTATTGGATATGTCGATCCACTTGAGATAGAGAAACAATGTATATATAGACATTTATCGACGTATTCAATAGATATTTAAGACAAGGCTATAGATGGTCGCTCCTAAATTGCCCTATTCTCCTCATTAGCAGACGGTTTTACCTAATAATACTCTTTGTTAATGTGGGTCACGGGGTGGGGTGTCACACCTTTGTATCGGAGCAGAGTTCAGAATGAAATGTGATAAACACAAAATAGAAACACATATTACGGTACATTTAAGTGTAATACAATTATCATGAATCCCTGAATCATCGCGCCTTTGACTTTTTCTTGTCATTTGAGGTAGATAGAAGCTTGGGAATATGTCTCTTAATGCAATTTTAATTCCATAATATTCCATATTTGAATTTATGATATCTACCCTTTTTGTTATCTTAACTTTCAGCAAATGGTTGGAAGAGGTAGAGGACGACGCTCAGATGAGGGGTAGTCCAGTGGCTCCCATCAGGACGGCGTTTATATGTCTACCGATCAGTTGATGGAGTTATTTAGAAGCACTCAGCCTTCAGCTCCTACTCCAGCATCTCCCCCACGCAAGTCTGCCTTTGCGCACATATGTACTGATTTCTCCCATCTCAGAGGAAAGCAATTCAAAGCTTCCAGTCCATTCTAGAGGTCCAAGCATGGATTCGTACGTGCGAGCGCATCTTCTCTCACATGGATCTTTCTGACCACAACAGAGTTCTTGTAGCATCTAGCATTTTGCAAGAGCATGCCCTTGACTGGTACGAGCTTCTTAACGTCGATCTCGATGAATCTACTCTCTCTTGGACTCAGTTTTGGGAATGATTTGAGCTCAAGTTCGTTCTTGAATCTGAGAAAGCTTTACTGGTCTGTCGCTTCCTTGAGTTGAAGCAAGGGAAATATTCCATTTTTGATTATGTATCTTCCTTCGAGGCCTATCCAAATATGGTCTTGAATGTATCCGCACCTCTTACAAGAAGAATATGAAGTTTGTCTTTGGTCTTAAAAAATATCTGAAGAAGTCTTTAATGCTCCATCTCAAGTGATATTTTGAGGAATTGGTTGACTCGGCGCTTTACCTTGAAGCCGTCGAGGAAGAGAGGGACAGCAGTGATGGGACCGAGGTTCACAAAAACCCCAATAAGAAGTTCCCATTTCATAAGTCGAAGTCTTTTGCTCATAAGAACAAGAAGTTTCTTGGTTCTAGTTCTCAGCCTCGTGGAGCACCTCCTTCTTAGAAGGGGTGTTTCAACTGTGGCTCATCTGACCTTATGATCCATGACTGCCCTAAGCCTATTATTTGCCACTATTGCAAGAAGTAGGGTCATCGAGTTGCCACTTGTCCTATTGCTTCGAATAATACCCAGTCTGGCTAGCTGAATGTAGTAGATGCTTTTGGAGGGTCTTCTCGGTGCAGAGGTACATCTCTTTCTATTCTTGAAGGCTCTATTTTATTCCATGATCATTCTGTTCGAGTTCTCTTCGATACGGGTGCGTCACATTCATTCGTATCGAAGGAGCTCGTTGATGCTATTTCTTTGGATGTTTCAAGCCTTCTTACTTCATTGAGGATTGTGAATCCTATTGGGGATCCACAACCCTTAGCATGCTTTGTGAGGATGTTGAGATTGTTTTATGTGGCTTTTTTTTCCGTGTGAATCTGTACGTTATTTCTTTTCTGGATTTTGATATGATTTTGGATATGGACTGGCTAGTGCGATACGATGCCAGGATTATTTTTTCTAAGCGAGTTTTATATCTTCGACATCCAGGTTCGTCTGCTCATCTATCACTTGTTCTTCAGAATATGGATAATTCTGAAGCATCTTTATTTTCTCTTGACTCGTGATATGATAACGATATATCTCATATTCCTATTGTTTGTGATTTCTGATGTATTTGAGCCTGTTTTGGGTTTGCCACCCAAGCGGGTGATTGAGTTCCACATTGATCTCATTCCAAGAACGCATCCAGTTGGTCGTCCTCCCACGAGGATGTCTACAAAGGAAAATGAGGAACTCAAGAAGTAGCTTTTGGAGCTTGAAGCTAAGCAGTTTATCCAGTCTAATTCTTCACCATCGGTTGCCACTGTTGTCTTTGCGAAGAAGTCTATTGTCACTCTTAGGCTTTGCATCAACTATTGCAAGTTTAATGAGTTGACCATTAAGAATAAGTATCTGTTGCCTAGGATCGACAATATGTTCGATCAATTCAGTGGCACTAAGGTCTTCTCTCAGCTCGATCTTGCCATTGGTTTTCATCAGCTTCGAGTAACGGAGGGCAGCATTTCCTCTCATAGCTTTTTGCACTCGATATGGATCTTACGAGTGGCTTGTTATGCCGTTCGGTCTGAAGAATGCTCCTGCTTTCTTTGTCGATCTTATAAATTGGGTACTCCGGGAATATCTCGATAAGTTCGTCCTTGTATTCATCGACGACATCCTTATCTGTTCGAAGTCTAAAGCCGAGCATCCTAATCACTTGAGAATTGTCTTGAGTAATCTTTGTCAGCATCATCTTAAAGCCAAATTCTTCAAGTGCTATTTCTGGGAGAATAAGGTTAAGTTCTTAGGCCATGTTTTTTTCAAGGGCATTTCGATTGATCCTTCAAAGATCGAAGCCATCCAGAATTGAAAGAGGCTCGAAAATATTCATGAAATTCGTAGTTTTCTTGGATTGACGGGTTATTATCGTAAAGATTTCTCTCGTATTATGCTTCCTTTCACCAGCCTTACTCGGAAAGGAATTCAATTTATTTGGTCCGACAAGTGTGAAGCTTCTTTTCAGCAGTTGAAAGAGCTTCTCACTAATGCTCCTATTCTAGTGGTTCCCAAAGGAATCATGGTCTTGTTGTCTACACCGATGCTAGTAGATGTGGCCTTGGTACCATGCTTATGCAAAAGGATTGGGTAGTTGCTTATGCTTCTAGGCAACTACGACCGAATGAAGTTCGGTATGCCACTCATGACCTCGAGTTAGCCGCCATCGTCTTCGCCTTGAAGATTTGGCGATATTATCTATTAGGCGAGCGCTTCATTCTCTATGCCGATCATAAGTCCTTGAAGTACCTTTTCACTTAGAAGGAGCCCAATATGATACAACAATGTTGGCTCGAGTTCCTTGCCTCCTATGACTTCGATATCCAGTATACCCCTGGTAAGGGTAATCGTGTTGCTGATGCGCTTAGTCGTAAACTTTCGGCTATTGTTTCTACGATGCTAGCCGAGTGGGATGTTCTTAAGACCTTATCCCTTTGTGATATTCATGATCGATCTCCATCTTCTAATTCTCCTATTTTATTATTCAGTTTGGAAGCTCAACCCAATTTATTGGATCGTATTGCCGATGCTCAACGGCGTGATCCCGATCTTGTGCATCATATCCAGATTCGTGAGTCCGAGTCCCATGATGAGGAGTTGCGGGATTTCAGCATTGATTCTCATGGGTGTCTTTATAAGAAGAACCATCTAGTTGTGTCTCCTGATTCTGCTCTTAGGCGTGACATTCTTGATGGTTGTCACCGTTCTATGTATACCATTCATCTTGGTAGTAGCAAGATGTATGCCGATATGAGTCGCCTTTATTATTAGAAAGGCATGAAGCGTGATGTGGCAAATTATGCGAGTAATTGCATAACTTATCAACTAATCCAAACCGAGCATCAGTGCCCTTCTTGTCTTCTTCAGCCTTTAGAGGTCCCGTTGTGGAAATGGGATCATATTTCCATGGATTTCATTGATGGCCTGCCTCGTTCGAGAACAGGCCATTGCAGCATTTGGGTTATTGTCGATCACCTTACTAAGTCTGCTCACCTCATTCCTATTAAGTTTAATAGGAGTGCTTCTCATTTGGCTTAGCTATATATCAAGAAAATCGTGAGACTTCATGGTGTTCCTAATTCGATTGATTGTGACCGTGATCCGCTATTCACAAGTCATTTTTGACGGAGTCTTTAGCAAGCTTTGGGAACAAAGCTTAACTTTAGCACAACATACCATCCGTAGTCTGATGGACAGCCTGAACAGGTAAATCGTATCTTAGAGGATCTTCTTCGTGCTTATATTCTGGATTTCGGAGGTAGTTGGAAGGATTATTTGCCTCTTGTGGAATTATCCTATGATAATAGTTTCCAGTCTAGTATTAATGTGGCTCCTTTCGAAGCCTTATACGAAAGATCATGTCGATCTCCTTCGTGTTGGTTGGAGTTTGGGGAGAAGCCTATTCTTGGCCCAGATTCTATTCGTCATTCTTCGAAGAAGATTGTTCTTATTAGACGGAGAATGAAAGAGGCACATAGCCGTTAGACATCCTACGCTGACAATCATAGGAAGCCTCTCGAGTTCTTTATTGGTGATCTCGTCTTTATCCGCATATCTCTTTTGAAGAAGGTTATGCGTTTCAGTATGACAGGGAAATTGGCTCCTCGCTTTATAGGACCATTTCCTATTAATGAATGCATTGGCCCTATGGCTTATAGTGTTTCACTTCTAGCTCATCTATCTGGCATTCATGACGTGTTTCACATGTCTCAGCATCGGAAGTGTCTTCGAGAGTCGAGTTCTATTATTGATTCTCTTGATTTGCAAGAGCTTGAGATCTCACCAGACCTATCTATCATGCGGTAGCTTATTGGCGTGCTTGCTTCAGAGGTGAAATGCCTTCGAAACAAGGACGTGCCGCTCGTTAAAGTTCAATGGTCCGCTAATCCCAAAGACTACACTTGAGAAAACAGAGAGTTTATCGAACGATCCTATCTCGGTTTTCTCTCTTCGCATAGCAATGGTGAGAATTCTTTTTATCTCAAGCCTATTTCCTTTTCCTTTGATTGATGAAATTGATTTTTGAATATAAACTCTTCTCTAGAAATTACGAGGATGCAATTTTTATAAGAGGGAGTCTGTAACAACCCTGATTTGGAGATTACCTTTCAATATTGAATTATAACGATAGTTATAATTTAATAATGTGATTTAAATTAAATTAGAAATTAGAATTTTTTTATTTGGAATAAACAATGAAATTGGAATTAAAATAGTGAAAATAAAGTTTAGAACTTTATTTTATTTTGTTTGGGTTGATAATAAATGGAATATAGGCTTTAAAAATAAAAAATGATTTTTATTTTAGAGAAAATGTAATAATTACATTAATTATTGCTCATTTACTTCTTTTAATAATTTTTAAGAGAAGTATTTTATTTTTAAGGGTGGTTTATTAATTAACAAGGTAGAAATTAGGTTAAAAATATGTTTTTGCTATAAATTATGTTTGGAAATGGTTTAAAATATTTTTCTAAGTGAGAAAAGTATTTTTGTAGAATTTTAGAAGATAAAAACATAGTTTTATTCATTTATTTGGGTAAATAGTGCTTTTTTGTTAAATAAAGGAATTTAATAATAAAAAATGTTTTAAAAATATAAATTTAACTTTTTATACGATAGAAAATGTTTTATTTTATATGTGTACAAGTTTTCATATTTTTCTTATGTAAAACTTAAGAGAAAATGCAATTCTTTTGTGTATATGTGGTGATATATGCACATATTTTGATTAACGTTGTTTACTTAATCTTAGGCCATGATAATTATTTTTTTTTGTCCATTAGCCCATTATCCTTTAAACCTAGTAATAAGTGAGAAAAAGAATTAACAGTATGTTCTTTTTCTCAACTCCTTCCTCCTTCAGCCAAAATAAGGAATTAGAACCCCTCTCCAAAAATTGCAAAATTCAAGCCTATTTCTTCATTAAAATTCACCAAATTAAAGTCGTTTTGTAGTCTATAGATAAATCAAAGGTAAAAACTCTAAATCATTAAAATTCATCAAAGAATTTTATGTTATTGTGAATGATTTCCTAATTTACTGTATATTTTGTTTTGCATGCACTGCTCTTCTTTCCTACAGGTCCTTAGAGGCTTCAATCTAGCTGAAAACTTCAATTTTGCAACCAAAATCCGAGTCTTTCCATTGCAACAGTAAGGAGAGTTATAAAAACTCACAAATTCTAGCTGATCATAGCTCAAATCGCCAAAAACAGTGAATAATTTGCGCTTTGTAGTTATTTTATCTTAGCTTGTAAACTATTTTCTGTTGCTTCTTTGAAAGCTTATAACTTTTGATTCTGGCAACAAAATGCTACTAGATTTCTTTCAGATAGTAGTTTATATGTTGAACTTTGTCTCTTCAAAATTTGGTTGAAAAATATTGTCATTTGTATGTTCAAAACTTTGCTGCAAAATCAACAAAAACCCAGAATTTTACCAGGGTATATTTTGTTTTTGGGTTATTGCATGGTCTGTGTCCATGTTTAAGATGGCATAACTCTTTCATTTCATACTGGAATTCACCTATTCTTTTTTTGTTTGAAGGATAAAGTTTTCTACTATATTCATATCAATTTTTAGCTCAATCCGAGGTCGTTTGGTCCTCTGCTTCATGCCTGAAAGTTGAATCCAAGATGGTTTTCAGACCTGTACATTTGTTTTTTTTGAACTGTTGCAAACATGGCTTGAGCCCATGTTTAAGACAGTGTAACCTTTTCATTTCCAGTCGGAATTCATTGATTATTTTTTGTATGAAATATGAATTTTTCTACTATGTCCATGTTGTTTGTACCAAAATTAGGCACAACATTCTTCGATAGTATTTAAAGAGATAAAAATGAAGAATAGAAATGTAAAAAGAGGATTTCTAACAAAGTCTTCAAAAACATATAAGGTAAACACAGAGAAACACAGGGTTTTAGAGTGGTTCGGCGTATGACCCACGTCCACTATGAAATTAATGATTTTATTGATATTCACTTGCTGATTACAACTGATTACAGCGGAGTACAATGATGAATTTCGAGTACAACAGCTGCCTTGAAGTGCAAAAATGGTTTTGGAAGAGTCTGGACGTCAAAAAGCCAAAAGATCTTTTTTTCTGTCGGCTCTAGGGTGCTATTTATAGGTGTAGGATGCAAACATCTCGCTCAAATCTTGGGAGACCTCTTCTGGCACGTGGGTGGGCCCACGGTGATTGATCCCACACGATTTCGACTCGATCTGTGATCGATACGAACAAGTTTCTTGTCGATCAAGATTTGACCCAATCGAGTCGAAACTTGGCATGAACATTCCTAAGGTTGTATGTAAGCTCTTGTGAAAATTTCTTAGCATTTGGACTTGTGAATTGCAAGTTATGATCGATGCAAATTAGAGTTTTTCGGTCATGGTCCCCTGCGCGTCGATACTGTTCGTATCGATCATTTCGACTCGATGTTGAGCATGTGCCTGCGAATTGACGTGGTGCTTGATTTTTGGATCACTCCACTTTCGTTGCCAATTTGACCGAGGTTTTCACCTTGTTCGTATCGAAGACCGTTGCTTTGTTCGTATCGACGGAAGTGGCATAGTTCGTATCGAGTTTCATGGCTCTATTCGTATCGATCCAAGTTGCACGGCTCGCAACGATTATGTGGTCTTATTTGTGTCGATCGAAGTAATTCTAACTTGATGGATACGAACAACTGATAATTTAATGGATACGAACAGATGGATGCGAGATGATATCGATGGATGGATACAAAGCGTCGATGCTTTATGGATACGAAAACTGCAGTTCTCCCGATCGATGCAAAATCGCGCACCTCTGATCGATTCGAATAAGATCGATATGAAGACAGATTTTGTTGAGACACAGCTTCTATGAAGATTTTGATTGCTGACAACAATATAAAGGCAATCGACAAATCAAGACCTTCATATGGTTCTCTAGATTATAGATTGATTGTTTGATGTTATAATAGTAATAAACTTGTTAAAATCTATCCTCAAATAGTCATGCACAAAATATAATCAATATATATACACTTATAGTAATATGCACATTTATTGTGCAACTTAACAGAGACCGGTCGACCGGTCCAAAAATGAACGGTCGACCGTTCCTGTTGAATGTGCACAATAAACGTGCACACATGCACATAACGACTATATATTTAAAAACCTGTCTACCGGTCATTTTTTGACCTGTCGACCGTTTTTAAACAGAAAGCAAGTTTTCCAAAAGACACTTCTCTTCACCAAGAGTTGCATCTCCTACCTTTCACCAATAATCACAACTCTTAATGGCAACTGTTTCACCAAGAGTTACAACTATTTCTTCTATATATATACTCATCTAAATCGTTGATTCAAAGTAGAATATACATGATTATTATATGCTTTCTCTGATCTTACTTTCTAACATTCTTGTATTCTAAAAGCACTCATTTAATTAATATCTTATTGAATCATTGAAACTATTTTAAACCTTTTGATTCAATAAGCAATATACCTTCTTTAATCTTCACAAAACATCAGTCATATACTTTGAGGATAAGATTATAGGAAGGGTGTACTACTAGTGACAAATCCGTGTTTTCAAGAACACAAGTTGTCAACAACAATTGTATTTGTTTTTGTTGAAGTCCTCAGTGTTGTAAGAGGCAAGTGTTGAAGTCCTCAGTGTATTAGAGGCGTGAAATCCCATTCGGCTGTTCGGGTATTGTAAACCTGTTCCTCCGGGTGAAGCGAGGTAGTTAATAGTGAAAATCCAGATAGGAGTCTGGGACTGGACGTAGGACGGTGCTCCGAACCAGTATAAAAATCTCTGGTGTGATTTTTCTATTTTTATTTTCGCTTTGCTACTATCATCTATTTTCCGCATTTATATTATAGTCCATATTACACGATCCGTGTGTACTATATTAGTACGTGCATTAGTATACACACCGCACTTTCATTTGGTATCAGAGCACGGTCATCATATAACCGTAACACAGTTATTTGATATATTCTTGTAATATGGCAAATAACGCAAGTACTAGCACTCAAAACACCACTTACACAGAAGGGCAATCGACACAAAGACCTCCATTTTTCAATGGTCTTAACTACAGTTATTGGGCAACACGTATGTCATTCTTTATGCAATCAAGTAGCTATGATGCTTGGAATGCTACTCAAAGAGAAATAGTAAATCCAACAACTGATTATTCAGAATGGACTGTGGCTGAGAAAACGGCAGCAGCCGTAAATGCAAGAGCAATAAATATGTTGTTCTGTGCATTAGACCAAAATGAATATAACCGTGTTAGTATCTGCACTACTGCATATCAAATTTGGCAAACGCTAAAAATCACTCATGAAGGTACTAACAAGGTTAAACAAGCCAAAATAGCCATGCTGAAAAGTCAATTTCAAAATTTCAAAATGAAACCAAATGAAACAATCAATGACATGTATTCACGGTTTCAAACTATTCACCATGCACTTATTGGGTTAGGACAAAAGTATTCTGATTTTGATGTTGTTTCAACAGTCCTACATTCTCTGACTAATGAATGGGAAGGAAAAGTATTAGCAATTGAAGAAGCTAATGACCTTTCCGTCATGAAGCCAGATGAATTGATAGGAAATTTAATGTCCTATGAAGCAAATTTGCAGGCTAGAAAAGAACAGAAAGAAGAAAAGAAAAATGTAGCATTTCATGTTGAGAAAGATGAAAATGAATCAGATTCTGAAGATGAAGATTTGGCGTTCATTGCTAAAGGTTTCAAAAAATTCCTAAAATATCGAAAAGCCAGTCGCTACAATAAAAGGAAACCTGGATCAAATAAACCATCTTCATCTGCTATAGAATGTTTCAACTGCCATAAAAAGGGACACATGCAGAAGGATTGTCCAGAACAAAAGAAAAAGTCAGAAAATGACAAATTCAAATATAAGAAGGACAAATCAAAGAAACGAGCCTTCTCAGTAACATGGGATGATTCAGAGTCATCTTCATCAGAAAGTGAAAGTGATTCGGAGAATGAACAAGCTAATGTTTGCTTTATGGCAACAGAAGATGAGGTACGAATTCCTACATTTGATGAATTACTTGATATTAATGCTGAATTGATAGTCAAATATAAAGACTTAAAACGTCAATTAAAAGTAGTCAAAGCAGATTTAAGTAGAGCAGAGTTTGAACGAGATATGTTAAAAGATGAGAAGAAAATATTAGAAGAAGAACTTGAAAATATTCAAGAATCATCATCTAATGTTGACTCTCAAATATCTCTTTTGAGTCAAGAAATAGAAGCTCAAAAAGAGAAAAATAATGCTCTCACTACTGAAAATGATGAACTTAAAGCAAAAGTCAAAATTCTAGACCTAGAAAAAGCTAGTTTACAAACAAAGTTTGATGACATTACTCAAAATGTTTCTAACTTTAACAAAGGTCGAGAAAATTTGACTAAAATCATTGAAAGTTCACAATCTATTTCAGATAAACAAGGTTTGGGATATAACAAACATGAAACTAAGAAACATCTTAGAAATAAAAGGAAGAAGAAAGTACAAAAAACTGAAGCTAAGAAAAATCTTAGTTTATTATATTTCAAACCAAAACCAGTTGTGAAATTTCAAAAGAGAAATGTCAAGACTATCAAAATATGGGTTCCTAAAACAAATAATAATTTGATTAGGAACAAATACATTCAGCAATTCATGAATAATGTACATTTTAATAACAATTATATATATAAAGGGGATACCGGACCCAAATGGGTTTGGACTCCTAAGACCTAACTCTTAGGACCCTATAAAAAGTGGGTACCATGAACTTAATTCTATTTTTGCAGGTCCCACTGAAGAAAAGAGGAAAGTGGATATTGGACAGTGGTTGCTCAAAGCATATGACGGGAGACAAGAGCTTATTAACAAATATTAAATACTCAGATGGTGGCTCAGTCACTTTTGGAGACAATTCAAAAGGTTATATCATCGGCAAAGGCGATGTGAGCAATTGTGGTACATCTAACTTACCTCTTATTACTAATGTCATGCTAGTTAGAAATTTAAAACACAATTTACTTAGTATTAGTCAGTTATGTGACAAGGGTTTTATAATTTCCTTTTCAAATAATAAGTGTAGTATTTTAGATAAAGACCATAATTTGGTTTTTGAAGGTTATAGAGACAGAATATATATATTCTAAATATGAATATTAATCATAATTCAGATATGTGTCTTATGGCTAATGACAATGATCCATGGCTATGGCACAAACGTTTCTGTCATATAAACTTCAGAACTATTGACAAACTAGCCAAAAGCAATCTAGTTAGAGGACTACCCAAAATGAGTTTTAAAGTTAACAACATTTGTGATGCATGTCAATTAGGAAAATTGACCAAATCATCGTTTAAATCCAAGAAAGTCATATCAACATTACAACCGCTTGAGTTACTGCACATGGATTTATTTGGACCTACTAGAGTTCAATCAATAAATCACAGTCAATATGTGCTTGTAATTGTTGATGATTTCTCTCGTTATACATGGACAATTTTCTTAAAAAATAAAAGTGATACTTTCGATCATTTCAAATCTTTCGTCAAAAGAATTCAAAAATCAAAAGGGATTAAAGTTAAAAATATAAGAAGTGATCATGGCGGAGAGTTCGAAAATAATGAATTTGAACATTTTTGTACAAAGAAAGGTATATATCATAATTTTTCGTTTCCCAGAACTCCACAACAGAACGGAGTAGTAGAACGAAAGAACCGAACTTTACAAGAATGTGCAAGAACATTATTAAATGGAACCACCTTACCAAAACACTTCTGGGCAGAAGCTGTTGCAACTGCCTGTTATGTTTTAAATCGTGTGTCCATAAGACCTCTTACCAAGAATACTCCTTATGAATTGTTTAACAAAAGAAAGCCCAAAATCTCATACTTCAAAGTTTTTGGTTCTAAGTGCTTTATTTTAAATACGAAAGACCAGCTTGGAAAATTCGATCCAAAAGCCGATGAAGGAATATTTGTCGGTTATTCGGAACGAAGTAAGGCCTATCGGATATTTAATAAACGAACCAAAACTATTGAAGAATCACTTCATGTCTCTTTTGATGAAATTTATCAGCATCCTCACACAATGTCAGATGATGACGAATCAATAGTCATTAATAATCCAATCATCTCAAATACTGATTCTGACTCAGAAGTAATTATTGAAAATACTCCTCAAATATGTGAATTACAATCACCACCAAGAATATTAAGAGACCATCCGGCCCAAAATATAATAGGTGAAATAACATCACATGTCAGAACAAGGAGTCAACTCAATCAAATGGGTCATGTCGCTTTTCTCTCAAATATCGAACCCAAGAATTCAAAAGAAGCTGCTACAGATGATTACTGGATCATTGCCATGCAGGAAGAACTAAATCAGTTTGAGCGCAATGACGTTTGGGAACTTGTTCCGAGACCAACTGATCAGTCAGTAATTGGTACTAAATGGGTCTATAAAAATAAGGCTGACGAACAAGGAAATATCACCAAAAATAAAGCAAGATTAGTAGCACAAGGATACAATCAGGAAGAAGGTATCGATTATGAAGAAACTTTTGCACCAGTTGCTCGACTAGAAGCTATTAGAATTCTATTATCTTTTGCTTGTCATCATAATTTCAAACTTTATCAGATGGATGTCAAAAGTGCTTTTCTCAATGGATTTATCAAAGAGAATGTCTATGTCGAACAACCTCCTTTATTCGTACATGAAAAATATCCTGACCATGTGTTCAAACTTAAGAAAGCTCTGTATGGTTTAAAACAAGCACCTCGTGCTTGGTATGAACGATTACGTAGCTATCTTATTAATTCAGGATTTGAAATAGGCAAAGTCGATCAAACTTTGTTTATTAAACATTCTCGAAAAGGTATTCTGGTTATCCAAATATATGTAGACGATATCATCTTTGGTTCAACAAACGATAAACTCTGCAAGGAATTTGCAAGTATTATGACCAAAGAATTCGAAATGTCTCATATGGGAGAACTATCTTATTTTCTTGGACTTCAAATCAAACAACTTTCAAACGGTATTTTTATCAATCAAGAAAAATACTGTGAAAATCTTATCAAACGCTTCGGATTACAAAATACATCTGGTAAACCAACTCCTATGAGTACAACTACACATCTTGAAAAAGATGAAAGTGGTAAGAATGTTGACCAGAAATTATATCGAAGCATGATTGGTTCTCTTCTTTATCTTACAGCTAGTCGTCCAGATATATTAATGAGTGTTTGTTTATGTCCTCGTTTTCAAGCAAATCCAAAAGAATCGCATTTACGAGCTGTGAAACGTATAATTCGTTATCTTAATAACACAAGAGACTTTGGTCTTTTTTATCCAACTGAATGTCCATTTGAATTAGTATCGTATAGTGATGCTGATTTTGGAGGTTCTCGAACGGATAGAAAAAGTACAAGTGGTACATGTCATTTTATTGGAAAATCACTTGTCTCGTGGTTTAGTAAGAAACAAAATTGCGTTTCACTATCTACATGTGAAGCTGAATATATATCAGCGGCTCTAGCTTGTACTCAAGTACTATATATGCAACAAACACTTCAAGATTTCGATATACATTTATCGAATTCTATTATATACTGTGATAACACGAGTGCAATAAATCTCTCTAAAAATCCAGTAAATCATTCTAGAACCAAACATATTGATATCCGTCATCATTTCCTTAGAGATAATATTGAAAAAGGTAATATACATCTTGAATATGTTCACACTGACAATCAAATAGCCGATATTTTCACTAAACCATTACTTGAATCTAGTTTTATTAAACTACGAAGAGAGCTTGGCTTAGTATCTCGGAAAGATCTAGAATAGAATAAGTAACCTTCAAACTTAGGCTATATATTTTTCAAATAATTCTTAAATTTCAGCCTATAACAAACTATACCTATTTTTATAACTTTTTTTATGCATCATTGTTTTTGTTTACGGCTAATTATCTCTAACAAATCCTATCCTCAAGTTCATTGGCAAACTTTTTTCTATATAAACGTTTGAAAAATACACTTTCATTCATTCACCTTCTTGCTGAAAATTATAAATCATCTTAAAACAAGCTACCATGGCACACATTTGCGACAAATGCGCACAAGAATCCCATATTTCAATCACAAGCTCGGATTCGGAGGAGAATTACTCTCCGATTACACCGAAACAGAAACCGGAGTGCTATCACCATTGTTCTCGCACTCCTGGTCATACGCCATCATCTAAACGTGTAAAGAAAGCATTATTTTGCTCTCCACGCACGAAGGCACAAATCGATGAGATACATCACTACCAAAAGCATCAAATCGACCTACAGAGACAATTGCATTATGGACAAAACCAACTCTATCATGAACAACAACGTACGTCGGCACGTTTATCCGTCTTAGAAAGAATGGCATCGTTCTTCTGCGGATCAAACAAGCACGATGTTCATGAACCAATGCCATGCAGGCCATCGACTTCAACGACTCCAAACTCTTGGGATAGAAATTATAACGAGAACGAAGGAGCTCGAAATAACTGGAGTCCATGGGATAAACGCATTGGAGACAACAAAAATTCTAATGACAACTCTACTTCTCATTAGAATTCCATAATATATATTGTTTTCATATATTCTGTAATCATAATATAGTATAAAATATATGCAATCGATTTTTTTTTTTTTTTTTTCAAAAAAAAAAATTTTGCGAAAACAAACAGTTTTCAACACAGAGCAAAACCGGTCGACCACCAAAAATTCTACCGGTCGACCAAAAAGGCTCTCGGGTTCAAAACGGTCGACCGGTAAAAATTAGGCGGTCGACCGGTCGAGCATTTTACAGTTTTTTTATACTCCACGTATATATTTTTACCCCCCACTCTTTACTTTCTACTCTCTACTGAAAACTTTCCCATTTCCAAACCCTAGTTCATATTCTCAAGCTTCACAAACTCTCAAATTCTCTTCAATGGCTCCTCCTCAGAAGAAATCAAAGAAAAGAGCAACATCAGAAACTTCTTCTCTTACTCTATCTGCTAGAAAATGGCTAGAATCTCCGGTTGCAGTAACTAGATGGAATCAAATGACAAATTACAAGTTCCATCCGGGCTCATTCATCAAATTCGACGATTTCACTGCATACGGTATTCAAAGATTAGCAAATAGATCTCGTATCTCTCCTCTTATTGATTTTTCTGTAAATAGCGTACAAATTAATCATTTGATGATTAAGTTATTCTACGCAAATATGAATTTAGAAGAATATACACCGGATAATCCAAATGGAGTTATTTGGTCGGTAGTTTGCGGCAAACGAATTTATCTTACACATGATAGAATAGCTTCTATTCTTGGAATACCAAATAGAGGTGAAGAATTTTCATCGACATTTTGTGAAGTATTCACCCGAAATAGCACTAGCCATAAGTTTATAGAAGATAATAGTGACGGCACCAAATCGATTGGGCTACGACCGACAGCAAGGCTATTACATCGTGTCTTGATGCACTCTCTATTTCCTCGATTAGGAAATTATGATGCCGTCTACAAGGAAAATTTCAAGGCTCTTTATGCTATATACGGGGATATCGAAATCAACTGGGCTCACATGATTTTCGATGAAATTTTAAAAGTAAATAACTCCACTCGACCTCATTTCTTCTATAATGAGTATGTTATGCGCATATTGCTAGCATGTGGAGTAACAGCCCCTGATTCAGCAACATCTACACCAAAATGCATTGACTCCACTACCATCAAGCGCATGAAACTTCCTCCTCCCTATGTTCAGATTATGCCATTCGAACAATGGCAACAACGAGGTACACAAGCACAACAAGCTCCATCTTCGCGACCTCGTTCCGGAGAAGTTAGGTTGTTGAAATCTAAGTCGTCTACAAGAGAATCTCTTGAAACCATCGCTCGTAATCAATTCTTACTTGAAGCGAGACTCAAACGTATGGATTCAAAAATTGACAAACGTTTCAACAAGGTCAAGTCTTTCTTCAATGCTATATGGGATGCTATATCATGTAGCACATCTGTCTCTACCCAACATCAAGACCCCAGAAAGCGTCCGGCTCCTCCCACTTTCACTTGGTCGACATCCGAGGAATCCGGTGGTACAAGCGGACAAGGTCGTGGGGACAATGACGATGATGATGACGATGACGACGACGACGACGATGATGATGATGAGGAAGAGATTCAGTCGGAATGATGTTAGTTTGTTTTTCTTTTCATTTCTTTAAAAACATCTATGGCACTTGTACTAAATAGTGTCCATCTTTTTATTCGTAGTAGACTATGACTTGCATTGTACTTCATCAAAACATCCTGTGTTTGAATGTATGCATTGTTCTCTTTGGTTTATATTTTCTATTGTTTACTCCTTTTTGTCGATGACAAAGGGGGAGAAAGGTGCTAATAATTGTTTGCAGGATGAAAGAAGCTAATAATTGTCTGCAGGAAATCACATATTCAGGGGGAGATTCTATACTTGAGTTTTTATATTGTCATCAATCAAAAAGGGGGAGAAGATACCAAAAGGTGCTAATAATTGTTTGCAGGATGAAAGAAGCTAATAATTGTCTGCAGGAAATCACATATTCAGGGGGAGATTCTATACTTGAGTTTTTATATTGTCATCAATCAAAAAGGGGGAGAATGTTGAGACACAGCTTCTATGAAGATTTTGATTGCTGACAACAATATAAAGGCAATCGACAAATCAAGACCTTCATATGGTTCTCTAGATTATAGATTGATTGTTTGATGTTATAATAGTAATAAACTTGTTAAAATCTATCCTCAAATAGTCATGCACAAAATATAATCAATATATATACACTTATAGTAATATGCACATTTATTGTGCAACTTAACAGAGACCGGTCGACCGGTCCAAAAATGAACGGTCGACCGTTCCTGTTGAATGTGCACAATAAACGTGCACACATGCACATAACGACTATATATTTAAAAACCTGTCTACCGGTCATTTTTTGACCTGTCGACCGTTTTTAAACAGAAAGCAAGTTTTCCAAAAGACACTTCTCTTCACCAAGAGTTGCATCTCCTACCTTTCACCAATAATCACAACTCTTAATGGCAACTGTTTCACCAAGAGTTACAACTATTTCTTCTATATATATACTCATCTAAATCATTGATTCAAAGTAGAATATACATGATTATTATATGCTTTCTCTGATCTTACTTTCTAACATTCTTGTATTCTAAAAGCACTCATTTAATTAATATCTTATTGAATCATTGAAACTATTTTAAACCTTTTGATTCAATAAGCAATATACCTTCTTTAATCTTCACAAAACATCAGTCATATACTTTGAGGATAAGATTATAGGAAGGGTGTACTACTAGTGACAAATCCGTGTTTTCAAGAACACAAGTTGTCAACAACAATTGTATTTGTTTTTGTTGAAGTCCTCAGTGTTGTAAGAGGCAAGTGTTGAAGTCCTCAGTGTATTAGAGGCGTGAAATCCCGTTCGGCTGTTCGGGTATTGTAAACCTGTTCCTCCGGGTGAAGCGAGGTAGTTAATAGTGAAAATCCAGATAGGAGTCTGGGACTGGACGTAGGACGGTGCTCCGAACCAGTATAAAAATCTCTGGTGTGATTTTTCTATTTTTATTTTCGCTTTGCTACTATCATCTATTTTCCGCATTTATATTATAGTCCATATTACACGATCCGTGTGTACTATATTAGTACGTGCATTAGTATACACACCGCACTTTCAGATTTGACCTAGATGCTCTATGGACACGAATAAGGCCATTAAGTGGATGGATACGAAGAGTGTAGTTCCCTTGATCGATATGAATAGATGTTCTTTTTATGAGGGAAAAATTAAAAGGTAGGTCAAAAAACCTTGCGTACAATCTGTTTTCCTTGGATTGTATCGATCATATCTTGAGCATACGAACTCGGGTTGACTTGAAATTTGAAATGTTGGCTTTCATAGCTTTGCTTGTCATGTCACATTAATTGTAGCTTGATCTAGGCTCAAAAAATATTTATCGACATTGCCAGTGAACCTGTGCATACTAGATATTCAGGATGAGCGGTCTTTGGTTATCATTCAATTCCTTGATTTCTCGGCCTTGTCAAAAGGCGGGATAACATTTGCCCCCCATAGTACGTCTTGTAATAACATGACGTGCTTTGAATAGTTGTATCTTTCATTCTGAACAGTTCTGTCTGACTTGTTGAAACTTTTTGCTTAAAGATATAACCTTTGATTGACTAATAGAAGCATGAACCATGAACTGTTGGCTGTCTATTATTGTACAGTATACTGCTGTAACTGAGTGCTGTATGATAGTGATCAGCTGTTTGTTGTTGTAATTGCTCATCATGTAGGCATTCGACCTGTGAATTTTGAAAATTGAAAATTAGTCCGACACACATGCATATATGTTAACTTGACTCCAGTTAATGTTCACTAGTCGTTGTCAATTTTCACGTATCGAATTTCGTACCGATACTCTCCTGAATCGATGTGAAATTCGAGTTGTAACAACGCTTTTGATGGTTGTTTTGGAGTTTTTCTTCGTATCGATCCTCTCCGGGATCGATTCGAGGAGTTGAAAATTTGTGTTTCTATCGATGATGATCGATATAAACTCATTATCTCTTTTTGAATATTTCGCATTAGTGGGCAAAAATTAGGCCAAAGTTTCAATTCTCGTATCGACGGATGCGAGTTCTATAGACTCCAGAGTAATGGATACGAAATTGTGATTTTGTATCGATTGAATCCTCACTGATGGATACGAGATGGACGCTTCATATCGATGGAGTTCAGATGGACTCTAATGGATAGATACGAATAGCCATCTTCATATCGATAGAAGAAACCTATTGAAACCGATCATTTAGCACTGGGATACGATTCGTCATTTGCCTTTCATATATAAGGCCTTCGTACTTAGAATTTTTTTCACTTTCTCATTTTCCCTTCAGCCTTGCTTACGTATCGATTGAATCAGAAGGAAATAAGAAGAACCGTCCTCTTCTCCAAATCATTCAGCCTGTTAATCTCTTGAACTAATCGCTTATATTAGGTAATTAACGGACTAAACCCATCTAAAAACAATGAGACTCGAGTTCTTATGCCACTCCATGCGTGTTTATGGTCGACTCTGGTGATACTTAGGATGAAGTTAGGCCGGAACTTGTTTAAGGGTTAATGGAGCTTGGGTGGATCAGGGAAGAAGAAGGCGCTTCATTTCGTATCGATCTCTATCGACCTTACTCTCGTATCGATTGGAAAACTCGTGTTGTCATCTGGCTTTCCGTATAGATCGTAAATCGACCACTTAGTATCAGTCGCTTCGACTCGCTATTGATCGATACAAAGGTGTATATCTCTGACTGATATGTGGATGGTAAGGTCGATCGATGCGAGGTTGATGACGTTCGACTGGTATGAAATGTATTGAAATTGATCGATACGAAATGGAGGTTGAATTGATCGATACGAAATGGAAGCTGAGTTGATCGATACAGAATGGTCACTTTGAATCGGTCCGAAATCTTCGGCCTTGATCGATACGAACGCATATCCTGATGGATACGAAACTGATCATTGCGAACCAGGGTTCTTGCGACCGATACGAGTCGAACCTTAATGAACTTGAAACCTCTTGCACTTTTGAACACCTGACTCCGACGAGCTTCAACCTTGCATAACTGGACTTAACTGTTGAACATCATATTTGACTATCCTTCGAAGCTCGTCGATGGAACTATAACTTAACTCAATCTCAACGAATTTTAGCTCGGATCAGTCTCTAAAGTCTGGATGGCACAGTTGTGAGCGGTGACGGCCACTCCAGTTGAATTTCAAAGTCTCGTCGTTTGAATATTTTCTCATTCACTATAGAGTTTCTCAAGTAATTTGTAGCCTTCCACTGCATAACACATTCACGCACTTCACACTGGGGAACACTTGGTTTTTTATCGTATAATGATGGATTTTCATGACTTAGTTAGTTATGGAGTCTACAAGCTCACAACAGTAGGAAATTCAGAGTTCACTTCCCTTAACAATCTAGATATCGGCCATCGCGGCTGAAGTTATAGATCTAGCTCTGGAATAGCTACCAGATGTTACTTTTATCGGTAATCTGGAAGATTCTATACCGTCCAACTTCTCCAAAGACATGCTGGGACAGATATGCCTAAGGCATGGCTTGTCATTGGATGATGTGCTATTGCCGGGACCAAATGATAAACCGTACGCTCCACCGAAGGGGTTTACCGCTTTCAATCGCCATGCATGCATAGCTGGAACACTTCTTCCGATTAAAAAATACATTAGGAAAGTGCTATCTTTCTTTGGAATTTCCCCATCTCAGTTACACCCCAATGGATACGCGTTGTTGAATAGCCCGTTCATCGTATTTATGGAGCATCTCTTTCGACCACCGATCCCGATCGAGATTAGATACTTATTTAATGTCAAGAGTCAGGGAGATAGCCCTTCTTTTACGTTCCTGGAATCGGTCAGGAATTTTCAAGTGGTAACGGGATCCTGGACCAGGCTGAGTTACTTTAAAGCAAAATGGTTCTATGTCCATTGCCCTTCGAGATTTGCTAGCCGATGGTTAGTCAAACGTAAGTACCACATTCTTTTCATGTAGTTAACAAGAAAACCATAGCTGATATCAAAAATAATATCTCCTTTTCTTTACAGTTGTAATTCCACGACCCAAAGGCGCACATTTTAAAGAGATAGTACGGGTCCTTCAAGAAGTTCCAAGTGAAATGAGGGACATCGATTTGGTTCTAACGGATAGAAATCTGAGAATTATCGGGCTGATTGAGCAGAGCCAAAGTATAAGACTCGAAGGAATATTGAGGGCAGTCCCGACTAGACGGGTGATGCGTAAGACGCCCAGGGTTATAATAGTTGAAGAGGGTGATGATGAAGATACACCCACCGACGATAAACCCATCCCCGGGCCTTCCAACACCTTCCAAGATTCTGAGGGAAGGAGAAAAGGCAAGGCTACTGCCCACAAGCATTATAAGTCTGGGAGATGGAAATCTGTGATTGTGTCTCTCCCCGTTTCTGGTATTAGAATTTCAGAGACTCCTTTCTCGCAAGTGGAGAACCATTTCGAAGGGTTTGTCGATATTCCAATTTCGGATTATGTGTCACTCCAACACGTCGCCAACAAGCTTCAGGGTGCCTTAGACTTAAGCGAGTCTCTTCCCACAAGCGTGGCCAACATTTCCGAGTGGTTGGGGGGAGAGAGGTAGATATAATGCCACCTATTGGAGATTAGCCACCGAAAGGCAAAGGCTCGAAGAGGAAAATTACTGGCCGCTCCAACGGGTTCACGCCGAAGGGGAAACCAAAGAATAAAAGAGAATAGATGCTCTTCTTCCTCGGCTCATTTTTGAGTAGATAGGAATTTTCTAATAAATTTTGTAGGCCGTGTATAGATGCGGGTTTGGCCCCTTCTAGTAGGAATTTTGGAAATAACTTGTACATGAATTTCTTCCACAGATGGTTTAAATGAAACTCTTTTTTGGCTTCAACTCAATCATTGCTTATTTTGCTTAAGTGTTCTAGTATTTGAATTCCAGTTCAGTGCACTTGTGATGTTCCAACCTTTTAGTCAAGTTTGTTTTTATTTGTCAAGTCCGAAAATCATGGACACGATTCGTAACCAGGGATTAAGTTGAACTTTGATGTTGCACTGCTTCAGTCAATGGCACTTAAGTTCTGCCCTGGTTTCGGGGATGAGTTGTAAAGATCGGCCAGCGATTGCATTTCGCCTTCATTTCATCGAGCTTAACATTGTTGAATCGATGCTGAAACAAGTGAAAGTTGAGTGGTCGAATCACACTCGCTCACTTATCACTGATCACATCCGCACTCCAGGAATCTGCATTTGTATGTCGGCAGTTGATCACGCCTGTTTAAGTTTTAAGTGTGTGTTCATGCTCTAGGAGTTTAAGTTAGTTTACGAGTGGTCATTCACACCCGAGTTATGTTTGCACTCTGACCGCACTCTAGGGACTCAGAGTTATTTTCAGTCGATTCCCTAGTTCACACTATGGGAATCCAGAGATAGTCAACGTTTGCACTCCAGTTCGCATTCCGGGAACTTGAAGTTGGTTAATGTTTGTACTCTAACTCACACTCTGGGAATTTAGAGTCGATGATTATACTCTGACTCGCACTCTAGGAATTTGGAGTGGCCGACAGATAGTCCATCACATCTGTTTAGTCTTTTAGGATTTCGTTCGTACTCCGAGAACGATGGATTTATCGGGATCGTGGATAATCGATTCACATCCACCCCGAGTTAACAAGTAAGGTCGTTAGATGGACGGGTCCATCCTCCCTGAACTTGGTTAAGATACAGTCGAAATCGTTAGGTGGACGGATCCACCCTCTTCAAAACTGCATTCATAAGTTTATACTCCAACTCACACTCTGGGAGGCTGGAGTTAGTTAAAGGATTGTCGTGTGTCAATCCTTCTTTAACTTCAGTGTGATGGCTTGTCTCCGAGCTCAGGTTTCACTTAGTGAGTGTCCGGTCGTATCGCAGTCACTCCCTATTTGAATAAATTCCACCGTATGATGGAACTTAGCTCTTCGTGCTTCGTGATGCTTGTATGTCACATTCAATAAATCACAGCTCTGGCCCGAAGAGATGGCATTTTATTGCTGAAATGAGAAAATACAGAAAAGTCAGTTGCCTTATTACAAATTCAACTTTCGAAATGCAGAAATAAGTTATTGATGAAAAATAGACTAAAATAAATAAATCCTGTCATGTGTAGTAGCGACGGAGACTCTCGCTGCTCCAGGCTCTTAGCAAAGTAAGACCGTCAACGGTCGATAACTTGAATGTGCCATCTCCAAGCTTTCGTTCAATTACATACGGTTCATCCCACATTGGTTTCATGCAAGAAGGAACCGAGTAGATTCTTTTGTGGACATGATCACCAAGTTCAAAGGTTTGGGGTCGGACCTTGGCATTGTATAATTGGGCGACTCGACTTCAGTATGCGGCAGCTCTCAAATCAGCCTCTTTGCGTTTCACATCCAACAAATCCAAGGATTCAGCAAGTAGTATGGCATTTGTCTTTGGATCACAATAAGTCACACGATGAGAAGGTACTTCCATCTCGACTGAAATAACGTTTTCTGAATCGTTGGAAAGAAAGAATGGAGTGTGCCAAGTCGTGGACTTGTGGTTTGTTCGGTAAGCCTATAAAGGCATAGGAAGTTCATCAACCCACTTGCCCCTGGCCTTTTCTAATCATTTCTTTAGAATAGACTTGATAACCTTATTAACAACCTCAACCTGGCCATTCGCTTGAGGGTGTGCAACTGTAGAGAATTTCTTTTGAATGTGGAATCGTTGGAAGAAACCCTCGAATTCAACGCTACCGAACTGGGTTCCGTTATCAACAATGATGACATGTAGGAGACCAAATTGGCAGGTAATGTTGCGGACTACAAATTTGATCACCTTATTCGTCGTGATTATAGCAAGAGGTTCAGCTTCGGCCCACTTGGTAAATAATCAACTGAGACGATGTCGTACTTGCACCACCTTTGGATAGAGGTAGAGAGCCAATGATATCGATGCCCCATGCTACAAAAGGCCATTGACTGACCTTTAGGTTATCTCAGTAGGTGGGGCTCTAGGAATTCGAGCATGCTTTTGACACTTATCACATTTCCTGGCATAATTTGCTGCATTGCGGTTTACAATCGGCCAATAATATCCATGTCGAAGTACTTTCTTAGCGAGAGCTTGCCCCCCGATGTGATCAGGAAGCTTCGACATTTAACTGCATCATCAGCCCGTTCAGCACTCATCGACCATTCATACTTCAGGATGTGTTGCTTGGGATCAAAACTTCCTTCGTAGAGTGGTAAAGTCGGCATCCTGAATCGCCGAGGTGGTTCAGCACAAAGTATTTCATCGGTAAAGGGAGTATGACTCTGGGAGATTCCCCAATCGTCATTTGTAAGGCCTTGACTCTCTCGAATCATCTGAAGAATCATTGTCGGTATATCCAGCATCTGGACATTTTGTGCAAGTTGAGCCAAGGTGTGGCCAGGTTCCACAACGCGAGGCTGGACCGGACGCGGTCGACGGTCCATGTCTCATCTCCTTGGTTCCAAGTCTTTGGGAACGTAGGGTTCGAGAGTACGTCCTCGCTGACGATGGTTCGGATCTGGTTGATTCCGGGCATCAACCCCTGGTTCAACAATGGCAGTAGTAACACGGATGTCTACGATATAATGAGGAACAGTACCTCCTCAAGAGGAGGGTCCAGTTTGGTAGCTGGTTGATGGGCCAACTTTGGGTTGCCCAATGTTCAATGTAGGTTGATGTCCGGTAGCCTGAGTGTTACTCCCGTCTAGCCGCGGACGTGTAGATCTGTGATGGTAATCCAACGAGGATGAACTCTCCGTGGAGGAATAGGAGGCCTAATCCCTCCTGGATCTCTTATGTCTTTGGTGATTTAGCTGAGCTGTCAATTCCAGATTTGCACGCAACTGTTGAGTGAGTTGCTGACGGCTCTGAGTCAGGTCTTGCATAAGCATCTGGAATTCTTCCGAGATAACAGGGCCTAACGGATCTAATGGTCAGGCAGCATTCTGATTGGATGGAGGCAGTTGCACGGGATTCTGTCTGTCCCGTCCTTCTTAATCTGTAGTTGTAGAAGCGGTCCTTGTGCTAACCATGGTGGATGATGAAGTCCTTTCTTAGATTTGATGCAAATCTAAATAGGTTGGAAGGATTCTAAACTTGAGATCTGGATCTTCTTCTTACATTTATGCAATCCGGTATTGACAATAGATCCAAAGAGCAAGAGAAAAACTATATTTTCTCAGTGAAAGTGCCAAAGTGTTTGTATCAAAATTGGACACAACATTCTTCAGAAGTATTTGAAGAGATAAAAATGAATAATAGAAATGTAAAAAGAGGATTATCTAACAAACACTTCAAAAACAGATAAGGAAAACACGCAGAAACATAGGGTTTTAGAGTGGTTCGGCGTATGGCCTACGTCCACTATGAAATTAATGATTTTATTGATATTCACTTGCTGATTACAGCGGAGTACAGTGATAAATTTCGAGTACACCAGCAGCCTTGAAGAGTAAAAATGATTTGGTAGAGTTTAGACGTCAAAAAGCCAAAATATCCTTTTTCTGTAGGCTCTGGGGCGCTATTTATAGGCTAGGATGCAAACATCTTTCTCAGATCTCGAGAGACCTCTTCTGCATGTGGGCGGGCCCATGTGATCGATCACAAGAGCATTTATCGACGTATTCAATAGACATTTTAAGACAAGGCTATTGATGGTCGCTTCTAAGCAGCCCTATTCTCCTCATTAGTGGACGGCATACCCGGTAATACTCTTTGTTAATGTGGGTCTCGGGTTGGGGCATCACAATATCAATATCTTATATACACACATACATAATTTTTATATACTTACCCAATTAATTACTAATAGCACCTAGAACATTTCTAGTAGTTACCGCAATTATTAAATATATTCCAAACATTAAATACATCAACAATTAATATTTCTTAAATTTTAGTTATTTTATATCATTTTATAAATTGATTAAATCATATAGTATTTTGGAAAATTCACGAAATCAGTTGTGTGACTCAAAGTTGGAAAGTCATGATACGATTGCTCTTTGAGCTCAACCTTCATAAGCTTTTAATAAGCGATATCACTTAATGGAGTCAATACGCGATGGCTTTGATGGGTTCAATGCACGATAGCTTTGATGGATTCAGTATGAATAGCTCTAGGGTGAAATTAACTCGTGATAGCTTGTTGAAGATTAACATGTGAAGACTTAATTAATAACTCATGATGGCTATCGGGGATCAACACATGAAAGCTCAGGGGAGTTAACCTACGATGACTCAAGGGAGTCGACATGCGATGACTCCAGGGAGTTGTAACAACCCATACCTTAATGGGTCGAAATTTTGACAAAAAATCGAAACCCAAGTCCATCAAAGCACAGATCGTTGGATTTAGTATCTGCAAATAAGCATGAACATTATCATAGATTGATAGAATTTTTAAATCATAGCAGAAATAATAATAGGATAATAATACTAACTATAACCACTACCTTGGAATTCATGGTATCCCTTGGACAGTGGATTGTCACATCAGTATTGAGCGTGAGAGAAAAAAGACTTCTCCAACAACAAAGCACATCCAGCTCCAGTGACCAGTTCCTCTAAATCTATCCCGTGGGTTGTAATGAGGAAGGGGTCAAAATAATATTCTGGTGACTGAAAAAATATATATACTGTACATAACATAAATTTACACCGATTGGTTTCAATTTAAATATTATGTCCAATAAAATTGGTAATTGGCAATTCAAATATAACCTTGCATTACATACACGATTACTTACTTACCCATTCCTAAGTTACAAAATACAAATGGAGCCTTATCAATGACCCAATACTTCGAAACCCTTTTGCCACTTAGTACTTCTAAATATGAATCGGGCTTCTATAATACTTTTAAAAAGAGAAATAGATAGATTCTACCATTTAAGATCTTAATCAAGGTAGACCCCGTCATTTAAGACTTATTCGCAAGGTGGTTTCCAACAATGTTGTCAATGGTCGATGGGTCCTAGCCAGAAGACCTTTAACCTCTATTTAAGGTTTTCGACATACAACGTCCAACCAATACCGCATCTATCGTTGACAAAATTGTAGCCGTGTGATAAAAAATACCCAAGCCACTTTATACCTCCAAGTGGAAAATAGGAAGACTCTGGTCATTTAAGACCTTAATTAAGGCAGCACCATCATTTACGACCAATCCCTAAGGCGTGTTCTTAAATGGTACTATTGTTATTATGGCCTTAGCACTGTAAGAGATTATACCCAAGCCACTTAATACTTCCAATTGAAAAATAGGTGGACTCTGGTCATTTAAGACCTTAATTAAGGAAGACCCCATCATTTAAGGCCTATTTCTAGAAGCATGCTTCTCAATAATACTATCTAGTTGTTATTTTTTAGAAATCTCATTGAGCTCTTTTATAGGAAAGAGGAGGACCCTATAACCGATTAAGACCCCAAACCTGAACCGAACCGTTCCTGAGACATCCACTATCACTCTTTAGTTATGAATATGGAATCTCATTAGGTTACTTCTTTTGGTAAGGAGCGGATCCTTCAGCCACTTAAGACCTCAACACTTAAGCAAACCTTTTTAGAGACATCCTTATTTATTTATTTGAAATCTCACTAGGTTATTTAATACTTCCATTTAGGAAAAAGGCAAACCCTTCAACCGCTTATGTTCTCAAACCAGAAGCGAACTCCTACAGAGATATGCCTCATCGCTCCTAATTCCAAATTTGGACCATTTAATACTTTTCAGTTAATAAAGCAAGCCCAATCTCTCACATCGTCGCAGGTCCTAGGATTAGTGATATCTTACATCAGTAGTAAGTACACTCGAGTGCTGGTAGTCTCAAAATGAAAGGCGGTCTTCTGTCGAGTAACTCTATTGACCTCGCATCACTAACCTACTAAGTCCAATTAACCATCCTAAGTCTTTACTTATATTGTCTTAGGTAGATATTGGACTTAGCTTACTAATTTCTTTATCATTTAAGGCAGTAAAATTTACCTTAATATTTATCTATCCAAAATCTTCGTTTAATGCTCATAAATGTCAATTTGTCCATAAAATCCTAAAGGACATTTCCTAAGATATTTATGCATGATTACTAATTATAAATTAGCAACCTTTTATGTCTATTTCATTTTTTATTAGTCCCATGAATCAAGTTACCCCATTAGATTATTGCAACTTCCATATTTATTACCATTTATTAGAGTTACAACTTTTAAATTATTTTCTATTACTCAATAAAATTGCCTTTCGCTTAAGCCAGAGAATCATAAACAAAAGATGGTAGAGAAAGAATTTAGATCAGCCTTTCGAAGAGATTGAAGGGATGCAGCTAGCAAACTGAGACGACTCAAGGTCTTTTGAGAAGACAGAGGGTATTATCCTACAATGTTTAAGGAGCTCTTACCCTCCGAAGGAGGCAAATAAGCAGAAAAAAGGGTATACGACCCTACAACAGCCTTTCCGAAAGCATAATAAGCCTTTCGGCTGGATTATACATCTACATGATACCTTTCGATGGTGTTGAAAGGTTTAGGTAAAAGCAACATCCATGAGTCAACAGAAGACAACCTCCCGCCATCATTCGGGAAAATGCAACTCTCGGTAGCAATCTAGTAGGAAAAGCAACCATCCGACAAAGCCAAAGGGTTCAATAAAGCAAGAAACCCTTCGGAACCATCGGAAGATTAATGCATCGTACATATAATAGATCTTCTGGCAAGGGCAACAGGTCCCTAAAACAAATAAAGGAAAAGACCCTTCGGTATCATTCAGCAGTCCACGACGATGCACAATAACAAACTTTCCATCAAGAACGGGAGGCCTACAACCGCGTACAAGAAGCAATCTTCCACCAAGATCAAAATTTTTGCATATACATATAAGGGGAAACCTTCCATTCCCAACGAAGGCATAAAGATGGGGGGAGTGCTACCTGCATCTATAAATAAGTCCCAAGGGGTCCTGTTTTAGGGGCGGATTTTTCCTCGTTCCATTTTTGTAACTTCTAAAATCAAAGCTCTGTAACCCTAATTGGATAGTGATTGTAGGATTGATTTCACCCTAGGGGGTGAATAGGGTGATACTAATAATTATAAAAATTTAATGTGGAAATATATAAAATAATTGCAGTACAGATAATAGCAGAATAATAAAATAAGAAATAGAACAACACAGGCTTACCCAACTTCGGCAAAACCTACCTACATGTTGCTTCCAAGGTTTCTACTAGAAATTAAGTAGTCAGACGTTTACACATGTAAACTTGCGACACCCACAATTGACTAACCTAACTTTATGCTCAAAACCCTTTCACAACTCAGCCATTGAGCTGCGTATTCGCAAACTACACCACTGTAGTTCGTCCCCTAGTCACACGGCTAGAATTTACAAAAGTGTAAAAGAGAATTACAAAATAAAAAACAACTAAAAACTAGAAACCCTAGTTTAAAGTTAAAAGCCTAAAAACAATTATATGCCGGCCCAATGGATAATAACACAGTGATAAAATAATTCCCTTTTCTTTTTTATATTATCTCTTTGGCTCGTATGCTCTGTTAAAATGGCTGCTTTGTTGTTCCTCTTTCTTTCTGAAAATTAGGGCTTCTGAAAATTTGAGGTGGTCGATTGATGGTTGATTGATTGAATTGATATTCTTGCATTGTTTTTTTGATCGATCTTATTGCTTTTTACTACGCTCGGCTGCTTCAATTCGTCGAGTTCGATTTGAATAAATATAGTATGTAATTTCCTTTTTTATTCTCATTGATATGCTTGAACTCGATGCTCTGTATGCCGATGATGTTGATGGTTTAAATAGGGAATAGAACCTTAAATTATCGTTCGAATATATTATTTGAATTAGTTAATTAACTTTGCTCTGCCATTCGATTTCCCTTGAATAATATGCTTTGTTTAGACTGGTTCAATTCAAATATTTTGTTGATGTGCTTTGCTTGATTACAATGGCTTGTTTTCTAATTCGGTTCCGTTCTTATTTTCTTTTCACTTCAGCCACTTTGTTTCTATGAAAATTTGACTTCGACTTGTTATCACCTAGCTTTGAATTTGTTATTCGAGATAATTCTTACGCCTTCATTTATGGTATTTGAATTTGCTAACTTGAGATAAAAGTCAACTTGATAAACTATGATTGATTTCGGCCTTGACTCCTTTGCATTGAATTTTCTGGTATACCTGTACACTTTGATGTTGCTTGATGGATTCTGGTAGTTGCAGTATCATGTGGTCTTGTTGTCTCTGGTGCATGTGTGCTGGTTCCTGTATACTTTATGGAGTTTGGTCTAGTTTCCACTGAAATGTTAAAATTTGAACTCTACACTTGTACCATTTGATGTCAGGTTTTGATACATTTTTTCATGTGTGTCATTTACATTGCTTAGAAAACTTTTGTTGTTGTTGTGCATGCCTCTGATGCAGCTTGACTGCTTGCATATGGTTGTTGCCACTGGTCATTACAATCAGATGAATTTTTGGTCTTTGCACTCACCTTCTGTTTCACTATTGGTCTTCATGCCATTTCTCTGCTATGTTGTATCTGAACTGCTGCTTGCACATTTTTTACATATTAATTAGGCAGTTCTCATATTTGTTGGATTTTGAAGTCTGGTGAACTATCTTTGCTGCCTTCTTTCTTATGTTTGATCTTGGCCATTCACTTGTTGCTCCTTTATGTGTTGTCCACCACTTTTTGTACCGGTTCATTGTTGATTTGAGTTGTTTTTGTGTGTACAAAATTGTGCACTTGTTAGCATGGTCTGTTTTTGACTTTTTGTTGCATGAGAACTTGTACTCGATGCTTTTGTGATGTATTTGTATTGCACCTGAGTTGAATCAAGCCTCAGCTTGGGTTTGACCTTGTGCTCGTATCGTGACTTTATTTGTATTGCACTTGAGTTGAACCTAGCTTTTGGTTGGGTTTGACCTCGTGCTCACCTGTCTCAGCAGTTTTATCAAGTGTATATTGGTGTGCATGACCTTGTGTCATGTACAGTGATACATTGTGCATGTCACAAGTTGCTCATGTATGATGAATTCAAAATAAATGATGATAAACAACCCTAATAACCGAGGCAAGTAATATTTTCAAAATACACATTTTATTTTACACTACAAAAAATATTTCTTTTTTAATTTTACTGCGTCAGTTTTCATTTTGCATATAATTCGGATGTTGGATACAAGTTGGAAAATGGTAGAAGAACAAATACGAGTGAATGAGTGATATGTAATGAGATGCAAATGTAAGTATAGTGAAAAATTATATTATAATTTGAGATTGTATTGTAATTGAAATTGTGTATATAGTGAGAGCTCAAATTTTATACTATTCAAAACTGTAATAAAATATTTGTTTGAATAAAATATCTATTGGAATTTAAATTCTGTATTATTTATTTTGTTCAATAAATATTTATTATGTGAAAATAAAATAGTACAATAACAAATACATTTAATTGAATATATATATATATATATATATATATATGTTTATTATCATAAAAAAAATCATATACTAGCATATTCAACTATCTCCCCCATTTGATGATAACAAACATATATTTAAGATTTTGAATTTATTAAATGTATTTGGGTATAGATGAAATCTATTTGCTCCCCCTATTTGAATGCTCCCTCTCTACAACAAAGCTCCTCCTTCATATATGCATAAAAATATGCAAATGAGCCTAGATGCAAATAAAAATAAATAAAATTTTGACCTTTATTTGCCAAAATCTAAACTTTTCTCTCCCTCTTTTGTTATCAACAAAAGAGTAATATTGTTAGAAATATCGAGATAAAGTGATAGATATTAATACAACATCCATACCCAATCGAGTATATTAAATTTCAATAAAAAATCAAACAAAAATAATAAATACTATGTTAGACACATATTCCATTTTAGAGCGATCGGGATGTTGTTGGAATATAAAACCGTATAATTGTGTCTGTTTGTGGTATATTTATATCAGAATTTGAATATCTACTAACCATGCATAACCATTAGGACTATTAAATGAGATTAGTAGTATTCAAAATATTTATAAAAATGAATTTCAATCATCTTTTAACCACGCATAACCATGAGGACTTTTAAATGGGATTAGAATCAACTTGTCTATTTAATTAATCAATTTTGATATGTGTACCATACATGCATAACCAGGACTTTTAAATGAGCATGAAAGCACATAATCAAAAATTCCAAATAATACACCCATGCATAACCGTGAGGACTTTTAAATGAGAGTTAATACTTTGGATGTTTTTATTGCTAAAATATAAAATAAAATAAAAACTAACAATTTCCTGTTTAAAATACCACATATTGACATACTATATTGGATTTTGATGAGTGATGGTCGTGAGAAATATGATAGGAATAAAGATGGTCGTGGAATTTTTACCTATCAAAAGTTACTATAAATTTTGTTAAATTTTTAAAGAAATTTACTAAATATACCATCTTAATTTATAATATATGATTAATATCAACACTCATCACTTTTTCAATCACTATTTATCTTTTCGATAATCAGTAGGGAGTCAGATTAGTTGATGTAGTCATTTAAGATCAAATCCAAAAATAGTTATAAAACCAAATTTTCTAAAATGACTAATCTGAAACAAGGTCAAGAAAAACTATTTTCTAGAAGGGGTTATGTAAGAGAAAATGTCTGCTAATGGAAAATCATTTGAAATGAAAATATGCAGATAT
This sequence comes from Allium cepa, assembly GCA_030765085.1. Classification (NCBI taxonomy): domain Eukaryota; kingdom Viridiplantae; phylum Streptophyta; class Magnoliopsida; order Asparagales; family Amaryllidaceae; genus Allium; species Allium cepa. The sequence goes on along the minus strand of CM060935.1, from coordinate 821,455,230 downwards.
TTTCTCTGAAAATGTGATGTAACTAATGAATGTCTCTATATAAAACACGTTCCACCAGTAATTTTTCTATCAACAAGATTACCAGCGTAATCTGCATCCGAATTTCCCTTTGACTCAAGATTATCATTAGATAGATATTTTAGATTAAATCGTGGAGTGTGCAACAAAATATCTTAAAATCATTTTTATAGCTTTTAAATGAAATTCTTTTGAATTTGAATTGAAACAGTGTATACAAGCAAACACAAAATATAATATCAGGGCAAATATATCCACATGTATCTAGAATAATCATCAACTAATAAAACAACATCATTAGTCCGAACAAATCTATATGAACTAGTTCAAAGACTCTAGAGGTACTTATAGTGTTCTTGGAACAATAATATAATTGGCCAACAATTTTGCATAAGTCAGAATCATAATCAATATTCATTATCACATAACTGGCTGAATTAAATCAGATTATTGTGCAAATTTTCACATTTAATATATCGTTCAAGATAAATGCAGCATTACCTATTTTACCTTTGCCGATAATTTTTCATTGTTGCCCATTCTGATTCTGCCACCTTTGTACTAGGCTAAGGAACTTTGATTTTTCGCCCATCTTGTGCCTGGAATAGCCAGAATCCAGGTACCACTCTTGTTGTTCCTTAGCCCGCCACCACACCTACACGAGAAAGGATTTTTATGAACTATTTGTTTTTTTAGGTCCATGTTTGTTAGTGGCAAAAGATTCTGAAAAGTATGTTTGTGTAAACCCAAAACGATTTATATTTTTTCCTATTGGCACCCAGATTTTTTTGACTTGAAGGGAATTTACATTTGTGCCTATAGGAACCCAAATTGGTAAGGTTTCCACGTATTTGGGCCTATATAAATAATTGTTTTGGGTGTGTCCAATTTTTCTATAAATTGTGTACTCGGATTTGACTTGATTAATTTTGCTTCTAACAAGTTCGGATTGATTATATCCAAGTCCTTGTCTAATTGTATTAACAGTTTGTTTTCCTAATAACATATTTAACGATCTTTCTCCTTTTCAAAATTTTCCTAAAGTCGTAGACAATTGTTGGACTTGTGTTTTGAGGGATTCATTTTCGTTCAATAACAAATTGTAATTTTTAATAGAATTTTCTCTCCTCGTGTTTTCACTTTCTTTCAAAATCATAATTTCATTTTCAAGTGACTTAATTTTAGTTTTAGATTTTTTAATTTCTTCTTTGAATGCTGGACACTTATCACACTTACGGCACTTGTTTCGATATTTTTTAACCAATCGATCAAGCTATTTATTTAATTCTATCAAACTATCTCTTTATGATTCAATTTCAGTGTTCTCCCTAAGTCTTTCAAAACCGCCATTTATTTCATAAAAATATATAAGTATTTCTAAATGAGTAAGTTTTGAGACCTCGCTTGGCTCGTCATCATCACTGTAAGTTGTTTCTCTTTGAAGGCACAGATTTCCTTTTTCACTCTCACTACCAGTGCTTTTATCATCTTCATCAGTTTCATCCCAAGTGGCTGCAAAACTTCTCCTTTTCTGTTTCTTTCCATGGCTGAGTCGATTCTGAGGAAAATTGGGCTTGATATGACCGAGTTTGTTGCACTTGTGATATATGATCTCCTGCTCTTCTGAGTTGTCTATTACTTTGACTATTCCGCTTTTCAGTTGTTGATTCAGAGCTGGATTTCCGTATTTGTGATTCCACCTTTCAGATCTCTTTATTAATAGTGCCAATTCAGCCACTCCATCATTATCATCACACTTTCCGTTGTTCCTTTGAGAGCTATCGATTTCTTTCGAGCATCACATCCTTCATGTTCTTCTTTGAATTTCATTTCTAGCTTATAAGTAGTGAGATTTTCGATGAGTTCTTCAACTTTGATTTGTTTCAAATCCTTCGATTCTTGAATAGCATTGACTTTGGCTTCAAAATTTCATGAAAGGACTCTGAGGATTTTTCGGACTATTTCCAACTCTATGTATGATTTTCCGAGAGCTTTTGATTTGTATACGAGATTGGAAAGTCGTCCTTACATATCTTTGATATTTTCATCCTTGGCCATTATGAAGTTCTCGTATTCGCTAATAATCATGGCAAGACGAGATTCTTTGACTTGAGATGTTCCTTCGTGAGTCACTTCAAGTGTGTACCAGATTTCCTACGCAGTTAGACAATGTGAGACACAATTAAATTCAATTTGATCCAATGAAAAAATAATAGAATTCATAGCTTTAGCATTAGCATTCTGTTGTTTATTTTCAAGATATGTCCATTGATTCTTTGGCTTTTCAATTTCCTGATTATCTACCACTATAATTGGTGCTCTATAACCTGTCTCAATAATATGCCAAGCATCAATGGTTTTTAGAAAAAATTTCATTCTATTTTTCCAGTAAGCATATTCACCATTTAACATTGTTGGTCTAACTATGGACTGACCCTCAGCAAAAGCATTATTAAAAGAAGCCATTTTAAAACTTTAAATTTTTAAAACAAAAATTGGTTTTTGAAAACAAATCAAAATTTTAAAACAAAAATTGGTTTTTGTTCCTAGCTCTGATACCACTTGTAAGATCGATTTCACCCTAGAAAGGGGTGAATAGGATGATGCTAATAATTATAAAAATTTAATACGGAAATATATAAAATAATTGCAGCATAGATAATAGCAGGATAATAAAAGCAGATATAGAACAATACAGATTTACCCAGCTTCGACAAAACCTTGCCTCCAAGGTTTATACTAGAAATTAAGTAGTCAGACGCTTACACACGTAAACTTGCGACACCCGCTATCGACTAACCTAACTCTACGCTCAAAACCCTACCACAATTCAGCCATTGAGTTGCGAATTCTCAAACTACACCACCATAGTTGGTCCCCTAGTCACACGACTAGAATTTACAAAACTTTAAAAGTGAATTACAAAATAAAAAACAACTAAAAACTAGAAACCCTAATTCAAAATTAAAAGCCCAAAGACAATTATATGCCGGCTGAAAAGAAAATAACACGGTAATAAAATAATTCCCCTTTTCTTTTTTATATGATCTCTTTGGCTCGTATGCTCTGTGAAAATGGCCGTTTCGTTGTTCCTCTTTCTTTCTGAAAATTTAAGGCGGCCGATTGATGGTTGATCGATTGAATTGATATTCTCGCGTTGCTTTGTTGATCAACCGTCTTGCTTTTTTTACTATACTCGGCTGCTTCAATTCGTCGAGTTCGATTTGAATAAATCTTGTATGTAATTTCCTTTGTTATTCTCATTAATATGCTTGAACTTGATGCTCTTCATGCCGATGATGTAGACGGTTTAAATAGGGAATAGAACCCTAAATTATCGTTCGAATATATTATTTGAATTCATCAATTAACTTTGCTCTGCTGTTCAATTTTGCTTGAATACATATGATTTGTTTAGACTGGTTCAATTCGAATATTTTATTGATATGCTTTGCTTGATTACCACAGCTTGTTTTCTGATTCGGTTCTGTTCTTTTTTTCTTTTGACTTCGGCCACTTTGATTTTATGAAAATTTGATTTCGACTTGTTATCACCTGGCTTTGACTTTATAATTCTTGCACCTTAATTTATGGTATGTGAATTTACTGACTTGAGATAAAAGTCAACTTGATAAAATCTGATTGATTTTGGCCTTGAATCCTTTGCGTTGAATTCTCTGGTTTACCTATACATTTTGTTATTGCTTGTTGGACTCTGGTAGTTGCAGTATCATGTGGTCTTGTTATCTCTAGTGCATGTGTGCTGGTTCCTGTACAGTTTATGGAATCTGGTCTGGTTTCCACTGAAATCTTAAAATTTGAATTCTGCACTTGTACCATTTGATGTCAGGTTTTGGTACATTATTTCATGTGTGTTCATTCACATTGCTTAGAAAACTTTTTTTGTTGTTGTGCATGCCTCTGATGCAGCTTGATTGCTTGCATATGGTTGTTTCCTCTGGTCATTACATTCAGATGAATTTGTGGTCTTTGCGCTCACCTTCTATTTCATTGTTGGTCTTCATGTCATTTCTATGCAATGTTGTATCTGAACTGCTTCTTGCATATTTTGTTCATATGATTGAGGCAGTTCTCATATTTATTGGATTTTGAAGTCTAGTGAACTTTCTTTGCTGCCTTCTTTCTTGTGTTTGGTCTTGGTCATTCACTTGTTTCTCCTTTATGTGCTGTCCACCACTTTTTGTACTGGTTCGTGTTTGATTTGAGTTGTTTTCATGTGTACACAATTGTGTACTTGTTAGCATGGTCTGTAATTGGCTTCTTGTTGCATGAGACCTTGTACTCGATGGTTTTGTGATGCATTTGTATTGCACCTAAGTTGAACCCAGCCTCGGCTCGGGTTTGACCTTGTGCTTGTATCGTAACTTTATTTGTATTGCACTTGAGTTGAACCTAGCTTTTGATTGGGTTTGACCTCGCGCTCACCTGTCCCTGCAATTTTATCAAGTGTATATCGGTGAGCATAGCCTTGTGGCATGTACAGTGATACACTGTGCATGTCACAAGCTGTTCGTGTATGATGAATTCAAAATAAACGATGACGAACAACCCAAATAACTTAGGCAGATAATATTTTGAAAATACACATTTTATTTTATACTGCAAAAAATATTCCTTTTTCAATTCTACTACATCAATGTTTTTTTGCATATAATTCGGATGTTGGATACAAATGGAATATGGTTGAAGAACAAATACGAGTGAACGAGTGATGTGTAATGAGGTGCAAATGTATGTATAGTGAAGAATTATATTATAACTTGAGATTGTATTGTAATTGAAATTGTGTATATAGTGAGAGCTTAAATTTTGTACTATTCAAAATTGTAATAAAAGGTTTGTTTGAATAAAATCTCCATTTGAACCTAAATTCTGCGTTATTTATTTTATTCAGCAAATATTTATTATGTGAAAATAAAATAGTACAATAAAAAAATACATTCAATTGAATGTATATACGTTTATTATCATTAAACAAAAATCATATACTAGCATATTCAACAATGATTTTGGAAATTTTAATAAAAAGAGAATTTCATTCAAGGATCAGAGGAAAGTCTTGAATTTTGCATGTTTTCTTTATAGTTTATATTCATCTTTGCTGGTTTAATCACATCATTCAGGTACAATACCTCCGAAAGGTCCATATCAACAAAAACAATGATATTCTTTCTTAAGTGGTCTTCATAACCCTTCGGAGACCTCTGGTTCGTGGCCTAAACCCTTTGGACCTAAAGGGAGCTTATCAGAATTGGTATGCATAGAACCTTCCGGAGTGATAAATCCCGAGGGCCAAACCTTTCGCTAAGTATCATAACCTATTGGATCCCATCAACCTTAACATCAATTCGAATCCCAAATAGTTGCTTGCCCAACCTTTCGGCAAAGAACCAAGCTAACTCCCTATATAAGATAAAATAAAGAAATTTGATCCTGACCAAGGAAAAAGCTTCCGGAAGGAGTCTTATAAAGGTTTAATCAAATTAGACACCCTTCCACGTTAATTCAACAAGACCGGAAAGACTTTTCTCCTTCCCAATCTTGTATCTAAGCCATCTTGACCCCATCGAAAGGTCAGGTGTTGAGTCTAATCTCGAGTAAAGAGGTAGATAAAGTTCTACATACCATTAACGCTTTGGCATAGCTCCGATTAATCCTATCACTCAGGATAGCACAAAGTTATCAGTTGAACATTTGTCAATCCCTTTAGAGATCCCATCTTCCACCTTTTCTCAATAACTGCTCCTATTTGGATTCATTAGAGTGTTGACCATATATTTGGTTAACATTTTTAGCGCTACATGGAGGGCTCAAATCTTCGACTCGATTGATTTCCTGACACTACAATTCTCATCAAACTAGTTCCATATCAAATTCACGCATTACTGATTAGATCATGGCTAAAAGATTCAAGAGGTCCGAGCAAGGGTCTTCTGAACCACATCTCATAAAGCTTTCTTATGTAAATATCAAAGACTCTAATCAAAATGAGGAACAAAGGTTAAGGCTTGAAGCCTTGAAGATTATAAACAAAAAGAAGGCGGAATCTTATGACCTTGAAAAATGGAGCTCAAACCCCTTTCATGTGGGATCGACCCAGATTTTTGCACTTGGAAAAAGAATAAATGGAAGTGATAACATTTTTAATCGAATGAGCAGAACTGTCTAATCATATTCCCAAGGAACTATCTTTGAAAAAGAAATGATAAAGGATTATGATAATTTCACGAACAAATGGAGTAAGATCATAAGCAAGGCCTGCCACCCAAGGGAGAACTATAAGCATTCGAGAAAATCCGCATCTGAAGAAATAAGATAGATAAAAGTACTGCCCGGTGGAAATATAAGAATTACCAAGGAGTTTCCAACCTAAACTCTGAGATTGAAAGGAAAGCCCATAGAAGAGAACCAATAGGCAATGAAAAGGAAGCCTATCCCTTAAAAAGAAGTATTTGAACCAGGCTACAAAAGAGTTAGACGCTTGTCAAAGATGGCTCCAAAATCAATACTTCTTGAAAAATACAATCTTACAACGTCAATTGAGGACGTTTATATTAGAATCAAAGAGGAACTAAACTATTGGCCCTCTCAAAAGAAAAAGCCAAGGTTTGAGAGAAGCTCTAAAGTAGTATATTGCAACTTCCATCACATAAAAGGACATGATACTAACCAATGTAAAGTACTTAGAAAAATGTTCCTACACCTTCTAAAACAAGGAAAGATGAAACAATTCGTAAGGGATTGATCAAGTCATGAAATAAAGGCTCTATTCTCAAAATAAGAAAAGCCTACATGATCGGAGAAGAATTCTACTTAAACTTAGACTACCTAAAAAGGTAGGCTACTAATAATGGTAGAAAGCCATTGGTCACGCCAATATGGCCAGGTCAAGGCACCTCCTGGAGGGAAGGCGTAAGCCTTTATCCGTGCCAAAATTAGAAATGGCCAGGCTAAAGCAGCACAAGCCCTTATCCGCATCACGCTATGGCTAGGATAAGGCATCTCGAGGAGGGAGGATGGGTAATCCGTTGGTCTCGCCACGCTATGCCCTGGCCAAAGTACCGAACTAGCCCTTAACCACATCATGCGATGGCCCGGTTAAGGGGCCTCCTAGAGGGAGGTCGGTTAAGTCCTCGGGCCCTGCTTTTGAATAAGCCAGCCAAGCACACCGAAACCCGGACGAAATGTTTGGCAGACTAAGAAAAGTCCATGCCTGAAATAGGCACCAACAGAAATCAACATAACTTAAAATAGCAACCACCAAAAAGGCCAACAATGTCAAAGATGACAAACAGCCTAAAATAAGATTTTCTTAAATAACCACTAAACCAAACAAAAGAGTCCCCGCTTGAAAAGGACAAAAGAAAATGACAAATGGACAAAGAAAACTCAGGCCGGAGAAAGAAAAAGCATGCATGGCATCCTCAAAGCATGAAGATGGAACATTCAATAGACAGAATCAGATAGAATTCTCGAGCTTCTACCAGACGAGTATTCTTGTCATCTATTATTAATTACCAAAAATGGTATTATGGTCTCCTATTATTAATTACAGAAACGAAATTATGGTCTTCTATTATTAATTTCCAAAAATGGAATTCAGGACTCTATCATTCAATATCTAAAATGATATTCTGGATTTCTACTATCAAATATCTAAAAAGGATATTCTGATCATCTATTATTTATTACCAGAAGTGGTTTTTTGGATTTCCATTATCGATGTTGAATTAGTTTGTTGGTCTTTTGTTTCTCATTATTAAGATGTACACTCCCATTCTTTTAACACTTACTACCAGAGATGACATTTTGGTCATTTATAACTTGTTATCAAAAACGATATTCTGGCCTTCCATTATTAACAGTACCTTGGTCTTCTATTACCAGAAATGAAATTCTGGAAGTGGCACTCTAATCTTCTATCACCTATTACCGAGAATGGTAGTTCGGTCTTTTATTGCTTATCGCTAGGCTATGTCCCCAACTCTTCATTATTAACTGTTAAATATGGTATTCTCAACTTCTGTTACCCGTACTTCGAGATGGGTTTTCTGGTCTTCTGATACTAAATACCAGGGTGAATTCTTGATCTTCTACTAATTATCAAGTGCCGCGTTGGGTATTCTGGACTTTTTTTCTAATTATTACATACAGTTTTCCTGACTTTTACTATTAATTGCAGATTAGAGATCCCGATATCTTATCAGCAAATATGAATTTCTATCCTTATGACGACCATCATTGGAAATAATACGGTAGGGTTATATTGCTTATCATCAAAGAAAGGCATTTCAGCCTCTTAACTCTCCATCGCCTATTATCAGAATATACCAAAAAGTGACTGCCAAATATCTCAATATTTTCTAATACCCGAATTCGGGTCCGGTGATATCTTGTAAAACTTCATTATTAATGATGTTAAGACTATTGGTTATTGAAAGCCCCAATCTGAGTGCACAATCTTTGGGTTCTTACTTATTTTAAGTAATTTGACCCGAGTCAAGGAATATTATCGGAAGAAGATTTCTGCCAAAAGAGCCTCCTAATGGAAACTTCCAACCTTTATTATTAGATCCCCTAGATAATGAAAAATTAATTCAAAAACTACCTTATCAAGATCTCAGTCATATATGTCCTATCAAGGTCTTCATTGGGTAAATGTTAAATTTCGATAATTGTATACAACCTAACATTAACAATTCTCAGCAATGCCGAACAGGAAAGGTAGGATGACAAAGAATTTAGATTCTCTTAATCAAAAGAGGAGTCAAGGATTGGAATGAAAAGCTTGGAGACACATCAATCTCCAAGAGGCATATCAAAATCAAAGATAAACAAGGTGTAAATAAAGATAAACAAACAGGTAGCATGTACAACATTATAAGTATTACATATGCTGCATAGCATTACCAAGGTATGGAAAACACATCTTATGTATAAATTGAGATACTCGTGACCTTACCAATCATACTAGGAAAACTCATGGATATTTTAGTATTGACACTTGAAAATGAGATACCAAATAGGATTTTGAAGATTTGCATTGAGCCCGACTGTCTTTAGATTTTATTTCCAAGCTATATATCTTCTCGTAAAGCTTAGTAATTTCAAGTCAAGACATATACAAGTAACTCCACCAATGAAATGCTTTAAGCCTTCAATACTCCAGCCTCCCTCTTTCTTGAAGATTTAATTTCAAAATCTTAATTTCGGTAAAGAAATTTTGAATTGTGCAACATTTGAGCTTAGAAATTAAAGAAGTTTTTTTTAAAATTAAGTTTGTTTGAGTTCCATTCTTTACTTATCCAATCATTGTGAATTCCAAAGAAGAAGCTTCGGAAGAAAAAACTAGTCTTATTTAAGTCTCCCATATCAACAAGCAAAACAAGTCCCTTTATTTCAACAATAAGAACACATATTAGAGTATGTTTATTGTCGAAACTTGTTGTTAATAATAAGATACGATAACCCCGTCTAAAATGGTAGCTAGTGTGTATTTGCTAATTTCATCTCTCGAGTAGAAGGTATTATAGTGTAACTATCAATCAGTATCGAATAAAATATCCCAATTTCTTTAAAAGGAATCTCCCCTACTTTCGAAGGAAGCCGGGAGAGAAGTGGGGGTGTTCCACGTACAAAGAACCATTTACCATAGGGCAACCAATATTAGGTCATTTTGGAAGGAGGCCTTCATCTATATAGCATGTTAACTAGGTTGGCTTGTTAAGGAGACATGATTTAAGGAACAGATAGTTTGGGATAACATAGTACATACAAGAGAAATATAATATACCTATTAAGAAATATATATTCATAGAATAAATACTTGACACCCATTTATAATCACTCCCGTAATTCATATGAAATGGACTTAGAAAGAAATTTGAGAATAAACTTATACTTATAATGCCTGAGCCATTTAAGGAAATTTTTTGACGAACAGTTTGATTCAAAGAAAATTATAACACGCACCAAGATTTAGGCCAAGCCCTAATTTACATGAAAATAGAAATACAAAAGTAAAAATCCTACCGAAATTTACACAAGTACTAAAATTTTAGAACTGAATGTTAAAAGTGTACTTTACATAAAATAGATGTATCTATCAACTTGTCACCCGGCGGAGGGTTAAGTGTTTACCACTCTTTCTCAAAAAGCGCTGAGCCAGGGCCGTCTTTTGTAGAATTTCGACAAATAAAAATTAACCAACAATTTCTTTCAAATCAAAGGTGAAACGGTAATCATACAAAAAGGCAAAAACATTTAATGATAAATCTCCAGAAATACAAAAGAGAGTGTATAAGACTTTGTGCTAAAAATCTCTGCTAGAAATCCATTCGTCTTCCTTCACATTCCCTTCTAACTTTCATTACAAAAAAAGAGAAAAAGCTTCAATGGCCGCTTGCAATCCCCATCAAATTCATCCTGATTTCATCAATACGGAAGCACCACACTGTTGTTGTTGTTTTGCGTTAGGCTTACTAAACCCGCCGCATGAGGCGGAAGAGGTCAATAGCACACAATCTAGCAATATGGATCACCTACAACCTAGTTTCCTTAATCCACACGTAAAGACAACATACTCCTTACTTTTTGATCTGGCTACAAAAGCATTCTGTATGGATTTGGCCATTTGGGTTGTTTTTGGAAAAAACCCTGCGTTAGTAACCTACTCTCCTTATCAACCCATATGGATTGAACCCGTCGCCACCAACCCCATCGATGTAGTTCCGAACCTTCCGCCTTTTTCAAACGGGCTGTAGGGAAAAGGGGGAAAGAAATCATCTTGCTGTTTTTAGATGCCTTCGAAGATCTACTCTACGATGCTAGTGTAAATTTGAATATGTACATATTAACATATCATTTTGAAAAGTGTAATATGAAGTAATATATATATATATATATATGAATATTTAGATGTTTCAGTTGAATTTCTTGAGTTATATTTGATGTGCACGTAAATGTGCATATTTTACCACTATATTTAATCTATTTAAATTAAATAAATGATCATATTGGGTGTTTTAACATGTTTAAAACAAAATTCAAATTATTTCCAAATCGTCACATATTCATCATCATCCAAGGGTGAAATGGTCATTTTTATGCATATATTAATTTGAGAAAATCTAATTGGAAATTTCTATATTATTTATAGTAATTTGACTTCATAAACAAGCAGTTTCATGAAGATATATGCATGCAAAAGAGTGAGTACAAAGGAATGAAGATGGAAATAATTCATTTCATGGATCATGGAGGACCACATCTACCCACCTATCTTAATATACAAATTAGAGGCTAATGCACATGCTAATAAAATTTAAAGCTGCATGCACACTTAAATGATGATTATTTGATGCTAATGATTACTTGGCATCCATACTTCCTAAGAGGGAATTTTGGGCATTCCCCAAAAAAATAAACTAGGATTTCATACATTGATAAATACTCTGTTTGCACCAAAATTGGTCACAACACTCTTTGGGAGTCGTTGAAGAGATAATAATGAAGAATGTAAATTCAAAGCAAGTATTATCTAACAAAAACTCCAATCAACAGTAAAGTAAATGCGTAGACAAGCGATTTATAGTGGTTCGGCATGTTGGCTACGTCCACTGTGAAGTTTTTTGCAGTTTTATTGATTCTCTTTCAATGATTACAAGTTGTTACAGCAATCAACACCAAGTTACAACTGGAAATTCGAAATCTACAGCAAATTTACGATGCAGGATGGTGAAGATCTCGATCCGGTAGAGTCTGGGCGCTTGAGAGTCCAAAGATCCCTTTTCTGTTGGCTCTGGGGCTCTATTTATAGGCATAGAATGCTGATACATCGCTGAAAATTTGGGAGACCACTTCTGGCACGTGAGGGGGCCCACACGCCCGGTCTCAGGAAATTTGGGCCCACTTTGGCATCGATTCGAACTCCATTCGAATCGATCATAAAATCATCCAATCGAGGTGAAATTTAGTGTGGACATTCTTCAACATGTATGCAAGCTTTTGTGAAAATTTCGTGGCATTTGGATCAGTAGATTAAGAGATGTGATGGATACGAAATGGGATTCCTTGTGTGGCTGTTTGGTTCGAAACCATCCCTTCGAATCAATGGTTTCGAATCGATGGTGGCACACGCCTTCGTGATGACGTGGAGTGCAAACATCGAATCGACCCGGTCTTCACTCCGAGTTGACTGCTTCGACTCTATGTATCTCGGCGCATTCGAACCGATGGATGACACGTCATCATGGATAGTTGACTTGGTGGATTCGAACGAAGCTCCATTGATGGGTTCGAACAAGGCTTCATTGATGTGTTCGAACGAGGCTTCATTGATGGGTTCGAACGAGGCTTCATTGATGGGTTCGAACAAGGCTTCATTGATGGGTTCGAACAAGGCTTCATTGATGGAGTCGAACGACCGATGCTTGATGGATACGTACTTGCGTTTCTCTGATGGATACGAGCTTTGTTACTTCTCCATGGATACGAGGTCCATCGATACGAACTCGATGGATTCAAAGTTGAGGGAGTCGAATCCGAGGCACTTCAATGGATTCGAAGTGAGTCGATACGAAGGTGATCGGTTCGAACGGTGTTTGGTGATGGATTCGAAACCTAGGCTTTTCCCTTCAAATTGAATCGATCATAACTCGAGCGTATGAACTCGGATTGACTTGAAATTTGAGATGCGGACTTCTATAATCTTTCTTGTCGTGTCCTATCAATTGTAGCTCAATCTGGACTCGGACAAAATTCACCGTTATCCATAATGAAACGAAGTATGACCAACCTCTGAGACGAACTGTCCTTTGTTTTCGATCGATCTTTTGGTATCACGGCTTTGCCAAAAAGAGGGATAACATTTTCCCCCTAAAGTACGTCTTGTGGAAACATGACGTGCTTTAAATAGCTGCAATTTCTTTCTGAACAATCATTGTTCTCTTTTGTTGAGACTCGTACTCTGTATTGCTGTATCCTTGCGTTGATATGATTGATTGCTGTATAATAGAGTTTAGCCGTTGGTTGTTGTATTCGTAACAAGATGATTATTCGATCCCTGTAAATGTTTAAAATCGAATGTTAGTCCGACATATATGCACATATGTTAGTTTGACCCTTGTTAACGTCGTGCGTCCACGAGTCATTGTCAGTTTTGTTGGCTATTGAATTTCGTATCGATTCTCTCCTAAACCGATTTGGAAATTTGAGTTGAGACAACGCTTGATGGTTGTTTTGAAAAGTCCCTTCGTATCGATCCTCTCCTGAACTGATATAGAAGGCTGAAGGAATCGAATTTGTATTGCGCGGACGTAATATTTCGAATCGATGGGTATGAGCATCGATGGATTCGAGATCTACATTCGTATTGATGAAGTATGCTTATGCCATGACGGGTACGGAATCGACATTCGTATCGATGGCGTGGATGGGTACGAATCACCCATTCGCACCGATGGGAAAGGATAGATACGAAATCGTTGTTCGTGTCGATAGGAAATGATGGATACGAAATCGGCGTTCGTATCAGTAGGTTGTGGATGGAGTTGTGAATTTGTTGACGTGAACAGGGGCTTCGAATCGATGTGCTCACTGTGCGCTTCGCATCGATGGCGCTCAATGTCCTCCGTACAGCGTTAGTTGTATACTTCGTATCGATGAAGTGTGAGGGTAACTTCGCATCGATAAGTCCTCAGGCAAATGGATTCGAACGGAGCTTTCGAACCGATGGTGTTTTGACTAGTTACGACCGGTCAAGTTTTACTGGGAGGCGAATCGTCTCGGTTCTTCTATGGCCTCATATAAATACTTCTCACTTGGCCACCTTTTCACTTTTTACTTTTACTGTTTGTCACTTATTCTCTGTGCCCTTGCATCGACTCGAAGCTTCCGAGAGCAGTTTGTCACGTCTTCGAATCGATCCAGTTCTTTGATTCTCCTAAGCTAAACATTAAAATCAGGTAATTTAATGAGTAGTATCGTGCTCAGAACGATGAAACTCGAAGATCTTAATCCATCCTCCTTGCTTTCATGGTCGGTATTGATAACTTTAAGATCTGGACAAACGGGAGCAAGTTTGGGGATGGATGCGTGGCCATGGAGTCGAGACCCTGTTTTGGAGAAGAAGGAGTTGTGGTGCTTTCGAATCGAAGGAAATCATGCGACTTCGTATCGATACGAATATGGGAACAGCGATCGATGCGGGGCCGGTGTCCTCGAATCGATGCGGCATGGCGTGCCCTGGATCGATACGAAACTCATCGTTTCGAACTGATCGATACGAAATGTATCGAGTCGAATGCGATCGATACGAAGTGTATCGATTCGAAATTTATCGATACGAAGCGTATCGATTCGAACATGGTTGATGATTTTTCTTCAAATCGATACGAATTTGAACTGCAGCGACCGATTCTAAGTCGAAATTAAATGTACTTTAGAGAATTTTTGCACATAAAAATACTTGACTCCAACGAGCTTCTGCTTTGCATGATTGAACTAGACCGTAGAACTGCATATTGGACTACCTTTCGAAACTCGCCGATGGAACTGTAACTTAACAAAAATGTGACGAACTTCAACTTGGTTCGATTGTATGCAAGTGGGTGGCACGGTTGTGGCTGTCAGCGATGACGGTCATTCCCGGGTTGATTTTCAGAGTTTTGTCGTTCATACATTATAGTTTATTTCATAGAATTTATTCAAGTGATGTACTACACTGCACGACACATGCACTTTACACCGGGGAATGCACGGGCTTTTTAGCATCTAATGATGACTTCTCGTGAGTTAGCTAGTTATGGATACTTCATGTTTGCAACCGCAAGAAACTTAGAGTTTAGTCCCTCCCGTGCTTGAAGTACCGGAGATTGAGATTGAAGTTATTGGTCCTGCTCCGGATGAGTTACCTGACACATCCTTCATTAGTAACTCATCAGATTCTGTTCCGTCTAACATTTCGGAAGACATGCTAGGAAGAATATACTTAAGGCATGGTTTGTCGCTGGATGACGTGCTACTGCCGGGGCCAAATGATAGACCGCACAATCCACCGAGGGATATACCGCATTCAATCGCCACGCGTGCGCAGCTGGGACACTCCCTCCGTTTAACCAGTATATAAGAGAAGTATTGTCGTTTCTGATGATCGCCCCCTCTCAACTGCACCCGAACGGATACGCGTCGCTCAATAGCTTATTCATTGCATTTATGGAATATCTCCATCGACCGCCACTTCCGATCGAGATCAGATACTTGTTTAACTTCAAGAGTCGGGCCGATAGTCCATCTTTCACATTCTTGGAGGCTGTAAGAAATTTCCAAGTGATCACGGGGGCTTGGACAAGATTAAGCTACTTCAGGACGGAATGGTTTTATGTCAGATCCCCCCCAGGGTTCGCTCGACGATGGCTATTTAGACGTAAGTATTGCTATCTTTTTGGGTAGTTGATGGAACTGATGTATTTGAAGTCGAACTCACATCTCTTTTCTTTTTTCAGCCGTACTTCAGCGACCTAAAGGTGAGCGTTTCAAAGAGATAGTTCGGGTATTTCAAGGAATACCAAGCGAAGAGAGGAATATTGAGTTGCTACTGACGGATAGTAATCTCAGAATCCTTGGGTTGATTGAGCGGAGGCAGAGTATAATGCTTGACGGTGTCTTAAGAACCGTCTTGAAAGAACGAGTCAAAGAAAGAAAACCTAAGGTTGTCATAATTGAGGAGGCTGACTCGGAGAGAACTCATACAGACGACGAACCATTTGGTGAATCTGCGGATGTAGCTCAAGATACCGAAGAACAAAGAAAAGGCAAGGCAGCTGTTGTTAAGCCACTTAAAAAGGGAAGATGGAAATCGGTTGTCACGGCTCGATCCGCTCCCGGAGTTAGAATTTCGGAGATGTCTCCTTCGAGAACTGAAAATCTTTATGAAGGGCTCGCCGATATTCCAATTCCGGACGATGTGTCCCTGCAGCATGATGCCGGATTGGAAGAACTTTCAGAAACTTTAGTTTTGAGCGAGTTTTTTCCCCCTGGTGTGGCAGACACATCCGGTTGGTCGAAGGGTTGCACATTCATACATATTTCACAACACTGCATAACCTTTGACTGTAAACTACCTGTTTCGAAAGGAGATTAATCCTACTTTATTTTGCTCTGCAGATACTATGTCTGGGCGAGGTTCAATGTTAGGGAGTCTCCGACATGCCCGCAAGTCTTCATATCATGAGTCACACAGACGAGAGGGGGACAGAGATTACGACCAGGGACGCTCTGGGTATTCTGGTCAAGAAAGATATGATAAAGATAGAGGCTATAAGCAGCGATCTCGATCGCGTACTTCTCCTCCTCCCAGGGATCCCATACAGCCTCCTGCTTATGTCTCTCGTCCCTCTGAATCTTCTCACGACAAGTCGGCTTCACAAACTTCTAGGCATGAATCCCGCCACTCTAGAAGCAAAACAATAACTGCCGTTGTTACAGAACAGCCCCCTGTGGAAATTTCAGGGGAAGGAGCAATCAAGCTTGCTCAGCTAAAGAAAGATTTTCCAAACATCTTCTTTGATAACTATATCTTTCCCCCACACTTAAAAAGGATCCCGAAGGAAGCCGAGCAGTTAGTACATGACTACGTGCACGACTTTTTTGCCCAGTACAAAGCGTGGGCGAAAGCGGCTGAAAAAGCATCAGCGTTGGCCTTTGAGCGAGCGGCCGTCATTGAAAAACTCCAAACTGATCTAGCTCACCGGGATCGCATCGTACAAGTGTTAACCGATGAAGCCGAGTCATCTCGGAAGTCAGAAATGGATGCTACAAAGAAAGCGGATGAGGCCCAGGAGGCGATGGACAGGATGAAGCGTGAGCATTACGCTACGGTGGAGGACATGGGCCACCAAAACACCATCGCGACTGCCGAGCGGGACGCGGCCCTGAAGGAACTTAATGCACTCAAAGCCAAATTTGCCGAGATCACTAAAGATAGAGATGACGCGCACAACGTGGCCCAAGAAGCATGCGAACAAACCGTAGTGCTTCGGACTGAGAGAGATGCAACGGTGGCTAAAGTTCAGGCAGTTGAGGCTGAGGTCGAGGAGAAAGTTCAAAGGGAAGAGGCCAGGCTGGAGGCCGACATCGAAGATCTCCTTGTTACTTACAATGCCAATGTGTTGAGGCACAGAAATTTGGCCTGGCTTCAGGATTATCCGGTACATCTCCGTAACGCTTGGGTCCGATTGGTTGAGGAGGAAGAAGAAACACATCCGGATGCGTTAGTTGACCAGTTCGAGCTTGAGAACCGATAGCTGACCGAAGACGAAAAGAAGATCCTTCATGATGCCATAATTTCTCATGAGAAGGAGTTGATTGGTGGCCAGCACCGGGAGATTGGGGAAGGATCGGGTGTCGAGCATCATGCCACTATTCTTGAATTTACTGCTCCACCTTCGTTAGAGCCTGTATCTGTGGTTGAGTCACAATCCGTTCCAGCTTACGACCCAGAACAGCCGCGGCTATCTCCTATTCACGAGCATACTTCTGAGGCCGCTCAGTCGTCCGCAAGCCAAATTGAGGAAGGTACACCGAACTTATCTCAAGTGTATTCCAAATAAGGAGTTTGTTTTGAAGCAGTTACTAATAACTTCGTCTTATCTTTGCTTAGTGACTGAAGTTGCGCCGATTGCCGTGACTCGAGAATTAAGGGAAGGGGAGAAGGCCATCACCACCGAGACGACCGTCGTGATAGCAGTGTCAACTGAGGCAACGCAGGGGAGCGCACTGTTTCTTGACGAGCAAATGGTGAGCGAGCTGCTCGGCGAGCAGGGTGGCTTCTCCACAGACTTGCCGTTCATCGTTAGTGACCTCCCGCCAACCTCTAGTCCTTCAGTGCATACTGCAGATGCCCCTAGTCAGGCCCAAGCGATTCGTGACGAAGAAATCCTGGCCGAGATTAATGCAGAGTTAGAGGCTGCGGGGCAAGGTGGCCGTATCGGTGGCAGTACAGCGGTGCATAGCCCAGCACCTTTAAGGGTAATATCATTAGGTGGCACTATCCCATCTTCTGTCGCGGATCCAGTCCCTCCTACTCCTACGGTGGGAAGCCTTCATCTCGATTCAAGCTCTGATGAGGACGTTGACATCATGCCCCCCGCTGAAGAGCAGCCACCGGAGAGGAAGCACTCCAAGCGAAGGATCTCTGTTTCTAGCAAGTCCGAAGACGAACCGCTGATAAGGAGATTCAAAAAGAAGAAGTAGATGGGCCGTTTAAGCAGATTTTTTGGTAGATAGGAACAGGTGTTTGTTTTTCGTTAGTAGGCTGTGTATAGACGCAGGTTCGGCCCCTGCTAGTAGGAATTCTTTTTTGGAAGAACTTATTTGCATGTAAGTCCTTGTCTCTAGTTAGTTGAAATAAAATTCAATTTCTTTGTTTCAATTCTCATTTCATTTATGCTTAAGTATTTGCAGTGTTTAGCTTTTAGTTTACCGTCAAGTAGAGTTTGTTTTATTTGCCAAATCTGAAAATCTTGGTCATATGTTGTTATTGATGAATAAGTTGAACTTCGGACATTGTATCACTTTGATTAATGATTAACACTTAGCTTTTTTGCCCCCTAGTCTCGGGGAACAACATTTGCACCTTGGTGGTTGATCGCACTTATTGCAAATCTTAAGCAAATGTCCACGCTCTGGGGACTTAGGATAATTCGAGATCGATAATCTGGTTCGCACTCCGGGAATATGAGAGTTATCGATGTTTGTAACACGGTTCGCGCTCCGGGAACCTGGAATTGATGTTTATACTCCACTTCACATTCTGGGAACTTGGAGTTAGTATTGATACTTAGGTTCGCACTCCGGGGACTTTGACGTAGTATTTGTGCTCCAATTCGCACTCTGGGAGTTTGGAGATAGCATGTATGTTTGGGTTCACGCTTCGGGAACCTGTAATTTATGTTTGTACTCCATTCGCGCTCTGGGAAGTTGGAGTTGGCCGATAGATGGTCAGTCACACCTATTTGGGCTCTTTAGGAATTCGTTCACACTCCGGGAACGATGGATTTGATGTTTCCATCCAATTCGCACTTTGGGAATTTGGAGTCCGTTCACACTCTGGGAACGATTCATTGGATGTTTATATTCCAATTCACACTCTGGGAAGTTGGAGTCCGTTCGAACTCCGGGAACGAGTTGCTGAATGTTTATACTCCAATTCACACTCTGGGAAGTTGGAGTCCGTTCGCACTCCGGGAACGAGTTGCTGAATGTTTATACTCCAATTCACACTCTGGGAAGTTGGAGTCCGTTCGCGCTCTGGGAACGAGTTATTGAATGTTAATACTCCAATTCACACTTTGGGAAGTTGGAGTCCGTTCGCGCTCTGGGAACGAGTTATTGAATGTTTATACTCCAATTCGCGCTCTGGGAAGTTGGAGCCCGTTCGCACTCTGGGAACGAGTTATTGAATTTTTATACTCCAATTCACGCTCTGTGAAGTTGGAGTCCGTTCGCGCTCTGGGAACGAGTTATTGAATGTTTATACTCCAATTCGCGCTCTGGGAAGTTGGAGTCCGTTCGCGCTTTGGGAACGAGTTATTGAATGTTTATACTCCAATTCACGCTCTGGGAAGTTGGAGTCCGTTCACGCTCTGGGAACGAGTTATTGAATGTTTATACTGCAATTCACGCTCTGGGAGGTTGGAGTCCGTTCGCACTCCGGGAACGAGTTGTTTGATGTTTATACTCCAATTCGCACTCTGGGAATTTGGAGTTAGTTGTAGGACTGTCGTGTGTTGGTCCAATTCAGCCTTTGATGTGATGGCTTGCCCCGAGCTGGGGTTTCACTTAGTGAGTGGCCGATCGTATCACAGTCACTCACTATTTGAATAAACTCCATTGTTTGATGGAATTTAGCTCTTCGTGTGTCGTGATTGTTGAACGTTGCATTCGGTGAATCACAGCTCTAGCTTGAAGAGATAGTAATTTATTGCTGAAATAAGAAAATATTGCAAAGTCAGTGCCTTATCACAAGTTCAAATTTCAGAATGTAAAGGAAATTGCGTAGTATTCATGGATTGAACAGAGCCTGTCATGTGTGACAGTGACGAGGATCTTCGTCGTTCCAGGCTCCTGAGAAAGTTGGTCCGCCACTGATGGCGTTTATCACCAATCTTCCGTGGGGACAAGTTGAGTCCTCATGTCTCGGCCGATTGGGTTCATTGTTTTGATTTGATGGGCCCGCTTCTCTGGGCTGTGGTGTCCGCAAAAACTGTTCCAGTTTCCTTTCTCTGATCTGTTTTTCAACGAGATCTTGTAAGCGACGACACTCGTCTGTATTGTGCTCGTAGCTTTCATGGAACCTGCAAAACTTTCCCGTCTGGATTTGTCTCTCTAACGACGGTCTTGGTGTAGGTTTTTGGTACTGAATTGTATTACAGGTTTGTAAGTAAAAGTCCTCTAGTGATGTAATCAGAGGGGTGTAACTGTCAAACATTGGATTCTTGCGCTGCGGGCCATGATTTTGATCTCGTTTTTTAGTTTGATTCACGCTCTCTCTTCGCCGAGCCTGTTTGTCTTTAACGTACAACCGAACTTTTCCGTAGCTCTCGCCGGACTGTTTGATTGCAACATTGCTTTGGATCCCTTCCGTGCTTGGTCCTGCGTTAGTTTGCTTCCTAGACTGTTTCGCATCTTCCCGTCTCAGGAATTAAGCCGCCTTGGCATGGAAACGGTCCAACGATGCATGTGGTTTTCCAGCTAACCAGTTGCCAAACTCAGAATCGGGGTCGATCCCCTTAGTCAACGCCATAAGGATATAGTTATCGTTTGGATTGCTGATCTCCGCACATGCAGTATGGAATCTCTCTAAATAATGTCTGAGCGTCTCTCCAGGAGCTTGAGTGACACTAGACAGAGTGTTGACATCTTTGGGCCTTGCGACGTGCATGCGGAATTGTTCAACGAATTTTATGGCCAACTGGTCGAACGAAGAGATGGATCGAGGTGGCAGTCGGGTGAACCACATGGTAGCTATGCCCCCCTAAAGATATGGGGAAACAACGACATTTTACTGCATCGTCAGCTCTGGCAGCGGTCATCGACCATTCATATTTCAGAATATGTTGGTTGGGGTCGGAGTTTCCTTCATACATGGGTAGAGTTGGCGTTCTGAATCGCCGCGGGGGTTCAGCAGTAAGGATATCGTCCGTAAAAGGAGTGTGACCTCGGAAAACTCCCCAATCGTCATTCGTGAATCCCTGGGTCTCACGGATCATCTGACGTATCATAGTTGAAAGATTCGGCATTTGCGCCGGAGTATGATTACGTTCCATACTTTGGGTTTGAACCGGATGTCGTCGACGGTCCAAGTCTTGCCTTCTTGGCTCATAGTCCTCTGGGATGTATGGTTCAGGAGTACGTCCGCTATGACGACGGTCCAGGTCCGGCTGATCTTGGACGTCGACCCCTGGTTCAGCCGCAACGTTAGTGGTGCGGTATTCTGCGGTGTGGCGAGGGACGGTACCTCCTCGGGAGGAGGGTCCGGTTTGGAAACTGGCTAATGGACCAACTCTCAGTTGTTCGATGGTCAGTGTCGGTTGATCTCCAGCGGCTGGCATGTGACTCCCATCTAGCCGGGGTCGTGGAGATCGATTATGATAATCAGAAGAGGAAGAGCTTTCGTTGGATGAGTGAGAAGTATGGTCCCTCTTGGATCTCTTTCGCTTCTGACGATCCAGTTGGTCGATCAGCTCGGCGTTAGCGCGTAGCTGTTCTGTTAATTGTTGCCGACTCTGGGTCGGCTCTTGGAGTGGCAACTGTAACTCTTGTCGGGTAACCGGACCCGACTGTTCCGAGTTTCCAGTAGCATCTTGATTAGATGGAGGTAGTGGAGCAGGATCCTGTCTATCCTGTCCTTCTAGATTGATAGCGTTAGAGGTGGTTCTTGTACTAACCATTTTGAAAGTTAGATTCCTTTCCTAGACTTTATGCAAATCTGAATAGGAGGGAAGGAACTTGGATTTGATGATCTGGATCTCTCTCTTAGATTTGTTCAATCCGATATCGATGATAGATCCAAAGAGTAGGAGAAAATCTGGGTTCTCAGTGAAAGCACCAAAGTGTTTGCACCAAAATTGGTCACAACACTCTTCGGGAGTCGTTGAAGAGATAATAATGAAGAATGTAAATTCAAAGCAAGTATTATCTAACAAAAACTCCAATCAACAGTAAAGTAAATGCGTAGACAAGCGATTTATAGTGGTTCGGCGTGTTGCCTACGTCCACTGTGAAGTTTTTTGCAGCTTTATTGATTCTCTTTCAATGATTACAAGTTGTTACAGCAATCAATAACAAGTTACAACTGGAAATTCGAAATCTACAGCAAAGTTACGATGTAGGATGATGGAGATCTCGATCCAGCAGAGTCTGGGCGCTTGAGAGTCCAAAGATCCCTTTTCAGTTGGCTCTGGGGATCTATTTATAGGCGTAGGATGCTGATACTTCGCTGAAAATTTGGGAGACCACTTCTGGCATGTGAGGTAGCCCACGCACCCGGTCTCAGGAAATTTGGGCCCACTTTGGCATCGATTCGAACTCCATTCGAATCGATCATAAAATCATCCAATCGAGGTGAAATTTGGTGTGGACATTCTTCAACATGTATGCAAGCTTCTGTGAAAATTTCATGGCATTTGGATCAGTAGATTGAGAGACATGATGGATACGAAATGGGATTCCTTGTGTGGCTGTTTGGTTCGAAACCATCTATAACGTTTTCGATTTTTCATTTCAATTTATCTTCAAAAAGATAAATTGTTAAGATATTCACTTTATATTGGAAAACATTTCCATACTTACTTATTCATAAGTAATTCACAAATTTTATTTATTTTCAACACTTAGAAAATATTCAATATACTTCAATCGAAATTAAGTATATATTTCATTCTTTAAGGAAATCATTCTCTTAAACATATTTATTTGGGCCAAAACGAATGTTGCGTAAAACATCGTTACGACAACCCAAAATCACTAGTATAGGGATTCGAAATTAAAATAGATATATAAATCCCAATACTATACAAAACATTTCCTTTCGGAAATCATTTACTATAACAACAGTGTTATAGTCCACTATTTCCTCTTATTTCTCGAAAACGTCTATTTCAACAATAAATGTTGAAATCTATGGTTTCGAATCTCAACACATTTTAAAACATCGTTAGGTCGTTTTAATTCTGTTTAAAATATCAAATCTAAACATTTTCTTTAACATAATATTCACCATTCAAAAACGTGAATATACTACCTTAACAGATTTCATCCTTTTATTCATTTTATTTTAAAGGATTATTCACAGTCAAAAACGTGAATATAACTTCATAAATAAGTTATAAAAATTTACTTATCAAAATAAGTCGTTTGCGAATTTATAAAACAATGTTTATAAATTCCCTTTCTATTTATTTTATAACAACTCCTTTTATAAATTCCTTTATTAACCTATTCCAGTTTATAACTCAATTATAAAACAAAAGTTCACATTATAAGTTAAATGCTTATAAAACGATTATTTTACAAAATCGTTTCTTTGAACTTCATAATTATAAATCTTATAACTTATAAGATTCAATTATTCATCCAAATATATTCTTTAATAATTTTCACAAAATTTATAAATCTTACTATTTATAAATTTCATTTATAACTTCACCATTTATAATTTTATAAATTCCATTCATTTACAAAATTCATTTTCACTCCATTCAAACACTAATAAAAACTCGTTTTATAATGTCAATATTTCAATTCATAAATATCCATTTATAAATCTCTTAATATAAATCAATTTATATTATTCTTTAAAACGTCTTTAATCTCCTTTATTATTTCACCATTTTGATTCATAAA
Source organism: Allium cepa (assembly GCA_030765085.1). Taxonomy (NCBI): domain Eukaryota; kingdom Viridiplantae; phylum Streptophyta; class Magnoliopsida; order Asparagales; family Amaryllidaceae; genus Allium; species Allium cepa. Next base: position 821,431,287 of record CM060935.1, on the reverse strand, counting down.
ATAATTAAATTTTATAAATCCTATATTTAAACTTTTCACAATAAACTCTAAAATCCCGATTAAACTATTTTATAAAATCATTAACCCTTATTTCTCAAAAATCAGCTTTTAACTATATTTCACAAAAACCATAATTTTATAACTTTGAAAATTATAACGTTTATTTATTTAACATGGATCGATTCCAAAAATATAGTATATTTTCAAAAATCACTTTTAAAAATCATTTTAAAATTCCAAAATTTGGTCTAGTGATGCTACATACCAAATAGTCAATCACGACTACAACGATATCATATATCGATATGATAAACCATCAAATATCAAAATATTTGAAATCAAATAAATACTGTTGAGGAATCCAGTTGGATCCCTCCAACCTGTTTCCTGCATTCACAAACATTAGCACAATACCAATTTCGCTCCAGTACGAAATTATCGCGGTATATGGGATTTTAAATATTATCCGCTTAATAGACGGCGCAATAGGGTCTCACCCGCTAAACAAAAAATGCAGGAAATCAATAACTCCAATATATACATATGCCAATATATATATATTGCTATTATATATAATACCAATTTCACTGTTTATGAAATATTCGCGGTATATGTTTTTAATAAATAACATCCGCTTACTAACGGCGTATAATGTCTATTTTAACAATCAATAGATAACAATCATCATTCAAACATGCATTCAAATATTTTAAATCTAACTATTTAAAATAAAATCGAAACTGATTCGATTGAGTGAGAAGTTCTCACCTTGATTTCAATTTCGTTTTAGCGATTTATTTCGAATAAAATTAAACGGACGTTTAATTTTTACCCAAAATTCTCACTAACTCCAAACGACTCCAATCCAATTTCATCGCGTAGTGCTCGTCCATACGATTCCAACGCAACTGGTTTCGCGCGTTTTCGACCTCGTATGAAAAAGTTATGTATTTTTGAAGTTACACGAGTTTATACTTAATAAAATTACAACATAAATTAAAATTATAAACCTACGTCAATTATAGGCCGTAGGATCCATCTCTTCAGATCCGTGCGTGCTCCTTCTTCTCCCCCCCTCCCCCCCATTCACGTGAACTCCAGTATATGCCGAACCCATCTTTACAAATTAGGGTTTGATTTTGATCCTCCAACGCTCGACTAGAACTCGATCAGGAAGTTGCATTGCGAAGCCCTCACCCACGTCCTTGCTCGGCCTCAAGCCTGTTCAACTCGGTCCCCCCCCTACATAGAAATGCGTGCACGAACCGGCCACGGTCGGCCCCTCCTAGACGCCACCACGTCGCTCCATATTTGATCATGACCGTTGATCTCGTAGCTCTCATCGCCCTCTTCAATACTCTAGTTGAAAGTTTAGCCTAATAGTCGACGGATTTGGAGTAATCGAGGGGGAAAGGATACTAATTTCTGGCCTTCGGTTGTATAAGTGGCGGCTGTGCATTGCAACTAGGGTTTAGATATTTTTTTTATTTTATTTGTGAATGGTGGGCTATTTATAAGGAACCGACGAAACACTATTCATCCCGGAAATTCCGAACTCCGATTTACGCGCCGTAACCAGCGTTTCTAGGGTTTATCCCGCGTTCCGGACACAATGGAACAGGTTTCGAAAGCTAATTCGGACATTTGTGCGAGTTATGGCAATAAACGCTCAATTTGAATTAAACCGATTTAAATCGATTTCTAGGCGTTTTAATTCGTACCGGACAAACGGTAAATCCAATTGACATGAAATTTGAAACCTTACAATAATATCACATTACGGATCCGATGAAACTGGTTTCGTCGAAATCCGAGACTTTTTGAAAAATGGCTATTTTAACTCGCCAAATTAAAATTAAAAATAAATCGATGCGTTTCGAGCTGCCACGATTAAACGATAACTCCGATTGACACGAAATTTGAAATCCGATAATAACTAACTATTACGGATCCAATGGAACTGGTTTCGTTCAATTCTGAGACTGTTCAAAAATTGACTATTTTCACTAGTCGATTTTAATATTAAAATATTCAATTTTCACAAATTAACTTTTAATTCGATTTTAAAAGTTCTAAAATATTATTCTAACTCCAATATGATAAAATAAATTTTACCAATCATTTTCAATCATATTTAACTCAATTTTCAATTATTTCCATAGTTTCACATATTAAATTATCGATTTAATTATCCAATTAAATCCAATAATTCAAAATAAAATTTATTCGACTTATAAATTCCACTTATAATTATTTAAAATTAATTAAATATTCAAATTTTAATTTCTAAAATTCCTGGGTCGTTACACCATCCCTTTGAATCGATGGTTTCGAATCGATGGTGGCACGCGCCTTCGTGTTGACGTGGAGCGCAAACCTCGAATCGACCCGATCTTCACTCTGAGTTGACTGCTTCGACTCCATGTATCTCGGCGCATTCGAACCGATGGATGACACGTCATCATGGATAGTTGACTTGGTGGATTCGAACGAAGCTCCATTGATGGGTTCGAACAAGGCTTCATTGATGGGTTCGAACGAGGCTTCATTGATGGGTTCGAACAAGGCTTCATTGATGGGTTCGAATGAGGCTTCATTGATGGGTTCGAACAAGGCTTCATTGATGGAGTCGAACGACCGATGCTTGATGGATACGTACTTGCGTTTCTCTGATGGATACGAACTTTGTAACTTCTCCATGGATACGAGGTCCATCGATACGAACTCGATGGATTCGAAGTTGAGGGAGTCGAATTCGAGGCACTTCGATGGATTCGAAGTTAGTCGATACGAAGGTGATCGGTTCGAACGGTGTTTGGTGATGGATTCGAAACCTAGGCTTTTCCCTTCAAATTGAATCGATCATAACTCGAGCGTATGAACTCGGATTGACTTGAAATTTGAGATGCGGACTTCTATGATCTTTCTTGTCGTGTCCTATCAATTGTAGCTCAATTTGGACTCGGACAAAATTCACCGTTATCCATAATGAAACGAAGTATGACCAACCTCTGAGACGAACTGTCCTTTGTTTTTGATCGATCTTTTGGTATCACGGCTTTGCCAAAAAGCGGGATAACATTTGCCCCCCAAAGTATGTCTTATGGAAACATAACGTGCTTTAAATAGCTGCATTTCTTTCTGAACAATCTTGTTCTCTTTTGTTGAGACTCGTACTCTGTATTGCTGTATCCTTGCGTTGATATGATTGATTGTTGTATAATAGTGTTTCGCCGTTGGTTGTTGTATTCGTAACAAGATGAGTATTCGATCCCTGTAAATGTTTAAAATCGAATGTTAGTCCGACATATATGCACATATGTTAGTTTGACCCTTGTTAACGTCGTGCGTCCACGAGTCGTTGTCAGTTTTGTTGGCTATTGAATTTCGTATCGATTCTCTCCTGAACCGATTTGAAAATTTCAGTTGAGACAACGCTTGATGGTTGTTTTGAAAAGTCCCTTCGTATCGATCCTCTCCTGAACCGATATAGAAGGTTGAAGGAATCGAATTTGTGTTGCACGGACGTAATATTTCGAATCGATGGGTATGAGCATCGATGGATTCGAGATCAACATTCGCATTGATGAAGTATGATTATGCTATGACGGGTACGGAATCGACATTCGTATCGATGGCATGGATTGGTACGAATCACCCATTCGCACCGATGGGAAAGGATAGATACGAAATCGTTGTTCGTATCGATAGGAAATGATGGATACGAAATCTTCGTTCGTATTAGTAGGTTGTGGATGGAGTTGTGAATTTGTTGACGTGAACAGGGGCTTCGAATCGATGTGCTCACTGTGCGCTTCGCATCGATGGCGCTCAATGTCCTCTGTACAGCGTTAGTTGTATACTTCGTATCGATGAGGTGTGAGGGTAACTTCGCATCGATAAGGCCTCAGGCAAATGGATTCGAACGGAGCTTTCGAACCGATGGTGTTTTGACTAGTTACGACCGGTCAAGTTTTACTGGGAGGCGAATCGTCTCGATTCTTCTATGGCCTCATATAAATACTTCTCACTTGGCCACCTTTTCACTTTTTACTTTTACTGTTTGTCACTTATTCTCTGTGCCCTTGCATCGACTCGAAGCTTCCGAGAGCAGTTTGTCACGTCTTCGAATCGATCCAGTTTTTTTATTCTCCTAAGCGAAACATTAAAATCAGGTAATTTAATGAGTAATATCGTGCTCAGAACGATGAAACTCGAAGATCTTAATCCATCCTCCTTGCTTTCACGGTCGGTATTGATAACTTTAAGATCTGGACAAACGGGAGCAAGTTTGGGGATGGATGCGTGGCCATGGAGTCGAGGCCCTATTTTGGAGAAGAAGGAGTTGTGGTGCTTTCGAATCGAAGGAAATCATGCGACTTCGTATCGATACGAATATGGGAACAGCGATCGATGCGGGGCCGGTGTCCTCGAATCGATGCGGCATGGCGTGCCCTGGATCGATACGAAACTCATCGTTTCGAACTGATCGATACGAAATGTATCGAGTCGAATGCGATCGATACGAAGTGTATCGATTCGAAATTTATCGATACGAAGCGTATCGATTCGAACATGGTTGATGATTTTTCTTCGAATCGATACGAATTTGAACTGCAGTGATCGATTCCAAGTCGAAATTAAATGAACTTTAGAGAATTTTTGCACATAAAAATACTTGACTCCAACGAGCTTCTGCTTTGCATGATTGAACTTGACCGTAGAACTGCATATTGGACTACCTTTCGAAGCTCGCCGATGGAACTGTAACTTAACAAAAATGTGATGAACTTCCACTTGGGTCGATTGTTTGCAAGTGGGTGGCACGGTTGTGGCTGTCAGCGATGACGGTAATTCCCGGGTTGATTTTCAGAGTTTTGTCGTTCATACATTATAGTTTATTTCATAGAATTTATTCAAGTGATGTACTGCACTGCACGACACATGCACTTTACACCGGGGAATGCACGGGCTTTTTAGCATCTAATGATGACTTCTCATGAGTTAGCTAGTTATGGAAACTTCAAGTTTGCAACCGCAAGAAACTCAGAGTTCAGTCCCTCCCGTGCTTGAAGTACCGGAGATTGAGATTGAAGTTATTGGTCCTGTTCCGGATGAGTTACCTGACGCATCCTTCATTAGTAACCCATCAGATTCTGTTCCGTCTAACATTTCGGAAGACATGCTAGGAAGAATATGCTTAAGGCATGGTTTGTCGCTGGATGACGTGCTACTGCCGGGGCCAAATGATAGACCGCGCAATCCACCGAGGGATATACCGCATTCAATCGCCACGCGTGTGCAGCTGGGACACTCCTTCCGTTTAACCAATATATAAGAGAAGTATTGTCGTTTCTGATGATCGTCCCCTCTCAACTGCACCCGAACGGATACGCGTCGGTCAATAGCTTGTTCATTGCATTTATGGAATATCCATCGACCGCCACTTCCGATCGAGATCAGATACTTGTTTAACTTCAAGAGTCGGGCCCATAGTCCATCTTTCACATTCTTGGAGGCTGTAAGAAATTGCCAAGTGATCACGGGGGCTTGGACAAGATTAAACTACTTCAGGAAGGAATGGTTTTATGTCAGATCCCCCCAGGGTTCGCTCGACGATGGCTATTTAGACGTAAGTATTGCTATTTTTTTGGGTAGTTGATGGAACTGATGTATTTGAAGTCGAACTCACATCTCTTTTCTTTTTTCAGCCGTAATTCAGCGACCTGAAGGTGAGCGTTTCAAAGAGATAGTTCGGGTATTTCAAGGAATACCAAGCGAAGAGAGGAATATTGAGTTGCTACTGACGGATAGTAATCTCAAAATCCTTGGGTTGATTGAGCGGAGGCAGAGTATAATGCTTGACGGTGTCTTAAGAACCGTCTCGAAAGAACGAGTCAAACGAAGAAAACCTAAGGTTGTCATAATTGAGGAGGCTGGCTCGGAGAGAACTAATACAGACGACGAGCCATTAGGTGAATCTGCGGATGTAGCTCAAGATACCGAAGAACAAAGAAAAGGCAAGGCAGCTGTTGTTAAGCCACTTAAAAAGGGAAGATGGAAATCGGTTGTCACGGCTCGATCCGCTCCCGGAGTTAGAATTTCGGAGATGTCTCCTCCGAGAACTGAAAATCTTTATGAAGGGCTCGCCGATATTCCAATTCCGAATGATGTGTCCTTGCAGCATGATGCCGGATTGGAAGAACTTTCAGAAACTTTAGTTTTGAGCGAGTCTTTTCCCACAGGTGTGGCAGACACATCCAGTTGGTCGGGGGGTTGCACATTCTTACATATTTCACAACACTGCATAACCTTTGACTGTAAACTACCTGTTTCGAAAGGTGATTAATCCTACTTTATTTTGCTCTGCAGATACTAAGTCTGGGCGAGTTTCAATGTTAGGGAGTCTCCGACATGCCCGCAAGTCTTCATATCATGAGTCACGCAGACGAGAGGAGGACAGAGATTACGACCAGGGACGCTCTGGGTATTCTGGTTAAGAAAGATATGATAAAGATAGAGGCTATAAGCGTCGATCTCGATCGCGTACTTCTCCTCCTCCCAGGGAACCCATACAGCCTCCTACTTATGTCTCTTGTCCCTCTGAATCTTCTCACTACAAGTCGGCTTCTCAATCTTCTAGGCATGAATCCCGCCACTCTAGAAGTGAAACAATAACTGCCGTTGTTACAGAACAGCCCCCCGTGGAAATTTTAGGGGAAGGAGCAATCAAGCTTGATCAGCTAAAGAAAGATTTTCCAAACATCTTCTTTGATAACTATATCTTTCCCCCACACTTAAAAAGGATCCCGGAGGAAGCCGAGAAGTTAGTACATGACTACGTGCACGACTTTTATGCCCAGTACAAAGCGTGGGCGAAAGCGGCTGAAAAAGCATCAGCGTTGGCCTTTGAGCGAGCGGCCGTCATCGAAAAACTCCAAACTGATCTAGCTCACCGGGATCGCATCGTACAAGTGTTAACCGATGAAGCCGAGTCATCTCGAAAGTCAGAAATGGATGCTACAAAGAAAGCGGATGAGGCCCAGGCGGCGATGGACAGGATGAAGCGTGAGCATTACGCTACGGTGGAGGACATGGGCCACCGAAACACCATCGTGACTGCCGAGCGGGACGCGGCCCTGAAGGAACTTAATGCACTCAAAGCCAAATTTGCCGAGATCACTAAAGATAGAGATGACGCGCACAACGCGGCCCAAGAAGCATGCGAACAAGCCGTAGTGCTTCGGACTGAGAGAGATGCGGCGGTGGCTAAAGTTCAGGCAGTTGAGGCTGAGGTCGAGGAGAAAGTTCAAAGGGTAGAGGCCAGGCTGGAGGCCGACATCGAAGATCTCCTCGTTACTTACAATGCCAATGTGCTGAGGCACAGAAATTTGGCATGGCTTCAGGATTATCCGGTACATCTCCGTAACGCTTGGGTCCGATTGGTTGAGGAGGAAGGAGAAACACATCCGGATGCGTCAGTCGACTAGTTCGAGCTTGAGAACCGGTAGCTGACCGAAGACGAAAAGAAGATCCTTCATGATGCCATAATTTCTCATGAGAAGGAGATGATTGGTGGCCAGCACCGGGAGATTGGGGAAGGATCGAGTGTCGAGCATCACGCCAGTATTCTTGAATTTACTGCTTCACCTTCGTTAGAGCTTGTATCTGTGGTTGAGTCACAATCCGTTCCGGCTTACGACCCAGAACAGCCGCGGCTATCTTCTATTCAGGAGCATACTTCTGAGGCCGCTCAGTCGTCCGCAAGCCAAATTGAGGAAGGTACACCGAACTTATCTCAAGTGTATTCCAAATAAGGAGTTTGTTTTGAAGCAGTTACTAATAACTTCGTCTTATCTTTGCTTAGTTTCTGAAGTTGCGCCGATTGCCGTGACTCGAGAATTAAGGGAAGGGGAGAAGGCCATCACCACCGAGACGACCGTCGTGACAGCAGTGTCAGCTGAGGCAACGTAGGGGAGCGCACTGTCTCTTGACGAGAAAATGGTGAGCGAGCTGCTCGGCAAGCAGGGTGGCTTCTCCACAGACTTGCCGTTCATCGTTAGTGACCTCCCGCCAACCTCTAGTCCTTTAGTGCATACTGCAGATGCCCCTAGTCAAGCCCAAACGATTCGTGATGAAGAAATCCTGGCCGAGATTAATGCAGAGTTAGAGGCTGTGGGGCAAGTTGGCAGTATCGGTGGCAGTACAGCGGCGCATAGCCCAGCACCTTTAAGGGTAATATCATCAGGTGGCACTATCCCATCTTCTGTCGCGGATCCATTCCCTCCTACTCCTCCGGTGGGAGGCCTTCATGTGGATTCAAGCTCTGATGAGGACGTTGACATCATGCCCCCCGCCGAAAAGTAGCCACCGGAGAGGAAGCACTCCAAGCGAAGGATCTCTGTTTCTAGCGAGTCCGAAGACGAACCGCTGATAAGGAGATTCAAAAAAAAGAAGTAGATGGGCCGTTTAAGCGGATTTTTTGGTAGATAGGAACTGGTGTTTGTTTATCGTTAGTAGGCCGTGTATAGACGCGGGTTCGGCCCCTGCTAGTAGGAATTCTTTTTTGGAAGAACTTATTTGCATATAAGTCCTTGTCTCTAGTTAGTTGAAATAAAATTCAATTTCTTTGTTTCAATTCTCATTTCATTTGTGCTTAAGTATTTGCATTGTTTAGCTTTTAGTCCGGTGTACTTGTGGTGTTTTTACCGTCAAGTAGAGTTTGTTTTATTTGCCATCTGAAAATCTTGGTCATATGTTGTTATCGATGAATAAGTTGAACTTCGGACATTGTATCACTTTGGTTAGTGATTAACACTTAGCTTTTTTGCCCCCTAGTCTCGGGGAACAACATTTGCACCTTGGTGGTTGATCGCACTTATTGCAAATCTTAAGCACATGTCCACGCTCTGGGGACTTAGGATAATTCGAGATCGATAATCCGGTTCGCACTCCGGGAATTTGAGAGTTATTAATGTTTGTAACACGGTTCGCGCTCCGGGAACCTGGAATTGATTATCTCTCTCAACAACAACAACGGAGGAGGAGGAAAAGAGAGAGATATCTCTCTCAACAACAACAAACGGAGGAGGAGGAAAAGGTGCTCCAATTCGCACTCTGGGAGTTTGGAGATAGCATGTATGTTTGGGTTCGCGCTCTGGGAACCGGTAATTTATGTTTGTACTCCATTCGCGCTCTGGGAAGTTGGAGTTGGCCGATAGATGGTCAGTCACACCTATTTGGGCTCTTTAGGAATTCGTTCACAGTCCGGGAACGATGGATTTGATGTTTCCACTCCAATTCGCACTCTGGGAATTTGGAGTCCGTTCACACTCTGGGAACGATTCATTGGATGTTTATATTCCAATTCACACTCTGGGAAGTTGGAGTCCGTTCGCACTCCAGGAACGAGTTGCTGAATGTTTATACTCCAATTCACACTCTGGGAAGTTGGAGTCCGTTCGCGCTCTGGGAACGAGCTGCTGAATGTTAATACTCCAATTCACACTCTGGGAAGTTGGAGTCCGTTCGCGCTCTGGAAACGAGTTATTGAATGTTTATACTCCAATTCGCGCTCTAGGAAGTTGGAGTCCGTTCGCGCTCTGGGAACGAGTTATTGAATGTTTATACTCCAATTCGCGCTCTGGGAAGTTGGAGTCCGTTCGCGCTCTGGGAACGAGTTATTGAATGTTTATACTCCAATTCACGCTCTGGGAAGTTGGAGTCCGTTCGCGCTCTGGGAACGAGCTATTGAATGTTTATACTCCAATTCACGCTCTGGGAAGTTGGAGTCCGTTCGCGCTCTAGGAACGAGTTATTGAATATTTATACTCCAATTCGCGCTCTGGGAAGTTGGAGTCCGTTCGCGCTCTGGGAACGAGTTATTGAATGTTTATACTCCAATTCACGCTCTGGGAAGTTGGAGTCCGTTCGCGCTCTGGGAACGAGTTATCGAATGTTTATACTTCAATTCACGCTCTGGGAGGTTGGAGTACGTTCGCACTCCGGGAACGAGTTGTTTGATGTTTATACTCCAATTCGCACTCTGGGAATTTGGAGTTAGTTGTAGGACTGTCGTGTGTTGGTCCAGTTCAGCCTTTGATGTGATGGCTTGCCCCCGAGCTGGGGTTTCACTTAGTGAGTGGCCGATCGTATCACAGTCACTCACTATTTGAATAAACTCCATTGTTTGATGGAATTTAGCTCTTCGTGTGTCGTGATTGTTGAACGTTGCATTCGGTGAATCACAGCTCTAGCTTGAAGAGATAGTAATTTATTGCTGAAATAAGAAAATATGGCAAAGTCAGTGCCTTATTACAAGTTCAAATTTCAGAATGTAAAGGAAATTGCATAGTATTCATGGATTGAACAGAGCCTGTCATGTGTGATAGTGACGAGTATCTTCGCCGTTCCAGGCTCCCGAGAAAGTTGGTCCGCCACTGATGGAGTTTATCACCAATCTTCCGTGGGGACAAGTTGAGTCCTCATGTCTCAACCGATTGGGTTCATCGTTTTGATTTGATGGGCCCGCTTCTCTGGGCTGCGGTGTCCGCACAAACTGTTCCAGCTTCCTTTCTCTGATCAGTTTTTCAACGAGATCTTGTAAGCGACGACACTCGTCCGTATTATGCCCGTAGCTTTCATGGAACCTGCAAAACTTTCCCGTCTGGATTTGTCTCTCTGACGACGGTCTTGGTGTAGGTTTTTGGTACTGAATTGTATTACAGGTTTGTAAGTAAAAGTCCTCTAGTGATGTATTCAGAGGGGTGTAACTGTCAAACATTGGATTCTTGCGCTGCGGGCCATGATTTTGATCTCGTTTTTTAGTTTGATTCACGCTCTCTCTTCGCCGAGCCTGTTTGTCTTTAACGTTCAACCGAACTTTTCTGGAGCTCTCGCCGGACTGTTTGATTGCAACATTGCTTTGGATCCCTTCCGTGCTTGGTCCTGCGTCAGTTTGCTTCGTAGACTGTTTCGCATCTTCCCGTCTCAGGAATTAAGCCGCCTTGGCATGGAAACGGTCCAACGATGCATGTGGTTTTCCAGCTAACCAGTTGCCAAACTCAGAATCGGGGTCGATCCCCTTAGTCAACGCCATAAGGATATAGTTATCGTTTGGATTGCTGATCTCCGCACATGCAGTATGGAATCTCTCTAAATAATGTCTGAGCGTCTCTCCAGGAGCTTGAGTGACACTAGACAGAGTGGTGACATCTTTGGGCCTTGCGACGTGCATGCGGAATTGTTCAACGAATTTTGTGGCCAACTGGTCGAACGAAGAGATGGATCGAGGTGGCAGTCGGGTGAACCACATGGTAGCGATGCCCCCCTAAGGATATGGGGAAACGGCTACATTTTACTGCATCGTCAGCTCTGGCAGCGGTCATCGACCATTCATATTTCAGAATATGTTGGTTGGGGTCGGAGTTTCCTTCATACATGGGTAGAGTTGGCATTCTGAATCGCCGCGGGGGTTCAGCAGTAAGGATATCGTCCGTAAAAGGAGTGTGACTTCGGGAAACTCCCCAATCGTCATTCGTGAATCCCTGGGTCTCACGGATCATCTGACGTATCATAGTTGAAAGATCCGGCATTTGCGCCGGAGTATGATTACGTTCCATACTTTGGGTTTGAACCGGATGTCGTCGACGGTCCAAGTCTTGCCTTCTTGGCTCATAGTCCTCTGGGACGTATGGTTCAGGAGTACGTCCGCTATGACGACGGTCCAGGTCCGGCTGATCTTGGACGTCGACCCCTGGTTCAGCCGCAACGTTAGTGGTGCGGTATTCTGCGGTGTGGCGAGGGACGGTACCTCCTCGGGAGGAGGGTCCGGTTTGGAAACTGGCTAATAAACCAACTCTCAGTTGTTCGATGGTAATGTCGGTTGATCTCCAGCGGCTGGCATGTGACTCCCATCTAGCCGGGGTCGTGGAGATCGATTATGATAATCAGAAGAGGAAGAGCTTTCGTTGGATGAGTGAGAAGCATGGTCCCTCTTGGATCTCTTTCGCTTCTGACGATCCAGTTGGTCGATCAGCTCGGCGTTAGCGCGTAGCTGTTCTGTTAATTGTTGTCGACTCTGGGTCAGCCCTTGGAGTAGCAACTGTAACTCTTGTCGGGTAACCGGACCCGACGGTTTCGAGTGTCCAGTAGCATCTTGATTAGATGGAGGTAGTGGAGCATGATCCTGTCTATCCTGTCCTTCTTGATTGATAGCGTTAGAGGTGGTTCTTATACTAACCATTTTGAAAGTTAGATTCCTTTCCTAGACTTTATGCAAATCTGAATAGAAGGGAAGGAACTTGGATTTGATGATCTGGATCTCTCTCTTAGATTTGTTCAATCCGATATCGATGATAGATCCAAAGAGTAGGAGAAAATCTGGGTTCTCAGTGAAAGCACCAAAGTGTTTGCACCAAAATTGGTCACAACACTCTTCGGGAGTCGTTGAAGAGATAATAATGAAGAATGTAAATTCAAAGCAAGTATTATCTAACAAAAACTCCAATCAACAGTAAAGTAAATGCGTAGACAAGCGATTTATAGTGGTTCGGCGTGTTGCCTACGTCCACTGTGAAGTTTTTTGCAGCTTTATTGATTCTCTTTCAATGATTACAAGTTGTTACAGCAATCAACAACAAGTTACAACTGGAAATTCGAAATCTACAGCAAAGTTACGATGTAGGATGATGGAGATCTCGATCCGGCAGAGTCTGGGCGCTTGAGAGTCCAAAGATCCCTTTTCTGTTGGCTCTGGGGATCTATCTATAGGTGTAGGATGCTGATACTTCGCTGAAAATTTGGGAGACCACTTCTGGCATGCGAGGTAGCCCACGCACCCGGTCTCAGGAAATTTGGGCCCACTTTGGCATCGATTCGAACTCCATTCGAATCGATCATAAAATCATCCAATCGAGGTGAAATTTGGTGTGGACATTCTTCAACATGTATGCAAGCTTCTGTGAAAATTTCGTGGCATTTGGATACGTAGATTGAGAGATATGATGGATACGAAATGGGATTCCTTGTGTGGCTGTTTGGTTCGAAACCATCCCTTCGAATCGATGGTTTCGAATCGATGGTGACACGCGCCTTCGTGTTGACGTGGAGCGCAAACCTCGAATCGACCCGATCTTCACTCTGAGTTGACTGCTTCGACTCCATGTATCTCGGCGCATCGAACCGATGGATGACACGTCATCATGGATAGTTGACTTGGTGGATTCGAACGAAGCTTCATTGATGGGTTCGAACGAGGCTTCATTGATGGGTTCGAAGAAGGCTTCATTGATGGGTTCGAACAAGGCTTCATTGATGGGTTCGAACGAGGCTTCATTGATGGAGTCGAATGACCGATGCTTGATGGATACGTACTTGCGTTTCTCTGATGGATACGAGCTTTGTAACTTCTCCATGGATACGAGGTCCATCGATACGAACTCGATGGATTCGAAGTTGAGGGAGTCGAATCCGAAGCACTTCGATGGATTCGAAATGAGTCGATACGAAGGTGATCGGTTCGAACGGTGTTTGGTGATGGATTCGAAACCTAGGCTTTTCCCTTCAAATTGAATCGATCATAACTCGAGCGTATGAACTCGGATTGACTTGAAATTTGAGATGCGGACTTCTATGATCTTTCTTGTCGTGTCCTATCAATTGTAGCTCAATCTGGACTCGGACAAAATTCAGCGTTATTCATAATGAAACGAAGTATGACCAACCTCTGAGACGAACTGTCCTTTGTTTTCGATCGATCTTTTGGTATCACGGCTTTGCTAAAAAGCCGGATAACATACTCCTTATGCTTTACGTAACCTCTCTTCCTCTTAGTTTATTTTAGCTTAGACTAAATTAAAGAAAGCTCTCGTTTTCTTTTCATAGTCACTTAGCCATTTTTATCTTATGTAATTTTTCTGTTTTCATGCAATGATAATTATTGTTTTCTTTTATTTTCTTGTTTATTTCCTTTCACGCTAGTAGTGTAGTTTATTTTCTATGCAAGTAGATTAGTTTTATTTCTTATTAGTTAGCTCTCTATTTACTTTGCTCTCTTTTTTCTTTTCTTTTCTTTTTGTTCATGTTGCAAGCTACTTTGTTGATATGATAACAAAAATGAGAGGCTAAACCCCTTCAATTTAGAAGTAATGAAGCTCTCTAATATCCAGCTTCAACATTTTGATAACTATTGCTCTCGTTTTGTGCTTAATGACAATGCTTGAAGTGGTTTAACTTGTTGTTTTTAGTTTGAATTTGATAGCCTATGTTGTTGACACCAAATAGGCTATGCTTAAACAATCACTAAACAAAAATTACCTCTTCATTCACATATGATTTTGGTAATGAAGTGAATATTGAAATTAAAATTTGATGGTTTATATTTCTAACTAATAGCCATGCATAAAATAAATTTCATTTTCAACTTGTTTTAATTTTTCATGAAAATTAGTAAGTGGTTTAAAGGGTGTGTTAAAGTTTGATGGCTTATGTTGGGCTAATTAATAGTACAAATATGTCATACTTTTGATAAGCAAATCAATTAAATTCACTAATGATCAAAAAAGAGAGATCATAATTTCATTTTTGTTGAACTATGTGATATAGAGAGTGGATTTATTCTAAATTGTCTTTCTACTCTCATATTTTTATCACTTTCTTTTTGTCAGTTTTTTTTACATTTTTAGCTTAACATCATCAAATCTTTGGTTAATTTGGCAGGGAATAGTTTTAATTTTGATTTTCTATTCTTCGAATTATTTTCATTGATTTTAGTGTGTGTTTATTTTGTTTGTTTGCATAATTTTTTTTTTTTTGCGTTTGTGTGATTGTTGCTTGCATTTGTTTGTGTGTTTGTTTGCATTTGTTACTTTTCTATTTGGAATTTGCAATTTTCATATTAAAAAAGAAGAAAAAATGCATAAACAATTTTAAATAAAAATAGTTTATTGCATTTACAATTTTACTTTTACATTTCATTTTCTCCTTTTTTTACATTTAGAAAAAATATATTTCTGTGTATATAATAGTGTACTATGCACTATTGCACCTTACTGCCTCTTCTCAACTCCACTTCTAATTCCTATATCACTAGCCCATCGACTATCGCTCAACCACCACCTCTGTTCCACCCAAACAAACAGCTGTTGTGCCATAAACCACCCTAGTCCACCAACCATATATTTCAACTCCAGACATTTCAACTCCTGATAGGAAACATTACCATACTTTTTCATCTTCCCTTCATCACAATATTTCACTTCCTAACATCACAAATACCACCCACTACTGTCTTCATCATTGCATAGCAACCATAAGCACAACTGTCTTCATCACTGCACAGCAACCATGAGCACAACGACCTGTCTTGTTCAATACATCCGCTACCAATACTACCACCGGACAACCAACAACACTCCAGATCACCTACAATCCCCACAGTCAGCATCTCAAACCATCACTGCACTGACAGACTTCATGCAAACGTCACAGTAACTCACATCACTACATATGAAACTTCACGAACCCACTGCCTTGCTCCATCAACCTATGCAATCTCAAAAGATTCCACTTTCAAACTTCATCTTCACCATCAAAAACCATATACAACACCATATAAATTCCCATTCCTTTAACAGTGCCATCATTTGCCTTCAATGGCCATCTCTTCCACTTCCTACAACTCCATACCACATAACATACCTCTGTTCCTTTCCACTGCCCAAACATCATTCAATGACACTACATACACTTGCTATCAACTTGCCATTCACTTCACTCATAATCAGATAAACATGTGCCGTTCAATCCAGCAAGACTGCAATCACCTAAACAAATTGTTGAACCAAAAAATAGAAAAAAAGAAAAAGAAAACCGACCTGCTTCAACTCCTTCTACTAGTCGCCAACTCAAGCGCTTTCATCAAAAACTCGAACAATCTTCGATGACGAAAACGCCACATTGAAATCCATCCTAAGACTTCACTGAACTACTGCAATCACTCGAACTCCATCGCGACAGTCCCTAAACCTCTCCTCCCACTTCGAACACCGCAGCCATTAATCCCCTAAAAACCAACTTGTGAAAGTCGAATTTGGTTTTAAATTTGGATTCTAACTGAGGGATTTCAACAGTTGTTTTTGAACAAGGTCTGTTTTGATTTTGATCGAAGTTGATTGTATTCGGGGAATTTTAATTGAAGCACGCTTTGTCTTTGTTTAGAACGAAAAAAAATTGGGTTTGGGCCAGGTTTTTTACGCGTGAGTGATTTTCGTTTGTTTCAATTTGTATAGTTTAAGTTTGTTTAATCCAAAAACGAAAAAATGCATTCCCTTGTTTCTTGCTGTAAACTTTAAAAAAATATTCCAAAATAAGAAAAAAGGAGGTTTGTATGAAATAAAGAGAGTGTTCATAAAGTTTTTTTCTTGAATTTTGTTCCTTTGTTTTAAGTTTTCTTGTGCTGTATTCTTCTTTATTAAAAAAAAATGATTTGGCTTCAAATTTTTCTTAGTTTCTTTCTAAAAAAAAGCTGTATATGATTGCCAAAGCAAATTAGAAGGCTTGATTGCTTCGCTTAGTTTGACAAAAAAGTAACTGCTAGCTTGCTTATGAAATTTTTAATTGCTTTTAATCCCTATCTATTGTTTTTATTTGCCTTCCATTGTTGTTTGCTTGCATTTAAAAAAAATTCAAAAAAAAAATTTCATTCGTAGTTGCATTGTTAATACATATTTAATTTCTGCTTTGTATTTCATCTTAGAATTTTAAATAATAACGGTTAGAAATCAATAACGCTTAATTGTATATTGACAATTTGTTCTCTTTCGACACTTTAATTTCTTGGTGTCTAAGTTACGACAGAGCAGTATCCATTTATAAATATTACAGTGATTCGTAAATATTATAGTGGTTGTTTTTCTGAAGGTATTTAAACTTTTGGCTGCATTGCTACGGTAATTCGTGGTGCACCGATAAATCTTGTCTGTTACCTGGCTAAGAACTATCTTGTTGAATTAAGACAAAGTGTGATTATACAATTTTGGGTTGGCAGCTATTAAAATATATTTCTTTCTAGTCATTTACATCCATTTAGTTGCATTAGTTCTTGCATATTTAAAAAAAATCAAAATCAAAAACTAAAAAAATTGCGAATATTCCTTAACTCGGTTTTTTTTCTTCTGAAATTTTCAAAATAAAAAAATCCGATAAAAAATTAAGTTCTTTTTTATAAAATTAAAAATCCAAAATATTAAAAATCTTTTCAAAAAAGCAATTTTTTTTTTTTGGAAATCCAAAAACAAAACAAAATTCAAATTTTTTTTTGAAAAATAAATTCTCCTTTATAAAAAAGTCCAAAAAAAGCTTTTGAAAATGTCGGAATTCCCCTATTCGTAAGAATTTTACAATAGTTGTTAAAATTCATGTAATCCATATAATTCCAGTCTTCTTATGGATATTTTAACAACGACTATTGTATAAACAATTCAAATTTAGAACTCCAAAATTTTCAAAATGATTACCAACCCTCAACTCTTGAAAAATGCGTCGAATCGATTTCGTCGTCCCTTGAACTCACTACACAAAATAATCAAAGGATGAGTGAGTTGTGTAATTCATTTTTGTGCGATAACTCAAAACAAAGTTTTCAAAATAATCAAAATTTAAATTCACTTCAAAATTCAAATGATTTTGAGTATAACCCATGCCAATTCAATTTCGATCTTCAAACAGAATTTCAAAATCGAAACGAAAATGGAAACTACTTAATAATTTCGGCAATGGGAATAACCTCGACTACGACGCGTGAGAAATTTTTTGTTCTTGACAACTTCAAATCAAAAATTATCAAGCTAATAATTATAGTTTTGATTTTGTTGAACAAATGGATGAAATTTACGATGATCACACGAATTTGTTGTTTGAAACATATTTGAAACAACGTGAAAAACAAAATCCAATCCCAATGTGTGACGAGTCAAATAATAATCCATCTTTTACCATAATTGACAATTTTCAAATAACAACTTTTGAAATTTAAAATGACAATCTTAGTGAAGTTTTTGAAAAAATGGTAATTGAATTGGATTTCAATTCTTTTAAGGGTGAGAAACACGATTTAAGAGTCGATCTTCCTTTTCTCAATTTTGAAAATTTGAACACAACTTTGGATTTAGAACTTAACACATGCAATAAAGTTGTTGATAACTCAATAAAGGATGATGAGTTCAATGAACACAATTTCTTTGGACTTTTCGATAATGAGTTGTTGAATTCTAAAGGGGAAGATTTAAAACATCATTTTGATTTTGAAATCGATAATTTCGAAAAATTTGTCAATGATGAGTTTGAATTTCAGTTTGGTGAGGATAAACTTAAACTTATACCAATTTTTCTATCTACCCCAAAAATCATCGAAAATAAAACAACTCATACAGTTTTTAATAAAACGACATTCGTTTTTCAAATCGACATTCAATTCCGAAATCTTTTATGGTTTGGTTTTTCGTGCTTAAGTTGTGTCTCTCATGCTTGATGAGACAAACGAATTGGTCTTTGAAAGACTGGTTCATTTACTCTTTAACGGCATACTTTCTGATGTCTCATAAATATTAATCTTTTTCATGTAAATATAGGTTTTGTTTTTATTTTATTTTTCTCCTTTCACTTGGGAAGACTGTAAGGACATAGTCAAAATCAAGTATGGCGGGAGCTCATCTCTATTTTTAATTTTTCATGGTTTAGTTTTTGCATTTTCTTTCAAAAACTCAAAACAAAAAATTAAAAAAACTCCAAAAACAAATTTTCTTTTTTTATTTACTTTCAAAGAAACAGTAAGATAAACATATAGTTTTGGTTTATTAAATTGAAAATTTTGAAAATTTATTTATCTCAACCAAAATAAAAATGAAGTTTGATTACAAATAACTATAGTTTAACTAGTATATAGGAAGATTCATGGTAATAATTATGAAGTATATCCTAATTGAAAAATTTTGTGTAAAAAAGTAGTGAATTTAAAGTAAATTATATAACATTTTTTCGTCTTCTATGTTAAATGGTGCTAAGATGATTTTGCAAAACACTCTTTTTAAAAAAAACAAAAAAAATATATATTTGTACATATGTATATAATTTTTATTAACACCTAGAGCCATGTGTTCACACTCGTGTGTTCACTTGCCTTGCCCAGTACTCTTCTCTCGTAAGCCCGAAAGGCAGTGCATGATCGGTTTACCTGGCCTTAATTTATCTGAGCTAGGTGTCTGTATATAAAAAAATTCTTTTATTTATAACGCCTACAGTCGATAAGTGTTCACTCGCCATGCTCTATATTCCCCTCACATAAGTCCACAAGGCAGTACGTGGGTAATATATTCGGCATCGGTTTATCCGAGTTAGACATATGTAAATATTGTAAATATCAAAAAAAAAATCAAAAAAATAGAGAGAGTAAGCAAATGAAATCCAAGCACTATTTTAACTTGTTTGATTTGATTAATTATTGAAAAGAAATGAAAATACCACTTTGATAAACTTTGATAATCAACTAAGGATCCATTTCATAGCTACACTTGGTTATTAACCAAAACAACGAGTTAAACTATAGTTTATTTGTTATGATAACTTGATTTTTGTTGGATGTTTTGACGAGTAAATGAATTAAATTTTCACGACAATAACCAAAACCTATATTTAACTTATTTGTGTCATTTTAAAAGTAAATACTTCATTTGTAAACATTTTCAAAAACTTACATTCATCTCTTTGTAAATAAATTTTGCATTTTGTAAATGTTTTCATATCGCATTTGGATTTTGTGGGTAGTATCCGATGAAAACCCTCACGAGACAATACTCGTCCTACTGGGGACACCCAGAGGTTTAATGGCTTATTGCATATGCTCAATGCAATCGTGCTCCCTACGAAAACGGATTTATCTTAGTTTTTGTTTATTCGAGGACGAATAAAAAGATAAGTGCAGGGGTATTTGATGTGAATGTAAATGTGCATATTTTTACCACCATATTTAATCTATTTAAATTAAATAAATGTCATATTCGGTGTTTTAACATGTTTAAACCTAAATTCAAATTATTTTCAAATCATCACATATTCATCTTCATCCAATTGAAAAATGACCATTTTTGTGCATATATTAATTTGAGAAAATTTAATTGGAAATTTCTATATTATTTTGTAGTAATTTGGCTTCATATACAAGTGATTTCATATAGATATTTGCACGCATAAGAGTGAATACAAAGGAATAGAGATAGAGATAATTCATTTCATGGATCATGGAGGATCCCACCTGCCCACCTATCTTAATATACAAATTAGAGTCTAATGTACATGCTAATAGAGTTTAAAATTTCATGCACACTTAAATGATGACTATTTGTGTAACGATCCAGGATTTTTAGTAATTAAAATTCGAATATCTAATTAATTTTAAATATTAATAAGTGAATTTATAAGTCGAATAAATTTTATTTCGAATAATTGGATTTAATTGGATAATTAAATCGATAATTTAATATGTGAAATTATGGAAATAATTGAAAATTGAGTTAAATATGATTGAAAATGATTTGTAAAATTTTATTTTATCATATTGAAGTTAGAACAATATTTTAGAACTTTTAAAATCGAATTAAAAGTTAATTTGTGAAAATTAAATATTTTAATATTTAAATCGACTAGTGAAAATAGTCAATTTTTGAACAGTCTCAGAATTGAACGAGACCAGTTTCATTGGATCCGTAATAGTTAGTTATTACCGGATTTCAATTTTCGTAGTAATCGGAGTTATCGTTTGATCGTGTCAGCTCGAAACGCATCGAATTGTTTTTAATATTAATTTGGCGAGTTAAAATAGCCATTTTTCAAAAAGTCTCGGATTTCGACGAAACTAGTTTCATCGATCCGTAATGTGATATTATTGTAAGGTTTCAAATTTCGTGTCAATTGGATTTACCGTTTGTCCGGTACAAATTAAAACGCCTAAAAAATCGTTTAAATCGGTTTAATTTAAATTGAACGTTTATAGCCATAACTCGCACAGATATCCGAATTAGCTTCCGAAACCTGTTCCATTGTGTCCGGAACGCGGGATAAACCCTAGGAACGTCAGTTTCGGCGCGTAAATCGGAGTTCGGACTTCCCGGATGAATAGTGTTCAACGATTTCCTATAAATAGACCCTTACCCCTTCATAAATTAAAAAAAATAAAAATAAACTAAACCTAAACCCTAGCCGCCACCCCCTCAATCAAAGGCCAGAATTCACTTTCAATTCTCCTCAAATCTCCTTCAATCCAAGCATTAATTCAACAATCTTTCAACATGAAAGTTGGAGAGGGAAGTGAGAGCTACAATCTGAACGGTTGTGATGTAAAACGAAGCAACGTGGAGGGAGATATGGGGGGCCGTCGGCCTTGGCTTGCGCACGTATTTTCTCGTGCCATGGGGGGCCGAGCTTCATGAGGTTGAGGCCGTGCATAGAGGAGGTGAAGGGCTTCGAGATGGAGTATCTTGATCGTGTTCATGTCGCTCGAATCGGAAGTAAAATTAAAACCTAAATTTGAGCATGATGGGTTCTTTTGCACGGCTATTGTCTGTAGAAGGAGACGTGAGGGAGATGGAGGGAATGCACGGCTATGATGGGGAGGGGGGGGGGTGAGATCTCACGGCCTGGGTTAGTGTGGGTTTAAAATTATAAAAGTTATGTTGTAAATATTATAAATAAAATCGTGTAACTTCAAAAATTGATATCTTTTTCATACGAGGTCGAAAACGCGCGAAACCAGTTGCGTTGGAATCGTATGGACGAGCACTACGCGGTGGAATTGGATTGGAGTCGTTTGGAGTTAGTGAGAATTTTGGGTAAAATTAAACGTTATTCGAAATAAATCGCTAAAACGAAATTGAAATCAAGGTGAGAACTTCTCACTCAATCGAATCAGTTTCGATTTTATTTTAAATAGTTAGATTTAAAATATTTGAATGCATGTTTGAATGATGATTGTTATCTATTGATTGTTAAAATAGACATTATGCGCCGTTAGTAAGCGGATGTTATTTATTAAAAACATATACCGCGAATATTTCATAAACAGTGAAATTGGTATTATATATAATAGCAATATATATATATATATATATATTGGCATATGTATATATTGGAGTTATTGATTTCCCGCATTTGTATAGCGGATGAGACCCTATTGCGGCGTCTATTAAGCGGATAATATTTTAAATCCCATATCCCGCGATAATTCCGTACTGGAGCGGAATTGGTATTGTGCTAATGTTTGTGGATAAAGGAAAACAGGTTGGAGGGATCCAACTGGATTCCTCAATAGTATTTATTTGATTATGGATATTTTGATATTTGATTGATTATCATATCAATATATGATATCGTTGTAGTCGTGATTGACTATTTGGTGTGTAGCATCATTGGACCAAGTTTTGGAATTTTTAAAATGATTTTAAAGTGATTTTTTGAAAGTATACGTTTATAAAATATTTTTGGAATTGATCCATTTTAAATAAATAAACGATATAATTTTTAAAGTTATAAAAGTTATGATTTTGAGAAATACGGTTAAAGATTGATTTTTGAGAAATATGGGTTAATGTTTTTATAAAATAATTAAATTGGATTTTTGAAATTATTATAAAAAGTTTAAAAAATAGGATTTATAAAATTTGATTATTTTATAAATCAAGAGAATGGTGAAATTATAAAGGAGATTAAAGATGTTTTAAAAGAAGAATATAAATTGATTTATATTAAAAGATTTATAAATTGATAATTTATAAATGAAAATATTTGAATTATAAAACGAGTTTTTGTAAGTGTTAGAATGAATTGTGAATGAATTTCATTAATGAATGAAATTTATAAAATTATAAACGGTGAAGTTATAAATGGAATTTTATAAGCAGTAGGTTTATAAAATTTATAAAGTTATTGAAAGAATAGATTTGGATAAATAATTGAATCTTATAAGTTATAAGATTTATAATTATGAAGTTCAAAGGAACGATTTTGCAAACAAATAAATTATATGTATTTCACTTATGATATGAACTTTTGTTTTATAATTGAGTTATAAATTGAATAGGTTAATAAAGGAATTTATAAAGAAAGATGTTATAAGATAAATAGAAATGGAATTTATAAACGTTGTTTTATAAATTCGCAAACGACTTATTTTGATAAGTAAATTGTTGAAACCTATTAATGAAGTTATATTCACGTTTTTGACTGTGAATAATCCTTTGAAATAAAATGAATAAAAGGATGAAATTTGTTAACAAAGTATATTCACGTTTCTGAATAGTGAATAATATGTTAAAGAAAATGTTTAGATTTGATGTTTTAAATTGAATTAAAACGATCTAACGATGTTTCAAAATGTGTTGAGATTCGAAACCATAGATTTCAACATCTATTGTTGAAATAGACGTTTTCGAGATATAAAAGGAAATGGTGAACTATAACACTATTGTTATAGTAAATGATTTCCGAAAGGAAATGTTTTGTATAGTATTGGGATTTATATATCTATTTTAATTTCGAATCCCTACACAAGTGATTTTGGGTTGTCGTAACGATGTTTTACGTAACATTCGTTTTAGCCCAAATAAAAATGTTTAAGAGAATGATTTCCTTAAAGAATGAAATATGTACTTAATCTCCATTTAAGTATATTGAATATTTTCTAAGTGTTGAAAATAAATAAAATTTGTGAATTACTTATGAATAAGTAAGTATGGAAATGTTTTTCCAATATAAAGTGAATATTGAAAATGAATAATTAAAATCGTATATTCATAGATATTGTGAAATATAAATTCACTATGGAATTTATAAAAGAAAGTGGAATTCATTTAAAAATAAATATTGATTTATTTTTGAGGTATTGAAATTATATATCTAGTAAAGATATTTTTGGGAAAGAAATAATTTGAGAAAATTATTTGGAATCTGGTGATGTTGTGCATATCCATTGATAGTACAATAACCGACTATCAATATTTCCCTTTGAATGGGTATTTATTGTGATTTGCTTGAATTTGAATGCACACTTATTTTTAAATTATTGCGCTCGTTATTCGGATTACCCATTCCGAATAGTGATACGACGTAATGGATAGCATTGAAGATCGGTGTTGAAGACCCGGTATTTGCGAGAGCGATAGGATGACCTGTCGATTGACTCTGCACCGAGTTGCTCCGGTATTGAGTTCTCCATATGTGATGGGAAATCCGATCAGGATTGTGGATATCCGGATTGCAAGGACTTCTTTGTAAGTGCCTTCGGTTCTGTTCGAGCCCGGAACAGACTTGTATGGATGGTATGTCTGACATTACAAATTGAGATATAAAGCAGATTTCTTTCAAATATATTTCTGTTGGTGGCGGAGAATTTATTCTTTTAGCTTAACACCCTTCTCTGAGACGTACGAGCTCAGAGGTTATGTAGTTGATGGTTATCAGCGATATATTCCCAATTTGGTAATGTGACATGCTGAGTGTTACTGTGAAATGATCATTGTGTTGATTATTTGTGATAGGATCGTTTATTTGATCGTCTATCTTGGTGATCATTTCTATGATCATTTGTTGAACCAAAGCATGGCTTTTGTATAAAGTATGTTTTGTGGACGTGACTTCGTCGAGCCTCACACCTCGGGAATGGTCAAAACAGGAAAGATGCGGCAAGGTTATGAGGGGTAGCGCCCTTTAGGATATGTGCATTTCCTTCTGGAAAATCATGGTATCATGGTATGGAGCCAAGATACTTACTCATGTTGAAAATACTTTATGATTGTGTGAATTGATTGCGAGCGCTCGGTGAAAGGTCCCAAAGGACCGGGGGATGGCATATTCGGTCAGTTGTTACTCAGTTAGGGGTAACCCGGCCTTGTGTTGGTAGAGATCCGGTTTGGTTCTCGGGGATGTCCATCCAGAGGCATTCTCATGTGGCAATGGGAAGTTCCTTGGCCTGATCATTCGTTGGAAATCCAATTCCCAATACGAAACTTTGTACGGTATTAGTTGTAGAACCTGCCATTTACTTATGGTGGTCACCACTGTTTAGATGGTAGCTATAGTAGGCATAAGATAATGGTCGTATGTTGGCTAAGATTTATATTCTACTTTCGAAATATTTCCTACACTATGCACTAGTAATAATATCAAATGTTCTCTTAAATGCGTATCAAGCATCTTTGACTATCATAAGGAGAAATCTCCTCCGATTCTGCGTTTGCATTGTGTGTGTGTGCGGGAGGCCTTATGGTAGTCTCATTTTTTAAAAAGCATTGCGAATTGACTTTAAAAATATTCTTCTATTTTGATTTTAAAGATAAATAAACTGTTTTAAGTTCTCACACCAGTCACATGACTGACTCGGAGTTTATTGTTTTCCTTCCTAAACTCCGGGTGACCACCAATTTCCACACGGGCAGTCAAGAGTTAGGTTTATCAGGATATTCTGGATATTCAGGAGTTGCTGGAGGCAAGCTGGATGGCATGGCGTATTACTACTATATAGTATTCCTTTTTCCGCTGCATTGTTTGTTGTTGTTGTTGTACACTCTGATGATATGATGTAATGAAACGTGATGTAATGTAATAACTGATATAGTTCTTTGTTTAAAGATTATTCATTTATTATTATATGTTGTTCCGCTGCGAATTGTGAGATTCTGTTATTGTTCAGTTGTTTTCTTTCTGTTCTATTTTCTATTTTCTTTTCTCTCTATTTTCTATCTTCTCCTCTCTCTTTTTCTTTCTTTTCTTCTTCTTAAACCCTCAGTGTTCGGTTTTCTGGCATCCGACTGATAGGCATTCGATACAGTGGACGTATTGATGTCGATATTTGAGAGTCAAAGAATCGGGTCCTGACAATTTGATGCTAATGATTACTTGATCTCCACACTTCCTAAGAGGGTATTTTGGGCATTTCACAAAAAAAGGGATTAGGGTTTCATACATGCATAATATCTCTTATGCTTCATGTAACATCTCTTCCTCTTAGCTAGTTTTAGCTTAGATTAAAAATAAAAGAAAGTTTTCTTTCTCTTTTCATGGCCACTTTGCCATTTTAATCCTATGTAAATTTTCTTTTTTTTTATGCAATGATAATTATTGTTTTCTTTTATTTTCTTGTTTATTCCTTTCATGCTAGTAGTGTAGTTTATTTTCCATGCAAGTAGATTAGTTTTATTTCTTGTTAATTAGCTCTCTATTTACTTTTCTCTCCTTTTTTTCTTTTCGTTCATGTTGCATGCTACATTTGTTGATATGATAACAAAAACGAAAGGCTAAACACCTTCAATTTAGGGGTATTGAAGCTCTCTAATTATGTAGCTTCAACATTTTGAAAATTATTGCTCTTTTTTTGTGCTTAATGGCAATGCTTGAACTGGTTTAACTTGTTGTTTTTGGTTTGAATTTGATAGCCTATATTGTTGACATCAAATATGCCATGCTTAAAATATCACTAAACGCAAATTCCCTCTTCATCTACAAATGATTATGATGATGAAGTGAATGTTGAAATCAAATTTGATGCTCTATATTTCAAATTAACAGTTAATTGGCCATGCTTAAAATAGATTTCATTTTGAACTTTTTGTCATTTTTCATGAGAATTAGTAAGTGGTTTAAGGGTGTGTTAAAGTTTGATGTCTTATGTTGGTATAATTAATAGCACAAATATGTCATACTTATGATAAGCACATCAATTAAATTCACTAATGACCAAAAAAGAGAGATCATAATTTCATGTTTGTTAAACTATGTGATCTAGAGAGTGGATTTATCTCTAAATTGTCTTTCTACTCTCATATTTTTATCACCTTCTTTTTGTTAGTTTTCTTTCAGTTTTAGCTTAACATCATAAAATCTTTGGTTAATTTGATTGAATAGAGATTTAAAATCTAACAATTCCCTGCGGATCGACCCGTACTCGCCACGTACTAAATTTTATATGCCATGCGCTTACGGTTATTTTTATTATAAATTCGTTCGACGGTGTTCTAACTGATAGAATTTCCGTCGACGAACAATATTATACAGTTGAAAATGTGCTTATTACTTGGTTATATGGTGTTTTGATGAACAGAAAGGAATCGGAGGGTTTATGACTTCTAAATCCCAATGAAATCTTGTTGTCGGAAGGACTAAACATTAAGCTACCTATACCTTCTAACAATAAGGGAAATTGAAGTTGGAATACATTCTGGTCCCTTGGGAAGTTTTAGTGCCGCAATTTTAATTCCTTTCGGAGGGAATGAATAAGTAGGAAATATAATATTTAAATGGATCTCTGGTAATACTATTAATTTGATACTAAGGGAGTTTTAAACCTTACTAGAATAAATGATGATGAATGAATAAGTAGGAAATAACTTGAAAGTTTTAAATCAGGTTTAAGAAATGACCTTCTTGTTTTGGGGAAGGTCAAATTGTTTGAAAAGGACCCTTTTAATTGTACTTGGAACTTACATTTATAGGAAAATGAGGCTTAGAGAGGTTGACTTGAAAAGTCATCAGCAACCCTTCGAATTGGGGTGGAGGGCAAATGTTACTCAATAAATTCGCCTTTCGCTTAAGCTAGAGAATCTTAAACAAAATATGGTAGAGAAAGAATTCAGATCAGACCCATCGAATAGATCGAAGGGATGCAGCTAGCAAAATGAGATGACTCAAGGTCTTTTGAGAAAAAGAAGGTATTATCCTACAATGTCTAAGAAGCTCTTACCCTCGGAAAGAGGCATACAAGTGGAAACAAGGGTATATGACCCTACGACAACCTTTCCGAAAGCAAAATAAGCCTTTCGGGCTGGATAATACATCTACAGGATACCTTTTGTTGGTGTCGAAAGGTTTAGGTAAAAGCAACATCCATAAGCCAACAGAAGACAACCTTCCGGTTTCACGCAGGAAAAACGCAACTCTCGACAGTAATCGAGTAGAAATAGAAATCTTCCGACAAAGTCAAAGGGTTCATTAAAGCCAGAAATCCTCCGGTACCATCGAAAGGTTCATGCGCCGTACATATAATAGATCTTTTGGCAAGGGCAAAAAGTCCCTAAAAACAAATGAAGGAAAAGACCCTTCGGCATCATTTAGCAGTCCATGATGAGGCATAATAAATAAACCTTCTGTCAAGAATGGGAGGCCTACAACCGTGTAAAAGAAGCAATCTTCTGACAAGATCAAAAAGTTTGCAACTGCATATAAGATGCAACCTTCCGTTCCCAATGAAAGCATAAAGTCGGAGGTAGTGCCGACTGCATCAATAAATAAGACCCAATGGGTCCTGTTTTAGGCGAGATTTTTCCTCATTTCATTTTTGTAACTTCTAAAATCAAAGCTCTGTAACCCTAATTGGGTAGTGATTTGGGAAAATTTAATAAAAAGAGAAGTCCATTCAAGGATCAGGGAAGTCTTGAATTTTGTACGTTTTCTTCACAATATATATTCATCTTTGCTGGCTTAATCACAACTTTCAGGTACAATACCTTCGAAAGGTCCATATCAATAGAAATAATGATATTCTTTCTTGAGCGGTCTTAACCCTTCGGAGACCTCTAATTAGTAGCCTAAACCCTTCGGACCTAAAGGGAACTTATCAGAATTGTTATGCATAGAACCTTCCGGAGCGATAAATCCTGAGGGTCAAACCTTTCGCC
Organism: Allium cepa; assembly: GCA_030765085.1. NCBI lineage: Eukaryota > Viridiplantae > Streptophyta > Magnoliopsida > Asparagales > Amaryllidaceae > Allium > Allium cepa. Next base: position 821,402,572 of record CM060935.1, on the reverse strand, counting down.
AAGTATCATAACCTGTCGGATCCCATTAACCTTAGCATCAATTCGAATCCCAAACAGCTGCTTGTCCAACCTTTCGGCAAAGAACCAAGTTAACTCCCTAAGTAAGATAAACTATGGAAATCTGATCCCGACGAAGGAAAAAGCTTTCAGGAGGAGTCTTATAAATGTTTAAACAAATCAAATGCCCTTCTACGTAAATTCAACAAGACTGGAAAGACTTTCTCCTTCCAAACTTTGTATCTAAGCCTTTTTGACCCCATCAAAGGTCAGGTTTTGAGTGTAATCTCGAGTAGAAAGGTAGAGAAAGTTCTATATACCATTAACCTTTCTGCATAGCTTCAATTAATCCTATCACTTGGGATAGCACAAACTTACCAACTGAACATTTGTCAATCCCTTTAGAGACCTCATCTTCCACCTTTTCTCAATAACTTCTCCTAATTGGATTCATTAGAGTGTTGGCCATAAATCTGGTTAACATTTTCCATTAGTTAATTATCCTAAATGCGAATATTACGTGCAAGCGTAGATTTTAGCTTTTTATTTAATTATTACAAGCGTAGTAAATTACGTATTAATATTTACTTTTATCAAATATGTTCTAGTTATATATTTTAAGTAGAATATTGTTTTCCATGTTCAATTATTGGAATCATATCTAAAAAGATTATCCGCTATAATTTTTATAAATTAGTCCAAAACAAAAGATTCAAATTTAAAAGATTACATTATTTGAAATTACAGGATATAATCATTTCTTTTTATTACTGAAATAGACATTGTAAACTACAATAAATTCATATTTTATACATCTCTTTCCTTTTCTATTTGCATCTATTCCTTGTTAGATCAAACGCTGTATTTTTCTAAAAGGGAAAGAAGTCAAACTAATTTATAAATATTAAGAGGATCTAAATTCAAACAGTTTTAAACAAAAATAAGTTTACATTCCAATAAGATTAAGGTAATAATCCAAATTTATAACATTATTATACAACTTATTTCAAATCCGAAATAAATTTCATTCAAATGAATATCAATATTTATTATATTCAGATCATATTCAATTCATTGCCTACAACTCGTATATAATTATCCAATTAGGCATACAAATCAAATAAACACCAACGCTATAATTTTCATATTTTATCAATTTATAAAATTTCTCACTCACATTTTAAAAGCAATCCAAATCTCCAGATCTAAATTAGAACCTTTGATTCATCTCTAAATTATTTTTAATCGAAGGGATACGTATAAGATGGTATATACGTACATTAGAATTACAGATTTGAGAAGAGATTTGGGATAGGGAGAGAAACTAGAAACAACTATATAAATTACCTCAAATACGCATATGGTTGATTTTCCTCTCTTCTCCTTTTTATTAGATTTCTACTCTTCTCCGATTTGTACGAATATAGGTACAAATATCTTATCTTTATAATTTAGAAACAAAGTGGAGAAGAAAAATAGCAGAGCTCTATTACTGCCTCCATAAAAGTATGAGAAGAGAAGGGAGGACTAGATTTGAATTAATAGGTACTAGAATCAATCAGAACAGTATGATTTAAAATATTAAATCTGGGGCATTGTGGTTTAGGCTAACCCTAGCCGTCTGGAGGCGACTGGTCGACTGCCCATTTGGCACCGGTCGACCGCTGAGAATCGACTGACCCCAATGCAGGTCGGCCTGTGGGTCCGGACAATTACTATAAAAAGGTAATTGTTTTAATTTAATTATTTTCTTTTCGATTCGTTTTTCGTCCGTAACTTCTTCATTTTGACTCCGATCGCAAGACTCCAAATATAAAAATTTCTCAGGATTTCGCCACGAACGAAATGGTGCAAGTTTCGTGGTCAAATTCCATCATTTACACAAATTTCATTTTTATAGCCTAATTAATTAACCAACTAACTAATTAAACAACTAACGCCAAAATTACGGGATGTTACATTCTTTCTCCCTTAAAAAGAACTTCGTCCCCGAAATTTCACCAATGACTAAGTCAAGGTTTTGACTCTTAATTATCCTAAACTACACAACCTATGAGTGTACAGCCAATTTTGCAACCAAACGTGTATAATTGCATATTGTATTACTGTATCACCACACAGAAAATATGTATATAGAATGATACTAAATCTGATCCTCCTGTATGAATGCATTTCTTTTGAAAATACTTTTCAAAAATATGATGCATACAACCTATATATACACTGGTAGTTTTATGTCTATGCAACTTTTTGAAAAATCATTTCAACAAAACCTCCATACTCCTATAAATAGAAGTGTGAAGCAGCTAATTTTGCATGCACTTTCTACCATTCAATAATCTAACGCATCGAAAGATCACTTCCTAAACTTTACTCCTATGTTGGAAAAAGGAATTTAGATGGAGAATCTAACAATCTTATCACACTATAATCTCCCTATTCCCGTAGTACCGTGAAAATTTCTTCGCTTTCCCTGATTTACTCAAAAATTTCCACCCATAAAAACGCATAAGGAGACTTATTTTCAAACTCTAAAATGGAAAAAAGTCTAAAAATAGAATTGCGCGTGTCGTCGACAAGGTATGGAAAAAGAAATTCCACGGCTAAAACTCATTTTCCTTATTATCGCTTGCATTTATCGCATAGTCGATCTTAATGCACGGCTGAATTCGCAAATTCTAATCATATTTGTCTTTCCTATTTCTAACATATGGCCTCTAAAATCAAAGTTTTCACAAAAGTCTTTCTCACTTTTCAAATTTGTACGTTATTTGGAAAATAAAATTCTAAAATATTTAGATGCACATTTTTCCTTAAAATAAAATTTTAAACAAAAACTCTAAAAATAATTTAAGAGCCAAAAATAACTAAAATAAAAAACTTTTTTTTCAAAAGGAACTTTTCAAATCAAGGGGAAATTTTCAAAATATTTTTCTTCTCATAATTTTTGATAAGTAAAGCCACAATTTCAGCGTATTCGGAAGTCGGTTATGCTAAACGCGTAAACCAAATTCCAAAATTCTATAACTAACATTTACCCGAAAATTTGACATTTTATTTAGAAATGTCAATACACCCATTATTCAAAAATTTAGCTTCTAAGGAACATGAGCAATGACGTTGATATTGAAACAACTTTATCATATCCTTCGCTAAAAATTTCAATTATTCTAAACTTTCAGTCTTATATTGCTTTTACTGTTAGTTAAGTGTCTTTATGAGATTCTCATATTTATGTTGTTTTTCCACTATGCATACACACACACACACACACACACACACACATATATATATATAGGAGCGGTTCGCATATCTAGAAATAATGACATATAAAATGAATAGAAATTCATAATATCATGCGTGCCTTTTAGAAGTGATAACTAATAGTTTTACAACCCATCAACTTAAAAGAAAAGAGCAAATATTGGATATAAAAAGATACAACAATCCTAAATAAAACACCACCTATGACCTATGGGAAGGTCTTGCCCCATGGCTAGAGCTCGAGCTATTGCCATGACCACGGAATGGTCGTAGCATTGGCGGCTATGCACCTAATCTCACATCCTTGGTGTTGCTGCTTCGTCCTAATCTTTAGGAGCTCTGCTTGAATCCTAATGGATAGCAACAAGCTCAAGACTCATGCATTCCTCAACACAATGCACTATCCCATGTTGTTGGTGCTACTACTTTGGTGCTAGTAAAATTAGTATGGCAGGTGTTAAAGAATACTCATCCTTTTAATGGTGGTCTGGTTGGGAGGGACCTTCCTCACTATTGGCTCTCCGCTTAAATTTACCTCGTAATGCCTAAACACTCGAGTGACCAAGTGGAAAAATGGAAAGTTAGTCCTTGGGGTACCAACTCCTTGAACGACCGTGTAGAGCATCAAAACACGGGCCCAATTCACGGCTATGCCGCCAATTATAGCATATGCAGCTCTCCATACCAAGATATAGATCTGATCAAGGCTTCCCGTCTTCGGAAGGATGTTGTGTTGAATAATGCACATAATGAGACGGGCAACTGATCGCAAATTTTTGATTCTCCAATCACCGATATTTTCAAAAAAGATCCGCTGTAGAATCTTGGGACCAGTCATCTTTATGTCATCCAAATCTACGGTCGCTGTAGATATCTCCAAAATCCCAATGAGATCATCGTCTGTCATCTCGATCTGAGCTCCCTTCACATCGGACTCAATGTAGTTGTTTCCGACATCTAATTTCTACACCATCTATGCATAAAAAAGACGGAGGCAACACGGATAACATCCCTGCTCATAAGTCTCGAAGCGAAGGATCAATGCAAGTCCTACCATGGCGAAAATCTCTTCAAGCGTAAGAGCGGCGAAATCTTCGAATTTCACCAGTCGTTTGTGGAGAAAATCAGAGTCCACTGTCCCGAAATAAGTGGTGATCTTCCGCTTGCTCCGGTCAAGCCAAGCAGTTTCTTACGGAGTGAGGCCCAGATGATGAAAGTAAGAGCTGTCAATGTGTGGCAGTGCCATGGGCTGAGAGGCAGTTGGAAAAAGAGAGAAAAGGGTTTAGATCCGCAGTGGTGGTGGGGCAAGATCAAACATGCAAGGATTTTGGCATCACTTGGTGGAGGAATGGAGGAGAGAGGCTTTGGTTAAGCGGAGGAAGAGGGAGGTAAAAATGGGTTTGGTTGGAAATGGAAAGGAGGAAGAGAGCGAGGGAGGTGCATTGGCTGATGGTTTCGGCGCGACTTATAGTCGTGTTCCAGATTTGGGTTCGGCTCGAATTCACCTAGCAGTCAACCGCTATTAGGTCAAGCGGCCGACCGCTTGAGGTCGACCGTTAGTCCACTTTGGGCAACCTGAATCTAGACCCGAAAAGGCCGATTAAATTAATTAATATTCTAATGACCGTTCCGCACACCATTTTCAGCTTTACCCATCCAGAAAAATTCTACTTTCATATGACGGTATCCACCTTACCATGTAGATCCTTCCTTGCAAGATTGCGATAGTCTCAACAAAACTGTTGCGGCCAACAACACTTTCAAAAATCCAAAAATATTCCAACTGCTATTTCCTGCATACATCACATGAAAATATTTCTTCCAATAGCTGGTGGGTACAACAACACTTCAAATTACATAACCCAATAAAGTTGATGTCATTCCTATTTTTTCATACCTTAAGGAGAGAAATATCAAAAATCTTCATGTTATAAACCAAAAAATAATGGATTATAGTTGTTTTTAAATAATAGAAACAATTTCAGACTAAAACTTCCTTAAAAGTCAAACTTATATATATATATATATATATATTTCAGTGTTTTCAAAAAGCTTTCTAAAACATAAATTTCTCAAATTGAAAAAGTATTTTCTTGCCAAAAATCAATATCAAACCTTTATTATTGATATATACATATAACCATTTAAGGATTTAAAGAATTAGTCTTTTATAACCGAAATTTATTAACCTAAACAACTTAGTGGTATACGTGTTTCTTTGAAAATTAAAATTTCAAAACTTTCCCAACAAAATTTTAAAAATAAATCTTTGGAAAATGAAATTCTTTGAAAACCCATTTTTCAAACTCTAAGGTATTTTCAAAACATACTTATAAAAATTCCCTCACATGTTTTAGACCAAGGAATTGAAACTAATAATTCAAATAAAAATATGATTTACCATCCATGAATTGAACAAAATGCACTTTAGCACAAACTTGCTTTCGGACAATTTCAACATACAGACTCAAATTTCCGACCCATTTGGAATAAATAGGTGTCTCCCACTAGAACCCAAATTCCAAAATCATAAGGTAGCTAGAATCTCAACCGTCAAGTCGAACACCTCCAGTCTCTAGGATTCAGCCATATGCCCAACTCATGCTTTTCACCAACAGCACTTTACGCATCGCCAACACTCTATGGGGTACTTCAGAGTCAACATGAAAATCTTAGCTATAAGATATTCCAACCCATAGTTGCTTTGCTCATTCCTTCAAAGTGGAACTACAACCACTGCTATAGTCGGAACTCTTAGAATCTAGCATAAAAATATAATATTATCAGATAGGAAAGTACATATACGTTCTCTTAATTTATTCTAATTCATCCGATTTACTAACCTAGAGTCTAATATCAAATGTGAGAATCCATACCTTAATGGGCCTAAATTTCGTCAAAAATCGAAAAACAAGTCCATCAAAGCATAGATCATTGAATTTGGTACCTAAAAATAAGCATAATCATTGTCAGAGATTGATAGAAATCTAAACTCACAGCGAAACAATAATAGGATAAGAATATCGCGACAAGGTCCGATGACTGAAAAAATATATAAACTGTCCATAACATAAATTTATACCGATTGGTTTCCATTTAATTGTTATGTCCATTGAGGTTAGCAATTCTAATCTAACCTTACATTGCACACATGATTACTTACTTACCCCTTTCCAAGGTACAAAATATTGATGAAGCCTTATCAACCACTCAATACTTCCAAACCCATTTGTCACTTAATACTTCTAAATATGAAGCGGGCTTCTATAATACTTTTAAAAAGAGAAATAGGCAGACTCTATCATTGAAGACCTTAATCAAGGTATACTACATTATTTAAGATTCATTCTCAAGGTGGTTTCCTAACAACTTTTTCAATAGTCAGTGGGTCCTAACTACAAGACCTCTAACCACTATTTAAGGCTTTCGATATTTAATGTCCAACTATTACCGCATCTACCGCCGATAATGTTGTAGCCATGTGATAAAAAATACCCAAGCCACTTAACACCTCCAAGTGGAAAAGGCATCTCGAGGAGGGAGGATGGGTAATCCCTTGGTCTCGCCACGCTATGCCCTGGCCAAAGTACCGAACTAGCCCTTAACCACGTCATGCGATGGCCCGGTTAAGGCGCTTCCTAGAGGGAGGTCGGTTAAGTCCTCGGGCCCTACTTTTGAATAAGCCAGCCAAGCACACCGAAACCCGGACGAAATGTTTGGCAGGCTAAGAAAAGTCCGTGCCTGAAATAGGCACCAACAGAAATCAACATAACTTAAAATAGCAACCACCAAAAAGGCCAGCAATGTCAAAGACCACAAACAGCCTAAAATAGGCTTTTCTTAAATAACCACTAAACCAAACAAAAGAGTCCCCGCTTGAAAAGGACAAAAGAAAATGACAAATGGACAAAGAAAACTCAGGCCGGAGAAAGCAAAAGCATGCATGGCATCCTTAAAGCCTTAAGATGGAACATTCAATAGACAGAATCAGATAGAATTCTCGAGCTTCTACCAGATGAGTATTATTGTCATCTATTATTAATTACCAAAAATGGTATTATGGTCTCCTATTATTAATTACAGAAATGAAATTATGGTCTTCTATTATTTATTTCCAAAAATGGAATTCAGGACTCTATCATTCAATATCTAAAATGATATTCTGGACTTCTACTATCAAATATCTGAAAAGGATATTCTGATCGTCTATTATTTGTTACCAGAAGTGGTTTTTTGGGTTTCCACTATCGACTTTGAATTAGATTGTTAGCCTTTTGTTTCTCATTATTAAGATGTACACTCCCGTTCTTTTAACACTTACCACCAGAGATGACATTCTGGTCATTTATAACTTGTTATCAAAAACGATATTCTGGCCTTCCATTATCAACGGTACCTTGGACTTCTATTACCAGAAATGAAACTCTGGAAGTGGCACTCTAATCTTCTATCACCTATTATCGAGAATGGTAGTTCGGTCTTTTATTGCTCACCGCTAGGCTATGTCCCTAACTCTTCATTATTAACTGTTAAATATGGTATTCTCAACTTTACCTGTACTTCGAGATGGGTTTTCTGGTCTTCTGATACTAAATACCAGGGTGAATTCTTGGTTTTCTACTAATTATCAAGTGCCGCATTGGGTATTCTGGACCTTTTGTCTAATTATTACATACGGTTTTCCTGACTTTTACTATTAGTTGCAGATTAGAGATCCCGATATCTTATCAGCAAATATGAATTTCTATCCTTATGACGACCATCATTGGAAACAATACAGTAGGGTTATATTGCTTATCATCAAAGAAAGGCATTTCAGCCTCTTAACTCTCCTTCGCCTATTATCAGAATACACCAAAAAGTGACTGCCAAATACCTCAATATTTTCTAATACCCGAATTCGGGTCCGGTGATATCTTGTAAAACTTCATTATTAATGATGTTAAGACTACTAGTTATTGAAAGCCCCAATCTGAGTGCACAATCTTTGGGTTCTTACTTATTTTAAGTAATTTGACCCGAGTCAAGGAATATTATCGGAAGAAGATTTCTGCCAAAAGAGCCTCCTAATGGAAACTTCCAACCTTTATTCTCAGATCCCCTAGATAATGAAAAATTAATTCAAAAACTACCTTATCAAGATCTTAGTCATATATGTCCTATCAAGGTCTTCATTGGGTAAATGTTAAATTTCAATAATTGTATACAACCTAACATTAACAATTCTCAGCAATGTCGAACAGTAAAGGTAGGATGACAAAGAATTTAGATTCTCTTAATCAAAAGAGGAGTCAAGGATTGGAATGAAAAGCTTGGAGACACATCAATCTCCAAGAGGCATATCAGAATCAAAGATAAACAAGGTGTACATAAAGATAAAGAAACAGGTAGCATGTACAACATTATAAGTATTACATTATGCTGCATAGCATTACCAAGGTATGGAAAACACATCTTATGTATAAATTGAGATACTCGTGACCTTATCAATCATACTAGGAAAACTCATGGATATTTTAGTACTGACACTTGAAACTGAGATACCAAATAGGGCTTTTGAAGATTTGCATTGAGCCCGACTGTCTTTAGATTTTATTTCCAAGCTATATATCTTCTCGTAAAGCTTAGTAATTTCAAGTCAAGACGTATACAAGTAATTCCACCAATGAAATGCTTTAAGCCTTCAATACTCTAGCCTCCCTCTTTCTTGAAGATTTAATTTCAAAATCTTAATTTCTGTAAAGAAATTTTGAATAGTGCAACATTTGAGCTTAGAAATTAAAGAAGTTTTTTTTTTAAAATTAACTTTATTTGAGTTCCATTCTTTACTTATCCAATCATTGTGAATTCCGAAGAAGAAGCTTTGGAAGAAAAAAACTAGTCTTATTTAAGTCTCCCATATCAACAAGCAAAATAAGTCCCTTTATTTCAACAATAAGAACACATATTAGAGTATGTTTATTGTCGAAACTTTTTGTTAATAATAAGATACAATAACCCCGTCTAAAATGGTAACTAGTGTGTATTTGCTAATTTCATCTCTCGAGTAGAAGGTATTATAGTGTAACTATTAACCAGTATCGAATAAACTATCCCAATTTCTTTAAAAGGAATCTCCCTCAACTTTCGAAGGAAGCCGGGAGAGAAGTGGGGGTGTTCCACATACAAAGAACCATTTACCATAGGGCAACCAATATTAGGTAATTTTGGAAGGAGGCCTTCATCTATATAGCATGTTAACTAGGTTGGCTTGTTAAGGAGACTGATTTAAGGAACAGATAGTTTGGGATAACATAGTACAGACAAGAGAAATATAATATACTTATTAAGAAATATATATTCATAGAATAAATACTTGACACCCATTTATAATCACTCCCGTAATTCATACGAAATGGACTTAGAAAGAAATTTGAGAATAAACTTATACTTATAATGCCTGAGCCATTTAAGTAAAAATTTTGACGAACAGTTTGATTCAAAGAAAATTATAACACGCACCAAGATTTAGGCCAAGCCCTAATTTACATGAAAATAGAAATACAAAAGTAAAACTCCTACCGAAATTTACACAGATACTAAAATTTTAGAACTGAATGTTAAAAGTGTACTTTACATAAAATAGATGTATCTATCAACTTGTCACCCAGCGGAGGGTTGAGTGTTTACCACTCTTTCTCAAAAAGCGCCGAGTCAGGGCCGTCGTTTGCAGAATTTCGACAAATAAAAATTAACCAACAATTTCTTTCAAATCAAAGGTGAAACGGTAATCATACAGTAAGGCAAAAACATTTAATGATAAATCTCCAGAAATACGAAAGAGAGTGTATAAGACTTCGTGCTAAAAATCTCTGCTAGAAATCCATTCGTCTTCCTTCACATTCCCTTCTAACTTTCATTACAAAAAAAGAGAAAAAGCTTCAATGGCCGCTTGCAATCCCCATCAAATTCATTCTGATTTCATCAATATGGAAGCACCACACTGTTGCTGCTGCTTTGCGTTAGGCTTACTAAACCCGCCGCATGGGGCGGAAGAGGTTAGTAGCACACAATCTAGCAATATGGATCACCTACAACCTAGTTTCCTTAATCCACACGTAAAGACAACATACTCCTTACTTTTCGATCTGGCTACAGACACATTCTGTATGGATTTGGCCGTTTGGGTCGTTTTTGGAGAAAACCCTGCGTTAATAACCTACTCTCCTTATCAACCCATATGGATTGAACCCGTCGCCACCAACCTCATCAATGTAGTTCTGAACCTTCCGCCTTTTTCAAACGGGCTGTAGGGAAAAGGGGGAAAGAAATCATCTTGCTGTATTTAGATGCCTTCGATGATCAACTCTACGATGCTAGTGTAAATTTGAATATGTACATATTAACATATCATTTTGAAAAGTGTAATATGAAGTAATATCTAAATATATGAATATTTAGATGTTTCAGTTGAATTTCTTGAGTTATATTTGATGTGCACGTAAATGTGCATATTTTTACCACTTTATTTAATCTATTTAAATTAAATAAATGATCATATTGGATGTTTTAACATGTTTAAAACAAAATTCAAATTATTTCCAAATCGTCACATATTCATCTTCATCCAAGGGTGAAATGGTCATTTTTATGCATATATTAATTTGAGAAAATCTGATTGGAAGTTTCTATATTATTTGTAGTAATTTGACTTCATAAACAAGTAGTTTCATGAAGATATATGCATGCAAAAGAGTGAATACAAAGGAATGAAGATGAAAATAATTCATTTCATGGATCATGAAGGACCCCATCAACCCACCTCTTAATATACAAATTAGAGACTAATGCACATGTTAATAAAATTTAAAGCTTCATGCATACTTAAATGATGATTATTTGATGCTAATGATTACTTGGCATCCATACTTCCTAAGAGGGAATTTTGGGCATTTTCCAAAAAAATGAATTAGGATTTCATACATTAATAAATACTCCTTATGCTTTATGTAACCTCTCTTCCTCTTAGTTTATTTTAGCTTAGACTAAATTAAAGAAAGCTCTCTTTTTCTTTTCATAGCCACTTAGCCATTTTTATCTTATGTAATTTTCTGTTTTCATGCAATGATAATTATTGTTTTCTTTTATTTTCTTGTTTATTTCCTTTCACGCTAGTAATGTAGTTTATTTTCTATGCAAGTAGATTAGTTTTATTTCTTGTTAGTTAGCTCTCTATTTACTTTGCTCTCTTTTTTCTTTTCTTTTTGTTCATGTTGCAAGCTACTTTGTTGATATGATAACAAAAATGAGAGGCTAAACCCCTTCAATTTAGGAGTAATGAAGCTCTCTAATATCCAGCTTCAACATTTTGATAACTATTGCTCTCGTTTTGTGCTTAATGACAATGCTTGAAGTGGTTTAACTTGTTATTTTTAGTTTGAATTTGATAGCCTATGTTGTTGACACCAAATATGCTATGCTTAAACAATCACTAAACAAAAATTACCTCTTCATTCACAAATGATTTTGGTAATGAAGTGAATATTGAAATTAAAATTTGATGGTTTATATTTCTAATTAATAGTTAATAGGTCATGCATAAAATAGATTTCATTTTCAACTTGTTGTCATTTTTCATGAAAATTAGTAAGTGGTTTAAAGGGTGTGTTAAAGTTTGATGGATTATGTTGGGCTAATTAATAGTACAAATATGTCATACTTTTGATAAGCAAATCAATTAAATTCACTAATGACCAAAAAAAAGAGATCATAATTTCATTTTTGTTGAACTATGTAATATAGAGAGTGGATTTATTCTAAATTGTCTTTCTACTCTCATATTTTTATCACTTTCTTTTTGTCAGTTTTTTTTACATTTTTAGCTTAACATCATCAAATCTTTGGTTAATTTGGTTGAATAGAGATTTAAAATCTAACAATTACCTACGGATCGACCCGTATTCACAACGTACTATCTTTTGTACGTCGTGTGCCACGGTTATTTTTATAATAAATTCGTTCGACGGTAATCTAACCAATAGAATTTTCGTCGACGAACAAGTTTTTGATGCCATTGCCAGTGAATAGTTTAATTTTGATTTTCTATTCTTCGAATTATTTTTATTGATTTTAGTGTGTGTTTATTTTGTTTGTTTGCATAATTTTTTTTTCTGCGTTTGTGTGATTGTTGCTTGCATTTGTTTGTGTGTTTGTTTGCATTTGTTACTTTTCTATTTGGAATTTGCAATTTTCATATTAAAAAAGAAGAAAAAATGCATAAACAATTTTAAATAAAAATAGTTTATTGCATTTACAATTTTACTTTTACATTTCATTTTCTCCTTTTTTTACATTTAGAAAAAATATATTTCTGTGTATATAATAGTGTACTATGCACTATTGCACCTTACTGCCTCTTCTCAACTCCACTTCTAATTCCTATATCACTAGCCCATCGACTATCGCTCAACCACCACCTCTGTTCCACCCAAACAAACAGCTGTTGTGCCATAAACCACCCTAGTCCACCAACCATATATTTCAACTCCAGACATTTCAACTCCTGATAGGAAACATTACCATACTTTTTCATCTTCCCTTCATCACAATATTTCACTTCCTAACATCACAAATACCACCCACTACTGTCTTCATCATTGCATAGCAACCATAAGCACAACTGTCTTCATCACTGCACAGCAACCATGAGCACAACGACCTGTCTTGTTCAATACATCCGCTACCAATACTACCACCGGACAACCAACAACACTCCAGATCACCTACAATCCCCACAGTCAGCATCTCAAACCATCACTGCACTGACAGACTTCATGCAAACGTCACAGTAACTCACATCACTACATATGAAACTTCACGAACCCACTGCCTTGCTCCATCAACCTATGCAATCTCAAAAGATTCCACTTTCAAACTTCATCTTCACCATCAAAAACCATATACAACACCATATAAATTCCCATTCCTTTAACAGTGCCATCATTTGCCTTCAATGGCCATCTCTTCCACTTCCTACAACTCCATACCACATAACATACCTCTGTTCCTTTCCACTGCCCAAACATCATTCAATGACACTACATACACTTGCTATCAACTTGCCATTCACTTCACTCATAATCAGATAAACATGTGCCGTTCAATCCAGCAAGACTGCAATCACCTAAACAAATTGTTGAACCAAAAAATAGAAAAAAAGAAAAAGAAAACCGACCTGCTTCAACTCCTTCTACTAGTCGCCAACTCAAGCGCTTTCATCAAAAACTCGAACAATCTTCGATGACGAAAACGCCACATTGAAATCCATCCTAAGACTTCACTGAACTACTGCAATCACTCGAACTCCATCGCGACAGTCCCTAAACCTCTCCTCCCACTTCGAACACCGCAGCCATTAATCCCCTAAAAACCAACTTGTGAAAGTCGAATTTGGTTTTAAATTTGGATTCTAACTGAGGGATTTCAACAGTTGTTTTTGAACAAGGTCTGTTTTGATTTTGATCGAAGTTGATTGTATTCGGGGAATTTTAATTGAAGCACGCTTTGTCTTTGTTTAGAACGAAAAAAAATTGGGTTTGGGCCAGGTTTTTTACGCGTGAGTGATTTTCGTTTGTTTCAATTTGTATAGTTTAAGTTTGTTTAATCCAAAAACGAAAAAATGCATTCCCTTGTTTCTTGCTGTAAACTTTAAAAAAATATTCCAAAATAAGAAAAAAGGAGGTTTGTATGAAATAAAGAGAGTGTTCATAAAGTTTTTTTCTTGAATTTTGTTCCTTTGTTTTAAGTTTTCTTGTGCTGTATTCTTCTTTATTAAAAAAAAAATGATTTGGCTTCAAATTTTTCTTAGTTTCTTTCTAAAAAAAAGCTGTATATGATTGCCAAAGCAAATTAGAAGGCTTGATTGCTTCGCTTAGTTTGACAAAAAAGTAACTGCTAGCTTGCTTATGAAATTTTTAATTGCTTTTAATCCCTATCTATTGTTTTTATTTGCCTTCCATTGTTGTTTGCTTGCATTTAAAAAAAATTCAAAAAAAAAATTTCATTCGTAGTTGCATTGTTAATACATATTTAATTTCTGCTTTGTATTTCATCTTAGAATTTTAAATAATAACGGTTAGAAATCAATAACGCTTAATTGTATATTGACAATTTGTTCTCTTTCGACACTTTAATTTCTTGGTGTCTAAGTTACGACAGAGTAGTATCCATTTATAAATATTACAGTGATTCGTAAATATTATAGTGGTTGTTTTTCTGAAGGTATTTAAACTTTTGGCTGCATTGCTACGGTAATTCGTGGTGCACCGATAAATCTTGTCTGTTACCTGGCTAAGAACTATCTTGTTGAATTAAGACAAAGTGTGATTATACAATTTTGGGTTGGCAGCTATTAAAATATATTTCTTTCTAGTCATTTACATCCATTTAGTTGCATTAGTTCTTGCATATTTAAAAAAAATCAAAATCAAAAACTAAAAAAATTGCGAATATTCCTTAACTCGGTTTTTTTTCTTTTGAAATTTTCAAAATAAAAAAATCCGATAAAAAATTAAGTTCTTTTTTATAAAATTAAAAATCCAAAATATTAAAAATCTTTTCAAAAAAGCAAATTTTTTTTTTTGGAAATCCAAAAACAAAACAAAATTCAAATTTTTTTTTGAAAAATAAATTCTCCTTTGTGAATACTTTTCCTTTATAAAAAAGTCCAAAAAAAGCTTTTGAAAATGTCGGAATTCCCCTATTCGTAAGAATTTTACAATAGTTGTTAAAATTCATGTAATCCATATAATTCCAGTCTTCTTATGGATATTTTAACAATGACTATTGTATAAACAATTCAAATTTAGAACTCCAAAATTTTCAAAATGATTACCAACCCTCAACTCTCGAAAAATGCGTCGAATCGATTTCGTCGTCCCTTGAACTCACTACACAAAATAATCAAAGGATGAGTGAGTTGTGTAATTCATTTTTGTGCGATAACTCAAAACAAAGTTTTCAAAATAATCAAAATTTAAATTCACTTCAAAATTCAAATGATTTTGAGTATAACCCATGCCAAATCAATTTCGATCTTCAAACAGAATTTCAAAATCGAAACGAAAATGGAAACTACTTAATAATTTCGGCAATGGGAATAACCTCGACTACGACGCGTGAGAAATTTTTTGTTCTTGACAACTTCAAATCAAAAATTATCAAGCTAATAATTATAGTTTTGATTTTGTTGAACAAATGGATGAAATTTACGATGATCACACGAATTTGTTGTTTGAAACATATTTGAAACAACGTGAAAAACAAAATCCAATCCCAATGTGTGACGAGTCAAATAATAATCCATCTTTTACCATAATTGACAATTTTCAAATAACAACTTTTGAAATTTAAAATGACAATCTTAGTGAAGTTTTTGAAAAAATGGTAATTGAATTGGATTTCAATTCTTTTAAGGGTGAGAAACACGATTTAAGAGTCGATCTTCCTTTTCTCAATTTTGAAAATTTGAACACAACTTTGGATTTAGAACTTAACACATGCAATAAAGTTGTTGATAATTCAATAAAGGATGATGAGTTCAATGAACACAATTTCTTTGGACTTTTCGATAATGGGTTGTTGAATTCTGAAGGGGAAGATTTAAAACATCATTTTGATTTTGAAATCGATAATTTCGAAAAATTTGTCAATGATGAGTTTGAATTTCAGTTTGGTGAGGATAAACTTAAACTTATACCAATTTTTCTATCTACCCCAAAAATCATTGAAAATAAAACAACTCATACAGTTTTTAATAAAACGACATTCGTTTTTCAAATCGACATTCAATTCCGAAATCTTTTATGGTTTGGTTTTTCGTGCTTAAGTTGTGTCTCTCATGCTTGATGAGACAAATGAATTGGTCTTTGAAAGACTGGTTCATTTACTCTTTAACGGCATACTTTCTGATGTCTCATAAATATTAATCTTTTTCATGTAAATATAGGTTTTGTTTTTATTTTATTTTTCTCCTTTCACTTGGGAAGACTGTAAGGACATAGTCAAAATCAAGTATGGCGGGAGCTCATCTCTATTTTTAATTTTTCATGGTTTAGTTTTTGCATTTTCTTTCAAAAACTCAAAACAAAAAATTAAAAAAACTCCAAAAACAAATTTTCTTTTTTTATTTACTTTCAAAGAAACAGTAAGATAAACATATAGTTTTGGTTTATTAAATTGAAAATTTTGAAAATTTATTTATCTCAACCAAAATAAAAATGAAGTTTGATTACAAATAACTATAGTTTAACTAGTATATAGGAAGATTCATGGTAATAATTATGAAGTATATCCTAATTGAAAAATTTTGTGTAAAAAAGTAGTGAATTTAAAGTAAATTATATAACATTTTTTCGTCTTCTATGTTAAATGGTGCTAAGATGATTTTGCAAAACACTCTTTTTAAAAAAAACAAAAAAAATATATATTTGTACATATGTATATAATTTTTATTAACACCTAGAGCCATGTGTTCACACTCGTGTGTTCACTTGCCTTGCCCAGTACTCTTCTCTCGTAAGCCCGAAAGGCAGTGCATGATCGGTTTACCTGGCCTTAATTTATCTGAGCTAGGTGTCTGTATATAAAAAAATTCTTTTATTTATAACGCCTACAGTCGATAAGTGTTCACTCGCCATGCTCTATATTCCTCTCACATAAGTCCACAAGGCAGTACGTGGGTAATATATTCGGCATCGGTTTATCCGAGTTAGACATATGTAAATATTGTAAATATCAAAAAAAAAATCAAAAAAATAGAGAGAGTAAGCAAATGAAATCCAAGCACTATTTTAACTTGTTTGATTTGATTAATTATTGAAAAGAAATGAAAATACCACTTTGATAAACTTTGATAATCAACTAAGGATCCATTTCATAGCTACACTTGGTTATTAACCAAAACAACGAGTTAAACTATAGTTTATTTGTTATGATAACTTGATTTTTGTTGGATGTTTTGACGAGTAAATGAATTAAATTTTCACGACAATAACCAAAACCTATATTTAACTTATTTGTGTCATTTTAAAAGTAAATACTTCATTTGTAAACATTTTCAAAAACTTACATTCATCTCTTTGTAAATAAATTTTGCATTTTGTAAATGTTTTCATATCGCATTTGGATTTTGTGGGTAGTATCCGATGAAAACCCTCACGAGACAATACTCGTCCTATTGGGGACACCCAGAGGTTTAATGGCTTATTGCATATGCTCAATGCAATCGTGCTCCCTACGAAAACGGATTTATCTTAGTTTTTGTTTATTCGAGGACGAATAAAAAGATAAGTGCAGGGGTATTTGATGTGAATGCAAATGTGCATATTTTTACCACCATATTTAATCTATTTAAATTAAATAAATGTCATATTCGGTGTTTTAACATGTTTAAACCTAAATTCAAATTATTTTCAAATCATCACATATTCATCTTCATCCAAGTGAAAAATGACCATTTTTGTGCATATATTAATTTGAGAAAATTTAATTGGAAATTTCTATATTATTTTGTAGTAATTTGGCTTCATATACAAGTGATTTCATATAGATATTTGCACGCATAAGAGTGAATACAAAGGAATAGAGATAGAGATAATTCATTTCATGGATCATGGAGGATCCCACCTGCCCACCTATCTTAATATACAAATTAGAGTCTAATGTACATGCTAATAGAGTTTAAAATTTCATGCACACTTAAATGATGACTATTTGTGTAACGATCCAGGATTTTTAGTAATTAAAATTCGAATATCTAATTAATTTTAAATATTAATAAGTGAATTTATAAGTCGAATAAATTTTATTTCGAATAATTGGATTTAATTGGATAATTAAATCGATAATTTAATATGTGAAATTATGGAAATAATTGAAAATTGAGTTAAATATGATTGAAAATGATTTGTAAAATTTTATTTTATCATATTGAAGTTAGAACAATATTTTAGAACTTTTAAAATCGAATTAAAAGTTAATTTGTGAAAATTAAATATTTTAATATTTAAATCGACTAGTGAAAATAGTCAATTTTTGAACAGTCTCAGAATTGAACGAGACCAGTTTCATTGGATCCGTAATAGTTATTTATTACCGGATTTCAATTTTCGTAGTAATCGGAGTTATCGTTTGATCGTGTCAGCTCGAAACGCATCGAATTGTTTTTAATATTAATTTGGCGAGTTAAAATAGCCATTTTTCAAAAAGTCTCGGATTTCGACGAAACTAGTTTCATCGGATCCGTAATGTGATATTATTGTAAGGTTTTAAATTTCGTGTCAATTGGATTTACTGTTTGTCCGGTACAAATTAAAACGCCTAAAAAATCGTTTAAATCGGTTTAATTTAAATTGAACGTTTATAGCCATAACTCGCACAGATATCCGAATTAGCTTCCGAAACCTGTTCCATTGTGTCCGGAACGCGGGATAAACCCTAGGAACGTCAGTTTCGGCGCGTAAATCGGAGTTCGGAATTCCCGAATGAATAGTGTTCAACGATTTCCTATAAATAGACCCTTACCCCTTCATAAATTAAAAAAAATAAAAATAAACTAAACCTAAACCCTAGCCGCCACCCCCTCAATCAAAGGCCAGAATTCACTTTCAATTCTCCTCAAATCTCCTCAAATCTCCTTCAATCCAAGCATTAATTAAACAATCTTTCAACATGAAAGTTGGAGAGGGAAGTGAGAGCTACAATCTGAACGGTTGTGATGTAAAACGAAGCAACGTGGAGGGAGATATGGGGGGCCGTCGGCCTTGGCTTGCGCACGTGTTTTCTCGTGCCATGGGGGGCCGAGCTTCATGAGGTTGAGGCCGTGCATAGAGGAGGTGAAGGGCTTCGAGATGGAGTATCTTGATCGTGTTCATGTCGCTCGAATCGGAAGTAAAATTAAAACCTAAATTTGAGCATGATGGGTTCTTTTGCACGGCTATTGTCTGTAGAAGGAGACGTGAGGGAGATGGAGGGAATGCACGGCTATGATGGGGGGGGGGGGGGGTGTGAGATCTCACGGCCTGGGTTAGTGTGGGTTTAAAATTATAAAAGTTATGTTGTAAATATTATAAATAAAATCGTGTAACTTCAAAAATTGATATCTTTTTCATACGAGGTCGAAAACGCGCGAAACCAGTTGCGTTGGAATCGTATGGACGAGCACTACGCGGTGGAATTGGATTGGAGTCGTTTGGAGTTAGTGAGAATTTTAGGTAAAATTAAACGTTATTCGAAATAAATCGCTAAAACGAAATTGAAATCAAGGTGAGAACTTCTCACTCAATCGAATCAGTTTCGATTTTATTTTAAATAGTTAGATTTAAAATATTTGAATGCATGTTTGAATGATGATTGTTATCTATTGATTGTTAAAATAGACATTATGCGCCGTTAGTAAGCGGATGTTATTTATTAAAAACATATACCGCGAATATTTCATAAACAGTGAAATTGGTATTATATATAATAGCAATATATATATATTGGCATATGTATATATTGGAGTTATTGATTTCCCGCATTTGTATAGCGGATGAGACCCTATTGCGGCGTCTATTAAGCGGATAATATTTTAAATCCCATATCCCGCGATAATTCCGTACTGGAGCGGAATTGGTATTGTGCTAATGTTTGTGGATGCAGGAAAACAGGTTGGAGGGATCCAACTGGATTCCTCAATAGTATTTATTTGATTATGGATATTTTGATATTTGATTGATTATCATATCAATATATGATATCGTTGTAGTCATGATTGACTATTTGGTGTGTAGCATCATTGGACCAAGTTTTGGAATTTTTAAAATGATTTTAAAGTGATTTTTTGAAAGTATACGTTTATAAAATATTTTTGGAATTGATCCATTTTAAATAAATAAACGATATAATTTTTAAAGTTATAAAAGTTATGATTTTGAGAAATACGGTTAAAGATTGATTTTTGAGAAATATGGGTTAATGTTTTTATAAAATAATTAAATTGGATTTTTGAAATTATTATAAAAAGTTTAAAAAATAGGATTTATAAAATTTGATTATTTTATAAATCAAGAGAATGGTGAAATTATAAAGAAGATTAAAGATGTTTTAAAAGAAGAATATAAATTGATTTATATTAAAAGATTTATAAATTGATAATTTATAAATGAAAATATTTGAATTATAAAACGAGTTTTTATAAGTGTTAGAATGAATTGTGAATGAATTTCATTAATGAATGAAATTTATAAAATTATAAACGGTGAAGTTATAAATGGAATTTTATAAGCAGTAGGTTTATAAAATTTATAAAGTTATTGAAAGAATAGATTTGGATAAATAATTGAATCTTATAAGTTATAAGATTTATAATTATGAAGTTCAAAGGAACGATTTTGCAAACAAATAAATTATAAGTATTTCACTTATGATATGAACTTTTGTTTTATAATTGAGTTATAAATTGAATAGGTTAATAAAGGAATTTATAAAGAAAGATGTTATAAGATAAATAGAAATGGAATTTATAAACGTTGTTTTATAAATTCGCAAACGACTTATTTTGATAAGTAAATTGTTGAAACCTATTAATGAAGTTATATTCACGTTTTTGACTGTGAATAATCCTTTGAAATAAAATGAATAAAAGGATGAAATTTGTTAACAAAGTATATTCACGTTTTTGAATAGTGAATAATATGTTAAAGAAAATGTTTAGATTTGATGTTTTAAATTGAATTAAAACGATCTAATGATGTTTCAAAATGTGTTGAGATTCGAAACCATAGATTTCAACATCTATTGTTGAAATAGACGTTTTCGAGATATAAAAGGAAATGGTGGACTATAACACTGTTGTTATAGTAAATGATTTCCGAAAGGAAATGTTTTGTATAGTATTGGGATTTATATATCTATTTTAATTTCGAATCCCTACACTAGTGATTTTGGGTTGTCGTAACGATGTTTTACGTAACATTCGTTTTAGCCCAAATAAAAATGTTTAAGAGAATGATTTCCTTAAAGAATGAAATATGTACTTAATCTCCATTTAAGTATATTGAATATTTTCTAAGTGTTGAAAATAAATAAAATTTGTGAATTACTTATGAATAAGTAAGTATGGAAATGTTTTTCCAATATAAAGTGAATATTGAAAATGAATAATTAAAATCGTATATTCATAGATATTGTGAAATATAAATTCACTATGGAATTTATAAAAGAAAGTGGAATTCATTTAAAAATAAATATTGATTTATTTTTGAGGTATTGAAATTATATATCTAGTAAAGATATTTTTGGGAAAGAAATAATTTGAGAAAATTATTTGGAATCTGGTGATGTTGTGCATATCCATTGATAGTACAATAACCGACTATCAATATTTCCCTTTGAATGGGTATTTATTGTGATTTGCTTGAATTTGAATGCACACTTATTTTTAAATTATTGCGCTCGTTATTCGGATTACCCATTCCGAATAGTGATACGACGTAATGGATAGCATTGAAGATCGGTGTTGAAGACCCGGTATTTGCGAGAGCGATAGGATGACCTGTCGATTGACTCTGCACCGAGTTGCTCCGGTATTGAGTTCTCCATATGTGATGGGAAATCCGATCAGGATTGTGGATATCCGGATTGCAAGGACTTCTTTGTAAGTGCCTTCGGTTCTGTTCGAGCCCGGAACAGACTTGTATGGATGGTATGTCTGACATTACAAATTGAGATATAAAGCAGATTTCTTTCAAATATATTTCTGTTGGTGGCGGAGAATTTATTCTTCTAGCTTAACACCCTTCTCTGAGACGTACGAGCTCAGAGGTTATGTAGTTGATGGTTATCAGCGATATATTCCCAATTTGGTAATGTGACATGCTGAGTGTTACTGTGAAATGATCATTGTGTTGATTATTTGTGATAGGATCGTTTATTTGATCGTCTATCTTGGTGATCATTTCTATGATCATTTGTTGACCCAAAGCATGGCTTTTGTATAAAGTATGTTTTGTGGACGTGACTTCGTCGAGCCTCACACCTCGGGAATGGTCAAAACAGGAAAGATGCGGCAAGGTTATGAGGGGTAGCGCCCTTTAGGATATGTGCATTTCCTTCTGGAAAATCATGGTATCATGGTATGGAGCCAAGATACTTACTCATGTTGAAAATACTTTATGATTGTGTGAATTGATTGCGAGCGCTCGGTGAAAGGTCCCAAAGGACCGGGGGATGGCATATTCGGTCAGTTGTTACTCAGTTAGGGGTAACCCGGCCTTGTGTTGGTAGAGATCCGGTTTGGTTCTCGGGGATGTCCATCCAGAGGCATTCTCATGTGGCAATGGGAAGTTCCTTGGCCTGATCATTCGTTGGAAATCCAATTCCCAATACGAAACTTTGTACGGTATTAGTTGTAGAACCTGCCATTTACTTATGGTGGTCACCACTGTTTAGATGGTAGCTATAGTAGGCATAAGATAATGGTCGTATGTTGGCTAAGATTTATATTCTACTTTCGAAATATTTCCTACACTATGCACTAGTAATAATATCAAATGTTCTTTTAAATGCGTATCAAGCATCTTTGACTATCATAAGGAGAAATCTCCTCCGATTCTGCGTTTGCATTGTGTGTGTGCGGGAGGCCTTATGGTAGTCTCATTTTTTAAAAAGCATTGCGAATTGACTTTAAAAATATTCTTCTATTTTGATTTTAAAGATAAATAAACTGTTTTGAGTTCTCACACCAGTCACATGACTGACTCGGAGTTTATTGTTTTCCTTCCTAAACTCCGGGTGACCACCAATTTCCACACGGGCAGTCAAGAGTTAGGTTTATCAGGATATTCTGGATATTCAGGAGTTGCTGGAGGCAAGCTGGATGGCATGGCGTATTACTACTATATAGTATTCCTTTTTCCGCTGCATTGTTTGTTGTTGTTGTTGTTGTACACTCTGATGATATGATGTAATGAAACGTGATGTAATGTAATAACTGATATAGTTCTTTGTTTAAAGATTATTCATTTATTATTATATGTTGTTCCGCTGCGAATTGTGAGATTCTGTTATTGTTCAGTTGTTTTCTTTCTGTTCTATTTTCTATTTTCTTTTCTCTCTATTTTCTATCTTCTCCTCTCTCTTTTTCTTTCTTTTCTTCTTCTTAAACCCTCAGTGTTCGGTTTTCTGGCATCCGACTGATAGGCATTCGATACAGTGGACGTATTGATGTCGATATTTGCGAGTCGAAGAATCGGGTCCTGACAATTTGATGCTAATGATTACTTGATCTCCACACTTCCTAAGAGGGTATTTTGGGCATTTCACAAAAAAAGGGATTAGGGTTTCATACATGCATAATATCTCTTATGCTTCATGTAACATCTCTTCCTCTTAGCTAGTTTTAGCTTAGATTAAAAATAAAAGAAAGCTTTCTTTCTCTTTTCATGGCCACTTTTCCATTTTAATCCTATGTAAATTTTCTTTTTTTTTTATGCAATGATAATTATTGTTTTCTTTTATTTTCTTGTTTATTCCTTTCATGCTAGTAGTGTAGTTTATTTTCCATGCAAGTAGATTAGTTTTATTTCTTGTTAATTAGCTCTCTATTTACTTTTCTCTCCTTTTTTTCTTTTCGTTCATGTTGCATGCTACATTTGTTGATATGATAACAAAAACGAAAGGCTAAACACCTTCAATTTAGGGGTATTGAAGCTCTCTAATTATGTAGCTTCAACATTTTGAAAATTATTGCTCTTTTTTTGTGCTTAATGGCAATGCTTGAACTGGTTTAACTTGTTGTTTTTGGTTTGAATTTGATAGCCTATATTGTTGACATCAAATATGCCATGCTTAAAATATCACTAAACGCAAATTCCCTCTTCATCTACAAATGATTATGATGATGAAGTGAATGTTGAAATCAAATTTGATGCTCTATATTTCAAATTAACAGTTAATTGGCCATGCTTAAAATAGATTTCATTTTGAACTTTTTGTCATTTTTCATGAGAATTAGTAAGTGGTTTAAGGGTGTGTTAAAGTTTGATGTCTTATGTTGGTATAATTAATAGCACAAATATGTCATACTTATGATAAGCACATCAATTAAATTCACTAATGACCAAAAAAGAGAGATCATAATTTCATGTTTGTTAAACTATGTGATCTAGAGAGTGGATTTATCTCTAAATTGTCTTTCTACTCTCATATTTTTATCACCTTCTTTTTGTTAGTTTTCTTTCAGTTTTAGCTTAACATCATAAAATCTTTGGTTAATTTGATTGAATAGAGATTTAAAATCTAACAATTCCCTGCGGATCGACCCGTACTCGCCACGTACTAAATTTTGTATGCCATGCGCTTACGGTTATTTTTATTATAAATTCGTTCGACGGTGTTCTAACTGATAGAATTTCCGTCGACGAACAATATTATACAGTTGAAAATGTGCTTATTACTTGGTTATATGGTGTTTTGATGAACAGAAAGGAATCGGAGGGTTTATGACTTCTAAATCCCAATGAAATCTTGTTGTCGGAAGGACTAAACATTAAGCTACCTATACCTTCTAACAATAAGGGAAATTGAAGTTGGAATACATTCTGGTCCCTTCGGAAGTTTTAGTGCCGCAATTTTAATTCCTTTCGGAGGGAATGAATAAGTAGGAAATATGATATTTAAATGGATCTCTGGTAATACTATTAATTTGATACTAAGGGAGTTTTAAACCTTACTAGAATAAATGATGATGAATGAATAAGTAGGAAATAACTTGAAAGTTTTAAATCAGGTTTAAGAAATGACCTTCTTGTTTTGGGGAAGGTCAAATTGTTTGAAAAGGACCCTTTTAATTGTACTTGGAACTTACATTTATAGGAAAATGAGGCTTAGAGAGGTTGACTTGAAAAGTCATCAGCAACCCTTCGAATTGGGGGGAGGGCAAATGTTACTCAATAAATTCGCCTTTCGCTTAAGCTAGAGAATCTTAAACAAAATATGGTAGAGAAAGAATTCAGATCAGACCCATCGAATAGATCGAAGGGATGCAGCTAGCAAAATGAGATGACTCAAGGTCTTTTGAGAAAAAGAAGGTATTATCCTACAATGTCTAAGAAGCTCTTACCCTCGGAAAGAGGCATACAAGTGGAAACAAGGGTATATGACCCTACGACAACCTTTCCGAAAGCAAAATAAGCCTTTCGGGCTGGATAATACATCTACAGGATACCTTTTGTTGGTGTCGAAAGGTTTAGGTAAAAGCAACATCCATAAGCCAACAGAAGACAACCTTCCGGTTTCACGCAGGAAAAACGCAACTCTCGACAGTAATCGAGTAGAAATAGAAATCTTCCGACAAAGTCAAAGGGTTCATTAAAGCCAGAAATCCTCCGGTACCATCGAAAGGTTCATGCGCCGTACATATAATAGATCTTTTGGCAAGGGCAAAAAGTCCCTAAAAACAAATGAAGGAAAAGACCCTTCGGCATCATTTAGCAGTCCATGATGAGGCATAATAAATAAACCTTCTGTCAAGAATGGGAGGCCTACAACCGTGTAAAAGAAGCAATCTTCTGACAAGATCAAAAAGTTTGCAACTGCATATAAGATGCAACCTTCCGTTCCCAATGAAAGCATAAAGTCGGAGGTAGTGCCGACTGCATCAATAAATAAGACCCAATGGGTCCTGTTTTAGGCGAGATTTTTCCTCATTTCATTTTTGTAACTTCTAAAATCAAAGCTCTGTAACCCTAATTGGGTAGTGATTTGGGAAAATTTAATAAAAAGAGAAGTCCATTCAAGGATCAGGGAAGTCTTGAATTTTGTACGTTTTCTTCACAATATATATTCATCTTTGCTGGCTTAATCACAACTTTCAGGTACAATACCTTCGAAAGGTCCATATCAATAGAAATAATGATATTCTTTCTTGAGCGGTCTTAACCCTTCGGAGACCTCTAATTAGTAGCCTAAACCCTTCGGACCTAAAGGGAACTTATCAGAATTGTTATGCATAGAACCTTCCGGAGCGATAAATCCTAAGGGTCAAACCTTTCGCCAAGTATCATAACCTGTCGGATCCCATTAACCTTAGCATCAATTCGAATCCCAAACAGCTGCTTGTCCAACCTTTCGGCAAAGAACCAAGTTAACTCCCTAAGTAAGATAAACTATGGAAATCTGATCCCGACGAAGGAAAAAGCTTTCAGGAGGAGTCTTATAAATGTTTAAACAAATCAAATGCCCTTCTACGTAAATTCAACAAGACTGGAAAGACTTTCTCCTTCCAAACTTTGTATCTAAGCCTTTTTGACCCCATCAAAGGTCAGGTTTTGAGTGTAATCTCGAGTAGAAAGGTAGAGAAAGTTCTATATACCATTAACCTTTCTGCATAGCTTCAATTAATCCTATCACTTGGGATAGCACAAACTTACCAACTGAACATTTGTCAATCCCTTTAGAGACCTCATCTTCCACCTTTTCTCAATAACTTCTCCTAATTGGATTCATTAAAGTGTTGGCCATAAATCTGGTTAACATTTTCCATTAGTTAATTATCCTAAATGCGAATATTACGTGCAAGCGTAGATTTTAGCTTTTTATTTAATTATTACAAGCGTAGTAAATTACGTATTAATATTTACTTTTATCAAATATGTTCTAGTTATATATTTTAAGTAGAATATTGTTTTCCATGTTCAATTATTGGAATCATATCTAAAAAGATTATCCGCTATAAATTTTATAAATTAGTCCAAAAAAAAAGATTCAAATTTAAAAGATTACATTATTTGAAATTACAGGATATAATCATTTCTTTTTATTACTGAAATAGACATTGTAAACTACAATAAATTCATATTTTACACATCTCTTTCCTTTTCTATTTGCATCTATTCCTTGTTAGATCAAACGCTGTATTTTTCTAAAAGGGAAAGAAGTCAAACTAATTTATAAATATTAAGAGGATCTAAATTCAAACAGTTTTAAACAAAAATAAGTTTACATTCCAATAAGATTAAGGTAATAATCCAAATTTATAACATTATTATACAACTTATTTCAAATCCGAAATAAATTTCATTCAAATGAATATCAATATTTATTATATTCAGATCATATTCAATTCATTGCCTACAACTCGTATATAATTATCCAATTAGGCATACAAATCAAATAAACACCAACGCTATAATTTTCATATTTTATCAATTTATAAAATTTCTCACTCACATTTTAAAAGCAATCCAAATCTCCAGATCTAAATTAGAACCTTTGATTCATCTCTAAATTATTTTTAATCGAAGGGATACGTATAAGATGGTATATACGTACATTAGAATTACAGATTTGAGAAGAGATTTGGGATAGGGAGAGAAACTAGAAACAACTATATAAATTACCTCAAATACGCATATGGTTGATTTTCCTCTCTTCTCCTTTTTATTAGATTTCTACTCTTCTCCGATTTGTACGAATATAGGTACAAATATCTTATCTTTATAATTTAGAAACAAAGTGGAGAAGAAAAATAGCAGAGCTCTATTACTGCCTCCATAAAAGTATGAGAAGAGAAGGGAGGACTAGATTTGAATTAATAGGTACTAGAATCAATCAGAATAGTATGATTTAAAATATTAAATCTGGGGCATTGTGGTTTAGGCTAACCCTAGCCGTCTGGAGGCGACTGGTCGACTGCCCATTTGGCACCGGTCGACCGCTGAGAATCGACTGACCCCAATGCAGGTCGGCCTGTGGGTCCGGACAATTACTATAAAAAGGTAATTGTTTTAATTTAATTATTTTCTTTTCGATTCGTTTTTCGTCCGTAACTTCTTCATTTTGACTCCGATCGCAAGACTCCAAATATAAAAATTTCTCAGGATTTCGCCACGAACGAAATGGTGCAAGTTTCGTGGTCAAATTCCATCATTTACACAAATTTCATTTTTATAGCCTAATTAATTAACCAACTAACTAATTAAACAACTAACGCCAAAATTACGGGATGTTACATTCTTTCTCCCTTAAAAAGAACTTCGTCCCCGAAATTTCACCAATGACTAAGTCAAGGTTTTGACTCTTAATTATCCTAAACTACACAACCTATGAGTGTACAGCCAATTTTGCAACCAAACGTGTATAATTGCATATTGTATTACTGTATCACCACACAGAAAATATGTATATAGAATGATACTAAATCTGATCCTCCTGTATGAATGCATTTCTTTTGAAAATACTTTTCAAAAATATGATGCATACAACCTATATATACACTGGTAGTTTTATGTCTATGCAACTTTTTGAAAAATCATTTCAACAAAACCTCCATACTCCTATAAATAGAAGTGTGAAGCAGCTAATTTTGCATCCACTTTCTACCATTCAATAATCTAACGCATCGAAAGATCACTTTCTAAACTTTACTCCTATGTTGGAAAAAGGAATTTAGATGGAGAATCTAACAATCTTATCACACTATAATCTCCCTATTCCCGTAGTACCGTGAAAATTTCTTCGCTTTCCCTGATTTACTCAAAAATTTCCACCCATAAAAACGCATAAGGAGACTTATTTTCAAACTCTAAAATGGAAAAAAGTCTAAAAATAGAATTGCGCGTGTCGTCGACAAGGTATGGAAAAAGAAATTCCACGGCTAAAACTCATTTTCCTTATTATCGCTTGCATTTATCGCATAGTCGATCTTAATGCACGGCTGAATTCGCAAATTCTAATCATATTTGTCTTTCCTATTTCTAACATATGGCCTCTAAAATCAAAGTTTTCACAAAAGTCTTTCTCACTTTTCAAATTTGTACGTTATTTGGAAAATAAAATTCTAAAATATTTAGATGCACATTTTTCCTTAAAATAAAATTTTAAACAAAAACTCTAAAAATAATTTAAGAGCCAAAAATAACTAAAATAAAAAACTTTTTTTTCAAAAGGAACTTTTCAAATCAAGGGGAAATTTTCAAAATATTTTTCTTCTCATAATTTTTGATAAGTAAAGCCACAATTTCAGCGTATTCGGAAGTCGGTTATGCTAAACGCGTAAACCAAATTCCAAAATTCTATAACTAACATTTACCCGAAAATTTGACATTTTATTTAGAAATGTCAATACACCCATTATTCAAAAATTTAGCTTCTAAGGAACATGAGCAATGACGTTGATATTGAAACAACTTTATCATATCCTTCGCTAAAAATTTCAATTATTCTAAACTTTCAGTCTTATATTGCTTTTACTGTTAGTTAAGTGTCTTTATGAGATTCTCATATTTATGTTGTTTTTCCACTATGCATACACACACACACACACACACACACACACACATATATATATATAGGAGCGGTTCGCATATCTAGAAATAATGACATATAAAATGAATAGAAATTCATAATATCATGCGTGCCTTTTAGAAGTGATAACTAATAGTTTTACAACCCATCAACTTAAAAGAAAAGAGCAAATATTGGATATAAAAAGATACAACAATCCTAAATAAAACACCACCTATGACCTATGGGAAGGTCTTGCCCCATGGCTAGAGCTCGAGCTATTGCCATGACCACGGAATGGTCGTAGCATTGGCGGCTATGCACCTAATCTCACGTCCTTGGTGTTGCTGCTTCGTCCTAATCTTTAGGAGCTCTGCTTGAATCCTAATGGATAGCAACAAGCTCAAGACTCATGCATTCCTCGACACAATGCACTATCCCATGTTGTTGGTGCTACTACTTTGGTGCTAGTAAAATTAGTATGGCAGGTGTTAAAGAATACTCATCCTTTTAATGGTGGTCTGGTTGGGAGGGACCTTCCTCACTATTGGCTCTCCGCTTAAATTTACCTCGTAATGCCTAAACACTCGAGTGACCAAGTGGAAAAATGGAAAGTTAGTCCTTGGGGTACCAACTCCTTGAACGACCGTGTAGAGCATCAAAACACGGGCCCAATTCACGGCTATGCCGCCAATTATAGCATATGCAGCTCTCCATACCAAGATATAGATCTGATCAAGGCTTCCCGTCTTCGGAAGGATGTTGTGTTGAATAATGCACATAATGAGACGGGCAACTGATCGCAAATTTTTGATTCTCCAATCACCGATATTTTCAAAAAAGATCCGCTGTAGAATCTTGGGACCAGTCATCTTTATGTCATCCAAATCTACGGTCGCTGTAGATATCTCCAAAATCCCAATGAGATCATCGTCTGTCATCTCGATCTGAGCTCCCTTCACATCGGACTCAATGTAGTTGTTTCCGACATCTAATTTCTACACCATCTATGCATAAAAAAGACGGAGGCAACACGGATAACATCCCTGCTCATAAGTCTCGAAGCGAAGGATCAATGCAAGTCCTACCATGGCGAAAATCTCTTCAAGCGTAAGAGCGGCGAAATCTTCGAATTTCACCAGTCGTTTGTGGAGAAAATCAGAGTCCACTGTCCCGAAATAAGTGGTGATCTTCCGCTTGCTCCGGTCAAGCCAAGCAGTTTCTTACGGAGTGAGGCCCAGATGATGAAAGTAAGAGCTGTCAATGTGTGGCAGATGGGCTGAGAGGCAGTTGGAAAAAGAGAGAAAAGGGTTTAGATCCGCAGTGGTGGTGGGGCAAGATCAAACATGCAAGGATTTTGGCATCACTTGGTGTAGGAATGGAGGAGAGAGGCTTTGGTTAAGCGGAGGAAGAGGGAGGTAAAAATGGGTTTGGTTGGAAATGGAAAGGAGGAAGAGAGCGAGGGAGGTGCATTGGCTGATGGTTTCGGCGCGACTTATAGTCGTGTTCCAGGTTTGGGTTCGGCTCGAATTCACCTAGCAGTCAACCGCTATTAGGTCAAGCGGCCGACCGCTTGAGGTCGACCGTTAGTCCACTTTGGGCAACCTGAATCTAGACCCGATAAGGCCGATTAAATTAATTAATATTCTAATGACCGTTCCGCACACCATTTTCAGCTTTACCCATCCAGAAAAATTCTACTTTCATATGACGGTATCCACCTTACCATGTAGATCCTTCCTTGCAAGATTGCGATAGTCTCAACAAAACTGTTGCGGCCAACAACACTTTCAAAAATCCAAAAATATTCCAACTGCTATTTCCTGCATACATCACATGAAAATATTTCTTCCAATAGCTGGTGGGTACAACAACACTTCAAATTACATAACCCAATAAAGTTGATGTCATTCCTATTTTTTCATACCTTAAAGAGAGAAATATCAAAAATCTTCATGTTATAAACCAAAAAATAATGGATTATAGTTGTTTTTAAATAATAGAAACAATTTCAGACTAAAACTTCCTTAAAAGTCAAACTTATATATATATATATATATATTTCAGTGTTTTCAAAAAGCTTTCTAAAACATAAATTTCTCAAATTGAAAAAGTATTTTCTTGCCAAAAATCAATATCAAACCTTTATTATTGATATATACATATAACCATTTAAGGATTTAAAGAATTAGTCTTTTATAACCGAAATTTATTAACCTAAACAACTTAGTGGTATACGTGTTTCTTTGAAAATTAAAATTTCAAAACTTTCCCAACAAAATTTTAAAAATAAATCTTTGGAAAATGAAATTCTTTGAAAACCCATTTTTCAAACTCTAAGGTATTTTCAAAACATACTTATAAAAATTCCCTCACATGTTTTAGACCAAGGAATTGAAACTAATAATTCAAATAAAAATATGATTTACCATCCATGAATTGAACAAAATGCACTTTAGCACAAACTTGCTTTCGGACAATTTCAACATACAGACTCAAATTTCCGACCCATTTGGAATAAATAGGTGTCTCCCACTGGAACCCAAATTCCAAAATCATAAGGTAGCTAGAATCTCAACCGTCAAGTCGAACACCTCCAGTCTCTAGGATTCAGCCATATGCCCAACTCATGCTTTTCACCAACAGCACTTTACGCATCGCCAACACTCTATGGGGTACTTCAGAGTAACATGAAAATCTTAGCTATAAGATATTCCAACCCATAGTTGCTTTGCTCATTCCTTCAAAGTGGAACTACAACCACTGCTATAGTCGGAACTCTTAGAATCTAGCATAAAAATATAATATTATCAGATAGGAAAGTACATATACGTTCTCTTAATTTATTCTAATTCATCCGATTTACTAACCTAGAGTCTAATATCAAATGTGAGAATCCATACCTTAATGGGCCTAAATTTCGTCAAAAATCGAAAAACAAGTCCATCAAAGCATAGATCATTGAATTTGGTACCTAAAAATAAGCATAATCATTGTCAGAGATTGATAGAAATCTAAACTCACAGCGAAACAATAATAGGATAAGAATATCGCGACAAGGTCCGATGACTGAAAAAATATATAAACTGTCCATAACATAAATTTATACCGATTGGTTTCCATTTAATTGTTATGTCCATTGAGGTTAGCAATTCTAATCTAACCTTACATTGCACACATGATTACTTACTTACCCCTTTCCAAGGTACAAAATACTGATGAAGCCTTATCAACCACTCAATACTTCCAAACCCATTTGTCACTTAATACTTCTAAATATGAAGCGGGCTTCTATAATACTTTTAAAAAGAGAAATAGGCAGACTCTATCATTGAAGACCTTAATCAAGGTATACTACATTATTTAAGATTCATTCTCAAGGTGGTTTCCTAACAACTTTTTCAATAGTCAGTGGGTCCTAACTACAAGACCTCTAACCACTATTTAAGGCTTTCGATATTTAATGTCCAACTATTACCGCATCTACCACCGATAATGTTGTAGCCATGTGATAAAAAATACCCAAGCCACTTAACACCTCCAAGTGGAAAAGGCATCTCGAGGAGGGAGGATGGGTAATCCCTTGGTCTCGCCACGCTATGCCCTGGCCAAAGTACCGAACTAGCCCTTAACCACGTCATGCGATGGCCCGGTTAAGGCGCTTCCTAGAGGGAGGTCGGTTAAGTCCTCGGGCCCTACTTTTGAATAAGCCAGCCAAGCACACCGAAACCCGGACGAAATGTTTGGCAGGCTAAGAAAAGTCCGTGCCTGAAATAGGCACCAACAGAAATCAACATAACTTAAAATAGCAACCACCAAAAAGGCCAGCAATGTCAAAGACCACAAACAGCCTAAAATAGGCTTTTCTTAAATAACCACTAAACCAAACAAAAGAGTCCCCGCTTGAAAAGGACAAAAGAAAATGACAAATGGACAAAGAAAACTCAGGCCGGAGAAAGCAAAAGCATGCATGGCATCCTTAAAGCCTTAAGATGGAACATTCAATAGACAGAATCAGATAGAATTCTCGAGCTTCTACCAGATGAGTATTATTGTCATCTATTATTAATTACCAAAAATGGTATTATGGTCTCCTATTATTAATTACAGAAATGAAATTATGGTCTTCTATTATTTATTTCCAAAAATGGAATTCAGGACTCTATCATTCAATATCTAAAATGATATTCTGGACTTCTACTATCAAATATCTGAAAAGGATATTCTGATCGTCTATTATTTGTTACCAGAAGTGGTTTTTTGGGTTTCCACTATCGACTTTGAATTAGATTGTTAGCCTTTTGTTTCTCATTATTAAGATGTACACTCCCGTTCTTTTAACACTTACCACCAGAGATGACATTCTGGTCATTTATAACTTGTTATCAAAAACGATATTCTGGCCTTCCATTATCAACTATCCCAATTTCTTTAAAAGGAATCTCCCTCTACTTTCGAAGGAAGCCGGGAGAGAAGTGGGGGTGTTCCACATACAAAGAACCATTTACCATAGGGCAACCAATATTAGGTAATTTTGGAAGGAGGCCTTCATCTATATAGCATGTTAACTAGGTTGGCTTGTTAAGGAGACGTGATTTAAGGAACAGATAGTTTGGGATAACATAGTACAGACAAGAGAAATATAATATACTTATTAAGAAATATATATTCATAGAATAAATACTTGACACCCATTTATAATCACTCCCGTAATTCATACGAAATGGACTTAGAAAGAAATTTGAGAATAAACTTATACTTATAATGCCTGAGCCATTTAAGTAAAAATTTTGACGAACAGTTTGATTCAAAGAAAATTATAACACGCACCAAGATTTAGGCCAAGCCCTAATTTACATGAAAATAGAAATACAAAAGTAAAACTCCTACCGAAATTTACACAGATACTAAAATTTTAGAACTGAATGTTAAAAGTGTACTTTACATAAAATAGATGCATCTATCAACTTGTCACCCAGCGGAGGGTTGAGTGTTTACCACTCTTTCTCAAAAAGCGCCGAGTCAGGGCCGTCGTTTGCAGAATTTCGACAAATAAAAATTAACCAACAATTTCTTTCAAATCAAAGGTGAAACGGTAATCATACAGTAAGGCAAAAACATTTAATGATAAATCTCCAGAAATACGAAAGAGAGTGTATAAGACTTCGTGCTAAAAATCTCTGCTAGAAATCCATTCGTCTTCCTTCACATTCCCTTCTAACTTTCATTACAAAAAAAGAGAAAAAGCTTCAATGGCCGCTTGCAATCCCCATCAAATTCATTCTGATTTCATCAATATGGAAGCACCACACTGTTGCTGCTGCTTTGCGTTAGGCTTACTAAACCCGCCGCATGGGGCGGAAGAGGTCAGTAGCACACAATCTAGCAATATGGATCACCTACAACCTAGTTTCCTTAATCCACACGTAAAGACAACATACTCCTTACTTTTCGATCTGGCTACAGACACATTCTGCATGGATTTGGCCATTTGGGTCGTTTTTGGAGAAAACCCTGCGTTAATAACCTACTCTCCTTATCAACCCATATGGATTGAACCCGTCGCCACCAACCCCATCAATGTAGTTCTGAACCTTCCGCCTTTTTCAAACGGGCTGTAGGGAAAAGGGGGAAAGAAATCATCTTGCTGTATTTAGATGCCTTCGATGATCAACTCTACGATGCTAGTGTAAATTTGAATATGTACATATTAACATATCATTTTGAAAAGTGTAATATGAAGTAATATCTAAATATATGAATATTTAGATGTTTCAGTTGAATTTCTTGAGTTATATTTGATGTGCACGTAAATGTGCATATTTTTACCACTTTATTTAATCTATTTAAATTAAATAAATGATCATATTGGATGTTTTAACATGTTTAAAATAAAATTCAAATTATTTCCAAATCGTCACATATTCATCTTCATCCAAGGGTGAAATGGTCATTTTTATGCATATATTAATTTGAGAAAATCTGATTGGAAATTTCTATATTATTTGTAGTAATTTGACTTCATAAACAAGTAGTTTCATGAAGATATATGCATGCAAAAGAGTGAATACAAAGGAATGAAGATGAAAATAATTCATTTCATGGATCATGAAGGACCCCATCAACCCACCTATCTTAATATACAAATTAGAGACTAATGCACATGTTAATAAAATTTAAAGCTTCATGCATACTTAAATGATGATTATTTGATGCTAATGATTACTTGACATCCATACTTCCTAAGAGGGAATTTTGGGCATTTTCCAAAAAAATGAATTAGGATTTCATACATTAATAAATACTCCTTATGCTTTATGTAACCTCTCTTCCTCTTAGTTTATTTTAGCTTAGACTAAATTAAAGAAAGCTCTCTTTTTCTTTTCATAGCCACTTAGCCATTTTTATCTTATGTAATTTTCTGTTTTCATGCAATGATAATTATTGTTTTCTTTTATTTTCTTGTTTATTTCCTTTCACGCTAGTAATGTAGTTTATTTTCTATGCAAGTAGATTAGTTTTATTTCTTGTTAGTTAGCTCTCTATTTACTTTGCTCTCTTTTTTCTTTTCTTTTTGTTCATGTTGCAAGCTACTTTGTTGATATGATAACAAAAATGAGAGGCTAAACCCCTTCAATTTAGGAGTAATGAAGCTCTCTAATATCCAGCTTCAACATTTTGATAACTATTGCTCTCGTTTTGTGCTTAATGACAATGCTTGAAGTGGTTTAACTTGTTATTTTTAGTTTGAATTTGATAGCCTATGTTGTTGACACCAAATATGCTATGCTTAAACAATCACTAAACAAAAATTACCTCTTCATTCACAAATGATTTTGGTAATGAAGTGAATATTGAAATTAAAATTTGATGGTTTATATTTCTAATTAATAGTTAATAGGTCATGCATAAAATAGATTTCATTTTCAACTTGTTGTCATTTTTCATGAAAATTAGTAAGTGGTTTAAAGGGTGTGTTAAAGTTTGATGGATTATGTTGGGCTAATTAATAGTACAAATATGTCATACTTTTGATAAGCAAATCAATTAAATTCACTAATGACCAAAAAAAAGAGATCATAATTTCATTTTTGTTGAACTATGTAATATAGAGAGTGGATTTATTCTAAATTGTCTTTCTACTCTCATATTTTTATCACTTTCTTTTTGTCAGTTTTTTTTACATTTTTAGCTTAACATCATCAAATCTTTGGTTAATTTGGTTGAATAGAGATTTAAAATCTAACAATTACCTACGGATCGACCCGTATTCACAACGTACTATCTTTTGTACGTCGTGTGCCACGGTTATTTTTATAATAAATTCGTTCGACGGTAATCTAACCAATAGAATTTTCGTCGACGAACAAGTTTTTGATGCCATTGCCAGTGAATAGTTTAATTTTGATTTTCTATTCTTCGAATTATTTTTATTGATTTTAGTGTGTGTTTATTTTGTTTGTTTGCATAATTTTTTTTTCTGCGTTTGTGTGATTGTTGCTTGCATTTGTTTGTGTGTTTGTTTGCATTTGTTACTTTTCTATTTGGAATTTGCAATTTTCATATTAAAAAAGAAGAAAAAATGCATAAACAATTTTAAATAAAAATAGTTTATTGCATTTACAATTTTACTTTTACATTTCATTTTCTCCTTTTTTTACATTTAGAAAAAATATATTTCTGTGTATATAATAGTGTACTATGCACTATTGCACCTTACTGCCTCTTCTCAACTCCACTTCTAATTCCTATATCACTAGCCCATCGACTATCGCTCAACCACCACCTCTGTTCCACCCAAACAAACAGCTGTTGTGCCATAAACCACCCTAGTCCACCAACCATATATTTCAACTCCAGACATTTCAACTCCTGATAGGAAACATTACCATACTTTTTCATCTTCCCTTCATCACAATATTTCACTTCCTAACATCACAAATACCACCCACTACTGTCTTCATCATTGCATAGCAACCATAAGCACAACTGTCTTCATCACTGCACAGCAACCATGAGCACAACGACCTGTCTTGTTCAATACATCCGCTACCAATACTACCACCGGACAACCAACAACACTCCAGATCACCTACAATCCCCACAGTCAGCATCTCAAACCATCACTGCACTGACAGACTTCATGCAAACGTCACAGTAACTCACATCACTACATATGAAACTTCACGAACCCACTGCCTTGCTCCATCAACCTATGCAATCTCAAAAGATTCCACTTTCAAACTTCATCTTCACCATCAAAAACCATATACAACACCATATAAATTCCCATTCCTTTAACAGTGCCATCATTTGCCTTCAATGGCCATCTCTTCCACTTCCTACAACTCCATACCACATAACATACCTCTGTTCCTTTCCACTGCCCAAACATCATTCAATGACACTACATACACTTGCTATCAACTTGCCATTCACTTCACTCATAATCAGATAAACATGTGCCGTTCAATCCAGCAAGACTGCAATCACCTAAACAAATTGTTGAACCAAAAAATAGAAAAAAAGAAAAAGAAAACCGACCTGCTTCAACTCCTTCTACTAGTCGCCAACTCAAGCGCTTTCATCAAAAACTCGAACAATCTTCGATGACGAAAACGCCACATTGAAATCCATCCTAAGACTTCACTGAACTACTGCAATCACTCGAACTCCATCGCGACAGTCCCTAAACCTCTCCTCCCACTTCGAACACCGCAGACCCATTAATCCCCTAAAAACCATCTTGTGAAAGTCGAATTTGGTTTTAAATTTGGATTCTAATTGAGGGATTTCAACAGTTGTTTTTGAACAAGTTCTGGTTTGATTTCGATCAAAGTTGATTCTATTCGAGGAATTTTAATCGAGGCACACTTTGTCTTCGTTTAGAACGAAAAAATAATTGGGTTTGGGCCGGGTTTTTTATGCGTGAGTGATTTTCGTTTGTTTCAATTTGTATACTTAAGTTTGTTTAATCCAAAAACGAAAAAAATGCACTCCCTTGTTTCTTGTTGTAAACTTCAAAAAAAATATTGCATAAAAAGAAAAAAGGAGGTTTGTTTGAAATAAAGAGAGTGTTCATAAAGTTTTTTTTTCTCGATTTTTGTTCCTTTGTTTTAAGTTTTCTTGTGTTGTATTCTTTATTAAAAAGAATATTGATTTGGTTTCAAATTTTTCTTAGTTTCTTTCTAAAAAAAAGCTGTATATATCTTGTTTTTTATTTTCAGGTGACAAAGTAAATTGGAAGACTTGATTACTTCCTTAGTTTGCCAAAAAGCAACTGCTTGCTTGCTTATAAAATTTTTAACTGCTTTTAATCTCTGTCTGTTATTTTTATTTGCCTTCCATTGTTGTTTGCTTGCATTTAAAAAAAAATCGAAAAAAAAACTTCATTCGTAGTTACATTGTTAATACACGTTTTAATTTGTGCTTTGTATTTCATCTTAGAATTTTAATAATAACGGTTAGAAATCAATAACGTTTAATTGTATATTGACAATTTATCATCTTTCGACAATTTAATTTCTTGGTGTCTAGGCTACGATAGAGCAGTATCCATTTATAAATATTACAGTGATCGTAAATATTATAATGGTTGTTTCTCTGAAGGTATTTAAACCTTTGGTTGCATTGCTACGGTGATTCGTGGTGCACCAATAAATCATGTCCGTTACGTGGCTAAGAACTATCTTGTTGAATTAAGACAAAGTGTGATTATACAATTTTGGATTAGCAGTAATTAAAATATATTTTTTCTAGTCATTTGCATTCATTTAGTTGCATTAGTCCATGCATATTTAAAAAAAATCAAAATCAAAAACAAAAAGATTGTGAATATTCCTTAACTCTGCTTTTTTTCTTTTGAAATTTTCAAAATCGAAAAATATTAAAAAAAAAATTAAATTAGTTTTTTATATAAAAACAAAAATCCAAAAGTATTAAAAATCTTTTCAAAAAAACAATTTTTTTTTGAAAATCCAAAAACAAAACAAAATTCAAATTTCTTTTTTTTTTTTGAAAAATAAATTCTCCTTTGTGAATACTATTTCTTTATAAAAAAGTCCAAAAAAAAGCTTTTGAAAATGTCGGAATTCCCCTATTCGCAAAATTTTTACAATAATTGTGAAAATTCATATAATCCATATAATTTCAATCCAAATTCTTATGGATATTTTAACAACGACTATTGTATAAACAATTCAGATTTAGAACCATAAAATTTTCAAAAATGATTACCAACCCTCAACTCTTGAAAAATGCTCGAATCGATTTCGTCGTTACTTGAACTCACTACACAAAATAATCAAAGGATAAGTGAGTTGTGTAAGTTTTTGTGCGATAACTCAAAACAAAGTTTTCAAAATAATCAAAATTTGAATTCACTTCAAAATTCAAATGATTTTGAGTATAACCCATGCCAATTCAATTTCGATCTTCAAACAGAATTTCAAAATCGAAACGAAAATGGAAACTACTTAATAATTTTGGCAATGGGAATAACCTCGACTATGATGCATGTGAAATTTTTTGTTCTTGACAATTTCAAATCAAAAATCTCAAGCTGATAGTTATAATTTTGATTTTGTTGAACAAATGGAGGAAATTTACGATGACTACACGAATTTGTTGTTTGAAACATATATGAAACAACGTGAAAACAAAATCAAATCCCAACGTGCGACGAGTCAAATAATAATCCATTTTTTTACCATAATTGACGATTTTCAAATAACAACTTTTGAAATTGAAAATGATAATCTAAATGAAGTTTTTGAAAAAAAAGGTAATTGAATTGGATTTCAATTCTTTTAAGGGTGAGAAACTCAATTTAAGAGTCGATCTTCCTTTTTCCAATTTTGAAAATTTGAACGCAGCAACTTTGGATTTAGAACTTAACACATGCAATGAAATTGTTGATAATTCAATAAAGGAAGATGAATTCAATAAACACAATTTCTTTGTACTTTTCGAAAATGAGTTGTTGAATTCTGAAGGGGAAGATTTAAAACATCATTTTGATTTTGAAATCGATAATTTCGAAAAATTTGTCAATGATAAGTTTGAATTTCAATTTGGTGAGGATAAACTTAAACTTCAACCAATTTTTCTATCTACCCAAAATATCATTGAAAATAAAACAACTCGTACAGTTTTTAATAAAACGACATTCATTTTTCAAATCGACATTCAATTCCGAAATCTTTTATGGTTTGGTTTTTCGTGCTTAAATTGTGTCTCTCATACTTGACGAGACAAACGAATTGGTCTTTGGAAGACTGGTTCATTTACTCTTTAACGGCATACTTTCTGATGTCTCATAAATATTAATCTTTTTCACGTAAATATAGGTTTTGTTTTTATTTTATTTTTCTCCTTTCACTTGGGTAGACTGTTGGAATATAGTCAAAATCAAGCATGGCGGCAACTCATCTCTATTTTTAATTTTTCATGGTTTAGTTTTTGCATTTTCTTTCAAAAACTCAAAAAAAAAAATTAAAAAAAATCCCAAAAACAAATTTTCTTTTTTATTTGCTTTCGAAGAAACACTAGGATAAATATATGATTTTGGTTTATTAAATTGAAATTTTTGAAACTTTATTTGTCTTGACAAAAATAAAAATGAAGTTTGTTTACAGATATCTATAGTTTACCTAGTATATAGGAAGATTCATAGTGATAATTATGAAGTATATCCTAATTAAAGATCTACGTTTAAAAAAGTAGCGAATTTAAAGTAAATGATATAACATTTTTTGTCTTCTATGTTAAATGGTGCTAAGATGATTTTGCAAAACACTGTTTTTAAAAAAAAAACAAAAAACAAAAAAAATATACATTTGTACATATGTATATAATTTTTATTAACACCTAGAGTCATGTGTTCGCACTCCTATGTTCACTCGCCATGCTCAGTACTCTTCTCTCGTAAGCCCGAAAAGCAGTGCATGATCGGTTTATCTGGCCTCAATTTATCTGAGTTAGGTGTCTGTATATAAAAAAATTCTTTTATTAATAACGCCTACAGTCGATAAATGTTCACTCGCCACGCTCTGTATTCCCCTCACATAAGTCCGCATGGTAGTGCACGGGTAATATATCCGGCCTCAGTTTATCTGAGTTAGACATATGTAAATATTGTAAATATCAATAAAATTTTCAAAAAAATACAGAGAGTAAGAAAATAAAATCCAAGC
This sequence comes from Allium cepa, assembly GCA_030765085.1. Classification (NCBI taxonomy): domain Eukaryota; kingdom Viridiplantae; phylum Streptophyta; class Magnoliopsida; order Asparagales; family Amaryllidaceae; genus Allium; species Allium cepa. The sequence continues at coordinate 821,360,813 of CM060935.1, read as the reverse complement.
ACTATTTTAACTTGTTTGATTTGACTAGTTATTGAAAAGAAATGAAAATACAACTTTGATAAACTTTGATAATCAATTAAGGATCCATTTCATAGTTACACTGTGTTATCAACCAAAACAACGAGTTAAACTGTAGTCTATTTGTTATGACAACTTGATTTTTGTTGGACGTTTTGACGAGTAAATGACTTAAATTTTCATGACAATAACCAAAATCTATATTTAACTTATTTGCGTCATTTTAAAAGTAAATACTTCATTTGTAAACATTTTCAAAAACTTACATTCATCTCTTTGTAAATAAATTTTGCATTTTGTAAATATTTTCATATTGCATTTGGAATTTATGGGCAGTATCCGCTGAAAACCCTCACGACGCAATACTCGTCCTACTGGGGACACCCAGAGGTTTAACGGCTTGTTGCATACGCTCAATGCAATCGTGCTCCCTACGAAAACAGATTTATCTTAGTTTTTCTTTATTCGAGGACGAATAAAAGGATAAGTGTGGGGGTATTTGATGTGAATATAAATGTGTATATTTACCACCATATTTAATCTATTTAAATTAAATAAATGGTCATATTGGGTGTTTTAACATGTTTAAACCAAAGTTCAAATTATTTTCAAATCGTCACATATTCATCTTCATCCAAGGGAAAAATGGTCATTTTTATGCATATATTAATTTGAGAAAATTTAATTGGAAATTTTTATATTATTTTGTAGTAATTTGGCTTCATATACAAGTGGTTTCATGAAGATATATGCATGCATAAGAGTGAATACAAAGGAAAAGAGATAGAAATAATCATTTCATGGATCATGGAGGACCCCACCTACCCACCTATCTTAATATACAAATTAGAGGCTAATGCACATGCTAATAGAGTTTAAAGCTTCATGCATACTTAAATGATGACTATTTGATGCTAATGATTATTTGACCTCCACACTTCCTAAGAGGGTATTTTGGGCATTCCATAAAAATTGGATTAGGGTTTCACACATGTATAAATATCCCTTATGTTTCATGTAACATCTCTTCCTCTTAGCTAGTTTTAACTTGAATTAAAAATAAAAGAAACTCTCTTTCTCTTTTCATGGCCACTTAGCCATTTTAATCTTATGTAATTTTGCTTTTTTTATGCAATGATAGTTATTGTTTTATTTTATTTTCTTCTTTATTTCCTTTCATGCTAGTAATGTAGTTTATTTTCCATGTATGTAGATTAGTTTTATTTCTTGTTAATTAGCTCTCTATTTACTTTGCTCTCCTTTTCCTTTTCTTTTTGTTTATGTTGCGTGCTACATTTATTGATATGATAACAAAAATAAAAGGCAAAACACCTTTAATTTAGAGGTATTGAAGCTCTCTAATTATGTAGCTTCAACATTTTGAAAATTATTGTTCTTTTTTTGTGCTTAATGGCAATGCTAGAAGTAGTTTAACTTGTTGTTTTTGGTTTGAATTTGGTAGCCTATATTGTTGACACCAAATATGTCATGCTTAAACAATCACTAAACGCAAATTATCTCTTCATCTACAAATGATTATGATAATGAAGTGAATGTTGAAATCAAAATTTGATGCTCTATATTTCTAATTAATAGTTAATAGGCCATGCTTAAAATAGATTTCATTTTCAACTTGTTGTCATTTTTCATGAGAATTACTAATTTGTTTAAGGGTGTGTTAAAGTCACTAATAACCAAAAACGAGAGATCATAATTTCATGTTTGTTGAACTATGTGATCTAGAGAGTGGATTTATCTCTAAATTGTCTTTCTACTCTCATATTTTTATCACTTTCTTTTTGGTAGTTTTCTTTCATTTTTAGCTTAACATCATCAAATCTTTGGTTAATTTGATTGAATAAAGATTTAAAATCTAACAATTCCCTACAGATTGACTCGTACTTGCCACATACTAATTTTTGTATGTCGTGTGCTTGCGGTTATTTTTGTTATAAATTCGTTCGACGGTGTTCTAACTGATAGAATTTTCGTCGAAGAACAATATTATACAGCTGAAAATGTGCTTGTTACTTGGTTATATGGTGTTTTGATGAACAGAAAGGAATCGGAGGGTTTATGGCTTCTAAATCCCAATGAAAGCTTGTTGTTGGAAGGACTAAACATTAAGCTACCTAGACCTTCTACCAATAATGGAAATTGAAGTTGGAATACCTTCTGGTCCCTTCGGAAGGTTTAGTGCCGCAATTTTAATTCATTCGGAGAGAATGAATAAGTAGGAAAGTTGATATTTAAATGGATCTCATGTAATACTATTAATTTAATACTAAGGGCAGTTTTAAACCTTACTAGAATAAATGATGATGAATGAATAAGTAAGAAATTTAACTTGAAAGTTTTAAATCAGGTTTAAGAAACGACCTCCTTGTTTTGGGGAAGGTCAAATTGTTTGAAAAGGACTCTTTTACTTGCACTTGGAACTTACATTTACAGGAAAATGAGGCTTAGAGAGGATGACTTGAAAAGTCATGAGAAACCCTTCGCATGAGGGGGGGGGGGAGGCAAATGTTACTCAGTAAATTCGCCTTTTGCTTAAGCCAGAGAATCTTAAACAAAATATGGTAGAGAAAGAGTTCAGATCAGACCTTTCGAAGAGATCGAAGGGATGCAACTAGCAAAATGAGACGACTCAAGATCTTTTGAGAAGAAAGAGGGTATAATCCTACAATGTCTAAGAAGCTCTTACCCTCGGAAGGAGGCAAACAAGTGGAAACAAGGGTATACGACCCTACGACAACCTTTCCGAAAGCACAATAAGCCTTTCGGGCCGGACAATACACCTACATAATACCTTTTGTTGGAGCCGAAAGGTTCAGGTAAAAGAAACATTCATGAGCCAATAGAAGGCAACCTTCTGGCTTCATGTAGGAAAAACACAACTCTTGATAGCAATCAAGTAGAAAAAGCAACCTTCCGACAAAGTCAAAGGGTTCATTAAAGCCAGAAATCCTCCGGTACCATCGAAAGGTTCATGCGCCGTACATATAATAGATCTTCCGGCAAGGGCAAAAAATCCCTAAAAACAAATGAAGGAAAAGACCCTTTGGCAGCATTCAGCAGTCCATGATGATGCATAATAAATATACCTTCTGTCAAGAACGGGAGGCCTACAACCGTGTAAAATAAGCAATCTTTCGGCAAGATCAAAAGGTTTGCAACTGCATATATGAGGCAACCTTCCGTTCTAAATGAAAGCATAAAGCCGGAGGTAGTGTCGCTTGCATCTATAAATAAGACCCAAGGGGTCCTGTTTTAGGGGAGATTTTTCCTCATTCCATTTTAGTAACTTCTAAAATCAAAGCTCTGTAACCCTAATTGGGTAGTGATTTGAGAAAATTTAATAAAAAGAGAAGTCCATTCAAGGATCAGGGAAGTCTTGAACTTTGTACGTTTTCTTCACAGTTTATATTCATCTTTGCTAGTTTAATCACAACTTTCAGGTACAATACCTTCGAAAGATCCATATCAATAGAAATAATGATATTCTTTCTTGTGCGGTCTTCATAACCCTTTGGAGACCTCTAGTTAGTGGCCTAAACCCTTCGGACCTAAAGGGAGCTTATCAGAATTGTTAGCATAGAACCTTTCAGAGTGATAAATCCTGAGGGTCGAACCTTTCGCTAAGTATCATAACATGTCAGATCCCATTAACCTTAGCATCAATCCGAATCCCAAACAATTGCTTGTCCAACCTTTCGACAAAGAACCAAGTTAACTCCCTAAGTAAGATAAACTAAGGAAATCTGATCCTGACCAAGGAAAAAGCTTTCAGGAGGAGTTTTACAAAGGTTTAAACAAATAAAATACCCTTCTACATAAATTCAACAAGACTGGAAAGACTTTTCTCCTTCCAAACTTTGTATCTAAGCCTTCTTGACCCCATCAAAGGTCAGGTTTTGAGTGTAATCTCGAGTAGAAAGGTAGAGAAAGTTCTATATACCATTAACCTTTCGGCATAACTTCAATTAATCCTATCACTTGGGATAGCACAAAGTTGATAACTGAATATTTTTCAATCCCTTTAGAGATCCCATCTTCCACCTTTTCTCAATAACTTCTCCTACTTGGATTCATTAGAGTATTGGCCATAAATCTGGTTAACATTTTCCATTAGTTAATTATCCTAAACGCGAATATACATGCAAGCGTAGATTTTAGCTTTTTATTTATTTATTACAAGCGCAATAAATTATATATAAATATTTACTTTTATCAAATATGTTCTAGTTATATATTTTAACTAGAATATTCTTTTCCTTATTCAATTAATGGAATATCTAAAAAGATTATCTGCTATAATTTCTATAAATTAGTCCAAAACAAAAGATTCAACTTTAAAATATTACATTATTTGAAATTACATGGCATAATCATTTCTTTTTGTTACTGAAATAGGCCGTGTAAACTACAATAAACTCATATTTTACACATCTCTTTCCTTTTCTATTTGCATCTATTCCTTGTTAGATCAAATGCTGTTTTTTCTAAAAGGGAAAGAAGTCAAACTAATTTATAAATATTAAGAGGATCTAAATTCCAACAGTTTTAAACAAAAAAGTTTACATTCCAATAAGATTAAACTAATAATCCAAATTTATAACATTACTATACAACTTGTTTCAAATCTGGAATAAATTTCATTCAAATGAATATTCTATATTCATATTTTTGGGATTGATTTCCGAATCAGGTTGTAAATAATTTTAAATCAATTCATAAACAAGAATATTAGGCAATATTTGTTATGTTCAGATCATATTCAATTCATTGCCTACAACTCGTATACAATTATCCAATTAGGCATACAAATCAAATAAACATCAACGAGATAAATTTCATATTATATCAATCTATCAAATTTCTCACTCACCTTTTATAAGCAATCTAAATCTCCAGATTTGAATTAGAACCTTTGATTCATCTCTAAATCCTTTTTAATCCAAGGGATATGTATAAGATGGTATAGACGTACATTAGAATTACAGATTTGAGAAGAGATTTGGGATAGAGAGAGAAACTAGAAAAAAATGTATAAATTACCTCATATACACATATGGTTGATTTTCTTCTTTTCTCATTTTTATTAGATTTTTACTCTTCTCCGATCTGTACGAATATAGGTACAAATATTTTATCTTTATAATTTAGAAACAAAGTGGAGAAGAAAAAGGGCAGAGCTTTGCTATTGCCTCCATAAAAATATGAGAAGAGAAGGGAGGGCTAGACTTGAATTTATAGGCACTAGAATCAATTAGAACAGTATGATTTAAAATATTAAATCTGGGCCATTGTGGTTTAGGCTAACCCTAGCCTCCTGAAGGCGACTGAACGATCGGCCATTGGGCACCGGTCGACCGCTGAGGGTCGACTGACTCCAATAATAGGTCGGCCTTTGGGTCCGGGAAATTAATATAAAAAGGTAATTGTTTTAATTTAATTATTTTCTTTCCGATTCATTTTTCATCCTTAACTTCTTCGTTTTGACTCCACTCGCAAGACTCCAAATATAAAAGTTGCTCAGAATTTCGCCACAAATGAAATGGTGCAAGTTTCATGGTCAAATTCCATCATTTACACAAATTTCATTTTAATAGCCTATTTAATTAACCAACTAACTAATTAAACAACTAACGCCAAAATTAAGGGATGTTACATTCTTCTTCCCTTAAAAAGAACTTCATCTCTAAAATTTCACCATCGACTGTCAAGGTTTTGGCTCTTAAATATCCAAAACTACACAACCTATGAGTGTACAACCAATTTTGCAACCAAACGTGCATAAGTGCATATTGTATTACTGTATCACCACACAGAAAATATGTATGTAGAATGATACTAAATCTGATCATCCTATATGAATGCATTTCTTTTGAAAATACTTTTCAAAAATATGATGCATACAACCTATATACACACTGGCAGTTTTATGTCTATGCAACTTTTTGAAAAATCTTTTCTTCAGAAACCCCCATACTCCTATAAATAGAAGTGTGAAGCAACCAATTTTGCATCCACTTCCCACCATCCAATAATCCAATGCATCGAAAAATCACTTCCTAAACTTTACCCCTACGCTGGAAAAAGGAATTTAGATGGAGAATCTAACAATATTACCACACTATAATCTTCCTATCCCCGTAGTACCATGAAAATTTCTTCGCTTCCTCGGATTTACTCCAAAATTTCCACCTACAAAACGCATAATGAGACTTATTTTCAAGCTCTAAAATGGAAATAAGTCTAAAAATAGACTTGTGCGTGTCGTCGACAAGGTATGGAAATAGAAATTACACGGCTAAAACCCTTTTCCTTATTATCGCTTGCATTTATCACATATTCGATCTTAATGCACCGCTAAATTCGCAAATTCTAACCATATTTGTCTTCCCTATGTCTAACATATGGCCTTCAAAATCAAGGTTTTCACAAAAGTCTTTCTCTCTTTTCAAATTTGTACGTTATTTGGAAAATAAAATTCTAAAATATTTAGACGCACATTTTTCCTTGAAATAAAATTTAAAAAAAAAAACTCTAAAAATAATATAAGAGTCAAAAATAACTAAAATACAAAACTTTTTTTTTCGAAAGGAACTTTTCAAATCAAGGGGAAAATTTCAAAATATTTTTCTTCTCAAAATTTTTGATAAGTAAAGCCACAATTTCAGCGTAGTCGAAAGTCGGTTATGCTAAACGCGTAAACCAAATTCCAAAATTCTATAACTAACATTTACCCAAAAATTTGACATTTTATTTAGAAATGTCAACACACCCATTATTCAAAAAATTTAGCTTCTAAGTAACATGAGCAATGACGCTGATATTGAAACAACTTTATCATGTCCTTCGCTAAAATTTCCAACTATTCTAAACTTTCAGTCTTATATTGCTTTTACTATTAGTTAAGTGTCTCTATGAGATTCTCATATTTATGTTGCTTTTCTACTATGCATATATATAGAAGCGGTTCGCATATCTAGAAACAATGACATAGAAAATGAATAGAAATTCATAATATCGTGCATGCCTTTTATAAGTGAGAACTAATAGTTTTACGACCCACCAACTTAAAAGAAAAGGGAAAATATTGGATATAAAAAGATACAACAATCCTGAATAAAACACCACCTATGACCTATGGGAGGGTCTTGCTCCATGGCTAGAGCTCGGGCCATTGCCGTGACCGTGGAATGGTCATAGCATGACGGCTATACACCCAATCTCACGTCCCTTGTGTTGCTGCTTCGTCCTAATCTGTAGGACTTTTGCTTGAACCCTAATGGATAGCAACAAGCTCAAGATTCATGCATTCCTCGACGCAATGCGCTATCCCATGTTGCTGGTGTTGGTAAAAGTAGCATGGAAGGTATTAAAAGAATACTCATCCTTTTAATGGTGGTCCGGTCAGGAGGGATCTTTTGGTTCTCCGCTTAAATTTACCTCGTAATGCCTAAACACTCGGGTGAGCAAGTGGAAAAATGGAAGGTTAGTCCTTGGGGTACCAACTCCCTAATCGACCGTGTAGAGCATCAAAACACGGGCCCAATTCACGGTTACGCCGCCAATTATAGCATAGGCGGCTCTCCATACCGAGGTATAGATCTGGTCAAGACTTCCCATCTTCGGAATGGTATTGTGTTGAATAATGCACATAATGAGACGGGCAACTGATCGCAAATTGTCGATTCTCCAATCACCGACATTTTCAGAAAAGATCCGCTATAGAATCTTGGGATCGATCATCTTTATGTCAACCAAATCTGCGGTCGCTGTAGATATCTCCATAATCTCAACGAGATCATCATCTGTCATCTCGATCTGAGATCCCTTCACCTCACACTCAATGTAGTTGTTTTCAACATCAAATTTCTACACCATCTATGCATCAAAAAGACGGACGCAACACGAATAATATCCCTGCTCATAAGTCTCGAAGCGAAGGATCAGTGCAAGTTCTGCCATGGCGAAAATCTCTTCAAGAGCAGAAGCGGTGAAATTTTCGAATTTCACCAGTCGTTTGTGGAGAGAATCAAAGTCCACCGTCTCGAATAAGTGGTGATCTTCCGCTCGCTCCGGTCAAGGCAAGCAGTTTCTTGCGGAGTGAGTCCCGGATAACGTAAGTAAGAGCTATCAATGTATAGTGGTGCCATGGACCGAGAGTCGGTTGGAAAAAGGGAGAAAAGGGTTCAGATCCGCAGTGGTGGTGGGGCAAGATCAGACATGCAAGGATTTTGGCGTCACTTGGTGGAGGAATGGAAGAGAGAGGCTTTGGTTAAGCGGAGGAAGGGGGAAATAGAAATGGGTTTGGTTGGAAATGGAAAGGAGGAAGAGAGTGAGGGAGGTGCAGCGGCTGATGGTTTCGGCGCGGCTTATAGTCGTGTTCTTAGTTTGGGTTCGGCCCAAATTCACCTGGCAGTCGACCGCTATTAGGTCAAGCGGTCGACCGCTTGAGGTCGACCACTAGTCCAGTTTGGGTGCGGCCTGAACCTGAACCCAATAAGGCCGATTAAATTAATTAATATTCTAATAACCGTTCCGCACACCATTTTCAGCTTTACCCATCCAGAAAAATTCTGCCTTCCATACGACGGTATCCACCATACCATGTTGACCCTTTCTTAGCAAGATTGCGATAGTCTCAACAAAACTGTTGCGACCAACAAAACTTACAAAAATCCAAAAATATTCCAACTGCTACTTCCTGCCTACTTCGCATGGAAATATTTCTTCCAATAGATGGTGGGTACAACAACACTTCAAACTACATACCCCAATAAGGTTGATGTCCTTCCTATTTTTTCGTACCTTAAAGAGAGAAATATAAAAAATCTTTATGTTATAAACCGAAAAATAATGGAGCTAAACATATACTCCTTTATACTTGTTTTTAAATAATAGAAACAATTTCAGACTAAAATTTCCTTTAAAAGTCAAACTTATATATATATATATATATATATATATATATATATGTATATGTATGTATTTCAGAGTTTCCAAAAACCTTTCTAAAACATATATTTCCCAAATTGAAAACTATTTTCTTGCCAAAAATCAATATCAAACCTTTATCGACATATGCATATAACCATTTAAGTATTTAAAGAATTAGTCTTTTATAAACCAAAATTTCTTAACACAAACAACTTAGTGGTATATGTGTTTCTTTGAAAATTAAAATTTCAAAACTTTCCCAACAAAATTTTAAAAATAAATCTTCGAAAAAAGAAATTCTTTGAAAACCCATTTTCCAAACTCTAAGGTATTTCCAAAACATACTTATAAAAATTCTCTCAAATGTTTTAGACTAAGGAATTGAAACTAATAATTCAAACAAAAATCTAGTTTACCATCCATGAATTGAACAAAATGCACTTTAGCCCGAACTTGCTTACGGACAATTTCAACATATGGACTCGAATTTCCCGCCCATTTGGAATAAATAGGTGCCTCCCACTGGAACCCAAAATCCAAAATCGTAAGGTAGCTAGAACCTCAACTGTCAAGTCGAACACCTCCAGTCTCTGGGATTCAGCCATATGTCCAACTCATGCTTTTCAGCAACAACACTTTACACATCGCCAACACTCCGTCGGGCACTGCAGAGTCAACATGAAAATCTTAGCTATAATACATTTCCAACCCATAGTTGCTTTGCCCATTCCTCCAAAGTGGAACTACAACCACTTCTATAGTCAGAACTCTTAGAATCTAGTATAAAAATATTATTTTATTAGATAGGAAAGTACATATACGTTCTCTTAATTTAATTCATCCAATTTACTAACCTAGACTCTAATATCAAATGTGAGAATCCGTACCTCAATGTGCCTAAATTTTGACAAAAATCGAAACCCAAGTCCATCAACGCATAGATCATTGAATTTGGTACCTACAAATAAGCATGATCATTATCAGAGATTGATAGAAATCTAAACTCATAGCGAAAATAATAATAGAATAAGGATATCGCAACAAGGTCCGGTAACTAGAAAAATATGTAAACTGTCCATAACATAAATTTATACCGATTGGTTTTCATTTAATTGTTATGTCCTTTGAGTTTAGCAATTCTAATCTAACTTTACATTGTACGCACGATTACTTACTTACCACTTTCCAAGGTACAACATACTGATGAAACCTTATCAACCACTCAATACTTCCAAACCCATTTGCCACTTAATACTTCTAAATACGAAGCAGGCTTCTATAATACTTTAAAAAAGAGAAATAGGCAGATTCTATCATTGAAGACCTTAATCAAGGTAGACTACATTATTTAAGATTCATTCTCAAGGTGGTTTCCTAACAACGTTTTCAATGGTCAGTGGGTCCTAACTACAAGACCTCTAACCACTATTTAAGGCTTTCTATATTTAATGTCCAACTATTACCGCATCTACCGCCAATAAAATTGTAGCCATGTGATAAAAAATACCCAAGCCACTTAACACCTCCAAGTGGAAAATAGGCTGACACTAATCATTTAAGACCTTAACTAAGACATTCCCCATCATTTAAGACCAATTGCCAAGGCATGCTCCTAAATGATACTATTATTATTACAACCTTAGCAATGTATGAGACCATACCCAAGACGCTTAATACTTCCAAGTAAAAAATAGGCAAACTCTGGTCATTTAAGACCTTAGTTAAGGAAGCCTCCATTATTTAAGATCTATTTCTAGAAGCATGCTCCTCAATGGTACTATCTAGCTATCATTGCTTGTAAATCTCATTGGGGTACTTAATACTTCTTTTATAGGAAAGTGGAGGACCCAGCAGCAACTTAAGTTCCTAAACCTGAAGCGATCTCTTCCTGAGACATCCACTATCACTCTTTAATAATAAATATAGAATCTCATTAGGTTACTTCTTTCGGTAGGGAGGTGGATCTTTCAGCCACTTAAGACCTCAACACTGACGTAAACCCTTTTTAGAGACATCCTTATTTATTTATTTATTTATTTAGAATCTCACTAGGTTATTAAATGCTTCCATTTAGGAGTGAGGCGGACCATTCAGCCACTTACGACCTCAAACCAAAAGCGAACCCCTATGAAGATATCCTTCGCCGCTTCTAATTTCATATTTGGACCATTAATACTTTCCAATTAAGAAAACGTGCCCGATCTCTCACATCGTCATGGGTCCTAGGATTAGTGATATCTCACATCAATAGTAAGAACATCCGACTGCTGATAGCCTCAAAGTGAAGGGTAGTCTTTCGTCGAGTGACCACACTGACCTCGCATCATTAACCTACTAAGTCCAATTAACCATCCTAAGTCTTTACTTATATTATCTTAGGTAGATATTGGACTTAGCTTACTAATTCCCTTTTTATTTAAGGTAGTAAGATTTACCTTAAATATTTATCTACCTATGAATCCCCGTTTAATGCTCCTAAATGTCAATATGTCTAAAAAAATCATATCCGGCGTTGGCTAAAACATTTATGTGTGATTAATAATTTCAAATTAGCAACCTTTTATATATATTCCTTTTTTATCAACCCTGTTAATCCATTTTTCCTATCAGATTATTGCAGCTTCTGTATTTATTACCATTCATTGGAGTTATAACTTTTTTAATTCTTTTTTCATTAGTTAATTATCCTAAACGCGAATATTACATGCAAGCGTAGTTATTAGCTTTTTATTTAATTATTATAAGTGTAGTAAATTACGTATAAATATTTACTTTTATCAAATATATTCTAGCTATATATCTTCACTGGAATATTCTTTTCCATTTTCGATTGTTGGAATCATACCTAAAAAGATTATCTGCTATAATTTCTACAAATTAGTCCAAAAGAAAAGGTTTAACTTTAAAAATTTCATTATTTCAAATTACAAGGAATATTCATTCCTTTTTATTACTGATATTGACAGTGTAAACTACAATGAGTTCATACTTTACACATCTCTTACATTTTCTATTTACATCTATTCCTTGTTAGATCAAACGCTATATTTTCTAAAAGGGAAAGAAATCAAACTAATTTATAAATATTAAGCGGATCTAAATTCTAACAATTCCAAACATAGAAAATTTTAAATTCCAATAAGATTAGGGTAATAATCTAAATTTATAGAATTATTATACAACCTATTTGACATGTGGAATAAATTTCATTCAAACCAATGTTCTAAATTCGTACTTTTGGGACTGATTTCAAGATCAGGTTGTAAATAATTCTAAATCAATTTATTAACAAGAATATGTAAGCGATATTTATTATATTCAGATCATATTCAATTCGTTACCTACACCTCATACGCAATTATCCAATTAACCATAAAAATAAAAACACCAGTGATATAATTTTCATATTATAACAATCAATAAAATTTACCACTCACCTTTTAAAACCGATCTAAATCTTCAGATCTGAAGTAGAATCTTTGATTCATCTCCAAATCCTTTTTAATCTAAGAGATATGTATAAAAGGATATATATGTACATTAGAGCTATAGATCCATGAAGAGATTTGGGATAAGGAGAGAAAATAGATACAAATATATATATAAATATATAAATTATCTCAAATACGCATATGGTCGATTCTTTTCTCTTCTCCTTTTTGTTAGATTTTTACTCTTCTTCGATTTGTATGAATATAGTTACAAATATCTTATCTTTATAAAATAAAAAGAAAGTGGGGAAGAAGAAATGGCAGAGCTTAGCTACTGCCTCCATAAAATATAAGAAGATACGAGAGGACCGAGCCTGAATTTATAGGCACTAGAATCAACCAGAATTGTACGATCAAAAATACTGAATCCGAGCTATTATGGCCCAGGCTAACGCATGCCGCCTAAAGGCGACCGGTCGACCGCCCGTTGAGCACTGGTCGACCGCTAAGGGTCGATGTCCCAATGACAGGTCAAATTGTGGGCCCGGTCAATTAATATAAAAATGTTAAACTTTTCTTATTTAATTATTTTTGTTCCTAATTCGTTTGTCGTCCGTAACTTCTTCATTCGCACTTCGATTTCAAAACTCCAAATATGAAAGCTGCTTAGAATTTCGCCACAAATGAAACAGTGCAAGTTTCATGATCAAAATCAATAATCTGCACATATTTCATTTTTGGAGCCTAGTTAATTAACTAACTAGTTAAATAACTAAGTCCAAAATTACAGGGTGTTACAGGAGTCAACATGCGATGGCTTGAGGAAGCAATCAACTTACGGTGGCTACTTGGAATTAACACGTGAAGACTCATGGGAGTCAACATATGATGAATCAAGGTAGTTAACATGCGATAGCTTGGGAAGTTTTCAACTAGTAATGGCCTAGGAATAATCAACATGCAATTTCTGTGGGATAACCAACTTGCGATAGCTAAGCTTAACATTGGGAGGTTATGGAATAGCCAATATACAAGATTAAAGTGAACTTGCAATAGCTTGGAAAGCTAAAATTTCTATGTAAAATAAGAAATGCTTGGGGCACTTTGGAAGAAAGTTTCCAATTGTTAATGAACTATTTCATAAGGATAAAAAGAAGAAGATGGATTTCAAAAGTTAAATTGTATTAACTTATTTTTGAAATAAAGGAAAGCTAAGAGAAGCCATAAATGATAGGGTTTCATTTAAATTGAAAGATAAAGATGTTTTATCTAAATAAATTGTAGGGTAAACTATGAATGAATGAAAGAAAGAGGTTAAACTATGAATGTAAGGATATACCAGTTCATTGATTTTTTGGATGGTAGGTGCCTTGACTACAAGTCTAAAGTCCAACATTATATGACAGCTACTACAACAATCATTAGTTGCATTTTAAATACGCTATAGTTGCCATTAAAGCGATTTATGAACGCTATAAAACGACATGTAATAATAGACACCGAGACTTATCATAGCACATCAAAAAACGCTATCATATGATATATACGATGGTGTTTTCTAAACACTATTATATGCTTCTATGTACAACATTTTTCGAACGCTAGCATTCGTTCACTTATGGTAGCACCTTTAAAATGCTATTATTTGTTTTCTTCGGATATAATTTTTAAAATGCTATCATTTGTTTGCTTATGACAACACTTCAAAAGGCTATTATTTGTTCTCTTATGATAGCACTATTAAAATGCAATGTTGAATCACAACGTGTGATGGCACTATCCGTATTTCTCACATATACATAACCATTTCACTAGGCTCAATTTCAATAAATATACATCATTACATAATTCAATAAATATTCAAATGCTATAATTATGAACATCTAAACATTCAATAATCAACTTATTGTATTAATAACACAACTAATAAACTAACAAATATGATATAAAACATAACCAAACATGCACAATATTTATCTGCCAAACCACGCACTAAATGTTCAAGTAATTCTACGCAATGTTTTAAGACAGCAAACCAAAAGACTCTTTACTATGGTTCAGGCTATCCAGAATTGTTCTCAAGCATGTTTAGAAAAAAAAATTCCCCGTCTAGAATATTTTGGCAGTTTTAAAGAACTTCGATCAGTTCTCAGGCAGAATGCCTTTCAAATGCTCACACCTAATTTTAAAGCAACCCAGACTCAGTCTTTTTTAAATGCTCATCTAGTTTAGAAATTCTTCAAACCTGTTCAGGTGCTTCAGCCAATTCACATATGTTCTCATCATGCAATTAGTTTAGATACTCACTCAGCTTTGCTTCAACTTCACTGCACTCTTCACTTTAGTTCGCACATGCCCCGGTTAGAAAGACACTTCAATAAGTCAGTATATGCTCCAGTTTAATCACGTTCTACCTACTCATGTTTCAGCCCAATTGCATCAACTCATGATCATCAAATTTCGGCACTCTACATCGATGAAAACTAGTAGTGAAATTGAAAAAGACAAAAAACAAATGTCGGGAAAAGAGACAAAATATAAAAAATTTCAAACATGTAGAAGACAAAAATATAAATACCTTGTCATTTAAAAAAGATATATGAAATTTTGTCAAAACACTTCACAAAGGTGTATGAAATTATTATAAGATTGCGTCTAACCTTTTCAATAACACCTGCTTTAGGACTAGCAACATCAATGGTCACCTAAATTTGATTTTAGAACAAAAGATATAGCTCATATAGGTGAATGCACATTAAACCAATTGGTGGTAAGAATAATTTAAAGCTATGGACCTAATAATATGTTGTCTGTTCCAGCATGAAAATTAGGTTGGTCAATTTCAACACAGCCACCAGGTTCTACATCTCATGAAAGAATAACATAAGGACAAGTTACGAGTGTTCAATTGTTCGACAACTAACATGAATAATGGTTACTTACAGAACTTTGTATTTATGAAGTTTCAATATTAACAGACTATTTTACAACTAAATCATGAAAAGAAGACATGCAAAGCCAATCACTTGTAGCATGCCTATAACTCCATAAGTTGGTTCTGCATTCTAGCTGAAATTTCAGTTGATGAATACAAAGCAATGATATAAATGAAAACTGGGAAGAGTGGACTAGTACAGTACTCTTGACTCAGATCTCATTGCATATCCTTTGTTAACTATGGGCAAAATGTAGCAAAAATGTTCAAGCCAATGTCATATAAGCTGGTACTGAATTTATTTTAAGAGCCAACGGAAATCAAGGAAAATCTTCAACATTGTAGAATGATGAACGGACAACCTAAGCAATGTCAAACTGCAAATTAGAAAAGAAAACGGGCAACAAGAAATAATTTATGATTCTTCAGCTATTAGATGCTGACGTGCATCCAATGGATGAAGAGAGAATTAAATGCATCCCAACATGTTGTAGAGTTTTTCTAGCCATGCTGAAATTAACCTTAATGTTTCTTCTAGCAATCACAAAGCAAACGAACTTAATACATAAATTTTATCAATACCACCATTAATTCCTTCAAAAAACATTTTGTGCACATCCCATGATTCCAGATTTAATTCAGACATGCACACTGACCTTCAAAATAGCACCAACTCTAATTCAGGAAGCCACAACCATGCTATATATTCTACATTCAATTCTGGGAAGCTATCCATTCATTCATGAAACAAACTGCATGTCCAATGCATGCAACATCTACTTTATCATGCACACTAGCAATCCTTCTATCATTCCTACTGAACCCAGCATCAGGCCCGGCCCAAGCCCAAGACAGGCAAGACAAATGTCTAGGGCATTAATCGCATAGGGGGCAACAAAATTAATTTTTACCTAGTGCAAATATATCGTGCGCTGCCTTCAAATTCCAGTCCCCACTGATCCACTGACGTCGCCGACCCCGATGCCGCAAGGCCTGCAACCGTCTGCCACGGCCCATTCCCACTAGCCGTCGTCACTGACGTTGCCGACTCGCCAACTACGATCTCCAGCCTCCAGAACAGGTGCATCTCCGGTCTCCTCCCTTCCATCAATTTATGCGTTTGGTTTTACTTACCTTCAAAGTTAAATCGAATTATTCTAATTTTAGTTTCAATTTTGATTTGTCGCTGCATTTTTTAGAAGAGTTGTTGCCTTGTGGCTTGCTGCTTGCATTTTTCATTTTGTGAGACTGTGAGAGCAAGGGTTTTTGGTTAATTTACTATATAGACTTGTAGTGCCGAAAAGGGGAGGGCTGTTGTATTTTTTTGGAGTTACCAACGATGATGTAAACTATTTTTATGTACACATGGATTACTTTCACAATATTAATCATGCTACTAGAAAGGTGTGGAATTTTCATGACTCGTAATTAACACAAATTAAATAGGAAGGTGAAAGATAAAATTCAACTGTGTTATCTACGGGTTCTTTGTTACACTCAATTGATGATGAAAGCAAACAGCCACATCTTGATTCATCAGATGTTAAAGTTTTAAGTTTACAACTACAAATAAAAATGTGAGTTTTCTATTAGTTTTAATATTGCTTAATTTGGTTTTATATCATTGGTTGATTTGTTTAATGAATTCAATAATTTGTTGAATGAATTATGAATCAAATAATTGATATTGGTTTTATCTTTATTGATTTGATACATTAGCTTGATATTGATTAGTTTGTTGAATGGATCAAATGATTTATGTTGTCATATTATTTATTTCGAATGAGTCAAAAAATTGAATTCTTGCCTCAAATTTTATAATTATACTGCATTTTATTTTGGACATATAAAAGTATTTTTATTTTCTAAAGTGGAGCAACAAAAAATGATAAAAAATTTGTTTCGTCTAGGGCATCAAATACTATCGGACCAGCCCTGCCCAGCATCAACATGACGTGACGTCTTGCATTTAAATCTTAGCACAGTCTCAAGGCATCATGCATGTTCTTATTTACCACCTTAGTTAGTAAGCTGGACCTGAATGTATCGAAAATAAGTTAGACTTTCTCAAATAATGTAAATAACAAACATATGCCTAGAAATTTTGAATGAACTATTCATACTCATTCCACAATGGAAGCATGTGTCACACATAACTTGACTAATATAACAAATTGTATAACAAACATATGCCCACATTTTAATTTTAATTTCAATATTTGTTATAAATTAATTTAAATTTTAATTAAATTCAAAAGTTATATGATTTAATTTTCATTTTATACTTAAAATTTCATGATTCGATTTAAATTTAATTCAATTTGAAAAAAAATATCATATAATCTAATTTTCATTTTCATTTTAAAGTCATTATAATTTAATTAATTAAAATAAAGCTCAATTTATATAATCCAACTTTAATTTTAATATCAAAAGTTATTATACTTTAAATTTAAATTTAAATTTATGATTTAGTTATATTTATATGATTGTTCACGGATTATATATCAAAATAGAAGACTCCATTACTCATAAGCCTGATTAATCCACCTCTCGTATTACGAAACAAATACAGTAACTAGACATGGCATTATAGACGTCACACTTTTCAGTAATGTTTCTTCTATCTACTCAAATATACTTGCTCTGACATCCTAAGCATACGCTCAGTTGAAGTAGCCACAATCAGACCACTCTTGGCTATTTTCGAGTAGAATATAAGCAGTTTAGGTCATGCCCATCTTATCATGATGAAAAGTAACAATCCTATCACTGTGTAGGATCATAATTACAAAAATAGTAAATAACAGCGAGAACTAGTGCACAGAAATGCATAGATTTCATGCATAGGGATGCACAAACACTATATAGGAGTGCGATGATAACAATGTAGTATAAAGGAGAAGATGAATTAAAAAAAAGAATAAAATATAATTCAGAATCAGTAAAAAAATAAGATTCTATCCGAGGCTTGTCGTGAAAATTTCTTTTAAGACTTTATGTCAAGTTTTCCAAGATACAATAGAAGATAATCTGCTTGAGATTGTGATGAATATGACTGCTCTGTGATATGAGAGTACTTTGACTTGAGAAAAGAACAAAGAGGAAGAAAAAGTAGAAAAGAGAGTAGAAATGTGATTAGTATCCCTCTCCTTTTATAGCCTTCAATGTATGCATCTGTTCAGAAGGTTGGGTTTGTTCGTTTAAATCAAGGCAGTTGGCAATAGTCATGTCCATTGGTAACGGTCCAATCTTATTAGACCTGCACCTGATCCAGTTCGGTACGTGACAGGCGGGGGTCATATAGGTCCTCATCCTCGCACAAAATTGTCTGACCCTAAGGGTTAATATAAGTTGGTAGGAAAGAGTATATAAATATGAAAATCTCTTTATTTTTGGCAATGTGAGATTATATCTTCATTCACCTCTTCTATTCTACATAAGGATCTCTAACAATCTCCTACATGAATGACGGTATATGTCCCCCCCCCACACAAAAGGGAATATCACAAAGTACATATGGAAAAATGCTATATCGAGGATAAGTAGATATTTCACTTTCAACTTTCTCTAGTTAAAACTTATCGGATATACTTGGCTAATCAGTGAATTATTTCATCTAGAACTGCCACTTGTGTATAACCAAACAATAAGCTTTATAAAAATTGTTTCCCTTCACATCCAATCTCTTGGTTATGTTCATTTTGGTCCTTAAAAAAACATGGTTTTACGAGTTTATTTAAGGAATTTAAGTCTTAATATTCTCATAGAGCTGACCCAACCCACACTTGCATATGTGATCGCATCCATAAAGAGTATTGCACGTACACTCCA
The DNA here is from genome assembly GCA_030765085.1 of Allium cepa. Taxonomy (NCBI): domain Eukaryota; kingdom Viridiplantae; phylum Streptophyta; class Magnoliopsida; order Asparagales; family Amaryllidaceae; genus Allium; species Allium cepa. The sequence goes on along the minus strand of CM060935.1, from coordinate 821,341,646 downwards.
CTTAGCGTATCCAAGATATGGATATCACTAAAAGCATAACTTAACATTTTTAATACTTCTATAGGCATGCATTTTATTATACACCATAGGAATGGAGTAGGACAAAGTCCAAACAAATGGATACTTCTTGAGTTATATAAAACTAGTTTGCCCATTGATCCTATTCCATGGGATCTCCAATAGCTAGGATAGATTTCCGTATAAAGCAACCCTTGTTGATTTAGACTTTTAGACCCCTTTCCCTCAATGTGAAGTTTATTTTCTCTATTGATAAACCTTTAATAAATGGATCTGCTAGGTTATCATTTATTCTTACATAATTAATGGAAATAGTTTCACTTGAGGATATTTGTCTAACTGTGTTATGACGTCGATGAATGTGTCCCGACTTCCCATTATGCATAAAATTTTACGCTCTACTTAACGCTACTTTATTATTATAGTTAATATATATCGCCGGTATGGATTTGGCCAAAATGGAACATCTTATAAAAATTGGTGAAGTTATTATGCTTCTTCACCTGCTTTATCTAAAGCGATGAACTCGGATTCCATAGTGGATCGAGATATACATGTTCGTTTAGTAGATTTTCATGAAACTGCTACTCCTGCTAGAGTAAAGACATAACCATTTCTTGATTTAGATTCATCTATATCAAAAATTCAGTTTGCATCACTATATCCTTCTAAAGTGGTTGGATATTTTCTGTAATGTAAGAAAAAGTTTGTAGTATTTTTAAAATATCCCAATACTTTCATTAGTGCTTTCTAATATTTATTTCATGGATTACTTGTATACTTATGTTGGCAAGAAAACTTGTTAACACCTCAAATTTCAAGTTTGGATATGGGCAAAGCTTTCGAAACCTCCCCTCGAATGAGTGGGGACCATTAAAGCTATTCAGATAGGAAAAAGTTATAGAAAAATTGTCTTTGGTATGTTTCGACACAGTCAATAGGGTAGTTTCGTCTTGGAAAATCCTTTCGAATATGTTGATTGAGAACTCTGTCGAAACAGCCTTTCGACATAGACGTGATTTTTTAAGTAGAAATTCAAGGATTTCTGAAAGCCGTGGAGTTGAGATGGTTTCGACACCGTCGAAAGGGATAATACTTGCAATCTAGTAGATTCTAGCTAAGGCATCTAGGAACTAATAAAACGTTAGGTTTTGACTTAGTCGAAAGGGCTCCTTTCGATCAACTCAATTGTAAGTTGACATATCTGTGAAAGATAAGAAAATATGCGTTGATAAGAAAATGCGACTAAAATATTCTTCTTTTATTGAACTCAATTGTACAAATTGATCAAATCCCAATCTGATTGGAGAATTAGGGTTTTCTAGTTTAATAAGAGTACAATTAGGAAGTCAAGAAATAAGATCCCTAAAACATGACCATGGGGTCATATTTATTGGTGTGGGTCGGCACCTTTAGAATCCATGATTTTGACATGGTCGAAAATTAAATTTTCTTCTTTTCGTGCATATTGCTTGACCTACAGCTTTCGACCTAGTTGGAAGGGTTACACGACCACTTTTCTGCTGCCGCCAAAGAGGAACTTTAAATGATGCTTTTGTAAAATATCCACCGAGCCATACCTTTCGACCCAGTCAAAAGGGATTTAGTCATCCTTCAGTTGCTGCTTGGGATTAGGCCCCTCTCTTTTGCTTTGCTTCCTCTCAATGTTGTCGAAAGGGGTTGCTTAAGAGCCTTTTGACCTTGTTGAAGGGTCTGTTGTTGCGCTTTTTGGCTTGAATTCTAATATATCGAAGAAGTTATCCTAGGTCATAGCCTTCGACATTGTCGAAGCATGCCTTCTCTTTGACTTCAAGTGAGTCGAAACACCCAAAATGGCCTTGTTGTAAATGGTCTCTGTCGAAAGCCTCTGCACAAACTAATTCGGAACCTTATGCCATTATGGTAATGGTCGTGTGGTTCTTCTTTCTTTGGTAAGAGTGGCCCTAACCATTTCAAAAGGCCGTGTATTCTTTCCAAAGGGTTGAGTTGGCTTAATACTTTTTTAGCGGAAGTGATAAATGCGAAACCAAGACGTCTCGAATGGTTTAGCGCAAAATGTAGAGCGTCTCCTATCCATTGCCTTCGAGAGGTGTCTTTTTGAATGATTTGGATGCTATAATCATGCTTGCTATTGCCTTTGAAAGGTAGCATCCGTCCTTGTCGAAAGCTCTTCTTTGATACAGTCGAAACATCCCTCTGTCCTACTCGAAAGGTACTGCTGGTGCTGCTATATTCTTTGTCAGAAGCTATGTTTAACTAGACCATCTTGGTGCTTTCTGATTCTTGTCGACACTCTCATGTTCCTTTTTCCATACTTTTATTACTAGGTATATTTTGTGCATAACATTTAGCTCTCTTTGTATGAAAGAAGATTCTGTTCTTTAGAACAAAAACTTCAAGAATTTTCTTTCCTCATTTCCTGCGAACCAAATAATAACCTCTATTAAGATTGTGACCTTATTATAAGACCATAGTGAGTTATCTTAAACTTATGAAATCAATGTTCAAGATGCTAATTGGTAATATTTTTAGATAAGATGCTCTGTGTTACCTGGTACCCTGACCCGACTATGTTGTCGCGTAAGACATATTCGACTGTTGACAAGATGGTCGATCGTGGGGCAATGGCTATAGGACCTAGAAATAGAGCCCAGATATTATACAAAATCCGGATTGAACAGAGTTGATAAACAGACCGCATAGAATGCCAAAAAAATGGAAATTAACTCGGATGAAGCTGGGGTCGGCATGGTATGGATCGGGTCAGCATGATATGTTCATAAGTATGGGGTCGGCAAGGTATGAATCGAGTCGGCATGATATGTTCATAAGTATGGGGTCGGCATGGTATGGATGAGGTCGGCGTAATATGTTTATAAGTATGGGGTCGGCATAGTCCAAGAAGGATGGGTCGACGTAGTAGAAGAAGCATCTCAGGTCGGCATACCGGAGATCAGCATATTGATGGCTTCTACAAAAGTGGTCAGCATACTGGTAGTCAACAGAATGGGCCGGCATAGTGTTTTCGTAAGCAGTGGGTCGGCATAACATGGTACTTGAAGGAGAGGTCATCATGCACCTCACAGGGAGATGGATTGACGTATGTTGAAGATTCAAATAAGGGTCGGTATTTCCCTAATCATTTTAGGGATCGAGCCAAAGCACAGCAGAACCAGAGATTCACAAGTCAAAATGCTATAATATTTGGAATGACATCAATACAGACTATAAGAGAGTCACCATAAGGGTCCCTAGTCCAAACTCAACCCATGAAAGGGTCGGTATTGACCCCTATTCATTGAGAGTTGGGCCTAGCCCTCCTTATGGTAGGCCCATATGGTTGAAGGTGTCGAGGTGTCGAAGTTTCAGTCAGATTGGAGGCTGTCTTCATCTATAAATACAGGGACAGGGGGACATTTTAAGGGACTTTTGGCTGATAAGTGAAACTCTACTATTTTTGTAATCAATTTCTGATGCAGCCCAGCTGGAAACTAGGTCGTTTTCTATAATTCACTCCGCCTTAAGTCGCCAGCGACTTACCAAGCTCCGAGTTAAAGAGCCACGACCCAAGGAAGGTCGCTCGCGAGTCAGCGGTTTAAGCATTAAGGCATTCCAACAACTTAGCGAGTTATGGGATATCGGGTTAAGCATTCCAATAGGTCACTCACGACCTAGTGAAGAAACCTTAGGTCGCTTACGACCTAACGGAGTGACGAGTTATGCAAGAAAGAGTGGTCCAGCGACCTATGATAAGTCGCGACCTAGAGCCAACGAGCTACGACCTAAGGTAGGTCGTTGGAACGAGTTACGACTTATGTTAGGCCGCTCAATGTTATGCCGCATCCAATCTCCTTAAGTCACTACATTCCTTAAGTTGCGAAGGACTAGGTCGTATGAACATTTCCTGAAGCTGTTCTTGAGTCGCTGTAGCCGTATGTTTTTAAGTCGCTCCATGTTTGAGTCGTAAGTCGTCCGAGTTTGTAAATATGTGTTGTATTCGGTTGTGTTGTCCATGTTAAGTCGTGAGTTTTGGGTCATGTTGTATAGGTCGTAAGTCGTTTGTAATATAGGTCGTTAACGACCTAGTGTAAGTCGCTGTTTGAGTTAGGTCGGTGTTGGCCAATGTTGAGTCGCTTATGTTGTATAGTGTGATGTTGTAACGACCTAGTTAGGTCGTAAGTCGCGTGTGTTTCATTGTGTTTGTTAACTCGTGTATGTTACTTAGGCCGTTTGAATTGAAGGTCGTAGGTCGGCCAAGTGTTATGTCGTTGAGTCGCGTGTTGTTAGGTCGCGGACTACTGTAAGTCGCGTACCAGTGTTGTGCTGTAAGTAGTTAGGTCGCTAACGACCTTGGTTAAGTCGTAGGTCGCCTGACGACCTAAGGGTCTAGTGTTGTAAATGCTATAAATAGGCATAGACGGGTCAGTTGTAAGAGGTTGTTGGTTTTTATTGAATAAAATTCTTGTTTGTTTGCTTTGTGCTTTCATTAAATCGGTAGTTGAGTGTGATCTCCTATCTCCACCTACGGTATTCGAGTGCACTCGAATCAACGTTCGTTGAAGCCAATTCGCGGAATCAAGTGCGTTTGATCAACGCTCGAAGAATTGTAGATCTTCTTTCACGGAATCGTGCGCGATCAACGTGTTAGAGATAGCTAGAATTCGGTATCTTTGGATCAACGAATTTGGGCCTTGCAGTATTTTCAACCCATCGATTGCTACTTTCACCGTTTCATCTAGTTTTTTGTATATCTGCTGCGTCAGTTTTGGTATCAGAGCTAAGCCGAGTCTTGGAGCCAAGGAGTTTGGAGTTGAAGCTTATCTTGTTGAAGTGTTTGAGCCGAGAATTGAAGCATCATTTTGGCATCATTAGTTTGAAGTATTCAAGCCGAGATTTTGTGTTGAAGTGTTGAGCCGAGCTAGGGGGTAGCCGTGTATTGTTAAATTTTTTGAAGTGGTGTTTGTATTTGTTGAAGTATTTGTGATTTGTGTTGAAAAAAATTTGATTCAATCATGCCGCCGAGAAGAGCTAACCGCCATCAAAATGTTGAAGCGTTGCATAGAAGGGAAGAAGCCGAGCAGATGGAACAACGCATTAATGAGAAATTTGATGAAGGTATTGGAAAGTTAGAGAAACTGATGATTGACATTAATGAAGGTCAAAGAAGAAGGTCGCCAATCTCGAACCATGGAGGAAACAGAGTTTCACCATTGGTTACGGAAGCGAGGAGGGTGTCGCCACAATCTTTTAGAGAAAGAAGAGAAACGTCAATTTCATCGAGAAGAGATCACCTTGAATATGGACATGAAGAGAGAAGAACTCAACGTGAGTTTGAAGATGAGTCATATCGAGATGAAGAGAGACATAGTAGAAGAGACATGCGTGATCGAAGGGATGTTGATGGTCGAGATCGATATAGACGTACATTTGATTATGATGAAGATGGTGATAGAGCTAGCATTCATTATCGAGATCGAGACCAAGTTTGAAATTCATATCGGGATGTAGATGATGATCGACGATGGGAGTCGGGTATGAAGATGGAAATTCCAGAATTCAAAGGTGGAATGGTAGCCGAAGAATTTCTGGATTGGTTGTCTAATGTTGAAGAGATCTTTGATTTCAAAGAGGTTCCGGAAAATCGTCGAATGAAGTTGGTTGCTACTAGATTGAGGGTGAGAGCTTTAGCATGGTGGCAGCAAACTAAACTTACGCGGGAGAGAATGGGGAAGTCGAAGATTGAGTCATGGGAGAAGATGAAGAAACTGATGAAAGCTACATTTTTACCTTACAATTATCAATCACTTATGTATCAGAGGTTGCAGAATCTGAGGCAAGGGACAAAGACTGTTAATGATTATGCTGATGATTTTTATCAACTAATTGCTCGAAATGATATTATGGAGACAGAGGAACAATTGACCGCTAGGTTTGTTGGAGGTTTACAAATGCAGATTCAAGACACGGTGAATATGTTTGATCCTAGATCTGTTGCTGAAGCACACCAGAAAGCGTTGGCTTGGGAGAAGCAGGGAAGACGTGGAGGTGGTGTGTTTACAAGCTCCAATATTCAGAACAAAGGAGCTAATGGGAGTTCCAATGTTTCTAAAACTATCAGTAGACCAGTTGTGAATGAAGTTGCGAAGGCGAAGGTCAACAACAGTTTCAAATGTTATAATTGCCAGGAAGTGGGTCACAAGAGTAATGAATGTCCAGAGCCGAAGAAACGAACTATGATTACTGAAGTTGAAGGTGAGGATGTTGGTGAAGGTTATTCTAGTCTAGTTGAGGAGGATGAACAGGATGTTGCGTCAGGAGATGAAGGATGTAATCTTATGATGAGGAGATCTTGTTTGATACCGAAACAGGAAGAAGAAGCTAGTTGGTTGAGGAGTAACATCTTTCAGTCGACCTGCACTATTCTGGGAAAAGTTTGTAAATTTGTGATTGATGCAGGAAGTTGTGACAATATCATTTCTACTGAAGCTGTGAGGAAGTTGAATTTGAAGATGGAGAAGCATCCAAATCCTTACAAGTTAGCGTGGTTGAGAAAATGAGGAGAGGTGAAGGTGGACAGGCGAGTTCGAGTTCCATTTTCTATTGGGAAGAAGTATAAAGACGAGATTTGGTGTGATGTAGTGGAGATGGATGTTTGTCACTTGCTTTTGGGAAGGCCATGGCAGTATGATCGAGCAGTGCAGCATGACGGTCGAACCAATAGCTACAGCTTTATGTTTGAAGGTGTTAAGATTATTTTAGTTCCGAAGAAGAGACAACAAGGAGAAATCAAATCAGAAGAGATTGAGGAGCTGAAGACTTTGTTGACTTTGAAAGAATTTATTGAAGAAGTAGAGGAGAGTCCAGAGGTATTTTTGTTGATTGGACGTGAAGTAACTGAATCTGTTGGAATCCCAGAGGAAGTAAAGCCGGTATTAGAAGAATTCAGTGATGTGTTTCCCGAAGAGTTACCAACGGAATTGCCACCGTTGAGGGATATTCAACATCAGATTGATCTTGTGCCAGGGGCAGTATTACCACACAGACCACATTACAGGATGAGTCCTAAGGAGCATGAGGAGTTGAGAAGGCAAGTGGAAGAGTTGTTAGAACAGGGGCGTGTTCAGGAGAGCTTGAGTCCATGTGCAGTGCCAGTCTTATTGGTACCAAAGAAGGATGGGACGTGGAGAATGTGTACGGACAGTCAGGCTTTAAACAAGATTACTGTGAGATACAGATTTCCTATACCGAGGTTTGATGATTTGATTGACCAGTTGAGTGGGGCTGTTGTGTTTTCAAAGATTGACTTGAAGAGTGGATACCATCAGATTCGTATAAGACAGGATGATGAGTGGAAGACTGCTTTTAAAACAAGGGAAGGTTTATACGAATGGCTGGTTATGCCGTTTGGTTTATCGAATGCACCGAGTACTTTTATGAGAGTGATGAACCAGATTTTTAGACCATTCATTGGGAAGTTTGTAGTAGTTTACTTTGACGATATTTTGATCTATAGTGGGAGTATGGAAGAACATGTCCATCATTTGTGTGAAGTACCGTTGATTCTACGAGAGGAGAAATTTTATGCCGCAACAAAGAAGTGTGTGTTCATGACGCACAGTGTTTTGTTTCTGGGTTAGGTTCTGTCGAAGGAAGGTATTCAAGTGGATGAAAGTAAAGTGGAAGCTGTCAGGAGTTGGCCACAACCCAAGACAATTACTAAAGTAAGGAGCTTTCATGGGTTGGTATCTTTTTATCGAAGATTCATTCCACATTTCAGCAGTGTAATGGCACCTGTAACCGATTGCATGAAATGAAAGAAGTTTGCATGGTCAGAGGAAGCAGGGGTTGCTTTTGAGAAGATCAAGACACTATTGACGTCAGCGCCACTTCTAGTTTTACCGGATTTTCAGTTATTGTTTGAGTTACATACTGATGCTTCGAAGGTTGGGATTGGTGGGGTATTGAGTCAGAGTGGAAGACCAGTTGCTTATTTCAGTGAGAAATTGTCTGGAGCCAAGTTGAGATATAGTACTTATGATGTTGAGTTTTACGCGATTGTCCAAGCCGTAAAGCACTTGAGACATTATCTGTTTCAGAAGGAGTTTGTTCTCTATACGGATCATGAAGCTTTGAAGCATTTGCAAGGGCAGGACAAGATTTCAGCTAGGCACGCTTCATGGGTCGCATATTTGCAGCAATTTACTTTTGTCGTGAAACACAAGTCAGGGGTGACGAATAGTGTAGCTGATTCTTTGAGCAGGAGGAATCATTTGTTGACAGCAATGAAGGTTGAAGTGACAGGGTTTGAACTATTGCCAGAGTTGATTGAAGAAGATCCTTACTTTACATAGTTTGTTGAGAAAGCCAAGGAGGGGAGTACTGATGAATTTGTGTTGATGGATGGATTCTTATTCAAGGGGAATCAATTATGCATACCAGAAGGAAGCTTGCGAATGAAGATTGTAAAGGAGTTACACGAAGAAGGCCATGTGGGTAGAGATCGCACATTGCATTTGATTTCTCAGTCTTATTTTTGGCCATCGATGAGGCGGAAAGTTGAGAGATTCGTGGAGAGATGTCATGTTTGTCAAGTTTCGAAAGGGACGGCTACAAATGCAGGGTTGTACATGCCTTTACCTGTTCCTATAAAGTCATGGGTAGATATAAGCATGGATTTCATATTGGGTTTGCCGAGGACTCAAAGGGGAAATGACTCGATATATGTTGTGGTGGATCGTTTCTCGAAGATGGTACATTTTGTTGCTTGTAAGAAGACGGCAGATGCAGTTCATGTGGCACAATTGTTCTTTAGAGAGATCTATCGCTTGCATGGTTTACCAGAATCTATAGTTTCAGACAGGGATACTAGATTTCTGAGTCTTTTTGGCTGAGTTTGTGGAAGATGGTGGGAACAAAGCTGAATTTTAGTAGCGCTTATCATCCGCAAACAGATGGGCAAACAGAGGTGGTGAATAGATCGTTGGGAAATTTATTACGGTGCCTTGTGAAAGATAATCTGAAGAGCTGGGATGTGAAGTTATGTCAAGTGGAGTTTGCTCATAATCATGCAGTTAACCGAAGTACAGGTTTCAGTCCATTTCAGATTGTATATTCAATCTTGCCAAGGGGCCGTTGGATTTAACGATAGTGCCGCAACCGAAGGGGATAGTTAAACGAGCTGCTGATTTTGTTGGTGGTTTGACAGAATGTCACAGAATCGTTCAAGAACGATTGGAAAAGTCGAATGAGAAGTATAAACGATCTGTGGATTTGAAGCGAAGAAGTGTTGAATTTAATGAAGGAGATTTAGTATATGTTGTACTAACAAAGGATCGTTTTCCAGTAGGAGCGTATAATAAACTTAAAGCTCGAAAGATTGGTCCTGTAAAGATTGTGAAACGGATCAATGAAAATGCTTATAGGTTGGAGCTGCCGGAGGATGTGTATACTTCTGACGTGTTTAATATTAAACACCTTAAACCTTATTATGGAGATGAACAATCTAATGGGAAAGAACTTTTAAATTCGAGGACAAATTTTTCTCCACCAGGGGAGGATGATGCAGCCCAGCTGGAAACTAGGTCGTTTTCCATAATTCACTTCGCCTTAAATCGCCAGCGACTTACCAAGCTCCGAGTTAAAGAGCCACGACCCAAGGAAGGTCGCTCGCGAGTCAGCGATTTAAGCATTAAGGCGTTCCAACAACATAGCGAGTTATGGGATATCGGGTTAAGCATCCCAATAGGTCACTCACGACCTAGTGAAGAAACCTTAGGTCGCTTACGACCTAACGGAGTGAAGAGTTATGCAAGAAAGAGTGGTCCAGCGACCTATGATAAGTCGCAACCTAGAGCCAACGAGCTATGACCTAAGGTAGGTCGCAGGAACGAGTTACGACTTATGTTAGGCCGCTCAATGTTATGCCGCATCCAATCTCCTTAAGTCGCTACATTCCTTAAGTCGCGAAGGACTAGGTCGTATGAAGATTTCCTGAAGCTGTTCTTGAGTCGCTGCTGCCGTATGTTTTTAAGTCGCTCCATGTTTGAGTCGTAAGTCGTCCAAGTTTGTAAATATGTGTTGTATTCGGTTGTGTTGTCCATGTTAAGTCGTGAGTTTTGGGTCATGTTGTATAGGTCGTAAGTCGTTTGTAATATAGGTCGTTAACGACCTAGTGTAAGTCGCTGTTTGAGTTAGGTCGGTGTTGGCCAATGTTGAGTCGCTTATGTTGTATAGTGTGATGTTGTAACGACCTAGTTAGGTCGTAAGTCGCGTGTGTTTCATTGTGTTTGTTAACTCGTGTGTGTTACTTAGGTCGTTTGAATTGAAGGTCGTAGGTCGGCCAAGTGTTATGTCGTTGAGTCGCGTGTTGTTAGGTCGCGGACTACTGTAAGTCGCGTACCAGTGTTGTGTTGTAAGTAGTTAGATCGCTAACGACCTTGGTTAAGTCGTAGGTCGCCTGACAACCTAAGGGTCTGGTGTTGTAAATGCTATAAATAGGCATGGACAGGTCAGTTGTAAGAGGTTGTTGGTTTTTGTTGAATAAAATTCTTGTTTGTTAGCTTTGTGTTTTCATTAAATCGGTAGTTGAGTGTGATCTCTTATCTCCACCTACGGTATTCGAGTGCGCTCGAATCAACGTTCGTTGAAGCCAATTCGCGGAATCAAGTGCGCTTGATCAACGCTCGAAGGATTGTAGATCTTCTTTCACGGAATCGTGTGCGATCAACGTGTTAGAGATAGCTAGAATTCGGTATCTTCGGATCAATGAATTTAGGCCTTGCAGTATTTTCAATCCACCGATTGCTACTTTCACCGTTTCATCTAGTTTTTCGTATATCCGCTGCATCAATTTCATTTCATTATTCCTTGATATTTTTTTATTTCTTGCTGATTGTAAGTGTAATCAAGTGATTTTTGAAGTAATAAAGAAAGTATTCAAAGTGGACATAGGAAATCAACGCGAACCACTATAAACCTTGTTGTTTTTTGTTCTCTGTTGCAATTTTCTTTGTATTCTATGTTGTTCCTTAGTTTTCATTTAATTTCTTCATTTATTTAGCTACTTAAATCTATTCTTGGGTGTTTGTGACCAATTATTTTGCAAACATTTTGGTGCTTTCATTGAGAACGTCGATTCTCAGGCTATTAGGATTACCTTTGTTGTTGCCGGATTGAATAAATCCCCCCGAAGGAGATTCAAGTTCATTTTCATAAGCTTGTAGATACTATTCAGATTCTTCAGGATCTAAGCAAATGAATCTTGAATGGTAATGCACACCAGATCTACTTCACACAATGTTGATGCCAATGAAACTGCTAGTGTCCAATAAGGGGGTCCAAGCAACTAGCCTGCTAATGCGAATGCGGAGCCCGCTGTAGTCCAGAACCTTACTGATTCCGTTACTAGAGCTGAATTTAATGACTTGATGAGGGAGCTGGTGGAGAGCCATGGCAGCAAAACAAGCAAATTCAGGGTAATGCCAACTTGACGAACTAGATTGCTCAATAGTAGCACCAAAGCACCGGAGGAGGTCTTGCTTCATACTCGGCATCAGATAGCTCAACTTCATCAGACGAGCACCATAAGCATAGGTACCATAGGATTGAACAACACGAGTTGGAGCAATGGAGAAACATTTGGCAGACCATCGTGGTCCTCCGAATCGGGTCGGTGCCGATCCCTCCTTAGGGGTCAGTACCGATCCTTCGACCAGAGGCACGGCTCCTCAATCGCAACTGGAGGCTCATACTTGACTTGGAACATGGAACTTAGACACTAGAGCATGCATGGATGCGAGTCAACAACCACTCTAGAATGATAATGAGGTGAATGCTCAAGATACACATTCGGAGGATAATATGCTAAGGAGGCTGAGATGCACCGGAGACACCGGCTAGAACATTCATATGGGATAGAGCACACCACCACCTGGCGCCACCCATCCAAACAACAGATTTATCTGCATTGGTCAGATAGCCGATGAGGGAAAACCAGGGTTTGACAAACGATGATTGCAAAGTCTCTAAGAGTCATACCCTATTTACGGAGAATATTTTACTGGCAGAGTATCCTAGGAGGTTTAACATGCCTACAATGCTTGCTTATGAAGAAAAGACTGACCCTTAGCATCATGTCATGATGTATGAATGGTTGTTGAATTCGGCAAGAGCGAATGTTGCTATCAAATGCAAGTGCTTCCCTATAACTCTATCCGGGATTGCTACAATGTGGTTCGTGAGGTTACCCCCACGATTGATCTCAAGATTTGACGAGCTGGCTATTAGATTCGTGGAGCAGTTCTGGATTCACGCCACACACCCCAAAGATGTCATGTCACTATCTAGTGTAATCCAGGACCTGGGGAATCACTGAATGATTGCTTGTAGAGATTTCATGTTGCTGCCATTGAAGTTAGTAACCCAAATGACCGTGCCATACTTATGGCTGCGACAAGGGGGTTGACTCAGAATCCAAGCTCGGTGATTGGCTAGCTGGAAAACTGCCAGCCACGCTAGAGCATTTCTACACGAAGGCAAACCAGTTCATAAGAAAGGAAGAGGCTAGATTATCCAGAAGAAGCAATGCTGCAGGGCCGAGTGGCGAAGTGGTACAAAGAAACATCACAGTAAGTAATCTTGCAAAGGCTCTATAAAAGTTCAGGTTAATGTTCAAAACAAGCCGAGCCAACAGAAATGGAGTGGAGAAGGAAATCCCGATAAAAAAGGGGATCCTGGAAAGTGGAAGTCAAGGATTCCTACATATAATAACTATACACCTCTGAATGCGTCTCTAGAGAACATCTATTTATCGACATGTAATACTTTCTAATATAGGAAGCCATGTCCAAAGGAATCGTCCAAGGAACAAAAGCAAACTGGGAAACACTGTCGATTTCATGAATGCTATGGGCACAATACTGATGAGTGTAGGCATCTCCACGATGCCATTGAGAAATTGATTCGGTATAAAAAGTTGCAGCAGTTTGTCAAGAATCCGTAGGATGGTGGACCGAAAATGCCTCATCCCAATCGAGGGCAAGCACCATGCCAGCCTAGGGAACCCGCTCAGATCGTTGGGAGGTTGGTGATAAACACGATAGTTAGTGGACCGCACCTACGGATCGAAGTTCGTAGAAAATGGAGCGCTATGCTAGTTCAATGAAACATATGGGTTTTGAGTGTTGTTCGAATATAGAGGATGGAACTTCGGCCAAGCAATAGTGTACAATGGCCGATGATATAGTGTTTTGAAGAAGAGATGCCGATAAATCAGAGGCCCCTACTATTGATCTGATGTTTATCTCTGCCATGGTTGGCCCCGCTCCGGTGAGAAAATTTTTGATTGATCATGGAAGTTCTGTGAACACCATCTTTAAGAAGGCTTATGATCAAATGAGGATGGAGACTAAGGATTTGCATCTAAAGCTCGTATATACAATTCAATGGTGTGGCTAGTGAGGCGGTGGGTTAAGTCGAATTACTGGTTGAGTTGGGAGAAGGTGAACGTAGGAGGGTGCGGATCCTACTGTTTATTATCTTGGACGTTGATTCACCGTACAATGTTTTTCTGGGCTGTTCGGCCCTAGCAGAGTTTTGGGCAGCTCTTGCCCCATGGTGTTTGATGTTGAAATTTTCGATAGATAATGCAGCTTGTGTTGTGCATGGTGATCATGTAGCTGGTCATGTCTGTTATATGGCTGAGTTAAGAGAGGCTCGACAGAAAGAGAAAAGGGTATGGACAAGTCTATCTGCATCCATGTTACTAAAGATTGACGAATAGTGCCTAATCATTGGCTTGGGCACCATAATCGGTTATATAGAGATAAAGATCCGAGGGATGACAAGGAGGAACCCAAGAAGGCTAAGATAGCACCGGCTGAACTGACTATTGATATCTCAGTCAGCCACGACGATCCATCGTGGGTGTTGAAGATTGGGTCACAACTCAGCCCCTCAATGTTGAGAGAACTTACCGATTTCCTCCAAAAAAATCTGGCTGTATTCACTTAGAATCATTCTAACATGTGTTGGATTTTTCTTGCCATCGCAAGCCATGCATTAAATATTAATCCAAAGTATGACCCTGTGAAGCAGAAAAGAAGAGGTATGGATCCAGAGAGATCAACGGCTCTTAAAGAGGAGGTGGATAAATTTAAAGACAATAGGTTTATTCATGATGCTCTGTATCCCAAATGGATCTCTAATCCGTGCCAGTAAAGAACGCAAATGGGAAATGTAGAATGTGTATTGACTATTTAGACCTGAACAAGGTATGCCCTAAGGATAGTTTTCCTCTATCTAGAATTAATCAGCTGGTTAATTCAACTGCAGGACATGAATTGTTGTCATTTATGGATGTGTACTCAGAGTACAACCAAATCCTGATGCACGTCCCAGATCAGGAGCACGCCTATTTCATCATGGACGTTGGGTTATACTGTTATGTAGTAATGCTATTTGGATCAAAGAACGCAGGAGGTACCTATCAGCATTTGGTTAACCACATATTTAAAGATCAGATTGGGAGGAAGATGAAAGTCTATGTGGATGATATGCTTGTGAAGTCACGACAATCAAAAAACCACATTCGACACTTATCAAAGATGTTCAATATCCTCCGATTTTATAGCATCAAAATCAACCGTTTGAAGTGTTCACTCGGTGTTGCATCAGGGAAGTTCTTGGGCTTTATTGTCAATGCGCGAGGAATCGAAGTGAATCTGGAGAAGATTCAAGCCATTCAGGATATATAAGCATCCGGAACTATTAAACAAGTGTATAGCCTGAACGGGAAGGTCGCTGCCCTAAGTCATTTCATCTCCAGGGTGACCGATAAATGCATTCCTTTCTTTATTTGATAAGGAAGGGGTAGAGAAATTTTGAATGGACACAAGACTGTGAAGGCGCTCTCCGAGCTTTGGTGAATCATTTGGAGAGACTCTCTGTTTTGTTAAAGCCAGTAGATCATGAGGAGTTATATGTGTACTAGCAGTATCGCCACATGCCATAAGTGTCGTACTGATTCGCGAGGATAACTGAATCCAGAGACCGGTGTACTATGTCAGTAAACGATTAATGGAGGCAGAGAGAAACTACCCGAAGATAGAGAAATTTGGCATACTTCTTTATGATTGTGTCACGCGAACTTCTCCTGTACTTCCAGGCATATCCAATCAACGTCTACACCGATTAGCCTTTATGACAAGTCCTACAATGACCCGAGACGTCAGAAAGGCTGCGTAAGTGGAATATTGAGCTCATTCTATTTGACATCACATATCTGCCTCGAAGAGCTATCCAGGGACAAGTACTGACCGACTTCATAGCGGAGTTTACCATGCAGGACGAGTCCTTAGAGAGCGGTGTAACCCTACTGTACGATGGAAGCTATATACCGATGGAGCTTCTAATGATCACTGTTCGAGAGAAGGCGTCATTCTTTTAACCCTTGGGAATTGATCAATTTTCTATGCTTTGAAGCTTGATTTCCCTGCTATGAACAAGATGGCCGAGTACAAGGCGTTAATTGCTAGACTTAAGCTTGCTAGAGAGCTCGAGGTGAAATCTATTGAAATATTTTACGACTCACGGCTGGTGGTGTATGAAGTTAGAGGGGACTACCAGGCAAAGGGCAACAGCTAGCCCTATATCTCACCCAAGTTCAGTAGTTGTTGGTGGACATAGAATATTATGACATTTCGTATATCCCACATGAGCAGAACGGAGAAGCCGACTCATTGGAAAAGTCCACGAGCATTGGTGATGCGCAACAGATGGGCTTGGTTCCAATCAAGATACTTCATACCCCAAGTATACATGTGATGGAAGTTGATCAAGTACCAAAAACAGAACCCAAAAGGGAGTCATGGATGACTCCATAAAAGAATACCTGTTGCATGGAATCTTTCCTGAGAAGAGGAACGAAAAGCGACAAGTCTTTCGTAAAGCTTCACAGTATATTATGCAAGAAGGAATTATGTATCGAAAAGGATTTTCCGTTCCCTTACTCAGGTGTATCGCCCACGACGAGATAAAGCATGCCCTAAAAGAAGTCCATGAGGGAGAATGTGGCGATCATACAGCGGCGCAAATGTTAGCTAAAAAGATGCTCCATTTTGGGTACTACTGGCCGACCGTGAATCGGGATGCTGCAGATCATGTGAGATGATGCGACAAATGCCAGATATATGCAAAAGTCCTAAGAGAACTGCCGGTGGAGATCACACAAATGGTTAGTCCATAGCCATTTGTTGTATGGGGAATCGATATTATCGGCTCTTTGCCGATTTCCAAATGTGGCCCGAGATATACGATTGTTGCAGTTGATTACTTCATCAAATGGGCCAAAGCGGAGCCATTAACTACGATCACAACCAAGAAGGTCATTAACTTCATTGTTTTAAACATTGTGTGTCATTTCGGTCTTCCATTGACTATCGTAACTGATAACGAAACTCACTTTGATAGTGCTGAGTTTAAGGAGTTTTTTTGAAGGTATCATATTAAGAAAAGATTTGCGGCGGTCGCTCATCCTCAGGAAAATTGACAAGTTGCAGCTGTAAAAAAGATTAATAAATCTATCTTGAAGAAGCATTTGGGAAAGGCTAAAGGCAAGTGGGTGGATGAACTTCCCATGGCACTCTGGACCTACATGACCACTTACAAGTCTGCGACCGGCCACACTCCATTTGCTCTTGCTATAGAATTGAAGTAGTCATTCCTGTAGAACTCGAAGTCCCTTCTCATCGGTTAACTTACTACGATTCCATAACAAACCAATATCTCTTATTGGAGTCATTGGACTTTACTGATGAGAAGCGTGAGGAGGCCGATTTGAGAGCGGCTACACATCGACACCGAGTCGTTGGGTATTATAATGCTAGAGTTTGACCGATAACCTTTGAAATTGGCAACCTTGTCCTGAAATGAATTTTTCCAGTCCTATCGCACATGAACACAACATGGGAAGGGTTATACGACATTGAACAAAGGCTTGGAGAAGGAATTTTCAAGTTAGTGGCTATTGATGGCACGACGCTTCCAAAAGCATGGAATAGTGAGCATTTACGATGCTATTTCACCTAGACTATTTCTTTGACATTTCAATATTTGCTTTGGTATTTGACTTTTTTGATATGTAATAAGACAAATTATTTTGTCCTTATTTTTATGATGAACAAAAGTTTGAAGCTTCCTTTTCATAAATTACTATTATTGCATGTTATGTTATGTTAAGAGTATAAATGACTTGACATAAATCTCTAAGTCCCTAGAGCGCGGACTAGAGTACTCTAAGTCCTCGAAGCGCGGACTAGAGTACAAATGACTTGACATAAATTTGTAAGTCTCTAGAGCATGGACTAGAGTACTCTAAGTCCCCGGAGCATGGACTAGAGTATAAATGACATGACATAATCTCTAAGTCCTCAGAATGTGGACTAGAGTACTCTAAGTCCCTGGAGCACGGACTAGAGTAATCCGAGTCCTCGGAGCATGGACTAGAATATAAGAAATTCAACAAAATCTCTAAGTCTCCAGAGCATGTGCTAGATAATCTAAGTCCCTAGAGCGCGGGCTTGAATGTAAACAATTCGATGGAAAATTCTAAGTCCCCAAACCACAGGCTAACTCAAAAACGCAATGGATGGATTGGCGAGATTTCAATCGTTCGGTATCCCACATGTTCCAATCTAAGATCAACGGAACAGGCTCGAACTGTCAGCGAAAAAAATACAATCGATATTTAAGATTTCAGCTTGGCATCGCTTACGACTTAAGATGGTACCTATGGAGGGGCATCGAGATCGAGATAGATAATTATCAACGAACATTGTGAAAATTATTACAAGTACTTGGAATGAGAAAAAATTATTCTACAATTGAAGCAATAATTCACTCTCGATGATTAATTAAAAAACCAAAAACTTTTATTTACAATCTCAAAGTTTCTTGCAAATAATTCTAAAGTTCGGGATCCACGCCCCTACATCTAAAAAAGGAAAAAAAGAAAGCAGGAAAGGAAAACAACACATGTTTAACTTATTCGAACTAAATATAATAACAAAAGACGCTAACTATTTCTTCGATTTCTTCTCCTTCTTCAATTTTTTAGGTGTTAAATCGGTCGAGCGCCTCTTTTGAGACCCTTTTCCACCTTGAGTGGAGGTACTTGAGGAAGGAGGTGGGATGAATTTCAAAGGCCTATAAAGAGGATCTTCAACCACCACCACATCGGGTTCATCCTTGACTTTGAGTTTTGATTTTTCCTCTTCTTCAATTTGTTCTCTCAAGCCGAATTTAGCGGTATGCTCTGAAGCACCTATGAACACAACGTCATCCTACTCCTCAGTAAAATATGATCTTTAAGCTTGTCCTCATCAAGTGCCCCAATCACTTGAGTGTTGGGCCTTGGAGTATCTGCAGCGGCCAGAGCCTCGGCCACTATTCCTTCCTGTTCCATGGAGGCATTGGTCCTAGGAGTTAATTTAGGATACGGATGGCCTACAAAGTTTCATAATAATGCAAGCATTAGTTTATAGCCGTTATGTTCCGAAAACAACAACCTTTTCAATTCGAAGGAGTTATATATGGTACCGGCATCCGGTTGGCTTTCGGTGGTCGCCAAGGTGCTCCCTTCAACGATGGAAGACAGTATATGTAGGCCAAGTCCAGGCTTGTTTGGGTCATAACCGACGTTTTGCTATGATGAAATCCTAGTCTGCTGAACAAGAGGAGGACCTTAGGGCTCAGTTCTAGAAGACCTTATGATATCTTCCTTTTCCTTAGGCGGTGTAGGAGCTTTGCCGAATTAGAGTTTTGCGGCAGCCAAGTTAGAAGACTCATTTCCTCGAAGCACTTCCTATACAAATGCCCCTTCATCAAGCTCTGCCACCCCCAACTCCTCTTTTTTGATCTTTGTAATGATCTCTCAAGCTTTGGCAAGCGATTAAGATAGCCTTCGCATAGGAAAGTTAAGTCGCGGTAAAGGATAACTTTTCATTGTATTCGACAATGAGTGGATCTAATAAGCATTTAATCTCTTCCTTACCGGACTCAGTCGCTGCCTCAACTCGGGAGTTGGCTTCTGCGAGCACCTCTTTCTTGCCCTCTTCGTGGGTGGCTTCTTTCAAGGCTTTGATTTGGGAGAGTTGCTAATCAAGTTTCATTTTTAAATTTTTAGTTTCGACTATCTGCTCGCAATATTTTTACGACTCTTCTTGTGGCTCAATTTTCTCCTCCCTTTCCTTGAACGGAAATTTTTCTAACTCCTCAACGCGACGGGCTAAGACATCTTTTGCTTTTTGTAAGGAGCCCTTCTCTAAAGCCAAGGTGCCATTGCATTGAAATGTAGCATCCAGTTCCTTCTTATGTGAATTATCTAGGCGACTAACTGCCTCAGCCATCTCTTTTACATTTTTCTTCGCCTTGTCAGGTTGAGCCTTAAATTCGAGCAGCTCGGCATCTTGATGTTTGATGATATCTTTGTCATAGATGGCCTCTATCTTAAGGAGATCAATCTTATGCTGGGGCTTGATAGAAACTTCGCTTCATGCTGAACGTACACATTATTCGTACATGCTAATGAGCTCTCCTTAAAACATATTTTTGGGAAAGTAGCCTTGAGTTCAGCTAGTTTCTCCGCGGTGGTAGGATCTTGGGCAGGAACCGAAGGGATTTGTTAAGACGTAACCAGTGTCTCATAAGATTGCCTGGTACTTGATGATCCAAAGTGTTGGTCATGGGGAGCGGTAGATTGGGAACCCTGATGTGCGAACTTGTCTCTGCTATGTGTAGGAGGGTTGGATGGGTCGCCTTAGCATGGAGCGCATGCCTGAGACTTCCTTTTGGACGAAGAGGAAGATTCTCGAGAGTGATAGTCTCTATCCCATCCTTCATCTTTGTCTTGGCGCCTTTCGGATTTGGAATCCCGACTCAAGCGATAGTAAGTGGAAGAGCCACAGAGGCAGCTAAAGGCATGCGAATGAGACATTGTACCTGTAAAATAACCAAATGAGAACATATTAGGAGTTGTTGTATAAAGAGTTAAACATGAGTGAATGGTGGAGTGCAAGTGCCTGCCCTAGTGTTTACTTCCGACGGACCAATAACGTTTGCTTTACTCACGGGAGTTTCTTCTCCTCTACTAGAAGGTTGCATGCCTTCGCCACTTCTCGCAAGGGAGTTAACTTCAACGTCAAGATTAGTGAAGTTGTAATCTAATAAATCGTCCAGAATCGAAATGTCAGAAAGTCCCTACAACACGCTCTCCATTTGTTGAGAAGACGAGCCTTTTTCAACCGGAGTTATGAAAATTTTTGGGGTTTCCCCAGTTTTCTTTTTTTGATTCCTGTACGCCAGACTTTTTCCTCTTTTCGGAGGAGGTTGCAGTTGCCTATGTGTTGCGCATCAACTGCCGGTGTTTTTCCAAGGCCCCGGTCTTTGCGTCCTTTGATTCCTTTATTTCTCCCTCTTCGGCGCCTTCTTGGTTTCCCTCAGTAGGGGGCACCGTGGGGTCGTTTAATTCTCCTATTCTCTCGGAGACAGTCTTCGGAATCGTTCTGCTTCCAGGATGACCAATTCTGCGGTCGTCTTCTAACAGCCCAAGCAGCTAGAGAAATTCATCGATGACGAGGAGTTTAATGTCTCTGTCCTCCACTGGAGTAGCATAGATAGCCACAATAGCCCTGGAGTATTTGACATCTTCAGGTCGAGGGTGAACATCTGAATGAGTTGAAGGAGTTAGTATGACTAAGGAAGAAGCTACGATTTAAATCTTTAGGCTAAAGGCAAAGGCAAAGATAGCACTTACATCCTTCCAACCATATTCTTGCGAAGCCGGGAGGACATCGTAGCACTAGTGTTTGAAAAAGTAGAGTTTATCCATGCACCTGTTAAGACCTGACATTTAGGTAAGGATTCGAGGAGGACGTAGATGGACTATTGACTCGTCTGTTGAAGTTGTAAATGAATCGAATGTCTTCAAGAGTTGGCGGACGAAATAAGATGTTCATGAAGAGAAGGAAGGCGCCATGGATAAAAGCGTAGTTGTTAGGGTGGAGCTGAGTAGGAGTGATTCCCATGTACCTCAACGTCTCATAAACAAAAGACTTAAACGGTGGCACATATCCGGCCCAGCAAATGAATTTATTGCATGCAGTATATCCATCTGGGGGCAAGTGAGGTCTACCTTGCCTTGACGGAACCAAAACATCTTTAAAGGGAATCCCATGGATAAAACACAATTGACAAAGTGAAGCTTCACCGTTTGGAAGCTTGTGATTCTTCCGGATTGTTCAAAATGATGACATCCTCCACGACATCGGGAACTGGATCAATGACTTTTGTAGAATGGATCGGGATGTCAGAGAAGAGGTTTGCTTGTGGGTCAGATCCCTCTGCTTGATCTATCTACTGACTCGGTGCAGGCTTGTCAGATAAGGTAGCAGAACTTGATATAATAACTAATTTAGAAGACATTGTGGTTGAACGCTTCGAATAACTTGGGATTTGTGTCAGCTATACTCAGTAGACAATCAATATTAGAAATAATAACTTGTCCCCCCATACTGTGTGTGAACTAGTGCAGTGCAGTATGAAATGAATGTACCAGTTTGAAATCAAAAAAGTAAAAGTAAAACGTCGAAGCTGGTTTCGTTTAGAGAGACCATCATCGTTGATCGTCTCAAATGATGTAAAAGGTGATCGGCGACAAGAGCTTTAGGATCGGTTATCGATATATTGAGTTATGAAGCTTATTATCCAAGTTTATTGGCCATTTCCTTATTTAGTTCATATTGAGAAGTTCGAAAATCTGTCCGTTTAAGATTAAGTTCGACAGTCCGAATGTTCAAAAAGCATTGTCCGTGTTCATCTTGTATTCTGCCAAGGTAATACGAGTTAAGTATTCAAAGGACATAGGTTAAATTAGTCTTTAGTGTCAACACCAATCCCTATGCTCTATGCCGACCCCAACAGTTTTACACTAATCCCTACACCAAAGCTAAAACACCGATCCCTCATCAGCACAACAACATACTGACCCCTCTTTTACGAATAAGTCATACCGATCCCTTCCTTTACATCATCCTCACTGAACCCTCGACCAACCACTTCATGCTAAACTTTCATCACTTCACTCAAACCCATACCGAACCCTCTCCAACCGAATCCAGAGCTCAACCATCTTCTACGTCACCTCATCCGAACGCTTTTTCTCCACCTTATTCCTTCTCTTTCTAGTATTTCTTCATCTTCTCCTTCAATCTAATGTATCTTAATGAAACCCATCAACAAACACACCTAAATGGCACTTAAACCCGTCCAAGCTCGAAGCTTATGACCCAATAACACAAGTAAAGGAAGAATTCATACCATATGTATGTATCGAGTTATGTTAGAGGCCGAATGTTCGAGCTTTGGAATCGAAGGTTAGCGAGGAGAAACTATGAGGGAATAGCTTGAATTTGTATTTGAGTTTAAGATTTGAAATCCAAGGAACTATGTTTGTACGAAAGAGAAGTTTCGAAATGATGATGGTTTGGTAGAAAGGAAGCTTGAAAATGCAAAGGAAAAGTAAAACTTGGAGAAGTAAAAGTAAAAAAGGAAGTGAAGAGAAAGTACATTTATATATGGCCAAGGGTATAAGCAGGAACTAGTTACTACAGGTTGACCAAGTCTAGAGAAAATAGGGATCATCATTGGGATTTGCCGACCCCTATTAGCTTGTATCTATCAAGGGATCGGCATGTCAGATGCCGATCCCTCCATAAGAATTTTTTTAAAAAAAGGGGAAAAAGAAAAAACGAAGAGAAATAAAAATGGAAGGGGAGAAATGATCGATAATTAAAGAATGTTAGACGATTATTAGCATGAAGGTTCGATTGCAAACACAAGCATACACAAAACTATGAAAGTTGGCAACGACCTACGAACATTCGAACACGTCCAGGAGCCAACAACAGAAATGTGTATGTGAATATGCTAACGGAATACGACATTAGACTCGTATTATTGAAGGATGATAAAATAACAGAAGTTAGATGGGTTTATTTTCGGCAACTCAAACGTTTTTCAATACAAAGCACGTCATGTTACCCACAAGACGTACTTTGGAGGGGAAGTGTTACCTGGTACCCTGACCTAGCTATGTTGGACTGGTCGCACGAGGCAGATTTGACTGTTGACAAAAAGGACGACCATGAACAATGACTACATGACCTAAAAATAGAGCCTGAACAATTATACAATGCCCGGATTGAACGGAGTTGATAGACAGACAATGCAAGATGCCCAAAAGATGGAAATTAACTTGGATGAAGCTGGGGTTGGCATGGTATGGATTGGGTCAGCATGATATGTTCATAATTATGGAGTCGACATGGTGTGGAACGGGTTGGCATAATATGTTCATAAGTATGGGATAACATGGTATGGATCGGGTCGGCATAGTATGTTCATAAGTATGGGGTCGGTATAGTCCAAGAAGGATGGGTTGGCATAGTAGAAGGAAGCATCTCGGGTCAGCATTGGAGATCTCCATATTGATGGCTTCTAAAAAAAGTGGTCAGCATACTGGTAGTCAACTGAAGGGGTCGGCATAGTTTTTTCGTAAGTAATGGTTCGGCATAACATGATGCTAGAAGGAGAAGTCGGCATGCACCTTGCAGAGAAATGGATCGGCGTATGTTGTAGATACAAATAAGGGTCAGAATTTCCCTGACCATTTTAGGAATTGAGCCAAAGCACAACCAGAACCGTAGATTCACAAGTCCAAATGCTATAATATTGGAACGACATCAATACAGAGTATAAGAGAGCCACCATTGGGGTGACCAGTCCAAACTCAACCCATGAAGGGGTCAGTACCGACCCCTATTCATTGAGAGTTAGGCCTAGCCCTTCCTATGGTGGGCCCATATGGTTGAAGGGTTCCAGGTGCCCAAGTTTCAGTCAGATTGAAGGCTGCCTTCATCTATAAATACAAGGGCAGGGGGCCATTTCGAGGGACTTTTGGTTGATAATTGAAACTCTGCCATTTTTGTAAGCAATGTCATTTCATTCTTCTTTGATCTCTTGTTATTTTTTGCTGATTGTAATGTAACCAAGTGATTTGTGAAGTAATAAAGAAAGTATTTAAAGTGAACGTAGGCAATTAACGGCGAACCACTATAAACCTTGTTGTTTTTTGTTCTCTGTTGCATTTTTCTTTGTATTCAGTGTTGTTCCTTAGTTTTCATATAATTTCTTCATTTATTTCGCTACTTAAAACTGTTCTCGGGTGTTTGAGACCAATCTAGTTGCAGACACTCTGAAACGTTCATAACTAACTTTCCTTAAGAATGTGGAATAATATGACCTGATTTGCTAACATTGACCCAAATAAATGAACCTTTGGAGAAAGTCTATTATGTACTTGAGATATTCTTGCCTTGAGTTAAACCTTCTTCAATCTATAGATATCCATTTTGAGCCTTCGATGAATTTAATTCATCTCTTTAAGCTAACCTCGTTTTCTTCCTTATGTCATTGGTTAGAAATGCTCATTTAACGTTAAAGTAGCAAGTAACTTAGTACTGATTTCATTTGGCGATATAAACATCTTGCATTGAAACCAAATTTTAAAGTCAATGAAGAACTTACAAATCATCATAAAATTCGATAATATAATATAGATTCTTAAAGTTAGGAGTCTAATAAGAGTCCCATAAGGAAACCGAAAATTGGAAAGTTATAGATTGCTATCAAAATCTACAAGGAATTCTACGTTTCAAAAAGTTTGGAAACTAACAAGAGATTATCCAAAATCCAATAAGGAAATCATGCGCATGCATGAAATCCATAAATCATCACTGAAACTCACGAGGAAATTTTGAAACTCGCAAAACCAGAAATTTAATAAGTATTCATTAAAAAATTTCAATTTGAAAAACTAGGAATATGAAATTAACGATTCGTTATGAAAATGAAATAGGAAATTCAACATTCAACTTCATTAAAATCCGTAAGGAAGTGAAAGGTTCATCAAATCAGAAAATGAGGAACATAAAATTTTTCAGCAATTATAAAAGTCGGCAAGATAATTTAAAATTCATTATACAAGAAATCCAATAGGAGATCATCTCAAATCTATTGAGGAAAGTAAGCATACAAAACTCACAAATTATTATAAAGATCGATAAGAAATTTTTTAACTTAATAAATCAGAAATATCATAAGAGATTATCAAACACCTAATAAAGAAAGTAGAAATTTACTAACTGTCATGAAAATCTACACGTAACTTATGTTTCGTCAAGTCGAATGTTCAATAAAGGATCATCAAAATTCCAAATAAGGAAATAAAAAACGTGGAACTTATAAATCACTGCAAAAATTTGCAAGGTGACCTATATTCCATTAAACCAAAGATTATTATAAAAAGGGAACTTAAAAATCCAAGAATCCAAAAATATGATCAGAAACCTATCCATTCTAACTCAAAAATAGTAAATTAATGGGAAATCCATAAATTGTCAGGTAAACTCAATAAAAGAACTAAAAATCATGAACTCATAAAACAATTGATCAATTGGAAATCATCAAGAAAATTCAATGGGGAATTGCAACATGTATAATCCAGGAATAGTCATAAAGGCCAATGAGGAAATCAAAAATTCACGAAACCAATAACTTAATAAGATATTGTTATGAAAATTCATCAATGGAATCACGAATCAAGAATTCAACCAAAACCCCGTCAAGATCTCATCCGACAAATAGATTATTAGAAATTCATCTAATACCGAAACTAAAAATTTACTTGGCTATAGTAAATTCAGTAAATCCGAATAAAAAATTCCTAGATCTATAGATTAGTAAAGCTTTTGTTCTATCGGAGTTGGGTTATATTCGTAAAACTTTGTATCCATTTGGGATAGTGGTTTCACATCTTATATATTGTTTCTTTTATACTATAGGATTTCCCTATTTCTGAGAATTCAAGAGTGGTGTATCCAGTCCATTCCTCAAATGAGATCACTTTTATATTTGTAGCAAAATTTGTTATCTATTCCATCCCTTTAGATCTTGTAAAGATCCTTGCTTTAGCATCATGTTGTGGTTCCCTTCTACCCATTCTTTTACCTTATGTCATCCCTTTAGGATACATGTTTCTAAGTTCTTTGATGTAGAAATTACTTCTCAAACATTGGATATTCTTATGTTTGTTATTCCATAATTTGTCCCTTTGAATATGATTTTGGATTCTTTTATATGTTCCAGGTTTTGGGCGTTGGATACCTTTGTCCCTTTTGCCTTTGTTCATCTCCCTCTTTTGGGTTTCATCTTTATTTCAAAAGGCGAAGAGATTACTTTCCTTTCCCTTTATTCTTTTAGGCTTTGACCTTTTGTTTTAGGTTGTAGACATCTTTGTATTTCTTGTTTTGTTTGGTGCCTTTTCTTGGGCTTGGACATCTTAGTCCGCTACTTGATAATCCTACTCTGTGCTTGGACATATTAGTCCACTATTTGACGAGCCTTCTCTGGGCTTAGACATCTTAGTCCACTGTTTGATGAGCCTCTTCCCGAGCTTCCCTTGTCTCAAAGGGATATTGTACTTGCTAAGCCGACCTTCCTCTAGAAGGTCGCTGATGGGTAATATCCTGACCCATTCCCTAAGAGGTCATTTTGACATTAGGGGTTCTATCTCTCCCTCTAGGAGATGCTAAGGAATAGCGTCGTAGGCATATACCTCTCCCTCTAAGAGGTGCTATGAAATATCATCGTGGGATTATTTCCCTCCCTCTAGGAAGTGCTATGGAATAGCATCGTAGGCTTGGGTATTTGTATATAAAAATAATTTTTGGCCAATTAAAATGAAGCCTCCTTTGAGAGAAAGAATTTTATAATTAATCCCTCTTAGTATATTGACGGGTTATTTTTTGAAAAATAGTTTGGACTCATGAAACATTTTAATAAAAGAACTTCTCTCAATATGGTCTTTTGCAAGAACTTTCTTGTTGTTCTCGTAATAGAGACATGAAATTTCAAATAGGAGACTAGGTGGTCATGATTCATGAACCAATAGTCTTTTAGTTGAGAATAGGAATCTATAATCTGAGTTTCAATAAACTTTTGACAATTTCTAAATCTTTCTCAAAAAATAACGACTAGGCTTTTCTCGGCCCATAATTTTTTAGAAAACATTGAAACATTGAAATTGATTAGTTTAAGTCTTTGGGATGCATTCACTAATGTTATATAGTATCTCAAATAGGTTGCATAAACCAGCTTTTAGGACAAAAAGATATTTGTTTTCTCCCTGGCTATGGGGCAATTGAAAACAGTTTTCTTAAGGAGATATGTTTGAGAAATTTCTTTTAAAATTATTTGCTAAAAATAGTGTTATGGACTTTCCCATAAATTAATGTTGAATTTGACGGTGCTCTACTATTTCTTGGAGGGTAGCCTTTGTATTGTGTTGATTGAAATATTTACAATTACCTCATATCTGGCATCTGAGCTGTCTTTTTCAAGTAGCCAAGAGTGTGTTGTTCTCTAAGAGTAAGTGGAATGCTTTGGTCTAATTTTGTTTTACCTGCAATAGAACTCGATTTTTAATCAGTATACGGTCAATACGCTGCACACATCTAAGTATGAATGAAAATAGAAATTGAGTTAAAAAGATATGAAAATAGAAAGAGAAAGTTCATAGTTTACCTAATGACACGAGTCCTCATGACTTGATAGAGATTTGCAGAATTTTCTGAGTTTCTTTCCTTTTAGCTCAAACAAGATGTCCTTCAGGTTCCTTTAACGAACTCTTGCAGGAACCCTGCCCTAATCATGCCTTGTATTTTCTCTGATAGGACATGGCATTCATCAGTTTCATGTCCATTCTTTATGGTACTCATAGTAACTTCCTTCTTTATTTGGCTCTGGGGTGCTCCAAACCTTATAAGGTGCAATAAAATTCTCATTTCCTTTCATCTTGGTGAATTGTAAGAGAGGGGCTTGTTTAAGACTATGTAATTTTTTTTGGAATTCATTCTTCGACTTCCCTTCAAGTTTTCACTTTCCTTTGTCTCTTGTCAAGACGCTTAAAATCTAATTTCTCTTTCTTGGATTCTCGGTGGAATTCTTTCTTAGCATGGTGCATCTTGTCCAATTGAATAAACTTCTCATCCCGAAGAAAGAAATACTGTAGATCTTTGCATCAATTGATATAAAGGTCTTTCCAGAATGAAGTTGTTCAATTAGCCCTAATCAAACTGCCATAAGCTTTTCTCTACTAGTTGTACTTTCTGCCCTTAATGCTTCTACGCCTAATCTATTCAAATATTCACTAAGTATTTCCCCTAAATTTTGTTTGATGGTAGCTAGAAAGCTAAAGTCCATAGTTTTATCTCTGAATATAGAAAATTGAGCTACAAACTCGCAAGTAAATTGTTCCCAAGAATAGATGGTTTCCATTCGGTAACTCCTATACCATTTAATAGCCGCTCCTTGGAAAGTAATGGGAAAAAGTTTACAGCGAACTGCCTCTGGAGTGTTGTATAAGTTCATCCAATTTTCAAAGACAATAAGATGGTCATCTGGATAAGTTGTTCCATCATATTTTAGTGAAGGAGTTTGAATGTTTCGAGGAGATTTGTCGCCATTATTTCTTTGGAAAAGGAAGCCTTTTGAAATATAACATATTCTTCTGGATCAAAAAATTTCCTTTTCTTTAAGCATATTCATCATTATTTGGTGTTGGACGTTCTCTTGGCCACTTTCAATTCTATGACTACTCATGCTATTTCCTTGGATTGGGCTATTCGATTGCTCCAGGGACCCTTTTATTTAATTTCTTGATTTAACTCATGGTCCTCTACCTTATTTAGAAGTCGCACTTCATCCTCTGTTTCCATAATTCTTATTGATTCCCAAGATGGAGCTTTTTCAGGATATTCTTCTATTGGTATCATTTGTGGCCATTGATTCTAGACCTGACCATATTGCTTTCCAATTTTGTTAGGGTTGAAGGTTGCCCAACTCCTATATTCCCTAAGTTAGAGTTTCGGACCATGTGATGTTTCAAATTTGGCTGTGAAGTAGCCTTTTCGCTTGGATTGCTGTTATTACTCCTTGCTCTTATAATTTTTTCTTCTTCCAAAAATTATCAAGGATCGAAGGTTCAGGCCTTCCTAGCACCAAAAATGTCGACAACAAAACTTGTCAACACCTCAAATTTCAAGTTTGGATAAGGGCGATGCTTTCTAAACCTCCCTTCGAATGAGTAGGGATTGCTAAAGCTATTCAGATAGGAAAAAGTTATCCAAAAATTGTCTTTGGTACCTTTCGACACAGTCGATAGGGTTGTTTTCATCTTGGAAAATCCTTTCAAACGTGTTGGTTGAGAACTCCATCGAAACAGCTTTCAACACAGACATGACTGTTTGGGTAGAAATTTAAGAATTTCTAGGGGCAGCGGAGTTGAGAAGGTTTCGACAATGTCGAAATGGATAATACTTGAAATCTAATAGATTCTAGCTAAGGCATCTAGGAACTAAGAAAACGTTGGGATTCGATTTAGTCGAAAGGGCTCCTTTTGATCAACACAACCGTAAGTTGACATATCTATGAAAGATAAGGAAATCTATGCTAATAAGAAAACACGATTAAAATAATCTTCTTTTATTGAACTCAATTGTACAAATTGACCAAATCCCCAATCTGATTGGTGAATTATGGTTTTCGAGTTTAATAGGAATTCAAGTGAGAAGTCAAGAAATTGGATCCTTAAAACATGACCCATGGGATCAAATTTATAAGCGCAGGTCGAAACCTTTCGACTCCATGCATTCGACATGGTCGAAAGTCAAACTTTCTTCTTTTCGTGCTTTTTTCTTGACATACAGCTTTTGACCTAGTCGAAAGGGTTACATGGCCACTTTTCTGCTACTATCAAAGAGGAACTTTGAATGATGCTTTCGTGAATGTCCACTAAGCCATACCTTTCGACCTAGTCGAAAGGGATTTAGTCATCCTTTAGTTGCTTCTTGGAATTAGGCCTCTTTCTTTTGCTTTGTTTCTTCTCAACCTTGGCGAAAGGGGTTGTTTGAGAGCCTTTCGACCTTGTCGAAAGGTCTATTGTTGTTCTTTTTGGCTTGAATGCTGATGTACCAAAGAAGTTATCCTAGGTCCTAGCCTTTGACATTATCGAAACATGCCTTCTCTTTGGCTTCAAGTAGTCGAAACACCCAAAATGGCTTTGTTGTAAATGGTCTCTGTTGAAAGCCTCTGCCTCACCTAATTTGGAACCTCATGCCTTTATGGTAATGGTCGTGTGGTTCTTCTTTCTTTGGTGAAATTGGCCCTTACCATTTCGAAAGGCTGTGTATGCTTTCGAAAGGGTTGAGTTAGCTGAATAATTTTCTAGCGGAAGTGATAAAGGTAAAAGAAAGACATGTCGAATCATTTGGCACAAAATGTAGAGCGTCTGCTATCCATTGCCTTCGAAAGGTGTCCTTTTAAGTGATTTGGATGCTATTATCATGCTTTCTATTGCCTTCGAAAGGTAGCCTCCGACCTTGTCAAAAGCTCTTCATTGATACAGTCGAAACATCCCTCTGTCCTACTCGAAAGGTGCTGCTGGTGCTGCTATATTCTTGTTGGAAGCTATGTTTAACTAGACCATCTTGGTGCTTTTTGACTCTCATCGACACTCTAGTGTTTCTTTTTTCATACTTTTATTCCTGGGTATATTTTGTGGATAACTACTTACTCAATCGACTTACTGTATAAGCTATATCTGGTCTTGTGCAATTTATGAAATACATTGGACATCTTATTGCATGAGAATATTCCACTTGCATTACATTCTCATCAGTATGTTTACGCTGAACTTCCAATGGATCAAAAGATGTCCTTACCTCTTTGATTCCATAGTTCTTGAACTTTTCAACCACTTTGTCTACATAGTGTGATTGAGACAATTCCATTGGATGTTTTTATTAATTGAATCCAAAATAACGTCTACTACTTCTAAGTCTTACATGTCGAAATCATTGATTAACATTTTATTTATGGTCTCTATAACCTTAATGTTAAGACCAAAGAATAGCATATCGTCAACATATAGACAAATCATTGCATATGGTTGACTAACTTATTTGTAATAAACACATTTATCAAATTCATTTACACAAAAATCATTTTTCATCGTGACAATATTAAATTTTGCGTGCTATTATTTTAGGGCTTGTTTAAGTCCATATAATAATTTTACTAATCTAAAGACTTTGTTCTCATTTCCCTTGGAAATAAAACCTTCAGGTTGCTCAATATATATATATATATATATATCCTTATAGAGATCTCCATTTAAGAATGCTGCCTTTACATCCATTTGATGAATTTGTGGATTATAGATGGTTGCAATTGCTAATAACATTCTTATAGAGATTATTCACATAACTGATGAATAAGTATCAAAGAAATCTACATCTTCCTTTTGATAATATCCTTTGGTTACCAATCTGGCTTTATATTTTTCAGTAGAGCCATCTGGTTTCATCTTCTTCTTGAATATCCATTTAGAATCAATTTGTTTTATTCCAAGTAGGGTTTCAACTATTTCCCAAGTTTTATTACTTAGAATTGAATCATTTCCACTTTTGATTGCTTCTTTCTAACAGGAAGATTCAGAAGATGACATCGTTTCTTTGTATGAGAGGTTCATTTTCTAACCTGTATGATAGAAATTGTAAACAAAATGACTTGGAAGTTCTTCCTCTTACTCTTCTTCTGGGTTCAGTCATCTATATCATGATGAGTTTCATCTTCTGGTGGTTCATCCCTTTCTTCTCTTGTCCTTTTAGGGACTTAAGTTCCATAATTCCTTTTGTATGGAAATATATCCTCAAAGAAGGAGACATCTCTTGACTCCATGATTGTATTTATCATGATGTCATTTATATCATATTTGAAGACTAAAAATCATAGGCACTATCATTTTAGGCAGGTCCTAGATAGTAACAATCTACAGTTTTTGGTCTAAGTTTGACCTTCTTTGGATGGAACCTGAAATTTTACCAAGCACCACAACACTTTGAGGTATTTGAAACTTGGTAGGTGTCCTTTCCATAATTCATATAGAATATTTCATTTTTTGCTATGAGGAACCCTATTTAGTATGTGATTGGACATATTTAGGGATTCCCCTCACAAGCTCATTGGTAGGCGTGAAGTTAAAAGCATAGTATTAATCATGTATTTTAACAATCTATTCCTTCTCTTGGCAATACCATTTTGTTGTGGTGAATACGAGGCCATTGTTTGATGATTATACCATTTTCTACACAAAATTATTTAAATGGTGATTCATATTCTCTACCTCAATAGAGTCTTAATATCTTGATCTTTTGTTAAGTTGATTTTCCACTTCAGCTTTATATTTTATAGATGATGTAATTGCTTTATCTTTACTCTTTAAAAGATATACATAACAATATCATTTATAATCGTCAATAAATGTGATAAAGTCCCTTTTCCCATCTCTTGTAGAGAATGATTTGAAATCACATAAGTCTGTACGAACTATCCCTAATGGTTTAGTGTTCCTGTCAATAGTATGAAATAGTTTGTTTGACCATTTTTGCTTCTACGCGTGTCTCACATTTGTGTTTTTTTTCTACTTAAATTTTTGGAATTAATCCTAAATTTGTATTCTTTTTTTCAATTTTTAGAAATTCATGTGTTTTAGTCTATCATGCCATAAAAGAGTTTCATGCACAACCACTTTAGAAACTTCATTCTTATTCATTGCATAATCAAAATTCATAGTGTTATTGCCAACTACTACTACACTTGCCTTAAATAAGCCATCGCGTAAATATCCCTTTCCTATATAAATTCCATCCTTAGACAAAACCATCTCGTATAACTCGAAAATCATTTAGAATTCTTTCTTTGAAAGGATAGGTTCAAAGATTAGATTTTTGCAAATATCTGGAATATGTAGCACACATTCATTGTAACAATTTTTTCAGAAGTAAATTTGAGGTTGATAGTGCCGCTTCCTTCAATCATGGAAACTATAGAATTATCCATGTATAGTTTTTCTTCCTAATTGAATTTATTATAAGTAGAGAACATGGATTTGTAAGAATAAACATGACGAGTAGTGTTTGTGTCTACCCACCACTATGTAGAGTTCTGAAAAAAGTAGAATTCTATTATAACTTCAGAGAAATTTGAACCATCAACGTCCATGTTGTCCACCATATTTGCTTTTGATTATTCTCCAACTTGTGTCTGCAATCCTTAGTGGTATGTCTCGTCCATTGACCACTAAACTTTTTTGGCCTACTTATTTTCCCTGGGTTTATTTACTAGTGCTTTCCTCTTATTTGAAAATTTCTCCTTTTATGGTTGAAGTGTCCTTTCTTCTCTGACCTTTTATAATAAATGCCTCTTCGCTTTTTCACTGTTTCACTCCATGATTACCTACCTCAGTTTTCAATCTAACAATGAAATCTTATAAGGAAATCTCCTTCTTATTCTGTTTTTGATAATTGTGGTAATTTTTTGATGACGGGGGCAACTTTTGTGTTATCGCTTCAACAAGGAATGACACTCCAAATTTATTTCCTTCTGACTGAAGTTCATGAATGATAAGTTTTCTTACACTTGGATAGTCACTAATTTGATATCTACCATCTTATAGTCCATGAATTTGACGACTATGAACTTCGTCAGACTAACATTCTAGGTTTAGTACTTGTTTGCGAGTGCAATCCAAAGAGACTTTGTTATTTCATGAGGCTGACATACTTTGTACCACACCTCATCCAGATAGTTCGGAATGTATTTCTTGCACATGAAGTCTGAATGATTCCATGCATCAACAGTTGGTAACACATCTTTATATGTTTCTTTAGTTTTGTCTAATTTTGTCATAGGTTCCTCCTCTTCGAGATACCTTTGTAGACCTAGTATAGTCAGATAGAATAACATCTGACTTGGCCTTGTTTGGAAGTCATCACCATCTCCTTTGAGTGGATCAAGTCAATTGTGAGTAGTAGTTTTTGCTGATAACTCAACTGGTGCCATTTTTTGGTAGAAATTGGAAAGTCTTAAGATGTAAGATCTTAACTACAGAAACGGTAAATAACAACAAGAACCAATGCATATATTTCGTGCATAGGGATGCACAAAACTATATTGGGGTGCAACGATAACAGTGCAGTAAGAAAGAGAAGATAAATTGAAAAAAAAAGAAAAAATATAACGCAAAATCAGTAAAACATAAAAATCTATACAAGATTAGAAGAAAATTTCTTCTGTGGCTTGTCACGACAATTTTCTTAAGATTTTATTTTATGTCTCTCAAGGTATAATAGACGATGATCTACTTTAGATTCTGATAAGTATAAATGCTCTGCGATATGAGACTGCTTTGAATTGAGAACAGAATGAAGAGGAGAAAAAGTAAAAAAGAGAGTAGGAATGCAATTGGCATTCCTCTTCTTATATAGCCTTCAACGGGCGCGTCTTTTCAAAAGATTGTGTATGTTCATTTAAATCAAGGCAGTTGGTAATGGTCATGTCTGTTGTTAAAAGTTGTGTCCATTTTCAACATTCATACTATTTGGATTTAAATAGCCAAAAACTATTTATTTTGTTCAACAAAAATAAAATACGGTCCATTCTTATTGGATCCGCACCTGGTTCGGTACGAGACGGATGAGCGGCGTGCATGCGTGTGTGTTAAACCATGACCGTATAGGTCCTCCCCCTCGCGTAAAACTACCTGACCCTAAGGGATAATATAGGTTGATAGGAAAGAGTTTATAAACATGAAAAATTCTTTATTTTTGGTAATGTGGGACTATAACTTCATTCACCTCTTCTATTATATGTAAGGATCTCTAACATTCTATGCATCAGCACTCTTTTGCCATGGTCGTACTCAAATATTGCTAGCAAAATGTAGCCAAGCTAACCAGCTTTAGTTAGGATGTTGTGGTCCCGCCTATAGTTTAAGACCCATACTTTAATTTGTATGCCGAAATGTAATTAATCTTCAATTATGGCTTTAATTTGTATGCATTTGGCTTCAATTATACTCTAATTTGTATGCCTAAATGTAACTAATCTTCAATCCAGTTTTGTAGCAAGATATATTATCTATAGTTCTATATATCATAGATAATCTATCAAATGATCTATCATATATATTTAACTATTTAATTTTAATCTGAATTTCAAAAATTGTTATAACTTGTCTTTAATTTAAATTCAATTTTAAAGTAACATAATTTAATTTTAGTTCTAAAGTTATTATAATTTAATTTTAATTTGAGATTCACTTTTAAATTTAATATAATTTAATTTTCATCATAATAGTTATTATACTTAAGTCAAATTCAACTTTAAAGATTATTATAATTTAATTTTCAATTAGTAGTTGTTATAATTTAATTTTAATTTGATACTTGTAGATATAACTCATTTAGTCAACTAATCCTAGTAAATTGAATCCTTAAGTGACATTCTATTCTACAAAATGATATAGTTGCTAACATAAAAAGTTGCACATAAATGATACAAGTACAAAGTGATATACCTATATTACCTTTTGGTTATAATTGAGAATTGATCATCAAGTTACTCATAATATAGGAATAACGTGGGAATGTTACTCATAAATGATACAAGTACAAAATTTGGAGGATTATGAAATAAAAAAAAATATGATGTTTGAATAATGTGGGAATGTTATTCATAATTTAAAATAAATTAAAGTTCATTTTAAGTTTTGAATTCTATCGTTTTAACTTCTCAACTAAATAATTCCAGGGCTTTGTTGTCTTTTGTAGGTATAATACTCAACGAGATCAAATTTTCAACCCATATTATAAATAATTCAATATAACTATGTAACTAAATATTTAATATTTTTCTATTTGTTATGTAATTTTTATTTGGTATAACTTGATATTTTAGTCCTATCTGCAATTTTTTTATCATTAAAGCGATTAATTTAAAGAACTATTAGTTGTTAGTAAATCTAGGACAAAGCTTCAGATGAATTGCCTATTTCAACCGCAAATTATTTCTTATGATATAATATTTCTAAAGTATAAATATGATAAAGGATCTTGGTTGTATTGTATATCTAAATGAATGACCTAAAGATATTTTGGTTATACAAACAAGTCTGCTATCTTGATTGCAAGGATGAGCGAGGAGCTCAAAAATGAAGTTGCTATTACTCACAACCTTCTCCAAATAAATCAAGGTATGAATTTTCTCGGTACCCCTCTCACTTCCACTAGAATCAAAAGGACCCACTTTCAAAGTCTTTATGAAAAGATTGATCACAGCTTGGCTCTTGGCACAACAAATTCCTCACTACTGTTGGTAGGCTCATAATTGTGAATTGTAATGACCAGCCTTTTCGACCATCGAAAGTCGGCATTAATACATCTACAGTATTCACATGCCGAACATTTACATAGCGAACATCGAAAGTCTGCACTAACTATTCCATTTTAATTATTTTAACCTTCCTAGCAAGGGTCTTTGGTTTAATAACATGTTTTTCATTACTTGTCTCACTTGTGTGGTTATTATTATACGAACTTGCATGGACATGTGCTTTAGTTGCCTTCTTTTCTTCTGTATTCCATAAGACATTGACCTACACAGAAACATTATTGTCCATAACATGTTTTTTAAAATGGGAAGGGGAATCGATAATATCATTATTCAATGAGCCAGAGATGATAGAACCCAGTCCATGCAAAGCATGATGTTATGATGAACCATGACTTTCCCTATATGGAATTAGAGCAGATGGTAGTGCTTCATGAGCTTGGGAAGGTTTGACGGCTCCCTCTATGGGCTTTTGTGGCGCATCAGGGTATAAGTGTGTAACGACCCATATTTTACCCATCGGAGGATCGTAAAATATTTTTTAAAAATTCATATAGGGTCTTCTGACATATTAACTTTGGAGAACATTGAGTAGTGCCATTTTTGACCTCGAAAATTTTTATCATACGATTTTACCCTTGAAAACATGTAACCGTTGTAACTTTTGATAGATGCCGAATTAGCATCCGAGACAATTTTCATTTGAAACATATGATAGTTTTCATTCTTGTAGAGTGGTCATAATAACGATTTGGACTTTCTGATTAGTAGTATGACTCTTTGAAGTTTGGTAGGTTTTGAAGTAGTTTAGTGGGTAATTAGTGAGATTGAGGATATGCCCACCAACCCATTTTGGGTTTTACGCTATTATAGGCTGAAATAACCTTCTCCAAATCATTTTTTCCATCTTTCAAATAGATCTAAGCCTCCATTAACCCCTTCTTTGCCAAAAACTTCACCTTTATATTCCAAATCATGTCTAAATCATAGAATTAGGGTAGATTAGCGGGGGTTAGCTAGAGACTTTCAAATCAACATTTTTGGAAAAGAAAAATTAGGGCTTTGCTATTCATTTTTGGAATTGCCTTTTTTTGCATGCAAATCACTACTTTTGGGTGTTTGTTGAGTGATTTATCATCTCACATCTTATTATATACTATCCATAAGTTCTAACATGTTTTAGGTCTATTTTTAAGGTCAAAACCATGTTATTATGCTGTTTATAAATCCAGCGTGAAGTAAAAACGAGAATAAAATGATTTTTGATGTTCTAATCATGTTATTTGGATGTGAGATTGCCTATATAGACGTTAGGCTATAGGTATGTGATATGATGATTGCCTTGATTTGTTGTATGTTTTGCATGCTTGAATGTTAATTAATGTGTATGTGGTGTTTGTATGTATGCTTGGATGGTTGAAAATGCTCATTAGAGTGAATTACAGATATGTGACGTAGAACCAGATTCGATGGATCGACTCTAAGATGTTAGAAGGTGTATCGATGCATATCGAATGAATGCGCATCGAGGTATAGAGCACAGCGATGGAATTGACATGAAATTGGAGTTTGGAGATACTATAACATTTATGTACGGTGGTCTTTATTTGGGGGTAGTTGGCTCAGGTTTCACTTTAGGTTCTATAGTGATTTGCTTGGGGTGTGCTCTAGGTTCGAATGTGGAGGAAACCCTGACATTAAATCCTGTCTGATGTTATGTTCGAAGTCCGATTAGAAGAATCATTTTGGGGGTAGTGGTGTGGTGCTTCGTGTTCGGCTTCGGGATAGGAAGGGTTTGGGTTTGAGTCTGAACATACGGTTTGCCAAGTAAAAATGGAGTGGTTGTATTTTGGGGTGGATTTAGATTAGCTAGAGGAGGATCTAGGGTTTCTTCGGGTCTCTCCTAGGGCCACTTTGGGGTTGTGCTTGAAGTAAGGGAATATGACCCCTGGATGACTCAAGGTGACTTTTGAGTTTGTGTGGCGACTAGTGAAGCGATGGTACAATGCTTCAACACGATGACTTTGGAACCTTAGTATGATGGCTCTATGACTTAAAATAGGTGTTTAGAGGTGTTCAGATGATTATGACTTAATTATGTGAGTCATGATGGTGATTTATAAGGACAAGTTCAATGATGAGGACTCATGCGTAGAATTTGTGACTTGTTCTTCTATGGAGATAACCGCAATAGAATAACGATTAGGTTTCACATGGAGATGAGTGAAAATGGGTCATTGATAACTAAGAGATTCTAGCGTGCTCATATAGAAGGGGTGCATGGGGATGCCCACTTGGATTACAACTGCATCCATATCTTACGACTATAGATTACCTTAGACTTTTGTTATTGTGAGTCTAGTTCCAGCCTTAAGAAATGGCATAGATTCGAGCACCATGAAGTCGTTTGATCGAGTCTCTAGTTTGCGATTGTGCAATACGAGTAATCTTATATACAACGCAAATTAGTGATGGTGAGGATTGCTTGATGGATGTTATTCTTGCCATGGTTTTTTGTCACTCTAGGGTGTTACATGATGTAGATGTTTTCATTTGTATACCTAGATGCTAGATATTGTACTTCGATTGTAGTACAGCCATATGATGATGTTGGTAGATTAACATATATCGATTGTTATGTGCTAACTTTTTGGATGTAGGGCCATATCAGGTATAATCCTATAATCTTTAACCTTATTGCTATACATAATTTTAATAGCATTTTGAAATGATGTATCGCTTACATTAGACTATTGTTTGATTCAAGGTTTTATGCTTTGCTCACTATTATTTCGGGTACTTTTAAATGAGTAGATTTAGGACAACAAGTCTGGATAGTGCATGGAGCTATATGGAATAGGAGCACGAGGCTACGCTTTCATATATCTATACTTTGGAGTTTACTATCTCTTATATTCCCCTGTGCAGTACAGTGGAGCTATATCAGTACTGATATTTAGAGAGACAGTTATAAAGTTTATTTCTGAGAGTTAAGGATGTAGAAACTATTTTATTTTAGTTTTGTATAATCAATGAACCTGTTGCACTCTGATATTTTTATTTATGGTTAATTTGATTATACTATTATCTCTATATTTTACATCTATTTAATTATTATATTTCGTCTATGCAATATGAAATGTTCTACATATTATGTGTTTGGATTTTTGTTAATTTATGTCCTTGACTAGAGTCCTGCATCGATCGGATACCTCCACAATGCACTCTACATGTATATTGGATATTAAAGGTGTAGGGCGGTCATCACAAAGTGACTCGTTTATTTTCATGTTCTTATAGTGTTTCTCCTTCCAAATGCCTTTTCAAGGATCTCTTTACTATTCCATCACATATTATTTTCTATGGTTTTTCATTATTGTTCTCCCTTCCTTCGTTCTGTTTCTCTACTAGTAGTTTGTTCTTATTCACTACTTTTGTGTATCTGCCATCAGTTTGGATGTTTCCCTTCTACTTTTGTTAACCACTAACTCCTTCTCTATTTAAGCTGTTGCTCGATTCAATTGCTCTACGACCTCCTTAATCTCTTTCAAAGTTCTCTTTGCTTTTTCTACGATCACCTACTCATTTAACACTTCATCGTCCTCTTTTTTCTCTTTAACACAATCTTCTACCTCTCCATTGCTCACTTTCTGACAATCCTGCTTCATCCCTATCACTTCATCTTTATTTGCCTTCTCTTTCTTATCTTCTTTCTCTCCCCATTTTCATTTTTCTCCTATCTTGGAATTTTCACCCTTCTCAACCTTAGTATTGTTCTCTTTTCCTTGCTTCTTACCTCCATTCTCCTTCATCATCTATGTTCTAATCATTGAAAATTGCCTTTTCAAGTGTTTGAAACACATATAGTTCTCATATATAGGAAGTGGACATCTATAGATTACTTCTTATTTAAACATCTCCCCACTTCTCCTATAGCTTTAACATGTTTGGGAAACCAACCTCCACATTTATCTCCACCAGGCCTCAGGCAAAAGAGATCCTAATTCTTTTGAAGGTTGACTCATTCGTTTTACTTGAAGTATCTAGAGGACTCACCAAAGCACTTTTACCACGTTGACCCCATAGTCTAAAACTATGACCTGGTAGCTTTATTTATATCAGCATCGTTGTTAGCAAATCCCTATCTATTTTCCCTTTAGGGATTAGTTTTTTAATTATTATGAGATTTTAATCAAAAAACCAATGGTCCTTTCTACTATCTTATTGTCATCCTTCTCACTACCAAACCTCACAATGAAGATCATTCTCTTTCGAATGTATCATGAAATCTCCCTCTGACTTCCATATTCTTTTTGCATAACCTTTAAGCACCTTGAAATATGGCATAGGACCTTCCACACATAGCATCACATAGTTAGCCCAACTATCCTCGGCCTACTTGATTGCGTCATTGAATACATGACCTTTATTGTGCCCCATTAACTAAACTTGGCTCTACATACTCTAAGTCGGGAACACTGCTTCCTCTATCCCCTCTCTTACTACATCACAAAAGCTTGCTTTTCTCCGGAATCATAAATTTACTTTTCCCTAGCACCGCTTGATACATCTTTGGAGGGTACGCCTTATAACCTCTCCTTTCCTTTTTTTGTTCATAGAGCTTGACTGGGAGGATCCAAAACCCTTGTTTTCTTCCTTAACCTACTTGTCCTTTCCACGAACCACTTTTTACCATCCAACTTCGGTCCTCCTTCTCTAGTTTGTATGTTATGGATTTTGATATGATATGATATTTTAGAGATATATAATAGAGAAAAGAAAGAGTGTTACTAAATATAACAAATTAATTACTTGTTAATACCCTAA
The DNA here is from genome assembly GCA_030765085.1 of Allium cepa. Lineage (NCBI taxonomy): Eukaryota > Viridiplantae > Streptophyta > Magnoliopsida > Asparagales > Amaryllidaceae > Allium > Allium cepa. Next base: position 821,300,399 of record CM060935.1, on the reverse strand, counting down.
TTAAAATAATGTTTTTTCACTCTTAAAGTTACTACCCCTGCTAGCACCCTAAACTCCTTACATCCTCCTCTTCTCTCCTCAGTTATAATGCAGATAATTCACTCAATCAGATTTACATAATCAAAATTTTCCATAATAACAAATTTCGATCTTTCTAATGAGTTTTAGATATCGTGTGTAAATTTGTTTTGTTTTTCTTTTAAATTTCATCGTTATCTCAAAATTCATCACGTTATGTTTTTTTTCAATTTTAAAATATTTACTATTTTGTTAAGTTCCTTAGGTCATTAATCTTACTACAAAAAGTAAACAACAGAGAATTGAATGACTTGATTATGAAATTCTAAATTTTTTGTTATTGAAAGTTGAGACAAGTTTAGGCATCCATTTATCGTGTAAGATATGATGATATAGATTTCTGTAGTATAATATGATAATTTGGTTCGTCTTCGTTATAAATCAATGACAATTTTTATAGTTTATTTTTTCTTTCTCGAATTAGGGTTAATAAAGAGTGTGGTGTATATAGGGTATTATCAAGGGATTTTCAAAAAAAGGGTATTTTCTAGATAGAGTAAAAGCTAATGCATTATTTGGTGTATTCAGCAACACTCAAAAAGAAATTTTTGAAGAAAAAAAACTACAAGGAGAAAGAAAATTCGGACCTAGGGTTTGGGAAACCCCAGGAGTCAGCCATCGTTATTATGTTTACGTGGCTACTATTGAATGATATTATTTCGTTTATTCTTTTCCTCAGTCTTTTTTCTTCTCTTGTTTTATAAAATTTCGTTTATATATTATGTATATCGAGAATAGATGAAGATGCATTCACTAAAAAAAGTTTATGTGAAGATGCTAAATAAGGCTCACGGCGTTGAATATTCTAAACTCTAATTTGATTCTCCATTTTTTACATAAAATTTAATTCTTAGATTTGGGCTCATTTTTCCTTAGTACCATAAAGGAAGAATATGTAAATCTTTAATATTAAATGATAAAAGAGAAAAGAAATTGACAAATTTTACATAAGGAGCTAATCCTACTTTGATACGGGTTTATGATTTTTGTTGTCGGGATTCCTATTATTTTGCTTCTAACATGTTGTCCATGTTTAAAAAATGGAATCATTTTTGGACCAAATAAACTATTTATAACAAGAATATTATATGTTGAAATTAATCATGTTATGTGTTTGTATAATTATTTCAAATAAAATGGAAGCAAGAAGATAAATAACATGTTGTATGATATTACGCTCATTTTATGCATGAAATGAATAATTATCTTTTTTGTTTATCATACTATAAAGATCAAAGATTTGAGAATTTTTATTATTTTCTCATAGTTCCTATATGTGAGGTAAGTTATACACTTGTAATTCTACCTATACATGAATGGCCCTGAAGTATTTACTTTTACAATGCTTTTGTTTTCTACACAGCTGCCAGCAAGCATCACTAGAAGCCAAAAAAATTCCAAGCCTACCACAGTAGTGGTCTTAGGAATATAAAAAATGTTAGTTAGGAAGCTTGTTGTAACGGGTAATCTAATTTTACTTACTGATTTTTCTCGACATGCATATGTACATTTTGCAAACATTTACAGTTACTTATGACTATATACATTCTATTTAAGCAATATTTCAGAGTATATTTCTATACGTTGGTGAGATTTGCATCTATTTATGAACTCTATTGTTGGTAATTATAGCTCATGTTCCACCATTTTATTATGAGTCCACTTGTTAACTCTCTTAAAAACTATGAATGAAAGGCACGTGTTCATATATATATATATATGTATGTATGTATGTATGTATGTATGTATATATATATAGAGCTAGGATTAATAACTACTTATTTAGCACCATTCATAACCCTTCGATACCAGAAATAAGTTTAAAAAAATACAATTTGACATGAGAAAGAAAGAATAAGTATTTGAATAGAAATTTTTGGCTGATACAAGGGGCTACGAAATGATGTTAAACAAAGTGGGCTATTGATCCTAGCTCTATATGTGCGTGGATAATGCGAGTTACAAATATCCAGGTTAGCTATACACTTGTATACATTATTGTCATTAAGGACTCAAATAAGCAAAAACAAAAACAAATATTCTGTCTTAAGTAGTATCTGAAAGAGGCTATGCGGTAGGATCGTGTAATATGGAATAATGAAATTGTTTAGGTAGATAAAGTAAGTAAAAGAAAGGTAGACACCAGGATTTTATACTGGTTCGGACCTCTAGTCCTACGTCCAGTCCCTAAGCTTCACTTAGGAATTCCACTAACTAAAACTCTCACTTAACCCGGAGGAATAGGTTTACAACTTACCCGAACAACCGAACGGGATTTCTTGCCTCAATTACCGAAGAGGACTTCAACTCAATTACAAAAAAAAAACAATATTCGACTTGTGTTCTTGTCAACACTAATGAGTCTAATGTAGTACAATATTCCTATAATCTTATCCTCGAGAGTATGCAATGTGTTTGTGAAGATTTAGGAAATGTGAATTGCTATGAATCAAAAGAATGTCAAAAACAAAGCAGTGATTCAAGCAATAGATTTGTGATTGATTTGAGAATTTCTAGTTAATATGTTCAAGAAAATAGTAAGATTAAAGCAAGATAATTCGGTGAATTGAAGATGTTAGAATCATGTATTTATACTTGTAAAAGAGGTTCATCCGTGGGCTAAGGGTGAGATAAGAGATGCTTCCATTTCCATTGGAGAATGGTTGCAACTCTTGGAAGGAAGAAGGTGTCCATTCAGAGAAAATTCGCAGGTTCAAATTCAGTCGACTGAATAGGGAATTCAGTCAACTAAAAATATGAACTAAAATTTTCAGGAACAAATTCAGTCGATTGAGTAGGGTGTTTCAGTCAACTGAAACTGTACATGTTTGTATATGTGTAACAGGTTCAATCGACTGGTCTTCCCTGTTCAGTCGACTGAACTACTAAATTATGCACAGTGAATGTTTATTAAAAAATGAAATTTATAAAATGTGTTCTAGTGTTTTTGCAAGCCTCTTGAGGATAGATTTTAACAATAAATCTAAACTAAGACCTATATAAAAATCATACTTATGTTTATCCTTGGTCTTCATCGTTCTTTCTTTAGCTTTGCACATATCTCTTCCTTTTTGTTGAAGCACATTGTCATTGATCAAAATATAGCGATCAACATTCTCCCCCTTTTTGATTGATGACAATACTGAAACGTGTAGAGATGTAATTATTTCCTCCCCCGAATATATGCACTGTCTTTGCTACAAAAACACGGTTAGTAACATAGATTTCTCCCCCTTTGTCATCGACAAAAAGGAAGTAACAATCGCAGAAGTATATTGTCAAAACAATCACTGATATGCAAGTCTATAGTTTAAGAATGTCGCATACAATATAGCATAAAAATGTAGCATGAGAAATAGATCATAGAATGTTGCATGAATGAATGAAACATAAAATATAGCATGAATGAAACATAAAATGTAGCATGAATGAAACATAAAATGTAGCATGAATGAAATATAAAAGGCTATTTGTACAAGCCTTTTGATTAGTGTTTTGGAAATAAAAAAGACCATAAAAGAGTTATTCATCTTTATCCCAATCATACGAGGCTTCTCTCCCTCCATCTGGTTCACGAATGATTGGTCCACCGATGGGTGGTCTATAGCTTCCTCCTTGACCACCACTAGTGCCACTCGTGCTGCTGCTTGTATGTTCTTCGGATGATGTCCATGTGAAAGTAGGTGCAGGACGCTTACGCGTGATGTTGAAGCGGTAGTGGAAGTTGAGCATGAGATGGCATCCCATAATTTATTGAAGAACCTTTAATTTTATCAATTTTGTGATCTACCTTCTTGAGGCGATTATCAAGAATTTTTTGATTTCTAGATAAAATTCCTAATGATTGAGTTGTAGTAAAACTTGGCTTAATGATACGAATTTCATCTTCTCGGTCGAAAGGTTCTTCATGTGGAGCTTGTGGAGGTTGTTGCTGTTCTTGATGCCTAGCTTCCCATTCGGCAAGAGATATGATGCGAGGAGGTCTAGCCGGGAGTTGCATAAGGCTTATAGTCCGTTGGTTAATTTGATGGACCATTGTATTTTCGGACTCGGGTAATGGCGTATCAACATTGAGGAGAAGTCTCATGATATATTCTCTAAAATATATCGTTCGCATTTTGCCATTATTAAATGTGAGAAACTCATCAAGAATTACTTGGACCCAATTGACTTGAATATTGTCCCAAATAGCGTATAGAGCTCGATAATTGATTGGGTAGACAATTTCATACGAACCCGTTCGTAGAGTAATTGTTCTCATAAGAGCTTTGTGAAGGATTCTAGCTCTAGGTCGTAGAGAAGTGGATTTAAAATCTCGAATGTTAACATTATCATCCAGAAATTGATGGTTTATGTTATCTCGAATTTGTGGATTGAATTCTACCTCGTCAAGCTTTCTCCCTACATTAGGTGATCCTAAGATGTGTGCAATTCGATCTAAGGAGTACCAAACTTTCTTCCCGCACACCATACTCCAAACACTATCATTTGGATTTCTTGGAGTTTGGTGTCCAAGATTAAGGTTTGCATAAGATAGTTTGACCATGATATGATTTATTACATGGTCATTTCTCTTTAAATCCAAGAGAGAAGTTAAACCTGCCCGATCCGTTAATGCTCGGATGTTGTATGTCTGAAGGCTTTGAAAATCAACGAAGGAGTGCTCGAAAATGCGAGAATTCTTCATTTTATTCCACCTCGCTACAGCTACTCCATCATAGAGCCATTGTGCAATTTGAGGATCAATTGGCTCGGAGGGTGAAGAAGAAGTAGCTCTTGATCTTTTTGGGCCATTTGTTGTGAGATTTGAGAGTAATTTGTGGATTGGGGGCTAGGGTTCTGGAAAACAATGGGGAAGAGAGAACTTTTGCAATGTAAAAAGTGAAAGTAAAAAGGCGAAAACTAGTGGATAAAAGGGAAAAGTTGCCTGGGAATTGGCGTTCAGTCGACTGAAAAGTCTGTTCAGTCGATTGAATTTTTGGCCAAACATTTTCTGTATTAAATTCAGTCGACTGAACAGATTTTTTAGTCGATTGAACTATTGTGTAGTTGTTTTCTGCCTAGTGTTCAGTCGACTGAGCTGTAAGGTTCAGTCGACTGATCCTTGAGTTTTTGGAGTTCTAAATTTTAATTTTTTTTTCAATAAACGATTACAATCGTATAGGCATAATACAATATAACAACATGATTTAGCCACCGAAATAATCATTTCTTTGGAGATGGACTATTTTTCTTTTTGCGTTTTATTTCCTTCATTCACCATATAGTTTTTGTCCCATGAATTTGGACTATATTGAGGAGTTTTTGGCGACATCCAAGGATTCACGGGATCGGCTGGTGTACGGTAAGATGAAGACGGATCATATGAACTAACAAGTCGAGGTAGGGGCTCAGTCACTTCGTTTTTCTTTGAGCCACAAAAATGTAAACCAATTTGCTCTAGGAAGCTTAATCGTCTAGCCATTACTTTTTGTTCGAAATATAATTCTCGTTGAAGATCAATTTGTTGTTGTTGAAAGTGATGAATCTCATCAATCTTTCTTTTCGTATCTGGTGAGATAAAAAGACCACGTTTAGCCTTCTTCGATTCTGGTGTGTAGCCATTTCGATAGTTGTCCCATTTATAGACTGGCTCATGCTTTGGTGTTGGAGTAGGAAGTTTTGGTGATGTTGGTGAGTTATCGACCGAAGAGGCGATGTTGATTGGGGAGTATGAGTCGTTTGAGGACATTTTTATATCGACTTTTCAATAAGTGAAAATGAGTTGTGAAAATGAAAATATGTCTAAACGTGTATTTATAGGATGAATATTCTAAAAGTATTGTGGTGATAATTTATTAAAGTTTTTTAACCAATCAAAGATTTAATGGTTAAATTAAATCAGTTAGAAATGTATGGATTAGAGATAACCTTTATATTATTATTCATTATGTATCATTATTTGAAAATATAAATTGAAAGTCAAAGTTTTCTTCATTCAGTCGACTGAGCATATAGATTTAGTCGACTGAATTATAAATAACTTTCTCTATGAAATATCTTTAAAAGAGATTATTCCTAATTCTCGTCGTAATTATATAAAGGAGTTTTCTAATAAAGGTTTAGTAAATATATCGGCAATTTGATTTTCGGTAGAAATATGTTCTAAATTTATGATTCCTTTTTCGATATTGTCACATAGAAAATGGTGACGAATATCTATATGTTTTGTATGAGAGTGATTAACCGGATTTTTAGATAAATTTATTGTACTTGTATTATCACAATATATTGTAGATAGAGTTTGTTAAATTTATATTAAAATCCTTAAGTGTTTGTTGCATGTAGATAACTTGAGTGCAAGCTAAAGCGGCTGATATATACTCTGCTTCACAGGTGGAAAACGAGACACAATTTTGTTTCTTACTAAACCAAGATACAAGTGATTTTCCAATGAAATGGTACGTACCACTTGTACTTTTTCTATCTGTTCGAGATCCACCAAAATCAGCATCACTGAATGATACTAACTCAAATGGACACTCTTTTGGATAGAAAAGACCAAAATCTTTAGTATCATTAAGATATCACATAATTCGTTTTACCGCTCTTAAATGTGATTCTTTAGGATTAGATTGAAAACGTGCACATAAACATACACTCATCATTATGTCTGATCTACTAGCAGTTAAGTAAAGTAAGGAACCTATCATACTTCTAAACAATTTTTGATCTATACTTTTGCCATTTTCATCTCGATCGAGATGAGTAGTGGTACTCATAGGAGTAGGTTTAGCAGAAGTGTTCTACATTCCGAAACGTTTAATTAGATTAGCACAATATTTTTCTTGGTTTATGAAAATTCCATTTGTTAATTGTTTAATTTGAAGTCCGAGAAAATATGATAATTCTCCCATATGAGACATTTCGAACTCCTTAGTCATTATATTTGAAATTTTTTTACATAAATTTTCATTTGTCGAACCAAATATAATATCATCTACGTATACTTGAATTATTAAAATATCTTTAGTAGTATTTTTAAGGAAAAGCGTTTGATCAACTTTTCAAATTTGAAATCCCGAATTTAGTAAGTAACTTTTTAGTCTTTCATACCAAGCACGAGGTGCTTGTTTAAGACCATATAGTGCTTTCTTTAATTTATATACATGATCTGGATATTTTTCATGTATAAATAAAGGAGGTTGTTCTACGTATACATTTTCTTTTATAAAACCATTTAAAAATGCACTTTTAACATCCATTTGATAAAGTTTAAAGTTGTGAAAACATGCAAAAGCTAATAGAATACGTATTGCTTCAAGTCTTGCAACGGGAGCAAAAGTTTCTTCAAAATCAATACCTTCTTCTATATTATATCCTTGTGCTACTAGTCTAGCTTTTTTCCTAGTTATATTACCTTGTTCATCTATTTTATTTTTGTAAACCCATTTTGTTCCTATAACATATTGATTATTTGGACGGGGAACTAATTCCCAAACATCATTACGTTCAAATTGATTTAATTCTTCTTGCATTGCAATAATCCAGTAATCGTCTGTTGATGCTTCTTTAGGATTTTAGGTTCTATTGTAGAAATGAAAGCTATATGTCCCATTCGATTTAGTTGATTTCTTGTCTTAACTTGAGAATTGATTTCACCTATTATGTTTTGAGCAGGGTGATCTCGTAGTATTCTTGGTGAAGATCTTAGTCCATTATTACAATTATTAAGATTTGTATTTTCTATATTTATAAATTCTTCATCATCTTTTATACTTAATTTTTTGTTGAAATTCTCATCAAAAGATACATGTAAGGTTTCTTCGATTACGTTTGTTCATTTATTAAATACTCGGTATGCCTTACTTCGTTCTGAATATCCTACAAAAATTCCTTCGTCGGCTTTTGGATCAAATTTACTTAATTGATCTTTTGTATTTAAAATAAAACATTTTGATCCAAATATTTTAAAATAAGATATATTTGGCTTTTTTTTGTTGAATAGTTCATATGAAGTATTTTTAGTTAACGATCTAATTGATATTCTATTCAATACATAGCATGCAGTAGCTACGGCTTCTGCCCAAAAATGTTTTGGTAGAAAACTTCCATTTAATAATGTCCTAGCGCATTCTTGTAATGTTCTATTCTTTCTTTCTACAACTCCATTTTGTTGAGGAGTTCTAGGAAATGAAAAATTATGATTTATTCCTTTCTTTTTACAGAAAGTTTCAAAAGCTTCATTTTCGAATTCGCCTCCACGATCACTTCGTATATTTTTAATCTTCGAATCTTTAGTGTTTTGAATTCTTTTGACAAATGTTTTAAAATGCTCAAAAGTATCACTTTTATTTTTCATAAAAATAGTCCATGTATATCTTGAGAAATCATCAACTATTACAAACACGTATCAATTATGATTAATGGATTGAACTTGTGTTGGTCCAAATAAATCCATGTGTAGTAACTCTAATGGTTGTAAAGTCGAAATATTTTTCTTAGATTTGAAAGAAGATTTCGTTAATTTTCCTTTTTGACAATCAACACATAGATTTTTTATTTTAAAGTTTATTTTGGGTAAACCTCTTACTAATTCATTTTTGAAAAGTTTTCTAATAGTTTTAAAATTTATATGACAAAATCTTTGTGCCATAACCAAGGATCAGTATCTTTGGCTAGTAAACACATACTTGTATTATGATTAATATTCATATTTAGAATGTAAATATTCCTATCTCTATTTCCTTCAAATACAACATTTTGGTTTTGATAAAAAATACTACATTTATTTTCCGAAAAAGTTATTTTAAAGCGTTTGTCACAAAGTTGACTTATGCTAAGTAGATTGTGTTTTAGATTTTCAACTAATGAAACGTTTGTTATAAAAGGTAAATTTGATGTACCGTAATTGCTCACATCTCCTTTGCCAATGATATAGCCTTTTGAATTATCTCCAAAGGTAACCGAGCCACCATCAAAGTATGTGATGTTTGTAAGCATATCTTTGTCTCTAGTCATGTGTTTTGAGCAACCACTGTCTAGTATCCATTTCTTCTTTTTAAGTGGTACCTGAAAACAAATACAAAATTATTGGTACCCACCTTTTAATAGGGTCCTAAAAAGTTAGAGATTTGGAAGCCAAACCCAGTTTGGTTTAGTATCCTTTTTATAAATATAGTTTTTATTATAATGAACACTATCCGTAAATGTTTTAATATATTTATTCCTAATTAACACATTGTTAGTCTTTGGAACCCAAATTTTAACTACCTTTGTTTCTATTTTTGTTTCAATAGGTTTTCTTAATTAACAATATTTCTTATTTTGAATCAATATTCCTTTTAAGATTTATATCCTTTTTATTAGGAATTTTTGACTTCTTTTTATATCCTAAACCTTGTTTATTTGAAGATGATTGAGAATTTTCTAATATCTTGGATAAATTTTTCCTTCCTTTGTTAAAGTTAGAAACGTTTTTAGTTATGTTATCTAACCTAGCTTGAAGACTATTATTTTCTAATTCAACTTGTCTAATCTTAGTTTTTAACTCATGATTTTCAGAAACAATTACATCATTCTTTTCTTTTGAGTTTCAATTTCTTGACTTAGAAGAGATAATTGAGTTTCCGAATTTGAATAAGATTCTTGAACTTTTTCAAGTTCTTCTTCTAGAATTTTCTTTTCATCATTTAACATATCTCTTTCAAATTCAACTTTGTTTTGATTTACACGAATTTCCTTAATTTTCTTTTTAACAATTTTTATTGTGCTCAAAAGTTTAGAGTTTACTTCAATTAAGTCATCGAAAGTTAAATTACTTACTTCAGATTCTTGAGCCATGAAGCATACATTTGCCTGTTCATTGTCGCTATCATTTTCACTTTCGGATGAAGATGAATCCGAATCATCCCATGTTACAGAGAATGCCTTCTTTTTGAATTTCTCTCTCTTGTTTTTGTTGTTGAGAGCTTTCTGATTCTCCTTCTTTTGCTCTGGGAAATCCTTCTTTTGCTCTGGGAAATCCTTGTGCATATCTGATATGCGGTAGTACATATGCTAACACGGTTGAATTCGTTTCTATCCAGGGCGCAAAATAGCATATTCATAGCTTTGGCATTTGCACTAGCTTCATTCTTTTGAGTTTGTGTCCATGTAGGATAATCGGTTATGGGTACAACGAACTCTGCTTGAGTAGCATTCTAGGCTTCGAAACTTGTTGCTTGCATATAAAGCCTCATCCTTGTAGCATAATAGTTATAGTTTAGTCCATTGAATAGAGGAGTTCTTTGGGTAGATTGTCCTTCCGCAAATGTAGAACTATAGGCAGATGTTGTGCTTGTACTTGCGTTATTTTCCATATTGTCAACATGTCTAATAACGATGTTATGGTTATAGGACGGCCTTGCTCTGATACCAATTGAAAGAGGCTATGCGGTAGGATCGTGTAATATGGAATAATGAAATTGTCTAGGTAGATAAAGTAAGTAAAAGAAAGGTAGAGACCAGGATTTTATACTTGTTTGGACCTCTAGTCCTACATCCAGTCCCTAAGCGTCACTTAGGAATTCCACTAACTAAAACCCTCACTTAACCCGGAGGAATAGGTTTACAACTTACCCGAACAGCCGAACGGGATTTCTTGCCTCAACTACCGAAGAGGACTTCAACTCAATTACAAAAAAAAACAATATTCGACTTGTTGTGTTCTTGTCAACACTAATGAGTCTAATGTAGTACAATATTCCTATAATCTTATCCTCAAGAGTATGCAATGTGTTTGTGAAGATTTAGGATATGTGAATTTCTATGAATCAAAAGAATGTTAAAAACAAAGCAGTGATTCAAGCAATAGATTTGTGATTGCTTTGAGAATTTCTAGTTAATATGTTCAAGAAAATAGTAAGATTAAAGCAAGAGAATTTGGTGAATTAAAGATGTTAGAATCATGTATTTATACTTGTAAAAGAGGTGCATCCGTGGGCTAAGGGTGAGATAAGAGATACTTCCATTTCCATTGGAGAATGGTTGCAACTCTTGGAAGGAAGAAGGTGTCCATTCAGAGAAAATTCGCAGGTTCAAATTCAGTCGACTGAATAGGGAATTCAGTCAACTAAAAATATGAACTAAAATTTTCAGGAACAAATTCAGTCGATTGAGTAGGGTGTTTCAGTCAACTGAAACTGTACATGTTTGTATATGTGTAACAGGTTCAATCGACTGGTCTTCCCTGTTCAGTCGACTGAACTACTAAATTATGCACAGTGAATGTTTATTAAAAAATGAAATTTATAAAATGTGTTCTAGTGTTTTTGCAAGCCTCTTGAGGATAGATTTTAACAATAAATCTAAACTAAGACCTATATAAAAATCATACTTATGTTTATCCTTGGTCTTCATCGTTCTTTCTTTAGCTTTGCACATATCTCTTCCTTTTTGTTGAAGCACTGTAACGACCCGTTAAATTTGATAGTGTTAAATGAATTAAATTAATATAATTTTTAATCTAATTTAGAATAAAATAAAAGCCTTAATATTTTATTTGAGAAAAACGTAGTAATTTGTTATAGTAATTGGAATTTAATGTAACAATAAAATTTTATGATAATAGATTTGGATAATGTAATTTGTCACATTTTGTTAAGAGATTTAATTTTAAGAAACCAATATAATGCAATACAAAGGTGTTTGAAACGACCGTTGGGTTTTAAATGGAGTGTATATAAATAGTGAAAATCATTATAACCTCTTAATTTAATACGATTGTTTAATTAATACTAAAAGAATAAAATTTGAAATAGTATTAATGTAATAATAACTGAATTTAAGTGCAACCATATTTATGGAAGTGAATTGGAATTTTGTGGATGTTAACATTGAATAAATTTATTTAGAGTAAAAAGGATTTAAAGGCATGTTTTGGATAGAATGTTAAATTCATGGATTTAGTGTAAGTAACTAGAATTTAATCCTATAAGATTTGGAACTGAATGTATGAAGATAATTTTGTAGAAATAGTTAATTAACAACTTAATTGTGCATACCTAATATAATAAATAACAAAAGGACTAGAACTTGATTTGCCTAGGTATGTATATATATTGATAAACTATAACCAAGTGAGAAATTTGGTAGTAAATAGGGAATAAGTTGACTAAGGCAATTAGTAATTTAATAAATGAATGCATAGTAAGTAAGTGGAAATTTATGCATAAAAATATTTTCATATATAGTATAATTACAAAAGTTTACCCATTTATCTAATGTGTATAATTGAATCTAAATTTAGGGCAACATTTTTGTTTTTGATGGTGTAGGTGAATTTGAATAAAAGGGTAACAATTATTTTGATTTAACATTTATTGAGTATATAGTTAAGAAGGGCACTCGACGTAAATGAATCTAAATAAATTATTTTGGGTATTGATGTGTCTAGTCAATAAAGGAGAACTTTAAGGAAATAAAATATAAATGAATGTATTTGGGAATAAAGTTCTTGTATATGTTGAATAGTTATTATATAGTTATTAAGAATGAGCGTTACTTTATTAAGTATAAATATAGTAACAGAAGTATGAATAAATTTATAGAAACATAAGATTTACTTTAACGTAATATTTGAGTGTAGACTTTTGGAATAGATTCAATAACAATAATCATTGTTTGTCACCTATCTTATTTGTTGTTAAGTTATGTTGAAATCAATCTCAAATTTATTCACTAAAATTTTTGCAGTTAGCGTAGTTTTGGCTTTGTAATTGCAGTAGTTAATTCTTTAAGGTGAGGTCAATACTAATTTTATTTTTATTTGACCATTGGTTGTTATAGACTTTAGAAAGCAAGATTTATATGTATAATTTGAGTATAAAATTCAACAACTGGTATTTATTACAAATAAAATGGAATTAAACGTAAAATATTACGTTATTGAATATAAAACGGAATTTGTGAACATTAGAGTGAAATCTTGAACTAATGATAGTAACGTCTTTATTTTAGGTGAAAGTTGAGGATATAAAGGTTAAAAGTCTAAAGTATGGGTTTTTGAGAATATAATTTATAAAATTCTTAAATATAAGGAAGTGCAGAAATGAACACTGAAATTTGATATCTTGTCAATTTTAATTCACATCCAAGCTTGTTAAATCATTTGAAATTGATTAATTTATATAGGCAATAAAATTGGGACAAATTTTAGAATATTAATACAAGATTGGATTTTATAATTTATTTAATTTATTTAATGAATATTAAAAATAGCCATTTTTGTCAGGGACTCGAATTTCGACGAAACTAGTTTCATCGAATCCGTATCGGTGAATTATTATAGGGTTTCAAGTTTCGTATCTATTGGACCTGTCGTTTGATCGTACGGACGCGAAACGCCTTGAAATCGATTTAATTAAGAAATCAATTTGAAATCAATTTGAAATCAATTTGGAAATTTTGTTTTCAACATAACTTCTTCATACGATCGAATTTGGTCGTGAAACTTTTTCCATCGCGTTCAGAATATTTTAAAATACCTATTTGGATATATAGATTTACGAAATTCCGTTCCGGAGACATAGCGGGCTTTTTGGGCCTTAGTTTGTTCCGTACGTTCATTCTACGGTCTATCTACTCTATCTCTAACCCCTCTATATAAACCTAGCTACAAGCCCTAGCCTCCGCCTAATTTCATTTCATCTGCGCGTATACTTTCTTCAAGCTCCTCTTCTTCAATGGGTGCAAACCCTAGATTCAATCAATTCAAAATTTCAATAAAAATTCAAACTCTCCAGAAAAATTCCAAATTAATATATGTTGATGTTCTCGATGAACGAAATCTGCTGGTGGTATTTGTTTTTCCATTCGATATACCGTTTTCCTAGAAAAAATTTAAACAGTTCATGGCCATTCATCGCGCGACAAGCAACTTTGTCGGATCGAGAAAAACATTTCTGGGTATTGGAGAGGGGACTGAGGGGATTGCATCGGGAGTGTTCGTTTTGGGTTTCAACGGTTGGATCGGTCAGAAAACTCGATCTAGGGTTTCATTGTATGGGTTGCGGCTGCTGGTTCGTGGCGTGCGACTCGAGTCGCGCGAGGCAAGGGAGCCTCTGGGGTGACGCGCATTTGGAAGGGGGGCCGTGATGGACTGGCGTAGCGGCGAAGTGGCGCAGCGATGAGGGGGAGGGCTGTTCGAACGTGGCCGTGGGTTTCCTGGAGATGCGGGTTTCTTTCTGTACACGAGAGAGGAGAGGTGACGTGGATGTTAGGGGGAGAGGTGAGTTTGTTACTTATTTTAAATTTTATTTTCGATTTCAATAACGTTTATTCGTATAACTTTCTCATACGTTATCCGTTTCGCGCGCAATTTTTTTTATTAGGATCGTAATTAAATTCCGGACTTGATGACGCTGGTTTGGACGAATTCTGAGACGGACGAATTTTTGAGTTTAAATTGAATTTAAATTCGATTTAAATTCAAAAGGTGAGTGTTTTAACCCACTCACAACTTCTAAAAGTTTTTATATTTGTTAAATTTATCTTAGAAATGAATAGGAATTTATTTATGACCAATTGGCATGTTTATTTCATCATATCCTGTTAAATTGCATTTTATTTAATTTAACCGTTATTTTAATTTATTTATTGCATATTAATTGACAGTTAGAATTTATTTGTTTGCATATAAACTGCTAGTTAACAGTTATAAAATTTATCACTGAATATAAACTGTAGATTAATAGTTGTTAAATTTAATTTGAATATAATTGCCAGTTATTACCTGCTATATAATTTCAAATATATATTGATATTGATTGATGATTGTAATTTGGATAATGGATGATGTTGATGAATGGATGTTTATTTGATATCATTAAATTGCAAGTTATCATGCATTTTTCATTTCATTCGGGATTGTGGTTTGAAATGATATACAACCGCAAAATTTTATTTTTAAATTGCGGATTGAAATGATAAATATCCGTATCACTTGACCATAAGATAGAAAATTATATACAGGCACCGTGGTCTATATATAAATTATTTTAAAAGTGATTTCTATGGTTTGGATGGGATACGGTTTATAAAATTTAATTTTGATATTTTATAAAATATTATTCTTCGAGATAACACATATGAAGTTAAAATTTTAAATTTAAGCTGTGTATAAACCTATTGAATAAAATGATAAAAAATTTGAGAAAATGGAATTTGGTGATTTATCTTATATGTTTAAGTTTGGTAATTTTAAGGTATGATATTTATAAATGGATTTTCCAAGATTTACTTAAATAGAATATTTTAGTACAATTTAAATTTAAGAAAATAGTTAATTTCTAGAAATTGGAGTTTTATTTATAGATTTTATGTAAATATTCAAAACTAAATAATAGAACATTTAATTTGTTGAAAGAATAACTTCCAACTTTAGTTTTGAAATATTTATACTCCAAATGGATATATATATATATATATATATATATATATATATATATATAAGTAGAAATTGAAGTGGTTTTGGAACTTGAAAGTGATATTTAAATTTGGTTTAGACTTTAAATAAAGAAGTATATTTGTAAAGCCCTGGAAAAAATTTCTTTACAAAGTAACCTTAAAAGTAAACCATTTATTTTATATACTGTTGAATATCCAAACCATTCAAGTTTTAGAAGTATGGTTTTAAAAGTATGAATTCCAAAATATTATGTTTTGAAAATATAATTCAAATGTTTGGTTTCCAGAAATTTATATTTTAAACCAGTATGATTTTGGAAAAAAAAGTTATATTTGAGATAAAATGATATCATATTATTTTGGGTTTTTAAATTGATATCGAATTCATAGTTTTGAAATGGAAAATTTATTCTGGTTTTTAAATATAAACTATTTTTAAATGACCGCGGTGTTATAATAACGATGGGTTGGCAAAGAGACCGGGATCGGATTTGGACATACTCTCTGTCGATACCGAAAACCACTTTGACTAACCGTGTACGCGGTGGAGTTTCCAGAATGAAGTAGGACGGTGGCGACGTTTCCTGTAAGGTAAATACGTGGACCCAACTCCCGTGAGTTGGCATAAGGTGGCTAAAACAGGAGCGATCGACGGGTTAATGAGGTCATTCCTCTGATCGGACACTCCTCTTCGATATTATACTTTGACTTTGGATTGATTCAGTGGCCACTTCTATTTTGATTTTGGGGGAGTTTGTTCGAGGTGGGCGGTAGCTGCGGCTACGCGTTACCATCGACCCGGAAGCGTAATTGGTATATCTACCCTGGCTTGCCTAGTTGTGCCGTGTCACCTACCCTAGCGCGCCTTATACGATTTTAGCTTGGTACCATACCTATGGAGTGCCCTCTGACGACGCCCAGTACGGGGGAGATTACGGTACTGTATAGACTATGGGAATATATTCTGTGTTAAGGGCTATATGGGTAACCCCTTAACGCTATTTAAAAGTAAGTTTATTTTATAAATAGACACTATTATAATAGCGCAATATACTACATAGTAAATAGTTTAACGGATCCTTAGGAGATGTAAATCCCGAGCATCTCTTGAGTTACTGTACTCATATTTATTTCTGTTAATTTAACTCACATAAGATCTTTTAGTTCTGACTCGAGTGTTTTGTCTTTTCAATTCGCTCGGGTCAGTCCGAGCGTTTCAGGATCGAAGACTTTAGCTTTGGAGGACGAAGACGAAGAATTTGTATTATTATTATTATTTATAGTATTGCACTACACTCACACTGTTCCGCTGCATTGTTATTGGTATGTGTAACTCTGATATGTATTATATAAATGTTTGTAAACAGTTTTATAAACTGTATATTTTCTTATTATATTTTATCCTTCCGCTGTGAGATTCTATTTGTTTATTTCTTCTCTGTTTTTTTTCTTATTTACCCCATAACAAATCCGCCCTTCCGTATGGTTTGAATCGGCACGTGTGTCTGTTTAAATCGTGCAAAAAGGCAGGATGTTACAGTTGGTATCAGAGCTTTGGTTTAGCGATAAACCTTGGCTTTGTGGGGTTTGACTCTTTGTTAATAGGGTAGAAATATCCTATGGGAGTCGCTGAGTGTATATATATGAGAGAGCGTATTTGTTAGTATTAATAAAAAGATTTTTATATTGTGTTAATCTGTTCCGCTTTGTATTTATAAATTCTGGTTGATGCATGGGACGCTATGTCATCAATAGGGATTTCTAAACACTTAATAGGACAGACCGACATAATATTTGTTTTAAAATAGGTGAATGAAATAATTTTGCCTATTGTATTTGTTATATATAAAAATATTTACAAAGATATATATATATTTGGTTGCCATAGATTTGGGTGTTAGGTAATAAAAATATTTATAATAATTGAAGCTAAGTGAAATTATAATAAATCAATTGGAGATTTTAGAACTTAAGTCCGGGATTTTTGAAAATCTGCTTTCAAAGGATTTATGAAATATAATGATTTGGTTTATAAGTAATTTCTTATATAAATATTTAGATAATTCGGAAGAATTGTTTAAAAGAAGATTTTGGAGAAAATAAATTTTGTACTTTCCTCTCTGTCGCTGGAAAATAATTTCGGTGATGACGGCCGCATCATCGACTTTCATTTTCGAGTTTCGAAGGGGAAAGGCCACTGTAGTAGATTCTACTGCAGATTATTTTGAAATATTTAAATTTTAATTGTTTTAAATATAATTAGAGATATATAAGTGTAAGAAGTTATTTATCTATTATTTCAAAATAAATTGAAATTTGACCCGGAATTTAATTCTAAAATTTTCCATTAATTAATTGTTAAATTTTAGTGAAATAAAAAGTAAGAAATAAATGGATTGAAACCTCTAATTTAAATAAGAGAATTATTGCAAAGTTATAAAGAGAAATTTGAATACATATGAGACAAGGCGTAATATTGATTAACATTAAATTTAATTAAAAGATTAGATAAAACTTGTATAAGTTCTTTTGCTTTTTCTTTAACATAAATAACTTACCAAATATGAAAACCTGAAATGTTAAATAAGAAATTTGAATTGAATATTATACAAGTAGAATTTTAGAAATAATGAAGTATTCAATAAACTACTGTTATAAATAAGAATTTAATGGTATAAACTTAGGTTATAATTGAAATTTTACTGAAAATAAAGTTAAGTATTATTAATAGGTGATATGAACTTAAGTATATAAAATGAAATTCTAAATAAGAATTGATTGTAGGATTATTAATTTAAGTATGTTTTAATTTTCCCTATTCTAATATAGTGGAAAGTAGAAAAATTTAAATGACTGAAATCCATAGATAATGAATAAGTAAAATCTTTCACCTATAGGAATGCAAGTTATAAGGTTAATAAATTAAGTGTAAGTAGAGGGTTATTGTAATTAAATATTATAGAAACGTAAACATTAAATAAAGTAATGAAATTGAGGGTAAGTTGAAATTGTAGTTATAAAAGAATATATGTTTGGTGAACCATTAATTAATAAAAAGGAATTGAAAGGAAACTTGTAAATTTTCACTTACATTCTTAAAACATACATAACTTACCATATAATAAAAAGTTGCAATGTTAAGTAAGAAAATGTAAAGGGAAATCTTACAAGTGAAGCTTGAGGTGATTAAGGTATTCAATAAATTTACTGTTATTAATAAGAATTAATTGTATAACTTAAGTTATAAGTAAGGGTAAGTAGTATAAATAGATGATATAAACTTAGTCAATAAATTGGAATACAAATATAATGAATTTTACAATAAATAGAAAATGAAAATTTGTAAGAAATAAAGAAATCCCTCCATAATGAAAGAAAGAAAACCAAACCCCTGAAGCATGAAATAAATGTATAATAAGTAATTTGGTTGTTGGTTTGAATTGTTATTGTTTGATTTATGTTGTTGGGTAAGGAATTTGAAGTTGTGGGATGAATAAATAATCTATCTATGTTCCATCTAAGACTGTTGAGTAAAGGATGCACTTGATAGTTAATTTCATTTTATACAAATTTCAAGTTTTGGACCCAAACAACAAATTGTTTGATGGATTAAATGGTTGCTTTGTTTGTGTATGTATGCTGTTTGTAAGGTTGATTGTTGTTGTATTGATTGGTTGATTAATGGTTGAAACCACCTAAGCATTTCACTTTAATATAAATATTTAACCTTTTAGATTATATAAGTGAATACAGGTGATGGAAACAATTGCTACTACTTTTGGTTCCATAGTAATAAGCGTATATTGCCCGACAAATAGGTACGTTTCCGGATTACGTTTTAGCGCTATTTTATATAATTTTTCCCGTGTTGGGATAATATTTTGATAATATATGTAATATATTTGTATATTTTGATATTATATTTTCTCCAGAGTCTCTCCGTACAAAGGAGACTCTGCCAAATTTTTCCGTAAATTTTGGACTTAGAATTTTGTGAAAATGTTTTCCAGCTTTAATAATCTAAGTATAAAAGAATATAATGATTATAAACAGGTATATTTTATTTAAGAAAATAAATTTAGTAAATTATTGTTTATAAATAATATTTGAAATAAGATGTACTGTTTTATTCTTCCTTCTCCCTTCGTTTTCCTTTTCGGGGACGAAAAGTTTTGAGTGGGGGAGATTGTAACGACCCGTTAAATTTGATAGTGTTAAATGAATTAAATTAATATAATTTTTAATCTAATTTAGAATAAAATAAAAGCCTTAATATTTTATTTGAGAAAAACGTAGTAATTTGTTATAGTAATTGGAATTTAATGTAACAATAAAATTTTATGATAATAGATTTGGATAATGTAATTTGTCACATTTTGTTAAGAGATTTAATTTTAAGAAACCAATATAATGCAATACAAAGGTGTTTGAAACGACTGTTGGGTTTTAAATGGAGTGTATATAAATAGTGAAAATCATTATAACCTCTTAATTTAATACGATTGTTTAATTAATACTAAAAGAATAAAATTTGAAATAGTATTAATGTAATAATAACTGAATTTAAGTGCAACCATATTTATGGAAGTGAATTGGATTTTTGTGGATGTTAACATTGAATAAATTTATTTAGAGTAAAAAGGATTTAAAGGCATGTTTTGGATAGAATGTTAAATTCATGGATTTAGTGTAAGTAACTAGAATTTAATCCTATAAGATTTGGAACTGAATGTATGAAGATAATTTTGTAGAAATAGTTAATTAACAACTTAATTGTGCATACCTAATATAATAAATAACAAAAGGACTAGAACTTGATTTGCCTAGGTATGTATATATATTGATAAACTATAACCAAGTGAGAAATTTGGTAGTAAATAGGGAATAAGTTGACTAAGGCAATTAGTAATTTAATAAATGAATGCATAGTAAGTAAGTGGAAATTTATGCATAAAAATATTTTCATATATAGTATAATTACAAAAGTTTACCCATTTATCTAATGTGTATAATTGAATCTAAATTTAGGGCAACATTTTTGTTTTTGATGGTGTAGGTGAATTTGAATAAAAGGGTAATAATTATTTTGATTTAACATTTATTGAGTATATAGTTAAGAAGGGCACTCGACGTAAATGAATCTAAATAAATTATTTTGGGTATTGATGTGTCTAGTCAATAAAGGAGAACTTTAAGGAAATAAAATATAAATGAATGTATTTGGGAATAGAGTTCTTGTATATGTTGAATAGTTATTATATAGTTATTAAGAATGAGCGTTACTTTATTAAGTATAAATATAGTAACAGAAGTATGAATAAATTTATAGAAACATAAGATTTACTTTAACGTAATATTTGAGTGTAGACTTTTGGAATAGATTCAATAACAATAATCATTGTTTGTCACCTATCTTATTTGTTGTTAAGTTATGTTGAAATCAATCTCAAATTTATTCACTAAAATTTTTGCAGTTAGCGTAGTTTTGGCTTTGTAATTGCAGTAGTTAATTCTTTAAGGTGAGGTCAATACTAATTTTATTTTTATTTGACCATTGGTTGTTATAGACTTTAGAAAGCAAGATTTATATGTATAATTTGAGTATAAAATTCAACAACTGGTATTTATTACAAATAAAATGGAATTAAACGTAAAATATTACGTTATTGAATATAAAACGGAATTTGTGAACATTAGAGTGAAATCTTGAACTAATGATAGTAACGTCTTTATTTTAGGTGAAAGTTGAGGATATAAAGGTTAAAAGTCTAAAGTATGGGTTTTTGAGAATATAATTTATAAAATTCTTAAATATAAGGAAGTGCAGAAATGAACACTGAAATTTGATATCTTGTCAATTTTAATTCACATCCAAGCTTGTTAAATCATTTGAAATTGATTAATTTATATAGGCAATAAAATTGGGACAAATTTTAGAATATTAATACAAGATTGGATTTTATAATTTATTTAATTTATTTAATGAATATTAAAAATAGCCATTTTTGTCAGGGACTCGAATTTCGACGAAACTAGTTTCATCGAATCCGTATCGGTGAATTATTATAGGGTTTCAAGTTTCGTATCTATTGGACCTGTCGTTTGATCGTACGGACGCGAAACGCCTTGAAATCGATTTAATTAAGAAATCAAATTGAAATCAATTTGAAATCAATTTGGAAATTTTGTTTTCAACATAACTTCTTCATACGATCGAATTTGGTCGTGAAACTTTTTCCATCGCGTTCAGAATATTTTAAAATACCTATTTGGATATATAGATTTACGAAATTCCGTTCCGGAGACATAGCGGGCTTTTTGGGCCTTAGTTTGTTCCGTACGTTCATTCTACGGTCTATCTACTCTATCTCTAACCCCTCTATATAAACCTAGCTACAAGCCCTAGCCTCCGCCTAATTTCATTTCATCTGCGCGTATACTTTCTTCAAGCTCCTCTTCTTCAATGGGTGCAAACCCTAGATTCAATCAATTCAAAATTTCAATAAAAATTCAAACTCTCCAGAAAAATTCCAAATTAATATATGTTGATGTTCTCGATGAACGAAATCTGCTGGTGGTATTTGTTTTTCCATTCGATATACCGTTTTCCTAGAAAAAATTTAAACAGTTCATGGCCATTCATCGCGCGACAAGCAACTTTGTCGGATCGAGAAAAACATTTCTGGGTATTGGAGAGGGGACTGAGGGGATTGCATCGGGAGTGTTCGTTTTGGGTTTCAACGGTTGGATCGGTCAGAAAACTCGATCTAGGGTTTCATTGTATGGGTTGCGGCTGCTGGTTCGTGGCGTGCGACTCGAGTCGCGCGAGGCAAGGGAGCCTCTAGGGTGACGCGCGCATTTGGAAGGGGGGCCATGATGGACTGGCGTAGCGGCGAAGTGGCGCAGCGATGAGGGGGAGGGCTGTTCGAACGTGGCCGTGGGTATCCTGGAGATGCGGGTTTCTTTCTGTACACGAGAGAGGAGAGGTGACGTGGATGTTAGGGGGAGAGGTGAGTTTGTTACTTATTTTAAATTTTATTTTCGATTTCAATAACGTTTACTCGTATAACTTTCTCATACGTTATCCGTTTCGCGCGCAATTTTTTTTATTAGGATCGTAATTAAATTCCGGACTTGATGACGCTGGTTTGGACGAATTCTGAGACGGGCGAATTTTTGAGTTTAAATTGAATTTAAATTCGATTTAAATTCAAAAGGTGAGTGTTTTAACCCACTCACAACTTCTAAAAGTTTTTATGTTTGTTAAATTTATCTTAGAAATGAATAGGAATTTATTTATGACCAATTGGCATGTTTATTTCATCATATCCTGTTAAATTGCATTTTATTTAATTTAACCGTTATTTTAATTTATTTATTGCATATTAATTGACAGTTAGAATTTATTTGTTTGCATATAAACTGCTAGTTAACAGTTATAAAATTTATCACTGAATATAAACTGTAGATTAATAGTTGTTAAATTTAATTTGAATATAATTGCCAGTTATTACCTGCTATATAATTTCAAATATATATTGATATTGATTGATATTGATTGATGATTGTAATTTGGATAATGGATGATGTTGATGAATGGATGTTTATTTGATATCATTAAATTGCAAGTTATCATGCATTTTTCATTTCATTCGGGATTGTGGTTTGAAATGATATACAACCGCAAAATTTTATTTTTAAATTGCGGATTGAAATGATAAATATCCGTATCACTTGACCATAGGATAGAAAATTATATACAGGCACCGTGGTCTCTATATAAATTATTTTAAAAGTGATTTCTATGGTTTGGATGGGATACGGTTTATAAAATTTAATTTTGATATTTTATAAAATATTATTCTTCGAGATAACACATATGAAGTTAAAATTTTAAATTTAAGCTGTGTATAAACCTATTGAATAAAATGATAAAAAATTTGAGAAAATGGAATTTGGTGATTTATCTTATATGTTTAAGTTTGGTAATTTTAAGGTATGATATTTATAAATGGATTTTCCAAGATTTACTTAAATAGAATATTTTAGTACAATTTAAATTTAAGAAAATAGTTAATTTCTAGAAATTGGAGTTTTATTTATAGATTTTATGTAAATATTCAAAACTAAATAATAGAACATTTAATTTGTTGAAAGAATAACTTCCAACTTTAGTTTTGAAATATTTATACTCCAAATGGATATATATATATATATATATATATATATATATATATATATATATATATATATAAGTAGAAATTGAAGTGGTTTTGGAACTTGAAAGTGATATTTAAATTTGGTTTAGACTTTAAATAAAGAAGTATATTTGTAAAGCCCTGGAAAAAATTTCTTTACAAAGTAACCTTAAAAGTAAACCATTTATTTTATATACTGTTGAATATCCAAACCATTCAAGTTTTAGAAGTATGGTTTTAAAAGTATGAATTCCAAAATATTATGTTTTGAAAATATAATTCAAATGTTTGGTTTCCAGAAATTTATATTTTAAACCAGTATGATTTTGGAAAAAAAAGTTATATTTGAGATAAAATGATATCATATTATTTTGGGTTTTTAAATTGATATCGAATTCATAGTTTTGAAATGGAAAATTTATTCTGGTTTTTAAATATAAACTATTTTTAAATGACCGCGGTGTTATAATAACGATGGGTTGGCAAAGAGACCGGGATCGGATTTGGACATACTCTCTGTCGATACCGAAAACCACTTTGACTAACCGTGTACGCGGTGGAGTTTCCAGAATGAAGTAGGACGGTGGCGACGTTTCCTGTAAGGTAAATACGTGGACCCAACTCCCGTGAGTTGGCATAAGGTGGCTAAAACAGGAGCGATCGACGGGTTAATGAGGTCATTCCTTTGATCGGACACTCCTCTTCGATATTATACTTTGACTTTGGATTGATTCAGTGGCCACTTCTATTTTGATTTTGGGGGAGTTTGTTCGAGGTGGGCGGTAGCTGCGGCTACGCGTTACCATCGACCCGGAAGCGTAATTGGTATATCTACCCTGGCATTGCCTAGTTGTGCCGTGTCACCTACCCTAGCGCGCCTTATACGATTTTAGCTTGGTACCATACCTATGGAGTGCCCTCTGACGACGCCCAGTACGGGGGAGATTACGGTACTGTATAGACTATGGGAATATATTCTGTGTTAAGGGCTATATGGGTAACCCCTTAACGCTATTTAAAAGTAAGTTTATTTTATAAATAGACACTATTATAATAGCGCAATATACTACATAGTAAATAGTTTAACGGATCCTTAGGAGATGTAAATCCCGAGCATCTCTTGAGTTACTGTACTCATATTTATTTCTGTTAATTTAACTCACATAAGATCTTTTAGTTCTGACTCGAGTGTTTTGTCTTTTCAATTCGCTCGGGTCAGTCCGAGCGTTTCAGGATCGAAGACTTTAGCTTTGGAGGACGAAGACGAAGAATTTGTATTATTATTATTATTTATAGTATTGCACTACACTCACACTGTTCCGCTGCATTGTTATTGGTATGTGTAACTCTGATATGCATTATATAAATGTTTGTAAACAGTTTTATAAACTGTATATTTTCTTATTATATTTTATCCTTCCGCTGTGAGATTCTATTTGTTTATTTCTTCTCTTTTTTTTTTCTTATTTACCCCATAACAAATCCGCCCTTCCGTATGGTTTGAATCGGCACGTGTGTCTGTTTAAATCGTGCAAAAAGGCAGGTGTTACAAGCACATTGTCATTGATCAAAATATAGCGATCAACATTCTCCCCCTTTTTGATTGATGACAATACTGAAACGTGTAGAGATGTAATTATTTCCTCCCCCTGAATATATGCACTGTCTTTGCTACAAAAACACGGTTAGTAACATAGATTTCTCCCCCTTTGTCATCGACAAAAAGGAAGTAACAATCGCAGAAGTATATTGTCAAAACAATCACTGATATGCAAGTCTATAGTTTAAGAATGTCGCATACAATATAACATAAAAATGTAGCATGAGAAATAAATCATAGAATGTTGCATGAATGAATGAAACATAAAATATAGCATGAATGAAACATAAAATGTAGCATGAATGAAACATAAAATGTAGCATGAATGAAACATAAAAGGCTATTTGTACAAGCCTTTTGATTAGTGTTTTGGAAATAAAAAAAACCATAAAAGAGTTATTCATCTTTATCCCAATCATACGAGGCTTCTCTCCCTCCATCTGGTTCACGAATGATTGGTCCACCGATGGGTGGTCTATAGCTTCCTCCTTGACCACCACTAGTGCCACTCGTGCTGCTGCTTGTATGTTCTTCGGATGATGTCCATGTGAAAGTAGGTGCAGGATGCTTACGCGTGATGTTGAAGCGGTAGTGGAAGTTGAGCATGAGATGGCATCCCATAATTTATTGAAGAACCTTTAATTTTATCAATTTTGTGATCTACCTTCTTGAGGCGATTATCAAGAATTTTTTGATTTCTAGATAAAATTCCTAACGATTGAGTTGTAGTAAAACTTGGCTTAATGATACGAATTTCATCTTCTCGGTCGAAAGGTTCTTCATGTGGAGCTTGTGGAGGTTGTTGATGTTTTTGATGCCTAACTTCCCATTCGGCAAGAGATATGATGCGAGGAGGTCTAGCCGGGAGTTGCATAAGGCTTATAGTCCGTTGGTTAATTTGATGGACCATTGTATTTTCGGACTCGGGTAATGGCGTATCAACATTGAGGAGAAGTCTCATGATATATTCTCTAAAATATATCGTTCGCATTTTGCCATTATTAAATGTGAGAAACTCATCAAGAATTACTTGGACCCAATTGACTTGAATATGGTCCCAAATAGCGTATAGAGCTCGATAATTGATTGGGTAGACAATTTCATATGAACCCGTTCGTAGAGTAATTGTTCTCATAAGAGCTTTGTGAAGGATTCTAGCTCTAGGTCGTAGAGAAGTGGATTTAAAATCTCGAATGTTAACATTATCATCCAGAAATTGATGGTTTATGTTATCTCGAATTTGTGGATTGAATTCTACCTCGTCAAGCTTTCTCCCTACATTAGGTGATCCTAAGATGTGTGCAATTCGATCTAAGGAGAACCAAACTTTCTTCCCGCACACCATACTCCAAACACTATCATTTGGATTTCTTGGAGTTTGGTGTCCAAGATTAAGGTTTGCATAAGATAGTTTGACCATGATATGATTTATTACATGGTCATTTCTCTTTAAATCCAAGAGAGAAGTTAAACCTGCCCGATCCGTTAATGCTCGGATGTTGTATGTCTGAAGGCTTTGAAAATCAACGAAGGAGTGCTCGAAAATGCGAGAATTCTTCATTTTATTCCACCTCGTTACAGCTACTCCATCATAGAGCCATTGTGCAATTTGAGGATCAATTGGCTCGGAGGGTGAAGAAGAAGTAGCTCTTGATCTTTTTGGGCCATTTGTTGTGAGATTTGAGAGTAATTTGTGGATTGGGGGCTAGGGTTTTGGAAAACAATGGGGAAGAGAGAACTTTTGCAATGTAAAAAGTGAAGGTAAAAAGGTGAAAACTAGTGGATAAAAGGGAAAAGTTGCCTGGGAATTGGCGTTCAGTCGATTGAAAAGTCTGTTCAGTCGATTGAATTTTTGGCCAAACAATTTCTGTGTTAAATTCAGTCGACTGAACAGATTTTTTAGTCGATTGAACTATTGTGTAGTTGTTTTCTGCCTAGTGTTCAGTCGACTGAGCTGTAAGGTTCAGTCGACTGATCCTTGAGTTTTTGGAGTTCTAAATTTTAATTTTTTTTTTCAATAAACGATTACAATTGTATAGGCATAATACAATATAACAACATGATTTAGCCACCGAAATAATCATTTCTTTGGAGATGGACTATTTTTCTTTTTGCGTTTTATTTCCTTCATTCACCATATAGTTTTTGTCCCATGAATTTGGACTATATTGAGGAGTTTTTGGCGACATCCAAGGATTCACGGGATCGGCTGGTGTACGGTAAGATGAAGACAGATCATATGAACTAACAAGTCGAGGTAGGGGCTCAGTCACTTCGTTTTTCTTTGAGCCACAAAAATGTAAACCAATTTGCTCTAGGAAGCTTAATCGTCTAGCCATTACTTTTTGTTCGAAATATAATTCTCGTTGAAGATCAATTTGTTGTTGTTGAAAGTGATGAATCTCATCAATCTTTCTTTTCGTATCTGGTGAGATAAAAAGACCACGTTTAGCCTTCTTCGATTCTGGTGTGTAGCCATTTCGATAGTTGTCCCATTTATAGACTGGCTCATGCTTTGGTGTTGGAGTAGGAAGTTTTGGTGATGTTGGTGAGTTATCGACCGAAGAGGCGATGTTGATTGGGGAGTATGAGTCATTTGAGGACATTTTTATATCGACTTTTCAATAAGTGAAAATGAGTTGTGTAAATGAAAATATGTCTAAACGTGTATTTATAGGATGAATATTCTAAAAGTATTGTGGTGATAATTTATTAAAGTTTATTAACCAATCAAAGATTTAATGGTTAAAATAAATCAGCTAGAAATGTATGGATTAGAGATAACCTTTATATTATTATTCATTATGTATCATTATTTGAAAATATAAATTGAAAGTCAAAGTTTTCTTCATTCAGTCGACTGAGCATATAGATTTAGTCGACTGAATTATAAATAACTTTCTCTATGAAATATCTTTAAAAGAGATTATTCCTAATTCTCGTCGTAATTACATAAAGGAGTTTTCTAATAAAGGTTTAGTAAATATATCGGCAATTTGATTTTCGGTAGAAATATGTTCTAAATTTATGATTCCTTTTTCGATATTGTCACATAGAAAATGGTGACGAATATCTATATGTTTTGTACGAGAGTGATTAACCGGATTTTTAGATAAATTTATTGTACTTGTATTATCACAATATATTGTAGATAGAGTTTGTTAAATTTATATTAAAATCCTTAAGTGTTTGTTGCATGTAGATAACTTGAGTGCAAGCTAAAGCGGCTGATATATACTCTGCTTCACAGGTGGAAAGCGAGACACAATTTTGTTTCTTACTAAACCAAGATACAAGTGATTTTCCAATGAAATGGTACGTACCACTTGTACTTTTTCTATCTGTTCGAGATCCACCAAAATCAGCATCACTGAATCATACTAACTCAAATGGACACTCTTTTGGATAGAAAAGACCAAAATCTTTAGTATCATTAAGATATCGCATAATTCGTTTTACCGCTCTTAAATGTGATTCTTTAGGATTAGATTGAAAACGTGCACATAAACATACACTCATCATTATGTCTGATCTACTAGCAGTTAAGTAAAGTAAGGAACCTATCATACTTCTAAACAATTTTTGATCTATACTTTTTCCATTTTCATCTCGATCGAGATGAGTAGTGGTACTCATAGGAGTAGGTTTAGCAGAAGTGTTCTACATTCCGAAACGTTTAATTAGATTAGCACAATATTTTTCTTGGTTTATGAAAATTCCATTTGTTAATTGTTTAATTTGAAGTCCGAGAAAATATGATAATTCTCCCATATGAGACATTTCGAACTCCTTAGTCATTATATTTGAAATTTTTTTACATAAATTTTCATTTGTCGAACCAAATATAATATCATCTACGTATACTTGAATTACTAAAATATCTTTAGTAGTATTTTTAATGAAAAGCGTTTGATCAACTTTTCAAATTTGAAATCCCGAATTTAGTAAGTAACTTTTTAGTCTTTCATACCAAGCACGAGGTGCTTGTTTAAGACCATATAGTGCTTTCTTTAATTTATATACATGATCTGGATATTTTTCATGTATAAATAAAGGAGGTTGTTCTACGTATACATTTTCTTTTATAAAACCATTTAAAAATGCACTTTTAACATCCATTTGATAAAGTTTAAAATTGTGAAAACATGCAAAAGCTAATAGAATACGTATTGCTTCAAGTCTTGCAACGGGAGCAAAAGTTTCTTCAAAATCAATACCTTCTTCTATATTATATCCTTGTGCTACTAGTCTAGCTTTATTCCTAGTTATATTACCTTGTTCATCTATTTTATTTTTGTAAACCCATTTTGTTCCTATAACATATTGATTATTTGGACGGGGAACTAATTCCCAAACATCATTACGTTCAAATTGATTTAACTCTTCTTGCATTGCAATAATCCAGTAATCGTCTGTTGATGATTCTTTAGGATTTTTAGGTTCTATTGTAGAAATGAAAGCTATATGTCCCATTCTATTTAGTTGATTTCTTGTCTTAACTTGAGAATTGATTTCACCTATTATGTTTTGAGCAGGGTGATCTCGTAATATTCTTTGTGAAGATCTTAGTCCATTATTACAATTATTAAGATTTGTATTTTCTATATTTATAAATTCTTCATCATCTTTTATACTTAATTTTTTGTTGAAATTCTCATCAAAAGATACATGTAAGGTTTCTTCGATTACGTTTGTTCGTTTATTAAATACTCGGTATGCCTTACTTCGTTCTGAATATCCTACAAAAATTCCTTCGTCGGCTTTTGGATCAAATTTACTTAGTTGATCTTTTGTATTTAAAATAAAACATTTTGATCCAAATATTTTAAAATAAGATATATTTGGCTTTTTTTTGTTGAATGGTTCATATGATGTATTTTTAGTTAACGATCTAATTGATATTCTATTCAATACATAGCATGCAGTAGCTACGGCTTCTGCCCAAAAATGTTTTGGTAGAAAACTTCCATTTAATAATGTCCTAGCGCATTCTTGTAATGTTCTATTCTTTCTTTCTACAACTCCATTTTGTTGAGGAGTTCTAGGAAATAAACAATTATGATTTATTCCTTTCTTTTTACAGAAAGTTTCAAA
Organism: Allium cepa; assembly: GCA_030765085.1. Classification (NCBI taxonomy): domain Eukaryota; kingdom Viridiplantae; phylum Streptophyta; class Magnoliopsida; order Asparagales; family Amaryllidaceae; genus Allium; species Allium cepa. The sequence continues at coordinate 821,270,003 of CM060935.1, read as the reverse complement.
AGCTTCATTTTCGAATTCGCCTCCACGATCACTTCGTATATTTTTAATCTTCGAATCTTTAGTGTTTTGAATTCTTTTGACAAATGTTTTAAAATGCTCAAAAGTATCACTTTTATTTTTCATAAAAATAGTCCATGTATATCTTGAGAAATCATCAACTATTACAAACACGTATCAATTATGATTAATGGATTGAACTTGTGTTGGTCCAAATAAATCCATGTGTAGTAACTCTAATGGTTGTAAAGTCGAAATATTTTTCTTAGATTTGAAAGAAGATTTCGTTAATTTTCCTTTTTGACAATCATCACATAGATTTTGTATTTTAAAGTTTATTTTGGGTAAACCTCTTACTAATTCATTTTTGAAAAGTTTTCTAATAGTTTTAAAATTTATATGACAAAATCTTTGTGCCATAACCAAGGATCAGTATCTTTGGCTAGTAAACACATACTTGTATTATGATTAATATTCATATTTAGAATGTAAATATTCCTATCTCTATTTCCTTCAAAAACAACATTTTGGTTTTGATAAAAAATACTACATTTATTTTCCGAAAAAGTTATTTTAAAGCGTTTGTCACAAAGTTGACTTATGCTAAGTAGATTGTGTTTTAGATTTTCAACTAATGAAACGTTTGTTATAAAAGGTAAATTTGATGTACCGTAATTGCTCACATCTCCTTTGCCAATGATATAGCCTTTTGAATTATCTCCGAAGGTAACCGAGCCACCATCAAAGTATGTGATGTTTGTAAGCATATCTTTGTCTCTAGTCATGTGTTTTGAGCAACCACTGTCTAGTATCCATTTCTTCTTTTTAAGTGGTACCTGAAAATAAATACAAAATTATTGGTACCCACCTTTTAATAGGGTCCTAAAAAGTTAGAGATTTGGAATCCAAACCCAGTTTGGTTTAGTATCCTTTTTATAAATATAGTTTTTATTATAATGAACACTATCCGTAAATGTTTTAATATATTTATTCCTAATTAACACATTGTTAGTCTTTGGAACCCAAATTTTAACTACCTTTGTTTCTATTTTTGTTTCAATAGGTTTTCTTAATTAACAATATTTCTTGTTTTCAATCAATATTCCTTTTAAGATTTATATCCTTTTTATTAGGAATTTTTGACTTCTTTTTATATCCTAAACCTTGTTTATTTGAAGATGATTGAGAATTTTCTAATATCTTGGATAAATTTTTCCTTCCTTTGTTAAAGTTAGAAACGTTTTTAGTTATGTGATCTAACCTAGCATGAAGACTATTATTTTCTAATTCAACTTGTCTAATCTTAGTTTTTAACTCATGATTTTCAGAAACAATTACATCATTCTTTTCTTTTGAGTTTCAATTTCTTGACTTAGAAGAGATAATTGAGTTTCCGAATTTGAATAAGATTCTTGAACTTTTTCAAGTTCTTCTTCTAGAATTTTCTTTTCATCATTTAACATATCTCTTTCAAATTCAACTTTGTTTTGATTTACACGAATTTCCTTAATTTTCTTTTTAAGAATTTTTATTGTGCTCAAAAGTTCAGAGTTTACTTCAATTAAGTCATCGAAAGTTAAATTACTTACTTCAGATTCTTGAGCCATGAAGCATACATTTGCCTGTTCATTGTCGCTATCATTTTCACTTTCGGATGAAGATGAATCCGAATCATCCCATGTTACAGAGAATGCCTTCTTTTTGAATTTCTCTCTCTTGTTTTTGTTGTTGAGAGCTTTCTGATTCTCCTTCTTTTGCTCTGGGAAATCCTTGTGCATGTGACCTTTCTTGTGACAGTTGAAACATTCTATATTCGAGGATGTAGGTTTGTTCAACAAATTCTTATTGAATCCGTTTTTATTTCCTTTTCTATACCTTAAGAATTTCTTAAAATTTTTGGCTATGAATGCTAAATCCTCATCTTCAGACTCTGATTCTTCCTTTTCCGCAAAAAAAAGCAACATTCTTTCTTTCTTGAGCTTGATCTTTCTTATCTTGCATATTTACTTCATACGACATAAGATTTCCAATCAGTTCCTCTGGTTTCATTGTAGATAGATCATTTGCTTCCTCGATTGCTAGTACTTCTCTCCCATTCATCAGTGAGTGAATTTAGAACTTTAGACACAATGTCAAAATCCGTGTATTTTTCTCCTAGTACGATTAAATCATGATGAATGTCTTGAAATCTCGAGTACATGTCATTGACGGATTCATTTTGTCGCGTTCTAAAGTTTTGGAATTAATTCTTCAGCATGGATATCTTTGTTTGTTTAACCTTGTTTGTGCCTTCATGTATGACTTTAAGTGTTTCGCATATCTGATATGCGGTAGTACATATGCTAACACGGTTGAATTCGTTTCTATCCAGGGCGCAAAATAGCATATTCATAGCTTTGGCATTTGCACTAGCTTCATTCTTTTGAGTTTGTGTCCATGTAGGATAATCGGTTATGGGTACAACGAACTCTGCTTGAGTAGCATTCCAGGCTTCGAAACTTGTTGCTTGCATATAAAGCCTCATCCTTGTAGCCCAATAGTTATAGTTTAGTCCATTGAATAGAGGAGTTCTTTGGGTAGATTGTCCTTCCGCAAATGTAGAACTATAGGCAGATGTTGTGCTTGTACTTGCATTATTTTCCATATTATCAACATGTCTAATAACGATGTTATGGTTATAGGACGGCCTTGCTCTGATACCAATTGAAAGAGGCTATGCGGTAGGATCGTGTAATATGGAATAATGAAATTGTCTAGGTAGATAAAGTAAGTAAAAGAAAGGTAGAGACCAGGATTTTATACTGGTTTGGACCTCTAGTCCTACATCCAGTCCCTAAGCTTCACTTAGGAATTCCACTAACTAAAACCCTCACTTAACCCGGAGGAATAGGTTTACAACTTACCCGAACAGCCGAACGGGATTTCTTGCCTCAACTACCGAAGAGGACTCAACTCAATTACAAAAAAAGAACAATATTCGACTTGTTGTGTTCTTGTCAACACTAATGAGTCTAATATAGTACAATATTCCTATAATCTTATCCTCAAGAGTATGCAATGTGTTTGTGAAGATTTAGGAAATGTGAATTTCTATGAATCAAAAGAATGTTAAAAACAAAGCAGTGATTCAAGCAATAGATTTGTGATTGCTTTGAGAATTTCTAGTTAATATGTTCAAGAAAATAGTAAGATTAAAGCAAGAGAATTTGGTGAATTAAAGATGTTAGAATCATGTATTTATACTTGTAAAAGAGGTGCATCTGTTGGCTAAGGGTGCAGACAAGAGATGCTTCCATTTCCATTGGAAAATGGTTGCTACTCTTGGGAGGAAGAAGGTGTCCATTCAAAGAAAATTCGCAGGTTCAAATTCAGTCGACTGAACAGAGAATTCAGTCAACGGAAAATATGAACTAAAATTTTCAGGAAAAAATTCAGTCGATTGAGCAGGGTGTTTCAGTCGATTGAAACTGTACATGTTTGTATATGTGTAACAGGTTCAGTCGACTGGTCATCCCTGTTCAGTCGGCTGAACTACTAAATTGTGCACAACGAATGTTTATTAAAAAAATGAAATTTATAAAATGTGTTCTAGTGTTTGTGCAAGCCTCTTGAGGATAGATTTTAACAATAAATCTAAACTAAGACCTATATAAAAATCATACTTATGTTTATCCTTGGTCTTCATCGTTCTTTCTTTAGCTTTGCACATATCTCTTCCTTTTTGTTGAAGCACATTGTCATTGATCAAAATATAGCGTATCAACAGTATCTAGATCATATATAAAGCCCCTATTTTATAAAAGAATGGCACAGTATATTATACTATTACAAAAGCAACAGTAATGAGAAGATTGTTTTTTATTATACCGAGTATATTACATTATGTGTACATACACTTGGCCTTATATAAGAGTTCGACCCTTGACTGATTCATTACACAGTTAGAAATGGGTTTTCCAAAAATACTCTTGTAACCCTAATGCATTTGTATATATTACACAGCTCTGAATACATATTCATTTTATTACCCCCGACAAATGTATCTAGGGTTTCTTCTCTTCGTCCCCATTTCTTCTTCCGATCTCTTTAACTTACAAATCTGACTTTAGTCTCAAGAAATTCTTCGAGAGAGATTTTATGAGTATATCCGCCCTCTTGTTGTTTGGTGGCAAGTGATTGATGTCCAATTTTCCTCTAATTACTTGCTCGAGAACAAAGTACAAACCAATTTCTATGTGCTTTGTTCATGAGTGAAGTGTGGGGTTTGCATGAGGGAGATAGTACGTAAGTTATCGCACCAAATAACGGATCTCTTTGTCAGTTGAACTCCAATTTCACTGATTAGGGATTCGAGCCATATGATTTCAGTGGTTGCCCAAGTGACGCTTCTGTATTCCTCCTTCATACTAGATCGAGAAACGGTAGGCTACTTCTTGGAGCACCATGATATTGGGTCATCGCCTGTGACGACCCGAAATTTTTGAACATTTGGAATGAGATTTTTTAATTGATTTTAAATTGTTTAAAGGTTAATTATCAACTTAAATTACGAATATCATAATTTATTTGACAATTGGATTGTTGAATTAAATAATTTGAATTGGATAAAATATGAAACCTGAGATTTTAAGCCTGTTAAAAATATAATTTGAAGGCTTATAAATTTATATTGATAACATTGAATATAATAGAAGTGTTAAAATTGAATGTAATGCTGAATTGTTCAGTTTTGAAAATTTTATAGTTTAAATTGAATTTAAAAATAGCATTCCGAGACACAGTCTCGGAATACGCCGAAACCAGTTCCATTGGGTCCGTAATATTATTATGGGATTTCAATTTTCGCAGGGTTTGGAGCTACCGTGTGGTCGTACGATTGGTAAATACCTAGGATAATCCAATTGGATTTAAAATTCATAATCAAACCTTCTCTTATACGCCACTTTCCTCAATCTAAATTCGTTCCACCCTTATCTTCCTTTAGACGAGGAAAAAAAATATATAATAAAAATATAATATACATAAAAGATAAATTACATACTTTATTAGTTTCAACTCTAGGCAGAGATTGGTACACGCGTGCTTCCTTCTTCTGAAAGCCAAGCCGAGACTTCTAATTAAAGTCTCGCACCCCTTTTTTTTCTTCTCTTCAAATCGATCAGATAACGGACAAGAAAAAAAAAGGGAAAAAAAGTTATTTCGTTCAAAGTGAAGATTAATGGCCGAACCACCCTCCTTCATAAATCTCGAACGACAGCTAAAAATAAATGGGGACACTCAGGTTTCAACTTATTTGATTTCGAGCCTCGTCGTTGGAGGCAGGAGCTCGAATGGTCTAGAGTTCGCGAGCCATCAGTCGAGTCGTGCTAGCACAATCGCGTACCTCGATTCGAACTCGACATTGGGGTTTCCGCGATTGTCGATGGCGCCGCTTCTCGTGCATCAGCTAGGGTTAGAGTCTCTCTGGAGTTTGGCCTTCGATTCTGGGTATTGATGGTAGATCCGTTCGCATGGGCTTGGGAGGTGCCCGTTTGGCGCGAGGCAGCGGCAAACGAAGGGTGGTGGCGACTCGTGCGTGGGTAGCTGTAAAGCTCGTACTCGAGCTACAACTGGGAAATCACCTTGGAGGCTGCGGGGTTTCGCGATCCGAGGGAGATGGTTTGTCTAAGCTTGTTTTTCTAGCAAGGTATAATTTTACAACTGGTCAATTTATAATTTGCATTTCAGTTTAGACTAGGATAATTAGAAGTCAAGAAACAAAGGATTTTACAGTAAATGATTATAAATTTATTCTGTTTTATAAAAATAAATAAAAATAAAATTTGGGTTGTTTGATTTAAATTTTATATAGGAAAATTTTCGATTATAGGATGATAATAGAAATGATTATTGGATTTTAGAGTTCACTGTAATCAGATAAATTATTTTTATATACAATTTGGATGGGAAATTATCAGTTTAAACTAAATTTTCTAGTCACTTAAATTAATAAATGATAATAAAATTATTTGGTTATTCTAATTACTAAGATAAGTGATTAATGGAATTTAGTTAAAATTAATTTATTAGTTTAAAACCAAATGTTTAGTTTAAATTAAATTGTTGGCCAATTTAATTTATTAAATAATCATTGTAGAATATCTCGAATATTGATAAGAATTATTAATATTTATACAAGATTATAAACCGGGAAAACCAAGACATAATTGATGTGGACTGCAAACAAATGCAAGGTGAGTTAATCTCACTCAGTTGAAATTTAAATTTAAATGTTTAAATTTAAATAATTGTTTGAACGGTTGAATTGGTTGTAGTGTTATATAGTAGTATATACTACACCTTGAAATGATTGATTTCCCTCATTTTATAGTGAAAATATTTATATTGTGCTAACGTCTGTGGATGTAGGGAAAAACAGGTTGGAGGGATCCAACTAGATCCCTCAACATTTATTTAAAATATTTAAATTACCCTGTTATGATGATTTGATATTTTATGATGGATTATGTTGAAATATGGAATGCTATGGTTTGATTGGATAATTGGGTATAATGAATTTCCAGAGAAATATATAACTTGGATGTTGGAAAGAAAAATAAAGGAAGCAAAATTTCAAATAAAATAAATATAGGGAAAGTTGAATAAATTTAAGAATGAATTGGAAAAGAAATAATCTGATTTTAATTTTTTTATAAATAAACTGTGAGTATAGAAAGGGAAATTTGGATAAACAAGAAATTAATGAATTTTAAAAATTCAGTATTATTATTCAAAAGAACAAGCATTTATTTAAAAGTTAAGATTTAAATTATTGGGAAACCTGGAATTTGTATATTTCAGTTAAAAGTTAGAATCAAATGAAAAATAATAATAACAACAATAATTACGTCCATACTTAATGGATTTCGGAATGAGTTCAGTAATTAAAGAAATTTATTTCAAATGGGATAAGTTTGAAATCAATTCTGGGAAAATTGATTTAAGTAATGGAGGTTGGATCTTCTCCCTGTATAACTAAGTACGTTTCAAATTAAATTTTTGAAGTAAGTTTTAAAATATAAGTTAAAAGTTTTAAGTTGATTTAAAGAAGCAAGTTGGAAATTTATTATTTCTAAACATTTAAATCCTAAAGTAAGTCTTTCCTTTTAATCTATTATAGCAATAATTATGTAAAGCGTGACTTAATATGTTATTTTTAAAAAAATGAAAAAAAAATTAGTTTTATACTTTATTTAGTAACCTTATTTTCAAATATTCATATAGTATGTATTTTTTTCAAATCATTGAAGTAGTTTTAAAATCAATGTTTTAAAGTATATTTCAAAGTAAAGTGTTTAAATTATTTTAAAAATCTAGTTTTGTGCTTGGTGATTTCGGAGGAGATAGAAAATAATTGGGAAAGTTTATTCTGAAAGGAAAGATGGTTTTGAAACTGTTTTCAAAGGATTGAAAATAGAAACATATCTCGTGAAGATATTTTGAGGATAATAAATAATTTTGGAAAATTATTCATTGTTTGATGGATGTTTGTGAATAAGAAATTGATAGTTAAATAACCGACTATCAATATTGGCCAAATGCGTTGATCGTTTCGAAGAGACCGGGATCGAGATTTATTTCTCGAAAACCACTTCGATCCGGTTTGTACGTTTCGTGTAAACGATTTTGGATTCGAAGGTGGAGAAGTGAAGTGCAAGGGCTAGTCGCTACTAATCCTGAGGATATTTCCAAAATGGATGTAGTAGGAATAGTGCCTTTGGTTTCGTTCAAACCCGGGACGGACTTGTATGGATGAATGCTTGCGAAACATCGTCAGGTGGACGATGGGCATTCTAAGGGATATTGTTCTTAAAAGGTAACGCTTAGCCTCAAGCCTCATCAAATGGGAATGACTGAAAATCAGGGGATATGCAGCAAGGCTAGGTGGGTAGCACCCAAGCAGGGCGAGGGCATTCCTGTCTAGATGTCCCTTTTTATTTCGGCTTAGTGGACGGTTGCTGATCCCAACCGCGGAGTGATCTCACTCGGGATTATCCAGTAAGGGGTAGTCCCGGCCTTGTGTTGCAGGGGAGCGGGCGTACTCCTCGGTACGATGATCTAGGCCCCGTACTGTGACATGTGGTACCCCAGTGCCTAGTCATTAGTTGGAAATCCATTCTCCCTACGAGCCTTGTACGAGTTTTGTTTGTATTACCCACTCTGTGGCTAGTAGCTGGAATTTAATAATGTAACAATTTCGGCTATTTTATAAGTATTTGTGTATAGACCCTATTATAATATTAGAGGATTTCTATAAAAATTGTTTTAGCTATCGTAAGGTAAAAACCCGACATGTTTATTTGTGGCGTGGTCTTACGAGATGCTTTTGTTTTCAAAGGATTTTGAAAATTTAATAATCAATTGGGTGTGATTTTCTCACGCTGGTATTCCAGACTGACTCGGGTATTATTTAACTGTAATGCTCGGGTCAGACCGAGTATTATAGGTTACAGGATTGATGCTGTGGAGCTCAGGAGACGAGCTGGATGACGATACGTACTTACGTACTTATTTATATATATATTCCGCTTTGTTGAGTAGCCGTGTATCCAGTTGTATGTTATTGGTGTGTATCTGTGATTGATGTACTCTGATGATGTAATATATAAACAGATATATTTGATTTTGAGTAAAGATCATTATTATCTATTATATTTTATTCCGCTGCCATGGTTAGATTCTGATGTTGTTTTTGTGTTCTCTCTTCTTCTACCTCTCCTTCTTTAACCAAATGGTTCGTATTTCTGTACAACTTTAGTTGATTTAGATAGAATAGTGTTGACTCAAGGGGTACGGATTTGCGGGTTGTTACATCGCCCAAATAGATGCAATGTCCTATTGTGGATCCGCGGTCATCTGGATTTGATGCCCATTATGTATCTGCGTATCCTTTTAAACTTAACGTTTTATTTTTTTTAAAGCATATTCCTTGGTTCATGGCACCTTTTAGATACCTCAGTATTTGTTTTACGGCTTTCCAGTGCTCTTCTAATTTTTTTTGCATGTACTGACACACTTTGTTTACACAAAATGATATATCTGGCCTCGTAATTATGACATATTGCAGAGCATCTACTATGCTTCTGTACTTCTTTTCATTATTGAATGGTTCTCCTTTGTATTTTGATAAATGTAAGTTGTTGACCATTGGAGTTGTCATTGCTTTGACTTGATTCATTTTAGGTCAATCTAAAATTTCTAACATATATTTTTGTTGACACAGATCTAGTTTAGTATTTAATCTTATGATAACTTTAATCCCTAAGAAGTAACTCAAAATTCCCAAGTCTTTAATTGAGAAAACCATGTCTAGATATTGTATGATATGCTTGATTTCTTCATTGATGTTGCCAGTAATCATAAAGTCATCCACATAGACAAATATGTATGATATAGCATTGTCTCTGATCTTGATGTACAGAGAGTTATCTGATCTAGTTGCTTTGTAATCCATACCGATCAAAACTTTCTTTAGCTTTTCATACCATACTCATGGTGCTTGCTTGAGTCTATAAATTTCTTTTTGTACTCTGCATACCATTTCATTGTTGTTTTTCTAGCCTGTATCCTTGTGGTTGTTGCATGTACACTTCTTCTTGGAGTTCACTATTTAGAAATGCATTGTTGACATCCAATTGCCTAACTTGCCAATTGTTGTACCATTCTATAGTAAGTATCACTTTAATTATTGATTGTTTAATAATAGGAGAAAATGTTTCGCTAAAGTCGAAACTATATTGCTGCGTATAACCTTTAGCCACCAGCCTTGCTTTGTGCTTTAATACAGTTCCATCTGGATTTCTGTTAAGCTTGTAGGTCCATTTACATCCAATAAAAATTTTATCCTTTGGTGTGGGTACAGTGTTCCATATATTGTTTTTCATTAGAGCATTGTACTCTTCATCCATGCCTAGTTTCCACTTCTCATTTTTTATTGCTTCCTCATAGCTGGTTGGCTCATCATTGTTTATCATTGCTGTATATATTTTGGGTTTGATAATTCCACTTTTGGATCTTGTAATCATGGGATGTCCTCCTCTTACAGGTAATTGATCTTGATCAACATTTGATTCGCTGACTTCAAGTGTACTAGATCAAGGATCTTAATTATGCTATGTGTCTCTATGATAGTTGATCATGTCTTGATTGATTGAACTTGAATGGTATGGGTTCTCAGTTGTATCCTAACCTGGTCCATCACTTGACACTATGTGTTGGGATTGTGAGGTCTCTTTATCATCTATGTGGACCTTTTTGTGTTGCTGATCCTTGTACTATGGTATAGAGAGAAGTGAAGTCTTGGCATTATACCCTTTCTAGGTGGATTTTATTTATTTTCTTGCAAAAGGAAAGACAGCTTCGTTAAAGGCAACTGTCTTGATATGATTACTTTTCCATTGCTGTCCAGGCACTTGTAACCTTTTTGGTTTGAAGCATAGCCAACGAAGCTGTAAGGTAAGGAGCTAAAACTTAGCTTGTGATTATTAAATGGTCTTAGGTATGGGAAACATAAGCATCTAAAGGCTTTAAGTCCGGTGTAATCTAGTTTTATGTTCAGTAACATTTCTATTGGAATTTTGTTTTGCAGCGGCTTGGTTGGTAGCCTGTTGAAAAGGCACACTGCTGTATTGAAGGAGTCTAGCCAAAATTTTAAAGGCACTGATGCTTGAGCTAGTAGAGTGAGGCCAGCATCAACCATATGTCTATGTTTCCTTTCACTAGGTTATTCTGTTTAGAGGTATGTGGATAGGTAATTCAATGTAATATCCCCGTTTTTAGAAAAAACTCCTTTAGAAACTTAAATTCAGTCCCTTCATCTCTCTGCATTACTTTTAGCTGCAGGTTTGTTTGTCTTTCCGCTTGAGTGATGAATTGAATCACTGCACTATATGTCTCTGCTTTTGACTTAAGAAAATAGATCCAAGTATATCTAGAATATGAGTCTACAAATGAAATATAGTAGTTAAATCCATAATCAGAGTTTGTCGAGTTGGACCCCACAAGTCAGCAGTGAGAGAAATGCGGATTACGGATCTTAAGGATAAGATTAACACTAGAGGGGATGAATAGTGTTTATAAAGAATTACTAAATCTTTTTGAGTTTATGTTAATTTAAACACAGATGTGTGCAATATACAGACATAGATATGATCACAGAAACAAACACAGATGCAGAAATAAAATAAAAAGCAGTAAAGGAAAGAACACACTGGATTTTATACTGGTTCCGAGTTACCCTACATCCAGTCCCGCAACACAAGTACAGATTTTCTTTCAAAAGCAATCTTCACAATTACATCCTCGATTTCAAGACTACGAGGTACACCTCCAGAATCACAATCCTCTGGGTATAGATACTTGATTTTCCAGGCTACAAGTTCACCCACTTGATTTTACGGGCAACAAGTTCACCCAATTGATTTCCCAACGCTACAATCACAACTTATCACGCTTGATTGATTTTCAAGGCTACAATCACACCTTTTCTCGCTAAGTTGATTACAAAAGCCCTATAACTCTAAATAGCACTGAGGATCTTGTTGAGATAGTGACAGAGAATCAAACTACGAATGATCGAGTTCAATTCAATGTAGATTTCGGCAGAGTAATGATAAGAATTTTTATTAAGAAAAGTGGAAGAAGAAGAGGAGCGAAAAACCAGAAAATCTGATGTAAAATTCGTTGAAACTGACCCCTATTTATAGTAGAACAACAGTCATGTCCATTCGTGAAGAGTTATGGCAAATAGACACTTCTTTTGAAATTGAAATTTTGAACTCAACTGACACCATGTCGACATGGTCACTATGAGTATGTCGACACCCCAAAGCATCTTTATAAATATACTTGAGTACAGTTAAAATTCATAAGTAAATATAGAAAATAATATATATAGAATTTAAATATAACTTTATATTTAAATCTAAGTATAAATATTTTAAAAGTTAAATATATTATATTAAAAGATAGTTTAAAATCAGGAGTAATTTGACTTTGAAATTAAAGATGATTTTGAGGCTAAAATTATTTAAAATCAGGATAGATGTTTTTGACGCTTTTAAAAGGAATGTTTTGAAATCATTTTGAAAACAAGATATAATTTTGAAAAAAAAAATCATTTTGAATAAAATGTTAGCGGATACAAAACAATGTTCCACTAGATTTTTCGTAGGTTCCATCCTACTTAGGGTTCCATCCCTTTAACAGGCTCGAAGTGGATTCCATTCCACGAATAAATTGGATTTTAAGATGTCTAAAAACTTTCCATAGTTTTGTTAATCACCTGTTTTCTAGAAGGATTTCAGAAGCCAAAAGTGCTTTCAAATAGAAGAGTTGCGACACCACCTAGTGCTATCTCTTTACCAGAGATGACAGGCAGTGCTTTTCTAGGAGTTTTAACTAAATTTTCTAATGACAGAATAAATTACTTGATGTGATATCTCGGAATTTTTGGCAATATCAATTTAATAATCTTTATATAAAATTAATTGATTTGATAATATTGATTAATAAAATATGAATTGGTTTAATAATATGATTAAATAAATATTTAATTAGTGATTTTATCTTTAAAAAGCTAAATAAATGTTTCTATTTATAATGTATATATATATTTGTATATATATTATAGATAATCTTTGTAGGATCGATTTCACCCTAGAGGGGGGTGAATAGGGTGATAGTATAAATTATAAAAATTAATTGCGGAAGCTTATAAAATTGTTTCAACACAGATCACAGATTAATAGCAGCACAGAAAAATAGCAGAATAATGAAATGCAGAAATAGAACGACACAGAATTTTCCCAGCTTCGGCAAAACCCTGCCTACGTGCTGCCCCCAAGGTTTCCACTAGAAATTAGATAGTCAGACGCTTACACACGTAAACTCTCGACACCCGCTATTGACTAAACCTAACTCTACGCTCAAAACCCTGCCACAACTCAGCAACTGAGTTGCGAATTCTCAAACTACGCCACGTAGTTTGTCCCCTAGTCACACAACTAGAAATTTAAATGGTTTAAAAATAAATTTCAAACAATTTAAAATAACCTTAAAAGTTAAAACCCTTATTAAACTTTAAAAATAGCCGGCCCTTTTTTATTATTTGGCCCGTTCTCTTTATTTCGTTCCTTTGTGAAAAATGGCCGTCGTTCCTCTTTTTATAGAAACTAGGGTTATTTGAAATTCGAAGCTTGCGACTGTAAATGCTCGATTGAATTATTGATTCAGCGTTCCTTTGTCAATCGATGGTTTCCTTTGGTGCACTTCGACTGCTTCGAATTGATCGAATTCGAAAAGCTTCGGTATGTACTTTCTGCTCTTTTTGCTTTTCTGTTTGTATTCTTGAATTCGATATATCTATGCCGATGATGATTATTGCAATTTGTAGGAGTCGAACTCCTAAATTTTCATTCGTCTGATTTTTTCTGTACTATGCTTACGGCCGATTGATATTACTTGGATGATTGAGATTTAATTGAGTTATTCAAATTCGTATTTTTTGATACTCCTTCCCACGGCTTTAAAGTTTAACTTGGTCAATTTTCTTGGCCACCACGATTTTGACTTTTTCATTGACATGACTGTGGAGATTTCACTGTGACTTCGGTCTTGTGAATTCATTGTACTGCTTCGACCTTGGCTTAAGATTTGTTGCGTGAATTTCTGGTCGACTTCGACTTTGATTCTTCACTGTCTGTACATGTTGTTACCATTTGTGTCAACCTGGACTGTCACGGCTTCACCTTGATTTTGTTATAACTATTAAAGACTTTGTAGTCTCACTTCAACCACATTGTCACTGTATTCATTGAGATTGTTTTTGAGTCGTAGCTGATCATTCACTGTTGCCTGTTGCACTGAGTTTTTTGTTGTGGATATTACTGAGTGGTCTGATTCATCATGTTGTCACTTGGGCTTGTAAGTTGTATCATTTTGAAATTCCTTTGGGCCTTAGTTATATTGAACTAGTCGAGTCTGCATTTTCATTTTGCATTCTGCTTTCTGCTGTGTTTGAGTGTTCTGTGCACTGTGCATATCACTGCACTGCTTCGCGTCAGGTTGATACTATATCTTTCTTGCCAGACCATTCAGTTTGCATACAATTGTGTCTTTGATGCATTGCCCTGTACATTTTGTTGCTTGATTATGGTCTCTGACTTCACTGATCACTGTATATAATGTTGTTGCATCATGTTGCATTGTTGTTCACCTCTCTTGTATCATTGGTGTTTCTCACTTGATACTGTCACATGCTACTTGGTCGCTGTTGCATAAATGAATTGGTCATTCTTCACTGTGGCCTTCGACTTTACATTTTCTGGACGTGAACTTGTAGTCTTTATTTGTGTCTGCATTGTCATGTTGTATACTCTCTGTATACATACTTGAGTCTTGGTTATATTGAAGTAGTCTTCAGTGTTGTGTTTGCATCGACTTCTATCCACTGTACTTTCAGTCATGTTGAACTGTGTACATGCTTTATGTTATTCTGGTCATTCATACTTTATGTTGTACATATGTGCATTTGTGGCTTCAGTCTCGAACACTGCATAGATGTACTTCACTATCACTTTCTCTTTGCTTGGAGTTGCATCTCTGGTCAAGCTTTGTACTATTGTATTATGATTTGTACATTGAATTGAATCCATCTTAAATGCTCGGGTTTGACCTTGTGCTCGTGTCGAGATTTTATTTATATTGCACCTGAGTTGAACTCGTCCTTTTATTTTGGGTTAGACCTTGTGCTCACCTACCCCTGTAACATTATCAAGTGTATATCGGTGTGCACGGCCTTGTGGCATGTACAGCGATACACTGTGCATGTCACATTGTTCGTGTGGGATGAATTCAAATGTAAATGATAACGAACAACCCAAATAACTGAGTCAAATAATATTTTCAAAACCATATTTTATTTTATATTGCAAAAATATTTCTTTTTCAATTTTACCGCGTTAGTGTATATTTTTGCAGATTGCTCAGATGCTGGATTCTAACTGGAATGAAGTTAAAGATAAACTATGAGTGTGAGTGATATGTAGTGAGGAATTTATGTAAATTGAATTGTGATGTAATTGTAATCAAAATTGTATTGTAATTGAAATTGTATATGTATAGTGAGAGCTTGAATTTGTACTATTCAAAATTGTAATAAATATTTGTTTGAATAAAATTTCTGTTTAAATTCAAATTCTGTGTTATTTAATTTTATTCTGCAAATATTTATTTAGTCTATGAAAAATAAAATAGTACATTAACAAATACATTTAAACGAATATATATATATATATATATATATGTTTATTATCATCAAACAAAAATCATATAAGCGCATATTCAACAATCTTTGTTTTGGAATTCAATAAATAAATAAATTTTTGTTTCCAAATTCTAATAATATATTGAGTAATTAGGAAATTATGTTTTAAATTAATTTTAAGTTTCTCAAAGTTATTTAAATTGATAATTATATGGTTTGTATATACTTAAAATAAATGTTATTGTTTATAATTATATATTAGCTTAATTTTTTAAAAAAATTTAAATAAAAAGTTTTTTTTATTTCGTTTTAAATATTATTTAATAAATATGATTTGGAAATTTTGTAAATTGGTTTAAAATACAAAATAGCGTATGGTTCAAATTTATTTAATAATAAAAGTGATTTATAATCTATTTTATAAATCATTTAAAATTTGTTGAATTTGTTATTTTCAAGCCATACTAATAGTGTATTATTTTCCATAAATAAAAAAGGAATTAAATAGGAAAATAGAATTATCATTGAATAAATTGATTTTAATTTGGATTTCAAAAGTAATTTGAAATTGGAATTGATTTTTGAGATACAAAATATTAGATTCTTAAAAATATTTAAATAAGTTTTAATTTATAATTTGTTTTATTTACATTTTCTTTAAATGAGAAATTCATATATATTTATATAAGTATAAAATAAATTAAAGAAAAACCCTTTATTAACATTTAAATATATAACTAAATTAAATAAGAAACAAGTGTTAACAATTAATTAATCTAAATACATGTGTTAGCTAACAAATTGAACAACATGACAAGTGTTTGTTTTTATCTTTTTCTTTATTTTGATTAAATCAAATTTCAGCCCTTAAACATTTTCATTTCCCTTCATTCTTTTTCCTATTTTTTAACCAAAAGCTAAAGTGAATCATAGAAAAACATCACACTTCAAATCTGAAAATCCCTCAAACCAATTCTTCAAAATTCATCAAGAAAATTTGCAAGCAAACCTGTATTTGTACAACCAATCAATCAAAGTCTGTTTTTTTCAAAAATTAAAGGACCAAGGCCTGCGTGCAACTGTATTTCCTCTAGAAATTGTCGGCAAGCAACCTGGAATCTACTTTGATAATCAAAGAGCCTACATGCATGAATGTTAACAGGATTCAAAAGCTTTTCCAAATCAAAGAGCCTCTGTTTTTTTAAAGAAACCGGTGAGTAACATTTTTGAAACTTAATTAAGTTAAATTATAGTTGCCTAAATTTAATATGATTCTAGATGTCTGATTTCCTCTGGAAGCAAGATTTCTTGTGTGAATATTTACAAGTACATTTGTGTATGATTGATATGTGCATGTTTACTGCAATTCTGCAATAACCGTGTTTCTAGATCCAAGTCCATTTCTTTTTATTTAATTCCTTATCACTGGGGCTAATTATTATTATGAAATGAGTTACAAGAAAAAATTGTTTGTTGAACATAAATCTAAGATTAAAAATTTAAATAAGTTAAAATAAATTCAAACTTTCTCTGGAAACCAATATGATCTGGAAACATGAGTTTTGTTTAAAATTTAAATTCTTTAATTCATTTAAATTAAGTTGTGATCTGAAAAGCTTTATGAAAACATGATTTTTAAAACAGAAATCATAATTTTTAGTTTAGGATTTGGGAAGCAGTTCTGTGATGAGCTAAAATGATGAATTTGGATAATTCTGATGATTTTGGGATTCTGGAAGTTTGAAGTTTCTTCTAGATGAAGTAGAGTAATCAGGCAATTCAGAAAAATTATCAAATTGGTGAATAGATCTTTGGATTAGCAGCGGTGAGGGATTTTGTTATGTAACCCTAGTTTATGAACAAGTTAGAAATTCGATCATTTCTGTCTCAATGTTTGATCGAGTGTTAGGCAGCTTTGGGGAAGGGTAGCTGGGTCCATGACGAGGATGTGGCCGGAGTTTCAACTCTTAGGGTGGTCGGAGGAGTAGGATTTTGGTGTTGATAGGTTTGGGGTTTGGTCATGATGTTCCAGGTTTTGAAGTGCTCCAGGTTTGAGTTTGTATACTCGATTTTGAATTCGAGTTTATTCTGAAAATCAGATGTTCGGTTGGATTCTGGAGTTGTTAGTGGAATAGGGATGATCATCGTTGATGATCGGAATCATCCATGGGCTTCGTGCGTGTGCAAAGTTGACATCTGGTTTTTTTTTGTTTCTGGGAATTTTGATGAAGATATGATACTCGTGGAATGCTCGAGTCGCTTGAGTGATTTATTTGAAGATAGGTGATAAGTGACTCGAAGTAAAAAGGATATGGGCTCGAGTATGTTGTAGTTTTCAGGGTTTTTGTTTTCTGAAACCTAACAGTTGCTAGGTTTTAAATTTTAAACTAAATTTAAAAAGGAAGCAAAGCAAGATTTGAACTAGAGTTGAAGCAAGTTTAAAATATGAATTCAAAATGAATTTGAATTCTAGTTTTCAAAATAAATAAATTTTATAAAAAAAATGAAAGCTTTAACAATTAAAAATTTATACAGTATATTATAAAGTGTTTTAGAAAATTTGAAAATGAGATTTTAAAACAAGATTTTAAATTTAAGTTTAAAAATTTGAATTGTAATTCTAAATTCAAATTTGAATTTGAATTTTAGGATTTGAAAAGAAAATAAGTTTATAAATTCAAATGTTGTAATTAAGTTGAATCATAAAGTATTTTATAATGAAGTTTTAAAAATACGAAATATAAGATTTAAACAAAGTGACCAAATCTAAGTTTGGAATCTGGAATTCAAAAATGAATTTGAATACTAGTTTGTAATAAAATAAGCTTTTGAACTCAAATGTTTTAAAAACAACTTTGAATGTTTCAAAGTATGGTTTAAGTCTAAATTTGAATTTCGGTTTAAAATTCTTTTAAATTTCTTTATAAAACTAATAGATTCTTTATCATATAATTAAAAAGGTTTTGAATTGTTTTAAAGGTTTTGTTAAAGTTAAGAATTGTTTCATTTTAAATCTTGAATTTAAAATGCAATCTAAAGGAAAATTTAAAAAAAAACAAGTTGTTTTTTTTTTAAAATACTTTGATAATGATAATAAAATCATGAATAAGATTAATGTTTATCATAAAGTTAATTAAGATTTAATAATTGATAATTCATTAAATGATTAAGGTAATTAAGTTTTATAATTAATTAATTTAATTAATTAATAATTTGGTTAATTAATTAAATAAATAAGGGTTTTATTTAATTAATTAAAGGAAAGTAAGTTAATTAAGATTGATTAAATAGTAATTAAGGAATTAAATAATTAAATAAGATTTGATTTTAATTTAATTTATGATTTGAATTTATTAATCAAGTAATTAAAAATTAATTAAGTTTTAGGTTATCACTTGATTAATTTAATAATTAGAGATTAATTAATGGGGTTTTACATAATTAAATTTATTAATCTCGGTTAATTACTTTAGAGAAGTAATTAAAGATTTGATATTGGTTAATGAAGATCTTTGACTTAGTATTATAAATAATTAATTAATGTGATTAATTTTAAATGATTAATTGGATTAATTAATTTAAAAATAATCAATTGAGAATTGTTTAAGTATAATTACTTAATGGAAATAATTAAGGAAATTAATTACTAATTGTAATTTATTGAGTTTATTTTGATTTGTTAAGTTAATTAATTAAGTTTAATTAATTTAAAATAATCACTGGTTAATTTGAGAAGAAATTACCCAATGTAATTAAAAATGAATAATTACCTAGTGAAGCAATTAAGAAGATAAATTACTTGATGTAATTAAATTGAAGGATAATTGGGTAATGGAGGAGTTTTTGGAAATTAATTACTTTGTGTAATTAATATGTAATTAGTATGCAGAATAATTATTTAAAGGAAGTAATTAATAATTAATTACTTAGTGTAATTAATTTAGGTTTTGATAATTAACTTATTTGAAGAAAACAAAGAGATGTAATTAATCAAATATAATTAATTACTTAATGAGATTAATCAAGAATGATTAATCACTATGGATAATTGATAATTAATTTAATAGGGTAATTATAAATAAATAATTAGGGAATAATTAATGATGTAATTAAAGATGAATTAATTAAGAACAATTAATCAACGAAGGAATTAATTAATGTAATTAATTAAGGATTAATGTAATTAATTATAATTAATTAATGAAGAAATTACAGGTTAATTACTGAAATTAGTTTGGAATAATTAATTTGTGAAATTAATTAAAAGTTAATTACTTGAATGTAATTAAAGGATAATTAATCCAGAGTGATTAATTAGGGTAATTTGTTGAGGATAATTAATTGATTGATTATAATTAATTAAGGGTTATGTAAGCAAGATTTATATGGATGAAGTAATTAATTTAATTTATTTCAAATTAATTAGGGAAGAAGTAATTAATTTAATTCATTTTAAATTAATTGTAGAATGGTGATTAATAAGTCATTGCTTGTGAATGTTGATTAATACTGATTACCCTTAATAGTTGAGATCTCAGATATGAGATAAGTGATGTTGTGCGATTTGGATGCTATGGTTGCATTTGAGTTGATAATACAAATTATCTGTTTGGGATGATAATATGGATTATCGGTTGTGATGATAATGTTGATTATCTATTGTGATGTTGTGAATTATCTAACTGCGTGTGTATAGATAATATTGAATTGAATTGTTTTAAACATTAAAACAACTTGGACATAAAAGATGGTGATTTGGATATCGATGAGACCGGGATCGGGTTTTCATATTTGGATATCCGAAAACCACATCGATCCAAATTAACGATAGGTCGTGAATCTTTAGTGAAGATGAAGATTCAGAGTGCAATGGTTATCGTCGTTAACTCTGAGGGTGATTCCAAAATGAGTGTAACGAGATAATGCCTTCGGTTTCGTTCGAACCCGGAACGAACTTGTATGGATTGAATGCTTTCAGAACATCGTCAAGTGGACCATGAGCATTCTAAGAGATGTGTTCTCTAAAGGTAATCGTAGCCTCAAGCCTCATCAAACGGGAATGGCTAAAACAGGGGAGGTGCAGCAAGGTTAAGTGGGTCATGCCTAAGTAGGACGAGATTTTCCCCTGTCTAGAGGTCCCTTTTTATTCGGTTGTGTGGGCGGTTGATTGCAACAACTGCCGGAGTTGTCTTGTTCGGGAGTATTCAGTAAGGAATGGTTCCAGCCTTGTGTTGCAGGGTATTGGGAGAGATCCTCGGTACTGTGATCTAGGCCACGTACTGTGACGGGCGGTAGCCCAGTAGCCCTGCCATTGCATGGAATCCAAAGTCCAATAAGTGCCAACGGTTTTGATTGTATTACCCACTTTTGTGGCTAGTAGCTGGAATTTAATCATGTAACAATTTCGGCTATTTCTTATTTACTTGAAAACCCTAGACACTATTATAATATCATCGGATTTCCTATCAAATGTTTTGGTTAGCGTAAGGTAAAAGCTTTTCCATGTTTATGTGTGGGAAGTCTTACGTGATACCTTCCTTTTCAAAAGGTTTTTAAAGTTAAGCAACCTTAACCTGTTACTCACACCAAACCCATGTCTGACCCGGAGTTTATCTTTTGTTTTTCTTAAACTCTTGGGTACTCAAATTTTTAGGAGTAGCCAAGGGATTCGGGTTAGCTTTGACGAATATTGAAGGAGCAATGGAGCAGGAGGCTTCTACGTTGTAGATATATAGTTTCCGTTGTGTGTTCTCTGAGTGGTGTTTGTATTAAGTTGTAAATTCTAGACAGGTGTTTATAACTATCTAGTATATATGATGTACATGCTGTGTATCTCCGATTGATGTTGTATATTATGTGAATACTTATGTTATTAATATAATTTATTCGTTCCGCAGTTGAGATTCTAGTGTTATTTCTTCTTCCTCTTCTTTCTTTTCTCTTTCTTATCCCTTTCTTTCTTCATTCATGATACGTCTTTCTGGTTAATGGAAGACGGGTCGTCACAGTTGGTATCAGAGCGTTAGGTTGAGTGACTACCTAGGCTCTGGAGTGGTGTCTATCTTGAGAGAGCGTATTTGTAATTTTTAATATATATATATATATACATATATATATATACATATACATATATATATATATACATACATACATACATAGATATATATATATATATATATATATTTCTACCTATCTATTAGGTTACCTGTTCGGGTTGTCCAATATGAGGTATAAAGGTAGATAAGGTAGTGGTGTATTTAATGCGACTACCATTTGTTGGAGTTTGTATGTTTGAGGTTGGAAGTGTATCTGTCGAGACTGTAGACCTAATACCGTCTCGGATGATCTTCGTAGCTTAGTGTATGGACTTCATTGATCTCTGAAGGTAACCTATTAGGGTTCGAAGTTCATCTTTGAAGTTGGATGAGTAGAGTTTGGATATGTTGGCTGAGCAGAAGCGAGTGATGGTATCTTGATACCTCAGGAAAAAGTAGCTGCGTGATGAGATGCAGTGACTATGGATGTTTCCAAAGATGATTTCTTTGGAACAAGTTTAAGGAAGTAGATATGCTTCGGTGTTGTGGCTGAATTCTGCAGGGTGTTTCTGTTTGGTTTGAAGTTCGAGTTTCTCGAAGAACTTTGGACGGGGAATTCTTTGGCATTGATGTCAGCAGTGCAGCTCGGAGTGTTCTGTGTGTCGGCAGAGTTTTCTGGCTTAGCAGCGTCTGAGAGTGGAGTTCAGAAGCAGCTGAGTGAATCCATTTCTTCGATGGATTGGCAAGACCAACATAAGCTGTTTTGATTGGTAAAGAGAGAACAGTTTTCTTTGGATTTTAGTTCGGATTGATCGCAAAAGCGACTTGTGATGATTGAATATTCTCTTAGATTGTTGGGGATTTTCTGGATATCCTCAGGAAAGTCAGGGGTTGTCCTCATCTAGAGATTTAGTTTTCTTATCGACCAGGATTCCAAGTGCGGTATCGGTGGTTAAACTAGTTGAAGGTTGGTTCCTTGAGAAGGAGTTTTTTGAAGCAACACAGGATTTGAGGAACTTTTGAATTTTCTCTTGGTGGTGTTATCCAATTGTGCTTGTGTTCTTTATCAGCATTCTTTTCTACTCCAGATCAGAGTTGTGCAGCGGAAGCAGCTTGGGAGTGCATCTGCTTTTCTTTTCCGGATAGGAGAAGTTTGTTTTCTTCCGATGGTTGTGAGTGGAGTTTGTTCTTGATCTTGGTTGATCGTGGAGGATCATTCTGGTGGTTTGGGTTGGTCCAGTTTGTTTCTTGAGACATCAGCGAGGATTGAGCTGATCAGGTAGGCTGTAGGCAGCCCGAGATCGTCTGAAGAGTTTTGTGAATCTGAAGTCGGAGATCTGATTTTGGATAGGTTTCTCAGTTTTTAGGGGCTATAAATTTTGGTAAGATTGGGAAGCTAGCTCCGAGATGTTTTGGATTTCTTCTGTGTTCTGTTATGGATAAGTATTTGGCTTTCTAGATAATATTGAATTGAATTGTTTTAAACATTTAAACAACTTGGACCTAAAAGATGGTGATTTGGATTTCGATGAGACCGGGATCGGGTTTTCATATTTGGATATCCGAAAACCACATCGATCCAAATTAACGGTAGGTCGTGAATATTAAGTGAAGATGAAGATTCAGAGTGCAAGGGTTATCGTCGTTAACTCTGAGGGTGATTCCAAAATGAGTGTAACGAGATAATATCTTCGGTTTCGTTCGAACCCGGAACGAACTTGTATGGATTAAATGCTTTCAGAACATCGTCAGGTGGACGATGAGCATTCTAAGAGATGTGTTCTCTAAAGGTAATCGTAGCCTCAAGCCTCATCAACCGAGAATGGCTAAAACAGGGGAGGTGCAACAAGGTTAAGTGGGTCATGCCCAAGTAGGACGAGCTTTTCCCCTGTCTAAAGGTCCCTTTTTATTCGGTTGTGTGGGAGGTTGATTGCAAAAACTGCCGGGGTTGTCTTGTTCGGGACTATTCAGTAAGGAATGGTTCCAGCCTTGTGTTGCAGGGGATTGGGAGAGATTCCCGGTACTGTGATCTAGGCCACGTACTGTGACGGGTGGTAGCCCAGTAGCCCCGCCATTGTATGGAATACAAAATCCAATAAGTGCCAACAGTTTTGATTGTATTACCCACTTTTGTGGCTAGTAGCTGGAATTTAATCATGTAACAATTTCGGCTATTTCTTATTTACTTGAAAACCCTAGACACTATTATAATATCATCGGATTTCCTATCAAATGTTTTGGTTAGCGTAAGGTAAAAGCTTTTCCATGTTTATGTGTGGGAAGTCTTACGTGATACCTTTCTTTTCAAAAGGCTTTTAAAGTTAAGCAACCTTAACCTGTTACTTACACCAGACCCATGTCTGACCCGGAGTTTATCTTTTGTTTCTTTTAAACTCTTGGGTACTCAAATTTTTACGAGTAGCCAAGGGATTCAGGTTAGCTTTGACGAATATTGGAGGAGCAATGGAGCAGGAGGCTT
Organism: Allium cepa; assembly: GCA_030765085.1. NCBI lineage: Eukaryota > Viridiplantae > Streptophyta > Magnoliopsida > Asparagales > Amaryllidaceae > Allium > Allium cepa. The sequence goes on along the minus strand of CM060935.1, from coordinate 821,246,188 downwards.
CTGCGTTGTAGATATATAGTTTCCACTGTGTGTTCTCTGAGTGGTGTTTGTATTAAGTTGTAAATTCTAGACAGGTGTTTATAACTATCTAGTATATATGATGTATATGCTGTGTATCTCTGATTGATGTTGTATATTATGTAAATACTTATGTTATTAATATAATTTATTCGTTCCGCAGTTGAGATTCTAGTGTTATTTCTTCTTCCTCTTCTTTCTTTTCTCTTTCCTATCCCTTTCTTTCTTCATTCATGATACGTCTTTCTGGTTAATGGAAGACGGGTCGTCACAGTTGGTATCAGAGTGTTAGGTTGAGTGAATACCTAGGCTCTGGAGTGGTGTCTATCTTGAGAGAGCGCATTTATAATTTTTAATATATTTATATATATTTATTTACTTATTTCTACCTATCTATTGGGTTACCTGTTCGGGTTTTCCAATATGAGGTATAGTAGATAAGGTAGTGGTGTATTTAACGCGACTACCATTGGTTAGAGTTTGTATGTTTGAGGTTGGAAGTGTATCTGTCGATACTGTAGACCTAATACCGTCTCGGGTGAGCTTTGTAGCTTAGTGTATGGACTTCATTGATCTCTGAAGGTAACCTGTTAAGGTTCGAAGTTCATCTTTGAAGTTGGATGAGTAGAGTTTGGATCTGTTCGCTGAGCAGAAGCGAGTGATGGTATCTTGATACCTCAGGAAATAGTAGCTGCGTGATGAGATGCAGTGACTATGGATGTTTCCGAATATGATTTCTTTGGAACAAGTTTAAGGAAGTAGATATGCTTCGGTGTTGTGGCTGAATTATGCAGGGTGTTTCTGTTTGGTTTGAAGTTCGAGTTTCTCGAAGAACTTTGGATGGGGAATTCTTTGGCATTGATGTTAGCAGTGCAGCTCGAAGTATTCTGTGTGTCGGCAGAGTTTTCTGGCTTAGCAGTGTCTGAGAGTGGAGTTCAGAAGCAACTGAGTGAATCCATTTCTTCGATGGATTGGCAAGACCAGCATAAGCTGTTCTGATTGGTAAAGAGAGAACAGTTTTCTTTGGATTTTAGTTTAGATTGAGCGCAAAAGTGACTTGTGATGATTGAATATTCTCTTGGATTGTTGGGGATTTTCTGGATATCCTCAGGAAAGTCAGGGGTTGTCCTCATCTAGAGATTTAGTTTTCTTATCGACCAGGATTCCAAGTGTGGTAACGGTGGTTCAAATAGTTGAAGGTTGTTTCCTTGAGAAGGAGTTTTTTGAAGCAACTCAGGATTTGAGGAACTTCTAAATTTTCTCTTGGTGGTGTTATCCAATTGTGCATGTGTTCTTTATCAGCATTATTTTCTACTCCAGATCAGAGTTGTGCAACGGAAGCAGCTTGGGAGTGCATCTGCTTTTCTTTTCCGGATAGGAGAAGTTTGTTTTCTTCTGATGGTTGTGAGTGGAGTTTGTTCTTGATCTTGGTTGATCGTGGAGAATCATTCTGGTGGTTTGGGTTGGTCCAGTTTGTTTCTTGAGACATTAGCGAGGATTGAGCTGATCAGGTAGGCTGTAGGCAGCCCGAGATCGTCTGAAGAGTTTTGTGAATATGAAGTCGGAGATCTGATTTTGGATAGGTTTCTCAGTTTTTAGGGGCTATAAATTTTGGTAAGATTGGGAAGCTAGCTCCGAGATGTTGTGGATTTCTTCTGTATTCTATTATGGATAAGTATTTGGCTTTCTGGATTGAATTGCCAGCTTGGACAACTGGAATTCGTTGTGTTTCATGTATCTCTGAGGGAGTACGTGTATGATCTATCTCTGGTTTTGGAATCAGCAGTTCTGGGAGATTGGTTGTTGAGTCAGACTTTCCTATAGTCTGATATCTTGTTCAGTTGTAGATCTAGATGAGTAGGACTTCTGTAGCTTAGTAGTGTTTATTGTTTGGATTCGATAGAGTGAGTATCCCGGTGTTTACTTAGGAAACTCGAGGAAACTCTATCCAGAATTTTGTCTGGATAGTTAATTTTGTTTGATTGGGTGAATTAAGTGCTATGATTGTTAGCATATGTTTGATATATGACTTGTGTTTTAAAATTTAAAATCTTTAAGTAGGTTATTAAATTACCTTTGTTTTAAATTTCGGGGACAAAATTCTTTTAAGGGGGAAGGAATGTGATATCTTGGAATTTTTGGCAATATCAATTTAATAATCTTTATATAAAATTAAATTGATTTGATAATATTGATTAATAAGATATGAACTAGTTTAATAATCTGATTAAATAAATATTTAATTAGTGATTTTATCTTTAAAAAGCTAAATAAATGTTTCTATTTATAATGTATATATATATTTGTATATATATTATAGATAATCTTTGTTTTGGAATTTAATAAATAAATAAATTTTTGTTTCCAAATTCTAATAATATATTGAGTAATTAGGAAATTATGTTTAAAATTAATTTTAAGTTTCTCAAAGTTATTTAAATTAATAACTATATGGTTTGTATATACTTAAAATAAATGTTGTTGTTTAAAATTATATATTAGCTTAATTTTTTTAAAATTTAAATAAAAAGTTTGTTTTATTTATTTTTAAATATTATTTAATAAATATGATTTGGAAATTTTGTATATAGGTTTAAAATACAAAATAACATATGGTTTAAATTTATTTAATAATAAAAGTGATTTATAATCTCTTTTATAAATCATTTAAAATTTGTTGAATTTGTTATTTTCAAGCCATACTAATAATGTATTATTTTCAATAAATATAAAAAGGAATTAAAATAAGAAAATAAAATTATCATTGAATAATTCAAAAGTTTAATTTGAAATTGGAATTGATTTTTGAGATTCAAAATATTATATTCTTAAAAATATTTGAATAAGTTTTAATTTATAATTTGTTTTATTTACATTTTCTTTAAATAAGAAATTCGTATGTATTTATATAAGTATAAAATAAATTAAAGAAAAACCCTTTATTAACATTTAAATACATAACTAAATTAAATAAGAGACAAGTGTTAACAATTAAGTAATCTAAATATATGTGTTAGCTAACAAATTCAACAACATGACAAGTGTCATTGTTTTTATCTTTTTCTTTATTTTGATTAAATCAAATTTCAGCCCTTAAACATTTTCATTTCCCTTTATTCTTTTTCCTATCTTTTAACCAAAAGCTAAAGTGAATCAAAGAAAAACATCACATTTCAAATCTGAAAATCCCTCAAACCAATTCTTCAAAATTCATCAAGAAAATTTGCAAGCAAACCTGTATTTGTACAACCAATAGATCAAAGTCTGTTTTTTTCAAAAATTAAAGGATCAAGGCCTGCATGCAACTGTATTTACTCTGGAAATTGTCGGCAAGCGACCTGGAATCTACTTTGATAATCAAAGAGCCTGCATGCATGAGTGTTAATAGGATTCAAAAGCTTTTCTAAATAAAAGAGGCTCTGTTTTTTTTAAAGAAACTGGTGAGTAACATTTTTGAAACTTAATTAAGTTAAATTATAGTTGCCTAAATTTAATATGATTCCAGTTGTATGATTTCCTCTGGAAGCAAGATTTCTTGTGTGAATATTTACAAGTACATTTGTGTATGATTGATATGTGCATGTTTACTGTAATTCTGCAATAACCCTGTTTCCAGATTCAAGTCCATTTCTTTTTATTTAATTCCTTATCTCTTGGTCTAATTATTATTGTGAAATGAGTTACAAACAAAAATTGTTTTTTGAACATAAATCTAAGATTAAAAATTTAAATAAGTTAAAATAAATTCAAACTTTCTCTGGAAACCAAAATGATCTGGAAACATGAGTTTTGTTTAAAATTTAAATTCTTTAATTCATTTAAATTAAGTTGTGATCTGAAAATCTTTATGAAAACATGATTTTTAAAACAGAAATCATAATTTTTAGTTTAGGATTTGGGAAGCAGTTCTGTGATGAACTAAAATGATGAATTTGGAAAATTCTGATGATTTTGGGATTCTGGAAGTTTGAAGTTTCTTCTGGATGAAGTAGAGTAATCAAGCACTTCAGAAAAATTATCAAATTGGTGAATAGATCTCTAGATTAGCAGCGGTGAGGGATTTTGTTCTGTAACCCTAGTTTATGAACAAGTTAGAAATTCGATCATTTCTGTCTCAATGTTTAATCGAGTGATAGGCAGCTTTGGGGAAGGGTAGCTGGGTCCATGACGAGGATGTGGCTGGAGTTTCAACTCTTACGGTGGTCGGAGGAGTGGGATTTTAGCGTTGACAGGTTTGGGGTTTGGGGGTTGGTCATGATGTTCCAGGTTTTGAAGTGCTCTAGGTTTGAGTTTGTATACTCGATTTTGAATTCGAGTTTATTCTGAAAATTAGATGTTCGTGTTGGATTCTGGAGTTGTTAGTGGATTAGGGATGATCATCGTTGATGATCGAAATCATCCATGGGATTCGTGCATGTGCAGAGTTAACATCTGAGGAGTTTGTTTGTTTCTGGGAATTTTGGTGAAGATATGATACTCGTGGAATGCTCGAGTCGCTTGAGTGATTTACTCGAAGATAGGTGATAGGTGACTCGAAGTAAAAAGGATATGGGCTCGAGTATGTTGTAGTTTTCAGGGTTTTTGTTTTCTAAAACCTGATAGTTTCCAGGTTTTAAATTTTAAACTAAATTTAAAAGGAAGTAAAGAAAGATTTGAACTAGAGCTGAAGCAAGTTTAAAATATGAATTCAAAATGAATTTGAATTCTAGTTTTCAAAATAAATAAATTTTATAAAAAAATGAAAGGTTTAACAATTAAAAATTTATAGAGTATTTTATAAAGTGTTTTAGAAAATCTGAAAATGAGATTTTAAAACAATATTTTAAGTTTAAAAATCTGAATTGTAATTATAAATTCAAATTTGAATTTGAATTTTAGGATTTGAAAAGAAAATAAGTTTATAAATTCAAATGTTGTAATTAACTTGAATCATAAAGTATTTTATAATGATGTTTTAAAAATCTGAAATATAAGATTTAAACATAGTGATCAAATATAAGTTTGGAATCTGGAATTCAAAAATGAATTTGAATACTAGTTTGTAATAAAATAAGCTTTTGAACTCAAATGTTTTAAAAACAACTTTGAATGTTTCAAAGTATGGTTTAAATCTAAATTTGAATTTGGGTTTAAAATTCTTTTAAATTTCTTTATAAAACAAATAGATTCTTTATCATATAATTAAAAAGGTTTTGAATTATTTTAAAGGTTTTGTTAAAGTTAAGAGTTGTTTCATTTTAAATGCAATCTAAAGGAAAATTAAAAAAAGTTGTTTTTTTTTAAAATACTTTGATAATGATAATAGAATCATGAATAAGATTAATGTTTATCATAAAGTTAATTAAGATTTAATAATTGATAATTCATTAAATGATTAAGGTAATTAAGTTTTATAATTAATTAATTTAATTAATTAATAATTTGGTTAATTAATTAAATAAATAAGGGTTTTATTTAATTAATTAAAGGATAAGTAAGTTAATTGAGATTGATTAAATAGTAATTAAGGAATCAAATAATTAAATAAGATTTTATTTTAATTTAATTGATGATTTGAATTTATTAATCAAGTAATTAAAAGTTAATTAAGTTTTGGGTTGTCACTTCATTAATTTAATAATTAGAGATTAATGAATGGCTTTTTAGATAATTAAATTTATTAATCTCAGTTAATTACTTTAGAGAAGCAATTAATGATTTGATATTGGTTAATGAAGATCTTTGACTTAGTATTATTTAATAATTAATTAATGTGATTAATTTTAAATGATTAATTGGATTAATTATTTTAAAGACAATCAATTGAGAATTGTTTAAGTGTAATTGCTTAATGGAAGTAATTAAGGAAATTAGTTACTAATTGTAATTTATTGAGTTTATTTTGATTTGTTTAGTTAATTAATTAAGTTTAATTAATTTAAAATAATCACTGGTTAATTTGAGAAGAAATTACCCAATGTAATTAAAAATGAATAATTACTTAGTGAAGTAATTAAGAAGATAAATTACTTGATGTAATTAAATTGAAGGATAATTGGGTAATGGAGGAGTTTTTGGAAATTAATTACTTTGTGTAATTAATATGTAATTAGTATGCAGAATAATTACTTAAAGGAAGTAATTAATAATTAATTACTTAGTGTAATTAATTTAGGTTTTGATAATTGAGTTATTTGAAGATAACAAAGAGATGTAATAAATCAAATATAATTAATTACTTAATAAAATTAATCAAGAGTGATTAATCAATATGGATAATTGATAATTAATTTAATAGGGTAATTATAAATAAATAATCAGGGAATAATTAATGATGTAATTAAAGATGGATTAATTAAGAACAATTAATCAATGAAGGAATTAATTAATGTAATTAATTAAGGATTAATGTAATTAATTATAATTAATTAATAAAGAAATTACATGTTAATTACTGAAATTAGTTTTGGAATAATTAATTTGTGAAATTAATTAAAAGTTAATTACTTGAATGTAATTAAAGGATAATTAATCCAAAGTGATTAATTAGGGTAATTTGTTGAGGATAATTAATTGATTGATTGTAATTAATTAATGGTTATGTAAGCAAGATTTATGTGGATGAAGTAATTAATTTAATTTACTTTAAATTAATTAGGGAAGAAGTAATTAATTTAATTCATTTTAGATTAATTATAGAATGGTGATAAATAAGTCATTGCTTGTGAATGTTGATTAGTACTGATTACCCTGAATAGTTGAGATCTCAGATATAAGATAAGTGATGTTGTGTGATTTGGACGCTATGGTTGCATTTGAGTTGATAATACGTATTATCTGTTTGGGATGATAATATGGATTATCTGTTGTGATGATAATGTTGATTATCTATTGTGATATTGTGAATTATCTAACTGTGTGTATATAGATAATATTGAATTGAATTGTTTTAAACATTAAAACAACTTGGACCTAAAAGATGGCGATTTGGATTTCGATGAGACCAGGATTGGTTTCCATATTTGGATATCCGAAAACCACATCGATCCAAATTAACGATAGGTTGTGAATCTCAAGTGAAGATGAAGACTCAGAGTGCGAGGGTTATCGTCGTTAACTCTGAGGGTGATTCCAAAATGAGTGTAACGAGATAATGCCTTCGGTTTCGTTCGAACCCGGAACGAACTTGTATGGATTGAATGCTTTCATAACATCGTCAGGTGGACGATGAACATTCTAAGAGATGTGTTCTCTAAAGGTAATCGTAGCCTCAAGCCTCATCAATCGGGAATGGCTTAAATAGGGGAGGTGCAACAAGGTTAAGTGGGTCATGACCAAGTAGGACGAGATTTTTCCCTGTCTAGAGGTCCCTTTTTATTCGGTTCTGTGGGCGGTTGATTGCAACAACTGCCAGGGTTTTCTTGTTTGGGACTGTTCAGTAAGGAATGGTTTCGGCCTTGTGTTGCAGGGGATTGGGAGAGATCCTCGATACTGTACTCTAGGCCACGTACTGTGACGGGCGGTACCCCAGTAGCCCTTCCATTGATGGAATCCAAAATCCAATAAGTGCCAACGGTTTTGATTGTATTACCCACTTTTATGGCTAGTAGCTGGAATTTAATCATGTAACAATTTCGGCTATTTCTTATTTACTTGAAAACCCTAGACACTATTACAATATCATCGAATTTCCTATCAAATGTTTTGGTTAGCGTAAGGTAAAAGCTTTTCCATGTTTATGTGTGGGAAGTCTTACGCGATACCTTTCTTTTCAAAAGGTTTTTAAAGTTAAGCAACCTTAACCTGTTACTCACACCGAAACCATGTCTGACCCGGAGTTTATCTTTTGTTTTTCTTGAACTCTTGGGTACTCAAATTTTTAGGAGTATCCTAGGGATTTAGGTTAGCTTTGACGAATATTGGAGGAGCAATGGAGCAGGAGGCTTCTGCGTTGTAGATATATAGTTTCCGCTGTGTGTTCTCTGAGTTGTGTTTGTATTATGTTGTAAATTCTAGACAGGTGTTTATAACTGTCTAGTATAAATGATGTATATGCTGTGTATCTCCGATTGATGTTGTATATTATGTAAATACTTATGTTATTAATATAATTTATTCGTTCCGCAATTGAGATTCTAATGTTATTTCTTCTTCCTCTTCTTTCTTTTCTCTTTCCTATCCCTTTCTTTCTTCATTCATGATACGTCTTTCTGGTTAATGGAAGACAGGTTGTCAAACTTGAATTCTTGAACTCTTGATAATCTTGATACTCATGAGTCTTCAGTCTTGATATCTTGAATCTCTATACTGTACAGTCTTCAGTCTTGGTACCTGCATGGTTAAATCCTGCATATACATATATATCTAAACTTATATTGTTAGTATTTATATTTTATAATCTATTCTAAGGTTGTTGTCATCAAAACCATCATCTCACGGACTAACAATCTTCCCCTTTTAATGATGAGAACCTTTGTTTATAAAATATTACTTCTATCCTAATAACTCCCCCTAAAACTAATAACTTCCCTTTAATCTATGCCCTAATTACCCTATTTTATACTTCCCTCCCTTTGTTATCAACAAAAACAAACTCTAAACTTTATAACTCCAAACTATATAACTCCTCCTAAATCTAATACCCTATGATATGTGATTATAATGATAGTGTTATCATAAATAATCAACACTTAGATAATCCTAATCCTAAACTACTATTCTAAGTATATGATAACCATATAGTTATATTTATTAATAGGGAGGAACACGTATAAGAACACAATTTATTTATTAATCATATAATTATATTTACATTTTCGTTGTAAACGTAAGAAGGAATAAACAACAAAGGTAAAGAAAGAGAATAAACTAATGTGTGTTTTTGAACATAGGAGATCTATGAATCGAACAGTTTGGATAATGGAAACAGAAATTTCCACATTGTTCGACAAGATTCCCATCTTTGTCAAAACACACTTCTCCAACGTACACAACTTTGTCGTCATACTCCGCTTGTGCTTCTTCGATGTGTTCTTCTTCTTCGCTGGCCTCTTGTTCTTAATTGAGTAAAGAATCATCATCAATCAAGATAGAGTTGGCTTGAATATCCATTAGAAATTTTTGCAAATTCCTAAGAATCTTGCCTTGTCTCTCTTGTTCCTTTGCCATACGGAGTTGAATCACTTGAATTTTAGTCATCGTATGAAGTGCGTCCTTCAGAGACTCCTCCATTTTTGTTACACGAGCGAGAGTAGTACGTTGAAATGGACCAGAAGTAGGAGAGGGGAACAAAAATGTTGATTTTATGTTTGATTTGGAAGATGATGCCATGATTTATTTGTTTCAGAAGATAGAATAGAAAGAGAATAGAGAGAATGATCAAAAATTCAAAAATAAGAAGAATGTATAACCAATTTTTTGAATTTTGGTGGGAAAAAATTTTAAAAAATAAAAACGTTGTATGTCGACATGGGTATATGGGGGTTGTCGACATGCTCCTTTATATTTCTACTATTTGATTTATTTTAGTATTAATTATTTATTATAAAGGATATTTATATTTTATATTTCAATTATTGAACAAATACCTTATTCTCTTCTTAATTTAGTAAATATTGATTCATTTAAGGGTTTTGTTAAAATATCAGCAATTTGATTCTCATAATTGATATAATCGAGAGTAACTACTTTCTTACTTATATTATCTCTGAGAAAATGATGTCTAATATCAATATGTTTAGTTCAAGCATGTTGAGTAGTATTTTTGGATAAATTTATTGCACTAGTATTATCACAATAAATTAATGATTTCGAGATATTTAAACCATAATCTTTTAAAGTTCGTTGCATATATATTACTTGAGAACAAGCCAAAGCAGCAGAGATATACTCTGCCTCAATTGTTGATAAAGAAACTGTGTTTTGCTTCTTACTAAACCGGGAAACCAGAGAACGCCCCAAAAAGTGACAAGTCCCACTTGTACTTTTTCGGTCTGATTTACAACCATCATAATCAGCATCATAGTAAGATATTAAGTCAAAAGAATCATTTTTAGGGTAAAATAAACCATAGTCGGATATGTGTTTAATATATCTTATGATTCGTTTTACGGCTTTTAAGTGGGTCTCTTTAGGTTGGGATTGATATCTGGCACAGAGACAAACACTATTCATGATATCAGGTCTAATAGCAGTGATATAGAGTAGTGATCCAATCATTCCTCTATATAATTTTTGATCTACATCTTTTGAGAGATCTTCTTTACTAAGGTACACATTGGTTGCCATGGGAGTGGGTTTTCCACTTGCAGTAGTCAAACCAAATTTACTAATTAGGTCTTTAGCATATTTTTCTTGACTAATAAAGATACCATTATCTAATTGTTTTATTTGTAATCCTAAAAAGAAATTTAATTCACCCATATGACTCATCTCAAACTCTTTTTCCATTATTTCAGAAAATTCTTTATTCATTTCAAAATTAGTTGATCCAAAAATGATATCATCTACGTAAACTTATACTAGTTGAATATCATTTTTATTTCTTTTAATAAAAAGAGTATTATCTACTTTACCAATTTCAAAATTTGATTGTAATAAATAAGATCTTAGTCTATCATACCAGGCTCTAGGAGCTTGTTTTAGACCATATAAATCTTTCTTAAGTTTGTAAACATGATTTGGTAATTTATCATTTTCAAAAAGTGATGGTCGTTCAACATATACTTCTTCTTTTACAAATCCGTTTAAAAAGGCATCTTTAACATCCATTTCAAATAATTTGAAATTATTATGATTTGCGAAAGCAAGAAGAATCCTAATGGCTTCTAATCTTTCTACGGGAGCAAAGGTTTCATCAAAATCTATTCCTTCTTCTTGACACTAACCTTGAGCGACTAATCGAGCTTTATTTCTAACTACCTCTCCTTGTTCATTCATTTTATTTTTATAAACCCATTTAGTTCTAATTATAGTTTTATTTTCAGGTCTAGGAACAAGTTCCCAAATACCATTTCTAGTAAAATGATTAAATTCTTCCTGCATAGCCAAAATCCATGAATCATCAGTTGATGCTTCTTTTGGATTTTTGGGTTCAATAGTTGATATAAAAGCTACATTACTCATTTGACTTAGTTGATTTCTAGTTTTAACAACAGATTGCATATCTCCCAGTATATTTTCTATAGGATGATCTTTTAAAACTTTAGTCCTTTTATTAGGACGATTAATTTCAATATTAGTTTCAACTGATTCTTGATTTTGAGTGATTAAATCCTCTTCATCATTTGTATCTTTAAATTTTTTGAAATTATCATCAAATGAAACATGCATTGTTTGTTCAATGGTGTTAGTTTTTAAATTAAACACTCTGTAGCTTTACTTCTATTAGAGTATCCGATAAAGATTCCTTTGTCGGATTTAGGATCAAATTTATTTAAATTATCTTTTGTATTTAAAATAAAGCGTTTACTTTCAAAAATTATGAAATAAGATACCTTAGGTTTCTTTGAATAAAGAAGTTCATAAGATGTCTTATCAGTTAAAGGTCTAATTAAAATTCTATTTAAAATATAACAGGCGGTAGCAACTGCTTCTGCCCAAAAATTCTTTGGAAAATTACTATCTGAAAGCATAGTTCTCGCACAATCTTTAATCGATTTATTTTTACGGTCTACTACTCCGTTTTGTTATGGAGTTCTTGGAAATGAAAAATTGTGATTTATTCCTTTTTATTGCAGAATTCCTCAAACTTTTCATTTTCAGATTCACCACCGTGATCACTTTGAATAGTTATAATTTTTAGAGAAAATTGATTTTGACTTCTTTTTGAAAAGGTCTTAAAACACTCAAAAGTATCACTTTTATGTTTCAAAAATATTATCCATGTAAATCTAGAATAATCATCTACAATTACGAAAACATATTTACTATGATCTATTGACAGGATTTGAGATGGACCAAATAAATCAAGATGAAGTAATTGAAGAGGTTTTGAAGTTGAAATCATATCTTTTAATTTAAAAGATTTTTTTCTATGTTTTCCTAATTGACAAGCATCACATAGACTATCTACTTTAAAATTCATTTTAGGAAGCCCTCTTACTAGATCATGTTTTGACAATCTAGATAAGAGTTTGAAATTCAAATGCCCAAATCTCTTATGCTAAATCCAATGGTCACTTGTATTTGCCAACAGACACAGGTTATCATTTGAAACTTTCATACTAAGAATATAAATATTCTTTTTCCTGACTCCCTCAAATATAATGGTTGAATTATTATCTTCAATGTGACATTTATCCTTTTCAAATTTAATTTTTTATCCTTTATCGCATAGTTGACTTATACTTAGTAGATTATGTTTCAGATACTTAACTAGCAAAACATTAGTAATAGTATGAGTTTTAGAATTATCGACTTTGCCGATGGCAATCACATATCCTTTTGAATTGTGTCCAAAATTAACCAGTCCTCCGTCTTTGTACATAATATCATTCAGTATATCTGGATTTCCAGTCATGTGTCTAGAACATCCACTATCAAGTATCTATTTGTTCTTTCTGATCTGCACAATTTACCCGTTGTGGATTGATTCCTCAATAGCCATAAAGCATGATTCCTGCACATCAAATAACTTTGGTAGATAACTTGAATTTGAATATTGATTATATGCAGACTCATGCAACAATGACGATTTGAATATTTCTAAACTAGTGTTAACAAATATAGCCATTTTGAAAAATTTTCAAAAATCAGATTATGAAACTTTGAAAAACTTGCTCTGATACCAATTGAGAGAAATGCAGATTACAGATCTTAAGGCTAGGATTAACACTAGAGAGGGGGATGAATAGTGTTTATAAAGAATTACTAAAATTTTTTTTAGTTTATATTAGTTTAAACACAGATGTGTGCAATATACAGACACAGATATGGTCATAGAAAAAAAACACAAATGCAGATAAAATAAAAAGCAGTAAGGGAAAGAACACAATGGATTTTATACTGGTTCGGAGTTACCCTACATCCAGTCCCGCAACATAAGTACGGATTTCCTTTCAAAAGCAATCTTTACAATTACACCCTCGATTTCAAGGCTACGAGGTACACCCTTCAGAATCACAATCCTCTGGGTAGAGATACTTGATTTTTCTAGCTACAAGTTCACCCAATTGATTTCCTAAGGCTACAGTCACACCTTATCATGCTTGATTGATTTTCAAGGCTACAATCACACCTTTTCTCACTAAGTTGATTATAAAAGCCCTATAACTCTGAATAGCACAGAGGATCTTGTTGAGATAGTGATAAAGAATCAAACTACGAATGATCGAGTTCAATTCAATGTAGATTTCGGCAGAGTAATGATAAGAATTTTTATTAAGAAAAGTGGAAGAAGAAGAGGAGTGAAAAACCAGAAAATCTGATGTAAAATTTGGTGAAACTGACCCCTATTTATAGTAAAACAACAGTCATGTCCATTCGTGAAGAGTTATACCGAATAGACACTTCTTTTGAAATTGAAATTTTGAACTCAACTGACACCATGTCGACATGGTCACCATGAGTATGTCGACATCCCAAAGCATTTTTTGATGATTCGATTTTCTTTGAAAATAACCTTTATCTTATATTAAAACTATTTTAAACTTTATAAATATACTTGAGTACAGTTAAAATTCATAGGTAAATATAGAAAATAATAGATATAATTTAACTATAACTTTATATTTAAATCTAAATATTTTAAAAGTTAAATATATTATATTAAAAGATAGTTTAAAATCAGGAGTAATTTGACTTTGAAATTAAAGATGATTTTGAGGCTAACATTATTTAAAATCAGGATAGATGTTTTTGATGTTTTTAAAAGGAAGGTTTTGAAATCATTTTGAAAACAAGATATAATTTTGAAAAAAATCATTTTGAATAAAAGGTTAGCAAATAAAAAATAATGTTCCACTATATTTTTCGTAGGTTCTATCCTACTTAGGGTTCCATCCCTTTAACAGGCTCGAAGTGGATTCCATTCCACGAATAAATTGGATTTTAAGATGGCAGTGCTTTTTTAGGAGTTTTAACAAAATTTTCTAATTAAAGAATAAGTTACTTGAATTCTTGAACTCTTGATAATCTTGATACTTATGAGTCTTCAGTCTTGATATCTTGAATCTCTATACTGTACAGTCCTCATTCTTGGTACCTGCATGGTTAAATCCGACATATACATATATATCTAAATTTATAATGTTAGTGTTTATATTTTATAATTTATTCTAAGGTTGTTGTCATCAAAACCATCATCTCACGGACTAGCAAGCAGCTGCCATTTCTAAGGGTTTATAATTGTTAAGCGAAGAAATGGTAGCTTGTAACTAATTTTTCCCATTTGGCATGAAGAACGTATATAAAGTAATGATATATCGTCAAAACTAACATTATTATTTTTCAACACTTCTTTTACAACATTAATACTAGGATGTCTTAGTTTACAATGCCACAAGTCAAAAGTATTTCTCTTATCAATATTAATATCACTCTTAGAGTAGTCGCACCATTTCCTTCCATCTGTTGTCTTGTTGTCCTTTATCGGATTGAATATGTATAGACCATTGTGCACATTACCCTGTAGTAAAATTTCTTTGCTCAGTAAGTCTCTGACTAGACAGTATTTTGGAAAAAATTCAAGGTAAACTTTGTTGTTATTAGCAAATTGTGACACACTCATTAAGTTTTTCTTAATTTGTGGAACTCTCAGTAAATTATTAAGTTGGAGTTCTCTTTTGCCTTTAATACTTGCATTCCCGGTGTGTGTGATACATATGGATTTGCCATTACCCATAAAAATAGATTGTGTACCTTTATACTCCCTGTTTCCAAGATTGAGATTGTTTAAATTACCGTGATGTGATTTGTTGCACCAGAATCTGCATACCAATCCTCGCACTGTATATACTCTGATCTGGTTGATGCTTCTATGTCTGTTTGATTTCTTGAACTGGTTGCAGAGTTTCTTGAATACATATTTGTGTGAGCAAGATTTGCATTTGGATTGAAGTTTCTTTGATTATTGTTGCCATGTTGATTTATTGCAATGCTCTGATCAAATCTGAAGTAATATTTGCTTGCTGTGTGTCTACGCTTTTCATAAGTTTGACATATGACCCTTTTACTGTTATTTTATCTACCTCTTCTCCTACCATTGTAACTACGACCAACTCTTTGACTGCCTTATTCATTTCTACTATTGTTTGATTTTTCTTGATGCATGTTTATGATGTTTGATGCATTATTCCATGACATATCTATGACTAATGACTTCTTTTGCTCTATTCTTCCTTCATGGGCTAGAATTATAGAGTGTACATACATGCTTGGTAGGGTTTTCTTTGATAACATAACAGCTACCACTGACTCATACTTCTCATTTAGTCCATTCAATATAGTAAGAATTTTCTCGGTTTCTGACATCTTATGTCTCGCAGAATCCAGCAAGTCACAATATATCTTGGCTTTAGTTAAGTATTCCCTCATTGACATATCATCTTTTCTTAAATTTTGTAACTGTCTTTTGTAGTGCATGCTGCAGATTGAGAATTAAAGATTTGTTTCACTGTAGCCCATATCTTCTGTGCAGATTTACATCCAACAATTTGTGATAGTAAATTTACACTAATATATGATAAGAGCCAAGATGATAGCAGATTATCTTGCCTTTGATAGTTTATATACTCCTTGTTGACTGCCAATTTTCCTTCACTGTCTGCTGTCATCTTTGGTGGAATGGTAATTGTGCCATTAATGTATTCTTCAAGACCATATCTCTTTATGGCTGTTTTAGTTTGATATTTCCATAATAAGAAATTATTTTCATCTAATTGGATTGAGGCTAATTGGCTTTCGGGTTTTACAATTGAAAATGCAGGGAAATCATTGGTTGCAGTGTTTGCTTGAATAAGGATGTAGTGGCAGATGCATTATCTCTATTTCTTGCCTTGATGATAAACTGGAACCAGAATGGTTGATGATGATTCTTGACGAGGCAAACTTAAGTCTACAGCCAGAAGATACTGATGTCAAGAATTCAGAATGCCCTCTCTTGAAGTCAAGAACACGACCATGTTCTTGATTTCCTCTGCAAATATATTATTTCTAATATCTTCTAAAATGATGAATATTTCCGAGGAGGAAAAAAACTGCAGCCAATCTTGGGTGAAGAAACACTATGTGACAAGATTCTATCAAGGCACGTAATAAGAATTTCGATAACGCTATTAAGCTTGAAGCTCTGATGATCTATGGTTGGGTTTCAACTGAATTTGAGAAAGACTAAGAAATTCTCTGATTATGAGGTTTACTCTGATAGAGAAAAGTAGCGCAACCAATCTTAATTGTTGAGAATTGACCGATGAGATGATGGCGCGACGCTTCTGTACTATGCCGCTGGGCAGGCAAGCTCTAATACCATATTATGAAAGCAATAGTAATGAGAAGATTATTTTTTATTATACTGAGTATATTACATTATGTGTACATATACTTGGTCTTATATAAGGGTTTGGCCCTTGATTGATTCATTACACGGTTAGAAATGGGTTTTCCACAAATACCCTTACAACCTTAATACATTTGTATATATTTCACAGCTTTGAATACATATTCATTTTATTACATACATGCTACTATTTTAGTTTTATTTTCTTTTTATACTTCTTATTTGGATTCTTCGGTGAAATCTCTCTTGGTTCACCATCGTTTGTTTTTGTACTTGTCCTTTCCCACATAGAGACTTTCTTCGTTCAATTTTGTAATCGTCGACTAAACCTTCATGATATATTCTAAAGGTTTAGTAGTAGTAGTAGTTAATTTTTCGGTTATGCAATTATTTCTAATTTCATAGAGATGTTACACCTAATACTTTTTATGGCTATCCTGTTATCTTTATTATGGCCAATGATTATCTCATTCAACATCAAAGTTCACTGTTTTGTTTATTTTCAAATATATATGTAATATATCCTGTAGCATCTTTAGCTCTCCTATTTATTCACTATCAATTCCACCTCTCCAGATGTAAAACCACGAATACAATTCTTTGAGCTTTTTCCCACTCCAATCTTGAATTCTTGAATGCAATTATTTATAAGGGTTATGTATGCCATTTTCCAAACACTCATGTATAAATTCCTGATATTTTGAAATGTCCAATGTATTTTTGATGTAGTTCTTAGACAATGTTGACAAGATCTATTTGGATATTGGTCACTTCTTTGAAATTTGAAAGGAATGGACCTAAAAGCTTTGCATCATTTTTACTTATCATTATTTGATTTGATGAAGGTAATCTACTGTCAAATTGTAATTTTTTTAACTATCATTGTTAGACCGATGTACTTTTGAATGATTTCATTAAAATGATAAGATTAATGACCAGTAAACTTATTTATATATTTAATTTATAATGATAAGTTTCTACCTGGAATAAGAAAGACAATAAGGAACCTTTGCTTTTTTATGGGTTCATATTGCTTCCTGAATGGATTCAGGTGAATCAACTTTTGGTGGTCTAGATTTCTTATACAATGGTGATGAACTTTCCCGATTTACTTTGTTTTGTGCCTTATACAATAGCTTTTACATATACCTTACATGGTTCAGGTTGTTGATGATAAACGCTGATCGGTATGATAATATTTGGAATTGATCATTCATATTCAGGTACAATTTTGTTTTACTTACAATTTCTGTTTGAATTTTAGACCTGTTGGATATCTTTTGGTAAGTTTTTCTATATGATACATGTGTTTTGAACTGGTCTATTATGTAATAACTAGCTATTTACATCCTTTATCCAATGTTTTTATACAAGTACTGTTGTAATTCACATGCATGAAAAGCTCTACATTCTTGGTGGAGCTGCTTCTTTAGGGCATCCTCATGGGTGCACTATAGCTTGTGTAATTATCACTTTATTTGGGGTGAATTAGTGTATATTGTGTTGGTTCATTTTAGAATCAAAGGTGAAGTGTACGTTAAGACTGGTTAGATTGTTTGTGAAGCGTTAAGAGCCGTTGCGTTGAAATATGTGTTGTATTTTGTTAGCATCGAAAAAATGTTAACTTATTTTGAATAGCAAGCAATTTAGAAAAGTGCTACCTATTGTTTAAATCAATGAATT
Source organism: Allium cepa (assembly GCA_030765085.1). NCBI lineage: Eukaryota > Viridiplantae > Streptophyta > Magnoliopsida > Asparagales > Amaryllidaceae > Allium > Allium cepa. Next base: position 821,228,013 of record CM060935.1, on the reverse strand, counting down.
TTATGTATTTAAATTTATAAAATTGCTTTTTGTACTTGTAGTTTTGAGGATATAATTGCAGGTTGAAAATAGTTGAAACGTCTATGCAACATTTTTAAAAAATTGCAGTACATATTTCGTAACATTTTAAAAAGATGTAAAGCATATTCTGCAATGTTTAAAAGTTGTAAAACATACGTAACAACTTTTAAAAGATTAGTAATAAACTTTATTGCAACGTTTATTCAACAACTATGAAAGGTTGTGAAAGTGCCGATCCTATTGCAACTTGGCCCTAAATGACGTTTGCAAAAATATTGTAAAATGCATAATACTCTTTTTTTAGATGTTGGAAAAGAAGTTTTGTTGTTGAAGTATAACATATAGAAGACTCTTAATAAGTCGTTCTATAGTTGATTTATAGCAACTAGAAGCACGTACCTCTTACTGCCTCAAGCTAACTAAATCATCATCCATCATATGAAGCATTACGTACACTAGTCTCATAAGCGATCTGATATCCTTTTTCTAATCACCTTTACTAGGAATATTTAGGGATAACTATTTATTTATATATACCGCTTCATTACTCATGATCACAAATACATCTGTAAATGCAATTGGTAAAATACTTACTTTTAGGGATTACTTATTTTATGTATAAAACATAATCATCAAATTTAATTATAAATATAAGCGAATAGAAAAAAAAACCAAAAATGTAATTTCATTATCAAATAAATTTATATACAAAACTTAAGCAATATATATAATCATAACTACATAATTGTTCGAATGGAACAACCCTAATTTCATCAATCACGCATTTGCATCTAATGCCAATTATGGTACATTATTCCCATACCCTCAATCAATCTTTTTAACGACCCGCCTTTTTGGACAGTTTAAACCGACGATCAAATACACATGTCGATTCCAAACCATTCAAAAGGGCAGATGGTTATTGGGGTATATAAGAAAAGAAAAGAAAGAGAAATAAAGGAAAAGAGACAACACAGAATCTCGCAGCGGAACGATAAAATATAATAGTCAAATAAACAGTTCATGAAGCTGTTTACTATACTTTGACAATTATTTATACACATTTATCAGAGTTATACATATACAACAGAACAATTAAAATAATGCAGCAGATAGCATGATGCAAGGGTAATAATAGTAATAGTATACCAAATCTTCGTCTTCATCCTCCAGAATAGATCTTCAAAAATCTGAAAAACTCAGGATTGACCCGAGCGTAATGAAAAGACAAAACACTCGAGTCAGGACTAAAATATCCTTATGAAAGTTAAATCAATCGTAAATAAATATGAGTGTAACGGCGTCAAAGACGTTTATGGGGTTTGACATCTCATATCCAGTGTCAACGTGCGTGCAATAACTCAAGAGATGTTACGGGATTTTCCATCTCTTAAGGATCTGTTAAACTATCTACTATGTAGTAATGTACGCTAAGTAGATAATGCCTATCAGTAATATAAAGTATCAAAATAGCGTTAAGCGTTACCATAATCCCCCTTAACATATTTTTATAATGCCATAGTCTATACAGCACCGTAAGCCCCACCGTAAACTGGTGGTTATCAGAGGGTACCCCATAGGTATAACACAAAACATAATGTAGTGGTCGCGAATAAGATAATCAGTATGACAAGGTACATGAGGCGATACCAACTAGGATACTAGTAGTTGCGTGATCCGGACTGATGTTGAGCATAGCCAGCAGCTACCCCAACACCGCGAAACAACACTCCCAAATCAAGAGGTGCACCCAAATCGCATCACAAATGTAATAGATATGCTATCGAAGAAGTGTGTCCGCTAGAGGTGGCGAACCTCAATGGCCTGGCGCGGCTCCTGTTTTAGTCATGTCAGGGGTCATCCAATAATCGTTCTCTTTCTTCAGTCAACGCGTTCACCAAACCATCCACTTCATTCTGGATCAACACTTCGCGTATAATAGTTATTAAAGTGGTTTTCGGTATCGACAGAGAGTATGTCCATATCTGATCCCGGTCTCTTTAATAACTACGTATTATTATACCGGTGGCTCTTTTACATTTCAAATCGATTCATAATTGATATCAAAATATCATATTCGCTTCAAATCAAATCCATTTCAAATATCATCGTATCTATTCAAATGTAAGATTTCGTTTCAAAAATCAATTTTCGCATCAATATCTCATTTCGATTTCAAAATCATTTCGAATTTCAATTTAGGTTGCAACTTCATTTAATCCAATTCGTATTCAAATTCAAGATTTAAACATAAACATTTCACCTTATTAACAGTTTGGAAATTTTTTAGAAAATAGTTTTAAGTAGTTTAAAAGTAGTTTTAAATAATTAAAATAGTTAGAAATACTTAAAATCTTAAAATGGATTTGAAATAGATAAATTAGTTTAAAATAATTTAAATTGGGTTAAGTAGATTTAAAATAGATTAAAATAGTTTAAGTATTCAAAATGGTTTATATAACAGAGTAATTTGGAAAACAAAACAAAACAGCTTCAAAACCAATCCATTTCAATTTATAACTTCCCAATTCAAATCAATTTCAATTTCCGTTCTACCGATTCAATTTCAATTTCGATTCAATCAACGTCAACTTTGACTTCAAATTTATTCAATTTTTATATTCACTTTCAATTAATTCAATTTCAATTTATATCGATTTGGAGCTCGATTTTTCAAAAATATCCATTTATAACACTTAACAAAATTATCCATCAATATTCAAGTTTAAATCCAAATTTCAAATATGGTTCAATTCTAAGCTCGATTTCAAAATATCATTTTTATATCACTTTTACTTAGTAACATTCAAAGCTCGAGTTAAGGTTAAATCTTTATACAAATCAATTTTCGAAATTTAATCATATCCTGATTTTAAATTCCAAAGTCTCCACTTTAATTATTTAACAATTTCTTTTAACCAAAATTTATTTCAACATTCAAACTCAATTTTCGATAAATTCGATTTCTATAAATTGATTTCTATTTATCACTTTTAAATCGAAACATTTAAATAAATTTCAAATCGATGATTTCAAAAAAATTATTAATTTAGCTAATTCGGTTTCCGTATATAATTTTCTATCCTATGGCCAAATAATTATTTATTTCAATTAAATGTCAGGGATGAATATATATTACTTAAATCAAATCATAGTGTCATATGTATGCATAACAGTATACATAAGCAAATAACATAAAAACATTTAAATATCAACCAATAACATCCATCAAAATACATCATCCAATAGACAATACAATTCATGGCAGTTTCATAGTTATCAATGTCAGGTAATTTAATCGCAATTCAATTTCAATTCCAATTTAAATTTAACTGTCAATTTAATTTCAACGGTTAATTCAAATGACAATCTACATGACAATTAAATTTTATCAAACAACGAAAAATAAAAACATAACACTTCATAGTGTCAATTTTAATAGCATAAAGATATTTAGTACGTTGTGAGCGTTATAAAACACTCACCTTGATTTTTACGACTTTAAATCAAATCGAACGACGTTCGATTTAACCCAAAATTTTCTCTAGCTCCAAACGGTTCCAATCCAGCTACATAGCGTAGTATTCAACAAAACGATTGCAACGCAATTCGTTTCGTCCAAAACGGACCTCGCATGAAAGAGATACAGCTTTTAAAGTTTATACAAATTTAAATAAATTTAATTTACAATTAACTTTCAGTTTCAAACCCTAATAGATCTGGGCCGCTCATCACGTTTCTTCCCCAGGCCGTCCCCAGGCTCTTCACGCGTGAGTCTTGCTCCAGGTAATTCGAACCCAATCGCGCATACTAGGGCATGCCACCGGCCCCACCCATCTCACCGATAATTCGATCAGAACATGACGAACGACGCGCCTCAGCGAGCTTCACCACCGGCCAGAGCACAACCAGGCTCGGCCTCCCCTAGCTGCTCGAAAACCGTGCCCAAACGCACGCCTTTGAATGAACATTGTCGTTGATGCGTGACGCTATTCCCGATCTTGACCGTTGATTCTATAGAACTCACGTAGCTCTACAATTTCCTAGTTGATAAACTTCGCTAAAAGCTGATGGATTAAGAGATTTGGATGGGAGGAGTTTTGAAGTTTTCGGCCATTGATATCTGAAAGAGGCGGCCACGAAACCCTAACCCCGTTTTTTTATATTTTAATTTGTGTATAAAGGGCTATTTATAGGAAACGACGAATACTAATCATCTGGCTTTTCCAAACTCCGAATTACGCGTGGTGACCGACCTTTCTAGGGTTTATCTCATGTTCCAGACATAATGGAATAGGTTTCGGAAGCTAATTCGATCGTATGCGAGAGTTATAGCGATAAACGATCAATTTAAATTAAATCGATTTAAACTAATTTCTAGGCGTTTTGGCTTGCACCGGACAAACGATAAATCCGATTGACTTGAAATTTGAAACCATACAATAATATTACATTACGGATCCGATGAAACTGGTTTCGTCGAAATCCGAGACCATTTGAAAAATGACTATTTTAACTCGCCAAATTAATATTAAAACAATTTCAACGCGTTTCGAGCTGTCACGGTCAAACGACAACTCTGATTGTTACGAAAATTGAAATCCGATAATAACTAACTATTATGGATCCAATGGAACTAGTTTCGTCCAATTCTGAGACTGTTCAAAAATTGGCTATTTTCCAATCGATAATTAAATATTAAAATATTCAATTCTCACAAATTTACTTTTAATTCGATTTTAAAGTTCTACAACATCATTCTTACTTTAATATGATAAAATAAAATTTTACAAATCATTTTTAATCATATTAAACCCGTTATTCAATTATCCAATAATTTCCAATTTTAAAATCTTATTAACTCTATTGTAATCCCAATATAACCTATATTCACTTTGGAAACCAATCTGAATCATATTAAATCAAATTTCAATTATTCACTCTATTTTCATATATTAAATTTCAATATCAAATTGATCATATCAAATTTGGAATTTAATTATTCAAGCATCTGTAATATTAAATTTAAACAATTTGATTATTCTTAAATCACTATCTTTTGAGATATTCAAAACGAACTTAAAAATTTAACTTTTGAACCGAATTAAAATTTTAGAACAACTATTTCCATTATACGGTTATTTAATTCCCATTATTAAATTATTCAATAGATCCCAAATATTAAATTTAAACAATTTCGCTTATCCAGTAATTCATTATCTTTTGAAATATTGAAATTGAACTTATAAGATTCAACTTTTAAAACCAATGCACAATTTAGAATACTATTTTCATTTACAGTTATTCAATCATTCAATAAGTTTTAAATATTAAATTTAAACAATTTACCTGTTCAATATTCAATATTTGATTTTAAATAGATTTTACTTATCAATCAATTACTCTATTATACCCAACGAATTCAATATTTATTATCCTATTCAACAATTGATTTCAAAGGTATTCACTAAGTAGCATTTATTTTCATTACTTGGATAATTATTGTTGCAATACATTCTAGTTATTATTATTCCAACGAATTACAAAATTTTTTTCCTAACATTAAATCGCGAAATCTTATTAAATTAGCTATTTTAATTATCGAAAATTTACGGGTCGTTACAATCTTCCTATAATGTAATAAGAGAGTGCCAAAAATGCCAATTAGTGTACCCTATCACCTAAATGTAGCGAATTCATTTCACACGCTTTCCCTCCTCACTCCTAAATGAGGAGTTCTTTCCAAAAAGGACAGTTTTGCGTTGTACAAAAACATTTGCTTGTTTGGAATTTTCCACCATAAATATCTTTGGTGTAGTATCTATATATAATGGCTGAGACAATCCCAACATCCTTTTAGATCCATTTCTATATGTAACATCTTCCATTTCGAGATCTAAAAATTAATGTTGATGATGTAATAGTCATAATCATAATTATTTTTAAGCAATGAAGTGAGAACAGTTTTATTTTTTTCCAACATTAAGTAAACAAAGTAACTAACAAAGATTTTCAATATTATTTTCGTTAAATATACATATCCCTAAACCTCCCCATTTAAGGGTAAAATATAATAAAATATAAATAACTGCGTCGTGCCCAACATATGAAGATGTTGACATGAACACTTAACCGGTTATATAATCTGGTTTTACACAATGGAATCAAAGCAAACTTTAATATCTACTAAGCCTTTTGATTCATATTTGGAGTCATTATTCATGCTCAAGCAAACTTGTATAAACCATAAACTTAGCCTACTCAAATGAGTACCTATGAGTTTATAGGGAAAACAATAATAAAATCATGGGTCAAACATAAAGCATGGTATGAGTAATACTATGCCACAAAACACAGTGAGACTATGCCATCTGGAGGAAAGGGTTTCTCCTTACTATTCCAACATCACTAACTTAGTCATATCTAATAGATACAACATCATATCATGGATCATAATCACGAAATAACATTTTATCCATAGGTGCTTCTACATTTACTATTACATTATGACTGATTTTTATAGTCATTTCTTTTCTATAGCCTCTTAGGCCTTACTTCACGATTCATACTTATTGTCGAATTTTAACATATTAGGTAGCCACTCAGACTGTAACATCCCCTATCTTGGGACCCAAAGCAAAGAGATACAGATGCTGCGGTCATCTATAGTATTTAAACTTCGGTGATGAAATACGGTAGTGTTAATGGTATCTACAATATTAGAAGCACACGAATATGAAATAAAATCAACACATATTTCAAAACAGCTTTTCTGATTACATTTCAAATCAACATTTCATTCAATTACATAATCCCAAAATGGTTCTCAATTTATGATCAAATATAATTATTACAAATTATGCCAAGAGCGACATATGAAGATGCTCCCTTAAATGATCAGACTACTAAAATATAGACTATCTGTCATAAATACATCACAGCGGAAATAATATTAATTAATTACTATATAGCTAGCTTTGACTCCTGCACAACTTCGGAAGCTTATTCGTCCAACCTACTAAACCTAAAAAGTATTTAACTCTCAATCCACTCAAATTTAATTTTGAACACCCGAGAATTTAAGAAGAAAATATAAACTTCGAGCCAGACATAAAGCCCGGTGTGAATAGTTCTATTATATCTCGGTTTATTGATATTAAGTGAGACCACACAGCTAAACTGAACGGGTTTCCCGTCACTAATATCCTTTTAAAATAATATCTTTTGCAAATCAAAATCCTGCAATCAAACTAATCATATCAACAATATTAATAACATATATGCATATAAATCAGGTAATCAATGGATTATTTATACGAACAATATAATTTTATTAGGCTGACTATTAACCACTGGCTGACTCGGGCCTATCAAACATAATAAATATTCTAACTTCTGTTAGACACAATAATGGACAGTCAATCCTTAACTTACATCTCATAGGGTCAACAGTTCCTAATGGTTTTGCGGGCCCACCAGTAACCTATCGCCACTCTGTGTATTCCTTTCTGTGTGTAACATCACTTTAGTCTTACCTTTGACAAATCCCTACACACTGGAATTTTGAACTTATATTAGCTAAGGGCTACTAGCTAAAGTATAGGGCACCACCCTACACCAGTCCCATATGGTTTTCTAATATCCGAGTCATAAGCTTAGGGATAATCACCCTATTAAATTTTCCTTGAAAACATTTATTTACAAACCGATTTAACCCTTTTAAATCATACTTAAACAAGGAAAACATATCTTTTGCTTTAATCAAAATACTCATGCCATGATATATATGCTTTACACAAAGTAATATTGATGGACTTAACATAAATAGGGTTATTTATCCCTTTTGAAATATCTTAGTACTTTAACCTTGAAAGCATTAGGCTGAAAGGCCAAAATCTACCTTTCGAAATCATGACCTAAAACTGTAGACATCCTCTCTCAAAACCATTGAACCATTCCTTTCAAAACCATTAGGCTCAGGTAAAGAAATATGGAAGCATAGCTTCAATACCAATTAAGGGTATTTCTTTCAAAACCATAGTTTGAAAAGAAAACAAAATACATAGCCCTTAAAGGAATTTATGTGAATGCTATTCTTTCGAAACACTTAGAGTGATGATGACACAGAGTGATGATGACATACTTCCGCAAGTATACTAAGGTTTAAACAAGCGGCTTCATCCATGTCGAAAGGTATGAGAACATCACCCACCCTTTTGCAAGTATAAGTTAAGAGAAAAGCAGCTTCAATGGTTGCGGAAGGGTATCGATTCAAGACTCTACACTCCGAACTCATTGATTTAAAGAGTTATAAAAGCGGCTTCTTACTAAGGTGAAAGGTTTTAACGTGGGAGCTAGGGTATCGAAGGGGTTCAAAAGTGGCAACCCTTTCGAAAACATTAAACAAAGGCGGTTTATAGATTCAAAACCTAGAAATACAACTTCACCCCTTACGAATGTATACTTTCGACACCATTACCACCTTCCGCATAAGTCCAATACACTTCGTACCAATAGTTTGATACCATGTATATTGATACTGAATGAGTGCGGACGGGTTAGAGGAGGGTGTGTAGGATGTCGGAAGCCAATAGGGTTAAGTGGTGAAGATGTAATTTGAATAAAAACTACATTTTTTGCTTATTAAAGAAAGTACTTTTACCTACCATTAATATATGTAAAACTCTTACTTGGCTTAGAATTTTTTTTCTTCTTCCTTTATTTGAATTATTGTCGATTACTCATTGGAACATTTGAAAATAATTTAACAATTAATCCCTTCTCTTTAATTGAACATTTAAAACATTTAACTCCTCTAAGTTAAATAATTTATGAATTATAGTTAGTTACTTAGGAAAAATCCACAAAAATCATTATAACTCACACTAATTACATTTTCAAAAATATAAAAATTTTAAACCCAAAAAGATTATTTAATTGCCTTAAATAATTTAAATCTGAAATTAAATATTTTCTCTTTTAGAAAATTCATAGTAAATCCATGATTACTTAGAAAATTATGAAACTCAAAACCCACTCTTGAAATAAATTCTCGACCATATACCAAAAACGTAACTCATTTGGATGTTATATGATACATTTTCTAATTTAAACATATCATAAAATACATATTAAATCGTATAAATCATCAACAAAAATATATATCCATTTAATCTATCAAAACATTGCATGAAACTTGCAAAAATAATTTGGATCTAACTTGAAACTGAGATCATCATCAAAAGTGAGATTTAAACTAATTATTCACCTTGGCTTTGTGTTAAGAAGGTTGAGATTTGCCCTTAGATTGATTTCTTTAAGCTTTCTACCTGAATCCTAGCTTATCTTCCTTTTAAATCTTCTTAATCATGGCCTGCCTAAACTTGATATTATTTTTGTTTAACTTGTGAATGTAGAATTAATGAGGGAGTGGTGAGAATGGAAGGGTTTAAGCTATATGAATAAGGCTCTTCCTATTTTTCCCTTTTAGTTTTCCTCCTTCTTATCTTAAGTTTTAATTACTTATATTAGTTCATTCTTAAGGCAAGGCTCCTCCTTAATTTACAATTCTCAATCCCTTAACTTTCTATATTATTTTATTTAATTTACCTATTTAAGTGTTCTAAATAATGTTAGCAAAAATTAGGGTCATTATGGACTCCCCTCCTTAAAGAATTTTGTCTATGAAATTACGATAAGGTACCTACAACCATCAAACATAAAGGTAAAACATACCATGAAACAAGTTAGGATAAGTGTTCCTAATCCTGCTTTAGATTTCCCAAGTACAATCTCTCTCGTCGTCACTCCACTGGACTTTGACTAATCTGATTGTCTTGTTCCTTAATCTTTTCTCATCTCTTGCAACTATACGAATTGGTACTATAGTTATATATGGTTCCACTACTAGATCTTCTAACACAGTCAGTGAAATAATAGTCTTCATATCTCTAATACACTTCCTTTGATGAGAAATATGAAAATGTTGTGGACTCCTGCCAAAATATTCGATAACTTTACCCCATACGTGAGTTTCTCGATCCTTTCTATAATAGGAAATGTACCAACGAATCTTGGTGCCAATTTTCCCGACTTTCCAAATCTGAGATCACCTTTCATCGGTGACACTTTTACGAAAACATGATCTCCAACTAAGAACCTAAGTCTTTCCATCTCTTATATGTGTAACTCTTCGGCCTCGACCAAGCCTTCTTCATTCTAGCCTGAATTAACTCAATCTTTTCTGCGGCTTCTTTAACCAAATCTAAACCAAGAACTAATCTATTATCGGTCTCTAACCAACAAACTGGAGATTTGCATGGCCTTCCATATAAAGCTTCGAATGTTTCCATCCCTATGCTAGTCTGATAATTGTTCTTATACGAAAACTCAACTAAGTGTATATGTCTTTCCATCATCCTCTAAAATCTAGCATACAAGCTCTTAACAAATCCTTTAAGACTTTGTTAACTCTCTCTGTTTGCCCATCTTTCTATGGATGGTAAGCGGTACTCATACTGAGCTTGGTACCTAAAGTATCCTATAGACTCTTCCGTATCTCACTAGTAAATAAGGAATCTTTGTCGCTTACTATACTACTAGGAATTCCATGCAGTTTAACAATTTTCCTCATGAATAACTTAGCCAAATCTAGTGCCGTTCTGCTTAACTTAACGGGTATAAAGTGTGCATTCTTAGTCAGTTTTCCACTATAACCCATATACTCTCATTTCCTCCATTCGACTATGGCAACCCATCTATGAAATCCACCGAGATAGAATCCCATTTGCAGAATAGAACATCCAAAGGCTGAAGTAACCCACTAGGTTTCTGATGTTCACCTTTTACCTGTTGATAATTCAAACACTGCCGCATCCATAAGCCTAGATCTCTCTTCATACCATCCTAGAAGAAACTCCTTTTTCATAATCTGATACATCTTAGTCCCTCCCGAATGAATAGTGAACTTCGAACGATGACATTCTCTTTGAAATTCCTTCCTAATGTTTCCCATACTCCAAACATATAGTCATCCTTTCTTCCTCAACCATCCATTATGGTCGAGACTAAAATCTTTCAAGTCATCACTCTCTTGTTCCATTCCTTAACCTTCTGATCCGCTCGGCTTAAAATGGATCTTCTCCCTGCTTAGAAGCAATCCATTCAATTATCATCGGTTGAACTTCTATACATGATAACATGGCGGTTTCTTGACTAGAACTTGCCTCATATTTCCATTGTATTCCGCATATTGTCAATGCTTCTAAATCTTTCCACTCAGCTATCATCACCAATACTGCATTCCGGTGTTTTCTACTAAGTGCATCTGCAACCTTATTTCATTTTCCTGGTTTGTACCCAATACCAAAGTCGTATGCAGTTATGAACTCTAACCTAATCTGCTATCTCGTATTCAACTTCTTTTGAGAGAATATATATCTTAATGACTTATAATCCGTACACAGCTCGAGTCTTTCCCTCAAAAGGTAATGTCTCCACGTCTTCATTGCGAAAATTACCGCATCTAATTCCAAATCATTAGTTAGATATCTAATTTCATGTGGTCAGAGCTGTCGAGAAGCATAAGCAATTACTTTACCTCTTTGCATTAACACAGCTCCTAGTCTTGTTCCATATGCATCAACGTATACCACTCAATCCTGATTCCCTTCTGGAACAACTAACACATGTGCATTAGTCAATAAATGTTTCAACTTTTGGGATGCTTCCTCACATTTATCGGTCCAAACATACTCCACCTCTTTCCTAGTTAGTTAGTCATCGGTGCAGCTATCCATGAAAAATCCTTAATGAACCTCCGATAATATCCTGCTAATACAAGAAAACTCTTTATCTCAGTCACTATTTCGGGTCTATTCCAATTATTTACTACTTTAATCCTAGCCGGATCTACCATCAACCCTTTCTCTGAGACTACATGACCGACATACTTCACTTCCTTCTTCCAAAAATGACACATCGAAAACTTTGCCTTTAACTGATGCTGCCTCAATGTCTCAAGCACTATCTTAATATGAACTTCATCGATCTCTTTCATCCTTGGAATATATCAATCTATCGTCTATGAATACTAATAAAAATCTATCCCGATGCTCTTGGAAAATTATGTTCATCAAGTCCACGAAGAATGCTAGCGCATTAGTTAGTTCGAATGGGCTATACGTACGATCCATATTTGGTCCTAAAATCCACCAAAGGAATACTATCCTCTGCTACTCTAAGTTGATGGAATCTTGTTGCTAAATCCAATTGAGAAAATAATTTGGCTCCACTCAACTAGTCGAGCAAATCATCAATCCTAGGTAACGAATATCGGTTCTTTATCGTCTTCTCATTCAGTTACGATAATCGATACACAACCTCAACTATCCATCCGGTTTCTTAACAAATACTGCGGTTGCTCCCCAAGGTGAACTGCTTGGTCTAATAAAATTCTTACCTTTTAAATCCACCAACTGTACCTTTAGCTCCTTCGTCTCGGTAGATGTCATTCTACTTGGCGGTCTACTAATAAGTTTAGATCTTGGTACTAAATCTATTTGAAACTCAATGGCTCATTTCGGTGGCAGTCGTATCACGGGCTCAAAGACATCTACGAATTCTTTAAAAATGAAAACTTGATTCAACTCATCTTCTTCGTCCATAACACCCAACAAAAGCATTAACCTTAAAATTAGGGTTTTCTATGGAGTATATAATCCGATCACTACAACTAAGGTGTATAAGTGATATTTTCCTACCGTGGCAAAATATCATAGCATCGTACTTACTTAACCAATCCATATCCAAAATAATTCCAAAACTTATGAAATCAAACATATGCAAACTGTAAGCATATATACAACCTAAAAATTAAGCTCTAAGTACTCACATCTCATCCCAAGAGCTGTCTACCCCCTATCGGATTCGCAACCCTTAAGGATGTTACTAGGTATGAGGGTTCTGGGTTAAGCTTATCTACCAAACTATGAGATATAAAAGATTGTGATGCACCAGTATCAAATAGGACTCTAACTGACATATCATGAATCAAACGTGTACCTCCCAACACAACTTTTCCTTTCTCCCCTGTTGTTGATCTTGAGGTAGCTGGTTTGACCGCAAACACTTTTCCCTTTCCATCCTTGGTCGGTTCCTTGCACTGGTTCTTATAATGTCCAATCTGATCATAGTTGAAGCATTTGATATTCTTCTTCCCGATCACATTCTTTCCATCTCCTGAGCGAAATTAATTAGCGAAATGCCATTTCGTATCACACTAGTAGTAGATACCTTATGTCTTTCCTTTCTTGGAAGTTCCATTCTTTTGAGCTCCCTTATTGTGGAAAAAATTTCTCTTCTGGTTCTGCCCACCTTGAGTTCCACTGCTTCATTACCATTAAAGAAAGCGAGCATCTCCTCATTCCTCAAAGCCATCTCGATAACTACATCGCATGGATCCTTAATATATGGTAAGGTTGCTTTAGCAAGCTTAGGTCTCAATCCACGTATGAACTTCTCGTTTCTTTCAATAACTGTATCAACCATAGCATATCCATATCTCGTTAATTCCTTAAATCTGGTAGCATATTCAAGCACTGTCATGTCTCACTGCACCGACTCAGTAAACTTCCTAAGCAAAGTTAACTTGGCGATCTCCGACATGAATCTTTCCTCAAACCTCCTTCTTAATTCTGCCCAAGTCATAGCCTCTTCAGCTACTCCTGTAGTAACACTATTCCAATAGTACAGTGCTACTCGTTACAACTGTCTGGATGCCAATCTCCTTTTTTGCTCATCATTAAGTCCTAAATCAACAAAAATCCTCTCACAATGAAGCAACCAATTCTCCACTTCAATTGCATCCTCCGTCCCGATAAACGGCTTCCTTCAAGCCTAGCATAGTCTCTGCTCAATACTGCATAGTTATGGACCACTGAAGCTTCCTGATTCCTTCTCCAGCATTTCCTCCAACTAATCCAACACTAGATCTAGCTTGCACCATGTTGACGAAGAACTGATACATAGCTCCCATATCAACTTGTGGCGCTCCAACGCCCACACTAGCAGCTTGTACCCGACTTGGATTCCTTCTAGTGTTTGATCTGACATTTCCATTAGTTGTGGTGCTTCCTTCACCAAGGTTAATTCTTCCATTTCTAGCATCCATATCTTACTTCCTTAAAATCTGCATTCGATTTTTTGTAAGATATGGAAGAATAGCCTAAGAAATATGGGAGAATAGAGATAAAATGTATGCTTATATGTAGGAAATGCAAGTACGTTACTATAATGTTAGCCCATACCCTAATCTTTTTCCTAATTCTTTAGGATTATGTTTTCAAAAATCATTTTAAGTTTAAAGTTTCTTTTTAGTTTTCATAAACCTATGCCCTGATACCAAGTTGTAGCATCCCTTATCTCGAGGCCCAAAGCTAAGTGCTACAGATGATATAGTCATCCATAGTATTTAACCTTCGGTGATGAAATATAGCAGTGTTAATGGTATCCACAATATCAAAAACACATGAATATGAATTGAAATCAACATAGAATTCAAAACAACTTTTCGAATTACGTTTAAAATCGATATTTCATATTCAATTACATAATCCTAAAACGATTCTCGGGTCTTGATCAAATATAGTTATTACAAATTACACCAAGAGTGACATAGGTAGATGCCCCCTGGATGAATGGAGTACTAGATAGAATATCAGTCATGAATATATCACAGCGAAAACAATATTAAATAACTCCTACATAGCTATCTTTGCCTCCTGCATGTTTTCAAAAGCTTGTTCGTCCAACCTACTAAAATTAAAAAGTCCTTAACTCTTAGTCTACTCAAATTTAATTTTAAGCAACCAAGAGTTTAAGGGGAAAACAAAAAACATAAACTTCGATTCAGGCAAAAAGCCTGGTGTGAATATTTCTATTATATCTCAGTTTATTGATATTAAGTGAGACCACACCACTTAGCTGAACGAGTTTCCCCTAATTAATATCCTTCTAAAATCATATCTTTTGCTAACCAAAATCCTATAATCAAACTGATCATAACAAAATAGCAATAAAATGTATGCATATAAATCAGGTAATCAATGGACTATCTGTCCGAACAATATAGTTTTATCAGGCTGATTATTAACCACTGGCTGACTCGGACCTACTGGACATAATAAATATTCTAACTTCTGTTAGACACAATATTGAACAGTCTATCCTTAACTTACTTCTCCTAGGGTCAAATGATCCTAATGGTTTTGCGAGCTTACTACTAACACATCTCTACTTTGAGTCTTCCTTTTTGTGTGTAATATTATTTTAGTCTTACCCGTGACAAAGCTCTACACACTGGAATTTTAGACTTATACTAAAGACTACTAGCTAAAGTATAGGGCGCAGACCCACACCAGTCCCATCTGGTTTTCTAATATCCGAGTCAAAAGATTAAGGCTAACCACCCTATTAAATTTTCCTTAAAAAAAAATTTTGCCAGTTGATTTAACCCTTTTAAATCATACTTAAACAAGGAAAATATATCTTTTGCTTTACTCAAAATACTCATGCCATGATATACTTTTTACACAAAATAATGGTGATGGACTCAAAATCAATAGGGTTATTTATCCCTTTTGAAACATCTTAGTACTTTAACCTTGAAAGCACTAGGCCAAGAGGCCAAAATATATCTTTCGAAATCATGACTTAAAACCCTAGACATCCTCTTTCGAAACCATTAAAAATTTCCCTTCGAAAGCATTAGGTTCAAGTATAGAAATACGGAAGCATAGCTTTAAAACCAATTAAAGGCATTCCTTTTGAAACTGTAGTTTGAAAATAAAACAAATACATAGCCCTTATGGAAATTTATGCCAAAGTTATTATTTCTAAACACTTAAGGTGACGATGATATATTTCTGCATGTATATTTAGGTTCTAAACAAGAGGCTTCAACCATGTCAAAAGGTAAGGGTACGGGACCCGCTCTTTCGCAAGTATAAGTTAAGAAAAAGCAACTTCAATGGTTGTGGAAGGGTATCGATTCGAAACCCTACCCGCCGAATTCATTGATTTAAAAAGTTATAGAAGTGGCTTCTTACTAAGGCGAAAGGTTTTAAAAAGGCAGCTAGGGTATCGAAGAGTTTCAAAAGCGGCAACTCTTTTGAAGATACTAAATCAAAGGAGGGTTGATAGATTCGAAATGTGGAAATACAACTTCACCCCATACACATGTATACTTTCGACATCATTCCTACCTTCCACATAAGTTCAATACACTTCGTACCAATAGTTTGATACAATGTTTATTGGCATCAAATGAGTGTGGAAGGATTAGAGGCTTCTGTGTATGATGTCGGAAGCCAGCAGGGTTAAATGGCAAGGATGTAATTTGAATAAAAACTACATTTTTGCTTAATAAAGAAAGTACTTTTCACCTATCATCAATATATGTCAAATTCTTATTGGCTTGGAAAACTTTTTCTTCTTCTTTTATTAGAATTGCTACCGATATCTCATTAGAATATTTGAAAATAATTTAATACTTAAGCCCTTCTCCTTAATAACTATTTAAAACATTAAGTCCTCTAACTTAAATAATTTATAAATTATAGTTAGTAACTTAGGAAAAATCCCTAAAAATCATGATAATTCACATTAATTGCATTTTCAAACATATAAAAAATTTAGATTCGAAAACATTATTTAATTGACTTAAATAATCTAAATCCAAAATTAACCATTTTCTCTCTTAGAAAATTCATAGTAAATCCATAATTACTTAGAAAATTATGAAACTTAAAACCCACTTCGAAAATAATATTTTTAACCATATATGGAAAATGTAACTCATTTGGATGTCACATGATAGTTTTTCTAGTCTAAACATATCAGAAAATACATATTAAATCATATAAATCATCAACAAGCATATATATATGTATATCCATTTAATCTATTAAAACATGGCATGATACTTGCAAAAATAATGAAACCAAAATTATTGTCAAAGTGAGATGTAAACTATTATTCACCTTGGCTTTGTGTTACAAAGGTTGAGCCCTTTGATTGATTTCTTCAAGCTTTCTACTTGAATCCAAGCTTATCTTCCCTTTAAATATTCTTAATGGTGGTGGTCGGCCTTAGCTTGATATTATTTTTGTTTAATTTGTGAATGTAGAATGAATGGGGGAGTGGAGAGAATGGAAGTGTTTGGGGTATAGTAATAAGGCTCTTCCTATTTTTGCTTTCTAATTTTCCTCCTCCTTATCTTAAGTTTTAATTACTTATATTATTCATTCATAAGACATGGTTCCTTTTTAAGTTACAAATCTCAATCCCTTAACTTTCTACATTATTTTATTTATAATTAAATGTTCTAAATGATGTTAGCAAAACTTAGGGTCATTGCATAGGCCTTATACCCTCATTTCCTTATAATGCTGTGAGTAAATTTCTAGGATGCCACACAGGCCTTGCATCTTCTTTTTTGTATAAGTCATGAACATACATTTGGATTTCTATACGGGCATTACACTTACACTTTCGAATATTGCCGTGAACAGACATATGATTGCCATAAAGGCCTTACATTATCGTTTCTATTGATAATGTTATATTTTAACATTATGGGTTTCCATTTTGGCCTTACACCCCTTACGGCGTTTGAAGTTTAGATCAAAATCTTTCAATTCCTTATGTAAATCATTTTTCTCTTTCTTTTCAAATAATACTTTAATTATTTCTTAGCTTCCTTAAGCTTAAAACCCATTTTCTCATTACTCTAAGTTATTACATTTTAACTTACTATTTTCCTTATAACTTCATCCCTATGAAATTCAAATTTAACATCTTGGAAACTATCTTCCAAAATTCTGTTCAAAATTGTACATTTGAATAATGAATTATTATCATTAGCTATCTCACACATAGTTATCACATATCTAAGTTGGCTATCGCATATTGAACTTCAATAGCTTTTGCATATCTATTTCAATAGCTATCGCATGTCCCATTCATTAGCTACCACATGTTAAACCCAATAGCTATTGAATGTCTCATTTATCAGCTACCATAGATCTAGAACTGGTGCTATTGCACTATTAAAGCTATCACAAGTCAGGTGTTATCGCAAGTCTAACTTAAGTTTTATCATACTTCTAAGGCAAATGGGATACCGCATGTATAACTTCCATGTTATTGAAAGCATCAACTTAGATGCAATTGCAGGTGTCATCTTAAGCATATCGCATGTATAACCTAGATGATATCGCATGTATCAATTTAAGGGCCATCGCAAATGTCAATTGAAATGTTATCACATGTATCAATTTAAGTGTTATCACATGTATAACTTATAGGCTATCCAATATATAAGTTTAAGTGCTATCGTGTCTATCAATTTAAGTGATGTAGCATGTATAACTTAAATGTTATTGCAAGTATAAGTTTAAGTGCTATCACATGTATAAAGTAGCAAATTTGTAATTAAGTAGAAAACATGTATTTTCCTTAATAAAGTAACTTTCTAGGACTAATTCTTTACATATATGTTTGGTTCATTTTTTACTTTTATGTCATGTAAAATCTTCTAAAGATAGCCAAAATTTTCCTCTTTAATTAAGACTTAATTAATTACTTTTCTTAATCATTTTATTAATTAAGGATTTTTTTTCTTTACCATTTAATTCGCAAAAATTTAAAAAACAATGGGAAAATTTTCAAAAATTCACAAAGATTCAAAAACACATTTCTTTACCTTTAGTAAAAAATCAAATCGCAATATTAAATTATAGTATTTTAAAATATTAATTTATAACCAAAATTACACATTTTCAACATAGAAAAATCATAGTAACTAATTCTCTCATCCTAAAATTATAAAATTTAAAACCCATCTATTTTAATGTGTAATGTAGTATTTGACCCAAGCATCATTTCAATGGAATTGGATTGCGAAATGATGAAGGAGTGGATCAAGAAGATTGAAATTGATTAAAGATGAAGTACCAAGGATATTCATGGAGTTTTGCATTAAATGGATTGGTGCTAATCCATGGATGATCTGTCCGATCCATCCAAAATTAGAAAATGTTAAGTCTGCACTTGTACTATGTATTTACATTCTATTATGTGGAAAAAGACAAATTCTGATGATGGAGGACAGATTACTATCCATTGAAATTACAATTTTCCTCGAAAGACTAAAATCCCGAAGACTTAAGCAAATTTGAAGAAAAGTGGTGAAGATTTGGTTAAACATCGTTCGGTATCGATCCATGTATGGAGCAGTACCGATCCATTAATTCTTGAGAAATGTGGCATTTTGACTTGTTCTTCCTTCTGACTTCTTAGATCTAACTGTGTGACTGATTCAAAATGAAACCTTATGATTCTAACGCATGAATGTTCTATAAATAGGAAACTCTAATGTCTGGAAATGGACTTTTGGGAAAATTATCCAATTTTTGGACTTTTGATCGATTTTTTAAAAGAGACTCCATTGAATTAAATTCAAGAAATCTTACCCAAGAAATTATCTTTTAATTCAGTTGTAACAGCGAAATCCTTCAGTAAAAAATATAAAAGGGACATAGTCATAGAATTTGTCGAACCACTATAAAAATCATTCTTACTTGTTAATTTTGTTTTTCCATCGCTTAGGGTGGTAGAACAACTTTTCGGCTAACATATTTTGATGATTTCTCTGAGAAAAAAGATCAAGAATAGATCCATGATTGCTACCATGATTGGAATAAAATCTTGATCAAAAGGAAATGGCTTAGAGAAAGTGCTTAAGTAAACAAGTGATTATAGAAGGAAAAATAGGTTTAAAGCATGGAATAGATAAGGAGAATCAAGAAGAAACTTACTCTCAACCAGAAGTTGCAACGAATAAAAGCTAGATAAGATGATGGAAGATATGGATCAAAAGACGCAAATGTCTCAACTCGCCATCATGGAGGAAATAAAGAAGCAATTTTCTTTGATAATGCAACTCCTTTAAGAAGAAGGATCCTGCAAATACTACAATAATAGAAGAGATTCAACATTTAAGTTGAGTGAAGAAAGTTCAGCAGATCAACATAGAGACAGAAAGTAGTAAACATAAGAAAGGGGTGTTGCGAGTTCAAGGAATCATAAGAGATGCAATGATCCGTATTTTTATGTATCGTAAAAATATTATTTTCATAACCAAATTTGGTCCATTACGTTATAACATTGGGGAATGTTGAATATTGATATTTTTGACCCTTAGTATTAATTATGGACAGTTTTGACCCAAAAAACATGTAAATGCACTAGCTTTCAGTAGTAATCGAATCAGGATATGAAACCGCTTCCAAATGAGATACTTAATATTTTATCTTTCCATAGAGTAGTCATATGGATTTGCGGCCTTATAATTTAGGGGATATGGCCATTTGAACTTAGACAGTTTTTAGACAAATTAACAAGTAATTAGACTAAGCACATTATTAGCCCACTAACCCATCTCGGGATTAAAGCTAATTATAGTTGATGGGACAACCCCTAATAAATATTCCATATTCCAAAAACATCCTATAACCTCCATTAAACCTCCTATTAGCAAAACAATCCTGAATTCTTATTAAAACTAGTTTAATTAAGCAATTAAAGGGAGATTAGCATAAAGATTAGTAAGGGTGCTTTAGCGATATTGAAATTTATTTTCATGGGATTCATGCTTGGTTTTCTACATCAGGTTTTCCTCGTTTTAGTGCTATTAGTTGGTTATACTTCCCTAGATGAGTGATTTATCGTCTCACAAACTCTTAAATGTTTTTATACGCTTAAAAACATATATCTAAAACCTCTGTTAAGCTAAAAAAATGAGATTTTCGACTGATTTAGATTTATAAATGTTTATAAATGAATTTAAATGGTTTTAAGTGGATTTTCCATGCATTTTCATATCATGGTTGATCGTATGAATTATAGGATAGTATGTAGACATTCTATCTTTTTGTTTGCTATGACACAATGCTTGTTGGTTATTGTTTTGTTTTTTTTAATGCTTAGAATAGATGATGGAGTATCGATGTGCATCTTTGGTGATGGATTGATTCTAGAGCTATTATAGGCATATCAATATGGCATGGAGTTTGCATTCAGATCAAAGCAGAAAACCAAATGAGGATCAATGCAAAAAGGGCATAAAATGGTTTTGATAGATCTTTGGCGAAGTTGAATTGGTGGGTACTGATCCATAATGTTGGTACCAATCATTTTTAAATGTTCAAAATGGGACAAGATCAATATAGACTGTTCTTCATTATGTCTAGGGGTTACATATCAATTGCATGAGTTTTGGTTGGATGGATTTGGAGTTATTGAATAACAACGACCGATCTCATTTTTGTTAAATGCAATGTGGAAAACTTCAAGCCAAGTGACGATAAATACAGCAAGGACTTTGATATGTGCATGGAGAAACTTCGTGCTTGGAGTGAAGGACTTGTACTTAGCCAAATTTTGACTAAGTCCCGAGTTAGATAGGTTGGTATTAACCAGAATAGATCAATATAGATCAATCTAAATTTTGAAGGATCGTGCAATGAGTCTAGTGGAGTATGCATGATTAACCGCTGATGAGTGGTTTACAAGTTATGGGCACTACTGATTGATCGAGTTGATGAGTTCTACATGATGTAAACACAAGAGAAACATAGAGCTACTATGAGGCAACCATGAGGTAACTTCAAGGTCAACGTGATGAATGTTTTAGAGTTGAGATGAGGCAACTTCGATGAGTTTTGAGGCAGCCAAGGAAGGGACATGCTTCAACGACTTGATACTCTGAGTAATATTAATCGAGCACTTCATAAGGGAAGTGATTGTGATATCTAAGGATTGACCGAGCAGACAGGTTTTGAGTGGTAGTTTGTGGAGTAGGACGGAAGGTAGTTCTACTATCGGTGCATATGCGCTATTGGATCGCTGGATAAATCTAAGGATGAGATGTCTACTTGTAAATAGAAAGGGGGAAGGATGCTCACCAAGATTAATCTGAGTGTAACCGGGGTAATACGAGTTTGGAAATTTGAATGAGTTTATGTTCCTGACTAGTATGAGTGTGGCAGGTGTTTGAGCATCGAATATATGCAACATTGAGTAGTCACTGACCACTTGAGTGTGTCATGTGACTTGTTATTCAATGGCATATAAGTGGGCGATGTAAAGATTTGGTTGATGGTTGTTATGTTTGTTATGATTGTTATAGTTGTTGTGTTATGAGATAGATATCTTGTTATGTAGGTATTAGTGAGTTAGGTACCCTGACATTCTTTTTTATACTTTGAACATTAGTACACCCCTATGTTGATTGTATAACATAGTGTTATGTGCTAACTTGTTGGATTTAGGGATAGGTCATGTATGATTCTCCGTACCCTGTGTTCCTACTTTACTATATCAGTTTATATATATTTTGAGATTATAGATCACTCATATCAAACTTTTGTCTGACCCGATGTTATTTGCTTTGCTTCTTCTTATTTCAAGTGTTATTAGCTTAGCAGAATAGAGATAGAAGGTATGAGCTAGAACATGGAGCTATGAAGAGGACGAGCAAGTGGAAAACGCTTTTATATATCTATATTTTGGAGTTATTATTGCTATTTTCGCTATGTAGTACTATGAAGCTGTATTAGTGCTACTTATCTATTAAAGAGATGTTTATTTAGAGTTTATTTTATTAGATGTATAAACTCTCTAGCTATTTGCTTTGTATAATTATGATTAACCTTTTGCACATTGATTTTGTTCAGTTCATTTAGTTATATTATTATCTTACCCATTTTATATCTATGTTGGTTATTATATTTTATCCTATGTGCTATGAGATATACAACAGGTCCTTCTTTGGATTGCTATTACTTTACCATGACTACCACTCTACATCAGTCGAAGATTGAGATATTACCTAAGTTGATATTAGGATCCATTATAAGGAAGGAGCTATCACCTTAGAATGGATAAAGAGAGTGCACTTGTAACATGATATGCACATAATTGTGCATATATTTACATCCATATTTTATCTCTTTTTATTTAAATAATCATCATATTTGGGCATTTTAACGTGTTTAAAACCAAAATTCAATTATTTCCAACCATCATATTTTCATCTTCATTCAGGGGCAAAATGGTCATTTTGTGCATGTGTCCATATAAGAATTTTTACTTGGACATTTTTTGATAATTTTTATAGGAATTTGGATGCATATGGAAGAGGCTTATATGAAGATATATGCATGCACAAATGAATACAAAGGAAAGAAGAGGGAAATAATTCAAGCCATGAACATGGAGGACCCCACCCACTTACCTAAAAGTACAATTTGGAGCTAATGGACAACTAAGTGGAGGTTAAAGCTTCATGCAAAACAAATGATGGATTAATTAGTGGTTAATGGTTACTTGTTGGCCACACTTCCTAAAGGGCATTTTAGGTAGCCCCCTAAAAATAGAATTAGGGTTTTATGCATGTATATATAGCCCTCTTATGTATATGAAACCATCATCTACTCTTTTATTTTACTTAGGAAATTAAGAAATAAAAGTGTAAGCTCAATGTTCTATGAAATAAAAATGGCTTCCAAGCCTCTTTCTTCTCTCTTTTCTACATGTTTTTCTTTGTTTTATTGTTAATGTTTATTTCTATGCTCTCTTCTTCTTTATGTTCATAGCTTAGATTTACATTTATGCAAGTAGTTAGTAGCTAATCTCTTTTGCTTTCTTTGCTTATTTTCTATTCTCTTTTCTTTTCAATGTTGAAATTTATTTGTGTTGCTTCAATGCCACAAATGAGTAGCTAAACCCCTTCAATTTAGGGGTGATGAAGCTCTCTAACTTTATGTAATTTCAACATTTTTTATGATTTATGATCTCTTTGTTTATGCTTCATGAATGTGAATTTTGATGTAAGTTTATACAAGTGGGTTTGATAGCTTATATTGCTTATGCAAATGAGCTATTCTTACTCAATATAAACATAATTTACATCAACATTTGCTAATTAATTTTTGATTATGAAATGAAAGTAAAAATGAAATTTGATGATCTATGTTACTAGTTACAATAGTAAATAGATCATACTTAAAATAGTTTTTGCTTTGGCTTCTTTTTCATGAGAATTGTAAGTGGTATAATTGTTGTATTATAGTTTGATGGTTTGAGTTATGTTAACTAATAACATAAACAAACCATACTTATGATAAATGCAATGATTATTTCACTTAATATCAAAGTTAGAGATCATAAATTATGTGTTTGTTGATTTACAAAAATTTGAGAGTGGATTTGCCTCTAAATTGTTCTTTAGTCTAATAATTTTTGAATCGCATTTTCTAGTGTTAGCCTCATTTTATTTCTAGTTAACAAATCCTCTTCGACTTTGGTATAATTTGATTGAACAGATTTTTAAAATCATCAATTCCCTGCGGATCGACCCGTATTCACCGCGTGCTACATTCGTACACCGTGCGCTTGCGGTATAAATTTTATTTATAAATTCGTTCGACGGTTTTCTAAACCGATAGAATTTCCGTCGACGAACATAACATATTTTGGTTTTCTAAACTATACAACAATATATATATTTAGCACAAAGTTGCATTGCATACACAAGTACCACTTATGTACTTTTTCTTTAAAAGAGACCAATCATTCTTATTGCAAAATGTGGGAATGAGTAGGAACATGAGGAACATTGCAAGGAACTCTATTTTTGGGGTCCAAGGAGAAATGAGCTCAGGAACAATGGTTAGAACTAACTTGCAGGTCATGTTCAATACTATGATGAGGAACATATTACAGAATGCCATATTTGAAGTAGGTATAAGAGTGCAAAGATATAATGTATCAACCATGATAAGATTGGGCATATGAAAAAGGATTATCCAGAGCCACCAAAGAATAAGCAAGTTGTGTAAATCTATGCCTTAAATGTTATTCCAGCTTCATTGAGTGCTCCATCAATTTAAGAGAAAGGGAAGGGCATTACTATCCAAGGTATGCTTTCTATTTATGGTATACATATTTAGATTTTATTTGATACTGGTGTGTCGCATTGCTTTATATCTAGCGAGACAGTAGATAGGCTTGATTTGTGACCTGACCTAATAGATAGAATATTGGTTGTGACGAACCCTTTGGGTAGTTCATCCAATTTGAATATGGTTTTTCATGACATTTTGTTGTCAAGACATGGATGTTATTTTCTTGTGATTATTTTGTGCTTGGCTTTGTTTAGTTCAATATCATTTTGGGGATGGACTAGCTTTAGAGATATGGAG
The DNA here is from genome assembly GCA_030765085.1 of Allium cepa. Classification (NCBI taxonomy): domain Eukaryota; kingdom Viridiplantae; phylum Streptophyta; class Magnoliopsida; order Asparagales; family Amaryllidaceae; genus Allium; species Allium cepa. The sequence goes on along the minus strand of CM060935.1, from coordinate 821,202,667 downwards.
CCGTGGTTAATTGTGAGAGGTTTTTGGTAATGATAGGGATAGATAATGAGCATATGCTAGAGTTGAGCTGCATTCTTGAGGATGCAATTATGGTAGATTTGTGTATTCGCTTGATATCCCATATGATGAGTTGTTATCGGTACCCATTGTTAGAGAATATCCAGACATATTTGAGGAGGCGATGGGATTACCGCTACATAGGGAGATTGAGTTCAGTATTGACTTAGTGAAGAATGTTAGGCCAATAGTTATGCCATTAAGGCGTATGTCACCCAAATAGCCATGTGGACAAGAGGTGCAAACGAATGACGTATCGAGGAAGGTGTTTATTCGTTAGAGCATATCCTAGTGGGGAGCACCTATAGTGTTTGCGACTAAGGTGAATAGCTCTGTAAGAGTCGGTGTGGATTACCGTAAGCTAAATAAGGCGATGAAGAAGAAAAAGTATCCACTCCCTTGTAGTGATGACTTATTTGATCAGCTCCATGGTGAGAATGTGTATTCTCAACTGGATTTCTCAATGAGGTTCCACCAACTAAGAGTGGCAAATGAGAGTGTGTCGATTACTGCATTACGTGCGCTACCAAGATTTCATTAGTGGTTGACTATGCTATTCGGGATAACCAATGCATTGACATATTTTGCTGATCTTATGAACCATGTTTTTAAGGATAAACTAAATAAGTTTGTACTTGTATTTGTTGATGATATACTTGTCTATTCACAGGTGGAAGACGAATATAAGATGCACTTGAGGATTGCGCTTGAGGTATTGAGGAAGCACCAACTCAAAGTGAAAATTTTGAACTATCAGTTTTGGAGGAGGGAAGTGCAATTCTTCGGTCATATTATCTCGGAGTAGGGAATTTGTCGACCCAAAAAATGGACCAACACCTTGGTTTGGATTTGAAAGCACCAGCTTTATTTTGACAGAGCAATATCATAGATAACAAATATAGAAAAAGAACAGTAAAAGAAGGAAGGCAAAGAATTTTTATAGTGGTTTGGCTGTTAATGAAGCCTACGTCCACTTTATAGTTGTATTACAGACTGAATGCTATTACAAGGGATGTTTGATTACAAGGCTTTGATTATTGCCTAGTTTGATTAAATTTCCAGAGTTGGAATCCACTGGAGAATCACAGTGTATTCCTTTGAAGATTGTTGTGAGGGAGATAGAGAATGAAGAATAATTCCACCAGAGCTACAACCACTAATCCGAAGAAGATCCCGTTTGTGTTGCTGGTAGGATGGTATTTATTTGGATTGGAGAGCTTCTGGGCCAGGCCACTCCACCATTAGCTCGTAGGTAGGTAGGAAACGACCTAGAGAGAATTGGACTCCCAAAATGAGGCAAATCCATAGGTCGCTGGCGACCCATGGTCTATGGGTCGCTAGCGACCTATAGACTTGGCTCGTTTTGCGGATCAAGGTATTGTCCTCTTTGTAGTATTCTTTGGCTTGTTTGTTTGAAGGTTTTTGAAGAGGTATGGGTTGCTGATCATCCAATAACTTAGGATTTTCTTGGAGTTTGGAATTGGAGATATTTCTATAGTCTTTTGTCGTAGTTGTTTTGCTTCGATGGAAATTTGCTAGCTGTTTGCACTTTGCTTTTGATTGAATTAAAAGAATGCCGATCTCTCGGCTTCGTCGATTCCAATTGTTGCCTTAGTCCTATAGCTTGGCGCTTATTAATACCTTGTCCTAGCTTTTCGGGTTAAGTTGTAAACCATTCTGTTTACACGAGGTTGTTTTGTTTCTTATCGGTTCCTGCTGGGTCAAAAACCCAAACAACATTTACCTTCCAGAGTATGTTTTCGTTGTAAACAAGGCATGCTCTAGAATTATCGGTCTCATCATCCATCTGTTAATTTCCAAGTTATTGCATTAGAGGTTTATGAATATGCTAACCCAATGTTGTTGATCAACTTTCTTTGGTTCTGTCTAGTTCTACTTATCACAACATGTCACATTTCTGCTCGTAGTTTCCCAATGTGCCTTGGAATGATGAACAGTTGTAAGAGATCAAGCTTGAGAAGAGTAGGTGAAGTTTCTTATCCACTCTCTTCTTTTCTTTTACATATACATGCACACACAGATATATATATATATATGTGTGTGTGTGTGTGTATGTGTGTGTGTGTGTGTGTGTGTGTGTATGTATGTATATATGTATATGTATGTATTTATATTTGGTGGGTTTCCAGCGAACCATTTGGGATGGGTCGCTAGCGACCCTAACTGCATAGGGGAATTTTTAACAGCATGATTGGTCGGGCCGCTGGCGACCCGATTACTTAGCAAAAAAATTTTCTCTTCTATCTGCCTACTTATACTCGAACTGACCCATCATTTCTTCATTCGATCGAAACAAATCTTGCTTCTTCATGCGATCAAAACTTCGACAACTTGATTTCATATGACACAAGCATTTTCTTGACCCAATTCATTCACTCACTCGAATCCATCTGCTATTGATTCCTTCAAGTGCTTGCCTCTTTCGTGAAACACTAGTCGACCTCATCATTTTGTTTGAATCCAAACCCTACCCCGCTATTGAATAGTAGCCAACCTATCATTAGTCCGCCACCGATCCACTTCATAGCTCGTTGAATTTTATTTGTGATTCTTCCAGTGCCATAGAAGTTAGTTTGAGGTGGGTTTGCTTAGTTGATTTGCTAATTACTGCATTCGTGTAATGACTTTATGACTAGTGTCCATTTGCAACGTTGATTACGATAAGTTCGAGTTGTTCGCAATTTAATAAAGGAAGATAGTAAATCGAGTCTCGAGTTGTTTCCCAAAACGGCAGGGATTCGGCCCAGTGCTTGACAAGTTTTGCTATCTTCGTCCATTAGACCAGAATTGATTTGTGTCCAGTTTCGTGACTGCCATTGCGCATCGCATACATTCACTAGTCAATCTTGATTATTCTAAAGGATTTGCGCTTGTCTTGTTCACTTGTTGCATGTTTGGCATTCGTGTAAGGAGAAGAGATTTCCATGTTGCTTCGGACAACGGATGTGTTATCGATCGTCGATCGATAATGGGTAATTATACGAGGAGTATAAATGAAAGTAGAAAACTGAGTAACATGGGAATTTTCTTCTTCCACTATAAGCAAACTATCTACACGGGGGTAGAGCATGCAGTATATCGAGCACCGAGTTTATCCTATATAGATAGCACACTGCACTTTCCCCGTCCGCATGTGAAATCCAATGTGTCGATTACAAGTTAATGTTTCTTCAAAATTCAAGTGTGGTAGGTGAAACTTATGAAATTAGGATAGATTTACCTGACCGCTTTCAGACGCAAAATCTGTTTTATAGTATGAAGCAGCCATCTACGCGTCGTAAGTCAAGCGGGCGGACCCAACGCTCTCAGAAGCCGAGTCATCATCCACTTCGCAGGCTCAATACGGCCAGTTAGTCCCGGTTGGGACAATCGTGGATCGTACTCTCCCAACTTTGGAGTCCTGCTTAATCTACCTTGGAGAGCTTCGTTGGTGGTTTCCACCAAGGTTCTTAGTAATATATGCACGTAGCATGGAATTCCCAAAGAGGGTGTGCATCTGCCGGTGAAAGACGAATTTTCTCATATGCCCCTAGGGTGTACCGCTTGCCATCGATACGTGTATCGGAATGGTACCATGCCTCCCTTCAATGATTTTCTACTTGAACTTGTGTATTACCCCATTCTAGCTTCATCTTAATAGCTACTCCATCCTCACTTGCTTGCGTGTCCTTTTCATGCGGATGTTCAACCGTGTTCCAAGTTTTGACGAGTTACGGTATTTTATGGCATTCAAGAGGAGAGATGATTGTTCCTATTTGATTATAACCAAGGCCCAAAGAAATTGAAAGATCGTCCTGCACTTGCAAAGTAACTTATCACAGTTCAAGACATAGTACTTTTTTGTTAGCTGCCCTAAAGGATTCAACCGTTGGTGGATGAGAGGGAATAAGCTTCTATTTTTCGTTTATCGAACTCTGAGGCGTTGTAATGGAGTTTCTAACTAATTATACATCTCTTGCAGTTTTCCTCAAGCCGAATAGAGATGTGACTCTTAATGAAGTGTGCTAAACTTTAAAGGCTATTGACTATGAGGAGTGGTGCATTAAAGTTCTATTGACCGATGAGAACTTGCATCGATATGGACTATTGGCTCTAGGTAGATTCACCGTTCAGATTGAAACTCCCTCTTCCAGCCAATCCATGGTTCACACAAGATCTACTTCTCCATCCCATGGTTTTGAGGAAGGTCAAGAGAGAGGTAGCCCATCTAGAGGATCAACCATTGAGGCCTGTGAAGAGGAAGATGTTGTTTTGACTGGACTAAGTAGTTTAGTTAGAATGCCTCTAATCTCGAAGGAAGAAAAAAATGAGTTCACGCATAGAGAAGGCAAAGTTGCGCTGGACTTGGAGAAAGAAGAAGGAGAATTCGAGAGCAGTAGCGACGAGTCTACCGCTAGCGATTATTTCTCGTTAGAATCTGAGGTGGAGACTCGAAGTTTTGCGATGAGACTTCGGGAGTGAGTCCCGATCTCCCGAGTCCTCCTTCTTTCGATGCAAATGGCAAAGGCAAAGCCACAGAAACTAGAAAACATCAAAATTCTCCAAGTATGGATGTTGTAGCAGGGTTCGTAGATTTCAGCGATGTTTTTGTCGACTTTGATGCGCTCATGAAAGGAGCTTTGAATTTGACATGACGCCTTCCTGTTCGGGTAATATCGAGCCAGTAGTTAGCTTAGTCCTGCCTACAGTAACCGAAGTCAACCCGATCGCACTTACGACAGCTGTTCGTTTCGGTTCGTGACGACGTCTTAGGCCCATATTAGAAACACACAACATGTTGCACTAGAATTACACTTATTTCCATTCCTTCATATATTTTTTTAGCTTATATCACGCTTCTAATGCCTTTTTTGTATGCCTCATTCTAGGTATGATGAGGGAATGAGGCTTTTATGACGACTTCAAAGACTATACTGATTCACAACAGCACCCCCAAGAACTTCTCTAGCCGCCATCAAGTCTGAGAGATGGAAGAAGAGTACAGGTGGAGGAAAGAACTCGAAGCTGAAACCCATCGCCAAGAAGAGAGAGATCGGGCTCGTTCACATAAAGGAGGGTATGAGAAAAGAAATCTCTTGAGGAAAGAGATGAACCATCAAAGAAGTTAAAGTTTGATTATCGCCCCCATCGTTCATAGTTTGCTTTAAAACACTCTTACATGGGCCACGAAACTCTGATCACTTCCACCCCGATTCTGCCCCTAGCTCATATTTCATCCTCTTCCCTCGTCACTGCCACTCCTGATGCCTCTCACGCCCACTGGAGGCCTGCCTACGTTCATCCTTCGACCCGCCAAGCTTGAGGCAGCGCTTCTGGTTTGGTTTTTAAAGGGGGTCAAATTCGACCTAGATCTCCACCTTGTGTGTGGGGACTCTTTCATAACGCATCTCCAAGCTATCAAGAATGACCTGGAATAGGCTGAGAGATGGAAGAAGCTCTACAAGCAGTTAGCGGATACAAATAGAAATAATTATCCAAAGATCATTTCCTTCGACCCGAGAAAGTCGACTTTGAGTAGGCATTCGTCGATCGCAATGCTAAAACTAAATAGTTGGAGGAAGAGAAGGAGGCAATGCTTCTTGAAAGTAGGAGAATTGCTAGTCTGATGAAGGAATTGAAAAAGGCACATGAAAAGATTGAGATCGTCTGGAGGTACCAGATTAAAAAGACTCATGCTGAGGAGGCTAAGCTAAAAGAAGAAGTGGTCACTTGTCATGCCACCATCAAAGCCTAGAGGAAAACTATAGCCGACCACGATTTAATTATTGAGGAGCACAGAAAAATTATCTCCGACCTAGCCGAGACCATTGCCAAGTTGCAGGCTTAGGTCACGCAGCTCAGTGTCAACAAGACTGCCACTGAAGTTGAGAAGGCTGTGGTGAAGGCGGATTACTTGGACCTCCAACATGCCTTTGACAGGAAGATGGAGAGGTTGGACGAAACAATTCTGAACTTTTATGTTAACTCTTTGATGCATCTAGGGAGCCTAAATTATCTCGTCCCAAAGTATCCGTGCACTCTTTCCCTTGTTTGGGAGGAAATCTCATCTTGCTTTACTGAGAGCGGCGGCCTTTATTAAGATCAAGAGTTGCAAGACGCTTATCTTAACGATGAATCCAAGAAAGCACTACTCGAGGGCCAGGAGATCCTCCGAGTTGAACTAGAGAAGGAGACCACTGATGCTGCCTTGATGATCACCATTGACGTGCTTGCCAAGTCTTCTATCTCCAGCGTGGTCGAACCATTAGAGCCATTCCACGACCAGACAACAAGTTTAGGACTTGATATTATTCCTCATGTGGTGGAGCCACCAAAAGGAGGCGAAGGTAGTGAGTTCGAGGTTGCCATTCATGATCGTTCCTCCGGTGCAGATAACATCCATGATTTTTCCGAGTTCGAGAGCTTCCAACTTACACCACAAGAACAAGAGGAGTTTAACACTTTCATTTTTGATCTTACAGGTCCATCCACTTTTCCTGTTGATGCGTCAACTACTTCAGTGCCCGTGCATGCTGCGGTTTTATCGCATCCGTATCTAGCTCTGGTTCTAACATTTGCATTTAGCTCGCAAAAACGGCCAGAAGCCGAGAAGATAGCTTCTCTCCACGGCTTGGATGACCCTTCGACGTCTTTGGAAGGTGATATAACTGTAGTAGAAGCCAAGGAGAATGAAATGCAGATGGAGCAGCCATATAAGATTCAACATGATTTGATTCCATTAAGAAGGAAAAGGTGGAGGCAATCAAGGCTATGAAGAGTTCTCAAAAATAGAGAAAATGCAAAGGGAAGAGAGGCTCTTCTGAGAAGTCACGGAGGAAGAGGAGAACATTGCCACCAAAATGTTCGTTGATGTTACCGACAGTTATACTTCTCCTGAAAAGAAGCAGAATTTACTAACCAAAGGTGGAAAGGGTAGCAGTGGCAAGAAGCGTTGAGTGGCCGGTGTGAGGATGGACTTGACTTTGACTTACATCTTGTAGGAAGACTGACTTGTTTTTGTGCGAGTCATTCTATTTAAGTGTAGAGTCTGCATTTTGGGTCTTGACTATAGAGTCTGTATTTTCTTTTTTGTTGGCCATTGTTGTGTGGGTATAGCCCCCATATTTTGACCCCGTTTACAGAAAATTACAAGCAATATAATGACATTTTGACTATACTTTTATCAATCTGTTCATATATGTTTTGTGTACTTATGCTTTTTTCACTTCATACTTCTCTAGTTCTATGATTATAGTCAAAGTCCATTATTCGAAGTAACAGAAGTTAGAGATTATCAGCACTTTGGAAGTTAATAGAACTTTAGACATTAACAGGATTTAGAGAATTTTCATTTAGAAATTCATAAAACTTTTAAAAACTCAAAGTTTGAAATTTTTGCTTGAAATTTTAAAATAGACATAAAACTTTGAGACAAAACTTGAGATTTGTCATTGTTTGGAGCAACAGAACTTGTGAACTAATTATTTTCACGCGCTTCTGTCTTTCTGTCTCCGCACAGGTGTACGCCCCCCAATTTACAGGGCTATTTAATTCAAACAATTTTCAAGTAGCCTGAAACTTAGGGTTTAGATAATCTTTATTGAAAATTTGGCTAAGTTACAACTTAATTCTCCTTCCCTCTAAAGTTTTGCGACTTCGGCATGTCGTCTCAGTTTCCGACAATATTCAGGTAAGTATGCTATGCAATTTATGCACGGGTATATATTGTCAATCATTGAGTGCCTTCCTTCTAGCAACAATTATTCCTGACTATAAGTGTAGGGTTTCTCACGCTTCTCGGTGTTGCCCATCTTCATCTCATTTGAGAGGAAATTGTTTTGGGATTTAGCATGCTGCTTGTGTAGTGCATGGCATTCGGCGCTCCTTGACGTCGCTCATCTCCGAGTGACGTAGGAAGTGTAAGTTTGGATGCTTTTCGGCGTTGCCTATCTCTAGGTAACGCAAGAAGCTGGTGTTTGATACTACTCGGCATTTCCTATCTCTGGGCAATGCAAGGAGTTAGTTTTCAATGCTTCTTGACATTGCCTATCTTCGGGAAATGCAAAAGGCTGGTTTTCGATGCCCCTCGACGTTGCTTATCTCTAGGCAACACGAGGAACCTCGATTTGAATACACGACTTAAGAGATGCATGGCTTTTGATACACCTTGACATCGCCTATCTTTGGGCAACGTGAGAAGTTTCAGTTTAATTGTGCGACTTTTGATGCTCCTCGACGTTGCATATCTCCATAAAATGCAAGGAGTCTTAGTTTGAATGCGCGGTTTTTGATACTCCTTGACGTTGCCTCTCTTTGGGCAACACGGAGTTTCAGTTTGAATGCATGACTTATGGGATGCACGACTTTCGATGCTCCTTGGCATTGCCTATCTTCGGGCAACGCGAGATGAGTTTAAGTTTAAATGCGTGGCTTACGAGATGCACGGCTTTTGATACTCCTTGGCGTTGCTTATCTCCAGGCAACACGAGAAGTTTAAGCTTTGTGCTCCTTGGCATGGCCTATCTTTGGGCAATGTGAGAAGTTAGTTTTTTAAGTGTCCCCCGATGTTTCCTATCTCCAGGCAATGCGAGGAGTTAGTTTCTTAGGTGCTCCCGATGTTGCCATTGCCTATCTTCGAGCAACGGGAGAAGTTAGTTTTTTTGGTGCTCTCGGCGTTTCCTATCTCCAGACAATGCGAGGAGTTAGTTTTTAGGTACTCCCAGCATTGCCTTTCTCCGGGCAACGCAAGGAGTTAGTTTTTTAGATGCTTTCATCGTTGGCTATCTCTGGGCAACGTGATGTGTTAGTTTTTTAGGTGCTCCCGACGTGCCTTTCTTCAGACGACACAAGGAGTTAGTTTTTTGACCTCTTAGTGCTGCTCGGTTAGCATCGGTTTTTTGGGAATCATGGATCGGGTTCCGTCGATCTAACAGTTTGATCCGATTTGCTTCTGTCGACTTGGCGGGTATTTGATATGGACACAGTTTTGTCAATTTGAAAAAGCAAATCGTATTTTATTGAAGAAAGCATCGCAGATTCTTTGCCTATTTACAATGCCTATAGGATGGCTTGTTTACTGAAAAGTAGGGAATACATAAAGTAGCTTATTAAACGAAGTAACAGTGGAGCGATTTGCTATTCCAGGCTTTGGGAATTGTTACCCCATCGACGGTCGTCAGCTTAAAAGTCCCATCCTTGAGCTTTTGATTAACAACATATGGTCCTTCCCAATTTGGTTCGAAGGACCCCGGAACATGGTAAACTAGTTTGAGCATAAGATCTCCAACTTTGAAGGTTTGACTATGAACTTTGGAGTTAAATTACCGTGCGACCCTTTTCTGGTGGGCAGCTGTTCTCAACTTTACTTCTTCTCTTTTTTCATTGACCATATCTAGCGATTCGATTAGGAGCCGCTCATTTTTCTTTTGATTGAAATTCCTCCTACTATGCGAGGAAACTTCTAATTCAATGGGAATCATTTCCTTTGAACCATATGCTAAGATAAACGGAGTGTGGCCAATTGTCACTTTGTGTGTTGTCTTGTATGCTTATAGTGCGAGTGGAAGTTCGTCAACCCAATTCCATTTTTTTTTGTTAAATGCTTTTTGATGATGGATTCGACGATCTTGTTTATTACTTCCACTTGTCTGTTTGCTTGCGGATGAGCCACTGTGGAAAAGCCTTTTGTGATTTGGAAGCGCCTGGAGAAGTCCTTGAACTCGTCACTTTCGAATTGGGTTCCATTGTCGGTGATGAATTTTTGCGGCACAACAAACCTGCAAATAATGTTTTTAGTAACAAAGTTAATAATTTTCTTTTGGTTATGGTGGCCAGCAGTTTAGCTTCGGCCCATTTTTGAAATAATCTATGGCAACTATAGCATATTTGACCCCTCCTTTTGCTATTGGCAGGACGCCAATCAAGTCGACTCCCCATTTTGCAAACAGCCATAGATTGACCATCTGTATTAGCTCCTTTGAGGGAGTTCTTTTAATTTTGCTGAATCTTTGGCAGTGATCGCATCTCCTGGCATGATTTGCAGCATCGCCATTTATCATCGACCAAAAATGCCTATACTGAAGGACTTTCTTCGCGAGGTTCTGTCCCCCAGTGTAGTCTCCGCATTCGCCTCCATATACCTCCTTTAGGATTCTTCATGCTTCATCATCGGTCACACACCTAAGATGTAACGACCCGGCTTTTTCAACAGCTAATTTGTGACATTTAAAATGAATTTAAATAATTAATTTGAAATATAAATTGTTTTCAATATGAAAAGTTTGATTATATTTAATAAAGGAGATTCAAAATTTAAATATAACGACTAATTGAATAAATTAAATAGCAGTTGACAATTGGGAAAATTATTTAAATCAGGAATTGTAAGCTTGTTAAAAATATTTTAGCGGCTTATAAATTTATATTAATAATACTGGAAGTAATAGATGGGTTAAAATTGAATTTAACTGCTGTTTGTTCAATTTTAAATTTACAATGTTTAATTTGACAATTGAAAATAACCTTCCGAGGCACAGTCTCGGAATTCAACGAAACCGGTTCCATTGGATCCGTAATATTGAATTATTGTCGGATTTCAAATTTCGTAAATTTTGGAGTGACCGTATGATCGTACGAGAGGAAAACGCTTCGAAAATAGTAAATCGTTTAAAAATTTAAATATCCTACATCTTTTCATCTGTCCAATCGTTTCCTATCAGCCGTGATACTTTCGTACAGCTTCTCCAATACGCCTCCATCGCTCTTAAAAGTCACGTCTCCTTCCCTTTATCATTTCGTTCCTTCATATCGAAAGCCAGTAACGAAAAACAAACATCTCGAAAAAAAAGGGAGAAGGGAACGAACGAATTCATCCCCATCCCTATCTCCTTCATTTCGATCCAAACTTCTCAAATCGAACGCAGCCGCTCCTTTCTGGAATCGAATCCATATATTATTTCGTTCTCAAAAAAAAGAAAAAGAAAGTCGGCCGATTCAAATCGAGGAGGGAAAGGACGCGCTCGCGTGTTGGGGAGGATGGGCACTACGGTTGCGCGTGCTGGAGGCGGTTGTGGCCGGAGCTTTGTCGAGTTGTTTGTGATGCGGAGGTGAACGATGTGTCGAGCTCGAAGTCGAAGGCGATTTAGGAGGTTTCGTGGGTACTGGAGAGAAGAGGAAGTGAGGCGCTTTCGTGGAAGGTCTCAATTGGGGTTTCGGCGTGGCCAGAGGTGGCACGTTGATGGTGGAAGTCGCGTGCAGTGTCTCATGTACTGCCGGGTGCGAGCTGTTCGAATAGTCCTCTAGGGTTTTGGCGTTTGGGCATCGAGGCAGTAAGGTTCGAACCCTTTTCCTTCTTCTGTTTTTTTTATATATATGTAGATAAGATGCTGGACTCCTAGTGAGGTATAAAGGAATTCTTTTTTTTGTTTAATTAAAAAGTATATTAAGACGATTAACTTAGTAATTAGCTCATTTAATTTAGCCAGTAAAGGTAATTTGTTAAAGGGAAATAAAATACAGTGAGGTACAATAGTTTTGGTAACAAGTATATATGTATACGAGTTTACAGTAAATTATTTTTCAATGTGTAGATGTATAGGTACAATTACTTATATAAACAATATGTGTAGATATAAGATTTTGAATCAAAAATACAGGAATTTTATATATATACCGGAATTAGTTTAAAATTAAATTAGTAAACTGGATAAATTTATTAAATGGTAATTAAGTGTTGGACCATTTCAAATATTAATATAAAGTTAAATTATTGGATTAAAATAAAGTTTTAAAATGGACATTGGTTGACCGATTGTTTCGAATATTAATAAAAATCATCTAATATTTATTCAAGGTCAAATTAAGAAAACAAGGCAGATTGGTACAGATTGCAATTTAAAGAGGGGCAAAGGTGAGTTAATCTCACTCAGTTAAAATTTGAATTGCTGAATTTAAATTTAATTGTTGAATTGCTTGAATGATGGTTGAAGTAGTGAATAATTAAATAAGTAGATGTTAGAATATTAATCCCATATACTACAATATTTCACATTGAAGTGAAATTGTTATTTTATTGTGCTAACATCTGTGGATGCAGGGAAAACAGGTTGGAGGGATCCAACAGGATTCCTCAAAACTATTTATTTTATTTCGTATATATGCTGTTCTGTGACAGGATGTTATATTGAGTTGTGTGGTTTTATAGTTAATTAAATTACCAACTGTTGAATATCCGAGAAGTTGCAAAATTTGAAATTTCTATTATCGTTGATAAATTAATTTGAAGAAGTTAAATAAAATTCAAATAGAAAATATTTATTTAAAATTTGAATTTACTTTAATTGAGAATGAAGAAAAGAAAATAAAAGTATATTTTATACTTAAATTAAACTTTAATGTGATAAAGTTGAGTTTGGAAAAGTTAAATTATAAATTATACCTGAAGGAATATTGTAATCGATAAGTGAATTAAAGAAAATGGAATTATATTAAGAAATGGAAAGGGAGGTCTATTAAGGAAATAAAAAGAAATATTAATAAGAAAAGAAAAGAAAATTTATTAAGAAATAAAGAAGATTCTATTAAGAATTAAGAATAAGAAATTCTATTAAGAGTCAAAAGGAACTTTTATTTAATAATGAATGGAACTTATTAAATAGGAAAATATGGAACTTTATGATAGAAATAAATTATAAAGATGAGATTTTTAAATCAAACTATCTGATAATAAATGAAATCCAAGGAGATTTTATAAATTCATGAATGGAATTTATAAATGAGATATGAATTGGTTGAATGGAAATAGCAGGATATTTCCAAAGGTGAATGTGGACAAGAGGCATTTATAAATGGATATTGGATTTTCTAAAGTTATTTTAAAAAGAATATTTTAAATTACTATACTATATAAATCTTTTTATAAACTATTATTTGAATGTAAAATATTGTTGAATTAGTTATTTTGAAGGTTTAGCTATTATTTATTATAAACTCTAAGTTTTCTAAAACCAGCTTTGAAACTTATAAATAACTAGATATAAATCTTAATATTTAATATTACTTCTTATATTATAAATCTATATGTTTTAAAAATATTTTTAAAATCCAATTAAAATCCTCTTGTGATGGTAAACAAATTTATTCAAATGAGATAAGATTTAGGAGAAATCTTATAGAATGGAGAAATTGAGTTTGAAATTTATAAGCAGAAGTATAAATTGATTTTGAGAAAGGAATGAGAAATAAATGATATTTCCAAAGGGTAAATCAATTGTGAGTGATATAAGAAATCAATTAAGCGATTTCATGGAAATAAAGGATTTTGAAAATCTATTTCAAGTGGTTAAATGGAAATATTATCTGTATGATGATTGAGATAAATAATTGTTGAAATTATTTGATGGTTGCTTGTGTGTGATTAATTGATAGTTAAATAGCCGACTATCAATATTGGACAATGCGCTGATCGTTTCGAAGAGTCCAGGATCGGATTAAATTATCCGAAAACCACTTCGATCCGGTTTGAACGACTACGAATGAAGACCGTGAAGAGTTGAAGACGGTGATTCGGTTTGTCCAGACCCAGGACAACTTGTATGGATTGAATGCTTCCAAAACATCGTCAGGTGGACGATGAGCATTCTAAGTGACACGTTCTTGAAAGGTAACGTTAAACCTCAAGCCTCATCAACCGGGAATGGCTAAAACAGGGGAGGTGCAGCAAGGTTAGGTGGGTCATGCCCAAGCAGGACAAGATATTTCCCCTGTCTAGATGTCCCTTTTTATTTCGGCTTAGTGGGTGGTTGGTCGCGCCAATCACGGGGTTTATCTTGTTCGGGACTGTTCAGTAAGGAATGGTTCCGGCCTTGTGTTGCAGGGGATGAAGGGAGTAATCCTCGGTACTCTGATCTAGACCAGGTACTGTGACGGGCGGTACCCCAGTAGCCCTGCCATTGTATGGGATCCAAACTCCAATAAGCGCCTGTACGGTTTTGATTGTGCCCAACTATTGCTGAAACGTGAGATGCAAGCATTTCAGCTAGATTCTATTTACTTTCTATAGACATTATAATAATATCAGAGAACTTTAATAAAAAGTGTTTTAGCTATCGTAAGGTAAAAACCCGACATGTTTATTTGTGGCGTGGTCTTACGAGATGCTTTTGTTTTCAAAGGATTTTTGAAACTTTAATAATCCAATTGAGTGTGATTTTCTCACGCTGGTATTCCAAACTGACTCGGGTGTTGTTTTATATGATGCTCGGGTCAGACCGAGTTAAACAGGTTCAGGTTATATATGCTGGAGCTCAGGAGACGAGCTGATGACAGAGCGTATTTACGTATTTGCCTATTATCTCCGCTGTGTATGGATATGTATGACTGATTGATGTACTCTGATGATGGTATGTATGTATATGTATACAGTACCGATTTCTTGTATTTAAAACTGTATTCTATATATTATATTTTACTCCACTGCGATGTGAGATTCTGATGTTTTTTTTTTCTGCTTCTTCTTCTATCCCTTTCTTCTTTTCATAACTATCTGGAGTTTTCGGGTTGGAAAATTTCCGGGTTGTTACACTTGGTATCAGAGCTGAAAGGTTAAGCGAGAACCTTGGCTCTGGTGGGGAATTACTCATTAGAGATAGAGTCAATGGTACTCTAGAATGAGTTTGAGCGTATTTATAGATATGAGCGCGTATTTGTTAGTGAATATAAAGTGATTTTGTATTGTGTTGATTGATTTATTGAGTGGTATATGAACCTTCGTCGGCACAGCCTCGAAACTGCATCGAAGGGGTTTCTAAACACTTAAATAGAGCAATTCGACACAATATTGATTTTTAAAAGTGGGTGAATGAAATAATTTCATCCAAAATATATTTTGATATAAAAGATAATATATTTTTTTTGAAATTATTATTATTATAACTTGGATGTTTGGATGCTAGTATTGTAGACAAATGAGATTTTAAAATCCGAAATAGCTTATATAACCTAGGAAATCATTAGATTTGAATTTTGGAATTTAAAATCAAGTGGAAGTTAGAAATGAGAATTTAATTTGGATTTAAGATTAAAATTTTGAAATGTGAATAATGAATAAGAAATTTTTGTTGTGATTGAAGTGAGATGATGAATATATATAAAAAAATAAATAATGAGGAGAAGTAAATAAAAATTTAGAATGTGAATGAATTGAGAAGAGAAATAAAACTTAAAGTGGATTGAAATTCCATTGAATGGTAAGTAAATTAAATATGAATTGAAATTGTTTTGGAATCGGACTAAAGTAAAGGTAATTAGAAGTTACAAATAAAATCCAAATTAAGCATGGATGGAATAATTTGGTCTTGGATGTTATCTAAACCAATTTAGAATGGCTAATTAAATTACATGGGATTTGATCTAGATGAGTATCAAAACCAATTGCAATGAATTTAAGTAAGAAGTTGCAATAATTAAATTAACTGAAGATGTAAAATTTATGGAAAGGTGATTTCGAAGAAAGCGGAAGTTCATTGAATAAAATAGATGAGTAAAGTACCTTAAATTTTGGATGTGATTGGATAGTGGATAAAAATTTTAATTGGATTGAGGACTTTGATTGAACTGGAATTAACTTAAGCCGAGTTATTATTTGAATTTGGGAAATGAATAGAAAATCCAAACCTAAATTATAAAATAAAATTGAATCAAAGAAATTTAAATGAAGAGATTTTTGAAGGTAAAAAAGAAAATGAAAAAAATCAAAATCAAGTATTGAATTATAAATTGGAAATAAACTAATTTGGGATAATTTAGTAACTTGAATATGTGAATAAACTTTGAATTGGTTAAATAGAGTTGAATGGTGAATTAATAAGATGGGGTTGTGAATTTAAGTGAATGGTAGAAAGAGAACTTGAATCATAAATATAAAATTCAACTTGGATTGGTTGGTAAATAAAATGAATTTGGATTAAATATAATGGTTAGAAGTGCAATCAAAATCCAATTGAGAATAAATAAAGTGGAAATGGTCTTAAATTTAATTAAATAAGTTCGAGAATGAATCGAACATGGGAATTGAAATTTTTAAATGAAATAATTCATTGAATTAAGGAGTGGATGAAAGAAATTTGATTTAAATAAAATCAAATTAGATTGGAAAAGAATTTATGGATAAATGAAATTAACTTAAGTTATGAAGATTAAATAATTTGAAGTAAATTAACCTAAGTCTAAATTCAATGAAGCACGACTTATATAAATTTGGGACATGTTTGCTAAATTTTAAGCATTGAAGTTGTCGGACTTAATAAAATGATTTGGAATGCATTCAATGCAAAGGTACGGTTTAAAAATAAAATTTGGAATGAAATTTCATATAACTAGAGTTGGAATTAATTTTTAAAACAGTTATAAAAATAAAGTGACTGTTTGTTTGTATGAATATTGTTGGAATTTGCATAGAAATAATTGTTGTTGTCGTAAACATGATTAAATAAAGTTCCGTGGAAAAATAAAAGTGATTAAACTGGATTGAATAAAAGAATGATATTGAAAATCATTCTGAATCGAATATGATATTATGAATTGAGTAAAGACAACTGGATTTAATTGGAACCTTATCAATTGTTTATACAAAACTGCTTGTATATATATTGTTTATAGAATATGACTTTGAATTGATAAGTAGTAAAATTGATTTTTGAAATCAATTAAGTTGAAAACAGGTTTGTTTGGGAATAATTATGAATCGGGAATAAGTAAATGTGTTATACCTCACTTAAAGTTGAATGCAAACGGTGTTTGTGTCAGTTAGAAACAAATGGAACTAGTTTGGATACCATAAAAATTTGTTATGAAGTTATTTATATTGCATTGCTTATGTTTTGGATGTGTTGTACTTGTTTAAATGAATGCAATGCTATAAATTGTCATAAATATGTTACTAATGTTTATAAATTAAGTAAGTACTGGTACCAGAAGACTGTATAGCGGGATTTTGGGCGCGTAAATGCTAAAATAAACTAAGCCGCTTGCTTAAAATGCTAAATAAGGTACGCCTACGCAATACAAACTAGGAAATATGAACTGTTTTTGATTTTCCGACCGTGTGGGTCGATGTATATATATTTATATCTATTGTCAAATTGCAAAAGCTCCTCCGTGCAAAGGGGACTCTGCCAACTTTTTTCAGAAATTTTGGGAGTTAGAAAATTTTTGAAATTTTAGAAAATTTTGTCAACGACAAATGTTTTCAAATTGAAAATTTAAATAAGTTATTGAATGAAACTAATTTAAAATTTAAGACATGAATTTGATATAAATGAAAATTAGAATTTGAATATTTAGAGTTATAGATAAATTAAATTCATATGGGAATGAAAGAATAAATTGACTAAGGATGAATACAAACTAAAGTGGTAAGATGAAAGTAAATATAAGAAACACATAAGATGTTTATACTAACTTAAGTAAGGAATGATACATTCTCAATCGAGAATGGATAGTTCAAATGTAAGCTAAATAAATACTTGAATGAATTGATATGGACATTTGTGAGGATATCGATAAAATGTTTTGTAAATTGTGTTTGGATATAATGCTGTGTAAGGTTATGCAGGTAATATAAAGATTAAGAGAATTGAGTTTGGTTTCAAGGATAAAATTGAAATGCCCGACAAAAAGGTATGTGTTTAAGTTTATATATGGAAATTGATTGGGATTTTGATTGAGCCGCTTGGCTTTTTGTTTTCTTTTGAGATTTGGGAGGCCGTAGAGCCATTTTGTAGCTGTACCGAGCTAGCCGCGCAAAGGAGACGCTGGCAAAAATTTTTGGAAATTTAGGGTGTTAGAAAAATTTCGAGAAAATTTTGATAAGTCAAAATTTGAGTTTAAATTGAAACTTGAATAGTTAAGCATATAGTACAGTTTGATACTAGGGAAAAAGGTTTAGAAAGTTATTAAGAAGGGTAGTTGGTAGGATGTTGAATTGTTGATTGTAAAGTAATAATAACGGGTATATGACCATTCTTCCTAACTAGTAATTTCGGGGACGAAATTCTTTTAAAGGGGGAGGAATGTAACGACCCGGCTTTTTCAACAGCTAATTTGTGACATTTAAAATGAATTTAAATAATTAATTTGAAATATAAATTGTTTTCAATATGAAAAGTTTGATTATATTTAATAAAGGAGATTCAAAATTTAAATATAACGACTAATTGAATAAATTAAATAGCAGTTGACAATTGGGAAAATTATTTAAATCAGGAATTGTAAGCTTGTTAAAAATATTTTAACGGCTTATAAATTTATATTGATAATACTGGAAGTAATAGATGGGTTAAAATTGAATTTAACTGCTGTTTGTTCAATTTTAAATTTACAATGTTTAATTTGACAATTGAAAATAATCTTCCGAGGCACAGTCTCGGAATTCAACGAAACCGGTTCCATTGGATCCGTAATATTGAATTATTGTCGGATTTCAAATTTCGTAAATTTTGGAGTGACCGTATGATCGTACGAGAGGAAAACGCTTCGAAAATAATAAATCGTTTAAAAATTTAAATATCCTACATCTTTTCATCTGTCCAATCGTTTCCTATCAGCCGTGATACTTTCGTTCAGCTTCTCCAATACGCCTCCATCGCTCTTAAAAGTCACGTCTCCTTCCCTTTATCATTTCGTTCCTTCATATCGAAAGCCAGTAACGAAAAACAAACATCTCGAAAAAAAAGGGGAGAAGAGAACGAACGATTTCGTCCCCATCCCTATCTCCTTCATTTCGATCCAAACTTCTCGAATCGAACGCAGCCGCTCCTTTATGGAATCGAATCCATATATTATTTCGTTCTCAAAAAAAGAAAAAAAAAAGAAAGTAGGCCGATTCAAATCGAGGAGGGAAAGGACGCGCTCGCGTGTTGGGGAGGATGGGCACTACGGCTGCGCGTGCTGGAGGCGGTAGTGGTCGGAGCTTTGTCGAGTTGTTTGTGATGCGGAGGTGAACGATGTGTCGAGCTCGAAGTCGAAGGCGATTTAGGAGGTTTCGTGGGTACTGGAGAGAAGAGGAAGTGAGGCGCTTTCGTGGAAGGGCTCAATTGGGGTTTCGGCGTGGCCAGAGGTGGCACGTTGATGGTGGAAGTCGCGTGCAGTGTCTCATGTACTGCCGGGTGCGAGCTGTTCGAATAGTCCTCTAGGGTTTTGGCGTTTGGGCATCGAGGCAGTAAGGTTCGAACCCTTTTCCTTCTTCTGTTTTTTTTTATATATATGTAGATAAGATGCTGGACTCCTAGTGAGGTATAAAGGAATTCTTTTTTTTGTTTAATTAAAAAGTATATTAAGACGATTAACTTAGTAATTAGCTCATTTAATTTAGCCAGTAAAGGTAATTTGTTAAAGGGAAATAAAATACAGTGAGGTACAATAGTTTTGGTAACAAGTATATATGTATACGAGTTTACAGTAAATTATTTTTCAATGTGTAGATGTATAGGTACAATTACTTATATAAACAATATGTGTAGATATAAGATTTTGAATCAAAAATACAGGAATTTTATATATATACCGGAATTAGTTTAAAATTAAATTAGTAAACTGGATAAATTTATTAAATGGTAATTAAGTGTTGGACCATTTCAAATATTAATATAAAGTTAAATTATTGGATTAAAATAAAGTTTTAAAATGGACATTGGTTGACCGATTGTTTCGAATATTAATAAAAATCATCTAATATTTATTCAAGGTCAAATTAAGGAAACAAGGCAGATTGGTACAGATTGCAATTTAAAGAGGGGCAAAGGTGAGTTAATCTCACTCAGTTAAGTTTAAAATTTGAATTGCTGAATTTAAATTTAATTGTTGAATTGCTTGAATGATGGTTGAAGTAGTGAATAATTAAATAAGTAGATGTTAGAATATTAATCCCATATACAGCAATATTTCACATTGAAGTGAAATTGTTATTTTATTGTGCTAACATCTGTGGATGCAGGGTAAACAGGTTGGAGGGATCCAATAGGATTCCTCAAAACTATTTATATTATTTCGTATATATGCTGTTCTGTGACAGGATGTTATATTGAGTTGAGTGGTTTTATAGTTAATTAAATTACCAACTGTTGAATATCCGAGAAGTTGCAAAATTTGAAATTTCTATTATCGTTGATAAATTAATTTGAAGAAGTTAAATAAAATTCAAATAGAAAATATTTATTTAAAATTTGAATTTACTTTAATTGAGAATGAAGAAAAGAAAATAAAAGTATATTTTATACTTAAATTAAACTTTAATGTGATAAAGTTGAGTTTGGAAAAGTTAAATTATAAATTATACCTGAAGGAATATTGTAATCGATAAGTGAATTAAAGAAAATGGAATTATATTAAGAAATGGAAAGGGAGGTCTATTAAGGAAATAAAAAGAAATATTAATAAGAAAAGAAAATTTATTAAGAAATAAAGAAGATTCTATTAAGAATTAAGAATAAGAAATTCTATTAAGAGTCAAAAGGAACTTTTATTTAATAATGAATGGAACTTATTAAATAGGAAAATATGGAACTTTATGATAGAAATAAATTATAAAGATGAGATTTTTAAATCAAACTATCTGATAATAAATGAAATCCAAGGAGATTTTATAAATTCATGAATGGAATTTATAAATGAGATATGAATTGGTTGAATGGAAATAGCAGGATATTTCCAAAGGTGAATGTGGACAAGAGGCATTTATAAATGGATATTGGATTTTCTAAAGTTATTTTAAAAAGAATATTTTAAATTACTATACTATATAAATCTTTTTATAAACTATTATTTGAATGTAAAATATTGTTGAATTAGTTATTTTGAAGGTTTAGCTATTATTTATTATAAACTCTAAGTTTTCTAAAACCAGCTTTGAAACTTATAAATAACTAGATATAAATCTTAATATTTAATATTACTTCTTATTTTATAAATCTATATGTTTTAAAAATGTTTTTAAAATCCAATTAAAATCCTCTTGTGATGGTAAACAAATTTATTCAAATGAGATAAGATTTAGGAGAAATCTTATAGAATGGAGAAATTGAGTTTGAAATTTATAAGCAGAAGTATAAATTGATTTTGAGAAAGGAATGAGAAATAAATGATATTTCCAAAGGGTAAATCAATTGTGAGTGATATAAGAAATCAATTAAGTGATTTCATGGAAATAAAGGATTTTGAAAATCTATTTCAAGTGGTTAAATGGAAATATTATCTGTATGATGATTGAGATAAATAATTGTTGAAATTATTTGATGGTTGCTTGTGTGTGATTAATTGATAGTTAAATAGCCGACTATCAATATTGGACAATGCGCTGATCGTTTCGAAGAGTCCGGGATCGGATTAAATTATCCGAAAACCACTTCGATCCGGTTTGAACGACTATGAATGAAGACCGTGAAGAGTTGAAGACGGTGATTCGGTTTGTCCAGACCCAGGACAACTTGTATGGATTGAATGCTTCCAAAATATCGTCAGGTGGACGATGAGCATTCTAAGTGACACGTTCTTGAAAGGTAACGTTAAACCTCAAGCCTCATCAACCGGGAATGGCTAAAACAGGGGAGGTGCAGCAAGGTTAGGTGGGTCATGCCCAAGCAGGACAAGATATTTCCCCTGTCTAGATGTCCCTTTTTATTTCGGCTTAGTGGGTGGTTGGTCGCGCCAATCACGAGGTTTATCTTGTTCGGGACTGTTCAGTAAGGAATGGTTCCGGCCTTGTGTTGTAGGGGATGAAGGGAGTAATCCTCGGTACTCTGATCTAGATCATGTACTGTGACGGGCGGTACCCCAGTAGCCCTGCCATTGTATGGGATCCAAACTCCAATAAGCGCCTGTACGGTTTTGATTGTGCCCAACTATTGCTGGAACGTGAGATGCAAGCATTTCAGCTAGATTCTACTTACTTTCTATAGACATTATAATAATATCAGAGAACTTTAATAAAAAGTGTTTTAGCTATCGTAAGGTAAAAACCCGACATGTTTATTTGTGGCGTGGTCTTACGAGATGCTTTTGTTTTCAAAGGAATTTTGGAACTTTAATAATCCAATTGAGTGTGATTTTCTCACGCTGGTATTCCAGACTGACTCGGGTGTTGTTTTATATGATGCTCGGGTCAGACCAAGTTAAACAGGTTCAGGTTATATATGCTGGAGCTCAGGAGACGAGCCGATGACAGAGCGTATTTACGTATTTGCCTATTATCTCCGCTGTGTATGGATATGTATGACTGATTGATGTACTCTGATGATGGTATGTATGTATATGTATACAGTACCGATTTCTTGTATTTAAAACTGTATTCTATATATTATATTTTACTCCGCTGCGATGTGAGATTCTGATGTTGTTTCTTTTTTTCTGCTTCTTCTTCTATCCCTTTCTTCTTTTCATAACTATCTGGAGTTTTCGGGTTGGAAAATTTCCGGGTTGTTACATAAGAAGGGTTGTCGAGAATCCCCTTCGATATAGTATCCCATCTTGTATAATGAACCGTGGTGCCTTCCGGAGAAGCTTCTTCCCTTGATTTCGGTCAGTCGGTAGGGTTCCTGTAACTAGAACGTCCTTTATCGGTGTCATCCATGTATATGGCTCGACGATAGTCTTTAGAATCCAGTCTACTCCATTTCGTCTATGCTTGGGTTGGTTAGTGGTCAACCAGAACCAGTCCCAATGGTTGGGCTTCTCCGGAGCTTGCCAGCTTGGCAAAATAATCCGCCTTGGTGTTTTGCTCCCGTGGGATGTGACTTATGGTGTAGTGTTCGATATCGCTTAACAGCTCCTCTACTTTAGACAAGTATGGGGCAAGATTTTCTCTAAGCGCTTGGTACTCCCCTTTCACTTAACAGAAGACCGGCGAGGAGTCACTATATATGTGAATAGATTTTATCCCCAGTTCCTTTACAACTTTTAGTCTAACGACCAATGCTTCATACTCTGCTTAGTTATTTGTTGCTGGGAATTCCAGGCTCAAAGCAAAGCTAATGGCTCACCCCTCAGGGGTTTCAAGCACTACCCACGCTCCCAAACAGAAGTTATTTTATGAACCATCGACGAAGAGCTTCCATTGCATGCCTGTTTCCAATTGAACTTCCTCCTCCTCGTCCCTTATGGTAAACTCAGCAATGAAATCGGCCAACGCTTGCCTATTGATTGATTTTCATGGATGGTATGTGATATCGTATATGCTTAACTCTATATTCCACTTGAGTAGTCGCCCAGAAGTTTCTGGCCGGTACAAGACTTGCTTTAGGGTTGGTCAGTTAATACTTTAATCAGATGAGCGTGGAAGTATGGTTGTAATTTCCGGGACACGATCAGGAGGCAATATGCTAATTTCTCTAGTTTTGGATAATTCTTCTCAACTCAGTGAATCGTTTGCTAATGTAGTACACAGGTCGCTGGATTCTTGCTTCTTTTCGCACAAGAACGGTGGTTAGTGCGTGCGGGGAAACTGCTAAATAAACGAACAAGTTTTCTCCATCGAATGGTTTCGATAGAATCAGGGGAATTTCCATGTGTCATAGAAATTCCTTGAAAGCAATTTAACAAGCTTCACTCCAAAATTTCCTTTCCTTTTTTAGTGCATCGAAGAACGGTGTACACTTGTCTATAGCTTTTGAGATGAATCGACTAAGTGCCACGACTTTTCCATTCAAGATTTTAAGTTCCTTCTTATTTTTAGGGGCTCAGACTTCCTGTAACGCTGTTATTTGCTCGGGATTCGTTTCGATGCCCTAGGCACTTACTGTGAATCCCAAGTACGTCCCAAAGGCTACTCCGAAGTGGCACTTGAGTGGGTTAAGTTTTATTCCATACTTCCAGAGTATTTCAAACATTTCGGTGAGGTTGTCAAGATGGTTAGCAGCTGCTTGGGATTTGACTAACTATCGTCCATGTGGACTACCATAGTCTTCCCGATCTGGCATTTGATCGTAGTATTCACTAGCATTTTCTATGTTGCCCCTGCATTTCTGAAACCGAATGGCATTACTCGGTAGTAGTGCAGTCCCAAATCGGTGATGAAGCGGGTGCTCTCTTGGGCTATTTCATGCATCAGGATCTGGTTATAGCTTTAGTGTGCATCCATAAATGACAGCAGTTTGTGTCCCGTTGTTCCATCCACCAGTTGATTAATACTAAGGAGCTGGAAGCTATCCTTTGAACATGCTTTGTTGAGGTCCAAGAAATCAATATAAGTTTGCCCTTTTCCATTGGACTTGTTTACTAGGACTGGGTTTGATACCCATTCAGGGTAAGTTGCATCTCGAATGAAGCTGTTAGCCATCAGTTTATCTAGTTCCTATCTCAATGCCTTTGACCTTTCGGGGCCCAAGTTGTGCCTTTTTTGCTTCACTGGAGTGAATTTAGGATCAATATTGAGGGCGTGACAGGAAATTTCGGGTGATACCCCACATATATCGGAGTGTGTCCAAGCAAATATGTCCAAGTTGGCACGGATGAATTTGGTTAGTTCTGACGGCATCCAAGTTGGACCCAATTTTCAGGACCTGTGTTGGGTCATCCATACAAACTAGGACATACACCATTAATTCTACCGGTGTTTCCCGATCTTCCATTGAGCTCTTCATCCTAGGGTCCAAAGCCTTGTCAAATCGGCTATGGTCCCCAAGCCAGGGGCAGCTTTGTAGTTGCTATCGAAGGGTTCATGACGTGGAGTGTTTTCCCTACATCCTTTCCTTTTTTCCTTTCTTCTTGAATCACGTAACTTTACATTGTAGCATTTCCAGGCAACTCTTGGTCTCCTTTCACAATTTCGACTCTGTGCTCGGTAGGTAACTTCATTATAAGGCACCATTAGGTCAATGTTATTCTAAAGTCGACTAATGTTGGCCATCCCAAGAATGCATTGTATGATGGCATTTCATCCATGATTACTAAAGTATGAATGAGGGTGGCCCTTCGCTCACCCTCTCCAAGCTCCACGGGTAGGTTAATTGTTCCCACTGGTTGATTGGGTTCACCGGTAAACCCCCGAATCTTTGTTTGGCAAGCAGACACGCTTTTCATGCCAACCTTCATTTGATCAAAAGTACGTCTAAAAAAGTATGCTAATTGAACTGCCACTATCAACCGGCACTCGTTGTACTATGGCAGGCCCCATTCCTGCTGTCACCACCAATGGGTCAAGAGTTGGAGCTTCAATCCCTTTGGTGTCCTGATTGCAGAACGCTATGTCGTCACTCAAAACCTTTTGCAGCTTGATCGTAGTCTCATCATCTATTTCTTAACATGATTCCTTCGGGGCATGCTTTAACGAGCTCGCATATCGCTCATCTCCCCCCTACTTCTTTGTGCGGGATGTGGTCCCCTAGATATTGTTCCAATTATAAGCCTCTGGTCGGTTCGTTTCGACCCTTCTTCACTAGTTCCATCTTGATTTCTTTATTCTCTAAGTGGTTGAGGGGCCGCGGGTTGATTGGGTTTTTATGGCTTTTTCATGTTTGTTGAAGCTTGCTGTCTCAGATCAACCCTTTGATGAGGTCCTTAAGGTGGCGGCATTCATTTGTATTGTGGCCGTGTGTCTCATGGAAGCGGCAGAATTTCCTTGAGCGCTTTTGTTGTTCCGTACCTCTTTTCTAAGATGTTTCTTATATTCCTCAGTCTGTTGTGCTGCGACATAAATATTCTCTAGAGTATCATTCAGAGGGGTATAGTCTTCCTATCTACACCCTCTAAATCTTTTGTTGCTGCCACCATTATTTCTTTTATTGGAGTTCTGGTTTATCCTCTTCTGATTCCCGCTCTTTTCCGCGACTCCTTGAGTACTTCCAGGATCGTATGTGTTTTAATTTTCCGCCATGTCATTCTATCCAGCGTTCATCTGTTATGTACCAATAGACTCTCTTTCCAACTCCTGTGCTTCCTCCAATCTAAAGTACTGGCTTGCTTTACGATTGTAGTCTTTCGTACTGGTAGATTGCTTCATCTTAATCCATTTCTCGAATTTCGTTTCTAGGTGAATAGATGGACTATGCCATAGAAATCATATCCATATTGGGATAAGTAACTTCCGTCACCGTGGTGTTAAACCTGGTCATGAATGATTTCAATGACTCGTTGCACCCTTGGACCAATCCATATTGGGACATAATGCCCTTCGATTGTGCGGTATAAAGCCTAAACAGTCAAATGATTTCATTGCATGTTGGTTAAAGGTAGAAATAGATCTTGGGGGAGTCTAGTGAACCACATAGACGCGAATCCTTTTAGAAAAATAGGGAAGCTTCGGCAGCAAATAGCCCTTGGAGGATTGGCTCCATCCATGTAACGGCTATACTTGTACAAATGGGTTTTGGGTCCTTCATTCCATCATAGGAGGGGATAGTTAGCATAGTGAATTTGTCTGGGTATCTTCATTCAAGATCTCGCCGGTAAAAGGAGTTCGACTCGGGGCAGATTCACATTCATCGTCCTTTTGGCTTTTACTCTCGTCTATCAGCCGTCTGACTATATTTTCTATGTATGCATCTGATCTTCGGTAGTCCTGAGGGCAGCAATCAGTCGTTGCACCGAGTGTTTGGTTTTGCAAATGGTCTTGGAGCATGGGTTGAAGCCTAGGCTCTCCTATCCCGAGAGAGCCACTCCCATGGGACCCCATTGGCTTGAAGTTGGCCTGACTAGGGCAGTTTAGACGTTCCTAGCATCATCGAATGCATTGACCTTCTCTTCTGTCTGATTACCTCGCTCTCCGTCTTCTGAATCGAAAAGATTCATAGTTATGCCCTCCTGCGGGCCTTTGATTCAAATTTGAGATCGGCTGCCTGGCGTCTAGTGGAGTATTTAGTTCCCCTCCATGTTACATCCTACTGGTACCCTTCTTTATGGTTGTTTTCTGTTTGTTCTATGCAGGCCAGAAACATAGGAATTCTCTTGTTCTACCCTAGTCACTGATTCAAACATAGTCCTTGGAGCGAGGTTTGATTGTAAGGTTAACAAAGCGTTTAGCTAATCGATTAGTGCCTTTTGACTATTTTCCATTCATTGGTTAATCTCCTCAGCCATCTTATTTAGTTCGTCCCTGGTGACAAATTCATGTTGGTTGGAGGGCGACGATGCCTTATTTCCTAAGTCAACACCATTTGCTTCAGTTTGTTGGAGATTAACGCCTTCTCCAGCTATTACTGCCCCAATGGATCTCCCAGAGGTAGTTTTTCTTCTTCAAGGAGCTAATAGTGGATTCATCAAGCAAAGACTGGAAATCTAACTTCTGGACCTATGAGATTCAAAGTAGATAGCTAGATCTGGAATCGGAGTTGGGTTCTCGGTGAAAGCATCAAAAATGTTGACCCAAAAAATCGACCAACGCCCTGGTTTGGATTTGAAAGCACCAACCCTATTTGACAGAACTATATCACAGACAATAGATATAGAAAAAGAACAGTAAAAGAAAAAAGGAGTGAATTTTTACAGTGGCTCGGCTGTTAATGAAGCCTACATCCACTTTATAGTTTTACAATAGACCGATTGTTATTACTAGAGATGTTTGATTACAAGGCTTTGATTATCTCCTAGCTAGATTGAATCTCCAGATTTGGAATTCATTAGAGAATCACAATGTATTCCTGTGAATATTGTTGTGAGGGAGGTAGAGAGTGAAGAATAATTTCAACAGAGCTTCAGCCACCAGTCCGGAGAAGATCCCATTTATGTTGTAGGTGCGATGGTATTTATATAAATTAGGGAGCTTCTGTGCCAGGTCACTCCACCAACAGCTCGCAGGTAGGCAGGAAATGACCTAGAGAGAATTTGGCTCGCAAAACGAGGCGAAGCCATTGGTCGTTGGTGATCCATGGCCCATGGGTCATTGGCAATCAATAGAGTTGGCTTGTTTTGTGGGCAAAGGTCTTGGCCTCTTTTTGTAGTATTCTTTGGCTAGTTTGTTTAAAGGTTTGTGGAGAGATATGAGTTTCTGATGATCCAAGCACGTAAGATTTTTATAAAGTTTGGAATTGGATATATTTCCATAGTCTTTTGTCGTAGTTGTTTTGCTTTGATGGCAGATCACTAGATGTTTGCGCTTAGCTGCTGATTAAACTAAAAGAATGCTGATCTCTCGGCTTCGTCGATCCCAGTTGTTGCCTTAATCATATAGCTTGGCCCTTGTTAATTCCTTATCCTAGCTTTTCTGGATAAGTTGTGAACCATTCTATTTACACAAGGTTGTTCTGTTTCTTATCGGTTCTTGTTGGGTCGAAAACCAGGATAACAAAATTGTAGTGGATCCTATAAAAGTAACAGCAATCTAAGATTGGGATAGACTTAAAATGCTACTGATGTGAGGATTTTCCTTAGATTAATGAGTTATTTTAGACTATTCATAAAGGACTTCCCGAAGGTAGCGGTGCTATTGACTAACTTAATAAAGATAAATGAGACTTTTGTTTGGAACGCAAGTTGTGAGCATGCATTCGTGATTTTGAAGGAGAGGCCGAGGAGTGTGCGCACCAGTGTTAGTCATTTCGAATGGGAATGCGGAGTTAACTGATTCTTATGGTATTGGATTGGGGGCGATGTTCATGCAGAGAGGTAAAGTTGTTGCTTATGCTAGTCGATAATTGAATCCACATGAGTAGAATATATGACCCATGATTTGGAGTTACAAGCGATAGTGTCCGCATTGAAGATATGGAGGAATTACTTGTTATGATAAAGGTTTGATTTATTCACCAAATTCAAATTGTTAAGGTAGCTTTTCTCATAGAAGGACCTTAACCTTCTTCTATAGCGATGGTTAGAGTTCTTAGCCTTTTTACGACTTTAACAATTTATATACATTTGGTAAGGGAAATGTAGTTGTAGATGCTATGAGTAGGAGGTATGCTAGCTTGGGAGCTATCTTCCTAGAGTAGATGCGATGATTATATTATTGGTTATAGTTTTCGACCTAGATTGTTCTAGTGCCAGATGTGTTGGCAAGCTTGATCATCAGACCCTTCTGATAGAGCAGACCGATGCTAGTCAGAGACGTCATGATGGACTAGAATAGATCATTACTATGATAAGGACTGGAGTAGAGTATACAGATATGAAGTAGCATGGACTTGACTATGATGGTTGATTCTGTAAGGTGGCAGACTAGTTGTACCCATTGTTGATGGACGTAGGGATGGGTAGCTATGAGAGTGCCATCATTTGAGATTGACTATACATCCCAAAGGCAATAAAATGTATTCATATATGAAACATATATTTTATTAGGAAGAGATGGTGTAGGATATTCAGGCATTCATTTCGAAATATATGAATTTCCAGTTAGTGAAAGCTGAGCAGAAAAAGCTAAGTGGTTTGCTGCAACTACATGAGATTTCCCAGTAAATGTAATGACCTGGAATTTTCTATCCCGAAAATTCCAGATAGTTAGAAAAAGAAGAAAAGAGATAGAAGAAGAAACAGAAATGAAACACAGAATCTTAAATTCACAGCGGATCAAAATATAATATCAAATAAAATAACAGTTATATAAGGAAAAACTGTATCAGTTAATTTACATTAATACATCAAAGTTACAACATTTTACAATCACTAAATAGTTAAAATCAACTTGTCCCGGATATATAAAAATATATCATAGCGGATACACTCCATACGTTCCTGCCATCCAGCTCACCTCTTGAGCTCCAGAACGCACTTACCTGAAAATCTGTAATACTCGGTCTGAGCCGAGCATTACATCAAAGTAACACCCAGGTCAGGCTGGAAACCAGCGTGAGTAAACCCATCTAACATGAAATTCCAATACATAGCACTTATTTGAAACCCGAGGTAATTCGTTCATCACTACAAGTTCACAACTTGTTATAGTCAATGCTTAATCAATCCCTAAGTACCTTTACTTAGTTTTAAATGGTCCAGTCATTCCATTTCAGCCTATTGATTTCACATATCAGGCTATAAAGAATCATTGTAGGTTACAAATCGAAGTGGGTTCGGATATTTACTGATACCCAACCTTAGTCTCTTTGAATTCAATATTACCTTAACCCAAGTTATTCAAGTGAAATACAATTCAACTTTAAATACAGGATGTCACTTTTTACACAGCAATTCATCATCGAAAGATAACCACATTATCACTGTCCGCTCAACCATATCATATCACAAAACATCTCATATCAGAGATATCAACTAATTCAAGGAATTTATTATCATTCAATCTATCATATGCAAAATTGATCATTTCCTAATTAATTTAATTAATCTCCAATTAAATTAATTACTAACTTTAATTACTTAGATTGCCTTTACCTAACATTAATTAATTACGAACCCATTTAATTACAATAAGTAATTAATTCTTAATTAATTACACAAATTAATTAGCCTTCGCCCATCACATTAAATAATCCCTTAATCACTCTTATAAAGTAATTAACAATGATTTGCTACGTTTATCCTTAACTAATTACTCAAATTAATTATTCTATAATTACTTACATTGATTAATTATCCCTTAATTAATCACACTTCATTAATTAACTAACCCTTGATTAGTTTCCTTAATCAATCCTTAATTAATTACTTTAAGTAATTAATCCTTAATTACTTCCATTAAATAATTACCCTTAAATTACTTTCATCAAGTAATTATCCTATTGGTTAATTATCCTCAATTAATTAACCTTTGATCATTAATTAATTTAACCTTTAATTAATAATTAAATTAATTAACCCCTAACAAATTTATCCTTTAATTACTTACATTTAATAATTGATCATTTAATTTGTTAATTACTCTTCATTAATTACTTGATTAATCCTTTGCCATTAATTAATTAAATTAATTAATTATACTTAAACTTCTTTATCAACTTAATTAATCTCAAATCATTAAAACCCTAATCAGCTTTTGAGATAAAACTTTATCTTTATTTACGACCTAATCATTAACATGATTTAAATACATTTTAAGCATTACACTTTTTATTTAAACTTTAAATTTAAGATTTAAAATAACCTACCAATTTAACTTAACAAATTTTAAGTAAAACAAATTATAAACCTTTAAATCAAATGTTTAAGAAAACATTTATTTTACGTAATAATTCAAAAATTAGATTCAATTTAAATTTAAAACCTGTTTTATAAAACCTTTTTAAAATCTGCAATCTAAAAACTTGCTTCGGGTTCTACCCAAGTCCCTCCCCAGACATACCTCGAGGAAATCACCGTCTTCCTTTATTTTCAAAAACTTTGTTAAAAATTTTAAATCTTGAAAATAACTTTACTCTCATGAATACAACCCAAGTTTTAACTCGAGTCTTCCCTCCCAAATACCCAAGGGCATTTTCGAGACACAATCCACTGACACACCCAACATCGCCATGCACGTGCACAACTCAATCCACGCCGCCGCGACCTCCGACGATACCCTCACACGTCGACGTTCAACCTTACAATCGATTTCGACCCTAGATCCATCCCCACGAAGCCCAAATTAAAATCGAGTATCCCAGTTGAAACCGGAAACTTGACCAGACCAGAAAACCTCCCTTGAACCACCGACGCCGACCATCGGAGTTTCCCAAACTCCGTTCACAGCAACGCCAGCCTCCATGCTACAATCACCCGAGCCCAAGTGAAGCTCGATCGCCCATAGTCACCGCGCCGACCACATTTCAACCTCGACCCTCAAACCCTAGTTTCGTCAAAATTCGATGCCACGACGATCGATCACTACCTTCGCCATTTTTTCCGATCTTCCCAGTTGACAACAACGCTCCGATGAAAACCCCGATGACCAAGTGCTCATCGATCGCCAGAAAATGGTCAAAAACCATTTCCTGTTCAACTTTGAACTGCACCTTCGATACTCGACTAAAAATCGAGATATTTATCTTAAAAATCCAAATTTACAAAGGGTATTCAGATTATATATTTGAATTTACAAATCATTTCACTTGACTTTAATCCATTTCTAAATTTTCACTGTTATCTTCCATTTTTTAGAAAAATTCAAACTTAATTCATATAAATAAATTTAAAAACTTAATTATGTTTAAACAATCATACTATGTTTGAAACTCAATTTCTAAAAATGATCAGATAAGCTGATTTTGAATTCTAGTTTTGGTTTAAACTCTATACTTTCAAAACAGAGAAGAACAGGCATCCAAACATGCATAGATCAACCTACATATATATATATATACACACAGAGATCTACATTTATATATACACATGCAAAGCATAATATAATCTAAGAATCACATGCATAGATTTCCAGTTTATTAACTTTTAGATAATGTGTTTGCTCACCTTATTAAAATCAGAGGCCTGGAATCTGAAAGAAAATTTGAAACTGGAAATTGGTTTATGGACTGAAGCTTGATTTAGTTGTTAAAATGGTCTTGTTCAAAATCTGAGATGATCTTGTCTTTTCTTTCAGGCTTGAATTCTTTGGAAGCTTGATAATCATTGCTTTTGAAAAAAAAAATGTTACAAGCCTGAAATAAAATGGTTATAAGGTTTGATTTGTTTGATTTTGGGTGTGAAATAGTTTTACCAGTTTGAGTTTGCTTGAATTTTCTGGTTAGAGGATTTGTTTACCAGCTTATGTTTTTGAGTTTCTTTGTTTTAGTAATGAGGAGATAGGAAAAGAATAGAAATAGAGTAGATAGGTGATTATATAGAGTTTATTAGAATTTATTTTAAATAAAAGAAAATAAAAACAATCTAGTGAAACATGTTAACCTCCTTAACATTTGTCATTTTCAATTTCTAATTAGCTTACACATGTTAGCAACAAGTTTTAAAATTAAACACTTGTAATTATTCATGTTTAATAAAACTTAAAAGGATTTTAAAAGCTTTTGTATTTATTTTCCTAATTAAATAAGTAATTTTATTAATTTATAAATGCTTTTCTTAATTTTAAATAAAACCTTTAAAAGAAAAGAAAATAAAAACCAATAATAAAATATATTTAATCCATTTTTAAATGTAAATATAAAACTTTTGTATTTATTTCACTGTTAAATAAATACTTTCATAATTTATATAATAAATTCTTTAGGGAAAATAATATAAAATATATCTTATTTAAATAAAAAATTTATTCATATATTTTTATATCCAATTTTTTTAAGATAGATATCCTTTAAATTCCAATTTAAATCTAAATTCAAGTTCAAATTCAAATTTAAAAATCCAATTTAAAATCAACTCAAATATATTTATTAATTTAAAACAAACACATTATTAAATTTGAAAATAATAATTCTAATTAAAATCTATTTATCTATATTTAAAAACATTACATTATTCTTATTGTTTGAAAAACAACAATTTTACCAATTTAAAATAATAAATAAAGGAGATTATCACATTTTAAATTTCTTGAAATTCCGGAATATCACAGTAAAAGTGGGAACAAATATCAATGGATTGACAAGGACTACAGGAGGGTATGATACATTTATGTCATAGTTGATAGATTGATGAAGTGTGGTCGATTCATACTCATGATGTTAGTAGAATGTCATCGATGGTAGTTGAGTTGTATGTGAAGTGGATAACGTGATTCCATGGTGCATTGAAGTGCATTATAACTGATTGAGACCCATTATTCACGAGCATAATTTGGAAGAGCTTACAAGAGGCGTTGGGGATGGAGCTGCATTTGAGCATAGTTTATAACTCACAACCTGATGGATAGACTGAGAAGGCGAATTGTATACTAAAGGATCTACTACGAGCTTGCATGCTTAACTTTGGAGGCTCGTGGGACGATCGATTGCATTTAGTTGAGTTCGCATAAAATAATAGTCCTCAATCGAGCAATGATATAACATCGTTTGAAGCATTATATAACCGACCATGTAACACCCTTTTGTGTTAGTGGGAGTGGGTGAGAAACTTATACATAGGCAGATTTGATTAGAGATTTTAGAGAAGATTGAGATCATTCAACAGTGGATGAAGAGATGAATAAGATAGATGGAAGAACTATGCTTTTAAGAGATGTCAGGATTTCAAGTTCTCTGTTGGCAATATAGTGTTTTTTAAAATTTCTCCATTAAAGAATATAGTTCATTTCGATTATAAGGGAAACATGAAACTGAGATTTATGGGTCCTTTTTCGATACCCAAGAGGATTGGGAATCTAACGTACTAGTCGACTTACTTTAAAAGACGACAGGTGCACACAACGTGGTCCATGTTTCGCATCTTAGGAAGTCTATGCATGACTTAAGTGTGACTATTACACCATAAAAGCCGATTCGTATAGTTTAGCGGAGTACAAAGCACTTAAGGGGAAGACGACGAAGTTGGTAAAGATTCAGCGGAGTGGAAGCGAAGATGATAGCACTTAAGAGACCGAGGAGAGCACGAGGGATACTTATATGGAGCTCTTTCCTTAGTAATATTCCATTTTATCATTAGCTCACATTTAGTTTTTTTGCTTTGTTAGTACCTTGCATGTTAGGATATTTGCATAAGTTTATTTCTTGCTTGTGTGTGCATGATTGATGGTTACTATGCTAGTTTGATTATTTGGCATGCTTGGTATATATATTGTTTAGTTGTGTTTAGTTGGTTGGAATTTTGATGTTGAAATTCTTAAATGTGGGAGAATGTAAATGAACTATATTTATACATATTGGCATACCGTAAAAATATTATTATCACAACCAAATTGGGACCAATTTGGCTATAACTTTGAGGAATGTTGAGTATTGACATTTTTGTCCCCTACAATTAATTATGGATAGTTTTGACCCGAAAAAATTGTATGTCGTATAACTTTTGATAGATGCCAAATTATGGTCTAAAACCTGTAACACCCCTAATTTTTAGTAATATTACTTAGAAACATTTAATTAGGTAAATTAAATGAAATAATGTAAAATGATTAAGGGATTGATGTTTTTGGATTTAGAAGAGGTAGCCATGCCTATTGAACAAATGAAATAAGAGAACTAAAATGAATTAAGTTAGGGTAGTAGATAAGGGCAATATAGGAATAAGGCATATTCTTATACCATAAACCCTTACCTATTATCATCCTGCACGTTCATTTGCATATTCACAAAACAAAAACCTTAATTGGAGGTCGGCCACCATTAAGGGAGAATAAGAAAAGGTTTCAAGAGGAAAGCTAATCTACTTAATCAAAGATCAAATATCAACTCCTTAATCTCAAAGTTAAAGATGAACAATGACTACATCTCATGTTTTTGATTTTTTTCAGTTTTAGATTAAATCCGAACTATTTTGCAAGGCTTAGCCATGTTTTTGATTGATTAATTGGATTACATGCTTGTTGATGATTTATGCTTAATTCATATAGATTTTATGATATATTTTAATGTGAAAACTCTATTAAATAACATCCAAATGCCTTGCGATTTTAGACTAAGGTCAGAAATGATATTTTAGAGAATGGTTTTAATTTTCATAATTTTCTGAATTAATGTGGATTTAATATCAATTTTCTTGTGAAGAAAATGGTTAAGTGGGTTTAAAATTAATTACGACTAATATATGTATGCTTTGGGTCAAAAATTAATATATGTTAGAAAACATATTAGAAATGATTTATGAGAATTTTATAGAATTTTCCTAAGTGTTTTAATAGATATATAAAATTATTTAAGGTATGAGACTTAAATATTTTATATATTTATAAAAGGGGAAGGGGTATTTTGTAAATGTTTTAAATTGTTACTTCTAAAATTTTGGCAGCACTTTTAGGCAGCCAATCATGTTTTGACAAATAAGAAAGGTTAGGTGAAAATAATTACTTTAAAATGTTAAAAATCAGTTTATACATGCTTTTTACATGTTTCGCCACTTTCGGCACCTAGCTTTCGACCCAGTAACCCACCTCCATCACCATCGAAACTAATGCACATGGTATAAGAACTTGGTACATAGCGAATTGGACTGGGGCAAAAAGTATGAAGTGGAAACATGGGGTTCTGAAGGGGCCAAAGCCTTCCTTTGTTTTCAATGAAAATGCCCCTGCTTTTCTTTCGAAAAGAATGCTTTCGATTTCGATAGCTTTAGATTGGGTTAAATGGTTTTAAGGTATGGTTCCAAAAGAGGTTGCACATTTGTTTTAATAAATTGCTTTCACCTGGGTTGAAACGCCTTGCCGCCGCCTTTTTCCTTTCAAAGCAGTGCTTTCGAAAGGGCCCTTTATTTTAAAACCCAAGTCGCTTCTCCATTACTTTCGAAGGGTTCGCTTTGACAACATCACTTCTTTACTTCGAAATAGCTTATGGAAGGGTGTTTTCGACTTAGTTATTTTATGATCCTTTTGTTCTATTGAAAGTTAAACCCAATGGTTTCGAAAGGTATAGTTATAATTGATTTCGAAAGGCTGTTCCACATGTTTTACTCGAACCTAAATGCTTTCGAAAGGTTTGATGGATTTAATGCTTTCGAAAGGTTTAAGATAAAGGTTTCGAAGGGGGTAGTTTCCCAACATTTTTGAAAGGATATAAATGGAAGGTTTCGAAATGTTTTGGAAAGGCATATTTAAAGTGTTTTGAAAATAGGATGTTTAAGGTTTTAAAAGGCTTTCGAAAGAGATTTTTTCATTATTTTTGGAATGACTATGGTAAATGGTTTCGAATGGTAGCTTTTGGCCTTTCGGCCTAAGGTTTTACTTGTATCGAAAGAGGTACTTTCAACGTTTCAAAAGGGTACTTTCTATGGTTTCAAATGTATTGTTAAAGGTTTAAACAAAGGTTTTAATGTTTTCATCAACAATGTTTTGGGAGAAGCATATATAACATGAAAAAGTGTTTTAAGTAAAGCATAAAATATTTTCCTTATTTAAGTATGATTTAAAAGGATTTTGAAAGAAAAGGTTTTCATGGAAATTTTTAGGTAGATGACCCAAAGTAAAATGACTCAGATATTAGAATACCAGATGGGACTGATATGGGGTCTTACCCTATAATTTAGCCAGTAGCCCTTAGCTAATATAAGTCCAAAATTCCAGTGTGTAGGGATTTCTCATAAGCAAGACTAAAATGACGTTACACATAGAAAGCAATACATATAGAGAAGGATAAGTTATTTTGTGAGCCTGCAAAACCATTAGGTTCAGTTGACCCTGGAGAAGTAAGTTAGGGACATGCCGTCCAGAAGAGGAGTATCCAACAGATGTTTGATTATTTGTTTATTTTATCTGTTAGGCCCGAGTCAGCCAAAGGTTAGTAGTTATTCAAACAAAACTATATTGTTCGAACAAATAGTCCATTTGTTACCTGAGTTATATGCATATATGATAATGCTTTGATTGTTTTAACCAGTTTGGTTGCAGGATTTTGATTTACAAAAGATAAGCTTTTAAAAGGATATTAGTGAGGGGAAACTCGCTCTCCTAAGCGGCGTGGTCTCACTTAATATCATATAAGCGAGATGTATGGCATTATTCACACCAGGCTTTATGTCTGACTCGAAGTTTATGTTTTCCCCTTAAACTCTCGGGTGCTCAAAATTGATTTGAGTAGGATGAGGGTTGAAGGTTTTTAGGTTTTAGTAGATGGATGAATAAATCTTCTAAAGACGAGCAGGAGGCTGTTATTGTTTAGGAGTTGTTCAGTTATTTTTGTTATCCCTCCTTTTAGTAAGACCGTGATACT
Organism: Allium cepa; assembly: GCA_030765085.1. Classification (NCBI taxonomy): domain Eukaryota; kingdom Viridiplantae; phylum Streptophyta; class Magnoliopsida; order Asparagales; family Amaryllidaceae; genus Allium; species Allium cepa. Next base: position 821,164,952 of record CM060935.1, on the reverse strand, counting down.
AAAAGATTAACCGAGAACCAAAGAAGTTCGTCCCAAAGGTTGGTTTTACGTAGGCTCACTATGAGTATCGACGAATGTTTTCCAAGTCCGAGTCAAGCTAGAATGATATGACACAACAAGCAAAGCCGTAGAAGCCAGTTCTTAAAATTTCAGGTCAATCCAAGTTAGTATGCTCAAGTTATGATCGATGCAAATTGAAGGAGATAACTCCATTTTCGTATCCATCACAGAACCTCAGTTCGAACCCATCTGATAACCTTAGTTCGTATCGATCGACTATAGAATCTTCGCATCGATCAGCCTTATTCGTATCCATCGGCAAGCATCTATTCGAATCCATCGATGGGAGCACTACTCGTATCCATCACGCACGCATTGTTCGTATCCATCAAGGGAAAATGCTTCGTTCGTATCGATCTACTTGGCTCCATCATACAACACCTCCATTTTGAATCGATCGACAGTTTTTTTGTTTATATCCGCCGAAGATGGCCTTCGTATCCATTAGAAGGTAGGCCCACTTCGAATCGAATGGCTTTGGCCCATTTTTGTATCCAGTACTAGATCGATACGAACATGATAGAGAAACCGACCGATACGAGCAGATTCATGGCACTCGATACAAATAAAATAGCTTCAATCGACTCTAACATGCACAATTCAAAACGATACGAATGTGGTGTGAATGTTGGGGAGACTCGGCCAACTCAGCATAAAAAGTGGATCGATCCACAGACTGTGCACCACGTCATCACTGGGCACGTGCAGCAATCGATTCGAATGGATCGATTCGAATCTAACGATGCAAACCAAACAGCCCACCAAAGTACCCAATCTTGCATCACTCATATCTCACAATCCACAAGTCCAAATGCTATGAAATTTTCACAGGAGCTTACACGCAAACTAAGGAAGGTCCATGCCAAATTTTGACTCAATTGGACCAAATCTTGATCGATACGAAATTGGTTCATATCGATCACGGATCGAGTCAAAACTTCATGGGATCGATCGCATGGGCCCCCTCATGTGCCATAAGAAGTATCTCGAAGTTTGAGCGAGATACAGCCTCCTATGCCTATAAATAGGGCCCAAGGGCCTATAGAATAGGGATCTTTTTGCTTTTTGACGTCCAGACTCTACCGAATTCAACTTGGCATTTCTTCGCTGCTATTGTACTCAAATTTCAGAGCTATAATTCACTGTAATCCGATGTAATCGATTGTAATCATCAAGTGAATATCAATAAAGTCATCAAACTTCCAAGTGGACGTAGGCCGGATTGTCGAACCACTATAAATTCTGTGTTCGTTATTGCTTTCATCTAAATTTTCTGAGTGTTCTTCATTTTTATTTCTCTACACACTTTTTATCTGCGATCCGTGATTGTGAACTGGTGCTTTCATCGGCTATCGGGTTTTTATGACCATTTTGGCGCAAACATTTTGGTGCTTTCACTGAGAAAGCTGATTCAGGGATTCTTTCATTTGGAAATTGAATTCGAAGGCTTAGGAATTTAAATCTGAAAAGCTATGACAATGAAATCAAGTAGAAGGCAAAGACTAGAGATAAGTCAGCATGAAGGGAGTCAAGAGGCTTCCTTAGGAGCAAATCAGGCATCGATCTTCGTCACCAGGGACGAGATGGAAACAATGTTCGAGAGGCAAGAGGAGATGATGCAGAATCTACTTCGACAAGTTGGACAAGTTGGACTGCATAATCAGTGGAACGCAACTATAGGAGATGCTGGAGATAGAAGTCGAGAGCGCGGAGCAACCAGATTTCAGAACGGAGCAGGAACATCTAGGGTGGCACCATAACTATGGGTGCTCACCTAGATCATGTTGACCCAATCTCGGGAAGAGCATCAGGTGGACCCAAGCAGCAAGGCATTGGTAGAGGAACGGATGCTTAGCCAGGAGAACAGATTCCAGGATACCCTCGTGAACTCGGGGGGCAGGTCGAAGGTAGTGGGCGAGGACTATGACTCGGAGATAGTGACAGACTGGCGGAGATGGTTAGATGGACTATGAGAGGTGGATTGGTAAATAAAGACATGGAGGATGTGAATAGGAGTCCCTTTACTCCAAATATCAAGCGAGCTAGGAACCCACCGGATTTTAAGCTACCATCATTGGAGATTTATAATGGGAGGACAAACCCTACAGTTCATCTGACAAAGTTGAGGCATGTGGAAGTGCTAGAGGCATCAGAGGAGGTCATGGCCCGGTGCTTCCCATTGTACCTAGCAGATTGTAGCGCTAAGGTTTAGGTAACTGGAGAGTGGCTCTATCGGAACATGGACTGATTTGACTGAAAGGTTTATGAGGCAATTCAGGGATCAAATTTCGAGACCCAAGAATGTGATGAGTTTAGCGGCACTGAACCAAAGAGCTGGGGAATCTTTGAGGTGCTTTTTGACGCGATTCAATGCAGCAGCAGCATTGATGGATTGATTGGATCCATCCATGGTTTTGATGGCAGCAGTATCTGGCATAGCTGACGGCACAGAATTCAAGAATTCGTTGACAAGAGATCCCCCAATGGATTTGGGAGAATTTTATCATGAAGCCGAAGTATTTCTATGATTAGGAGATGCAAATGCTGAAAGAGAGGAAGGAGAAGGAATCGATGTTTATGCAATCAAGGGTGAAAATCCTCTTGAAAATGGGATAGGAACTGGTAGAGGGAAAAGAAAGGCCGAGGATAACGATAATGGATTAACACCACCACGAAAGGAACCAAGATTCACCTCATGTACGGAGCTGAACAAGACTTTGGAGCGGATCCACCAAGACACCAAGGGACAGGTTCCTTATCGAAGGCCAATGAGGAGAGATCTGACCAGCAACGAAAGAAGGTCAGACAAGTATTACTTATTCTAGAGCTGAACAGTCATAGCACAAACGAGTGCAGACACTTGAAAGATGAAGTCGAGGGGCATATTCGAAACGGTATGGTATCGCAGTATGTGAGAAGGAGGGCCGCGACGGTGGAACAAGAACGACCACTGCCTTCACCAATTGAAGACGACTTAGGATCGAGGCGTCATGTTGTTATCAATTGATTGAAATAATAACGAACGAGTGGAAAACTCCACACCGACACGATTAAGTTGTTTACACATGTACAGGACCGCGAACAATCCTCAGGTATGCTCTAATACAACTACACACACTCGCCTCGAATTGCACCTGACCGCGAACGGTCACAATTCACCGTGAACGGCACCCGACTGCGAACGATCACAATTCGCCGCGAACGGCACCCGATCGCGAACGATCACAGCTCGCCTCGAACGGTACCTGATCGCGAACAGTCACAATTCACCGCGAACGACACCTGATTGCGAACGATCACAAATTGCCTTGAACGACATGCTGATCGCAAACAGTCACCATTCGCATGAATGACATTCGACTGCGATTTGTCGCATATCACCTCAAATGACATACGATCCTGAACGATCGTCATTCGTGGTCAGATAAGACTATCCATTTCTTTACAGGTCATCAACAGGATATGAATGTCCAGCTTATGGCATTACAAAACACACCTTCCTCTCGCAAGGCATGTTTTGGGAGGCAAGTGTTTTCCCGCCTTTTAGCAAGGCCGTGATACCAAAAGATTAACTGAGAACCAAAGATAGTTCATCCCGAAGGTTGGTTGTACACAGGCTCGCTATGAGTATCGATGAATTATTTTCTAGTCCGAATCAAGCTAGAATTGATATGACACGACAAACAAAGCCGTAGAAGCCAGTGCTTCAAATTTCTGGTCAATCCGAGTTCGTATGCTCAAGTTATGATCGATGCAAATTGAAGGAGATAACCCCATTTTCATATCCATCACTGAACCTCAGTATGAATTCATCTAAGAACCACAGTTCGTATCGATCGACTATAGCATACTTCACATTGATCAGCCTTGTCCGTATCCGTCGGCAAGCATCTATTCGAATTCATCAAAGGGAGCACTATTCGTATCCATCAGGCGTGCACTATTCGTATACATCAGGGCAAAAATGCTTCATTCATATCGATCTATTTGACTACATCATCCAAACACCTTCATTTCGAATCGATCGACAGTTGTTTTGTTCGTATCCATCGAAGATGGGCTTCTTCGTATCCATCAGAAGGCAGGCCCTCTTCGAATTGATCGGCCGTGGCCCATTTTCGTATCCAGTACTCGAGCGATACGAACATGATAGAGCAACCGACCGATACGAGCAGATTCATGGCACTCGATACGAACAAAATAGCTTTAATCGACTCGAACATGCACAATTCAAATCGATGTGAATGTGGCGCGAATGTTGGGGAGACTCGGTCAACTCAGCATAAAAAGTGGATCGGTTTGAAGAGTGCGTGCCACGTCATCACCTGGACACGTGCAACGATCGATTCAAATGGATCGATTCGAATCTATCGATGCGAACCAAATAGCACATCGAAGAACCCAATCTTGCATCGATCATATCTCACAATCCATAAGTCCAAATGCTATGAAATTTTGACAGGAGCTTACGCATAAGCTAAAGAGGTCCATGCCAAATTTCGACTCGATTGGACCTAATATTGATCGATACGAAATTGGTTCGTTTTGATCACGGATCGAGTCGAAACTTCATGGGATCGATTGCGTGGTCCCCCTCACGTGCCATAAGAAGTCTCTCGAAGTTTGAGCAAGATATCAGCCTCCTATGCCTATAAATATGGCCCAAGGGCCTAAGAAGAGGGATCTTTTTTTCTTTTTAATGTCCAGACTCTACCGAATTCAACTTGGCATTTCAACACTGCTGTTGTACTCGAATTTCAGAGCTATAATTCGTTGTAATCCGCTGTAGTCGATTGTAATCATCAAGTGAATATCAATAAGTCATCAAACTTCCAAGTGGACATAGGCCGAATTGCCGAACCACTTTCTGTGTTTGTTATTGCTTTCATCTAAATTTTCTGAGTGTTCTTCATTTTTATTCTCTACACACTTATTATCTGTGATCCGTGATTGTGAAGTGGTGCTTTCATCGGCTATCGGGTGTTTGTGACCATTTTTGGCGCAAACAATTTTGTTTTATTCTGTTGTGTTGATTATGATATATTTTGTCTAGTAGTAACTCTGATTAACCAAAGGGGCATCTTTATATGTCATTCTTGGTTTATTTTGTAATAATTATATTTGTTCAATACTTGGGAAACCGTAAGGGATATATAACTTGGATATGAAACTCTATTTGAAATGTAGTGAGAAAAGTTGTTTTTGAAATATGTGGTCTTGTTTTATATTCAAGTGTTTTTGGTATTATGGATACCATCAAAATTGTCGTGTGTGGTCACCAAAAGTTAACACCATGGACGACTGCAACATATGTAGTGTTTAGTTTCGTGCCTCCGCCTAGGGGATGTTACAACTTGGTATCAGAGCACCAGTTTATGAAAAAATTTAAACTTAAAATGATTTTTGAAGACATAATTCATAGGAACTAGAGAAAAGATCAGGGTATGGGATAATGCTATAGTAATGCACTTGTATTTGCTATATATAAGTATACATTATATCTCTAGTCTCCTAGATTTATTAAGCTATTCTTCTGTATCTCAGGAAGGCTCGAATGCAGATATGGATGCTAGAAGAGTTAACCTAGGTGGAGGAAGCACCACAACAAATGGAAATGCCAGACTAAATTCCAGGAGAAACCCAGGTCAGGAACAAGCTAAAAAATATGGGTGTTGGAGTCCCACAAGTGGATATAGGAGCAATGTATCGGTTCTTTGCAAATATGATGCAAGTGGGTATTGCTGTTGGAGTAGTTGGAGGGGGAGTTAAAGAAGCTCTAGTGGTCAACAACTATGCTATTTTGAGTAGAGACTATGTTCGATTGGGAGGAAAGCCATTTATTGGTACTAAGGATGCAATTGAATTAGAGAACTGGCTGCTTCATTGCGAAAGGATTTTCGCTAATCTAATATTCAATAACGAGCAAAAAAGAAGACTATCTTCAAGAAAGTTGCAAGGAGCAGCGCTGTACTGGTGGAACAATGGTGCAAATGGAGTTAATGAGGAGTTAATGACATGGGCCGAGTTCAGGAGGAAATATGGAGAAAGGTTTATGTCTGATATTGCTAAATCTACCTTGATCATGAAGTTTGTTGAGTAGGAGCTGGGGTATATGACTATTCTTGAGTATGCGACAAGATTTGAGGAGTTAGTGAGGTATGGTTATGCTACTGTAGACATTGTGATTAAGAGGAATAAAAAGTTCATTCAAGGGTTGAAGCCTGAGCTTGCTAAGGCCATGTTATCGCGCATTAGGGATCCATGTGATGTGGTAGTGGAGACGGCTTTGAGAAATGAGGAGATGCTTGCTTTTCGAGAAAAGAATAGGGAAAAAGAAGCTCAAGGAGGGCAAAGTCAGAAAAGAATGTTGTTCCACAAGAAAGGAGCTTAGAAAGGTAGAGCTTCTAAGAAGGGGAAGGCTGAGGTGGTCTGTTATAAGTGAGTTAAGAAAGGCCACTATGCTCATGAGTTCCAAACGTGCAAGGGGAAAAAGGATTTTGAGAAGAAAAGAGATAGATGTTTTTAATGTGATCAAGTTGGGCACTACAAGAACCAGTGCAAAGAGCCAGCTAAGGATGGGAAAGGCATGTATTTGCATTGGAACCAGCTACCTCGAGATCGACAACACATGAGAAACGGAAAGCTGTGTTTTGAGGTACACTTATGATTCATGGTATGCCAGTTAGCGTTCTATTTGATACCAGTGCATCACATTCTTTTGTATCTCGTTGTTCGGTAGTTAAACTTAACATAGAACCCTTAAATTTAGTTACATCCTTAAGGGTTGCAAATCTGATAGGAGGGTATGCGACACTTGAGATGAAGTGTGAACACTTAGAGTTTAACTTGTTAGGTCATACATTTGTTTGTAGTTTGCATGTGTTTGATTTCATAAGGTTCAGGATTATTTTGGGTATGGACTGTTTAAGTAAATACAATGCTAGGATATTTTACCACGATAGGAAAATATCACTTGGACACCCTGACTATAGTGATCGGATAGTATACACCGTAGAAAACCCTAGTCGAGAGGTAGATGCTTTGCTGGGTGTTGTAGAGGTAGAAGGTGAGTTGAGCTAAGTTTTCATTGTTAGAGAATTAGCAGATGTTTTTGAGCCTGTAGTTGGACTACCACCGAAACGTGCCATTGAATTTCAGATAGACTTAGTATCCAGAGCATAACCAGTGAGTAGACCGCCAAGCAGAATGACACCTACCAAGATGAGGGAGTTAAAGCCGCGGTTGGTGGATTTGGAAGGCATGAATCTTATTAGACCAAGCAGTTCGCATTGGGATGCAGCCGTAGTATTTGAATAAACCGAACGGATTGTCGAGGTTATGTATCGATTATTGTAAGTTGAATGAGAGGACAATAAAGAATCGATATCCATTGCATAGAATTCATGAGCCAAAGTATTTTCTCATTTGGATTTGGCGACCAGATTCCCTCAAATTAGACTAGTAGAGGATAATATTCCTTTGATTGTGTTTAGGACCAGATATGGATCGTACGAATGGTTAGTAATGCCATTCAAGCTAACTGATATGCCAGCATTCTTCGTAGATTTGATGAACCGAACTTTCAGAGAGCACTTGGATAGGTTCATATTGGTGTTCATAGATGATATTTTGATATACACTAAAGATGAAAAAGAGCATGAAGTTCATCTTAGAGTAGTGCTTAAGACTTTGAGAGTGCGTCAACTGAAGGCGAATTTTTTTGAGTGTCATTTCTGGAAGAGAGAAGTGAAGTTTCTTGGTCATGTAGTTTCGAACAAAAGGTTGTCAGTAGATCCAGCTAAGATCGAGGAAAAGAATAGTTGGAAAAGACCGGAGACAGTGGTTGAAACAAGAAGCTTTCTGGAATTAGCAAGTTACTATCGGAGATTTATTAAAGATTTTTCAAGGATAGCCGCACCGATGACTAAGCTAACTCGGAAGGATGTGAAGTTTGTTTGGATAGTTAAGTGTGAGGATGCATTCCAAAAGCTGAAAATCTTACTGACAAATGCACCTATGTTGGTTGTTCTAGAAGAGAATTAGGATTTAGTGGTATACATAGATGCATGTGGAGTAGGATTAGGAGCTGTGCTAATGCAAAGAGGTAAAGTGATTGCCTATGCTTCTCGACATCTTAGACCTTACGTGGTTAGATATCCGACTCATGACTTGGAATTAGACCTTACGAGTTATTTACAGATCATAAGTTGTTGAAATATTTATTCTTTCAAAAGGAGTTGAATATGAGACAGAAGAGGTGGTTAGAATTTTTAGCCGCTTATAAATTTGGATTTGAGTACACATCGAAAAAGGTAATAAGGTTGCAGACGCACTTAGCAGAAGACATCGTAATGCGCTGTTGGCAATGATAGCTCAATGGAAAGATTTAGAAGCATTGACTACATGAAGAGTATAATGGAGATCTAAGAGTAATTCTAGCATGAAAACTGTGCATGTTTAGAAGTTCGACCAGTTATGACTGAAAAGATTGCTTCTAAACAAGAAGAGGATCCAATGTTAGCAAGTTGATGAGTGGTCTACAGGTTATGGCAACTACCGATTGATCGTTTCAATGAGTTCTGTGTGATGCAAACACAATAGAAACATAGAGCTACTTTGAGGAAACCATTAGGTAACTTCAAAGCTGACGTGATGAATGCTTCAGAGTTTAGATTAGGCAACTTCGATGAGTTTTGAGGCAACCAAGGAAGTGACGAGGCCTCAACGACTTGATACTCTGAGTAATATGGACAGAGTACTTCATAAGGGAAGTGATTATGGCATCAAAGGATTGACCAAGCAGACATTTTTTTGAGTGATAACTTATGGAGTAGGATGAGAGGTGGTTCTACTATCAATGCATGCATGCTATTGGATCTTTGGATAGATATAAGGATGAGATGTTTGCTTGTAAACAGGAATAGGAAAGGATGCTCACCAAGGTTAATCTGAGTGTAACCGGGGTAATATGAGTTTGGACATTTGAGTGAGTTTAAGTTCCTGACTAGTATGAGTGTGGCAGGTGTTCAAGCATCGAGTATATGCAACATGGAGTAGTCATTGACCACCTGAGTATGTCATATGACTTGTTATACAATGACATATAAGTGGGTGGTGCAAAGATTTGGTTGTTGGTTGCTATGTTTGCTATGATTGTTATAGGTATTAGCGAGTTAGGTACCCTGACATTCTATTCTATACTTTGAACATTAGTACACTCTTGTGATGATTGTATAACGTATATTATGTTATGTGCTAACTTGTTGGATTTAGGGATAGGTCATGTATGAATCTCCATACCTTGTGTTCCTGTTTTACTATATCAGTTTTACATCTATTTTGAGATTATAGATCAATCATATCAAACTATTGTCTGACCCGATGTTAATTTCTTTGCTTCTTATCATCTCAGGTACTATTAGCTTAGCAAACTGGAGATAGAAGGTGTGAGCTAGCACAAGGAACCGTAAAGAGGACAAGCAGGTGGCAAGCACTTTCATATATCAATATTTTGGAGTTATTATTGTAATTTCCGCAATTCAGTACTATGAAGCTATATCCGTACTACTTATCTATTGAAAGGATTTTTTTTATTTGGAGTTTATTTTATCAGATGTATAAACTCTATTGCTATTTGCTTTGTATAATTATGATGAACCTTTTTCACTTTGATATTAGTTAGTTCATTTAGTTATATTGCTGTCTCACCCATTTTATATCTATGTTGTTTATTATATTTTATCCTATGTGTCATGAGATATACAATAGGTCCTTCTTTGGATTGATGTTACTTTACCTTGACTGCCACTCTACATCGGTCGAGGGTTGAGATATTACCTATGTTGATACTAGGATCCATTAGAGTTAAGGCATGAGCTATCACCTTAGAATAGAAAGAGTGATATATAAGAGAGTATACTTGTAATATATTTTGGTTTTCAAAATTATACAATAGTATATATATTTAGCACTATGTTGCATTGCATACACAAGTACCACTTATGTACTTTTTCTTTATAAGAGACCAATCATTCTTATTACAAAACATGAGAATAAGTGGGAAAATGAGGAATGTTTCAAGGAACTCTATTTCTAGGGTCAAAGAAGAAATGAGCTCAGGGGCAATGGCTAGCACTGACTTGTAGGTCATGCTTAGTACTATGATGAGGAACATGTTGCAGAATGCCATTTCTGTAGTAGCTGTAAGAGTGTGGAGAATTAATGTTTCAAGCACGATAAGATTGGATATAAGAAGAAGGATTGCCCATAGTCATCGAAGAATGAGCAAGTTATCCAAACATATGCCTTAAATGTTGTTCCAGCTTCACCGAATGCTCCATCAATGTAGGAGAAGGGGAAGGGCATTACTATCCTAAGTATGCTTTCTGTTTATGGTATACATATTCAAGTTTTATTTGATACTGGTGCATCACATTCCTTTATATCTAGAGAGACAGTAGATAGGTGTGGTTTGTGACCTGACCTAGTGGACATAATCTTGGTTGTGATGAACCCTTTGGGTAGTTCATCCAGTTTGAATATGGTTTGTCATGATAGTCGAGACATGGATGTTATTTGCTTGTGATTATTTTGTGCTTGGCTTTGTTTGGTTCAATATCATTTTGGGGATGGACCGGCTTTAGAGATATGGAGTCGTGGTTAATTATGAGATGTTTTTGGTAATGATAGGGACAGGTGATGAGCATAGGCTAGAGTTGAGCTGCATTTTCAAGGATGCAATTATGGTAGATTTGTGTATTCACTTAATATCCCTTATGATGAGTTGTCATCGGTACCCATTGTTCGAGAATATCTAGATATATCTGAGGAGGTGATGAGATTACCAACACATATGGAGATTGAGTTTAATATCGACTCAGTGAAGAATGTTAGGCCAATAGTTATGCCATTAAGGCGTATGTCACCCAAATAGCCATGTTGACAAGAGGTGCAGACGAATAACCAATTGAGGAAAGTGTTCATTCATTGGACCATATCCTAGTGGGAAGCACGTATAGTATTTGCGGCTAAGGTGGATGTGTGACGACCCAGAATTTTGAGCAATATCAACTTAATAATCTTTGTTAATAATTAAATTGATTTGATCATTTTACATTATAAATTGATTAGTTAAAATTATTTCAAAGGCTAATAATAATGATTTGATAAATATCTATCAATAATTTTTCTTAACAATATAAATATGCAAGTATAATTCTTTTGAAAATTTATAATATTTTAATTTGGAATATTTATTTTGGCAATTTAATATTGGTAAGATTTATTTTCCAGAAGCTAATCAAAAAATAAATTTTCTATTTATAATATATATGTATTGATATATCTTGTAAATAGGAAGTTTTAAAAGCTAATATATATTCAAATTGTAATATATATGAATATATATATTATGATTTGGTTTGTGTTACAAATTTAATACAGTAACTATCAAATATAATGTTTAAATGTTTTCTATTTGAAGTGTGTATATATATTAGTATATATATATATATATTTGAAATAGGAATTTTATTAATTTGAATTTAATCAGTATTTCCAAACTTTATTATAGATATATATAGTTTTGTAATTTGAAAGGTTAATTTGATTTAATGCTTTTGAAATGATAATTGAGATTTAAATTTTAATAACTAAGTTAATTTCTTATTTTATAAACATGTATTTTAGTTTTTGTTTTAAATAATATTTAAATTTAAAAAATTCATTTGTTTTTATTTTTCTTCATCTTAATTTTATCATAGGATAAAATTATTTTAAGAATTTTTATATAAAGAGATAAACTAAGTTTTTCAATTTATAAACAAGTGATAAAATTAAATTGATTTAAAATATAAGTTATTTATAAATGCCTATATGAGTTTACTTTTAAGATATTTATTAAAGTCTAAAGTTTATTTTTATATGATAAAAACATTTTATAATATTACATAAATACATTGTATATAGCTTAAATAAATTATTAACAATAAAATAACACTCAAAACCATTAATAAAACATTAGAAATAACTTTTGTAAATATTAATTAAATATTAAGAACATTTGTAAAACATTAATAAACCATAAATAACACTTGTAAAACATTTAGTATACATGTTAAGACACTTGTGAATCATGTGCATAGGTGTAAGACAATGGGAACATAGAATAGACAAATGGCAATGTTCTCTTAATAACTAAATTTAAAATTTAATTGAAAAATACAAAATAAGTTTTACTTTCAGCTAAACATTATCTCATTTCAACAAATTATATGCAAAATAATGATCAAGATGAAAGAAGTAATACCTGAAAATGAATGGACCTGGAATTGTAATTGAAGACAAAAAGAGAATAAACTGGAGATTCAAAATCAATGCAAGCTGGAAATCAACATGCAGCTGATATTAAGCAAGCAACAAATTCAAGAACATGCAAAGTGAATTTCAGAACCTGGAAAAGAAAAATGCAGTCATACTTCTGCTCTGTCTTCTGTTTAATCAGGTGAGTAAATAAATCTTTTAAAAACAGTTTTAAACATTTGTTGCAACTAGATTTTATGATTGAATAACATAGTGGTATATGAATTTACTTGAGGTATACAGAATGCATGTTTGATTTGTATGTAGGAATTGCTTATACGGTTATAAAAAAAATCACTGTGTTTATAAAAAAACAGTTCAATCTCATGGTAAATTCATTAACTTGATTTTGATTTCGAATTGGACCATGATTTGTAAAGAGAAGATGATTGTAACCAAGGTATCTTTCAACTAAAAATAGTTAAAGGTTGTTAAATTAAGTAATTAGCTTGAATTTTAAAAATTTACATTAATAGTATAAATTGGGTTAAAAAATTTGATTGCAAACTAGTGTTTTGATTCTAGAATCATATTGCAAATAAGAAAACATGATTTTTGAAACTTGAATCACGAATTTTAGTGTAGTAATTTGCGAGAATTTGGGTTTTGTTTGATTTGTGCACTTTGGTCAATTTGGGACGAACGGCGTCGAATCAATGGACGAGGCTGTGCTCGAAGGTGGAGGAGACAGTAGTGGTCATCAGAAAAATACTGGTGTATTTTATTGATGTGTAGGGTGATCGTAGTTTGAGGTAGTAGGGTTTTGAGTGCTGTTTATGTCGTGAGTGTTCCAATGGGATTCGCGACATCGTAATGCAACCGGAGTTGACCGCTTGTGGGTTGGAGGCACTGGGAAGTGAGGCGGTGCTAGGGTTGAGGTGGCGAGGTGTCTCGTGAGGGGGATGGTCGTTGGTGAGTGTTTTTCGGTAGCTTAGGCTGTAGAAATTTGGGGTGAGGGGTCGAATTTCGATCCTCGATCGAAATTAGGTTTCTGGGTGGTGCAATTGGTGGTAGGGGTTGAGGGTAACTTGTGGGTGGTCAACGTGGAGTACGCCAACATCCATCGGCGCTATGCACGTTAACGTGCATAGAGTCATGTTTCGGTTTTGGGTTCTGAGGAGAAGAGGGGAGGGAACTCGAAGATGATCTCGGGTTCGTGTGGGTTGAGCTCGAAGCAGGTATAGGGTTTGGGTTGCTCGTTCTTATCGTGTGGTTTTCTGAGTTTTTTCTCGAGGTTGTCGAGCATGTTTTTAGTTGGGTGCTGGGAGTTTGAAGCTTTAAAATTTATCAGTAAAGTTTTAAAAGTTTTAAAACAATGATAACGTGATTGTGTAGATAATCAAAGTTTTAAAAACAAATGTTAAAACAAGTTCATATATAAATAAATCTGGAAGTTTCAAAAGTTTAAAATGTTAACAGTAATGTATTTAAAGCTTTTAAAAACAAAAGAAAACTTGATTTGTCAATGATTAAAGTTTTAAAACATGAGTTAAATAAGTTTTGCTTATAAAACTAAATTTGTTTTAAAGTTAAGTTTTAAACAATTTCTTATTTTGAAATATAAAATTTTAAAAATAAAATAAGTGAATTTTAAAATAAAGTTTGTATTATATTTTATTTTAATAACTTTGGAAAGTTAAAAAGTTTAATTTAAATGTTTAAATTATTTTAATTATAATTGATTTCCAATATATTTTATTTTAAATAAGGTTTAATTATTTAGAATTTGGTAATCAATTATAATAGAGATTTTCTTAAGAAATTTAGAATTTTGGTTTAATTTAAGATAATAGGTTTTCTTAATTAAGAATCTTTATAATATAAGAAATTAAGGAATCATTTAATTAAATTTAAATGATTAAGTTAAGTAATTAATTAAGTAATTAACTTGTGATTTATTAAAAATAATCACTTGAAGTTAATTAAGTATAATTACTGGGTAAAGTACTTAAATGATTAATTACAGGAGGTAATTAGGTAAGAAATAATTACTTTAAAAAGTAATTTAGTGGATGTGATTAAGAATTAATCACTAGAGTTATAATTTAAGAATTAATTAATACAATTAATTAAAGGTTTTAATTATTTAATGAATGGTCAATTAATAAAGGATTAAGAGAATTTAATTAAGTGATTAATTACTTGTTAAAGTAATTAATTAAAAAGAAATTTAATTAATGAAGTATTCATTAATTAATGGAAATAATTAATTAATTGTTAATTAATTTATAATTAAGTTTTAATTACTTAATGTAATTAAAAAGTATTAATCAAATGTGTTTAATTAAAAGTAATTAATTAAGAATAATTAATTATAAATGATTAATCAAGTATGATTAATTAAAGATAATTAATTAAGAGTAATTAATCAAGTATAATTAATTAAGGATGATTAATCAGGTGTGATTAATTAAATAATTATTAAGGTAATTAAATAATAATAAATCAAGTGTGATTTATGTAGAAAGTAATTGAGTGATAATTACTTGGATAATTAAGAAGTTATTAATCAAGATGATTAATTAAATTTGTGGTTAAGGAATAATTACTTATAGTAATTAAGTAATAATTAAACAAAGATGATTAATTAAAAAGAATAATTAAGTGATGTTTATTAATTAATTTGTAATTAATTAATGAATAGTAAAATGGATTGATGATAATCCAAGTGTTTAAGTAAGAATTAATTTAATTAAGAATCAATTAAATTATTTAAGTTGGATCAACCTTATGTATGAGTAATTATTGATTGGTTGATAAGTATCATTGGATGAGTTAATGATATTGCTTGATAGTATACGACATTGGTTGATTTGTGATGATGTGAATGTGATATATCTGAGATGTGATATATATGCTGCTTTGTGATATGTATGGATGAATGTGAAAATAGTAGATTATCTATCTGTGTTCTGAATCATCCATTTATGTTCAAGTGGTATTTCTGAATATCTACTGTTTAAATTCCTTAAGTACAACTTGGACGTTAAATGGCGTTTGGATTCGGTGAGACCGGGATTGGGCTTCCATATTTGGATATCCAAAAACCACACCGATCCAAAATAAACGTTAGATCGTAAACCCAAGTGGAGCAAGTGAAGACTCGAGGTGTAAGAACTATACGTCAGTATAACTCTGTGGGTGATTCCGTAATGAGTTTGATGGAATAGTGCTTATAGATTCGAGAGGGTGATTCAGAGTGCAAGGGCTATGGTCGTTGACTCTGAGGGTGATTCCAAAATGATTGCAACGAGATAGTGCATTCGGTTTCGTTCGAACCCGGAATGGACTTGTATGGATTGAATGCTTTCAAAACATCGCCAGGTGGACGATGAGCATTCTAAGATAGATGTGTCCTATAAAGGTAATCGCAGCCTCAAGCCTCATCAACCGGGAATGGCTAAAACAGGGGAGGTGCAGCAAGGCTTCGTGGGTAGCTCCCACTGGAGAGCGAGATACATCCCTGTCTAGATGTCCCTTTTTGTTTCGGATTTGTGGGCAGTTGGTCTGCAGCCAACTGCAGGGTGGTCTTGTTCGGGACTGTTCAGTAAGGAATGACCCCGGCCTTGTGTTGTAGGGGAGTTAGGGTGGCTCCTCGGTACGGTGATCTAGGCCACGTACTGTGACGGGCGGTACCCCAGTAGCCCTGCCATTGATGGAAACCCATTTTCCCTACGAGACCCTACGGTTTTGTTTGTATTACCCACTTTTCTGGCTAGTAGCTGGAATTTAATGAATGTAACAGTTTCGGCTATTTCATATTTATTAGAAAACCCTAGACACTATTATAATATCACTGGATTTGTAGGATCGATTTCACCCTAGAGGGGGGGGGGGTGAATAGGGTGATAGTATAAATTATAGAAATTAATTGCGAAAGCTTAATAATTTCAACACAGATCACAGAACAATAGCAGCACGATAATAGCAGAATAAAAAATGTAGAAATAGAACGACACAGAATTTACCCAGCTTCGGCAAAACCCTGCCTACGTGCTGCCCCCAAGGTTTCTACTAGAAATTAGATAGTCAGACGCTTACACACGTAAACTCGCGACACCCGTTATCGACTAAACCTAACTCTACGCTCAAAACCCTGCCACAACTCAGCCACTGAGTTGCGAATTCTCAAACTACGCCATGTAGTTTGTCCCCTAGTCACACGACTAGTAAATACAACCTTAAAAGAGAATTTAAATTTAAAAACAAACTTAAAAACAATTTTAAAACTAAAACCCTAATTAAAATATAAACTAAAGCCTTTTTATATTTAAAACAAGGCCGGCCCAATTCATTTCTTCTGCCCGTTCCTTTTTCTTTTTGCTTCTGTAAAATGGCGGCCTTGCTTTCGTTCCTCTTTGCGCTCTGAAATTAGGGCTTGAGTTTTTCGATCCAAATTAGGGATTTTCGAAGCACGCCTATGTTGATCGATCAGTGGATATTTGCGTGTTTGATTTTGTCGATCCTTTATCTGATGCTTTCGGCTGCTTCTGGAGTTCGACTTCAATTTTGGTATGTGATTTTTGCTTTTCTGTTATGCTCAATTGAACTCCGATAATCAATTGCCAGTGATGATTCTGGGTTATATATGCGTTTGATCTCCTTTATTTTCGTTCGTATAAACTTATTTGAATTTGTCAAATAATTTGTTCGGCCGTTCGATTTCACTTTGATGCGGATGATTTCACTGACTTTTTCAATTTCGTATAAACTTGTGTTACTTGGTTGACACGGTGTTGATTCAATTTCATGATGACCACGGCTTTAATTTGTGACATTTGACTTTGTCACATTCGTATATTTTTATGACTTGATTCCCACGGTTTTGATTTTGATTACGGCTTGACTTGTTCGACTCCTTGATCGTTGTACTGATTTTCTTGGCTACAATATTTCAATTTTGAGATGACCTGCACTTTTTTGATTGACTGGTTTAGGCCTAGTCGACATTGTCGAACTCTGCTCTCCTCTGCTGTTGGCCACTGACCTCTGGTCTGTTTTTGTATTCGTCCCCGAGTATTTTTGATCTGCGGCTTTGTTCCATATACGTATGTTCATACATTGGTATTTAGTTTGCATTCATGTCTGATCATTGAAGAGTTGCATTGTTCCATACTTTAGTTCGAGCCTTGTGTTCTTCATACCATGTGTACAGACTTCATTTGATCAGTTGGCATCGTTTATTGGTCCTGGTTTGAGTTGAGTTGATCATGTAGTCTTGAATGTGGTATATGCTTTGTCTGGTTCATCTTGTAGTCTAGCTCTGGCCATTGTGTATCCATTGTTGCTTAATGAGTTATTTGAATTGCTGTTGTTACATTTGTGGTCATTGCTGTAGTCTTCAAGCATTGATGCATTTGGAGTTGGTCTTGTTGCAGTTTGGCTTTGTCTCCATGTATTTCATGTAGTATGGGTTCTCTACCAACTTGTAGTGTTCATGTTTGATCACTGGGCTTTGCATTGTGTAGTTGTCATATCTTGTGCTCGAGCTCTTTGCACACTGATGCATTCTGGAGTTGTATTTGCACCACATTCTGTTGCAAGTGCTTGTATCATCACTATAGCATATTTTGACAGTGCCATTGTGGTCTGGTTCCTTGTTCTTTGATTTGTAGTACTTGAGTATAGTTCATTGTAGTTTGAATTGAATCTGGTATCATTTGTTTCAGTCCGGATTCATGTGCTTCATGTTGTGTATCCACTTTGTCTCTTATCTGTTCATGTCTTATTATTTATTGTGAAGCCAAATCATTTGAACTTCATGTGCATTGATATTGGCTGTGACGAACTTGTACATCTCCAGTCATGCTTGAAGTCGTAGCCTGTACAACTGCCCTGTGTTGAATCCAGCTAATAGCTCGGGTTTGACCTTGTGCGCGTGTTGTGATTTTATTTATATTGCATTTGAGTTGAACCCGGCTTTTCATTTGGGTTTGACCTGTGCTCACCTGTCCCTGTAAATCAATCAAGTGTATATTTCGATGTGCACGGCCTTGTGGCATATACAGTGATACACTGTGTATGTCACAAGCTATTCGTGTATGATGAATTCAAATTTAAATGATGACGAACAACCCAAATAACTGAGGCAAATAATATTTTCAAAAAAAACCATATTTTATTTTATATTGCAAAATTATTTCGTTTTCAATTTTACTGCGTTAGTGTATATTTCTGCAGATTGCTCAGATGCTGGATTCTAACTGGAATGAAGTTGAAGATAAAATACGAATTGAGTGAATGAGTGATGTGTAGTGAGGTTAAATGTAAATATGAAATTGTGATGTATTTGTAATCAAAATTGTATATGTATAGTGAGAGCTTGAATTTGTACTATTCAAAAATATAATAAATATTTTTTTGAATAAAATTTCTGTTTGAATTCAAATTCTGTGTTATTTAATTTTATTCAGCAAATATTTATTTAATCTATGAAAAATAAAATAGTACATTAACAAATACATTTAAACGAATGTATATATGTTTATTATCATCAAACAAAAATCATATAATCGCATATTCAATAATCTCTCCCTTTTGATGATAACAAACATATATTTAAGATTTTGAATATGTTAAATGTATTTGATCATTAATATGCTCTAATTGCTCCCCCTATTTAAATGCTTCCTCTCTACACAAAGCTCCCCCTACATATATGCATACAAATAAAAATATGCAAATAGAAAATTATTTTACCTTTGCTTGATTTTATTTGACAAAATCTTAACTTTTCTCTCCCCCTTTTGTTATCAGCAAAAGAATAATAGTGTTAGAGAAAATAGAGATAAAGTGATTGATATTAATTCAACATTAAAACTCAATTGAATATAAATATTAAATTTCAATAAAAAATCAAACAAAAATCATAAATATTCTGTTAGGCTCATATTCCACTTTTAGAATGATGGGAATTATGTCATCATATAAAACCATACAGTTGTGTCTATTTGTGGTATATTTATATCAGGAATTTGAATATCTACTAACCATGCATTACCGTTAGGATTTTAAATGAGATTAGTAGTATTCCAATTTTAAAAAAATGAACTCAAGTGTCTTCTAACCACGCATAACCGTGAGGACTTTTGAATGGGATTAGAATCAACTTGTTTATTTTAAAAATCAACTTTTGATATGCGTTCCATACATGCATAACCGTGAGGACTTTAAAATGAGCATGGAAGTACAAATTCCAAGTAATTCACCCATGCATAACCGTGAGGACTTTTAAATGAGAGTGAATACATTGGTATTTATTATTTTTATTATTATTATTTTTTTAATTTTTTTTTAAAATGTAAAAATGAAAAACGAACGATTCCTGTTTAAAGTACCACATATCGACAAACTATATAGAATTTTGATGAGTGATGATCGTTAGAAAAATGATAGAGATAGAGATGGTCATGGAATTTTTACCAACAAAAATATTTATAACTCTTGTTTAAATTTCTAAAAAAATTTACTAATTATACCGTCTCGAGTCATAATATATAATAAATATCAACACTCATCATTTTTCAATCATTATTTTTCTTGTCGATAATCATTAGGGAGTCAGATTAGTCAAAATAGTCATTTAAAATCAAATTCAAAAATAATTATGAAATCAATTTTTCCAAATGACTAATCTGAAAATATGGTCAAAAATGATTTTCTCGAGGGTGTTTTATAAGAAAATTTTCTGCTATTTGAAAATTATTTGAAATGAAAAATATGCAGATATTTTCTTTGAAAAACGATACAGTTACTAAATGTCTCAACAAAAATCACGTTTCATTAGTAATTTTTCTATCAACTAGATTACCAGTGTAATCTGCATCTGAATTTCTCTTTCACTCAAAATTATCATCAGTTGAATTCGATAGACCAAAACATGAAGAGTGCACCAAAAATTTCAAACTCAATTTTAACAGCAATTCAAATGACATTCTTTTGAATTTAAATTGAAGCCGTGTAAATAATCAGAAAACCGTGAATATTGAGTTAGCCGTATTATAACCAATTGTATTAACATCCAACAAAAAAAACACTATTATTAATCCAAATGATATATATGAAGTAATTCAAAGAATCTAGAGAATTTTATAGTGTTTTTGGCATAAGAATCTAATTGGCCAACTATGTTGAATAAGTCAGAGTCAAAATCATCATCTTTTCATCATCTCAATATTGGCTGATTTTAATTCAGAATATGGTGCAGATTACCAATTTAATGTATCATTCAAATAAATATACCATTACCTGTTTTACCTTTACGATATTTTTTCGTTGTTGTCTATTTTGATTCTGTCACCTTTGAACTAGGCTAAGGAACTTTGCTTTGTCGCCCGTTGTGTTTCTGGAACAGCCAAAATCCAGAGAACACTGTAGTTGTTTCTTAGCCTGCCACCACACCTACACGAGAAAAGATTTATGTGACCTATTTGTTTTTATAGGTCCATGGTTGTTAGTGGCAGAATATTTAGAAAAATAATTTTGCGGAGACCCAAAACTATTTATTATTGTTCCCTTCGGCACCCAAATTTGTTTAACTTTGAGAGTTTTTATATTTGTGCCTTTTGGAACCCAAATCGGTATAGTTTTCACATGTTTGGGTCTATACCAACAATTATTGTGATTGTGTCCATATTTTCTACAAATTGTGCACATTGAATTTTCTTGATTAATGTTGTTTTCAACAATTTTAGATTATTATATCCAAGTCCTTTTCTAACCGTGTTAACGGTTTGCTTTTCTAATAGTATATTCAACGATTTTTCACTTTTTGAAAATTTATCTAAAGTCGTTGACAATTGTTGGACTTGTGTTTTGAGAGATTCATTTTCATTTAACAATTGTGTGCACTTTTTAATAGAATTCTCTCTCCTAGTATTTTTTCTCTCTTTTAAAATCAGAATTTCATTTTCAAATGATTTTATATTGATTTCTGATTTTTTAATTTCATCTTCGAATGTTGGACACTTATCACACTTAGGGATCCTTTTTTGATAGTTTTCAACTAATTGGTCAAGTTGTTCATTTAATTCTATCAAAATGTCTTTTTGTGATTCAAGTTTGGCATATTTTTCCCTAAGTCGTTCAAAACAGCCATTTACTTCGTGGAAATAAATAAGTAATTCAGAGTGAGTAAGTTTTGATACCTCGCTTGGCTCGTCATCGTCGCTATCAGTTATATTTCCTTGAAGGCACATATCTGCTTTCTCACTCTCACTGCTAGTACTTTGATTATCTTCATCACTTGTATTCCACGTGGCTGCAAAACTTTTCCTTTTTGATTTCTTTTTAAAGTCGCGATTTTGAGGACAATTGGGCTTGATGTGTCCAGGTTGATTGCACTTGTGACAGATGATCTTCTGTTCTTCAGAGTAGTCTAGTGCTTTGGCTATTCTGCTTTTCGCTTTCTGAATTCGAGCTGAATTTCCATATTTGTAATTCCATCTTTTGAATTTCTTTATTAATAGCTCCAATTCTACTGCTGCATCATCATCATCATCACCATCACTTTCTGTTGTTCCTTTAAGAGCTATTGATTTCTTTCGAATGTCACTTCCTTCATGCTCTTCCTTGAATTTCATTTCTAGCTCATAAGTGGTGAGATTTCCGATGAGTTCTTCAACTTTCATTTGTTTTAAATCTTTCGATTCTTGAATGGCAGTCACCTTTGCTTCAAATTTTCGTGGAAGGACCCTGAGGATTTTTCGGACTATCTCCAACTCTGTGTATGATTTTCCAAGAGCTTTTGATTTGTAAACGATATTGGAAAGTCGTCCATGCATCTCTCTGACATTTTCTTCCTTCGCCATTGTGAAGTTCTCGTATTCGCTGCTTAGCATGGCAAAGTGAGATTTTTTGACTTGAGATGTTCCTTCGTAAGTCACTTCTAGTGTGTGCCATATTTCCTGTGCAGTTAGACAATGTGAGACACGATTAAATTCAAATTGATCCAATGAACAGATAATAGAATTCATTGCTTTAGCATTAGTATTTTGTAATTTATTTTCTAGTTCTGTCCATTGTTCCTTTGGTTTCTCTATTTCCTGATTATCTATAGTTATAGTTGGTATTCTATAACCTGTCTCAACAATATTCCACGCGTCAATGGTTTTCAGAAAAATTTCCATCCTATTTTTCCAGTAAGCATATACACCATTGAACATTGGTGGTCTAACTATGGATTGACCCTCAGCAAAAGCAGCATTAAAAGAAGCCATTTTAAAAATTCAACCTTTTTAAAATAAAAATTGGTTTTTGTAAAATCAAATTTTTAAAACAAAAATGACTTTTGTTCCTAGCTTTGATACCACTTGTAGGATCGATTTCACCCTAGAGGGGGGTGAATAGGGTGATAGTATAAATTATAGAAATTAATTGCGGAAGCTTAATAATTTCAACATAGATCACAGAACAACAGCAGCACAGATAATAGCAGAATAATAAATGCAGAAATAGAACGACACAGAATTTACCCAGCTTCGACAAAACCCTGCCTACGTGCTGCCCCCAAGGTTTCTACTAGAAATTAGATAGTCAGACGCTTACACACGTAAACTCGCGACACCCGCTATCGACCAAACCTAACTCTACACTCAAAACCCTGCCACAACTCAGCCACTGAGTTGCGAATTCTCAAACTACGCCGGGTAGTTTGTCCCCTAGTCACACGACTAGTAAATACAACCTTAAAAGAGAATTTAAATTTAAAAACAAACTTAAAAACAATTTTAAAACTAAAACCCTAATTAAAATATAAACTAAAGCCTTTTTATATTTAAAACAAGGCCGACCCAATTCATTTCTTCTGCCCGTTCCTTTTTCTTTTTGCTTCTGTAAAATGGCGGCCTTGCTTTCGTTCCTCTTTGCGCTCTGAAATTAGGGCTTGAGTTTTTCGATCCAAATTACGGCTTTTCGAAGCACGCCTATGTTGATCGATCAGTGGATATTTGCGTGTTTGATTTTTTCGATCCTTTATCTGATGCTTTCAGCTGCTTCTGGAGTTCGACTTCAATTTTGGTATGTGATTTTTGCTTTTCTGTTATGCTCAATTGAACTCCGATAATCAATTGCCAGTGATGATTCTGGGTTATATATGCATTCGATCTCCTTTATTTTCGTTCGTATAAACCTATTTGCATTTTTCAAACAATTTGTTCGGCCGTTCAATTTCACTTTGAAGCCGATGATTTCACTGACTTTTTCAATTTCGTATAAACTTGTGTTACTTGGTTGACACGGTGTTGATTCAATTTCGTGATGACCACGGCTTTAATTTGTGACATTTGACTTTGTCACATTCGTATATTTTTATGACTTGATTCCCACGGTTTTGATTTTCATTACGGCTTGACTTGTTCGACTCCTTGATCGTTGTACTGATTTTCTTGGCTACAATATTTTAATTTTGAGATGACCTGCAGTTTTTCGATTGACTGGTTTTGGCCTGGTCGACATTGTCGAACTCAGCTCTCCTCTGCTGTTGGCCACTGACCTCTGGTCTGTTTTTGTATTCGTCCCCGAGTATTTTTGATCTGCAGCATTGTTCCATATACGTATGTTCATACGTTGGTATTTAGTTTGCATTCATGTCTGATCATTGAAGAGTTGCATTGTTCCATACTTTAGTTCGAGCCTTGTGTTCTTCATACCATGTGTACAGACTTCATATGATCAGTTGGCACTGTTTATTGGTCCTGGTTTGAGTTGAGTTGATCATGTAGTCTTGAATGTGGTATATACTTTGTCTGGTTCATCTTGTAATCTGGCTCTGGCCATTGTGTATCCATTGTTGCTTAATGAGTTATTTGAATTGTTGTTGTTACATTTGTGGTCATTGCTGTAGTCTTCAAGCATGATGCATTTGGAGTTGGTCTTGTTGCAATTTGGCTTTGTCTCCATGTATTTCATGTAGTATGGGTTCTCTACCGACTTGTATTGTTCATATTTGATCACTGGGCTTTGCATTGTGTAGTTGTCATATCTTGTGCTCGAGCTCTTTGCACACTGATGCATTCTGGAGTTGTATTTGCACTACATTCTGTTGCAAGTGCTTGTATTATCACTATAGCATATTTTGATAGTGCCATTGTAGCCTGTACAACTGCCCTGTGTTGAATCCAGCTAATAGCTCGGGTTTGACCTTGTGCGCGTGTTGTGATTTTATTTATATTGCATTTGAGTTGAACCCGGCTTTTCATTTGGGTTTGACCTGTGCTCACCTGTCCCTGTAAATCAATCAAGTGTGTATTACGATGTGCACGACCTTGTAGCATATAAAGTGATACACTGTGTATGTCACAAGCTGTTCGTGTATGATGAATTCAAATTTAAATGATGACGAACAACCCAAAAAACTGAGGCAAATAATATTTTCAAAAAAACCATATTTTATTTTATATTGCAAAAATATTTCGTTTTCAATTTTACTGCATTAGTGTATATTTTTGCAGCTTGCTCAGATGCTGGATTCTAACTGGAATGAAGTTGAAGATAAAATACGGATTGAGTGAATGAGTGATGTGTAGTGAGGTTAAATGAAAATATGAAATTGTGATGTATTTGTAATCAAAATTGTATATGTATAGTGAGAGCTTGAATTTGTACTATTTAAAAATGTAATAAATATTTGTTTGAATAAAATTTCTGTTCGAATTCAAATTCTGTGTTATTTAATTTTATTCAGCAAATATTTATTTAATCTATGAAAAATAAAATAGTACATTAACAAATCCATTTAAACGAATGTATATATGTTTATTATCATCAAACAAAAATAATATAATCGCATATTCAACAGGATTCCCTATCAAATGTTTTGGTTAGCGTAAGGTAAAAACTTTTCCATGTTTATGTGTGGGAAGTCTTACGTGATACCCTTTATTTCAGAGGATTTTCTAAAGTTAAGCAATCTTAAACCGTTTACTCACACCAGACCCCTGTCTGACCCGAGTGTTTATTTTCTGTTTCATTAAACTCTTGGGTACTCATATTATGTATGAGTAGTCAAGTGATTCAGGTTATCGTTGACGAATTAAGGAGGAGCTTTGGAGCGGGAGGCTTCAGCGTGTAGATATATAGTTAGAGTTCCGCTGTGTTGTTATTCTGTATGATGTCTTGTATTGTATTAGACAGAAATGTTATAACTGTCTAAATTGAGATGTATAGTTGTGTATTCTGATGTATATGATACTATGTATATGTTCTATATTATATTTAAATCGTTCCGCTGTGAGATTCTGATGTGTTTTTGTTCGTTCTTCTCTTTCTTTTCTTCTTCTATCTCTTTCTTTCTTAATTAGTGATGCGATTTTCTGGTGATAGAAAGTCGGGTCGCTACAGTTGGTATCAGAGCATTAGGTTGAGTGAATACCTAGGCTCTGGAGTGGGGTCTATCTTGAGAGAGCGTACTTGTAATTTATATATATATTTATATATCTACCTAATCTGTTGGGTGATCTGTTCGGATTTTCCAACATAGGTTATAGAGATAGATAAGGTAGGAGTGTGTGTAACACGACTACCACTATTGGTTGAGGATCATATGTTGTGGTTGGAGGTGTATCTGTCGAGATTGTAGATCTAATACCGTCTCGAATAAGCTTTGTAGATTGATGAAAGGATTTCATTGATCCTAGAGGAAGCCTTTTTCTAGAATTGGAGTATATTCTTGGAGTGTGAGGTTAATTTGCTCTTGAATGAGCAGGGATTTCCAAGAGTTGAGTTTGTCAGCTAAATAGAAGCAAGTGATGGTATCTTGGTGACTTCAGGAAGGAATAGCTGTATGATGGGATGCAGTATCCATAGATGGTTCTGAAGTTGTTTTTATGGAGCAAGTTTCTGGTAGTATTAAAGGAACTGTAATGCCTACTGCAGGGAAGATTCGGATGTTTAGAGATTTTCTGGATCTCATGTAAGGGTGTCTTATCTTTATTAAAGTAGGAGACTAAGGTCGATGAGTTACCTCATTTCGGACATGGTCTCAATTGTTTTTCTTAAGAAGATAAGTGGTTGGTGTTGGGTTAGAGCTGAGTTTCTTGAGAAGATGTCTACCGTCTGAAGGATCTTTTAGTGGAATTGGGTGATAGTTTTGAGTTTCAAGGAGCTTTTGGTTAAGGAAGATCTTTTGGCTTAATAGTATCATTGAAGTTTGGAAGCAGCAGCGTGACCTATTTCTTCGATGATTCAGTAATCTTTGGGATTCTACTATCTGCAGACTAGGCAGACAGTGAAGACTTATCCTTTTCTTCAGGAGGCTCGGCAGAGTAGGATATCTGTTGGAAGTGATCTATCAGTTTTTCTGGTAGATAAGCCATTCTGGAAGAATTGATCTTGATTAGGGAAGCTGTTCTAGTTGTTGAAGCAGATAATTCTTTGGAATCTGAACTGAGTGGGATCGCAAAAGTGACTTGCGATTAGTTTGGGAATCTTTGAGTATTCTTTGGTTAGAGATTGAGGCATCTCATATGGAGGTAAAAGCCATTAATGTAGTCGGAGATTTTCCAGATATTTAGAGGAAATCAGAAGTTGACCCGAATCGGAGATCGAGTTTTCTTATCGACTTGGATTTCCAAGAGCGATATTGATGATTCAACCATATTGTGGGATGACTCTTAGAGCAAGAAGAGTTTGGTGAGGCAGCTCAAGATTCTTTGGAGAGGGATTGATCATCTTATTCTAAGTTGAGATTCTGTTGAGATGTTTTGATCAAGAGGAATGGTCACTAAGATTTTATGAGTCGGATGAACAGTGTATGGAGAAAGATTGTGCTTGTGTTCTTCGATAGCATTCTTATCTGCTCTAGATCAGAGTTGTGCAGCGGAAGCGAATTGGCAATTATTCTAGAATGGGAGCAACCAGAAGTTGCAGTAAGGAATTTCTACAGGAAATTCAAGTATGAAGGAATTTTCTGGATTTGATAGGTAAGGTTGTCTAGTGCAACTGTTTGGCTATTCCAGATAAGAAGTGTAGGTCTGAAATCCACTGATGCTTGTGGTATAGAGTTGTATTTTGGATTTCAGCAAATTATTTTTGGGAAAGCCATTTTGTTGAGTAGGACTTGGAGATTTGGTTTGAGTTGGTCCTGTTGTTTCATGAAGCAATTAGCAAGGGTTAGGCTGATCAGGAATATTGAAGGTGACTCGAAGCATCAGAAGAGTTATGCAGTTAAGAATTGAGGAGATTTGGAATGTGCAGTTAGAATTTGGATATTGACTTAGTTTTATCCGATCAAAGGAGATATAAGATTTGGTAAAACTGGAGAGTTCGCTTTGGAGGTATTTTGAGTTTTTCTGTGTTCTCTGGAGATTAGACTTTGATCTACAGGATTGAATTGCCAGTTCGGATAACTGGAA
Organism: Allium cepa; assembly: GCA_030765085.1. Taxonomy (NCBI): domain Eukaryota; kingdom Viridiplantae; phylum Streptophyta; class Magnoliopsida; order Asparagales; family Amaryllidaceae; genus Allium; species Allium cepa. The sequence continues at coordinate 821,137,182 of CM060935.1, read as the reverse complement.
TTCATTGTATTTCACATATTTCTGAGGAATATGTGTATGATTCTTCGAGTGATAGAATCAACAGTTTAGAAGAATCTGGTGGTTGAACTGGTTTTGAGTTTAGTTTGATATCTTGTTCAGATTTGAAGGTTCATATGAGGAAGTTCTTGGTTATAGTAGTATAGTCAATTAAGATTCTGTAGAAGCAAGTATTCCAGTATAGGTACCTGGAAAACTCTTGATAATATTAGGAAGTTCTATTCATAATTTTCTGGATAGATAAAATTATTTGTTTGAATTGGTTGTTTTGGTTACTATAATTGATAGTGTCTGACTGATTGTGTGATTGCTGTTTGAAATTTAAATTCTTTAGCTGGGTTATTAAATTATCTTTGCTTTTAAAATTTCGGGGACGAAATTCTTTTAAGAGGGAAGGAATGTGACGACCTGGAATTTTGAGCAATATCAACTTAATAATCTTTGTTAATAATTAAATTGATTTGATCATTTTACATTATAAATTGATTAGTTAAAATTATTTCAAAGGCTGATAATAATGATTTGATAAATATCTATCAACAATTTTTCTTAACAATATAAATATGCAAGTATAATTCTTTTGAAATTTTTTAATATTTTAATTTGGAATATTTATTTTGGCGATTTAATATTGGTAATATTTATTTTCCAGAAGCTAATCAAAAAAAATATTTTTTATTTATAATATATATGTATTGATATATCTTGTAAATAGGAAGTTTTAAAAGCTAATATATATTCAAATTGTAATATATATGAATATATATATTATGATTTGGTTTGTGTTTCAAATTTTAATACAGTAACTATCAAATATAATGTTGAAATATTTTCTATTTGAAATGTGTATATATATTAGTGTATATATATATATTTGAAATAGGAATTTTATTACTTTGAATTTAATCAGTATTTCCAAACTTTATTATAGATATATATAGTTTTGTAATTTGAAAGGCTAATTTGATTTAATGATTTTGAAATGATAATTGAGAATTAAATTTTAATAACTAAGTTAATTTCTTATTTTATAAACATATATTTTAGTTTTAGTTTTAAATAAGATTTAAATTTAAACAAAATTCATTTGTTTTTATTTTTCTTCATCTTAATTTTATCATAAGATAAAATTGTTTTAAGAATTTTTATATAAAGAGATAAACTAAGTTTTTCAATTTATAAACAAGTGATAAAATTAAATTGATTTAAGATATAAGTTATTTATAAATGCCTATATGAGTTTACTTTTAAGATATTTATTAAAGTCTAAAGTTTATTTTTATATGATAAAAACATTTTATAATATTACATAAATACATTGTATATAGCTTAAATAAATTATTAACAATAAAATAACATTCAAAAACATTAATAAAACATTAGAACTAACTTTTTTAAATATTAATTAAATATTAAGAACATTTGTAAAACATTAATAAACCATAAATAACACTTGTAAAACATTTTGTATACATGTTAAGACACTTGTGAATCATGTGCATAGGTGTAAGACAATGGGAACATAGAATAGACAAATGGCAATGTTCTCTTAATAACTAAATTTAAAATTTAATTGAAAAATACAAAATAAGTTTTACTTTCAGCTAAACATTATCTCATTTCAACAAATTATATGCAAAATAAAGATCAAGATGAAAGAAGTAATACCTGAAAATGAATGGACCTGGAATTGTAATTGAAGACAAAAAGAGAATAAACTGGAGATTCAAAATCAATGCAAGCTGGAAATCAACATGCAACTGATATTGAGCAAGCAATGAATTCAAGAACATGCAAAGTGAATTTCAGAACCTGGAAAAGAAAAATGCAGTCATACTTCTGCTCTGTCTTCTGTTTAATCAGGTGAGTAAATAAATCTTTTAAAAACAGTTTTAAACATTTGTTGCAGCTTGATTTTATGATTGAATAACATAGCGGTATCTGAACTTACTTGAGGTATACTGAATGCATGTTTGATTTGTATATAGGAATTGCTTATACAGTTATAAAAAAAATCACTGTGTTTATATATAAAAAAACAGTTCAATCTCATGGTAAATTCATTAACTTGATTTTGATTTCGAATTGGACCATGAGTTGTAAAGAGAAGTTGATTGTAACCAAGGTATCTTTCATCTAAAAATAGTTACAGGTTGTTAAATTAAGTAATTAGCTTGAATTTTAAAAATTTACAGTAAATGTATAAATTGGGTTAAAAAAAATTGATTGCAAACTAGTGTTTTGATTCTAGAATCATATTGCAAATAAGAAAACATGATTTTTGAAACTTGAATCACGAATTTTAGTGTAGTAATTTGCGAGAATTTGGGTTTCGTTTGATTTGTGCACTTTGGTCAATTGGGAATGAACGGCGTCGAATCAATGGACGAGGATGTGCTCGAAGGTGGAAGAGACAATGGTGGTCATCAGAAAAATACTGGTGTATTTTATTGATGTGTGGAGTGATCGTAGTTTGAGGTAGTATGGTTTTGAGTGCTGTTTATGTCGTGAGTGTTCCAATGGGATTCGCGACGTCGTAATGCAACCGGAGTTGACCGCTTGTGGGTTGGAGGCACTGGGAAGTGAGGCGGAGCTAGGGTTGAGGCGGCGAGGTGTCTCGTGAGGGGGATGGTTGTCGGTGAGTGTTTTTCGGTAGCTTAGGCTGTAGCAATTTGGGGTGAGGGGTGGAATTTCGATCCTCGATCGAAATTAGGTTTCTGGGTGGTGCAATTGGTGGTAGGGGTTGAGGGAAACTTGTGGGTGGTCAGCGTGGAGATCGCCAACGTCCATCGGCGATGTGCACGTTAACGTGCATAGAGTCATGTTTCGATTTTGGGTTCTGGGGAGAAGAGGGGAGGGAACTCGAAGATGATCTCGGGTTTGTGTGGGTTGAGCTCGAAGCAGGTATAGGATTTGGGTTGCTCGGTCTTGTCGCGTGTTTTCTGAGTGTTTGCTCGAGGTTGTCGAGCATGTTTTTAGTTGGATGCTGGGAGTTTGAAGCTTTAAAATTTATCAGTAAAGTTTTAAAACAATGATAACGTGATTGTGTAGATAATCAAAGTTTTAAGAACAAATGTTAAAACAAGTTCATATATAAATAAATCTGGAAGTTTTAAAATTTTAAAATGTTAACAATAATGTTTTTAAAGCTTTTAAAAACAAAAGAAAACTTGATTTTGTCAGTGATTAAAGTTTTAAAACAGGAGTTAAACAAATTTTTCTTATAAAACTAAATTTGTTTTAAAGTCAAGTTTTAAACAATTTCTTATTTTGAAATATAAAATTTTAAAAATAAAATAAGTGAATTTTAAAATAAAGTTTGTATTATATTTAATTTTAATAACTTTGGAAAGTTAAAAAGTTTAATTTGAATGTTTAAATTATTTTAATTATAATTGATTTCCAATATATTTTATTTTAAATAAGGTTTAATTATTTAGAATTTGGTAATCAATTATAATAGAGATTTTCTTAAGAAATTTAGAATTTTGGTTTAATTTAAGATAATAGGTTTTCTTAATAGAGAATCTTTATAATATAAGAAATTAAGGAATCATTTAGTTAAATTTAAATGATTAAGTTAAGTAATTAATTAAGTAATTAAATTGTGATTTATTAAAAATAATCACTTGAAGTTAATTAAGTATAATTACTGGGTAAAGTACTTAAATGATTAATTACAGGAGGTAATTAGGTAAGAAATAATTACTTTAAAAAGTAATTTAGTGGATGTGATTAAGAATTAATCATTAGAGTTATAATTTAAGAATTAGTTAATACAATTAATTAAAGGTTTTAATTATTTAATAAATGGTTAATTAATAAAGGATTAAGAGAATTTAATTAAGTGATTAATTACTTGTTAAAGTAATTAATTAAAAAGAAATTTAATTAATGAAGTATTCATTAATTAATGGAAATAATTAATTAATTGTTAATTAATTTATAATTAAGTTTTAATTACTTAATGTAATTAAAAAGTATTAATCAAATGTGTTTAATTAAAAGTAATTAATTAAGAATAATTAATTATAAATGATTAATCAAGTATGATTAATTAAAGATAATTAATTAAGAGTAATTAATCAAGTATAATTAATTAAGGATGATTAATCAGGTGTTAAATAATTATTAAGGTAATTAAATAATAATAAATCAAGTGTGATTTATTTAGAAAGTAATTGAGTGATAATTACTTGGATAATTAAGAAGTTATTAATCAAGATGATTAATTAAATTTGTGGTTAAGGAATAATTACTTATAGTAATTAAGTAATAATTAATCAAAGATGATTAATTAAAAAGAATAATTAAGTGATGTTTATTAATTAATTTGTAATTAATTAATGAATAGTAAAATGGATTGATGATAATCCAAGTGTTTAAGAAAGAATTAATTTAATTAAGAATTAATTAAATTATTTAAGTTGGATCAACCTTATGTATGAGTAATTATTGATTGGTTGATAAGTATCATTGGATGAGTTAATGATATTGGTTGATATTATACGACATTGGTTGATTTGTGATGATGTGAATGTGATATATCTGAGATGTGATATATATATATTCTGCTTTGTGATACGTATGGATGAATGTGATAATAGTAGATTATCTATCTGTGTTGCGAATCATCCATTTATGTTCAAGTTGTATTTCTGAATATCTACTGTTTAAATCCCTTAAGTACAACTTGGACATTAAAATGGCGTTTGGATTCGGTGAGACCGGGATCGGGTTTCCATATTTGGATATCTGAAAACCACACCGATCCAAAATAAACGTTAGATCGTAAACCCAAGTGGAGCAAGTGAAGACTCGAGGTGTAAGAACTATACGTCAGTATAACTCTATGGGTGATTCCGTAATGAGTTTGACGGAATAGTGCTTATAGATTCGAGAGGGTGATTCAGAGTGCAAGGGCTATGGTCGTTGACTCTGAGGGTGATTCCAAAATGAGTGCAACGAGATAGCGCCTTCGGTTTCGTTCGAACCCGGAACGGACTTGTATGGATTGAATGCTTTCAAAACATCGTCAGGTGGACGATGAACATTCTAAGATAGATGTGTCCTATAAAGGTAATCGCAGCCTCAAGCCTCATCAACCGGGAATAGCTAACACAGGGGAGGGCAGCAAGGCTTCGTGGGTAGCTCCCACTGGAGAGTGAGATACATCCCTGTCTAGATGTCCCTTTTTATTTCGGCTTTGTGGGCAGTTGGTCTGCAGCCAACTACGGGGTGGTCTTGTTCGGGACTGTTCAGTAAGGAATGGTCCCGGCCTTGTGTTGCAGGGGAGTTAGGGTGGCTCCTCGGTACGGTGATCTAGGCCACGTACTGTGATGGACGGTACCCCAGTAGCCCTACCATTGATGAAAACCTATTTTCCCTACGAGACCCTACGATTTTGTTTGTATTACCCACTTTTGTGGCTAGTAGCTGGAATTTAATGAACGTAACAATTTCGATTTTTCAAATTTATTTGAAAACCCTAGACACTATTATAATATCACTGGATTCTCTATCAAATGTTTTGGTTAGCGTAAGGTAAAAAATTTTCCATGTTTATGTGTGGGCAGTCTTACGTGATGCCCTTTCTTTCAAAGGATTTTCTAAAGTTAAGCAATCTTAAACCATTTACTCACACCAGACCCCTGTCTGACCCGAGTGTTTATTTTCTGTTTTATTAAACTCTTGGGTACTCATATTATGTATGAGTAGTCAAGTGATTCAGGTTATCTTTGACAAATTCTGGAGGAGCTTTGGAGCGGGAGGCTTTAGCGTGTAGATATATAGTTAGAGTTCCGCTGTGTTGTTATTCTGTATGATGTCTTGTATTGTATTAGACAGAAATGTTATAACTGTCTAAATTGAGATGTATAGTTGTGTACTCTGATGTATATGATACTATGTATATGTTCTATATTATATTTAAATCGTTCCGCTGTGAGATTCTGATGTGTTGTTTTTTCTTTCTTCTCTTCTTTTCTTCTTCTATCTCTTTCTTTCTTAATTAGTGATGCGATTTTCTGGTGATAGAAAGTCGGGCCGCTACAGGATGGCTCTTTGAGACTCAGTGTGGATTAACGTGAGCTGAATAAGGTGACAAAGAAGAAAAAGTATCCATTCCCACGTATTGATGACTTATATGATCAGCTCCATTATGAAAATGTATATTCTCGGTTGGATTTCTCAACGAGGTTCCACCAACTAAGAGTGGCAAATGAGAGTGTGTCGATTACCACATCTCGTGCGCTATCAAGATTTTATGAATGGTTGGTTATGCTGTTTGGGATAACCAATGCACTGGCATACTTTGTTGATCTTATAAACCATGTTTTTAGGGATCCACTAGATAAGTTTGTACTTGTGTTTGTTGATGATGTACTTATTTATTCACAGATGGATGAGGAACATAAGATGCACTTAAGGATTGCGCTTGAGGTATTAATGAAGCACTAACTTAAAGTGAAGTTTTAGAACTATCACTTTTCGAGGAGGAAGTGCGACTCTTTAGTTATATTGTCTTAGAGCAGGGAATTGTAGTGGATCATACAAAAGTAGCAGCAATCCAAGATTGGGATATACTTAAAAATGCTGCAGATGTGAGGAGTTTCCTTGGATTAATGATTTATTATAAACGATTCATAAAGGACTTCTCGAAGGTAGCAATGCTATTGACTAACTTGATGAAGATAAATTAGACTTTTTTTTGGAACATGAGTTGTGAGCATGCATTCGTGAGTTTGAAGGAAAGGCCGAGAAGTGCACCAATTTTAGTCATTTCGAGTGGGAATAAGGAGTTAACTCATGCTTGTGGTATTGGATTGGGACCAGTGTTGATGCAGGAAGGAAATTTTTTTGCTTATGCTAATCGACAATTGAAACCACATAAGTAGAATACCCAACCCATGATTTGGAGGTACAAGCGATAGTTTTCGGATTGAAGATATGGTGGTATTACTTGCTATGAGAAAGGTTTGATTTATTCACCAAATAAAAATTGTCGAGGTACCTTTTCTCATAGAAGGACCTTAACCATCTTCTGTAACAATGGTTAGAGTTCTTAGACTTTTTATGATTTTGACATTTCCTGTACATTTGGTAAGGGAAATGTAGTTGTAGATGCTTTGAGTAGGAGGTATGCCAGCTTGGGAGCTATGTTCCTAGAGTAGATGCAGTTATATTATATTATTGCTTATAGTTTTTGACCTAGATTACGCTAGAGTAGGTGTGTTGGAAAACTTGACCATCAGCCGCATTCTGATAGAGTAGACCAGTACTAGTCAGAGACGTCATGATGGACTAGCATAGATCGTTACTATGATAAAGACTGGAGTAGAGTCTGAGGATATGAAGTAGTATGGACTCGACTATGATGGTTGATTCTGTAAAGATGGTAGACTATTTGTACCCATTGGATGGACGTAGGGTCAAGGTGCTATGAGAGTTCCATCATTTGAGATTGAGAATACATCCCAAAGGCAATAAAATGTATTTGATATGAAACATATATTTTATTGAAGAGATGGTGTAGGATATTCAAGCATTCATTAAGAAATGTATGAATTTCCAATTAGTGAAGGCTGAGCAGAAAAAGCTATGTGGTTTGCTGCAACTACATGAGATTTCCCAATAAAAGTGGGAACATATATCATTGGATTTCCAAGGACTAGAGAAGGGTACGATAGCATTTGTTTCATAATTGATAGGTTAACGAAAAGTGCTCAATTCATACTCATGAAGTAGGTTGAATGTCACCGATGCAAGTTGAGTTATATGTGAAGTGGATAACGCGATTATATGGTGTACCGAAGTGCATTGTAATTGATTGAGATTCATGAGAAGAATTTTGAAGAGCTTACAAGGGGCATTGGGGATGGTGCTGCATTCATAGTTTATCACTCACAACCTGATGGTTAGACTGAGAAGGTGAATTGTATATTAGAGAACCTTCTACAAGCTTGCATACTTAAGTTTAGATGCTCATGGGACGATCAATTACATTTAGTTGAGTACGCATAAAATAATAGTCTTCAATCAAGCATTGATATAGCACCATTTAAAGCATTATTGTTTATACCAAAATTGGGCACATAACTCTTCGAATGTGTTTGAAGAGATAAAATGAAGAATGTAATTGAAAAATGAAGAATATCTAACAAACACACAAATTGATAACAGGAAAAACGCACAGATTTAAAGCGGTTCGGCGTTTGGCCTACGTCCACTATGAAATAGCTGACTTTTATTAACTTTTCTTACTAGTTACAATGAGTTACAATAGTGAGATTCAAGTACAATAGTAATTTCGGCAGAGTCTGGACATAGAAGAGCCAAAAGTCCTTTTTCTGTAGGTCCTGGGCTACTATTTATAGGCATAGGCTGCAAATATCTCACTCGGATCTCGAAAGACCTCTTCTCTCATGTGGGTGGGCCTTCACAATGATCCCCGATCGTTTGAACTCGATCCGTGATCAATAAGAATGGATTTCGCATCGATCAGGATTTGGCCCAATCGATTCGAGATCGATCATGACCATTCTTGAGGTTGCACGCAAGATTCTGTGAAAATTTGGTGGCGTTTGGACTTGTAGATTTTGAGCTATGATCGATGCAAGTTTGGATTTGTTGAAGGCTACTGAATTCGAATCGCTTCGGTTCACATCGATCTGTTCGCATTGCTTCTGGGCATGTGATGCCTGATGATATGGCGCTAACTTTTATGATCGATCCACTTTTTATGCCCAGTGACCGAGTCTTCCACATGGATGTGCCTTGTTCGTATCGACCCAGGATATTCCCTTCGCATCGCTTTATTGCACTCAACTTCGCATCAATACCTTGCACCCAACTTCTTATCGATCCTTTACATTTGCTTTGTATTGATATGAACTTACGTTCTTCGTATCGATAACTCAAAGGCCATTCGTATCGCTTATCGGTTGGGGTGTTGATTTCATATCGATCCGTGGCCGATCGATACGAAGCATGTTTGGCAGTGGATTGATACGAAGTGGACTCATGTGTTACTGGAGATGGATGCGAAGTATGTGAGTTTGGATGGATACAAAGCAGGCTTGCTTGGATGGATACGAAGAGGAGCTCGTTTACCGATGGATACGAAGTGGACCGATGCGAACAAAGGGATACAAATAGAACGTTCTTCTTCTAGAATTTGATCGACCAATAACTTTAGCATACGAACTCCGATCGACTTGAAATTTTGAATGTCGGCTTCTGTAGCTTTGCTTGTCGTGTCATGCTAACTGTAGATCGATCCAGACTTGGTCAAATTTCACTAGCTTCCATAGTGAACCAATGTACAACCATTTTTTGGGATGAACTGCCTTCGATTTCCAGTCAATTTCTTGGTATCACAGCCTTGTTAAAAGGTGGGATAACATTTTCCCCCCAAAGTATGTCCTATGTGAAAATGACATGCTTTGAAAAGCTACCATCTTCATTCTGAAAAGTTCTATTCGATATGTTGAGTAGTCGTTGTCCTTCCGTCGAAAGATATAACCTTTGATCGATCTTCAGTAATTCAAATAATGAATTGTTGACTGGAAATTGTTGTATTATGCACTGTTGTAACTGAGTATTGAATGATAACAAACTACTGTTCGTTGTTGTAATTGTCACCAGGTGAGCATTCAACTCCTTCGCGAGTCGTTGTTAGTTTTCTCATATCGAATTCCTTATCGATCCTCTTCTAAATTGATATGAAATTCGAGTTGTAACAATACTTGACGGTTGTTTTGGAGTTTTTCTTCATATCGATCCTCTCCTGGATCGATGTTAAACGTTGAAAAATTGCCTTCATGTCGACGACTACCGGCAGTTCCTTGAATTATTTCGTATCGATGGGTTCGAATCTTTGTGGGATTCAAAGTGATGGATTCGAAGTGATCATTTCAAATCGATAAATGGCCGATGGATATGAAAAGCTTCACCTCAGATCAGCCGTTGATGGATGCGAAGGAGGTTCCTAAATCAATGGCCAATGGATATGAACAGGTTACTCCGTATCGGTTATGGCGCAGGCCTCTTCAACCAGTTAGTTTGTACTGGGATATGAATATGCATTCATCTTTCATATATATACGCAATTTTGTACATGGAAAATTTTTACTTGCTCATTTGTTTCCTGCTCTTCGTATCGATTGCACAGCCAAGAGAAAGAAATTGTCTTTGTTTACAAATTACTCAACTCCTTAATTCTTCAAATTAGCTGCCTAAATTAGGTAATTAACAAATAATCTCTCATTAGAAACGACAAGAATTGAGATTTAACGCCATTCCATTCGTATTCGCAGCCATTTTTGGTGAAGGGGAGGATGAAGATGGTCGGAGTAAGGTCGAGGAAGGAGGAGATGGTTCTTATGCCACTTGGGTCGACCGGAGAAGATGAAGTGTAGATGGTTATGAAGTGAAGCCTCTCGTATCGGTCTTAGATGAGGGGACACAATTTGGATTGATCTGGATGCAATAGATCTTCATATCAAATGATAGAAGCATTTTGTATCGATCGATGGTGGGCTTCCGTATCGACCAACTAATGATGGCCTTCATTTCGATCTTGGGCGATCGATACGAAATCCAGGGTCCAGTGATTGATACAAAGCAGAGGGATCGATGCAAAATGACTTTCATATGGTCAATATGCAGAATTGTTCCACGATCGGTTCGATTCCTTGCCTCCTCCGATGGATACAAACTATACCATGGGCAAGCGATACAAACTAATTTTATGGGTGATCGATACGAATTATCCATTTGAGGATCAATCCAATCTTTGACTTGATGAAGATGAAATCCTTTGCACACTTGAACATTTAACTCCGACGAGCTTCTTCCTTACATAATTGGACTTAACCATTTCACAGCATATTTGATTGCCTTTTAAAGCTCGTCGATGGAACTGTAACTTGACAAAATTTTGATGAACTTTAACTTGGATCGATTTTCGAAGTCTGGATGGCACGGTTGTGACGATCAGCGATGACTGTCACTCTGGTTGAATTTTCAAGTCTTATTGTTTGAACATTTTATCATATTCTATAGAACTTCTTGAATATTATATATCACCGCATTGCATAACGCATTCATGCACTTCACATGGGGAACACACAGGCTTATTATCATCTATTGATGGTTTTTACCGAGTGGATTAGTTATGGAACCTGGGAGTTTGCAGCAGTAGGAGCCTCAAAGTCCACCTTCTCCGATATGCTTTATCGAGAATCCGCAAGATTCTATACCGTCTAATATCTCTGAGGATATGTTGGGAAGAATTTGCTTATGGCACGGGCTGTCGTTGTATGATGTCCTATTACTGGGGCCGAGCGAAAGGTCATACATTCCTCCAGAAGGATACACATCTTTCACTCAGCACTCATGCATAGCTGGAACACTTCCTCCATTTAACCAATATATCCGGGAGGTGTTATCTTTTTTGCAATCGTTCCATCACAGTTGCATCCAAACAGATATGCATTGTTGAACAGTTTATTCGTTGTCTTTGTGGGGTATCTCTTGCGCCCCCTGACTCCGGAGGAAGTCAGATTCTTGTTCAATGTCAAGAGTTGGGGAGATAATCCTTCATTAACATTCCTTGAGGCGGTCAGGAAAATGTCAAGTTGTGACTGGAACCAAGACTAGGCTTAGCTACTTTAAGACGGAGTGGTTCTAGGTTTGGTGCCCTCCAGAGTTTGCCAAACGATGGTTAGTTAGTCGTAAGTACTACAACTTCTCTGGTGGCTTACGAGATAGTTGTACTTGATATTGAATCTAATTCTTTCATTCCTTTACAACTGCAATTCCATGACCCTAAGGTGCTCAGTTAAAAGAAATAGTGCGGATTCTTCAAGAAGTGCTGGGTGAGATGAGGGAAATTGATTCGGTGCTGAAAGATGAAAATTTGAGGGCTATTGGGATAATCGACTAAGATCAGAGCATAAGAACTGAAGGGTCGCTTAGGGCAGCTTTGGCAAAACGGGCTATGTGTAGAGCACCCGGTATCATAATAACTAAGGAGTGAGACGACCCGACTTTCTACTCCCAGAAAATCGCGTCATCTTGAAGAAAGAAAGGGGTAGAAGAAGAAAGAAAGAGAAAGAAGAACACAAACAACATCAGAGAACTCGAAGCGGAACGAATAAAATATAATATATCATAATATCTCATTACATCAGAGTACACAACTTAAACAACAGATAATAGACAGTTACAAACTTCTGTCTAACTATACAACTCAAGTATACAACAGAAACAGACACAACATACACAGCGGAATCAATATATATCTACACGTCGAAGCCTTCTGCTCCATTACTCCTCCAGAATTCGTCAAGCTAACCTGATCCACTTGACTACTCATACATAATATGAGTACCCAAGATTTTAATAAAACAGAAAATAAACACTCGGGTCAGACAGGGGTCTGGTGTGAGTAAACGGTTAAAAGTTGCTTAACTTTAGAAAAACCTTTGAAAAGAAAAGGTATCACGTAAGACTTCCCACACATAAACATGGAAAAGTTTTTAACTTACGCTAACCAAAACATTTGATAGGAAATCCTGTAATATTATAATAGTGTCTAGGGTTTTCAAAATAAAATACCGAAATAGCTGGAATGCTTACATCTCACGTTCCAACATAGTTGGGCACAATCAAAACCGTACATGCACTTATTGGATTTTGGATTCCATACAATGGCAGGGCTACTGGGGTACCGCCCGTCACAGTACGTGGCCTATATCAACGTACCGAGGAGTACTCCCACTCCCCTGCAATACAAGGTCGGAACCATCCCTTACTGGACAGTCCCGAACAAGACCACCCCGTAGTTGGCGCGACCAACCACACACTAAGCCGAAATATAAAGGAACCTCTAGACAGGGGTAAATCTCGCTCTCAAGTGGGGGCTACCCACGAAGCCTTGCTGCACCTCCCCTGTTTTAGCCATTCCCGGTTGATGAGGCTTGAGGTTACGATTACCTTTATAGGACACATCTATCTTAGAATGCTCATCGTCCACCTGATGATGTGTTGAAAGCATTCAATCCATACAAGTTCGTTCCGGGTTCGAACGAAACCGAAGGCACTATCTCGTTGCACTCATTATTGGAATCACCCTCAGAGTCAACGACCATAGCCCTTGCACTCTGATTCGCCATCTCGAATCTATAAGCACTATTTCGTCAACTCATTACGGAATCACCCACAGAGTTATACTGACGTATAGCCCTTACACCTCGAGTCTTCACTTGCTCCACTTGGATACACGACCTAACGTTTAATTGGAATCGATGTGGTTTTCGGATATCCAAATATGGAAATCCGATCCCGGTCTCACCGAAACCAAACGCCATTTTAATGTCCAAGTTGTACTTAAGGGTTTAAACAGTTTAACTTATATTTCAGGATGATACGTAAACAGATAGATGAATCATATTATTACAAGAGATAATTCATATCAATATCCATCTACACAAAGCAGCATATCACATAACAAAGATATCCAATATCACCCAATATCAACCAATATCAAACATCCAATATCAACCAATCATCCAATATCAATCTCCAAATATTGATCATTCAATATCAATCAATTATCCAATATTAATCAATCAATCCATATTAATCAAACATCCAAAACAGAATTGATTATCTCTTAATCAATTGGATTACTAAAATCCTTCTTCATTAATTATTCCAAATAAATTAATCAATCATCTCTAATGATCTTCCCTAATTAATCTTCCTTGATTAATTATCCTTAATTACATTCAAGTAATTATCCTATCCATATTCAGTAATTAACCTTAATTACTATCATTAATTACAATAATTAATGATCATTCATTAATTAATTAACTATAATTAATTACATTAATCCTTAATTAATTACAATTAATTAATCATACTTAAATTAATTACTTATATTAATCAACCTTGATTAATATCATTAATTATATAAATTAATGATTCTTATTAATTACTAATACTTTAATTAATTAACTTATAATTAATCCATTCATTAATCATAATCAGTAATTAACAATTTGTAATTACTCAATTAATTAACTTCTTATTAATTAACTTCTAATTAAATTATATTAATCCTTGATTAATTAATTCAATTAATTAATCCTTAATTACTTCATCAAGAAATTATTAAACAATTAAATTAATAAATAAATCCTTGATTAATTACTTTATTAATTAATTACAATTTAATCAATTACTCTTGGTAATTAATCTTAGATTAATCTCATTTATTAATTAATTAATCACATTGATTAATTAACTAAATAATTAAGTAATTAATTCTTAATTATTTACATAAGTAATTATCTCTAATTACATTCATTAATAAACCTTAATTAATCTCTTAATTAATTATTTAACAAATAATTAATCACATCATTAAATAATTCTTAATTCTTTAATTAATTATTCTTCCATAACCAATTAACTTCAAATTAATTATTATTAATTAATTTCTTAATTAATAACATTATGTGATTATCCATTAATCACTTCTACTTAATTACTCTCAAGAGTAATTTTCTCTAATTACTTCCAATAGTAATTACCTTCTTAATTACATACAATTATTAACCATTAATTACTTTATTAAGTAATTAAACTTAATTAATTCTTAATTAAGTGATTATTTAAAATTAAATAAGTAATTAACTAATTATTTAAAATTAATTAAACAATTAATTAATTAACATCTAACATTAAAGAAAAATCTTTAATAAATTAAGAAAACAATAAATCTTAATCAAACTTAACTTATTAACAAATAAGTATTCTTAAGTTAGTTATTCAAATAATTTTACCTTATTTATTTCTATAAATAAATTATTTGAATTATTTAAATCTTATTAATTCAAAGACACATTATTATACTTGGTTCACAAAATCATAATAATAGTCTTTCTTTGAGATAAAGTATTTTCAAATCATTTCCAAAATTTAAAACACTTATAATTATCAAGTTTTAAACTAATTTATTTTCAATATAAATTGAAAATTTGTTATTAAAACATTGCTTTAAACTTTGACTTAAAACTTTGATTTAATAATTAAATTCAAATTTCTCTTTCAAATTTGGAATTTTAAAGCTTTATTAAGATAATTATTTTCAAACAAGCATTTTAAATATTTTTAAACTTGAAATAAATTCAATTATCACTTTTAAAGGTTTGATTTACATTTATTTCAAAATAACAAATTTTAACATCGTATATTGGTTCTCTTATAAAACTTGTTTATAACATGATACTTACCTTCCTATATTCAAACATAAGTTACTCAGTAACTTATAATGTAACCCAAAACCCACAACAAATTCACACGAGTCAATCACCTAAATGACTCGAGTAAATCACACAACAACCCAAGCCTGCTTCGAAGACAAATCCCAGCTTCATCCTCTTCGAGTCGTCCTCGTGAATAACACGAGAGCTACCCCGAGACAATCTCGTCTTCTCCAAAACATCACTCACCAGCCCCAACTGTGCACAAAGTCACGGTGCACATGCACTCCACTTCCGGCCTCTGCTGACCACCACGACGACCCACCCTAATTCTAAATCCATTCGTGAGCGCGAATGTGAACCCAGATCCACGAATTTTTGCTCGAATCGAAATTCGAACATACGCCTCAAAGCTACAGCAAAAACTCGAACGCGAAAATCCCCTTGTCGTTGACGAACTCGCCACCGTCATCTCCAGAAACTCCTCCAGAGCATCACTACAACACCACGTCACTATCCCCCTCCTCGCGATCACACTCGATCATCAATCCAATACACATCAGCCTCTACAAACAACCCGAAAACAAAAACATACCAAACCCTACTTCCTTCAAATCCCAACGATTCACTCAATCGAAAAATGCTTTAACATTTTTCCTTAGATCCTCCACTCATATACTTGCTTCAAACCAAATCCTAGCCAAAATCATCAAGTCGTTTCTCGGCAATTTACAAAAACCCAATTTACAAACAAACCCCAAATTCTCACTAATGACTCAACTAAAAATCACAAATTTCATATCAAAATTCATGATTTACTATTAAGATTACATGCATGTACTTCAAATTGAAAATTAAAATAGTTGATTTTTAACAAAAACTTAGTTTGCATTGTTATTTTACAGATTTCAATATGAATATCTATTTTAAACATCTGGAATGATTTTAATAGTGAAGTTACATGATCTAAATCATTTATTGTTTGCAAATTACATATTATAAATGAATAAAGAAGGGGATATTGAATTTCAGAGGAAAAACAAAAGAAAAGAAACTGTAACAACAGAACCTATTTTATTGTTTCAGACATTCTAAACAAAGCAGGCATTCATATGAACAAATATTCATTATCAAGCAATTTTCATGCAACATCATTCAATCTCAGATTTAATTTAAAACTGTTTTTAAAATAAAATTTACTCACCTCTATTTTATGCAGAGCACAGAACAGAGCAGTATTTCCAGGTTTGAATCTTAAAATTTGCAGAAAAACTTCAATTGCTTGCTGATGAAATTGCTGAGTTGAACACCTTTTGGTTTGCAGGTTGATAATTCTTTTGCATGCATATTTAATTTGTTGCTTAAACTTGCAGGTTGAACTCATTTTGGTTGCAGGTTGAATTGAATAGCAGGTTGAACTTGATTTTCATATGCAGGTTTAAATTTGTAGATTTTGCTTTTGATTTTCTAATCTCAGATTAGGATTTCCAGTTTTTTTTTTACTGAATTTCCATAAATTTTGAAAGGAGGAAAGAAAGTTTTGAAAAAAAATGAAAAAGAAGAAACTATTTTCTTTTATGTTGTAAATTTCAAATATATGAAAGATGAATGCCACTTGTTATAAAATTGAACAAATGTCATTTAATTTGTCTAATAGCTATACATGTGTTAAACTCTTGCATAATTGTTTTAAAAACCTTATTACAAAGATAATTATATTTTATATTTATGTAAAATGTGAATTTTGTAATTTATTTACATACTACTTATGTTTACAAATTATTCTAAATTTAAGAAATTATTTTAAAAAGATTTTATTTAAAACTTTATATATTTATAACCATTTTAAAATTTAAGCATTATAAAAGAAAACAAAACAAAACTTAAATTAAATCCTTTTTAACTATCATATTTTAAAACAACAATTATCTTATAGTTTGAAAACAAATTTGAATATATCTTAGATTAACTTTTGAAAAATAATAATTTAAAAAAAAAACTTTTAAATTACAATTCATTCATATATCAGTTATTAATAGAATAAATTAAATTTCAAAACAACTCAAATTATAACATATACATACATATATATTACAATTTGAAAATTAATCTTTAATTTAAAACAAAAACTCTTCTATTCACAATATATATCAATGTATATATTATAAACAGAATAAAAATTTAATTAGTTCTTATCAAATTTAAATTGTCAGAAAGATACTGACTACTATTAATAGATTAAATATTTATTAACCTTTAAAAGATTAAATATTTATTAACCATAAAAAGAATAAATTTATCAATTTAAATTAAAATTATCAAACCAGCTAAATTATTAACACAGATTATTAAATTGTTATTGCCCAAAAATTCCGGGTCGTTACAATCCTCCCCCTTTAAAAGAATTTCGTCCCTGAAATTTAAAAGCAAAGGTAATTTAATAATCCAATACAGATTTTAATTTCAATCAACAAAGCATACTAACAACCAGTTACTAACATCCATAGCAATCACATAAACAAACAAACTTAACTAATTATTCTGACACAAATCAGAATAAAACTCTAATACTATCTCGAGTTTCCCAAAGTATAAATCACCGGAAGACTCACTCTATAAAAGCCAACAAACTAACTACACAACCAAAATCCAGAGCTCCACTCATCTCTAGATCCTTCAATCGGAACAGAACAACAAATTATTCTCAAATCTAGCTCAACATCCAACTCCAACTGAACTACAGATTCAACAACCAATTGATGAATCATACACGTATTCCCTCAGAGACACGTGTTATAAAATGAATTCTAGCTATCCAAACTGGCAATTCAATCTTATCCTATCAAAACACAGATAAGAAATCTCAAATGCGTCAGCACTAATAAACCAATCTTATCCAATTTCAGCTCTCTTAACCAGAGAATTTTAACCATTCTGAAGTCTCCAACTTCGAATACCAAACTCCTTATCTCACATCTGTAACTCAATAGACAATCCTGGACTTCCAAACTTCTCCTGATCATCTCAACCTATGCTGATACTTCCAGAAACAACTAAACCAAAACAAAGCAGTCAATGGATCCTATTCAACAGAAAAGTCTTCCAAAATCCATCGAAATCCAAAACTCAAGCCCTACTACTCAAGCAATAGCAAACAGAACTCGCTTCCTTTCTTGTACAGCTGATACCTCGCTTCCGCTGCACAACTCTGATTCAGAAATAGATGAGAATACTGTTGATGAACATGAGTACAAACTTATCCAACATACCCGGGAAAACTTTGTTCATCAAGTCCATAAAAATCTGAGTGACTCATCTGACTCAGTCACACAACCCTATAACAGAATCCAATTCCAAAAGCTACATCAGTCCAATTCCAATTCCAAAAATAATTCTGAGCTTCTACACCAACTCTCCTTACTCCAAGAACCATCTAACTTCCAGGCTAACTACCAACATCGCTTCTGGAACTAAAACAATATGGAACTCAACTTCTAGATGCAGACAAACTTCAGATTTCTCCAGCGGCTCCTATCCACATGAGAATCCTCAGTCTCAATCAAAAGATAGCCTAAGAAAATTCCCAAACTAATCGCAAGTCACTTTTACGATCCTACCTAGTTCGGATTCCAAAATAAACTGTCCTCACTTTACCAATTAGGACAGCCTAAAGCTTTTCCAAACAAAGGTTAACCCTTCAAGAAAACATCACCACCTTCAGCCCGGACTGCTGAAAGAGAACCACAAAGATTTGTGAACTATCGGAGAAACAAGCCACGCAGCTGCTTCAAAACTCTACTTTGATGATACTACAAGGCTAAAAGACCTTCTCGACAGCACTCCGAACACTTCGAGCTGAAACTGCTACCACAGCTAACCAAAGACTCTAATCCAAAGGCTTCTCCAAAACTCAAAACCATCAACAAACCATACAGCGGGCCTCCGAGATGGCAAACAACCTCTCAAGAAACTCTGATTCCAAACCAAGCATCAACAACTCGCTTACCTTAAGGAATAACAATGAGACTATGCCTGTAGAGAATCAACTCATAGACCTTAGTCTCATATCCCAAAACAGCCAAACTCCTTACTAAAGATCCAAACAACTTATATATAGATGATCTTCCCTACGGCAGGTAAAGACTGCTCCTCAACTACTACTAAAACTGCTTCCAGAGTAAACATCTTCAGAAAATATCCAAGGATACTGCATCTCATCACGCAGTTACCGAGATATCATTACTTATTCCTGCACTTCCAACTTATCCAAACACTAGAAAAATTCGCTTACCCGAGCGAAATCCAAACTTACATTCCAAAGATACACTCTGAATCTTCAAAAGATTTCCTTCGGATATCAGAAAAATCCTTACTCCAAACTACACATCTTACTCGAGACGGTATTTGGTCTACAGTCTCGACAAATACTTCCAAACTCAAACATATGGACCTCTTCCATTAGTGGTAGTCGTGTTACACACACAAACCACTACTCCGTCTACCTCTAAAACTTATGTTGGAAAATCCGTACAGATAACCCAACTTATTAGGTAGACATATATATATATATATATATATATATATATATATATACATATATACATATATATATATTTATATATAAAAATTACAAGTATGCTCTCTCAAAAAGACACTACTCCGGAGCCTAGGTATTCACTCAACCTAATGCTCCTTAAAGAAAGATACACTTCAGAGCCTAGGTTTTCACTCAGCCTAATGCTCTGATACCAACTGAGACGACCCGACTTTCTACTCCCAGAAAATCGCGTCATCTTGAAGAAAGAAAGGGGTAGAAGAAGAAAGAAAGAGAAAGAAGAACACAAACAACATCAGAGAACTCGTAGCGGAACGAATAAAATATAATATATCATAATATCTCATTACATCAGAGTACACAACTTAAACAACAGATAATAGACAGTAACAAACTTCTGTCTAACTATACAACTCAAGTATACAACAGAAACAGACACAACATACACAGCGGAATCAATATATATCTACACGTCGAAGCCTCCTGCTCCATTACTCCTCCAGAATTCGTCAAGCTAACCTGATCCACTTGACTACTCATACATAATATGAGTACCCAAGAGTTTAATAAAACAGAAAATAAACACTCGGGTCAGACAGGGGTCTGGTGTGAGTAAACGGTTAAAAGTTGCTTAACTTTAGAAAAACCTTTGAAAAGAAAAAGTATCACGTAAGACTTCCCACACATAAACATGGAAAAGTTTTTAACTTACGCTAACCAAAACATTTGATAGGAAATCCTGTGATATTACAATAGTGTCTAGGGTTTTCAAAATAAAATACAGAAATAGCTGGAATGCTTACATCTCACGTTCCAACATAGTTGGGCACAATCAAAACCGTACAGGAACTTTTTGGATTTTGTATTCCATACAATGGCAGGGCTACTGGGGTACCGTCCGTCACAGTACGTGGCCTAGATCAACGTACCGAGGAGTACTCCCACTCCCCTGCAACACAAGGCCGGAACCATCCCTTACTGGACAGTCCCGAACAAGACCACCCCGTAGTTGGCGTGACCAACCACACACTAAGCCGAAATATAAAGGGACCTCTAGACAGGGGTAAATCTCGCTCTCAAGTGGGGGATACCCACGAAGCCTTGCTGCACCTCCTGTTTTAGCCATTCCCGGTTGATGAGGCTTGAGGTTACGATTACCTTTATAGGACACATCTATCTTAGAATGCTCATCGTCCACCTGACGATGTGTTGAAAGCATTCAATCCATACAAGTTCGTTCCGAGTTCGAACGAAACCGAAGGCACTATCTCGTTGCACTCATTATTGGAATCACACTCAGAGTCAACGACCATAGCCCTTGCACTCTGATTCGCCATCTCGAATCTATAAGCACTATTTCGTCAACTCATTACGGAATCACCCACAGAGTTATACTGACGTATAGCCCTTACACCTCGAGTCTTCACTTGCTCCACTTGGATACACGACCTAACGTTTAATTGGAATCGATGTGGTTTTCGGATATCCAAATATGGAAATCCGATCCCTGTCTCACCGAAACCAAACGCCATTTTAATGTCCAAGTTGTACTTAAGGGTTTAAACAGTTTAACATATATTTCAGGATGATACGTAAACAGATAGATGAATCATATTATTACAAGAGATAATTCATATCAATATCCATCTACACAAAGCAGCATATCGCATAACAAAGATATCCAATATCACCCAATATCAACCAATATCAAACATTCAATATCAACCAATCATCCAATATCAATCTCTAAATATTGATCATTCATTATCAATCAATTATCCAATATTAATCAATCAATCCATATTAATCAAACATCCAAAACAGAATTGATTATCTCTTAATCAATTGGATTACTAAAATCCTTCTTCATTAATTATTCCAAATAAATTAATCAATCATCTCTAATGATCTTCCCTAATTAATCTTCCTTGATAAATTATCCTTAATTACATTCAAGTAATTATCCTATCCATATTCAGTAATTAACCTTAATTACTATCATTAATTACAATAATTAATGATCATTAATTAATTAATTAATTAACTATAATTAATTACATTAATCCTTAATTAATTACAATTAATTAATCATACTTAAATTAATTACTTATATTAATCAACCTTGATTAATATCATTAATTATATAAATTAATGATTCTTATTAATTACTAATACTTTAATTAATTAATTAACTTATAATTAATCCATTCATTAATCATAATCGGTAATTAACAATTTGTAATTACTCAATTAATTAACTTCTTATTAATTAACTTCTAATTAAATTATATTAACTTGATTAATTAATTCAATTAATTAATCCTTAATTACTTCATCAAGAAATTATTAAACAATTAAATTAATAAATAAATTCTTAATTAATTACTTTATTAATTAATTACAATTTAATCAATTACTCTTGGTAATTAATCTTAGATTAATCTCATTTATTAATTAATTAATCACATTGATTAATTAACTAAATAATTAAGTAATTAATTCTTAATTATTTACATAAGTAATTATCTCTAATTACATTCATTAATAAACCTTAATTAATCTCTTAATTAATTATTTAACAAATAATTAATCACATCATTAAATAATTCTTAATTCTTTAATTAATTATTCTTCCATAACCAATTAACTTCAAATTAATTTTTATTAATTAATTTCTTAATTAATAACATTATGTGATTATCCATTAATCACTTCTACTTAATTACTCTCAAGAGTAATTTTCTCTAATTACTTCCAATAGTAATTACCTTCTTAATTACATACAATTATTAACCATTAATTACTTTAAGTAATTACACTTAATTAATTCTTAATTAAGTGATTATTTAAAATTAAATAAGTAATTAACTAATTATTTAAAATTAATTAAACAATTAATTAATTAACATCTAATATTAAAGAAAAATCTTTAATAAATTAAGAAAACAATAAATCTTAATCAAACTTAACTTATTAACAAATAAGTATTCTTAAGTTAGTTATTCAAATAATTTTACCTTATTTATTTCTATAAATAAATTATTTGAATTATTTAAATCTTATTAATTCAAAGACACATTATTATACTTGGTTCACAAAATCATAGTAATAGTCTTTCTTTGAGATAAAATATTTTCAAATCATTTCCAAAATTTAAAACACTTAAAATTATCAAGTTTTAAACTAATTTATTTTCAATATAAATTGAAAATTTGTTATTAAAACATTGCTTTAAACTTTGACTTAAAACTTTGATTTAATAATTAAATTCAAATTTCTCTTTCAAATTTGGAATTTTAAAGCTTTATTAAGATAATTATTTTCAAACAAGCATTTTAAATATTTTTAAACTTGAAATAAATTCAATTATCACTTTTAAAGGTTTGATTTACATTTATTTCAAAATAACAAATTTTAACATCGTATATTGGTTCTCTTATAAAACTTGTTTATAACATGATACTTACCTTCCTATATTCAAACATAAGTTACTCAGTAACTTATACTGTAACCCAAAACCCACAACAAATTCACAAGAGTCAATCACTTAAATGACTCGAGTAAATCACACAACAACCCAAGCCTGCTTCGAAGACAAATCCCAGCTTCATCCTCTTCGAGTCGTCCTCGTGAATAACACGAGAGCTACCCCGAGACAATCTCGTCTTCTCCAAAAATCACTCACCAGCCCCAACTGTGCACAAAGTCACGGTGCACATGCACCTCCACTTCCGGCCTCCGCTGACCACCACGACGACCCACCCTAATTCTAAATCCATTCGCGAGCACGAATGTGAACCCAGATCCACGAATTTTTGCTCAAATCGAAATTCGAACATACGCCTCAAAGCTACAGCAAAAACTCGAACGCGAAAATCCCCTTGTCGTTGACGAACTCGCCACCGTCATCTCCAGAAACTCCTCCAGAGCATCACTACAACACCACGTCACTATCCCCCTCCTCGCGATCACACTGGATCATCAATCCTATACACAGCAGCCTCTACAAACAACCCGAAAACAAAAACATACCAAACCCTACTTCCTTCAAATCCCAACGATTCACTCAATCGAAAAATGCTTTAACATTTTTCCTTAGATCCTCCACTCATATACTTGCTTCAAACCAAATCCTAGCCAAAATCATCAAGTCGTTTCTCGGCAATTTACAAAAACCCAATTTACAAACAAACCCCAAATTCTCACTAATGACTCAACTAAAAATCACAAATTTCATATCAAAATTCATGATTTACTATTAAGATTACATGCATGTACTTCAAATTGAAAATTAAAATAGTTGATTTTTAACAAAAACTTAGTTTGCACTGTTATTTTACAGATTTCAATATGAATATCTATTTTAAACGTCTGGAATGATTTTAATAGTGAAGTTACATGATCTAAATCATTTATTGTTTGCAAATTACATATTATAAATGAATAAAGAAGGGGATATTGAATTTCAGAGGAAAAACAAAAGAAAAAAAACTGTAACAACAGAACCTATTTTATTGTTTCAGACATTCTAAACAAAGCAGGCATTCATATGAACAAATATTCATTATCAAGCAATTTTCATGCAACATCATTCAATCTCAGATTTAATTTAAAACTGTTTTTAAAATAAAATTTACTCACCTCTATTTTATGCAGAGCACAGAACAGAGCAGTATTTCCAGGTTTGAATCTTAAAATTTGTAGAAAAACTTCAATTGCTTGCTTATGAAATTGCTGAGTTGAACACCTTTTGGTTTGCAGGTTGATAATTCTTTTGCATGCATATTTAATTTGTTGCTTAAACTTGCAGGTTGAACTCATTTTGGTTGCAGGTTGAATTGAATAGCAGGTTGAACTTGATTTTCATATGCAGGTTTAAATTTGTAGATTTTGCTTTTGATTTTCTAATCTCAGATTAGGATTTCCAGTTTTTTTTTTTACTGAATTTCCATAAATTTTGAAAGGAGGAAAGAAAGTTTTGAAAAAAAATGAAAAAGAAGAAACTATTTTCTTTTATGTTGTAAATTTCAAATATATGAAAGATGAATGCCACTTGTTATAAAATTGAACAAATGTCATTTAATTTGTCTAATAGCTATACATGTGTTAAACTCTTGCATAATTGTTTTAAAAACCTTATTACAAAGATAATTATATTTTATATTTATGTAAAATGTGAATTTTGTAATTTATTTACATACTACTTATGTTTACAAATTATTCTAAATTTAAGAAATTATTTTAAAAAGATTTTATTTAAAACTTTATATATTTATAACCATTTTAAAATTTAAGCATTATAAAAGAAAAGAAAAGAAAACTTAAATTAAATCCTTTTTAACTATCATATTTTAAAACAACAATTATCTTATAGTTTGAAAACAAATTTGAATATATCTTAGATTAACTTTTGAAAAATAATAATTTTAAAAAAAACTTTTAAATTACAATTCATTCATATATCAGTTATTAATAAAATAAATTAAATTTCAAAACAACTCAAATTATAACATATACATACATATATATTACAATTTGAAAATTAATCTTTAATTTAAAACAAAAACTCTTCTATTCACAATATATATCAATGTATGTATTATAAACAGAATAAAAATTTAATTAGTTCTTATCAAATTTAAATTGTCAGAAAGATACTGATTACTATTAACAGATTAAATATTTATTAACCTTTAAAAGATTAAATATTTATTAACCATAAAAAGAATAAATTTATCAATTTAAATTAAAATTATAAATAAAATTATCAAACCAGCTAAATTATTAACACAGATTATTAAATTGTTATTGCCCAAAAATTCTGGGTCGTTACAAGGAGGGTGATGAATAAGATACGCTCACCGAAGATGAACTCATGCCGGGCCTCCGGATAGTTCTCAAAATTTATAGGGAAAGAGGAAAGGCAAGGCAGTTGCCGATAAGCTTCATAAGTCTTCTCAACGGAAATCCATAGTCATGTCTCTGGTGGAAATCGATGTTGTTATCTCGGAAGCTCCTCTTTCACAAATGGAGAATTTTTTCGAAGGGCTCGCCGAAATTCCAATTCTGAACTATGTGTCGCTTCAACAAGACACTGAATTAGAAGGGCTCCATGGTGCTTTAAATTTAAGCGAGTCGCTTCCTACAAGCATGGCCGATACAACCGGTTGGTCGGAGGGTTGCACATGCATACACAAACTTCACGGCACTACACGATTTCCAATCATAAGTTATTCACTCCTGGAGATTATTAACTCTGCTTCTCTCTTTACTTTACAGATAAGATGATAAGGTATGAAACTATACTTAGAAGCTTTCGTTCGGCATGCCAGTCATCCAGTTCATATTATGAGTCCCACAAAAGGAAAGATGACAGAGACCGCTATCGTGGTTATTCTAGCCAGGAGCGTTATGAAAGAGAGAGGGACGGAGATAGAGAATATAGATATCGCTCCCGATCGTGCTCTCTGCCTCCTCGGGCCCCAACACAACCCTACGGTCATGGCAAACAACCCTTGGAACCTTTACGTCGAAGATCTCCTGCTCAAGCACCAAGGTCGATCCACAGTGCTGGAGGACCGAACCCGAAACCCCTATTGTCCCTAAGTAGGCTGCCACCGTGCCCATCGAGGAAGGAGCGATTAGGATCGCCTAGCTAAAAAATATTTTCCAAACATTTGTTTTGATGGCTTTACCTTCCCTCCATACTTAAAAAAAATTGCAGTTGAGGTGGAATAAACTATGCATGCTTACATCCATTATGTATAAAGCCAATACAGGTAGTGGATGAAAACCGTGGATAAAGCATCGGCGATGGCTTTTGATTGAACAAAAACAATTGAGAAATTAGAAACCGATCTTGCTCAAAAGGACCGTATAATACAAGTGCTTAACAATGAACCTGAATCTTCCAGAATATCAAAAATAGAGGCCACTAAGAAAGCAACGAGGCAAATCAGCCTATGGAAAGGATGCGATAAACAAATTTTGCCTTGGTTGAGGAGATGGGCCACCGAAACGGCCGAAAGGGGTGATGCATTGAAGGAGCTTAACGAGCTTAAAGACAAACTTTTCGAAATCGTCAAAGAAAAGGACAACGCAAACAAAGCTGCCGAGGAGGAATGTGAACAGGCCGTGGTGTTTAGGAATGAGAGGGATGCAGCATCGTTTAAAATCCAGGATGTCGAGGCCAAGATTGAGAATGAGGTGAAAATGGTGGAGTCTAGGTTAGAGGCCAATATCGCAGATCTTCTTATCACATACAATGATAATTTTTTGAAGCACAGAAATCTAACTTGGCTCGAAAATTATTCAACACGCCTGTATAAATGCTTGGTGCAGCATGTTGGAAGATGAAAAGGTAGAACACCAAGCCGAATCAACTGATGAATTTAAACTGGAGAATCAAGTGCTGAGGGAAGACGAAAGAAAAGTTCTCCACACGTCATGATCACATATGAAAAGGAGTAACTCGCTTCTCTGCATTCGGAGGCTGGAGAAGGCTCTGGTGTGGAGCACCATGATGTGGGTCCCAAAACTCTTGCAACAACCCAGTTTGAATACACACATGCAATTGACATTTAGTTCGTTCCTGCATATAATCCGGATTAATCGCAACTGTCTCCAACCCATGAGCATGTTATTTAAGTTGCTCCAGCTTGGCCTGCACATCACTCTGAGTAAGGTACTCTGAACATTTCCTATGCTTGCTCAAAATTTGAAGCATTACTTAAAGTAATCACTAACAGTTTTCTCTTCTCTATCCAGTGATTGGAGCTACATCGACCGTGCCCCCTGCAACCCAAGAACCACATCATATGCAGGAGGCCATCATAACAGAAGAAACCACCACAACAACCACTACACCAACTGACGGAGCATAGGGTAGCATACTTACTTTTGATGAACAGATGATGGAGGAACTTCTCGGTCATCATAGTGACCCCTTTGCTGATCTGGCATTTGTTATGGGTGGAGGTGCACATACTAGCAGCTCCTCGAGCCCAACTGCTAGCATCCCCGACGATGACCAGACAATCCACGAAGAGGAAATAATAGCCGAAATTATCGTTGAGATGGAGGCATGAACGTAGGCTTGTAGCTTGGGAGGTGGGATGACGGTCCTTGGCCTAGCCCCTTTACGAATGATTTCTTTTAGTGGCATGGTCGTTGACACCAGTGTGCCTCTTCCGCCTCCTAACATCGATCATGTCCCCCCGACTCCGTCTTCGGGAAGTATTCCAATTCATGTGAGTTCAGAGGAGAATGTTACCATAATGCCCCGGACTGGAGATTAACCGCCGAGAGATAAGGGCTTAAAGAGGCAACCAAGTAGCAGTTCCAACTGACGCCGAGGAAGCGGAAGAAGAAGAAAATTAGAGAATAGACATGTCTTTCCGGCTCATTTTTGGATAAATAGATAGGAATTTCCTTTTGTTTTTTGTAGGCCATGTGTAGATGCGGGCTCGGCCCTTGCTTGTAGGATTTTTTGGTATAATTTTGTACTTAACCTTTTCTGCCAAAGAATAGTTGAAATAAAATTCCATTTTGTCTTCAGCTCAGTTTGCGTTCATTTATTTAAGTATTTTGGCGCTAGAACTTCCATTCAATACAGTTGTGAAGTTTTAGTCTTTGAATCAGACTCCGGTTTAGTTGCCAATTTCCGAAGATACGGCTTCGGTCATGACCGGATGTTAAGTCGAATTCTGATGCTGCACTCTCTCAATCAGTGGCTGGTACTTAAGTTCTGCCCCTTGATTCGAGGACACATTAAAAAGATCGGTAGGCCATCGTTACTTGCCTTCAATATAATGAGCTCAACTTTGTTGAGCCAAGACTGAAACAAATGAGTTCGAGTGGTTGAATCATATTCACTCTTCTATTTGTGATTGCATCCACACTCTAGGGATCACACTTGTCTGTCAGCGGTCGCTCACGCCCGCTTAAAGTTTGGTTATATGTCCATGCTTCGGGGACTTAAGTTTTTTCATGGGCAGTCAGTCACACTCGTTTGATATTTGGAGTCTCGTCCGCACTCTGGGGACTCAGATAGATTCGTGGGTGGTCAGTCACACCAA
Source organism: Allium cepa (assembly GCA_030765085.1). NCBI lineage: Eukaryota > Viridiplantae > Streptophyta > Magnoliopsida > Asparagales > Amaryllidaceae > Allium > Allium cepa. The sequence continues at coordinate 821,108,257 of CM060935.1, read as the reverse complement.
TTTGCGTTTATACTCTGGCCTGCGCTTCGAGGGTTTGGAGTTGTCTTACGAGTGGTCGTTTCACACCCAATTTGTGTTTAAACTTCAATCCACACTCTAGGGATTTAGAGTTAGTTGATGCTTATATTCCAGTCCACACTTTGGGGACTTAGAGTTAGTTCATTCTTATACTCCAGTTCACACTCTGGGAATCTAGAGTTGGTCGATAGATGGTCAGTCACATCTGTTTAGGCATTATGATTTCGTTCACACTCCGGGAATGATGGATCTATCAGGATAATGGACGGTCAATTCACATCCACCCTGAGTTAACAAGTGAGGTCGTTAGATGGACGGATCAATCCTCCTCGAACTTGGTTTGGATACGGGCGAGGTTGTTAGGTGGACGGATCCACCCTCCTTGAAACCGTATTTGAAAGTGTACACTCCAATTCGCACTTTGGGAACCTGGAGTTAGTTTGAGGATTGTCGTGTATCAATCCTTTTTTGGCTTCAGTGTGACAACTTCCCCCCGAGCTCGGGTTTCACTAAGCGAGCGACCGATGGTATCATAGTCACTCGCTATTTGAATAAATTCCAACGTATGGTGGAACTTAGCTCTCTGTGCATAGTGATGGTTGTATTACACATTTCAAAAAATCACAGCTCTAGCTCGAAGAGATTCCATTTTATTGCTGAGATAAGAAAATACGGCAAAGTCAGTTGCCTTATTACAAATTCAAATTTTGAAATGCATAAACAAGTTGCAAATGATAAGCAAATTGAATGAACAAATAAAGCCTATCATGTGTAGTAGCGACAGAGACTTTCGCTGTTCTAGGCTCTTGGAAAAGTGAGACTGTTAACGGCCGATAGTTTAAATGTGTTGCCTCCAAGTTTTTGTTCAATGACGTAAGACCCTTTCCACGCTGGCTTCATATGTGAAGGAACCGGATAAATTCTCTTAAGGACGAGATCACCGAGTTCAAAGGTTCGAGGTCAGACCTTGGCATTATACAATCAGATGACTCGACTTCGGCATGCACTGCCCTCAAATCAGCATCTTCTTTCTTATCATCCAATAAGTCCAGAGATTCGGCAAGTAATATAGCATTTTTTTAGGGATCATAATATGTCACACAATGAGCAGGCACTTCCAATTCGACAGGAATAACGGCTTCCGAACCATAAGAAAGTGAAAATGGAGTATGGTCGGTCGTGGATTTATGGGTTGTTCGATAAGCCCAGAGAGACATAGGAAGTTCATCGACCTATTTTCCCCCAGCCATTTCCAACTGTTTCTTCATAATAGACTTTATAACTTTATTACCAGCTTCAACCTGCCTATTTCTTGAGGGTGTGCAACTACAGAGAATTTCTTCTGAATGTGAAATCACTGATAGAAAATTTTAAATTCAACACTGTCGAATTGCGTTCCATTGCCAATGATGATGGTATGTGGGAGACCAAATCGATAGATAATGTTGCATACTACAAAGTTGATCACTTTCTTCGTTGTGATAGTAGCAAGGGATTCAACTTCCGCCCACTTGGTAAAGTAATCAACTACGATAATGGCGTTCTTTGCACCACCTCTGGCCATAGGTAGAGAACCGATAGTGTCGACGCCCCATACTACGAACGGTCATGGACTGACCATTTGAGTTATTTCACTAGGTAGGGCTCTTTGAATTCGAGCGTGTTTTTGACATCGGTCATATTTTCTAGCGTAGTCTGATACATCGCGATTTATAGTCGGCCAATGGCATCCATATCGGAGCACTTTTTTAGCATGCACTTGCTCCCTGGTGTGGTTGCCACATTCTCCTTCATGTACATCATGTAATACTCATTTGATTTCATCGTGGGCGATATACTGGAGTAAAGGAACAGTACCCTCTTCGATACAAGACTCCATTCTGTATAGTGAACCATGAAGTCTTTCGAAGAACTTTTCTTTTTTCACTCTTGGCTCTGGTAGTGTCCCATGCTCGAGATATTTTCGAAACAGAGTCATCCATGACACCTTATCGAAAATGGCTTCAAGTACCTAATTTGTCTCTATCTGATCGATGCTCGTGGAAGATAATGTCTCTATGGAAACAAGTCTCATTTGCTGTGCCTCACCGGTGCTGGCTAACTTCACTAAGGAATCAGCTTTTTGATTGTATTCTCGGGGGACGCAATAGATGGCATACAAATCGAACTGATTTAATATTTCCTAAACCCGAGAATGATAAGCAGCCAGCCTTCGATCTTTGGCCCGGTACTCTCCTCGAACTTGGAACAGAACCAATTGTGAATCATAGTAAATCTCCATAGCGATAATTCTCAAATCTCTGGCAAGCCTTAATCTAGTGATTAAAGCTTCATATTCGACTTCATTATTGGTCGTATGGAAATCGAACTTTAAAGAATAGCATATAGATCGACCTTTAGGGGTTTCAAGTACAACCTGACACCTGAGCAACGGTCGTTCGATGCGCCATCAGTATGTAGCTTCTAGATATACTTGGGAGATTCACTGGTCTCAAGCAAGTCCTCCGGGATAGTGAATTCAGCGATGAAGTCTGCTCGGACTTGTCCTTGGATAGCTCGCCTTGGAATCTAAGTGACGTCGAACTGACTTAACTCAATATTCCACTTGATTAACCTACCAGACGTCCCAGGCCACGTAAAGACCTATCGTAACGGCTGGTCGGTGTATACAGTGATAGCATGAGCCTAGAAATACGATGGAGCTTCCTCGAGGCAATGACAAGACAATAAGTCAATTTTTCCAGCTTTGGATAATTTCTCTCTGCTCCGATCAGTCGTTTGCTAATATGATACAATGGTTGTTGTAATCGGTCTTCCTCCCAAATTAGGGCAGCACTAATTGCGTTTTCTTACCTGCCAAGTAAATGTATAGTCTCTCGTGATCAATAGGCTTTGACAGAATGGGTGGTGTAGAGAGGTATTGACCAGTGCTTGGAATGCACCCTCACACACTCTATAGTCCATTCGAAATTTTGTTTCCCTTTTTGATCATATCAAAGAAGGGAATGCATTTGTCAATGGATTTTGAAATGAACCTATTCGATGTTGCTACTTTCCCATTGAAGCTCTGAACTTGCTTTATAGTCCATGGAGTTTCAAGATTTCTGATTGCCCAGATCTTCTCTGGATTGGCTTCAATTCCTCGAGCATTGACGATATATCCTAGGAATTTTCCAAAAGCTACCACAAAGTGACACTTCAACAGGTTGAGTTTCATTTTCTTTTCTCGGAGGATTTTGAACATTTTTTCCGGGTCTTTGATATGATCAGTGGAGAATTGCGACTTCACAAACATGTCGTCTACATATACCTCCATGGTTTTTCCAATCTGGTTAGCAAATTTTCTACTAACTAGCCATTGGTAAGTTGCTCCAGCATTCTTAAGTCCAAATGGCATGACATTATAATAGTAAAGTCACAGATCGATGACGAAGCTGGCATGCTCTTGATCGAGCAAGTGCATGGTTATCTGATTATAGCCAGAATACGCGTCCATAAAGGATAACAGTTTGTGTCTAGCTGTTGAGTCTATGAGCTGATCGATTCGGGGAAGTGGAAAATTTCCTTTAGGGCAAGATTTATTCAAGTCTGAGTAATCAATATATGTTCTCCATTTCCCGTTAGGCTTTCGAACAAGTACAAGATTGGACACCCATTCAGCATATAATGCATCTCGAATAAACCTGTTTGACTTGAGTTTATCTACCTCTTCCTTAAGGGTGGCAGATCTCTTTGGATCCTTACCACGTCCTTTTTGGTTGACCGGGACATGCCGTGGGTCAATAGTCAATGTGTGACACGCGATGTCCGTGGAGATCTTGCACATGTCGGAATGTGTCCAGGCAAACACGTCGAGGTTTGCTTGGAGAAATTCAACCAATTCCTCTTGCATTTGTTGGCTTAAATGAGATCCGATCTTTATCAATTTAGAATCGTCACTATCATCGATCGAAACATTGATCGTCAGCTCGGCCAGGGAAGCTTGACTATCTTTGCTTTTATCTTCACTTTTGGTATCTCTCGGTCCCTTGGGAATTAGTTAGGCTCATCCAGCAGCCTAATCTCCCTGAACAACTCCATTGTCAGTGGGGACTTTTAAAGTCAGACACCAAGGAGCTATAGCAGCCCTGAATTAGCTAGGGTCGATTGGCCCGAGAAAGAATTGCACGGCGAGTCTATGTCCAATACAACAAACTGTAATATCTAGACACTCCGGCATTCTCCAATTCCCAACTCCATCGGTAGCTCCACCATTCCAGTGGGTATAGTTGCACTCCTATTAAAGCCATGAAATCGAGACTAACAAGGCTTCATATCTTTTATTTCCATTTTCATCTGATCTTAAGCTCGCTTAAATAGTATGTTCACTGAACTACCACTGTCCACTAAGATCCTTTTCATCAAAGCAAGACCTATCTGGACTGAAATGACAAGTGGATCAATGGTTGGGGCTTCGACTCTTTCAACGTCTCCGTCTCGAAATATGATGTCATCTTTCATCATTTTCTGTTGTTTGGCCGGAGCCCCGTCTTCCAAATTACTACAACACTCGAAGCTCGCATGCCTAATAGAGCTGGCATATGACTCCATTTCCATCCAGCTCTGATCTGCTGGACGAGGACCAACATTGACAGTATTAATCACTAACCTCCCGTCGGTACGAGCGGGTTCCTCCGGTCTCGCTTGATTTGGTATTTGATTCTGATTCGATGGGCCCTCATCTCCAGACTGCGGTGCCTGCGCAAACTATTCCAACTTTCTCTCTCGTATCAACTTTTCAATGATATCCTGTAAATGACGACACTCGTTCGTATTATGGCCAGATCTATCATGAAATCTACAAAAATTCCCCATTTGAATCTGTTTCTCCGATGATTGCTTCGGAGCGGGTTTCTTATATTGAATATATTGCATGTCTGCAAGTACACATTCTTCAGCAACGTATTTAAAGGAATATAATTGTCAAATATAGGAGCCCTACGTCGCGGTCCACGATTTTGATCCCGTTTCCTGTTTCGATTTTCATTTCCTTTCTTTTCATTCTATTTACTCTGTATGTTCAATTGCACCTTTCCGTAACTCTCCTCAGTTTGTTTAACAACAACATTGCTTTAGATTCCTTCCATACTGGGCCCTGCGTCATCCTTTTTCCTGGACTGTTTCGCATCCTTCCTTCTCAAGAACTGGGTTACCTTGGAATAGAAATGGTCCAATGATGCAGAAGACTTTTTGGCCAACCTGTTACCGAACTCAGAATCTGGATCGATACCTTTAGTTAGTGCCATCAGAATTGAGTTGTCATTAGGATTACTATTCTCAGCACATGCAGTGTGAAACCTCTCCAGATAACGTCTGAGTGTCTCTCCAGGAGCTTGAGTAACACTAGAAAAAAGTGTTAGTCTTTAAGCCTTGTGACATGCATGCAGAATTGTTCAAACTTCATCACCAACTGGTCAAAACATGAGATAGATCGAGGTGGTAAACGAGTAAACGAGTAAACCAATAGTTGCTATGCCACCTAGAGAGATTGGGAAATTCGGCACTTGACTGCATCATCGGCTCATGCAGCATTCATTAACCATTCGTTCTTTAAAATATGCTGACTAGGATCAGAGCTTCCCTTATAAACATGTAGAGTTGTCATTCTGAATCACCGAGGTGGTTCAGTGTAGAGTATATCATCAATAAAAGGAGTATGACTTCGAAAGATTTCCCAGTCGTCATTGGCAAGGCCTTAGCTTTCATGGATCAGCTGATAGATCATAGTTGGGAGTTCCGGCATCTAGATGTTCTGGGCATGCTGAGCCAAGGAGTGGTCGTGTTCCCAATGCAAGTATGGGCCGGTCGCGATCGATGGCATGTATCTTGCCACCATGGTTCTAAGTTCTCGGGGACATAAGGTTCTACAATATATTCATATTGACGGCCGGTTCGGATCTGTCCGTTTTTGGTCATTAAATCCTAAATCAGTAGCGGTGGTGGCAGTGTAGTTACCTGTAACGTGATAAGGAACTGTACCTTCTTGGTAGAAGGGTCCAGTCTGATGGCTGGTTGACGGACCAACTCTCGGTTGCCCAAGATTCAGTGTATGTTGATGTCCAGTAGCCTGTGTATAGCTTCCATCTAGCTTTGTGTGCGTGGATCTATGATGGTAGTCAGAAGAGGTTGAACTCTCAGTGGATGAATAGGAAGCCTAATCCCTTTTGGCTCTCCGTCGTCTTTGACAATTCAGCTGATTGGTTGATTCTACGTTGGCATGCAGTTGCTGGTGACTTTGAGTCGGCTCTTGCATTAGTAGTTGAAACTCTTCCATGGTGACAGGGCTTTGCTGATCTGAAGGTCCAGCAGCATTCTGGTCGGTAGGAGGAAGTTGTCTGGGGTTCTGTCTATCCCGTGCTTTTGGATCTGCTATGGTTGACGTAGTCCTAGTGTTGACTATGGTGGATAACGAAGCTCACTCCTAGACTTGATAAAAATATGAATAAGATGGAAGAACTTCTGAACTTAAAATCTGGCTCTTCTCCTTGGATTTTTGCAATCCAATATCGGTGGTAGATCCAACGAGCAGGAGAAAACTAGGTTTTCTCGGTGAAAGCACCAAAATGTTTGTACCAAAGTTGGGCACAACACTCTTCAGATGTGTTTGAAGAGATAAAATGAAGATTGTAAATGAAAAATGAGGAATATCTAACAAACACACCAATTGATAATAGGAAAAACGCACAGAAACGCATAGATTTAGAGTGGTCCGACGTTTGGACTACGTTCAATATGAAATAGCTGACTTTTATTACTTTGGCTTGTTGGTTACAATGAGTTACAACAGTGAGATTCAAGTACAATAGTAATTTCGACAGAGTCTGGATGTAGAAGAGCTAAAGGTCCTTTTTCTGCAGGTCCTAGGCTGCTATTTATAGGCTTATGCTGCAACTATCTCGCTCAAATCTCGAAAGACCTCTTCTCTCATGTGGGTGGACCTACGCGATCGATCCCCCGTCGTTCGAACTTGATCCGTGATCGATACTAATGGATTTTGCGTCAATCAAGATTTGGCCCAATCGAGTCAAGATCGATCATGAACATTCTTGAGGTTGCATGCAAGTTTATATGAAAATTTGGTGGCATTTGGACTTGTAGATTTTGAGTTATGATCGATGCGAGTTTGGATTTGTCGAAGGCTGCTAAATTCGCATCACTTCGGTTCGCATCGATCTGTTCGCATCGCTTATGGGCACGTGATGCCTGATGATGTGGCGCTAAATTTTTGGATCGGTCCACTTTTTATGCCGAGTGACCGAGTCTTACACTTGGATGTGCCTTGTTCGTATTGACCCAGGATATTTCGTTCGCATTGCTTTATTGCACTCAACTTCGCATAGATTCCTCACACCCAACTTCGTATTGATCCTTTGCGTTTGCTTCGTATCGATACGAACTAAGTTCTTCGTATCAATAACTCAGAGGCCATTTTGTATCGCTTATCGGTTGGGGTGTTGATTTCGTATCGCTCTGTGGCCGATAAATACGAAGCATGTTTGGCAATGGATCGATACAAAGTGGACTAATGTGTTACTGCAGATAGATGTGAAGTAAGTGAGTTTGGATGGATACGAAGCAGGCTTGCCTGGATGGATACGAAGAGGAGCTCGTCTACCGATGGATACGAAGCGGACCGATGCGAATAGAGGGATACGAACAGAACGTTCTTCTTTCAGCGTTTGATTGACCAATAACTTTAGCTTGCGAGTTATGATCGACTTGAAATTTGAAATGTTGGCTTCTGTAGCTTTTCTTGTCATGTCACGCTAATTGTAGCTTGATCCAGACTCGGGAAAACTTCACCAGCATCTATAGCGAACCTGTGTACAACCAATTTCGGGATGAACTGCCTTCGATTTCAATTCAATTTCTCAGTATAACGGCTTTTCCAAAAGGTGGGATAACAATTATATAATTAACCATGTAACACCCTTTCATATTAGTGAGGAGTAGGTGAGAAACTTATACTTAGGCCAGATTTGATTAGATATTTTGGAGAAGATTGAGATCATTCGACAATGGATGAAAGATGCATAAGATCGATAAAAGAACCTATGCTTATTACAGATGTCAAGATTTTGAGTTCTCTGTTGGCAATATGGTGTTTTTTGAAATTTCTCCATTAAAGAATGTAGTTAATTTCTATTATAAGAAGAACATGGAACCGAGATTTATGGGTCCTTTTTCGATACTCGAGAGGATTGGGAATCTAGTATATTAGTCAAGTTACTAAAAAAAAGACAACTGGTGCACACAACGTAAACCATGTTTAACATCTTAGGAAGTCTATGCATGACTTAAGTGTGACTATTACACTGGATCAAGTGGCTAATATTGAAGTTGAACCTGATGCATCAAGACCTCAAAAGCTGATTCGTATAGTTGAGCAGAGTATAAAGCACTTAAGAGGAAGACGATGAAGTTAGTAAAGGTTCAGTGGAGTGGAAGCAAAGATGATAGCACTTGGGAGACCGATGAGAGCTTGAGGGCCACTTATATGGATCTCTTTACTTAGTAATATTCCATTTTTATCATTAACTCACATTTAGTTTTTTTTGTTGCTTAGTTAGTACCTTGCATGTTAGGGTATTTACATAAGTTTATTTCTTGCTTTTGTGTGCATGATTGATGGTTACTATGCTAGTTTGATTGTTTGGCATGCTTGGTATCTATATTGTTTAGTTATGTTTAGTTGGGTGGAATTTGGATGCTAAAATTCCTAAACGACGGAGAAAGTAAATGACCTATATTTGTACATATCAGCAGATCATAAAAATATTATTATCACAACCAAATTGGATCCAATTTGGCTATAACTTTGAGGAATGTTGAGTATTGACATTTCGAGCCCTAAAATAATTATGGATAGTTTTGACCCAGGAAAATTATAAGTGGTATAACTTTTGATAGATGCCAATTTATGGTCTAAAACCACTTCCAAATGAAAGATTTGATGATTTTCCTTTCTATAGAGTGATTATAATAGATTTTTGGCCTTAAAATTTAAGAGATATAGCCATTAGAAGTTAGGTAATTTCTAGTAGATTAATAGTTATTTAGTCGAAGCCCATAATTAGCTCGCCGTATCTTTCGGGATTAGAGATAGTTACATCTAATAGGACAATCGGTAATCATTTTTCCACATTCCAAAAACAACCTCTAACCTCCATTAAACCTCCTAATAGCAAAATCATCCATAATTCACATTAAAACTAGATTTATTAAACAATTAAATGAAGATCAGCAAGGGAGCTTTTAGGATCCTGAAATTTGTTGTTTTGGGATCGTGCTTGGCTGTCGACATTGGATCTACCTCATTTATTATGCTATAGATTAGTTATACATAGTGATTTGTCATCTCATAAATTATACAACATCCATTCTATGGTTTCAATGACAATAACTATACAATCACATATATTATATGTCTTATCAGATTACAAGTATATACTAAAAGAGATCGTCATGCTCAAAGATACAGGGACTCGAAGACAAATAGAGATTTATGGACCATACTATGATTAGTAAGGTTATACTAGCATATTAAGAGTCTTAAATAAACATTGTAAGGTCTTCTTGAGTATATATGCCCACATGGATTCATATTCACAATATCAGCATTAAAAAAGTTCAAAATTGGCATTAAAAATTTATAATCTGAAAATGCCAGTCACAAACGTCTATGGAAAAGCCACAAACATCTGTGAACAGGTTCGGGAAATTCTATCTTCAAACCACGAACATTTGTAGAAAATCCACAAACTTCTATCATATATCAACCGCTCTAATATGAAAGGATGCTTTATTTCATATTGAGTAATAGCATGTCTTCTTCAATGGTTGCATCCATTAAAATAAACAGAGTTGGATTAACAGTAACAACTCCTTATATGCATCTATTCGACCTATATATACTTTATAGATTAAGAATTGTAATTAAATTATTCTAATATATTCTCTTGATTTCTTATTACTCACTATTTACATATTTGTGCATTTCTTGCTTACATATTCTCAATCTATAATAACCAAATATCATTTGGTTAAATCACTTCCTACAACTTAAAGTATTCACATTCACGTATTTAAAGGAGATCATAGGAAGAATTGTACTATTAGTCAAAATTCGTGTTATTTGGAATACAAGATTGCTAGAAAAATACTTTTTGTATTAGCCTATTTCTCCGGGCGAAGTGAGGATTATCTGATTAAAGGAAATACCAAATGGGAGCTTTGGGACTGGACGTAGGAGGGGAGATCTGAGCCAGTATAAAATATCTGGTGTGCTAATATTAAGTTATTATTCTTTTCTTAATATGATTTGTAGTATACACTTTTACACTTACATATATAAGATGCATTATATAAAAATCCTATAGTATTTGAATAAACTCTTTTTTTTAGCAAAACTAGTGAGGTTGACTGGGTCCCCTACCAGATTTTATTGCGACAAAATAATAAAATAACTTGAATCAAAATGGACTTTGATAAAAGGAAGGAAAAAAGGATATATAAAGGAGAGAAAACACATAAAATACAGGGCAGAAACAAAAGAATGAACAAATATAAAATCAAAGAATGATCTTGTCCAGTCAAGAGATATCCAAGAGGAAACTTGGTTGAGTACTTCAATTACATGCGTGTACTTTTTCTAATCTCCACCTATAAGCTATCAAAGACTTTCTTTTCTTCTCAAAAATTACTCCATTCCTACTCTTCCATATAACGTCAATATAAGTCTTGGTGCATATTGCTATAACTCTCGATCTATCAGTCTTCCATATTGTGGATTTGTAAACAATATTCCATTCGGTTTCAATAAACTCTTAAATGATTTTATATGTTCAAAACACATTTTAAAACCTACCTTAAGTAAAAAACGAGATTTTTGATTGATTTGGATTGATAAATGTTTTATAAAAGAATTTAAATGGTTTTAGATAAACTTTATATGCATTTTCATATCGTGGTTGACTCTATGAGTTATAGGATAGCATCTTGATGTTCTATCTTATTGTTTGCTATGATATGATGCTTGGTGATTTTTATGTTATGTGCTTATATGCTTAGAATAGGTGATAGAGTATCGATACGCGCCTTTGGGGATGGATTGGTTTTAGAGCGATTGTTAGCGTATCAATATGACATGGAGTTTGAATTCAGTTCGGAGCAATGATCGATGCGAAAAGGCCAAAAAATGACTAAGATGCATTTTTGGCAAAGTTGGACTTTTGAGTAACGATCCATATGGATTGTACTGATCGATTATAAATGCTCCAAATTGGACGCGATCAATAAAGGATGTTCTTCATGATTTATTGGGGACCATAAGATAGACCACATAAGTTTAGGTTATACTGATTTGGACTTAGAGCAAAAAAGATGATCAATCTCACTTGTAATAAAAGTAGCATGGAAAACTTCGAGCCAAGTGAAGAGAAACATGGCAAGGACTTCGAGGCACATGTGGACAAAATTCATTCTTGGAGTGATGGAGTTGGACATAGCTGAATTTTGACTAAGTCTAAGGTTATATGGGTCGGTACCGAGGTACCCATATTCGTTAGCACCGGTTGATCCAACTTTTGGTGGTTTATGCATTATGGCTTGTGAAGCATACATGATCGACCACGTCACAAGTCAATGAGAGATTTGCGAGTTATGACCTACTATTGATCAATCTAGGTGATGGAATCTATGACATCCTCCACTTTGAGACACGAAAATGAATGTCGATGATGTTGTAGTCATCACTTGAATTATTTTCAAGCGACATAAGTGAGTTCTGTATATAGGAATAGCATTCTATGTACACAATGTAGCTAAATTATTCACATTACATAGTAATTTGTCTTAATGTCATTTTGAATTAACCCCAATGTCATACCCATACATAGATCAAATTACATAGTAAATACCATAGTAGAGAGTCAGGAAGACATATGATGATTCCGCTCCAAACTCTTAAAAAAGAGAAAATGAACAATCTTTAATAGCCAACAAAGCCTCCTGCTTCGCCTCCAATCTTCGTCCTTTGGCTCCTAAGATAACTTACATAAATCCATATAATCAAACCACTTAAATGAGTACCCACGTTATCCCGCCTTTTGGCAAGGCCGTGAAACCATAGATTTGGCTAAAACGAGTAGTTACCAACCTTGAGAATCAATGATATATAAGACAATGGATGATGGTCGAGCAGATTCAGATTGGCTCCCGATCTAGGTGCAACCAATATGAAGTAACAAAGAAGGCCCCGTGAGTCTACCTTTTATATTTCAAGTCAATCGGAGTTCGCACGCTCGAATTATGGAAAAATAAAGAATTTATATCAATGTATCTAAAACGATCCATAAAATAGAACAAGTCGACAAAGATCGATCCATATCTCAAAATCTACAAAGCCAATGCACTTGAAACTTTCAGAGTGTCAATATAAACGAAGAGGGGAGCCTACAACAACGATCACGTATCAAAAAGTGAGGATATGAGGATGGCAATCATTATTGACCAATCGTTCTTGCCGATCCATAAAAAAGATCAGAATATTATAGTGAATGGTCCATAGTTTCACGAAAAATGCGATATCTCACGAATACTACATCGGAATTGAACAAAATTTAGAAACAAGTACCTTACATCATGAAGAGCTTACAAAATCGATCGCACTTGAATTGGATGCAATAATAACAATCAGTGAACATTTGGCCAATCGTTATGTGTTGTTGAGTTAAGCCTACCAATTGTTATGTTGGGCCCTTATAGATCTAGAGATTCTTCTATCAAAATTTCAACCCAATCCATGCTTATCTTCTCCTACAAATACATCGGCCGTTCTCCACAGAGAGGATCCTTCTTTCGGCTACGGAGGCTCTGCCATTTTATTCTTCACTCTTGTACTAATGAATCCTAGCCGATCCAAACATATTTGTAATCATAATCTAGTGCAAGATCAATAAAAATATAACGTGGATGTAGGCCAATTTGCCGAACCACTATAAAAATCTATGTGTTCATTTGAATTTTTTGCTATGTTATAATTTCGTTCATCGTTTAGTCTCTGCGAGATTCTATTGGGTGTTGATGCCTATTTTTGGCATGAACATTTTAGCGCTTTCATTGATAAATGAATTCTCAACTTGATTAGATCTCATCATCTATTTGTAGATTCCCATATTCGTGAGATATATCTAGTTATTTATCAACAAACTTCCTATTCTACTTAGATTTGAAGGAAACCTAAAGGAAGCTGATAGCCATGGTTAAAGAAACTAAGTCTACTTCTTGTGTTTTTGGAGGATTGATTATGATGGTGTTCTTGTTTGGAGTTGTTCATGGGTTCATGCCCATTTGGAAGGGATTAGATTCATTTGTATATGCATGTTCTTGGGATTAGATGTTGAAGTTTTCACTCAAGTTAGCGAATGGCCAATCCTTCAAAATAGCTGATACCTACATCAAGGTCAAAATGGCTGATCCCTCTGTTATGGCCAAGATGGCCGATCCCCTTCCAATCTCTTTAATACCAATCCCCCTAGGCATATATACCGATCGCTCCAAAAAAAATATACCGATTCCTCCAAAGATGCCAATACTGATCCATCCAACATATAGGTATACAATCCCTCTACTAAGTATACATACCGATCCATTTTTAAGGTGTATATACCGATCCATCCCCAAGGTGTATATACCGATACATCTCCAAGGTGATTATACCGATCCATCTCCAAGGTATGTATATCGATCCATCTCCAAGGTTTTTATATCGATCCATCTCCAAGGTGTATATACTGATCCATCTCCAAGGAATGTATACTGATCCATCTCCAAGATATGCATACCGATCCATCTCCAAGGTGTTTGTACTGATCCATCTCCAAAGCACAATACAGATCCCTCTTATATAGAAAACTACTGACCCATCGCTAAGGCAATTCAATCGATCCCTAAACTATCGATCCCTCTCTCAAAAGCCCATGCTACCGATCCATGTACCATAAAAAATATTGATCGGGTACGGTTCATTTTTCAAAAAATAGCTCTAGGCACATTCTATGCACTTCCCTTACATCCTGTGACTGATCGGGGCATAAGGGATCAAGTAGTAGCTTTTGAAATGCATCCAAGGAATGGACAAGAAATTGCTACTCGAACGATACACCTAGAGGTTGATAAACTGAGGTGATATGGCACGAACTATTCTACCATCTAAAACGATAGATACCCCAAGAAAACATGCAAATGACTCAAAGCGTTGTTCTGCACCGACCCCAAGTTCAGCGACTCCAAGAAAAAAAGTTATTGACTCCAAGTAAATTATCTCCAATTCGTCAAATATTGGACAATCATGCATGCAGTATTTATAAGCATTACTGATGTGCACGTAAATGTGCATATTTTTACCACCATATTTATTCAATTTAAATTAAATAAATGATCATATTGGGTATTTTAACTTGTTTTAACCAAAATTCATATTAATTCCAAATTTTCACATATTCGTCTTCATATAGGGGCAAAACGGTCATTTAAGTGCATACATCTCTTTGAGAAAAATTGATTGGAAATTTATATATATTTTTGTAGGAAAATGGTCTCAAATAGGAGTGGTTTCATGAAGGAATATGCATGCACAAAGAATATAAAAGAATGAAGATGGAAATAATTCAAAGTGAAGATCATGGAGGACCCTACCTACCCACCTACCTTAATGTACAAATTAAAGGCTAATGCACATGCTTATGGAGCTAATGGTTTCATGTACATTTAATGGGGGATTAAGACATGTTAATGTTTACTTGGCCTCCACACTTCCTAAGGGGCATTTTGGGTACTCCCCAAAAATATGCATTAGGGTTTCTAACTTGTATAAATACCCCTTATGTTTCATGTAGCCATCTTCCTCTTAGTTAGTTAGTTTTAGTTTAAAAAATAAATCAAATCTCTCTTTCTTTCCATGGCTACTTAGCCATTTTTATTTTATGTAACTTTCTTTTCTTTTTATGTCATGTTAATTAGTGTTTCCTTTTACTTACATGTTCATTTCCTTTCATGCTAGTAGTGTAGATTTACTTTTATGCAAGTAGAATAATTTTCTTTCCATTAGCTTTCATTTTCCTTTCTTTTTGCTTTCATGTTGCTTTCTACATTTGTTGATTTGATAACAAATATGAGAGCTTAATCCCTACAATTTAGGGGTAATGAAGCTCTCTAGTATGTAGATGCAACATTTTGATGTTTATGCTCTCTTTTTATGCTTTAATGGAAACACTTGAAGTGGTTTAATGATGTTGTTTAGCTTTGCATTTGATAGTCTATGTTGTTCATAACAAATAGGCTATGCTTAAACAAACAAAACACAAATTGCCTCTTCATCTAAATATGATTATAGCAAAGAAGTAAATGTTGAAATTGAAATTTGATAGCCTATATTTCTAAACAATAGTTAATAGGCTATGCTTAAAATAGATTTTGCTTTCAACTTTGTTGTCATATTTCATGAGAGTTAAATGTGTATTAGTGGTTGTGTTATAGTTTGATGGTTTATATTGAGCTAATTAATAGCACAAATATACCATACTTATGATAAGTACATCAACTAATTCACTAATGACAAGAAAAGAGAGATCATAACTTCATTTTATTGATTTATATGATCTAGAGAGTGGAAGTACCTCTAAATTGTTAACACTCATATTTTTATCAATTTTCTTTTGCTTGTTTTTCTTCTTTTCTAGTTTAACATTCTCTTCAACCTTGGTTTAATTTGATTGAATAGATTTTTAAAATCATCAATTCCCTGCGGATCGACCCGTATTCGCCGCGTGCTACATTCGTACACCGTGCGCTTGCGGTATAAATTTTATTTCAAAATTCGTTCGACGGTTTTCTAAACCGATAGAATTTCCATCGACGAACAATTACACGCAGCCGTAACTTGAAAATGGATTTGAGGGACGAGGATTGGCGCATCTCCCCATTCGAAACCTATTCATCAAAGCTGTTCAGCATGCAGGGTATCCGTGGAGATTCCATATGCTGACCACGCCAGCGTATTCTATGAACATGGATCCCCAACAACATCTCATGAGAAGGGCACATAGATTCCACCAGAGAGAAGAATTCAATTAAGTGCTAATTCTTTCACATGTTCCTTGAGGGAGTAGCAATCGATCATGTGATTTACATGATTACTGCCTAGGTCTATCTCCTCGTTTAATTAGCCGGTTAAGGAACTCACTGAGAAATTCAGAATGCATGTAACTCGTCCAAGGATGTGATGTCATTATCCAACTTAAGTGAGCAATCCCAACGAGAATATCATACTAATGGCATTGATAAGGGGAATCGACCTCGAGACAAACTTTGGCGATTGGTTACCTAGAGAGCCTCCATCGACCTTGGATCATTTTTATTACAAAGTGAAATAGAACCCAAGCAAGGAGATGATGCAACAGACTAGGAGAAAGAACGATGCATGCCCGTTGGTTGAAAGAAGTCAAAGCAAGGGCAGCATTGAGCCCTTAGTTAAGGACTCGGATTCTAGGAGACGATCTAAAATCCCAAAATCCAACTCATATCCTTTAAACGATTCAATCGAGAACAAATACTTGAAGACTTATGGCTCGGAGCAATACTGGAAATCAATCTTGAGAGAGTCTATCGAAACCAAGAAGATGTCCGAGAAATGTTGTATGTTTCAAGACACATAACACCAACAATTGTAGACACCTTCGAGATGTGACAGAAAAGGAAAGCTTACCAGAAAAGGAAATCTTCAACAATATGTGCAAGCCTCGTAGAATGGCGGGATGGGAACACCTGATCCCTATCAATAAAGAACTTTGATTATCAATTAGACCGATGACGGTCGACTTCCCACTGAAAGTAGCTAGGCGCAAAGTTAAATAGCGAGCGAATGATGCTGCTTTACTTATCAATGAGATTTATTCCGATCTTCTTTGAATTATTTCTATTTCAATTGGGTTGTGAATTACGACCAACTTGAATTAAACTACTTCCAAATGATGCAGGTAACCAAGTACTTAGAGTTCGGCACCAACTAATCTCCACGAACCATGATCGGACCTTTTGAGTTTCATCAAGATAAGCATGATTCAACCGCTCATCGACTACCATATGCCCCTGACTTAGGGCTAAGTAATCGAAATGAAAAAGCCCGACAATGTCATCATCCAGCAAAAAGTGGACACGACTGATTGTCCACTCATTAACGTCTGTGCCTGACTTGGAGACCAAAGAAAGACTTGGAGTGGATGCTGCCCAATCTCCACTCCTTGACTCATGCTTAAAGTTCCCCAAAATACATATGCCTCTCCCGAAGCTCAGCGATGCTGGGATCCAACTAAAGTGGACATGATTTGACGGTCTACACATCGACTCCTACCCTGGACATAGAGGGCAATTTGGAAGCTCGACTTAAAGTGCATGTGACTATCATCCACCACCGCCCTTAATATGTGGACTCGACTGCAGCTTGAGGTGGATGTGACCTGATCTTCCAACCCAAGCATGGATGTGATCTGACAATCCATCGCCTACTCCCTTCCTTGACTTGACAAGAGAAGCTACAACCACCAAGCAGATATGAATCGATTGTCTCACTTTCCTAGTTCTATCTTTGATGCTAGGGGAAGAATTCCATTCCATGAATGAATGTGATTCGACCATTCGTTCAATAACTCTTACCTCGACTTGGCAGACTAGAGTTAAACATAAATTGGGTGGAAACCGACTGCCTGCAAAAATAACTCTGAGTCCCCAGAGTGCGAACTAGAGTATAAACATAAACTGGGTGGAAACTGACTCCCCACGAGATAACTCTGAGTCCCTGGAGTGCGGACTAGAGTATAAACATAAACTGGGTGGAATTTGATTTCCTGTGAGATAACTCTGAGTCCATGGAGGGTCGACTAGAGTATAAACATAAACTGGGTAGATACCAATTGCCCGCAAAAACAACTTTGAGTCCCAGAGTGTGAATTAGAATATAAACATAAATTGGGTGGAAACCAACAGCCCGCAAGATAACTCTGAGTTCCCGGAGTGTGGACTAGAGTATAAACATAAACTGGGTGGAAACCAACTGCCCGCAAAAACAACTCTAAGTCCCAGAGTGCGGACTAGAGTATAAACATAAACTGGATGGAAATTGACTGTCCACAATATAACTTTGAGTCCCAAGAGTGTAGATTAGAGAATAAACATAAGCAGCAGGGAAACCGACTGCCCATGAGATAACTTTGGGTCCTAGAGTGCGGACTAGAGTATAAACATAAGCTAGGTGCAAGCCGACTACCCATCAAATGAACCTTCTCCCTAAAATGTGGATATAAACATGAATGAATAGATGAGTGGAGTTCGACCATTCTCTTTTACATAAATTCCGGCCTGAAACCGACGGGAGGAGTATAAACTCACTTTGGATGGAAATCGACCATCCACAAAATAACTCTATTAATCCAAGACTGGGGCAAGAATACAAATCAGTAAAACTTGAGTACAAAAGCTCACTATAGCTCCCGCTTGGCTTTTTTACAACTCAAGGCAATGACTATGGGGAGGCCTTGACACAAAGTCAACCAGAACGACATCGGAAGTTACGAGTGACCGACTTTGGACTACCAGGTCGACATGCAATGTGATGCAAGCTTTTCACATCGTGCCGCTTGGTTGAAGGTCGATATCAATCCACATTAAACATAAATGGATGTGACTCGGCTATCCTTAAAAAAACTTTGATCATCAGAGTGCAGATAGGAGAATAAACCACGAATGAGTGTGACTTGATCCATAATTCTCCAGCACCCTCCTACGATCCGTCGGGAGGAGCATGAAACCGAATGAGCATGACCCAACTGCACCTGAGTGAACTCTATCCCTAGATTAGACAAGAGAGTATACATCAAAATAGGCATGACTAACTGTCCAGCTCTGAAAGAATGCGACGTGATCGTTCATTCGTTGACTTTTATCATGTCCGGTCAAAAGAGCGATACAAAACGGACATGACTCAATCGTTCACACACTGATCCTTACCCTTGGTCCGATAGGGAGAGCATCAATCACTGATTGGATATGATTTGACCATCTATTCTTTAGGTCCTTGCCTAGAGTATGGCATCATTCATGCCAAAAGTAGACGTGATTGACAATCTCGTACCCAACTCGTGCCCAAATTCCAACGAAGTATCAAAGTCATCCCTCGAGGAGGAAAAGCTAGAATTGGCATGACTCAATCTCCCATCAAATAACCTGGTCCAATGATTCAAAGGGAAAGATTATAAAGCTAAAATGGACATAACTTGCCTTCCTACGTATCGACGTATGCCCTAGACTTAAGAGCATGAGCGAGAAACAAGACGAATGTGAACCGACCATTCATTGATCAACCCTAACTCTTCGGAACATAGGTGGGAGTATAAACACAACTAGGACGAGACTTGGCAATCCATGCAATACATTTACCAACCCGAGACCGGGGGAGGGGGGCAGAAGTGTGATCATGCAAACACAGACTAGGATAGCTCAATACTGTGATTCATACCTAGTCTTTACAATGACTCAAGGCTACGACCGAAAGAATGTATAAAGATGGAACTATGAATTGATGCCTAAGCTCATGAGTAGCTAACCATCACTCCAACTCGAATGACGAGTAACGAATCATGAGTACATTGAATGGAAAGCACATTACTCGAATATACAGGTAGATTCAACCTCAAAGCAAGAGCCAAATATGCATTTGCGTGCAATACGAGGTTGAACCCTACTCGACATTTGATTCAATGTGCTTCTAAACCTGATATTCGACCATTTGCAGATAATTTCTCAAAACATATAGAGCCCTTCGCCATCAGACTCAATCACTCATTACAAGACTCTGGGATTCGACCATAGCAATCGTCATCATTGACCATCCCAACCAGATCTCATGTTTTTTTGTTACACGAAATAGTTACGTTTGAACTCAAGGAATCGGAGGTTGTACCCATTGAGCTAACGATAGACATTACGGTCATCCAAGGCGACCCATCATGGGTCTTGAAGATTAGACTACAGTATTAGTGCAAAGATGACGAAGGAATTAGCTGACAATCTTCGAACGAATCTTGAAGTGTTCGTTTGGACCCATTCTGACATGTGTGTGACTCACCGATTATCGCAAGCCATGAATTGAGTACCGACTCGAGGCATGTCCTCTTGAAGCAAAAGAAATATGGCACAGATCTAGAAAGATTTGCTACACTCAAAGAGGTGGTGGATAAACTAAAAAACAATGGGTTTATCCACAACACCCTCTGTCCGAAATGAGTATCAAATTCAGTTCTTGTGAGAAAAGCTAATGGAAAGTAGCGGACATGCATCGACTACTCTTACCTGAACAAACCATGCCCGAAAGATAGCTTTCCAATTTCGAGGATCGACCAGCTGGTAGACACAACTGCTGGATATGAACTGCTCTCATTTATGGATGTGTACTCTGGATACAACCAGATTCCAATGCACATCCTCACCATAAGCACACCAGCTTTATTACCGATCTAGGGCTATGTTTTTGATGCCATTTGAACTAAATAGTGCTGAAGCTACTTACCAGAGACTAGTCAATAGGATGTTCAAAGATCAGATTGGGCATCTAATGGAAGTATATGAAGACGATTTGCTCGTGAGATCACGACTATAAAATCACCACATCGATGACTTAGCAGAGATGTTCAATTTCTCCAAAAATATAATATGAAACTCAATCCCTTGAAATGGATTTTCGGTGTTGTATCAGGGAAATTCTTTGGTTTCATCATTAATTCTCAAGGAATTCAAGCCAATCTCAAGAAGATTTAGGCAATCAGAGATATTTAAGTGCCAAAGACTATAAAACAAGTACATAATTTAAATAGGAAGATCACCACCCTAAGTCGATTCATCTCCAGGGCCATTGAAGAGTCAACTCTTTTCTTCGACCTGATCAGGAGAGGGAAGAGAAACTTTTAATGGATGTAGGACTCCCATCCTATCTAAGCCATTGGATCGCGAAAACATATACATCTATTTAGCGGTGTCGGTACATGCCATAAGTGCCGCATGGTTATGCAAAGTAAATCGAATATAAAGATCATGATATTATGTTATCAACCGACTGACATGTGCTGAGAGAAACTATCCGAGGGTGAAAAGGCTCGCATATTGCTTGTTGATTGCATTACGAATGCTTCACCTTTACTTCCAGGCTTATCCCATCAACATCTACACCGACCATCTGTTACTACAGTGACTTGAGACATCTGGAAGGTTGCTCAAATAGAATATCGAACTAAGCCAATTCGGTATCCCTTATTTCCCTCAAAGAGCTAAACAAGGATAGACATTAGCAGTCCTTAATCAGAATTCACCGCATCAGACGACTATTCAAAGAGCCATGGAGAACCGACCAATAAATGGAAAGTGTACACAGATGGAGCATCCACTGATCGTTGTTCTAGCACCGTAGTTGTGTTAATGACTCCTAAGGAATAATCAATCTGCTACGCCCTGAAACTCGACTTCCCTACAATAAATAACGAAGCTAATTATGAATCCTTGATCACCAGGCTTAATCTTTCTAGAGAACCGGGAGTGGAAACTTTACATATCTTTTGTTATTCCTGCGTAGTAGTATGCCAAGTAAAGGAAGATTATCTTGCTAGGGGGCAGCGTATTGCTCCTTATCTCAGCCGAGTCTAAGAGCTACTGGCGGACTTCGAGTACTACACTATCACACACAACTCCAGAGATATAAAGTGAGAAAGGCAACTCACTGGCCAAGCTGGTCAATTCCATGAATTCGCAGCAAATAGACTTTGTCCCGACTAATGTAATAAATGCTTCGAGCATCGACTAAATAGCGATTAATTAGGTTTTAGAGACGGAAGAGGAAAGGGAGTCATGGATGACTCCTATCTAAGATTATCTACAATGAGGAATCCTTCTCGAAAAGAGGAGTGAAAAATAACGGATCTTCCATAAAGCTTCACACTACATCATTCAAGAAGGAGTCATGTATATAACAGGTTACTCAATTACCATTCTTTGGTATATTTCCTATGATGAAATAAAACGAATCTCGACAGAAGTCCAAAAAGAAGAATGTGATGATCACACCTAGGGGCAAGCCTTGACAAAGAAAATACTCTTCCATTGGTATTACTTGCTAACTGCCAAACGAAATGCAGCCGATCACACTAGATAATGCGATTAGTGCTAAATGTTTGCAAAAAATTCGGGAAGCTCCATCGATGGAAGTTCAAATGGTCAGTACATGGATGTTTGCCACTTGGGGCATTGATATTATTGGTTCTTTACTGATTTCCGTAGATGGACCAAATTGCGCTATCATAGTACTGAATTACATCATCAAATGGGCCGAAGCTGAACGTTTAGTCATGATCACGATGAAAAAGTAATCAACCTCATTGATCGGAGCATCATCTGCCATTTTGGCCTTTCATAAACCATTGTAATCGATAATGGAACCCGATTTGGCAGTGCTAAATTCAAAACCTTCTACCATCGACATCATATTGAAAATAGATTTGCAGCAGTTGCTCACCCTCAAGCAAAGAGACAAGTTTAGGCTATAAACAAAATCATAAAGTCCATTCTAAAGAAAACGTTTGGAAAAGGCTAAAGGGAAGTGGGTAGATGAACTCCTAACAACATTATGGCTTTACAGAACCACCCACAGGTTCATGACTGACCATACTCCATTCGCCCTTGCTTTCGGCTCTGAGGCCTCCATTCCTTTGTAACTTGAGGTCCCTTCCCATCAAGTGACTTATTACGACCTCTATTTTGTTATAAAAATTAAACGAGGATTGCAATCCACTAGCAATTAAACTATAAGGAACTAGTGATGACTTGCGAGCACACAAATGCATCTGGGAGCAAATGATAAGAACGTGTGCCTGAACGTGCACATGTATTTTCCATAAATTCAATTTCTTAATACCGACAGAAATTGAGTTTCCACCTAGAATTCTTAGAGAAAAGACTGGATCAGACATCCAAAGCTTACTAGCCTCGTAGAATCGGATATGGACAATAACCTATAGAATACAGTATTGAATTTATATTGTTGGAAATTGACCAACAGTCATGACGAACATAAAGAAATGCAACTATCAGTGAAGATGATTCAACAAAAGGATAGCGACCACTCAATAAACTGAATGGAATTCTTTTCGATGATGGAAGCTTGCAGTAATTCAAACCACGTCATGTTAAAACAAGGCGTACTTTAGGAGGAAAAATATTATCCTGCTTTTTAGCAAGGCCGTGAAGCCTTAGATTTGGCAAAAATGGATAGTTACCAATCTTGTGAATCAGTGATATATAAGACTATGGATGATGGTCGAGCAGATTCAAACCGGATCCCGATCAAGATGTAATCAATATGAAGTGACAAGGAATGTCCTGTGAGGCTACCATTCAGATTTCAAGTCAACTGAAGTTCACACGCTCAAGTTATGGACAAATGAAGAATTTATCTGGATCGATCTAAAACGATCCATAAAATAGCACAAATCGACGAAGATCGATCTATATCTCAAAATCTACAAATTCAATGCACTTGAAACTTTCAAAGCATCGGTATAATGAAGAAGGGAGCCTACAAAAATGTTGCACATCACAAAGTGAAGATTTGAAGATGGCCGATCGTATGACCGATCGTTCTTGCCGATCCATAAAAACAATCGGAATATTATAGTGCATGGTCCATAGTTTCACAAAAAATGCGATATCTCACAAACGGTACGTCGGAATTGCACAAAATTTAAAGAGCGAGTACATACATCATAAAGAGCTTACACTATCGATCGCATTTGAATTAGATGCAAGAATAACGAATAGTGAAAATTTGGCCGATCGTTATTTGTTGTTGAGTTAAGCCCACCGATTGTTATGGTGGGCCCCTACGTATCTAGAGATTCTTCTATCAAAATTACAACCCAATCCATGCACATCTTCTCCTATAAATACATAAGCTATTCTACATAGAGAGGATCCTTCTTTCGACTGTGGAGGCTCTGCCATTTTTATTCTTCACTCTTGTACTAATGGATCCTAGCTAATCCAAACATATTTGTAATCATAATCTAGTGCAAGATGACTGAAAATATTAAGTGGACGTAGGCCAAGATTTCCAAACCATTATAAAATCCATATGTCCATGTATATTTTCTGCTATGTTATAATTTCATTCATCATTTAGTCTCTACGAGATTCTATTGGGTTTTGATACCCATTTTTGGCGTCAACACCATGAATTTATGGAGAAAACAAGAATAAAAACACAGGTCGGACATAAAGTATAGGGTGAATAATGCCTTACACAAATCATAACATGTAGTGAGACCACACTACCATATGCGGAACGTGTTTTCCCCTCACTAGTGTAAACATTAAACATAAATGCAGTATAAGCATTACAAAAACAAAATTTAGGCTATCCCAGAAACCCTTATGTGATTCCGGCCTCGGCCAACCCCGGACCTAACCTTCCCTATAGGCTTATGCACGAAAACCTAACCACCGAAGGTATCCCCCTCAATGGCCCAATTTCCAAGTGCACCCTTCATATTCCTTACTTATGAAATGCACTCCTAGCTAAGTTCGGCTTCACTAGAACTACGAAATACAACTCTAAGTAGTTCGGTTTTCCCTTTAGTTTCTACTGTAAAGACCCAGCCACATGTATTTTTGTCTTTATTTCGTTTAGACTGCAAATAACCAGCCACATGCAGTCTCGGTTTTGTTCAGTTATACTACAAAGAACCAGTGACACGTAGGTTTGTTTTATTTAATTTATACTGCAAAGATCCAGCCATATGTAGTTTCGGCTCATTTAATTTATACTACAAAGAAGCAGCAACATGCACTCTCATTTTTGTTTAATTTATACTATAAAGAACTAGCCACCTACAGTCTCTTTTTTGTTTTGTTCACGCTACAAAGAATTAGCCACATGTAGTTACAAGAGCATAAAACCTATCAGAATGTCCTATGTCTCTCCAAAAGTTGAATGCCTCTCCTAACCTTTCTTAGGTGTGTACTCGAGTGAGCGTCCCCACTCGGCGTCAATAGCCTCTCTGAACCCGTATTCTTATGTAAGTTCTCCTTTTACTTAGTTGTCTTAAGCTTCCCAAGCTTTACCAAATTATATTATAGTAGGTTTTGATTCCATGTTCCTTTGGTGTGGTACCTTATTGTACCTTTCGGCTTTCGACATCGTATCCTATTGTACCTTTCGGTTGTCGGTGTAGTTCCCATCTACACCTTTCGATTTTAGACCTTTTTCAACATTACATATTTTTAGCGTAGAACTACCCTAAGCGGTATTGACTTTTCCTGAAAATCAATAACACCTACGGCAATTCACTACCTTATATACTTAGTTATTTTCTTAATATTTTGCTGCCTCTTTAGCTCTGTATCAGACTAAGTCTGATATGTCTGTTACCACCTTTTCCACATGTCGCTTTCTAATATAGTCAAACTCCACTTTCTGTTAGTGACAATGTCCTTTATTTACTTTTACAACAATATTATGGGATCTTCTCCCATTATCAATAAGGCATGTAAATCTCGTGCATTTCTTTTGGTCTCAAATGGCCCCTAATTTGTTTCGACATTTGGTTATACTTTCGAAAAAGATTATTATTACTTATAAAATTAATTATTAATTCCCAAAAGGTCATGAATAATTACTTTAACACTACTGTAGGCATTTTCGTCCACATCATGGTGAATATGAAAAGATTTCAGAAAGCATAGAAATCGTCAGAAGGTGCATAATAAAGGTGCCATCATGTAATCACAAGGCAGGGCGAAGTGTTAGGGAAAAATTTAGCACGGTTAAAAAAAATACTCAAAGCACTTATAAAATATTCTTAAGGTCAGGATATGCACTTAGTCGAAACTGCATCTTAGTCCGAGGTACAGATTGGAAGATATGATTATTTAAAATTTGTCCACCACTTAACCGACTTCGACCCCACCTTTGAGAGCTACTAACTACTTCAAGAAAATGGAACATTTGAAGGCATTCGAATATTCTACTGAATGGTACGAAGCTATTTGTCCAAGTTTCATTTAATTCCGACTTAAAATAAAGGAGTTATGGCGTAAAGACATGTATAGCTAAAGGGATTGTGCATCAAGCTTTCAACAGAGAGGTCAGGAGTTCGTTTCTTTGTAAGCGCATTGCTTTTATTGAATGAAGAAACGATCTGGTAGGGAACCTAACCATTTACTAACTAACAGATCTCTACCTAACATCACACTTATAAATATCTTATGGATGAGGCACAACTATGAAGGGAAGATAGATAAGCAATAATGGGAAATAAGCTTGGAGCTTTAAAGATTGCCTAACCAAATCCCTGCCTAACAGAATCTTGCTTAACCAAATTTCAGAAACACATCTGGACAACAAGGAATCATCCCAGCCTTACCCAATCGCCTGCAAATATACAGTCCACCATCCAACATTATGTGGCACCAAAATCAACCTCATGATTTACAGCATTGGATCTTTGCCAATCATGGACCTAGCAACCTGTAACACCCCTAATTTTTAGTAACATTATTTACGAACATTTAGTTAGGTAAATCAAATGAAATAATGTAAAATGGTTAAGGGATTGAGGTTTGTGTAGTTAGAAGGTAGCTGTTCCATTTAAACAAATAAACTTAGGGAAAAATGGAATAAAATGTTAGGGTAATAGATAAGGGCAATATAGGAATAAGTATTATTATACCCTAAACCCTCACTCACTTCATTCTATACGTTCATAAGTTAAATCAAAACAAAGATAGGTCGGCCATCATTAGCTAATAACAAGAAGGAGATAAGCAAGATTTCAAGAGGAAAGCTTAAGAAAGTTAATCAAAGATCAAATCTCAACTCCTTAATCATAAGCTAAAGGTGAACAATAGGTTACATCTCATATTTTTGAACTTTTTCATTTCGAGATCAGATATGGGTATTTTTCAAAGTATATTGCCATATTTTTTTATTGTTAAAATGGATATATATGCTTGTTGATGATTTACTATAATTCATATAGATTTTATGAAAAGTTTTAGGTTGAAAAATCTAACATCCAAATGCCTTACAATAATATAAGGTCAGAAATGAAATTTTGGAAATGAGTTTCAAATTTCATAATTTTCTGAATTGATGTGGATTTACTATGAATTTTCTAGTGAAGAAAATAGTTATTTTGGGTTTAAATTAATTCCAGCTATTTTATGTTGATTTTTGGTCAGAAATTTATATATGTTAGAAAACATATTAAATGTGATTTATGAAAATTATTATAGAATTTTCCTAAGTGTTTTAATAGATATATAAAATTATTTAAGGTTTGAGACTTAAATGTTTTGTACATTTATAAAAGGAGAAGGGTTTCAAAAGGTCTGACTTAAACCCAAATGCTTTCGAAAGGTTTGACTTATGTAAAGAGCTTATGCTTTTGAAAGGTTTAAGATAAAGGTTTCGAAGAGGTGGTTACCCAACATTTTCTAAAGGTTTTAAATGGAAGGTTTCCAAAGGGTTTCGATAGGCATATTTAAAGCTTTTTGAAAGGAGGATGTTTAAGGTTGGATAAAGTTTTCGAAAGAAACATTTCAATGTTTTCGAAAGGTATATTGTAAATGGTTTCAAAAGGTCTGTTTTGACCATTTGACCTAAGGTTATAAAGCAAAGTATTTTACTTTTATCGAAAGGGGTACTTTTAATGGTTTTGAAAGATAATATTTAAAGGTTTAAACAAAGATTTTGATTGTTCATCAATAATGTTTTAGGTAAAGAATATAAAATGGCAAAGTGATTTAAGTAAAGCATAGAATATTTTCCTTGTTTTAGTATGATTTAAAAGGATTACATCATTACGAAAAAAGGTTTTCAAGGAATTTATATATAGTTGACCCTAAGTAAAATGACTCAAATATTATAATACTAGATGGGACTGGTATGGGATCATGCCCTATAGTTAAGCTAGTAGTCCCTAGCTAATCTATGTCTGAAATTCCAATGTGAAGGGCTTTATCACAGGTAAGACTAAAATTATGTTACACACAGAAAGTATACATATAGAGAGAGATAGGTTATTAGTGAGCCCGTAAAACCATTAAGTCCAGTTGACCCTGGAAGAAGTAAGTTAGGGACGGACCGTCCAAAAGGGGAGTATCTAACAGAAGTTAGATAATATGTTTATTTTGTTTGGTAGGCCCAAGTCAGCCAAAGGTTAGTAGTTAGCCAAACAAAAATACATTGTTCGGGCAGATAGTCTATTTGTTACCTGATTTATATGCATGCATGATAATGCTTTAATTTATTTAACCAGTTTGGTTACTGGATTTTGATTTGCAAAAGATAAGCTTTTAAAAGGATATTAGTGAGGGGAAATCCATTTCGCTAAGCGACATGGTCTCACCTAATATCATATAACCGAGATGTATAGTATTATTCACACCAAGATTTATGTCTGACTCAAGTTTTATGTTTTTCCCTTAAACTCTTGAGTGTTCAAAATTGATTTGAATATGTTGAGAATGAAGGTTTTACAAGTTTTAGTATGTGGACGAATAAAGCTTCCAGAGATGAGCATGAGGCTGACGTTAGCTAGTTAGGACTAGTTAACTTAATTTTGTTTCCGCTGTGAGTATAGTACTCTGATCATCCAAGGGACCATCTTCATGTTTCGCGCTTGGCATATTTTTTAATAATTTTATTTGTTCAATGCTTAGGAAACAATTGAGAAATTGTAACTTGGATATGGAACTGTGTTTTGAAATGTAATGGGGAAAGTTTTTTTGAAAACTACGATTTTGTTTCATATTAAAGTGCTTCTGATATTATGGATACCATTAGCATATCGAATTTGGTTACCGAAAGTTAATACTATGGATGACTGCAACATCTATAGTGCTTCGCTTTGGGCCTCTAGATAAGGGATGTTACACAACCCATAATTGTTGTAACCAATCTAGAGAGGTCCAGTGGGCATTGTAGCAATTAGAAATTGGAGCATCATCACTTTGTCAAAGTTCCCTAAACAAAGAGCATCATCACTTTGTCAAAGTTCCTTAAACAAAGAGGCAAGAAGTTGGCAAGAAACTCATGGGGTGGTGCGAGTAGAAGTGCAAGAAGTAGGTAAGGATAAACTTCCCCAACTTAGTCAAGTTTTTGTATAACAATGCTTATCAAACTAGTATAGAGATGGCACCATTTGAAGCTTTGTATGGAAGGCCATGTAAATCTCTCATTTGTTGGTTAGAGACTGGGGATAGGTTGGTTCTTGGTCCAAATTTAGTTAGAGAAGCTGCAGAGAAGATTAAGTTGATTCGAGCTAGAATGAAGGAGGCTCATTCTAGGCAGAAGATTTATGCAGATAGAAGAAGGAAAGACATAGAGTTCTCCATTAGAGATCATGTTTTTATTATTATGTCACCGATGAAGGGCGTGATTAAATTTGGGAAATCAGGAAAGTTGACATCGAGATTTGTAGGACCTTTTCTTATCATAGAGAGAATCGGGAAACTCGCACATAGAGTAGAGTTACCGAGCAGTTTGGTAGGAATCCACGATGTTTTCCATGTTTTTGATCTAAGGAAGTGTGTTAGAGACCCGAAGACTACCATTGCACCGACTGTGTTAGAGGACTTAGTAGTAGAGCAGTATTTGACTATAGTTAGAAAGCCGATTCATATAGTCGCGAGAAATGAGAAGAGGCTAAGGAACAAGACAGTCAGATTTAGTGAAAGTCCAGTGGAGCGACAATGAGAGAGACTATACTTAAGAGACTGAGAGCAAAATTGGAGACGCTTATCTTGATTTGTTTAATGGTATGTTTTACCGTTTTGATTGATTTGTCGTGTACCTTATCGTAATTTTGAGGACAAATTTTTTTAAGGAGGGGAGTGCCTGTAATGACCCTAATTTTTTGTAACATTATTTAGAAAATTTAATTAACTAATTAAGGAAAATAATGTGATGATTAGGGGATTGAGATTTGTGACTAAATAAAACGGTTTAAGTAAAATTTATTTTGCAGTTTACCTTCTCTATCAATAGCGAACCTCTTTATCTTAAATGCCTTGGTTTCTGACCCTAGGCTTCTTAATTTATTGGTGCAGATATAATCTAATTCTGCATTTCGATAGTCTTCTCTACCAGTGTAGGTTGAACTTCCAAGAAGGATAACATTTTGAAAGTGCTACTCATTCCTGCATTAGACCAAAACTACACAGTACACGTAGGCAATGTCTCTAACATATCTCACTCTTCATTCATCACAAAACACAATTATGCTACTTTTGACTTAAGGCATCAGCTACCTTATTTCTTATCTTTAGGGTATATTCTATCCTATAATCATTAGGTGCTAAAAATTCCAATCACTTTTGCTATCTCATGTTCAACTCCTTTTGACATACATCTTAAGGACTTGTGCTTAGTAAGTAGCTTAAACCATTCTTCAAGAAGATAATTCCTTCAAATCTTCAATGCGAAGACAAAAGCCGCTAACTCTAAGTCATGAGTAGGATATCGTACTTCATTAGGTCGCAACTGCCTAGAAGCGTAGGTTACTACTTTTATCTTTTGTATAAATACTGCTTCTAATGCTGAACCTGATGCATCTTTATATACGATCATATCATCATTCCCCTTGGTATCACTAATACAGGGGCATTCATCAACCGATGCTTCAATTCTTGAAATGACACATTGTGGCCTTTCATTCAAACAAACTTTGCATTCTTCCAAGTCGGTTTTGTCATTGATGCAACTACCTGAGAGAAAACCTTAATGAATATCTACTAGTAGCCAACCAAGCATAAAACATTATTCACTTCGGTCATAGTATTAGGTCTCTTCCACTCATTTATTACGTCAACCTTCAAAAGGTCTATTGCAAAACCTCTTTCCAAAACCATATGGCTTGGAAACTTCACATCCCTTCTCCAAAAATGAAAGTTAGAAAATTCTTCCTTTAACTTATGTTATCTTAACTTCTTCAACACAAGCCTTAAGTGAATGGCGTGCTCCTCCTCGTTTCCCGAATATACTAGGATGTCATCTATGAAAACCAACACATATTTGTTCAGCTTGTCTCTAAAAATTCTATTCATCAAGTCTACAAGGAACGCAGGTGCATTGGTCGGTCTGAAAAACACTACTAACCACCTACATGAACGATACCATATTCTAAAATCAGTCAATGAAACACACTCTTCCACGACTCTTAGTCGATGAACCGCGACATTAAATCTAGTTGCGAGAACACCTTAGCTCTATTCAATTAATCAAATAAGCCATCAATTCTCGACATAGAATATCTATTCTTCGTCATTCTTTCATTCGGCTTCCGGTATCAATACATAACCTTAAAGACCCATCAGAATTCTTCACAAATACTGTCGTAACTCGCTAAGGTGAGCTGCTTGGCCTTACAAAACTCTTACATTCTAACTCTACCAATTGCTTCTTTAACTCCTCCATCTACTTTGAAGGCATTCTACTAGGGGATCGACTAAATGGTTCGGCTCCCGATAGCAACTCTATTGCTCTCAAGGGTGGCAACCTCGAAACAGGTTCAAACACATCAAGAAATTCTTTCACTACATGTACTACTCCAAGACCTTCCGCCTTCGAAGCTAAAGCGAACATAATTCCTCCACGTCCAATTCTAAACTCTTTCGAAACTACAAATATTCTTTCCTTTTGGCCTGGGTGAACCAAGGTCTTTCGGCATTGTATATTCTAGTATGGTACTTTCCCAACCAGTCCATCATTAAAAAAAACTCTAAAGCCTTACAAAATGGCTTTCTTTCCTTTCTAGACCACATTCAGACCTTCCCCTGGACCTATAAAGCATAAAGATGGGCTTTAAGCTCTGAGTAGTCCCTCTTCAGATGCTCCATCTTTCCACAGCTGAAGCACTTCACTCTTCTAAGATTCTTCAATTTGAAACACTTTGCCGCATAATTCCCCTTTTGTCTACAGTTAAAACAAATAACCTCTGAAGTAACGACTTCTCTGCCCCTTTCCTTCTACACGCCCTTTCTTCCTTTGATATACAAAATAAACTTCTTTGTCTACTGTAACGACCCGTAAAATTTTAATAATTTTATTTACGTATTTAATTGAATTTTGTGAAAATTTAAATGATTGAATTTGGAAATAAAAATTTAATATCTGGAATACGTATATTTAAACACGGCAATTGGTAAATTTTCACCTGATGATATGGAAGTTTATTTTATTGTGTAATTTTTATTTCAATCTAAATCAAATTTGATGATAATAAAATGTTTTCCAAACCTGAATATTTTTATACAATAAATTTTCAAATCATCTTTTGAGTGAGGCATCACATTTTGTTTCTTCAAATTTGGACTGTTATTTCTCCGTTCATCTTATTTCTGGTGTTTCGGCGGCATTTCCAATACCGAATATCGACTTTTGATAGGATTTTCGTACCACTGATATATGTGTATTATTTTGATCGTCTCATCATGTTGATCTCCATAGCACATTCATTTCTATGTTTTGGAGCTCTGGTACGTGGCAGAATCCATGGAACGGATAACCGTATTGGTACATTTCTAGGGTCTTTTGGCTTCTTGTGACTTTTTATTATCCACGGTATTAATTAGCATCCTCTTGCTCTTATTATTCCTTGAATTGATTTTGTTACTATGACTATTCGTTGTTGACATTTATTTTGGTTCATTGAACTTTGTTCATGTCTCTTCATTATCTTATTTCATTTTACAAAGAGAACAAGCTTATCTTCATTTTCTGTTCATATACTTGCAGCTCAACCCATCACTTCACTCAACGTCGTCCCCAGTCCTCTACCTACCCGCGTCAAATTCATCCTCCCCGCCTCCACCGAGAAGCCATCATCCATTCTCCGACCGTTCCATCCCACTAGCCCCGGCCTCTCTTGCCTCACCACCCTATGCTTCGGCCTGCTCCTCTCCCTCTCTCCTTGCGCATAACCCCACCTCTCGCCGTCCCCTTCTCCCAACTCCGGCCATCCATCCAACCATCACCACAGTGCCAAACCCCGACCGTGACCACTGCCATTCCACTACCTTCTTCTTCCTACCATCTACCTTGCCGAGCACCCCTAACCACCGAACCCCCTCCACCTCACAGCCATATTCCGCTCCACCTTCGCCCGCCCTCCTCCATCTCCATAGCCCTCGTCCAAGATCATCATCCATGCCTCCCCTTGCTAGGCCTCCCCACACTTCTTAGTCGACCTCCAGCCTCCTCCTTCATGTAGCCAATATTCCTTGAGCCTCCAATAGCCTGCCGCGTTTCACCCTGCCGAAGCCAGCTTGCCGCGAGCCACTGACCACCTTGCTCCCCTCCACACCTGCTGAGCAACCATCCCTTATAGCTGCATCATGCCCCTTCACTTCTTCAACTTTGCATAGGTATATTATTGTTTATACATTAGTTTTAATATATATATATATATATATATATATACATATATGCGCATGTTAGCTACTTATGAGTTTATATTTAAGTTATTTATGTATATATATATATATATATATATATATATCTGAGTATATATATGTATAAGTTTGTATGATTGGGTGGCTACAATCTGTTAGCATATCTTATTTGTTATTTATGATGCATAGTTTACATAAGTTACATATATAATATTATACAATGGTTTTTTATATTTAAAGTTATATGTTATAATAAGTATGTTGGAATCTATGTTAAAATTTCGAAAGGTGTTAATACATACATACATACATACATATATATATAGTAATTGATATATATATATATATATATATATATATATACTTGGATTTTTATTAAGTGTAGTCTATATGATGTATGTTTTTATAGAAGTAATATATATGTCTTGGTTAATATATGTAAGTTATATAGCTTTATAAAATTTCAGTTTAAAATATATCAGTCTGTTGTATATCTATTTGGCAGCCATGTCAAATATATTGCTAGTCTACATATGTTCATTGAATATGATATGTAAGTTATATAAAAGTATTATATGACAAATTATGTTCATATATAAATTTTATATAAGTGATATATTTTATTTTAAAGTTCTGATCTGTTATATTCATATATATGCATTTCCTATTTATATTTGTATGTTCTGTAAAACATATATGTTGCCTGCTTGGCTTGCTTTTGAGGAATATGATATGTCCATTATATATATATATATATATATATTATACCGCATAAGTCTGCATACTTATATTGTAATTATATATTTTGATTCATTTTGTCTGTATATGTATATACTATGATTTGGTGGCTTCTTCATGAATGTATAGGTAAGTTATATGTTGTATGGTATATATAACTTATATATTAGTGACATATATATTGTTGATTTCTATATAAGTAGTTATTTCAAAGTATTATATATATATATATATATGTTGATTTTAATATATGTATTTTAAATTGAAACAATGGATTTTGATACATATATATTTAATTTAATATATGTTTGAATTTGGAATTTGATTTTTTTATATATAGTTATATATAAGTTCACTCATACCAATTTTATTCATCGATCTAGTTTTGATTTGATTTCATTTATTCCTATTTATCAGCTTTGTTCGTTGATTCGCGCCAATCTTGCTTTGCTTTGGAATTCATAGCTTGTTCTATTGTCAAACTCTCTAGCCTCGAAAGGTGGGTAATCACCCACGATTAACGTTCTTATATTTATTAAATTTGATTTCAATTGAAATGACAATTGAAATATGTTGTTGTTAGTTATTTACATTGCTATATATATGCTATTATCTGTATATGTTCACCTGTGACATCTGACACCATTATCTGTAATTTATATTGATGATATATGCCTGTTATATTATTATCATATCTGTTATCACTCTGTAAGTTCCCTATTAGTACAGAATTTCGTATGGGTTGAAATGATACATACACGAATGATTTGTAGAATATGAGGAAATCGTTATGGGTTGAAATGATAAACCCAAGCGATTTTCATTGAATTGAATTTGGGCTTGCGGATTGAAATGATATACACCCGTATATATTTAAATTGCAGGCTGAAATGATAAATATCTGTATCACTTGATCATAGGATAGAAAATTATATACAAACACCGTAGGTCTACATATAAATATTTTGAAAATGATTTCTATGTTTTGGGAAAGAAATATATGGTTTAATAAATATTGATTTTGAGATAATATATAAATGTATTTTTATAAAGGTTTGAATTATATATTTTTTGAAAATTATTTGTTTTGAAAATTTTATAATTATAGGTTAATTTTTGAATTTTAAATTTTAAGAATTTATTTGTATTTTTCTATTTTTAAAATAATATAAATAGATTTAATATATAATAAATTTAATAATATGTTTAAGTATTTATTTAAATTTATATTTCAAATATAGATTTTATAATAGAAATTGGTTTGAAATTGTATTATTTAAGAATATAATCAAATAAGTTTGATTTGAAATTTATTAAATTTAGATTTTAAAGATATGAATTTATAACTTGATTTGATTAAAATCGATTAAAGGAATATCTTCAAATTTTCATAAATTGAAATGGAACATTTACTTTATTTATATTTTTAATTTGGGTTTTATTTAAATGATATTGGATTTATTAAGTGAATATTTCCAAACTAAATAATAATGAAGTTAAATTGAGATATATGTGAAATTATCTAATTTCGTTTTGAAATATGGAATATTTAAAGCTTTGTAATATATTGAAATTTAAAAGGTTTATTTTGTGGTTCAAAACTGTATTTGAAATCGATATAATTTGAAATGTTTTATTGAGAAACGGAATTGACTTGAAATTGATGAATTGAAATTGATGAATTGAGACTGAATTAGATTTGAATTTTGGAATTCTCGTTGATTTGAATCGATTTGTGTAATTTGAGGAAGCTATTTTATTATATAAAGTATTTTAATATTATATTTAAAGCTATTTATGTATTTTAGTTTATAAATTATTTTAATATAAATCATTTTTAATATAAACTATGTTTAATATAAACTATTTTAATATACTAATATAAATTATTTTGTAACTATTTTATATAAACTAGTTTATTTTACAAACTACTTTATTATATATACTATTATTAACATCTAAATCGTTTAAGTGGTGCAAGTTACGATTTCAAAGTTATGAATTTTAAAATATTATGCTATCGAGTGTTATGATTGCAAAAGTGTATAATTTCTAAATTTATAATTCGAAAGTGCTATAACTTTGTAAGTTTTATGATTTAGAAAATGAATATATTTGAAGTGAAAAATAATATTGTATTGATATGGTTTTGAAATGGATTTGATATTTTGGTTTTGAAGTATAAACTATTTTGAAATGACTGTAGTATTATAATAACATTTGGTTGTTAAAGAGACCGGGATCGGTTATTGTCATATTCTCTGCCAATGCCGAAAACCACTTTAATAACCGTATGCACAGTGGAGATTCCAGAATGAAGTAGGATGGTGGCGACGATCCTATATGAGGTATATATGTCGACCCGACTCCTGTGAGTTGGCATAAGGTGGCTAAAACATGACCAATTAACGGGCTAAGTGAGGTAGCTCCTCCAATCGGACACACTTCTTCGTTTACCATTCTGTTACTTTGTGATTGATTGGTTGCACCCTCGGATTTTGGGAGTGTGGATAGAGTTGGACGGTAGCTGCGGCTATGCGTTACCAACAGCCGGAAAGTGTAATTGGTATATCTACCCTAGCATTTCCTAGATGTGCCGTGTCACCTATCATATTGAGCCCACTATGAGTTTGTTTTGTACCATACCTATGGAGTGCTCCCTGATAGCCTACCGGTTTAGTGGAGTTTACAGTACTGTATAGACTATGGGAATATAAAATGTGTTAAGGGGGATACAGGTAATGCCTTAACGCTATTTTAATAGTTTACTTTCCTATAGACATTATCATAATAGCGTATATTACTACATAGTAGATAGTTCCATGGATCCTTAGAGGATGGGTATCTTAAACATTCTTTAAGTTACCTGTATTTCAGTTGATATTTCACTTGAGTTAGATTTATTGATATTAGAATGTTAATCCTGACTTGAGTGTTTTGTGTTTTACTTTACGCTCGGGTCAGTCTGAGTGCCACAGCATTCGAGACTCACCTTTGGAGTTTGGAGCTTCGCTTGGAGATCCAACTACCAATTCAGCTATCAAATATTTAGTTGACTGTAGTGGTATATTCCGATCTTGTATTTGACTATTGTATTAAGACTTCTGTGTATTCATGACTTCTGTTGTATTTTGTTTTAACTATATTATATATAAATCGTAGCTTCATGGACTACTATTCATTTGTTTCCACTGCTTATTGTTATTACTCTGTGTCTTTGATTCTGTGATTTATATATTTACTGTAGGGGTTTTTAGGCTCAAGGAAAAAGTCAGAGAAAAATTTAGTCTCAAGGACAAAAGTTTGTTTTTTAGGGTGAAGGACACTTTTTAGTGTAAATCACAGAATGATAGTTGTAACTATCATTTTCAATTTACACTAAAAAGTGTCCTTCAGACTAAAAAACAAACTTGTTGTCCCCGAGACTAATTTTTTTTGCAACTTCTTCCTTGTGCCTATTTACCTGTTTACTGTATATGCTGAGTTTTTTCCAAATATAAATTAACAATCTGATATTATGAGCAATTCAAGCCCGACATGTGCGGATGCGAATGGTTGAAAATATCAGGATGTTACATCTACACTGCCATAGACTTCATTTCTAATCCTCTATGTTCCTAATACTTCCTTTCATACCTTCGAACTATGTCAACAAATAATTCAAAAGGAGATGCCATGTGCGCTTTTGCCTTGTGATCAAGACCTACTTCAAACCCCTTATGAACATCTCCTTTTTTTTCAGTGGGGTGTTGATAGTCCCTCCGCCGTAGTTATCCAAAGAGTTAGACTTTTGGATGTACCTTCAACCGTATGGTCGTCGTACTTCTTGTCTATAAATTCCCCAGTAGTACACTCCACCGAGACTCGGATATAAATCGAGTCTCGTATCTCTTTTTAAACTGTACCTACGTAATTTACTCCTTAGGAGTCTCGGCAATTACGATTTCCCACCAATCTAGAACATCTTTATGTAGTTCCATCAATGTTGGTCTTCTCCTCTGCGCATCATTTAATACCAAGTCTCCAAATATTCGCTCATAAACACTAAGCCAATTCAGTAGTTCAACCGCATGATCCTTCCCTGTAAACATCTTCCCTTCCAATTTTCTATTGTCTTGGTTCACCTTTGACAAGTCCTCCCTTACTACTGTAGGCCTTGGATCCACAACCTCAAGCATATTCTCCCTCATCATATGTATCGTAAACTGCCTAAACAAGGCGTTCACATCCATAAGGACTCCTTTAGCTGGCTGTGCAATTTCTTCCTTAACTTATCTCAGCATTTTTCCTTCATTCCTCTCATTGGTATGCATATTCTTAGTGTCCCTCCTTGCATTTTATCCTCCTATCATAACTCATCCACTCCTCATTTCGATCTTTCTTTTCTATTAATAAACTCTTCATTAGAAATAGAAAGATAGAGAGTGAAACAATAATACAAGAATAGATATATCCACCTATATATCTATGTAGGAAAATACATGTTATATATATACTAGCATATACTCTCCCCTACGTATCCTTTCTATTAAAGTACTTAAATATTCCTAGCTTTGTTTTAATTAAATATCCCCTAGCCTAAGCTCTGATACTAAACTGCAGCATCCCCGACTATGAGCCCCGAAAAAGAATAACGATGATGTCGTGGTCATCACTCAAATTATTTCCAAGCGACATTACTGAATTCAGTATATAGGAATAATAGAGTAGCCAAAATATTCACATTACATAATAATTTGTCTTAACATTCATTACATACAATATTTTTCATATTAACCTACGTTGGGATCGCATTACAATAGAAAATAACATTGAAGATAATCAAGCCAACATATGATGATGCCACCCTTAGTTATTAAAATAACAGAAACAAACATTCTTTATTAGCTAACAAAGCCTCCTATTTTGCCTTTGATCTTTGTCCTTCAGTCCTAATATAACCTTCCTAAGCTTATAAACTCAACCTATTCAAATGAGCACCCGTTAATTTATAGGAAAACCAAGAATAAAATATGGGTTAGACATAAAGTCTAATATAGATAATACCTTACCCAAAACATAACATGTAGCGAGACTACGCCGCCACATGCGGAATGGGTTTTCCCTCTCACTGTGTTAACCTTAAGCATAAATGCAACATAAGCATTACACAAATCAAAATTTAAGTTATCCTCCAAACCCTTATGCGATTCTAGCCTCAGCCAACTCCTGACGAACCATCCCTCTTGGAAACCTAACCACCGATGGTATTCTCCCTTATGGCCAGGTTACCAAGCGCACCCTTCATATTCCCCACTTCCAAAATGCTTTCCTAGAATAGTTTGTCTTCAATTGAATTGTAAAGTACAACTCTAAAAAGTTTGGTTTATCTTCAGTTTATGCTGCAAAGACTCAGCCACATGTAGTTCGTCTTCATTTTGTTTGTACTGCAAAGAACTGGCCACATGTAGTCTCATTTTTATTCAATTTATACTGCAAAGAACAAGCCATATGTAGTCTTGGTTTTATTTAATTTATATGGCAAGAATCAATCACGTGTAGTTTCATTTAATTTACACTACAAAAAACCAGTTACATGGAATCTTGTTTTTGTTTAATTTATACTACAAAGAACTAGCCACCTACATTCTTGTTTTTGTTTGTTCACAATGCAAAAAATTAGCCACATGTAGTAATAAGAGTGTATAAATTCCCGACGTATCATGTCTCGTCGAATATTAAATGCCTATCCATACCTTCATTAGGCGAGCACTCGAGTGAGCTTCCCCACTCGGCGTCATAACCTTTCCGAAACTGTATTCTTATATGAGTACTCCTTTTACCTAGTCATCGTAAGCTTCTTGAGCTTTACCTAATTATCTTATATTAGGTTTCGTTTCCAAGTTCCTTTCGGTGCATTACTCTATTGTACATTTTAGCTTTCGATGTAATACCCTGTTATACCTATCAGCTATTGGTGCACTTCTCCTCTACACATTTCGACTTCAGACCTTTGTCAACATTTCTTATTTTTAGCGCAGTACAATCCTATGCAGTATTGAATCTCCTTGAAAGTCAATAACATCCATGGAAATTCACTATCTCTGTCCCTAAATACTTAGTTTATTTTATTAACATTTTGCTGCCTCTTCGGCTCTATATCAAAGTATAATATGTTCGTTACCACCATTTTCACGCGTTGCCATTTGATATGTTCAGACTGCACTTTCTATTAGCGCCAATGTCCTTGATTTACTTTTATGGCAATATTATGGGCTATTATCCCCTTATCATTAAGTTATATAAATATCATCCATTTCTTTAGGTCTTGGATTGTCCTTTATTTAGTTTCAGCATTTCAATTATACTTTCGAAAATGATTGTTCTTACTTAGAAAAATACTTATGAATTACCTTAACACATTTTACCCATGTTTCCCTATCTACCATTTTCTCTATTTAATTTATATACGGGTTCCTTTCAAAAATTCAAAACTAAATGTTTTAACATTGGAAAACCCTCCCAAACAAAACCCCTTCGAAAATCATGTTTTATCCATCATAATAAAATTTTATGGTATTTCAAAATCATTAATATAGGGAAATACATCTTGATATTCTATGTTTATATGTTTTCCCCAAAACATTAATTAAAACCTAATTTTTCTTATTTAAATGCTAACTCATACGAACTCCATCATACTAAATCAATACCAAAATCAAACAGAATGAAAATGATAAAAGAGTTTAACGTTACTTATTTAATTTCCTTGTTTAGATTTAATCTTTAAAGCTTTTTGTTTTCCTTTGCTCATCTCTTTTATTCTTCTTTTTACCCCTTAATGCTGGCGGTCAGCTATTTTCTGTTGTTTTAATTTGTAGAAAATGAATGTGAAATGAGGAGGATGATATGTTTGGTGGCACTTATATAGTAAGGGTTTTGGGTTTTTTATTTTATTTTATTATACTAGCTTTTACCCTCTTTACAATCTTCTCCTTTCAAATTTACCTTATACATAGCCACATTTAATTATATCCCATTTTCCCTTGGTTAGCAATTAATAATTTTCCCTCTAGACATATGTCCAAATTTAATTAAATTAATCACTATTAACTATCAATTAATAATTTCCTCTTAATAAAACCTCCTTTATTCAAATATTTATGTTTTCCCTTTATTTATATGGTCAAATTTAGTTACCTTAAACATAAGATTTATTTTGTTTAAATACAAAATCTTCTTCTTACATATTTGCAATGAATTATATGTAATTTCTCTTGCACTCTTTTGAGCAAATAGACATCTCATTCTTTAGAGTCTGTTTCGTCATTGGCGCAATTGCACAAGAGAAGTGCTTAATGAATCTCTGGTAGTAGCCAACAAATCCTAAGAAACTACGCACTTCTATCAAAGTCTCGGGTCTCTTTCAACCATTTATTGCTTTAACCTTCAAATGGCCTACTGCCAAACCTAATTTTGAGACCATAAGGCCTAGGAACTTCACTTCCCTTCTCCAAAAATGACGACTGGAAAATTTGCCTTCAACCTATGTTGTCTCAAAGTCTTCAGCTCAAGCTTTAGGTGAACGATATGCTCCTCCTCTCTTTCAAATACACATAGATGTCATTTATGAGCACCAAAACTTATCTATCCAAGTTGTCTTGGAAAATTCTATTAATTAAGTCTATAAAGAAATACATGCAGTGGTCAGT
Source organism: Allium cepa (assembly GCA_030765085.1). Taxonomy (NCBI): domain Eukaryota; kingdom Viridiplantae; phylum Streptophyta; class Magnoliopsida; order Asparagales; family Amaryllidaceae; genus Allium; species Allium cepa. The sequence goes on along the minus strand of CM060935.1, from coordinate 821,066,225 downwards.
CCGAACGATATTACTAGGCACTCATATGAACCATTCCTCGTTCCAAAAGAAGTCAATGAAACACTCTCTTCCATAGCTCTCATCTGATGGAACCCGATGCTAAATCTAGCCACAAGAACACTTTATATCCATTCACTGATTAAATAAGTCCTCAATTCTTATAAAAGGATTTATATTCTTCATGCTTCTTTCATTTAGCTTTTAATACTCAATACATAACCTAAAAGATCCATTGAACTTTTTCACAAATACCGCTGTTGCTTCCCAAGATGAGCTACTTGGCCTTATGAAGCTCTGGCCTTTTAATTCAACTAGTTGTTTCTTTAACTCCTTCAATACTCAATACATAGCTTCAAAGGCATTCTGCTAAGGGTTTGATAAAATTGTTCGGCCCCAATAGCAATTCTATACGAAACTCTACCACACTTAGGGGTGGCAACCTCGAAACTAGTTCAAACACATCAGGAAAGTCCTCCACTACATGTACTACACCAAGACCTTCCTCATCTAGATCTAAAGTGAACACAACTCCTCCATGCCTAATCTAAACTCTTTTGAAACCACAAATACTCTTCGTTTTGGCCCGGATGACTCAAGGTCATTATACTTTAACTTAGTATATTCTAGCACGATGCTTCTCCGACCCTTCCATCCTAAAATAACCCTAAAGCTTCCAACATGACGTTGTTGCCTTTCTTGATCGTAGACGGACCTTCCCCTGGCCCCTCAAAAGCATAAATTTGCGCTTTAAGCTCTAGGCAATCCCTCTTCATGTGTCCATATTGTCACCTTAAGGCATTTCACTCTTCCAAGACTCTTTGCTGCTAGACACTTTGTCGCATAGTGCCTTTTCTGTCCGCTGTTAAAACAAACAACGTCTGGTACTCCATTCTTTCCTTTGATATACAGAGTAAACTTCTGGTATGACGTACCTTAGGTTTCATTTCTCCTTTCCTAATATATATGGTCATACCTTTGGGCCATGTCAATAACAGATTCTAAAGGAGATGCCAAATGTGCCATCATCATGTAAACAAGGCCCTACTTCAAACCCCTTATGAACATCTAATTCTTTTTCAATCATGTGTTGATAATCCCTCTGCTATACTTATCCAAAGAGTTGAACTTCTAGATGTAGCCTTCAATGATAAGGTCTCCTTGATTTAAGTCTATAAACTCCCATAGTAGTACACTCCATTGAGACTTGGATATAAACTGAGTCTCGAACCTCTCCTTACACTGCTCCCATGCAATTTTCACTTCAGGAGTCTTGACAATTACCATCTCCCACAAATATAGCGCATCTTCATGCAACTGCCACGATGCCATTCTTCTTCTCTTCGCATAATTCAATCCTATGTCTTCAAATATTCACTCACAAACTTTAACCTAATTCGGCACTTCAATCATGGGCTACTTCTCCATAAACATCTTCCCTTCCAAGTTTCTATCTTTTTGGTTCAGGTTAAGAAGTCCACCTTTATCGCTATGGGCCTTGGATCCACAGCTTCTGGCTCATTCTCCCTTATCACTTACATCATAAATTTCCTAAACAAGGCGTTCACATTGATGCCTACCACATTAGACAGTTGTGCAGCTTTAGCCTCAATTGCTCTCGGCATTTTATCTTCATTCCTATCATCGGTTTGGATGCTCTCAGTCTTCCTCTTTGCATTTTCTCCTCCTATCGTAACTTATGCACTCCTCATTTCCATCTTTCTTTTCTATTATGTAAGTCTACGTTAGAAATGAAAAAATGAGAGTGAAACAATAATAGAAGAAAAGATATATCCACCCGTATATTTATATAGAAAAACATAAGTACGTTACATACATATGTACGTGCGTACGTACATACATATGTACACATGCAGATATATATATATATATATATATATATATATTAGAGCATATACCCTCCCCAAGGTGTCCTTTCTACTAAAGTACTGAACTAATCCTAGCTTTATTTTATTTAACTGTCCCCTAAAGTCAGCACCGATACCAAACTATAACATCCCCACTTTGTTACTTGAAATTAGTGCCAATGATGCTTCAGTCGTCACTAAATTATATTCAAGCAACATTAGTGAGTTTAGTATATAGGAAAAATAGTCCAAGTAAACAAAGTAGCTAAAATATTCACATTGCATAATAATTTGTCTTAGTATTTATTACATACAATTTTTTTGAATTAATCTCAAAGACATACCCATGTAGGGGTAAAATTACAATTGAAAATAACATAGTAGAGAGTCAAGCCAACATATGATGATGTTGCCCTAGACTCTTAAAACAATGAAAACAAACATTCTTTATTAGCTGATAAAGCTTCATGCTTCTCCTTCGGTCTTCATTCTTTGGATCCTATGGTGACTTGCATAAACCTATAAAATCAGCCTACTTAAATGAGCACCCGTGAGTTTACGAGGGAAAAAATATGGGTCAGACATAATGCTTGGTGTGGAAAATGCCTTACCCAAAACATAACATGTAGCAATCCCATGCCTCTATGTGTGGAATGGGTTTCCCCTCACTGATATAAACATAAAACATAAATGTAGAATAAGCATTACACACGTCAAATTTAGGCTATCACCAAATCACCTATATGATTTTGGCCTTGGCCAACCCCAGACCAAACCCTCCCCCGAGGCCTACAGATGGATACCTAACTACCGAAAATATTCCCTTATGGTCTGGTTTCCAAATGCACCCGTCATATTCCACACATCCAAAATGCTCTCCTAGCACAGTTCGGCTTCATTTTGAACAGCGAAGTACAACCCAAAGCAGTTCGATTTTCTCTTTAGTTCATACTATAAAGACTTGGCCAATTGCACTTTTGTTTTTACTCCATTTATACTTGAAAAAACCTTCCACGTGCAGTCTTGATTTTATTCAATTTATAAATTAAAGAACCAGTCACATGTGTTCTTGGTTTTATTCAATTTATACTGCAAAGAATCAGCCACCTGCAGTCGAGTTTTTATTTAATTTTTACTGCAAAGAACCAGCCACATGTTGTCTGATTTTTGTTTAGTTTATAGTGCAAAGAAACAATGACCTATAGACTTATTTGTTTCACACTCTAAAGAATCAGCCACATGCAGTTATGAAAGTGCAGAATCCACTCGGACATTCCATGTCCCTCCAGAAGTTGAATACCTCTCCTCGCATTCCTTAGGTTTTCATTCGTGTAAGCGTCCCCACTTGGCGTCAATATTCCTTCCAATGTTATATTCTTATATGAGCTCTCCTTCCACTTAATCATCCTAAGCTTCCCAAGCTTTACCTAATTGTCTTATATTAGGTTTCTGTACCAAGTTCCTTTTGACACAGTACCCTACTGTACCTTTTGGCTTTCGGTGTAGTATACTACTGTGCCTTTTGGCGGTCGATGCAATTCTAATCTACACCTTTCGACTTCAAACCTTTGTCAACGGTTCATCTTTTTAGTGCAATACTACCCTATGAAGTATTGACTCTCCTCGAAACTCGATAACACATATGGAAATTCACTACCTTTGGCATTGGATACTTAGTTTATTTTTTTAACGTTTTGTTGCCTCTTCAAATCCATATTAGACAAAATCTGATATGTCTTTTACCACCTTTTCCACATGTCGCTACATGATATGTTCAAACTCCACTTTTTGCTAGTGATAATATCTTATTTACTTTCACAGCAATATTGTGGGATCATGTCCCCTTATCATTATGTCATGTAAATGTCATGCATTTTGTTTAGGTCTCGGTTGGCCCCTTAATTAGTTTCAAGCATTTCCATTATAAGATTATTCTTATGTAGAAAATACATGTGAATTTCCAAAAAGTTATGACTAATTACTCTAACACATTTTACTCATATTTCTCCATTTACCATTTTCTCTTATTTATTTTATGCAAATGGTTTGTTTTAAAATTTTAAATATTTCAATACTGGAAAATCCTCCGCAACAAAATCCACTTCTAAAAGCATGTTTTATAATCATGTTAAATTTGCATGGTATTTCAAAATTAGAAGTGTAGGGAAATAGATCTAAACATATCATGTTGATCTATTTTCCTCAAAACATTTAGCAAAACCTCATTTGTCTTATTTAAAAGCTAACTCATATGAACCCTATCATATTAAATCAAAACTAAAATCAATCACAATGAAAACGATAAAAAGATTTGGTATTGCTCACTTAAGTTCCTTATTTAGCATTAGTCTTTGAAAGTTTTTGGTTTTCCTTTGCTCAATCTCTTTTCTTCTTCTTTTCTTCCCTTTAACAATGGCAACTGGCTATTTTATTTTAATTATGGAAAATGAATGTGAAATAAGAAGGATGATATGTTCAGTGGAACTTATATAGTAACGGTTTTGGGCTTTCTTACCCCAATTTATTTATTTGTTATCTTCTTTAACATCTTCTCTTTCCAAATTTACCTCATACATAGCCACATTGAATTATTTCCCATGTACCCCTAGTTAGGAATTAATAATTTCCCCTTTATACATATGTCCAAATTTAATTAATTTTCATTACTCTTAAGTGTCAATTAATAATTTCCTCTTAATAAAACTACCTTCATTCAAATGTTTATGTTTTCCCTTCATTCATATAGCCAAATTTAGTTACCTTAAACATAAGATTTATTTTGTTTAAATATCAAATCTTCTTCTTACATTTTTGCAGCGAATCGTATCAATTTCCCTAAATTACTATTTAATTAATTTCTATTATTCACAGCCAAATTTAATTATATCTCACTTAATAGATTCCGTACATTTCATACAATCCCATATTCACAAAGTAAATAAATGTCCCTATTGTACTTTTACCTTGTTTAATTCATTCATTTTTATATAAACCAATAAATCTTTATTACTATAATTAATTTCCTGAATTAATTATCCATTAACTTATGGTTTTATAGTATCTATGTGATGTGAACATGAGAGAAACATGGAGCTACTCCAAGACAAGCATGAGGTGACTTCAGGTTGGCACGGTGAATGCTTCGGTGTTGAATGAGGTAACTTTGATAAGTTTTGAGTCAACCGAGGAAGTGATGAGGCTTTAGTGACTCGATACTCCAAGTGATACGGATTGAATACTTTATGACATAAGTGATTATGGCATCTAAAGAATGATTGAGAAGATAAATTCTAAGTGATGTCTTATGGAGTAGGATGAGAGGTGGTTCTACCATCGGTGCATGTGCCAATGGATCGTTGGATAAATTTGATGATGAGATATGTTGGTAAATAGGAACATGTGAGGATGCTCACCAAGGTAATCCGAGTGCACCCGGTAATCTGAGTGTACCTGTGAGTTCAGACATTTAAGTGAGTCCATGTTCTTGTCCTGTATGAGTGTGGCATGAGTTCGAGCACCGTGTATACAAGACATTGAGTAGTAGTTGACCATTTGAGTAGGTCAAATGAGTTGATATCCGATAACATCTTAGTGGGTGATGCGAGGATTTGGTTGATGGTTTGTATGTTTGCTACGATTGTTATGATTTTTGTTATTCTAAGATGGATGTCATTTTATGTAGCTACCAGTGAGTCAGGTACCCAAACAGTTTATATTATACTTTGAGCATTAGTAAACCCATACGATGATAATATAACATTTATTATATTATGTGCCAACTTATTGGATGCAAGGATATGTCAGATATGATTCTCCATACCTCGTATTCTCGCTTTACTATATTGATTTTATATCTATTTTGAGATTATACATCACTTTACTTGACTATTGTCTGACATAAGATTATTTGCTTTGCTTTTCATCATTTAAGTACTCTTAATTGAGTAGACTAGAGATAACATGTATGAGATAGCACATGGAGTTGTGCAGATGACAAGTAGGTGGCTAGTGCTTTCATATATCTATATTTTGGAGCTATTATTGTGATTTTTGCTATGTAGTAATGTGCATCTATATTTAACGAATCATATTTACGTATCGGAGATTATAAAAAAATCATTTTAAAATTCAAATTGGGTCACATAAGGCTGTTTTGAGTAATGTTAGTTAGAGACATCTCACACCCTTAAAAAATTTGTTGGTCAATTTTGACCTTAATAGTCTTGCAATGCCTATACTTTTGATAGGAGCTGAATTAGGGTCTAACACCACTTTCAAGTGGAAGATATGATAGTTTCCTATTCTATAGAGCAGTCACAATATATTTTTTGACTTACAATTTAGGAGATATGGTTGTTTTTAATTTCTATAGCCTTTAGGCAGATTAGTTGGTAATCATAGGGTGATTAGTGCAGACCATTAAACTATTTTGTGATTAGGGTTAATATTAACCACCATTAGTTGCCACTAATCATATTTTATCATTTCTATTTACCTTCTTAATCTAAATTAGACCAATACTCCTTCAAATCAACATTTTTGTTAGCCTACTTGATTAATTAAGGTGAGACTAGCGTAGGGGATGTAGAAGATTTCGAGAATTAGAGATTTAGGATCCATGCAACTGCTATATTCATCATATCTACACTTGTTTGGTGACTTTTAGGTTAATCATCCATTTAGATGAGTGATTCTATCCATTACTTTACAATTTTTACTGATCTAGTAATAAATGTTAACTTAAAGCATTTTTAACATAAAAGTATATAAATTATGTTTGAAAATGAATTTAAAATGTTTAGAAGTGAATTTTGATGGATTCTATGCATACATTCTTATGGATACTCCATTTTTTGAAGTTGGTTATTTTTGTGCAATTTGATGTGAATCCGAGTTTGGGTGATTATAAATGTTATATATGATGTATTTATTGAATTATTTTGATTGTATGCATGTATATTTGGTTTTATTGGTTGAAACACCATTCGATAAGCGAACTAAAGTTAGGATGTTCCATAAAAATGGTGTCTCGTGTATATGGATATACCAAAGAGATGGGTCGATCAAGACGATTACACACATGATGGAGATTATAATCGAAGGAACAAGTGCATATATTTTGGTTAGAGTTACTAGAGGAGTACGACTGTAGATTTGATGCATGCAATACAACGAAGAGAAAGAGATGAGGTTCGAAGTTGAAGTCAGAAGAACGACTTAGGCCAAAATTTGGCCAAGTCATATGGACTAGTTCCAACCCATATGGTTGGTATAGGGCCCAAAGTGCAAATGTGCACTTGTATAGAAATGAAGGAAGAACTTGAGTCTACTTCAGAGTAGCATGATGCAAACTTCAGGCTTAGGTGATGGAGAATTCAGGCTAGAGCATGGGGCCCTCGATGGATTCACCACTAACCCACTTGGAATTGGAATAGATGGGATGGAGATATTGGGTCATGGGAGTAGAAACCTAGGGAAGACTTTGATAAGAGCTAAGGGGAAAGAAAGTGGTTTGTTGTTAGCTAGATCTTGGCTATGTACCAAACCAGATGGGTCAATACTGACCCATCGAATTTTGATGATGTAGCAGAGGGGTGCAAGAGTAAGCATGCCAGAGTGACTATGTGTTGATTTGACGCTTGGTTTGTTAGATATGGCCATGACCAATCGATACAACAATGTTGAGAAATATGCTAATTCTTTATCAAATGACGGACATTCTACTTCAAAGACGATGGAAGGACATAGAAGGATTACTTCGGGAGTAAAACGATGGAATTTAATGACTTCCAATGGTAGTCAAGAAAAATTTTGAATGACGACGACTTGATGATGGGAGTTGTGATGACAGTCTAATGACAAGTTCGATGGAGGGATCCCATGGAGTAAGATGTATAATGTGTTCTATTAGACCTATGGTAAGGTATCGTTTATAACGAAGGTTTCGATGTGTGCTCGTAAAGAAGATGTTAGTGAACATGCTCACTTTAGTCGTACGATGTGTCTTTAAATCTTGTGATGCTGATCTTCCCTAGACTCAAAGGATGTGAGTCTAGTGTCCTAGCCCTACAAAGTGCCATGAATTCAAGCACAAAGGGAACTGAGATGACAACTGATCTCTGGCCGTACAATGTAGCCATACAAGTAATCATATATCCAACATAATAATGAGTAATGTGAGATGGCATGATGGTTACTATGCTTGCTACATTGTTATGGACATCACACGATGTAGGTACTATCGACGTTAGTGACCTAGATACCATATATTGTACTTTGACTTATAGTACACCCATGATGGTAGTGCCCTATGTTATATGCTAACTTGTAGGATGCTGGGGATATGGCAGGTATGATTCTTCATACTCGGTTGTTTCTTTTACTATATCGTCTTTTATATTATTTTGAGTTATATGTAATACTACACTACTTACTGACTCGAGGTTTTATGCTTTGCTTAATAAACCAAATAGCAAGTTTTGAGATTGGCTGTAACACCTTAGATTTTCATTAACATTATTTAGGATATTCAATTAGTTAAATTAAATTAAAATAATGACTTAATTAGGGGATTGAGATTTGATTTAATTAAAAGGGTAGCCGTGCTATTTAGCCAATGAATTAAAAGAAGGGTTAAAATGAAATAAGAGGATGGGTAAAATAGAAAAGAAGCCATTCCTATATCCCTAAAACTTGGTCGTGTATTCTCCTATACCCATTCATTTCATTTTCTCAAATTTTAAAAACCTTAAGGCCGACTACCATTAACAAGAGAAAGAGGAAGAAGATTAAGAAAAGCTAAGGAAGAAGTTTAAGTAAATCAAATCCATTCACATTTCAATCTCTTTAATCTCTAAAGCTAAGGTGAATAATGTTTACATCTCACACTTCTTTTGTTTTCGGTTTTAAGATGAATTTCGAAATATTTTGCATTGATTTGCCATGTTTTTGATTGGAATAATTATATATACTTGTTGATGATTTATGGTAGTCCGTCTAGATTTTACGACATGTTTTGATATGAAAACCCTATTATATGACATCCAAATGCCTTGCGAATTTTTATATAGACCAGAAATATTATTTTGGAGGTAGGCTTCAATTTTCAGAATTTTCTTAATTTTTGTGGAATTTATATGAATTTTCTAGTAAAGAAAATGTTATTTTGGCTTATCAATTATTTATGATTAAATAACTAATGGTTTGAGTCTGAAATTTATATATGTTAGAAAACAAATAAAATGTGTTTGTCTAGAATTTTTGTAGATTTTTCCTAAAAGTCTTAATGGCATATAAAATTATTTAAGGTATGGGACTTAAAAGCTTTATACATTTATAAAAAGAGAAGTGGCTCTTTGCAAACAATTAAAATTCGTTATTTTTGGAAATTGGCTGTAACGACCCGCCATCCGTCTCCACAGAATGATGCATCACTAAAAAGAAAGAAAGGGATAGAAAAGAGAAAGAAAGAGAAGAAGAAAAAATAACTCATCAGAATCTAAACCGCGGAACGAATAAATTATATTAATAACATAAAATATTACAAAATTTACAAAAACTATCAGAGTACACAGATAATAAAACACATACTAGACAGTTATAAACACCAGTCTAGTTATTACAACTCAATACAACTCAGAGACAACATAGAACACACAACGGAAACTATATATCTACAACGCAGACGCCTCTTGCTCCATTGCTCCTCCAAAATTCGTCAAAGAACCTGAATCCCTTGGCTACTCGTAAAAATTTGAGTACCCAAGAGTTTAAGAAAACAAAGAATAAACTCTAGGTCAGACATGGGTCTGGTGTGATTAACAAGTTAAATTTGCTTAAATTTTAAAAACCCTTTTGAAGAGAAAGGTATCACGTAAGACTTCCCACAAATAAACATGGAAAAGTTTTTACCTTACGCTAACCAAAACATTTGATAGGAAATCCAACGATATTATAATATGTCTAGGGTTTTCAAAGAAATATGAAATAGCCGAAATTGTTACATTTATTAAATTCCAGCTACTAGCCACAAAAGTGGGTAATATAATCAAAACCGTTTGCACTTATTGGATTTGGATTCCATACAATGGCTGGGCTACTGGGGTATCGCCCGTCACAGTACGTGGCCTAGATCAACGTACCGAGGAGTACGCCCGCTCCTTTGCAACACAAGGCCAGAACCATTCCTTACTGAGCAGTTCCGAACAAGACAACCCCGCAATTGGTGCGCAATTCCAACTGCCCACTAAGCCGAAATAAAAGGGACCTCTAGACAGGGGAAAATCTTGCTCTCCAGTGGGAGCTACCCACGAAGCCTTGCTGCACCTCCCCTGTTTTAGCCATTCCCGGTTGATGAGGCTTGAGGCTACGATTACCTTTAGAGAACACATCTCTTAGAATGCTCATCGTCCACCTGACGATGTTCTGAAAGCATTCAATCCATACAAGTTCGTTCCGGGTTCGAACGAAACCGAAGGCATTATCTCGTTACACTCATTTTGGAATCACCCTCAGAGTTAACGACGATAACCCTTGCACTCTGAATCTCTATCTCGAGCCTGTAAGTACTATTTCTGTCAAACTCATCACAGAATCACCCCCAGAGTTATACTGACTAATAGACCTTACACCTCAAGCCTTCACTCTTCACGTAAGATTCACGACCTATCGTTAATTTGGATCGATGTGGTTTTCAAATATCCATATATGGAAACCCGATCCCGGTCTCATCGAAATCCAAGGCGTGTCTTTTAGGTCTAAGTTGTTTTAGAATTTAAAACAATTCAATTACATTATCTATATACACACAGATAGATAATTCACAGATTCACAACAGATAATTATCATTATCATAACCATAGATAATCCACATTATCATTATCAAAAGATAATCCATATCATCATCACAATGTAGTGTGACGACCCGACTTTCCACTCCCGAAAAATCGCATCATCTTTAAGAAAGAAAGGGATAGGAAAGAGAAAAGAAAGAAGAGAAAGAAGAAACAACACAAGAATCTCAACAGCGGAACGAATAAATTATATTAATAACATAAGTATTACATAGTATACATCAAATATCAGAGTACACAGTCATATACAACACATACTAGACAGTTATAAACACCTGTCTAGTTATTACAACTCAATACATACAGAAAACACTCAGAGATACCAAGTAATTAATTCATTAATTACTTCATTAAGTATCCATATCAATCAACATTACTAATCTCATAGCTGAGATTCTAAAACATTCAAGCCAACCAATATCAACCATTCATAAGCAGTGATCTATAATCACACTATCTATAATTAATTTAAAATGAATTAAATTAATTATTTATATCAAAATAAATATTGCTTATATCACCATTAATTAATTACAAATTAATTAGTTAACCTCTAGTTAATCAACATAATTAATCATCCTTGATTAATTATTCTTTAATTAATTTCACAAAATTAATTACTCTAAACCAAATACAGTAATTAACCTTTAATTACTTCATTAATTAATTATCTATAATTAATTACATTAAACCTTAATTTAATTACAATTAATCAATTACACTTAATCACTTATTATTGATTAATTAATCTTGATTAATCAATCTTAATTACATTATTAATTATATTAAATTAATTATCTTATTTAAATTAATTACATTCAGTAATTAATCACAATTAAACCATAACTATTAATCACCTTTGATTAATTACATTCAGTAATTAACTACCCTTAATTACTTATCAAATTAATTACTCCTTAATTAATTTCTTTAATTAATCCCTTGATTGATTATACAAAGTAATTTAATCCCAATTACTTCACAATTCCACCTTTATCCACTAATTACATCCAGTAGTTATCTTTAATTACTTCACTTAGTAATTGCGTTCCATGAATTACATTAAGTAATTATTATCAAACCAACAAATGATTAAAATAATTAAACTTAATTAATTAATTTAAACCAATCACGTTAAACTCCATTAATATTAAAGTGTACTTAGAACATTGCATTTTTAAATTTAAATTCAAATTCCATTTTGAATCTAAAATTTAAAATGATATTTATTTTAAGCATTAACCAATTTAAACTCCATTTATAATCCTTTAAAATAAATGTAAATAACATTTATTACTTTCATTTAAAACTTATACAAGATAAGCCTTAATTTACTTAATTTAATTTAAAATTAAGTTTTAAGTAACATTACTATTTTAAATTACAAATTCAAGTTAACAAATCATTTGACTTCTTTTATAAACCTTTATAATGACTTGATTCAAAAGGAAAATCAAATTTAAATATTTGTTTGAAAACAAATTTACCTCTAACAAACAATTTAAATTTAAACTTGTTTGAAAACATTCAAAATTTTGAAACTTATTCAAATATCCAGATTTAAATTCAATACACTTGAACCCATTCCTTATTTAAATCATTTGAATTTAAACTTGAATTAAACCTTTTGATTTAAACCTTGACTCTAAAATTCTTTATTTAAAATTCAAATTCCATTTTTTTTAAAAACCCAGAAGATTCAAAGGCCTTAAGAAAACTGAACTTAAAATTTAAATTCAAACTGCTGTTTTAAATCAGATTTCACATTTTCAAAATGAAATTCAATTTCTAGAAAATTGTCAGGTTTCCTTTCTTCTTGTTTTTTTTAAAAAAAACTAAAAACCCCTTTCAAAATTTTAAAAACTTATTAGATTGAAAATCCTTTGAAACTATAATACATACTACAGATTTAAACTTGTTCAAATCTTATCATTACAGCTTATTCATTTAAATTTGATTTTAAATCAAAACTTCAGACAGTTTTCAGAAAAACTGTGACACTGCAAATACCCGAGCTAATCCTAAAAATACTTCGAGTCATCAAACCCATTTCTTCAAGCAAGACACAACAAACGCTCGAGTAATACTTCGATTTCAAAAACATTACAATATCCAGTTTCATCAGAACTCAAAAATTGCACGGTGCACATGCACCGTGCCTCCAGTCACCATCACCCACCTCCGGTGACTTCCCAACAACGACGATCAACCCCATGATCAACCACCATCATCATATCCTCATTCCAAAACACAAAATTGAATTCGAGTTGCATTCTCAAAATCTGGAACAGAAGAAAACAGGTTTCACCTTAAACCTGTAACACACCTCATCCTCCACCTTCTGACCACCGGAATGGCAACGACTCCGGCTACGACTTCAACTATGGCCAAGCTTCCATCTGCCCAATTTTCATCCAACTCTATCATCTCTACAGGTAGAACTGACCAAAGCTAATTACCTAGCTTAAACTAGGGCTACAGGAAGAAAACTATCACCACATTTCCCATGTTGATTTGCATCAACAACAATTAATTTTCCAATCATCAATGGTTACTCCTCTACCCACAAAATGAACCCCGATCCCTCAATATAGATAGATCATAAGAAATCCCCTAATTCCCCTTTTCTGTTCTTCACAGAACTGCACCATACCCCCTTAACTAAAAATACTAATTTTTGTTCTAAAAATCATGTTTTGATTTTAGTTTTAATTCCTGATACCGAATCTATCTATTTCTCAATTTGAAGTTTTCATATTATTCAACACTTTGATATCCTGTACTTTACAGCCATGCCAGATTTTGATTTAACAAATTTTAAGTTTTTAAAACTTAATCTATACTAATTTAAACACTCTTGTTTGTAAATCAAGTCCTAACAAACTAGATCAAGTGGTAAGACAGAGTCTTGAGTCTGGGAAACAATATAAAGACATAGCAGAAAATCTTAATACACACCAATACATTCATATAAATATTCAGAGATATACTTATAATGCATTCACAAACAATATTTGTTTCAGTGATAAAATTTGCAACCTAATTATAATTTAAACCATTTATATAATGATGTTACTCACCTATTATATTGGAAGACAGAGCAGTTTTTGAAAAAGACTTTGGTGCTTTTTAAAACTGGAAAGATTCAATTTTGAATTGCCTAAATGAATCTGAGCTGATTGTTTCTTAAATTTTTGAAACTTTAAATCTTGTGTTTGCATTTGCTCCAGATTTCACTTCCATGCTTGCCTCCAGATAGAAGGAAATGCAGATGCTTTTATACATGAAAAATATGCAGGCTGTTTTGATGCAGGCTTACTTGAATAAGAAATGCAAGATTTCTTGCTTTGATTTCATGCATTTGATTCAATTTTGAAAAACCGATATGCATGCTTCTGATTTTGCAGGATTTTGGAGATGATTTTTAGAGTTTTGTTGAAGATGTTTATTTTATTTTCAGATTTGTTTTCATTGTCTTCTTAGCTTTTGATTTCGAAAAGAAATAAAATGGAAGAGGATTTGTTTATAAAAACTAAAATAATAACAAAAACAAAAAAAACAAAAATGCCACATGTCTCTAATTCTAACATTTGTCATGCACCTTATTTAATATTTTAACACATGTTAATTTAAGTTTCTAAAAAGTTTACACTTATTTTTAATGTTAATAAGCTATAATTAAGTTAACTTGTATTTTGATTAGATGTTTAATATAAGATATGTTTAATTAATTAGTTAACATGTATTTATTTACATGTAGATAATTTTAAAATGAATAAATCCAATTTTATTTATAAAATAAAGTTTATACAAATATTTCAAAATCAAAACAAATTTAAAAATATTTATACTTTAGTTTTCAAAGCTTTGAATTCAATTTCAAATTAAATTTTGAAATCAAGTTTATTTACAAATATAACTACACAATTAAATTTTTGAAAGCAATTATTTTTATATAAAATCTACTTGTTAAAAATAATGTATTATTATATTTTTAAAAATAACAAAATTTGATAACTATAAATAATTTATAAAAGAAATTGTCTACTTATTAATAAATTATTTATTTTATTCAATTATATCCAAATAAACCTTATTGTTATTTATTTAAATTTAAACTTGAGTTAAACATGTTTTAAGTCATTCTAATATTTTACCTCATGTATTTAAAACCATATTTATTTATTTATTACATACTTTTAAAAAGCCTATTATCAAATAAACCAATTTAAACAAATTTAATTTTTATCTTAACTATTTAAAAACCCTATTTTATTTATTAATTAAATTTAAAACATTATCTATTTACAATATATACAATATTCTATATATTATAAATAGATAACAACTTATTAGATTTAAAAAGATAAAATTTATCAATTGAATATTTATTTTATTGGATTAATTAAATTAATTCAAACTTTATTAACAAAATTATCAAATCAATTTAATTTTTAGTTCAGATGATTAAATTGATTTTGTTTCAAAATTCCGGGTCATCACATTCCTCCCCCCTTAAAAGAATTTCGTCCCCGAAATTTAAAACAAAGGTAATTTAATAATCTATTTTAAAATTTTAATTTTAAAACACAAGCATATACCAATGATATGCTAACAACCATAGCAATCAATTCACCCAATCAAACAAACCTATCTATCCAGATAAAATTCTGGATAGAGTTTCCTCGAGTTTCCCTGATAAAAATATCGGGATACTCGCTCTATAGATTCCAAACAATCAATACTACTAAGCTATAGAGCTCCTACTCATCTAGATCTACAGAACTAGAAAGCATATCAGACTACAGACGAGTCTGACTCAACAACCAACCTTTATAACTGCTGGTCCAAAACCAGAGATAGACCATACACGTACTCCCTCAGCGATACGTGAAACTCATCGAATCCTAGTTATCCAAACTGGCAATTCAATCCTGAAAACCAAATACCAATCCAACCAAATCACAGATGAGATCCGAAACATCTCGGAGCTAGCTTCCCAGACTTACCAAAACTTATAGCTCCTGAATCAGAGAAAACTTCAACAACAATGAAATCTCCAACTTCGAATTCCAAATTCCTCCATCCCTTATCCACAAAGTCTTCATACGATCCTGGGCTGTCATCATCCAAACTGATCAGCTCAACCCCTTGCTGATTCCACTAGAAACAATCAGAACCAAAAACAACCCAACACAATGATCTCCTCAAGATCAACCAAAACCAAAACACAATTCTACTCCATAAACAACAGAAGACAACAAACTTCTCCTAATCTGGAAAAGATAACACAGATGCACTCCCAAACTGCTTCCGCTGCACAACTCTGATCCGAAGTAGATAAGAAAATGCTGACGAAGAACACAAGCACCAACTGGACATCACCTTCCAGAAATATGGTTCTTCAGATCCATAAAGAAAACTCAGAAATTCCTCCAAAACCTGAGTTGCTTCATCAAACTCCATCTCTAGGAATCATTCACCAACTAAACAGAACCACCGGTTCCACTTCTGGAATTTCAGTCGATAAGAAAACTCAATCTCCAGATGCGAACAAACCTCTGACTTCCCTAGAAGACATCCAGAAAATCTCCAACCATCCAAGAGAATACTCAAACAATCGCAAGTCACTTTTGCGATCAACCCAGATAAATTTCCAAAGAAAACTGTCCTCTCTTTATCAAACAGAACAGCTTACACTGGTCTAGTCAATCCATTGAAGAAACGGATTCACTCTGCTGCTTCTGAATTCCATCTCCAGAAGAACTACTCAGCTAAGACCTCTCTGTCGGCTCACAGAACATTCCAAGCTGCATTGTTGACACCAATTCCAAACTTCCTTCTAATCCAAAGTTCTTCGAGAAACTCGGACTTCAAAGCTAACCACAACATCCTGCTGACTTCATCCACAACATTGAAGCAGAATACTTCCAAAACTTGTTCCAAAGATATATCTTCGCACACATCCATAGTCACTACATCTCATCACGCAGTTACAACTTCCTGAGGTATCAAAATACCGTCACTTGTTTCTGCCCAATCGAACAGATCAAATATTCAACTCATCTAACATCAAAGATTAACCCCAAACCTTAACAGGTTTCCTTCAGAGATCAATGAAATACTTACATCCAGCTGCAAAGCTCACTCGAGACGGTATTAGGTCTACAGTCTCGACAAGTACACTTCCAACCTCAACATACAAACTCCAACCAATGGTAGTAATCGTGTTACAAACACTACTACCTCATCTACCTTTATAACCTATATTGGAAAAACCCAAACAGGTAACCCAACAGATAGGTAGAAATAGATAAAAATATAAATGTTAAAAATTACAAATATGCTCTCTCAAGATAGACACCACTCCAGACCTAGGTATTCACTCAACCTAATGCTCTAATACCACTGTAACGACCTGCCATCCGTCTCCACAGAATGACGCATCATTAATAAGAAAGAAAGGGATATAAAAGAGAAAGAAAGAGAAGAATAAGAAACAACACATCAGAATCTAAACAGCGGAACGAATAAATTATATTAATAACATAAAATATTACAAAGTTTACAACAACTATCAGAGTACACAGATAATACAACACATACTAGACAGTTATAAACACCTATCTAGTTATTACAACTCAATACAACTTAGAGACAACATAGAACACATAGCGGAAACTATATATCTACAACGCAGAAGCCTCCTGCTCCATTGCTCCTCCAAAATTCGTCAAAGCTAACTTGAATCCCTTAGCTACTCGCAAAAATTTGAGTACCCAAGAGTTTAAGAAAACAAAGAATAAACTCCGGGTCAGACATGGGTCTGGTGTGAGTAACAAGTTAAATTTGCTTAAATTTTAAAAACCCTTTTGAAGAGAAAGGTATCACGTAAGACTTCCAACACATAAACATGGAAAAGTTTTTACCTTACGCTAACCAAAACATTTGATAGGAAATCCAGTGATATTATAATAGGTCTAGGGTTTTCAAGTAAATATGAAATAGCCGAAATTGTTACATTTATTAAATTCCAGCTACTAGCCACAAATATGGATAATACAATCAAAACCGTTGGCACTTATTGGATTTTGGATTCCATACAATGGCTGGGCTACTGGGTACCGCCCGTCACAGTACATGGCCTAGATCAACGTACCGAGGAGTACGCCCGGTCCCCTACAACACAAGGCCGGAACCATTCCTTACTGAACAGTTCTGAACAAGACAACCCCGCAGTTGGTGCGCAATTCCAACCGCCCACTAAGCCAAAATAAAAGGGACCTCTAGACAGGGGAAAATCTTGCTCTCCAGTGGGAGCTACCCACGAAGCCTTGCTGCACCTCCCCTGTTTTAGCCATTCCCGGTTGATGAGGCTTGAGGCAACGATTATCTTTAGAGAACACATCTCTTAGAATGCTCATCGTCCACCTGACGATGTTCTGAAAGCATTCAATCAATACATGTTCGTTCCTAGTTCGAACGAAAACGAAGGTTACACTCGTTTTGGAATCACCCTCAGAGTTAACGACGATAACCCTTGCACTCTAAATCTCTATCTCGAGCCTGTAATACTATTTCCGTCAAATTCATCACGGAATCACCCCCAGAGTTATACTGACTAATAGACCTTACACCTCGAGTCTTCACTCTTCACATAAGATTCACGACCTATCGTTAATTTGGATCGATGTGGTTTTCGGATATCCAAATATGGAAACCCGATCCCGGTCTCATCGAAATCCAAGGCGTGTCTTTTAGGTCCAAGTTGTTTTAGAGTTTAAAACAATTCAATTACATTATCTATATACACACAGATAGATAATTCACAGATTCACAACGGATAATTATCATTATCATAACCATAGATAATCCACATTATCATTATCAAAAGATAATCCTTATCACCATCACAATGTAACCAATGCATCCATATCACTCAACATTACTAATCTCATAGCTGAGATTCCAAAACTTCCAAGGCAACCAATATCAACCATTCATAAGTAATGATCTATAATCACACTATCTATAATTAATTTAAATTGAATTAAATTAATTACATCATCTCTAATTAATTTAAAATGAATTAAATTAATTATTTATATCAAAATAAATCTTGCTTATATCACCATTAATTAATTACAAATTAATTAGTTAACCTCTAGTTAATCAACATAATTAATCATCCTTGATTAATTATTCTTTAATTAATTTCACAAAATTAATTACTCTAAACCAAATACAGTAATTAACCTTTAATTACTTCATTAATTAATTATCTATAATTAATTACATTAAACCTTAATTTAATTACAATTAATCAATTACACTTAATCACTTATTATTGATTAATTAATCTTGATTAATCAATCTTAATTACATCATTAATTATATTAAATTAATTATCTTATTTAAATTAATTACATTCAGTAATTAATCACAATTAAACCATAATTATTAATCACCTTTGATTAATTACATTCAGTAATTAACATCAGATTGATTACTCCTTAATTAATTTCTTTAATTAAACCTTTGATTGATTATACAAAGTAATTTAATCCCAATTACTTCACAATTCCA
Source organism: Allium cepa (assembly GCA_030765085.1). Taxonomy (NCBI): domain Eukaryota; kingdom Viridiplantae; phylum Streptophyta; class Magnoliopsida; order Asparagales; family Amaryllidaceae; genus Allium; species Allium cepa. The sequence goes on along the minus strand of CM060935.1, from coordinate 821,046,922 downwards.
CCCTTATCCACTAATTACATCCAGTAATTATCTTTAATTACTTCACTGAGTAATTGCATTCCATTAATTACATTAAGTAATTATTATCAAACCAACAAATGATTAAAATTAATTAAACTTAATTAATTAATTTAAACCAATCATGTTAAACTCCATTAATATTAAAGTGTACTTAGAACATTGCATTTTTAAATTTAAATTCAAATTCCATTTTGAATCTAAAATTTAAAATGATATTTATTTTAAGCATTAACCAATTTAAACTCCATTTATAATCCTTTAAAATAAATGTAAATAACATTTATTACTTTCATTTAAAACTTATACAAGATAAGCCTTAATTTACTTAATTTAATTTAAAATTAAGTTTTAAGTAACATTACTATTTTAAAGTACAAATTCAAGTTAACAAATCATTTGACTTCTTTTATAAACCTTTATAATGACTTCATTCAAAAGGAAAATCAAATTTAGATATTTGTTTGAAAACAAATTTACCTCTAACAAACAATTTAAATTTAAACTTGTTTGAAAACATTCAAAATTTTGAAACTTATTCAAATATCCAGATTTAAATTCAATACACTTGAACCGATTCCTTATTTAAATCATTTGAATTTAAACTTGAATTAAACCTTTTGATTTAAACCTTGATTCTAAAATTCTTTATTTACAATTCAAATTCCATTTTTTTTAAAAACCCTGAAGATTTAAAGGCCTTAAGAAAAATGAACTTAAAATTTAAATTCAAACTACTATTTTAAATCAGATTTCACATTTTCAAAATGAAATTCAATTTCCAGAAAACTGTCAGGTTTCCTTTCTTCTTTTTTTAAAAAAAAAACTGAAAACCCCTTTCAAAATTTGAAAAACTTATAAGATTCAAAATCCTTTGAAACTATAATACATACTACAGATTTAAACTGGTTTAAATCTTATCATTACAGCTTATTCATTTAAATTTGATTTTAAATCAAAACTTCATACAGTTTTCAGAAAAACTGTGACATTGCAAATACCCGAGCTAATCCTAAAAATACTTCGAGTCATCAGACCCATTTCTTCGAGCAAGACACAGCAAACACTTGAGTAATACCTTGAGTTCAAAAACACTATAATATCCAGTTTCATCAGAACTCAAAAATTACATGGTGCACGTGCACCGTGCCTCCAGTCACCATCACCCACCTCCGATGACTTCCCAACAACGACGATCAGCCCCGCAATCAACCACCATCATCAGATCCTCATTCCAAAACACAAAATTGAATTCGAGTTGCATTCTCAAAACTTAGAACAGAAGAAAACAGGTTTCACCCTAAACCCGTAACACACCTCATCCTCCACCTTCTGACCACCGGAATGGCAACGGGTCCGGCTACGACTTCAACTATGGCCAAGCTTCCATCTGCCCAATTTTCATCCAACTCGATCATCTCTACAGGTAGAACTGACCAAAGCTAATTACCTAGCTTAAACTAGGGCTACAGGAAGAAAACTATCACCACATTTCCCATGTTGATTTGCATCAACAACAATTATTTTTCCAATCATCAATGATTACTCCTCTACCCACAAAATGAACCCCGATCCCTCAATATAGATAGATCATAAGAAATCCCCTAATTCCCCTTTTCTGTTCTTCACAGAACTGCACCATACCCCCCTTAACTAAAAATACTAATTTTTGTTCTAAAAATCATGTTTTGATTTTAGTTTTTAATTCCTAATACTGAATCTATCTATTTCTCAATTTGAAGTTTTCATATTATTCAACACTTTGATATCCTGTGCTTTACAGCCATGCCAGATTTTGATTTAACAAATTTTAATTTTTTAAAACTTAATCTATACTAATTTAAACACTCTTGTTTGTAAATCAAGTCCTAACAAACTAGATCAGGTAGTAAGACAGAGTCTTGAGTCTGGGAAACAATATAGAGACAGAGCAGAAAATCTTAATACACACCAATACATTCATATAAATATCCAGAGATATACTTATAATGCATTCACAAACATATTTGTTTCACTGATAAAACTTGCAACCTAATTATACTTTAAACCATTTATATAATGATGTTACTCGCCTATTATATTGGAAGACAGAGCAGTTTTTGAAAAAAACTTTGGTGCTTTTTAAAACTGGAAAGCTTCAATTTTGAATTGCCTAAATGAATCTGAGCTGCTTGTTTCTTAAATTTTTGAAACTTTAAATCCTGTGTTTGCATTTGCTCCAAATTTCACTTGCATGCTTGCCTCCAGATAGAAGGAAATGCAGATGCTTTTATACATGAAAAATATGCAGGCTGTTTTGATGCAGGTTTACTTGAATAAGAAATGCAAGATTTCTTGCTTTGATTTCATGCATTTGATTCAATTTTGAAAAAATGATATGCATGCTTCTGATTTTGCAGGATTTTGGAGATGATTTTTAGAGTTTTGTTGAAGATGTTTATTTTATTTTCAGATTTGTTTTCATTGTCTTCTTAGCTTTTGATTTTGAAAAGAAATAAAATGGAAGAGGATTTGTTTATAAAAACTAAAATAATAATAAAAAGAAAAAAAAACAAAAATGCCACTTGTCTCTAATTCTAACAATTGTCATGCACCTTGTTTAATAGTTTAACACATGTTAATATAAGTTTCTAAAAAGTTTACACTTGTTTTTAATGTTAATATGCTATAATTAAGTTAACTTGTATTTTAATTAGATGTTTAATATAAGATATGTTTAATTAATTAGTTAGCATGTATTTATTTACATGTAGATAAATTTTAAAATGAATAAATCCAATTTTATTTCTAAAATAAAGTTTATACAAATATTTCAAAATCAAAACAAATTTAAAAATATTTATACTTTAGTTTTCAAAGCTTTGAATTCAAGTTCAAATTAAATTTTGAAATCAAGTTTATTTACAAATATAACTACATAATTAAATTTTTGAAAAACAATTATTTTTATATAAAAATCTACTTGTTGAAAATAATGTATTATTATATTTTCAAAAATAACAAAATTTGATAACTACAAAATAATTTATAAAAGAAATTGTCTTCTTATTAATAAATTTTTTATTTTATTCAATATATCCAAATAAACCTTACTGTTATTTATTTAAATTTAAACTTGAGTTAAACATGTTTTAAGTCATTCCAATATTTTACCTTATGTATTTAAAACCATATTTATTTATTTATTACATACTTTTAAAAAGCCTATTATCAAATAAACCAACAAATTTAATTTTTATCTTAACTATTTAAAAACTCTATTTTATTTATTAATTAAATTTAAAACAATATCTATTTACAATATATACAATATTCTTTATATATTATAAATAGATAACAACTTATTAGATTTAAAAAGATAAAATCTATCAATTAAATATTTATTTTATTGGATTAATTAAATTAATTCAAACTTTATTAACAAAATTATCAATTTAATTTTTTATTTAGATGATTAAATTGATTTTGTTTCAAAATTCCGGGTCATCACATTGGCAACACTTTTGAAAAAGTACAATGGCAACCAATCGGATTTAGACAAACAAGGCAGGTTAGGTACAAAGAAATAGTTTGAAAGGAATAATCTACATGTTTTTCACTGTTTCGATGCTTTCGGCACTAGGTTCCGTCTCCTTACCTTCGCTTTCGACACAGTCGAAACAAATTCACATGGTATCAGGAAGCTGGTACGTAGTGAATTGGATGTAGGTGGAAGGAATAGAATTGAAACCAGGGTTTCCGAAGGGGTTGGGCCTTTACTTTGGTTTTAAAGTTTAATGCTCCTGCTTGCTTTCGACTAAAATGCTTTCGACTTAGTTAGCGTTCGACTAGATCAAATAAATTTAAAGAGATGGTTTCGACATGGCTGTGTAGTTAATTCCCCGCTATTACCCCGCTACAACCCCGCTATATCTCATAGCGGATTTCTACCGCTAGGATTTTTCCATGTAGCCCCAAAATATAGGCTTTCCGCTTTAATCCCCGCTATTTCCGCTATATCCCACTATTTCGCTATATTCCGCTATTTCCGCTATATCATTTTTAATAAAATGAATTGAAAAATTGCATTTATACATTATAAAATTATGAAACTAATTTATTTGATTTAATTTTTTAATATATTTTCAGAAATGAAAATACTCTAATATTCTACCAAATTCATTTATGTTATATAACAATTTTTCGTTTATTTAAAGTATATCCGCACATGTTTTTATTTAAAATTATTTATGTATTATTTATAATTCAATTGAATGATAAGTTTTCATTTAATTACCATTTATATATTTGTAAAAACATTAAGTATGATTTTTATATGTTATTTTAGAGCCATTCGCTATATCCCGCTATATCCTCGCTGTACCACCGCTATGACCTTTTGCACCTCCACCGCTTAGAATCTACCGAGCACATTAACTGCACAGCGACAGGGTTGCTCTTTTGTTTTAAATGACTGCTTTCGACCGAGTCGAAGCCTTTAGCTTCCACTTCCAACCTTTCGATCCTGATGGCTTTGAAATGGTTGTTTTTTTTTTAAAAACCTGGCTACTTCTCTAATGCTTTCGAAGGAATGGTTTTGACACCTTTACTTCTTTACTTAAGAAATGGTTTCGAAATAGATGCTTTCGACTTAAATGTTTTAAAGACCTTTTTCTATGATTGAAATATAACCCAAATGGTTTTGAAAGAGACAGTTTTAATGGTTCCGAAAGGAGTGGTTACGACTTTAATGATTTTCTGATCCTTTTGCTCTATTGGAAGGCATAATCCAAAGGGTTTCAATCAAAACGTTTTTCAGATGTTTCGAAGGGGTAAATTTTCGAATGGTTTTAAAAGGTTTCCACATGTTTTAAATTGAACCTAAAGGCTTTCGAAAGGCTTAGTATTTTAATGCTTTCGAAAGGGTTTTGGTGAATGGTTTCGAAGGGTTAGTTTCCCAGAGTTTCGAAAGGGTTTTAGTGAATGGTTTCGAAGGGGTGGTTCTCCAAGGTTTCGAAAGTGTTGAAAGGAAAGGTTTTCCTAGGTTTCGAAAGGCAATATTTAAAGGTTTTAAAAGAAGGATGTCTAGAATTTTAAACCTTTTGAAGGAAAGGTTTTTATGCTTTCAAAAGGAAAGATTTGGCCTATTGGCCTAGGTGAAGTAAAGGATTTTACATGGTTTCGAAGTGGTTGTTTAAAGATTTTAAACAAAGGTTTCGAATGTATTAATTAGGCAATATAGCCTAAATATTTTCAAGTTAAAAAGGGCTTTAACTTGTTTTGGAAGGATAACCAGTCATCATTAAAATTCATCAACATTATTTGAGTAAAGTATATATAACATAGCAAAAATAGCTTAGAGTAAAGCTAAGAATATATTTTCCTTATATAAGTATGATTTAAAAGGTTAAATCATTTTGAAAAGGTTTTTAAGGAAAATGATGAAGGGTAGTTCACCCTAAGAAAATGATATGGGCAGATAGTCCATTTTGATTCAGATAGTTATTCCAGTTTGCAAACAATTAGTCCATTTTGCAGGCAATCAGTCCAGTTTTCGGACAGATAGTCCATTTACTACTTATGGACAGATAGTCCACTGGTTACCTCATATAGCTTAACAGACTTAGCTATTATTATTATTATCATCATCATTATCATTATTATATTAGTTTGATTAACCAGTTTGGTTGCAGGAAAGGATTTGCAAAATATATGTTTTAAAGAGGATATTAGTGACGGAAAACTCATTCCGCTAAGCGGCGTCGTCTCACTTAATATTGGTAAACAAAGATGTAATAGTATTATTCACACCAGGTTTCATGTCTGATGATGGCACGTAAATGTGCATATTTTTACCACCATATTTAATCTAATTAAATTAAATAGTTGATCATATAGGGTATTTTAACACGTTTAAACTAAAATTCATATTATTCTCAAATGGCCATATATTCATCTTCATATAGGGGCAAAATGGTCATTTTTGTGCATATATTAATTTATGCAAATTTACTTGAAAATTTCTACATTATTTTGTAGGAAATTGGCTTCAAATGAAATAGAGTTTCATAGAGAATATGCATGCACAAATGAATACAAAGGAATGAAGATGGAAATAATTCAAATTCATGATAATCGAGTACATCACCTATCTTAATGTACAAATTAGAGGCTAATGCACATGGTAATAGAGTTTAAAGCTTCATGCACACTTAAATGATGATTATTTGATGTTAATGATTACTTGGCATCCACACTTCCCAAGAGGGTAGATTGGGTAGTTTCCAAAAAATGAATTAGGGTTTCCAAACATGTATAAATACTCTTATCTTCGTGTAATTAGGTCCTCTCTTTTTTTGGCTTTCTTCCTCTTAGTTAGTTTTAGCTTAGATTAAAAATAATAGAAAGCACTCTTTCTCTCTTCATGTTTACTTAGCCATTTTTATTTTATGTAATTTTTCTTTTTTTTGCAATGTTAATTACTGTTTCCTTTTAATTACATGTTCTCTTTCTTTCATTCTAGTAGCGTAAATTTACATTCATGCATGTAGAATAGCTTCCATTTTCTTTTAATTAGCTCTCTATTTACTTTGATCTCTTTTTCCTCTTCTTTTTGTTCATGTTGCAATCTACATTTGTTTATATGGTAACAAATATGAGAGGTTAAACTCCTTTAATTTAGGGGTAATGAAGCTCTGTAGTATGTAAATTCAACATTTTGATGTTTATGTTCTCGTTTTGTGCTTAAAGGAAACATTTGAAGTGGTTTAAGTTGTTGTCGTAGCTTTGAATTTGATAGCCTATATTGTTGACACCAAATAGGCTATGCTTAAACAAACACAAACAAAAATTACCTTTTCATCTATGTATGATTATGGTATTGAAGTGAATTTTTAAATCAAAATTTGATGGTCTATATTTCTAATCAATAGTTAACAGGTCATACTAAAAATAGATTTTTCTTTCAACTTTGTTGTCATATTTCCTGAGAGTTAGAAGTGTATTAGTGGTTGTGTTATAGTAATGGTTTATATTAGGCTAATTAATAGCTAAAATATGTCATACTTATGATAAGCACATCAACTAATTTCACTGATAACCAAAAGAGAGATCATAACTTCATTTTGTTGATTTATGTAAGATTACCTCTAAATTGTCTTTCTACTCTCATATTTTTATCACTTTCTTTTTGTTAGTTTGTTAGTTTTCTCATTTTCTAGCTTAACACTCTCTTCAACTTTGGTTTAATTTGATTGAATAAAATTTTAAAATCTAACAATTCCCTACGGATCAATCCGTACTTGCTACGTACTATGATAGTACGCAGTGCGCGGACGGTATTTTTAATTTAAATTCATTCGACGGATTTCTAAACTGATAGAATTAACGTCGACGAACAAGTTATTGGCGACGTTGCCGGTGAATAGTTTTGATTTTAATTTTTTATTCTTCGAATTATTTTTGTTTGATTTTTGTGTGATTTTATTTTGTGTGTTTGCATTTAAAAAAAATTGTGCGTTGTTTCATTTTTTGTTTGAAATTGTTTGTGTGTTCATTTTCTAGTTCTCCAGTGGCGATTGCATTTCTATTTCATAAAAAAAAAACACACAATTTCAAAAACAAAAATATTTTCATTATTTGCATTTGCTTTTACGTCGCCTTTCTACATTTTTATTTACTTTAAAAAAAAGAGTGAATGTTCACGGTGCACAGTATTCATCACTTCCCTCAAAACTGCACATCTGGAACCACAGCATCAACCCATTATTTTCTTGCTTTCCATCATTTTATTAAAATTGTTCTCACCGCCTTCCATCATTTTCTTGCCCATCTTTAGTGAATAGCCAGTTTCAACCCTACCCTGCCTTCACAGTCATACATTTCACTGGTTGCAACTCCATCTTCAAAACAACCACCCTGACTGCAACTGATCGAGCCTTCACCTTGCCGGCACACGCAATACAACCACATCATTTGATCCAAAACACTGCTTCATCAGGAAACAACACCTACACTGCTCTAAACCATCTCCATCCCCACAAATCATCACTCAACCACATCACTACAGCACCCCCACTGCCTACCATACAATCCCTCGTATCATCACCGAATATCAACTGTGCCATCCACATCATAAAAACCGGCCATCAATACAAACCAAACAACATTCCACATCATATACATACCACAAATTTCTTCAAATACTGCCATACATCTATCCATCAGTGCAACTTTACTTGCACATACCCACTGCCCTGAAACATCCACTTACTCCTTGCTACTGACCTGAATCACTGACCTCTGTCATTCCTGCATACAAAGTCCTTCTCAAATCCAAACATCATCAGCAACTTCCTCACTACCTTCATCCTACACTGCCAACAATTCAAAGCTACCATCTGCCATTAACACTAACCTTACGGTCAAAATCCCCTAACAATACATAACCATCCTAACTCCTTCACTGTTTCGCAACTCCACTTCACAACTTCACTACTCCACCTCTAACAACACATAACCATCGCAACTCCTTCACATACACATTCACAACCCCTACATTCACTTAACTCCTCTTCTACCATCAACAGTCATACCCCTGCCCACCAGAAAACACACCATTTCATTTTTCAACCTGATTCACAACCATCTGCCACCAAAGCTCTTCACTGACTTTCCTTCTCATCTCTGTAACCTTCATTGCTTTGCAACAACACTACAAACACACTGTCGTCATTGCAACCATCTTCCTCCAACCCTCCAGCAACCACATCGGTAGATCACTGCAACCCTGCTTCGATAAACGCCAACAATCCACATTCAATTCGAACAAGTGCGACCACAATCGACCAACCACCATAAACAAAACTGCCGCCTTCGTCACCACGCCCCAAACTGCCACCACGCCATTGCAACCAAACCTGAGAACGAATTCCTTAACCCAAACTCCCAAATCAAAACACTTCCTCGACAATCACCTCAAATCTGCCCCGACCTGAAATCGCAGACCCAAACTAAACCCACGCAACATTGAACCACGAAATCGAACCTGAACGCATCCAATCCCCTCAAAAATGAACTCGACTTTGATTTTGATTGCGATTTGAAACTGTGCTTCTGTGAATTCGAATTGAAGAAGTAATTTATTTTGGGAATTGAAATCGTGGGAGACGTTTTATTTGTATAATTTTATTTTATAAAGTGGCGATTTGTTTTGGGTAGTGGATCGGGTTTATCATTCTTGTGGGTGGGCCTGAGTTAATATTTTCCTTTCTTTTATTTTGTTTTAAGTGTGTTTTGTCTAGCTTGGTCCATCCTTATTTAAAACAATTGCAAAATTTGTTTGTTTACTTTCTTTGCTTTTAATTTAGTTTTCTTTATCCTTTAAAAAAAAACTAAAATTTATTTTCTTTTGTTTTAATTCGGTTTGTGTTAATTTTTTTTTAGAAAAAGAAACTATATATATATATATATATATATATATATATATATATATATATAAACAATTGTATATATCTTATTTTTCATTTCAAATTGTCAAAGCAGAAAATCAAGAGGAACTGCTTGCTTCGCTTGGCTACCAAAAATAAATTGCTTGCTTACTTATAATTTTTTTTACTGCTTTTAACTCCTACCTATTGTCTTCATTTACCTTGCATTGTTGTTTGCTTGCATTTAAAAAAAATTCAAAAACTAAAACAAATTTTATTTGTTGTTGCGTTGTTAATACACATTTAATTTCATTTTAGCATTTCATATTAGATTTTGATTAATAATAACGGTTAGAAATTGATAACACTTAATTGTATATTGACAATTTGTTTTCTTTCAACAATTTAATTTCTTGGTGTCTAGGCTATAGTAGAACAATAATCATATATAAATATTACGGTGATCGTAAATAATATACTGAATTGTTTCTTTAAAGGGCTTAAACCTTCGGCTGCATTGCCCTGGTGATTCATGGTGCACCAATAACCCATGTCTGTTACCTGGCTAAGAAATATTTTTGTTGATTTAAGAAAAAGTGTGATTATACAATTTTGGGTTAGAATAGATAATCTGTAATTAACCCTTGCATTCATTCAGTTACATTAGTTCATGCATATTTAAAAAAAGGAAAAAAATTCAAAATCAAAAACTAATTTGTTTTTGTAAATATCCCTTTTCGTTTGAAATTTTTAAATCCTTTTTCTTTGAAATTTTTTCAATCAAAAAATAAAATTTACTTAGTTTTTTTCATAGAAAATCAAAAATCCAAAAAATATAAAATCTTTTCAAAAAAATTGAAAATACAAAAAAAAAAGAATCAAATTTTCCTTTTTAAAAAATAAATTATTTGTGAATGTTTTTCCTTTATAAAATCCAAAAAGAAAAATAAAAAAACCAAAAGCATTCTTAAAAATGTCCAAGTTTCCCTACTTACATGAATTTTACGATAGTTGTGAAAATCAATATAATCCATATAATTTCACTCCAAGTTCTTATGGATATTTTAATGGCAACTATTGTACAAGCAATTCGGATTTTGCACCACAAAATTTTCAAAATAACGCTCAACCCTCAACTCTTGAAAAGTGTATTGAAACTCTTGAATCTTTACTTGAACAACAAAATTAAATGATGAACGATTTGTGCAATAACTCAAGTCAAAGTTTTCAAAATAATCAAAATTTGAGTTCACTTCCAAATTCTAATGTTTTTGATTGTAACCCATGCCAATTCAACTTCGAACTCAAAAATGAACTTCAAAATCATAATGAAATGTGAATCACTTTTTAAACGATTTTGGCAATGGGAATAGTTTCAATTTTAGTGCAATTGACAATTTTGGTTCTCAACAAATTCAAATTGAAAATTCCTAAATTAATAATCGTGAATTTGATTTAGTTGAACAAACGGAAAAAGATTACGAGGATTTGTTGCGTGAAACCTACAAAAAAATTCGTGAGAAACAAAATCAAATCCCAGCTTGTAAAGAATCAAATAATAACCCACCGTTTATTGAAATTGACAATTTTTGTCCTCAACAAGTTCAAAGTGAAAATTTTCAAGTTAATAATTACAAATTTGAATTTGTTGAGCAAATGAACGAAATTTACAATGATCACATGAATTTGTTGACTGAAACATAAAAAAAATTACGTGAACAACAAAATCAAATCCCAACATGTGATGAGTCAAATGATAATCCACCTTCTACCCAAATCGACGATTATCAAACAACAACTTTTGAAACTGAAAATGACGATCTTAATAAAGTTGTTGGAACACGGTAATTGAGTTGGATTTCAATTCTTTTGAGGGTGTTGAACCAAATTTAAAATTCAACCTTCCTTTTCTCGATTCCAAAAATTTAAATACACTAACTTTGAATTTTGAACTTGAGATACGCAATGAAGTTGTTGATAAACAACAAAGAAAGATGAATTTAACGAACATGATTTCTTTGGACATTTTGAAAATGAGTTGTCGAATTCTGAATGGGAAGATTTAAAACACCATTTTGATTTTGAAATCGATAATTTCTAAAAATTTGTCAATGATGAGTTTGGATCTCAATTTGGTGAAAATAAACGTGAACTTCAATCAATCGTTATATCTACCCTAAAAATCAACAAAAATAAAACAAGTCATACAATTTTTAATAAAATGACATTTGTTTTCCCAAACGAACATTCAACTTTGAAATCATTTACGATTTGGTTTTTCGAGCTTAAGCCGTGTCTCGCATATTGACGAGACAAATGAATCGGTCTTTGGAAGACTGTTTCATTTACTTATTGATGATATACTTTATGAACTCTTGTAAATAATAATCTTTTCATTTTCATGTAAATATAGGTCATCATTTTATTTTTGTTTTATTTTTCTCCTTTCACTTGGGTTAACTATGTGGACACAATCAAATTCAAATGTGGGGGGAATCTCATCATTTTCATTTTCAATTTTTCATGGTTTATTTTTGCGTTCTCTTTCCAAAACTAAAGAAAAAACTCAAAAAAATTAAGAAAAAAAAATGTCAATTTTTTTAAGTATTTTGATTTACTTTTAAAGAAATACTACAGGATAAGTATAAGATTATGGTTATTAAATTGAAATTTCTGAAAATTTATTTGTCTCAACAATAATAAAAATAAAGTTTGAATATAAATAACGATGATTTAACTAGTATATAGATACGTTCATTGTGATAATTATGAAGTACATCTTAATTGAAAATCTTTGTTTAAAAAAGTGGTGAATTTAAAGTAAAGGATATAACACTTTTTTGTCTTCTAAGTTAAATGGTGCTAAGATGATTTTGCAAAACTCTCTTTTTAAAAAAACACAAAAAAATATATATCTATATGTATATGTATATAATTTTTATTAACACCTAGAGTCATGTGTTCACACTCGTGTGTTCACTTGCCATGCTCTGTACCCTTCTCACGTAAGCCCAAAAGGCAGTGTACGATCGGATGTGTAGCCTCAGTTTCTCAGAGTTAGGTGTGTGTATATAAAAAAAATCTTTTATTAATAACGCCTATAGTCAAGAAGTATTCATACTTGTGCATTCGCTCGCCACGCTCTGTATTCCCCTCACATAAGCCCGCAAGGCAGTGCACGGGTAATATATATGGCCTTGGTTTATCTGAGTTAGGCATGTGTAAATATTGTAAATATTAATAAAATTTTCAAAAAAAATAAAGAGAGTAAGCAAATGAAATCCAAACACTATTTTAACTTGTTTGATTTGACTTGTTGAAAAGAAATGAAAATACCAATTCGATCAACTTTGATAATCAACTAGGGATCCATTTCATAGTTACACTATGTTATCAACCGAAACAACGAATTAAACTAGTCTATTTGTTATGATAACTTGATTTTTGTTGGAAATTTTGATGAGTAAATGACTTAAATCGTCGAGATAATGACCAAACCTATATTTAACTTATTTATATCGATTTAAAAGTAAACCCTTCATTTGTATATATTTTCAAAAATTTGCATTCATCTCTTTGTAAATAAATCTTGCATTTTGTAAATATATTTACTTTGCATTCAGATTTTGTGGGTAGTATCCGCTGAAAACTCTTACGAGACAACACTCGTCCTATTGGAGACATCTAGAGGTTTAATGGCTTGTTGCATATGCTCAATGCAATCATGCTCCCTACAAAAACAGATTTATCTTAGTTATTTTCCTTTATTCGAGGACGAATAAAAAGATAAATGTGGGGTTATTTGATGTGCATTTAAATGTGCATATTTTTACCACCATATTTAATATAATTAAATTAAATAATTGATCATATCGGGTATTTTAACATGTTTAAACCAAAATTCATATTATTCTTAAATCATCGTAAATCCATCTTCATATAGGGGCAAATTGTCATTTTTGTGCATATATTGATTTATGAAAATTTACTTGGAAATTTATACATTATTTTGTAGGAAATTGGCTTCGAATAAAAGAGGGTTTCATAGAAAATATGCATGCACAAATGAATACAAAGCAATGAAGATGGAAATAATTCAAACTTGTGATAATGGAGGACCCCATCTACCCACCTTTCTTAATGTACAAATCAGAGGCTAATGCACATGCTAATAGAGTTTAAAGCTTCATGCACACTTAAATGATGATTATTTGATGCTAATGATTACTTGGTCTCCACACTTCCTAAGAGGCTAGTTTGGGTAGTTCCTAAAAAATGAATTAGGGTTTCCAAACATGTATAGATACCCCTTATCTTCATGTAATTAGCTCCTCTCTTTTTTTTGGCTTTCTTCCTCTTAGTTAGTTTAGCTTAGATTAAAAATAAAAGAAAGCTCGCTTTCTCTTTTCATGGCCACTTAGCCATTTCTATTTTTTGTAATTTTTCTTTTTTCTATGCAATGTTAATTGTTGTTTCCTTTTAATTACATGTTCTCTTTCTTTCATTCTAGTAGTGTAGATTTACATTCATGCGATTAGAATAGCTTTCATTTTCTTTTAATTAGATCTCTATTTACTTTAATCTCTTTTTCCTCTTCTTTTTGTTCATGTTATAATCTACATTTTTTTTATATGATAACAAATATGAGGGGCTAAACTCCTTCAATTTATAGGTAATGAAGCTCTCTAATATGTAGATTCAACATTTTGATGTTATGTTCTCGTTTTGTAATTAATGGAGACATTTGAAGTGGTTTAAGTTGTTGTTGTAGCTTTGAATTTGATAACCTATATTGTTGACACCAAATATGCTATGCTTAAACAAACACAAACAAAAATTACCTCTTCATTTACATATGATTATGGTAATAAAGTGAATGTTTAAATCAAAATTTGATGATCTATATTTCTAATTAATAGTTAATAGGCCATACTTAAAATAGATTTTGCTTTCAACTTTGTTGTCATATTTCATGAGAGTTAAAAGTGTATTAGTGGTTGTGTTATAGATTGATGCTTTATATTGGGCTAATTAATAGCACAAATATGCCATACTGATGATAAGCACATCAACTAATTTCACTAATAACCAAAAGAGAGATCATAACTTCATTTTGTTGATTTATATGATCTAGAGAGTGGTAATTACCTCTAAATTGTCTTTCTACTCTCATATTTTTATCAATTTCTTTTTGTTAGTTTGTTAGTTTTCTAATTTTCTAGCTTAACACTCTCTTTAACTTTGGTTTAATTTGATTGAATAGATTTTTAAAATCTAATAATTCCGTATGGAGCGACTTGTACTTGTTACGTACTACGATAGTATGCCATGCGCTTGCGGTATTTTTAGTTTTAATTCGTTCGTTGAATTTCTAAACCGATAGAATTCCCGTCGATGAAAATCTGACTCAAAGTTTATATTTCCCCTTAAACTGTCGGGTGCTAAAAATTGATTTGAGTAGGCTGATGGTTGAGGTTTTCAGGTTTTTGAAATTTTGGCGAATAAAGCTTCCGGAGACGAACATGTGGCTGACGAATAGCTAATTAGGAGTTACAGTTTTATTTTGTTTTGATTCCGCTGTGTATATTATCTCAGATATGGCCATATTTACTCTGATCAACCAAGGGGGCATCATCATATGCCGTTTTGGACATATTTTTGTAATCATTATAATTGATCTTTACTTGGGAAACGTTAAGGGATTATGTAATTTGGATATGAATCATTTTGAAATGTAATAAGTGAAATATTATTTTTTGAAATCTGCGACTTTGTTCATATTCAAGTGCTTCCGATATTATGGATACCAATAGCATTACCATATTTTGTCATCAGAAGTTAATACTATGGATGACTATAGCATCTATAATGCCAAGCTTTTGGCCTTTAGATATGGGATGTTACAACTTGGTATTAGAGCATAGGTTTATGGAAAACTTTAAACTAAAAATGATTTTTAAAACATAACCCTAAGGAATTAAAGTAAGTTTGGTGTATGGAATAACGATATAGTAATGTACTTGTAGTTGCTATGTATAAGTATACGCTTTATCTCTAGTCTCCTATCTTTGTTAGGTTATTCTTTTGTATCTCATGAGGTTTGAATACAAATATGGAAAGTAGATAAGGAAGAATTAATCCAGGAGGGGAAGGCACCGATGGGAATGCCAGGACTAATGTGAGAAGCGGTCAAGGTCAGGCATAAGCAGAGAATGTGGGTGCTGTAGTCTTGCAAGTTGAAATGGAAGCTATGTATCAGTTCTTCATGAACATGGTGCAAGAGGGTGTTGCTGCTGGACTAGTGGGAGGAGGAGTTCCGGGAGTTCCAGTTGTCAAGGACTATGCTAAGTTGAGTGGAGACTACACTAAGCTCGGAGGGAAGCCATTTATTGGAATGGAGGATGCCATTGAGGTGGAAAATTGTTAGTTGCACTATGAAAGGATTTTCGCAAATTTGGGGCTCAATAGTGAGTAGAAGAGGAGGTTTGCATCCAGACAGCTTCAAAGAGCAACTTTGTTCTAGTGGAATAGTGTGATTGTGGTAGTGGATTAGGAGACTATAACCTGGGAAGATTTCAAAGGAAGATTCCAGGAGGGTTTCATGTCTACAAGGGCACAGTCAACTTTGGTCAAAAAGTTTGCTGAATTAGAGCATAGAGAGATGTCTATCCAGGAGTATGGTAGGAGGTTTGAGGAGTTGGCCAGATATAGGTATGCTTCAGTGGATACAACGATGAAGAGGAATGAGAAGTTTATCAAGGGGTTGAAGCCTGAGTTAGCCAGGGATACATTACCTCATATTAGAGATCCTTCTGATTTTGTAGTGGAGATGGCCTTAAGGAATAAGGAGATGCTTGATTCTCTAGAGAAGAGTAAGGCTTAAGAAGTCAAGGTTAGGCAGAGTTAGAAGAGGAAGTTCTTTCCTAAGAAAGGTGCTCAGAAGAGTGGAGCAGCTAAGAAGAGGAGGTCTGAGATTGTTTGTTTCAAGTGCGACAAGACTTCGCCAATGAGTGTCGTGCTGGAAAAGCTAAGAAAATGGCTGGAAAGAAGAATATAAGGTGCTTCAATTGTGACCAGATTAGCCATTGTAAAAACCAGTGCAAGGAGCCCGTTAAGGATGGAAAGGGCAATATGTGTGCATTGGAACCTGCTATTTCGAAGCTAACAACCCAGGAGAAGGGAAAGATAGTTTTGGGAGGTAAGCTTTAGATTCATGGTATGTCTGTTAGCATAATATTTAATACTGGTGCATTGTATTCTTTTATATCTATATGTTTGATAGATAAGCTTAACCTAGAACCTATATATTTAGTTACTTCCTTACGGGTTCCGAATCCAATAGGAGGGCATGCAACTCTAGGGTTAAGGTGTGACCAGTTAGAGTTTGACTTGTTAGGTCATGCTTTTGTTTGCAATTTGCATGTGTTTGATTTTGTGGGGTTTAGAATCATTCTTGTATTGAATTGGTTATGTGAGTACGATGGTAGGATATTTTGCCAGGATAGAAAATATTGTTTAGACACCCTGATTTTGGTGACTAGATTGTTTATACCATAGAAGGTTTTAACATTGAAGCGAATACTTTATTGGGTGTTATGGAATTTAATGATGAGTTGAGTTTTCATGGTTAGAGAATTTGCAGATGTGTTTGAGCCTGTAGTAGGACTGCCATCGAAATGAGCTTTTGAGTTTTGGACAGATTTGGTTCCGGGAGTAGAACCAGTGAGTAAGCAACCGTATAGGATGACCCCTATAGAGATGAAGGAGTTGAATGTGCAGTTAGTGAATTTAGAAAGCAAGAGTTTTATCAGACTGAGTAGTTCACCTTGGGGGACAGGCGCAGTGTTTGCTAAGAAGCTAGACGGGTCGTTGAGGCTACGTATCGATTATCGTAAGTTGAACAAGAGAATGATAAAGTATTGATATCCATTGTCGAGGATTAATGATTTGTTCGACCAAGTTGAATGGAGCGAAGGTATTCTCGCAGTTGGATTTGGTGACAGGTTTCCATCAACTCAGAGTTGCAGAGGATAGTATACCTTTGATGGCATTTAGGACCAGATATAGGTCGTACGATTGGTTAGTTATCCCGTTCAGATTGACTGATGCACCGGCTTTATTTATGGATTTAATGAACCGAGTTTTTTGAGAGAACTTTAATTGGTTCGTAATTGTTTTTATAGATGATATCTCGATATACTCTAAGGATGAAAGTAAGCATGAAGTTCATCTTAGAGTGGTGCTTGAGACACTGAGGCAACATCAGCTAAAGGAGAATTCTTCAAAGTGTCATTTCTGAAAGAAGGAAGTGAAGTTTTTTGGTCATGTGGTCTCAGAGAAAGGGTTGTCGATATATCTGACTAAGATTGAAGCAGTGAATAGTTGGAATAGGCCCGAGAAAGTGGCGGAGATAAAGAGTTTCCTTGGGTTGGCTGGTTATTATCAGAGATTGATTAAGGATTTTTCACGGATAGCAGCACTGATGACCAAGCTAACGAGAAAGGATGTAAATTTTGTGTGGACCGATAAGTATGAGGAAGCATTCCAAAGTTCGAAACACTTATTGAATCATGCACCTATGTTGGTTGTTTCGGAAGGGAATCAGAATTTGTTGGTTTAAATGGATGCATGTGGAACATGATGAAGAGCTGTGTTGATGCAAAGAGGTAAAGTGATTGTCTATGCTTCCAGATAGCTTAAACCACATGAGGTTAGATATCAGACACATGATTCGAAATTGGCTTCAGTGATTTTTGCATTAATGGTATGGAGACGTTACCTTTTGGGAGAAAGTTTTGAGTTATATACAGATCATAAGCCACTGAAGCATTTATTCTCTCAAAAGGAGCTTAACATGAGACATCAAAGATGGTTAGAGTTTGTTGTTGCTTATGATTTTGGGATTGAGCACACACCGGGGAAAGGCAAGAAGGCTGCAGATGCACTTAGCATGAAATATCAAAATGCAGTGTTGGCAATGATTGCTGAGTGGAAAGATTTGGAATCATTAGCAGATTGCAGGGTGCAATGGAGATCTAAGGCTGCGACTAATGGAGAAACCGTAGTGTTAGCTTGTTTGGAAGTTCGACCAGTGATGATTAAAAAGATTGCTTCTAACAGGAAGAAGATCCAGTATTAGCTGAACGGATCAGGAAGTTAAGAGATGGAACCGAGAGCAATGACTTGAATTTTTTTAGTCTTGGCCAGAATGGGAGGTTATGAAAGAAAGGAAGATTATGCATTCTAAGTGTAGAAAACATAAGGAAAGAAGTCTTGGAGGATGTATCAGGATATGAAGAGCAGTTTCTTCTGGGAAGGCATGAAGAGAGAGATTGGTTTATGGGTAAAGCAGTGCTTGAATTGCCAATAGGAAATTGCCGAACACTAGAAGCAAAATGGATTGCTTCAGCCGTTAGATCTTCTGGTATGGAAGTGAGATTCTATTTCCATGGATTTTATTGACGGGTTGCCAAGGTCGAACAAAGAAAATGAAAGTATATAGGTTATAGTGGATAGATTATCCAAGAGTGCCCATTTCATTCCAGTTAAGTCAACCAGAATGGCACATGTTTGGGCAAAGTTGTTTATGAAGAATGTGGTTAGACTGCATGGAATTCCTAGTAGCGTAGTTAGTGATTGAGATTCCTTATTCACTAGCAAGTTTTGGAAGAGTCTACAGGAAGTTTTGGAAACCAAGCTCAAGATGAGTATCGCTTACCATCCATAGACAAATGGACAAAAAGAAAGAACTAACAAAGTTTTGGAAGATTTGTTAAGACTTATGTTCTAAATTTCGTGGGATCCTGGGAAGACCATCTGCATTTTGTCGAGTTTTTGTATAACAACAGTTATCAGACTAGTATTGGGATGGCACTGTTTGAAACATTGTACGGAAAGCCATGGAAATCTCCCGTATGTTAGTTAGAGACCGGGGTTAAGTTGGTTCTTGGCCCAGATTTGGTTAGAGAAGCTGAGAAAAGATTGAGGTCATTCGGGCTAGAATGAAGGAGGCTTAGTCTAGGCAGAAGAGTTATGCAGATTGAAGATGGAAAATTTTAGAGTTCTTAGTTGGAGATCAGGTTTTCGTCAAGGTGTCACCAATGAAGGGTGTGATTAGATTTGGGAAATCAATAAGGTTAGCACCAAGATTCGTTGGGCCTTTTCTTATTGTTGAGAGGATCGGGAAACTCGCATATAGAGTTGATTTTTCAAGTAGTTTGGCAGGAATCCACAATGTTTTCCATGTTTCTCATCTCAAAAAGTATGTTAGAAATCCGAAGACTACTATTGCACCGACGTGCTAGATGACTTGGTAGTAGAACCGGATTTGACTATAGTGAGGAAGCCTATTCGTATTGTTGTCAAAGATGAGAAGAGGCTTAGAATCAAAACGGTTAGATTAGTTAAAGTCTAGTGGAGTGACGATGACAGAGACTGTACTTGGGAGGTTAAGAGGAGGATCAGAGATACTTATCCTAACTTGTTTGATGGTATGTTTTACCTTCTTGTTTGATTTGTTATATACCTTATCGTAATTTCGAAGATAAAATTCTTTAAGGAGGGGAGTCTATAACACCCCAGATTTTTGGTAACATTATTAAGAATATTGAATTAGTTAAATTAAACTAAAATAATGTGTTGATTAGGGGATTGAGATTTGATTTAATTAAAGGGATAGTCGTTCTATTTAATAAATGAATTAAAAGAAGGGTTAAAATGAAATAAGAGGAGGGGTAAAATAGGAAAGAGACCATTCCTATATCCCTAAAACTTGGCCGTGTATTCTCCTATACACATTCATTTCATTTCCTTAAATTTTTAAAACCTTAAGGCCGGCCACCATTATCAAGAGAAAGAGGAAGAAGATTAAGAAAAGCTATGGAAGGCGTTTAAGCAAATCAAATCTATTCACATCTCAATCTCTTTAAGTGAATAATGCTTACATCTCCCCCTTCTTTTTTTTGGTTTTAAGATGAAATTCGAAATATTTTGCATTGATTTGCCATGTTTTTGAATGATGGAATGATTATATATACTTGTTGATGATTTATGGTAGTTCATCTAGATTTTATGACATGTTTTGGTATGAAAACCCTATTAAATGACACCCGAATGCTTTGAAATTTTTTATATAGAACAGAAATATTATTTTGGAAATGGGTTTCAATTTTCAGAATTTTCTAAATCTTTGTGGAATTTATATGAATCTTCTAGTAAAGAAAATGTTATTTTGGGTTATAATTCTTTACGGTTAAATAACAATTTGTTTTGGTCTAAATATATATATGTTAGAAAACATATAAAATGTGATTCTCTAGAATTTTTGTAGATTTTTTCTAAATGTATTAGAGGAAATATAAAATTATTTAAGTTATGGGACTTAAATGTTTTATATATTTATAAAAGGAGAAGGGGTTCTTAGCAAATAATTCAAGTTTGCTATTTCAGTAAATTGGCAGCACTTTTGAAAAAGTACAATGGCAACCAATCAGATTTAGAGAAATAAGGCAGGTTAGGTACAAAGAAATAGTTTAAAAGGACTAATCTACATGTTTTTCACCATTTTGATGCTTTCGACACTAGGTTCCGCCTCCTTACCTTTACTTCCGACACAGTCGAAACCAATGCATATGGTATCAGGGAACTGGTACGTAGTCAATTGGATGTAGGTGGAAGGAATAGAATCGAAACTAGGGGTTCCGAAGGGGTCGGGGATTTACTTTGGTTTTAAAGGATAATGCGCCTGCTTGCTTTCGACTAAGATGCTTTCGACTTGGTTAGCTTTCGACTAGGTCAAATAAATTTAAAGAGATGGTTTCGACTAGGTTGCGCTTTTGTTTTAGACAACTCCTTTCAATTGAGTTGAATCCTTTAGCTACCGCTTCCTACCTTTCGATCCAGATGGCTTCAAAAGTGTTGTTTTGTTTTCTAAAAACCTGGTCACTTCTTCAATGCTTTCGAAGGAATGGTTTCTACACCTTCACTTCTTTACTTAAGAAATGGTTTCAAAACATATTCTTTCGACTTAAATGTCTTAAAGACCTTTTTCTATGATTGAATATAACCCAAATGGTTTCGAAAGAGATAGTTTTAATGGTTCCGAAAGTAGTGGTTCCGACTTTAGTGGGTTTTTGATCCTTTTGCTCTACTTAAAGGCATAATCCAAAGGGTTTCGACCGAAATGGTTTTCAAAGGTTTCGAAAGGGTAAATTTTTGAATGGTTTCGAAAGGTTTCCGCGTGTTTTAAATTGAACCAAAGGCTTTCGAAAAGTTTAGCATTTCAATGCTTTCGAAAGTGTTTTAGTGAATGGTTTCGAAGGGGTGGTTTCCTAGGGTTTCGAAAGGGTTTTAGTGAATGGTTTGAAGGGGTGGTTCCCCAGGGTTTCAAAACGATTGAAAGGAAAGGTTTTTCTAAGTTTTGAAAGGCAATATTTAAAGGTTTTAAAAGAAGGATGTCTAGGATTTTAAAGCTTTCGATGGGCAGGTTTTTATGCTTTCAAAGGAAAGATTTGGCCTTTTGGCCTAGGTGAAGTAAAGGATTTAACATGGTTTCGAAAGAGTTACTTTCAAGGGTTTCGAAGGGGTTATTTAAAGGTTTTAAACAAAGGTTTCGAATGTATTAATTAAACGACATAGCCTAAGTATTTTCAAGTTAAAAAGGGTTTTAACTTATTTTGGAAGGATATCCAATCCTCATTAAAATTCCTCAACATTATTTGAGTAAAGTATATATAACATGGAAAAAATAGCTTAGAGTAAAGCTAAGAATATATTTTTCTTATATAAGTATGATTTAAAAGGATAAATCATTTTGATAAGGTTTTCGAGGAAAATGATGAAGGGTAGTTAACCCTAAGAGAAATGAATTGGATATATAGTCTATTTTGATTTAGATTGTTATTCTAGTTTACGGACAGTAAGTCCAGTTTGCGAGCAATTAGCCCAGTTTTCAGACAAATAGTTCATTTACTACTTTTTGATAGATATCCCATTAGTTACCTAAGTATAGCTTAACAGACTTATCTATTATTATCATTATTATTATCATTATTATTATATGAGTTCGATTAACCAGTTTGGTTGTAGGAAAGCATTTGCAAAATACATGTTTTAAAGAGGATATTAGTGAGGAGAAACCCGTTTCGCTAAGCGGCGCGGTCTCACTTATCAGTAAATAGAGATGTAACATTATTATTCACACCAGGCTTTATGTCTGACTCGAAGTTTTTGTTTCTCCTTAAACTATCGTATGCTCAAAATTAATTTGAGTAGGCTGAGGGTTGAGGTTTTCAGGTTTTGAAATTTTGGCGAATAAAGCTTTCGGAGATGAGCAGGTGGCCGACAAATGGCTAATTAGGAGTTATAGTTTTATTTTGTTTTGATTCCGTTATGTATATTATGTCAGATATGGCTATACTGACTCTGATCAACCAAGGAGCCATCGTCATATGTCGCTCTTGGCGTATTTTTGTAATGATTATAATTGATCTTTACCTGGAAAACGTTAAGAGATTATGTAATCTGGATATGATTTGTTTTGAAATGTAATAAGTGAAATATTATTTTTTTGAAATCTATGACTTTGTTCATATTCATGTGCTTCTGATACTATGGATACCATTAGCTTTACCGTATTTCATCACCAGAAGTTAATACTATGGATGACTACAACATCTGTAGCGTTTAGCTTTTGGCTTCTAGATACGGGATGTTACATTAACGCATGGAGCTGTACATCAGTCGAGCAAGAGGCTGGCACTTATCTAAACTCGTATGTTGAGTCTATTGTTTTTCCACTGTGCAACATTATGGATCTTATTTTAGCACTAGACTATTACTAGAGACATATTTTCTTAGGGTTTAATTTGATGATGTTTAAATTCTAAGTCATTTGCTTTATGTAACTACTATGTACCTTATGTATTCTGAGGTATGTTTTGGCTCATTCTGGTTGTATTGTCTATATCGCCCATTATATATCATTATTGTTATTATATTGTATCCTCTACACTATGCGATGCACGATATGTTCTGATTATGTTGGTTATTTTAGCCTTGACCTTCGCACTGCATCTGTTAGTTATCGTAGGAACACATTTACAAGTTTATTCGTTATCGAAGACGTAGAGTGGTCATCTCATTTGGTATTAGAACCATAGGTTGACGAATAGTCTAAATTGATACCCGATCCACTAGAGAAAGAGTACGAGTTATCACTCCAGAAAGGATAAATTGATATATGAGAGAGCATACTTGTTATATATTTTGGCTTTCAAAACTATGTATTTGTAATATATGTATAATTAAGTTGCATTGCACATATGGGTATCACTTTATCCTTATCACGAGGAACTAGTCTTTCTTATTACAATTGAAAGTATGGATCTACATAGGAGGGGTACAACAAGGGAAGGAGGAGCGTACAATGGACAACTTCTAACCTTGAATTGCAAGCTATGTTCAATGAAATGACGAGGAATATGCTTTTGAATGCCTAAGAAATTGCTTCAGCCTTGGTGGGTCATGGTGCTCAGGTACCAGCACCAAAGGTCAATTTTTCCAAGATGAATGTAAAATTAATAAATAATTAATTAAGTAATTAATTCTGGGAATAAAGAAATTTAAATTAATGAAAAGGAGTGAATATTCATGTAATGCATAGTTACTCATTATGCATGCATGAACCAAGTGATACTAGGTAAATCCTGGTTGAAATTTGTGTAGTTAATACCCCACTATTACCCCACTATAACCCAGCTATATCTCATTGCGGATTACTACCACTATGATTTTTCCATATAGCCCTAAATATAGACTTTCCGCTTTAAGCCCCGCTATTTCCACTATATCCCCTTATTCCTGCTATATTCTGCTATTTCCGCTATATCTTCTTTAAAAGAAATGAAATAAAAAATGACATTTATACATTATAAAAATTACGAAATTAATTTACTTAATTGAATTTTTAATATGTTTTCATAAATGAAGATACTCTAATATTATACTAAATTCAATTATGTTGTATAACAGCTCTGCGTTTATTTATAGTATATTCACACATGTTTTTATTTAAAATTATTTATGTATTAATTAAAATTCAATTGAATGCTAATTTTCCATTTAATTACCATTTATATGTTTGTAAAATCATTAAGTATGAGTTTCATATGCTATTTTAGAGTCATCCGCTATATCCCACTATATCCTCGCTGTATCCCCGCTATGACTTTTTGCATCTCCGCCGCATTGAATCGCCCGAGCGCTTTAACTGCACAGGTTGAAAATCTAAGATAACGAAACTTTAACTACAACTGTTAGAACTAACTAATTTATAAGGAAATGGGGCAGTAGGTCAGTGTTCCAATTATTATTTTAAAGATAAGGTAACCAGCTCCCTCTTTTCGTCGGATTACCCTTAAAACTTAAAATAAAAAGCTTCAGCTCTTTAATAGTGTTTGTGGCCCAATAACAAGAAGAAATGAAAAGGATTAAATCTAATGTAACTAGAGACTCTATCAACTAAAGGGTATCAATGAGTAACATATTCTCTAATCGATCTTTCTTCTTTAAATCTCCCCCGATCAAGTTTTATTGAAGGGTTTCCATGCTTCTAGAAATATTTAACATCTGAAATTTATTTTTTAACTTTGAATTCTCTTTAAAAAAACAATTGCAGCTATTGGGTATTAGTGTAAAATTAAGAGAAACGATGAGGCAATGTTGATATGTCATCCTAGGCAATCAGCATTGTTGCTAATTAACGAAACAAATTATTGAAATTCATGGAACAATAATTATGTATAGTTTTAATATAATTTAACTTATGGATTATTAAATATTTGGTTTAAGTTTAACCATAAAGAGTTTTATGGTAGGATATATATATATATATATATATATATATATATATATATATATATATATAATATACATATGGTGGAATTATATTGAGATTGAAATGTATTTTCAAAAATGAAAATATTATTTTGCATATTATATGTATTGAAGAAGAAAAATTCTCTTTGAAATAATGCACAAACATGAAATGTGATAAAAGAAAATTTTAAAGTAAAAAAAATGATGTGTGTTAAAAGGTACATTTTGAATTAAATTGAATACAGTATGGTTGTACTAAAAATTTATTTGAAATAAAATTATGTGAAATATTATCAAAATATGAGCATAAGAGAATGAAACCAACTTTCAGTTTTATAGGCATAATTTGTAAGTGTAAAATCATAATTATGTGATTCTTAGCTTTAAAGATGGTCGATTTTTAAATAAATAACTTTTATCAACAATTTTTTTTACCAAATTCTAATGTTTGCAAGTGAAAATTTTAATTTGGAACGAGTTGAAGATTTAGGGATAGAGTTCTCTAAATTTTTTAAATTTGAAAGTGTTGTACTAAACTAACCATTAATTATGATCCGCGATTAAATTTATGTTAATTTTATTTTGTTTCAAATATATTTTCATAAAGAACAAACTTCATGGTTTCATTTTTAAAAATTTCAAAGTTTACTTAAACATTGTTTTAAATAAAGGCAAAATTTTGTTAGTCATAACTCTTAAACCACTTATTCGTTTTAAATGATTTTGAACTTGTAGAAATCTATGGTCATATCGAAAAAGAATTGTTTGAAGATTTATGCAAAATACCGAAGATTACTAATTCTAAAACATGTTTTGAGATGGCATAAAATTCCGACCTGAGTATTAAATTTTTGAACTAACGCACAATATCTTTTTGATCATAAAATTCAAATCCCTTATCCATTTTTGGTGATGTTATACTTGTTGGAAGCTATGATAATGAGGAAAAACTATTGTTTTGGTTGATGTGAGAAAATTTGAAGTTTGCTATATGAAAACTCTGGGTAAAAATAGTAGGCATGGTTTTACAAATTATTTTTTGAATTTGGTATGTTGAATAAAACCCCTATAATTTTCGATGAACCCAATATTTTCATAATCCGAAAGATATTTTGGAAGTGTGATTGATTATTAAATTTTTTAATTTTTGGTGCAATAGACAGTTATATGCTTTTGACACTTAAATTTTAGTCGGAAGGTAGCTTAAATAAAGTGTTATGTTGTTATGTGAATGCAATGCTTCTTTATGCTTATGTATATGATCTTATATGAGTCGTTTGAGATCAACATAAGTACATGAAGGCTATTTAGGTTAACATTTTTGCATGCTCGCTTGTGCTTACATAAAAAATAAATAATCTTGCGTAAAAATACAAATATAAGGTATGATTTAAGCATATCAAATGTGTGTGTGTGTGACATTATGTTACTTCCCCATGTTTGGGATGCACCGTTGTTGAGATACCTCTACGGAGATGTATATTGATGTGTTGTAAATTCTTGGAATGGTATTCATATGAAGGAGATTCTATCGAAATTTTCTAAAAATATTGACAACTAGAAATTTTTTCACACATTTATGTCATATGAGAAAATTTAAAGTTTTTAAATGAATCTATTTAAATCCATAGCATACGATAAGATAATGAAGAGAGTTTGGCCTTTGTTTAAAGGAAAACTACCAAACTGAGCGAGCTAATTCTAAAGATGATAGAATAAGAAGCTTAGTCAGTTGAAGACAAAGATAGAGTGAAGAACGTTAAGTGAGTTGTGTACAACGTCTTCCTTGTAAGAAATTATGAGAATGTATTTTTCTTAAGGGTGGAGGTCTGTAACAACCCAACTTTCTAGGCCTTTGTAATATTATAAAATATTATCAAAATAAATTTTTGAGTTTAATGTTGGATAATTTATATTTTTAAAAATATATATTATTGAATTAAATATTATTTTATAAAGAATTTTGTTAAATTGAATTAATAAATAAATTCCTTTTAGAAAACATACTGAATTCTAATAAATATTTACGATGAATATAAAATATTTTTATATTGTAAATAATTTCCATATGATTGAAATAGGTGAAAAGAAGTATTATTTGATAATAATAAAATCAATAAAATAACAAAATAAATAATTATTGAATTTATATATTTTGTGTAATATGTCAAAATTTATGTAAATAACGAGTTCAATCAAATTTAAGGTATATTCATGAATATTTGTTAAAGTGTTTATATATGTTAATAAAAAGGGGGATTAAAAGTAAAGAAAAGTGATAAATGAAAATACTATTTGCATAAGAACCTATTTATAAATAATAATTACTCAAGTATATTTGCTTAACTATCTCTTTTGGACCCCTCTTATTAGCCTTAACTCCCCAAATCCCATTCTCTTCTCTCTCTTTCTGAAACCCTTGGTGCATGAAATCACAATAACTAAAAAAGAAAAATAATAAGTTACGGCAAAAAAATAATGATATAGATGCACGTGTGCGTGGTTGGGGTAGGGAAGGAAGCGCGGCTTGGCTGGCATACAACAGAAGAGGCAGCGCCCAGTTTGGAGTTTGCATCAGTGCTTGTGTGCACATGTCAATGACAAGGAGGCTGTGCATAGAGATTTTTCTCATAGCGCAAAAAAAACGTTCTAGGTCTTGTGGCTATGCTAAGTGATGGCGGAGCAAATGAGAGAAGCTAAGGCTGTGTTTTTGGTAATCGCATGTATCAATCAGTGAGTAAATTTATTTACTCACAACTATGATCCAGTATAGAGTTCCCTTTACATGCTATTTTTTTATTGTTGTCTTTATGAATTTACTTGATATGGACCGAATTAGTTGAAATTGGTTTACTTGCTTATAATTATAGTTGATTATAGTGATTTACTTTGTAATGCAAGTGATATTATGCCGATATTGGTTGATTATTGTGTGCACCTTATACGTTGATCGTATGATATGCATTCGGTGATACGATTAAATATGATTGAATGTTTGCCAAAATTGATCGAAAAAGCGAAAATTGAATTTGATATAGGTGTTCTTGCCCAAGAAATAATGAAGGCAGGATTAGTCGAGCTAGTGTAGGAGCTACACGAATGTGTGTGCGTGACATGTGGATCACAACTTGTCTGAATAGTTCGGAGACGAGGGAATAAAGGAGCCTCGAGAATATTCGAAGGAAGCTATACAGGCAAGGAAGGAAGCACTACCCCTTAATGCTGCCCGGTGGGGAAAAGTAGCCAAATAAGATCCTTTGTCCAGTGGTTTTGCAACTAGACAAAGTATCTTGTTTGGTGGAGAAGATACTAGGTAAGAATTCTTGTTAGATGGTTTAGATGCCGAATAAGAATTCTTGTCTGGTGCAAGGTATTACTGGATAAGATATTTTACCGGTGGTGTATACACTGAAAAAAATATCTTATCTGGTGGAGCTTTAAAACCGAGCAAGGAAGGAGGGGAGATGTACTAGACTAAGGAGATATAAGAAGGAACTTAGCCATGAAGACATCTATATCCACCTGCCGAACCAAACCAAACAGAACAAGGCATTTACGGAATGAAATCTGGATACTAAGGAAATTCTGGGTCGTATCTACCACATATAGAAATATAATGAACCGAGCATGTTATATGTGGAAATTACGTAATTATCAAGGTGATATCCCTACCTCTTCGATCTTATAAATATCCAAGAATCAAACAGCTATAGAGAGGACTTTTTGGAGCCACAAGACTTTGCTAAGCATAATTAGCCGAACAGAGCCTAGAGACTTCAATATTTGATAGCATGTCATTGTATTTTACATCCAAATACTAGTAAAGTCTACAATGTAAGAAAGGGAATAAACATGAACAGTGGACATATGCCAATTATGGTTGAACCACTATAAATCCGTGTGCGCTTTACTTTTCTAGCATTCTCTTTCTATTATCTTTACTGCTATAAACTCGACTGGAGGTGTTTGTCCACTTCTCGTGCAAACATTTTTGGTGCTTTCACTAGGAGCCTGATTTTAGCATGCCTCCTAAATCTAAGGACAAAGCGCTACCAGCAAGAACTCTAACCGAAAAGCTACCAATAAAGATAACCATTTATCCAATACTCTGGGACAAAACACAATCACTAGAGGAGACTTAGATTGAGCTGTGGTAGATCCTGATACGTGGTTCAATGCTTAACAGCAATCAATTATGGACTAAATAATGACATGCTTGGGACATACGCAACCTACTACACACAACACTGAAGTGAAAGGAAGATCCCAGACCGAAGGGTCTAGGAGGCAAAGGAGATCATACTATGGCAGTGGATCTGATCAAGAAAATCAAGGGATAGGACGAGTGAACAACGAGGAAGCAGATCGAGTAAGGATTCTACTTGAAATTGCACCCGAGGATCGGCTCGACATCAACCGACTAGAAGAAGTTGCTGAATAGGATCGACTTCCTTCCGATCTAGGCGACGCTCTCTTATATTAACAGAAGTGGCAGTTGAGGGAAGGAAACTTACCGTCGTGAACGATCCCAAAGCAATGATAAGGAATGTGTTGCAGAGCAAGTCATCACAAAAGAAGTTAAAGGAGTACTTCACTCTAAAGGGAGAGGTTGACCCAGTTTCGCTCATTCCACAAGCTGGAGGACCGGATGGCATGGATTGTAAGGGAATGTGTGCATCGTCAACAAATAGAACATGAAACTGGAGCCAAGGTTGGTAGCCCATTTTCCATAGAAATTGAAACCGCCCAGAATTCTAGGAGTTTCTGAATGCCTCAATGGACCCTTAGTAAGGTATGACTGATCCGATAGTACATCTGCAACAGTATATGCAACACATGTTGATTAGTGGAGCGACTGAGGAAGTCTTATGTAAGTGCTTTCCCTTATTCCCGTCGGACTTAATGACTATGTGGTTTGGCAACCTTCCTCCTGGCTCAATCCACTTATGGGAAATGTTAAAATAAAATTTCATTAGCCAATTATGGATACATATAGAGTAGTCCAAAGATCCATATTCAATGTCGGATGTGAAGCAAAGAGAGGATGAAACCCTGCAGTAGTACTTAACTCATTTCAACGCTGCTAGCATCTAGAGTGTTGATGAACGTCTAACTCTTATAGCACCGTGCGAAGGATTACATCCAAATATGAAGATGGCCCAGAGAATAACTAAGGAGAAACCCGCCACTTTGCAAGATTTATTCTATGAAGTAGCAAAGTATATGCGGCTGTAAGAGGCTGCGATAGAATGATGGACTGGAACGGCTGTCAAACCATCAGAGGCATCCAGTAGTCTGAATGCTTTGGCTAAAGGTAGCGAAGGCGATTATGTCGAGAAGAAGAAGGAAAATAATCAAAATGGTTCTAGTGGGAAGAAAACAGAATGAAAAAGGTTTAAGCTTGGAACGAGATTCGATACTTACATTGATTTGAATGATATCGTGGAAAATATCTACCTCACAACATAGGCGGAGCTCACGTACAATAGGCCTCCACCGAAAAAAGAGACTGAAGCTTAAATAAATACAGGAAATTATTATAGATTTCACAAATCCCATGGGCATAACACCAATGAATGTCGTCATCTACAGGACATTATAGAAGAACATATTTGGAAGAAGAAGTTGGAGCAATTTGTTAGGCATCCAAACGCTCCCTATCAACGTGAAGCAAGCCCTAAAGAAACTCCTATCTAGAAATGGAGGGGAAGGAACTAGTTCTAATCATGAGAATTGTGATATCCCGGAAATTTGGGACCATATCAATTTAATAATCTACGTTAAAAATTAAATTGATTTGATAATATTTGTAATAATATATGAATTGATTTATTAATCTTCCTTTAAATAAATATGTAACTAATAATTTATCTTTTAAAAGTCAATCGAATTGCCTTCTATTTATAATATATATATATCTGTATATATTGTAAATGGATAATCTTTGTTTTAAATTTAATAAATAGACATGTTTCTATTCTAATATTTTTGATAAATTAGAAATTGGATATTAAGCTTTTTAATAAATGACAATATGATTTTAAATTACTCAAGATTTAAGTTTAGTTTGTTTAAACTAATTTTAGCTTACATTTAAATTTAGCTTGATAAAAATAAGTAGTTTATTAATAAAGGGATAAATTCTTTTATAAATCATTTTGACTTAATAATGAGCGCTGTTAATAATGTAAATTTTTACAAATGAACTTTTAATAAAATTGTTATTTCAACTTTAATTATATATATGTGTGTTTGAATGAAAGTTATGATTTGGAAATTAAAAATAAAGGTTTCAACATGTTCAAATTAAAATAAACTATTATTATTAATATTAATAATATGTGTTAGTCTATGTTAAACATAAAAGAAAAAAATAAAAGTAAACACACATGCTAGCAATAGAACTAAATACTTAGACTAAATTTATAACTAATAATTAAAGCAACTTTATATATGTAATATAACTTAACCAGACTAAAGAAGAAAGAAAAATCTACATACTAAAAAAAAAGAAAAGTATAAAACAAGATAAAGCAAACATAGGAGCTGGTAAAAGAAATAAAACAAATATCTATAACAAGACAGGTTAGAACAGAAGTGCTAAGCTAAAAAAAATAAAAAAATATGTGCAGGTAGCTTACAACATAAGATGCAGGCAAAATAGAAAACAAAAAAGAGACAAGTATGCCAAAACATAACAAAATATTTCAGCATAAAATTGGGTAAATTGAGACACAAGTACATTAGCTTTAATGACACCATTTATTAGCCGCAAACAAGTCATTTCTAATTGTTTTTTTCAGCCTCCAAATACAGATTTGGCCTGATAAAACAAAACGTATAATATCTGCATATACCTTGTCTCAGATGCCACCTTCCCCTATAAGCCTCTTTTTATACATGCTTTCTTATTCGTTCAACATAGTATTACATAGCAAACTTTTATTATTAGCTGAAGCTTTGTATAATATCAAAAAATATATCAATGCAAAGTTAAAGCAGAAATATTTCACAACAGTTCCAGTTTTAAAGCATAAGCTATTTCAATACTCAGGTGCTCTGTTCATTCCTTCAAATGCAATGGTGAGTAACACTTTTAAATTTCTACAGTTTTTAAACCTGTTACATGCAAATATTTGAATGCTTGGACATATTGAATGAATATTTATACATTCATTTTACTCTGGATTATTGTGAAATGAGAATTACTGCATGTTTAAGTCTGCAAATACAAAACAGTTTCATTTTAAACTTGCTTTGTTTTCCATTGCTATAAGTTAAGATAACCCTAAGTTAATTTAGTGGTATGATGAATAACAGAGGTGTTTGTTTGTATATGCATTGCATTATATTATGGTGAGATGAAGCCTGCATATTATCTGGATGTTGCCTCTGTTTAAAATTTCAAAAGTCTGGGTTAATCCAAAAATCATTATGGCTCAACCTATTAGTTGTTAGGACAAAGCATCTAAATAAAATATGTTTTAAAGTAAATTTTAAAATTTAATTTATGCTGAACAAAGTTGATTTGCCCTGTAAAACCTTAGGAACAGTCTAAATCTCATATAGGTAACAAATTCGAATGTCTTGAATTATCAATTCAAGTTTATGAACTGGTTACTAAATCAAAATTAGGATTTTAAAAACTCAAATCACATTTTTTAGTTGAGTCTTGAACATGCTTTACCGGGTTGATCAATTTGTGCATTTTGGGTTGCCTCTGGAATTACCGTTGATCGGGGTGGTTGAGGTTTGTTCTGGAGGGAGATGGGTGATAGAAGAGGTCAGGAAAAATAGTCGGAGGCACTCTCGATCACTGTGGCGATGGTGGTTTTGGTTTTCAGTGGGAAAACCTAGTTTGGTTGAGTGGAGTTTATTGGATCGGTTTGAACGCCACGAAGCGTCGAGTTCAACGCGGTCTTGGAAGTTCGTAGCTTGGTTGAAGATGAGTTCATGTCCGGGGCCGTTGACCATCAAGTGGTCGGGGTTGGGAGGATGCGGCGTTGACAGGTTCGAGAGGAGAAGGGGTGGTTGTGTTCCAGGTTTGGGTTTTAGAACCCATCATCGTTTCAGGTTGTAGTGGCGAATTTGGGTGGTCGTGATGTGGTTTGGAGGCAGTGGGCGACATGTTGGAGCTCCAGTGGGTGGTCGGAGGTGGATGGGGCCACGGTGCACGTGCACCGTGCCCAATGCAGATTCTGTAGAATTTGGGGGTGCAGTTTTTTTTGGGCTCGGGGACAAACTCGTGATACTCGAGTGTTAACTCGAAGCGTGGTAGGGGATGACCCGAAGTTAATGAAGTGGGGTTCGTGTAGTATTATTTCAGGAATGTGTAACCTGGAGACAGTGTGGTTCTGTTTTAAAACAATCTCAAATGAAAACTAAAATAAGTATAAGTTTAATCAAGTCTAGATTCAGTTGGAAGATTAAATTCAAATTTATCTTCTTTAATTCAAGGTTGAAATGAAATCAAAGTTTAAATGATTTTAGGTGGGCTTCAGGTTTTAGATTTTTTTCATTTTATTTAAGTTTGAAAACAGAATTTAAAATGGGTTAAATTCAAGAACTTACAGTATAAATTTCAAATGAACTTTGAATCCAAGATTTCAAATGAATTTGGTTTTAAATCAAGATCAAAAAAAAAGAGACAAAACCCAAGTTTTAAATTCAAAATTGAACTAATGAATTCAAATCCGGAAACTAAGTCAGTTTGAAATCTAAATGTTTTAAAAACAAGTTTAAATTAAATAATTAATTTTAAAAGCTTGATTTTTAAATAAAAAGGATTAAGCAATCTAGTTTAAACTTTTCTTACATAAGTTTCATATATAAGTGATGAATGTATTTCACATTATTTAGAATTGAATTTAAATTTGGTAATGTTTAAATTGGTGAATCCTTTGGATTTTTTTTATTCAAATGTAATTTGAATTTAAAATTTACATCTTAATATTAATGAAATTATTAATAGAAATGAATTACCTTAGAAATAATTAAGGTAACAAAATAATTTAATTAATAAGATAATTAAAGAATGATGTATTTAATTATTAATTTAGAGTCAGAAATAACTGATAATGTTTAAATCAAGAAAATTTCTTTAAGATATAGTTAAGGAAATGTCATTAGTTAATGATTAACTAAGAATTTTTAAGTAACTAAGTAATGTGATTAAATTTAGTAATTAATTAGATTAGATAATCCTTGCAAATTGTGAGGTAATTACTTGATAAAAGTAATTAAGAGATTAATTACCTATTGTAATTAATTTTGATAAATGATTAATTTAAGTTAATTAATTTAGTTTAATTAATTTAAGAAAATCATTTGATAATTGATAAGTGCATGCAATGGAGCACAATTACTTAAGAAAGTAATTAATGTTAATTACTGAATGTAATTAATGAAAAATGTTGAGATAATAAAGTAATTTGGATAATTACTTTTATAATTAGTCTTGGGATTAGTTAGTGGAGATAATTAATTATGGGAATAATTAAATTATTAATATAAGTAATTAATGATAGTTAATTATTGGTTGATATTAATCAAGAGTGATTAATAATTGAGTTTGATTAAAGATGAATCATTTAATGTAATTTTAATGAAGTAATTAATGTAAATATAATTAGAAATCATTAATTAATATAATTAATGATGAATTAATTAAGGAATAACTAACAATGCGGTGATCAATTATTGTAATTAATTAAGAATAAATGTAATTAAGTATATTTAATTAATAATAAAGTAATTACATGTTAATTACTATGAATGATGTAGGATAATTAATTTGTGAAATTAATCAAAGACTAATTACCTATTGTAATTAGTAAATGATTAATCAAGGTGATTAATCAAGGTGAATATTTAAAGGATGAATAATTAATTTGATTTATAATTAATTAATGGTTGTATAAGCAGGATTTATAGATGAAGTAATTAATTTAACTTATTTAAATTAATTAGATATAGAAGTAGTTAATATAATTCATTTTAAATTGATTACAAATGGTATGATTATAAATCATTGCTTATGGATGAATGATATTGATATTTCATTTAATGATTGTGATCTGGCATGAATTATATCTATGTGTCATGGATGCTTGGTTTAAATATGATAATATTAGTTATCTGTTTAGATGATAATATTGATTATCTGTTTATGAGATTATCTGTAATTATCTATTATAATATTGTGAATTATCCATCTGTGTGTATGTTGATTATATTGAATTAAACTGTTAAGACTAAATAGACAACTTGGCCCTAAAAGACACGTTTTGGATTTTGATGAGACCGGGATCGGGTTTCCACATTCGGAACATCCGAAAACCACATCGATTCCAAATTAACGATAGGTCGTGAGTCTGAAGTGAAGATGAAGATTCAGATTGCAAGGGTTATCGTCGTTAACTCTGAGGGTGATTCCAAAATGAGTGTAACGAGATAATGCCTTCGGTTTCGTTCGAACCCGGAACGAACTTGTATGGATTGAATGCTTTCAACACATCGTCAGGTGGGCGATGAGCATTCTAAGAAATGTATTCTCTAAAGGTAATCGCAGCCTCAAGCCTCATCAACCGGGAATGGCTAAAACAGGGGAGGTGCAGCAAGGTTAGGTGGGTCATGCCCAAGCAGGACAAGGATATTCCCCTGTCTAGATGTCCCTTATTTTCGGCTGTGTGGGCGGTTGGTCATGACAACTGCCGGGGTTTATCTTGTTCGGGACTGTTCAGTAAGGAATGGTTCCGGCCTTGTGTTGCAGGGGATGAAGGGAGTAATCCTCGGTACGGTGATCTAGGCCCCGTACTGTGACGGGCGGTACCCCAGTAGCCCTGCCATTGTATGGAATCCAAAATCCAATAAGTGCCGTACGAATTAGTTGTGCCCAACTATGTTGGAATGTGAGATGTAAGCATTTCAGCTATTTCTGTATTTTACTTGAAAACCCTAGACACTATTATAATATCACAGAATTTCCTATCAAATGTTTTGGTTAGCGTAAGGTAAAAACTTTTCCATGTTTATGTGTGGTGAAGTCTTACGTGATACCTTTTGTTTTCAAAAGATTTTTAAAGTTAAGCAACTTTAAACTGTTACTCATACCAGACCCATGTCTGACCCGGAGTTTATTTTTGTTTTTCATAAACTCTCGGGTATCCAAATTTTTACGGGTAGCCAAGGGATTCAGGTTAGCTTTGATGCATTCTGAAGGAGCAATGGAGCAGGAGGCTTCAGCGCCATAGATATATATATATTTATAGTTCCGCTGTAGGTATCTTTGAGTTATTTGTTTGAGTTGTGTTGTATTAACTAGGCAGGTGTTTATAACTGTCTAGTATGTGATGTATTACCTGTATAACTCTGATTGAAGTTGTATATTATGTAAATACTTATGTGATTATTATAATTTATTCGTTCCGCTGTGAGATTCTGATGTTGTTGTTTCTTCTTCTCTATCTTTTCTACTTTCTCACCTCTTTCTTTTCTTAAAAACGATATGGTTTCCTGGACATAGGAAATTGGGTCGTCACAGTGGTATCAGAGCGCTAGGTTGAGTGAATACCTAGGCTCTTGAGTGATTTCTTTCTTGAGAGAGCGTATTTGTAATTTTGATATATATATATATATATTTATATATTTGTTTCTACCTATTGTTGGGTTACCTGTCCGGGTTATCCCATATAAGTTATAAAGGTAGATAGGGTAGTGGTGTGTGTAACACAACTACCAATGGTTGGAAGTGTAATTGTCGAGACTGTAGACCTAATACTGTCTCGAGTAATTTTTGGGACGGTGTAAGGATTTCATCGATCTCTGAAGGAAATCTGTTAAGGTTCGGAATTCATCTTTGAAGTGCAAGAGTTTGGTTGAGCTAGAATTTGGATCTGTCGGGTGGACAGAAGTAAGTCAAGATATTTTGATACATCAAGGTGTAGTAGCTGTGTGATGAGACACAGTGACTATGGATGTCTCCAACGATGTTCTTTGGAACAAGTAAGGAAGAGTGACCGCTTCGGTGTTGTGGCTGTGCTCAGCTGGATGTTTTGTTTGAGGTCCGAGTTTCTCGAAGAGCTTTAGATAGGAAATCTTAGCATCTGTGGCAGCAATGCAGCTTGGAATGTTTTCGGTGATGGCAAGAGATCTTCTGGCTTAGCAGATTTTCTGGAATGGAATTCAGAAGTAATTATGTAGAACCGTTTCTTCAATGGATTGACCACAGAAGTGTAAGCTGTTCTGATTTGTAAAAAGAGAGAGCAGTATCTTTGGAATTTGGCGGTATCGATCGCAAAAGTGACTTGCGATGGTTTGGGTGTTCTTTTGGGTTTTCAGAGATTTTTCTAGATGTCTTCTGGAGGTTAGGGTTTTGTTAACATCTGGAAATTGAGTGGGTGAAGCAGCTCAGAATTTTGGTGGAACTTCTGAGTTTTATTTTTAGAATGTGTTGACCAGTCTGTGCTTGAGATCACTGTTCGTCGACGAAATTCTATCGGTTTAGAAAACCGTCGAACGAATTTAAATTACAAATAACCGCAAGCGCACGGTGTACGAATGTAGCACGCGGCGAATACGGGTCGATCCACAGGGAATTGATGATTTTAAAATTCTATTCAATCAAATTAGACCGAAGTCGAGAGTGAATAGCTAGAAATGTAAGAAACTAACAAAAACTAATAAAAGAAAATGATAAAAATATGAGAGTTAAGAGAACAATTTAGAGATAAATCCACTCTCTAGATCATATAAATCAACAAAATGAAGTTATGATCTCTCTTTTCTTGTCATTAGTGAATTAGTTGATGTGCTTATCATAAGTATGGTATATTTGTGCTATTAATTTGCTCAATATAAACCATCAAACTATAACACAATCACTAATACACATTTAACTCTCATGAAATATGACAACAAAGTTGAAATAAAAATCTATTTTAAGCATAGCCTATTAACTATTGTTTAGAAATATAGGCTATCAAATTTCAATTTCAACATTCACTTCTTTGCCATAATCATATTTAGATGAAGAGGCAATTTGTGTTATGTTTGTTTAAGCATAGCCTATTTGTTATAAACAACATAGACTATCAAATTCAAAGCTAAACAACATCATTAAACCACTTCAACCATTCTCATTAAGCACAAAAAGAGAGCATAAACAACAAAATGTTGGATCTACATACTTGAGAGCTTCATTACCCCTAAATTGAAGGGATTAAGCTCTCATATTTGTTATTATATGAACAAATGTAGAAAACAACATTAAACAAGAAGAGAAAAAGAGAGCAAAATGAAAGGAAAAATTATTCTACTTGCATAAAATAAAAGAGATCTACACTACAACATAAAAGTAAGTGAACATGAAAAGAAAAGAGCATGTATTAAATTGCATAAAATAAAAAAGATTACATAAAATAAAAATGGCTAAGTAGCCATGAAAAGAGAAAGAGGAGATTTCATTTTATTTTTGATCTAAACTAAACTAAAGAGAAGGAGGCCTAAGAGAGACTAAGAGAAGAGATTCAGATTACATGAAACATATGGGTATATATACAAGTTTAAAACCCTAATTCCTATTTTTGGGGAATGCCCAAAATGCCCATGAGAAAGTGTGGAGGCCAAGTTATCATTAGCATGTTTTAATTCCCACTTAAATGTACATGAAGCCATTAAACCCATAAGCATGTGCATTAGCCTTTAATTTGTACATTAAGGTAGGTGGGTAGGTGGGGTCCTCCATGATCTTCACTTGGAATTATTTCCATCTTCATTCCTTTGTATTGATTTTGTGCGTGCATATCTTCATGAAACCACTTGTAAAAGTCACCAAATTTCCTACAAAAAACATAGAAAATTCTAAGTAAATTTTCACAATTTAATAAATGCACAAAAATGACCATTTCACCCTTGTATGACGATAAATGTGTGACAATTTGGAATTAATGTGAATTTTGGTTAAAACAAGTTAAAATACCCAATATGATCATTTATTTAATTTAAATATTTTAAATATGGAGATAAAAATGTGCACATTTATGTGCACATCAAATACCCCCACACTTATCTTTTTATTCGTCCTCGAATAAAGAAAAAACTAAGATAAATCCGTTTTCGTAGGGAGCACGATTGCATTGAGCGTATGCAACAAGCCGTTAAACCTCTGGGTGTCCCCAGTAGGACGAGTGTTGTCTCGTGAGGGTTTTCAGCGGATGCTACCCACAAAATCCAAATGCTGAATGAAATATTTACAAACTGCAAGATTCCTAAATGCAAGTTTTATTTACAAAGAAATGGATGCAAGTTTTGGAAAATCTTTACAAATGAAGGACTTATTTTTAAATTGACACAAATAAGTTAAATATAAGTTTTGGTTATTATCTCGAAAATTTATGTTACTTACTCGTCAAAATTTCCAATAAAAATCAAGTCATCATAACAAATAGACAATAGTTCAACTCGTTGATTTGGTTGATAACACAACGTAACTATGAAATGGATCCTTAGCTGATTGTCAAAGTTTATCAAAGTGGTATTTTCATTTCTTTTCAATAACAAATCAAATCAAATAAGTAAAAATAGTGCTAGGATTTCAATTGCTTGCTCTCTCATTATTTGCAAGAAAAATTACACACCTAGCTCAGGTAAACTGAGGCCAGATATACCACTCATGCACTGCCTTTCGGGCTTATGTGAGGGTAGTATAGAGCATGGCGAGTGCACACACTTTCGTGCATACACTTATCGACCGTAGGTGGTTTTTATTAAGTCTATTCTTTATTTTATGTGTTCCATACATGCATAACCGTGAGGACTTTTAAATGAGTATGAAAACACATAATCAAAGATTCCAAGTAATTCACCCATGCATAACCGTGAGGACTTTTAAATGAGAGTGAATACTTTGGATGTTATAATTTTTTATTTTTTTTAATATTTTTTTATAAGAGAGAGAGAGAGAGTTTTGCAAAATCATATTAGCACCATTTAACTTAGAAGACAAAAAAAAGTGTTATATCCTTTACTTTAAATCAACCACTTTTTAAAACAAAGATTTTCAATTAGGATGTATTTCATAATTAACACTTATGATTCTTCCTATATACTAGTTAAACCATTGTTATTTGTAATCAAACTTCATTTTTATTTTTGTTAAGACAAATAAATTTTCAAAATTTTCAATTTAATAAACCAAAACCATATATTTATCTTATAGTGTTTCTTTTAAAAATAAATCAAAATGCTAAAAAAAGGAAGGAAAAAAAAAATCTTCTTTTGTTTTTGATTTTTTTTTTTGAGTTTTTTGGAAGAAAAATGTAAAATTAATCCTAAAAAAATCAAGAAGAAGATGAGTCTCCCCCCACACTTGATTTTGACTGTGTCCCCACAGTCAACCCAAGTGGAAGGAGAAAAATAAAATGAAATTCCTATATTTACATGAAAGATTATTATTTACAAGAGATGAGAAAGTATACAGTCAAAAAGTAAATGAAGCGGTCTTCTAAAGACCGATTCATTTGTCTCGTGAAATGTGTGAGACACAGTTTAAGCACGAAAAACCAAATCGTAAAAGATTTCGAAGTTGAACGTAGATTTGGAAAAACAAATTTTGTTTCATTAAAAATTGAACGAGTTGTTTTGTTTTCAATGATTTTTGGGGTTGATAAAATAATTGGTTGAAATTCACATTTATTTTCACCAAATTGAAATTCAAGTTTATTATTGAAAACACTTTCAGAGTTATTGATTTCAAAATCAAGATGGTGATTTTCATCTTCCCCGTCGGAATTTAACAACTCGTCATCCAAAAGTCCAAAAAATTCGTGTTCATTAAATTCGTCTTCCTTTGTTGGATTATCAACAACTTTATTACATATCTCAAGTTCAAAATCCAAAGTTGTTGTATTCAAATTTTCGAAACCGAGAAAAGGAAGATCGAATTTTAAATTTGGTTCCATACCCTCAAAGAATTGAAATCCAACCCAATTACCATGTTTTCAACAACTTCGTTAAGATTTTCGTTTTCAATTTCGAAAGTTGTTATTTGAAAATCATCGATTTGGGTAAAAGGTGGATTATCACTTGTCTTGTCACATGTTGGAATTTGAGTATGTTTATCACGTTGATTCAAATATGTTTCAAACAACAAATCCGTGTGATCATCGTAAATTTCATTCATTTCTTCAACAAAATCCAATTTATAGTTATTAAATTGAGAATTTTCGATTTGGATTTGTTGAGAACAAAAATTTTCGCTCGTAACATGGTTAAGATTATTCCCATTGCCAAATTCGTTTGAAAAGTTGTTCCCATTTTCATGTTGAGTTTGGAATTCATTTTGGAGCTCGAAATTAAATTGGCATGGGTTATAATCGTAATCGTTTGAATTTTGAATTGAATTCAAATTTTGAAATTCTCGACTCGAGTTATTACACAAATCAGAATTACATAAATCATTTATCTCTTGATTTTGTCGTGTAGAAAGTTCGAGTAAAGATGAAATCATTTCAATGCTATTTTCAAGAGTCGAACGTTGGTCATCGTTTTGAAAATTTTGTTGTTCGAAATTTGAATTATTTACACAAAAGTTGTTAAAATATCCATACGAATTTGGAGTAAACTCATATGGATTATACTGATTTTCGCAGTTAAATTCAGGCGAGTAAGAAAAAAGAAACTCGGACATTTTCAAGATTTTTTTTTTGTTTTTTCTTTTATAAACAAAAATATTTACAAGTAGAATCTATTTTTCATAATCGAAAATTGATTTTTGTTTTGTTTTTGGATTTCGTTTTTTTTTTTTTGAAAAGATTTTTTTGGATTTTTGATTTTAATTTTTTTGGATTTTTGGAATTTTGATTTGAAAATTTTCATAAGAAAAGAAAAAAAAACTAAGTTAAGAAATATTAACAATTTTTTTTAGTTTTGGATTTTGAATTTTTTTTTTTTTAATATGCATGAACTAATGCAACTAAGTGAATGCAAGGGTTAATTACAAATGATTTATCCTAAGTTAACCCAAAATTGTATATTCACAAATTGTCTTAGATAAACAAGATAGTTCTCAGCCAGGTAACGGGCAGGATTTATTGGTGCACCACGAATCACCGTAGCAATGCAGCCGAAGGTTTAAGTACCTTCAGAGGAACAACCACTATAATATTTACGAATCACCGTAATATTTATAAATGGTTATTACTCTGCCGTAGCCTAGACACCAAGAAATTAAATTGTTCAAAAAAAAGACAAATTGTCAATATACAATTAAGTGTTATCGATGTCTAACCGTTATTATTAATCAAAATCTAAGATGAAATGCAGAACAGAAACTAAACGTGTATTAACAATGCAACTACGATGAATTTTTGTTTTTTTTTTGTTTTTGAATTTTTTTTTATATAAATGCAAATGCAAACAACCAACTATGCAAGAAAAATAAAAACAATAGATATAACAAGCAAGCAATTTATTTTATTTTGGCAAGCAGAGCGAAAGCAATTATTTTGGCAGCAGTTCTTCTCCTTCTTAAATTCTGCTTTGGCAACCTGAAATAAAAACAGGATATATACAATTGGTTTTTTTTTTTAAAAAAAAAGGAAACTTAAAAGTAGGGTTTTACTTAAAAAAAGAAAAATTGAGAAAAAGAAGACTAAAACAAATGGAAAATCAAAATAATAAGCAAATGAAGGAAAGACTCGAATGTTGTTATTTTTTTTGACCACAGCCAAAATCAAATTCAAAAGTCAAAACCAAAATCAGGTTATGCTATAACACATCCATTTACCCGCAAGGCCCAACAATCAAATAGCAGCAAAACCCAACTTATCCTCCCAAAGTCAACAAAAGAGATTCACTTTTTTTTTCGTCCGTTCAAAAATGAAATGCCAGAGATTTTTCTTTCGATCTTGAATGAAATTCCACCACACAAATTTATAAAATTCTCGTTTGAAATCCAAAAACAAATTAGAATCCTTAATTCAGTTACAAAATTTGTTCGACTCCTAGCTGCATGAGTTTGAGTTCGAATTCAATTCCAAAAGCTTAGTCGTCGGCTGATGGTTGGATGATGGAATCGGCAGTGTCGAAGTCGAGGAATAATCAAGGGAGTACCTTTCTGTTTGCGTGGGAAGTGTGAAATTCTGCTGCACACAGTTTGGCCGTGAGTTGCTGTGGAGTTTCTGTTGAATATGCGCTTATATGATTTTTGTTTGATGATAATAAACATATATACATTCGTTTAAATGTATTTGATAATATACTATTTTATTTTTTTCACAGATTAAATAAATATTTGCAGAATAAAATAAATAACACGAAATTTGAATTCAAACGAATATTTTATTCAAACAAATATTTATTTGAATAGTACAATTTCAAGCTCTCACTATAACTATACAACTTTGATTACAATTACATCACATTTCACATTTA
The DNA here is from genome assembly GCA_030765085.1 of Allium cepa. Lineage (NCBI taxonomy): Eukaryota > Viridiplantae > Streptophyta > Magnoliopsida > Asparagales > Amaryllidaceae > Allium > Allium cepa. Next base: position 821,003,189 of record CM060935.1, on the reverse strand, counting down.
CAATTCACCTCACTACATATCACTCACACTCGTATTTATCTTCAACTTCATTCCAGTTTGAATCCAGCATCTGAGCGATCTGCAAAAATATAAACTAACGCAGTAAAATTGAAAATAAAATATTTTTGCGATATAAAATAAAACGTGAATTTTGAAAATGATATTTGCCTCAGTTATTTGGGTTGTTCATCTTCATTTATATTTGAATTCATCATACACGAACAACTTGTGACGTACACAGTATATTACTGTATATGCCACAAGGCCGTGCACGCCGATATATACACTTGATTGTTTTACAGGGACAGGTGCGCACAGGTCAAACCCAAATGAAAAACCGGGTTCAACTCACGTGCAATAACATTGAAAATTACAACATGAAGCACTGCTACTCAAGGCAACTAGGAATGAACAGTTTCACAAATGTAAAGATCAGGAAAGTGAACAATGCTTGAAGACTGCAGCGGTCAATATATATGCACAGAAGCAACTACAAACTACTCACGACAATGCACCAATGTCACAAGCATGCACTTACACCAGAAGCTCAAGTCAATGCACAGTGCAAACATATGTATAGCAACCCAATAGTGATATATGCAAACAAAACAATGCCACTGCAGATTAGACATGAATGGTGAGTTGAAACTGACCAGCATCATCTATGAACTGAACCGGTGGCTATATGGATTGAATGAAATGGGTAAAGGCACGTAGCTGCTCAAAATCTGGAATGCAAATGGCGTGTAATTGAACTGAGAATATCAGAGAGCATATGGAAGGGTCAGACCAACAAATGGAACAGTAGTTCATATGAACAAGTGTACAAATGCAAAGACCAGTGATATAACTCAGGTGCAACCGCAGTGAAAGTGATCAACACAACAACTAGTAGAGCACACATGAAACAGTGGTATGAACAAGTGAACCCAAACTGAAGTATGGATAGTGCAAAGTGAAATGATACATCAGGATATCAAGTTCAGTGAAACTCAAGCAAGTGCAAGACTAAACCAGCATGAATGCAACATGAACATTTAAATTAATGCATGCAACAATGTGCACAGTTCAGAAAGACCACCAACTACAGGGATGAATACAAAATGACAGTACAAACAGTGACAGTGGCATATTGATACATGATCAATATCCAGTTACAACAAAGTACAAGTACAAGTCATAGCAATGCATGCAACAGGTCAGAAACAATTATGCAATAGTGAAAAACACAAGTCGAAGTGGTCAATGCACAAATGCACCAAATACCAAGATCAACACAGCAACTCAAATGACTCAAGTGTACACAAGTGAAGCCAAGCTTCAAACAATGAGTGCATGCTACAACAACCAAGACCACAGCTACTACACAACACAGACAACAAGTAATACAAATGCACAACAACATGAATACTGAAACAATCAAGGACCGAGCAACTGTACATATGCACATATATGAAGATCAATACCAAATGAAGACTCATGAACAACCTGAACCAAACCCAGTACATCTGACTCAAACCAAATGCACCAGTGCAACAACTCAAGATTTCAATAACTACAACATGAGATGCAGAAATACTTATACAGGACAAAGCATAACCGAAGTCTACTCGAGATGTACAAGATGGAATTCAACACCGTGGTGACCACGTAACAAATTCAAAGACATGGATTTGCATACACAAAACCAGTGCCGAAGTCACAATTGAACCAAGTCAGTATGTTGAAAAAGTCAGAAATGTGGTGGTAAAGAAATCAAATCAATACCGTGTGAATCAAGCTACGAAAAATACGAAATTGACAAAGTCAGTGAAATCACGAGCATTCAAGTATGATCGAATGGCCAAAGCAATATCAGTAGACAAATTCAAATTAAAATATACGACGCAAATCTAGGGTTACAAACCCTATATAAATTGACATCATCATCGGCAATTATATGCATCGAGTTCAAATACGAAAAATCAGAAGAAGCAAAAAGCACAAAATTACATACCGGAGCAACATCAAACTCGATCATCGAAGGAACCGTAAGCAAAGTAAAGAGACAATTGTTTGCCGACGCAAATCAGAAAATCAATTGCAATCGATCAACAAATCATTCGGGTTCTTCGATAAACAAAGCCCTAATTTGCAAAAAGCCGAAGCACTAGCATATCTCACAGGAGCGAACGCGAGTCCAAAGACATAGCCAATCTCACAGGAGCGAACGCAAGGACAAAACCCTAATTTGGTTAAGAGGAACAAACAAAAACGAGGCCGCCATTTATTTTTCACAAGCTAGAAGAAGACCGGGCTAAAATAAAAGGAAGAATAGGGCCGGCTAAATAATAATAATAGGAATTAAGGGTTTTGTTTATATTAGGGCTATTTTATTTTAAATTGTTTTTTAATTTTTATTTTCTTTTAAACCGTTTTTAATTTTCTAGTCTTGTGACTAGGGGACAAACTACGGTGTGTAGTTTGGGAATTCGCAACTCGGTGGTTGAGTTGTGGTCAGGGTTTTGAGCGTAGAGTTAGATTAGTCAATAGCGGTGTATAGCGAGTTTACGTGTGTAAGCGAGGGACTATCTAATTTCTAGTAGAAACCTTGGGGGCAGCACGTAGGCAGGGTTTTGCCGAAGCTGGGTAAATTCTGTGTTGTTCTGTTATTTATATTCTGCGATATCTGTGCTGCTATTCTGTGATCCGTGTTAAATATTAATTAGCTTCTGCAATTAATTTTTATAATTTACACTATCACCCTATTCACCCCCCCTCTAGGGTGAAATCGATCCTACAAGTGGTATCAGAGCTAGGAATAGAAGTCAACATCTGTTTTAAAAATTCGATTTTTTTTGAAAAAATCAGTTTTTGTTTTAAAAATTTGAATTTTTAAAATGGCTTCTTTTAATAATGCTTTTGCAGAAGGGCAATCCATAGTTAGACCACCAATGTTCAATGGTGAATATGCTTACTGGAAAAATAGAATGCAAATTTTTCTGAAAACCATTGACGCTTGGAATATTGTTGAAACAGGTTATAGTATACCAACTATAACTGTAGATAATCAGGAAATAGAGAAACCAAAGGAACAATGGACAGAACTAGAAAATAAATTACAGAATACTAATGCCAAAGCTATGAATTCTATTATCTGTTCATTGGATCAATTTGAATTTAATCGTGTCTCACATTGTCTAACTGCGCAGGAAATATGGCACATACTAGAAGTGACTCACGAAGGAACATCTCAAGTCAAAGAATCTCGCCTTGCAATGCTAAGCAGCGAATACGAGAACTTCAAAATGGCGAAGGAAGAAAATGTCAAAGAGATGTACGGACGACTCTCCAATATCGTATACAAATCAAAAGCTCTCGGAAAAACATACACCGAATTAGAAATAGTTCGAAAAATCCTCAGAGTCCTTCCACGAAGCTTTGAAGCAAAAGTAACTGCCATACAAGAATCGAAAGATTTAAAACAACTTAAAGTTGAGGAACTCATCGGAAATCTCACCACTTATGAGCTAGAAATGAAATTCAAAGAAGAGCGTGAAGGAGGTGACACTCAAAAGAAATCAATAGCTCTCAAAGGAACAACCGAAAGTGATGATGATAACGATGAAGATGATGGAGCAGCAGAATTGGAGCTGTTAATAAGGAAATTCAAAAAATGGAATCAAAAACATGGAAATTCAGCTCGAAATCAAAAAGCAAAAAGCAGAATAGCCAAAGCACTAGACTACTCAGAAGAACAAAAGTTTATTTGTTATAATTGCAACAAACCCGGCCATATCAAGCCCGATTGTCCACAAATTAAATCCAGCCATGGAAAGAAACAGAAAAAGAAAAGTTTTGCAGCCACTTGGGATGAAATAGACGAGAATGATCAAAGCACTGGCAGTGAAAGAGAAAAGGCAGAATTGTGTCTTCGAGGTGATACAACTGACAGTGATGATGACGAGCCAAGTGAGGTATCAAAACTTACCCATTCTGAGTTGCTTATATATTTTCATGAAGTAAACGGTTGTTTTGAACGACTTAGAGAAAATATGCCAAACTTGAATCTCAAAAAGATACTTTGATAGAATGTAATAAACAACTTGATCAATTAGTTAAAACCTATCAAAGTAGGATCCCTAAGTGTGATAAGTGTCCAACATTTGAAAAGGAAATTAAAAAATCAGAAATCAATATAAAAACACTTGAAAATGAAATTCTGATTTTAAAGGAGAATGAAAATACTAGGAGAGAGAATTCTATTAAAAAGTGCACACAGTTGTTAAATGAAAATGAATCTCTCAAATCACAAGTCCAACAATTGTCAACAACTTTAGATAAATTTTCAAAAAGTGAAAAATCGTTGAATATGTTATTAGGAAAGCAAACTGTTAATTCGGTTAGACAAGGACTTGGATATAATAGTTCGAAAATTGTTGAAAGCAATATTAGTCAAGCTAAATCCATGTGCACGATTTGTAGAAAATTTGGACACGATCACAATAATTGTTGGTATAGACCCAAACATGTGAAAACTATACCGATTTGGGTTCCAAAAGGCACAAATATAAAATCTCTCAAAGTTAAACAAATTTGGGTGCCAAAGGGAACAATTATAAATAGTTTTGGGTCTACACAAAATTATTTTTCAAAATTTTCTGCCACTAACAACCATGGACCTATAAAAACAAATAGGTCACATAAATCCTTTTCCGTGTAGGTGTGGTGGCAGGCTAAGGAACAACAATAGTGTTCTCTGGATTTTGGCTGTTCCAGAAACACAACGGGCGACAAAGCTAAGTTCCTTAGCCTAGTATAAAGGTGACAGAATCACAACGGACAACAACGAAAAATATCGTAAAGGTAAAACAGGTATGGTATGTTTTTAAACGATATATTAAATGTGATAATCTGCACCGTATTTTGAATTAATTTAGCCAATATTGAGATTGATAAAAGATGATGATTTTTTATTCTGATTTATTCAAAATTGTTGGCCAATTATATTCTTATGCCAAAAACACTATAAAAATCTCTAGATTCTTTGAATTACTTCATATATATCATTTTGGATTAAAAATAGTGTTTTTGTTGGATAATACAATTGGTTATAATATGGCTAACTCTATATTCACGATTTTTGATTATTTACATGGCTTCAATTTCAAAAGAATGTTATTTAAATTATTGTTAAAATTGAATTTGAAATTCTTGGTGCACACTTCATGGTTTTGTCAATAAAATTCAATGAGTGATAATTGAGTGAAAGTAAAATTCAGATGCAGATTACACTGGTAATATAGTTGATAGAAAAATTATTAGTGTAACGTGATTAATTTTTGAAACATTCATTTGCTGCATCGTTTTTTCAAAGAAAATATCTGCATATTCTTCATTTCAAATAATTTTCAAATAGCAGAAAATTTTCTTTTAAAACCCCCTAGAGAAAATCATTATTGACCATATTTTCAGATTAGTCATTTTGAAAAATTGGTTTCATAATTATTTTTGAATTTGATTTTAAATGACTATATTGACTAATCTAACTCCCTAATGATTATCGAAAAGAAAAATGGTGATTGAAAAAGCGATGAGTGTTGATATTGATCATATATTATAACTCAAGAAAGTATAATTAGAAAATTTCTTTAGAAATTTAAACAAGAGTTATAAAACTTTTTGTTGGTACAAATTCCATGACCATCTCTATGTCTATCATATTTCTAACAACCATCACTCATCAAAATTCTATATAGTTTGTCAATATGTGGTACTTTAAACAGGAATCGTTTGTTTTTCATTTTCACATTTTTAAAAAATAATAATAATAATAATAAATAAATAAATAAATAAATAAATACCAAAGTATTCACTCTCATTTAAAAGTCCTCACGGTTATGCATGGGTGAATTACTTGGAATTTGTTATGTGCTTCCATGCTCATTTAAAAGTCCTCACGGTTATGCATGTATGGAACGCATATCAAAAGTTGATTTTTAAAATAAACAAGTTGATTCTAATCCCATTTAAAAGTCCTCACGGTTATGCGTGGTTAGAAAATACTTGAATTCAATTTTTAAAAATAAAATTGGAATACTACTAATCTCATTTAAAAGTCCTAACGGTTATGCATGGTTAGTAGATATTCAAATTCCTGATATAAATATACCACAAATAGACACAACTGTATGGTTTTATATGATGACATCATTTCCATCATTCTAAAAGTGGAATATGCGCCTAACAAAATATTTATGATTTTTGTTTTATTTTTTATCGAAATTTAATATTTATATTCAATTGAGTTTTAAAGTTGAATTAATATCAATCACTTTATTTCTATTTTCTCTAACACTATAATTCTTTTGCTGATAACAAAAGGGGGAGAGAAAAGTTAAGATTTTGTCAAATAAAATCAAGCAAAGGTCAAATAATTTTCCATTTGCATCTAGGCTCATTTTTATTTGTATGCATATATGTAGGGGGAGTATTGTGTAGAGAGGAGCATTTAAATAGGGGGAGCAATTAGGATATAACTATGATCAAATACATTTAATATATTCAAAATCTTAAATATATGTTTGTTATCATCAAAAGGGGGAGATTGTTGAATATGCGCTTATATGATTTTTGTTTGATGATAATAAACATACATACATTCGTTTAAATGTATTTGATAATATACTATTTTATTTTTTTCACAGATTAAATAAATATTTGCAGAATAAAATAAATAACACGAAATTTGAATTCAAACGAATATTTTATTCAAACAAATATTTATTTGAATAGTACAATTTCAAGCTCTCACTATAACTATACAACTTTGATTACAATTACATCACATTTCACATTTAAAATTCACCTCACTACATATCACTCACACTCGTATTTATCTTCAACTTCATTCCAGTTTGAATCCAGCATCTGAGCGATCTGCAAAAATATAAACTAACGCAGTAAAATTGAAAATAAAATATTTTTGCGATATAAAATAAAACGTGAATTTTGAAAATGATATTTGCCTCAGTTATTTGGGTTGTTCGTCTTCATTTATATTTGAATTCATCATACACGAACAACTTGTGACATACACAGTATATTACTGTATATGCCACAAGGCCGTGCACGCCGATATATACACTTGATTGTTTTACAGGGACAGGTGCGCACAGGTCAAACCCAAATGAAAAACCGGGTTCAACTCACGTGCAATAACATTGAAAATTACAACATGAAGCACTGCTACTCAAGGCAACTAGGAATGAACAGTTTCACAAATGTAAAGATCAGGAAAGTGAACAATGCTTGAAGACTGCAGCGGTCAATATATATGCACAGAAGCAACTACAAACTACTCACGACAATGCACCAATGTCACAAGCATGCACTTACACCAGAAGCTCAAGTCAATGCACAGTGCAAACATATGTATAGCAACCCAATAGTGATATATGCAAACAAAACAATGCCACTGCAGATTAGACATGAATGGTGAGTTGAAACTGACCAGCATCATCTATGAACTGAACTGGTGGCTATATGGATTGAATGAAATGGGTAAAGGCACGTAGCTGCTCAAAATCTGGAGTGCAAATGGCGTGTAATTGAACTGAGAATATCAGAGAGCATATGGAAGGGTCAGACCAACAAATGGAACAGTAGTTCATATGAACAAGTGTACAAATGCAAAGACCAGTGATATAACTCAGGTGCAACAGCAGTGAAAGTGATCAACACAGCAACTAGTAGAGCACACATGAAACAGTGGTATGAACAAGTGAACCCAAACTGAAGTATGGATAGTGCAAAGTGAAATGATACATCAGGATATCAAGTTCAGTGAAACTCAAGCAAGTGCAAGACTAAACCAGCATGAATGCAACATGAACATTTAAATTAATGCATGCAACAATGTGCACAGTTCAGAAAGACCACCAACTACAGGGATGAATACAAAATGACAGTACAAACAGTGACAGTGGCATATTGATACATGATCAATATCCAGTTACAACAAAGTACAAGTACAAGTCATAGCAATGCATGCAACAGGTCAGAAACAATTATGCAATAGTGAAAAACACAAGTCGAAGTGGTCAATGCACAAATGCACCAAATACCAAGATCAACACAGCAACTCAAATGACTCAAGTGTACACAAGTGAAGCCAAGCTTCAAACAATGAGTGCATGCTACAACAACCAAGACCACAGCTACTACACAACACAGACAACAAGTAATACAAATGCACAACAACATGAATACTGAAACAATCAAGGACCGAGCAACTGTACATATGCACATATATGAAGATCAATACCAAATGAAGACTCATGAACAACCTGAACCAAACCCAGTACATCTGACTCAAACCAAATGCACCAGTGCAACAACTCAAGATTTCAATAACTACAACATGAGATGCAGAAATACTTATACAGGACAAAGCATAACCGAAGTCTACTCGAGATGTACAAGATGGAATTCAACACCGTGGTGACCACGTAACAAATTCAAAGACATGGATTTGCATACACAAAACCAGTGCCGAAGTCACAATTGAACCAAGTCAGTATGTTGAAAAAGTCAGAAATGTGGTGGTAAAGAAATCAAATCAATACCGTGTGAATCAAGCTACGAAAAATACGAAATTGACAAAGTCAGTGAAATCACGAGCATTCAAGTATGATCGAATGGCCAAAGCAATATCAGTAGACAAATTCAAATTAAAATATACGACGCAAATCTAGGGTTACAAACCCTATATAAATTGACATCATCATCGGCAATTATATGCATCGAGTTCAAATAAGAAAAATCAGAAGAAGCAAAAAGCACAAAATTACATACCAGAGCAACATCAAACTCGATCATCGAAGGAACCGTAAGCAAAGTAAAGAGACAATTGTTTGCCGACGCAAATCAGAAAATCAATTGCAATCGATCAACAAATCATTCGGGTTCTTCGATAAACAAAGCCCTAATTTGCAAAAAGCCGAAGCACTAGCATATCTCACAGGAGCGAACGCGAGTCCAAAGACATAGCCAATCTCACAGGAGCGAACGCAAGGACAAAACCCTAATTTGGTTAAGAGGAACAAACAAAAACGAGGCCGCCATTTATTTTTCACAAGCTAGAAGAAGACCGGGCTAAAATAAAAGGAAGAATAGGGCCGGCTAAATAATAATAATAGGAATTAAGGGTTTTGTTTATATTAGGGCTATTTTATTTTAAATTGTTTTTTAATTTGTATTTTCTTTTAAACCGTTTTTAATTTTCTAGTCTTGTGACTAGGGGACAAACTACGGTGTGTAGTTTGGGAATTCGCAACTCGGTGGTTAAGTTGTGGTCAGGGTTTTGAGCGTAGAGTTAGATTAGTCAATAGCGGTGTATAGCGAGTTTACGTGTGTAAGCGAGGGACTATCTAATTTCTAGTAGAAACCTTGGGGGCAGCACGTAGGCAGGGTTTTGCCGAAGCTGGGTAAATTCTGTGTTGTTCTGTTTTATTCTGTTATTTATATTCTACGATATCTGTGCTGCTATTCTGTGATCCGTGTTAAATATTAATTAGCTTCTGCAATTAATTTTTATAATTTACACTATCACCCTATTCACCCCCCCTCTAGGGTGAAATCGATCCTACAGTTTCGTGTTTCAGGTCAGTGATAGTTTGAAGCAGTGGCTGAAGTGACTGTTGTGAGATGAATTGGATTGGACGTAAATTTGGAGTAGTTGGGTTGAATAGTGTGGGTGGTAGCAGTCGCACAGGGAAGATTTTGTTGATGAACTGCACGGGTTGATCAGGTATGCTGAAGTTTGTAGTGTAGGCAAGCAGTTTTTTTTTCTTCTGTTTCTTGGTTGTGGTCTTCTGATTTGAGGCACAGTATAGTGATGGTTCGTTGCTCTGAATTTTGACAGAGGAGGTGACAGGCTGTTAGTGTTGAAGATGGTCTCATGCAGATTTTGGTGACTGAGCAGTGAACTGTGGTGATCAGTGTTGTAACGTTTGTATTTGTATGGCACCAGGGTATTGAAGTGTGATGGTCGGGGCAATAACAGGTTCTGGTTTGTAAGGGCGGAGAGGTAAGTAGAGTGGTTGCTGATTGGAAGTGGTAATGTTTGGGTAGTGGTAGATGGGATGTAACAGCGAGTATGTTTTTGTTGTCAATTGATGGTGGCTGCAGTGGATTCAAGGTGAACAGAGAGCAAGACAGTTGTGGCGCTGCAGTGATTTGGAGTGAGTCTGGAGTTAGACAGTGGTTCGACGACTGTGTTGCTGGAAAGTGATGTAAGGAGATGTGTGCACTGATGTGCACTTGGAGTAGTGACAAAGGGTTGTCGAAGTGGTGAATGAAGTGTTATTGTGGAAGTTTGAAGTCGCTTATTGCTGCGATGATGGAGTTGGCTGCAAGCAATGTAGTGGTTTGTGGGTAGAAGAAAGTTTGTCTGTGTATAGATGAGAGATGGTGAGATGTATTGGCCGTTGACAGGCAGTGGGTGGATGAAAGTTGTGAGGTGAGATGTTATGTGCGCAGTTGCAGTTGCTGTAATTGGAGTGGTCGAAGTTGAAGAAGGGTGGTTTTGTCAGAGGCAGTTTTGCACTGATGGTCAGGTAGTTGCAGAAGTGTGGTGCTGGTTTGGGTTTGTGGTGGTTATGTGAAGGAGGAGGTGATATTTGGAATATGAACTGTGAAGTGATTGTGGCATAGGCAAGAAGGAAGATGATGGGGATGGAAAGTAAACTGTGATGGGAGAAAGTGGATTTTTGATGTGGTTTGATATGTGAGCAGTATATTGATGAATGAAGTTGCAATGTCGTAGGGGAGGAAGCAATGTAGTCGGTATATTTGATGTGAATGGAAGGGAGGTTGCCAGAAAGTGTATGATTGCAACTGAAGTGTTGTTGAAGTGGGAGATGTTGCTGATTCAGGCAGTGATGAAGTAGGTCGGAGGAACTGCTATGGCCAAGTGGAAGGTTGTAGTTGAGGTTGAAAGACAGTGGTGGTGAAGACAAGCTACAGAGATGGTTTTGAAGCAGTAATGTGTTGTGATGGAAAAGGCAATATGGAACTGAAATGTAATGTTTTTCTTTTGAAGAAATATAGAACAGTGAGTTGATGTAACAGTGCACTGAAAAAATGTGTGTATGCACAGAAGATACAGATGTAAGGTTGAAACAGAAAATTGTAAAAACAGAAAATGAAAATTATAACTTGGAATAAAATAAAATGTTTTAGAATTTGTATGTTTTTTTAATGCAAATGCGAATAAAACTAGAAAACAAGCACGCAAACACAAATCACACCACAATTTTTTTTTTGATATATTTAAATGCAAAAACAACTAGAAAACAAGAAACAAGCACACTAACAAAAGACACACAAAAATTAAACAAACACACAACAAAAATCAAACAAAAATAACCCGAAGAATCGAAAAATAAAATCAAAGCAATTCCCGGCAACGGCGCCAAAAACTTGTTCGTCGACGAAATTCTATCGGTTTAGAAAACCGTCGAATGAATTTAAATTACAAATAACCGCAAGCGCACGGTGTACGAATGTAGCACGCGGCGAATACGGGTCGATCCACAGGGAATTGATGATTTTAAAATTCTATTCAATCAAATTAGACCGAAGTCGAGAGTGAATAGCTAGAAATGTAAGAAACTAACAAAAACTAACAAAAGAAAATGATAAAAATATGAGAGTTAAGAGAACAATTTAGAGATAAATCCACTCTCTAGATCATATAAATCAACAAAATGAAGTTATGATCTCTCTTTTCTTGTCATTAGTGAATTAGTTGATGTGCTTATCATAAGTATGGTATATTTGTGCTATTAATTAGCTCAATATAAACCATCAAACTATAACACAACCACTAATACACATTTAACTCTCATGAAATATGACAACAAAGTTGAAATAAAAATCTATTTTAAGCATAGCCTATTAACTATTGTTTAGAAATATAGGCTATCAAATTTCAATTTCAACATTCACTTCTTTGCCATAATCATATTTAGATGAAGAGGCAATTTGTGTTATGTTTGTTTAAGCATAGCCTATTTGTTATAAACAACATAGACTATCAAATTCAAAGCTAAACAACATCATTAAACCACTTCAATCATTCTCATTAAGCACAAAAAGAGAGCATAAACAACAAAATGTTGGATCTACATACTTGAGAGCTTCATTACCCCTAAATTGAAGGGATTAAGCTCTCATATTTGTTATTATATGAACAAATGTAGAAAACAACATTAAACAAGAAGAGAAAAAGAGAGCAAAATGAAAGGAAAAATTATTCTACTTGCATAAAATAAAAGAGATCTACACTACAACATAAAAGTAAGTGAACATGAAAAGGAAAGAGCATGTATTAAATTGCATAAAATAAAAAAGATTACATAAAATAAAAATGGCTAAGTAGCTATGAAAAGAGAAAGAGGAGCTTTCATTTTATTTTTGATCTAAACTAAACTAAAGAGAAGGAGGCCTAAGAGAGACTAAGAGAAGAGATTCAGATTACATGAAACATATGGGTATATATACAAGTTTAAAACCCTAATTCCTATTTTTGGGGAATGCCCAAAATGCCCATGAGAAAGTGTGGAGGCCAAGTTATCATTAGCATGTTTTAATCCCCACTTAAATGTACATGAAGCCATTAAACCCATAAGCATGTGCATTAGCCTTTAATTTGTACATTAAGGTAGGTGGGTAGGTGGGGTCCTCCATGATCTTCACTTGGAATTATTTCCATCTTCATTCCTTTGTATTGATTTTGTGCGTGCATATCTTCATGAAACCACTTGTAAAAGTCACCAAATTTCCTACAAAAAACATAGAAAATTCTAAGTAAATTTTCACAATTTAATAAATGCACAAAAATGACCATTTCACCCTTGTATGACGATAAATGTGTGACAATTTGGAATTAATGTGAATTTTGGTTAAAACAAGTTAAAATACCCAACATGATCATTTATTTAATTTAAATAGATTAAATATGGAGATAAAAATGTGCACATTTACGTGCACATCAATCATCATCAGCATTTTCATCTGTTCAGTTAGAGTGGCGCAGTGGAAGCATGGTGGCAGATGTTTTAGTTTGGAAGCAATTGGATATTGCAGTGTTTGGATTGGAGAGTTCTACAGGAGATTTCTCAGAATTGAAGGCCAGTTTGGAGTGCACCTGTTTAATCTTTTCTAGATGCGAGAAGTGAGTTCTATTTTCTGATTTGGAATAGAGTTGTGTTCTGAGTTTGGATAAGATTGGAAAGATCATTTTGTGGACGGTATTTGGTCCAGTTTGTTTCTAAGGACATCGACAAGAGTTAAGCTGATCAGGAAAGGTGAAGGAAGCCCAGGATCGTCCGAAGAGTTTAGTGGATAAGTGACGGACGAATTTGGATTTCAAAGTCGGAAATGTGATGCTGGATAAGTGTTTGGTCTTCAGGATTGAATTGTCAGTTTGGATAACTGAAATTCGTTGTGTTTCACGTATCTCTAAGGGAGTACGTGTAAGATCTATCTTTGATTTTAGAGTCAGCAGTTTAGGAAATTTCGGTTTTTGGGTCAGACTTGAGTTTGGTCTGATATTTTGATTTGTTTTGTAGATCTGGATGAGTGGGAACTCTGTAGTTTAGTAGTAGTATTGGATGTTTGGATTCTATAGGGCGAGTAACCCGGTATTTATACCTGGGAAAACTCGAGAGAATTCTAACCGAAATTTTGTCTAGATAGTTAGATTTGTTTGTTTGGATGAATTGGTTGCTATGATTGTTAGTTTATGGTTAATATATGCTTGTGTTTAAAATTTAAATTTTTAATTTGATTATTAAATTACCTTTGTTTTAAATTTCGGGGACGAAATTCTTTTAAGGGGGGAAGAATGTGATATCCCGGAAATTTGGGACCATATCAATTTAATAATCTACGTTAAAAATTAAATTGATTTGATAATATTTGTAATAATATATGAATTGATTTATTAATCTTCCTTTAAATAAATATTTAACTGATAATTTATCTTTTAAAAGTCAATCGAATTGCCTTCTATTTATAATATATATATATCTGTATATATTGTAAATGGATAATCTTTGTTTTAAATTTAATAAATAGACATGTATCTATTCTAATATTTTTGATAAATTAGAAATTGGATATTAAGCTATTTAATAAATGACAATATGATTTTAAATTACTCAAGATTTAAGTTTAGTTTGTTTAAAATAATTTTAGCTTACATTTAAATTTAGCTTGATAAAAATAAGTAGTTTATTAATAAAGGGATAAATTCTTTTATAAATCATTTTGACTTAATAATGAGCTCTATTAATAATGTAAATTTTTACAAATGAACTTTTAATAAAATTGTTATTTCAACTTTAATTATATATATGTGTGTTTGAATGAAAGTTATGATTTGGAAATTAAAATAAACGTTTCAACATGTTCAAATTAAAATAAACTATTATTATTAATATTAATAATATGTGTTAGTCTATGTTAAACATAAAAGAAAAAAATAAAAGTAAACACACATGCTAGCAATAGAACTAAATACTTAGACTAAATTTATAACTAATAATTAAAGCAACTTTATATATGTAATATAACTTAACCAGACTAAAGAAGAAAGAAAAATCTACATACTAAAAAAAAGAAAAGTATAAAACAAGATAAAGCAAACATAGGAGCTGGTAAAAGAAATAAAACAAATATCTATAACAAGACAGGTTAGAACAGAAGTGCTAAGCTAAAAAAAAAAAAAAAATATGTGCAGGTAGCTTACAACATAAGATGCAGGCAAAATAGAAAACAAAAAAGAGACAAGTATGCCAAAACATAACAAAATATTTCAGCATAAAATTGGGTAAATTGAGACACAAGTACATTAGCTTTAATGACACCATTTATTAGCTGCAAACAAGTCATTTCTAATTGTTTTTTTCAGCCTCCAAATACAGATTTGGCCTGATAAAACAAAACGTATAATATCTGCATATAGCTTGTCTCAGATGCCACCTTCCCCTATAAGCCTCTTTTTATACATGCTTTCTTATTCGTTCAACATAGTATTACATAGCAAACTTTTATTATTAGCTGAAGCTTTGTATAATATCAAAAAATATATCAATGCAAAGTTAAAGCAGAAATATTTCACAACAGTTCCAGTTTTAAAGCATAAGCTATTTCAATACTCAGGTGCTCTGTTCATTCCTTCAAATGCAATGGTGAGTAACACTTTTAAATTTCTACAGTTTTTAAACCTGTTACATGCAAATATTTGAATGCTTGGACATATTGAATGAATATTTATACATTCATTTTAATCTGGATTATTGTGAAATGAGAATTACTGCATGTTTAAGTCTGCAAATACAAAACAGTTTCATTTTAAACTTGCTTTGTTTTCCATTGCTGTAAGTTAAGATAACCCTAAGTTAATTTAGTGGTATGATGAATAACAGAGGTGTTTTTTTGTATATGCATTGCATTATATTATGGTGAGATGAAGCCTGCATATTATCTGGATGTTGCCTCTGTTTAAAATTTCAAAAGTCTGGGTTAATCCAAAAATCATTATGGCTCAACCTATTAGTTGTTAGGACAAAGCATCTAAATAAAATATGTTTTAAAGTAAATTTTAAAATTTAATTTATGCTGAACAAAGTTGATTTGCCCTGTAAAACCTTAGGAACAGTCTAAATCTCATATAGGTAACAAATTCGAATGTCTTGAATTATCAATTCAAGTTTATGAACTGGTTACTAAATCAAAATTAGGATTTTAAAAACTCAAATCACATTTTTTAGTTGAGTCTTGAACATGCTTTACTGGGTTGATCAATTTGTGCATTTTGGGTTGCCTCTGGAAGTACCGTTGATCGGGGTGGTTGAGGTTTGTTCTGGAGGGAGATGGGTGATAGGAGAGGCCAGGAAAAATAGTCGGAGGCACTCTCGATCACTGTGGCGATGGTGGTTTTGGTTTTCAGTGGGAAAACCTAGTTTGGTTGAGTGGAGTTTATTGGATCGGTTTGAACGCCACGAAGCGTCGAGTTCAACGCGGTCTTAGAAGTTCGTAGCTTGGTTGAAGATGAGTTCATGTCCGGGGCCGTTGACCATCAAGTGGTCGGGGTTGGGAGAATGCGGCGTTGACAGGTTCGAGAGGAGAAGGGGTGGTTGTGTTCCAGGTTTGGGTTTTCGAACCCATCATCGTTTCAGGTTGTAGTGGCGAATTTGGGTGGTCGTGATGTGGTTTGGAGGCAGTGGGCGACATGTTGGAGCTCCAGTGGGTGGCCGGAGGTGGATGGGGCCACGGTGCACGTGCACCGTGCCCATGGCAGATTCTGTAGAATTTGGGGGTGCAGTTTTTTTTGGGCTCGAGGAAAAACTCGTGATACTCGAGTGTTAACTCGAAGCGTGGTAGGGGATGACCCGAAGTTAATGAAGTGGGGTTCGTGTAGTATTATTTCAGGAATGTGTAACCTGGAGACAGTGTGGTTCTGTTTTAAAACAATCTCAAATGAAAACTAAAATAAGTATAAGTTTAATCAAGTCTAGATTCAGTTGGAAGATTAAATTCAAATTTATCTTCTTTAATTCAAGGTTGAAATGAAATCAAAGTTTAAATGATTTTAGGTGGGCTTCAGGTTTTAGATTTTTTTCATTTTATTTAAGTTTGAAAACAGAATTTAAAATGGGTTAAATTCAAGAACTTACAGTATAAATTTCAAATGAACTTTGAATCCAAGATTTCAAATGAATTTGGTTTTAAATCAAGATCAAAAAAAGAAGACAAAACCCAAGTTTTAAATTCAAAATTGAACTAATGAATTCAAATCCGGAAACTAAGTCAGTTTGAAATCTAAATGTTTTAAAAACAAGTTTAAATTAAATAATTAATTTTAAAAGCTTGATTTTTAAATAAAAAGGATTAAGCAATCTAGTTTAAACTTTTCTTACATAGGTTTCATATATAAGTGATGAATGTATTTCACATTATTTAGAATTGAATTTAAATTTGGTAATGTTTAAATTGGTGAATCCTTTGGATTTTTTTTATTCAAATGTAATTTGAATTTAAAATTTACATCTTAATATTAATGTAATTATTAATAGAAATGAATTACCTTAGAAATAATTAAGGTAACAAAATAATTTAATTAATAAGATAATTAAAGAATGATGTATTTAATTATTAATTTAGAGTCAGAAATAACTGATAATGTTTAAATCAAGAAAATTTCTTTAAGATATAGTTAAGGAAATGTCATTAGTTAATGATTAACTAAGAATTTTTAAGTAACTAAGTAATGTGATTAAATTTAGTAATTAATTAGATTAGATAATCCTTGCAAATTGTGAGGTAATTACTTGATAAAAGTAATTAAGAGATTAATTACCTATTGTAATTAATTTTGATAAATGATTAATTTAAGTTAATTAATTTAGTTTAATTAATTTAAGAAAATCATTTGATAATTGATAAGTGCATGCAATGGAGCACAATTACTTAAGAAAGTAATTAATGTTAATTACTGAATGTAATTAATGAAAAATGTTGAGATAATAAAGTAATTTGGATAATTACTTTTATAATTAGTCTTGGGATTAGTTAGTGGAGATAATTAATTATGGGAATAATTAAATTATTAATATAAGTAATTAATGATAGTTAATTATTGGTTGATATTAATCAAGAGTGATTAATAATTGAGTTTGATTAAAGATGAATCATTTAATGTAATTTTAATGAAGTAATTAATGTAAATATAATTAGAAATCATTAATTAATATAATTAATGATGAATTAATTAAGGAATAACTAACAATGCGGTGATCAATTATTGTAATTAATTAAGAATAAATGTAATTAAGTATATTTAATTAATAATAAAGTAATTACATGTTAATTACTATGAATGATGTAGGATAATTAATTTGTGAAATTAATCAAAGACTAATTACCTATTGTAATTAGTAAATGATTAATCAAGGTGATTAATCAAGGTGAATATTTAAAGGATGAATAATTAATTTGATTTATAATTAATTAATGGTTGTATAAGCAGGATTTATAGATGAAGTAATTAATTTAACTTATTTAAATTAATTAGATATAGAAGTAGTTAATTTAATTCATTTTAAATTGATTACAAATGGTATGATTATAAATCATTGCTTATGGATGAATGATATTGATATTTCATTTAATGATTGTGATCTGGCATGAATTATATCTATGTGTCATGGATGCTTGGTTTAAATATGATAATATTAGTTATCTGTTTAGATGATAATATTGATTATCTGTTTATGAGATTATCTGTAATTATCTATTATAATATTGTGAATTATCCATCTGTGTGTATGTTGATTATATTGAATTAAACTGTTAAGACTAAATAGACAACTTGGCCCTAAAAGACACGTTTTGGATTTCGATGAGACCGGGATCGGGTTTCCACATTCAGAACATCCGAAAACCACATCGATTCCAAATTAACGATAGGTCGTGAGTCTGAAGTGAAGATGAAGATTCAGATTGCATGGGTTATCGTCGTTAACTCTGAGGGTGATTCCAAAATGAGTGTAACGAGATAATGCCTTCGGTTTCGTTCGAACCCGGAACGAACTTGTATGGATTGAATGCTTTCAACACATCGTCAGGTGGGTGATGAGCATTCTAAGAAATGTATTCTCTAAAGGTAATCGCAGCCTCAAGCCTCATCAACCGGGAATGGCTAAAACAGGGGAGGTGCAGCAAGGTTAGGTGGGTCATCCCCAAGCAGGACAAGGATATTCCCCTGTCTAGATGTCCCTTATTTTCGGCTGTGTGGGCGGTTGGTCATGACAACTGCCGGGGTTTATCTTGTTCGGGACTGTTCAGTAAGGAATGGTTCCGGCCTTGTGTTGCAGGGGATGAAGGGAGTAATCCTCGGTACGGTGATCTAGGCCCCGTACTGTGACGGGCGGTACCCCAGTAGCCCTGCCATTGTATGGAATCCAAAATCCAATAAGTGCCGTACGAATTAGTTGTGCCCAACTATGTTGGAATGTGAGATGTAAGCATTTCAGCTATTTCTGTATTTTACTTGAAAACCCTAGACACTATTATAATATCACAGAATTTCCTATCAAATGTTTTGGTTAGCGTAAGGTAAAAACTTTTCCATGTTTATGTGTGGTGAAGTCTTACGTGATACCTTTTGTTTTAAAAAGATTTTTAAAGTTAAGCAACTTTAAACTGTTACTCATACCAGACCCATGTCTGACCCGGAGTTTATTTTTGTTTTTCATAAACTCTCGGGTACCCAAATTTTTACGGGTAGCCAAGGGATTCAGGTTAGCTTTGACGCATTCTGAAGGAGCAATGTAGCAGGATGCTTCAGCGCCATATATATATATATATATATATATATATATATATTTATAGTTCCGCTGTAGGTATCTTTGAGTTATTTGTTTGAGTTGTGTTGTATTAACTAGGCAGGTGTTTATAACTGTCTAGTATGTGATGTATTACCTGTATAACTCTGATTGAAGTTGTATATTATGTAAATACTTATGTGATTATTATAATTTATTCGTTCCGCTGTGAGATTCTGATGTTGTTGTTTCTTCTTCTCTATCTTTTCTACTTTCTCACCTCTTTCTTTTCTTAAAAACGATATGGTTTCCTGGGCATAGGAAATTGGGTCGTTACAAGAATGATGGAAATACAATATTGGGAGGATAGCATATGGACAATAAAAGTTAGGCCGAAATATGAAGACAAGCAAAATTTCTGAAGAACAGAGAAGGTTTTGTGTACGCGATGGGTGAGGAGTGGAAAATTAAGCCCCCTTATCGAGGATAGAAAGAGATAACCTTTAGTGATAGTGATTTGCAAGGGAAACAATATCCATATATGGATCTCATGGTTATTTTGGCAATGCTTGGCCTAGCGGAGGTACATCGTATTTTGGTAGATAGTTGGAGTTCGGTAAACATCCTGTTCAAGGATGCATTTGACATGATGAGGTTATCCATTAAGGATGTCGCAACATGCAACCAATAGCTACATAGTTTCATAGGAGAAGGTAAGATTCTCTTAGGAAGGTGGGATTTATTTATTGAGCTAGAAACTCATCCCAGATCAGCCATAGAAAGCATATATTCATTTTGGTGGATGGATTCTCTACATACAATGCCTTCCTAAGGTAGCCTGCCGTATTAGACTTTTGTGTAGTAGTGGCTTAATGGGGCCTAATTATGAATTTCCCATGGGTCTGGAGTAGGGGTGGTAGAAGGAAATTTGGACGCTTCCAAAAGTGTTATAAGGCGAAGCTTCGGGAAAATAAATGGTTGGAGAAAGGGAAGGGCATAGAGGTCGCACTCTGTGTCAAAAATGTTATCACATAGCAATCAAAGAAGGGCCCCACTCAGGTTTACAAGTGATCCTTATAGTGAACTTGACCAAAGAGATGAAAGAAATAGGGCCACAGTTGAACCTGGAGAGGCAATAGAGTTTGAAGAAGTGGAGAGTAATGACCGACGAAGCTAATGAAAATTGAATGTAGGATGGAGCAAGATCCAAAAATACAACCGATAGGATTCTTATAGGATAATCAGGATGTGTTTACTTGGTTGTAACATCCCTAATTTTCAAATAACATTATTTAGGAGGTTTAATCAGATAAACTAAATAGAATAATGTAATGATTTAAGTGGTTAAGGGATTGAGATTTGTGAAAGCATAAGGTAGTTGTGCCTTAATAAGTAAACACATGAAATAAGAAACAAGTAATAAGATAAGGGAAAAATAGGAATAGGACATATTCTTATACCTTAAACCCTTAACCTATTTTCATTTACTACGTTCACAAACTAAAACTTAATACCAAGCTTGGCCGGCCACCATTAGAGGGGAAGATAAGCAAGATTTCAAGAGGGAAACTTAACCAAAATAATTTTAGGGCAAATCTCAACCTCCTTAACACATAAACTAAAGGTGAATAATAGATTACATCTCATTTTTATATAGCTTTCGGTTTCTATATAAGACCCATATTTATTTTGCAATGATTTTCCATGTTTGGATTATTTAAAAGGATATATATATATACATATATATATATATATATACATATATATAAATGCTTGTTGATGATTTAGGCTATTTCATATAGACCTTATGATAAGAATTGATTTGGAAAACCTATTAAATGACATCCAAATGACTTGTGTTTTTGATACAAGTCAGAAATATTATTTTAGAGATGACTTTAAAGTTTTATAATTGTTTGAATTATTGTGGATTTATTATGAATTTTCTAGTGAAGGAAATGGTTGAATTGGGTTTAAATTAATTTCGGCTATTATATTTAACTTTGAGTCAAAAATTTAAATATGTTAGAAAACATATAAAAAGTGATTTATTGGAATTTTTGGAGAATTTTCCTAAGTGTTTTATTGAGTATATAAAATTATTTAAGGTACGTGACTTAAATATTTTATATGTTTACAAAAGGAGAAGGGGCAATTTGCTAAATGTTTTAAATTATAAAATACTGAATTCGATGGCACTTTTAGAAAAGATTTTCGGAAAAGAAATTGGCAACCAATTATATGATGACAAAAAAGCAAGTTAGTTGGGAAGATATTGCTTTATAAAGTAAAAATTAATTTTTGGAAAGGTTTGCTATTTCACCACTCTCGGCAGCTACTTTTGACTTCAAACTACCGCCTCCATCATAGTCGAAACTAATACACATGGCAACAATCCTTGGTACATAATGGATTGGAGATAGGCGAAAGGTATAGAGTCAAAACGTGCTTTCGAAGGGGTCGAGAACTTGTTTTGCTTTCAAAAGAGAATGCTTGCTTTGCTTTCAAAAGAATGGTTTCGATAGGTTTTAATATAGCTTTTGACATAGGTTGCCGTCTTTTGTTTTAAACAAGCTTTCGACATGGTCGAAACATCATTGCTCCATTCTACCTTTCAACCCAGTTAAGGCCGTTTTTGCCTTTAAACACTGGTTTCAAAAGGGTGATTTCGCTTTTAAAAAAGAGTTGCGTCTCCATGCTTTCGAAAGGGTTGGTGTCGAAACTTTCCACTTTCTTTTACTTAGGAAATATCTTTCGAAAGAGCGCTTCGACCTAGTTCTTTTAAGACCCTTTGTTCAATTGAAAGATAAACCCATTGGTTTCGAATGGAATGGTTTTAAATGGTTTCGAAACTATGTTCCACAAACTTTTACTTGAACCTAATCCATTCGAAAGGCTTGTTTTAAGTAAAGACCTTATTGATTTCGAAAGGTATAATAAAGGTTTCAAAGGGGAGGTTCCCTAATGGTTTTGAAAGGGACGTAAAGTATCTTAAATGGAAGGTTTCCAAGTGATTTTGAAAGGCAAGTTTAAAGAGTTTTGAAAAGAGGATGTCAAAGGTTTATAAAGGTTTCTAAGGGATACCTTAAATGATTTCAAAAGTTTGTTATAAAGATTTCGAACGGTATGTTTTGGCCTCTCGGCCCAGTGTTTCAAGGTATAGCAGTTAATATATTTTAAAGGGGTACTGTAACGACCCGCCGCTCTGACCGTCTCTAGTCGGTAATTAAACCAACTAGAAACGTTCAAAATGACGAATTGTTAGTCAGTTTATAAAGTTTAAACAGAATCAGCCACAGAATCACAGAATAATCATAATATTATTCATAATTGAATTTTTCTTACATACATGTATCAGAGTTTGCACAATGCATTAAATTTTTATACAGCGGAATATATCTTTTTAGAGTACAAAGAAAAAATTTACTGAAAACTTTAGTAGAGTGCTTTAATCCCCCTCTCTCTAACTTCGCGGCCTGAAAATCTTCAAGCTGTAAAAATACTCGGTCTGACCCGAGCGTTAATTGCAAAACACAAAAACACTCGAGTCAGGATTAATCTTAACTCAAGTAGATAAATTTGCAATGAACTGAATAAAATGGATCACATGAATCAATTTAATCTATTACGGATTTTCATATTAACAACTTTAACTTTTTAGTGTGGCTGCAGTACACACGTGTACTTTGCACACATGTGCACTGCCTCGCCGACACGCGTGCACGAGTCAGACAAATCACTGCAAGTGTACAAGCATAACTCCAAAACAGACAAGGCAAGGCACTATGCAGTGCACAACAAATCCAAACAGCCCAAACGAACAACAAAAAGGCAAGGTTAAATGCACGGCTTCTAGAAACACATCTAGAAGTATTTTCGGAAAATATGCAGTTTTGGTGCAAATAAATGCAAATATCCACAAAACAAATATTTGCAGCTTTTACTGTAAAAAAAAAACAAAATGCAACTACGTGCATTAAAACTGGAAATTTCGCTGCTGAGTTAACAGTGTCATGAAACATCAAAATTTAGCAGATGGAATGCCACTTAAATCACAAAATGAAATCATTGGAGATGAACATATAAAAATTAATATGGCAAGGCAACAGTGCTCCTGCACTATTGGTTCTGACTAAAATTGTGTTACAACTTTCAATTATTTGTTAAGTCTTATAAAAAAAATGAGGCAACACTGATTTGCCTGTAGAAACAAAAATTACTTCATGCATGATAGCAAAGACCTTTTGGTTTGGACTTCAAGTTTTGTGTCTCTGCATTTTCAGTATATATTTTTTTTAAAAAAAAAACATGGAAGAGGAGCAGAAAATGGAATAAGAACAAGGAAAGAAAAATTGTGTCGAAAGCAGGTTCAACAAGTAGGATTGTCTGACAACCATTTATTGTTGATGGCAAATTTTGTTGAGAGATCAGAAATTACTCTGCTTACTCCAAAAATCTCAACAAATCAAAATTCCCAAAATGAATTTAGGGAAAACCAAATCCAATTGCAACAATGCAACGTAAATCGACAAGAGAAAGACTGCATAAAAACGTAACTGTAGTTACTAACAGATACAAGGGCAGGCTGCAACTAATACTGCAGTCACCACAAGCATCGCACTTGAAAACAACTTGATGCAGCCCCTAACCCAAATGCAACAGGGTTTCAAATGAAGGGCAACAAGTATTGCATCAGTGAACAACTCAACAAATGCATATACAAGAATGCAACAGTGACCAAAGTCAAAACAAAATCAGGTTGAATAGAGGCTACAAGTAGTGAACACTTGAATGCATCAATAAACCAATTGCAAGACCTCAAATGACATGCAAAAGCATTTTTTTTTTCGACAGCAAGCAAATGTTCAAACACCTACCAATAATAAACTTGTTTTTATTCCCATTTAAAAATTTAGTTTCTAAAATCAGGGTCAACAAAAAAATGACAACAGCAGAAGTGATCACAGCAAAGCACAAGTGTGCAGCATCAAGTAGGACATACGAGCACACAGCAAAACATGGACAAAGTTCCAAGTAAGAAATTACTAACAAGCATCCTTTTCAACAGTTAAAAAAAAACAAATCCAGATAGCATCTGTACTTATCAATTTAATAACAAGATAACATAGCATCTGTTCTTATCAAAATTTTAAGTTTTGAAAGAAATCAATAACATTTGTTCCTAACAGTTCAAACATAATTACTAGCATCTGTACTTATCAATTTAATAACAAGATAAACATAGCACCTGGTCTTACCAAATTTTAAAACAAACACCTATTCTTATCAATTTAAAACAAAAACTTGGTGCAGCTGTTCTTATCAGTTTAAATCAACATTGGGTAAAATCTGTTTTACCAATTTTAAACAAAAATCAAATAGTATCTGTTCTTATTAGAATTAGAACAGAACCAAGTAGTATCTGTTCTTGTCTATTTTAAAACAACCCAAATAGTATCTGTTATTATCAATTTAAAAAGAACAATTTATCAAGTAGCATTTGTTCTTATCAGTTTAAAATTTTAAAGTCACAAGCATCTGCTCTTAACAGTTCAAAAATTAAAAATTGGGTAGAATCTGTTCCCAACAGTTTAAACACAATTAATAGCATCTGTTTCTCATCAGTTTAAGTCAAAATTAATAGCATCTGTTTCTATCAATAAAAAAAAAAAAACTATATTTAGTAGTATTTGTCCTCATCAGTTTAAATAACAAATTTACAAAGCAATTCATAGCAAACAACAACTAACAACCAACATCAAGTGTAGTATCTGTTCCTATCAGTTTAAAATTCGAAGTAGCCGAGCAAATGATAATGAATAACCCACAATTCCTATACTTGCAAATTAACCGACAGATGGAAGCAAAACAACACGCATTCATAGCATAAAACCAAGAAATCAATCCAAACAAATTTAAATACTTGCGTAAAAATCAACCGTGAGCCTAAAGGACTCACCTTTATCACGAATTGGGGCACGCAAGAGATTCGAAGCTGAAGCAAGAATCGATGACGAATTGAAGCCGTCGCTTTCGATTTTTGGAAAGCCCTAACTTGCTGAAGGTCGGCGAAGAAATGAATCGAAGCCGAAACCCTAATCTGAAGTCGAACGAAGATGGATTGGGGAGGCCGCCATTTTTTTCGTTTTATTTTTCTTTCGTAATAAATGAAGATAGTGGAGAGAGGGGTAGGGTTATAAAACAGAAGAGAACGTGATTTTTTTTTCGTGGGTTATGGCGTGGAACACGGGTATGGAACACGGTATGTTGAAGGTATGGTAAGTAAGGTAATGTATACTTCTTTTTTTTTATTTTCTTTTTATTATTTTTTATTTATTTTTATATTATATTTTCTTCCTTATTTCAAATCCAATTATTTTTTCTAAATCATTAATTCAAATTTAAAATATAAGTTCAATATTAAATTTTAACTTCAAAGTAAAAATTCAAATTTGTATTCAACTTTAAATAGATTAAATTCTAAATTTTAATCACCAATTCATTTTGATAATTTGAAATTTAAGTCAAATTATCATTTAAATATTTAAAATAAATTAAATATTTACAAATTTAATTGTTCAAAATTTAGGATCGTTACAGTCTCCCCTACTTAAAAGAATTTCGTCCCGAAATTATAAGTTAGGAAAAACGATTGCTAAAATCTCACCGATATTTTATATCCTACATAATTTCACCAAGTTTCAAACTCATAAATAAATATAGGATTCATTCCATTTATTTCATTTCACTAGTTTTGTCCATCGATTTCAATAATCAAGACACAAAAGTCTTTTTTTTTTTATCAAATTTTTTTGATTTACAAAACTCAGATTTTTAAACTTGAAATCTTTCATGCTAAATATTTGCATAATATATTTTATCCAAAACTGTGGACTTTCAAGATATTCAAAAAGATCTTCTTCCTTAATTCATTAAGTTAGAATTATGTAATTCTAATTTCAGATTATTGATTTTCTATTTAAAGTTTTGAAAATACTTGATAACTCAAAGTTTAACAAGTTCATCGTCGTTCTCACAGACTTTAGGCATACGCTGATCAGACGCAAGACTAAAAATCTCCAAGTACTAAACATACTTGCTTCAACTCCCAGTGAAAATACTTAAAAATCTTTTAAAAATTCTTTTAAAAATGGATATGGAAAGTCCGTTCCCCCATGGATCACAGTCACCCGGCGGTTCCGCTACTATCTCAGTAGAATCGCTTGTAACTTAGATTTCTCATCACTCCTGAATTTCGCCATGGTTGTCGCCTTAGATCGCGGTCCACACGGCGGTTACGCTACTATCTCAGTAGAATCGCTCGTAGCCTTAGGCATCACGCCCCTCGAATTACGCTTCGGTTCCCAGATCGCAGTTTACTCGGCGGTTGCGCCACTATCTCAATGGAATCGCTTGTAACTTTAGGTATCACACCCCTCGAATTACGCCAGCATCAATCACATAATCCCAACACAATGGGATAATCCCAACACAATGGGATATCAAATCAGTCCCATTGGACATTCCACTAAGGGAATTCTACGTAGCTACGATTTACAATGGACACTCCACCGAGTTCCAATCACCTTCACACATAATAAATTGGAAGGTACATTTCCATATCCTCAGTTTTTAGAAAACATATGTCATATACATATAGTACTTCATTCACATTTCGTACTTATCATATCTATGTAACCCTACACCGGATTTTCATAATAATGATTTTTCTAAACTGATAGTTTTCGATTATATTCACATATATAAGTTACGAAAACTCATTTCACATTCACAACAAATAGAGGATTCAAAATTTTCTATCACGTTTAAAATTTTCCTCTTAATCGATTTGAAAATTTAAGGTTATCTCAAACCTAATTCACATTCACAATCCAATTCATTATCGATTTCACATTCGATTTGGATTTCACGTTACATTGTCAATTCTCAACACATAATTGATGTCTATCGATATATAACCTCTAAGCTCGTACGTCTCAGAGAAGGGTGTTAAGCTAAAAGAATAAATTCTCCGCCACCACAGATATATATTTAATAGAGATCAAATGATATGTCATCAATTCACAATATTAGACATACAATCCCAATCGACTATCCAAAATTCAAAGCTGAACTTATATTGTTTTTGGTGTCAAAGTTAAACTCAATTTAACTCAAAATTCACTCTTTGAAAAATTTCCAAGTTGAACTAATTGTTCAAATTTCTCAAAATAATATCTTTACAAGATATATAATTTTCACACTTAATCATTTGAAACTAATTTCAAATATTCATTTCTCAATTTATCTTTAAAAGATAAAATTTCAAACCTTTCATTTCACATTGGAAAATATTTCCATACTTATTCAAAAATAAGTAATTCACAAATTCTTTCATTTTCAACACTTTGAAAATATTCAATATACTTGAATCAAAATTAAGTATATATTCCATTCTTTAAGGAAATCATTCTTTTAATCACATTTATTTGAGTTAAAACGAATGTTACGTAAAACATCGTTACGACAACTCAAAATCACTAGTATAGGGATTCGGATTTAAGATAGATATATAAATCCCAATACTATCAACAATATTTCCTTCCGGAAACCATTTACTATAACAATAGTGTTATAGTCCACCATTTCCTTAATTTTCTCGAAAACGTCTATTTCAACAATGAGTGTTGAAATCTATGTATTCGATAGTTAATGCATTTTAAAACATCTTTAAAACTATTAACTTTTCAACTTCACTTAATTCATAGTTTGAATTCTTCATACTTTTCACAATATCAGGTTTAAACTGATTTCAAACTTTTCAACATTAAGTTTTTCACTTAATTTAATTTTCCGCACGTTTAAATTCAAATTCATCACTGAATTTATTTAAACCTATAATGGATTATCATGTTGACAAACATCAAAGTTGAAATTTAAATTCTATTTGAACTTTGCATTTACTTTCTATTTCAAAAATAGTCAACTAGTTCTTTAGTAAATTTTTCATCAATTTAGCTCCATTAAATTTACATCTCCATATTAACCATTTTAGACAATAGTCTAAACTTAAAATATAAACTTCACATCGAAATTAGTTTGATTCATACAGTTAAATCAACAATTAAATTTCATTTCATAATATCATTTCCCAAAATGCTATTCGATTAAAATATTTCCTCCATCCGAAATTTTACATAGGTTAATACTTTTAAAAGACGTACACAGAAGATTGTGGATTACAAAAGATAGTATTACCAAATATATCGATTGGCTTAAGATTCAGAATAATTAAGGACTAACGACTTCTTGTCCAATAGTAGGCATCCTTGCCAAACTTTCATCTTCGGATGACACTACTTCATATTGTGTTAAAGGAGGATTAACACATTGAAAATCCACATGTCCCCATTCCTTACAGTTATTGCAATAATATGAGATGTCTCCATCTTTATCTATCACCATAACACTTTTCGCTCTAGCTGGTCGAGCTATAGCTTGCTCTCCCCGTTGTCTTTCGGTGCAGTTTCTGGCTATATGTCCAGTCTGACGACAATGGTAGCAGATTATCAATCTATCGACGGGTAAATTGAGTACGCACTTTTTCCTTTTCACTTTAGGACAATGACTAAGAAAATGCCCTCTCTCCTGACACTTAAAACACACAATCTCCTGACGAGCGAACCGGTCATCCACATTCCTTTTCTTTCTTCTCTCTCGACACTGACGGGCATAATGTCCCTTTTTATGACATCGATAGCAAATAACCTCATCATATGGACCAGGTGCTTGCCTTTCAGTGAATCTCCTTTCAATTTCCGCACGGGTCGCTTCTGCTTCTCTACGAGCAATTGCTCTTCGTTCACGGCGTATTGCTTTTTGTGCTTCGGTTTTCGCCATTATAATTAACAAGGTGTTTTCGAAGTTTCCTATCAATATTCAAAATTTTTATTAGCAGAGGTTGGATTATTCAATCATTCTCCCTAAAACATATCTGTTTTATTCATTAATACATTCACTGTCCAAAATCGTGAATATATTTTGTCAACCAATTTCATCATTTCTACAACTTATTTTTTTTTTTTTTTAAAGGATTACCCACTGTCCAAAATCGTGGATATATCTCCTTTAATAAGTTATAATAATTTACTTATCAAATTCAATTGATTTCGAATTTATAAACAATCTTCATAAATTCTTTTTCTATTTATAAAACTTCAATTTATAAATCTTTTATTAATTCAATTCAATTCATTATATAACTCAGTTATATACCCAAAAGTTCATATTATAAGTTAAATACTTATAATCCATTCATTTACCAATTCGTTCTTCATATTTGAAAACAATTTCTTAAAAGAATTTAGAATCAAATTCCCAAATTATAGTTCAATAATCCACTTGATTATAACCAAATTAATATGTCATTTTATTTCACAATTCTTACTCGAAATATTCAAGTTATTTGATTTAAACCAATTTAAACCAATTCACTAATTTATTAGTTCACTTTACTCATATTTCATTTTTCATAAATCTCTATAATTTGATAACGAGTTTCTGAACGATCGAAACATAAATCTAACGAGACCTCACCGAATATAAACTATCGCAAACTCACATTTTAGAGAGGGGAATTTCAAAATAATTTTAACTTTCCAAAATACTTTTTGTTTTAAAGAAAACAATTTTATACTTCTTTTAAATTTGAAAAGCACTTTATTTATAGTGGTTCTAGTAACTATTCATATTAACCATTATAAACTGAGCTTTGAGTAAACCAAAGCTCTGATACCACTTTTGTAACGACCCGCCGCTCTGACCGTCTCTAGTCGGTAATTAAACCAACTAGAAACGTTCAAAATGACGAATTGTTAGTCAGTTTATAAAGTTTAAACAGAATCAGCCACAGAATCACAGAATAATCATAATATTATTCATAATTGAATTTTTCTTACATACATGTATCAGAGTTTGCACAATGCATTAAATTTTTATACAGCGGAATATATCTTTTTAGAGTACAAAGAAAAAATTTACTGAAAACTTTAGTAGAGTGCTTTAATCCCCCTCTCTCTAACTTCGCGGCCTGAAAATCTTCAAGCTGTAAAAATACTCGGTCTGACCCGAGCGTTAATTGCAAAACACAAAAACACTCGAGTCAGGATTAATCTTAACTCAAGTAGATAAATTTGCAATGAACTGAATAAAATGGATCACATGAATCAATTTAATCTATTACGGATTTTCATATTAACAACTTTAACTTTTTAGTGTGGCTGCAGTACACACGTGTACTTTGCACACATGTGCACTGCCTCGCCGACACGCGTGCACGAGTCAGACAAATCACTGCAAGTGTACAAGCATAACTCCAAAACAGACAAGGCAAGGCACTATGCAGTGCACAACAAATCCAAACAGCCCAAACGAACAACAAAAAGGCAAGGTTAAATGCACGGCTTCTAGAAACACATCTAGAAGTATTTTCGGAAAATATGCAGTTTTGGTGCAAATAAATGCAAATATCCACAAAACAAATATTTGCAGCTTTTACTGTAAAAAAAAAACAAAATGCAACTACGTGCATTAAAACTGGAAATTTCGCTGCTGAGTTAACAGTGTCATGAAACATCAAAATTTAGCAGATGGAATGCCACTTAAATCACAAAATGAAATCATTGGAGATGAACATATAAAAATTAATATGGCAAGGCAACAGTGCTCCTGCACTATTGGTTCTGACTAAAATTGTGTTACAACTTTCAATTATTTGTTAAGTCTTATAAAAAAAATGAGGCAACACTGATTTGCCTGTAGAAACAAAAATTACTTCATGCATGATAGCAAAGACCTTTTGGTTTGGACTTCAAGTTTTGTGTCTCTGCATTTTCAGTATATATTTTTTTTTAAAAAAAAACATGGAAGAGGAGCAGAAAATGGAATAAGAACAAGGAAAGAAAAATTGTGTCGAAAGCAGGTTCAACAAGTAGGATTGTCTGACAACCATTTATTGTTGATGGCAAATTTTGTTGAGAGATCAGAAATTACTCTGCTTACTCCAAAAATCTCAACAAATCAAAATTCCCAAAATGAATTTAGGGAAAACCAAATCCAATTGCAACAATGCAACGTAAATCGACAAGAGAAAGACTGCATAAAAACGTAACTGCAGTTACTAACAGATACAAGGGCAGGCTGCAACTAATACTGCAGTCACCACAAGCATCGCACTTGAAAACAACTTGATGCAGCCCCTAACCCAAATGCAACAGGGTTTCAAATGAAGGGCAACAAGTATTGCATCAGTGAACAACTCAACAAATGCATATACAAGAATGCAACAGTGACCAAAGTCAAAACAAAATCAGGTTGAATAGAGGCTACAAGTAGTGAACACTTGAATGCATCAATAAACCAATTGCAAGACCTCAAATGACATGCAAAAGCATTTTTTTTTTCGACAGCAAGCAAATGTTCAAACACCTACCAATAATAAACTTGTTTTTATTCCCATTTAAAAATTTAGTTTCTAAAATCAGGGTCAACAAAAAAATGACAACAGCAGAAGTGATCACAGCAAAGCACAAGTGTGCAGCATCAAGTAGGACATACGAGCACACAGCAAAACATGGACAAAGTTCCAAGTAAGAAATTACTAACAAGCATCCTTTTCAACAGTTAAAAAAAAACAAATTCAGATAGCATCTGTACTTATCAATTTAATAACAAGATAACATAGCATCTGTTCTTATCAAAATTTTAAGTTTTGAAAGAAATCAATAACATTTGTTCCTAACAGTTCAAACATAATTACTAGCATCTGTACTTATCAATTTAATAACAAGATAAACATAGCACCTGGTCTTACCAAATTTTAAAACAAACACCTATTCTTATCAATTTAAAACAAAAACTTGGTGCAGCTGTTCTTATCAGTTTAAATCAACATTGGGTAAAATCTGTTTTACCAATTTTAAACAAAAATCAAATAGTATCTGTTCTTATTAGAATTAGAAAAGAACCAAGTAGTATCTGTTCTTGTCTATTTTAAAACAACCCAAATAGTATCTGTTATTATCAATTTAAAAAGAACAATTTATCAAGTAGCATTTGTTCTTATCAGTTTAAAATTTTAAAGTCACAAGCATCTGCTCTTAACAGTTCAAAAATTAAAAATTGGGTAGAATCTGTTCCCAACAGTTTAAACACAATTAATAGCATCTGTTTCTCATCAGTTTAAGTCAAAATTAATAGCATCTGTTTCTATCAATAAAAAAAAAAAAAAACTATATTTAGTAGTATTTGTCCTCATCAGTTTAAATAACAAATTTACAAAGCAATTCATAGCAAACAACAACTAACAACCAACATCAAGTGTAGTATCTGTTCCTATCAGTTTAAAATTCGAAGTAGCCGAGCAAATGATAATGAATAACCCACAATTCCTATACTTGCAAATTAACCGACAGATGGAAGCAAAACAACACGCATTCATAGCATAAAACCAAGAAATCAATCCAAACAAATTTAAATACTTGCGTAAAAATCAACCGTGAGCCTAAAGGACTCACCTTTATCATGAATTGGGGCACGCAAGAGATTCGAAGCTGAAGCAAGAATCGATGACGAATTGAAGCCGTCGCTTTCGATTTTTGGAAAGCCCTAACTTGCTGAAGGTCGGCGAAGAAATGAATCGAAGCCGAAACCCTAATCTGAAGTCGAACGAAGATGGATTGGGGAGGCCGCCATTTTTTTCTTTTTATTTTTCTTTCGTAATAAATGAAGATAGTGGAGAGAGGGGTAGGGTTATAAAACAGAAGAGAACGTGATTTTTTTTCGTGGGTTATGGCGTGGAACACGGGTATGGAACACGGTATGTTGAAGGTATGGTAAGTAAGGTAATGTATACTTCTTTTTTTTTTATTTTCTTTTTATTATTTTTTATTTATTTTTATATTATATTTTCTTCCTTATTTCAAATCCAATTATTTTTTCTAAATCATTAATTCAAATTTAAAATATAAGTTCAATATTAAATTTTAACTTCAAAGTAAAAATTCAAATTTGTATTCAACTTTAAATAGATTAAATTCTAAATTTTAATCACCAATTCATTTTGATAATTTGAAATTTAAGTCAAATTATCATTTAAATATTTAAAATAAATTAAATATTTACAAATTTAATTGTTCAAAATTTAGGATCGTTACAGGTACTTTCAATGGATTCGAAAGGGTTGTTTAAACTTTTAAACAAAGGTTTTGAATGGTTTACCTTAGCTTTATGGCTTGAGATAATTTAAGTTGAATGGGGTTTTTAACTTACTTTGGAGGGATAGACAACCCTCAATATATTTCATCAACGTTGTTTTGAGTAAAGTATATATAACATGGCAAAGAGATTTGAGTAAAGCAAAGAGTATATTTTCCTTGTTTAATTATGATTTAAAGGTTTAAATCAATTTGCAAGAAATGGTTTCAAGGAAAACTTGATAGGGTAGTTAACCATAAATGACTCAGATATTAGAATACCAGATGGGACTAGTATAGGGTCATGCCCTATACTTTAGCTAGTAGGCCCTAGCTAATATAAGTCCAAAATTCCAGTGTGTAGGGCTTTGTTACAGGTTAGACTAAAATGATGTCACATACAAAAAGGAATAAACAGAGTAAAGATAGGTTATTGGTAAGCCCGCAACACCATTAGGATCAGTTGACCTTGGGAGAAGTAAGTTAGGGATAGACCATACGGAAGTGTGTCTAACAGAAGTTAGATTATTTATTATGTCTTGTAGACCTGAGTCAGCCAACGATTAGTAGTTAGCCAAACAAAACTATATTTTTCGTACAGATAGTCCATTTATTACCTGATTTATATGCATATATGATATTGTAATGATTGCTTTAATCAGTTTGATTGTAGGATTTTTATTTGCAAAAGATATGTTTAAAAAGGGATATTGGTGAGGGGAAACCCATTCCGCTAAGCGGCGTAGTTTCACGTAATATCATATAATCGAGATGTATAGTATTATTCACACCAAACTTTATGTCTGACTCGAATTTAATGTTTTCCCTTAAACTCTCGGGTGCTCAAAATATGATTTGAGTAGATTGAGAGTTGAAGTTTTATAGGCATAGTAGGTTGGATGAATATAGCTTCCGAAAACGTGCAGGAGGCAAAGCTAGCTATGTGTGTGTGTGTGTTATTTTGTTTATTTCCGCTGTGTTGTATAGAGATTGATTTCCTATTAAGTACTCTGATCATCCAAGAAGGCATCTTCATAAATCGCTCTTGGTGGAATTTGTAATAACTGTATTTGATCAAAACCTAGGTATCAATTATGGGATTATGTAATTTGAATATGAAATATTGCTTTGAAATGTAATAAGAAAAGCTATTTTAATCTGTGATGATTTCATTTCATATTCAAGTGCTACCGATATTGTGGATACCATTAATATTATCGTATTTTATCACCGGAAGTTAATACTATGGATAACTGCAGCATCTGTAGCGCTTAGCTTCGGGCCCCAAGGTATAGATGTTACATTGGTCCCACATGGATATATGTGGAATCCCCCCCGATCGCATGCCACTCTTTGAATATTGACCCAAGGATGGCCCAGATGAAACAGAAAAAAGAAGCATGGACCCTAAGCATTCGAACTCCCCTAATGAAGATGTAGAAACTTTATCAGCGAATGCGTTTATCAGGAAGTCTCAGTATCCTGAGTGGATATTAAACCCAATCATGGTAAGGAAGCCGAATGGGAAATGGTGGATGTGTATCGACTTCTCCAACTTGAATGATGAATGTCCTAAGGATTGCTTTCCACTTCCAAGAATTGATCATTTACTATATCTCACCATGGGGCACGAACTTCTATCTTTTATGGATGCATACTCTAGGTATAATTTGATTGCAATGTATGTCTCAGACTAGGAACACACTAGTTTTATAATCGACTTGAGACTATTGTTACAAGGCCATGCCATTTAGGCTCAAGTACGCAGGATAGACGTATCAACGTTTAGTTTACAAAATGTTTGCTAGTTAGACCTGAAGGACTATAGAGGTATATGTTGATGATATGTTGGTAAAGTTAAAAAAGGCCGAAGATCACATTTCCCATTTGGATGAGATGTTTCAAACCCTACGTGAGTTTGGGATGAAGCTGAATCCCCTAAAGTGTTCTTTTGGGATTTCGTTTGTAAATTTCTTAGGGTTTATCATGCATGCTAGGGGAATCAAAGCCAACCCATAACAAGTCCAAGCTTTAAAAGATAATAAGGTTCTCGAAACCCAAAAGGAGATGAGAAGCTTGAACGACAAGTTGGCAGGTTCGAGTAGGTTCATATCCAAAGCCATTGACAAATATGTTTCGTTTTCGAAGCACTTAAGAAGGAGAAGAGCAATTTTTCCTGGACGGATGAACGGTTGGTAGCATTCCTTAACTTACCAGAACATTTGCAAAATCCATGTAACAAACCTAGATCTTAAGAAGAAATAAAGTTTATAATTGAGATTCAATAAGTTAAAATTGAAATAATATATTAACTTTTTTTACAATGGATGATTCATAGAGATCTGAATGAGAAATAATTTTAAATGTAAATTTAAATTAATTTTAAACTAATAAAAGAATTTTTATTAGAGTGGGCTAAATGTAATGGTTTTGAAGTAATTAAATTAAATATATGAAATTATATAAAATAATTTTATAAAATTATAAAGTATATTATTTGTTTGATTATAAAGTTTAATGTGATAATAGTTGTAACTAAATGGGCTGAGATATGATTACAAAAGTTTGTATCATGGAAAAAAATAATGAAGTTAGTAAGTAAATGTAGCCTAAGTTCATTTAGACCAAACCCAAAACTCTTTATTTTGTGAATTATGAATCTAGACTATTACTAAGTCTAGAAAACTCCCTTATCTCATGAAATTTCTTCATGTTCAAGCCTCTTTCTTCATATCCTTCATTTTATAATTCATGAAAGAAAAATTGCAAACAAACCACTTCTCCTTCTTCTTTCAAAAATAAAAATAAATTTAAATTCCAAAATTAATATTTGCGTTTCTCAACACCTACTTGCACCATTGCAAGTTGTCAAAATCTAATTTTGATCAAGTTTGAATGGTTGAAGATTGTTAGACCAAGGTTTACTTTCTGGTTTATAAACATGGAAAAGAGACTTGTTAAAAGTATGATTTTGAGTGTCAAATCAAATTATTATGGCTTTAAAATTTTCAGGTGAGTTTTATAGACTCTTAACTCTGTTTAGTGTGAATATATTTTATTTATATGGTTGCAAACTTGATTAGTGATGATATTTGTTGATGTACTTATGTTTTGATGTGTTAAACATGGTCATTTCCTCCAGTTTTTCTAGAAAATCTAGACATAAAACGCCTGTTGGTTTGAAATTCTTAATAAATTGTATAAAGTTCCATAAATTCTTAAATTTGGATATTTAATTCCCATCTCAATTTTAAACAACTGGTCAAAATTCATTTAAAAATATTATGTATTGGTCCCCAATTTGTGGATTTATAGAGGTTGTGTCCTTGCCGTGAATTGTTTGCAAAGCTTCAATGATTAGAATTTTCTTTGAATATGAATATTTCTATTCTTTACTTATGCTTAAGTTCATTTTAATCTACGAAATACGATTTTGGTTTTCTTTTTGACTTCTTGTGTAATGATGAATATTAAAAAGTTTTATTATGGTCAATATAGAAATAGCCTCAATCGGGATTTTATTCGAAAATCCTCAGGTTAGTCCGAGGATTATTTGCAGGTTTGAATTGACATACTTTTGGGTACGAGGTGATGGATGGTCTGAATCAACATATTTATGTACACACGGGTATTAGAAATTGA
The DNA here is from genome assembly GCA_030765085.1 of Allium cepa. Classification (NCBI taxonomy): domain Eukaryota; kingdom Viridiplantae; phylum Streptophyta; class Magnoliopsida; order Asparagales; family Amaryllidaceae; genus Allium; species Allium cepa. The sequence continues at coordinate 820,965,919 of CM060935.1, read as the reverse complement.
TATAGATGCATATTTTAATTAAATGTCTTTAAATGTATAAAATAAATTCGGATACAGTATGAAATCTTAGAATGTATAATATACATTATTTGCTTCCATTAGAGTACGATGAGATTTATTTATCTGTTATATTGTTAGTTTGCATTGTCCTATCCTGGAAACACCCACATTGCCTCATTCTCTGTGTTACTCGATAGCTGTGTAGTTAATGCCCCGCTATAACCTCGTAATATCTCATAGCGGATTTCTACCGCTATGATTTTCCATATAGCCCCAAAATATAGCCTTTCCGCTTTAATCCCCACTATTTCTGCTATATCCCGTTATTCCTGCTATATTTTGCTATTTCCGCTATATCTTCTTTAATAAAATGAATTAAAAAATTGCATTTATACATTATAAAAATTATGAGACTAATTTATTTGATTTAATTTTTAATATATTTTCAGAAATGAAATAGTTCTACTAAAGGTTAGTACGAATTATCTCCCCATAACTGATACGAACCATCCATTTGGAGATTTAACTCTGACGAGCTTCTGCCCGACGGTACTTGACTTAGCGACTACATTTCGATTCTCATCGATGGCACTATAACTTGACAAAATTTGATGATATTTAATTTGGGTGGATCCCCAAAATATGGATGGCATGGTTGTGCGGTCAGCGAGGACGGTCATTCCTATTGAATTTCGAAGTCTTGTCGTTTAAATACCTTTCAACTGTCGTAGAATTTCTTAAGTAATATACAACACTACATTGCACACCACATTCACATCTTCACATTGGGGGAAACACGGGTTTATTGTCGTCTAATGATGATTTATGCTGAGTTGATTAGCTATGGAATCCGGAAGTTCGCAACCTCGTTAGGCTCAGAGTGGCCTCTTCTTGTAATCGAGATGCCGGCTATCGCAGCCGAAGTTGTTAGTTGGGCTCCGGATGTGCTGCCAGGAGCACTCTTTATCGGGCATCCGCAAGACTTGGTTCCATCCCATATCTTTGAAGAAATGCTAGGAAGGATTTGCACAAGGCATGGATTGTCGAGGGATGATGTTCTATTGCCAGGGGCAGAAGATAGAGACCATAATCCCTCAGAAGGGTATACAACCTTTAATAGATTCTTGTGTGCAGCTGGGACACTCCCTCTATTCAATCAATTCATCTGAGAAGTGTTGTTCAACTTAAAGATCGCTCCATTATAGCTGCACCCGAATAGGTATGCTTCACTAAACAGCCTATTCATTGTCTTCATGGATCATCTAATCCGACCCCAACTCCAGAGGAAGTCAGATACTTGTTCAATATGAAAATTCGAGAAGATAATCCCTCCTCCACTTTTCAAAAGCAGTTAGGGACTATCAAGTTGTGATCGAGGCCTGGATCAAGTTTAGATATTCCAAGACCGAATGGTTCTACGCTCGGTGCCCATCGGGTTTTGTCAGACGGTGGCTAGTCAAATGTAAGTGCTTCAACTCCTATGCCGATTAACTAGGTAATAGTACTTGATTTCTGAGTTTAAAACTTCTTTTCTTTCCTAGCTTCAATTCTGTGGCTTGAAGGGGCTCAGTATTAGGAGATTGTAAGAGTTCTTCAAGAGGTGCCTACCGAGTGTAGAGAGATCAATGAGGTCCTCACAGATAAAAATTTAAGGGCCATTGGGCTAATTGATAGAGATCAAAGCATCAGGTTTGAAGGATTTCTTAGGACGGCTCCAGTGAGGCAATTCAGAAGGAGAGTTCCTAGAATCATGATCACCAAGCAACATGGCGATGAGAATATGCCCACTGGAAATGAGCCCGCACCTAAGCCTTCACAAAGTCATTGAAATTCCGAAAGGATAAGGAGAGGAAAAGCTGCTGCCCACAAAGCTCCGAGACGCAAATCTGTTGTAATGTCTTTGCCAGCATTGGCTATTGTAATTTCAAAGGCTCTCTCTTCACAAATAGAGATTCCTTTATAGGGACCTGTTTATATTCCCATTCCGGATGATATGTCTCTTCACCAAGATACCGGATTAGAGGGGCTTCAAAGTGCCTTAGATTTAGGAGACCAACCCCTCTGAGTACGGCTGCTACATCCGATTGGTTGGGGGGTTTACACATGCATGCACACACTTTATGGCACCACACAACTTATATTCACGAGCTATTCAATCTCCGGAGATAACTGGCTATGTTGCTTCTTTCACTTTACATATACAATGTTGAAGAAAGGATCCATGATCGGTAGCCTTCGTGCCGCACGTCAATCTTCCAGTTTATACCGAGAGTCCCGCAGGCACTAGTCTGATTATGATCGCCGTTACTCTAGTCAAGATAGGGATCGCTATGATAGGGAGAGAGACAGAGAAAGAGAGAGAGAGGGAAAGAGAGTGGTGAGACAGGCCCCGCTCCCGATTGCTTTCTCCTATACATAGAGTTCCCCTGCCACCCTCCGGTTTTGGAACACACACTGCTGAAACTCTGAGCCATCCAGTGCCTCCACAAACTTCAAGGCCTGACGAGCAGCGCCATAGAACTAGGGTGGACGCTCCTATTATTACCACACCAACTGCTATAGAGCTCACAGGGGAGGGAGCCGCCTGAATTGCTCAGCTGAGGAAGGAATTCCCTAACATTTTTTTGATGGCTTCCATTTCCCTTCAAATTTGCAGTTGATTCAAGAAGGGGCGGAGAAAACTGTGCATGAATATTTTATCATGACTACAACCAATATCGGGAATGGAAGAAAATTGCAGAGAAAGCCTCGGTTGTGGCATTTGATCGGGCAAAGACAATCGAATAGCTGAAAAAAGACCTCGCTCAAAAAGACAACATAGTTCAAGTGCTCACTAGTTAAAATGACATCTTGAGAAATCAGGGATAGAGGCCTTGAAAAAAGTCGATGAGGCCAACAAGAAAATGGAGCAAATGAGGCAACAACACTTGAAACTGGTCGACGATATGAGCCACATAAATTCCATCGTCACAGTTGAAAGAGACAATGCGCTCAAAGAGCTTAATGATCTTAAAGTGAAGTATACTGAGGTCGTTAAAGAAAGCGACAACGTTAACAAGGGTGGTCAGGAGGCGTGTGATCAGACTGTGGAGTTTAAACAGGGAGGAGGATGCGGCAGTTCTAAAGGTTCAGGAAGCTGAGGCTAGAATCGAAGGTGAAGTCAGAGCAGCGGAGGCTAGGTTAGAAGGCGATATTGAAGACCTTCTCATCACTTATAATGCCAATGTCCTGAAATACCATGGTCTGAGCTAGCTCGACGATTATCCGACCCAATTACATAATGCCTGGCCCCGCTTGGTGGATGATGAGAAGGTTGAGCACCACACTACATCTATTGAGGAGTTTGAATTGGAGAACTGGGTGTTGATCGAAGATGAGAGGAGGGTTCTCCATGAGGCCATTGTTACATTTGAAAAAGAAAAACTCGTCATTCACCATCCTAAGGTCAGAGAGGGCTCTACTGTTGAGCATCATGACACAAGATCTGAAATTCTCATGTCAACCCAGACCGAATCTACCCCTGCAATCGATCCTCCACCTGTGCCTGCTTATGATCCCAATCAACCGCAATTGTCTCCGGCTCGCAAGCACATTTCCATAGGAGTCCTGGCTCCACCCGCGAGCTAACGCGAGGATGGTATTTTGAACACTACTCAAATTTATTCAAAGTCTAGAGTGTTATCATAAGAAGTCACTAATATTTCCTCCTATCTCCATTTAGTTATAGGAGCTGCACCGGTCGTGCCCCCGTAACCCAAAAGCAGTATCAAGATTAGGAGGCCATCGTGATAGAGGCGACGACCACTACAGCTTCCACTTCTACCGGAGGAGTTCACGAGAGTGCTTTCATATTCAACGAACAAATAGTGGAAGAACTCCTCGGTCCTTAAAGCGATCGACTCTTTGATTTCCCTTTTGTCATAGGCAGAAGTATGTTCACAGCCAGCTCTTCGGCCCCAACTGCCAACATCCTTTCGGGCACTCAAGCAGCCATAATGAGGTGATAATGGTGGAGATTAGTGCCAAGATGGCATGTTCCGTGCTGGGTAGCGATATTAGAGGTGGAATGACAGGTCCTGGCCTGACCCCTTTATGTATGGTCTCTTCGGGTGGTACAATCATAATCATTGGGGTACCCCCTATGTCTCCTCATATAGAAAGTGCCCCCGTCCCTCCGACCTTGCATTCTAAAAGCATTCCTATTTCCATGAGTTCGGAGGAGGAGACTACAATTCTTCTCCCAATCGGGGATACGCTGAGTAAAGGCTAGAGTTCAAAACGGCAACACAACAGTAGCTCTAGTGGATCGACGCCGAAGGTGAAGAGGAAGAAGAAACATAAGGAGTAGGCATGTCTCCTTGTGTCCCATTTTGGTATATAAGTAGGAATTCCTCTTTTGCTTTTAGTAGGCCATGTATAGATGTGGGTTCGGCCCCTGCTAATTGGAATTTTTGGAATATGCTTTTTTGTACTTTTTTTGTTTCCAAAGAATAGATGAAATATAATCTCCTTTCGATTTTTTAGTATAACTCTGAGTTTATTTTCCTAAGTGTTTCAACACTTAAATTTTATTCAATACACTTGTGAAGCTTTAATCTTTGGATATAACTCGTGTTCGGCTGTTAAGTCTCAAAGTCATGGCTCTGAGCCATAACCAAACATTAAGTCGAGTCCTAATGTTGTACCATCTCAATCGGTAGTTGGTGCTCAAATTATGCCCCCGGTTTTGGGGACGAGTTGAAGTGGTCGGACGATTGTTGCTTTTCACCTTCGACACTTTTAATTTTACTTAGTCAGAACTAAGTTGTTGTGAGACGAGTTTGACTGGTCGGATCACACTTTCTCATGTATTGACAATCGCATCCACACTCTGGGGGTTGAACTCGTATGCTGACGGTCGATCACGCCTGCTTAGTGTTTAAAGTTATGCCTATGCTCTGGGGACTTAGAGTTAGTTGTGGATGGTCAGTCACACCCAGTTAATGTTTGTACTCCAGTTCACGCTTCGGGGATCTGGAGTTAGTTAACGGACAGTCGATCACATATGTTTTGAGTTTTGAGATCTCATTTGCACTTTGGGAATGATAAACTGATCAGGATCATGGATGGTCGGGTCACATCCACTCTGAGTAAACAAGTGATGTCGAAGACGGACTTATCCATCCTCCTTAAGTTTAGATTGTACATGGGAGAAGTCATGGGTGGACGGATCCACCTTCCTCGAGCCTACGTTTTGGATTTTAAGTTTATACTCCAGCTTGCACTCTGGAAACCGATGTTTTTCAGAGGATTGTCATGTATCAATCGATTTTGGCTTCAATGTAATAACTTACACCCGAGCTTGGGGTTTCAATTAGCAAGTGACAAGTCGTTTCACAGCCACTCCCTATTTGAATAGGTCCCACCATAGGATGGAACTTAGCTCTCACTAAATTATGATAGTCGCATGACGCAGTTCAAGAATCACTACTTTTGCTCGAAGAGATTGCATTTATTGCTGAAATAAGAAAGTATGACAAAGTCAGTTGCCTTATTGAAAGTTCAAATTTCGAAATGCATTAACAAATTGCAAATGAAAAGCAAACTAAATGAATAAACAAAGCCTTTTATGTGTAGTATCGACGGAGACTCTCGCTGTTCCAAGCTCTTGGCAATGTGAGACCATCAACAATCGATAATTTGAATATTCCATCTCCAAGTCTCCATTTGACAAGATACAGTCCTTCCCATGTTGGCTTCATATGCGAGAGGACTGGATAAATCCTCTTGGGCACGAGATCACCAAGTTCAAAATTTTGGGGTTGAACCTTAGCATTGTATAATTGAGCGACTCGACTTCGATGGGCGACTGCCCTCAAATCAGCCTCTTCACGCTTCTCATCTAATAGGTCCAGAGATTCGGCAAGCAATGTGGCATTTGTCTTTGGATCATAGTTAGTCACACGATGAGAAGGTACTTCTAACTCGACTGAAATGACGGCTTCTGAGCCATAGGAAAGTGAAAATGGAGTGTGACCGGTTGTAGACTTGTGGGTAGTTCGGTATGCCTATAGGGCCATAGGAAGCTCATTGACCCATTTGCCTCCGGCCTTTTCCAGTCATTTTTTTAGAATGGATTTGATAACTTTGTTAACAACTTCAACTTGTCCATTCGGTTGAGGGTGCGCAACTGTTGAGAACTTCTTCTAGATTTGAAATTATTGAAGGAAGTTCTCGTATTCGACACTATTGAATTGGGCTCCTTTGTCGGTGATAATGGTGTGTGGGGGGACAAATCGGCAGATGATGTTGCGTACTACAAAGTTGATTACTTTTTTAGTAGTAATATTGGGAAGGGGTTCACCTTCCGCCTATTTGGTAAAGTAGTCAACTGCAACGATGGCGTACTTCATGCCACCTTTAGCCAAAGGTAAAGATCCAATTATATCAATTCTCCACGTGGCAAATGGCTATGGAATGACCATTTGAGTAATTTTAGTAGGCGGGGTTCTTGGTATTCGAGCATGTTTCTGACATCTGTCACATCTCTTGGCATAGTCTAATGTGTCTCGATTCACAGTCGGACAATAATACCCATATCAAAGTATCTTCTAAGCAAGGGGTTGCCCTCTAGTGTGATCGTCATATTTCCCCTCGTGCACATCATGTAACACTCGTTTGATTTCATCGTGGGCGATACACCGGAGTAAAGGAATAGAGTATCCTCTTGTATACATGACTCCATTCTAGATAATGAATCATGAAGCTTTTCGAAGAACTTGTCATTTCTTACTTCTACGCTTGGGCAAAGCTCCATGCTAGAGACAATTTTTGAAAGGGGTAACCCATGACTCCTTCTCGGGTGTGGCTTCATGAACCCAGTCTGCCTCCATCTGATCGATACTTAGAGAGGTAAGTGTCTCAATAAGGACGAGTCCCATTTACTGTGCTTCATTGGTGCTGCTAGAGAATCGGTCTTCTAGTTATGCTTTCAGGGTATGCAATGGATGGCATAATAATCGAACTAAATCAAAACTTCCTAGATCCGAGTAAGATAGGCAGCCAACCTCCGGTCTCTAGCTTGGTATTCTCCCTGTACTTGACATACGACCAACTTCGAGTTGCAGTAGATCTCCACAGCAATAATTCTCAAGTCTCTGGCAAGATTGAGCCCGACAAGTAAAGCTTCATATTCGGCCTTGTTATTAGTAGCACAGAAATCAAACTTCAAAGTATAACAGATAGATCGACCTTCTGGGGTTTTAAGTACAACTCGTGTGCCTGAGCAGCTGTCGTTCGATGCACCATCTGTGTATAGCTTCCATATGTATTTAGGAGATTCACTGGTTTTGGGCAAGCCCTCCAGTTTAGTAAATTTAGTAATAAAATTCGCCAGAACTTGTCCTTGAATAACTTGCCTTGGTGTGTAAGCAATATCAAACTGACTCAACTCGATGTTCCACTTGAGCAACCTACCAGACGTCTCAGGCCGCATAAGGACCTGTTGTAACGGCTGGTCGGTGCAGACTATGATAAGTTGAGCCCGAAAGTAAGGACGGAGCTTTCTTGAGGCAATGACGAGACAGTAGGCCAGCTTTTCTAATTTCGGATAGTTTCTCTTCGCCCTGGTCAATCGCTTGCTAATGTAATAGACTGGTCATTGTATCCTATCCTCCTCCCATATTAATGCAGCACTGATTATGTTTTCTGAAACTGCTAGATAGATGTATAGTCTCTCATGATCAATTGGCTTTGATAGAATAGGTGGCCCAACTATGTGTTGAACCAGTGATCGAAATGCACCCTCACACTTCTTGGTCCATTCAAAGTTCCACTTTCCTTTCCTGATCAGATCGAAGAAGGGAATGCACTTGTTGGTGGATTTGGAAGTGAATCTACTCAACGCTACTACTTCCCGTTAAGGCTTTGTACTTTCTTTATTGTTCTTGGAGTCTCGAGATTCTGAATCGCCAAGATCTTCTCAGGATTGGCTTCAATTCCTCGAGCATTAATAATGAATCCAAGGAACTTTTCGAATGCGACTCCAAAGTGACACTTCAACGGGTTGAGCTTCATTCGGTACTCTCCGAGGATGTTTAACATTGTTTCCAGGTCTTTGACATGATTTATGGAGAGTCGCGACTTTACAAGTATATCGTCCACGTACACCTCCATGATTTTCCTGATCTGGCTAGCAAACATTCGATTGACAAGTCTTTGATAAGATGCTTCAGCGTTCTTGAGTTCGAATGGATTCACTTTGTAACAACAGAGTCCAAGATCGGTGACAAAGCTGGTATGCTCCTGATCGGGTAGGCGCATCGGTATTTGATTATAGCTGGAATATGCGTCCATGAAAGATAAGAGCTCGTGTCCGACCGTTGAGTCTACAAGACGATCAATCCTGGGAAGTGGAAAACTGTCTTTAGGATATGCTTTATTCAAATCTAAGTAGTCTACACAAGTTTTCCATTTCACGTTGGGTTTTCTGACAAGCATCAAGTTGGTTACCAACTCTAGATATAATGCATCTCGAATAAATTCATTCAACTTGAGTTTATCCACCTCTTCCTTAAGGGTGGCAGATCTCTCTGGATCCATACCGTGCTTCTTCCGCTTGATCAGGAGATGCCGCGGGTCAATGTTCAATGCATGGCTCGTGATGTCTGGTGAGATCCCACACATATCTGAGTGCGCCCAAGCAAACACATCGAGGTTTTCTTGGAGAAATTCAACCAATTCCTATTTCATCTATTGGCTTAGCTGAGACACGATCTTTATCATTCTAGAATCATCGTCATGATCGATTGGAACATCGATCGTCAACTCTGCCGAGGAAGCCTGACTTTCCTTGACTTCCCCTTCACTATCATCATCTCATGGATCTCTATCCTTTAGGAACTGTTTGTGGCGCCTGGGCCTAGGCCTAGGCATTAGCTGTCAATTGTCAGTAAAATGGACGTAGAAACATTCCTCTATGTCCTTGCCCTTCTCTTTCCACTGTGCTTCCCGCAGCTCAGCAACATAACAGGCACATCCAACCGTCCGATCTCCCTGAACAACTCCAATCCCATTGTTAGTGGGGAATTTCAAAGTTAAACACCAAGGGACAATAGCTGCCCTGAATTCAGCTAGGGCTCGTCGGCCCAATAAAGCATTATACGTGATTTAATATCCAACACAATAAACAGTAACATCCGGACTCTCCGAGCTCTCTAATTCCTAACTCCACTGGTAATTCTACCATCCCAGTAGGTATAGTTGCACTTCCATTGAAGCCATCTATACGAGACTGACATGACTTTAAGTCCTTTGCTTCCATTTTCATTTGATCATACGCTCGCTTGAAAAGAATATTCACAGAGCTTTCACTATCCACTAAGATCCACTTCATCTAAGTAGGTATGACTAGTGGATCAATGGTGGGGGATTCGTCTCTATGGGCATCTCTGTCTTGGAAAATGTTGTCGTCTTTCATCGTCTTCTGTTGTTTAGCCGGTGCCCCATCATCAAGATTACTACAACATTCGAAGTCTGCATGCCTAATCGAACTGGCATACGACTCCATTTCCCTCCAGCTCTGATCCATTGGATGAGGACCACCACTAACTGTGTTAATAACTAACCTCCCACCAGTACCCACGGGTTCCTCCGGTCTAGCCTGATTCTGTACTTGATTCTGATTCGATGGGCCTGCATCTCCAGCCTGTGGCACCTGGACGAATTGTTTTAACTTCCACTTGCAATTAGCTTCTCACACAACTTTCTCAAGATTTAAAAGCAATTAAATTAATTGTACCATTTCAAGTTAATTTAATTTCTTTTAATTCTTGAAAAACTTGTTTTATTTTAAAAAAATCAAAAACTGTTTCAACACAAACCATTTGTTATTAAATGATTAATTGATTTTCGTTAATTAATTAAAGTAATAACGAATGGTTTTTATTGGAACAGTTTTTGATTTTTTTAAAATAAAACAAGTTTTTCAAGATTTAAAAGCAATTTCTTTATTAATTTCTAAATCATTATTAAGATCTTATTTAATAAATCTTGAAATCACTTATCATTAACATATAATATAAAAACATATTACTCCTTTAATTAACTACTTAATTACATATTTAAATTAAGTTTTAAATAAACTTAAGAATCTACCAATAATGTCCTGTAATTGGCGACATTCATTGGTATTATGACCATAGCAATCATGGAATCTATAGAACTTTCTAGACTGAATCTGCTTTTCGGACGACTGCTTCGGTGCAGGCTTCTTACATTGGCCAGTATTACAGGTCTGCAAGTACACATTCTCCAGGGATGTATTCAAAGGAGTATAGATGTCAAACATGGGTGCTCTGCATTGTGGTCTGAGATTTTGATCCCACTTCTTACCCCGACTTCCATCGTCTTTCTGCTGATTCTCCTTATTCTGTATATTTAACTGCACTTTACCAGAACTTTCACCGGTTTGCTTCACACCGACGTTACTTTGAATGCCTTTCATACTAGGCCCTGTGTCATTCTTCTTCTTGGATTGTTTACCATCTTCTCTTCTTAAGAACTGGGCTGTTTTAGAGTAGAAAAGGTCCAGCGACGCGGTGGGTTTCCCAGCCAACCAATTGCCAAATTCGAATCAAGATCGATTTCTTTAGTCAGCACCATCAATATGGAATTATCATTAGGGTTACTAATCTTCGCACTAGCTGCATGGAATCTTTCCAGATAATGTCTGAGCGTCTCTCCCAGAGCTTGAGTGACGCTGGATAAGGTGTTAACACTTTTAGATCTTGTGACATGCATATGATACTTTTCGATGAATTTCATTGCTAACCGATCAAAGCATGAAACAGATCGGGGCAGTAGGCAAGTAAACCATGTGGTTGCGATACTCTTGAGGGAGATAGGAAAACTTCTGCATTTGACTGCATCGTCATATCGTGCGGCGTTCATAAGCCATTCATACTTAAAAATGTGTTAATTAGGGGTCTGAACTCCCTTCATAAACAGGTAAAGTTGGCATTCTGAATCGACGGGGCGGTTCAGCATAAAGGACATCATTAGTGAAGGGTGTATAACTCCGGGAGATTCCCTAGTCATCATTGGAGAGGACCTTACTTTCACGAATCATTTGACAAATATTGGTCGGGATGTCTGCATTTGGACATTCTAAGCATGTTGGACCAAGGTATGGTCGAGTTCCACAATGCGAGGATGACCTAAGCACGGTTGACGGTCCATACCTTGCCTCCTTGGCTCCAGATCTTTGGGAACATAGGGTTCATGAGTACGATCACATTGATGAAGGTTCAGATCTATTATGGTCTCGAATTTCAGCTTCCAAGTCAACGACGATGACAACAACATAGTTATCAATAATGTGATGAGGAATTATCATTCCTTGGAAGGAGGGTCCTGCCAGGTGACTAGCAGATGGACCAAGTCCTACTTGTCCAAGATTCAGAGTGCGTCGATGCCTGGAGCTTGCGCGTAGCTTCCATCCAGTCGTGGACGTGTAGATCTGTGATGGTAATAAGAGGTAGCTGAGCTCTTAGTGGATGAGTAGGATGCTTGATCCCTTCTGGATCTCCTTCTTCTTTCCTGATTCAGTCAGTTGGTTAACTCCGTATTGGCACGAATCTTCTAGGTACGCTGCTGGCGGCTTTAAGTCAGTTCTTGCATCAACATCTAGAACTCCTACTTGGTGACAGAGTCTTGTGGATTTGAAGGTTCAGCTGAGTTCTGGCCTGTGGCGGGTAGTTGCATAAAGTTCTGTCTATCTCTTTCTTCCTGATCTGCATCGGACAAGGCAGTCCTTGTAGTAAACATGGCTAATGATGTAGCTCTCTCTTAAATTTGATGCAATCTGAATAGGATGGAAGAACTACTGGATGTGAGATCTGGATCTTCTCTTTAAATTCTTGCAATCCAACGATGGTAGTAGATCAAAAGACATGAGAAAAGCTGGGATTTCTCAGTGAAAGCACCAATGTGTTTATACCAAAATTGGGCACAATACTCTTCTGGTGTGTCTGAAGAGATTAAAGTGAAGAATATAAATGGAAAATGAGGTAAATCTAACAAACACACCAAAAACAGACAAGCAAAGGTATGAAAATACAGAGATTTGGAGTGGTTTAGCATTGTAGCCTATGTCCATTATAGAAAGTTTCCTATTTATTAATAACTCTCGCTGATTACAATTATTTACAACAGAACGCCTAAGTACAATGAAGATTTCGGTAGAGTATTGGCATTTCTGGGTCAAAAGTCCCTTTTCTGATAGCCTAGGACTGCTATTTATTAGTGTAGGCTGAAAATATCTCGCTCCAATCTCGGAAGAACCCTTCTCTCATGTGGATGGGCCCACGAGATCGTCCTTGGCCATTTGGAATCGTTCCATAATTCATATGTGCCAAATTCGTATCGATCCAAATTTGGTCTTTATGGGTTGAGATCGATCATGAGCATTCTTGAGGTAGTATGCATGCTCTTGTGAAAATTTGGTGGCATTTGGACTTGTAGAATTAGAGATATGATCGATGTAAGTTTGGATTTGCAAAGCAGTGTCGCCTTCGTATCAATACTCTTCGTATCGATGGTTTTGCACGTGTTGGCTAGATGATGTGGTGCTATATTCGAGGATCGATCCACTTTTCATGCCCAGTGACCGAGTCTTCCTCTATCTCAGGTTCCGCTCGTATGGACCTGATGTGATTTCTTCATATCGATCATGAGATGTTGCTTCAATCCATAGTACTTGGTTGACTTCATATCGATGGTCAATCGTTGCTTCGTGTTGATGGCTCTTACTTCGATTTGCACCGATATGAACTGTTTCCTTTCGTATTGGTATTTGTTCATATATTTTCATATCGATCTTCGGTCGATCGATACGAATTGCTTGGATACGAATAGCTTCAAAACCAGAATCGTGGAGGTCTGATCATCGTTGGCTACTGATAGACACGAAGGAGACGATGAAGGATGGATACAAACCTAACCCTTCTTCCATGGATACGAACGTGGTGTTTCACTTGGGACTTTATGGATACGGATTCGCATGGATACGAATGGAGTTGTTTTCCACAAACTTGATCGATAAATATCTTATGCATACGAGCTCTGATTAACTTGATATTTGGAATGTTGGCTTTCATGTCTTTTGTCGCATCATATCGATTGTAGCTTGATCTGGACTTGGGAAAAATTTACCAGTGTCCATAGTAGACTTATGTATAACCGATCTTTAGGATGAACTATCCTTGGTTTCCAGTTAATTTCTTATTGTTACGGCATTGCCAAATGGTGGGATAAAGGATACTATTGGCCAACATTAAATCATGATGCAATGGAATATGCAAAGAAGTGTGGAAAATGCCAGCAGTTAGCAAAGGTTCCAAGATTTCCCTCGATCGAGCTGATGCATATGGTTAGCCCGTGGTCCTTTGTGGTCTGGGGAATAGATTTGATTGGTGAGCTGCTCATGGCTAGGCGTGGAGCTAAGTATGTTATAGTGGTAGTCAACTACTTCACTAAGTCAGTCAAAGTCGAACCACTTACTAAGGTGTTGTCGGCCAAGGTTATAACCTTTTTGGTTAAGAACATGATATGTAGGTACATAGTCCCACATTAGATCATCTCGGATAATGGATTGTAATTTTACAGTGAGGAGTTTGTCAACTTCCACCAACAACATGGAATAAAGAAGAGTATCTCATTGGTGGCATACCCACAGGTTGAAGAACAGGTTGAAATGGTCAATAAGGTTCTTAAGACACTCATCAAAAAGCGGCCGGAAAAGGCAAAAGGAGCATGGGTGAATGAGCTTACCCTGGCACTATAGACCTATCACACTTCTTTTAAAATGGTAACGGAACGTATTTCTTTCTCCTTGGCTTATGGATCGGAGGCGATGCTCCCAGTGGAGACAACAATGCCATCGCATAGAAGGATTCATTATGACCCGAATGAGAATGAGAAGTTGATGAATATGTCGTTGGATCTGATTGATGAAAGACATGATGAAGCTGCTTTAAATACCGAGGCACATAAGCAAAGATAGCCAAGCAATACAATTCTAAGGTCAAATACCACCAACTCACGAAATGGGACCTGGTGCTAAAATGAATATTTCCTAGACCGGGGGCATTCAACCTAATCCGAGAAGGGTCATTTCTTATCCTTAAGGACTTGGTAATGTAGCTTACATCCTCAACATGGTTTTATGGGGCTATATTCAGAAAAGCATGGAATGCATAGAATGTGCACTGCTATTTTACTTAATCTTTGTTATTTTTATAATTACACTGCTATTATTTACATGAGACAATTGTGAAACGATTATTAATAAAATATGCATTCCCTGAAATCTAGTTGTGTATGGTGCCTCTTGATTATGTCTGAATTATTACTAATAATTAAGATATGAAACGAGGCATGGATACTAAATTCAATCGACTCAAGGACAATCCTTAATTGATGGGTACAAGTTAGGTAACCAATGCAAGCTATCTTAACACTTATACTGAACTGACATCACAATGGCGGAGAGCTTATCCCCTCAAACCTTTGGCCGACAATGGTGAACCAAATAACCCTAACCCAGTGTTTACCATTGACGATCAACCCTAAGCCTTGGCCGACAATGGTGAACCCGAGTAACCTTAACTGTGTTCACCATTAAAAATTGACCTTAAACTTCTTAATCGGTAGTAGTGAACCAGAATAACCTTAACTGGGTGTTCACCATCAACGATCGGCCCTAAACTTCTTTACTGACAATGGTAAACCAGAGTGACCCTAACTGGATATTCAATATTGACGAATGGCCCAAAAATTCTTTTCCGACAATGGAGAACCATAATTACCCTAATCGAGTGTTCACCATTGACAATCCACCTCGGACTTCTTGGTCGGCAATGGTGAACTAGAGTAACCATCACTGGGTGTTCACCAGTGACAATCGGTCCCAAACTTATTGGATGGAAATGGTGAATCAGAGTAACCCTAACCAGGTGTTCACCATTGATGATCGGCCCTAAACTTCTTGTCAGCAATGGTGAACCAGAGTAACCTCAACCGAGTGTTCACAATTGACAATCGGCTCTAAACCCTTGGTTGGCACTGGTGAACCCGACTTACCGATGGTCAAGACAAGATCATCGCTTAGTTAGTTCATAGCCAACCATTGGTCCTAGATTTCTATCAACAGTGGGTAGCTGAGCTTGACCGTAGTAAAATAGAACTACCAGTCCGGTGGTTCAATACTGGAATTTTAAAGAATGACTACCAACTAACTGACATTGGTACAAACTTGTATATAGTGTGCATGGAATATGTATGTAAAGATAAATAAACTAGAATAATGGAAGTACATAGGAAAAACAAATCATGCAAAAATAAGAAATGTCCGGACCATATCATCAATTATGCAATTGTTTAAAGTACAAACCCACAAGTGCTAGAAATAATACCTGCTCACCCTCACCAAAAAATATCATAATTGGATGAGCGCATTATGAATGTTTAATA
Organism: Allium cepa; assembly: GCA_030765085.1. Classification (NCBI taxonomy): domain Eukaryota; kingdom Viridiplantae; phylum Streptophyta; class Magnoliopsida; order Asparagales; family Amaryllidaceae; genus Allium; species Allium cepa. Next base: position 820,950,409 of record CM060935.1, on the reverse strand, counting down.
TAGTAAGGGCATAAAATAGACTAATTCAAACACAAAAAATGATATACGACTGCTGCCGTCACTTAGGCTTGGATTTGGAGATTCGACTCTTGCCATGAGGCTTGAATTTACCTCGCTCTTCTTCCTTCTTTACATCCTTTGAATTCAATGCAACGGCTTCATCCATCTCTAATTACTTTTTCTTTATCAGTTTCAGCACCTCTATGGCCTCCATCTTGATTTTGGCAACTTCCCTTAGAAATTTGGTCAAGATATCCTACGTAAGAATTTCTTCCCTATCAAAATCTTTAGTAAACTCGTTGAATCTCAAAATTTCAATGTCAACATCATCTTTAGTGGAAAAAATCATCTCGTCGTACCTTTCCTCGGTTGAGAGATCTAAAGGGCCTATGGACACAACTCTTAACAATAGGGGTGTTAATTGGGTGAACCGTTCCAAACATAGGGGTGTTCGTGTCCTATCATATAAGAGTTTCAGATAGACACGGACTGGAAGAGACTTTGGGTTGGACACTCTTTGTATGAGTTGGACAATGGACGGACGATGTACGGACAATACAAAATTCTTTGAACAGTTCTACGAACAAAATATCGTACACATGTCCTAAATGAGAAATGTACGAACATGGACAGACTTTTTCAACTTTGAACCAAATTGGACAATGGATACTCATACAAAATTAACACCCTAATTTGAAAATGAGGCTTTCGAAGAGACTATATTTCCAGAATGATCCATCATAAGCGTAACACTTGCATGAAAATGAGGAGGGCTGTTCGGTATAGTTTTGCCTAAGCGGGCTTAAATGTATAGAGCTGTAGTCCACGGGTTATATAAAAGAATCTTAACTCCTTTGAGATATGGCTAAACATAGTCTTGAGGCGAGGAATGTCCCTGGGTTGTTTGGAATTGATGCATTTGAAGAAATATGGTAAATGATTAGAGGGACATCGTGCTTGGCGGCATAAATGACCTATTTAAAAGTTTGACCTTGAGATGTCGCCCTGGAAGTCGAGCGACCATTCTTCTTCCTTTACTCCTTCTCCCTTTGGGCTTTCTCAGCCTCAACCAATTTAATATAGTCTAGGAGGACAGTCTTCCTCTACTCTATCGAAAAGCTAGCGTCGGTAGCCTCAAGACTAAATAGTGATCCTCCTTGCTCACTAGCAACCTTAGCTTCTTTTATTAGAGACCATGACTTCTTGGTTGTTGTTCATCCATGCTAAGCTCTTCTTACTAAATATTTTGAAGTAGATCTTATCAAGAATCTCCTCCACCCAATCATGCTGGATATTCATCTTATAACATTCTGCTTGTAGTTTCTCAACTTTGCCAGTTCCAGCTGCTTTTTCGGCAGTCATGGCCTCAACCTTATCCCGAGGAGAAACCCTTTCAGTCGTCCTCTCCACTTCCTTCTTCTTCAAGTCAGCAAGCCAAGACTCCATTTTTCAGCCACCTATATCTAATCCAACTATTTTATTAACTTGACCTTGCCATTCTTATAATCTTTGAACAACCGCCCAGCCTTGGCATTGTAATCCTTCTTGGCAGCTTTGATGTTTAGAGAGCGCTCCTTCTTCAATTTCAAACCCCTCGGCAAGAGAGGCTTTTAGCTTCTCTATCTCCCCCACTTGAGATGTCACTAATGCATCTGGTACAGCCTGATGATTTTTGACTTTCTGATGCATCTTCTTCCTTATCTCGAAGATCTTTAAATTCTACTGAACATTCTTCTTACCAATTTCTTCATCGGCTTTGATCACTTTAGAGTGAAAATTTGATAAAGCCTTCATGCTTCTCAGCCCATCCCCGAGGAAATCTATTACTTCAGGAAAAGAAAGAATGGAGGCATCAACTAGCAGGTGAGCGATGGGGTCTCTTGTTTTGTAGGGCTATTTGAATTCATTATAGTTTGGGTCACTAGGGTGGGTAATGATGGATGCTCCTTTCTTATCCTTCCATATATCATTGTTGTCGGGGAAGATATGATCGCTCCTCTCTTATCAGTCTTCTCCAGTTGTTTGGAAGTTTTCGAGTCTGAAAGAAGGAAAGGTGAGGCCTCAGGAGATTTGGAGGCACGAAGAGGAGTCTTGGATCTTGACTTGCTATTAGGAGAGTGGAATCTATTTTGGGAGCCATTCTAAGGATCTTGGCTGGCTATGTCTCCAACAGGGTGGTAGAATATCATTCCCATGTCTTAAGCTTTATAGCCAGCTACCCTACATTTTGGCTTAGGCCGAAGGACAATGCAGTCTTCTTAACATCCTTAGGAGGTGCATCCGGCTTCAACAGCTTCATCTTGGATAACAAATTTCTCCTCTTCAAACTCATGCTCCCTATAATAGTGTAGGAAATAAAGAATTAGAAGAAAACGGCTAAAGTGCATCACCATATCATGAAAAAAAAGACGTGCACGTGTATGCAAAAAAGTGCATGGCGTCTGAATGAAACTTTAGGGTCCTTATGCATTTCCATCTACCATTGGAATTCCGCTATCGATGCGGAGTCTCCATAATCAATCCCTAGCTCAAAATCTTATAGATAGTCAAAACTAGTAATATCTTCGGGGACAAATTCTTCATGTCCCTTAGTCCTGAAATTTCAATATAGACCCCCCTCGACATCTAAGCTAGATAAAGTCTCAAGCCAATACCCCTAGAAGAGTGAACCTTGCCATGATCCTAGGCGATTTCCTCGCTATCATAGGAATAAGGGATCATATCCTCTATCATTTTAGTTAGTAGTTGTCACCATCCAATTCCCTTATGGTTGTAATCCGACCTCCTTTTTGGGGCTTGATCCTAAAGGAATCATGTTTGTAACCTGATGCGCTTGTATAAAATACCGGATCGACTTCAAGTGGGATCAAGATCAAGTCGACACCAGAAATGGAGAGTTGGAAAAATGGTGCTTCGCTTGTCTCACCAAATGTTGAGGCATTTCCTTTTTTACTTTATCGGCTTTTGTGTGGAGGGAGCCCTTCCTTTCTCGATCGAATGCCCGATAGCTAACAACTTAAGCTATCTCAAATTCTTATCTGTTACCGGATGAGGAGCCTCCCTGAATTCTACAAGGACTTTTTGCAAATTTCTTAGCATTTCCTCCAAGTCATCTCCCGATGCAGCCTCACTAAAGCCATAGAAGAATCCAAAAACGAGGGAAATTATCAATTAGCATAAAGTTGTTTAGGAAAAGGAATGAATTAGAATGAACAATAAGACAACTATCATCCTAAATGACGTTAATGGAAGCATGGAGAGTCATCCTATATGAAAAAATATTCCCACTTGAACATGTTATACTTTGAGTACAAGTCCTCTACAGTTTTAAACCTACTCTCTGCTTTAATGTAGATGAAAAGAGAGCCTTCTGTCTTCCCTTTAAACGAATATAGGAACCAAATTTGTCGATGGGTAGGAGGAACCTGAAACCCCCTTATGAAGATGACATAGTGGCTAGTTAGGATAGCATAACCATTATGGTGCAGTTAGAAAGAAGATATTTTTAGATACACAAGGAAACCCATGATCCATTGAGAAAGATGAGGCGGAGCCCTAACCCTTTAATGATACCTCGAATATGCCATATATCATTCCATTGGAGCATGAGCCCATTGTTCGAAAGTAGGCAAGAGCATATCGTCCCTAGGAAGGCCATGACTAGTCGAAATTATATCAAGCTGCTTTATGGTTAAAGTAGAAGCTACATACTCAATGTGATCCACCAGCAACTGGGATGATCCATATCCATAAACTAGAGAGAAAGAAGAGCTAGGATGACTAGTCAGCACCTCTATGGTGTAGGGTCTGGAGAAGCAAAAGAAGATAGAGCCCGGTCTCCTGAAGCACTCGACGAGCGAGTCTTGCGACAGTTCGACGCACTTGTCCGATACAACAACTTATCTCACATACTATCTGTTCGCTTTGGTCATGTGTGTGCACATATACAATAGGAAATATGTAAATTGTTAAACAACGTTGGTCTAAAACTCCGAGCAAGAGTAACGTAACAATCAAATAGTACGATGTAATCCGCTACCTTCTTGTTAACACATGGTTTTGATTTAACGATCAAGCTGTAAGTAGCAAGCGGTCTATAAGCACATCGTAATTTGGCGTTCTATAAATTTGAGAGATTACCAACCAACCATCGAACAACTCCCCTTGTAACCAAGAAATACAAAATAGAACGTATGGAAAATTCCATAAGCACAGCCTAAGTGTACTGCATATCCCCTATGAGGCTGCTTCTATTTGGTCATTATTTGCTCGACTATCCATCACCACTGAACAAATAATCTGGCCAAGACTTGATTAAGAACCTTCGTTTCCCCCGGGATCAAGAGAACTTTTTATTTATGAAATATGGCTTGGCATTATCTATCTAAAAAAATCTATCTCTACCTCTAAAGCTTAGCAAAATCTGAACCACTAGAAACCCTAACCCTTTGAAATGGTACCGGGCCAATAAAAATCATAGTGGGTCGATTAAAGGAATCTTGGAGATGATTAGATTAGTGATTGGAAACTTATTGTATTGGACCTTGAGTAGAAATAACTACTACAACAACCAAGAAGTGCTTGAAAAAGAATTGGCAGGGTAGTAGCTTCTGGAGATGAACAGACTCTAGAAAACCAGGAGTGTTGGAAAATGAGAGGAAGTGTTGGGTAGGAAAAAACCTAGCCTAGATATAGACAGACCACTATATTCGATATCAAACATGGATATCTGAACACAAAACTTTCTTCGGTGAATCACCACCAAGCCAACTACGTCGAGTCAAGGAAAGCCAAGCCCATCTCTATCACCGAACATGTATGCAGAACTAGAACAAATGAGTTATGTAATCAAATAAGGCGCTATGGAAAGTTTAAAACAAAGCACACCTCATAATCTACTAGGTATAGTTTAAGGGGAAAGTGTTATACACGTTCTCGTCTAAGAAATAATAAAGGCAAGATTAGCCAAGCTAGTGCAGGAGCTACATGAATGTGCGTGCATGACATAGGGATCACAACTTGTCAGAATAGTCTAGAGATGAAGGAATAAAGGAGCCTGGGGAATGTTTGAAGGAAGCTATGCAAGCAAAGAAAGAAGCATTACCCCCCAACGCTGCTTGGTAGTAAAAGTAGTCGGAAAAGTTCCATTTTCCAATGGTTTCGCAACCGTACAAAGGATCTTATTCGGTAGAGAAGCTACCAAACAATAATTCTTATCCACTGCAAGGTATTGTCGGACATGGTAATTTGTTTGGTTGTTATACACCAGACATAATATCTTATCCAGTGTAGATTCAAGACCAAAAAAAGAAGGGTGAGCTGTGCTAGATCAAGGAGATGTAAGAAGGAACTTAGCCAGAAAGAAATCTACATCCACCTATCGAACCAACTGTCAAACAGAGTTGTTTCAACCAGACCGAACAAGGCATTTAAGGAATGAAATATGGATATATATATATATATATATATATATGGAAATTCTAGATTGTATCTACTATACATGGATATATACCGACCCGAGCATGTTATACAGAGGAATTACCTCATTTACTAAGGTGGCCTCCCTACCTTTCCACCCCTACAAATATCCAATCATCTAGCAGCCACAGGGAGGACTTTTTGGAGTTGCCAGACTCTACCGAGCAAAAATAGTCAAACAGAAATTGCCGAGCAGAGCTTAGGGACTTCAATATTTGATAATAAGTCATTATATTTTTCATCCAAATATTTATAAAAGCTAAAAAATATAATAAATAGAAAAAAATAATTAATAATCGACGTAGGCCTGTTATGGATGAACCATTATAAATCTGTGTGCACTTTACTATTTTAGCATTCTCTTTCTATTGCCTTTGCTACTATAAACTTGATTGGAGATGTTTGTCCACTTCTCGTGCAAACAGAAAAAAAATGCTTTTTGAAAATATTTATAATATTACTTGAAGTATATTATCTTTGAAAATAGAAATTTTAAATTTTGATTATTAAAATATCTTATTCTTTATGAGGAATACTATTATAGTAGATATTTTTAAGTTTATATAATTAAATTATCATTGGAAATTAAGATTTTAGAATTAACTAATAAATAGAAATAATTTTTTTACATTTAATGTAATATCTTATATAAATTATTTTTAAAGATATTAAGTTGTTTCGATTAAAATAGAGGCGAAAGAAGTAAATTTAAAAGTGAAATCTTTATCAAGTGTCATATATAAAGTAGTTTTGGAAAGCAGAACTTATGGTATTTATTATGAGTGAACCTATGGATAGATATTTATTTTCTTTATGATTTAAAATTATCAAAATAATTCTCATTTATAAAGAGAATCTAAAATTATATTCCAAAGTGGTTAGATTGTTTTATGAAATTGAGTAAGTGAGAAGTTTTGTAGAAAAATTCTTTTAGGAAAAATAAGGAGTTCTAAATGCGATTTATTTATTGTATAGTTAATTTTTTAGTGAAAATCAATTTTAAAAGGTAATTAGAAGTTTTTAAATTGGATGTAGTAAGGAATTTCTAATTAGTAAAATTCTATTAATATTATTTTAAATTAAGGAAAATTGAATTTTAATTTGATAAATTATTTTTGCAAAAGTGATATAAAAGAGTTTGGAAGTGAATAAATTTTTTAATATTGGTTTTAAAATTGAATATTAGAGCTTTGGAAATATTTTTATTGAAAATCATTTTGGAAAAAAGTATTTTTAGAATAAAACCCCATTTTAATCAATAATTGACCGAATATAATGATTTGTGTGTATATTCTATGTAATAATTTTTTTGAACAAACAAAGTTGTAATACTAAGTGGTTTTTGATATTAATAGTATTTATTTAGTTATTATCTGGACTTATTATATAGAATATTGTGTGATGTTGAGTGTAGTTTAAGAATGTTGAGTGAATGAGCGTATAACAGCGTGTGGTATCAGACACATGAGTTGATATTCGTTGGATCACTTTTCGTATGTTAGTATCACTTTATGTTACCAACGAGGGGTTAGTAATGTGAAAGTCGTATAAAGTTTACTCTCCTAGAGCTTATTAGTCGAGATAATTATTTCTATCTAAGGGTTGTTTGCTTAGAGCTATTTTATCGATTTATTATATTATTCTCCTAGGGCTAACTAGCCCAAAATTATTCCCCTCTTAGGGCTGCTAATCGAGAATTTTTTATATCTTATTGTGTAACTATCCAAGAAGTTGTAAGCTGAAAGTTATTACCTTGCTCGAGCTAATCGAGTTGAGAGTCTTATCATGTTACTTTCCTAGGACTTGTGAGCCAAGGTTTACTACTCTCCTAGCCTTATCGTGTTGAGACAATTATTAGGAACTTATGTCAAGCGGGTTCATGCCACTGTATGGAGCTGTGAATAGGCCCAATTGATTAGCAAGCAACCATCCTTGCAGCCTGACTGTGAGGTTGTACCCGAATCTATGACATCAACATGAAGTTTAGGACGCGGGGAGTTGTTTGTCTCCTAGAGTTATTGCTCCGATGTCTTCAAATTTCGCCAGTCTGTTATCTAAAGGAACCACATCTATTTTGCAATAGATGAAATGGGTAAATTTTGAAAAAGCTCCCAAATTTGATCTTAGTAGCCTATGAAGTCTAATATCCAAAACTGGAGCCAATCTGGTTATTTTAATAAAACCATATTTTATTTGAATAATCCCATTTTGATTATCAATCCAATTAAAAAAATGTATTTTGTCTAAATATACAATTGAGAGACGTAAAGGAGAGAGTGTGGTTAACTATAGATGAAAGAATAAATTCAATCAAATTTAATCAAATGAAAAGGAAGGTTTTGTTTTATTTAGAGAAGGAACCCATTTCATTTCTCTCTTATAAGCCTTCCTTTAATTTTAGATCCAACAATTAGACCATAATCTTCTAGGTGAGGCTAACCAAATAACGATTTATATATGAGCTACTACATCTAATATGTATACATACAATTGTTAATAACACACATAGAGTATAACATGATAATATGGCAAATAACTAAGCCTGTAAATGGATGATGCCTGATATGAGCAGTGTCGCATCTGTATCCATATCCAAAAATGGGAATCTATATCTGAATCTGTACTCAATATCCATGCATATTTAATGAAGCATATTTTATCTGCATCTGTGGATATTTTTGGATATCTAGAAATATCTGTATTTTTACTCAATATCCATGCATATTTAATGAAGCATATTTTATCTGCATTTGTGGATATTTTTGGATATCTAGAAATATCTGTACAAGCTTAGAAAATACAGATATTTCTAGATTTCTAAAATATCTGTATTTGAAACTTAAAAATGTATATCAGATGTGGATATTATCCCAAAATTGTACACTAAAACTGCATATTTTTATTTTTAATTGCAAAAATTATTCGGCCCTAATACCGAGTAATTTAGTGAAATTTGATAGGGAATTGGAAGGTATAAAAACAATAGTAAATGGGTCAGGTTTGGTTAATGGGCTTGGTTTTGTAAAGTGATTTTTGAATATTAGTGTATTTGTATTAAAATTATGGACATAAAATGCCATATTAAAATATATACCTAATTTCATAGCAACCAAATGTTTATCAGATATGGATACCACCATATCAATATCCGAAAATAAATTTTAGATTTCGCATTCACATCCTCTTTTCGGATATAGGATATTTTTCCAATTTTCGGATGCAGCTGTAGACAGATTTCATATTTCAAGTATCCATTGGCATGCTTGCAAACAGTGACAATGTCAATGTATATATGTGTAGATATTGGGATTTACATCTATTTTGCATATATTCACCACATACATACACACACACACACACACACACACACACACACACACACACATATATATATATATTGAATGACTCAATTTAATTGTTTAGTGAAGATACATACATCCATACATATATATAGACATAAATATTTCTAAAATACATACTTATTAGCATAAAGATTGAATTAACAATATCCAACATAGATTGATTGAATTAAGTTACAAATTCAAAATTGCAGATTAAAAGGCCTAAGTTTGACTTGTAGAATTGATTCTAAATTCAGATCTGGATTAAGTTAACTAAGGTGAAATATCTCTTTGTATTAATAATATATATACTTTTATGTATGTTTGTGTATACGTATATGTAATAATAAGATCAAAAAAAATTGTTAATTCAAAGTACATATACATGTAATGTTAAATTGTTCTAATCTGTTTATAGGCATATATATATACATGTATAAGTATATGCATATATGTAAACATTCATACATACATAAATATTTGTGTGTGTATGATTACACAAATTAAACTTTTGCAAAATAACCTTTTAAGAAAACAAAAGTTTAATGTTAAAATGTATATGTTAACTCAAACAAGACAATAATGAATTTTATGTTTCTAAATAATCAAAACTCAAAACTAAATAATTGAATTATAGTAATTGTAAACTATGTTTAGAAAGCAACTGCATGTTCATTAAAGAATATATGTATTTCGATTTTAGTCGATTAAGTTAAATCAAACCAAATCAGCCTATTAGTCGTTTAGAATGTAACATTAATTCCAAATCAAGGTGTGGCAACAATCCATATATATAATTATTATAAGAATGATCAATTAAAATATACAAATGTAAATAGGAATTATACTTTATAGTTCTAGTTAATTTGTATCACCTTGTTCTGCGTATTCTCCTTAGATTCCTTGAATCAACATCTAAACTTTGTTAGAATCGGATGAGCCACCCTGTTTTACTTTATTTTGATTTAATATCTGGATAAAATGGAAAACAAATTCAGCCATGAATGAATTTGGAGATTAGTTATGAGAAGGAGGAAGAAAAGAAAGGAATGAAAATGAGAGAAAATTAAGGGATTTTATTTTATGGAAAGAATGAAACCTTTTATGTTCTCTATTAAAACTTCCCCTTTATATTTTCATCAAGCCAAACATAAATATCTCCTTAGCATGGATGGACATAAATTTATCTATATGGAACAAAATTTTGATATGCAGTTATAAGTAATTATGTCTATTTATTTAAATATATATCAATATTGTATATCAATGCATCCATATATAACTTTACACGTTCAAATAATTACTAACAATACTCGAAAACATCAAATAAATTAATAACTAATCTTTCTTATATATTAGTTGGTTTAATTAATTCATATTATTTTATAAATTGATAAAATCGTGTGGATTTTAGGAGAATTCAAAAATGCGGTTGTGCGACCTAGATGTGTGAATTCAGTCAGCGATTAATATCGAAGAATTCAAATATTAGCATTCATGTATCACCTTAGAAAGTAGTGTGATAGTTTGATCAAATTGATCGCTTACATACGTTTTTGATCATATCGAGTCTCACATTTTCTTAAGCGATACATTTAGTCATGATTATACACACACATTCTATTCGTCAAAATTATATCACTTTAGAATACATGGAATTTGGTATTGGTTGAAATTCCAATATTATCCACATTCAACTCAATTTTTCCAGAAAACAAAGTTCTTGGTTCATGTAACATCCCCTACTTGGAGGCCTAAAACTAACGGCTACGGATGCTGCAGTCATCCATAGTTATTAATCTTTGGCGACCAAATTCGGTAATGTTAGATACATTGATATAACAGAAACACATGGATATGGAAAAAAATTTAAAATCAATAAAAAACTTTCACATTTCATTTCAAATCATTTCAAGTTCATTACATTATCCCACAATCGTTAAACAAATTGAGAGAAAATATAATTATTACAACATACGCCAAGAGCGATATATGAAGCTGCCCCTTTGGATGATTAGATTATATAACTAGGAAAGTAAACAACTTTTCCTTTACAAGACAAACACAACAGAATCAAAATAAAAAGAACTCTTATTATCTAGCTTGTCTCCTGCAAGTCTTTGGAAGCTTATTCGTGTAAAGAGGTACCTGAAAACCTCAACTCTCAAACTACTCAAAATCAATTTAGCACGCAAGAGTTTAAGGGGAAAACATAAATTTCGAGTCAGACATAAAGCCTGGTATGAATAATAATCTACTATCTCAAGCCATTTACATATCTAATGAGACCACGCAGCTTAGCAGAATGGGTTTTCCACTCACTAGCATCTTATCCAAAAATTTATAAAACATATACTATGCTCCTGCATCCACAATGGTAAAAGAATAGCAATACAAAATATTATGATGACATGCAAACAAGTAAGTCAATTCTGGATTTACCATCACCATTCAATTTGATTTTCTATCTCATTTATAGTTTCTAGGGTCATTATTAACCTAATAGTTTTCATGGGAATAACTTGTTTAAAGCTAATGGACTCCCTATCCGGGTACATAGTTTTCATAGGATCACTAAGAACCTATTGGCCTCTACTAATAACTTTATTGTTTCATGGGTTCTCCTTGAACCTATTGGTAACTCTAATAACTTACCTCTTATCCTATTTTTCATGGGTTGACTAGGAACCTATTGACTTCTGTCAGTAACTTAATTTGGATATAGTTTTCATTGGTTCACTACAAACCTATTGGCCCCTGCCAATAACTTTTTCTAATCATAGTTTTCATGGGTTTATTATGAACCTATCCATCTGACAGTTACTTTAGTTAATATTTAGGCATCCTACATTCTGGTCTTCCTGACCTCCTGGATGCAATTACTCATTCAGGAGTTAACTTAGTTTATATTCACTATCGGGTCAGCTTAGCTGGTTATTCTTCCCTTTCTCCCTAAAGTGTAGTTATGGGTCCATTATAATGTGAATATATATATATATATATATATTAGAAGAAGTAAATATAATAACATAATAATACCAACACGTGGTTCAATATCCTTGAAATCATTTTCATACGAAACATGGTTAATCCCTTTAACGTATTATCTTATCAAGAAAAGCTTCTTCAAAAACTTCATACTAAAAACCATTTCAAAAATCCTTTATCTTAGCCATGGGTTTTCCTATAAAATGAGATTGGGTTATTTGTTTTGAAAACTAAGGCTTTCGAAACCTTAAAACTTTGCTTTCAGAACTCTTGGATAACCTCCTTCGAATGCATTTAAATCTTCTTTTCAAAACACTAAGCATATGCCTTTCGAAACACTTTAAAACCTCTCTTTTAAAACCATCACGCCATACATTTCGAAAGTATTAGGGTATTACTTATTCACTCTTAGAAGCATAGCTTCGAAATCGTTGAAAATACCAATTTCAAAACCATTGGATTTATCTTTAAAAATATCTTTTGGGTCAAAGTGAATATAAATGGAAGTACCCCTTTTGAAACCATTAATCTTTATATAAAATTGTTTGAGGAAATTGATGGCTTCGAAACCATCCTTTCGAAAGCTCAAATCATTTAAGTAAAACATTTGAAGGCTAGCTTCAAAACCTCTTTCGATGCCGTTGCCTTCGAAACCATTAACCCCTTTCGAAAGCTTTAGGAAGCGGCTTAGTACATTTAATAAGCATAAGCTACCTTTCGAAAGCATTGATGACTTCAATCCCTTCGAAAGGCATAGGAAGAAGGGTTTCGACTAGGTCAAAACTACCCCTTTCGAAAACAATAGTTTAAAAACGTGCAATGCTTTTGAAAGCTTTACTTTAAGCATAAAGGAGGAAACATATTCAAAATCTATTTAAAAGACCCTTTCGAAAGCATTGGTTTTGACTCCTTCGAAAGTATTCATTTAAACAAGGCAAGCGCTTTTCTTTGGCTGGTAAAATATATGTTTCAACCCCATCGAAAGCTTGGTTTCTACACCATGCCTTTCGCTCTTCCCCAATCCACTACGTACCAACATTCTGATACCTTGTGTATTGGTTTCGGATTAGTTGGTTTCGACATGGTTGGTGTCGACTTGGTTGAGGCAGAAGCATAAGGTCGATAGGTTGCTTCCGAAAGAGGCGAAACACAATTTCTGGGTAAAGGCTGTTTTAATGCCTTTTTAAGTAATTGCTTTTAAACTAACTTACCTATTTATAAACATTTGATTGGTTGCCATATACTTTTCAAATTCTTTCTCAAAACTGCTGCAATTATTTAAGATCTAAACAAGAATTAATTTAGCATATAATCCCTTCCATTAAGCAAAACAAATAAACATTTAAGTCCTTCATTTAAAATAATTTAATTTCCAAAGTAAATTACTTAGGAAAAATACCCAAAAATCATAGGAATTCACTTTTAATATATAATCTAACACACACACACACACACACACACACACATATATATATACACATACATATACATATATATATATATATATATATATATTTCAGATGCATATCTTCGTAATATAGCCGAAATTAATCTCTAAACCTAATTATTCAAATTTTCCTTTGAAAATCAATAATTAATTTTACCTAGCTTGGAGAATTATAAAAATTATAACCCTTCTCCAAAATCTTGTATTAGATAATATATAAATTCTTCATGGCATTCAAAATTCATTACAACCGATTTTAGCCTTAAACCGTGTATACCATTTATCAAATATTCTTGTTTGAATCAAACATCACAAAATTCCAAGCATATCATCATCAAAAATCATCATAATGAATTTAAACTTAAACCCGGAAATCAAATGATTATAGAAACAAAAATAGAGGTGGTTTTTGATTATTATTCACCTTGATTAGGATAAGGACCTTGAGATTTGATTGAGATTAATCTTCCTTGCTTTTCATTGATTTTCCCCTTTTCTTCCTTAGCTAAAGGCCGGCTTCTCTCTTCTTTTCTTATGTTTTTATGTTTTGTTAAAATGAACATGAAATGAAAAATGGAATGTGGGTTTAGTGGTTATGGGATTAAGGTAGCGACTAATTCCTATAATGCCTTTGCATCCTTCCTTTATTAGTTAATGTATGAAAATATTTTCATAACCTATTGTTCTAGTTTAATTTGCACGACCTATAATAAATTTTCAAATCTCGATCCCCTTATCACTCTAGTATTTACATTACTCTATTTAATTTATCTAATTAAATCTCATGAATATTGTTATTAAAAATTAGGGGTGTTACAAGCTCCCCTCCTTAAAGAATTTGGTCCTCGAAATTTAGCAAGGACTAAAACTAAACATAGCGATCATCTGTAACGACTCCTAACAGCCACATTAGCCTACCAGACTAGCAACCTTCTATATAAAGGTAATATAGACGTACCCTCAAAGCAGATCAGGATAAGTTTCTCTAATTCTATCATCTGTCTCCCAAGCACAGTCCTTCTCGTTGTCGCTCCACTGAACTTTCACCAGTTTGACTGTCTTGTTTCTTAATCTCTTCTCATCCCTCGCCACACCCCGAACTGGCTACCTAGCAAAAGTCAATTTAGGCTCTAATATCAAATCTTCCAACCCTATAGAAGAAATAGCAGTCTCTGGATCATGCACATACTTCCGAAGATGAGACACATAGAATACATTATAGGCACCTACCATGCTGCTCGACAACTCTACTTTGTATGCGAACTTTCCGATCCTTTCTAAAACTAGAAACGGACCAACATATCTCGGTGCCAATTTATCCAACTTTTTGAATCATACCACACCCTTCATCGGTGCTACCTTAATGAAAACATCATCTCCAAATGAAAATTCTAGATCCTTATGCCTCTTATCTGCATGACTCTTCTGTCTAGATTGAGCTTCCTTCATCCTTTCCTGGATCAGCTCTATCTTCTCTTTTGCCTCTCTAACCAAATATGGACCCAAGACTAGTCCGTTTTCAGTTTCCAACCAACATGCTAGTGATTTGCATGTTCTTCTATACAAAGCTTCAAAAGGCACCATTCCTATACTTGTTTGATAACTTTTATTATAGGAAAACTCAACCAAGTGTAGGTGATCTTCCTAAGATCCACCAAAGTCCGGCACACAAGCCCTCAACAAATCTTCGAGTACCTTGTTGACTCGTATGCCCATCCGTCTGTGGGTGATATGAAATATTCATCTTGAGCGTGGCACCTAATACATCCTATAAACTCTTCCAAAATCCACAAGTAAACAATGCATCTCTTTCACCGACTATCTACTAGGATTCTCATCCAGTCTAACCATGTTCTTCATGAACAACTTAGCCAAAACAGGTTCCGTCCTGGTTGACTTCACTGTAATGAAATAGGCACTCTTGATCGACCTATCCACAGTGACCCATATACTTTCATTCCCTCTATTCGACCCTGGTAACCCGTCAATAAAATCCATGGATATCTAATTCCTTTTCTAAACTGGAATCTCTAGAGGTGAAGCAACCCACATGGCTTATGATGTTCGGCCTTCACTTGGTAAACAACCTTCTTCATACTTTCCCAATAGAAGCTCCTCTTCATATCTTCATACATCTTGGTTACTCTAGGATGAAACGTAAACTTGGATCGATGACATTCACCAGGAACTTTTGAAGTCCTCAACATTCGGAACACACAAACATCCCTTCTTTCTCAACCATTCTCTTTGGTCAATACCAAAATCCTTTAGATCATCGATCTTTGATCCCAACTCAAGCCTTTCTAATCCTTTTGGCTAATATTAGATCCTCTTTCTACTTAGAAGCAATCCTTTTGATCAACGTTGGTCGAACTTCCAAATAGGACAACATGGTGGTACTCCAATTAGAACTAGCAGTCGATCTTGACTGTATACAAGTAGTCAAAGCTTCTAAATCTTTCCATTCTGCTAGCATAGCTTACACCACATTATGATATTTCCTGCTAAGAGCATTCACTACTTTATTTCCTTTCCCAAGAGTATACTCTATACCAAAGTCATGAGCAGCTAAAAATTCCAACCACCTTTGCTGTCTCATATTTAGATCCTTCCGAGAGAATAAGTATCTTAAAGACTTATGATCAGTGTATATCTTAAATCTCTCCTCTAAGAGATAATGTCTCTATATTCTCAATGCAATGACCACCGCATCCATCTCCAAATCATGAGTAGGATATCTCACTTCAAGCGTTCTAAGCTATCATGAAGCGTAGGTAATGACCTTACCCTTCTACATCAACACAACTCCTAATCCAGATCCACATGCATCGGCATATACCACTAACCCATGGTTTCCATCTGGAACTACTAACACTGGTGCATTAGTCAACAAATGCTTTAACTTAAGGAGATCTTCCTCACATTTTTTTAACAAATGAACTTCACGTCCTTCCTGGTCAACTTAGTCAGTAGCGTTACTATCTGTGAGAAATCCTTAATAAATCTCCGGTAATAGCCAGTAAGTCCAAAAAAACTTCTAATCTCAGTCACTATCTTTGGTCTCTTCTAGTTATTAACAGCTTCGATCTTATCTGGATCGACTGACAAACCCTTCTCTGAAACCACTTGACCAAGAGAATTAACCTCTTTCTTCCAAAAATTACACTAGGAAAACTTCGCCTTAAGCTGATGCTACCTCGGCGTCTCAAGCACTAGTCTAAGTCGATCCTTATGTTCTCTTTCATCCTTATAGTATACTAAAATTCCACCTATAAACACCAATACAAAAGTATCCAAGTACTCTTGGAAAAATTGGTTCATTAAATCCATGAAGAAAGCAGGTGCATTCATTAACCCGAATTGCATCACCAACCACTCATACGAACCATACATAGTTCGAAATGTTGTCAATGGAATACTATCTTCTGCCTCTCTTAACTGATGGAAACCTATGGCCAAATCCAACTGGAAGAACACTCTTTCTCCACACAACCGATCAAATAGATCATCTATTCTTGACAAAGGATACTTATTCTTAATCGTCCTCTCATTCAACTTACGACAGTCGATACACATCCTTAATGATCCATCTGGTTTCTTCACAAACACTATGGCCGTTCCCCAAGACTAACTTCTTGGTCTAGTAAAATTCCTTCCTTCTAGATCCACTAGCTACAACTTCACTTCCATCATCTCGGTAGATGTCATCCTGCTAGGTGGTCTACTCACAGGTTCATGTCCTGGAACAAGATCTATTTGAAACTCAACAGCTCATTTCGGTGGTAATCTCGTAACTAGCTCAAAGATATCTAGAAACTCTCTGGCTATTTGAACCTAGCTTAACTCTTCTCCCGCTTCCATAGCACTTAACAAAGCACAAACACTCCAGTTGGAATTCTCCATTGAGAATATGATTCGGTTATGACTAGCAAGGTGTTCAATGATATTTCCCTATCCTGGCAAAATATCCAAGCCTCAAACGTAGCCGGCCAATCCATACCCAAAATTATCCCGAATTCTACGAAATCAAAAAAATACAAACTGCATGCAAACTTATGACCTAACAAATCAAGTTCTGTATGGTCATATCTCATCCCTAGAATTACATACCCTCCTATTGGATTTGTAGCCCTTAAGGAGGTAACAAGGTGTGTGGGTTCTAAGCATAACCTATCAACCAAACACTGGGATATAAATGAATGTGATGCAGCGGTATCAAATAGTACCATAACTGGTATGCTCTAAATCAAAAGCATACCTTCTATCACAGTCTTCCCTTCTTCAGCTGCAATTGGCCTAGCAGACGATGGTCTAATAGCATTGACTTTTCCTCTATCTTCCAAACAGTTCCAGGACACTGATTCTTATAATTCCCATCTTGGTCAAAGTTGAAGCACTTCACACCCTTCTTTTCTACAGCCTTCTTCCTCTTGCCTAACCGGCACTCATGAGCATAATGACCTTTCTTGTCACATTTGAAGCAGACTAAATCAACTTTTGCCTTCTTGGAAGCCTCTCCCTTCCGGTCTACCCTCTTCTTAAAGAACTTTCTCTTCTTTCCCTGAGGAACCAGGGTTTCAACTGCCTTCTCTCTAGCACAAATAGCAAGCATCCCCTCATGGAGGATTTCCATCTACACAACTAAATTATAAGGATCATAGAGATGTGGCAGGGTTGCACTAGCAATCTTGGGCCTCAATTCCCGAATAAACTTCTCATTCCTCCTGATAACGGTGTCTATAGTAGCATACCTATATTGGTACAACTCATCAAACTTATTTGCATACTCAATTATCGACATCTCTCCCTGTACTAGATCCATAAACTTCCTCAGCAATGCTGACTTGGAAACTTCATAAAAACCTTTGCTTGAATCTTCTTCTAAATTTTGCCCAAGTCAATTCTTCCTCAGGAAACTCGGCATTAACACTATTCCACCAATGAAGTGCTGCCCCTTGCAACAGTCTAGATGCCAATCTCCTCTTCTGCTCATCATTCAAATCCCAGTCAGCAATGATTCTCTCACAATGCAATAGCTAATTCTCAACTTCAATAGCATCCTACATTCCTAAGAATGGCTTTCCACCCAGACCGGTGTAATCCCTACTCAATTTAGCATCGTTATTTCCAACTGGAGCTACGAAATTAGCTCCTCTAAAATTCCCTGCCACTTCTGCAGCTTCTCCAGCATGCATCAAGTTGATGAAAAAATGATACACTATCTGCACCTACTGGCAGATTTCCAACACCTACATTGGCATCTGCATTGCATAAGCACTTTCCTGTCGAACCTGGTTCCTCCTGGTGTTAGGTCGAACATTTTCGTTGGTTGTGGTGCTTCCTTCACCAAGATTTCCTCTTCCGTTTCCTTCCTCAATATCTTTCTTTCTTGTAAATCTACATACGAGCCTTAGTAAGATACATAAGAATTGTCTAAGAGAGGGAATACATACTTATATATATATGTATGTATATATCTATATATATCAAATACAAGTACTTTACTATAACGTAAACCAAACCCCGATCTTATTTCTAATTCTTTGGATTATGTTTAAAAAATCTTTATGGTTTAACTTTTCTTAATTTTTTCATAAACCTATGGTTTATACAAATTTGTAATATTCCCCACTTGGAGGCCCAAAACTAACGGCTACGGATGTTGTAGTCATCAATAGTTATTAATCTTTGGTGACCAAATATGGTAATGTTAGATATATTGATACAACAGAAATACTCGGATATGGAAATTTTTTAAAATCAATAGATAACTTTCACATTTCATTTCAAAGAATTTCAAATTCATTACATAATCTCACAATCAATAACCACGTTTAGAGAAAATATAATTATTACAAAATACACCAAGAGCGACAAATGAAGATGCCTCCTTGGATGATCAGAGTATATAACTAGGAAAGTAAACAACTTTACCTCTACAACACAAACACAACGAAATCAAAATAAAATGAACTCTTATTATCTAGCCTGCCTCCTACACGTGTCCAGAAGCTTATTCGTTTAAAGAGGTACCTGAAAACCTCAACTCTCAAACTATTCAAAATCAATTGAGTACCCGAGAGTTTAAGGGGACTTCAAGTCAGACATAAAGCCTAATATGAATAATAACATACCATCTCAAACCATTTAAATATCTAATAAGACCACGCCGCTTAGTGGAACGAGATTTCCCCTCACTAGTATCTTATCCAAAAATTTATAAAACCATATACTGTGCTCCTACATCGACAATGGTTAAAACACAACAATACAAAATATTACGATAACGTGCAAACAAGTAAATCAGTTTGGGATTTACCATCCCCATTCAATTTGATTACCTATCTCATTTATAGTTTCTAGGGTCATTATTAACCATATAGTTTTCATGGGCTGAGTAATAACCTGTTTAAAGCTTATGGACTCCCTATCTAGGTACATAATTTCCGTGAGATCCCTAAGAACCCACTGGCGCCTACCAATTTTTTTATGGGTTTTGTAACGACCCGCCCTTTTGGACAGTTTAAACCGACGATCAAATACACATGCTGATTCTAACCATTCAAAAGGGCAGATGGTTATTGGGGTAAATAAGAAAAGAAAAGAAAGAGAAATAAAGGAAATGAAACAACACAGAATCTCGCAGCGGAACGATAAAATATAACAGTCAAATAAACAGTTCATGAAGCTGTTTACTATACTTTGACAATTATTTATACAACATCTATCAGAGTTATACATATACAACAGAACAAATAAAATAATGCAGCAGACAGCTTGATGCACATATAATAATAGGTAATAGTATACCAAATCTTCGTCTTCGTCCTCCAGAATAGATCTTCAATAAGCTGAAAACTCAGGTCTGACCCGAGCGTAATGAAAAAACAAAACACTCGAGTCAAGACTAAAATATCCTTAATGTTAAATCAATCGTAAATAAATATGAGTGTAACGGCGTCAGAGATGTTTACGGGGTTTGACATCTCCTATCCAGTGTCAACGTGCGTGCAATAACTCAAGAGATATTACGGGATTTTCCATCTCTTGAGGATCCGTTAAACTACCTACTATGTAGTAATGTTCGCTAAGTAGATAATGCCTATCAGTAATATAAAGTATTAAAATAGCGTTAAGGCGTTACCATAATCCCCCTTAACACATTTTTATAATGCCGTAGTCTATACAGCACCGTAAGCCCCACCGTAAACTGGTGGTTATCAGAGGGTACCCCATAGGTATAACACAAAACAAAACGTAGTGGTCGCGAATAGGATAATCAGTATGACATGGTACATGAGGCGATACCAACTAGGATACTAGTAGTTGTGTGATCCAGACTGATGTTGAGCATAGCCAGCAGCTACCCCAACACCGCGAAACAACACTCTGAAATCAAGGGGTGCACCCAAATCGCATCACAAGTGTAATAGATATGGTATCGAAGAAGTGTGTCCGCTAGAGATGGCGAACCTCAATGGCCCGACGCGGCTCCTGTTTTAGTCATATCAGGGGTCATCCAATATCGTTCTCTTTCTTCAGTCAACGCGTTCACCAAGCCATCCACTTCATTCTAGATCAACACTCCGCGTATAATAGTTATTAAAGTGGTGTTCGGTATCGACAGAGAGTATGTCCATATCCAATCCCGGTCTCTTTAATAACTACGTATTATTACACCGTTGGCTCTTTTACATTTCAAATCGATTCATAATTGATATCAAAATATCATATTCGCTTCAAAAATCAAGTCCATTTCAAATATCATTGTATCTATTCAAATATAAGATTCCGTTTCAAAAATCATTTTTCGCATCTATATCTCATTTCGATTTCAAAATCATTTCAAATTTCAATTTAGGTTGCAACTTCATTTAACCCAATTCGTATTTAAATTCAAGATTTAAATATAAACATTTCACCTTATTGACCAGCTTAGAATTTTAGAAAATAGTTTTAAGTAGTTTAAAAGTAGTTTAAATAATTAAAATAGTTAAAAATACTTAAAATCTTAAAACGGAATTGAAATAGATAAATTAGTTTAAAATAATTTAAAATGGGTTAAGTAGATTTAAAATAGATTGAAATAGTTTAAGTATTCAAAAATGGTTTATGTAACCGAGTAATTTGGAAACAAAATAAAACAGCTTCAAAACCAATCCATTTCAATTACAACTTTCCAATTCAAATCAATTTAAATTTCCATTCCACCGATTCGATTTCGATTTCAATTCAAATCAATATCAACTTTGACTTCAAATTAATTAAATTTTACATTCACCTTTGATTTATTCAATTTCAATTTATATCGATTTGGAGCTTGATTTTTCAAAATATCAATTTATAATACTTAACAAAATTATCTTCCAACATTCAAATTTAAAACCCAATTACAATATGATTCAATTTCAAGCCCAATTTCAAAATATCCTTTTATATCGCTTTTACTTAGTAATATTCAAAGCTCGAATTAAGGTTAAATCTTTAAATAAATCAATTTACAAAATTCAATCATATCCCGATTTTAAATTCCAAAGTCTCCACTTTAATTATTTAACATTTTCTTTTAACCAAATTTTATTTCAACATTCCAAACTCAATTTTTCGATAAATCCGATTTTTATAAATTGATTTCTATTTATAACTTTTAAATAAATTTCAAATTGACGATTTTAAAAATTATTAATTTAGCCAATTCGGTGTCCGTATATAATTTTCTATCCTATGGCCAAGTAATTATTTATTTCAATTAAATGTCAGGGATGAGTATATATTACTTAAACCAATCACAGTGTCATATGTATGCATAACAGTATATATAAGCAAATAAACATCCAAACATTTAAATATCAACCAATAACATCCATCAAAATACATCATCCAATAGACAATACAATTCATGACGGTTTCATAGTTATCAATGTCAGGTAATTTAATCGCAATTCAATTTTAATTTCAGTTTAACTGTCAATTAAATTTTTCAACGATTAATTCAAATGACAAGCTATATGACAATTAAATTTTTATCAAACAATGACGAATAAAATCATAACACTTCATAATGTCAAATTTAACTAGCATAAAGATATTTAGTACGTTGTGAGCGTTATAAAACACTCACCTTGATTTTACGATTTTAAATCAATCGAACGACGTTCGATTTAACTCAAAATTTTCTCTAGCTCCAAATGATTCCAATCCAAATCCATAGCGTAGTGCTCGTCCATACGATTCCAATGCAACTTGTTTTGCAATTTTTCGATCTTGTATGACAAAGATACAACGTTTTAAACATCACAGGATTTAAACTACAATTAAATTTACATTTCTATTATTTATTTTACCATAACACTTCTGGGCCGTTGATCTAGCTTCATTGAATCTAGGCCGTGCACGCACTATCCTCCTCCCTCTCCAGTTTCACGCGCGCGACATCGAACCCATTGCCGCCCTTTAGGGTTTGTAGCCGCTCCACCATACGACGACTTTGCTCCGATTAAGTGACGCAAGAAGATGCGCCAAGCTCCTCTCCACCTTCGCCTAAACCCATGGCAAACTCGGCCACCCCTATGGCCCCAAAACCGAGCATGAACGGCTGGCGTTCTCAGCCACGTAACACCTCCAAACAACAACGATAGATGCGATCCACCGTTGGATTTGACGAGCTCGAAGAGCTCTACAAATTGCTAGTTGGAAGTTTTGTCTAATTATCAATGGATTGGCCAGAAATTGAGGAAGAAGAACGAAATATTCTGGCCATTGAACGTTGAAAGTGGCGGCTCTGTTATAAACCCTAGGGTTTAATTTTATTTTGAAGATAATGAATTTCTTTGTGGCCTTTTATAGAAAACGACGAACACTATTCATCCCGGGTTTTCGGACTCCGATTTACGCGCGGTGACCGGCGTTTCTAGGGTTTATCCTACGTTCCGGACACAATGGAATAGGTATCAAAAGCTAATTAGATCATCTGTGAGAGTTACGGCGATAAACGATCAATTTAAATTAAATCGATTTAAACTAATTTCTGTGCGTTTTTGCTTGCCCCGGACAAACGGTAAATCCGATTGACACGAAATTTGAAATCTTACAATAATATCACATTACGGATCCAATGAAACTAATTTCGTCGAGATCTGAGACTGTTTGAAAAATGGCTATTTTAACTCGTCAATTAAATATTAAAACAATTTCGATTCGTTTCGAGCTGCCACGGTCAAACAAAAACTCCGATTGCTACGAAAATTGAAATCCGATAATAGCAAACTATTACGGATCCAATGGAACTAGTTTCATCCAATTCTGAGACTGTTTGAAAATTGGCTATTTTTCAGTCGATAATTAAATATTAAAATATTCAATTTTCACAATTTTACTTTTAATTCGATTTTAAAAGTTCTACAACATCATTCTAACTTTAATATGATAAAATAAAATTTTGCAAATCATTTTTAATCATATTAAACCTGTTATTCAATTATCCAATAAATTCCAATTTTTAAAATCTTATTAACTCTATTATAATCCCGATATAACTTACATTCACTTTGGAAACCAATTTGAAACATATTAAATCAAATTTCAATTATTCACTCTATTTTCATATATTAAATTTCAATATCAAATTAATCATATCAAATTCGGAATTTAATTATTCAAACATTTGTAATATTAAATTTAAACAATTTGATTATTCTTAAATCACTATCTTTTGGAATATTCAAAACGAACTTAAAATTTGACTTTTGAAACGAACTAAGATTATAGAACAACCATTTCCATTATACGGTTATTCAATTCCCATTATTAAATTATTCAATAAATTCCAAATATTAAATTTAAACAATTTCGCTTATCCAATAATTCATTATCTTTTGAAATATTGAAATTGAACTATTAAGATTCAACTTTTAAAACCAATTCACAATTTAGAACATTATTTTCATTTTACAGTTATTCAATTTTTCAATAAGTTTTAAATATTTAATTTAAAAAATTTACCTGTTCAATATTCAATATTTGATTTTAAATAGATTTTACTTATCAATCAATTACCCTATTATACCCAATGAATTCAACATTTATTATCCTATTCAACTTTTGATTGCAGAGGCATTCACTAAGTAGCTTTTATTTTTCATTACTTGGATAATTATTGTCGCAATTCATTCCAGTTATTATTTTTTCAAACGAATTACAAAATTCTTTTCTAACATTAAATCACGAAATCTTATTAAATTAGCTATTTTAATTATCGAAAATTTACGGGTCGTTACACTCTCCCCCACTCAAAACTTTTCGTCCCCGAAAAGAAAAAAGAAGTGAAAAGGAACTAAGTATAAAATTCAACATTAGATATATTTTATTCAAAGTTACCTACTTATAAAACAATGAAATTCCATCTATAAAGTCATACTACGCTTCCACTAAGTTACTCCGAACGGTTTTCTAACTTTAAAAGCTAGTTATCAAAACAAGTTATAAAAAAAAAATTAAAACTTGGAAAATTTTCTAACACCCGGATTTACGGAAAATTTCGGCAGAGTCTCCATTGCGCGGCTCTATCGGAAAAAAAATATGATAGTATATATATCACAAATATACATCTCATCAAGTGATGAGGCATCCTGCAGGGAAAAAAAGTGTAAAAGAACGGTATGTAATCCGAGATATGTACCTTATATATTATTAGCGAGCATATACGGCTAATATAGAGCGAAAGCGAGCTCCAAATGCGAAGCAAGCGCAATCCGCACCTACTAAACACTCAACAAACCATGAGAAACATGCATATAGGAAAATAATATCAATATACATCATATAGAACATAACAACTACATGTGCCAATATAGCAAATGCAACAAACAACAAATGCATCCACCAAATCAATTACCATCCAACTATCATCCAACAAATCCATAACCAATCAATATAAATTCACTTCTCATTAATATTGATTTACTTGGTTTTCAATTTTAATCACAGTTGATTCATTAACGTTGGATTTTTACTAACATTCATTCTCAATTCAATTAGTTAACATTCACTAATTTATATTTGCATTGGTTCACTTCAAATTTGAATCAAATTAAATTCTATTTAAATTCATTAACTTCCAATTTGATTTCAATGATTTATAGCTTTCAATTTCATTAACACTTAATGAATTATATACAATCAACTAACAATCATATAACAACCAAATCATACCCAACATAACCAAATTATTAATTTTACATTCAATTTGGCTTATCTCTTATATATATATATCCTGTTATATAATTTTAAAAGGAACATTTTATATTTGGCATCATAAATTTCCAATATTAACTTTAATTAAGTCCGTAAGCCGTACATATATCATCCATGAGCAATATCAATCTAATCGCTTATTCGATCACACAATTTCACTTCCAACTAGTATTATTCACCCGACTCTCTAGTGCGGACTCAGATTTGGTTCCTTGGTTGGAAACTGTTACTCTCCTTGCATAGCCATATACTAGGATAGAGAATTCCAGAATCATATTAAAAATCCATATCCAGGGTTCGCCGTCGGAAATCGAGTGAAAAATCCTAACTTGGATCGATATAAATCATCTCGAGATTTTGTGCTCGAATTTTGGATCAAATCGTTATGCAAATAAAATAATATACGAACAATCTCACGTATTACCTTCCAATAGATTTCTATCCAATTTATCTATACTAAATTATTTTATTGACTTCTATTTTTTCACTTAATTACTCACAATCCATTATTCAGTTAGTATATTCATTTCTTTACATAGCATATTCTTTAACATTATCTTTTCTTAAACATCATATCAAAGAATTTGCTTACTCAAGTTCATTTTAAACATTCTATATAATTTAATTAAACTCAATTTCTTTTACCAATTGATTCTTAGCTATACCAAATTCTTTTGTTTACATTTACTTCATATTCATAGTTTCAGTTAATACAAATTTATTTGTGGAACATTTTATTAATCATCACTTTAATTTATAGTCATTCCATAAAGTCTAACTTCTTATATACAACTTTTCTTAGTTTATAGTTATCTCAAAGTTACAAATTCAATTTTTTTCTATGCAATTTATATTTATTTTCTATAACCAATTTACAAAGATATTATACAACTCATTTATCTTCTTTCCTAAGTTCACTTACTTGTTTAATTTATCCATTCATCATTTCATGCTATATCTAAGTTTATAATATTTTTATCACAACCAAACTTCCATTTATATACATTTAATTCCTTTTGAATTTTCCTTACTTGTATATTTCAATTACTTTCAGGTTCTGTTTATCTATACAATATCTCATTACATATTCAAAAATTATTTCAACTTCTTAATATTTGGTAAGTCATATTATATGTTATTAGAATGTAAATTCGGTATTATACAAATTTATAGAATTTCATTTTTCTTAATTAGAATGTACACAAATTTGATTTATTTAAATCCACTTTACCTTTCAACTTTAAAGTTTTCCCAAACAATAGCTTAGATATCTTAATCCTCTTATTTTATAAATTCTGGTTATTCACATTTCATTCAAATAATTTGAAAATTATTAATTAACAGAACTTAGAAATTTAACTGCCCGGTTCTTTTCAAATCGTTTGAAATAAATATATACACTTATATCTTTAATATATCAAATCATACCTTTGGAGTTTAAACCAAAACCCATTTATCCAAATAATTTCGAAGAAAAACAAAGCTTCTTAGAAGCCTCCCCCACTTTGAGACTCGAAAATGAACGTCGATGATGCTGCGCAGTCATCGCCGAAATTATTTTCCAGCGACATAAGAGAGGAGTACTGAATTCATTCCTTCTTAAAATCCTTTCAAAATATTTCTCTTAAATATTTTCCAACTAATATCACAATATATTTTCTTCAAAGCTTTGAAAATCCTTTTCAAGATCTCCGGGTCTTAAATTCAATATTTTCCAATTTAAATCTATTTTAATTCATAAATCACCTTTATAAAATATTCTTATAGGATTTTACTTTCTTGAAATATTCCACAAGTTTTTTTATCATTGTTTATTTTGTAATAAACCTTATTTATTAAAACACAATATCCAATTAATAATAACAATCAATATTATCATTTCCAACAACCAAATAAGCTAGATAGATCACATTAATTTTGAAAATAAATTCTTTATATACAAAATATAATTAGGGTAAAATTATTTCATTTACCCAATTTCAAAACAATACTATGTCGAATTGTTCTGTTCGAGTGTTTAGAGATCCCTATCAATGACGTTAATTACTCGTATTGAACAGGATCCATAAGCCACTCAACAAATCAACCGACACAATATAAAACATTTTATATCACTAACAAATACGCTCTCTCATATATATACACTCAACGACTCATCATAGGGTATTACTACCATATTTATAAAGAGTCAGACCCCACAAAGCTAAGGTTATCGCTAAACCAAAGCTCTGATACCAACTGTAACGACCCGCCCTTTTGGACAGTTTAAACCGACGATCAAATACACATGCCGATTCCAACCATTCAAAAGAGCAGATGGTTATTGGGGTAAATAAGAAAAGAAAAGAAAGAGAAATAAAGGAAATGAAACAACACAGAATCTCGCAGCGGAACAATAAAATATAATAGTCAAATAAACAGTTCATGAAGCTGTTTACTATATTTTGACAATTATTTATACAACATTTATAAGAGTTATACATATACAATAGAACAAATAAAATAATGCAGCAGACAGCATGATGCACATATAATAATAGTAATAGTATACCAAATCTTTGTCTTCGTCCTCTAGAATAGATCTTCAATAAGCTGAAAACTCAGGTCTGACCCGAGCGTAATGAAAAGACAAAACACTCAAGTCAGGACTAAAATATCCTTATGAAAGTTAAATCAATCGTAAATAAATATGAGTGTAACGGCGTCAGAGATGTTTACGGGGTTTGACATCTCCTATCCAGTGTCAACGTGCATGCAATAACTCAAGAGATGTTACGGGATTTTCCATCTCTTAAGGATCCGTTAAACTGTCTACTATGTAGTAATGTACGCTAAGTAGATAATGCCTATCAGTAATATGAAGTATTAAAATAGCGTTAAGGCGTTACCATAACCCCCCTTAACACATTTTTATAATGCCATAGTCTATACAGCACCGTAAGCCCCATCGTAAACTGGTGGTTATCAGAGGGTACCCCATAGGTATAACACAAAACAAAATGTAGTGGTCGCGAATAGATAATCAGTATGACAAGGTACATGAGGCGATACCAACTAGGATACTAGTAGTTGCGTGATCCGGACTGATGTTGAGCATAGCCAGCAGCTACCCCAACACCGCAAAACAACACTCCCAAATCAAGGGGTGCACCCAAATCACATTACAAATGTAATAGATATGGTATCGAAGAAGTGTGTCCGCTAGAGATGGCGAACCTCAATGGCCCGGCGTGGCTCCTGTTTTAGTCATATCAGGGGTCATCCAATATCGTTCTCTTTCTTCAGTCAACGCGTTCACCAAGCCATCCACTTCATTCTGGATCAACACTCCGCGTATAATAGTTATTAAAGTGGTGTTCGGTATCGACAGAGAGTATGTCCATATCCGATCCCGGTCTCTTTAATAACTACGTATTATTACACCGTTGGCTCTTTTACATTTCAAATCGATTCAAAATTGATATCAAAATATCATATTCTCTTCAAAAATCAAGTCCATTTCAAATATCATCGTATCTATTCAAATATAAGATTCCGTTTCAAAAATCATTTTTCGCATCTATATCTCATTCCGATTTCAAAATCATTTCGAATTTCAATTTAGGTTGCAACTTCATTTAACCCAATTCATATTTAAATTCAAGATTTAAATATAAACATTTCACCTTATTGACCAGCTTAGAATTTTAGAAAATAGTTTTAAGTAGTTTAAAAGTAGTTTAAATAATTAAAATAGCTAAAAGTACTTAAAATCTTAAAACGGATTTGAAATAGATAAATTAGTTTAAAATAATTTAAATTGGGTTAAGTAGATTTAAAATAGATTAAAATATTTTAAGTATTCAAAAATGGTTTATGTAACCGAGTAATTTGGAAACAAAATAAAACAGCTTCAAAACCAATCCATTTCAATTATAACTTTCCAATTCAAATCAATTTAAATTTCCATTCCACCGATTCAGTTTCGATTTCAATTCAAATCAATGTCAACTTTGACTTCAAATTAATTAAATTTTACATTCACCTTTAATTTATTCCATTTCAATTTATATCGATTTGGAGCTTGATTTTTCAAAATATCAATTTATAATACTTAACAAAATTATCTTCCAACATTCAAATTTGAAACCCAATTGCAATATGATTCAATTTCAAGCTCAATTTCAAAATATCCTTTTATATCGCTTTTACTTAGTAATATTCAAAGCTCGAATTAAGGTTAAATCTTTAAACAAATCAATTTACAAAATTCAATCATATCCTGATTTTAAATTCCAAAGTCTCCACTTTAATTATTTAACAATTTCTTTTAACCAAATTTTATTTCAACATTCCAAACTCAATTTTTCGATAAATTCGATTTTTATAAATTGATTTCTATTTATAACTTTTAAATCAAAACATTTAAATAAATTTCAAATTGACGATTTTAAAAATTATTAATTTAGCCAATTCGGTGTCCGTATATAATTTTCTATCCTATGGCCAAGTAATTATTTATTTCAATTAAATGTCAGGGATGAGTATATATTACTTAAACCAATCACAGTGTCATATGTATGCATAACAGTATATATAAGCAAATAAACAGCCAAACATTTAAATATCAACCAATAACATCCATCAAAATACATCATCCAATAGACAATACAATTCATGGCGGTTTCATAGTTATCAATGTCAGGTAATTAATCGCAATTCAATTTTAATTTCAGTTTAACTGTCAATTAAATTTTTCAACGGTTAATTCAAATGACAAGCTATATGACAATTATATTTTTATCAAACAACGACAAATAAAATCATAACACTTCATAATGTCAAATTTAACTAGTATAAAGATATTTACTACGTTGTGAGCGTTATAAAACACTCACCTTGATTTTACGATTTTAAATCAAATTGAACGACGTTCGATTTAACTCAAAATTTTCTCTAGCTCCAATTGATTCCAATCCAATTCCATAGCATAGTGCTCGTCCATACGATTCCAACGCAACTTGTTTTGCAATTTTTCGATCTCGTATGACAAAGATACAACGTTTTAAACATCATAGGATTTAAATTACAATTAAATTTACATTTTTATTATTTATTTTACCATAACACTTCTGGGCCGTTGATCTAGCTTCATTGAATCCAGGCCATGCACGCACTATCCTCCTCCCTCTCCAGTTTCACGCGCGCGACATCGAACCCATTGCCGCCCTTTAGGGTTTATAGCCGCTCCACCATACGACGACTTCGCTCCGATCAAGTGACGCCAGAAGATGCGCCAAGCTCCTCTCCACCTTCGCTTAAACCCATGGCGAACTCGGCCACCCCTATGGCCCCAAAACCGAGCATGAATGGTTGGCGTTCTCAGCCACGTAACACCTCCAAACAACGACGATAGATGCGATCCACCGTTGGATCTGACGAGCTCGAAGAGCTCTACAAATTGCTAGTTGGAAGTTTTGTCTAATTATCAATGGATTGGCCAGAAATTGAGGAAGAAGAACGAAAGATTCTGGCCATTAAACGTTGAAAGTGGCAGCTCTGTTATAAACCCTAGGGTTTAATTTTATTTTGAAGATAATGAATTTCTTTGTGGCCTTTTATAAAAAACGACGAACACTATTCATCCCGGGTTTTCGGACTCCGATTTACGCGCGGTGACCTGCGTTCCTAGGGTTTATCCCACGTTCCGGACACAATGGAATAGGTTTCGGAAGCTATTTCGATCATCTGTGAGAGTTATGGCGATAAACGATCAATTTAAATTGAATCAATTTAAACTAATTTCTGTGCGTTTTTGCTTGCCCCGGACAAACGGTAAATCCGGTTGACACAAAATTTGAAATCTTACAATAATATCACATTACAGATCCGATGAAAATGGTTTCGTTGAAATCCGAGACTGTTTGAAAAATGGCTATTTTAACTCGTCAATTAAATATTAAAACAATTTCGATGCGTTTTGAGCTGCCACGGTCAAACGAAAACTCCGATTGCTACGAAAATTGAAATTGATAATAACAAACTATTACGGATCCAATGGAACTTGTTTCGTCCAATTCTGAGACTATTCGAAAATTGGCTATTTTTCAGTCGATAATTAAATATTAAAATATTCAATTTTCACAATTTTACTTTTAATTCGATTTTAAAAGTTCTACAACATCATTCTAACTTTAATATGATAAAATAAAATTTTACAAATCATTTTTAATTATTCAATTATCCAATAAATTCCAATTTTTAAAATCTTATTAACTCTATTATAATCCCGATATAACTTACATTCACTTTGGAAACCAATTTGAATCATATTAAATCAAATTTCAATTATTCACTCTATTTTCATATATTAAATTTCAATATCAAATTAATCATATCAAATTCGGAATTTAATTATTCAAAATTTTGTAATATTAAATTTAAACAATTTGATTATTCTTAAATCACTATCTTTTGGAATATTCAAAACGAACTTAAAATTTAACTTTTGAAACGAACTAAGATTATAGAACAACCATTTCCATTATACGGTTATTCAATTCCCATTATTAAATTATTCAATAAATTCCAAATATTAAATTTAAACAATTTCGCTTATCCAATAATTCATTATCTTTTGAAATATTGAAATTGAACTTATAAGATTCAACTTTTAAAACCAATTCACAATTTAGAACACTATTTTCATTTTACAGTTATTCAATTTTTCAATAGGTTTTAAATATTTAATTTAAACAATTTACCTGTTCAATATTCAATATTTGATTTTAAATAGATTTTACTTATCAATCAGTTACCCTATTATACCCAATGAATTCAACATTTATTATCCTATTCAACTTTTGATTGCAGAGGCATTCACTAAGTAGCTTTTATTTTTCATTACTTGGATAATTATTGTCGCAATTCATTTCAGTTATTATTATTCCAAACGAATTACAAAATTCTTTTCTAACATTAAATCATGAAATCTTATTAAATTAGCTATTTTAATTATCGAAAATTTACGGGTCATCATAGGTTCTTCCTGATCCTATTGGTAACTCCAATAACTTCTCTCTCATCCTAGTTTTCATGGGTTGACTGGGAACCTATTAACTTCTGTCAATAACTTAATCCAGATATAGTTTTCATGGGTTTACTACAAACCTAATGGCTCTTGCCAATTACTCTTTCTAATAATAGTTTTCATTGGTTTACTATGAACCTATCCATCTAACAACTTCTTTAACTAATATTTAGGCATCCTACATTCTGGTCTTCCTGACCTCCTAGATGCAATTCTACTCATTCATGAGTTAAATCAATTTATATTCACTACTTGGTCAATCTAGCTGGTTATTCTACTCTTTCTCCCTAAAATGTAGTTTTGGGTCCATTATAGTGTGCGTATATATATATGCATATATATGCATATATATATATATATATGTATATATATTATATTAGACGAATATATATTAGAAGAAGCAAACATAATAAAATAATAATACCAACAACTCTGGTTTAATATCCTTGAAATCATTTTCATATAAAACATGGTTAATCCTTGCAACCTATTATTTTATCAAGCAAAGATTCTTCAAAAACTTCATACTGAAAACCATTTCAATACTCCTTTATCTTAGCCATGGGTTTCCCTTTAAAATTAGATTGGGTTATTTTTTTTGAAAACTAAGGCTTTCGAAACCTTAAAACTTTACTTTCGAAACTCTTGGATAACCTCCTTCGAAAGCATTTAAATTTCTTTTCAAAATATTTAGCATATGCCTTTCGAAACACTTTAAAACATCTCTTTCGTAAGCATCAAACCATACCTTTTGAAAGTATTAGAGCATTACTTATTGACTCTTAGAAGCATTGCTTCGAAATCATTGATAGTACCATTTCGAAACCATTGGGTTTATCTTTAAAAATATCTTTTGGGTCAAAGTGAACATAAATGAAAGTACCCTTTTCGAAACCATTAATCTTGATATAAAATTGTTTGGGGAAAAATTGACGGCTTCGGAGCCATCCTTTCGCAAGTTCAAATCATTTAAGTAAAACATTTGAAGGTTAGCTTTGAAACCTCTTTCGAAGCCATTGCCTTCGAAAGGTTTATGAAAGCTTTATGAAGCAGCTTAGTATATTTAATAAACATAAGCTAACTTTGGAAAGCATTGATGACTTCAATCCCTTTGAAAGGAATAGAGTCGGCAGAAGGGTTTCGACCAGGTCGAAACTACCCCTTTCTAAAGCATTAGTTTAAAAACATGCAACGCTTTCGAAAGCTTTACTTTAAGAAAAAAGTGGAAACATATTCGAAAGCTATTTAAAAGACCCTTTCCAAATCATTGCTTTTGACTCCTTCGAAAGTATTCATTAAAACAAGGCAAGCGCTTTTCTTTGGATAATAAAATAGATGATTCGACCCCATCGAAAGCTTGGTTTAGACACCATGCCTTCCGCCCTTCCCCAATCCACTACCTACCAACATTGTGATACATTGTGTATTGCTTCGACTTAGTTGGTTTCGACACGGTTGGTATCGACTTGGTTGAGGTGGAAGCATAAGGTCGAATGGTTGCTTTCGAAAGAGGAGTAACACAATTTCTGGGTAAAGGCTGTTTTAATGCCTTTTTAAGTAAGTGCTTTTAAACTAATTTGTAAACATTTGATTGGTTGCCATATACCTTTCAAACTCTTTCATAAAAACTATCGCAATTATTTTAGATCTAAGCAAGATTAATTTAGCAAATAAGCCCTTCCATTAAACAAAAAAAATAAACATTTAAGTCCTTCATCTAAAATAATTTAATTACCAAACTAAATTACTTAGGAAAAATCCTCAAAAATCACAGAAATTCATTTTTAATATGTTTTCTAACATATATATATATATATATATATATATATATATATATTTCAGACCCAAATTCTTCATAATATAGCCGAAATTAATTTCTAAACCCAGTTATTCAAATTTTCCTTTAAAAATCCATAATTAATTTTTCCTAGCTTGGAGATTATAAAAATTATAAGCCATCTCCAAAATCTTGATTTACATAACATATAAATTTCTCGTGGCATCCAAAATTCATTACAACCGATTTTAGCCTTAAAACCGTGTAAACCATTTATCAAATATTCTTGTTTGAATCAAACATCACAAAAATCCAAGCATATCATCATCAAAAATCATCATAATGGATTTAAACTTCAACCGGAAAATCAAATGATTATAGAAACAAAAATAGAGATGGTTTTAATAAATATTCACCTTTATTTGGATAAGTACCTTGAGATTTGATTGAGATTAATATTCCTTGCTTTAGAGTGATTTCCGTCATTTCTTCCCTAGGTAATAGACAGCTTCTCTCTTCATTTCTTATGTTTTTATGTTTTGTAAAAATGAACGTGAAATGAAAAATGGAACATGGGTTTAGGGGTTATGGGATAAGGTGGCGGCTACTCCCTCTAATGCCCTTGCGTCCTTCCTTTATTAGTTAATGTATGAAAATACTTTCATAACCCATTGTTCTTATTTAATTTGCACGACCTCTAATAATTTTTTAGATCTCAATCCCCTTGTCACTCTAGTATTTATATTATTCTATTTAATTTATCTAGTTGAATCTCCATAATAATGTTATTAAAAATTAGGCGTTTTATAGTTTAATAATAAAATTTATCATTAATTGCTCTACTCTAGTCAGAGATTTTGACTTTGAGTTGACTACTCTTTACCATGATACTAAGTCATACAACTGAGGAGCAGAATTCACTATTGCGTAATGCTTCACTCCCAATGCTTCAACTTAGACCCAACTATAGTCGCTTGTTGGATTGTCATGCCATGATTTAACTCTAATCAAAGTGTAGTATTCATATTGGAATTTAATTGTATTCTCAAGTTGAGGGATCTGTGTAACATCGTTACCACTTGGGCAGGCAATGGGGCAAGTTTTTTATACCTTGGACACGTCTTGGGTTTTTTAAACCCTGCCCCAGACCCGCCCCATAGACTAGACCCACCCCGCCCTAAGAACCGATGAGGCTTTACATATTCGTTCAAAATTATGCATTAAAAACTGTGTGTATATATATATATTATTTGTAAGAGGGATTGCCACTAAATTACATAATAAATTTGGATATCAATGTGTTCACAATGATAAGTAAGGCAATAAAACTGAGTGTATGATAAGTTCAAGAAAAACATGCATATGTTATTATATAATTATTAGTGATGCAACTTAACATTAAAAATCCCATAACTTATTGAATGGAACATTAGATTATCAATGTTATAACTACTTATGTACAAAAGGATTACAAATCATCATTATAGTAATAAAGAGATTTTATAAGATCTTGGTAGTGCAGGTCGGGTTAGGGTGGGTCAGCTAAGCCTTGACCCGACCCGACCCGACCCCATAGGTCTACCCGCTCCGATGACCTAATGGGGTGGATCTTTGTGGGTCAAAATAAGGGTGTGTCTACCGGTTTTAGACCCTAGACCTGTCCCCATTGCCATCCCTAGTTACCCTAAGATTTCTTGTTTGATCTAGTTGTCATTAACTAATAAGAAACTCTCGGATGAGCATTACATAGTTGTCCAATAATTATTGGTACTTAACCCCTAAGTGCCCCCCAAAAGCCATGGGTAATACATTGCCCAACATTTAGAGAGCATTATGCACTCAGGTCTCAACGGATGAAATGATATCCTTTGTAAAATCATCTTCACCAAGAATACTCAAAACAAAATATTGTTTTGTATTAAGATTAATTACTGAACTACTTGCAATTATATTCACATAGCATTTCATTTAAGGATTTTCTTATTAATATATCTCAAATTAATTACTTAATTAGTTAACACATTATAATAAACTATATAATAGAAATCAAACAACTTCATTACAAACAAGATTGACTGCAAATTTAAATACATATGAAAAATTACATGATTTCATAAATACTGGAGAACACTCCTAATTACCTTTTAGTTATCTTAATTCAGATTTGACACTTGCTCAATGCATCAATTACATAAAAGAAATATGATATAGTAGAAACCATGGCATATATTATAATTCCTATTACTAATATATAAGGAATCCACCTTATATGCTCCATATTAAATATGTCAATATGATGTTTGTTTATATCGTTTGGGACAATCCCGACATCCTATTATGCTTATAATTAAAGATGTTATTTTCAAATCCTATATTGACATCCTAACTAAAACTGATTTAGCATGAGAAAATCATTAACAATTAGTAGTATGTTGACTTACTTGTAGCTTAAAAATATAGTAGAGCCAATAATAATCTTTCTTACAGACACATGATTTCTTTGCATTTTGACTAAAAATCAAACTATAAGATTTCTTTGTCAAAATATTTTTTCAACTCTAATGCTTGTCAAATGATACTATCATATTAGTTCTTTGGTCATATCCAACTCTTACAAACACAGTCATTGCTTCCACTAATGTCATAATATATTGGCTATCAAGTGCAAACGATTTGTTATAAATCATTATTCAAAATTTTTGTTCCAACCAAGAAGTGGAAAAATTCAAAGTCATATTGGTCAATAAATTTGCGAATAGAATCTGAATTAACGTAACAATGTTGACTAATGAATTTATTATGCTCTTCAACTATTAAAATTTACAACCTTATTCTCATCAATGTTGCTTACTATATTCCAAGTCCACTAGTCTTCCTTCCAAAGACACACCACGATCGATGGATCATATCTCTTCGGGTACAACTTCATGTACAACTATTAAAATTGTATTTGGATAATGTACTTGGAATCTATTCAGGATTTAAGCATCATGCCATCTGCTAGACTGCATATCCTTTGTGACTTATGGGCAACCAAGGAAATTGTTACTACTAGTAATTTATTTTCTCCACATTGATATGAAACTCATAGTTTCTCTTTAATGCACAAGAATTCATATCATACATTCTAGTGAGTTGTGTCTAGTTTAGGCTCGGTTAATTTCTTTTCGTCTTATATAACAATTTCCATGTTGGAGCATTTAGATTGTATCCAATACTAACATAAAACTGATTAAATTTTGAGTTTACGAAACATATGTTCATAATATAAATTTGTTAACCATTGTTGGTCGGTCCCAAACTCCTTTAGGGTGGTTAACACAAGATTAGGCATAAAGGAATTTTATGTGAAGCCTCTCAACTCACATAACATATCAACTCCTTGACTTATGACATGTAAGCGTTTTTATTAACTCATATCTTATAGGATTTCGTAAACTTCCCTTTACATAAAACAATATTAATGTATGTACATACTTTTAAGTACATATCTTTACAAAAATAAGTAATCCCAACTTTACTCGTCTCGTCGTACTTTTTCAACAAATTCTGATTACTCCTTATTGATACATCATTATGCATCGTAAAGAGGAATGACTTTTGAGATTGAATCTTATTTTATGTAATTTTGGAACTCCTTCCCAATATACTCACCTATTCGATCAAATTGAAT
The DNA here is from genome assembly GCA_030765085.1 of Allium cepa. Lineage (NCBI taxonomy): Eukaryota > Viridiplantae > Streptophyta > Magnoliopsida > Asparagales > Amaryllidaceae > Allium > Allium cepa. The sequence continues at coordinate 820,912,384 of CM060935.1, read as the reverse complement.
TGCTTTATTTCCTTTTCATATTATATTTTCTACTTCCATTTTAAGTTATTTGAATTTATAAATGATATACTACTTGTGTATCAAATACACATATTAATGTCTATGATAATTCATCGGTGAATTTAACGAGGTAAGTTGGTTCATTTTAGTATCATTAGACCTTGAACTGCATATATCTATATGTATCAACATAAAGAGTTCAATAACTCTTTTGTCACTCTCATTGAATGGATGATTTTCCCTTGAACTTCAAGATATAATTCATGTGTACCACTTGATTCATCATCGTACAACAAAGAATTATTCTTCGAAATATGGCGTAGCCCATAATTCCAAAATAATTGTTAAAATTTTAGATAATTATGTATTTTCAATAGCTAATTCATTATTACTATTTTAAAAACAAATACCATTATTATAATAGATTTATTTTGCGATGAAAATTCATAGTATTCATATTAAAATAAAGTTACACCTACTTTCAGTTAATACTAAAACGTTATTATTTCATATGTAATATTTGGTATATATAAAGAAGTATTTTGTAACTTGATGCATACATTAATGAGTGTCATATGGTTCCTAATATTTCTAACCTTACTATAATGGTGCAAGAAATACGAAGCTACATTCAACCATTATTACGGGCCATTCATTTCGTCTACTGTAACTAGTTAGTCGAGAGTTTAAATTAATATCTTGAACTCAGAAATATCTTTTATAGAAAAAAAAATTCCATTACAAAATACATTTGAAATGGAAAAAACATTTCTCATTCCATATTAAGTACCTAACTAAATTTTATACAATTATCACATCCGACATCTCTTCACAACATAGAGGTGATGATTCACTGTTTTCATCCCATTTGCACCTATTTTACATCCACTCTTGAATATTCTCTTTCATTTCAAATGGTCAAACCGTCCAAAGGAAATATTATTACAAGACTACGTCGTATTCCTTATGAATGTACTTTCGGACATCCTTTGTAATGAACCATACTTTTAACGGTTGGACATTTAAATAATTGATTTAAATATTAAATTATTAATTAATTAATGGTCCTAGAAATGTGAATTTTCACCTACAATTGAGTCGGGGCTCAAGACCACTTTCGTTGAATTTGTATTGACATTGCGAATTAAAATGAGTGTAAGGATCGGTACATTTGGAAATCAAACGATTTGATGGCCGAAACAATCTCGAAAAGCAAGAATTTATCATTTCGGAGCGCTGTCTTGGATAGCGACAAAATTTATACCATCGAAATCAGAAAAAATAAAGTGATGTAAATAGACAAGTTTCATCGTGATCGAACACACTATTTGATCGAGCGAGCCCAAAATGTATGATGTTTTATTTAAGAAATCAAACAAAAGAATATTTTATTATTTAAATAATCTACCCATTCCTCTCACTAGCTAGTTACTGTCCTACCATACGGGTTTTTAACTCAGCAGAAACCAATAGAAAATAGAAAAACCTTGTATAGATAGGATGGTTTAGGACTTAACCAGAAAAGCTAAGACAAGAGATCGACAAGGGCCAAGCTATATAGCTAAGACAACGATTAGGAACAAGGAAGCCGAGAGATCAGCATTCTTTTAGTCCAATCAACGGCTGAACGTAAACAACTATTGAATTGCCATCGAAACATAACAACTATGATAAAAGGCTAAGGAAAATGTCCAATTCCAGATTCCAGAAAATCCTAAGTGGTTGGATCATCAGTGACCCATGCCTCTCCTCCAGTCTTCAAACAAGATAACTAAGGAACACAACAAAGAGGCCAAGATGTTGGCTTGCAAAACGAGCCAAGTCGATGGGTCGCCAGCGACCCATAGACCATGGGTCGCCAGCGATCCATGGATTTAGTTCATTTTGCGAGCCAAAATCGCCCTAAGTCATCTACTACTTACCTGCGAGCTGATGAAGACATGACCTAGCCCAGAAGGTCTCCGCTCCATATAAATACCATCCAACCTACAACATAAGGAGGATCTTCTCCGGACTGGTTGTTGAAGCTCTGCTGGAACTGTTCTTCACTCCCTACCTCCTACACAACAATTTATAAAGGAATACACTATGATTCTCCAGTGGATTTCAATTCTGGAGATTCAATCTAGCTAGAAAATAATCAAAGCCTTGTAACCAAACATCTATTGTAACAACAATCAGTCTATAAAACTATAAAGTGGACGTAAGCTTCATTAACAGCCGAACCACTATTAAAATTTTCTGTCTACTTTCTTTTACTATTATTTCTTTATGTCTATGATCTATGATATTGCTCTGTCAAGACTGGGCTGGTGTTTTCAAATCCAAAGCAGGGTGTTGGTCCATTTTTTGGGTTAGCATTTTAGTTCTTTCACTAAGAATTACCCAACCCAGTATCCAGATCTAGCTATCTACTTTGGATCCCATAGGTCCAGAAGTTAGATCCCCAATCTTTGCTTGAAAAACTTGCTGTTTTAGGATCAATGGCTCTTGGAAGAAGAATAATTGTTTATGGAAGATCCATATGGGTAGTAATAGCTGGAGAAAGTGCTAGTCTCCAACAAGCAGAAGTCAATGGTGTTAACTTAGGAAACCAGGCACCAGCAACCTCCGGTCAACATGAAGTCGTCACCAGGGACAAGCCGAATAAGATGGCTGAGGAGACCAACCAAAAAATAGAAAATAGTCAAAAGGATCTAATGGAGAAGCTCAACGCTCTATTGACCCTACAATCAAATCCCGCTCCACGGACTGTGCTTGAACCAGTGACTGTTGTAGAACAAGAGAATTCCTCTGTTTCTAGCCCACATAGAAGGAATGGAAAGCAGCGATAAAGAAGGGTAACAACAGGATGCAACGTGGAGGAGAATGAGAATACTCCACCCGGTGCAAGGCAACCGATGTTTATTTAATCAAGGAGCCAAAACCTCGTAGGAAGATATAGTTGTCGATCTCTTCGATTCAGAAGATGGAGAGCAGGGAAATCAGATGGAAGAGGATGTCAATGCATTCAAAGATGCTAGAAACGTCAAAACTGCCCCAGTTAGGCCAGCTGCAGGCCAATGGGGTCCCATAGGAGTCTCCCACCTAGAGACTGGAGGGCCTAGGCTTCAACCCATGTGTCAAGACTGTTTACAGAACCAAACACTTGGCACAGTGACTGATTGCCTCCCCTAGGACTACTAGACATTAGAGACGTACATAACGGATATGGTCAAACGACTAATGGACGAGAGTAAAAACCAAAAGGATGATGAATGAGGATCTGCCCCGAGTCGGACCCCTTTTACCAAAAAAATCTTGAATGAAAGACACCCAGACAAATTCAGTATGCCAACTTTTCCATCCTACGACGGAACAAAGGATCCAAAACCCCATTTGTACAAGTACAATTGATATATGGATGGAGCCAGTGCTCTGGAGACCATTCGCTGCTGACAGTTCTCTATTTTTTCTGGAAGGAGTCGCGTCTATGTGGTTCACCAAACTCCCCCTATGATCTATTTCTACTTTTGACCAACTTGGAACGAAATTCCTTGACTAGTTCAGGCTTCCCACCGCACAACCAAAGGATGTTATGTTGATATTCAGATTGGTCCAAGGGCACAACAAGTCATTGAAATCATACGTGAGAAGGTTTAACACTGCGGTGATGGATGTAAGATACCCCAATAAGGATACGAGTTTTACGGCACTAGTCCACGCTATTCACCTAGAACTAGAGTTTGGGAAATGAATTAAGATGAAGCAACCTACCAATAGGAAAGACTTCAATCATAAAGCAGGACAGTACTTGAGATTGGAGGAAGCACAAGAGCTGGAAAGAGAGTCTACTGGTACAGAATAGATGAACGGCGGACAGAATGACGTGGCGACAAATCAAAAAACGCGTGATCCTAGAAGCACTCAATCAACCAGTAGGAACAATCGACCTATTATGCAGATTGGAGATCGTGAGCAACGAGTCACCCTCGTTCATACTTTTGTAATCGTGGATGAAATGTCAGCATACAATGCATTTTTGGGACAGCCCACGTTAGACAATTTCTGAATAACATTGGCCCAATGGTGCCTTACAATGAAGTTCCCTTCCAAGCATGGAGTCGGAATTATGAAGGGAGACCAAAGCGTCATCCGGGAATGCTATATCATGGAATTATGCTAGTCGAGAAGAAAGGAAAAAGGAAAGGATGTGGGGGAAAACCTTCCACATCCATGAATCCTCCAAATAGAAACTACAAAACTGCCCCTGGTTTGGGGACATAGACAATTCGACAAGGCTTTAGACCCTAGGACGAAGAGCTTAGGGGAGGATAGGGTAGCACCGACGGAACTGATAGTGTCTATCCCAGTCTGTATGGATGACCCATCATAGGCCCTGAAGATTGGGTCGCATCTTGGAAATAAGATGCGGTCGGAACTAACCAAGTTCCTCCTTGCCAATTTGGACGTATTTGCTTAGACGCATTGCGATATGTGTGGGGTGTCACCCGAGATTGCCTATCATGCCCTTAATATTGACCCCAAATTCACTACAGTTAAGCAAAAAAGTTGCAGCTTGGTCCCTTAACGGTCCAAGGCATTGAGAGAAGAAGTAGATAAGTTGATGGCTAACAGCTTCATTCGAGCTGCAACCTACCCTAAAATGGGTATTGAACCTGGCCCTAGTCAAGAAGTCCAATGGAAAATGGTAAACCTGTATTGATTTTTCAGACCTCGACAAAGCTTGTCCGAAGGATAGCTTCCTGCTCCCTAGAATTGATCACCTGGTAGATGGAATAGTGGGACATGAGCTGCTTTCATTTATGGATGCGTACTCGAGCTATAACCGGATCCTGAAGCATGAACCAGACAAAGAGAACACCAGCTTCATCACCAATTTGGGACTGTATTGCTATAGAGTAATGCCATTTAGGTTGAAAAGTGCAGGGGCAACATACCAAAGGCTTGTGAATACTATGTTCAAATGTTATATTGGGAAGACTATGGAAGTTTACATGGATGGTATGTTAGTCAAATCCCGTGTAGCTGCTGACCACCTGGACAATTTCGTTGAAATGTTCGAAATACTCCGCAAATACGGAATGAACCTCAACCTGCTTAAATGTCACCTTCGAAGTAACATCTGTGAAATTCCTGGGATTCATAGTAAGTGCCCAGGGAATCGAAGTGAATCCACATTAAATATCGGCGTTACAGGAAGTCCGAGCCCCTAAAAATAAGAAGGAACTTCAAAGCTTGAATGAATAAGTCACTGCACTAAATCGATTCATCTCAAAAGCTACAAACAAGTGTATATCGTTCTTCGATGCACTAAAGATAGGAAAGAAAAACTTTGAATGGAGTAAAGCTTGTCAAAAAACTTACGAGGAATTGTTACGACACATGGAAACTTCCTTGATCTTATTGAAACCAATCATTGGAGAAGACTTGTTCGTTTTAGTAGTTTCCCCGCACGCACTGAGCGCCGCTCTTGTATGGAAAGTAGCAAGAATCTAGTGACCTATTTACTACATTAGCAAACTACTCACCAGAGCTAAGAAGAATTACCCAAAAATGGAGAAGCTAGTGTATTGCCTTCTGATCGCGTCCCGGAAGTTACGACCATACTTCCAGGCTCATCTGATTAAAGTATTGACTGATCAACCCCTGAAGCAAGTTTTATATCGGCCAGAAACTTCTAGACGACTACTTAAGTGGAATATAGAGTTGAGCTAGTACGATGTCATATACCATCCAAGAAAAGCAATCAATAGGCTAGCATTGTCCGATTGTATTGCCAAATTTAACGTAAGGGATGATGAGGAGGAAGTTCCGTCGGAAATAAACATGCAATGGAAGCTCTTCATCGACGGTGCATCAAACGACTTCTGTTTGGGTGTAGGGGTAGTGCTTGAAACCATCGAGTGGCGAGCCATTAGCTATGCTTTATGCCTGGAATCCCCGGCAAAAAATAACGAAGCGGAGTATGAAGCCTTGATCACTGGACTAAAGGTTGTGAAGGAACTCGAGATAAAATCTATTCACATATACATCGACTCCCAGCTGGTCGTCTGTCAAGTAAAATGGAATTACAAAGCGCGTGGAGAAAAACTCTCCCCATACCTGTCCAAAGTACAGGAGCTGTTAGGTGATATCGGGCACTACACCATAACTCATATCCCATGCGAGAAGAACACCAAGGAAGACTATTTGGCCATGCTATCAGGCTCCAAAGAAGCCCGGTCATTGGGACTAGTTTCGGTTGAAACACTAACCAATCCAAGCATAGAAAAAATGGGCTGGATTCTAGAGACCACCGTCGAACCAGATACATGGAAGATATCGATAAAAGACTATCTACTTGCAGGAACCCCACCAACTGACGAAATCAATGGAAGAAGCTCCTTCGTAAGGCGCCATGGTTCATGATGCAGGATGGGATACTCAATCGAAGGGGATTCTCGACCCCTCTCTTTAGGTGTGTGACTGATATGAAGCATGATGAATCCTGAAGGAAGTACATGAAGGCGAGTGTGGATGCCACATTGAGGGGTAGACGCCGGCAAAGAAAGTCCTTCGATATAGGGATACTTCTGGCCAGCAATAAATCACGACACCGTAGATCATGCCAGAAGATGCGATCACTGTCAAAGATTCTGCAAAATTAAGAGAAATCCTTTAACGGAACTGACATAAATTGTCGGCCTATGGCCATTTGCGATACATGGGATCAATCTGATTGGTGTCCTTCCAATAGTTAAAGGAGGAGCCAAATATGCTATAGTCTCCGTAGATTATTTCACAAAAGAGCCAAAGCGGAATCACTGGCTACTATGATCACAAAGAAATTTATTAACTTTGTCACCAAAAACATCATTTGCAGGTTCGACGTGCCGCAAAAAATCATCACTGACAAAGGAACCCAATTCGAAAGTGCCAGTTCAAAGACTTCTACAGGCGCTTTCGGATCGAAAAAGCTTTTCCACAGTGGCTCATCCGCAAGCAAACAGGCAAGTGGAAGCATTAAACCAGATCATTAAATCCACCACCAAAAAGCGATTAAAAAGGTAAAAAGGAAATTGGATTGACGAACTTCCACTCGCACTATGGGCATACAGGACAACACATAAAGCGGCAACTGGCCACACTCCATTCACATTAGCATATGTTCAGAAGCAATGATTCCTATTGAATTAGAAGTCCCCTCGCATCGAAGGCAGAATTTTAATCAGGCACAAAATGAGAAACTCCTACTCGAATCACTAGGCATGGTCAATGAAAAAAGAGAAGAAGCGGAGTTGAGAATGGCTGTCCACCAAAAATGAGGTACACGGTACTTCAACTCCAAAGTTTACAGTCAGACCTTCAAAATTGGAGATCATGTGCTCAAGCAAGTTTACCCTGTACCAGGAGCCTTCGGACCAAACTGGGAAGGACCGTATGTTGTTAAACAAAATCTCAAGGGAAAAGCTGACAACCGTCGATGGGATTGTAGTTCCGAGAGCCTGGAATAACGAATCTCTCTGTCGTTATTTCATTTTAAAAACTATTCTATGCACTTTCTATTTTTTATCACATAAGACATCCCGAAAATGCTGGTGACATTGTAAATAGGCAAAGAATCTGCCATGCTTTCCTTAATAAAGTTTTCTTCTTGAACCAACTAAACTTTGTTCATAAACTACCTGCCGAGTCAATGGAAGCAAATCAACTCAAACCGTCGGATCGACAAAACTCGATCCTCGCCTCTCAAAAAACCGGTATTGCCCCGGCAATCCCTGGAGGTCAAAGCTTTAGAACTCCTCGTGTTGTCTAGAGATTGGCAATGCTGAGGAGTAGCACAAACGAACCGCTCGTGATTGCCCGGAGACAGACAAAGTCGAGGAGCATAAAACGTCGTGCATCTCGTAAACCACGCATTCAACCAGAAAACTCCTTGTGTTTCCCGAAGATAGGCAACGCCGAGGAGCATCGAAAGCCATGCATCTTGTAAGCCACGCACCCAAAACTCCTCATGTTGCCCGGAGATAGGCGACGCTAAGGAGCATCAAAAGCCATGCATCCCGTAAGCTGCGCATTCAAACTGAAAACTCCTTGCGTTGCCCAAAGATAGGTAATGTTGAGGAGCATCAAAAGATGCGCGTCTCGTAAGCCGCTCACCCAAATTTAAACTCCTCATGTTTCCCAAAGATAGGCGATGCCGAGGAGCATCGAAAGCCACGCATTTCATAAGCCGCACACCCAAATTTAAACTCCTCGCGTTGCCCGGAGATAGGCGAGACCGAGGAGCATCGAAAGCCACACATCTCGTAAGCCACGCACCCAAGTATAAACTCTTCACGTTGCCCGGGGATAGGAAATGCCGAGGAGCGTCGAATGCCATGCATCTCGTAAGCCGCACACCCAAATTTAAACTCCTTGCGCTGCCCAAAGATAAGCAACGCCAAAGAGCATCGAAATCAACAAATCTCACAAGCCGCGCACTCAACCTGAAACTCCTCGCATCGCCTGGAGATAAGTAATGCCGAGGAACATCAAGAACAAACTCCTTGCATTGCCTAGAGTAGGCAACGCCGAGGAACAATGAAATCGACTTCTCGCATTACCCGAAGATAGACAACACCGAAAAACATCCAAACTTACACTCCTTACATCACTCACAGATGGGCGACATCAAAGCACCAAATGTCGTGTACTACATAACCAGCGTGCTAAATTCCAAGATAATAACCCCTCACATGACCCAAAGATGGCCAACACTAAGCAGCGTGAGAAACACCATGCGTATAGCTAGGAATAGTTGGTGCTAAAAGGAAGGCACTCAATGATTGACAATACATACCCAAGGGTGAATTGCGTACTTACTTGAATACCGCAGGAAACTAAGACTACATGCTAAGATCGAAGAACTTCCAAAGAAAGGAAAATCAAGCATGAATTAACCAGATTTTCAATGGAGAATATCTAATCCCTAAGTTACCTTAACGACCTGTAAGTTTTAACTATTCTAATAATGTGATTAATTGAGTTTTTGTGAAATTTAAAATAATAAAATTTAACAAAAAAATTTAATATTTGGAATACGTCTAATTGAACATAGCGAACTGTAAATTTTCATATGAAAATATGAAAGTTTATTTTATTGTGTAATTCTATTTCAATTTATATCTGTTAATATTCGAGGATAATAAAATGTTTTCCAAACCTGAATATTTTTCTAGAAAAATTGTAAATCATATTCTGAGCAAGATGCCATATTTCGTTTCTCCAAATTTTGACTGTTATTGCTCCGTCAATCTTATTTTTGACAAAATAGCAGCATTTTCGGCATCGATTATCGACTTTTGATCGGATGATCGTACCACTAATATATGTATACCGTTTCGGTAGTCTCGTCGTGCTGATCTCTATGGTATATTTATTTCTGTATTTTGAGGTCTGGTATGCAACAGTAACGATGAAACAGTTCATCGTAGCGGTACCACATTTTGACTTTAAACTTTTCCTTGGTTTTTGATCTCTGGCGTGCAGCCTAAACAAATAATTTATTGCTTCAATAATGTGCATGAAATCAGGAGACCTTACCGTTACAATTACCTTTTATTTTTCTGACCATTCAATTTTCCATTGGTGGAAATTCAAACAGTCGTTGCCTTTAATAGAACTGCGTGAATCTTCGTGACCTGACTATTCGGCGTTACCAGTTTCCAATATAATTTGTACTAGTTCATTTTCTCCAGCTCATTTCTTTCTCTTCTCTGATTTGTTCTGCTATTTTATATGAAAAATATGAATATATAATATATATATAGCATATGTACTGTTGGCATATCCATTTTCTTCGGCCATCCTTTCTTCTCCCTGTTCATATATATTTGTAAAATTCTTTTCAAACCTGCTCTTATTCGTTTGCAAATTTTCGAAACCCATTGCCATCAACTTGCGGCCCATCCATGCTCGAACTCCACATTCAATAGCCGAGAAATACACCGAGAGCCGTTGCTACCTATGCTCCGCCACTGCAAGCCTCGACTTGCTCACCCTCGCGCGCACTTTCTCCACCATGGCCATCGAAAACCCAGATCTCCAACGTGTGTCCCCACCTCTCTCTTCCAATCCGCCTACCAAGCAACTCACCCATCACCTGTCCGAGCTCGTCTCCTCCGCCCTAGCCACCACCGAAGCAGCTCGTTCCCGCCACTAGTTCAATTTCCGAACAACACACTTTAACCGGTGCTCCACTTGGTATTTGTATACATATATAGCAGCATATGTATAAAGCTTGCCTGTCAATTAAGTTTGCGTGTACATGTTATATCATATTATAAAGTGGATCAAGTTATGGAATTTACTTAAGCTATATAAAATATGTTAGCAGTTTATATATTTGAGCTAGTACGATGTCATATACCATCCAAGAAAAGCAATCAATAGGCTAGCGTTGTCCGATTGTATTGCCAAATTTAATGTAAGGGATGATGAGGAGGAAGTTCCGTCGGAAATAAACATGCAATGGAAGCTCTTCATCGACGGTGCATCAAACGACTTCTGTTGGGTGTAGGGGTAGTGCTTGAAACCATCGAGTGGCGACCCATTAGCTATGCTTTATGCTTGGAATCCCCGGCAACAAATAACGAAGCGGAGTATGAAGCCTTGATCACTTGACTAAAGGTTGTGAAGGAACTCGAGATAAAATATATTCACATATACATTGACTCCCAGCTGGTCGTCTATCAAGTAAAATGGAATTACAAAGCGCATGGAGAAAAACTCTCCCCGTACCTGTCCAAAGTACAGGAGCTGTTAGGTGATATCGAGCACTACACCATAACTCATATCCCATGCGAGAAAAACACCAAGGAAGACTATTTGGCCACGCTATCAGGCTCCAGAGAAGCCCGGTCATTGGGACTAGTTTCGGTTGAAACACTAACCAATCCAAGCATAGAAAAAATGGGCTGGATTCTAGAGACCACTGTCGAACCAGATACATGGAAGATATCGATAAAAGACTATCTACTTGCAGGAACCCCACCAACTGACGAAATCAATGGAAGAAGCTCCTTCGTAAGGTGCCATGGTTCATGATGCAGGATGGGATACTCAGTCGAAGGGGATTCTCGACCCCTCTTTTTAGGCGTGTGACTGATATGAAGCATGACGAATCCTGAAGGAAGTACATGAAGGCGAGTGTGGATGCCACATTGAGGGGTAGACGCCGGCAAAGAAAGTCCTTCGATATAGGGATACTTCTGGCCAGCAATAAATCAGACACCGTAGATCATGCCAGAAGATGCGATCACTGTCAAAGATTCAGCAAAATTAAGAGAAATCCTTTAATGGAACTGACAAAAATTGTCGGCCTATGGCCATTTTCGATACATGGGATCAATCTGATTGGTGTCCTTCCAATAGTTAAAGGAGGAGCCAATATGCTATAGTCTCCGTAGATTATTTCACAAATTGAGCCAAAGCGGAATCACTGGCTACCATGATCACAAAGAAATTTATTAACTTTGTCACCAAAAACATCATTTGCAGGTTCGACGTGCGGCAAAAAATCATCACTGACAACGGAACCCAATTCGAAAGTGCCGAGTTCAAAGACTTCTACAGGCGCTTTCGGATCGAAAAAGCTTTTCCGCAGTGGCACATCCACAAGCAAACAGGCAAGTGGAAGCATTAAACCAGATCATTAAATCCACCACCAAAAAGCGATTAAAAAAGTAAAAAGGAAATTGGATTGACGAACTTCCACTCGCACTATGGGCATACAGGACAACACATAAAGCGGCAACTGGCCACACTCCATTCACATTAGCATATGTTCAGAAGTAATGATTCCTATTGAATTAGAAGTCCCCTCGCACCGAAGGCAGAATTTTAATCAGGCACAAAATGAGAAACTCCTACTCGAATCACTAGGCATGGTCAATGAAAAAAGAGAAGAAGCCGAGTTGAGAATGGCTGCCCACCAAAAATGAGGTACACGGTACTTCAACTCCAAAGTTTACAGTCAGACCTTCAAAATTGGAGATCATGTGCTCAAGCAAGTTTACCCTGTACCAGGAGCCTTCGGACCAAACTGGGAAGGACCATATGTTGTTAAACAAAAGCTCAAGGGAAAAGCTGACAACCGTCGATGGGATTGTAGTTCCGAGAGCCTGGAATAACGAATCTCTCTGTCGTTATTTCATTTTAAAAACTATTCTATGCACTTTCTATTTTTCAGCACATAAGCCATCCCGAAAATGCTGGTGACATTGTAAATAGGCAAAGAATCTGTCATGCTTTCCTTAATAAAGTTTTCTTCTTGAACCAACTAAACATTGTTCATAAACTACCTGCCGAGTCAATGGAAGCAAATCAACTCAAACCGTCGGATCGACAAAACTCGATCCTCGCCTCTCAAAAAACCGGTATTTCCCTGGCAATCACTGGATGTCAAAGCTTTAGAACTCCTCGTGTTGCCCAGAGATTGGCAATGCCAAGGAGTAGCAGAAACGAACCGCTCGTGATTGCCGGAGACAGACAACGTCGAGGAGCATAAAACGTCGTGCATCTCGTAAACCACACATTCAACCAGAAAACTCCTTGTGTTTCCCAAAGATAGGCAACGCCGAGGAGCATAGAAAGCCATGCATCTTGTAAGCCACACACCCAAAACTCCTCACGTTGCCCGGAGATAGGCGACGCTAAGGAACATCAAAAGCCATGCATCCCGTAAGCTGCGCATTCAAACTGAAAACTCCTTGCGTTGCCCAGAGATAGGTAATGTTGAGGAGCATCAAAAGATGCGCATCTCGTAAGCCACTCACCCAAATTTAAACTCCTCATGTTTCCCAAAGATAGGCGACACCGAGGAGCATCGAAAGTCACGCATTTCGTAAGCCGCGCACCCAAGTTTAAACTCCTCGCGTTGCCGGGAGATAGGCGAGAACGAGGAGCATCGAAAGCCACACATCTCGTAAGCCACGCACCCAAGTATAAACTCTTCACGTTGCCCGGAGATAGGAAATGCCGAGGAGCATCGAATGCCATGCATCTCGTAAGCCGCACACCCAAATTTAAACTCCTTGCGCTGCCCGAAGATAAGCAACGCCAAAGAGCATCGAAATCAGCAAATCTCACAAGCCGCGCACTCAACCTGAAACTCCTCGCATCGCCTGGAGATAAGTAATGCCGAGGAACATCAAGAACAAACTCCTTGCATTGCCTAGAGTAGGCAACGCCGAGGAACATTGAAATTGACTTCTCGCATTACCCGGAGATAAACAACGCCGAAAAACATCCAAACTTATACTCCTTACATCACTCGCAGATGGACGACATCAAGGCACCAAATGTCGTGTACTACATAACCAGCGTGCTAAATTCCAAGATAATAACCCCTCACATGACCCAAAGATGGCCAACACTAAGCAGCGTGAGAAACACCATGCGTATAGCTAGGAGTAGTTGGTGCTAGAAGGAAGGCACTCAATGATTGACAATACATACCCAAGGGTGAATTGCGTACTTACTTGAATACCGCAGGAAACTAAGACTACATGCTAAGATCGAAGAACTTCCAAAGAAAGGAAAATCAAGCATGAATTAACCAGATTTTCAATGGAGAATATCTAATCCCTAAGTTACCTTAACGACCTGTAAGTTTTAACTATTCTAATAATGTGATTAATTGAATTTTTGTGAAATTTAAAATAATAATTTTTTTTAAAAAAAATTTAATATTTGGAATACGTCTAATTGAACATAGCGAACTGTAAATTTTCATATGAAAATATGAAAGTTTATTTTATTGTGTAATTCTATTTCAATTTATATTTGTTAATATTTGAGGATAATAAAATGTTTTCCAAACCTGAATATTTTTATATAAAAAAATTGTAAATCATATTCTGAGCAAGATGCCATATTTCATTTCTCCAAATTTTGACTCTTATTGCTCCGTCAATCTTATTTTTGACAAAATAGCAGCATTTTCGGCATCGATTATCGACTTTTGATCGGATGATCATACCACTAATATATGTATACCGTATTGATAGTCTCGTCGTGCTGATCTCTATGGTATATTTATTTCTATATTTTGAGGTCTGGTATGCAACAGTAACGATGAAACAGTTCATCGTAGCGGTACCACATTTTGACTTTAAACTTTTCCTTGGTTTTCGATCTCTGGCGTGCAGCCTAAACAAATAATTTATTGCTTCAATAATGTGCACGAAATCAGGAGACCTTACCGTTACAATTACCTTTTATTTTTCCGACCATTCAATTTTCCATTGGTGGAAATTCAAACAGTCGTTGCCTTTAATAGAACTGCGTGAATCTTCGTGACCTGACTATTCGGCGTTACCAGTTTCCAATATAATTTGTACTGGTTCATTTTCTCCAGCTCATTTCTTTCTCTTCTCTGATTTGTTCTGCTATTTTATATGGAAAATATGAATATATAATATATATAACATATGTACTGTTGGCATACCCATTTTCTTCGGCCATCCTTTCTTCTCCCTGTTCATATATATATTTGTAAAATTCTTTTCATACCTGCTCTTATTCATTTGCAAATTTTCGAAACCCATTGCCATCAACTTGCGGCCCATCCATGCTCGAACTCCACATTCAATAGCCGAGCAATACACCGAGAGCCGTTGCTACCTATGCTCCGCCACTGCAAGCCTCGACTTGCTCACCCTCGCGCGCACTTTCTCCACCATGGCCATCGAAAACCCAGATCTCCAACGTGTGTCCCCACCTCTCTCTTCCAATCCGCCTACCAAGCAACTCACCCATCACCTGTCCGAGCTCGTCTCCTCCGCCCTAGCCACCACCGAAGCAGCTCATTCCCGCCACTAGTTCAATTGCCGAACAACACACTTTAACCGGTGCTCCTCCTGGTATTTGTATACATATATAGCTGCATATATATAAAGTTTGCCTGTCGATTAAGTTTGTGTGTACATGTTATATCATATTATAAAGTGGATCAAGTTATGGAATTTACTTAAGATATATAAAATATGTTAGCAGTTTATATATATACTTTTCATATATTTGTTTATACAAGTTATAATCTATTTGGTTATATAAAAAGTTGTTTGTTCACACATATATAATATTTTGAAATATATATTCATATATATATATATATATATATATGTTATACTGGTTTTGATATAAACAATAGCCATAAGTTGCAGTCTGTATACGAAAGAAAAAAATATTAATACAGTTTCGTTGCTTTACTTTTTGGTTTTGTAAACTTTATATAGAAAAGTATTTTATCCTGTAGCATTTGCTATGGTATACGAAACTTGTAGTAAATCTATTATAAACGAAACCGTGTGTTTATAATATAGATGATTACAATATGAAAGTTGCAGTTTTATATATATTACGCGTATTAAGCTTATGTTGTTTTATAATACATGTCGTTTCTCTTATATTTGGCTATATATATAACAATTTTGATACATTTGTCAGTTGATTTTATAAATATATATATTATTATAGAAATAATAATTTTAAAGTACTATAGTTGTATGTGTTGTGTTTGTATAATAGTTTGCAAACAAACATATCTGGTAGTTCATAGATATGAGAATCTGACTATTTACGGTATATATATAAATATGAGTTTTATAATAAACATGGATCTTAAAGTATAATGTGTTAGTTTATATAAATTAAAATTGTTGATTTTGGGAATGATAATAATAAAAGTTTATATATATATATATATATATATATTCCACTTTATAATAAAACTGATTCTAATTAGTCTCCTCGTCTCCCAATTGTCAGCTTTGTCCGTCGTGCCTGTTTGCTTCATTCAAATCGTATCCAACTAGCATTGCTTTGGAATTCGTAGGTTATTTACTTGTCAAATCTGTCTAGCCTCGAAAGGTGAGCATTAACTCACGATTTACATTCTTTTATTTATTAAATTTGATTTCAATTGAAACGACAATTGAAATATGCTACTGTTAGTTGTTTACACTGTTATATAGTTGTTACCTGTATCTGATCACCTGTGACATCTGACACCATTATCTGTTATTTATATTGATGATACATGCCTGTTATATTATTATATTTGTTATCACTTTGCAAGTTCCCTGTTAATATAGAATTCACTATGGGATGAAATACCCGAATGGACTTTAGGATAGGAGAAAATCATTATGGGTTGGAATGATAAACCCAAGCGATTTTCATTGAATTGATTTTGGGAATACGGGTTGAAACGATATATATATATATATATATATATATACCCGTATATATTTAAATTGTGAATTGAAATAATAATTATCCGTGTCACTTGACCATAGGATAGAAAATTATATATACAGACACCGTTGGTCTATATATAAATAATTTGAAATGATTACTACGGTTTTGGAAGGAAATATATGGTTTTGTATAAATATTGATTTTATATATTATATAATTGTTATTTATATATAGTTAAATTCTTGATTTTAAGCTATGCATAAATTTGTTTAATATAAAATAAGCTCAATAATAAAGTTTGATTTTATGAAAATATAATATGGTTAAGTATTTTTTAAAATTATATTTTAATATAGAGTTTATAATGATTTAATAAATTAAGCTTGAGAAGATAGATTTGAAATCGATTTGAAATTGTATTTAATTAGAAATACATTTAATTAGAAATCGATTTGGAACTTATTGAATCTGAGATTTTAAATGATATAATTTTATAACTTGATTTTGGTTAAGGTGATTTAAATGAATATTTCAAGTGTAAATAAGTTGAAGGAAATATTTAGTTTATTTGAAATTTGGGGTTTTATTTAAAATAATATTGGATTTATTAAGTGAATATTTCAAAACTAAATAATAATAAAGTTACATTAAGATATATATGAAATTATCAAATTTAGTTTTGAGATTGTGAAATATTTAAAGCTTTGGAATATATCGAAATTTAAATGGTTTATTTATGGTTCAAATCTGTATTTGAAATCGATATAATGGTTTATTGAGAATTGAACTGAATTGAAATTGATGATTTTAGATTTAACTAATTTTGAAATTTTGGGATTGGTGTTGATTTGGAATTGATTTGTGAAATTTGAGGAAGCTATTTTATTATAAAGTATTTTTAAAATTATATTTAAAACTATTTATATATGTTACTTTATAAATTTATTTCATATAAACTATTTTAATATAAATTATTTTAATATAAACTATTTTAAATTATAGCTATTTTTATATAAACTATTTTAAATTATAAACTATTTTATTATATATACTATTATTTATATTTAAGCAGTTAAGTGGGAAGTGTTATGATTCCAAAGCATTATGATTTCTAAATTTTGATTTTCAAAGTATTATGATTTCCAAAGTGTTTGATATAGAAAGTGTTTTAACTTTAAAGTAGTAAGATTTTGTAAATGGATATATTTGACATAGATATATTTGAAATGGCAATGATATTTGGTTTTAAATATAAACTGTTTTGAAGGTTTATTAAATGACTAATCGGTGTAATAATTACGTAGTTATTGAAGAGTCCGGGATCGGTTAGGGACATACTCTCCGTCTAAATCGAAAACCACTTTAGTAACTATTATACACGGAGTGCTATCCAGAATGAAGTGGTTGGAATGATGACATTGCTGGATTTGAAGAAAGAGAACGATAATGGATAGCCTGACACCTGTGTCAAATTTGAAATGACTTAAACAGGAGCCGTGCCGGGCCAATGAGGTTAGCCACCTCTAGCGGACACACTTCTTCGTAAACTGCTTATTACTTGTTTTTGATTGGTGTGCACCCTTGAATTAGGAGTGTTGTTTCACGGTGTTGCGATTGTTGCGGCGGTGCGTTCTCACCAGTCCGGATCAGGCAAACGGTAGTTTCGCTACCTTGGGTATTGCCTCATGTGCCTTGTCATACTTGTATCCCTATGCGCGACCACTACGATTTGTTTTGTGTCATACTTATGGAGTACTCCCTGATAGCCTACTAGTTTACGGTGGTATTTACAGTGTTGTATAGACTATGACGCTTATATAAAATGTGTTAAGGGGGATAATGGTAACGCCTTAACGCTATTTTGATACTTTATATTACTGATAGGCATTATCTACTTAGTGTACATATAAATAGTTTAACGGATCCTTTGAGGATGGTTATCCCAAACATCCTTTGAGTTACTTGTATTTCAGTTGTTATTTCACTTGAGTTGGATTTATTGATATAAGAATGTTAATCTTGACACGAGTGTTTTGTGTTTTACTTCACGCTCGGGTCAAACTGAGTGGTTCAGCTTTTGAGATTCACCTTTGGAGTTGGAGTTTGGCCTGGAGATCCAGCTATCTATCCAGATTTCAGATATTCAGTTGATTCTAGTGATGTATTCTGATATTGTATTTGACTATTGTAATCAAGACTTCTATTGTATCTTATTTAACCCTGTTATATATACAGTAGCTTCATGAACTACTATTCTCTTGTTTCCGCTGCATATTGTATATTACTCTATGTTTGTGATTCTATGATTATTTATTTACTGTATATGCTGAGTTTTTGCCAAATATAAACTTACAATCTGGTATTTTGAGCAATTCAATTCCGGCATGTTCGGATGCGAATGGTTGAAAATATCAGGTTGTTATAGTTACTGGATACTTGAAAATTGTTTGAAGTAAACAGCCCTGTGAACTGGGTGGCATACGCCTATACTGAGATAGAAACACACGAACATAGAAACACGCAAACACAATAAGTTCACAAGTTCTGTCGCTCCAAACAACAATAAGTTCACAAGTTCTATCTCAAAGTTTTATGAACTTCCAAGCAAAAACTCTATACCTATTTTAAAATTCTAAACAAAAATTTCAAAGTTTTAGAGTTTTTTAGAACTTTTATGAATTTCTAAAACAAAAATTCTCTAAGTTCTGTTCATTTCTAAAATTTTATTAACTTCCAAAGTGCTGATAATTTCTAAGTTCTGTCGCTTCCAATGAAGGGCTTTGACTATAATCACAGAACTAGAAAAGTAAGATATGAAACCAATACAAGTACACAAAATATATATGTACAGATAGACAAAAGTACAATCAAAATATCAATGTATACTTGTTATTTTATGCACACATGATCAAAATGTGGGGGCCGTACACACATAAGAATGGCCAGCAAAAGGAAAATATATACTCAGTAAGGACGCAAAGTGCAGACTATGCACTTGAACAAGATGACTTAAAAAGAAATAAAAACAAGTCGGTCTTCTTGCAAACTGTTGGCCAAAATCAAGTCCATCCTCACACCAACCGCTCAACGCTTCTTGCCACCACTACCCTTTCCATCTTTGGTTGGTTGTTTCTACTTATTTTCAAGAGAGGTGTTGCTGCCTGTAATGTCACCGTGCACTTCTGTGGTAATCTCTTCCTCCTCCTTCGAATGTTTTTCAAAAGAGCCTCCCCTTCCTTGGTGTTTTATTGACTTCCGAGAGCTCTTCGAAGCTTTGACTGCCTTGAATTTCTCCTTCTTGACGACAACCAAATTTTGTTGACTCTTTCGTGGCTTCTCCATCTACATTTCCTGTTCCTTGGCCTCTTTTGTAGTTATATCACCTTCTAAAGATGCCCAAGGGTCATCCAGGCCATGGAGCGTAGCTATCTTCTTGGCTTCTGGCCGTAGCTGCGAACTAGATGTGGATGTTGGAATTGGGCAGGTACGGATACAATCGTAGAAGATGTGAAAATGGCAGCAGGCATGGGCGCCGAAGTAGCCGGCGCATCAACTGGAAAAGTGGGTGGACCTACGATCAAAAAGAAAAGCACTAAACCCCCCTCGCTCTTGTGGTGTAAGATGAGGCTTTCGAATTCAGGAGAAGCATGGACTTTACCTGTACCACCAGAGGAACGATCATGAACGGCGACCTCAAACTCACCACTATCGCCTTCTTTTGAGGGCTCCACCACATGAGGAACAATGTCAAGTCCTAAACTCGTTGATTGGCCATGGAGCTACTCCGATGGTTTGCCCACGCCATAGTTAAAAGGCCTGGTAAGTACATCGGTGACGGTCATCAAGCCAACATCGTTGGCCTCCTCTCCCGTTCGACCCGCAGGATCTCCTAGGCCTCGAGTAGCGCTTTCTTGGATTCGCTGTTAAGATAAGCGGCTCACAACCCTTGATTTGAATAAACATCACCGCTCTCAGCAAAGAAGGATAATTTCCTCCCAAATAAGGGCAAGAGTGCACGGATACTTCGGGCCGAGATAACTGAGGTTCCCCTAATGCAACAAAGAGTTAACATAAAAGTTCAGAATTGTCGCATCCAGCTTCTCCACTTTCCTGTCGAAGGCATGTTGGAGATGCAAGTAATCAGCCTGCATCGCAACCTTCTCAACTTCAATGGCAGTCTTGTCGGCACTAAGCTGTGCGACCTGAGCCTGTAGCTTGGCGATGGTCTTAGCTTGGTCGACGATGGTTTTGTTGTGCCCTTCGACAATTAATTCTTGGTCTGCGATGGTTTTTCTCTAAGCTTCAATGTTGGCATTACAAGCCATCACTTCATATTTTTTTCTTAGCCTCCTCAACATGGGTCTTTTTGATCTCATCTCTCCATACAATCTCAGCTTTTAATGCACCTCTTTCAACTCCTTCATTAAGCCAGCGATTCTCCTACTTTCACGAATCGCCGCCTCCTCCTCCTCCTCCAGCTGTTTGATCTTAGCATCCTGATCAACCAATGCCTTCTCGAAATCATCTTTCTCTAATTTGAAGGAAAGGATATCCTGATAGTTATTCCTATCCATATTGGCCAGCTGTTTGTAGAGATTCTCCCATCTCTCGCACTGTTCTATGTCGTTTTGGATAGCTTGGAGATGAGGCATGAAAGAAACCCTGTGAACGAGGTGGAGTTCCAAGTCAAATTTAACCCCCTTTAATAACCAACCCGGAAGCGCTGCCTCAAGCTTAAGGGGACCCGATGGAAGAATGTAGTAGACCTCCAAGTGGGGTGAGAAGCACTAGGAGCGGCAGAAACAAGGGAAGAGGATGAAATATGAGCAGGGGGCAGAATCGGGGCAGAAGCAATGAAAATTTCTTGTAAGGAAGATAAGTGTTTCGGAGCAAGCTTTGAAGGATGGGGGCAGTAATCAAACTCCGAATTCTTTGATGGTTCATCTCTTTTCTCAAGAGATCTTCTTTTTCGATACCCGCTTTTATATGAATGAGATCGATCTCACTCTTCCTACCGATAGGTTTTAGCTTCAAATTCTTTCCTCCGCCTATATTCTTCCTCCGTCTCTCGAACTTGATGGCGGCTGGAGAAGCATTTGGGGTACTGCTGTGAACCAGTGTAATTTTCAAAGTTGTCATATAAGCCTCATTCCCTTGTCATACCTGAAATGACGCATACATAAAAGGTTTTAGAAGCATAACATAAGCTAAGAAAATATGTGAAGGAACATAGAATGGAAATATATCTAATTCAAGTGCAACATGTTGTGTGCTTCTAATACGGGCCTAAGACGTACTCACGAAATGGGATGAACAGCTGTCGTAGGTGGAATCAAACTGACTTCTGTTGTTGTAGGTGGTACCGAGCTAACTACTGGTGAGATATCGCCTGAATAGGAAGGTGTCATGTCAAATTTTATGTCCCCTTTCATGAGCTCGTGGAAGTAAAAAAAAACATCACTGAAATCTATGAACCCTTCTTTGACATCCTTACTCGAAGAATCTTGATGTCTCCCAGTTTCGAGGGCTTTTCCTTTACCACTTGCATCGGAAGGAGGTGGACTTGGGAAATTGAGACTCACTCCTAGAGTCTCAACGCAAGACTTTGAGTCTTCACCCTCAAGTTCCGACGAGACGTAATCACTAGAAGTTGATTCGTCGCTACTACTCTCGAACTCTCCTTCTTCTTTTTCTGAGTCTATCACGGCTTTGCCTTCTCTATGTGTGAACTCGTCTTCTGCTTCCTCTGGGATTGGAGGCATTCTAACTGAACCGCTCAGTCCAATCGCAACAGTGTCTACCTCGTCAAGGGCCTTACCGGGTGATCCTCAGGATGGGCTACTTCTCTTTTTACCTTCCTCGGAACAGCGGGAGGAAGAAGTGGACCTTGTGAGAATTCCAGATTGGCTAGGAGAGGGAGTATCAATCTGAACGGTGGATCTACCCGGAGCCAACTGTCTGTATCAATGCAAGTTCTCTTCGGTCAGTAGAACTTTAGTGCACCTCTCTTCGACGTCAATAGCCTTTAAAGTTTGGCAAACTTCATCAAGCGTCACATTTCTATTCAGCCTTGGAATAACTGCAAGAGAAGTATAGTTAGTTAGGAACTCCATCACAATGCCTCGGAGCTCAATAAACGGAAAAGAGAAGGTTACCCCCCTATCGTCCATCGATGTTTGAACCCCTTTGGGCATCTAACGAAAAGTACTACGTCTTGAACTATGATAAGTTTCTTTGCAAGCGTACGACGATCTTTCAATTCCTCTAGGCCTCGATTATAATCAAAGTGGGACAGTCATCTCTCCTCTTGAATGCTAGAAAATACCGTAACTCATCAAAACTTGGAGCACGATTGAACGTCCACATGAAAAGGACATGCAAACAAGTACGGATGGCGTAACCATTTGGATGAAGCTGGGATAGGGTGATTCCCAAGTTCGATAGCGTCTCACGTAGAAAACCAGTGAAGGGAGGCATGGCTCCGTTCAGACACATGTATCGATGACAAGGAGTGTACCCCAAGTAGCATATGAGTGAATTTGTCTTTTGCCGGTAGACGTACGTCCTCTTTAGGAATCCCATGCTGTGTACATATATTATGCAGAACCTTGGAAAAAACTACCGATGAAGCTCTTTCTTGTGGATTAAGTAGGACCCGAAAGTTGGGAGGCGTACAGTCCACGTTGAGCCCAACTAGAACTAATTGACCGTACTGGGCTTGCGAGGTGAATGATGATTCAGCTTCGGAGAGTGCCGGGCATCACCCATTGGACTTATGGCATGTAGATAGCTGCTTCATTATATATAGAAGAACTCATGTCCTAAAACTGTCAGGTAAACCTATCATAAATTTATAAGTCTTCCTTATCACACTTGAATTCTGAAAGGACATTAACTTGTAATCGACACGTCGAATTTCGAGTGCGAACTGGGGCAAGTGCAGTGTGCTATCAATATAGTTAAACTCAGTGCTCGGTACCATATAAATGCTCTATCCCATGTAGATAGTTCGTTCACTGTGGGTGAAGAAAAGAACTTCCCATGTCAGTTCGTTTTTTCATCTCTGTGCCTACTTCTTGTGCACTTACCTGTTATGGAACAATGATCGATAACAGATCCGTTTTCCAAAGCGACATGGAAAATTCTTCTCCTCACTAGAACGCCGAATGTGCAATGAGTGAACAAGATAAGTCCGTATCCTTGGAAGAAATCGCGACCGACTAGTGAATGTGCATGATGTGCAATAACAGCTATAAAATGGGATGTGAGTCAAATCTGATTTAACGGACGTAGATAGCAAAATGCGTCAAGTGTTGGATCACAACCCGAATGTCGTTTCCGGAAGAAACTCAAGACCCGATTGGCTTTCTCGACCCGTTAAACCATAATCAACTTGAGCTTCTTGTAATCTACGTAGAAAATGGACACTTGTCGACAAATCATTACACGAAATAAACAGACTAACTAGGCAAATCCACCTCAAACTGATTGCTAAGGCACATGAAGAATCGCAAGTCAAACTCAGCAAACTTTGGAGTGGATTGGTGACAATGCAAAGATAGGTCGGCTACTGATCAACGCTAAATTAAGGCTTTACAATGACCTAGGGATTTAATTCGAGTAGGAAGTTAGGTCTACTAGAGTTTCATGAGGTAGGCAGCTTAGATGAATCAACAGAAAATGCACGGCATAGAAGCTTGAATGGAATGGACCTAAGGGGAAGATGAATCTGGTCGAGCAAAGGCATGAATCGGCTGGAACTAAATGAAGGAATCTAGGCAAGAGATAAATGAAAATGCTTAGCTAAAAATGTAGAAATCTAACAGAAGAAAATTGATAAAAATATGAGAGTTAAATGACAATTTAGAGATAATTCCACTCTCTAGGTCATATAGTTCAACAAAACATTAAATTATGATTTCTCTTTTTTGGTTATTAGTTAGTTTAATTGATGTGTTTATCATAAGTATGGACTATTTGTACTATTAGTTAGCTTAACATAAGCATAAAATTATAACACACCCCTTAAACCACTATTTACTCTCATGAAAAATGACAACAAGTTGAAAATGAATTCTATTTTAAGCATGGCCTATTAACTATTGTTAATAAATATAGGCCATCAAATTTTAATTTCAAAATCACTTCATTACCATAATCATATATAAATGAAGAGGTAATTTTTGTTTGTGATTGTTTAAGCATAGCCTATTTATTATGAACAACATAGTCTATCAAATTCAACATAAAACAATAAATCACATCAACATTCATTCTTCCATTAAGCATAAAAGAAAGCAATAATTATCAAAATGTTGAAACTATATAATTAGAGAGCTTCATTACCCCTAAATTGAAGGGGTTTAGCCACTTATATTTGTTATCGAATCAAAAAATATAGCTTGCAACATGAAAGAAAAAGAAAAGGAAAAAGAGAGAGCAAAGTAAAGAAAAAAACTATTCTAATTGCATGAAAAATAGATCTACACTACTAACATGAATGTAAATAAACAAAAGAAGCATGTAAAAGAAAGAGAGCATTAATTAACATTGCATAAAAAAGGGAAATTTACATGAAAAGAAATATGGCTACATAGCCATGGAAAAGAGAAAGAGAGCTTTCTTTTATTTGATCTACACTAAAACTAAGAGAGACTAAGGAAGAGACTAAAGAAGAGGAGGCTTACATGAAACATGTGAGAAATGCGGATTACGGATCTTAAGGCTAGGATTAATACTAGAGGGGGGTGAATACTGTTAATCAAGAATTACTAAATCTTTTTGAGTTTATGTCAATTTAGACACCGATGTATGCAACATACAGACATAGATATGATCACAGAAACAAACACAGATGTAGAAATAAAATAGAGGCAGTAAAGGAAAGAACACACCGGATTTTATACTGGTTCGGAGTTACCCTACATCCAGTCCCGCAACACAAGTACGGATTTCCTTTCAAAGGCAATTTTACAATTACACCCTCGGTTTCAAGGCTACGAAGTACACCCTCCCGAATTTCTATCCTCTGGGTAGAGATACTTGATTTCCCGGCCACAAGTTTACCCAATTGATTTACCAAGGCTACAATCACACCTTTTCTCTCTTGATTGATTTCTAAGGCTACAATCACACCTTTTCCCGCTTAATAGATTACAAAGAAGTCTATAACTCTGAATAGCACTAAGAACCTTGTAGAGATAGTGATAGAGAATCAAACTAGAAGTAATCGAGTTTGATTCAATGTCGATTTCGGTAGAGTAATGGTAAGAATATGTATTAAGAAATATAGAAGAAGAAGAGGAGTGAAAAACCAGAAAATCTGATATAAAATTCGTTGAAACTAACCCCTATTTATAGAAGAACAACAGCCATGTCCATTATTGAAGAGTTATGACGAATAGATACTTCTTTTGAAATTTAAATTTTGAATTCAACTGACACAATGTCGATATGGTTACCTTAGGCATGTCGACATCCCAAAGGATTTTTTGGTGTTTTGATTTTCTTTGAAAATAACTTTTATTTTATATTAAAACTATTTTAAACTTTATAAATATACACGACTATAGTTAAAATTCATAAGTAAATATAGAGAATAATATATATAGAATTTAACTATAATTTTATATTTAAATCTAAGTATAAATATTTAAAAGTTAAATATATTATATTAAAAGATAGTTTAAAATCAAGAATAATTTGACTTTGAAATTAAAGATAATTTTGAGGCTAAAATTATTTAAAATTAGGATAGAGGATTTTGAATCTTTTAGAAGGAAAGTTTTGAAAAACAATTTTAAAACATGATATAATTTTGAAAAATCATTTTGAATAAAAAGTTAGCGGATACAAAACAATGTTCCTCTAGATTTTTCGTAGGTTCCATCCCACTTAGGGTTCCATCCCTTCAACAGGCTCGAAGTGGATTCCATTCCACGAATAAATTGGATTTTAAGATGCCAGTGCTTTTCTATGTGTTTTAACAAAATTCCTAATAAAAATACTTAACCTTGAAATCTTGAACTCTTGATAATCTTGATACTCATGAGTCTTCTATCTCGATATCTTGAATCTCTATACTGTACGGTCTTTATTCTTGGTACCTGCATGGTTAAATCCTGCATATACATATATATATATATCTAAACTTATAATGTCAGTATTTATATTTTATAATCTATCTAAGGTTGTTTTCATCAAAACCATCATCTCACGGACTAACAATCTCCCTCTTTTTGATGATGACAACCTTTGTTTATAAAATATTACTTCTATCCTAATAACTCCCCCTAAAACTAATAACTCCCCCTTAATTTATGCTAACTACCCTATTTTATATTTCTCCCCCTTTGTCATCAACAAAAACTCACTCCCCCTCATTCTTGGATTTCAGTACCTGCATTGATAAACTATACAACGGAATATATAATATATAGATTAAGAAATAATTATACTTATGATCATGATAACTAATTAAAGACTATATTCATTTCAATGTGTGTGTATATATATATATGTATTATACAACAAACTTCAAACCAATATCAAGAAATCAATTCACACAGAGTATCAATTCAAACCAAATCAATTCAAACAAGGTAATGAAATCAAACGTTACGAGGAACTTCCACCCATCCTTCTTCTCCAAATATAGGGTCTGCTTTAATTGCATCCCAATTTTCATTATCGTTGGTGAGAGAGACAGGAAGATGTGCTTCGTTATCATCCTTGTGTAGAGAGGAGATCATCCATCGTATCGCATTGAAGTGCCTTTCTTGTTCCTTGATCATCTGCATTTGACTCAATTCTAAGTGATGCTGGTTATGTAGAATAAATGAGAGAATATTCTTGAACGAATTAAGGGTTTCTTCAAGATTTTTGGATAGATTGTGAATAGGATTAGCCA
Source organism: Allium cepa (assembly GCA_030765085.1). Classification (NCBI taxonomy): domain Eukaryota; kingdom Viridiplantae; phylum Streptophyta; class Magnoliopsida; order Asparagales; family Amaryllidaceae; genus Allium; species Allium cepa. Next base: position 820,885,248 of record CM060935.1, on the reverse strand, counting down.
TAGTTGAATTTATGAAAGAAATAAAGGATATAGATGATAAGAAATAAATTTCAGTGAAGAATTCTGGAAGAAACAGGTATTTATAGGTGTATAAATTCGTTTGAAATGAATATACATTTGATAGTTATTCAAATTTCAAATTCATAATCAATTGTCATTTCTGACCAGTACATGTCGACATGGTCATATAGGGGATGTCGACATGGGTTAGGGAAAAATTATGACTAATTTGATTTTGTGAATAATTATTTATATATATATTTATATAATATACTAACATTTATTCTGGAGATAAGATAAGGTAGATAACAGAAAGAAAATTTCATTTCATTGCATACTACGATAATACAACGATTAAGCACACAACAAACTACATGAATATTCGAAATAAAGCAAATTAAAACAAATGCAACAAGATACGAGAAGATAAAACTAGTTAGAGGATGAAGATGATGAAGATAGTCCAAGTTTCTTGCTGACTTTGGAAATGAACTTGTTCATCTTGGATGAAATTTTGTCCAACTTCTTACTAACGGATCTTTTAAGAATCCATTGATTCTCAACAATCGTCTTTTGGTTTTTGAGAAGGGTTTTGGTGGATGGATTAGGTGGATAGTCAATGCTTTCCAAAGAGGTTTCACCTTCTTCTTCTTTAATTTTCATTTCATCCCCTTCTTCTTCTTCTTTCTCTTCTTCCATTTCCTCATGAGCCAAACGCTCTTCCTTTTCGGCAAGGGTCTCATAAGGTTGAAAAACAAAAGGAATTTTCATAAGCGAAATGTTGGAATGATTGAAAACTTTTCTGGAAACAAATTCTTCACCTTTGAAATCACTCCAAAATAGTTAAAAATCCGAGTGAGATAAATTCCATGGTATAAATCATTCTCACCCATTTCAAGATTTTTAGGACGAAGTTCATCCAAAATAACTTGCGCCCAATTTATTTCTTAATTTTCAAAAATAGCAAAAAGAGCTTTGCAAACTTTTGAAATAGGATTGTGAAAATTCCCCGATCTTGGGGTCAAAGTATGTTGCAAAAGAAGATTGACAATTCTTGCCTTTGGTTAAAAATTTCGATTTTTGAATTCAAAATTATCAATCCCTTCGAAAATGTGATGAAATGTCTCACGATCATTTTCATCGATTTTAAAATTAGAAAGATCCATTCCCGTACACTTGCAATTGAGAATGGTACCCAAAAGATCATAATTCAAAACAATTCTAGTGCCTTTGACACTACTCCAAATTTCATCCTCATTTCCATGATAAAATCCACGGTTTGAATTAGCATAGAAAATTTTGACAAGATTTGGATAGCAAACAAAATCATTTTGAGAAGCATCAATAAGACTAAGAACTCCATTGTTTGCAAAAAGAGAATCAAGTTCATAAGAAGAAAAATCTTGAAAAATAGCAAATTTTTCGGGATGGACTTTGGCATAGTTAGCATAATTGATGTATGCTTTTATTGCTTTCGGGTCATTGAATAATTGCTCTTTGATTTTTCTGGAAATTCTTATGGTGGAGGGGTTGCTTGAAGAAGCCATTAAAGTAGAGAGTAGAGAGCTTGAAGTTATGAAGAGAGAGTTTGAATTTGAAATCGAGAGTGAAAAGATATGACAAAAGATAGTGAATAAATAGATTCTTAAAGGATATATTCTCTGGTCAAAAGGTAGCTTTTCAGAGAATTGAATGAAATGAAAAGGTGGAGGGAAATTCAAACATTTGAATTCAAATTTTGAAATTCAAATTCAGGTACCCATGTCAACATCATGGTAGGGTCGACATGTGCCTTTGAATTTTCATGAATTGATTTTTCCTAAGTTCTCTAATATATATATATATATATATTATTATAATTTTTAATGCCTATATATATCTGAAATATTATTAAACTTCAAGTATATTTCAGAAAATATTATTATACTATTAAAAAATAATAAATATAATAATAATAAAATAATGAAATAGCAATAAAAAATAGAATTTTTTTTTAAAATTCAAACAACACACCAGTTCAAAATCAATCAATCAAACAATCAATCAACTAATTCTAAGCAAGCAATTTCAACCAATTGTATTGTAAACGTGTACCTTTTTCCGAGTCCGTTTCTTTGAATTCGTCAGAGTCATGAACAGCTGTGAAACACAAATTCGAATTATCCTTCTTCTGATCGTCATCACTTGAGGACGAGTCTGAGTCATCTAGAGTAGCAGTAAATGCACGCTTCTGTTTCTTTGTTGGATCATTGTTCGTAGGAGAATTTCGCCTATTTGGATACAAACAGTCTCTTTTTAAATGGCCTGGTTTATCACAGTTGTAACATTTGTCATTATTTGGCACTACATTTCGATTTCCAGAATTCTTAAATTCGTTTCTCTTGAGATTAGTCATCTTTCTGTATTTCAGGAATTTTCTAAAATTTTTGGTCATAAAGGCTATCTCTTCATCATTATCGCTGTTTGAGTCTGATCCATCGGTCAATGCATTGAATGCCATTGATTTCTTTTCATATGTTTTACTTTCTCTTCTCCCGATCATTTGAACTTCATACGACATTAGATTTCCAATTAATTCTTCTATCTTTAAAGTACTGATGTCATTTGCCTCTTCGATCGCAAGTTTCTTTTGATCCCATTCTGGAGTTAGAGAATTTAAAATCTTTCTGACTTGATCTTCTTCAGAAAATTCCTTTCCCAATGATATTAGAGAATGCACAATATCCTATATTCTGCTATACATATCTGAAATAGACTCATTAGGATTCATTTTAAATAATTGAAACTGATTTGTGAGCATGGAAATTTTGGTCTGTTTAACTTTTCTTGTTCCTTCGTGAGTAACTTGCAAAGTTTTCCAAATTTCATATGCGGACTTACAAACTGACACTCTATTGAATTCATTTCTATCTAGTGAACAAAACAGAATATTCATAGCCTTAGAACTATTTTGTGCAACAGTCTTTTGCTCAGCAGTCCACTGTGCAAAATTAGTTATGGGTTCTGAATATTCCATTTGTGTGATATTCCAAGTGTCTAATCCTATAGATTGTAAATATATTTTCATCGTACATGCCCAATATGCATAGTTACTGCCATTAAAAAGTGGTGGTCTGACAGTAGACTGACCCTCTACAAATGAACTAGTGACAGGGATACTAGTGTTAGTAACAGTACCAGTGTTGGTAGCTATTTTGAAAAATTTTCAAAAATCAGATTATGAAACTTTAAAAGCCTTTCTCTGATACCAATTGTGAGAAATGCGGATTATGGATCTTAAGGCTAGGATTAAGATTAGAGGGGGGTTGAAGAGTATTAATCAAGTATTACCAAATCTTTTTGAGTTTATGTTAATTTAGACACCGATGTATGAAATATACAGACACAGATATGATCACAGAAACAAACACAGATGTAGAAATAAAATAAAAGCAGTAAAGGAAAGAACACACCGGATTTTATACTGGTTCGGAGTTACCCTACATCCAGTCCTGCAACACAAGTACGGATTTCCTTTCAAAAGCAATTATACAATTACACCCTCGGTTTCAAGGCTACGAGGTACACCTTCCAGAATTTCTATCCTCTGGGTAGAGATACTTGATTTCCGGGCCACAAGTTTACCCAATTGATTTACCAAGGCTACAATCACACCTTTTCTCTCTCGATTGATTTCCAAGGCTACAATCACACCTTTTCTCGCTTAATAGATTACAAAGATGTCTATAAATCTGAATAGCACTGAGAACCTTGTAGAGATAGTGATAGAGAATCAAAATAGAAGTAATCGAGTTTGATTCAATGTTGATTTTGGCAGAGTAATGGTAAGAATATGTATTAAGAAATGTGAAAGAAAAAGTGGAGTGAAAAACCAGAAAATCTGATATAAAATTCGTTGAAACTAACCCCTATTTATAGAAGAACAACAGCCATGTCCATTCATGAAGAGTTATGGAGAATAGACACTTCTTTTGAAATTTAAATTTTGAATTCAACTGACATCATGTCGACATCGTTACCCTAGGCATGTCGACATCTCAAAGGATTTTTTGGTGTTTTGATTTTCTTTGAAAATAACTTTTATTTTATATTAAAACTATTTTAAACTTTATAAATATACTTGCATATAGTTAAAATTCATAAGTAAATATAGAGAATAATATATATAGAATTTAACTATAATTTTATATTTAAATCTAAGTATAAATATTTAAAAGTTAAATATATTATATTAAAAGATAGTTTAAAATCAGGAATAATTTGACTTTGAAATTAAAGATAATTTTGAGGCTAAAATTATTTAAAATTAGAATAGAGGGTTTTGAATCTTTTAAAATGAAAATTTTGAAAAACATTTTGAAAACAGGATATAATTTTGAAAAATCATTTTGAATAAAAAGTTATCGGATATAAAACAATGTTCCACTAGATTTTTCGTAGGTTCCATCCTACTTAGGGTTCCATCCCTTTAACAGACTTGAAGTGGATTCCATTCCATGAATAAATTGGATTTTAAGATGCCAGTGCTTTTCTATGAATTTTAACAAAATTTCTAATAAAAATACTTAACCTTGAATTCTTGAACTCATGATAATCTTGATACTCATGAGTCTTCTATCTCGATATCTTGAATCTCTATACTGTACAGTCTTCATTCTTGGTACCTGCATGGTTAAATCCTGCATATACATATATATCTAAACTTATAATGTCAGTATTTATATTTTATAATCTATCTAAGGTTGTTGTCATCAAAACCATCATATCATGGACTAACAAAACATAAGGGGTATTTATTCACGTATGAAACCCTAATTCATATTTTTGGGGAATGCCCAAATTTCCCTTGAGGTAATATGGCCACCAAGTAATCATTAGCATGTCTTAATCCCCCACTTAAATATACATGAAGCTTTAATGGCCTTTTAGCATGTGCATTAGCTCCTAATTGAAAATCAAGGTAAGTGGATGGGGTCCTCCATGTTCATCACTTTGAATTATTTTCATCTTCATTCCTTTGTATCTTCTTTGTGCATGCATATTCTTTCATGAAACCACTTGTAATTGAGTTTAAATTCCTACAAAAAAATATAAAAATTTCCAATTAAAATTTCTCAAATTAATATATGCAAAAAATTACTATTTTCCCCTTATATGGAGATGAATATGTGACGATTAGAAAATAATTTGAATTTTGTCTAAACAAGTTAAAATACCCGATATATCATTTATTTAATTAAAATAAGATTAAATATGGTGGTAAAAATATGCACATTTACGTGCATATCAAATAACTCCACACTTATCGTTTTATTCGTCCTCGAATAAAGGGAAAAAAACTATGACAAATCCATTTTCATAGGGAGCACAATTGCATTGAGTGTATGTGTTTGCGCCAAAAATGGCCACAAACCCCAGAAGTGGTGAAAGCGCCAGTGTATATACATAGATTCACAATATTCCAACACACATCTCAGGTCCAGATTAAATAGAGAATAAAAATGAAGAAACGGTAAAATTGAAATTGAAAAAAACATGAAAGAACACAAGGTTTATAGTGGCTCGGCAATCCGGCCTACGTCCACTTTGAATCAATCCTTTTTATTGCCTTCTGTACTGTAGTTACAGTTACAAGTCTTTAGTATCAATCACAAAAATGGCAAAGTTTCCGGGTCCAAAGAAGGAGAAGATCCCTTTTAGTTGCCATAAAACTCCTATTTATATGTGTAGATTCGAAAATATCCACCTCAAAACCTGGAATACCTCTTCTCTTGAGCAGATAGGCCCGCCACATCGATCCACAGTGGTTTTGGATCAATGCGTGTTTAATTCGTATCGATCCAAAAGTGGTCCAATCGAGCTGAGATTGATCATGGAGGTTCTCGAGTGCATCAGGAAGCTTCCTTGAAAATTTCATCACATTTGGACATGTAGATGTTGAGTTATGATCGATGCAAGTGTCTTTTGCGAGTATACTGGAAGCTTCATATCCATAAATTCGTCTCCCTCCATTCGTATCCATCAGCCTTTCGTGTCCATCCCATTCACATCGATGACGTAGCTCGAAAACCTAATGAAGAGCCATTTTTGATGCCGAATTGACTACTTCCTCATTCAAACACGTTTCCTTCATATCAATATAGGATGCTTATTTCGCATCGATGATTCAATGGCCTTTTCGTATCGACCCCTTGCTCTTGTTCGTATCGATCTGGTCCCATTGTTTTATGTCCTTCACCTCGTATCGATCCTTTCAAGCCTACTATCCTCTTTGTATCCATCCTTTTCACCCATCAACGTATCGTTCCCGAGTGCTTCCTTCGTATCCATCAGTCGCTCTGTTATTCGATCGATCCTCTGCAAATGTCCTTCGTATCAATCCCAGCCTTGATCGATATGAAATACCCTGCCATACCGATGGCGAATCCAACCAAATCGATGTGCATTGTATTGATACGAAACCGTGGATTCGAAATCATTGATTTGAAGCATGTTGCCATTACCATCTTTATCGATATGAAATGGTACGAACCTTCTTTCCTTGATTATTGATCTGTCCATAACTCGAGCATACGAACTCTGATTGACCTAAAATTTGAAATGTAGCCTCACATAGTCTTGTTCATCATTCCCAATCGACCCCATCTCAATTGGAGCTTGGTCACATTTTGATGGTATCGATCATAGCCTTGTTTACAATTGATCTCCAATCCTAATATCCATCCTTTCCAATCGATTTGTTGATATCCCGATCTTGTTCATAAGGCGGGGTAACATTTTCCCCTCAAAATAAGCCTTGTGATAAGAAGGCGTGTTTTGAATAGCACCGAATTCGATATTCGAAGTCCACATTCCATCCATAGCCATATCATTCGATTCATAATCCAATCCATTACCAAGCCATCTTATCTGAGTACCATAGCCATATCCTTATCCAAATCCACGACTACTTCAAGTCGATGTCTGACTCCGTATCCAGTAACCAAATCCTTAGCCAATTTCTTATCCATTTGAACCTGACAACCGAGTTCTAACCCATCCATATCCAATAACCGAATCTAGGACCTCTTCGGTTCGATATCCAAACTCATAACCTCTCTTGGTTCTTGCTAAGCGTCATCCACACTCGACGACCTGTATTAAAGCAACGCCTGAGTGTTCTTGGTTCATTGTCCCGGAATGCTGAGTAATGCCATGGTTTAAGTCCTAAGTCGAATCCTGGTCGCTTCGGACCCTTGCCGAGTATAGTCCATACTCGACGACCTGAATCAGTAACATATAACATAGGGCCTAAGTTCTAGGACGAGTCCTGGTCTCTTCGGACCCTTGTCGAGCATAGTCTATACCCGATGACCTGAATAAGTCGATTCTCCATACTCGAACATAGCGACTTACCCCTTGCCAAGCATAATCCATACCCGACGACCATTTACCAAAAGCCGGATAAAAAATCCAATCCGAAATCTGGATCAAATCAAAAAACCAAAAATCCATACAAGAAATCCAAACCATAAAATAAGCATCCAAACTAAGTCCAAACCAAAAAAACAAACAAAATCAGGAGTTCAAACCAAACTACGAAACCAAATCAGTAAAAAGCAGATGTCCAAACCAAAAATGAAAAAGGAGATTTCACAAACGATAGCGTTGCGGTTTATCATCATCTTAGAGCATGCCTAGGGGCTATCTCCGTCCCCATACATGAGTAAGTGGCTTGGCCGTTTGCCCAAAGTTTGCTACTTATTCCATATCATCCCTGTCAATCGATACCCAATCGACCATCATTCTTGGGCCTCTTGCCATCATCGATTGATGTAGACAGTGGCTGCTCCTGTTCCACTGTCGCATTTTGAGTTCCGACATATTGCCGCAACTGACCAATCCTCATATGTTCCTCGATTATATCCTTTAGATGCCTACAGCTATTAGTATCATGCCCGTCCAGATAATGAAAGAGCAGTGCCTTCCTGATGCCTTTTCACGTTTCGAGGGTTCTCTTCTTGCTGGCCTTCGGTAGGGAAGGCGATCCCAAGTCTCCATGAATATCCGCTCCAAAGTTTCATTCAATCCTGTGCAAGTGGAGAATTTTGGCTCTTCCAACGTTTCTTTGCCCTGCCAAAGTGGTCATCCAACTTCCTCTTTCCTTTATCTTTATCTTTACCCGTGCTTTCACCGGATGGTTCTCCGTCCTTGACCACGTTTACCTCCTTTAACTCCATATCTGAATGTGCATCCTCTTGTCGAAGAAATCTTTCGGCCTCATGAAAGAATACCCCGAGATCCATTGGAGGGTCCCGTATCAATGATACTTTAAAATCCGAGTTATCCCTGATTCCTGACGCTGCCGTAATTAAAACGTCAATGGATCCGACCGATCCACCGAAATAACCAATGCATTGAATCGAGTTAAGAAAGCGCTAAGAGATTCTCCTATGCTTTGCTTCACCGATGTCAGTGTCATCACATTCTTTGGCCTTTTGCTACGAACTCGAAACTACTTTAAAAACCTGTCTACTAATTCCGTCCATGTCCAGATAGATCCATCTTCCAATTGCTTGAGCCATATATTAGCTATATCCGTCAAGTACAAAGGGAAATACCTGGCTATAACTTCCTCCGTCTATAACTTCCTCTGATGCCCCCATCACTTCCACATGTCTTGCGTATCTTATCAGATGATCGGTAGGATCATCCTTGCCATTGTATACCTCTAGAGTAGGCAGCTTGAACTCTGGTGGATTCCGAGCCATTCTGATGTCACGGATAAATGGACTCCAGTTTACTCCTTCTAGATCTCTATTTGCTAAACCTCCACGCATAGTTCGCTCGATGATCTCAGCTAATCGGGCGTTGTCCACCAAGGGTATTTTGGTACTTACTCTTCATCACGTACTCTTATGCTCCTGCCGGCATTCCTTTGTGTGGTGTCACCTAAAATTCCTCCATGAATTGGTTCATCATTTCCAGGTGGTATGCTCCCGAGCCTGGATCCATCCAGATTAACAGTTGCGTGCTAATTAGGAGATGCGCCCTATTGAGCTGGTCCATTCGATTGCCTGTTAAGTCCTTCTATTCCAGCTCCGTTGATCTGAACTCCGGCAGCTCTATCTGTTCCTGCCTGTCCAAATTTTCTGAGAAGGTTCTGCATTATTTCCTCCTTCCTTTTCAACAATTCTTCCAACATAGCTCCCATCGTCATCTCCATTTCATCTCTGGTGATGAAAACTGAGGCTTGATTTGCTCTTGAGGAAGCCTCTGACTCCCTTCATGCCGACTCCTTTTCGCTCTTTGTCTCCTTGTTGATTGCTTTGTCATGGTCCCTTTCAGATCTGATCCTTGGGCTTTCCAAATTTGAACTCCAAATCTGGTATTGCAGGTGCTAGTCCTTCTCAGTGAAAGCACCGAAGTGTTTGTATCAAAAATGGCCACAAACCCCAGAAGTAGTGAAAGCACCAGTGTATATACACAGATTCACAATATTCCAAACACAGATCTCAGATCCAGATTAAATAGAGAATAAAAATGAAGAAACAGTAAAATTAAAATGGAAGAAAGTAGGAAACACAATGTTTATAGTGGTTCGGCAATCCGGCCTACATCCACTTTGAATCAATCCTTTTTATTTCCTTTTGTATGGTAGTTACAATTACAAGCCTTTAGTATCAATCACAAAAATGGCAGAGTTTCCGCGTCCACAGAAGGAGAAGATTGCCCTTTTTGTTGCCATAGGACTCCTATTTATAGATGTAGATTCGAAAATATCCGCGTAAAAACCTAGAATACCTCTTCTCTTGCGTAGGTAGGCCCGCCACATCGATTCACAATGGTTTTGGATCGATGCGTATTCTATTCATATCGATCCAAAAGTAGTCCAATTGAGCAGAAATCGATCATAGAGGTTTTCGAGTGCAACAGGAAGCTCCCCTGAAAATTTCATCACATTTGGACCTATAGATGTTGAGTTATGGTCGATGCAAGTGTTGTTTGCGAGTATGCTGGAAGCTTCGTATCCACGAATTCGTCTCCATCCATTTGTATCCATCTACGTATCGTTCCCGAGTGCTTCCTTCGTGCCCATCGGTCGCTCCGCTATTCGTATCGATCCTCTGCATACGTCCTTCGTATCAATCCCAGCTTTAATCGATACGAAATACCCTGCCATACCAATGCCGAGTCCAAACAAATCGACGCGCATTGTATCGATACGAAACCGTGGATTCGTAATCATCGATTCGAAGCATGTTGCCATTACCATCTTGATCGATACGAAACATCGAACGAACATTCTTTCCTTGAATATTGATCCATCCATAACTCGAGCATACGAACTCCGATTGACTTGAAATTTGAAATGTAGCCTCAACTAGTCTTGTTCATCATTCCCAATCGATCTCGTCTCGATTGGAGCTTGGTCACATCTTGACGGTATCGATCATAGCCTTGTTGTTAATCGATCTCCAATACTAATATCCATCCTTTCCAGCAGATTTGTTGATATCCCGATCTTGTCCGTAAGGTGGGGTAACAGTATGCAAAAAACCATTAAACCTCTAGGTGCCCCCAGTAGGATGAGTGTTGTCTCGCGAGGGTTTTCAACGGAAACTACCCACAAATCCGAATGCGGTATGAAAATATTTACAAAGTGCAAGATTTATTTACAATGGGATAAATGCAAGTTTTTGAAAATATTTACCAATGACAGATTTACTTTTAAATAGACACAAATAAGTTAAATATATTTTTTGGCCATTATCCTGAAATTGAAGTTATTTACTCGTTAAAATTTCCAACAAAAACCAAGTTATCATAACAAATAAACTATAATTTAACTCGTTTCGGTTGATAACACAATGTAACTATGAAATGGATCCTTAGTTGATTATCAAAGTTTATCAAAGTGGCATTTTTAGTTCTTTCCAATAACAAGTCAAATTAAACAGGTTAAAATAGTGCTTGGATTTCATTTGTTTACTCTCTCTCTCTCTCTTTTTTTGAAAATTTTGTTGATATTTACAATATTTACCTATGCCTAACTCAGATAAACTAAGGCCAAATATATCACCCATGCACAGCCTTTTAGGCTTATATGAGCGGAATACAGAGCATGGCAAGTAAACACACAAGTGTAAACGCTTATCGACTACAGGTATTATTAAAAAAAGAATTTTTTATATACACACACCTAACTCAGCTAAACTGAGGCCAGATATACCGATCATGCATTGCCTTTCGGGCTTACATGAGAAGGGTACAGAGCATAGCGAGTGAACACACAAGTGTGAACACATGACTTTAGCTGTTTATTAAAAAATATAAACTTATATAAAAGAAATATTTTTTTTTGGTTTTTTTGAAGAGAGAGTTTTTCAAAATCATCTTAGCACCATTTAACTTAGAAGACAATTTTTTTTATATCCTTTTATTTGAATTCGCTACTCTTTAAACAAAGATTTTCAATTAGGATATTTCATAATTAAACGTATGAATCTTCCTATATACTAGTTAAACCATCATTATTTTTAATCAAACTTCATTTTTATTTTTTTGTTAAGACGAATAAATTTTTAACATTTCAATTTAATTAATCACAACCATATATTTATCTTATAGTGTTTCTTTAAAAATAAATCAACATGCTTCAAATTTTTTTTTTTTGAAAATTATTTATATTTTTTTAGTTTTGGAAGAAAAATGAAAAATAAAAAAGAAGATGAGTCTCCCCCCACACTTGATTTTGACTATGTCCCCACAGTCAACCTAAGTGAAAGGAGAAAAATAAAACAAAAATAAAAAGATGATTTATATTTACATGAAAACAAATGATTATTATATATAAGAGTTCAAAAAGTATATCATCAAAAAGTAAATGAAACGGTCTTCCAAAGACCGATTTATTTGTCTCGTCAAGTATGCGAGACACAACTTAAGCTCGGTAAACCAAACCATAAACGATTTTGGAGTTGAATATTGATTTGCAGAAACGAATGTCATTTTGTTGAAAATTGACTTGGTTGTTTTGTTTTCGATGATTTTTGGGGTGGATAAACAATTGATTGAAATTCAATTTTTTTCACCAAATTGAAGTTCATGCTTATCATTGAAAACTTCTTCAGAATTATCGATTCCAAAATCAAAATGGTGGTTTAAATCTTAACCTTCAAAATTCGACAACTTGTTTTCAAAAATTCCAGAGAAATCGTGTTCGTTAAATTCGTCTTCCTTTGTTGATTCATCAATAACTTTACTACATGTGTCAAGTTCAAAATCCAAAGTTGTTGTGTTCAAAATTTCAAAATTGGGAAAAGTAAGATCAAATATTGAATAGAGTTTCTCACCCTCAAAAGACTTGAAATCCAATTCATATACTGTGTTTTCAACAACTTCATTAAGATCATCATTTTCAGTTTCAAAAGTTGTTATTTTAAAATCGTCAATTTTGGTAAAAGATGGATTATTACTAAACTCATCACATGTTGGAATTTGATTTTATTTTTCACGTTGTTTCATATATGTTTCAAACACCATGTGATCATTGTAAATTTAATTCATTTTCTCAACAAAATCCAATTTATAGTTATTAGCATGAGAACTTTCGATTTGGATTTTTTGAGAACAAAAAATTTCATCATATCATAATCGAGATTATTCCCATTGCCAAAATAATTTGAAAAGCGGATCACATTTTCGTTTTTCTTTTAAAATTCATTTTGGAGTTCAAAATTGAAATGGCATGGGCTATACTCGAAGTCATTCTAATTTTGATGTGAATTCAAATTTTGATTATTTTCACTTGAGTTATCATATAAATAAGAATTACACAAATCATTTATCATTTGATTTTGTTGTGTAGAGATTTCAAGTAGAGATGAAATGTTATTTTTGAGATTCGAGGCTTGTTCGTCATTTTGAAAATTTTGTGATTCAAAACTCGAATCGTTTAAATAATAGTTGTTGTTGAATATCCATGAGAATTTGAAGTGAAATCATATGGATTATTTTGATTTTCACAACTATTGTAAAATTCACGCAAGTAGGAAAACTCAGACATTTTCAAGAATGTCTTTTCTTTATAAAGGAAAAATATTTACAAATAAAATCTATTTTTCAAAAGGGAAATTGATTTTTGGTTTTTCAAATTTTCTCTTTGTTTTTGAAAAGGTTTCATAATTTTTTTTAGGATTTTGGTTTTCCTAAATTTTTTTGGTTTTTGAAATTTCAAAGAAAATGGAAAAGGAATATTTACATTTTTTTTAGTTTTGGATACATAATTTTTTTTAAATATGCATGAACTAATGCAACTAATTGAATGCAAGGTTAATTACGAATTATTTATCCTAAGTTAACTCAAAATTGTATAATCACACTTTGTCTTAAATCAACAAGATAGTTCTTAGCCAGGTAACGGGCAGGGGTTATCGGTGCACCACGAATCACCATAGCAACGCAACCAAATGTTTAAGTACCTTCAGACGAACAATCACTATAATATTTACGAATCACTATAATATTTATAAATGGTTATTACTCTGCCATAGCCTAGACACCAAGAAAGTAAATTGTTCAAAGAAGACAATTTGTCAATATACAATTAAGTGTTATAGATGTCTAACCGTTATTATTAATCAAATCATAAGATGAAATGCAAAACTGAAATTAAATGTGTATTAACAATGAAACTACGAATGATTTTTTGTTTTTGGTTTTGTATTTTAATTTTTGTATTTTTGAAAGAAAAATGCAAATGCAAGCAACCAACAATGCAATAAAAAAGGGACAGGAGTGCAATTTTTTTTTTACAACCAAGCAATTTTTTTGGCAAGCAAAGCAGCAGTTTTCATCAAGCTATTCTTTTCCTTGCAATTTTATGCTTTGGCACCTCCAAAATAAAACAAGATATATATGCAGTTTTTTTTATCTGAGAAATGCAAAATTTTCGCCAAGTAATGGGTCACCAGCTACCCGACCTAACTCTATAATGGGAAAAAATTCTATGCAGATAAGCCGCTAACGACTCATCCCACATGGATCAATAGGGACCCACCAAAACATAGAAAAAAGATAGAGAAAAGAATAAAAGAAAGGGGAGAGGAAAGGACAACTTCACCTATTCTTCTTGAACTCGATTACTTGAGATTGTTCAACATTCCAAGGCATTTCAGGAAGCTACATGTAGAAATGTGATATATTGTGACAAGTAATAGTAGTCAGAACCAAAAAAAGATGACCAATAATGTTGGGCTAACGTATTCTTAGAGCTCTAATGTAATCACTTGGAGATTGACAGTTGGATGTTTAGAGCGATAAATTCCAAAGCATGCTTTGTTTACAACGAAGATGTATTCTAGGGGGCAAATGTTATACTTTTTTTTAACCCAGTAGAAACAAATAGAAAATAGAACAACCTTGTGTAGACAGGATGGTTTAGGACTTAACCATAAATGCTAAGACAAGGGATCGATAAGGGCCAAGCTATATGGCTAAGACAACGATTGGGATCAACGAAGTCAAGAGATCAGCATTCTTTTAGTCCAATCAGCGGCTGAACTTAAACAGCTAGTGAATTTCCATCGAAACGTAACAACGACAATAAAAGGCTATGGTAAGATCTCCAATTCCTGACTCCATAAAAATCCTTAGCAGTTGGATCATCAATGACCCATGGATTTAGCCCGTTTTGCGAGCCAAACTTGCTCTTGGTCGTCTACTACTTACCTACGAGCTGATGAAGACATGGCCTGGCGTAGAAGTTCTCCTCTCCATATAAATTCCATCAAACCTGCAACGTAAGGAGGATCTTTTTCGGACTGGTTGCTGAAGCTCTGCTGAACTATTCTTCACTCCCTACCTACCATACAACAATCTTCAAAGGAATACACTGTGATTCTTCAGTGGGTTCCAATTTTTGAGATTCAATCTAGCTAGAAAATATTCAAAGCCTTGTAACCAAACATCTATTGTAACAGCAATCAGTCTATAATAAAACTATAAAGTGGATATAGGCTTCATTAATAGCCAAACCACTATAAATATTATTTGTTTGCTTTCCTTTACTATTCTTTCTTTACATATGTGATCTGTTATATTGCTCTGTCAGGATGGGGTTGATGCTTTCAAATCCAAACCAGGGTGTTTGTCCATTTTTGCGGTTAACGTGTTCCATTACCATCTCCAAGAAATCATGGTTGCCACTTCCATCATATTCAAAAGTTAAAATTGGATAATCCAGTCCACAAAAAATTCTGTAACCACCTTCGTTCAACACATATCAAAGAGATCCTCGAACCTATGTGCATTATGAAAAGTATGACCGATATCAACATTTTGAAGCCGCGGCTAGGGTTTTGGTTCACTGGAGGTAGAGGCAACGAGGATCAAAATGGAGGGTGCAGACGAGTTCCTCTTGGCGATATGCTCCTTCCACTACCCTTGATTTATTGTCCAATCCCCTTTGGTGAATTGCGACCTAGAACCAAGTGAGCATGCCTTGATGATGCAATTTGATAAAGGCCATGGATCTTGGGGATTTTGGTGTTGGCAAGTCGAGTATTCAGTAAGAAGACCAACGACGCAGAAGACGTTCGATTTCGTTGGGCGGAGCTCCATATCACTATGGAAATATGCAGGCACATGATGGATTCTGGAATGTGCACATACATCAGAATGTAAATGGGGGAAAGAAGATGATAATGAAGGTAATTATATTGTTAATTGTTATTTAATCTAATTAATTAATTATTCAATCCATTATCTTATATTACATGTATCTTTTGCATACGAGGTCCTTTTGAATGCGGTTTCTTGCATTTCGCTGTGGTGGAGAGCTCTATGACATAGTGATGGCTTGGTCAGATTTGATTAACGTGAGTGATATTGTCTCTCGCCATACTATCATTGTTAGTATAGTATTAAAACGACATTTTGAAATGATTTCTAACTTTAAAATGTGAGTTCTAAAATATTTAATCCTATATCTTCTTTTATTAAAAGAATTAGAAGTGTTTTAAAATGGTTTTAAATTAAATACCACATTTTCTCATTTGATGCATTATTCTGACGATATTGATAGATTTAGGATATTATCGATATTTATCCCACATTGGTTGCTTTGGATGGATTGTATTATTTTATTATAGATATTTGTAGGCTATCATAGACATTTCTATGCTTGTTGGTTGCATGTCCGCTTGTTTGTTAGTTGATTGAAAACATCGTTCGAAGGCGATATGGATTAGAAAATATCCCATGGAATAGGATTTCATGCACATAGTTTCATGCACACCGATTGATTTGGAGATGAAATATGGTTTTGGAGATGTTCTTAAGAATTTGGGATAGATGCTAGATGCATTTAGTTTGTATTTAATCATTTTTGGTTAAGTACATGACCAAAGTGGTCTTATCGATAACTCTGGAGTGTTCGATATCTACCACTATTGATGATGACCAATTTGACATGGATGATGAAGAGGCTTCGAGGAGCATGATGTGATGGTTCATTCTTCCATTTTTCGTTTATTTTATGTGTTACTACTCTTTCAATAGTTTTTTTGGTGGTGAAGCGAAGATTTTGCGCTTCGATAATGACTTCACGATTCGAGATGATGATTTAGTGATGGAAAGTGATGGCTTCGATGAAGGATAGACATACTTGGGATGCAGAGTAGGCGATGAAGAGTGGATTGTGCTATAAGAGGAAGGTTATAGGATGCACAATGGCACCCTATGACTTGTGATGGCTGTCTAGAGTAGTTTCCAACCACGACGACTTCAGATGAAAGTTGTATGGACATTTCTGAGATGAGCTATGTTATAGATGATGTGTGCAAAGGGATCGTTGATATTCATAGGTTTCGATGTGTACTCATGAAGCAAGGGTATTTTTGATGATATCCGTTGGGGATATGATGGCCCCTGGATAATTCACTTGGGGTTACAATGGCCCTTTGGATCACACGATGTTTAAATCCATTGTACCCCGAACTATCAAACGAGTAGTCTAATTCTTGAATTATTGAGTGGCATGGATTCGGGTACTGAGAAATTGGTATGTTGAGTAGTCCTTGACTTCATGATAGGGTAGTCATCAAAGTACGCATGATGGATGCTATATTTTCGTAATTGTCTAGCACCTTAGGGATGTCACACGATGCAGATATTATCGATGTCGATATCTAGGCACCCTTAGTACTTTAATGTATAGTACACCCATAACACTTATGATATAGAGTAGCATTATCCTGTGTTATGTGCTAACTCAGTGGACGCAGGGACATGTCAGGTATGTTTCTCCATACCCTCTATTCCATATACTATACTGACTTTTATAATGTTTTGAGATTATTTATCGCTTACACAATACTATTGTCCGACTTTAGGTTTTTGGATTTGTTTCTTATTATCTTGGGTACTCTTAAATGAGTTGACTAGATAGCAGGTGTAAACATCACTTGAAGCTGTGCAAATGGACTGGCAAGAGCTGACCCTTTATCATATTTATATTTTGAGTTATTATTGTCTATTTCGCTATATGACATTGTGGAATCTTGACAGTGTTAACTTACTATTATTAGAGACAGTTTACCAGTTGAGTTTATTTATCATTTGTATAAACTTTATTACTATTTTGTATAACTATATGAGCTTGTGTACTCTAATTATATGGTTTATATAGTTATTATTGTCTTGCCTATTTTTTTTATCTTTGTTGACTATTATATTTTATTTGATGGCTATGAGATAAACAACATGTTATGTGATCATGTGATGTTTTATTTCTTTCTCTTCTCTTCTCTTCTCTTCTCTTCTCTATTTCTATTTCTTTCCCTTGACAATCATCCTACACTGACCATATGCTCCACTAGTGCACTATTCGCTTACATAAGCATCGATGGTGTAGGGCAGTATTCACGTTTAGTATTAGAACTTAGGTTATGTTGTTATCCTGATACCATGATCCAGTAGAGACAGGGTATGAGTTGTCGCCTTAGATTGGATCTAGAGTATACCATATACAAGAGAGTGTGTATTTGTTATATATTTTTGTTTTCGAAACTAAACGGTAGTATAATATATAAGTTGTATTGCACGCACAGGCACTACTGATGTAGTTTTCTTTATGATAGATTGATCATCCTTATTATATATTAGGAATGATCTGGCATATGAGAAATGCTGTTATTAACTCCATCTCCTTAGTTGAGAGTGTGCAGGAAATGGGACCACTTACCATGATTTAAAGAATATGTTCGCATAGATGGTGAGAAACATTGTTCTAGAGTGCCAGAGTCGCTCCAAATGATTATGGTGCTCAAGTGCAACCACGTAAAGTCGACTTTGCTGAGCTGTTAAAGACTATGTGAGTCAAAGAAGCAGACCGTTCCTTAGAATGGAGTTGACTATTGAGGTGAAAGACGGGATGAATATTTGCAAAAGGATTTTCAACTACTTGGATTTAGATGCAATGAGGTAGCACTTGACCTCTAGAAGACTCCATGGATGAACAATGAATCAGTGGAGTGCCCTTATAGCTTCGATTCCAGAGGATCATTTTACTTGGGATCAGTTTACAGTTCACATCATAGAGAAAGTTATCTTGATTTCTTGGAAGTCGATATTGTTCAGAAAGTTCACCGATCTTAAGTAAGGCGACATGTCTATAGCAGAATATGTTGCCGAATTCGATTTGTTGTAGAAGTGCGGTCTACCTTCCATTGATACTCCACTCAAAAGGAATGGAAAGTTTATTATTGGGTTGAGTGATCGTCTTAGGAACCGATTGATTGGTCATACTAACGAGAGCTTTGAGAAGTTGATAAAAAGGGCTTTATGATGTGAGAGTCTGTATCCAGTGTTGAAGGATTGTCCCGAGCAAGTTGTGTAGGGTAGATAGTGGAAACCTATGCATTGAACGATGTTTAGATTTCGTCGAGTGCTCCATTGATGAAAGAGAAGGGAAACGTCATTACAATTTGAGTTAGTTTTCCACTTATGGCCATTCCGTACGTGTTTTATTTGACATTGAGGTTTCACATTCCGTTATATCAGATGATTTGATAAATAGGTTGGGATTGTGACACGAAATAGTTAACCGACCTTCAAATTGCGATGAACCTTATTGGGGTTTCAGCCAGTCTATACATGGTTTGTCTGGACTTAGCTTTATCGAGTCATGGATGGTTTTTTGTTAGTTACCAACATGTTTTAGGTTTAATTAGGTTTGGTATTATAGTCTGGGAATTGACTGGCTGAAGGGGTACGGAATAGTGGTGAATTGTGAGATGCCATTGGTGACGATATGGACTGATGATGAGCGGAAGGTAGCGTTCGATTGCCCAACTGATGATGAGGTGATGGTTATTTTTCGTATTCGCTTGATAGCTCACACGATGAGTTGGTATCTGTGCTATAACCAAAGAGCATCTGGAAACATTCGATGAGGTGACCGGATTACCACCATATAGGGTCGAGTTCTGTAATTATCTGGTTAGAGGTGCTTGACTAGTAGTTATGTTTTTAAGGCATATGGTGCCAAAAGAGCATAGGAAACTAAAGGTGCGAGCGGATGACCTATTGAGGTGAGGTTCATTCGTAGGAGCATATGTGAGTGGGATACAGTTCGCTACCAGGGAAAGTGGCTCTTTGAGGTCGTATGTTGATTGTCGTGAGCTGGATGAGATAACAAACAAGTAGCCACTTCCATTTATTGATAGCTTGTTCGATCTGCTTTGTAGTGTGAAGGTGTTCTCTCAATTTGACTTTGCGATGGAGTTTCATCCACTGAGAGTATCTAGAGAATATGCCAAACAGAGCGTTTTGCATGCTACTTTGATTTCTGATTGGTTGGTTATGCCGTTCGGGCTAACCAACGAGTCAACATGCATTGCTGATTTCTTAGACCATGTTTTGAAGGATGTATTTGGTAAGTTTGTACTTGTGCTCATTAACGATACTTTCGTCTACTCATGGATGAAAGAGAAGCATAAGACACGATTGAAGATTGTGTTGGAGGAGTTGAGAAAACACCGGTTGATGATGAGAAATTTCGTTGGAGTAGCGAGATGTTATATACATTTTACCAGCATCGTTAACCGATTTGACGAATGATTACCAAACTTTTATTTAAGATCCGAGGTTTAAACATGCATTAGTGAGTCTGATAGACAGGCTCACGAATGCACCAATTTTACTCATTCCAAGTGGAAATAGGAGTTGATAGTAGACATAGACACTTGTGGTACATAACTGGATGCGGTATTGATGCCAAAAGATAGATTATCGCCTATGCTAGTCGACAACTGAAATCGCACGAGAGGAAGTATTCAATTCTAGATTTGGAATTACCTAGATAGTATTCACTTTAGGGATTTGTAGGCACTATCTATTAGGAGAGGGGTTCGAGTTGTTCACTAATCCCACAACATTAAAGTACCTATTCTCTAAGAAGGATCTTAATCTTCACTAGCAGTGATGGTTAGAGTTCTTAGCATCCTACGACTTTGACATATCCTAGTGTTTGTAAGGGAAATGCAGTTGTTGATGTTTTGATTGGAAGACATACCAGTTTGAGAGCAATATTCCTAGAGTGGGCATTCCTCGATCACTGCTTATGACTTCAAAACTCGATGTGAGCTAGCACGAAAGATAATGGCCAGTTTGACTATCAAACCTACTTTGATTTAGTGGATCGAACCAATTAGAGGTATGAAAATAGACTAGCAGAGATCATGGATAAATTAGAGGAATGGGTAGTGTCTATAGACATGATACATTGCCGACCCAACCGAGACTGTTGGTTTCATAGGGATGAGAGATTATTTGTTCTCCAGAAGTGGAAACAGATATCTGTAGGCTACATCGATGGATTGCAAAGGACTGAGGATAGTATGATAGCGTTTGACCCGTAGTTGATTGATTGATGAAGAATGCTAAATTTATATTCTTTAAGTCTAGTAGAATGACATCTAAATTTGTTTAGTCATACGTGGAATAGATATTGTGATTCCATTGTGTGTTAAGGGCATTACAAGTGATTGGAACCCATTGTGCACTAGTGGGTTTTCGGAGAACTTATAAGAGGCGTTTGGAAATTTAGCACCAAATTGACTTAATGGTACCGAGACTGAACCAGGGAGTTCGAGACCTCGTAGGACTATTCGTACCGATATACGTAATATGAAACAAGTTAGAAGGAAGGTGATGGTGAAAGCCAAGGCGATTACACATGAGTGGCTGATGAGAGCATGAGGACCATTCGTTCAGAGCTCTTCACTAGGGGAGATTTCTATTTTTCTCTAGCTTCATATTAGATGTCATCATTGATGTATTATATTAGATAGTTTAGTATCCTTCATGCTAGGATAGGCATGGATGTTACTTTTTGATGTTTGATCTTATAAGTGCTTGTTTGATGTTTGATTATTAGCCGTTGGTACGATTACTAATGCTTATATAGTTGTTTGGCATGTAGTATAGTTATAGTTTGATATAACATGCTTATTTGAGGCGATTTCTATATATATATATATGATGTAGTATGCTTATTACATGATGATATTACTATTATTCTTAATGCACTTTGTTGAGTACTTGATCAGGTACACGAAAGCAAGTGTTGGCTATTTGGATGCTTACCCGCTTTTATTCGGATCTAAATGGTACGCTCTTGCTATAAAAGAGGTACATAACACATATAGTGAAGATTTGGATATATATGCTTGGTTGTCTGGCAACAAGATGCCTCAGCTATGAGATGTGTATATATCTAGTTATATTGGGATTTTTCTCGAACCTAGCTACGTAAAGGAGGTGTTGTCGAAATTTTCCATGACATGATCCAAAGTTGAGATAAAAGTCAATATATAGGATATTAGACGTTGCTGATGGTTTAGGGAGTTGGTAATGTATGATATTTAGCCGACTTTCCTTTTGATTAGTGAGTTGGCGCTTTTGTTTTCCATTTATCATTTCTTTGGAAATCAGTGCATAACTCAGATGTTTGTTTAGCCACATTGATTTCAAATTTGATAGTGATTATATTTAGGGATGAGCATGATGGCTCCAGCTGATTCTGAGTTTAATCCCATTGTTATGACCACTTCTGATGATTATGGCCGTGAGTTGATAATTGACTATTTTTCTTGTGTCATTGCTTATGTGAGGATGTTGGGTTGTGTTGCTTCATCCGTGGGAATTCAAGGACAACATCCTTTTAAGGAAGGGAGAACGTAATGACCTATATTTTTAATGATTGGATATTTAAATATTGAATTATTAGTTAATTAACGGTTTCAGAAATGTGATTTTTAGCACATGATCGAATCAGGGCTTGAGACCACTTTTTTGAGTTTGTATCGACATTGCAAATTAAAATGAATATATGGATAACTGTATTTACAGATCTGACAATGCTATGGCCGAAATGATCTCGAAAAGCGTAAAATTATCATCCTGGAGCATTGTCTCAAACAGTGATGAAATTTTACCATTGGGACCGAAAAAATAAAGGGATGTATGTAGACGAGTTTCATCATAATCGGACGCACCATTTGATCGTGTGAACCTGAAATGTACGACGTTTTATTTGAAAAAAACAAAAGAATATTTTATTTTTTAAATATTCTAAACCCTAATTCTTCTCGCTAGCCAGTTACTGTCCCATTGCCATCTCCAGGAAGTCATGGAAGCCAATTTCATTATATTCAAAAATTGAAATTGGATGATTCGCTCCATGAAAAATTCTAAAACCACCTTCGTTCAACTCTCATCGAAGAGATATTCGAGCCTATGTGCATTATGAAGGATGCGATCACGTCTTGTCGAGATCAATGTTTCGAGGCCATGGCTAGGATTTTGGTTCATAAGAGGTAGAGGCTACGAGAGCGAAATGGAGGACGTAGAGGAGTTCCTCTTGGGAATATGATCCTCCCCGTACCTTTATTTTTGGTTCGATCCCCTTTAGCGAATCGCGACCTGGGACCAGGTCGAGCATGCCTGGATGATGCATTTTGAAAGAGGCCATGAAGCTTGGGTAATTTTGTGTTGGCGAGTCGAGCATTCGGTGAAAAGACCAACGACGCATACGACATTCGATTTCATTAGGCGAAGCTCTGTATCACTATGGAAATATGCCCACGTGTGTTGGGTTCTAGGATGTGCATGTGCAGGAGAATGTAAAAGCGGACGAAGATGGTTATGAAGGCAATTATATTGTTATTTAAGCTAATTAAGTATTTAATCCATTATCTTATATTACGCATATCTTTTACATACGAGGTTCGTTTTGGATGTGGTTTCTTGCGTTGTGCTCCTAATGGAGAGCTCTATAACTTAGAGACGGCTTGGTCTGATTTAATTGAGGTGAGTGATATTATCTCTCACCATACCATGATTGTTATTATATTATTGAACGACGTTTTGAAATGATTTCTAACTTTAAAACGTAATTTCTAAAATATTTAAAACTATATCTTATTTTATAAAAAGAATTAAAAGTGTTTTTAAATGGTTTTAAGTTAAATATCACATTTTTTTCCATTTGACGCACTATTTTGGTGATATCGATAGATTTAGGCTATTACCGATGTTTATCCCACATTGATTGCTTTGGGTGGATTGTATTGTGTTATTATAGATATATGTAGGCTACTATAGATATTTCTATGCTTGTTGCTTAGATGTCCGCGTGTTTGCTAGCTGGTTGAAAATGTCGTTCGAAGTCGATATAGGATTAGAAAATAACACATACGATAAGATTTCATGCATAGAGTTTCGTGTACGCAGATTGATTTGGAGACAAAGTATGGATTTAGAGATGTGTTTTGGATTTTGGGATAGACGCTCGACGTTTTTATTTGGTTTGTATTTAACTCTTCTTGGTTAAGTACATGACCAAAGTGGTCGCCACTAAATATTCTGGGTGGTCGATAACTACCACTATTGATGATGGTTGATTTGGCCAATTTTACATGGACGATGGAGAGGCTTCGACGAGCATGATGCGATGGTTTGTTCATTCGACGTTAGATTTTTGTCTTACTGCTCTTCGACGAGTGGTTTTGGCGATGAAGCGCGATGACTTCACGATTCGACGATGATGATTCCATGATGTGAAGTGATGGCTTCGATGATGGATAGCTATATTTCAGGATACAGAGTAGGCGACGATGAGTCGAACTGACGGTACTATCAAAGGAAGGTTATGGGACACAAAGTGGCACTCTATGACTTATGTTGGTTTTCTAGAGTAGTTCCCAACCTCGACGACTTCAGATGGGAGTTGAATAGACAGTTCCAAGATAAGCTCTGTTATGGATGACGTGTGCAAAGGGATCATCGATATCCATAGGTTTCCACGTGTACTTGTGAAGCAAAGTATTTTTGATGATATCCATTGGGGATATGATGGCTCTTGGATACTTCACTTAGGGATATGATGGTCTCTAGGGATATGATGTCCCTTGGATCGCACGATGTTTAGGTCCGTTGTACCATAGATTATTAGAGTTCCTAGCCTACTGAGTGGCATGGATGCGATAACTAAGAAACTAGGACATTGAGTAGTCTTTTACTATACGATGGAGTCATATGAATGGAATATATCTAACACACCGAGTAAGTGAATGTGAGGATGGATGATGGATGCTATGTTTGCTTGATTTTCTATCATCTTAGGGATGTCACACGATGTGGATATTATCGATGTCGATATCAAGAAACCCCTAATACTGTGATGTATATTGCACCCATGATGATTATGATATAAAGTAGCATATATCTATGTTGTGTGCTAAATTTGTGGGTGCAAGGACATGCCAGGTATGATTCTCCATATGCTCTATTTCATATACTATACCGACCTCTATAGTGTTTTGTGATTATTTATCGTTTACACCAGATTGTTGACTGACTCTAGTTTTATGCTTTGTTTCTTATTATCTCGGGTACTCTTAAATGAGTAAACTAGATAACAGGTGTAAACTGTACTTGGAGCTATGCAGATAGACTGGCAGGAGGTGACGATTTCTCGTACTTATATTTTCGGTTATTATTGTCTATTCCACCGCGTGACACTGTCGAGCCTTAACAGTGTTAAATCACTACTATTAGAGATGGTTTATCAGTTGATTTTATTTATTATTTGTATAAACTCTATTATCATTTCGTATTACCATGTGAGCATGTATACTCTAATTATGCGGTTTATATAATTTTTACTGTCTCCCATGTATTATACCTTGATTATTATTATATTTTGTCTGACCGTCATGAGATATACGACAGATTATCTTATCGTGTGATGTTTTATTTCTTTCTCTTCTCTTTTATTCTATTCTCTTATTTTCTATTTCTATTCTCTCTTTCCCTTGACAATCGACCGGATGCTCCAACAGCGCACTATTCGGTTACATGAGTATCGGTGGCATAGGGCAGTCATCACATCCTTAATATTTTAAGGACATCGAATAAGTTGCACTTATGTAAACTGATCGAAACTGACATTTCAATGATCGAATTCATAGTTTCGTCTTTAATCCTTGGTCTTTCATTATTTTTAACATAACAAGACTCTTATCATATTCAATCATACCGAACACAAGATCTTACATTATGGTTTATTTGCTTAATTTGAACAACTAATTTCATTAAGATTTGATACATTACTAATGGGACTATCCACCATACTACTTTTATATATGATCTAATATGGATCAAAAATCCATAATATTGTATTTTTTTTGGAGTTAAAATTAATAGAAGACAATACATAATCATGTGAAAATAAATGCATAAGTGACCAAGGTACGAATTTATTTAGTAGTCGTATCATTTGGCTCTTACATTGGTCTTGGAGTGACAACATGCCAAATAATTTATTAGTAAGTATATCTTACATTATTTTTCCAATCCTTATTTAGTTTATTGGAATATTTCTTGATTACACAAATTTATTAAACTTGATAATTTTTAATTTGTATAACATATGTTCTTATAATATCAGAAAGGTTTAATGTATTCATTTTAATTTTATAGTAAGGCTCCCACTAGATTTTTTTATTCCTTAAAGCCTTAAGAGAAATATAAGAATCTTGTGATTCCTCTTGTCAGTATAAGGACATGCTTGCCATGGGGATTCCGACCTTGTGTTTTCTCAACAAATCATAGCCCATAGGTGTTGGAAAACTCTTTATCGATTGGATTGTATACAACTCGTAACCATAATCTTTATCCTAATATCAATCTCAACCTTGAGTTTTCTCAACAAATCGAAAGAGAATATTCACTTGTATCTATCATTTGATGATACTAATGTTTGACGCATGTACCTTGAGTTTACTCAAAAAATACATACATGTATCATTCCTCATCTTACAGTATATAAATAGTACTACTCTTAACTTCCCATCTTGAGATTTATCAAAGCATAGAGAGTATGCAAGTAATTTCTTAATATATAAACGATGGAGGACAACATTATATATTAGAGATTCATAACCTTGAATATGTACATTAAATGATGTCAAGTTGAGGAATAACGTTTTCTTATGAAATACTCTTTGGATTCGAGTGTCAAACACATCTATAATCTCGATCCACATACTTTACGTATGTGCTTATTCCAAAAATCTATTTTGGGTTTATTTCAGTTCCACTTAAAGTATGTGTACATATATACAGTTATACAAGTTTTATTCATTTATAAATGTTATAATTTTATTCAACTTATATATTGTACATGTGTATATTATCAATTAAATCATATTTGATTAAATTTAATTATTATTATTATTTAAATCATATTTAATTAATTTTAATTCTTATTAATTAAATCAAATTTAATACATTTGAATTTCTATCAATTAAAGCATATTTAATTAATTTTGGTTGTTAATTAAATCGCATTTAATTAACTTTCAATTCTTATTAATTAAATAATTTTTAATTTTTAATTTTTAATTTGATTAATTTAATTTAATTTAACTTATTTTTATTTGAAATAATTCATAAATTTTTTATTATTCATCTTAAATTAAGATGAATTTGCACTCGCTCTTGCTTCATGTCTCCTTTCGATTTTTTCTCAGATTTACTTTCAACCGCCATACAGCTTGTTTAGGCTGCTCACTCGCCTTCTGCGTATGCTAGCTGTCTAGCCCGTGCTGAAACATTTTTGGAAGCGATGCTTGTTCAGCCATCGGATCTCTGAGGTAGATTCCGCTGTCTGGACGTTTTGAGATTTCATTGTCGGACGCTGTGGATGGGTAAGGATCAACTTTGGGTTACTTGATACTTGATGCTTATTGTGGCTTGAGTTGCTATGTGATGACTGTTCTAGCAATGGGTTTTGGCATTTTAGTTCCGCTTGCTTTTGCCAGTAGGCAGAATATTAAATTTATCATTTTCCTGAGTTCCCTTTGCCTGCTACAGAGCCTCCTTACACTCATTACAATTCAACACCACAGGGATAGCTGTTACAGCAAGTTATATAGCCTCTTTGTAGTTGAATGTCATGCTTCACAAACTTTATAGTGGATGTGTAAAATAGGGTTCTCCTAGATCTTATCGACAGTTATGTTTTTGCCTGCGTATGTGAAGACTGAACTCCTTGATATATTGTTCTAGTTTTTGTGAAATGCTTCCTTTTTGGAAATGATCGAATTTTTTTGCTTCTTGCTGGTTTGTAATCTATGATCTTCTTAGGTAATACATTCTCCTGGTGATTGCAACTTAAGTATGATTCTTATAGAAATGGTAGTCTTTGGTGGATATATTTTTTGGAGTAGTTTTGCGTTAGCGATTACGTCTGTCATAGTGCTTGTATTATAGCACATAAATACGTGTGTTGCTATTTTTTTGCATGTGAGCATGTATTGTAACACATATTATTGTGGTACTTCAACCTCACACCTATTTTAATTTTATAAAAAGTAGACGGTCCACTATAAAGCCGGCTTACCTTGCAAAAAAATAAAAAACAATTTAAGATGAATTACCAATTATAACATTTATATTTTTATTTATATGTGTATAAACACCTCAATATATGTATATATATATTAATTAATTTTAGTTGATTATTTATTTAGTAAATGCTTTTATTTAATTAATCCAAATTTTTTAATTTATTTATCTTAAACAATTTTAGGATAAATATACAGCTATAACAAATATAGTTACATACATATATCAAAGTATATATGTTTTTAATTATACACCTCTTAATTGATTATTTAATTAAATTAAATTAATCAAATTAACTAATTGTATTAAAATTTTGAAATTAATTATTTAGTTTCTCAAAATAATTTTGAAAATTTCAAATTTATTTTATAACTTTATAAAATTCCTTTATGTTTTAAACTTAAATTTTAAATTAGAAATATATTTCTAAATTTTCAAAACATTAGCCCAAGGCTAAAATCAATTTAAGCCTTACATCGGGACCAACATTTCAGGCTTATTCAACCTATTGGCTAGGCGAGTAGTCAGGGAGGGGAGAATACTTGATTATTTAACTCTAAACCCAGATGCTACTTTTTTAGACACCCATCGAGTAGATAAGTTTAATTAGTTGGCCTAAAATGTTGACTAATTAGATTCATAGACCATTTGGGCTTTAAAACGATTGAAGGAACCTGATCGGTTTCACGGTATGTGAAATAGGTAAATCTTAGAAGAAAAATATTTCCTACTTGGATCTTAATGGGCCTATGATTAACCTGAAAAAATGGATTAACACCCCAAATTGAGTGTGAAAGCACCAGCCCTATTCTTATTGAGAAATAATATAGAAAATAAATGTAAAAAAGAGAAGAAATAGTAAAAAGACAAGAAGATTTTTATAATGGTTCGGTTGTTAATGAAGCCTACGTCCACTTTATAACTTTTTTTATTAACTGACTGCTATTATAAGTTGAATTGGATTACAATATTATCGAATCTTCTAAGTTAGATCAAGTCACAAGTATAAGAGATCACTGGAGAATCACAGCAATGTAACGATCCTAAATTTTGAACAATTTAAATTGTGAATATTCAATTAATTTTAAGTATTTGAATGATAATTTAAATTGAATTCCCAATGCTATATAAAACATTTCTATGATTTGGCGATTAAACTTTAAAATTTAATCTATACAAAGCTGAATAAAAATTTAAACTTGACTTTGGAGTTGAAATTGAATATTAAATTTGTATTATAAATTTAAACTAATGACTTAAGAAAAAAAAACTTGGATATAAGGATTATTTCTTATGTAAATTAATAGTTGAATTAAAATTTGGATTTGAAACTATGAGGCTATTTGAATTTTTCAAGTTAATATGAAGAACATATTTGAATTTAAAAATTTGAGCTTGAAGTTTGTAAATTTATTTAAATTCCCTTCAAAATTTTTGTTTAAGGAATTAGGTGGGCTTTACAACTTTCTTAGCCCATGGTTTTGCTTAAGTGCTGTAATATTATCTAAGGCTATACTCGATCCCTTCTCTATTTCATTCGTAACCCTAAAATTCTAAGAAAACATAACAATGGCGGCCCTGTCTCTCTCGTCTTCCTCTTCACTTCCAAACTAGGGCTTCAATTTCTGCTTCGAGTTCGATGCTTCAACTCGCTCGCGGCATCTTCAACAATTAGGGCTTGCGATCATATTTGGGGCTTTCATTCAATAGCGTTCGTTGTTCCAAAGCAGGGTTTTTGCGAAGCTCCGGCATCGTCTTCTACCCAGCTAGAAAAGGTGAGTTTTTCGCTCACGGTTGATTTTAATGCAAGTGCTTAAATTTGTTGACTTGAATGCTTGGTTGCATGCTATGGTTTGGGAGTTATTCGTTATCAATTGCTCGGGTTTTGTTGGATTTAAATTGATAGGAGCAGATTTGTCACTGCATGTTGTTCGTTGAGTGATATTGCTACCAATTGCTCTGATAATTCGATATTAAACTGTTGAGAACAGATACTCTGTGTAATTTGTTTTTTTACTAATAAGAACAGATGTTATTTAACATATTTCATATTTGTTTTAAACTGTTAAGAACAGTTGCTATTTGATTTTGCTTTTAAATTGATAAGAAAAAATGCTATTTAACTCTAATTTAAACTGATGAGAACAGATACTATAATTTTGTTTTAAAATGAAATGAGCAAACTTTCAACCTTTACTCCTTTGATACTGATGCATGTGATGTATTTGTGTGGTGATGATGCGTATATTTGTCTGCCTGGATGTATTCACCTGAATATGATTGAGTTAGGCTATATATACCCTGTCCTGTTTTGTTTCCAGACCCAAAATAATTAAAGAAAAATTCATATTTTTTCTGTCTAATCTATTTTTAGGCCATGATTCCTGAAGGAAATTGGATGTAAGGATATGTCATTATCTTTAAGAATAATTTTTAGGAATATGCATGAAGTTACTATTCTGAAATTAAAAGGGAAGAACAGTGGAAGTAAAAGAAGAAAATTTTTTTAAGTATAAAAAAAATGAATAAATAAATAAATAAATGAGACAACTGGAAGTATGAATGTTTATATGTGAGCAAATCATCATCTTTAAAGCTTGGTCTGTTTTACATATGGGGTTGCTTGTCAACAGACTTCTCTGTTCAATAGTTAGTGAGCAAAACTTACCTATACCCTTGGACAATCTGATTTATGCTTAAAGTAAAATGGAAATGTTTGGTAAGTTAGATTGCATGCCTGTGAATGTATGCATGATGATATATATTTGTGTACAGGGTTTTACTCTGTCAGGTTACAGGTTTGGAAAAAAAAAATGATGTGTTGAAGCTTTGAACTGTTTCATGCATTATTGAGGCTCTTTGTAGTTTGGTCTGGTCTGCATACATGATTGTTGCAGTCCCTTTGCTGTTAGTCTTCATGCTGGTTTTGCCATTGTTCTTTGTTCATTGGTCGCTTGAGCATTTGACCTGCACTTGTTCATCATGATCACCTGTATCATTTGTCATGTAGCAGTATGTATGGTTGTTGGTCCCATTCACTGCTGCATATTGTTTGATCATCATGTAGCTTCATATATACATGTGTGTTTGCAGGTACCTGATTACCTGTTTTGCTTATAAAAACCAAAATTTTAAATGGAAAAAATATACCAATACCACTTGAATTGATTCTCAGTTAGGATCTGTCTAAAGCCTGTGATCTCTGTGCATATATATATATATATATATATATATATATATATATATATATATATATATATTTGTAGAAAAGAATTTGTTGTGCTGGTTGCTCTACGAGAACATATATGCATATGTTTGAATGTTGCTGGTTATTTGAATCTGCAATCATAATTAGTTTGTAACTAAAATTTCCTTTAATAAGAAATACTTTATTAATTTGTTTAATTTTTGTTCTAAATCAAAAGATTATAACAGATTGCAAGTTTTTAATTCAGAAAGAGCTGCAGTTTTTAGATTCTTGAATGAAATTCATATTTTAAGTTACAAATTGAATCAAGTACATCTTGGATCTGAATTCAAATAAAGTTTGAAATCCAAGTTCCTTTTTTTTAAAAAGAAAGGGTATGGTTACAGGTTTATTACCTGACGCTTTTGCAGTTTTGTTTAAACTGTTTCCAGATTTTAAGATTTGATATAAATTACAAACTAGAATGTTAACTTTGGATTTTAAACTAAATTTAATAATGAATTTGAATAAGTTTAAATTCTGTTCTTTTGAAATTATTTAAATTCTGGAAATTTTCAAAGTTTAAGTTTTTTTTTTATAAAACAGAAACTATTTTCTGTTTTAAATGTAAAGGCAAATTTAAAATTTGCAGGGTGGAGCTCTGCATTGTTGTCACTTGGTCTGTTTTCACTATGGTTCATTTTTGCTTGCATACTTTCAAAACACTCCCTCATTTTTACCTGATGCCTGACTCTGTTCAACTTTTATTTTGCCGAGCCTTGGAGATTTATCACATCTCCATGCTTACAATTTTTGCATGCTCCATTGTGTCTGAAACAATGCTTGTATTCTCTATTTTCATTTGCAGTTTGGTTGCCTTTGTCTGGTTCACGATTTTGTTATGTGAGCATGTTGAACTGAGTCTGTGTACATTTGGAGTCTTGTACATGCAGTCTGAAGCATTTTGTGAATCCATGTTGTATGTTGAAGTCTAGTGTGTGACTGTGTTCACATGTATTCATGTTCAAGTTACAACTGAACTCAAATTTTGAAGTCTGGTCTTTGTTAGCATTTGGTCTACACTGGGCATTGCGTTCATTTGATCTACACTGGGCATTTGGTCCACATGTTGTTTGGTCCAGTACACCTTGGTTATGATCTGATATATATGTATGTATATATTTGCATATATGCATACATGTGTCTTAGTGAGTTTGTAATTATTGTGTCTATGCTATGACCATTTCACTGTATTCTATTCAGTGGCCATAAATTCTGGTTGGACTTAAATGTGTTCATGCCTTCGGTTTCCTTGATGTCTTTGTATTCACCACTTGAACTGGTTTGGTGTTTTGATATTGAATCTAGTTCCATGTAGCTTGTATTATTTGTTTCACTGTACTTGTTCACTGCCCTGTACACGATCCGTGTTGCATGCTTGTTGCTGCATGCTTGTTTGCTTACTGTTTTTTTTAAATTGGCACTGGTTTTGCCTTGAGCCTTTTCTTTGCAGTGATTTGTCTGATTTGCGCTTGCACGCGTGTTGGCGAGGCAGTGCACATGTGTGCAAAGTATACGTGTGTACTGCAGCCACACGGGATTGACAGATTTTAAAAATTAAAGTTGTTAATATGAAAATCCATAATAGATTTTGAATTGATTCATGTGATCCATTTTATTCAGTTCATTGCAAATTTATTTACTTGAGTTAAGATTAATCCTGACTCGAGTGTTTTTGTGTTTTGCAATTAACGCTCGGGTCAGACCGAGTATTTTACAGCTTGAAGATTTTCAGGCCGCGAAGTTAGAGAGAGGGGATTTCGTCATTCACTAAAGTTTTTCAAGAGATTTTTCTTGTACTTAATAAAATAAATTGTTTCCGCTGTATAAATTCAAGTATAATTCACTGTATAACTCTGATACTTGTATATAAAAGAAAAGTTTATTTATAAAATATATTATTGTTTCTGTGATTCGGCGACTGATCTTGCTTATCTAGGTGAAATGTGATGGGGGGTTCTCGCTTCGCGGTTAGGTGGCGAACGGGAGACTCTTACCCCCACACGTCCTCTTTAAGGGGTTGGTTAGGCGTAAGCCGTGATAGTCGAAAGACTGGCCGTAAAAGCAAGGGCAGGGTACCATTTGTAGCCATGGTGGTGCCGGGATGGTTGCAAAGCCTACCGGTTGCTGCTGACGGAAATGAGGTCGTTACAAAAGAGCTCTGATACCACTTTGTAAGAACCTCATTTCCGTCAGCAGCAACCGGTAGGCTTTGCAACCATCCCGGCACCACCGTGGCTACAAATGGTACCCTGCCCTTGCTTTTACGGCCAGCCTTTCGACTGTCACGGCTTACGCCTAACCAACCCCTTAAAGAGGACGTGTGGGGGTAAGAGTCTCCCTTTTCGCCACCTAACCGCGAAGCGAGAACCCCCCATCACATTTCACCTAGATAAGCAAGATCAGTCACATTTTAAGTTTGCACTCAAATCTTATAAAACAGAAACAGTTTCCTGTTTCTTTTTTTTTTTTTTTTTTGATTTCAAATGTTGTGAAGAACGATTTAGTAAATAAATGGATTATAAGTATTTAACTTATAATATGGATTTTGGGTATATAACTAAGTTATATGAATTGAATTGAATCAAATTAGTAAAGGAGATTATAAAACAAAGTTTATAAATAGAAATGTAATTTCTAAAGATGTTTGTAAATTCCGCAAACGACTTATTTTGATAAGTAAATTGTTGTAACTTATTAAAGGAGTTATATCTATGGTTTTGGACAATAAATGAGATATAAAAGGAGATATGAATCTAATGAAAATTTATAAGAGATTTAAATAGATTCAATGAAGAATTTGAATTTGAATGGGCATGGAAATAAGTTAAGTGGAAAACTTAATATTGGAAATTTGAAGTTGGTTTAAAACCAATATTTTGAAATGTATGCAGAATTCAAACTATGAATTAAGTTGAAGTTGAAAAACTTAAATGGGAATGTTTTTGGGAAGCAACACTATGAAATGAAGTAAATTCATTTTAAGTTGTTTTGAAATGTGTTTAAAAGAATGATTTCTTTTAAGAATGAAATATATATTTGATTTTGGTTTAAGTATATCAAATATTTTCAAAATGTTGAAAATAAATGGATTTGTAAATTACTTATT
Source organism: Allium cepa (assembly GCA_030765085.1). Lineage (NCBI taxonomy): Eukaryota > Viridiplantae > Streptophyta > Magnoliopsida > Asparagales > Amaryllidaceae > Allium > Allium cepa. The sequence goes on along the minus strand of CM060935.1, from coordinate 820,850,935 downwards.
ATTGAATAAGTATGGAAATATTTTCCAATATGAAACGAAAGGTTTGAAATTTTATCTTTTCAAGATAAAGTGAAAAGTGAATGTTTTGAGATTTTATCTTTTAAAGATAAATTGAAAAGTGAATATTTGAATTTGTTTCAAATGGTTAGGTGTGAAAATTTTTATATCTTGTAAAGATATTATTTTTGGGAAATTTGAATACTTAGTTCAACTTGGAAAATTTTTCAAAAAGATTGAATTTTGAGTTAAATTGAGTTTAACTTTGACACCCAAAAACAATGTAAGTTGAACTTTGAATTTTAAATAGATGATTTGGATTGTATGTCTAACGTCGTGAATTGAAGACATATCAATTGATCTCTATTAAATATATATCTGCGGTGGCGGAGAATTTATTCTCTTAGCTTAACACCCTTCTCTGAGACGTACGAGCTCAGAGGTTATATATCGATAGACATCAATTATGTGTTGAGGATTGACGATGTAACGTGAAATCCAAATCGAGTGTGAAGTCGATAATAAATTGGATTATGAATGTGAATTTGGTTTGAGATAACCTTAAAAAATTTCCAAATCGACTTAGAGGAAAATTTTAAATGGATGATGAAATGAAAAAAATTTGTGAAACCTCTATTTGTTATGGGTATGAAATGTTGTGGTTTTCATAACGTATATTTGTGAATACGATTAATTCGAAAACCAATTAGTTTGGAAAAGTAATTGCTGTGGAAAACTTATGTAAGTACATGAGTATGATATGTACAAAAAAATGTGAAATGAAATATTATATATGTATGTATGATATTATGTTTTCCAAATTGAGGATATGGAAAAGTACCTTCCATTTAAACTTTGTGAAGGTTGTTGGAACTCGAGAAGAGTGTCCATTTGAAAATCGTAGCTACGTAGTATTTCAATTAGTTGGAATGACTATTTGTATTTCCATTAGTTGGGTGACCTTTTGTATTTCCATTAGTTGGAATGTCCTTTTGGACTGGTATAGTGTGCTAGCGTAATTCGAGGGGCGAGATGCCTACGGTTACAAGCGATTCCACTGGGATAGTGGCGTAACCGCCGTGTATACCGCGATCTAGTTACACTCGGGTGGTAGCGTAATTTGAGGGGCGTGATGCCTACAGTTATAAGCGATTCCACTGGGATAGTGGCGTAACCGCTGTGTAAACTGCAATCTACAAACCAAAGCGTAATTCGAGGGGCGAGATGCCTACGGTCACGAGCGATTCTACTGGGATAGTAGCGTAACCGCCGTGTGAACCGCGATCTTTGGCAACAACCATGGCGAAATTCAAGGGATGAGATATCCACAGTTACAAGCGACTCTACTGGGATAGTAGCGGAACCGCCGAGTAAACTGTGATCCATGGGGGAATGTGCTTTCCATATCCATTTTTAAAAAGAATTTTTAAAAGTATTTTCACTGGGAATTGAAGCAAGTATATTTAGTACTTGGAGATTGTTAGACTTGCGCCTGGCCAGCGTATGCCTAATGTCTTTAAGAGCGACAATAGACTTGTTAAATTTCGAGTTAGCAAGTATTTTCAAACTTTAAATAGAAAATCAATTATCTGAAATTAAAGTGATATAAATTCCAACCTAATAAATTAAGGAAGAGGATTTTTGGAATGTTTTGAAAGTCCACAGCTTTGGAAAAGTTATACTATGTAAATTTCTTAAATGAAGAAGTTCAAATTTAAAATTTGGGTTTTGTAAGTTGGAAATTTTAGTAAAGATTTTTGTGTCTTGATTGTAGAAAAATAATAGACAAATGAGTTAATAAACAAAGCTAGTGAGATAAAACAAATGGAATGAATCCTATATTCATTTATTTCTAATAAGTTTCGAACCAGATAAAATTGTTAAAATATAAATATTAGTGAAATTTCAACAATCATTTCTCCTTACTTGTAATTTCGGGACGAAATTCTTTTAAGGAGGGGAGATTGTAACGATCCTAAATTTTGAACAATTTAAATTGTGAATATTTAATTAATTTTAAGTATTTGAATGATAATTTAAATTGAATTCCCAATGCTATATAAAACATTTCTATGATTTGGCGATTAAACTTTAAAATTTAATCTATACAAAGCTGAATAAAAATTTAAACTTGACTTTGGAGTTGAAATTGAATATTAAATTTGTATTATAAATTTAAACTAATGACTTAAGAAAAAAAACTTGGATATAAGGATTATTTCTTATGTAAATTAATAGTTGAATTAAAATTTGGATTTGAAACTATGAGGCTATTTGAATTTTTCAAGTTAATATGAAGAACATATTTGAATTTAAAAATTTGAGCTTGAAGTTTGTAAATTTATTTAAATTCCCTTCAAAATTTTTGTTTAAGGAATTAGGTGGGCTTTACAACTTTCTTAGCCCATGGTTTTGCTTAAGTGCTGTAATATTATCTAAGGCTATACTCGATCCCTTCTCTATTTCATTCGTAACCCTAAAATTCTAAGAAAACATAACAATGGCGGCCCTGTCTCTCTCGTCTTCCTCTTCACTTCCAAACTAGGGCTTCAATTTCTGCTTCGAGTTCGATGCTTCAACTCGCTCGCGGCATCTTCAACAATTAGGGCTTGCGATCATATTTGGGGCTTTCATTCAATAGCGTTCGTTGTTCCAAAGCAGGGTTTTTGCGAAGCTCCGGCATCGTCTTCTACCCAGCTAGAAAAGGTGAGTTTTTCGCTCACGGTTGATTTTAATGCAAGTGCTTAAATTTGTTGACTTGAATGCTTGGTTGCATGCTATGGTTTGGGAGTTATTCGTTATCAATTGCTCGGGTTTTGTTGGATTTAAATTGATAGGAGCAGATTTGTCACTGCATGTTGTTCGTTGAGTGATATTGCTACCAATTGCTCTGATAATTCGATATTAAACTGTTGAGAACAGATACTCTGTGTAATTTGTTTTTTTACTAATAAGAACAGATGTTATTTAACATATTTCATATTTGTTTTAAACTGTTAAGAACAGTTGCTATTTGATTTTGCTTTTAAATTGATAAGAAAAAATGCTATTTAACTCTAATTTAAACTGATGAGAACAGATACTATAATTTTGTTTTAAAATGAAATGAGCAAACTTTCAACCTTTACTCCTTTGATACTGATGCATGTGATGTATTTGTGTGGTGATGATGCGTATATTTGTCTGCCTGGATGTATTCACCTGAATATGATTGAGTTAGGCTATATATACCCTGTCCTGTTTTGTTTCCAGACCCAAAATAATTAAAGAAAAATTCATATTTTTTCTGTCTAATCTATTTTTAGGCCATGATTCCTGAAGGAAATTGGATGTAAGGATATGTCATTATCTTTAAGAATAATTTTTAGGAATATGCATGAAGTTACTATTCTGAAATTAAAAGGGAAGAACAGTGGAAGTAAAAGAAGAAAATTTTTTTAAGTATAAAAAAAATGAATAAATAAATAAATAAATGAGACAACTGGAAGTATGAATGTTTATATGTGAGCAAATCATCATCTTTAAAGCTTGGTCTGTTTTACATATGGGGTTGCTTGTCAACAGACTTCTCTGTTCAATAGTTAGTGAGCAAAACTTACCTATACCCTTGGACAATCTGATTTATGCTTAAAGTAAAATGGAAATGTTTGGTAAGTTAGATTGCATGCCTGTGAATGTATGCATGATGATATATATTTGTGTACAGGGTTTTACTCTGTCAGGTTACAGGTTTGGAAAAAAAAAATGATGTGTTGAAGCTTTGAACTGTTTCATGCATTATTGAGGCTCTTTGTAGTTTGGTCTGGTCTGCATACATGATTGTTGCAGTCCCTTTGCTGTTAGTCTTCATGCTGGTTTTGCCATTGTTCTTTGTTCATTGGTCGCTTGAGCATTTGACCTGCACTTGTTCATCATGATCACCTGTATCATTTGTCATGTAGCAGTATGTATGGTTGTTGGTCCCATTCACTGCTGCATATTGTTTGATCATCATGTAGCTTCATATATACATGTGTGTTTGCAGGTACCTGATTACCTGTTTTGCTTATAAAAACCAAAATTTTAAATGGAAAAAATATACCAATACCACTTGAATTGATTCTCAGTTAGGATCTGTCTAAAGCCTGTGATCTCTGTGCATATATATATATATATATATATATATATATATATATATATATATATTTGTAGAAAAGAATTTGTTGTGCTGGTTGCTCTATGAGAATATATATGCATATGTTTGAATGTTGCTGGTTATTTGAATCTGCAATCATAATTAGTTTGTAACTAAAATTTCCTTTAATAAGAAATACTTTATTAATTTGTTAAGTTTTGTTCTAAATCAAAAGATTATAACAGATTGCAAGTTTTTAATTCAGAAAGAGCTGCAGTTTTTAGATTCTTGAATGAAATTCATATTTTAAGTTACAAATTGAATCAAGTACATCTTGGATCTGAATTCAAATAAAGTTTGAAATCCAAGTTCCTTTTTTTTAAAAAGAAAGGGTATGGTTACAGGTTTATTACCTGAAGCTTTTGCAGTTTTGTTTAAACTGTTTCCAGATTTTAAGATTTGATATAAATTACAAACTAGAATGTTAACTTTGGATTTTAAACTAAATTTAATAATGAATTTGAATAAGTTTAAATTCTGTTCTTTTGAAATTATTTAAATTCTGGAAATTTTCAAAGTTTAAGTTTTTTTTTTATAAAACAGAAACTATTTTCTGTTTTAAATGTAAAGGCAAATTTAAAATTTGCAGGGTGGAGCTCTGCATTGTTGTCACTTGGTCTGTTTTCACTATGGTTCATTTTTGCTTGCATACTTTCAAAACACTCCCTCATTTTTACCTGATGCCTGACTCTGTTCAACTTTTATTTTGCCGAGCCTTGGAGATTTATCACATCTCCATGCTTACAATTTTTGCATGCTCCATTGTGTCTGAAACAATGCTTGTATTCTCTATTTTCATTTGCAGTTTGGTTGCCTTTGTCTGGTTCACGATTTTGTTATGTGAGCATGTTGAACTGAGTCTGTGTACATTTGGAGTCTTGTACATGCAGTCTGAAGCATTTTGTGAATCCATGTTGTATGTTGAAGTCTAGTGTGTGACTGTGTTCACATGTATTCATGTTCAAGTTACAACTGAACTCAAATTTTGAAGTCTGGTCTTTGTTAGCATTTGGTCTACACTGGGCATTGCGTTCATTTGATCTACACTGGGCATTTGGTCCACATGTTGTTTGGTCCAGTACACCTTGGTTATGATCTGATATATATGTATGTATATATTTGCATATATGCATACATGTGTCTTAGTGAGTTTGTAATTATTGTGTCTATGCTATGACCATTTCACTGTATTCTATTCAGTGGCCATAAATTCTGGTTGGACTTAAATGTGTTCATGCCTTCGGTTTCCTTGATGTCTTTGTATTCACCACTTGAACTGGTTTGGTGTTTTGATATTGAATCTAGTTCCATGTAGCTTGTATTATTTGTTTCACTGTACTTGTTCACTGCCCTGTACACGATCCGTGTTGCATGCTTGTTGCTGCATGCTTGTTTGCTTACTGTTTTTTTTAAATTGGCACTGGTTTTGCCTTGAGCCTTTTCTTTGCAGTGATTTGTCTGATTTGCGCTTGCACGCGTGTTGGCGAGGCAGTGCACATGTGTGCAAAGTATACGTGTGTACTGCAGCCACACGGGATTGACAGATTTTAAAAATTAAAGTTGTTAATATGAAAATCCATAATAGATTTTGAATTGATTCATGTGATCCATTTTATTCAGTTCATTGCAAATTTATTTACTTGAGTTAAGATTAATCCTGACTCGAGTGTTTTTGTGTTTTGCAATTAACTCTCGGGTCAGACCGAGTATTTTACAGCTTGAAGATTTTCAGGCCGCGAAGTTAGAGAGAGGGGATTTCGGCATTCACTAAAGTTTTTCAAGAGATTTTTCTTGTACTTAATAAAATAAATTGTTTCCGCTGTATAAATTCAAGTATAATTCACTGTATAACTCTGATACTTGTATATAAAAGAAAAGTTTATTTATAAAATATATTATTGTTTCTGTGATTCGGTGACTGATCTTGCTTATCTAGGTGAAATGTGATGGGGGGTTCTCGCTTCGCGGTTAGGTGGCGAACGGGAGACTCTTACCCCCACACGTCCTCTTTAAGGGGTTGGTTAGGCGTAAGCCGTGACAGTCGAAAGGCTGGCCGTAAAAGCAAGGGCAGGGTACCATTTGTAGCCACGGTGGTGCCGGGATGGTTGCAAAGCCTACCGGTTGCTGCTGACGGAAATGAGGTCGTTACAAGCAATCCCCTAGATGACTATTGTATGGGAGAAGAAGAATGAAGAATAATCTCTACGGAGTTCCAACAGCCAGTCCAGAAGTTCTTGCTTATGTTGCAAGTAGGGCTGTATTTATAGGGGTTGGAAAGCTATTGAGCTAGGCCGTTTTTCCAGAAGCCACACTTGATGATACGAAGTGCTCCAAAAATCTCATAACGATCCGACTAAATCTGATGGATCGTTAGCGATCCATGTACTTAGTTATTTATGGATTGTTTTATTTGGGTTGCTTTCCTTTCTTTATGTAGTTTCCCTCCATGTAATTTCGTAGCTAGTTGCCTTGTTTTGACGATGGTTCATACATGAGTTAGATTGATCTATGACTAGAATCAAATTGGTCTTTACTTCTTGAACTAGGTTGCTTGGAAGGCTATAAAAATTGGCAAACATATTTAGAAGAGATATAGGTTCATGATGCAAGAAGTTTGAGCGACCCATGAAGCTTCCTTATGGATCGCTAGCGATCCATCACTTAGTTGATTTTTGGGTAATTCTTCTTGAGTGCTATTCACTTGTTCTTTTGAGTGTGTTGTCCAAGTATCAAGTCATATGGAGTTAGTTTGATTATCCATCTTCATGGGTCAGCTAGTCCAGAAGAATCATCCATAACTCACTCAAAACTTGATGAAACCAGACGAAAATTTTCAGGTATACCCTAGAGAGTGTGTGGGAACTACCCTATAAATTTAAGGTGATGGGGGCCACCCAACTTGGGTCGCTAGCGACCTATCAAGATGGATCTCCAAGGATCCATCGTTGTTACTCAAATCAATCCCATTTTTTGTGAGCTTTCTTTTATGTCTTCTTAGTGTTCCCTCCAAATTTCAAGTCAATCTGATTCCATATGTGTTATCTAGGCTTATTTTAAGTTAGTCGCTTTATCGAAAAGCGGGTAAACACCTATGAGGTCTAATAAGAAATATTCGATCCAATCTAGTTACTTTAATAAAATCACATTTTATTTGAATAATCCCTTTTATTTGTTTATTTATTAAGTCCAATCAACTAAATAAATTTTGTGTCAATATGCAATCAAGAGAGGCAGAAAAGGGAGTGTGATCAACCATTGATGAATGAATAATTTTAATCAAATTTAATAAAATGAAAAGAATGTTTTGTTTAATTTAGAGAAGGAACCTTTTCATTTCTCTTTATTAACAATTATACCATATCCCTTTATGTGTGGCCAACTAAATAATAGTTTATATATGGACAACTACATCTAATGTGTATACACACATCAATTAATAACACACATATGGTATAGCAAGATGATATGCCAAACAATTACAAAGTCAATATATACATGTGTAGATATTGGGATTTATACCTTACACATATATATATATATATATATATATATATATATTCATGGTAGATATAAATCCCAATTAACATGTATATATTGCTCATATGTATGTATGTGTGTATATGTATGTATATGTATGTATGTATTAATTACCACAATTTAGTTGTTTAGTAAATATACATACATATTACATACCTATAAATATAATATTTTTAAAATGCATATCTTAAAAAGATAAAGGTTGAATTGACAATATTTTACATAGATCGATTGAATTAAAATAACAAATTTAAAATAATGGATTAAAAGATCTAAGTTTGACTTGTCGAATATATTTAGATTTAGATCTAGATGAATGGACACTTCATCATTCACATGCCTAGAAATATGGGGTTCCTAAATAAAGTAGTTGATTTGATCAATGAATGTATTTCTACTCCTACCTTTTCAATCTTGGTGAATCGCATTTGTCCATTAGTAGTAACAGAGGTATTAAGCAAGGAGACCCTCTTTTTCCCTGTCGGTTCGTAATTGCTATGGAATATTTTACTCTCCAAATGGAACTAGCATGCCACAACAAGCAATTCCAGACTATACAGAACTTCCAGCCTAGAGTTAGTCACCTGTTGTATGCTAATGACTTGATGAGATGTATTAAATCAGACGAAAACGCAGCTATAACCATAAAGAATATTTTTTATTCTTTGGAAAAGAATGTTGAACTGAAACTTAATGAGCTCAGGAAAAAGTGTTATTTTACTAAGTTTTGTAAAAATAAGAATGAGGTGCTGGACATACTGCGTGTAAAGGAGAGGGAGCTCCAAATCAAATACTTAGGAGTTCCACTCTCCTCAAACAATATCACAGATAGAGAATGTGTGGATTTGATTTCTGAAATCAGAGATAAGTTACAAGGATGGAGCTCTCGTTTGCTTTCATTTGCTGGCAGAATTCAATGCTAAAGTCAATTTTTGGCTTCAAACCTTCCAACTACTGATGTTTCTATTGATAAAATTGATAGAGTCTGTGCTAATTTTATATGGAAAAGGGGGTTTCATAAAATTAAGTATTAACATTTATGCAGGCCGAAGGAAGAAAGGGGAGTTGGGCTTATAAATTTAAGGGATATGAGAGATGTTTTTACTTTGAGACAAGGATGGAGATCATTAATTCGAAAGGTTTATGGACTAGATGGATGAGGCAAAGATATTTGAAAGGCAATTTCTGGAAGATTGCGATGGACAATAATTCCTCTCCTACTTGGAAAGTAATTATGAGAACTATAAACAAGCTAGATGAATATGGCTATAGAGAGATAGCTCTTGGTACGAAAACAGATTTGTGAAAAGACACATGGATCAATGGGAAGTCTCTCATTGATATTTTGGCTGGGACTTTTATTCTGCATATGGATGCCCTAATCGGAAAGTGGAGACGATAATAAGATATAGTTCGTGGAACTGTGAATCTATCCCTATTAATTCACAGGAAAAGAGTCAAACAGTTTACATACCATTATACTTCAATAGAGAGAATGATATATGGCTATGGAAACACTCGAGTAGTGATTTTACAACTAAATCGATGTGGGAAGCAACTAGAAGGAAATACCTGCAGATTGTTTGGCACAAAATCATTTGGGACAAGGATAACTGTCCCATAATGGCTTTGATTATCTACAAAGCGATGCTCGGTAGGCTTCCAACCAGAGATAGGTTGTCCAAATAGGGAATAACGCAAGACACGACAAGTGTCTTACGCAAGAAAGAGGTAGAACACACGATCATTTTTTTGAATGTGAGTTTAGGAAATATGGGACAAGTGCAAGTCCAAAGCTAACCTTAACTATTTGAATAATAATTTGCATGAGATAATAGATCACCCTGCTTCGTTGGTAATCCAGTAAGCCATGAAACCAAATTGAGGGAGAAAGCCTTCGCCGTAGCTGTTTGGAGTATATGGAGAGAAAGAAATCGCAGAATTTTCCAACATAAAAAGAGTAGGGAAAAGGAAGTTAGTGCCTTGTCCATTATAGAGATGAATTTGACTTCAAAAAGAATTAAAAAAAAAATTGGCTTACTAGAAGCAGGGGCACCGGAAGGAGAGATGCTGGAGGAGTGGATTTGAGGTGGGAAGAGAAATAAAATTGATGTACGAGTAGCTCCAATTTTTGGCCACCATGAACTTGTAGAAGTTAAAGACGCATGAGTTAGATCTAATATGGAAGGTTTACTTCAACTTTCTTTGAATTTATTAATTTAAGTGTAAAGTGGGTTTTATCTGGGCCATCAACTTGAGCTGCAAATGCCTAGTAATATTTTACCCACTTTCAAAAAAATTAACCTTTTGTAAAATAACCCCCCTTCAAAAATAACTAAAAGTTTGAAGTCAAAATACATATATTAACATTAATAAGAGATAAATGAATTTTATGTTCCTAAATGATCAAAATTCAAAACTAAGTAAATGAACTATAAAAATTGTATACTATGTTTAAAAAGCTATTACATGTTTATTAAAACATATTCATGGCTAAAACATAATTATAAACGTATATGTATTTTTTAGTCTATTAAATTAAATCAAACCAATCAATTAATTAGTTGTTTAGAATGTAACATTAATTCCAAATAAAGATAAGGTTGCAATACATATATAAAACTGTGATAAGAATGCTACAATTATAAAAATTAAATAGCAATTGTACCTTATAGTTCTAGCTAATTAGTGGGACCATGATCTTCAAATTCTCCATAGATTCCTACAACCGAGATCCAAACTTGCTAGAATCAGATGAGAGACCTTGTTTTGTTTTGATTGATTTAATTTTTAGGTAAATGGTAAGGCCAACCAAAAGAAGGAGGAAAAAAAAAAGGAATGAAAATGAGAGAAAATTAGGGGATTTTGTTTTAATGGGGAGAATTAAACCTTTTCTATTTTCTCTATTAAAAGTCCCCTTTAATTCTCATTCAGTTTTTAATCAAGCCAAACATCAGTTTCTCCCTAGCATGGCTGGCCATAAATTTCCCAATATGGAACAAAATTTCTATAAGCCCGTTTTAAATAATTATCTTTATTTAAACTTGTTTAAATATATATCGATATCGTACATCGATACGTGCATATATAACTTTTATATATACATCCAAATAATTACTAATAATACCCAAAAACATCTAATAAATATTTATCAAATATTTTTAAATTTAATTAATTCATAAAAATTTATAAACTAATTAAATTGTTTGGTTTTGTAGAGAATTCATAAATATGGTTGTGAGACTCGAAGGTGTGAATTCAGCCAGCAATTAGTATTAAACAATTCAGATATTAATGTTCAAACTTAATCTTAGCTAGTGGTGTGACAATTTGGTCAAATTCATCGCTTGCAGATCTTTTCAATATAATCCAGTTTAAAATTTTCTTAAGTGGTACCTTTTAATAATGGTGATTTACACATGTTCTCTTCATCAAAACTTTATCCTTTAAGATACTTAAAATTTGACATCGGTTAAAATTTGAAAATTTTCCACAATAATTTCGATTTTTCCAAAAACAAAGTCCTTGATTAAATAATGACATTTAACATTAAGCATTATGCTAGAGATTTTGACTTTGAATTGACTACAATTGACTGTGATACTAACCTCATACAACTAAGGAGAAGAATTCTCTATTGAATAGTACTTCATTCCAAATGCTTCAACTAAGACCCAATTATAGTCGCTCGATGGATCTTCATGCATGACTTAACTATAATCAAAGTAATGTATTCATATTGAAGTTCAACGGTTTGATAAAGTCAAGGGAACCATGTAACATCTTTACTCTAACATTTCATATTTAACATAATTGTAATTAACCAATAAAAAACACTTAGACGAGTTATTTCATATTTATCCAATAACTACGAGTATACATCCCCTTTGTGCCCCCAACAGTCATGAGTAATACAGTGCCCAACATTTGGAGAGCATTACACGCCCGGTCTCAAAGGATGTATCAATATCTTTCCTTGAAAAATCTTGATTAGGAATATTAAAAAAAAATGTTGTTTTATATAGCGATTAATTACTCACAATTACAGTTATGTGCAACTATAATCACATAACATCTTATTTAAAGATTTTATCAGTAATATACTTTAAATTAATTAATTGATTAATTATATCACAAAATAACAAAGTATATAATAGAAATCAAACCCCTTTATTATAAATGTTAACGCTTAAATTGTAACGTCAACACCCTAGTGTATAAGATGTGATTGTGAAAGCACCACCCACTTGTATGGGAATCAGAAATAAGCAGAAAGTATGTAGAAAAACAGTAAGAGACGCAGTATTTATAGTGGTTCGGCTTAGGATCAAGCCTACGTCCACTTTGAAGCTCTTTATTGTTTATTTAGATACAGTTTTTTTTTACAATCAACTCCGATTACAACACACTTAGACAAATATCTCAAACCCCGATGTAGAAGAATCCTTTGAATGCATGATGAATGAGTTATTTTTCTTCACGAGATTTGTTGAAATGTCTTTGGTGATTGGAGTGATAGAAATGTTGCTTGAGTGTTGCTTGAAGTCGAGACAATAGCAGAGTAATGGCCCGTAGGAAGTCCGTCCCCCCAAAAAAGTCCTTTGAACGTTGGAAGTGGCTACGTATTTATAGGCAAACTTCCTAGGCTGAAATCGCAGAGTCATGAGTCGTGACCGACTCATGATGAGTCGTGACCGACTCATGATGAGTCGTGAGTCGTCTGCGAGTCACCTCTTTGCAGCATGATCTTGAACTTGCCTCTGAGTCTTGTGTTGTGTGTCGGCTTATGCTTGACCCGTGGCTGAGTCATATTAAGTCATGGCCGACTCATTGGACCAAGCCTCTGAGTCGCTTCCGAGTCATCTCCCGCTAGCATAGGTTGTTCGGCAATGGACTATGGCTCAATGGTTTTAGGTCGTAGACAAGCCATGATCAGTTGTGAGTCGCTCCTTTGAGTGACCTTATAGGATGAGTCGTGGGCCAGTTGAGTCGCTGGGTCGGTAATGAGTCGGCAACTTACTGAGTCGGCTATCAAATGAGTCGGTGTCCCTCATGAGTCATTGAGTCGTCATTAAATTTAGGTCGGCAACAAGCTAAGGCTACTGAGTCGGTAATCATCTTGAGTCGTGAGTCGCTCAGTCCTTTAACTCGCGCGGCCTACCGATCCGTTGAGTCGCTACGTGCCTTGAGCATATGAGTTGATCCAATCCTTCAGTCATAAACCCACTGAGTCGTTAGGTACTTCATGCTGATGAGTCGTGGATAGCTCTGAGTCATTCACTCATATGAGTCGCTCCCTGTTGAGTCGGTAACTTCTATGAGTCGTGAGGTTTCTTGAGTCGGCAGCTCAATGAGTCGGTCTGTATCATTGAGTCGCCACCAGTTGAGTCGGGGATTCTTTGAATCGGTCCTTTCCTTAAGTCGTAAGACACCTTAAGTCGTAGGTCGCTTCAAACCTTAACCCGTTGACGCTTCTAACTCGTAGGCCTTTTAACCCGTATGCTGGAACGGGGTTAACATTTGCCCCTCGAAGCACACGCTTAAATCGTAAGTCGTGTGCTTCGACTCATCATAACCCGTGCCGATTCGAGTTCCAATATTTCCAGGTATAAAAGTGCTTGAGTCGTTTCTCCTCTTTCTCACTTCTCATTACTTATCCCAGAGCCGCATCTGCCATTAGAGACCTTTCAATCTTCCGAAGGCGAATCCAAGTTAGCCGATCATCAGTCCATCCTTTCCACTACATTGCGTAAGTGATTTCGAACTTCAATCCAACAACGACCATTGCTAAGGCACAAATTTCCGTTTCCTATTCCCAAATCACCGCCGCATGTCTCACTTGGGCTTTGAGTTGAGTTGTGAACGACTCTGATCATTGTTGGCTGTGTTGTTGTTGTGATCCTCTAGATTATAGCATCGCACTTGATTCGTGGCAGCTTCATGACAGTTTTGGATCGGTGTTTGATGAACTGGTGGGATAAGTGAGTAATAGGCTTAGTTGAGGGGATGACGGATCGGTGTTATTTAGGCGATGGCGGGTATCGGGTTGGAGAGGAGTTAACTGGTTCAGGAGTTTGGGAGAGATGAGGGAGGCTTTAACGGGTTAACCGGGTTAATGGATCCTTGGCTTCACGGGTTAACTTAAGAGATGGTGTGGCAGTGTGTGAGTGGAGAACCGACCTTAGGGGCCTTTGCAGAGTTACTCATGCACGACTTAATGCCTTAACCGTGTTAATTCATATGACTCAGGTCTTAGGTCGTATGAACGACTTAACCCTTTAGGTCCTTTTGACGACTTATCCTTTTAAACCGTGCACGACTCAAACCATAAGCCGTGAACGACTCAGCAACTTCCATGCGACTCAGTAGCCTTTACCATTGACTTTAATCCGACCTAGCAAGTTTTACGACTTAAACCATGAGTCGTAACCGAGTTAGAACTTAGAGGATTTCTTGTTGCTTTGGACTGGAGCCCCCCTTCTGTTCCTTGACTTACGACTCATAGAACTGCCGACTTATAACATCAGCGGTTTAGAATTGAAGCAACCTAACTTAACTTGCCTCACTTTCCTTAGGTCGTAGCCGAGTCATCCAAATAACCAATGACTTAGCTTAACCCATACAAAGAATCATTGTGCCGTTGACGACTTAACACTTGTAAATTTTGTTTGAACTTTGAACTGTTGAACTTTGCTGCTTTCTTTTACAGGTCACTCTTGCAAGCTAATAACCTGTCTAACACAATGTTTACAGAAAATTGGGACGAATATACTGCCATTGACTGCCCACATCAAATGACAGATTAGCTTATAGATAATTAACTTGAATGAACTGCATATATGAAGTGCCTTTAATATATCTATTTCAAACAAAATATCAAAGCAATGCTGAAGTAGTCAATTGAAATCGACTTGCTTGCACTAATATTATGTTTGAACTTTTAAGTTAACAAGTTCTGAAATGTTTACCATCGATCAAGCATCGATTAGTGTAATCCTAGTTATATATACTTGTCACTTTTCTAGTCTTGCACAACACTTCACACTTTTTAGGAAACGCGCACCTTCGCATTTGAACATCCAGTTGCTTGTGTAGAATGACTTCTCATCAAGAAGAGCCGATGAGTCAGACTGAAGATACCTTTCCGGTAGCTATTCCTGTGGATAACCCTCCAGAGAGAATACCAACAACTCTGAATCAACGGACGTTTAATCAATTGTGCGTCCAGTTTGGCATCGATGATGCTGACGCCTTACTACCGGGGCCAAATGATACTGCCGATAGGCCACCTCTTGGTTTTGTTGCTGTCAATCGCCAAATGTGCTTAAATGGCGCTATTCCTCCTTTTAACGACTTTCTTCAACAGTTCTTGCTTCGGCTGTCTATCTCTCCATTCCAATTACACCCCAATGGCTATGCTATTCTGATGGGGTTATGTGTTCTATTTAGGAGAACCTTGGATCGACTACCAAGCTTCGGGGAGATCTGTTATTTCTGCTCATTTACAAAAATTAAAGACCATCCCTCCATTGTGGTTATAAGAAGCGCTCGAAACCGCAAACTTATTACTGATCTCTCCGAAAGCGCTCACGGATTTTTGAATCAGTTTTTCTTCGTTCGTTGCCCTCCAGGGTTTTATGCCATCTGGAGAGTAGGAAGTAAGATTTCCTGTCTATATTCTTTCCGCTTTGAAGCCATTTTTGAGATCCGAACTTTTAGTTGCTAACTTCATTCTTTGTTCCTGTTTTAGCGCTTCCACCCCCTACCAGGGACCCAAGTTTTAAGCAAATTTTAGAAAGATTAAATGCTGTGCCGGCAGAAGAAAGGAGCATAAAGTTTCTGCTAAGCGATGAATTTTTACACCAATACGGACTTCTCCATCCCTCTCGCTTTACTCAGCCTCATGAAGCCCCGACTGAAGTTCCCGATTCTCCGACGAAAACTCTCGACGCCTCGGTCTCCACTAAAGATCGTGTGCAGGGAGAAACTTCTACTGGAACTCCATTAGTGAAGTGCTCTACTCCACGAGACGACACGGGGCCATCCGAAAAGTCCGCGCTTCCCCCCATTACTGAAGAAGAAGAGGAGCAACCTTCCCAAACTATGAAAAATGCCGATAAAGGAACTGATGGAGGGAACCAGGCTAGGCATGACGATGATGATTTCTTTGGGGATTTAAGTGACTTATTTATCTCTTCCCAAGAGCTCTCTAAAGATGATCCTGCTCGTGGTAAAGTTTTACCTCCAACAATTGAAGTGACATCTGCCCTCCAACTGACTCCAACTTCTTTATTCCAAGAATTGCCACCGATAGCGAAACCTATTACATCCCCCCAACTGAGAAGTGGTTCGTTAGCCCAATGCGAGTAGTTTGCACTTCACACACCACTTAAGAATTTTCCAGCACACTTATGCACTTATCTTCTTATGCTTTAAAGATTTCTGAAGCTTATCTTTTCTTATTTCAGATTCTCCAATGACACGCGGTGGATCATACTATCAAGATTTTCAACGCTATGGTGGGCGTGGACAGTATAATTATGGGCGCTACTTCTCTTCCTATAGGGAGTCTGATGAAGAGAGGGCTGCTCGAAAAGCTCGGGAAAGGAGGGATAGGGATGAGCATCGCGACTCCCCGCAGAGAGGTGACGATTCCTATAAAAGGAAATCACACGATGACCGGGGAAAAGGTCATGTAGTAGAAGATTCGAGCAAACGAGCTCGACATGGTGAGAGACATGCTTCCACCACTCCCGACAAGCCTACTGCCCCTGCCCCTCTTGATATTTCTTCCGACTCTCCTGCTCTCGGAAAGGAGGACATCCAGACAATAATAAGCAGGCCTAAATTTCAAGTGGGGCCTGGCCCAGCCACCTTACAAAGTCGCTTTCCACAATGGTGCTTAAAAGGCGTGAGATTCGATCTTGACCTGGTTCCAATCGACAAGCCCGCCATGCTGCGAAATCTTGACGCTGTTAAACTTGACATCGAGAGGATGTCAAACTGGCAGAAGCTTGTTGATGAGCTTCAACGAGTTAACCGCGCCAACTTAGAGGCCATGCTCACCATGGAAAATGATAAGGCTGAGTGGCAAAAGGTCCTTGAGCAGCATGATACCGAGATGAGAAGCATTACTTCCTACAACGAGGAGCTTGAAGCAAAGGTCGAGAAGTTGAGAGATGAGCTTGCTGCTTCCTCTACCTCATATTCTCAAAAAGAAGAAGTGCTTCTCAGACAGGTAAGAGATGCTCATGCCAGCCAACGGGATGCTGAGGATAGGCTCGAAGCTCAGAAAAGAATTAATGAGGGCTATATTACTGATGTTGCGGAGCTCCAAATGAAAAACAAATCCCAGGAAGCGGAGATACAAATGCTCAAACTTCAGCTTTCTAAAACGGAGAGGGAGCGCGATGAGGCCGTCGCCGGCAGAATCGCAGCTGAGGAATCTCACGAGGAGACTAAGAATAGCTTTGGTTCGACACTATTCGACTTCTACTTACATAGCGTCTTGGGGCGTGGAAGCCTTGCTTTTCTAGGTCCCAAGTACGAGATCACTTTAGCCGAAGTGTGGGAGGCTGCCCTCGATATGCTTGGTGCTGAGGGTGCTGGTTATGATGAGTCAGCCTTGGAAAGGCA
Organism: Allium cepa; assembly: GCA_030765085.1. Taxonomy (NCBI): domain Eukaryota; kingdom Viridiplantae; phylum Streptophyta; class Magnoliopsida; order Asparagales; family Amaryllidaceae; genus Allium; species Allium cepa. The sequence continues at coordinate 820,833,591 of CM060935.1, read as the reverse complement.
TTATTTTGATGAGGACGCTCGCACTGCTCTCGCCAGGGGAAAGGAATAACTTGCAAAACTAAGAACCGAAGCGACAGAAGGGGGGCAGGTTGAAGGAACTACTTCAACTACCCCGGTTCAGCCACCTTCTTTGTCCGAAATCAACATCATTGGTTCCAGTTCCCATTTTGCTTCTCCTACCAAAATTACTACTGAGATTACAAGTGTACATGGTGGAGATGAGGGCGATGAGAGCGCTGACGCGCAAGCATATGAAGTTGATATCAGGAGATCAGCTTCACCAGGTAACCTCACTGTTAATCCCGCCACTGTCAATTCTGTTCAAGCGGGTTATTCATTTGCTTCACATGAGTTTCATGAACTCCTTGGTTATCTTCTCAATCTCGATGAGCCTTCATCTCCTCTCTCTACTAACTTTATTGGTGAGCCTTCATCTCCTCTTTTTACTGACTTTAACCTCTTTTCTTCTGTAGAGAAAGCACCAAGTACTGCTCAAACTTCTACTCCTCCGGTTATCCTTCCTCCATCTCTTCAGGTGGCGCCTCCTACTGCCTCGCAACCCAGATCACAGGAAGAACAAATAGAGGCTCTTCACGGCTTGGATGATCCCGTCGCTTCGCAAGAGCAGAAAGATGAGAGACTTGAAGGAGGTGATATATCCCCGGAGCGAACTTCTTCTGACGACGTTGTTCTATCTAAACTTGTCACTCCGGGGAGTGAGTCTTCCTCGCAAAGGAGAAAGAAGCGTGGGACATCCAAGAGGAGGGGGAAGAAAATCATCGCCACTGAAGAGGAGCCGGAAGTTGAACCGATTGCGCCTTCCTCTCCTACTTCCCTTATGCCCACCGATCGTCCTGAAAAACTGATCATCCGGCCGGGTAAAGGGTCTAAAGGCAGCAAAAGAAGTGAAGATCTTTAGTTTCTAGTTTTTTTGTGTTTTGCATGTACTGGCTGAGAATTGTGCGGGTACCGGCCCCCGCTTTTCTTTATTTTGAAACCTGTACCTGCACTATAGTTGAATAAAATGATTCTTCGTTTGTACAAACTTTTGTTTGAGTTTGAGAATACATTTATTATTCATTTTGGCATGAGTTTATTTATATGATATTGCAGCGAGCTTATGGCATGTCACTTGAGTGTTACCTTTTGCTGGTTTGGCTATACCATTTTTATGTGTAATTATACCATATTGCCCCCATTCCATAAGTTTGCTGCAATATTCTATACTTCGAGGGGACTTGCACTCTTATTTGCTAAAGAATAATTATTTTACTCTTTAAAGAAAATTTTTGTAGAGTACGACCCCCCTTCGCTTAAGTTTCTGCATTTTGCCCTTTGAAGAAATCACTCCTTTCTTTTGCTTAAGTACATTTTTTACCAAGTGAATTCTTTTATGCGGCAAAGCGGACCTCTGAAGGGTACTTTAACTCCCTCTTTTCCCCTTTTTTTTTTGAGGAAGATCATTCTCTATAATAGGTAAAATACTCTTCCTTTGGAAGTTAAAGTATGCCCTTGACGAGGATTTTTTATATATAGAAAGTTGTACCTCTGAGGAGGGATTTTTACGTTTCAACACTTGGAAGTTTTATTTCAATCTCGGCGAAACGTGTACCTCCAAAGAGTTTTGCCTTAGAAAGCCTTTCCACGTTTCAACACTTGGAAGTTTTATTTCAATCTCGGTGAAACGCGGGCTTCCGAAGAGGTCTTTCTTCTTGATCGTGCCTCCGTAGAGGTTTTTCATTTTGTTTGCATTTCAACTTTGGTGAAGTGAAACTCCGAAGAGTAACTATTCCGACTCTTGGTGAAATGTGCCCCCGAAGAGGTCTTTATCCTCTGAAGGGTTGTGCCGTTGAGTAGGGCTTTAGTTTAAGCTTCAAACATGGGAAGCGTGCCTCATTGGAGGGCTTTAGTTTACACTTCAGACTTGGGAAGTGTGCCTCATTGGAGGTCTTTAGTTCGCACTTCAAACTTGGGAAGTGTGCCTCATTGGAGGACTTTAGTTTACACTTCAAACTTGGGAAGTGTGCCTCATTGGAGGACTTTAGTTTACACTTCAAACTTGGGAAGTGTGCCTCATTGGAGGACTTTAGTTTGCGCTTCAAACATGGGAAGCGTGCCCCATTGGGGGACTTTAGTTTGCGCTTCAAACATGGGAAGCGTGCCCCATTGGGGGACTTTAGTTTGCGCTTCAAACATGGGAAGCGTGCCCCATTGGGGGACTTTAATTTGCACTTCAAACTTGGGAAGTGTGCCTCATTGGAGGACTTTAGTTTACACTTCAAACTTGGGAAGTGTGCCTCATTGGAGGACTTTAGTTTGCGCTTCAAACATGGGAAGCGTGCCTCATTGGAGGACTTTAGTTTGCGCTTCAAACATGGGAAGCGTGCCCCATTGGGGGACTTTAATTTGCACTTCAAACTTGGGAAGTGTGCCCCATTGGGGGACTTGAGTTTGCACTTCAAACTTGGGAAGTGTGCCTCATTGGAGGACTTGTGCCTCCGAAGAGGGCTTGTGTGTTTTCTGTCTGCTTGCCCATGCCTCTTCACCATCTGCTCCTTAGCGATTCCTCGTTATCTTTTCCACAGCCATGTTCTTTTCTTTGCCAGTTATTTGTCTTTTTTTTTTTTCAGAGGAATGCTTCTCATTGTTAAGTGAATCCATAGGGTAGACCCAAACTACCTGACTAGATGTCTGTTTGCACAAACGAACTTTGTCGGTTGGTGAGGGCCTGAACTCTTCGCGTTGGGAAGGTGCCCTTTTGGTTGTATCAACTGTTCGTGAGGAACATTTCTTATGCAGGAATTCAATTTGGAACCTTTTCTGGCTTGACATTTATTTGCTCATTGACTTATAGGAATCGCTTTGCTTTGCGAAGTGCTGACTAGGTAAGCTTTGCTTTGATTGCCTGCAATATTAAATCGATATTTTAGCAATATATTCAAGATATTTGGCATATCGAAATGAAACAGGTCTTTTATAGTAATAGAAAACACAAGATTTATAGTTCCTATGTTTCATTTGCAATGCTTTTACAATGACTTTTAATATGAGAATGATAAATCCATCATTCTTTTACAATTTGTAACAAAGCCTTAAAGTAAAACATGGATGCAAATCATTGCTGTCCCAAGCTTCCTGGGATCGAATCTCCGGTGTAAGAACAAGAGCATTCTCTCTCTTCGGGGTTTTTCTTAGAGCACGAGCGTATCCTTCCATCCCATCATGATTCCTGCCCGTCGGGTGAGAGTCTCCCCTGATTGGATGAGGATGGGTCATTCCTGTCTCTTTTGACATATTGCTGGAGTTTATTCTGTCTCAATAGTTCTTCAATTAAATTCCTTAAATGACGACATTCGTTGGTGTTATGACCAGGTTGGTTGTGAAACTGACAGAACCTCCCATTACGCATAGCATTTTTCCCAACCTTCAACTCAGGTGGCTTAGGATAATCAAAAGTATCCTTAGTTGCGAGAAAGATGTTTTCCAGAGTATCAGCTAAGGGGGTAAAGTCTGAAGGTTTAAAGCGGCGAGCTTTCTTCAAGTCTCTCTGCTCTTTTCCACCATCATTCTTCCTTTTCTGACCTCTAGATTCTCTTTTATCAGAAGTAACACTGACATTCAAGATTTTGGCCTCGATTGCTCTTGATGTCGCAGGGAAGCTTTCCAAACGCATAAATTCATCAGCCTTCTTATAGAATTTCTCAAGTGAGTTTGGCTCCTTCATTTTTAGCCATTTACCGAATTCACTCGATTTATCGATAGCCCGCATTAGATAAGTCAAAACCATCCTTGGCTCTGCGTTCTCGACTTCAGCTAGGGCTATATTGAAACGATTTAAGAATGATCTGGTAGATTCTCCGGGGTTTTGTTCTAGACTCGAGAGGGACATTATATCCTTGGCTTTTGTAGCATATAGCCTGAACTGATCCTTGAACTTCCGTGTTAAGTCAGAGAATTGATCCACGGATCTAACTGGCAGCTTTGTGAACCAAAGTAAGGCCACTCCCTCCAAGTATACCGGAAAGTAACGGCACTTGATCTCATCAGTTGCACTTGCCCCAGTCATATGCCAATCATACTTGTACAGGAAATGGTTAGGGTCGCTTGCCCCTCGATAAGCCGGGATGGTAGGAGGTACAAACTTCTTGGGAAACTCTGCCTTCAAGATTTTTTCGGTGAAAGGTGTCTTACTCGGGGCAAATCCCCAATCATTTTCATCCTCTTGCCTTTGCATGCTTTCTTTCATAATTGAGCGAACCATCCCTGATAGGTACTCCTCATCGTTCAAAGGTCTTGCCGGGCAGACGTCTGCGTCCGCTGTTCTTTCGGAAGTTTGCCTGGGCAAATATTCGCGAAAAATTGGTTGCGGCCTTGAACCTTCAGCTTGGGAAGGTCCCCTTGCGGTGGTGTTGTCCGCTTTTTGAGGAATACCTTTCTCTTGGGGGTCACGGGCATCTTCAGCATAGATTGTTTCATTATCCTGTCGTTGGTGATTTGCCTCAAGTAGGGCGTTTAACCTATCCATAATCAAGGCATTCTGGGCATTCTGGGCTTCCAACTGCGCATTTTGAGCATTCAATTGCTGATTCAATCCCAAAACTATGGCGTCCAATTCTGCTCGTGTAATTCCAACACTCGGAGCTGCTTCATTTGGAGCAAGAGAAGTGGTAGTATTTTCATGAGCATCACCGGATCTATCAGATCTAAGCTGTCTTCCAGTAGCCATTATCTCGGATAAACTTCTAGTCCTTAGAGAGATTCTTCCAACAAACTTTCACGAAGCAACGGTGAAGGTATTCCTGAGTTCAATTCTCAGTGAAAGCACCAAAATGTTAACGCTTAAATTGTAACGTCAACACCCTAGTGTATAAGATGTGATTGTGAAAGCACCACCCACTTGTATGGGAATCAGAAATAAGCAGAAAGTATGTAGAAAAACAGTAAGAGACGCAGTATTTATAGTGGTTCGGCTTAGGATCAAGCCTACGTCCACTTTGAAGCTCTTTATTGTTTATTTAGATACAGTTTTTTTTTACAATCAACTCCGATTACAACACACTTAGACAAATATCTCAAACCCCGATGTAGAAGAATCCTTTGAATGCATGATGAATGAGTTATTTTTCTTCACGAGATTTGTTGAAATGTCTTTGGTGATTGGAGTGATAGAAATGTTGCTTGAGTGTTGCTTGAAGTCGAGACAATAGCAGAGTAATGGCCCGTAGGAAGTCCGTCCCCCCAAAAAAGTCCTTTGAACGTTGGAAGTGGCTACGTATTTATAGGCAAACTTCCTAGGCTGAAATCGCAGAGTCATGAGTCGTGACCGACTCATGATGAGTCGTGACCGACTCATGATGAGTCGTGAGTCGTCTGCGAGTCACCTCTTTGCAGCATGATCTTGAACTTGCCTCTGAGTCTTGTGTTGTGTGTCGGCTTATGCTTGACCCGTGGCTGAGTCATATTAAGTCATGGCCGACTCATTGGACCAAGCCTCTGAGTCGCTTCCGAGTCATCTCCCGCTAGCATAGGTTGTTCGGCAATGGACTATGGCTCAATGGTTTTAGGTCGTAGACAAGCCATGATCAGTTGTGAGTCGCTCCTTTGAGTGACCTTATAGGATGAGTCGTGGGCCAGTTGAGTCGCTGGGTCGGTAATGAGTCGGCAACTTACTGAGTCGGCTATCAAATGAGTCGGTGTCCCTCATGAGTCATTGAGTCGTCATTAAATTTAGGTCGGCAACAAGCTAAGGCTACTGAGTCGGTAATCATCTTGAGTCGTGAGTCGCTCAGTCCTTTAACTCGCGCGGCCTACCGATCCGTTGAGTCGCTACGTGCCTTGAGCATATGAGTTGATCCAATCCTTCAGTCATAAACCCACTGAGTCGTTAGGTACTTCATGCTGATGAGTCGTGGATAGCTCTGAGTCATTCACTCATATGAGTCGCTCCCTGTTGAGTCGGTAACTTCTATGAGTCGTGAGGTTTCTTGAGTCGGCAGCTCAATGAGTCGGTCTGTATCATTGAGTCGCCACCAGTTGAGTCGGGGATTCTTTGAATCGGTCCTTTCCTTAAGTCGTAAGACACCTTAAGTCGTAGGTCGCTTCAAACCTTAACCCGTTGACGCTTCTAACTCGTAGGCCTTTTAACCCGTATGCTGGAACGGGGTTAACAATAAACCAGATTGATTACGAAGTTAGTTATTCAAACAAATTACATAATTGCCTTAAGGCATACCACTAACTCTTTCATTGCCGAGGGAAAGTTGGGTCATGACCAATGCACAACGTAGTCTTGCAGACTGCTATGGCATGCAGATGGAAACAAGTGTAACAATTCCTGGCGTAACTAAAAGACCGTAGGAGAAAAACTGCGATTTATAAGCATTCCTAGAGCAGTGCTACGGTACATTAGTCTCCTATCTGGTTAACTTAGAAAGGTTGATTTGGATGTACTTTATTATGTTATAAACTCTCTAGAAACAAGGATTATTAGGCTAGAGCCATTATGATAGAGACTTGTTGTGTGCTCATGTGTCATTTGTGATATTCTAACCCATGTCCAGCCATGTGCTCATCTTTTTATATAATTAATGAGAGCTAATCATATCATTTTCTCCTAGATCCTTAAGACGAAAGACTTCTTCGATTTTTGTGCTTATATATTTTATTATATATCTCCTAAGGCTAGTCAATAGATACTCTATTTTCTTTAAGGACTATTAGTCGAGATTCATATTGCTATGTGTTGCATATGTATGATAGTTCCGGTTGGCTTGATTTGATGCATGTGTGAGCATTATCCTTAAGATATCACCCAAGTAAAATCATGATATATTAATGTTGGTATATTATGTGCTGTTATAGATGATGGATGTATTTTATGATAATATTATGAAATAGATACTATGCTTTCATATTATCATTTATCTTATGATTCCATATATGATCAATATAATTTTGACATTTACTTTAGACATGGCTAACCCGTTTATTATCTAAATAATACTCGAGGTCGGTCCAAGAGATTTCAAGTACAAGGATGGAATAGCCATATTGTCAATGCCGATTACCTTGTTGAGGAGGCTTAGTTCATAAACATATGTGTATATATTGGGTCTATGTTGTATTTGTATTTTGTTGTTGACTCTATGTGTATAGCAATGTTTTTAGGTTTTACTATGTACTTAACATGTATTGTATATACCTTGTAGTAATAAGTCTTTGACTCTATTTTGTAGACCAACTTGTCTATATATATATTATGGTATTGTATATTACACTACATTTTATACGGCTCTGTGTTCTTTGATGTATATTATGTATTGTTTTATCCTAGAAACCCACCTTTATGTCCATATTGTGTACGTATATGTGAGGGATTTTATGGTGTTGAGTCTTTGGGAAAATTTGGATTAACACCCGCAAATGCAGTGGAAATAATGAATCATGGTGATGGCGAGGTAGAACAAACAAAAAACTATTATCTAAAAATAAGTAGTTAGAGTCATAGATGCACAAATAAGAAAAGAAAATCACACAAGATTTATTGTGGTTCCACTATCGCGAGATAGTGTACATCCACTTTGGGGAGAGAAGATCTTATTACTTTCACAAAGAAGAGATTTACAAGACTGCTAATATAAGCCGAGAAGAAGGATATGAAGAAATAAAACTTAAGAGGATTATCTTAATGTCTAAAGAATGACTGTCTTTATATCGATGTTAATACTTGGGGTTGAAGTAATTTAATTGTGGTAGTAAATCAATGCCTTATCACTTCTTTGATTCATATGGGAATATTTATCTATTTGATTTTTTAAGTTTCCACTAATATGGACGTGCTTGATAAAATGCATTCTTTAATAAACTGATTAGGGAATTGATCGATTACTTCAATCTCTCAAAATAACTCCTTCTCATTTAGATAATTCTCTGCCTTCTATAGTGCAATAAAAGAGGATATATATACATACACACACATACACACACATATATATATGAGTCATAATTTCACATTGACCCAAAACATCTCCAAAATCTTCTTTAATATGAAACTATTGTATCATCGAAATTTAAAAATCTCCACTTTGATACTATATTTACATGAAATCCTACCAATTCCACCTATATTCCCCTACTCAAAGCTACCCTAGACAAGAACCTATGGATACTTTTCCAATAAGATTTGGCATGGCTATTACCCATTGCACTTTGTAAATGAACTCCGGTAAGGCCATTGCTCGCTAACGACGTGTTGAAAGTACCCTCTTCGTGTAGGACCAATCAATCTCCAACATTACCATGAAAACCAATGACTCCATCTACCAACTCACTCTCCCTCTGTGCTACCACGTGGCATCTAGCACCTCAATAACCGAGTCAAGTTAGAGAAAAGCTTGAACTTTGCAACAGGCAAGGACATGGTAAACATATCTGATGAATTCTCCTCCATGCGAACCTTCTGAAGACAAACTAGTTTCTCTTCATTCATTGAAACAAGAAAGGATTCTCTCACCTTTATATGCTTCGTGCTTGAGCCGAAATTTATATTTCCGTCTAAGTGAGTTGCCCTTTCACTATCACAACTAGCCACAACTCCATCATATATGAAGCCTAAATCACACATCAACCGTTTTGAATAAAGTGCCTCCTTAGCCGCCTTAACATCAACAATTTGCTTTGCCTCTATAGTAGACTAATCAACTATCATCTACAACCTCACTCTCTAAGTAAAAGCTATCCCCTCAAGAGTGAACACATAACATGAGGTTGATTTTCTTTGATTTCTATTTATGGCATAGTCAAAATTATAAAATCCAGCCTAGCTGAAATCTCTATCTCTACCGCCAAAAACAAGCCCTTGGTCTTGAGTTCCTCTAAGATATTATAAAATATACTTCACTGCCTCCCAATATGTCTTTCCTAGATTTTCCATGTATCTACTAACCAATCCAACTACCTGGTCAATGTCAAACCTAGTGCAAAACATATCTTACATCAAGCTACCAACTATACTTGCATAGAGCACCTACTCCATGTAGGCATTGTCCTTCTTTGAGATCGGAGAATATTTACCAGAAAGTTGTACGTGAAAAGACATTGACGTACTGGTTGCCTTTGCTCCTTCTATGCTAAACCAAGCAAGCACCTTTCGAATATATTCCTTTTGAGTGAACCTCAAGAGTCCAAGCTTCTATCTCTTTGGATTTTCATTCCCAAAATCTTCTTTGCTTCTCCAAGTTATTTCATCTCAAATTCGGCCTTCTAAATTGGTCTTTAATTTATCGATTTCAGTTTTATCCGTGGAAGCAATCATCATATCGTCCACTTACAAGAGAAAATACACCTCATTGCCATCTTTAAATGCTTAAAATAAACATGCATCTTTAATACTACGATTAAGTCCATAAAGAAGCTTCTTTAAATTGCAAATCCAATCTTCTTTTCCACATACAACAAATCCTTTTGGCTGCTTCATGTAGTGGTCTCCTCTAAGTCACCATGTAAGAAAGTGGTATTCACTTCAAGTTTCTCCAACTCCTAGTCATGAGCAACAACTATGAAAGCAAAACCCTGGTGGAGGTATGTCTAACTACCGGAGCAAAAATCTCATCATACTCTATTACCTTCATCTACGAAAACCCTTTTGCAACTAATTTAGCCTTGTATCTCCCATCATCCTTCACCTTGAATATGCACTTCTAATCTTTGGCTTGGATTTCTTGAGGTAGTGGTAATAAATCCCAAGTCTCGTTCTTCTTCAAAGATTGTAACTCCTCCTCCATAGCACAAATCCATTACGAGCTATCAGTCATCTTCATGGATTATTAAAGGTCAAATGGCTCATTATGAACCACATGTAGGGCATAGTCAAACTGATCGTTAAGGCTTAGGTTTGCAAACTAGCAAACACCATACCCATCGAGCATCTTAATAGTCCTATGACTGGCTCGAGTAGCTATAACACCGCCTAAACTATTTTCAGCTCCAATTTTAACTAGACTTCCCCTAGCTTCATACACATCACCAACACTACTAGAAGAGACTTATCGGCAACTTTGTGATGTCTCATCAATTACATCTTCACCTCTATCAACAAAAACTACAACTTTGCCGCTAAGCTGAAATTTAGGAACTTCTTCCATCTCCTTAGTCCTTCAGAATCTACTAATATGGTAGGTAAATCTTCCTTAGATTTTAACGTTGCAGACTCATCAAATGTAATTTGTTTGGAATGCACAATCTTCCTATCAACATGGTTCCAAAAGAGATACCCTTTAATTCCATCCATGTATGCCATAAATACGTCCTTATATGCTCAAGCCTCCAACTCATTATCACCCGTATGGTGCGCGCACACAGGATAAATAAAATTGCAAAAATATCCAAGAAACACTGCTCTATCTCTCCACTTCTCCTATGAAATCTTTCCATCTATGGATGAACATGGAAATCAATTTATAATATGCGCCTCATTCAGAAAAGCTTCAGTCCAAAAGTCTCTGGATAAGCTCGTAGTCAATCTCAAGAAAAGGACTTCTCAAGCAAAGTCCAATTTATCCTCTCAACAATGTCATTGGATCAAGGATCACCTAGTTTAGTGAAATGTCTCTAAATACATACTGCTTAAAAAAATTAGGGAACTCCCCAGAGACAAATTCCTAGCCATTATAAGACCCAAGAACCTTCAACTTGCAACTATACCAATTCTTAACTAGCGCCTTCCATGCTTTAAATTTCTCAAAACATTCTGATTTTGCCTTCATCGTGTATACCCAAACATTCCAAGAAAAGTCATCAATGAAGAAAATAAAATACCTTACTCCAAATATGGAAGCAGTAGAAACTGGTCCCTAAATAGTCGTATGTACATAATCAAGTACTCTTTATGATATAAGTCCACCTACAGAAGATACCTTTGTCTGCTTTCCCAATAAACACACTTGGTAGAAATCTAACTTGTCAAAGTTTTCTCCTTTGATCATCTTTATCTAAAAAGAAACTCCAAGCCTTTCTCCAAAATTTGACCCAATCTGAGATACCAAACTCTAGTAGTGTCCAAAGCATGAGAACTGTCAACTCCAATACAGGTTCTCTAAGTATCGTGGTTCCCTTTAGTAGGTACAGATTTCAAAACACATTTCCCTTCATCAAAACTAGTGCACCCTTAGAAACATTCAAATTATCCTTCTCTATATCGCCTTACATCCATGGATACCAACTACCCCAAAGAGATCAAAACATCCGAAGACCTAGAACATAGCGGACACCTGTCAAAGTGCAAATCACTCCATCAAACTTGAAAATTCGTATTGTACCCTCTTTCATGGCTCTATAACAAGCATCATTTCCCAGGAAAATTGCACGTTCCTCCTTTCCAACAAAAAAGATAAAGTAATCCTTATTTGGTGTCATGCGGAATGATATCCCTAAATTAACCACCCAATGGTCTGATACATTTGATATTATTGCAGTCAACACACCATTAGATATAGTTTTTCCACTATAATCGATGATGATCCATCCTTAGTCTTCCTTTTCAAATCTGGATAATCTCTCTTTCAATGGCCTAGTTTCTTATAATGATGGTACTTCTCATCACCGGACTTTTCTCTCCAACCATTTCCGTGTTTTCTATAATTAGAATGCCCCTTAGGATTACAACTCTTCTTCTCCTTGTTTCCCCCCTCAACAAATAGACCTGGACTACACTCCCTTCTCTACCTTCACTCATCTCCTTCAACTGATCCTCAGATCTTTAGATAGAAGACCTAACTTCACATCTTCTACTCTCAAAGTGTCTCTTCCCTATAATAGACTATTAGCAAAAGCTATTTGATGCACCGAGAGGGAACACGAAAGAATCACTGCCTTCTTCTCTTCATCCACCTTCAAATCTACAGTCTTCATCTACATCAAAAGATCATCAAAGAAACTTGTTATTTAGCAAAAGATGAATCTTAAGGCTAATTCAATACTAAAGGAGGTGAATAGTGTTTTTAATTTTGTGTGATTTTTTTTTGAATTCTTTTAAGAATATAATTTAAACAATGCAATTAACAATCACAGATTCAAACATAGATAAATATAAATGCAGTAAAAGTAAAAAGGAAAGAACACGCCAGTATTTTATACTGTTCTAGAGTTACCATACATCTACTCATGTACAATTCCTTGTACAGATTTCTTTTCAAATAGAAAATTCGATACAATCTCGATTTCAAGGTAACGAGACACACCCTCCAGACTTTTCGAGCTCTAGGTAAACTCACTTGATTTACACGGGCCACAAGCACACTCACTTGAATTTTCGGGTTACCAAGGGCATCCAATTGAATTACATGGGATACAATCACGCCCACCAATATACGAGTATAATTTGATAGATTTTTACAGACACATATCATTGATCTTGAATACAAATGATCATGTAACCTCTTGAATAGCACTTTGATCTTGTTTGAGTGAGAGAAATGAGAGATATCAGATAGTATTCAATAGAGAATCAAATCAGTGGAGTTGAATTTGATTTTAATTGAATTAGAGAAGAATTTGAGTAGAATTTATTTTAGAAAACAATAGAGTGAAAGAGAGGAGAAAATATGAGAAAGTTGTTAACTAAATTTCATTGGTTTATGCTCTATATATAAAGCATAAACAACGGTCATGTCCATTCACGAATAGATACGACGGAAAGACACTTCCATTCTGAATTTGAATGTTGAAAATTTTGGTCCATATGTCGACATACTCTATGGGGATATGTTGACATACCCTTTGTAATTTTGAAAAACGCTTTATAAAATTATTTTTAAGATACTAAGGTTTGTTAAATCCTTTGATACTCTGTAAAATCATTTAAATATAGTTATACATATTTTAATCATATCAAAACTTAAGAGAACTTTATAAAAATGTTTTTAGAATATTTTAAGTGTATAAGGTATTTTAAATATAAATAATAATGTATAAGTGAATATATTTAAAATCAAAGTTAAAATGAATATTATAATATACTTATAAATATTTAAAAAGCTTTAAAACAAAAAGTATCACAACGTATAACATTCAATATAAATTTTAAAACACTTTAAAAACTTAATTTCTCAAGGTATAATAAAGTCAAAAAGTATGAACTATTTTAAGGCCATTTTGAAAACAAGAATTCTCTTTAAATACTATTTCTGAATTTTAAGATATTTGAAATCGAAAATCAGTTGAAAAGGAAAAATAGAGAGAGATCAAAAGAGTGCTATCAGGGTTTTAACAAAAATTCTACGACTCTATAACTTATCTAGGAAATCTTGGATTAACACCCCAAAATATAGTGGAAATAATAGGATCGTGTTGATGGTGAGGTGGAACAAGTAAAAATAATAATATTCCAAAATATGCAGTTACAATCGTAGATGCATAAACAAATAAAATTACATACATTATTTATAGTGGTACCACTATAGCGATATAATGTACGTCCACTCTGAGGAGAGGAGATTTTATTACTTTCACAAAGAAGAGAATTACAAGATTGATAATGAAGGCTAAGACGAAGAATATGAAAAAATATAACCTGAGTGAATTATCTTAATTTCTAAAGATTGAATGTCTTTATATAACAATTAATACTTAGGGTTGAAGTAATTGATTTACAGTAATAGATCAATGCCTCATTAATTCTCTGATTTATATGGAAACATGTATCCTTTTGATTTTTTATTTTCTTCCATTATGCATGCGTTTGACAAAATGTCTTCTTTAATCAACTAGTTAGAGAACTAATAGATTACTTCAATCTCTCAAAATAACTCCTTCGTGTTTATATTTCATTACCTTCTTCAATGCAATAAAAGAGGTAATATGTTTAAGTCATATTTTCACATTGATTCAAAATATCTCCAATTTTTTTTAATATGGAAATATTGACATCAAAATCTAACTTTGAGAAACATACCAATGTTTGCCCAAGGGAATATTCATGCATAGCCGCCTAATATCGCCAAATTCTATGCATTATCAGGCAGTATCACTTTGTATTACACATTGGTAGTATAGGTATAGGGCTGGAGTGTTATGGTGTTTATCGATCAATTGTATTAAGAGATGTTGGGTTTTTGACAATATAAGGTTAAAGTATGTTGACACTTGACATGGCTACAATATTCAAATTTTTTATGTTAATGATTCCAAGATCTCCATTTTGTATTGAGGTTTTTATTCTGTGGAAGTTCATGGGTATTTTTTTAAGAAAGGGTTACTATGCTACAAAATTCTGTTGAGTGCTCTATTGATCATAGATATTAACTTGGATGGAAGCATATAATGTTGAGACTTGGTTTTGATTCATGAAACGAAGAAATACAGATTTGACGAATGCTACGACAAAAAGAGACAAGGAGAAGAGGCTTTAAAACCGGTGCATCAACTATAATATTTTGCTTTTAAGTCTTAGGTCAATATTGTTAAAATCTCTCCTCGATTACATCTATATTAGCTTATATATATTTAATCATTATATTTCCCAAATATTTTATACATATATAAGCATACAATTAAATTATAAAAGTATTTTAAAATTATAGAAATTAATACCCCTATGTAAACTGTGTTTACTGCACAAATTTAACCAGGTCAGTCGACTAACCCAGAGATCCAGTCTACTGACACTAGAAATATTGTGCAGCATGCACAGTTACATAAATGTACGAATTTAAATTTAAACTATTTTGAATATTCAGTCGACTGACCCAATGGCTCAGTTGTCTGAATTTCTATAACAGCCACTTTTCGAAAAGACACGACTTTTCATGAAGAGATACGAACCTCTACGAAAAGATTGGACGCAACACTTCAATCAAAACTCTTCACCAACAGTCGCTGCTTTCTAACCTTTATAAATACAAACTCCAACTTCATTCCAAATCAACGAATTATAATCGAATTCTCTTATTTCTCTGATCTAACTTTCTGAAATCTATTTCCTATACTTTCAATTATTCTGCATTTAAGCAATACTATACCTTTCTATTCTTCATATACTTCAAATATATATTTGTACTCGAGGAGAAGATTATAGGAAGGGTGTACCACAAGTGACAAATCCGTGTTATCAGAACACACAAAAGTCAAAACTATTTTCTGTATTTGTTGAAGTCCTGTTCTGCTGCTCAAGCGAGTGAAGTCCTCTTCGGCTGTTGAGGCGAAATCATGTTCTGCTACTTAGGCGAGTGAAGTCCTCTTCGGCTGTTGAGGCGAAATCCTATTCTGCTGCTTAGGTCCCAGTTCAGCTGCTCAGGGGTGTATAGACCTGTTTCTCCAGGTTAAGTGAGGGTCGTTGTTTTAGTGAAATTCCCGAAGGAGTCTGGGACTGGACGTAGGACGGTGCTCCAAACCAGTGTAAAAATCTCTATTATTATTTTACTATACTGCTTTTATATTTCACACTATTTACAGTATTATTATCATCACTATACTTTGTATCATCGTATGTCCATATTACACGATCCATTGCACACTTTCATTTAATGCTTTACATAATTCAAAGTCATTGTTGGTTTTATAGATTGTACTATCACTAATCTTCCTAACTGCGACCGATAGAGTTAGGGGTATGCCTTAGGGGTAATTATGTAATTTATTACATATATTTAACTCTACAACCAATCTTGTTCAAAATAAAAGGTGTCTTTCTTTCTATTATATAGTGATATAAATAATTAAGTAATTAGTTTAATGTATATAAATGGAAAATCCTTGAACGAAATGTTTCGTGATAGTAATTACAAAATGTCATAATCATTAGAATTTTAGTGCATCGAAAATAACATATTGTTTTAAATATTCCTAGTCAAGATGTTTTGAGAAAGGAAATCGATTCATCAATTAAGACTAGAGTACACAATGCTCTTCAAATGTTGGGTAGTGTATTTCTAATGACTATTAAGTGCACCAATGCACCAAGGGGTTATGTACTAATAGTTATAAGATAACTATGGAATGACTCACTCAAGAGTTTTCTGTTGATTACAATAATGAAGGTCAAACAGAGAATCTTAATGTGATGATGTTACATAGTTCTCACAACTTGAGAATATTGTTGAACTTCGTTATGGACACATCACTTTGATTATAGTAGATAGCATGACGTCCATTGAACGACTAGAGTTGGGTCTGAGTGGAAGCATTGGAAGTAAAACACTATTCAATAGAGGATTTAACACCTTAGTCAAATGAGGTTAGTATCATGGTCAACTGTAGTGAACTCAAAGTCAAAATCTCAGGCCAAAGTAGTATAGGTAATAAAAAATGTTATCATTCAACTAAGGACTTTGTTTTTGGACTTACAAAGTTGAATATGAATGATGTGGAATTTTGACCGAAAACCAAATTTCATAAGTCCAGATCTGATATAGTTTTGAGGAAGAGATTTGGTGTAAATAATCGTTAGTACCACTTATAATAAGTAAAATTGCACTTTATCAAAAATATGTAAGCGGAAAGTTCAGCCAAAATGTCAAACCACTAAGGTGACATGTGAACGTTAATATTTGAATTGTTCAATATTAATCGTTGATTGAATTTACACCTTTAATTCACACAACCGAGACGATGAATATTCTGAATGAATCACACAGTTTTATTAATTTTTAATAAATGGAAATTAATTAATATTTATGAAATATTAATTATTGAAACCTATTTAATTTGTTTGAATACCATTAGTATTTAAAAGGTGCGTATATAAAAGGTATAATGCACGTACCGATATACAATGTCAGTAGAATGTTTAAATTTAATTTAAATAGAATAAATACTGAGAAGGCTTTAATAAATTAATTAATATTTAAGAAATATTAATTACTAAAAAATTATTTGATTTGTTTGAATACCGGTAGTATTTAATAAAGTACGTAAATAAAAGTTAAAAACACACGTATTGGTATATGATATCAACGGAAAATTTAAATTTGATTTAATTGGATTAATAATAATTGGGTTTTGGAATTGTTTAAGGTCCAAAACCACCTTGATATAGCCTGCCATAGCTTGTGGGATAGGAGGATTTTTTTTTGCTTTTGAATCGAGGAGGCAAATCTAAATTAAAGGAAAGTGAGTCAGCATATGTTTAATGACATCTTTATTTCCTCCTTTATTTTATTTGCCTCGGTCATTTTGCTCCCCTTCCTACATTTATACTTGGCTAAACATTTCATTGTTGCTACGGTTCCAAAGATCCAAAGACAAAAATCAAACAAAGAAAATAAACAAGGGTAGTTTTCTCTAGATTGTTGCAAGATCTAGAGATTGATTCATTGAATCTAGGAATTTTTTCATCATTCAAGGTGATTCTCTTAACTACATCTCATGGTGACCTTCTATTTTATCTATGTATAAATTCATCTTGTTTATATTCTTGAATTCTCCACCTTTTGTACCTCTTTCACCTTTATGAATTTAAAATATGATTTAGATCTTTATATTTTTCCCTTGAATCAGCTATATGCTCTTCTTGTTAATACATTTATAATATCACATTGTCCTTTTGTCTATATACATCTATGTAAATAATTTTAGATTCATCGCTAATTTTAATTGCCTGTTTATATCGCATGTTTGATTTAAATCTGATTTCAAGTAGCATGAATTTATATGTGCCTAAGTCGCTAATTCAATTTAGTTTCAGAAACTATTGTTTGTACAATTTTTATTAAAAGCAATTTTATTAATTAATCATTTTCACGTTATAAGGTTGAAAATTGAATTAAAGTATCTCAAGTTGTTTAAATCTGTTTTGTTGATTGTTTGCACAAAAAATTTCAATCAATTTAAAATTCATATGTTGTTTCTAAATAAATTTTTTTTAAAACTTTTGGTTTTTTTTCTTAAGTTAACAGTTAGATTTAAGTTAGATTATGTGACGACCCACCTTTTTGACCCTTGAGAATGACACTTAATACATCCATTGTATTCATATGTTGTTGCCCAAGTATCTAAAAGACGAGTTGTCCTGGGGTGAAATATAAGAACGGAACAATAATCTCACAATGGAACGGTTAAATATATAACATAAAAATTAGGCAGTACATAAGGTTACTACCCAACATGGTGTTATCAGAGTTACAACAAAAGTACTACTATCAATCTAGGTAGTTATAAAACCTTCCTTTAAATATACATACATAGATCCAACATCTCGTAACAGTGGAAATAAATAGCTAGATAGATAAGGAGCCTCCTATTCGTCCACCATCTTCAAAAGAGCCCAAAGAAAGCTGTCATTTCTGGACTACTCAAATATAAATGAGTACGAAGATGTAACATCCTGCCTTTTTGTATGCTTTAAATCGACGATAAACCACATACATCAGACTTAAACCATACAGAAGGGCGGATTGCTATGGAGTAAATAAGAAAAAGCAGAGAAAGAAAAAAACAAAATAGAATCTTGCAGTGGAACGATAAAATATAATAATCAAATAAATAGTTCATGAAGCTGTTTATAAAACATTTGATTATACTTATACAATACATATCAGAGTTACACGTAACAGAGTAATAAATAATGCAGCGAAACAGTATGAATGTAGTAGAATGATATAATAAATAATGGTAATACAATCTTCGTCTTCGTCCTCCAGAAATAAAGTCTTCGAATCCTGAAATGCGCAGACTGACCCGAGCAAATTGAAAAGACAAAACACTCGAGGAAGAACTAAAAGATCTTATGTAAGTTAAATCAACAGAAACAAATATGAGTAGAATGGCGTCAGAGATATTTACGAGATTTGACATCTCCTGTCCAGTGTCTAACGTGAATGCAGTAACTTAAGAGATGTTCGGGATTCACATCCCGTGAGGATCCATTAAACTATCTAATATGTAGTAATGTACGCTATTATAATAGTGTCTAAAGTAAAGTGTAATATACTCGAAAATAGTGTTAAGGCTTTACATTTTCCACCTTAACACACTTTTATATTCCCATGTCTATACAGTACCGTAATCTCCCCCGTACTGGGCGTCATCAGAGGGCACTCCATGGGTATGGTACAAAACAAAATCGTATAAGGCGCGTTAGGGTAGGTGACACGGCACAACTAGGAAATGCCAGGGTAGATATACCAATTACGGTTCCGGGCCGGTGGTAATGCATAGCCGCAGCTACCGCCCACCTCCAGCCACACCCCTAAATCAAAAATCAAAAGTGGCCACCGAATCAATCCAAAGTATAATATCGAAGGGATGTGTCTGATCAAAGATGCTACCTCATTAGCCCGTCAATCGTTCCTGTTTTAGCCACCTTATGCCAACTCACGGGAGTTGGGTCCACGTTCATACCTCAAAGAAACGTTGCCACCATCCTACTTCATTCTGGAATCTCCACCGCTTATACGGTTGTTAATGTGGTTTTCAGAGTTGGCAGAGAGTAAGACAACTTTCGATCCCGGTCACTTTAACAACCAAACGTTATTATAACACCGCGGTCTTTTCAAAATAGTTTATACTTCAAAACCAGAATATAATATCCATTTCAAAACCATATAAATATGATAGCATTTCCGTTTAAAAACCCAAATCAATATGATATCATTTTTATAAAGACCCAAATCAGTACAATATCATTTTTATTTCAAATATATCCTTTTCCAAAATCATAGCACTTTCAAAGTTATAACATTTCGAAATCGAAACACTTGAAATATAACACTTTCAAGTCATAATACTTTGAAACTCGTAACATTCAAACATAACTACTCCACTTAAATGGCTTAAATATTAAATTACTTTATATGATAAAATAGCTTCTTCAATTTCACAAATCAATTCCAAATACAGATTCGAACCCCCAAATAAGCCATTTCAATTTCCATATATTTTAAAGCTTTAAGTATTCCACCATTTCAAAATAATTTTTTTTGATAATTCCATAAATATCAAATTCAATTACTATTATTTAGATTTGAAATGTTTACACAATAATCCAATATCATTTAAGTAAAACTTTTCAACTGCAAGTAACTGGATATTCCTTCAATTTATATAACTTGATATATTCATTTAAATCAACTTGATATTCATTTAAATCACTCTAAACCAAAATCAAGTTATAAAAATCATATCCTTTGAAATCTCTATTTTATTTAAATTTCAAATCAATTTATTCGTGTATAATTCTTAAATAATTTGATTCAAATCAATTTCATATTTATCTTCTAACCTTAATTTTATTTAAGTCACTATAAACTCTATATACAATATAATTTAATAGATACTTAACCATTTTATATAAAACAATCAAACTTTATTATTGAACTTATTTTATATTTCAAAATAATTTATACATAGCAAAAAAAAATCAAAAAATAAAATAAACTTTACATAACATCTAAAATCAATATTTATATAACCCATATATTTCTTTGCAAAACGATAGAAATCGTTTCAAAATATTTTTATATATATATATAGACCGTGGTGTCTGTATATAATTTTCTATCCTATGGTCAAGTGATATGGATATTTATCATTTCAATCCGTAATTTAAAATATAAATACAGCTATATATCATTTCAAACAACAATCCCGAATGAAATAAAATCCATAACAACTTGCAGTTTATAACAATATAAAATACAACATCCATTCATCCATTCATCCAATATCATCATCAAACATTTATCACAATCATCATCCAATTCAATCAATAACATCGATGTATAACAGATAATAAATAACAGGTATTTACTGGCAGTTTATATTCAATAATAAATTAAATAACAATTTAACTGGCAGTTTATATGCAATAATCGATTAATTAACAATTTAATTCAAATAAATTCAATTTAACTGTGATGATGATTAAAAATATGCCAAACGGTCATAAATAAATTTCTAATCATATCATAAATCAATTTAACAAACATAATAAATTTTAGAAGTTGTGAGTGGGTTAAAACACTCACCCTTTGAATTTAAATTGAATTTTGATCCAATTTAAACCCAAAATTCAAACAGTCTCAGAATCCGACCAAACCAACGCATAATGTCCGAAATTCCAATACGATCCTAGCAGAGAAAACCGCATGTGAAACAGACCTCGTATGTAAAAGTTACACGAATTAGAACATTTGAAACAAAATTTAAAATAAAATAAAACATTACCCACTCGAAAGGCCACGTCGGTAGTTGACTATTCTTCGTTGCTCACACACATTCGAGCCTATCTGGGTTTCGACCAAAACCCTAGTGTAGCCGTCTCCCTTTGATCAGAAAATGCCGCCACCAAAACGACTTTCACCTTGATCCAATACTGCCGTCGCAATCCACAACCCAGGCCGACCCAAACACCTTCACCTCGTCACTTTTGGTTGCCCCGTGACCCTCTGCCTTTGCGGACCTTTAATCGCCAAAATCGACGAATCCTGGCCACATCACGACCAACGACACCACCCACATGCCCGGCATCACACCACTTTCTCAACGCCCTCAGCCGATCGCCCTACCATCGTGGATCTACCATTGGATCATCCAAACCCAAAATGAACGGTCAGAACTGCTCGAATTCAGGCAAATGATGACCAGCATCGAAAAACGGATACCACCAGAAAACTACGCTCTTCGAGAGCTTCGAATACATATTAAATTTAATATTGTTTGAGAAGATTAAATTTTTGATTTAATTTTGAATTGCAATTGGATTTGAAATTGGGAATTTGTCTGCCATTGAGGAAGAGGAGGAATAGAAATTTCTATATGTACAGAAATGAGAAATAGAAAGGCTGCTAGGGTTTATAATGAGATATTTATAGGTAGGTTATAAAATAGAAATAACTGATCGGATTTGATTTGGGTTGGAACAATAAACGACCCGAAAAGCGCGTTCTGACTTCGGAACGAAAATGGGTCAGCTCATATATCAAAATATATGCTTTAAAATATTTTAAAACCAATGGAACAGGTTTCAAATCCAAATTCCATCATATGAAGAAGTTATGCCAAAATCAAGTTATTTCAAATTGATTTCGATTGATTTTAATTTAATTGATTTCCGGGCATTTCGAGTCCGTACGATCAAACGACAAGTCCGATCGTTACGAAATTTGAAATCCTACAATAATTCACCGTTACGAAGCCGATGAAACGGTTTCATTGAAATTCGAGTAAGCGACAAAATGGCTATTTTTACAGTTAATTAAATAAATTAATATTAAATTAATTAAATTACCATAAAATTCAAATTCTATAATTCATAAATTTTATCATATTGGATTACTGTAGTAATGTAAAATCCTTTATAACCAATTTCCATATCGATTCAAGGTTAATTAATTTACCAATTATAGTATTAAATTCCAATTCCATTAAATTCATAAATTATCGATTGAAATTCCACTGAAATCCATTTATTTGATTTCTAAATCTTGTTATTCATTCAATTATCATATTATCATCTTAGGTACCATTTACATTGGTTTATGTTCCAATACCTTAACATTTTTCCATTTCATCTTTATTTCAATTGCGTAGTATTTAATTTCACTTGCTACAAATATTACATTTAATATAAATTGAATTTCAGTAATTGATTTGTTTCAATTATAATCTTTTTATTAAGTTCATTACTACTCTATAAAGTTAGTTACCTTGTTTTACCTTTCATTACCTTAATATACTCCAATTTAACAACTCCTAAACATTATATTACACTTCACATCAATGTAATCTTTATTTACATTTATTAAAAATTTATTTCCCATTTCAATTCAGTTAATTAATTAAACAAGTAACTTATAATAATTGTTTGTAGGCAAATGTTACACTTAAGTTTATTATTTTCAACCAATTATTATAATTACATACATAATACTGAATTCATTCAATTGCCATTAATTATATACAAATTCCTTTATTTATCCAACATTTACATTTATTTACTTATTCAAATCTATAACTAAGTGCAACAATACAGTTTAATTACATTGTTACATTTCATTTTAACGTTTGTTTCACTATTAAATTACAAAGTCTTTATTCTTCCGATTTTAACTACCAAAATCATATTAAATCAACAGATTAAATTATTGAAAATTTACGGGTTGTTACACAAGAGTTTAGGAAAAACAAACAATTTGAGTCAGACAATAAGTCTGGTATAGGTAAACTCAAATAAAAAAATAGTACACACAAAATAACCGGTGAGACCATGTCGTAAAAACGCTGAACGGGTTTCCCCTCACAAGTATAACATCCAAGCATAAAAGAATAGACAAAAATATTTAAATATTACGAAGAGTGCAAGACGCTTCCCGATGCAATTAAGAAAGAATCAATCCAAAGATTTGAATCCAAAATAAGTTGTAACGACCCGGATTTTTCATCGTTGAGTTTGGAATATTTAAATGGGTTTAAATATTTAATTTGGATTATAAATTGATTTTGGATATGAAAAGTTTGGTTTTTATTCAATAAAATAGATTCAGAATTTAATATAGCAGTTTGTTGAATGATATAACAATTTAATTTAATAATTAGGAATTGGGTAAAATATAAAGTCCGGAGTTTCGAGCTTGTTAAAAATAATTTGAAGGCTTGTAAAATTTTATTGATAGTACAGAAGATAGTAAAAGTGTTAAAATTGAATTTGGAAGTGTTTTGTTCAGTTTTGAATTTTATATGTTTAAATTGAATTTAAAAATAGCCTTCCGAGGCACAGTCTCGGATTTCGATGAAACTAGTTCCATTGGATCCGTAATATTATATTATTTTCGAATTTTAATTTTTGCAGGATTTGGAGTTACCGTTTGGTCGTATGATCTGAAAATGCCTAGAATAATCTAATGGAATTTAATTTAAATAGTCAAACCTTCTCATATAAGCCACACCCTTCCAGATTTTAACGCAAGCTTCTTTCCTCTTTCGCCTTCACTCTCGAATTCACGTGCTAGAGAAAAAAGAAAAAGGGGATAAAACGAAATCGAGTCATTCATACAAAAAGAAAAAATGGCCGAAATATCTCGTATAATAAAAAAACAAAATCGAGAAAAAAAATAGGAAATACGAACAAAACCAAGTTTAGTTTCCCCTCTTTCTAAAAATCAAATCAATTCGTTCGAACTCAAAGGGGCGGCGGCGCAGCAGGATGGCGATCGTGACGTGAGGGATAAGCGATCGAATCGAGCTGATGGGGATTTCCGAGCTCAAAACTCAAGCGAGATAAAGAGCATGCGCTCGCACGAGGGCAGGGTGGGTACCAGTGTTCGATGGTTCGGGGTCATGGTGGCGACTGTAGTTTGAGTAGGGGGAAGGCGATGCTCACGCTGGAGCTAGGGTAGAGGTGCGCGTATACACCTGAGGCTGTAAGGTATATTTACAATTTATTTCAATCTAATGTTAATATATATAAGTATATATACAGAAAGAAAAAGACATTTACTATAAGGCATAAAACAATTCTGTTTTTAATTTAATGTGTGTGTGTGTGTGTGTGTGTGAAAATTTATAACAGTAAGCGAAAGTTTTGGATAATCCTATTTATAATAGTAAAGAAATTTTCTATTTTTATTTTACAGATGAAAAGATTGCAGTAAGATAGAAGCAAGTTCCATTTTTATTTAAAGTTTAATAAGTAAATATATATGTATATATGTTAGAAATATGTATACATATATGTATATATATTTACAGTAAGGGTTAAAAATGAAATTTTGTTTTAATCTATATCTATATATGCAGATTAGGAAAATTTAACAGTAAGATAAAGATTTTATTTTTAGAAGAAAAAAATAGAACTTTAACGTGTTTGAAAGTTTATATAAAAATTAGACTTTGAAATCTATATAGATTTTTAAGCATATATGTAGTTTCAAAAAAAAAAAAAAGATATACATATACACATTTTTAATTTACTAGTTATTTTAAATTATGGATTGGTGATTAAATTATTCGATTAACTTATTTAATTATTTTGGTTACTAAGAAATTATTAATGGGAAAATTAGTTTAATTAAATTGTTAGCCAATTAAGTTAAATAAGTGCTAATAGTTTGTTCGATTAGCTCGAATATTAATAAACCATACGATGTTTGTTACAAGGTCCAAAATTTGTGGAGAAAATAGTCGAGATGGAAATGGGTTGCAAACAACAAAATAAAAGGTGAGTTAATCTCACTCATCTGGTTGATATTTAAATTTAAATAGTTAAATTTAAATAATTCGTTGAATGGTTGAATTGATTTGATGTGCTATATTATAGTATATAATATATCTTGGAATGATTGATTTCCCGCATTATATAGAGGATGAGACCCTATGTGCCGCATAATAGCCGATGATATTTTATTTAAATTCCATATACCACGATATTCCACCTCGAAGTGGAATTGGCGTTTTATGTTGTGCTAACGTCTGTGGATGCAGGGAAATAGGTTGGAGGGATCCAACTGGATTCCTCAAAATTATTTATATTGTTTAATATTCTCTGTTATTAATACTCGATATTCTATGACGAATGTTATTGATAATTGGAATATTGAATGTTATGGTTTGCTTGAATATATTTCGGCACACTGAGTTATTAATAGAATTAGATTTTTGAGAAGAAATTAAAGGAAGAGAATTTGTAAGTGAAATAATTATAGAGAATTTAAATAAATTAAGAATGAACTAGATAAGAATAATAGTGGTTTTAAAATTCTAATAAATAAATTCCGTATATGAAAAGGGCATTTTGAATAAACAGGAAGATAATGAATTTTAAAACTTCAGTGTTATTATTTAAAAGAATAAAGCATTAATTTTAAATTTAAGATTTAAATTATTGAAAAGAATAAAGAAGAAATTTGAAAAATCTGAAATTGGTATGTTTCAGTTAAAAGATTTAAAACCAAAAATAAATAAAAATAAATAAAGTCTATAATTAATGGATTTTGAAATGAATTGAGTAAGTAAAGAAATTTATTTCAAAATGGAGTAAATTGTAAATCAATTTGAAAATTGATTTAAGTTGTTGAAGTTGGAACATTAAAGGAGAAGTGGGACTTTGAAATTTATAAACTGGGTATATAAAAGTAAAGTAAATATCAGTGGATATTTGGAGAAATAAATTCATGATGGAAAGTTATTAAAGGAATGAGAAATTTTGTTTAAAAATAAATGGTGATTTATTTTTAAGAGATGTGAAGAGAAGTATATTTCCCTGAATAGCCAAGTACCTTTCAAAGATTTTTTTTAAATATAAGTTAAAAGATTTAATGTCGTTTTAAAAGGCATGTTTTAGAAAATTTATTATTTCTAAACATTTAAATTCTAAAGTATGAATTTTCTTTTAATATATTATACCAGTAATTATTTAAAAGTGACTTGGTAATTGTTTTCTACAGAGAAAATCTCGTTTTATATTTTATAAAGTAGCCTCATTTTAAATATTCCTAATATATATATTTTTAATAAAGTATTGAAATAGTTTTCAATCTAAATGTTAAAATATATTTTATAATAAAGAGTTTTAAAGTTATTTCAAAAATCTAAAGCTTTGTACTTGGTATTTTCAGTGGAAATAAATATTTGGGAATTTATTCCATGTGAAGTGTAACAACTCGCATATTTATCGATTCTATATTTAAATATTTTATTTAAATATTTTGTCGTTCGTCGGATTTTGGTCCGAAAAGCTACTTTTTGCATACGGTCGAATTGGGACTCGAGACCACCCCCATTGAGTTCAAAATGCCGTTTGCGACCTTTTTGAGTATAAGCTTCGATATGTTTGGAGAAAGTTGAACTTTGCTACTTTTTGCTTTGGGCTTTGGTTTGGGCTGAACCCACTTACTAACTCAGTCCCAATCCCCCTCTCATCTTCATTACTTCATTCTAACTCCTCAAACTCAAGCTCCAACTGAAAATGGTGGAGAGGAAAAAGAATTAAAACTCCAATCCCTAACTTCCTTTGCAAATCCAAGCTTTAGCTCCAAACTCAAGAAGAACCCTTTGGTAAGCATCTCCTTTACCTTCTCCAACTCTTTCTCCATTCAATTTCAGAAATTTCCTAAACCTAATTTAGGGAATGTTTCTCTTTTAAGCTTAGATTCAAGCTTGTTGAGTTGGAATTGAAGAGTGCTTGTTCTTGCCATTGCTTTCAAGCTTCATCTTCATAAATTTAGTTCAAAGGTGAGATTTTTATCTCACATCTATGCTTATATTTATCTTCGATTGTTAGGTATGAATTCCTAACACTTATTCATGTGCATTTGATTTTGATTTTGATTGCTTTTGTGAGTATTCCAATTTTTAGTGTTTTGAGTTCAATTCATTAAAAATCCTAACTTTGATGTTTGAACATGTTTTTGGTGATGCATCGAGGAGCATATAGGGCCGGGTAGTCGATTGGCATAAACCCTTAGCGCCGTCGCTCGTGCAATTGCAAATTGATCGAGGTTTGCACCTCATTTGAAATAGGGTAGGAAGTGCAAGTATACAGGTTCGGCCGACCGAGCCCCTGGGCCCATCGACCGACCTGCTACCCGAGCACTTCCTGCCTCTGTTTGGAAGTGCTGGATACAGGCTTCGGCCGACCGAGCCCTTGGGCCAGTCGACTGACCTGCTACCCGAGCACTTCCTGCCTCTGGTTCGGTCAACCGACCAGAAAGTCCGGTCGACCGACCTGCTACTAATTGCCAGATTTGCCTATATTGCTAATTCGTTTGAATATCGAACTTTAATCGATTCGTGTTGTCTCCCTTTTGTTGTTGTCATTTATTATTGACTTTGATGACCTTTTCTTTGGGAATTTTAGATATATCCACTTTGATGGATTTTGTATCAATTTCTTTGGATTTTATTCACGTTTTTGAATGTGAATCTTAGTGATTGATTGGTCCTACAATCTTCTTTGTGATTTGTCACTTTAAAAATATAAAGGTTTTCTATACTAGTAGTAAATATCAAAACTCTTTCCTCAAACGATTTCAATACTATTTTAAAACCAAATTCGTTTATAAAACCGTTTTCCAATCTATTAGTATATACAAGCCTTTACCTCACTCGTATGAGAAATCTAATTAAACGACTTAGTAAAACAAGTGGTATGAAACGCTTGCGTTCACTTTGTCGGTTAATTCTTGGACTTGTTCGATCGAATCTCTTGTGACAATTTTCTAGTGGAGATCTACAATTTGTTCATAAATATTTAAGTTAAGCTAGTGGTTATGGGACATGAAGCTAAGCTCATATATTTACTAGCTTATTGTAATTGACACTTCTCGTTGATCATGACGATCATCTTTATGGTTTAGACTAGCAATGTGCGATGTCTTTTTGCTGTTTGGTTAGGCTAGACACCATTTGTGTGATTCCATTCACACATACTTTTTTGGTTAGCCTAGACACCATTTGTGTGATTCCATTCACACATACTTTTTGCTGTTTGGTTAGGCTAGACACCACTTGTGTGATTCCATTCACACATACTTTTTCGGTTAGCCTAGACACCATTTGTGTGATTCCATTCACACATACTTTTTGCTGTTTGGTTAGGCTAGACACCACTTGTGTGATTCCATTCACACATACTTTTTCGGTTAGCCTAGACACCACTTGTGTGATTCCATTCACACATACCTTTTTGCTGTTTGGTTAGGCTAGACACCACTTGTGTGATTCCATTCACACATACTTTTTCGGTTAGCCTAGACACCACTTGTGTGATTCCATTCACACATACTTTTTGCTGTTTGGTTAGGCTAGACACCACTTGTGTGATTCCATTCACACATACTTTTTCGGTTAGCCTAGACACCACTTGTGTGATTCCATTCACACATACTTTTTGCTGTTTGGCTAGGCTAGACACCACTTGTGTGATTCCATTCACACATACTTTTTCGGTTAGCCTAGACATCACTTGTGTGATTCCACTCACACATACTTTTATTGTGATTTCTGGATTTCGTGTGTTGATTTCTGAAAATTTTATCCTTCACCTATTCTTGTGACTTCTGGATTTCGTGTGTTGATTTTTGGAATTTATGTTTCACCAACTTTTACGATGGGCATTGATATATGTCATTTATTGTGGCTTGGTGAATGAAATTAGGAGTATGACATTCCTTTTTATCTTGAGTAGATTATTGTGATATTGGTTAATCTCTTGTTGATTTTCAATTACTTATTTATCACAGCTTAGCATTGTGATTATTATATGTTTATGTCATATCTCCTATTCTATATCATTTCTTCTGATATTTATAGCTAGACTGATCCGTTTATTATTTTCTTATTAAATAATACTCGAGTCAGACCGAGATGT
Organism: Allium cepa; assembly: GCA_030765085.1. Taxonomy (NCBI): domain Eukaryota; kingdom Viridiplantae; phylum Streptophyta; class Magnoliopsida; order Asparagales; family Amaryllidaceae; genus Allium; species Allium cepa. The sequence continues at coordinate 820,804,295 of CM060935.1, read as the reverse complement.
TATAGGTGCTTCTGCTTGACTTCTCTCTTGGGATTGATTTCTCTGACTTTTGGTTAACTACTTAGATTAGTAGTTTTTGTTGTATACATTTGAGATATAGACTCCATAATGTATACTTATTCTTTTGTGTAGCACATGTTGCTAATCTTTTGTATTATCGTGGATCTTGTTTGACCACTACTCTGATGTACACTTTCATGTGTAGTATTCATATCTATTTCCGCCTTTGTGATATGAATTGTCTGTGACTGATTTGTGTTATGTTTATTTCTATATTTGTTTCTGAAGATATTATAGCCACTGTGTAGTAGCTTTGAGTTTGTGTCGGCATGTCGGATTTCCTCTTGAGATGAAAAGTTATATTTTTATCTGGCATATCGGTACTCGCACAAAGCAATTACACAGATGGTCGCTCCTCAACAGCCTTATCCTCCGTGCTAGTCGACAACATTACTCCGTAGTGTTCTTGGCTAGCGTGGGTATAGAGGTGGGGCGTCACATGAAGAGTGTGGGTTGAAAACTGTTTTCAAAAAGGTTTGAAAATGGAAATATATCTTGCGAAGATATTTTAAGGTTAATAAATAATTTGGTGAAATTATTTTTGGTTGATGGTTGTTGTGAACGTTAATTGATAGTTAAATAACCGACTATCAATATTGGCCAATGCGCTGATCGTTTCGAAGAGACTAGAATCGGGATTAATTTCTCGAAAACCACTTTGATCCGATTTGTACGTTTTCATGGAAAAACGAGTTCGGAGTCGAAGATGGAGCAGTGAAGTGCAAGGGCTAGTCTCTACTAATCCTGGGGATATTTCCAAAATGGATGTAGTAGGAATAGTGCCTTCGGTTCCGTTCGAACCCGGTATGGACTTGAATGGATGAATGCTTTCGGAACATCATCAGGTGAACGATGGGCATTCTAAGTGAAACGTTCTTAAAAGGTAACGCTTAGCCTCAAGCCTTATCAACCGAGAATGACTGAAAATCAGGGGTTATGCAGCAAGGCTAGGTGGGTAGCACCCATTTCAAGGTGAGGTCATCGCTGTCTAGATGTCCCTTTTATTTCGGCTTAGTGGTGCGGTTGCTGATCCCAACCGTGGGGTGATCTTACTCGGGATTATCCAGTAAGGGGCAGTCCCGGTCTTGTATTGCAAGGGGTCGGGAGTGATCCCCAGTATGCTGATCTAGACCAGGTACCGTGATAGGTGTTACCCCAGTGCCTAGTCATTAGTTGGAAATCCATTTTCCCTACGCGCCTGTATGGTTTTGATTGTACCCAACTATTGCTGAAACGTGAGACGCAAGCATTTCAGCAAGATTCTATTTTACTTTCTATAAACACTATTGTAATATCAGAGAATTTTAATAACAAGTGTTTTAGCTATCGTAAGGTAAAAATCTGACATGTTTATTTATGGCATGGTCTTATGAGATGCTTTGATTTCCAAAGGATTTTTGAAACTTTAATAATCAATTTAAGTGTGATTTCTCACGCTAGGATTCCAGACTGACTCGGGTGTTATTTAACTATAATGCTCGGGTCAGACCGAGTATTATAGAATACAGGAAAGAAGGCTGTGGAGCTCAGGAGACGAGCTGGATGGCGAGACGTACTTCCATACTTGTTTTAAATTTTCCGCTGTGTTGATTTGCTGCGAATACAGTGTTGTGTATTGTGTGTTATGATGTACTCTGATGATATATGTATAAACAGATACAATATTTGTTTTTGTGTAAAAATCTGTTATTATCTATTATATTTTATTCCGCTGCGATGGTTAGATTCTGATGTTGTTTTTCCACTTTCTTCTTCTACCTCTTCTTCTTTAACCCAAATGGTTCTTATTTTCGTTCATCTTAAGTTGATTGATGTAGAATAGTGTTGAACTCAAGGGGTACGGATTTGCGGGTCATTACACTTAGTATCAGAGCTTAGGTTGGTGATAACCTTGGCTCTGGTGGAATTACTCATTGAAAATAGAGTCCGTGGTACTCTAGAATGAGTTTGAGCGTATTAATAGATATGAGCGCGTATTTGTTAGTGAATATAAACTGTTTTAATATTGCATTGGCTTATTTGTTGAGTGGAATATGAATTCTGATCGAGTAAGTTGGCCGCTATTCGAGAAGAGTTTTATAAACACCTGACACGATAAATTGACACAGTATTGTTTTAAAGGTGGGTGAATGAAATAATTTTACCCAAAATATATTTCGATATAAAAGAAAAGTTTTTGTAAACTATTTTAGCTAATATATGGTTGCTTGGATGTTAGGAATGATAATATTAAATTATTATCATTATTGTGTGGAGATTTAACTAGAAATTGAAAATATAACCAAAGGTTAAGAAAATAAACTCATTTATAAAATGAAATTTATAAATGTGAATTATAAATGTGATTTATAAATTGAAATATGATCAAATGGGAGTTTGTATAAGTATAAATTATATAAATGAATTATACTTAAAATTTGATTTAAGCCAGAATTTGAAAATTTAAAACCCCAGAGATTTTGGAAGAGTTTGTCGAAGTGTTTTGAAGATAAATAATAGCATTATTATTTTGGAGGTATTTCTGAAAGGAAATTGTTTCAAATAAATTTTGGGAAGGGATATAGCATTGAACTCACTTCAGTCGTTGGAAAATAATTTCAGTGATGACTGCAGCATCATCGATGTTCATTTTCGAGTTTCTAAGTGACGGATTGTTGCCAAATTGATTTATTCAGAAGAACAAGTTTGTTTTTGAAATTTAAAAGGAAATTTGTTTTGGATAAAAACCAGGATTGGTTTAAAATTTTGAGAAGTGTGATTTTGAGATAATAGTGATTTCAAATGATTTGAAACCAAAAGCCGGGTGTTTAAAAATCCTGATGAGATAGGTCATAAGCTTATAATTTGAGATGATTTTTAAATCAGGAAGGAAATATGAGCTTTGGATGTTGGAATTTAAATTTAAAGTGAGAAGTTAAAAATGAAATTAACTTAGATTGATAAGGAAAAATTGAATCGAATCGAATTAAATAAATCTGAGTTAAAATAGAATTGAACTGGAATAAATTTTTGTTGAGTTATAGGTGATATTGAATGGAATTAGATCCTTACTTTAATAAATGGAAGTAAGTTGGATAAGAAATAAGTTGGATAAGAATTGGATTGGAATAAATGAATTAGAATAACTTATAAAAGAATTAAAAATCCACAGAATAAAAATATGCTTAGGCTATAAATAAGCAAAAAATCTTGAGTTAAAAATAAAGATGAATATATTCAAGCCTAAAAAGAATGGAAATATGTAAAATAATAAGTTGTGACTTATAAAACTGGAAAGTGGAATAGAAAACCCAAAATAAATATTGTTCGATGATTTGGAAAATGAAAAAAAATCCAAACTTGAATTATAAATAGGGGGAGAACTAATTAGATAATAAATTAGTTAATGAAATATGTGAATGAAACCTAATGTAGTTAAATAGATGCTGAATTGTGAGTTAATAATGAAGTTTGGAAATAAAACTCGAGTTACAAATCAAACTCGACTTGAATCGTTAGTGAAGTAAATATAATTGAAAATGTTACCAAATAAAAAGAAATTGGATTAGAATAGGGATGGTTTTAGTTGCAATAAAACCCAGATGAATTTGGGAATAAATTGAAAATGGCATTGTAATCAATTAAATGAATTGAATCTGAAATTTTAAAATTTATAATAACTAATCAAATAAATTTGAAGATGGAGATAGAACCTGTTGCAAAAAGAAATGGAGGTTGGTCAAATGGAAATGAACTTAAGTTATTAACTTGAGTAAGTGTTGAATGAAAGCTGAACTCAAATAGAAGTGTGGTTTAAATAAGTTGAGAAATAGTTATTGAATGAATTAGCCTGGATTGTTTTCAAGCTAAATAAAATAATTTTGGATAAACAAATACGAATATGAAATGAAAATGAAGTGTATGGGTTGTGAGTAATGTAGAATGGAATAGAATTAATATAAAGTGAGTGGAATCAATTTAAAATGGTTATAAGCTGAAGTAATTGTTATTTTCATGAATAACATCAAATTTGCACAAAAAATTTGTCATTTTTTCGTAAACGAAAGTAAATGTATTAACAAAGGTGAATAAAATTGAATTTTTAATCAATTGTAATAATATGGGTTTGTTTAAAATTAAAATGAACTGAATGTAAGCAAGTGGGTTGTAGACCATTCAAATTGAATGAAAATGGTATATGAATTAATTGAAAACCGTTGAATTAGTATTAAAACTATCTAAATTGCTTACGAAAAGTGTTTAGCGTGCATTGCTTTTAGAATTCATGTGTTTAACTATTGCAAATAAGTGAAATGTTGTTAAACTTCGTATATATGACACTTACATGTTTTAGTTGAGTAAGTACAGGTACCGAGAAGCCATTGGGCTGCATTTGATCGCGTAAAATGCTAATATAATAAGCCGCTTGCTTAAAATGCTAAATAAAGGTACACCTACGTAATAAAAATAGGAAGTATGAACTGTTTTTGTTTTTCCGACCGGGTGGGTCGATGTATATATATTTATATATTTTGTCAAATTGCAAAAGCTACTCCGTACAAAGGAGGCTCTGTTAAAATTTTCCGAAAATTTTGGGAGTTAGAAATTTTTTTGAATTTTTTTAGGAAAATTTTTGTTAGCGACAAAACGACTTTAAATTGGAAATTGGAATAAATTAGTGGTTGAAACTAATTTAAAATAATGATATGAATCAGTTATAAATGAAAGATAAATTTTAATATTCAGAGTTGGAGATAAATTGAATTCATATGGAAATGGAAAAACTAATTTGAATAGTAGTAGATATGAAAACCTCTGTAAGGAAATGTATAAAATGATTTTAAAGGCTATGATTGGATATTATTGCTAAGTAGGATATGCAGGTATTATAAAGGGAAAGGAAAATTGGTTTTGATTTAAGATGATAAATTTGAATTGCTCGATAAAAAGGCATGTGTTTAAATTTCTGTATGAAATTTGATTGTGTTTTTGATCTAGCCACTTGGCTTTTGTTTTCTTTTGGAATTCGGGAGCCCGTAGAGGCATTTTGTAGCTGTACCGATCTAGCCGCGCAAAGGAGACGCTGGCGAAATTTTTCAGAAATTTAGAGAGTTAGAAAATTTTTGTGAAAGATTTGATAGATTAAATTTGAATTTAAATTTAAATTTGAGTGGTTGAATAAATAAAGTTATTTGGAAACTATGGAAGGTTTTGGAAAGTTGGTTGAAGTAAAAGTGAGTCTTTAATAAAGAAATGTTATGATAAGTTGATAAAACCATTTGTTTTTGGAAAATAGTAATGGATATTGGATCAATCTTTTTAACTAGCAATTTCGGGGACAAAATTCTTTTAAGGGGGAGGAATGTAACAACCCGGATTTTTCATCGTTGAGTTTGGAATATTTAAATGGGTTTAAATATTTAATTTGGATTATAAATTGATTTTGGATATAAAAAGTTTGGTTTTTATTCAATAAAATAGATTCAGAAATTAATATAGCAGTTTGTTGAATGATATGACTATTTAATTTAGTAATTGGGAATTGGGTAAAATATAAAGCCTGGAGTTTTGAGCTGTTAAAAATAATTTGAAGGCTTGTAAAATTTATATTGATAGTACTGAAGATAGTAAAAGTGTTAAAATTGAATTTGGAAGTGTTTTGTTCAGTTTTGAATTTTATATCATTTAAATTGAATTTAAAAATAGCCTTCCGAGGCACAGTCTCCGATTTCAACGAAACCAGTACCATTGGATCCATAATATTATATTATTTTCGGATTTCAATTTTTTCAGTATCCGGAGTTACCGTTTGATCGTACGATCTGAAAATGCCTAGAATAATCTAATGGAATTTAATTTAAATAGTCAAACCTTCTCATATAAGCCACACCCTTCCAGCTTTTAACGCAAGCTTCTTTCCTCTTTCGCCTTCATTCTCGAATTCACGTGCTAGAGAAAAAAGAAAAGGGGGATAGAACGAAATCGAGTCATTCATACAAAAGAAAAAATGGCTGAAATATCTCGTATAAGAAAAAAAACAAATCGAGAAAAAAATAGGAGATACAAACAGAACCACGTTCAGTTTTCCCTCTTTCTAAAAATCAAATCAATTCATTTGAACTCAAGGAGGGCGGCGGCGCAGCAGTATGGCGATCGCGACGTGAGGGATAAGCGGTCGAATCGAGCTGATGGGGATTTCCGAGCTCAAAACTCGAGCGCCATGGAGAGCACGCGCTCGCACGACGGCAGGGTGGGTACCAGTGTTCGATGGTTTAAAGTCGTAGTGGCGACTGCGATTTGAGTTAGGGGAAGGCGATGCTCGCGTTGGAGCTAGGGTAGAGGTGCGCGTATACACCTGAGGCTGTAAGGTATATTTACAATTTATTTCAATCTAATGTCAATATATATAAGTATATATACAGAAAGAAAAAATTTTTACTGTAAGGCATAAAACAATTCTGTTTTTAATTTAATGTGTGTGTGTGTGTGTGTGTGTATGTATGTATATATATATATATATGTATATATATATATATATATATTAGAAAATTTATAATAGTAAGCGAAAGTTTTGGATAATCCTCTTTATAACAGTAAAGAAATTTTCTATTTTTATTTTATAGAAGAAAAGATTACAGTAAGATAGAAGCAAGTTCCATTTTCATTTAAAGTTTTATAAGTAATATATACATATATATATATATATATATATATATATATATATATATAATATGTGTGTGTGTGTTAGAAATATGTATATATATGTATATATATATATTTACAGTAAGGGTTAAAAATGAAATTTGTTTTAAGCTATATCTATATATGTAGATTAGGAAAATTTAACAGTAAGATAAAGATTTTATTTTTAGAAGAAAAAACTAGAACTTTAAAGTGTTTGAAAGTTTATATAAAAATTAGACTTTGAAATCTATGTAGATTTTTAAGCATATATGTAGTTTCAAAATAAATAAATAAATAAAACAAATATATATACACATTTTTAATTAACTTATTTAATTATTTTAGTTACTAAGAAATTATTAATGGGAAAATTAGTTTAATTAAATTATTAGTCAATTAAGTTTAATAAGTGCTAATAGTTTGTTCGGTTAGATCGAATATTAATAAACCATACAATGTTTGTTACAAGGTCCAAAATTTGTGGAGAAAATAGTCGAGATGGAAATGGATTGCAAACAGCAAAATAAAAGGTTAGTTGATCTCACTCATCTGGTTGATATTTAAATTTAAATAGTTAAATTTAAATAATTGGTTAAATGGTTGAACTGATTTGATGTGCTATGTTTGCGTAAAAAATGGCCGCAAACACCCAAAGTCGTATGAGTTGGTTGATTTTATGTTGTATTTAGTGATTTGGGTGATTTATGCAAATATATAAAAAGCAGGGACTAAACTGTAAAAGACACACAGATTTATAGTGGTTCGGCCAGAACGTGCCTACGTCCACTTTATATGTTATTCTCCTTTTTTCTTTAGATTACAAGTACAAAGCTTTGATTACAAGTATCTAAAGTTGTTTGAGAGTTCCTTCCAGGCTTGAGCTCCCAAACTTCTCTCCCATTGTTGTACCCCTGCCCCTCTATTTATAGAGTCAGGCTGGGGGCAGGGGTCTTGGATGTTTACAGCTGCTGGTGGGCTTGGGCTGAAGCAATCTGGACTGGCAACTTTGGTTCGGCATTCCTTGGTTCGGCTATGCTTGGAGAGAAGGATGGAGAAGCTTCGGTTCGGTGGTCACCTGGTTCGGTGGTAGGAAAGGAGTGGACCGGTGGAGCTTGGATTTGGTAGGAGGATGAAGGATGAGATGGTTCGGTGGATTATGGACCGGTGATGGTGGGTTTGGTCCGGTGATAGCATGGCTCGGTAGTGATAGGTAGGGGATGGTTCGGTGGTAGGAAAGGAGTGGACCGGTGGAGCTTGGTTCGGTGGTGAGTTTGGAGGCATGTTTGGCCGAATGAGATCCGGAACTCTAAATGCCGAATGAGGCTCTGCTTCATACTGCCGAATGAATGAATACCGAATGTACTTTGGCACTGGGAATGCCGGATGACGCTGCCGAATGAAGCCTTTTTCTAGATATGCCGAATGTCTCTGGTGATGATTACCGAATGAACCATATGTTGTAGACGCCGAATGGGCTTGAGTGTTGGAGCGCCGAATGAACTTTTATATGTGAACTTTGAGTGAAACCCTTGACTTATGTATGCTTGCTTGCTTCTTTTTACTCCGGTCGTGGTGGAAACGCACACAACATGGATATCCTAGTTTTGACCAAAAAATGGGATAACACTTTGCCCCCCAAAATATGCCTTGCGGTAGGAAGGCGTGTTTTGTAATGCCATGAGCTGGATATTCGTATCCTGTTGACAACTTGTAAAGAGCTTGATATTTTATATGGCCCCAAATGACGACCGTTCGGGATCGAGCTATTTGGGATGAAGCGCGGCCGTTCATGGTCAAGTGCCTAACTTCAAATGACGATCGTTCGTGATCAAGTCATTTGAGGTGAAGTGCGACCGTGCGCGGTCAAGCGCATAAATCCGTGCGTCGATCGTTCGGGATCGAGTCATCTGCTGTGAAATGTGACCGTTCAAGGTCAAGCGCTTTACTTCAAATGACGACCGTTCGGGATCGAGTCATTCGAGGTAAAGTGCGACAGTGCGCGGTCGAGTGGGGGTCCTCAAATGACGACCGTACGTGATCAAGCCATTTGAGGTAAGGCGTAACAGTCAGTGATCAGGTGGCGGACCTCAAATGACGACCGTTCGCGATCGAGCCATTTGAGGTAAGGTGAGTTGTGTCATTCGAGGCGAGTTGTGCTATTCGAGGCGAGTTTGTGACCGTTCGCGGTCGGGTGCCGTTCGAGGCGAGTTGTGACTGTTCGAAGTCGGGTGCCGTTCGAGGCGAATTGTGACTGTTCGAAGTCGGGTGCCGTTCGAGGCGAATGAGTGTGCCCGGGGGGGACTTAATATTATCAGTGTTGGAGTCATTGTTTGGGGGAATTTTTCGAATCAAAGACTTCGGCAGTTCGTTGCCATGCAATAGGTGCTCGTGGACCGTTCGCGATCCAACGGGCATACAAGTAAATAATTTTTTCATAGAATTGTAAATGTTAAAGCAATAGTACCTTACAGCAGAATTGTCCAAACAGGAAGAATTCAAATGTTCAAATCGAAACAAAAGCAAAGCAAGGATGTCAAAGTGTAAGTTCCCACTCCGAAGCAGTCAATGATCCTTCAGAGCATGACTGGAGATCGTTCGCGATCTCGTACATGTGTAAATGATTTAATTGCGTTAGTGGAAGCTTACGACCTGTTCATCGTTATTTTAATCAAGCAATCAATGGATAATCAAATGGTGCCTTGATCCAGGGTCACCTCTAGCTGACGTAGAGGGCGGTCGCTCTGGCTCCACCGCTGGAGTTCGCCTCCTCACATACTGAAGGAGCATACCGTTCCTGATATGCCCTTCTACCTCGTCCTTCAAATGCCTACAATCATTAGTGTTATGACCATTCAATTCATGAAATACACAAAACTTATCTGATTTTCTTTCGTCAGAGGTTGGTTCCCTTCGCATTGGTCTATGATACGGAACCTGCCCCTTGGTAACCTGATAAATCCGTTCCAAACTCTCATTCAGCTCTGAATAGGTGGTGAAGCGTGGTTCTCTTCGTAGCCACTTTGTCCTGTCATCATTATCCTCAGCCTTTCTTTTTCCTTTGCTAGTCTCCGCACCCTTTCCAGGTGGGTTTCCGCTCTTGATTACGTAAACGTCATCTTCTTCCTCTCTTTCTGCACTAGCATCTTCCAAACGCAGAAACTTTTCAGCCTCATGATAGAACTCTCCCAGATTCATAGGCGGGTCCTTGGTTAATGAATTCTTGAACTCTGTATTACCAGCTATTCCAAATACAACCGCCATCATGACCATAGATGGATCTGGTCGATCCACTGATGCTGCCGCCGCATTAAATCGCGTTAGAAAGCTCCTCAAAGTCTCTCCAGTTTTCTGTTTCAAGGTTGCCAAAGTCATCACATTCTTGGGTCTCGCAATATGGACCCTGAATTGCCTCATGAATCTCTCAGTTAAATCTGCCCATGTTCCTATGGAGCCGCTCTCCAGTTGCCTAAACCATAACGCTGCAATGTCCGTCAAATACAGTGGAAAGCACCGGGCCATAACCTCCTCTGATGCCCCCATCACTTCCATATGTCTCATATACTTCGTTAGATGGACCGTGGGGTCCGTTTTCCCGTTGTACATGTCCAATGATGGTAGCTTGAATTCTGGTGGGTTCCTAGCCATCCTAATCGCAGAAGAAAAAGGACTCCTGTTTACATCTTCCAAGTCTCTGTTTACTAAACCGCCTCTCATAGCTCTTCTAACCATCTCTGCTAATCTGTCATTGTCTCCAAGCTATAGTTCTCGTTCACTGTCTTCGAACTTCCCCCCAAGTCCGCGGGAGTTTTCATGTGTATGCCTCCCTGGCTGAACGTTCATTCCTCTATTGCTACCAGGTGGTTCGGATGCCCCCATCTCACTTCCCGGGGTCGGATCAACATGCTCTGCGTGAGTGCCCCCTAGCTCTGGTGCTGCGCCAGATGGTCCTGCCCCGTTCTAAACCCCAGTTGCTCCTTGGATTTGTGCTCCAATTTTCCCAATTTGTTGAAGTAAGTTCTGGATCATCTCTTCTTGTCTTCTCATCATGGCCTCCATCTCATCCCTAGTGATGAAGATCGACGCTTGATTCCCTCCTGAGGAAGCCTCTTGACTTCCTTGGTGTTCACTTCTTTCTGGCCTTTGCCTTCTACTTGTTTGTCTCGTCATAACTCTTAGATCTGAACTCTTAGATTTTCAAATTCAACTTCTATCCGATGTAGCGGGAGCTGGTTCTTCTCAGTGAAAGCACCAAAATGTTTGCGTAAAAAATGGCCGCAAACACCCAAAGTCGTATGAGTTGGTTGATTTTATGTTGTATTTAGTGATTTGGGTGATTTATGCAAATATATAAAAAGCAGGGACTAAACTGTAAAAGACACACAGATTTATAGTGGTTCGGCCAGAACGTGCCTACGTCCACTTTATATGTTATTCTCCTTTTTTCTTTAGATTACAAGTACAAAGCTTTGATTACAAGTATCTAAAGTTGTTTGAGAGTTCCTTCCAGGCTTGAGCTCCCAAACTTCTCTCCCATTGTTGTACCCCTGCCCCTCTATTTATAGAGTCAGGCTGGGGGCAGGGGTCTTGAATGTTTATAGCTGCTGGTGGGCTTGGGCTGAAGCAATCTGCACTGGCAACTTTGGTTCAGCATTCCTTGGTTCGGCTATGCTTGGAGAGAAGGATGGAGAAGCTTCGGTTCGGTGGTCACCTGGTTCGGTGGTAGGAAAGGAGTGGACCGGTGGAGCTTGGATTTGGTAGGAGGATGAAGGATGAGATGGTTCGGTGGATTTTGGACTGGTGATGGTGGGTTTGGTCCGGTGATAGCATGGCTTGGTAGTGAAAGGTAGGGGATGGTTCGGTGGTAGGAAAGGAGTGGACCGGTGGAGCTTGGTTCGGTGGTGAGTTTGGAGGCATGTTTGGCCGAATGAGATCCGGAACTCTAAATGCCGAATGAGGCTCTGCTTCATACTGCCGAATGAATGAATACCGAATGTACTTTGGCACTGGGAATGCCGGATGACGCTGCCGAATGAAGCCTTATTCTAGATATGCCGAATGTCTCTGGTGATGATTACCGAATGAACCATATGTTGTAGACGCCGAATGGGCTTGAGTGTTGGAGCGCCGAATGAACTTTTATATGTGAACTTTGAGTGAAACCCTTGACTTATGTATGCTTGCTTGCTTCTTTTTGCTCCGGTCGTGGTGGAAACGCACACAACATGGATATCCTTGTTTTGACCAAAAAATGGGATAACATGCTATATTATAGTATATAATATATCTTGGAATGATTGATTTCCCACATTATATAGCGCATGAGACCCTGTGCGCCGCATAATAGCGGATGATATTTTATTTAAATCCCGTATACCGCGATATTCCACCTCGAAGTGGAATTGGTATTTTATGTTGTGCTAACGTCTGCGGATGCAGGAAAACAGGTTAGAGAGATTCAACTGGATTCCTCAAAATTATTTATATTGTTTAATATTCTCTGTTATGAATACTTGATATTCTATGATGAATATTATTAATAATTGGCATATTGAATGTTATGGTTTACTTGAATATATTTCGGTACACTGAGTTATCAAAATATACAAAATTGGATTTTTGAGAAGAAATTAAAGGAAGAGAATTTGTAAGTAAAATAATTATAGAGAATTCAAATAAATTAAGAATGAACTGGATAAGAATAATAGTGGTTTTAAAATTCTAATAAATAAATTCCGTATATGAAAAGGGGATTTTGAATAAACAGGAAGATAATGAATTTTAAAACTTCAGTGTTTTTGTTTAAAAGAATAAAGCATTTATTTTAAATTTAAGATTCAAATTATTGAAAAGAATAAAGAAGAAATTTGGAAAATCTGAAATTGGTATATTTCAGTTAAAAGATTTAAAATCAAAACGAAAAATAAAAAAAGTCTATAATTTATGGATTTTGAAATGAATTGAGTAAGTTAAGAAATTTATTTCAAAATGGAGTAAATTGGAAATCAATTTGAAAATTGATTTAAGTGGTTGAAGTTGGAACTTTAAAGGAGAAGTGGGACTTTGAAATTTATAAACTGGGTTTATAAAAGTAAAGTAATATATCAGTGGATATTTAGGGGAATAAATTCACGATGGAAAGTTATTAAAGGAATGAGAAATTTTGTTTAAAAATAAATAGTGATTTATTTTTAAAGGTTTTGAAGAGAAGTATATTTCCCTGAATAGCCAAGTACGTTTCAAAGAATTTTTTTTAAATATAAGTTAAAAGTTTTAAAAGGCATGTTTTAGAAAATTTATTATTTCTAAACATTTAAATTCTAAAGTAAGTATTTTCTTTTAATCTATTATAGCATTAATTATTTAAAAGTGACTTGGTAATTGTTTCTAAAGAGAAAATCTAGTTTTATATTTTATAAAGTAGCCTTGTTTTAAATATTCCTAATATATATATTTATTTTCAATAAAGTATTGAAATAGTTTTCAATCTAAATGTTAAAATATATTTTATAATAAAGTGTTTTAAAGTTATTTCGAAAATCTAAAGCTTTGTACTTGGTATTTTTAGTGGAAATAAATATTTGGGGATTTATTCCATGTGAAGAGTGTGGGTTGAAAACTGTTTTCAAAAAGGTTTGAAAATGAAAATATATATTGTGAAGATATTTTGAGGTTAATAAATAATTTGGTGAAATTAATTATGGTTGATGCCAATGCGCTGATCGTTTCGAAGAGACCGGGATCGAGATTAATTTCTCGAAAACCACTTCGATCCGGTTTGTACGTTTTTTGGAAAAACGAGTTCGGAGTCGAAGATGGAGCAGTGAAGTGCAAGGGCTAGTCGCTACTAATCCTGAGGTTATTTCCAAAATGGATGTAGTAGGAATAGTGCCTTCGGTTCCATTTGAACCCGGGACGGACTTGAATGGATGAATGCTTTCGAAACATCGTCAGATAGACGATGGACATTCTAAGTGAAACGTTCTTCAAAGGTAACGCTTAGCCTTAAGCCTCATTGTTAGCACCATAATTGGTCACTAACACCCTAAAGAGAGTTTGTGTAGAGAGATTAATGAAGAAAGTAAATTAAACATGATAATATGCAGATTTAAATGCAGAAACTACGAACACCGGATTTATAGTGGTTCGGCGTAATTGCCTACGTCCACTTTGAGGTTAATCTTTATTGCTTTTCTCGATAATCGATTACAGATACAATCCGTATAACAACTATATTGAATACAATTGCCTAAGCAAAAAGATAATTCTTGAATGATTCTTGGATGCGGCAGAGTCTCCCCGGTGTTCTCGAAAAAGGTCCATTTCACCGTGCCCCTGCCCCTCTATTTATAGATGAAGATGGGTTGGTCTTCTCTGTGGGTTGAACACCACAGCCCAAAAGGAGTAAACTTTGTGTGCCGAACCATATATGCCGAACAACATATGCCGAACGAGGTCTAAATGCCGAGCAGTGTGGAATGCCGGTCGACTCTGCCATGCCGAACGATCCCTGTACGCCGAACACTCTCTCTATGCTAAATATTCTCGAATGCCGAACAGCCCTAGATGCTAACACTTCTGTGTGCCAAACGAAGTCTGATGTGCTGAGTGGAGAGTGCAGGCCGAGCAATAATTGGAGTTGGTCAAGATTGGAGGAATTCCGAACAACCTGGATGCCGATCACTTTGGAACGCCAAACACTCCGGAATGTCGAACAACCTTGAATGCCGAACACTTCGGGATTCCGAACAGCTATGGGGTGCCTAATGACTCTGTCATGCCGAACATCCATAGATGCCGATCGATATTCAATACCGAGTGTATCTTAATGCTGAACGCCCTCGCATGTCGAACACTCTCGCATGTCGAACATCCTATAGATGCCGGACAAACTTGAGTGCCGAATGGATCATATATGCCGGACGACTCTAGAAGCCGAGCACTTTCTAATGCCGAACGCTCCTAAATGGCGAGCGTTCCTTTATGTCGAGCGTTCTTCTAATGCCGAACGCTCCTAAATGCGGAGCATTCCTTTATGCCGAGCGTTCTTCTAATACCGAACGCTCTTGGCCGCCGAACCATTTTGTCATGCAGAACGAGATTGCCGAGTCCTTAGTTGCCTGGTCAAACCTCCAGGTAACACTTGCCCCCCAAAGTGCATCATGTGGTCAAATGTGATGTGCTTTGAACCATGAGTCCACTGCCTTTGCTTCAAGATGTGGTTCAGTTTCCTCAATAGTATCTTCTCTTGAATACTAGGTGAGATGATGTATGCTGAACGTCATGTGAATGCCGAACAACCTAGCTTAAGACGAGCACCCAGGATGCCGAACGAACCAAGATAACCGATGCCGAACGATATTGTCTTGACCGTTCTACTGGTCATAGCCTCTTCGACTTCCCTTCTTCCCTATAAAACCCGACATTTCCCTTCTCCTCCACTTTTTCACTTTTTACCTCTGTGACTTTCCAAGAACATAAAAACCACTTCCCTTGAGTTTCATTCACTCCTTTGATCTTTCCTTCCTAGTTGGTATCTATCACGCCCTTTCAAGTTAAGCTCAACCAATCCCCAATCCTAAATTTACAGACCCTCTAGTCCCTGTCGTACTCTTAGGTAAGAACTTTCTGATCAATCTCTTAGATTAGGAAGTATCACTCATTATTGATGGATTGAAGCCGGGGGCGCTCTAAGGTTGACACTTAGTATGCTTTCAGATGACCTTGAGGTGGATGGATTGGTGAAGAGGAAGGTGGAAGATGTATTGCAGTGGCTTGGCATGATCTTTTAATGCCAAGCGATGTTGGAGGGAAGAATAGAGAAGGAGTAGGAATTGGTTAGAATGCCAAACAATATGATTCGGTATGATTTGTCGAACGGCTCATTCACGTCGTGCGGCATGGATGGAGGAAAAAAGACAAAATTGTTGTTAAGGACGGAGTGCCGAGCGTTGGACTCGGCGTAACTTTGGTTCGGCATGATTCGTGACATGCCGACCAATGGAGTGGAAGTACAGGAAGGAAGCAAGAATTGGATAGAGTGCTGATTGATACCTCGGCCGAACATCGTTTAGGCCGAACGATATTTTGACCGAACGAACCCTAGGCCAAACAATGCTTTGGTCGAACGATGCCTAGGACGAACAATGTTTCGACCGAACGATATGAACGCCGAACCATATTTAGGTCAAATAATACTTAGACCGACCAATCATGAATGCCGAACCATACTTTAGCCAAACAGTATTTAGGCCGAACAATCATGAATGTCGAACCATACTTTAGCCGAACCAGTACCAAGGCTAAACACTTATTCACCTTGCCTAATCATATAACAAAACAAGGACAAGGACCCCGGCATACTAGCATATCGAACTAATATGGACTGATCACTTCCAAGTTTCAATAACTATAAGCCTGAACTTAAATCGACAAAAACAAATAAAAGCTTTTAACATGTAGTGTCAATGTCTGAGTCCAAAATTGAAAGCATTGCAAGGCTGGTTTTCGGAGATGGTCATCTATGACGGTCTTCGAAGGCGACAGTTTAAAGCTCAACTTTATATCATCAATTCTGTAACTTATAATTTCTCAGCACTTACACACGAATGATCGCACTAGTTCACACACCACACGGGGGCAATATTTACGTTGTTAAGTCTAACGTCGATCATTTTTCAAGTATAGTTCCATCAGTTACTCTGTTGGATTCAATTTCTATCAAAGATGTCTAAGAAATCTAGCTCTGCCACAATCTCAGATAGACCTGGTCCGTCTTCTAAACAAGGGGTCACAGATACTTCTAACCCGTCGACTTTCCGTGCTCATAACTTAGCTCTCGACGCCCTGGAGGCATCAATTCTCTTGGATAACCTGGTTGATTGATAAGCTTCGAAGATCAATGAAAGTGCACTCCTTCGGATATGTTCCATCCACGGAATCCCCTTCGATGATGTATTAGTTCCAACGGGGCACGATCATCCACACCTACCCCTAGTTGGATATACAGCCTGTAATAAGTTTATATGCTGGGTCGGCAGTGTGCCACCGTTTAACTTATTTCTTTGAGACGTGTTGCAATACATCGACATTTCCCCATCACAATTGCACTCGAATGGTCACGCCTTCATCTATTGTACCTACATCCTTTTCATGACTGTTCTCTCTAGGCCTCTAACCCCGGGTGACATCAGATATATATATATGTGTGTGTGTGTGTGTGTGTGTGTGTGTATGTATACATATATGATTAAGAAGCGGAGAGATAGCCCCTCTTTCCTGTTTCTCGAGCCGCACAACAAATGCCAAATCTTGACTGGAGCATGCAGCAAGTTCGCCCTGTATAAACAGGAATGGTTCTATGTGCGTTGCCCTCCTGGTTTCGCAAGGAGATGGGTGGAAGGAAATAAGTCTTTTATCTGGATTGATATTCATACTTAGTCAAAGCCATGCCTCTTCTAATTCTTTTTTCCATCTTTTCAGGTATCAATCCATGTCTTGACGGTCGTGGGTATTCTGAAGCCGTCGAAGCCATTAGAGCCCTTCCTGCCGACGAACGGGACATCTGAACTCTCATTTCAAAAGAGTCACTATCGAAGTTTGGACTGTTAGCAGAAGGTTGCCTGATAAGCCTTCCTGAGGGCTTTTCCTTACTCAGGCCCGACTCCGGTAAAGGGAAAAAACAAGCTGAGTCTTCAGCACGCGGCGCTCCTGGTGTACTAGAAGAAGGAGAAATCAAAGAAAATGAACCACCCGAAGCACAAGATGAGAACGTTGGGCCTACTCAGGATCCGCCTATTGAAGTTCATGACATCGAAACGTCATCTTCCCCTTCGAAGAAGAAAAGAAACTGACGTACAAGATAAGGAGGGAAAAAGTTGGTGCAACCTCAAAAATTACTCTTATTCCGACAGAAAAAGAGGCCTTCTCACAACGTTTAGAAAGTTCTTTAAAGGGCCTCTCGAACCTCTTGATACCTGATAATATACTTAATTATGATTTTGATGATCCGGAGGCACTTAAACTTCACTCACCTATCAGAGGTGGTGTAGGCGTTCAAGCCCACACTCAGGGAGGAAAAAATCCCATTAGTAAAGCAACTGGTCCATCAGAGGGAAACACAAGGACACACACACACACACATGCACTTCATCTTGCACTTAATTTTCCATCGTCACATTGCTCTTTGCTGATTCGTTATTATTTAAATTCTATGCAGGTGACATGGGGCGTGCAAACGGAATTGATCGCCTCCGCGGGTCATCTGTCATTCATCACTCTGGACGTGACTCAGGTTACGGGAGACGTCGGGACAGAGACGATGATGGCGATAGGGATTATCATTCCTAGGACTCATCATCTCGGAAGAAAACAGACTACCAGCCCAAGTACCACCAACATCCTTACTCTCACTCGGAACAAAGCAAAGATAAGCACGGCTATAAGGGATCGCAATCCGATGTCCCCTGAGACCAGCACTCTGATTCCTCTTCCACACGACAATCCCGGGATCCTCACAGGAGAGCTGAACTTTCAAAGCCGTCTCCTCCTGTTCCCGCAACAGATCCAACAGTATCGGAGAGACTGACCAAGCTTAAAGCTAAATTTCCAAAGATTTTCTTTGATGGTCTAAAGTTCCTCCCGGTGATCCACCATTTACCTGGAGATGTTAAACAGAGCGCCATCGCCTGCACCAACGACGTCTATGTTCAACATGACGCGTTTGTTCATTTGGCTGAAAAACTTTCAGAAGTCTCCATGGAGCGCCAACATGAGATCGATCGCCAAAAGCTTGAGGCACTCCATGACAAAGATATCATTAAAGCTAAGGACGAAGAGATTGCTACTTACAAATCTAAACTCGAGGCCGCCCATCAGAACGCCAAGGATACCGCCAAAGCCGAAACTCGTCTGGAATCGACTCACAAAAAAGAACTCGACGTGGCGGTACAACGCTGTGGGGCTTTGGCTTTGGAAAAAG
The DNA here is from genome assembly GCA_030765085.1 of Allium cepa. Classification (NCBI taxonomy): domain Eukaryota; kingdom Viridiplantae; phylum Streptophyta; class Magnoliopsida; order Asparagales; family Amaryllidaceae; genus Allium; species Allium cepa. The sequence continues at coordinate 820,785,595 of CM060935.1, read as the reverse complement.
ATTCAGTGCAAAAAGAGAGGGATGCATTCTATCTCCGGGTTAAAGAACTTGAGGAGCAACTTCGCAAAGAACAAGAGGAGAAGGTTGCTGCCCAAGAAGAGTCGCAACGGTATTGCGATGAGATTGTTGCAACATGACTCCTTAAGGCGAAACTTGAGGGCGAGCTTTCTAAGGTTGAGACGTTGAAGAATGAAACCTGCGAAGAGGGCAAAAAGATAGCCTCTGCGGAGATCGACTCCCGTCTTGAGGCGGCCAAGGAGGAGGGTAGAGAAGAAATCAAAACCATGTTCGACCCGCTTATTGCCGAATTCAATGCCCGCGTTCTCATGCACCAGGACTTAACTTTTCTAAGTGAGGGCTATCTCGAATCTATGGCCGAGGCATGGGAGACTTTAAATGAAATTAAAAAGGCCGAACACGGTATCGAGAAGGTTGATGAGGGGGCCTTGATAAAAGAATTCCTCAAGGGAAATGAGCCTTCGGACCTATCAGCGGCTAAAGCTATTTATTGCAAAGGCTCCCCTTCAACAAAAGGGAAAGAAGTTATCGTCGGTCCATCCGGGATTAAGTCTCCAGCTCGTGTGCCTACCCAGCCGACCAGTCGGCCGATACTCGATCCTTTTGAACAGCACATCGGCTATGATCTGGAGGACCCCGACCTTGGAGTCCATGTTTTGTCACCTATTCCAGAGGTCAAGACCCCTCTGACGGTTGAGAGCCAGCCGGAACCTGGTAGGCAACTCTTTTTCTTTAACATTCCAAGAGCTTTCGTTTTTTACCAGAAGCTATCATATTCTAATACTTGCTTTTCGTGATTTTGTGCAGGCCGTTCTAATCTTGAGCCCTCTCCGAGGAGCGATGTCGCTAAGGAGGTTAGGAGAAAAACGAGTGAAGCCACTCATGCAGGAGAGGCTCCCGGTCCCGATGCTCAGGTGGTCGGAGCGCTTGACGAGGACAAATCTGAGACTTCCTCCCCCATCGATGAGAGTTATGAAGTCGAAATTACAGGCGTCTCCGAGCACACGTCCAAACTGAGCATGAAGGAGCAGCTTGATAAAGGGAAGGAAAAGACAGTCAAGATCAAGGTCGAACCTCAAGCTGTGGATCTGGACGACCCTTTGAACAAGCCATTGAAGGTCATTCTCCCAGGCGCGTTCAAACCCATGGATGTTCCTCATACTTCTTCGGCTGTCACTCCCCCGTCAAAGAAAACCGTCAAGGGTAAACGTACCGGGGAGGAATCATCAAACAAAAAGTCGAAGAAGTCAAAGAAGTAGATTTCGCTCTCGTTCAACAAGAGCTGATTTAGATTATGTAATTATTTTTGTTTTCGTAGTTTATGTAAATAAACTATTGACTCCGAGCTTCGGAGGAGTTGTAGTAGAAACTTATTTTTGATGAATAAAACTTATTTCTTTTTGCCTTTCAGAAGATTTCTATTGTCCGATTTTTGATATAATCATGGTCGGAACCCAAGCTATCGCGAGTTACATAAGCTTTTCGATTCATCTTCAAATAAGTTGATAATCTTTTGGCATTGCACATTCTTTATTCCACGCTCCGGGTACTTAGATATTTTTTAGTCTGTATGCTAAGGGCTCGATGACTTCAAGTCATTTATATCCAGTCCGCCTTTAGGGGACTTGGACATTTAAATCGTTTATACTCGACCCCGCACTTTGGGGACTTAGAGTACTCCAGTCCGCACTCTGGGGACTTGGAGGTTTTGAGTCATTTATACTCGAGTCCGTGCTCTGGGGACTTCGAGTACTCCAGTCCGCACTCTGGGGACTTGGAGATTTTGAGTCGTTTATACTCGAGTCCGTGCTCTGGGGACTTAGAGAACTCCAGTCCGCACTCCGGGGACTTGGAGGTTTTGAGTACTCCAGTCCGCACTCCGGGGACTTGGAGGTTTTGAGTCGTTTATACTCGAGTCTGCGCTCTGGGAACTTAGAGTACTCCAGTCCGCACTCCGGGGACTTAGAGGTTTTGAATCGTTTATACTCGAGTCCACGCTCTGGGGACATAGAGTACTCCAGTCTGCACTCCGGGGACTTGGAGGTTTTGAATCGTTTATACTCGAGTCCGTGCTCTGGGGACTTAGAGTACTCCAGTCCGCACTCCGAGGACTTGGAGGTTTTGAGTCGTTTATACTCATTCGTACGCTAGATAAAGTAATGTGTCTCTTATTTGTTACAGCTTTATCATACACAGAAACATCGACAATTTATGGGAAAAGGAAATGGCTTCAAGCCTTTTTTAATGCAAATAAGCTAAATTGTCTTTTCAAATGCCGTAACTAAGAATAAAAACTTTCTGGAAATAAATGCAACTAAAATATGATAGAAATGAACTAAGTGTAATAGTGCCGCTAATGTTCACTATTCCATGCTTGGGGAAGTGTTGCACCATCAACGGTCGCTAGCTTGAAAGTTCCTTCTCCAAGCTTCCGTTCAGTGATGTATGGACCTTCCCATGCGGGGCTCATGTGCGACCGAACTGGGAAAAATCGTTTCAAAATGAGATCACCCACTCCAAAGATTCTCGGTCGGACTTTTTCATTATAATATCGAGCAACTCGGTGCCTGTACGCGGCCGCTCTTAAATTAGCTTCTTCGCATTTTTCATCGATGAAGTCCAAAGATTCCAACAAGAGATCTTGGTTTGACTCTGGGTCATAATAAGTTACCCGATGTGATGGAACTTCAAGTTCCACGGGTATGACAGCTTCCATGCCATATACCATGCGAACGGAGTGTGGCCAGTCGCGGACTTGTGGGTGGTTCTGTAAGCCCAAAGTGCTATTCGAAGCTCATCCACCCACTTGCCTATAGCCTTTTCCAGACGTTTTTTCAATATGGATTTGATTATCTTGTTCGCGGCCTCTACTTGTCCATTAGCTTTCGAATGAGCAACTACTGCAAAGTTTTTCTTAATACCATATTTTTGGCAAAACTCTTTGAAGTCTTTGCTTTCAAACTGAGTTCCGTTGTCTGCGAAGATGGTTCGTGGAAGGCCAAAACGGCTTATAATATTTAGTACAACGAAATTAATTACCTTTTTGGTGGTGATAGTGGTTAAAGGTTCTGCTTCTGCCCACTTGGTAAAGTAATCGACCGCGACAATCGCGTATTTTGCACCATCTTTGGATAGTGGTAAGGAACCGACTAGGTCGATTCCCCATATTGCAAATGGCCAAGGACTAACCATTTGTGTGAGGTCCGTCGGTGGAGCTCTTGGTATTTTCGCATACTTCTGACATTTGTCACATCTTCTCACGTAGTCTGCAGCATCCCGATTTACATTTGGCCAATAGTACCCATAACGGAGGATTTTCTTTGCTAACGTATGCCCTCCGGTATGGTCGCCACATTCACCTTCATGGACTTCCTTCAGAACTCGTTTTATCTCATCATGGCCAATGCATCGGAGTAATGGGGTCGAGAATCCCCTCCGATACATTATTCCATCCTTCATTACATAACGAGAAGCCTTACAAATGACTTGTCATCTTTCGCTCCTTCTTTCGGGCATGGCCCCATGTAACAAGCACTGCTTGAATGAGGTCATCCATGACTCCCTTTCGATTTCTGTTTCCAACACGAAATCTACCTCCATCATATTTATACTCGGAACGTGTAAGGTTTCGACAGGAAACAATCCCATCTGTTGCGCATAACCAGTGCTTGCGAATTTTGCCAATGAATTAGCTTCCCTGTTCCGTTCGCGCAGAACATTTGAAATATCATAATATTCGAGATTCGCCAGCAGCTCCTGAATTTGGGCCAAATATGGGGCAAGTCTCTGCCCCCGTGCTTGGTAGTCTCCGCGCACTTGATACACCACCAGTTGTGAGTCGCAAAAGATTCCAACCGACCTTATTCCCAGTTCTTTGACGAGTCTTAAGCTGACAATCAATGCTTCATACTCGGCTTCGTTATTTGTTACTGTGAATTCGAGTTTCAAAGCGTAGCAAACTGATCATTTTTCTGGAGTTACCAGAACTATGCCAACCCCCGAACAATGGTTGTTAGATGCGCCATCGGTATCATCTTCCATCGGACGGGAGGTATGACATCGCAGCCATTTGATTCGTCCGTCATGGTGAATTCAGCGATGAAATCCACTAGCGCTTATCCTTGTATGGCCTTTCGCGGTAGGTAAGCAATGTCGAATTGACTTAGTTCGATATTCCACTTTAACATCCTTTCGGAAGTTTCCGGTCGTTGGAGTACCTGTCGTAAGGGTTGATCAGTGTAAACACTGATTGAGTGTGCCTGGAAGTATGGGCGAAGCTTGCGTTATGCAACCACTAAGCAATAAGCTAATTTCTCGATCTTGGGATAATTTCTTTCTGCCTCCGTCAAACGTTTACTGACATAATATACATACAACATTTCATGGTCGATTGGTTTCGATAGCACCAGGGGGCTCTCTAAATGCCTTACCAGAGCTCGAAATGCTTCCTCACAGTCGGATGTCCACTCGAAATTCATTTTTCCCTTCTTAATCGCATCGAAGAAGGGAATGCATTTATCTGTGGCTCTAGAGATGAATCGGCTCAGTGCTGCCACCTTTCCGTTCAAGCTTTGTACTTGCTTTATAGTTATGGGCACTTGTATGTCCCGAATAGCTTGAATCTTTTCCGGGTTAGCTTCATTTCCACGTGCATTCACAATAAAACCCAAGAACTTTTCTGACGTCACACCAAAAGAGTACTTCAAGGGGTTGATGTTCATAGCATAATGTTTGAGTATATCAAACATTTCTGCTAGGTCTTGAATGTGGTCGTTTGACTGCCATGACTTCACGAGCATGTCATCCACATAGACTTCCATTATGTTACCGATATGGTCTTTAGACATTCGATTCACCAGACGCTGATAAGTTGCTTCATCGTTTTTCAATCCAAAGGGCATTACTACATAGAAATATAGCCCCATATTCGTGACAAAACTGGTGTGCTCTTGATTTGGAATATGCATCGGGATCTGATTGTATCCTGAATACGCATCCATAAATGACAATAATTCATGTCCGGCAGTAGAGTCGACGAGCTGGTCGATTCTGGGTAAAGGGAAACTATCCTTCGTGCATGCTTTATTCAGATCGGAGTAATCAACACAAGTTCTCCACTTTCCATTTGCTTTCCTCACTAGCACTGGGTTGGATACCCATTCAGGGTAGAGGGCGTCGCGGACGAACCCATTGGCTTTTAGTTCGTCCACCTCCTCTTTGAGAGCCGCAGAACTCTCCGGGTCCATACCTCTCCTTTTCTAAATCATGGGAACGTGTTTCGGGTCTATGTTCAACATAGGACTCGCAATTGCTGGAGAAATCCCACACATATCAGAATGTGTCCAAGCGAAAACATCCAGATTCGCTTGAAGGAAATCAGTAAGATCCTCGTCCACTGAGGGGTCGAGTTGTGATCCTATCTTAAGAACTCATGATGGGTCATCCCGGCTGACTGGGATGTCGATCGTTAGCTCAGCCGGTGCAGCATTCGTTTCCCTGAGTTCCCCATCATCATCTCTCGGATCTATGTCTCTAAGGATCTGAGAATGCTGCCCGAGCCAGGGCTCGGGCACTACTTGTCAATCACCAGTCTTTAGGATGCAAACGGAGCTATCCGCAACCTTTCCCTTCTCTCTCCGCTGAGCTTCTCTCAATTCTGCCACATAACATGCGCGACCGGTCGCCTGATCGCCATGTTCAACACTGACTCCTTTGTCTGTCGGAAATTTTAACGTTAGACACCATGGGGCCAAAGCAGCCCTAAACTCTGCCAAGGCTGGACGACCCAAAAAGACATTGAATGGAGAGTCAACATCCATTACTATGAACGGTAGGACTCACACTCTCCTACGCTCACCTTCTCCCAGTTCAATTGGTAGCTCTATATATCCCATCGCGTCGGTTGCAGCACCGTTAAAGCCGTGGATACGGGCTTTGCATGGTTTCAAATCTTTCGTTTCCATCTTCATTTGGTCATAAGCCTTCTTGAAGATGATGTTGACAGAGCTTCCATAGTCAATCAAGATTCTTTTGATATAAGCTGGCCCGATTGTTGCAGATATAACCATTAGGTCAATTGTAGGAGCCTCCACCTTGCCTGCGTCTCGACTCCTAAACACTATATCGTCAGTCATCATGCGTTGTTGATTTGCGGAGGTTCCATCTTCCACACTCGAACAACATTCATAATCCGCATGCCTTAAGGAGGTAGCATATCGTTCCATCTCCTGCCAATTCTTATCTATAGGATGAGGTCCTCCAATAATAGTGTTTATAATCAATCTACCCACAATCCGAGCAGGTTGTTCTGGTTGGCGTGGAGCCGGCCCGCGTCCGGGGTCTGACGTTCCTTGCCTTCCATCTTGCGGGTTTTTGACAAATTCTTGCAATTTTTTCCATCTGATTAACTTTTCTATGGCGTCATGGAGGTGTCTACACTCCTCAGTATTGTGCCCATGGGTCTCATGGAAGCGACAGTACTTCCCTGTCCATTTCTGTTCTTCAGTGGACTCCTTTGGGCGTGTCTTTTTGTATTCAAAGGTGTTACAGGTAGATAGATAAATGTTTTCAAGAGAAGTATTCAACGGGGTGTATTCATTGTAGGTCAGGATCCTTGACTTCAATTTCCCTGCTTCTCTTTTCTTTTCGGGATTTCCACCTCCGGATCCTTTGGACTGCCCAGGCTTGTTTTGGACGTTGACTTGAACCTTTTTCGAACTATCGTCGGACTGCTTCGCGGCGATGTTACTTTCACAGTCTTCTGAACAGGCCCTGGTGCCTTATCTCGTCTCGTCCATCGAGCCTCCTCCCTTCGTAAGAACTGATGAGCTTTGAAATAGAATCGTTCCAACGTATCTGAGGGCTTTCCCGCCAACCAATCTCCAAACTCTGAGTCTGGATCTACACCTCGCATTACTGCCATCAAAATCGCATGGTCGCTAGGATTGCTAACTTCAGTAGCGGCAACATGAAACCTATGTAAGTATGCTTTCAAAGACTCTCCCGCAGCTTGGATTACGCTTGATAATGACATAACGTCCTTTGGATGGGTAACATGTATCCTGAATTGCTCAACAAATTTCTTCGCTAACTCGTCGAAGTTGGATATAAATCGTGGAGGAAGCCGAGTAAACCACGTAGTGGAAATTCTAGATAGAGTGATTGGGAAACACTTACACTTAGCTACGTCATTTCCCCTTGCCGAATCCATCATCCATTCGTACCTCATCACGTGTTGCCTAGGGTCAGTCTTCCCTTCATAGGCTGGAATAGTCAGCATATTGAATTTCTTGGGGTACTCAGCCTGTAGGATAACATCTGTGAAGGGAGTATGACTCCTAGACACTCCCCAATCTTCATCGGTCAGGCCTTGGTTCTCTCTCATCAACTGCCTGACCATGGATGATAAATCTGGAGTTTGTATGGAGGGTGGGAGGTTGGGTTCCGTTCCACGAGACCGTGCGGGTTGATGTCCCGCTTGATTTGGGTCTTGGTGATCCAGGCGTCCGGTCTCATCACGTGCCTGATCCCTGACGGATCGATCGGTAGCACCTGCTTGAGAAGCTTCATCCCTACGGCATCTACGCCTAGGAGGTTCATCAGCTGAGGTCGAGCTATTAGATTCAGAATAAGGAGCAGGACTACTTCCAGCATTCTGATGCTGCTGTTGGGCAAGCTGAGTCATGAGATTAGTATTGGCTTGGATCTGCTCAGCAAGTTGCCTTCTACTTTCCCTGAGTTCTCTTATCAAGTCGTTGAACTTTGTTCGGGAAACAACCTCTGCTTGGTTCTGGGTGGAGGTTCCTATGCCTTGAATTACTGGTTGGTTGCTAGGTCCTATCTGTTGTACACTAGAAGTTTCATAGACATCTGCGTTGTGAGAGGCCGATCTAGTTCGTGGTCTCCCCATGGTAGAGTTGTTGGATGTAACTCTGAGTAGAATCTACAGATGTCTTGTGAATGATTTGGATCTCCTTCAGGCTATTTTTCAATCCAGTAGCTGCAAAGTAGATCCTATCGTCCCGAGAATTCAATTCTCAGTGAAAGCACCAAAATGTTAGCACCAGAATTGGTCACTAACACTCTAAAGAGAGTTTGTGTAGAGAGATTAATGAAGAAATTAAACTAAATAGAGGATAATATGCAGATTTAAAAGCAGAAAGTATGAACACCATATTTATAGTGGTTCGGCGTAATTACCTACGTCCACTTTGAGGTTAATCTTTATTGCTTTTCTCGATAATCGATTACAGATACAATCCGTATACCAACTATATTGAATACAATTGCTTAAGCAAAAAGATAAGTCTTGAACGAGTCTTGGATACGGCAGAGTCTCTCCGGTGTTCATGAAAAAAAGGTCCCTTTCACTGTGCCCCTGCCCCTCTATTTATAGATGAAGATGGGTTGGTCTTCTCTGGTGGGCCGAACACCTCGGCCAAAAAGGAGTAAACTTATGTGCTGAACCATATATGCCGAACAACATATGCCGAACGGGGTCTATATGCCGAGTAGTGTGGAATGCCGGTCGACTCTGCCATGCTGAACAGTCCGTGCACGCCGAACAGTCCGTGCACGCCGAACACTCTCTAACGCCGAACGTTCCTAAATGCCGAACACTCTCTCTATGCTAAATACTCTCGAATGTCGAGCAGCCCTAGATGCCTAACACTTTTGAGTGTCGAACGAAGTCTGATGTGCTGAGTGGAAAGTGCAGGCCGAGCAATAATTGGAGTTGGTCGAGATTGGAGGAATGCCGAACAACCTGGACGCCGATCACTTTGGAACGCCGAACACTCCGGAATGCCGAACAACCTCGAATGTCGAACACTTCGGGATGCCGAACAGCTATGGGGTGCCAAATGACTCTGTCATGCCGAACATCCATAGATGTTGATCGATATTCAATACCGAATGTCTCTTAATGTCGAACGCCCTCGCTTGCCGAACACTCTCGCATGCAGAACGTCCTATAGATGCCGGATGAATTTGAGTGCCGAATGGATCATATATGTCGAATGACTCTAAAATACGAGCACTTTCTACTGCCGAACGCTCCTAAATGTCGAGCGTTCCTTTATGTCGAGCGTTCTTCTAATGCCGAACGCTCTAAATGCCGAGCGTTCCTTTATGCTGAGCGCTCCTCTAATGTCGAATGCTCTTGACCGCCGCACCATTTTGTCATGCCGAACAGCCTTCAATGCCGAACGACCTCAGGTGCCGAATGAGATTGTTAAGTCCTTAGTTCCCTAGTCAAACCTCCAAGTAACATTCATCAACCGGGAATGACTGAAAATCAGGGGTTATGCAGCAAGGCTAGGTGGGTAGCACCCATTTCAGGGTGAGGTCATCTTTGTCTATATGTCCCTTTTATTTCGGCTCAGTGGTGCGGTTGTTGATCCCAACCGTGGGGTGATCTTACTCGGGATTATCCAGTAATGGGTAGTTACGGTCTTGTGTTGCAGGGGGTCGGGAGTGATCCTCGGTATGCTGATCTAGACCAGGTACTGTGACAGGTGGTACACCAGTGCCTAGTCATTAGTTGGGAATCCATTTTTCCCTACGCGCCCGTACGGTTTTGATTGTGCCCAACTATTGCTAAAACGTGAGATGCAAGCATTTCAGCTAGATTATATTTTACTTTCTATAGACACTATTATAATATCAGAGAATTTTAATAAAAAGTATTTTAGCTATCGTAAGGTAAAAACCCGACTTGTTTATTTGTGGCGTGGTCTTACGAGATGCTTTGATTTTCAAAGGATTTTGAAACTTTAATAATCAATTTGAGTGTGATTTCTCACTCTGGTATTCCAGACTGACTCGGGTGTTATTTAACTATAATGCTCGGTTCAGACCAAGTATTATATAATATAGGAAAGAAGGCTGTGGAGCTCAGGAGACGAGCTGGATGGCGAGACGTACTTCCATACTTGTTTTAAATTTTCCGCTGTGTTGATTTGCTGTGTATTCAGTGGTGTGTATTGTGTGTTATGATGTACTCTGATGATGTATGTATAAACAGATACAGTATTTGTTTTTGTGTAAAGATCTGTTATTATCTATTATATTTTATTCCGCTGCGATGGTTAGATTCTGATGTTGTTTTTCCACTTTCTTCTTCTACCTCTTCTTCTTTAACCCAAATGGTTTGTATATCTGTTCATCTTGAGTTGATTGATGTAGAATAGTGTTGAACTCAAGGGGTACGGATTTGCGGGTCATTACATAAGTAAAAGGAATTTTTCCAACAATGACTAGGAGGATGCGCCCCCCTTATCGAAGTACACCTTTAGAAAATATACTTGAGAACTACGATGGCTCTCAGAAACCTCCAAGCCGGACCCCGCCAACCATACCAACTATCCGAGTATTTCACATCTTTGTACGCATATAACCGAAACCAATCTAGAGTAGATGTGACAATACTCTAATAGAAGAACCCCACATAGCTTGGCCCCACTCGCTCTTTATTTAGCCATTTTCGATAAAGGATATCAATGCTCTAAATGAGCAACAAATCGTCTTAGATTGACCAAAAAAAAGGAAGAAGGGTATCAAAATCGAAAGTTAAGTTATCAACCATCGGGGATAAAAAACGATCGTATGTGGAAATTAAATCTTGTACTCTTTCAATGCTTAGAAAATATCCATAAACTTATCTCATCGGTATAAGTATATTCACAGAACAATTAAGAAGATTTCATATTTCATACTTAAATGGGTCAAAAACAATTGTCTACAAGAAATGCGAATGTTTTCCATTATAATTATAAAGATCATTTGTGGAAATCAAATCTTCGACATTTGTCATGTTTCCAATATTCTCGAATAACTCTACCCCTTGCCTAGAAACAAAGCCATGTAAGTCAGGGCACTGGTTTCTCCTTGCCTTGCCTAGACACTTCGGTTTTGGATCTCATAGATAGAGAATCAATCTACTCATTAACTTTTAGTGCCAAATATAAGACTACTTACTTTCCATAAATAACCCATTTAAATCATTATATAAAATTTGAAGCTCCTTTAAAGTACTTTAAACAAAGATTTAAAACTTCAATTCAAATCATAACTTAAACCCATCATCATTAAAGGAGAATACGACCAAGACGGGTGATGCTCCATCTTAATCAAATGAGATAGATAAAAGGGATGTTATTTCCTTTTAACCAAAAAGTCACTAAATGTCAACCCTAAGTTAAAAGGTGGTGTAAGTTCCCTTTAACTAAACATCAAAGTTATTGCTCATCAACGGGCCGAACACAAATCAAACAACCAAACAAGGATAATAAAAAGAATAATAACAGGCTCGTTTTATTATTAATAATTTACAATCAATAGTAAAAAAAAAAATTTAAAATGCGAACGAGTCAAATGAAAGAGATTAAGATTACACTTACTGTAAAATAATTAAATTATATTCACAGAATAAGGTATAACCACTAAACTATGAAAAAAGGGAATATACTTACATCATATTTGCTTTGATGGAGACTTGGAATACTTCACCTTTGATAATGAATTTTAGTTCTTTTCTTTAGTTCATGAATGAATTAAAATGAGATATGGCCTGGCTATTTATAGGTGAAGAGAAGTGTACTTTAGTCATTTCTTATAGCCTACCAAATTCGACCAGATTTTGGTCCAATAGAAATCAACCTTATGGCCTTATTTGATTCGACCACATTTTGGTCCAGCAGAAAATATTTTGATGGCCTAATTTGATTCGAACACATTTTGGTCCAATAGAAAATATCTTGATGGGTTAATTTGATTAGACTACATTTTCGTCCAATAGGAATCCTCCTTATCAATTATGGCATAACATGATTTGACCATATTTTGGTCCAATGGCAACCATCCACATGGAAGAACCTGAATCAACCAGATTTTAGTCTAGTAGCAACCATCCGCATGGAATATAATAATATTATGCTATTTTGTTACATTAGGCAAGTAATTATACTATTCTATTTTATTAAGCAAGTAATTATACTATTCTATTTTATTAGCCAAGGTTAATAATTCTCTCTTGTTTTATTAGGCAAGTAATTATACTATTCTGTTTTGTTAGGCAAGGTTAGTAATTCTTTCTTGTCTTATTAGGCAAGTAATTATATTATTCTATTTTATTAGGCATATTCTTATATAAACCGGTACCCCTAACCGCCTTATAACACGAACCATCTTTAAACTAACATTTTACATCAGTTTAAAAAATCCATTGGAGGCATTTTATCCAAATTTTTATTCTACATATAAAATCCATTATTTAATCATTTAAAAACATACTGACTATTCAAGTTCAAAGTGATTAAATTATGGTTTGTTACATCCTCCCCTCCTTTAAGGAAATTTCGTCCTTGAAATTAATCGCATTAACTAGAGATATTAAAGAAACCCAAATGATATCATATATACCACACAAAGATACAAGGAAAGTGATCTCAACACAATTGGTGAGTACACTAAAAAGAAGTAACTAAATACAAACAAAAACTACATCAACTCGGGATAAGAATTCCTAATATAGTCCTCAGTTTTCTAAGTACAATTTCTAACATCTTCACTCCACTGAACCTTAATAAGATTCACAACCTTCTTCACTAATCGCTTTATGTCTCGAGCGATAATATGAATAGGCCGCCTAAGAATGTTTAGATTAAGCTGAACCTCTAAATCAACTTGTTGTCCCGGTTCTACTATTATTGAAGGGTCGTGTACATAATTACGTAAATGAGATACGTGAAATAAGCTGTGCACATTTGATAGTCAATCTGGTAACTCCACTTTATATGCAAGTTTACCAATCCGGTCCAGTATGGGAAAAGGGCCAATATATCGAGGGGCTAACTTCCCTATCTTCCCAAACCTCACGACACTTCTCAGAGGAGAGACTTTTACAAATACCAAGTCCCCAACTAAGAACTCTAGATCCCTACGCCTTTGATCTGTTTAACACTCTTATCGATCTTGCACTTCATTTATCTTCCTTCTAATATGAATTACTTTCTTTTTGGCTTCTAAGATCCTGTCGGGTCCAGAACAAGTCTATCTCCAGATTCAACCCAACACGAAGGAGAATGGCATGGATGACCACAAAGGGTTTCGAAAGGGGCTATACCAATGCTTTCTTAATAGTTGTTGTTGTAAGTGAATTCGACTAAGGGTAAATGATCTTCCCAATAACACCCGAAGCCTAAAATGCATGCTCGCAATAAATCATCCAAGATCCGGTTCACTTTCTTCATCTGCCTATCTGTTTGGGGATGATAAGCTATACTTAGACTTAGCTCGGTCCCTAAAGCAGTTTGTAGTCCCTCCCAGAGCCTACTAGTGAATATCGAGTCTCGATCACTTACAATACTATGAGGAATCCATTGGAATCTCGCAATCACCTTCACATATAAACTCGCAAGACTCGTAGCAGTCCTAGTCAGCTTAAAAGGAATGAAATGGGCACTCTTGGTCATTCAATCAACTATAAACCAAATGCCATCGTTACCTCTTCTTGACCTAGAAAGCCCAGTTCATTACAACTGGAAACCAGTTCATTATTGTCTTATTCAATCTTGAAAATCCCAGATAGTTAGGAAAAAGAAGAAAGAGATAGAAGAACAGAAACACCAACATCTTGCATTCGCAGCGGATAAAAAATATAATACCAAACAATAACAGTTTACAAAAAAATTCTGTATCTGTCAAGTACATTTATAATACATCAAAGTTACACATATATACAGACACTTGATATACACAATCATCATGTCTTAGATATACAACAATATAATACAGCAGAGACACTCCATACGTTCTCGCCATCCAGCTCGCCTCCTGAGCTCCAGAGCGTCCTTACCTGAAAATCTGTAATACTCGGTCTGACTCGAGCATTACATCAAAGTAACACCCGGGTCAGGCAGGAAACCAGCGTGAGTGAACCCATCTAACATGGAATACAAATCATACAACTTATATAAAACTCGGGGTAACTCGTATCAACTTACAAATTCATAATTTGTTATAGACATCACTAATTTCACACATCAATTTTCCCAGGTGCCAAAATTTAGATTAAATAATCCAATTCACTTAAATCATTTCATTCCAGCCTATTGATTTAACATATCAATGTATAAAAATTCAAAGTGGTTTTGGGTATTTTCTAATACCCGACCCCGGTCTCTTCGAGTCTCATTCAAGGCATCCAATACCATTCAATCATTCATAAGAAAACTTGATCACTTCCAAATTAATATAATTAATTCTAATTGAATTACTAACCTCAATCACTTAGATTCCTTCATTTAAAATTAATTAATTTCAAATCAATTAATTAATCATCCCTTAATTATACATCTTAATTAATCACCCTGGATTAGTTATCCTTCAATTACATTCATGTAATTATCTTTAATTAATTACACAAATTAATTATTCTTAACCAAAAACAGTAATTAATCTTTAACTACTTCACAAGTTAATTAACTATAATTAATTACATTAATCCTTAGTTTCTTATATTAATTAATTTCTCATAAATTACTTATTATTGATTAACTAATCTTAACTAATCAAGCTTTAATTATATCATTAATTATATAAATTAATGATTTTCTAATTACGTTAAAATTTATCCTAATCTAAATTAATTACATTAAGTAATTAATTATTAATTAAACCACAAACATAAATCACTGTTGATTAATCTCAACCAGTAATTAACTACTTTTTTATTTACTTCATTAAACAAATTAATTACTCATTTTAAAAATAGAAGTTTAAAGGAGTTTAAAACTAAATTCATTTTTTTATTTTCAAATCAACTTAACAATGCACTTTAACATTCAAGTTGTTAAAATAATTTAAATTTAAAATCTTTATTTGTTTAAAAACTGCGATTCACTAACTTGAATTACAAATTTAACTTTGATTTAAAACTTGTTTAAATCTCTACTTTACAATTTAACTTCGGTTTTAAAAATCACTTTTATTTCTTTCCAATTCATTCTTTTTTTATTCTATAATTATTACACTTCTGAAATTTACTCTTATACTTCTTCAAAAATCCAATTCTATATATTTCGATAACTCAGTGTACCGAAAAATCCAATCAACCCATGGTATCCAATATTCCAATTATCAGTATAATTCATCACAGCATATCAAACATTCATAACACAGAATATTAAACAACCTAAATAATTTTGAGGAATCCAGTTGGATCCCTCCAACCTGTTTCCCTGCATCCACAGATGTTAGCACAATACTAATTACACTTCGAGGTGGAATATCCCGGTATATGGGATTTATATAATATCATCTGCTATTATGCGGCGCATAGGGTCTCATCCGCTAAATAATGCATGAAATCAATCACCCAATATACACCATATACTACTATATATAATATAGCACATCAAATCAATTAAATCATCCAACCAATTATTTAAATTTAACAATTTAAATCTAAATAAAAATCCAAAAGGGTGAGATTAACTCATCTTTGATTTTGCTATTTGCAATCCATTCCAAACTGGCATGTTTCCTTGATTTTAAACCTTATATAAATATCATATGATTTATTAATATTTGAGATAATTGATCAATTAATTTCCACCGTCTAATTTAATTTACTATTAATTTAATTTAACTAATTCCCTTTTCTAAATCACTTTAAGTGACTGAAATAATTACTTAAGTTGATAAAACATGTTAATTACCATAATCCATTAATTTAAAATAAACTTAGTAAATTAAAATATGCATATTTATTTTATTTTAAAACTACATATATACTTGTCTATATAAACCAAAAGTCCAATTTTTTTTAACATAAACTTTCCAAATGGAATTGTTATAAAATTTCTGTTTCCATTATATATATATATATATATATATTACTTACCTAAGAATAAAAAAAGAAAAATACCTAGCAGACTCTTCTACCACAAAGACGAACTGCCTGCTCTTTCCCCCAATCCTTGCTCGGCCTCGCGCACACACGCACAACATCCTCCCCACCCTCGACACCCTACTTTGTTCAATCAAATCGCGACCAGACAAAGCCTTGCCTGGACGCACCAAAGTCGCGTTGCTCCTGGCGATCGCACGTCCCAGAAAACATGCCAAAGTTGCCACCTTCGACGGCAAACTCAAAACTAATACTAATTTCCCAAATCGAAGACACAACTTTCAGAAATCTTGAGCCCTAGCCACTGACCGATCGTATGCGATGATACACTGCTTCGAGCCTCGAACGAGCTTGCCAAATCCTTCTATCTGAGCGAATTAGGATTGGTCTTCAATCGAACAAATTTGATTTCAAAGAGGAACGAGATTGGGAAGAAGATAATTGTGATTTCCCCCTTTTTTATACCGAGACTTGATTTCGAACCGATACTTCGATCTAGGTAATAGAAGATGCTCGGCTTCTCCCCCTTTCCTTTTCAATAGATTTGAACGAAGTGGAAGTTAAATTAGGGAAGACGAAGGAAACGTGGGGGTACGAACTGCTGCCATTATTTTACTTTTTTCCTTTCGATTTCGATTCGTCGTCATTTTTTCTTTTCTGATTATGTTTTGAATGGGAAGGATAGGCTCGCTAGTTTTAAAAAAAAGAAGGAGGGGGGACCGTGATTTAACAGAAAGGAGATGGGCGTGTTTTCTTCTGTATTGAATGCCTACTACTGAGAAGGCAAAAAGTTATGATAGTGAAGGGAGCAGGCTGATGGGAAAAGAAGAAAGGCAGCTGAGGGGAAAGAATCACGGCTGAAGGTTGACTAGGAAATATAAATTTATATACATCAATTTAAATTCAACTTCAAATTTGTCTCGATGAATGCAACTTAAAATTTTAAACTCCTATCGAGGCATGCAGTTAGGCGTTTATAATGTTATACCCCTATTTCGAACGCAATGGAAAAGGTTTCGAGCGCTAATTCAATCGTATGGAGAAGATAGCTTTTTGGACTCAGTTATTATATTGAATTTCGATATAAATTCCAGCGCGTTTATATATCGTACGCTCACACCACAACTCCGATCACTACGAAATTTGAAATTCGATAATAGTATAATATTACAGATCCAATGGATCTGGTTTCATCGAATTCCGAGACTATGCCTCGGAAAGCTATTTTTAAGTTCAATTTAAATGATATATTTTCAAAACTGAACTAAACACTTCCAAATTCAGTTTTAACACTTTTACTATCTTCAATACTATCAATATAAATTTTACAAGCCATTTAAAAATATTTTTAACAAGCTTGAAACTCAAGATTAAATATTTTACTCAATCTTCCATTATTGAATTGGATAATTATATTATTCAATAAATTGTTGTATCTACATTCTGAATAGATGAATCCAAGTTTTCCAAAACCAATTTATAATTCAGTTTCTATATTTAAAAGTACTTATATATTCCAGATTCAACGCTGAAAAATCCGGGTCGTCACGTTCCTCCCCCTTAAAAGAATTTCTTCGCCGAAATTGCTGGTTAGGAAGAATGGTCCAGTACCGTTTACTTTTCCCTAAAACCAAACAGTTTTATCCACTTGCCATAACACATATTTTATTAAAGACCGACTATTACTTTCACCAACTTTCCAAAACCTTCCATAGTTTCCAACAACATTATTTACTCCACTTATTCAAATTTAAATTATCAAAACTTTCTCAAAAAAATTCTAACTCTCTAAATTACTGAAAAATTTCTCCAGCGTCTCCTTTGCGCGACTAGCTCAGTACAACTACAAAATGCCTCTATGGGCTCCTAATTTCAAAAGGAAAACAAAAGCCAAGTGGCTATACCAGAAAATCTCAATCAGATTTCATACAGAAATTTAAACACATACCTTTTTGTCGAGCAGTTTAAATTTATCTTCTGAAATCAAAACTAATTTTCCTTCTTTTTAAACACCTGTATATTATACATAACCAAAATATCCAACTATAGTTTTCAAAATCATTATATACATTTCCTTACATAAGTTTTCATATCTACTTCTATTCAAATTAGTTTTCCCATTTCCATATGAATTCAATTTAACTTCAACTCCGAATATTGAATTTTATATTCCATTTATAACTGATTCTTATCATTATTTTAAATTAGTTTCATCCATTAATTTATTTCTATTTCAAATTTTAAATCATTTTGTCGCTAACAAAAATTTTCCAAAAATTTTCAAAAATTTTCAAACTCCCAAAATTTTCGAAATTTTTTGGCAGAGTCTCTTTTGTACGGAGGAGCTTTTGCACTTTGACAGAAGATAAAAATATATATATACACATCGACCCAAACGGTCGGAAAAATAAAAACAGTTCATATTTCATATTTGTATTGCGTAGACATACCTTTATTTAGCATTTTTAAGCAAGCGACTTATTATTTTAGCAATTAGCGCATCCAAATCCAGCCAAACGGCTTTCCGGTACCTATACTTACTCAATTCAAACATGTAAGTACTGAATATATGAAATTTATTAACTTTTCACTTACTTTCAATAGCTAAACACATGCATTTCATAAGCAACATGCACCAAACACTTTCCATAAGCGATGTATATGATTTTAAAGTTAATTCAATTGCTTTCACCTAATTCATGTGCCAATCCATTCAATATAATGGTTTACACTTCAATTTCTTATATTCAATTTATTTTTAATCCAAACAACTCACATTTATTTCAATTGATTCCAAAAATCATAGCTCTACCAATTCATAGAATTTTTATGTACTTCCGTTTAAGTCGAACGACTAATTTATTCTATGAAATTTGACGATATTCACTTAATAGAATATCCATTTTAGTTTTTAGCCACATCCAATTGATTCCAACTCATTTTATACTCGAATTGGATTTTATTTGTAACTCAGATCATTTCTATTATAATCCAATTCCATTTTATTTTTACAACATCTCCGCTTATTTTAATTCATTATCAATCCAAATCGAATTCTATTTATAATTCGAATTTATTTCCAAACTTCATTATTAACTTACAATCCATTTGATTTAACCGAGTTAAATTTTATTAATATACTCTATCAAATAATTTATTTGGCTAATTAGCTTACTTCCAACTTTTATATCAATATTCGATTTTATTACAAAAATCACTTCATTAAATTTTTCTGAGTTCAATTTTTTTTCATAATTCCAGTTTGGATTTCCTTTCATTTTCCAAAATTCCAATACTTTTATTTTAAAAATTTAGAAATTCTTTTAAATTCACATAATATTATTAAAATAGCTTTTTATAAAAATACTTCTTATAACTCGATGTTTCAACCAGTCCATCCTTGTTCTCACAGAAATTCAGTCACACGTTGATCAGCCGTAGGACTGAAAATCTATAAGTACCTAACAGACCCATTTTCAACATCCAGTGAAAATACTTGGAAAATAATTTTATTGAAAATATAGGAAATAGTTTTTGAAAATAGAGAAAATATCTTTGGTGTGAATGCTTTGGAAATCATCACCCCCATCCAATGTCGTAGTTACATCCTGGGTTACGTTGCCATCGCAGCAAAAGTCCATGTAACTGTAGGCACTCCACGCCCCTCGATTATGCCATGAAACCTACAATAGATCGCAGTTACATTCCAAGGTTACGTTGCCATCGCAGCAAAAGTCGATGTAACTATAGGCATCAACGCCCCCGATTTTCGCTGTCAAAAATGAAACTTCTCCACTCCTACATAGGTCGCAGTCTACCAATGTAAAATCAAACGCAGTCTGTTGTCTCTCAGCGGCACACACAACTTTCGCTATGTTACCATAGGTCGCAGTCTACCGATATAAAATCAAACGTAGATTGTTGGCTCTCAGCGGCACACACGACTTTCGCTATGGTCTGCAGTAGATCGCAGTGACATCGAGTTACACTATCGTCACAGCATGCCCCAAATGCCTCTATAGGCATCAGCGCCCTCGACTTTTGCTACACACTACTCATAATCCTCAGGAACTAGTTTTGTCCGGACTCCTCACAGGATCAACTTTATAACCCCCCCTTAGGGTTCAAGGCAGTACCACCCGGTGGCACTCCTGAGAAGTTCATTTCAAGGGAGCGCCTTTTTCTCCAGAGCCATTATCAAAACACTTTATATTATACACATATAGTACCTTCCAAATCATACGCCTAGTATGAATCTCATATAAATCTCCTTTTCTCAAAATCGATTATCCCAAAATCGATAATTCACAAACTAGGCTCTCCAAATTCCAATATTGATTTTACCCAAAAATCAAAAGCCTTTCCAAATCCAAAGGTTCTCAAAACCTTTTTCCAAAATCCTCATAATATCCTTTATATATATAGATATATATAATTTTATTTTTAAAAAAACTTTGGATCATTTCAAACTTGTATAAAACTCCTTTTATACTTCAAACACCTTCAAAATCCTTTTCTTCCGGCAATTAGATTCAACAAGGGAAGATTCATCTTATATAACAAAGATACATAACTTTGTTTATTCAAAATCAAATATTCAAATTTGATTACTCTATGAAGTCACTTACCATTTTACATTTCTTATCCACAAATTTCCAGTATTAATTTCATTCAAATTCGTATGATGTACACATATCATCCGTATGCTATACCAATCTGATCGCTCACTCGATCACACAAATTTCACATCCGAACTAGTATCGTCCACCCGACTTTCTAGTGCGGACTCAGATTTGGTTTCTTGATCAGAAACCGTCATTCTCCTTGCATAGCCATAACTATGATAGAGAATATCCAGAACCCATCAATAATCCATATCCAGGTTCGGCGTCGAAAATCGAGTGAGAAATCCCAACTCGGATCGATATAACTATCTCGATATTCTGTGCTCGAATCTAGATCAAATCACTATGCGAATAGAATAATATACGTACATCCACGTATCTATCCCCATTGATTTATTAGCCAAAACAATTCCCTTTGTATTCACATTCACTTTAATTTTCATTCACTTATTTACAATTGCTCCAATCCCATTTGGATTATCACTTTAATCCTTATCTCAATTGGGTAATTTAGTCACAAACAGTTTGAACTCTGTCCAACTTAGATTCAGAATTTAGCTTTAAAAGTTTAAAATAAATAAGTCGTTGAAAAATAATTATTAGTTTGTAACATAGCTATAAAATAGTTAAGTAATAGTAAAATAGTTAGAAAATAGTCAAATAGTTATAGAAATTTTAAATAATTGCAAAATAGTTGTAAAATAGTGATTAATTTGTAAAATAGTTGAAAAATAGTAATTAATTTATAAAACAGTTGAAAAATTGTTAAATAGTTCCAAAAATAATTGTAAAATGAATATAAAATAATTTGGCTTCAAAAAGAAAGGTTGTATATATTAAATAGCTTGGAAAAATAAGTTTATATTAAAACAATTTATATTGAAAATAGTCCACAGTCAAAACTGTTCACCTCCCCATCAATTCAATTTAAATTTCCACTTCCATTTAAATTGACCCAATTCAATTTTGAATAAATCAGTTTCCATTGAAATTAATTTAACCCCAATTCAAGTTGAATTAATCTTGATTTCTTTCCAATTCAAATCAAATTCCATTTGATTTTAAACCTATCTAACTTTAGTTACAATTCCAAGTTATTCCAATCAATTTGGACTGATATCAATTGAACCCACTTCAAATTAAATTTTTTAATAATATTCTTTCTTACTTATAAGTTCAAAACTTATATCACTTTGGGTTTTCACATCACATCCCAAGGAAAATTCAAAACCTAACCTTAGAGTTTGTTTCAAATATACATATTTATTTCCTTTGCGCACCAAATTACTTTAAATTTTAAACCACCTTTGGTTTTAAATTCAAAACAAATTCTATAAATTTTCAAAAAACTCTTATTTGAATCAAGCTCTTTTATTCAAATAATACTATTTATATTTTTTTCAAACACTTGGAACAAATTCCCCAAATTTTCTGGACTTAGATTTAATACTACACCATTTAAACCCTTTTTCAATTTCAATTCATAAGTCATACTTACATAAATGTTTGCTTCCTTAAACATTTTATTATTTTGCTAAATCATTAACAATCATTTCATCATTTTAGGAAATAACTAATGTTATTACAACTGGAAACCAGTTCATTATTATCTTATTCTAAAACTTTTACCAAATTCAAGATTTAATTTTCAGTTTGGTTGTATTTCTATTACCACTTAGTTTTCATTGTTTCTATTTAATTCCAATGATTTAACAACCAATTAACTTAATATTAGAAAAATTATTGCTTTATATATATATATATATATATATATATCAAAATATAGTCTTACATAAAATCATTTAAAATCTTTATATCAGAAAATAACAAGTACGCTCTTATATATATATATATATACACACACACACACACACACACACACACACACACACACACACACACACATACATACATACACTCAACTCATTCTAGGGTACCATTGACCCTATCCTTAATGAGTAATCCCAACAGAGCCAAGGTTCTTGCTTAACCTTCTGCTCTGATACCAACTGTAACGACTTGGAATTTTCAATCCCGAAAATCCCAGATAGTTAGGAAAAAGAAGAGAGAGATAGAAGAACAGAAACACCAACATCTCACATTCGCATCGGATAAAAAATATAATATCAAATAATAACAGTTTACAAAAGAATTCTGTATCTTTCAAATACACTTATAATACATCAGAGTTACACATATATACAGACACTTGATATACACAATCATCATGTCTTAGATATACAATAATATAATACAGCGGAGACACTCCATATGTTCTCGCCATCCAGCTCGCATCTTGAGCTCCATAACGTCCTTACCTGAAAATCTGTAATACTCGGTCTGACCCGAGCATTACATCAAAGTAACACCCGGGCCAGGCTGGAAACCAGCGTGAGTAAACCCATCTAACACGGACTACAAAGCATACAACTTATATAAAACCCGGGGTAACTCGTATCAATTTACAAATTCACAATTTGTTATAGACATCACTTATTTCACACATCAATTTTCCCAGGTACCAAAATTTAGATTAAATAACCCAATTCACTTAAATCATTTCATTACAACCTATTGATTTCACATATCAATCTATAAAAATTCAAAGTGGTTTCGGGTATATTCAAATACCCGACCTCGGTCTCTACGAGTCTCATTTAAGGCATCCAATACCATTCAATCATTCATAATCAAGCTTGATCACTTCCAAATTAATTTAATTAATTCTAATTGAATTACTAACGTCAATCACTTAGATTTCTTCATTTAACATTAATAAATTTCAAATCAATTAATTAATCATCCTTTAATTATCCATCTTAATTAATCACCCTGGATTAATCATCCTTCAATCACACTCAAGTAATTATCTTTAATTAATTACACAAATTAATTATTCTTAACCAAAAATAGTAATTAATCTTTAATTACTTCACAAGTTAATTAACTATAATTAATTACATAAATCCTTAGTTTCTTATATTAATTAATTTCTCACAAATCACTTATTATTGATTAGTTAATCTTAATTAATCAAGCTTTAATTATATCATTAATTATATAAATTAATGATTTTCTAATTACATTTAAATTTAACCTAATCTAAATGAATTACATTAAGTAATTAATCATTAATTAAACCACAAATATAAATCACTATTGATTAATCTCAACCAGTAATTAACTACCTTTTTATTTACTTCATTAAATAAATTAATTACTCATTTTAAAAATAGAAGTTTAAAGGAGTTTAAAACCAAATTCATTTTTTATTTATTTTCAAATCAATATAACAATGCACTTTAACATTCAAGTTGTTAAAATAATTTAAATTTAAAATCTTTATTTGTTTAAAAACTGTGATTCACTAACTTGAATTCCAAATTTAACTTTGATTTAAAACTTGTTTAAATCTCTACTTTACAATTTAACTTCAGTTTTAAAAATCATTTTTATTTCTTTCCAATTCATTCTTATTTTTATTCTATAATTATTACGCTTCCAAAATTTACTCTTATACTTCTTCAAAAATCCAATTCTATATATTTCGATAACTCGGTGTACCGAAATATCCACAGCATATCAAACATTCGTAACACAGAATATTAAACAACCTAAATAATTTTGAGGAATCCAGATGGATCCCTCCAACCTGTTTCCCTGCATCCACAGATGTTAGCACAATACCAATTCCACTTCGAGGTGGAATATCGCGGTATATGGGATTTATATAATATTGTCCGCTATTATGCGGTGCATAGGGTCTCATCCGCTAAATAATGCGGAAAATCAATCACCCAATATATACTATATACTACGATATATAATATAGCACATCAAATCAATTAAATCGTCCAACCAATTATTTAAATTTACCATTTAAATTTAAATAAAAATCCAGAAAGGTGAGATTAACACACCTTTGATTTTGCTATTTGCAATCCATTCCAAACTGGCATGTTTCCTTGATTTTAAACCTTGTATAAATATCATATGATTTATTAATATTTGAGATAATTGATCAATTAATTTCCATGTCTAATTTAATTTACTATTAATTTAATTTAACTAATTTCCTTTTCCTAAATCACTTTAAGTGACTGAAATAATTACTTAAGTTGATAAAACAGGTTAATTACCATAATCCATTAATTTAAAATAAACTTAGTAAATTAAAATATGTATATTTATTTTATTTTAAAACTACATATATACTTCTCTATATAAACCAAAAGTCTTTTTTAACATAAACTTCCAAATCTAAATGTTATAAAATTTCTGTTTCCATTATATATATATATATTACTTACCTAAGAATAAAAAAAGAAAAATACCTAGCAGACTCTTCTACCACAAAGACGAACTGCCTGCTCTTTCCCCCAATCCTTGCTCGGCCTCGCGCACACACGCACAACATCCTCCCCACCCTCGACACCCTACTTTGTTCAATCAAATCGCGACCAGACAAAGCCTTGCCTGGCCGCACCAAAGTCGCGTTGCTCCTGGCGATCGCACGTCCCAGAAAACATGCCAAAGTTGCCACCTTCGACGGCAAACTCAAAACTAATACTAATTTCCCAAATCGAAGACACAACTTTCAGAAATCTTGAGCCCTAGCCACTGACCGATCGTATGCGATGATACACTGCTTCGAGCCTCGAACGAGCTTGCCAAATCCTTCTATCTGAGCGAATTAGGATTGGTCTTCCATCGAACAAATTTGATTTCAAAGAGGAACGAGATTGGGAAGAAGATAATTGTGATTTCCCCCTTTTTTATACCGAGACTTGATTTAACCGATACTTCGATCTAGGTAATAGGAGATGCTTGGCTTCTCCCCCTTTCCTTTTGAATAGATTTGAACGAAGTGGAAGTTAAATTAGGGAAGACGAAGGAAACGTGGGGGTACGAACTGCTGCCATTATTTTATTTTATTTCTTTTCGATTTCGATTCGTCGCCTTTTTTTTCTTTTCTGATTATGTTTTGAATGGGAAGGATAGGCTCACGAGTTTTAAAAAATAGAAGGTGGGGAGGCCGTGATTTTACAGAAAAGGGATGGGCGTGTTTTCTTCTGTATTGAATGCCTACTACTGAGAAGGCAAAAAGTTGTGATAGTGAAGGGAGTAGGCTGATGGGAGAAGAAGAAAGGCAACTGAGGGGAAAGAATCACGACTGAAGGTGGACTAGGAAATATAAATTTATATATATCAATTTAAATTCAAATTCAAATTTATCTTGATGAATGCAACTTAAAAGTTTAAAATCCTATCGAGGTATACCGCTAGGCGTTTGTAATGTTATACCCTTATTTCAAATGCAATGGAAAAGGTTTCGAGCGCTAATTCAATCGTATGGAGAAGATAACATTTTGGACTCGGTTATTATATTGAATTTCGATATAAATTCCAGCACATTTATGTATCGTACGCTCACACCACAACTCTGATCACTATGAAATTTGAAATCCGATAATAGCACAATATTACGGATCCAATGGAACTGGTTTTGTCGAATTCCGAGACTATGCCTCGGAAAGCTATTTTTAAATTCAATTTAAACGATATATTTTTAAAACTGAACAAAACACTTCCAAAATCAGTTTTAACACTTTCACTATCTTCAACACTATCAATATAAATTTTACAAGCCCTTTAAAAATATTTTTAACAAGCTTGAAACTCAAGATTAAATATTTTACTCAATCTTCCATTATTGAATTGGATAATTATATTATTCAACAAATTGTTGTATCTACATTCTGAATAGATGAATCCAAGTTTTCCAAAACCAATTTATAATTCAGTTTCTATATTTAAAACTACTTAAATATTCCAGATTCAATGCTGAAAAATCCGGGTCGTCACATACTACGTTGGATCAAGCCTTATGCAATAAGTCATAAGTTTGCCTTTCTAACTTCCTCTTCTCTTTTAGAGTCATCCTTCGTAAGGGTTGTACAATAGGTCTAGTTCCCGAAACCAAATCAATACGGAACTCGGCTTCACGGCGAGGAGGTAAACCTTGTACCTCATCAAAAATCTGTGAAATCTAGAACAACTAGCACATCTCCTAGCTCCGCTTTAGCCACTTCGATGAATAGAGAAAACTACGGATTAACTTCTTAAGCTCCTAATAACTAATATCAACACCAACATCTCTTGCATCGCTAACTCTAATGAACCTTCTACTATAATCCAAGATAGCTTTAAACTTAGATAACCAATTCATTCCCACCAACACTCTAAAACCCATAAACCCAAGAACAAACAAGTCAAAAGGAAAGGAATGATTTCGACAAGAAATAGGTACATTCAGACACGTAATGTCAAGATTTATCGGACCTCCAATTAGGTTTGACACACAAAGAAGATTCCTTATGATAACATATTTAAGGTTTAGTTTGGTCATTAGATCAAAAGAAATAAAACTATGGAAAGCTCCTGTACCAAATAGTACCCTTATAGGAATATCATAGATGGATAATTTGCAACACTTGCTACCCTTTTCGATCTGAAGAAGTGTATGGTATCTCTTCAATAGTAAAAGTCTGCCCTTGAGATACCTTTTTAGGAAAAGGGCACTCATTCTTCATATGTCCTGGCTGGCCGCAATTAAAAATGTGGCCATTGGGTAATGAGTTGCTAAGTGGCCCATCTTGTTGCACTTGAAACAAAGAATGTTGGCCTACTTCTTCTGTGATGGAGCGCCATCTTCGAGTTTCTTCCCTACACCCTACTTCTTTCCTTTAAACTTATGCTTGAAGTTTGGCTTTCCTTCAACTAGTATAACTAATAAAGGCTTGGCACTTACTGCTGGTACTACACCCTTCTAGACTCCTTCCTTAGTATAAAGAGCCTTAAAGCCATGCTAATAATGTTGGTGAACGTACCTGTAACGACTCAGAATTTATTTCATTTGAAGTTCATATATTTAATTGATTTTAAATATACACAAGTAAATTTTATAAGATGAATAACTTATATTTCGTATATAAGGAATTAATTGGATAATTAAATTGTTAATTTAATATTTGAAATTGCGTAAATAATTAGAATTTGAATTTAATGTGAGTAAAAATGATTTATAAAGTTGAATTAGATCATATTTGAATTAGAATGATGTTACAGAACTTTTAAAATCGAATTAAAAGTTAATTTATAGAAATTGAATATTTTAATATTTAATTAACGAGTAAAAATAGCCATTTTTCAAACAGTCTCGGATTTCAACGAAACCAGTTTCATCGGATCCGTAATGTTATCTTATTATAAGATTTCAAATTTCATGTCAATCGGATTTACGGTTTATCCGGGGCAAGCTAAAACGCGTAGAAATCGGTTTAAGTGAATTTTGAATTTAAATGGTCGATTTGAAAACCTATCTTTCAAATACGATCGAATTGGCTCCCGATATATATTCCATTGCGTTTGGAATAGGGGTAAAACATTATAAATGCTAGGCGGCACGCTTTGTTTGGAGTTCGGAAAAAAATTCGGGTGAATAGTGTCGCGTAATTTTGTTATATAAGGCCAAACTTTCTTTCATTTTTCAAAACCCTAAGCTAAACTAGGGCAGGCCGCCACCTCCAATTCAATGGCCGATATTTTCTTATTTTCTTCCTTTGATTTCTTTCGATCCGTGAATAATTAGAGAAAGTTATCAACTATAAAAATATCGAGCGTGATGAGATCTATGTTGTCAACGGTGGAGATCGTTTAACTCGAAGCCAATCGTCTGCAAATAGCTCGCATTCATATGGCATTCAAATGGAGATCGCACATGATTGGAGGCGCCGAGCTTCAAGTGCCTTCGGCCGAGAGTAGGGCACGTCACGAGCTTCGAAACCCTGGTCTTCAATCGTTGTGATGATACTCGAGTTGCCCGCGATATTTAGGGTTTAGAGGCGGCTTATATGGGTTTTCTTGCATGTGTGGTTCACTGGATGTGAAGGAGAAGAAAGGCCGAAAGGCCAGATGTGATGAAGGCAAAATCGAAGGCTGTGATGATGGAAGGTTAAAAATATAAAAGAAAATTGTAAATATTTATATATTAAATTCGCTCAAACTTTCAAAAATGCATAACTTTTTGATACGAGTTCCGTTTTCGACGAAACGAATTGCATTGGAATCGTGTTCGCGAATACTACGCGATGGAGCTAGTTTGAAGTTGATTGGAGCTAGTGTGAATTTTGGGTAAAATTAAACGCTCGTTTAATTTTATTCGGAATAAAACACTACAACTGCTATTGGATGCAATGTGAGTACAACTCACTCTTTCTGACTCACTGATATTTTATATAAGTGAGAAATAAACTTATTATATGATGATTGATGATTTTTTGGATGATATATGATATATAGATTGGTATTTGGATATATACCTTCCTATTGGAGCCGGTGAGACCCTATACGTTGCCATGTATGAGTGGATGACAGTTTTTACGCGCGTCAGCCTTGAAGCGAACATTGTACACATATTCTAATACGTATATTTATTGCAGGTGACAGGTTGGAGGGATCAACTGGATTCCTCGCCCGTATTGATTTATCTATAGATATTGCGATATATTCTGTTATCATATTGATATATGATGTTTGGATGTCGCGATTGATGTATCTGGTGCTGTTGCAGCATTGGGCCTATTTTGGACTTTTAAAAATGTTAAAGTGATGATTTCCAAATTTAAAAGGATTTTAAAGTGATTTTTGAAAGTATACGTTTTATTGAATTTTGGAGTTGATTCATTTTAAATAAATAAACGTTATAATTTTAATGTTATAAAAATTATGATTTTTGAGAAATATAGTTGAAATGTGATTTTTGAAATATGGAGTTAATGATTTTATAAAATAGTTTAAATTGAGATTTTGAATTTATTATAAAAGCTTTGTATATAAGGTTTATAAAATTGAATTTTTATAAATCAAAGTGATGAAATTATAAAGGAGTTTTAGGAATGTTTTAAAATGATGTTATAAATGGATTTTATAAATAAGATGATTTATAGATTTATAATTTGTGAAGTTATAAAAAGAACAAATTTTGGAAATAAATGATTTATAAGCAATTAGCTTGTAATTTGAATTTTCGGCATATAAATGAAATAAAAGGAATTTATAAACATTGTTTATAAACTTGAAGTCAATTGAATTTGATAAATTAAATATAGAAGTTTATTAAAGGAGATATATTCGCGATTTCGGACAGCGAATTATCCTTTAAAATTGAATGTTGTAATAATAAAGAATTTAGTTGGGAATTATATCCACGATTTTGGACAGTGGATTATCCTTTAAATAAAATGTGTAGAAGTATTGGATTTGTTAAACGATTTATATTCACGATTTTGGACAGTGAATAATCTTTTGAAATAAATAAATATTTTTGGGAAGTGATATTTTAAATAGAATTAAAACGATTTGAAGTTGTTTTAAAATGTATTGAGTATCGAAACCATAGATTTCAACATTCATTGTTGAAATAGACGTTTTCGAGAAGTAATGAAATGATGGACTATAACACTGTTTTTATAGTAAATGATTTTCGAAAGGAAATGTTTTGTATAGTATTGGGGTTTATGTATCTATCTTATTTCGAATCCCTATACTAGTGATTTTGGGTTGTCGTAACGATATTTTACGCAACATTCGTTTTGACCCAAATAAATATGTTTAAAAGAATATTTTCCCTAAAGAATAAAATATATACTTTATCATGACTTAAGCATATGGAATATTTTCTAAGTGTTGAAAATAAATTGATTGTGAATTACTTATTGTTAATAAGTATTGGAAATGTTTTCCAATATAGAAGTTGAAATGGTTTTGAAGATATATCTTTTAAAGATAATTTGAGGTGAATATTTGGCAAATGGTTTAATTAAAAAAGGATTAATAAAAGGGCCTAGTGATTGCATATAGTGCTGAATATTTGTTTTTTTGCTTTGATAGTTAAATAGCCGACTATCAAATTGCCCAAAAATTTTAGTTCCTCGACTTGATGTGGGAACTATTTAGTCGTACACTTAGTACGTAGCCTTCTGTGTAGGCTTGATTATCGTTTGTGTTGAGGATGTTGATTCGTATAGTGCGGAGTATTACTCCAATCTATCGAGCTTCCTTCTTGGCCCGAAGGATAGCAAGTTGAAAGTTGAACACATGATAAGTCTATGAGGCATAGTTACCGTGTGAAGTTGAGAAACGCTTTTACGTCATTGGTGCGAAGAGACCGGGATCGGATTTGCTTAGTGATGTTCGTACATGATAGGGGGTTCTCGCTTCTTGTTAGGTAGCGGAGGATGACATATTCGGTACCATCTAGTTATAGAGGTGGGACGGCCTTGTGTTGGTAGAGGGAAGATGTTCTGTGCCTCGGGACATCCATCTAGAGGTATAACCCTTCGGAAGGTAGTCCCTTCACCTGGTCATTTGTATGGAAATCCATACTCCACTACGTACCTGCCAATTTATTTGTAGAGCCTAGTATGTTGGAATTTAATAATGGTAACAATTTCGGCTTTTTTAAATATTATTTGTATACTAGACACTAGTATAATATCACATGAATTTGATATGAAATGTTTTAGTTATCGTAAGGAAACATGTCCGTGTTTATGTGTGGACTTGTCTTACGAGATACTTCTATTTTGATAAAGGAAAAGTTTAGTAATTTAATAAATTCAGTTGAGTGTGTTTCTCACGCTGGTTTACTGGACTGATCCAGACGTTCTTCCCTTTCGATGCTCGGGTCAGACCGAGTATATCTACAGGTTAGCTTTGGTGCTTTTGGAGCTTCAGCAAGAGAGCTGGAGATCTTCATTTTCGTACATCCATATTTGCTTGATTATTTATTATCCGCTGTGCTTTGTTTGTTGTTGTATATTATCGGCAATAGGTTGGACAGGTTATTATAACTGTTCAAGCTAATAACTATTGATTGATTGTTGAACTCTGATTGATGTATGTATATACAGTTTCTGTTTTGTAAAGATCATTGATATGATATTCCGCTGCGATGTGAGATTCTGTATTGTTCTGTTTGGTTCTATCTTCTCTCTTTCTTCTCTTCTCTTCTTCTCTCTTCTTTTCTTTCTCTTGACCTTCTGTCAGTTTATGCTTTTTGGGTCGTACATGTGTGGATTATTGTCGATTCAAATGGTACAGATTTTTAGGCCGTCACAGTACCCAAAAGATGATTGGTCATTTCACGATGCGACTCTGGTCGTATTCCATTCACAAACATTTCTTTTTTGTAGAGCAGTGTGTCCATCAATCCAAGTCCAAAACGGGTCAAAGCATTGAACTTATGCTCATACTGTGACACTATCAAATCACTCTACTTTAAGTCAATGAAACTTCTAAATAACCGAGTTATTTTGGCTTCTGGAATGAACCATGCTTTAAAAACTTCCTTGAACTAGGCCCATGAAACTCCTCCTTCGGAGTACTAGTTGTTTCTGAATCCCACCAATCCATCGTCAACTTTTGAAGTTGTCGCGATGCCAACAGCCGTTTCTCTGCATCCTCCAACTGAAGATCTCAAAATATTATTTCACAAGTTCGAAGCCACATCTACACTCCAGCAATACCTTCAGTCCCATTGAATGGTTTCCTGCCTAAAGCGGTAAAATTCTTACACAAACCATAAAGTTCATAGCGGTTTGAATTTGCACTACCATTTCTTCTACCAGATCTACCGTTGACATAGTAGCATTTCTAGGTACCCTACCATTGGTGGCCGTGCTAGTTCCAGATTCTCTCCTTCCTTCTCTTCTTGTATTCATTTTCTATTATCTAAACAAATAACAAGTATCTTTAGAATACAAAAATAGTGTTAAAACGGTTTAGGGAAATAACACCAAAGGATCTGAAAATAGACTTTAGAAGATAAATATTATTATTATAAAAATTACATATAATCTCTCTTAAGATAAAATCATTCTAGGGCATCACTTACCCTATCTCTAGCGAGTTGTACCCCAATCAAACCAAGGTGTTCACTCAACCGACGCTCTGATCCCAACCGTGACAACCTACTTTTCCGATCCTTGAGGACAACACTTAATATATCCATGTTATTCACGTACCGTTGTCCAAGTATCTGAAAGACGAGTTGCCATGAGCTAAAATATAAGAATAGAACAATAATCTCACTACTAAATGGTTAAATATACAACATAAAAATAAGACAGTACATAAGGTTACTCCCCAACATGGAGTTATCAAAGTTACAACAAAAGCACTACTACCAGTCTAGGTAGTTATAACAAGATGCCTTTAAATACATACAAAGAGCCAACATCTCGTAATAGCGGAAATAAATAGCTAGATAGATAAGGAGCCACCTACTCATCCACCATCTTCAAAAGAGCCCAAAGAAAGTTGTCGTTTCCAAACTACTTAAATATAAATGAGTACCCAAGAGTTTAGGGAAAACAAATAATTCGAGTCAAACAATAAGTCCGGTACAAGTAAACTTCAAATAAAAAAAGAACACATAGAATAACCGGTGAGACCACGTTGCAAAAATGCGGAACGTGTTTCCCCTCACAAGTACAACATCAAAGCATAAAAGAATGGACAAAAATAATTAAACATTGCGAAGAGCGCAAGATGCTTTCCGATGCAATTAAGAAAGAATCAATCAAAGATTTGAATTAAAAATAAGGAAAAGGAATTTTTCCAACAATGACTAGGAGGGTGCGCCACCTTATCGAAAGTATACCTCTATAAAATATACTTGAGAACTATGATGGTTCTCAAATACCTCCAAACCGGACCCCGCTAACCATACCGAGTATCTGAGTATTTCACATCTCCGTGCGCATACAACCGAAATCAATCTAGAGTAGATGTGACAATACCTAATGGGAGCAACCTGACATAGCTTGGTCCCCACTCACTCTTAATTTAGTCATTTCCAATAAAGGATATCAATGCTCTAAATGAGAAACAAATCGTCTTAGATTGACGAAACAAAAACTAGAGGAAGAAGGGTAATGAAATTGATAGTTAAGATATCAAATATCGAGGATAACAAAATAATCGTATGTGGAAATTAAATCTTACTCTTTCAATGCTAGGAAAATATCCATATGCTTATCTCATCGGTATAAGTATATCCACAAAACAATTAAGAGGATTTCATATTTCATACTTAAATGGGTCAAAAACAATTATCTACAAGAAATGCGAATGTTTTCCATTATAATTATAAAGATCATTTATGGAAATCAAATCTCCTACACTTGTCATGTTTCTGATATTCTCAACTTACTTGTTGAGACTTGGTTTTGATTCATGACACGAAGCTATCACTACGACATACAGATTTGAAGACTGCTAATGACAAAAAAGACAAGAAGACGAGACTTCAAAAACCGATGCATCAACTATGGTATTTTGTTTTTAAGTCTTAGGTTAATATAGTTAAATTCTCTCCTCGATTATGTCTACATTAGCTTATATATCTAATCATTATATTTACTAAATATTTTATACATATATAAGCATACATTTAAATTATAAAAGTGTTTTAAAGCTATAGAAATTAATATATCTATGTAAATTGTGCAAACTGCACAAAAATAACCAGGTCAGTCGACTGACCACCTGAGACAGTCGACTGACACTGAGATTTTTGTGCAGCATGCACAGAAACATAGATATACGAATTTTAAAATTTAAAAATAACTTTGAATATTCAGTCAACTGACCCAAAGGCTCGGTTGACTGGATTTCTATAACAGCCACTTTTCGAAAAGACACGACTTTTTGTGAAGAGATACGAACCCTTAACGAAAAGATTCGGACGCAACACTTCGATCGAAACTCTTCACCAACAGTCGCTGCTTTCTAACCTTTATAAATAAAACTCCAACTTAATTCCAAGTCACTTAATCACAATCGAATTCTCTTATTCTCTGATCTAACTTTCTGAAATCTATTTGCTATCATACTTTCAATTATTCTGCATTAAAGCAATACTATAACTTTCTATTCTTTATATACTTCATATATATATATTTATACTCGAGGAGAAGATTATATGAAGGGTGTACTGCAAGTGACAAATCTGTGTTATCAGAACACACAATAGTCAAAACTATTTTCTGTATTAGTTGAAGTCATGTTCTGTTGCTCAAGCAAGTGAAGTCCTCTTCGGCTGTTGAGGAGAAATCATGTTCTGCTGCTTAGGTCCCTGTTCGGCTGCTCAGGGGGTGTATAAACCTGTTCATCCAAGTTAAGTGAGGGTTGTTGTTTTAGTGAAATTCCAGAAGGAGTATGGGACTGGAAATAGGACGGTGCTCCGAACCAGTATAAAAATCTCTGGTGTCATTTTACTATACTGCTTTTTATTCCGCACTATTTACCTTATAACTATCATCATTATACTGTGTGTTATCATATATTCATATTACACGATCCATAGCACACTTTCATTTGGTATCAGAGCCTGAAATTCTATTGATCGTCACAACATCATAGAATAATGGCTAGAAAACGATCCAGTCGAAATACAACAGGCAAAATCCCTGTCAAAGCTGCCAATGAGGACTATAAAAAGGTCCTTTCTGATTTACAAATTTCAGGAAAAGATAATAATGAATTATTTAGTATAAGAAATAAGATTTCAAAGCTTAATTTTATTATTTTAAAAAAGATGAAATCTGTTGAATTTGAAATGAGAAATTGAAAAATGGGAAGTTAGATTTAGAAAAACAACTTGGTGTTTTAAAGAATAATTTTGAGGCTCTTGGAGATTTTTTAGATGAACAAAACACCATATTTGAAAAAGAGAGAGAAAAACTTTCAAAAGAAATTTTTGATTTGAAAAGACAAAATGATTTATTACAATCCTTTTTAGATAATCCAGAATCTCAAAATTTCCTTCTCAAAAATGAGAACTGTGCATTAAAAAACGAGAATTCAGAATTAAACAGCAGATTGGTATTTTGAAAAACAGTAATATTTCTTTTAAAAATAATAATTGTGACTTTAAAGCTAAATTTGATAAACTTAACACTGAAGTCACAAATTTTAGTAAAGGTCAACACGATTTAAACATGATTTTATCTAGTTGTAGATCTTTACACGATAAAAGTGGTTAAGGATATAATAAAATTGATCATAGAAATAGCACTAGATACGTTTTCATGTATAGTAAATATGTTAGTGCTAGTACTAGATTACGAGTAAACTCTAAATACAATTTTTATAGAAATTAAAATACTGCTATGACCAATAATGTTTATAATTTCTTTAAAAGTATAAAATCATTAACGGAAAATATGAATAAAAATTATCTAAGTATTTGGGTTCCTGTTAATTGGAAAAAATAGAGAAAAATACATTGATAATTATTTTGATATGGTAGTCAATAATGAAAATAATATTTATAAAGGTTCAACCACACCCAAATATGTATGGCTTTCTAGAAATTAGGAAATTATAAGAACCTTGGGTATCGCATGCTTTAAATGTTAATTTGTTTTTTGATACCTTACATTATAAGTAGTATTTATTTTGTTCTATATTATTCAAGACTCTTGTTTATGGTATTTTAATGTATGAATGACTCCTTCATAATATCTTTCAATGCTTTATACTTTTATATTACTTATTCCTTTTTGTCAATGACAAAGGGGGAGAAATATTATTGCTAATAATAAAAATACAGGATAGAAGCGTCAAAGATTCAGGAGGAGTAAGTATTTATGTTATATATATACAGTCAAAATCTATATTTATTTATAGGTCATCATCAATCAAAAAGAGGAAGAATTTTGAGACTTGGTTTTGATTCATGACACGAAGCTATCACTACGACATACAGATTTGACGACTGCTAACGACAAAAAGAGTCGAGGAGACAAGACTTCAAAAATTGGTGCATCAACTATGGTATTTTGTTTTTAAGTCTTAGGTTAATATTGTTAAAATCTCTCCTCGATTATGTCTACATTAACCTATATATCTAATCATTATATTTACTAAATATTTTATACATATATAAGCATACATTTAAATTATAAAAGTGTTTTAAAGTTATAGAAATTAATATATCTATGTAAATTGCGCAAACTACACAAAAATAACCGAGTCAGTCGGCTGACCACCTGAGACAGTCGACAGACACTGAGATTTTTGTGCAGCATACACAGATACATAGATATACGAATTTTACAATTTAATAGTAACTTTGAATATTCAGTCGACTGACCCAAAGGCTCAGTTGACAGAACAGTCACTTTTCGAAAAGACATGACTTTTTATGAAGAGATACGAACCTTTAACGAAAAGATTCGGACGCAACACTTCGATTGAAACTCTTAACCAACAGTCGCTGCTTTCTAACCTTTATAAATACAAATCCAACTTAATTCCAAATCACTTAATCACAATCGAATTCTCTTATTCTCTGATCTAACTTTCTGAAATCTATTTGCTATCATACTTTCAATTATTCTGCATTAAAGTAATATTATACCTTTCTATTCTTCATATACTTCAAATATTATATATTTATACTTAAGGAGAAGATTATAGAAAGGGCGTACTACAAGTGACGAATCCGTGTTATCAGAACACACAATAGTCAAAACTATTTTCTGTTTTAGTTGAAGTCCAGTTCTGCTGCTCAGGCAAGTGAAGTCCTCTTCGGATGTTGAGGCGAAATCCTATTTTGTTGCTCAGGTCCCCGTTCGGCTGCTCAGGGGTGTATAAACCTGTTCCTTCGAGTTAAGTGAGGGTTGTTGTTTTAGTGAAATTCCAAAAGGAGTCTGGGACTGGACGTAGGACGGTGCTCTGAACCAGTACAAAAATCTCTAGTGTCATTTTACTATACTGCTTTTTATTCCGCACTATTTACCGTATAACTATCATCATTATACTCTGTGTTATCATATATTCATATTATATGATCCATAGCACACTCTCATTACTCTACCCCTCGCCCATGAAACAAGCAAGGTAATTCAGGGTACTGGGTGCTCCTAGCCTTGCCTAGACACTTCGGTTCCAAATCTCACAGATAGAGGATCGATCTACTCATCGGCTTTTAATGCCAAGTATTTGACTACTTACTTTCCATAAATGACCCATTTAAATTATTATATAAATTTTGAAGCTCCTTTAAAATACTTTAAACAAAGATTTAAAACTTCTATTCAAATCATAACTTAAACCCATCATCTTTAAAGGAGAATACGAGCAAGAGAGGTGAAGCTCCCTCTTAGTCAAATGAGATACCTAAAAGGGGCGTTATTTCCTTTCAACTAAAAAGTCACTAAATGTCAATCCTAAGTTAAAAGGTGGTGTATGTTCCCTTTAACTAAACATCAAAGTTATTGCTCATAAACTGGTCGAGCATAAATCAAACAACAAAACAAGAATAATATCAAACTCATTATTATTAACAAATTAAAATCAATAGTTAACACACCATTTTATAAAATATGAATGAGTCAAAGGAAAGAGATTAAGATTACACAGACTGTAAAATAATTAAATTATTCTCACCGAACAAGTTATATCCACTAAACTACGAAAACAAGGAATATACTCTCATCCTATCTGCTTTGATGGAGACTTGGAATACTTCACTTTTGATAATGAATTTTAGTTCTTTTCTTTAGTTTATGAATGAATTAAAATGAGATATGGACTTAGCTATTTATAGGTGAAGATAAGGGTACGTTAGTCATTTCCTATAGTCTAACCAGATTCGACCAGATTTTGGTCCAATAGAAACCAACCTTATGGCCTAATTTAATTCGACCACATTTTGGTCCAATAGAAAACATGTTGATGGCCTAATTTGATTCGACCACATTTTGATCCAATAGAAAACATCTTGATGGCTTAATTTGATTCGACCATATTTTAGTCCAACAAGAATCCTCCTTATCAACTATAGCATAACATGATTCGACCAGATTTTGGTCCAATGGCAACCATCTGCATGGCAGAACCTGATTCGACCAAATTTTGGTCCATGACAACTATCCGCATGGAATATAATAATCATTATGCTATTTTGTTTCATTAGGCAAGTAATTATACTGTTTTGTTTTATTAGACAAGTAATTATTCTATTGTATTTTATTAGGCAAGATTAATAATTCTCTCTGGTATTATTAGGCATGTAATTATACTATTCTATTGTATTAGGCAGGGTTAATAATTCTTTCTTTTTTTATTAGGCAAGTAATTGTACTATTCTGTTTTATTAGGTGAACTTATTCTTAAATAACTTGGTACCCCTATCTGCCTTATAACTCGAACCATCTTTCAACTAATATTATACATCAGTTTAAAAAAAATCAATTTGAGGCGTTTTATCCAAATTTTTATTCTGGATATAAAATCCGTTATTTAATCATTTGAAAACATACCGACTATTCAAGTTCAAAGCTGTAACGACCTAGAATTTCAAATAATTAAAAATTTAATATTTAATTAATTTTAAATATTAATAAGTGAAATTAAATAGCCGAATAAATTTTATTTCAAATATCTGGATTTAATTGGACATTTAAATTGATAATTTAATATTTAAATTACAGAAATAATTGAAAATCGAGTTTAATATGATTGGAAATGATTTGTAAAATTTTATTTAATCATGTTAGAGTTTGAATAATGTTATAGAACTTTCAAAATCGAATTTAAAGTTAATTTGTGAAAATTGAATATTTTAATATTTGATTGACGAGTTAAAATAGCCATTTTTCAAATAGTCTCGGATTTCGTCGAAACTAGTTTCATCGGATCCGTAATGTGGTATTATTGTAAGATTTAAAATTTCAAGTCAATCGGATTTATCGTTTGTCCGGGGCGAGCTAAAATTCCTAGAAATTTGATCAATCGATTTAATTTAAATTGGATCGTTTATTTCCATAACTCGCACATATGATCGAATTAGCCTCCGAAACCTATTCCATTGTGTCCGAAACGTGGGGCAAACCTTAGAAACGTCAGCCGGCACGCTTCGTTTGGAGTTCGGAAAATTTTCGGTGAATAGTGTTTTGCCATTTTTCTATAAAAGGAACTCCACTCTTCACAATTGCAGCCAAACCCTAATTTTTAGCTTCAGCCGCCACTATCCTATACCAATGGCCAAAAACTCATCACGTTGTTCCCTCTTTCCCTTCCAATCCGTAAACAATTGGCGAAAATTGTCAACTACAATGTTGTAGATGGCAACGAGCTCGTCAAATCCAACGGTGGAGATCATTTAACTCAAAGTGGATCGATGGAAATTTGCTCATGAATGCCATACGTTCGGTCGCCTTTTACGAGGCAAGGTTAGGGCGGAGTTCGACGTGGTTCATGCCGAAGATGGAGTTTGTCGTGGCGCTTTGAACAGTGGTGGAGTGATGGATTCTAGTTCGTCGTAGGTGGTACGGCTATAAACCCTAGATGATGGCATGGGTTCGGTTTTGTTGTGGTCACCTGAAGAAAACGCATGAATGGGAAGAAAGGGGTAACGGCCGAGATTTGCCTCTGGGAACGTACGACTGTGATCAGCTAGGTTAAATTTTTAAAGATAGAAATTGTAAATATGTATATATTAAATTCGTTTAAAGTTTAAAAATGTGTAACTTTTGCATACGAGGTCGAAATCGCACGAAACAAATTGCGTCGGGTTCGTTTTGTCGAGCACTACGCAATGGAGCTGGTTTGCAGTCGTTTGGAGCTAGTGAGAATTTTGGGTAAAATTAAACGTGCGTTTAATTTTATTCGAAATAAAACGCTGAAACGGAATTGAAATCAAGGTGGGAACTTCTCACTCAATCGAATAGTTTCGATTTAAATTTTAAATAGTTAGATTTAAAATTGCTTGATTGTATGTTTGAATGATGATTGTTATCTATTGATTGTTAAAATAGACATTATGCGCCGTTAGTAAGCGGAGGTTATTTATTAAAAACATATGCCGCGAATATTTCACCGTATAGTGAAATTGGTATTATTTATGTACTTGGAGTTGATTTCCCACAGTATATAGCGGATGAGACCCTATTGCGCCGTCTATTAAGCGGATAATAATTTATAAATCTCATATACCGCGATAATTCCATACTGAAACGGAATTGGTATTGTGCTAACATTTTTGGATGCAGGGAAACAGGTTGGAGGGATCCAACTGGATTCCTCAACTATATTGATTTATTTACAGATATTGTGATGTTTGTTGATTATCATATCGATATATGATATTTGGATGTCGTGATTGACTATTTTGTGTTGTTGCATCATCGGATCCATTTTTAAAGTTTAAAGTAACGATTTTGATTTTAAAAGGATTTTTAAAGAGATTTTTGAAGTATACATTTTATTAAAATTTTGAATTGATTCATCTTAAATAAAATAAACGTTAAAATTTTAAAGTTATAAAAATTATGATTTTTGTAAAATATAACCAAATTAAAAATTTTGAAATAAATAGTGATTAATTTATAAAATGGTTTAGCTTGGAATTTTGAATCATTATAAAGGATGTATATAAATGATTTTTAAAATTGATATTTATAAATTAATAATATTGGAACTATAAAACAAGTTTGTTAAGTGTTAAAATAAAGTATAAAAATGGATTTTTAAGTGAATGAAATTATAGACTTATAAATTGAGAAGTTATAAAATGAATAGATGTTGTAAAATAAAAGATTTTAAGTAATTAACTTATAAATCGGATTTTTGCATTTAAATTGAAATCTTTGATGAAGCATAAATGGTTTATGGATGAGATTTATAAGATATATATTTTATAAATCGAAAATAATGGAATTTTAAAAGGAGTTCTGTTAATGTTGAAAATAAGGCTATAAATGAAATCTTATAAGTAATAAGATTTATAATTTGTGAAGTTTTAAAGGAATGATTTGTAAATAAATGAATTATAAGTATTTAACTTATAATATAGACTTTTGGTATATAATTGAGTTATATAATTTGAATTGGATCAACAAAGGAGATTTATAAATCGAGGTTTATAAATAGAAATGGAATTTATAGAC
Source organism: Allium cepa (assembly GCA_030765085.1). NCBI lineage: Eukaryota > Viridiplantae > Streptophyta > Magnoliopsida > Asparagales > Amaryllidaceae > Allium > Allium cepa. The sequence continues at coordinate 820,744,019 of CM060935.1, read as the reverse complement.
AATGTTTATAAATTCGAAATCAATTGAATTTGATAAATTGAATATAGAAGTTTATAAAAGGAAATATATTCGCGATTTTGGATAGCGAATAAATTCTTGAAATAAAACGTGTAGTAAATATTGAAATTGGGTTAGTGAAATATATTCGCGATTTTGGATAGCGAATAAATTCTTGAAATAAAACGTGTAGTAAATATTAAAATTGGGTTAGTGAAGTATATTCGCGATTTGGACAGTGAATATATTTATTAAATAAAATGGATATGTTTTGGGAAATGATATTATAAAATGAATCTAGAAAATTTAAAGATGTTTTAAAAGTAAATGATTTCCGAAAGGAAATGTTTTTTTGTATAGTATTGGGATTTATATATCTATCTAAATTTCGAATCTCTACACTAGTGATTTTGGGTTGTCGTATCGATGTTTTTCGCAACATTCGTTTTGACTCAAATAAATGTGTTTAAAAGAATGTTTTCTTTAAAGAATGAAATATATACTTAATTTCGATTCAAGTATATTGAATATTTTCCAAGTGTTGAAAATAAATAGATTTGTGAATTACTTATTATTAAATAATATGGAAATGTTTTCCAATATGAAGTGAATATTTTAAGATTTTATCTTTTGAAGATAAATTGAAAATGAATACTAGAAAACGATTTGAAAATCGTATATTCATAGATATTTTGGAATTGTAAATTCACTATGTAATTTATAGAAGAAAGGGAAATTTATTAAAAATAAACGTTGATTTATTTTTGAAGTGTGGGAATTAATTTACGGATTTGGAACGTAAATATAAAGTAAATCGTTAAGGATTTATTTAATTGGTTTAAATGAACCATGTTGAAATGGAGTATTTCCGCGTAAGGAAAATGTTTGAAATTTGTTTTCAAAATTGGTAAAGGTGAAAAGTGATTTGAAAATTGTTTTCAAATGGTTGAAGTGTGGAAAATATATATCTTGTAAAGATATTTTTGGAAAATAAATAATTTGGGAAATTATTTGGAATCTGGTGATGTTGAGCATACCTATTGATAGTTAAATAATCCGACTATCAATATTTACCTTTAAATAGGGATTTGTTGTGATTTGCTTGAATTTGAATGCCACACTTATCAAAATATGCGCTCACTGTTCGGGTTAGCCAGGAAAGGACCTTGGGGTCGTATAACCCATTTCGAATATGTGATACGTCGTTATGAATTGCATTTGAAGACTGGTGTTGAAGACCGGGTATTTGTGAAAACGAAAGGATTACCGTCGAATGTTTCTGCATCGGCTGATCTCCGATATAGAAATTTATTACCCTTTGTGATGGGAAGTCTGGCCGTGATTAGTGAATATCCGGATTGCAAGGACTTCTTTGGAAGTGCCTTCGGTTCCGTTCGATCCTGGAATGGACTTGTGTGGATGTGTGTCTGGCTTTACAATTTGAGATGTAAAGTTGGTTTCTATCAAATATATTTCCTTTGGTGGCGGAGAATTTATTCTCTTAGCTTAATACCCTTAGAGGTTATGTAGTTGATGGTTACTAGTGATACATTCCCAAATTGGTAATGTGGCATACGAAGTGCTGTTGAGCATTAGATGACGGCATGGGTTCGGTTTTGTTGTGGTCACCTGGAGCAAACGCGTGAATGGGAAGAAAGGGGTAACGACCGAGATTTTCCTCAGGGAACGTACGGCTGTGATCAGCTAGGTTAAATTTTTAAAGATAGAAATTGTAAATATGCATATATTAAATTCGTTTAAAGTTTAAAAATGTGTAACTTTTGCATACGAGGTCGAAATCGCACGAAACAAATTGCATCGGGTTCGTTATGTCGAGCACTACGCAATGGAGCTAGTTTGGAGTCATTTGGAGCTAGTGAGAATTTTGGGTAAAATTAAACGTGCGTTTAATTTTATTCGAAATAAAACGCTAAAACGGAATTGAAATCAAGGTGAGAACTTCTCACTCAATCGAATAGTTTCGATTTAAATTTTAAATAGTTAGACTTAAAATTGCTTGATTGTATGTTTGAATGATGATTATTATCTATTGATTGTTAAAATAGACATTATGCGCCGTTAGTAAGTCGAGGTTATTTATTAAATACATATACCGCGAATATTTCACCGTATAGTGAAATTGGTATTATTTATGTACTTGGAGTTGATTTCCCACAGTATATAGCGGATGAGACCCTATTGCGCCGTCTATTAAGCGAATAATAATTTATAAATCCCATATACCGCGATAATTCCGTACTGGAATGGAATTGATATTGTGCTAACATCTTTGGATGCAAGGAAACAGGTTGGAGGGATCCAACTGGATTCCTTAACTATATTGATTTATTTACAGATATTGTGATATTTGTTGATTATCATATCGATATATGATATTTGGATGTCGTGATTGACTATTTTGTGTTGTTGCATCATCGGATCCATTTTTAAAGTTTAAAGTAACGATTTTGATTTTAAAAGGATTTTTAAAGAGATTTTTGAAGTATACATTTTATTAAAATTTTGAATTGATTCATCTTAAATAAAATAAACGTTAAAATTTTAAAGTTATAAAAATTATTATTTTTGTAAAATATAACCAAATTAATTTTTTTGAAATAAATAGTGATTAATTTATAAAATGGTTTAACTTGGAATTTTGAATCATTATAAAGGATGTATATAAAAGATTTTTAAAATTGATATTTATAAATTAATAATATTGGAACTATAAAACGAGTTTGTTAAGTGTTAAAATGAAGTATAAAAATGGATTTTTAAGTGAATGAAATTATGGACTTATAAATTGAGAAGTTATAAAATGAATAGATGTTGTAAAATAAAAGATTTTAAGTAATTAACTTATAAATCGGATTTTTGCATTTAAATTGAAATCTTTGATGAAGCATAAATGGTTTATAGATGAGATTTATAAGATATATATTTTATAAATCGAAAATAATGGAATTTTAAAAGGAGTTCTGTTATTGTTGATAATAAGGCTATAAATGAAATCTTATAAGTAATAAGATTTATCATTTGTGAAGTTTTAAAGCAACGATTTGTAAATAAATGAATTATAAGTATTTAACTTATAATATAGACTTTTGGTATATAATTAAGTTATATAATTTGAATTGGATTAATAAAGGAGATTTATAAATCGAAGTTTATAAATAGAAATGAATTTATATACAATGTTTATAAATTCGAAATCAATTGAATTTGATAAATTGAATATAGAAGTTTATAAAAGGAAATATATTGATTTTGGATAGCGAATAAATTCTTGAAATAAAACGTGTAGTAAATATTGAAATTGGGTTAGTGAAATATATTCGCGATTTTGGATAGCGAATAAATTCTTGAAATAAAACGTGTAGTAAATATTGAAATTGGGTTAGTGAAGTATATTCGCGATTTTGGATAGCGAATAAATTCTTGAAATAAAACGTGTAGTAAATATTGAAATTGGGTTAGTGAAGTATATTCGCGATTTTGGACAGTGAATATATTATTAAATAAAATGGATATATTTTGGGTAATGATATTATAAAATGAATCTAAACGATTAAAGATGTTTTAAAATGTATTATGAATCGAATACATAGATTTCAACATTCATTGTTGAAATAGACGTTTTCGAGAAATAAGGAAATGGTAGACTATAACACTGTTTTTATAGTAAATGATTTCCGAAAGGAAATGTTTTTTTGTATAGTATTGGGATTTATATATCTATCTAAATTTCGAATCCCTACACTAGTGATTTTGGGTTGTCGTAACGATGTTTTATGCAACATTCGTTTTGACTCAAATAAATGTGTTTGAAAGAACGTTTTCTTTAAAGAATAAAATATATACTTAATTTCGATTCAAGTATATTGAATATTTTCCAAGTGTTGAAAATAAATAGATTTGTGAATTACTTATTATTAAATAAGTATGGAAATGTTTTCCAATGTGAAGTGAATATTTTAAGATTTTATCTTTTAAAGATAAATTGAAAATGAATATTAGAAAACGATTTGAAAATCATATATTCATAGATATTTTGGAATTTTAAATTCACTATGGAATTGTAAATTCACTATGGAATTTATAGAAGAAAGGGAAATTTATTAAAAATAAACGTTGATTTATTTTTGAAGTGTGGGAATTAATTTACGGATTTGGAACGTAAATATAAAGTAAATCGTTAAGGATTTATTTAATTGGTTTAAATGAACCATGTTGAAATGGAAGTATTTCCGCGTAAGGAAAATGTTTGAAATTTGGTTTCAAAATTGGTAAAGGTGAAAAGTGATTTGAAAATTGTTTTCAAATGGTTGAAGTGTGGAAAATATATATCTTGTAAAGATATTTTTGGAAAATAAATAATTTGGGAAATTATTTGGAATCTGGTGATGTTGAGCATACCTATTGATAGTTAAATAATCCGACTATCAATATTTACCTTTAAATAGGGATTTGTTGTGATTTGCTTGAATTTGATTGCCACACTTATTTTCAAAATAAGCGCTCACTATTCGGGTTAGCCGGGAAAGTACCTTGGGGTCGTAAAACCCATTCCGAATATGTGATACGTCGTTATGAATTGCATTTGAAGACCGGTGTTGAAGACCGGATATTTGTGAAACGGAAGGATTACCGTCGAATGTTTCTGCATCGGTTGATCTCCGATATAGAAATTTATTACCCTTTGTGATGGGAAGTCCGGTCGTGATTAGTGAATATCCGGATTACAAGGACTTCTTTGGAAGTGCCTTCGGTTCCGTTCGATCCTGGAACGGACTTGTATGGATGTGTGTCTGACGTTACAATTTGAGATGTAAAGTTGGTTTCTATCAAATATATTTCCGTTGGTGGCGGAGAATTTATTCTCTTAGCTTAACACCCTTAGAGGTTATGTAGTTGATGGTTACTAGTGATACATTCCCAAATTGGTAACGTGGCATACGAAGTGCTGTTGAGCATTTGATGATCAAATTACAGCTTTTTTATAAAGCGTGGCTTTGTGGACGAGACTTCGTCGGACCTTACACCCCGTAAATGGTCAAAACAGGAAGGATGCAGCAAGGTTATTAGGGGGTAACGCCCCTTTAGTGTATGTTATTCCTTCTAGATAGAGGTGGTATCATGGTATGGAACCCAGATACTTAACCTATGTTGTTGCTGTAAATTTATTGCTTTGTGGTTGTTGGAAATCGAGGATCCTCGGATATAGATCAGTTACGGTTGGGGAATGACATATTCATGTCAGTAGCTACCCAGTTAGGGGTAACCCGACGTTGTGTTGGCAGAGATCCGGTTAGGTTCTCGGGGCGTTTTTCCAGAGGTGTTTCCATGTGGCAATGGAAAGTTCCTTGGCCTGACCATTTGTTGGAAATCCAAAGAAACAATACGAACCTTGTACGGTTTTAGTTGTAGAACCTGCCATTTAATATGGTAGCTATAATAGGCATAATATAATGGTACCTATGCTGGCTAAGATTTATATCTTTACTTTCGAAATGATTTATCCTACACTTTGCACTAATAATAATATAAAAAATGATTTGATTTTACGTAGTAAGCATCTCTGCCTATCATAAGGAGAAATCTCCCCCAAGTCCGCGTTTGCATTGTGTGTGTGCCGGTAGGCCTTATGGTAGTTTCATTTTTAAAAGCATTACGAATTGACTTTAAAAATATTCCTCTATTTTGTTTTTAAAGGATAACTTTTTTAAGTTCTCACACCAGTCCCATGACTGACTCGGAGTTTATTGTTTTCCTTCCTAAACTCTGGGTGCCCACCAATTTCCACACGGGCAGTCTAGAGTTAGGTTATCAGGATATTCTGGAATTCAGGAGTTGCTAGAGGCAAGCTGGATGGCATGGCGTATTTCTAGTATATAGTATTTCTTTTCCGCTGTTTGTTGTTGTTTGTTGTTGTACACTCTGATGATGTAATGTAATGTGATGTAATGTAATAACTGATATAGTTCTTTGTTTAAAGATTATTCATTTATCTATTATATGTTGTTCCGCTGTGATTGTGAGATTCTGATATTGTTCTGTTATTTCTGTTATGTTCTATCTTTTTCTCTCTTCTTCTATCTTCTACCTCTTCTTTAACCCTAACAGTACGGTTTTCCGGCCTTCGATTGCTAGGCAGTTGATACAGTGGATGTATTGATGTCGGTTTTCGAGCGTCGAAAAGTCGCATCGTCACATCTGGTATCAGAGCATATGGTTAAGCGACAACCATGGCTCTGTTGGGAATTACTCATTAGAGATGGAGTCAATAGTACTCTAGAATGAGTGTGAGTGTAATAATAGATATGAGCGCCTATTTGTTAGTGAATATAAAAATGTTTTATATTGTGTTTTCTTATCCGTTGAGTTGTTTGTGAATTCTGGTCGGTATGTGGGATGCCATATTTTCGATAGGAATTTCTAAACACTTAAACGTGGCAAGTCGACATAATATCGTTTTAAATTGGGTAAATGAAATAATTTTACCTTGATTATATTTTATATATAAAGGAATAATTTTTTAGGATTATTAAGTATATATAAGTTGATTGTTGATTGTTGAAAATGTAAGAATGTATGCAAATAAACAAAAGTTGTTTGAATAAGTTAAATTAAAACAACAATTGTAAAAGAATGAATTGTATAAGCAATTGAATTATTATGTATGGAACTATAATTAATGTGATTTATAATATAATTTCACATCTTATATATAAGAAGTGAAATTATATAAGTAAAAGATTTATAATCTAAAAACAAAATTCCAGAGAAGTGTTTTGAAAGGATTTAATATTTTGGAAATTTGTTTTGGAGAAATTAAAGCTCTAAACTCTTTGGTCGCTGGAAAATAATTCCGATGATGATTGCAACATCATTGGTGTTCATTTTCGGGTTTCCAAAAGAGGAATTGCTGCCATATTATTTTTAATGAAAGTTGTTTGGAAAATTTAGGTTTGTTTTGGAAATTCAAAAGAAAATTTGAATTGATTTCAAAAATGGTTTTGAAAGGTTGAAAAGACTCTGGAATCCTATTTTTAAATATTTATGGGAATAATAAATGAGTTGATAACTTATACAATTTGAATTTTGATAGAATAAATTTAACTTAAAGGATAGAGTTGAATTAAAGTAAGTATAAGTGAATCAATAAAAAAAATCCAAGGGATAATTGTTGAATATAAGTTGTATAACTTATAAAATGTAAGTGAAACAGATTGTTAAAAATGGTTAAACAATTTTGTTAAGCAAAATAAATATGTATTCGATTAAGTGATAAAATTTGACTTTGGTAAAAGTTAAATAGAATTAGAATCTGAATTGGATTTATAAGTGGAAACTTAAGTTAAGTTGAACAAATGATAGTTGAAATGGAATATAACTTAAGTAAAGTTGAATGAAGTTGATATTGGTATCAAAATAAAATAATAAGTGAATTAATGAAATGGAGTCATTAAAATATGAACTTGAGTTATATAAATGAAATTCAACTTTATATAGTTAAAAGGATTAGCAATTGAATTAATAAACAGATTGAATATTAATCAATATAATGTGAATGGATGGAATGTTAATCAATTGAATGTAAATAATTGATATAAAATAATGGATGTAAGTATTAATTCATTAAAAGCTAATAGAATAAATTGAATGTAAGCCAATTTAATACTAAACCAATTGGAAGCTAATGTAACTGGAAATTAAATAAATTGAATGTAAGTCAATTTAATATTAACCAATAGAAATTAAAAGTGTTAAGCCAGATTGAATGTAAGTAATGTAAAATTAATAATTTAGTTATGTTGAATATACACTGGGTGTTATATGAATGTTGGATGATTGTATATAAATTCATTAAATGTTAATGAGAAGTAAATTTATATTGATTTGGTAGTTGCATTTATTGCCTTTGATTGCATTTGCTATATTGGCACATGTAGTTGTTATATTGCTATATGATGTATATTGATATTACTTTCATATATACATGTTTCTCATGTTGTTGTTGAGTGTTTAGTAGGTGCGGATTGCGCTTGCTTCACATTTGGAGCCCGCTTTCGCACTATATTAGCCGTATACGCTCGCTAACAATAAATAAGGTACATATCTCGGATTAAATACCGTACTTTTACACTTTTTCCCTACGGAATGCCTCATCACTTGATGAGATGTATATTTGTGATATATATACTTTCATTTTTTTCGGATCGAGCCGCGCAAAGGAGACTATGGCGAATTTTCCGAAAATTTAAGACGTTAGAATATTTTTGAGAAAATTGGAAAATTTTTGAAAACTAAGTTTCGATTTGGAAACTTAGTAAAGATTTTGTAAGAAGTTTAACCATGAATTTTGGGAAAGTTAAACACTTAAGAGATTTGAAAAAAATCCAATTTAAACGGTTTGTTTTGGAAGGTTAATGGATTTTGTGAATTTTTCTTACTTGGTAATTTCGAGGACGAAATTCTTTTAAGGGGGGAAGTTTGTAACGACCTAGAATTTCTGATAATTTAAAATTCCATATTTAATTAATTTTAAATATTAATAGGTGAAATTAAACAGTCGAATAAATTTATTTCGAATATCTGGATTTAATTGGACGATTAAATCGGTAATTTAATATTTAAATTACAGAAATAATTGAAAATCGAGTTTAATATGATTGGAAATGATTTGTAAAATTTTATTTAATTATGTTAGAGTTAGAATAATGTTATAGAACTTTCAAAATCGAATTTAAAGTTAATTTGTGAAAATTGAATATTTTAATATTTAATTGACGAGTTAAAATAGCCATTTTTCAAACAGTCTCGGATTTCGACGAAACTAGTTTCATCGGATCCGTAATGTGATATTATTGTAAGATTTCAAATTTCAAGTCAATCGGATTTATCGTTTGTCCGGGGCGAGCTAAAACGCCTAGAAATTTGATTAACCGGTTTAATTTAAATTGGATCGTTTATTTCCATAACTCGCACATATAATCGAATTAGCCCCCGAAACCTATTCCATTGTGTCCGGAACGCGGGGCAAACCTTAGAAACGTCAACCGGCACGCTTCGTTTGGAGTTCGGAAAATTTTCGGTGAATACTGTTTTGCCATTTTTCTATAAAATGACCTCCACTCTTCCCAGTTGCAGCCAAACCCTAATTTTTAGCTTCAGCCGCCACTATCCTATACCAATGGCCGAAAACTCATCACGTTCTTCCCTCTTTCCCTTCCAATCCGTAAACAATTGGCGAAAATTGTCAACTACAATGTTGTAGATGGCGACGAGCTCGTCAAATCCAACGGTGGAGATCGTTTAACTCGAAGTGGATCGATGGCAATTTGCTCGTGAACGCCATACGTTTGGTCGCGTTTTACGAGGCAAGGGTAGGGCCGAGTTCGACGTGGTTCATGCCGAAGATGGAGTTCGTCGTGGCGCTTTGAATGGTGGTGCAGTGATGGACTCTAGTTCGTCGTAGGTGGTACGGCTATAAACCCTAGATGACGGCATGGGTTCGGTTTTGTTGTGGTCACCTGGAGCAAACGCGTGAATGGGAAGAAAGGGGTAACGACCGAGATTTTCCTCAGGGAACGGACGACTGTGATCAGCTAGGTTAAAATTTTAAAGATAGAAATTGTAAATATGCATATATTAAATTCGTTTAAAGTTTAAAAATGTGTAACTTTTGCATACGAGGTCGAAATCGCACGAAACAAATTGCATCGGGTTCGTTATGTCGAGCACTACGCAATGGAGCTAGTTTGGAGTCGTTTGGAGCTAGTGAGAATTTTGGATAAAATTAAACGTGCGTTTAATTTTATTCGAAATAAAACGCTAAAACGGAATTGAAATCAAGGTGAGAACTTCTCACTCAATCGAATAGTTTCGATTTAAATTTTAAATAGTTAGACTTAAAATTGCTTGATTGTATGTTTGAATGATGATTATTATCTATTGATTGTTAAAATAGACATTATGCGCCGTTAGTAAGTTGAGGTTATTTATTAAAAACATATACCGCGAATATTTCACCGTATAGTGAAATTGGTATTATTTATGTACATGGAGTTGATTTCCCACAGTATATAGCGGATGAGACCCTATTGCGCCGTCTATTAAGCGAATAATAATTTATAAATCCCATATACCGCGATAATTCCGTACTGGAATGGAATTGATATTGTGCTAACATCTTTGGATGCAGGGAAACAGGTTGGAGGGATCCAACTGGATTCCTTAACTATATTGATTTATTTACAGATATTGTGATATTTGTTGATTATCATATCGATATATGATATTTGGATGTCGTGATTGACTATTTTGTGTTGTTGCATCATCGGATCCATTTTTAAAGTTTAAAGTAACGATTTTGATTTTAAAAGGATTTTTAAAGAGATTTTTGAAGTATACATTTTATTAAAATTTTGAATTGATTCATCTTAAATAAAATAAACGTTAAAATTTTAAAGTTATAAAAATTATTATTTTTGTAAAATATAACCAAATTAATTTTTTTGAAATAAATAGTGATTAATTTATAAAATGGTTTAACTTGGAATTTTGAATCATTATAAAGGATGTATATAAAAGATTTTTAAAATTGATATTTATAAATTAATAATATTGGAACTATAAAACGAGTTTGTTAAGTGTTAAAATGAAGTATAAAAATGGATTTTTAAGTGAATGAAATTATGGACTTATAAATTGAGAAGTTATAAAATGAATAGATGTTGTAAAATAAAAGATTTTAAGTAATTAACTTATAAATCGGATTTTTGCATTTAAATTGAAATCTTTGATGAAGCATAAATGGTTTATAGATGCGATTTATAAGATATATATTTTATAAATCGAAAATAATGGAATTTTAAAAGGAGTTCTGTTATTGTTGAAAATAAGGCTATAAATGAAATCTTATAAGTAATAAGATTTATCATTTGTGAAGTTTTAAAGCAACGATTTGTAAATAAATGAATTATAAGTATTTAACTTATAATATAGACTTTTGGTATATAATTAAGTTATATAATTTGAATTGGATTAATAAAGGAGATTTATAAATCGAAGTTTATAAATAGAAATGGAATTTATATACAATGTTTATAAATTCGAAATCAATTGAATTTGATAAATTGAATATAGAAGTTTATAAAAGGAAATATATTCGCGATTTTGGATAGCGAATAAATTCTTGAAATAAAACGTGTAGTAAATATTGAAATTGGGTTAGTGAAATATATTCGCGATTTTGGATAGCGAATAAATTCTTGAAATAAAACGTGTAGTAAATATTGAAATTGGGTTAGTGAAGTATATTCGCGATTTTGGACAGTGAATATATTATTAAATAAAATGGATATATTTTGGGTAATGATATAATAAAATGAATCTAAACGATTAAAGATGTTTTAAAATGTATTATGAATCGAATACATAGATTTCAACATTCATTGTTGAAATAGACGTTTTCGAGAAATAAGGAAATGGTAGACTATAACACTGTTTTTATAGTAAATGATTTCCGAAAGGAAATGTTTTTTTGTATAGTATTGGGATTTATATATCTATCTAAATTTCGAATCCCTACACTAGTGATTTTGGGTTGTCGTAACGATGTTTTATGCAACATTCGTTTTGACTCAAATAAATGTGTTTGAAAGAACGTTTTCTTTAAAGAATAAAATATATACTTAATTTCGATTCAAGTATATTGAATATTTTCCAAGTGTTGAAAATAAATAGATTTGTGAATTACTTATTATTAAATAAGTATGGAAATGTTTTCCAATGTGAAGTGAATATTTTAAGATTTTATCTTTTAAAGATAAATTGAAAATGAATATTAGAAAACGATTTGAAAATCATATATTCATAGATATTTTGGAATTTTAAATTCACTACGGAATTGTAAATTCACTATGGAATTTATAGAAGAAAGGGAAATTTATTAAAAATAAACGTTGATTTATTTTTGAAGTGTGGGAATTAATTTACGGATTTGGAACGTAAATATAAAGTAAATCGTTAAGGATTTATTTAATTGGTTTAAATGAACCATGTTGAAATGGAAGTATTTCCGCGTAAGGAAAATGTTTGAAATTTGGTTTCAAAATTGGTAAAGGTGAAAAGTGATTTGAAAATTGTTTTCAAATGGTTGAAGTGTGGAAAATATATATCTTGTAAAGATATTTTTGGAAAATAAATAATTTGGGAAATTATTTGGAATCTGGTGATGTTGAGCATACCTATTGATAGTTAAATAATCCGACTATCAATATTTACCTTTAAATAGGGATTTGTTGTGATTTGCTTGAATTTGAATGCCACACTTATCAAAATATGCGCTCACTGTTCGGGTTAGCCAGGAAAGGACCTTGGGGTCGTATAACCCATTCCGAATATGTGATACGTCGTTATGAATTGCATTTGAAGACTGGTGTTGAAGACCGGGTATTTGTGAAAACGAAAGGATTACCGTCGAATGTTTCTGCATCGGCTGATCTCCGATATAGAAATTTATTACCCTTTGTGATGCGAAGTCTGGCCGTGATTAGTGAATATCCGGATTGCAAGGACTTCTTTGGAAGTGCCTTCGGTTCCGTTCGATCCTGGAATGGACTTGTATGGATGTGTGTCTGGCTTTACAATTTGAGATGTAAAGTTGGTTTCTATCAAATATATTTCCTTTGGTGGCGGAGAATTTATTCTCTTAGCTTAATACCCTTAGAGGTTATGTAGTTGATGGTTACTAGTGATACATTCCCAAATTGGTAATGTGGCATACGAAGTGCTGTTGAGCATTTGATGATCAAAGCATAGCTTTTATATAAAGCGTGGCTTTGTGGATGAGACTTCGTCCGACCTCACACCCCGGAAATGGTCAAAACAGGAAGGATGCAGCAAGGTTATTAGGGGGTAGCGCCCTTTAGTGTATGTCATTCCTTTTGGATAGAGGTGGTATCATGGTATGGAGCCCAGATACTTAACCTATGTTGTTACTGCAAATTTATTGCTTTGTGGTTGTTGGAAATCGAGGATCCTCGGATATAGATCGGTTACGATCGGGGAATGACATATTCATGTCAGTAGTTACCCAGTTAGGGGTAACACGGCCTTGTGTTGGCATAGATCCGGTTAGGTTCTCGGGGCGTCTTTCCAGAGGCGTTTCCATGTGGCAATGGGAAGTTCCTTGGCCTGACCATTTGTTGGAAATCCAAAGAAACAATACGGACCTTGTACGGTTTTAGTTGTAGAACCTTCCATTTAATATGGTAGCTATAGTAGGCATAATATAATGGTACATATGCTGGCTAAGATTTATATCTTTACTTTCAAAATGATTTATCCTACACTATGCACTAATAATAATATCAAAAATGATTTGATTTTACGTAGTAAGCATCTTTGACTATCATAAGGAGAAATCTTCCCCAAGTCTGTGTTTGCATTGTGTGTGTGCCGGGAGGCCTTATGGTAGTTTCATTTTTAAAAGCATTGCGAATTACTTTAAAAATATTCCTCTATTTTGTTTTTAAAGGATAACTGTTTTAAGTTCTCACACTAGTCCCATGACTGACTCGGAGTTTATTGTTTTCCTTCCAAAACTCTGGGTGCCCACCAATTTCCACACGGGCAATCTAGAGTTAGGTTATCAGGATATTCTGGAATTCAGGAGTTGTTGGAGGCAAGCTGGATGGCATGGCGTATTTCTAGTATATAGCATTTCTTTTCCGCTGTTTTTTGTTGTTTGTTGTTGTACACTCTGATGATGTAATGTAATGTGATGTAATATAATAACTGATATAGTTCTTTGTTTAAAGATTATTCATTTATCTATTATATGTTATTCCGCTGCGATTGTTAGATTCTGATATTGTTCTGTTATTCTGTTATGTTCCATCGTTTTCTCTCTTCTTCTATCTTCTACCTCTTCTTTAACCCCAACGGTACGGTTTTCCAGCCTTCGATTGCTCGGCAGTTGATACAGTGGACGTATTGATGTCGGTTTTCGAGCGTCGAAAAGTCGCGTCGTCACAAAAGCGATTAAATTATGGGTCATTCCAGATTACTTTAATGTTTGAAGTTATGTCTTTTATATTACATACTAGTGGAATACATTTCTCACATGTTTTTTTAATTGTAAAACATTAGATTAATTGTTGTGTATATGTATATGTATATGTATATGTATATGTATATGTATATGTATATGTATAAGTATATGTATATGTATATGTATATGTATATGTATATGTATATGTATATGTATATGAACATACACAAACACACACGTGTGTGTGTGTGTGTATGTGTGTGTGCATGCATGCATGCATGTTTATGTTCTTAATTCAAGGTTTAAAAAATGGAATTTATGAAAAACATTGTTATTTTAATTTAAACTATATCTTAATTAAAATTAACTTTAAACTGTTCACTTTAACTTTAAGAGATGTCAGACAATCGAAGCTTATCTTAATGTAAACAAGTTTACATACGTATATGTGGGTATATATACAAGTATGTGTGAATATATATATATATATATATATATATATATATATGCAGTATACATATAAACTAAACCTTATTTTGTTAAAAAAAATTATTTTGGACGATAAAAGCATATATAAAGAGGAATTATGTTCGTTGCAGTGTAAATCATAATACCTAAACGACGTTCACATTAACTACGTACACTTCCTATATGTTGCGCTTGCACTTTAACATATGAGTCCATTTGATGTGCTCATTACAACATATATACAACCTAAAATTAATTTAATTTTAAACAAATGAAATAAAATAAAGATTTTATTTCAAATTTTAGATTAGATCTAAAATCAATTTAGGTTTTACAAGATCAACTAAGATGAAAATGGATTGCTTTTAAATTCACTACTTTAACCCATTTCCAACTAGCCCGGTTCCTTTAAATGGTATCGAAGCCAAATAGTCTACGAGTTCTAAATTATTCATGTTAGTTACAACAAATTAAGCTTACCCATTTAGTAGGGTGTATAGAAAATTAGTATCTTGGTTGGGTTTGGCTAATCAAGTACCTTGCCAACCTAGCTAACAGCCAAGCCTGAAAGGTGAACTGAACCCAAAGGTTATCCTTGATAGAAAAAACCTAATGTGAGTTTAGGTCTTGGGCTAATTCTTAAAATCTTTTACGAAACTAAAACAAACTAAAATTTAAATGGTTAAATTTAAAATAAGAGATATATGATAAATGTTATAATATGTTTTTCACATCTTTTTTATAAACTTAAAATTAAATTTCAAAATTTAATAGTTAATTAAATCATATATAACATACATATGATATGTGTTACATTATCTTGAATTGTTTAAGGTAATGTAAGTATATATGAAAATTTTGAAATTAAAATAATTAACTAAAATTATTTAATTAAATTAACTAAATGTAAATTAATGGATAATATAACACACACATACACACATATATATAAAGATATATGTGTGTAGATATAAGTGTTATAGTATTCATATTCAATATAAAATGTTTAGTTGAATAATGTAGAATAAATTAAAAGTTATTAATTAAATTTATACATATATTGATGTATACACATAAACAAACTATAAACATTATAGTTGATTAACTATCTTAAATTATTTAAGACGAGTAATGTAAATTTTTAGAACTTTATTTAAACTTAATTTAATTAATTAAATATGATTTAGTTAATAATAATTAATATTAACTAAATAACATTTAATTAATAGGATACATAAAAATACCATATAAGTTAATTCACTTATAAAAGGTTATAAATAAATTAAACTTGTATAATATGAATGTACAATATAGGTGGAACTAGAAAGAAACCCAAAATTAGATTTAAGGTAAACACATACGTATAGGATGTATCTCATGATTTCTGATCTATCTGACACTTGAATCACGAGGGTATTCCAAAAGAATTACATCATTTCCTAAATCGATATGTAACGACCCGGAATTCTACTGTTTTGATTTGCAAATATTTTATAAAAAAATTAAATATTCAAATAATAGGTTTTATAATTAAAATATATCTCATTTAAATAATAATATATGATCGTAAAATAGATTTGTAACGACCTAGGATTTTGCCACTTTGAAATATGCTATTTAAATATATATATATATATATATATATATATATAGTATTAATGAATGGATTTTTATTAGCAAATAAACCTATTTTAATTATTTAATAAAGATGATAAAATAGTTTGCAAAATATGTCTACCAATATTGATAGTTCAAATAAAAATAGAAAATGAGACCGAAGAACGTTTTTTGAAATTTCGACTTTTCGACATCTGAAAAATCATCAGGAATGTTGTGCACACTTGGTGCAACATGCACATATTTATATATGTTAGGATTAGTATTAATTAAGCATACTTATGTATATTAATTTATATATATTTATACCTAAGCTTGCATGTGACAAATTATGTTATAAAAGGCATATATATATATATATATATATATATATATATATATATATATATATATATATGAACACACTTATATATATACAAATCACCTCCATATCTTTAGTACTCACATATGGAAGCCCTAGCATGATTCAAGGCATGAAAGGAGGGAAACGTGTACATGTGAGGGAGAGGAGAGGTATGGGGTGCATGCATGTGTATATATTAAATTATAACCACTTTATATATTTCATTACTTTCCTAAGCCTATAAATACCACTTCCATTTCGGTTTTTCCCTTTGCAACTTCTCTTCTTAATTTTATTCACATCTTCTTCTTAAATTCCTCCATACTCTTAGCCTCACCAAATTCCTAAGAGATATAGTTAGTAAAAATTTTCAAAAATAGCTTAAATCACTTCCTTAGCTCACTAGAACACTTCTACAAATGCTACAACACCTTTCTTCCCAAGCATAAGTACATAGCCTCCATAAACATCCATGCGCCCGAATTGTCCAAGGCCAAGCCCATTTTGGGTGTGTAGGCATCCAACGACTTCATTTTTGCAAAGTATTAGCTTGTATTCAAGTTGTTAGTAAGAGTTCGACGAGTAAATTTCATGTTTTTAAAACTCAAGCTACTAAAATTTAAATTTATAAAATTTATGAGTTAAAACGTTTCTTAAGTATGTAGTAATGTTATATGTTGTGTATATATGTATATATATTGATCTGGTGTTAATTGCTATGTCGAAGTTTGAGTAGGCGATAAATATTATACCCTGAATATTGGAAAATTTAGTTAGTATTGTGAAGTAATACTTTGTTTACGATGGTTCTATATTGTTATGATGTATATCATGTTTGAATTTTGTATCTTTTGTATGTGGGTTCATGACATAAAGGTAGTGATTTGCTAACCAAAAGCGACGTAGAAATCATTTTTTTGTCGAAAGTTTTATTTTTATTTCAAATTGAAAAGTTTTCAAGTTTAAAACTTTGATTTGGTTTTCAGAAGTTTATTTTCATGTTTCAAAGAGGATAGAGTTAAAAGGGAAGTTTTAAAAGCTATAAAAAGGAAGTTTCAAGTTTTTGAAATTACGGGCCCACATAGCGATAGTCGCTATATTTGCAGTTCGGAAAAAATTAATTAGTTTCTAATCCAAACTTGTTTTCACTTAGAGATCTTTTTGGAAATATTTTCTAACTTTAATTCAGTAATTAGAGAATAATTATTTAATTAATTGTTTAATGATTATTCAATCAATTAATTAATAAAGGTAATTAGTACTTAATCATTAGTTAATAATGGTTTTTTTAACTTAAATGTTAACGAATCAAGTTAATCATGATTTGTTACTTAATTAAAGTTAATTATTATTTAATTATTAATTAAGGATTAATTATTTATTATTTAATTATTTAAGATAATTATTTATTAATTAACTATTATTTTAAAAAGCGGTTTTAATTAATTAATCTTTGATTAAAGTTAATTATGTTTTAATAAGCTTTAACTGTCTTTAGTCAGAGTCTAATTATCATTTAAGAAGGATTTGATTCTCATTTAAAAGCATTTTAATTTATTTTAAAATCGCTTTGTGTTTAAAGTTTTGTTTTAAATCGTTTTCTTCTCAAAATTGTTTTAAGTCAAGGGATTTCTTTGTCACTTACCCTTAAGTAAACTCATATGATTAGGAAAACTAAATGACATCTATTAGTAGAACAAAACACCATTCTGCTATTACAATTAACTTGGACATTTACTTAAGTTGACTGATCGTTATATGTTAGTCCCGTATATTCCTTTTGTTATGTGATGCCATGCTAGACTGGATAAGTAAAACCAAATTAAAAGCACCACTGTAGTCACTAAGCCTCCGTTTGATTTTGTAGGATTAAATATTTCATTTTATTTTTGAAATGGTTTCAAAGTTATTTCAATTTGAACAAGATATTTAAAGAATGATTTGACAAATGGATTTCCTAAAGAAGTTTTTAACTAAAGGCAATGATTCTCCATGTTATAAAAAGAAGTTTTTCTAATGATTTTATAAAGGAATTTGGAAATTTATAAGGTGTTTTTGGGTAAATGGATTTGATTTTTTAAGCAAAGAAGATTTCATACATAAGGGAGATTTATAAAATGGATTGCTTACTAAAGGAAGCTAATTTGATTAAGATTATTTAGGAAGTTGTTTAAGCATGAAAGGTTTATAAAGAAGTTTATGATTTTGGAAGTTTGGAAAGTATTCTGAAATGGATTTGAATTTTAAGTAAAAGAGATTTCGTTAAGGAAATAGATTTGATCAAAAAGGATTTATCAAAAGAAGTATAAAAAATGAATTTGAGATCTGGTTTCTCTAAATTGACCTTTTAAAAAATGATGATATGGAACATCCGTTCCATTCTTTACATCAAGGGAATAGTGTTTAGGGCTGTCCTTACCTCCAATTTAAAAAACATTTATTTAATCCTTTTTAACATGATTTGGAAGTAAGAAGTTATTCGCAAATGTTTTGTATATATGCTTATGTTAGAGAGATAAGTATATGAATGTTTTGGACAAATGTTTTTAAAAGAGATTTATTAAATAAAGATTTGTTTAAGGCTTAGTGGTTTGTACGGATAAAAAAATCTCGAATGGAATTGGTTAATTTCTATTTATTTGATAGTTAAATAACCGACTATCAAATATGGACCCAAAATGTAACTTTGGAAATATCTAGGAGAAACACGTGGGTTATGTGGCACAGTCATCCCCGATGATGATGTACCGTGCGTGTAGATATCGTTTCGTTCTCCTAGGGAAAATGATAAGGAAGTCCATCCACAAACATTGAGGAGGTGATCTCCGCTCTTATCTTTGAATGTTTATTTCCTAAATAACCAGGGTTGAGTTTATCAAAAACTATCGAATGTTGTTTCGAAAGACCGGGATCAGATATGTTATCCAAAAACCACTTCTATCCAACTCAAGCATTTTGAAGTAGAGACATCTTGAAGATGATAGAATTAAAGACGAAGCTCTTTGAAGTGCAAGGGCTGCTTGCTACTAATCATGAGGGTGATTCCAAAATGGATGTAGTAGAGGTAGTGCCTTCGGTTTGTTCATATCCTGAACAACTTGTATGGATGAATGCTGGCATTGCATTGCTACTTGGAGGCAGTATTAGCATTCTAAGTTGTAAGTGCTATATAAGAAGTAAAATGTAGCCTCAAGTCTCATCAACTAGGAATAACTAAAACATAGGAGATGTAGCAAGGCTAGGTGGGACGCTCCCATTAGGATATGATCATCCTTATCTAGAGTTCATATTATCTCTCATTTGTATGCTTTGGGACCCATTAACCAAGTGGTGATTATATATGGTACTAACCTATAAAGGGTAGGCCGGTTATGCGTTGGCAGGGGTCGATAGGTTCGACCTCGGTATTAATTTATCAAGAGATGCACCGTGTCAGGCGGTGCCCCAATAGTCCATTTATGTATGGAATCCATTCTCCAATAAGCACCGTATGGACTTAGTTATCCCCAACTTTATTAAATATGAGATGAAAGCATTTCAGCTATATTCATATTTTACTTTGACCTCTTGACATTATTATAATATCAATGGATTTCTATAGAAAATGTTTTGGTTATCCTAAGGTAAAAACTGTTAGTCTTTGAGAATGATGGTTTTGATGACAACAACCTTAGGACTTATTATAAAATATAAATACTAACATTATAGTTTAGATATATGTGTATATGTAGGATTAAACCATGCATATATCGAAGAATGAAGACTGTACAGTATAAAGATTCAAGATATCAAGATTGAAGACTAGTGAGTATCAAGATTATCAAGAGTTCAAGATTGTAATATAATTAGAAATTTTGTTAAAACTCCTAGAAAAGCACTGGCATCTTAAAATCCAATTTATTCGTGGAATGGAATCCACTTCGAGCCTGTTAAAGGGATGGAACCCTATGTAGGATGGAACCTACGAAAAATCTAGTGGAACATTATTTTGTATCCACTAACTTTTATTCAAAATGTTTTTACAAAATTATATCTTGTTTTTAAAATGATTTTAAAATCTTCCATTTAAAAGAACAAAAAACATATATCCTGGTTTTTAAATATTTTTAGCCTCAAAATAATCTTTATTTTCAAAATCAAATTATCCTTGGTTTTAAACTATTTTTTAAAAATAATATATTTAACTTTTAATATTTATACTTAGATTTAAATATAAAATTATAGTTAAATTTTATATATTCCAAAATATTATTGTTTATATTTACTTATGTGTTTTAACTATAGTTAAGTTTATTTATAAAGTTTAAAATAGTTTTAATATAAGATAGAAGTTATTTTCAAAGAAAAAATTATCAAAATTTCCTTTGGCATGTCGACAACCTCAAGTAACCCTTGTCGACAAGGTGGCAGTTGATTTCAATATTTTGAATTTCAAAAGAAGTGTCTATTCGTCATATCCTTTCATGAATGGACATGGCTGTTGTTCTACTATAAATAGGGGCAGTTTTAAACGAATTTATATTCATGTTTTCTCTGATTTCACTCCTCTTCTTCTTCCACATTTCTTTATATATATTTTTACCATTACTCGGCCGAAATCAACATTGAATCTAACTAGATCATTTCTGATTTGATTCTCTATCACTATCTCAACAAGATCTCAGTGCTATTCAGAGTTATAGGCTTCTTTGTAATAAACTAAGCGAGAAAAGGTGTGATTATAGCCTGTGAAATAAATCAAGCGAGATAAGGTGTGATTGTAGCCTGGGAAATCAATTGGGTGAACTTGTTGCCCGTAAAATCAAGTATCTCTACCCAGAGGATTGTGAATCTGGAGTGGTGTACCTCGTGGCCTTGAAATCGAGGGTGTAATTGTACAATTGGTTTTGAAAGGAAATCCATACTTGTGTGTCAGACTGGATGTATGGAAACACCGAACCATTATAAAATCCGGTGTGTTCTTTCCTTTGTTGCTTTTACTTTATTTATGCATCTGTGTTTGATTCTGTGATCATATCTGTGTCTGAATATTGCATACATTTGTGTTCGAATTAACATAAAATCAAAAAGATTTAGTAATTCCTTTAAACACTATTCACCCCCCTCTATTGTTAATCCTAGCCTTAAGATCCGTATTTCGAATTTCTCACATTTGGTATCAAAGCAAAGTTTTCAAAGTTTCATAATCTGAATTTTGGAAATTTTCAAAATGGCTACCAACGCTGGTACTGTTAACACTACCAACACTGGTTCTATTATCCCTGTCACTAGTTCATTTGTAGAAGGTCAGTCTACTATCAGACCACCACTTTTTAATGGCAGTAACTATGCATATTGGGCATGTAGGATGAATATATATTTACAATCTATAGGACTAGAAACTTGGAATGTCACACAGACTGTATATTCTGAGCCCACAACTGATTTTGCATAGTGGACTGCTGAGCAAAAGACTGTTGCACAAAATAACTCTAAAGCAATGAATATTCTGTTATGTTCACTTGATAGAAATGAATTTAAAAGAGTGTCAGTTTGTAAGTCTGCATATGAACTCCGGAAAACTTTGCATGTTACCCACGAAGGAGCAAGAAAAGTTAAACAGACCAAAACCATGCTCATAAATCAGTTTCAATTATTTAAAATGAATTCTAATGAGTCTATTTCAGATATGTATAGTAGATTTCAGAATATTGTGCATTCTCTAATATCTTTAGGAAAGGAAATTTCGGAAGAAGATCAAGTCAGAGAAATATTAAATTCTCTTACTCCAGAATGGGATCAAACGACGCTTGCGATCGAAGAGGCAAATGACATCAGTACCTTAAAGATGGAAGAATTAATTGGAAATCTAATGTCGTTTGAAGTCCAAATGATTGAGAGAAGAGAAAGCAAAGCATTTGAAAAGAAATCAATGGCGTTCAATGCATTGACCGATGGGTCAGACTCAAACAACGATAATGATGAAGAGATAGCCCTGATGACCAAGAATTTTCGAAAATTCTTGAAATACAGAAAGATGCATAATCTCAAGAGAAACAACTATAAGAACTCTGGAAATCAGAATGTAGTGCCAAATAATATCAAATGTTTCAACTATGACGAACCAAGCCATATCAAAAGAGACTGTCCGTATCCAGATAGGTAAAATCTTCCTATAAACAATGATTTCACAAAGAAATGAAAAAGTGCATTTACTGCTACTCTAGATGACTCAGGATTGTCTTCAAGCGATGATGATCAGAAGACAGATAATTCAAATATGTTTTTCACGGCAGTTCACGACTCCGACGAATTCAGAGAAACGGACTCAGAAAAAGATACACGTTTACAATACATTGGTTGAAATTGCATGCTTAGAATTGGATGTTTGATTGATTGATTGATTTTGAATTGGTGTGTTGTTTGAATTATAAAATTTTTATTTTTATTATTTTTACTATTATTTTACTATTATTTTTATTTTTTATAGTATCATAATATTTTATGGAATATACTATAATTCTAGTAATATTCCAAAGGGGGAATTAATTTAAAGGACAAAGATTTGTATATTTTTTATCTCAAGAACACGACCTCAATATTTTTACCACAAGGACAAACGTTCTTCTAAAAATTATTCATAATGACAAACATTTTTCAAAATTATTCGTAAGGACAACAAAACTGCTACCGAGCTAAAAACTGATACCTAAACTGCTATCAATAACTACAAACTGATACCTAAAAACTGTTATCAATAACTAAAAACTGATACCTATAGAAAGTTGTCCTTCAAGGTAAAATATTGAAGGTCTGTCCTTGAGGCTAAAAAGCTATGAAATTTTGTCCTTGACAATAATTTCCTGTATTCCAAAAATATATATAAACATTAAAAATAATAAATATATACATACATACATATATTAGAATACTTAAGAAAAATAATTATGGAAATTCAAAGGCACCTGTCGACGTGGTCCCCAACATGATGTCGACAAGGGTACAGAAATTTGAATTTCAAAATTTCAATTCAAATATTGAATTTCCCTCCATCTTTTCACTTCATTCAATTCTCTGAAAAGCCACCTTTTGACCAGAGAACATGTCCTTTGAGAATCTATTTATTCACTATCTCTTATAACAACTTTTCGCTCTCATTTTCAAATTCAAACTCTTATCTCATAACTTCAAGCTCTCTACTCCCTACTCTAATGGCTTCTTGAAGCAAGACCTCCATAATGAGAACTTCCAGAAAGATAAAAGAGCAATTCTACAATGATCTGGAGGCTATAAAAGCATATACCAACTATGCTAACTATGGAAAAGTCCATCCCGGGAAGTTTGCTTTATTTCAAGATTTCTCTACTTATGAAATCGATTCTCGTTTTGCTAATAATCAAGTTCTTAGTCTTAATTTTGTTTGTTATCCAAATCTTTTTAAAATTTTCTATGAAAAACTTAACCTTGGATTTTATAATGGAAATGATGATGAAATTTGGAGTAGTGTCAAAGGCATTAGAATCATTTTAAATTTGATCTTTTGGGTACCATTCTCAACTGCAAAAGCACGGGAAATGATTTTCTAGTATTCATATCGATGAAAATGGTTGTGAGACATTCCATCACATTTTTAAAGAAAATGATAATTCTGAATTCAAAAATCGAAACTTTCAACCAAAAGCTAGAATTGTTAATCTTCTTTTACAACATGCTTTGACCCCCAAGATTGGGGAGTTTTAACAATCCAACTTCAAAAGTTTGCATAGCACTTTTTGCTATTTTTGGAAATTATGAATTAATTGGGCGCAAGTTATTTTGGATGAATTTCGTCCGAAAAATCTTGAAATGAGTGAAAACATTTTGTATCATGGAATCTATCTAACTCGGATTTTTAACTATTTTGGAACAGATTTCAAAGGAGAAGAATTTTTTCAAGAAAGTTTTTTAATCACTCAAACATTTCTCTTAGGAAAATTCCATTTGTTTTTCAACCTTATGAGACTCTTGCCAAAAAGGAAGAGCGTTTGGCTCATGAGGAGATGGAAGAGGAGGAAGAGGAAGAAGAAGGGCATGGAAATAGAAGAAGAAGAAGAAGGTGTAACATCTTTGGAAAGCATTGACTATCCTCCTAATCCAACCAACAAAACCTTACTCAAAAATAAAAAGACCATTGTCCAGAATCAACGGATTCTTAAACGGTCCGTTGGTAAGAAATTGGATAAAATGTCATCCAAGATGAACAAGTTTTTCTCCAAAGCCAGCAAGAAGCTTGGATAATCTTCATCTTCGTCATCCTCTAACTAGTTCTACCTTTTCATATCTTGTTGTATTTTTTTAGTTTATTTTGATTTGAATGTTCGTGTAGTTCTTCATGTTTAATCATTGTATCATTCTAGTATGAAATCAAATTGAATTAATTTTCTATTATCTAGCTTATCTTATCACCAGAATAAATTTTAGTATATTATATAAATATATATATATACAAAATTATTCACAAAATCAAAATAAGTCATCAAAATTGACTAACCCCTGTCGACATGCCCCCCTCGACCATGTCGAGATGTACTGGTCAGAAATGACTTTTCATTTTAAATTTGAAATTTGAATAACTACCTTATGTCTATTCATTTCAAACGAATTTCTACATCTATAAATACCTATTTCTTCCAAAATTCATCACTCAAAATCATTTCTTATCTATGTTATCTACATTTCTTCTCACGAACTCAAAAAGGGCCAATCCAATTCATAGTTTAACCGAAAATCTTAAAGAAACCCTTAATTTGTTCAAGAATATTCTCTCCTTCATTTTTGGTAATCACCGACACTTAGAGTTAAGTCAAATGCAGATGATCAAGGAGCAATAAAAGCATTTCGATGCGATACGATGGTTGATTTCCTCCTCGCACAAAGATGATAATGAAGCACGTCCTCCTGTCTCTCTCACCAATGATAATGAAAATTAGGATGCCATTAAAGCAGACCCTATATTTGGAGAAGAAGGATGGATGGATGTTCCTCGTAACGTTTGATTTTATTTGGTATCTTTATTTAATTTTAATTGATGCTGGGATTGATTTGATTTGATTTGATTTGATTTGGTTTGGTGTGGATTGAAATTGGTGTGCAAAACATGTATAAAAACACATTGATATTCATATGATCTTTGATTAGTTATCATGTTTATCGGTATAATTATCTCTTAATCTATCTATTATATACTCCATTAGATATTATATTAATGCATGTATTTTAGTACAAGAATAAGGGGGAGTTATATAGTTTGGAATGAGTTTTTGTTGATGACAAAGGGGGAGAAGTGTAAAATAGGATAGTTAGGCATACATTAAGGGGGAGTTATTAGGATAGAAGTAATATTTTATAAACAAATGTTATCATCATCAAAAAGGGGTAGATTATTAGTCCTTGAGAAGGATAGTTTTGATGACAACAACCTTAGGACTTATTATAAAATAAAAATACTAACATTATAGTTTAGATATATATATGTATATGTAGGATTTAACCATGCATGTATCAAAGAATGAAGACTGTATAGTACAAAGATTGAAGATATCAAGATTGAAGACTCATGAGTATCAAGATTATCAAGAGTTTAAGATTTCAAGATTGTAATTTAATTAGGAATTTTGTTAAAGCTCCTAGAAAAGCACCGGTATCTTAAAATCCAATTTATTCGTGGAATGGAATCTACTTCGAGCCTGTTAAAGGGATGGAACCCTATGTAGGATAAAATCCAATTTATTTTGTGATCATATCTGTGTCTGAATATTGCATAAATTTGTGTTCGAATTAACATAAACTCAAAAAGATTTAGTAATTCTTTTAAACACTATTCACCCCCCGTAGTGTTAATCCTAGCCTAAGATCCATTTTTCGCATTTCTCACATTTGGTATAAGAGCAAGTTTTTCAAAGTTTCATAATCTGAATTTTAGAAAATTTTCAAAATGGCTACCAACACTGGTACTGTTAACACTATTAACACTAGTTCTATTATCCCTGTCACTAGTTCATTTGTAGAAGGTCAGTTTACTATCAGACCACCACTTTTTAATGGCAGTAACTATGCATATTGGGCATGTAGGATGAAAATTTATTTATAATCTATAGGACTAGACACTTGGAATGTCACACAGACTGAATATTCTAAACCCACAACTGATTTTGCACAGTGGACTGCTGACAAAAGGCTGTTGCACAAAATAACTCTAAAGCAATGAATATTCTGTTTTGTTCACTTGATAAAAATGAATTTAATAGAGTGTCAGCTTATAAGTCTGCATATGAAATCTGGAAAACTTTGCAAGTTACTCGAGAAGGGACAAGCAAAGTTAAACAGACCAAAATTTCCATGCTCACAAATCAGTTTCAATTATTTAAAATGAATTTTTATGAGTCTATTTCAGATATGTATAGTAGATTTTAGAATATTGTTCATTCTCTAATATCTTTAGGAAAGTAATTTTCGAAAGAAGATCAAGTCAGAAAAATCTTGAATTCTCTTACACCAGAATACGATCAAAAGACATTTGCGATCGAAGAGACAAATGACATCAGTACCTTAAAGATAGAAGAATTAATTGGAAATCTAATGTCGTTTGAAGCCCAAATGATTGAGAGAAGAGAAAGAAAATTATCTAAAAAGAAATCAATGGCGTTTAATGCATTGACCGATTGATCAGACTCAAACGACGATAATGATGAAGAGATGGCCCTGATGACCAAGATTTTTCGAAAACTCCTGAAATACAGAAAGATGCGTAATCTCAAGAGAAACAACTATAAGAACTCTGAAAATTAGAATGTAGTGCCAAACAATATTAAATGTTTCAACTGTGACGAACCAGGCCATATCAAAAGAGAGTCCGTATCCAGATAGGCAAAACCTTCCTTTAAACAATGGTTTCACAAAGAAACTGTAATGATCCGTTTTCCCGTACCCTTTGAATCGACAATAAACCACCCATGTCCAACTCAAATTTCACGAAAATACGGATCATTAAGGGTAGAAAAAAATAGATAGAATAGAATCTCACACGAATGAAATAACATATAATATTGAACAAATATTTTTATAGCGGAAAATTTTAAAATACAATATCAGAGTCTAATCTAGATTCATCTTGAATAGTTATAAAACCTGCCCTTACAAATGCTGACAAACATCAAACAAAATATACTAAGCAAAGCGGATAACAGAATATCACGATACGTCGATGAATATCTCCAGCTCTCCTTTGGAAACTCCAACCATCTTTGACTAACCTGAAAACTACTCGGATCTGACCTGAGTATTGAAAATACCCAGATCAGGCTTGATAAACCAGCGTGAGAAAAACTCAGTATTAAATGACAGTGTCATATATTAGCCTTTGGATAAAATTCTTGGAAATAAAGAGTATCTCATAAGACCACGCGCATACATCAACACAGACGGGTTTTTACCTTATGATAACTAAAACACTTTTATATCAAAAACGTTTGATATTATTTCTAATGACATTCTTTGAAAACATTTGCACATAAACTTATTAATCTTATCCGAAATGGTTACCCATATAGCATTTCGAGGCTATTCATTACGCCATTACAAACAAAACCGTAGGTTCTTATTAGAGAATGGATTTCCATACAAATGACCAGGCGCAGGATCTACCTTCCGAAATGGGTACACCTCTAGATGGATGTCTCGAGAAACCATCACAAAGCTCCTCTACCAACACAAGACCAGCCCACCTCTTAACTAGATGGTACCGAATATGTCATTCCCCGGTCGTTACCGACCTTTAACCGAGCGCTAATTTTCCATACACCATATTAATTAACATCCCGAACATCATAGCGGGAAGAAATATATCTAGAAGGGGATGATCATAATCTAAAAAGAAATCAATGGCGTTTAATGCATTGACCGATTGATCAGACTCAAACGACGATAATGATGAAGAGATGGCCCTGATGACCAAGATTTTTCGAAAACTCCTGAAATACAGAAAGATGCGTAATCTCAAGAGAAACAACTATAAGAACTCTGGAAATTAGAATGTAGTGCCAAACAATATTAAATGTTTCAACTGTGACGAACCAGGCCATATCAAAAGAGAGTCCGTATCCAGATAGGCAAAATCTTCCTTTAAACAATGGTTTCACAAAGAAACTGTAATGACCCGTTTTCCCGTACCCTTTGAATCGACAATAAACCACACATGTCCAACTCAAATTTCACGAAAAGACGGATAATTAATGGTAGAAAAAAATAGATAGAATAGAATCTCACACGAATGGAATAACATATAATATTCAACAAATATTTTTACAGCGGAAAATTTTAAAATACAATATCAGAGTCTAATCTAGATTCATCTTGGACAGTTATAAAACCTGCCCTTACAAATGCTGACAAACATCAAACAAAATATACTAAGCAAAGCGGATAACAGAATATGACCATACGTCGATGAATATCTCCAAATCTCCTCTGGAAACTCCAACCATCTTCGACTAACCTGAAAACTACTCGGATCTGACCCGAGTATTGAAAATACCCGGATCAGGCTTGATAAACCAGCATGAGAAAAACTCAATAATAAATGACCGTGTCATGTATCAGCCTTTGGATAAAATTCTTGGAAATAAAGAGTATCTCATAAGACCACGTCCATACATAAATACGGATGGGTTTTTACCTTATGATAACTAAAACACTTTTATATCAAAAACGTTTGATATTATTTCTAATGACATTCTTTGAAAACATTTGCACATAAACTTATCAATCTTATCCAAAATGGTTACACATATAGCATTTCGAGGCTATTCATTACGCCAATACAAACAAAACCTTAGGTTCTTATTGCAGAATGGATTTCCATATAAATGACCAGGCACAGGATCTACCTTCCGAAAGGGGTACACCTCTAGATGGATGTCCCGAGAAACCATCACAAAGCTCCTCTATCAACATAAGACCGGCCCACCTCTTAACTAGATGGTACCGAATATGTCATCCCCCGGTCGTTACCGACCTTTAACCGAGCGCTCATTTTCCATACACCACATTAATTAACATCCCGAACATCATAGCGGGAAGAAATATATCTAGAAGGGGATGATCATAACCTAATTGGGAATGACCCATTTAGCCTTGCCGCATCTAATCCTGTTTCGTTCATTTTCGGTTTGATAAGGCCTGAGGAAAATGAGTACCTTTTCATATAGCACATATCACATCTTTGAATGCCACATTACCATTTCCGTTTAACTACTAATTGCCTTCCACAAAAATACAACCCTTGAGCTCGTATGTCTCAAGGAGGGTGTTAAGCTAAGAGAAGTTGCATTCTTCGCCACCACTGATGTACGTTTGTAAAAACCAATGTACGTAATCTTTAGAAATGCAATGTCGGACAAACGTCCATACAAGTTGTCCAGGAACAGGACAAACCGAAGGCAATTTCCTTGGCCATTACTAGGCGAGAAGCCCTTGCAATCCGCAAAATCTCCATCATGAGGAGACCACTGCTATATATAACTCGGGAGCTACCCAGAGCAAGTCAACAAGCAGTCCTCACGCTATAAAGATCCACGGTCTTCAATAATCATCATCTTCAACAAGCCTTCACGTTCGAACGTATACATTGGTTCGAAGTGGTTTTCGGAGAGGAATTAACCAAATCCGACTCCGGTTCCTTCGAAATCCAATCATCGATAAAAGTGAATATGAGTATATAGGACTTATTAAGTCTCTTTTCACTTTAATTCTTTTTGGATGATTTCAAAATCTCGTTCTTTTGACTTAGGATAATTCTAAGTAATTCATTCCCTTTCTTTGGAAAATATTTTAATTTCAATACTTATTTCTTGATCCAAATTCCTTAACTTTTTAAGCGGGTCAAAAACAATGTTATTAAAGACATCATTTACGATAAACCCTAAATCAATCTTAGCAATATTTTTGAGTAAATAGGATCATAGAAATTATTCATTTTAGAGATTGATTAACTTTTGGATAATACAAACCTTCTTTTAAATTCAAAAACTTAATACAGTCTTGTTTTATTTAAGAGCATCTGGGCTTTCCTTTCGATCAGTTTCACCCCTTGCCTAAGAAAAGAAAACATAGGCCAGGTAGTTCAGGGCACTGGTTGCTCCATTCCTAACCTTAGTTTACACCTTGTTTTATCTTTCCAGATCTCACAGGCGGGACAAATGTACTAGTCGTTTCCACATACTCAGTTTTTTAAATTTATTTTAGAATTGCTTATAAATATCCCAAATCATCTTTAAAAATACTTAATTATCCTTTTTAGAACATCCATAATTTATTCTGGGAAACGTCGTTACATTTAAACTCATATTCCAAAAGTTGTACAATTAGCAGCAGAAAAGTGCTGCGGAAAGTGCTAAATAAGCTTAGTTCATTAAACAACTTTTAAATATTTGAAAACTCATATTATCAAATCCAAATCTCTTTTAAATCATTTAAATAGATTTATCAAATTTATTCCATATTTTTCCATAATTAAAAACATCCATTTAAACAAAATTTCTGTAACGGTCACTTAACTGCACTAGCGCGATTTTTCTGAAAAATTGATTTGGACTTAATTCAAAATCTACTTATCGAAACTTTGATTTTCTTTCTTCATTTAGAAGATATAAATATAATAGTCCAGAATTTTCTTATCTCGATGAATTCCGAGCTATATTCCACTCTACACACTCATTTGAACTTTTTGGCGTGAAATCGCGAACTACCGTTGCGCGACGCGTCTAGTTTTAACTTATTTTTCAATACTTGAAATAATTGATCCAAATTGGATTTTAACACTTATAAAATCATTACAAATCATTATAAATCAATATTTTCTATTTTTAAAGTATTTAAAATATATTTTCACTATTACCATATTATAATATTATTATATTTCCATTGTTTTAATATTAAATTTTAAATTCCAATTTCAATTCGATTTCAATTCTAATCTCAAATTAAACACATTTAAAACTGAGATTTCAAATCTAATTTCAGTTTGAACTTCAATTCAATATCAAACTAAACTTGATTTTTTGTCAAAATCGATTTCAATTTCAATTTCACTATTCATCTAAATTCCAATTTCTAATTAGCTATCCTTTTCAAATCCGTTTTACTTCAAATTTCGAATTCTCTTTCATTTTAACTTTAATTTCACTTTTAAATGAAAAGAGACTTATTTTTCCACAATTTCTCATATTACCGAAATATGGTCTTACTAACAAAGTGATTACTTAACTAATAGGAATTTGATATCCAAATTATCATCACAACTATACAACAATCATATAACATTAATATTTTCAAATAAATGTCATAACATTACTACGGATTATCCAACATATCCAAACAATCAATCAAACATCCATATCATCAAATGGTGATTACCTAACATAACAATTAAGCATGATAATCAATAATATTCAAAAAGCGGTGAGAATTTCTCACCATAATATCCACTCCGTCAATCTTTAATGTGAGATACGCATTTTTCACTAACATACTATTCCTAACGTCTCTCCTTTGTCGCTTCTTTTCCGAATTCTTTTGTTTTTCTTTCCTTTTCTTTTCTTTTTTTTATATGAAAGAGGGGTATGACCTTGGTGTAGGGGAGGGTATGTCGTGTAGGAGAGGGTAAGAAAGTGTGGTGCTCGGTCTAGGAGGTGTGGAGCTCGGGTTTGGAGGTGTGGGCTCGGCTTGGGCTTGTGTGTGCTCGGCCTAGGGATTAGGGTGCTCGGGTTTGGGTCCTTAGGGCTCGGCCTTGGGGTTTGGATGAGGAGGAGGTGGCACGGCTTGGGTATGTGAGGAGGTGGGGGTGTGTAGGTGGTAGTTAAGCTCGTGTAAGGTGATGTAAGATGATGGTTTGGAGTATGGAGGTGATAGCTTGAAGGTAGAAGGCAAATAGTGGACGTAGAGAAGGATTTTGGAAATTTTAATGAAGTAAAAGTGTTGTGGAAATGAAGAGAGGTGTGGTTGTATTTATAAGTGAACATCTTTAGTGGTAAATGACATTAATACCCTCTTCATTTTTGAATTTAAATATACTTTTCTTTTATGTAAAAAAAATGATTTGATATGTGTTAATGGTGATGGTAAGAAAGAGAAATGATTACTTTCTTAGATTTTATGTTTAAGGAGAAGACTTTGGAATGATTTGATTTGCATTAAATGCATGTATGTATGTGTCATTAACTCCTTACATTAGCTTTCTTTTCACTTTACCATTTGCTCATTTCCTATGTATAAACATAACATCTTATTAATGAGATATGAAGTAGAGTAATGATGTTGTTTTATAAAAGGTTTAATAATTTTTAAATTTATCAAATCATACTTTATAATTTTTATAT
Organism: Allium cepa; assembly: GCA_030765085.1. Taxonomy (NCBI): domain Eukaryota; kingdom Viridiplantae; phylum Streptophyta; class Magnoliopsida; order Asparagales; family Amaryllidaceae; genus Allium; species Allium cepa. The sequence goes on along the minus strand of CM060935.1, from coordinate 820,711,141 downwards.
ATTTATGTAAATATTTTCAAAAGTAAACTCTTTTTGTTTTTAGTGCTAAATGTATAATGTTTATATAGTTTGTAAACTTATGTTTACAAGTTTGGAAATGTATCAAGTTGCAATTTGTCGACAAATTGTTTTAGTTGAAAACGACGTTTTTGACGACAAACTATACAGTCAAAATTTGACGTTTTTATTAAGCTATATATTGGAGTAAACCAAACTTTAAAATGAACTTTTTACTTCTTTAAATAAGTTAAAACATGTCTTTTTATATTTTAAAATCATATTTAATTAATATTAAAATCTCTAATTTTACAGTGTATGTAAAACTGACAAAATGCGACAAATTTTGGTTATTTTTGTAAAACAATTATTAACAAACTTCTATATCTTTTAACATACTTTTATTATCTTTATTAGATGTTTTAAAATAAGATTTACCTTTTTAAATAAATAGTTAAATTCACTTATTTAAGCCTTTATTTAATTTTATCAAAACTTAACTTTTACCGATTTGTTCTAAAATCCAAATTTATACTTTTTTATATATTAACTATAAGAATAGATAATTATTTAATATATATATATATATATATATAACATATTATTTAAGATTTAAACTCCTTTTAAATTTAAATCGAACGAAAGCTCTCATTTTCGAAGTAGCGAAATTACGGGTCGTTACAGAAACGAAAACGTGCATTTACTACTACTCTAAATGACTCAGACTTGTCTTCAAGCGATGATGATCAGAAGACAGATAATTTAAATATGTGTTTCACGGCAGTTCACGACTCCGTCGAATTCAGAGAAACGAACTCAGAAAAAGGTACACGTTTACAATACACTGGTTGAAATTGCATGCTTAGAATTGGATGCTCGATTAATTGATTGATTTGAATTGGTATGTTGTTTGAATTATAAAATTTTTATTTTTATTTTTCTTATTTTTACCATTATTTTATTTTTATTTTTATTTTTTTATAGTATCATAATATTTTATGGAATATACTATAATTCTAGTAATATTCCAGAAATACATATAGACATTAAAAATAACATATATATATATATATATATGTTAGAATACTTCAGAAAAATAATCATGGAAATTCAAAGGCACCTGTCGACATGGTCCCCACCATGATGTCGGCAAGGGTACAGAAATTTGAATTTCAAAATTTGAATTCAAATATTGAAATTCCCTCCATCTTTTCACTTCATTCAATTCTCTAAAAAGCCACCTTTTGACCAGAGAACATGTCTTTTGAGAATCTATTTATTCACTATCTCTTATCAAAACTTTTCACTCTCATTTTCAAATTCAAACTCTTATCTCAAAACTTCTTCAAGCAACCCCTCCACAATGTGAATTTCCAAAAAGATAAAAGAGCAACTCTACAATGATGCAGAGGCTATAAAAGCATATATCAACTATGCTAACTATGGAAAAGTCCATCCTAGGAAGTTTGCTTTATTTCAAGATTTCTCTACTTATGAAATCGATTCTCTTTTTGCAAATAATCAAGTTCTTAGTCTTGATTTTGTTTTTTATCCAAGTCTTGTTAAAATTTTCTATGGAAATCTTAACCTTGGATTTTATAATGGAAATGATGATGAAATTTGAAGTAGTGTCAAAGGCACTAGAATCATTTCAAATTGTGATCTTTTGGTTACCATTCTCAATTGCAAAAGCACGGGAATGGATCTTTCTAGTTTTAATATCGATGAAAATGATCGTGATATATTTCATCACATTTTTGAAGGAAATAATAATTTTGAATTCAAAAATTGAAACCATTCGACCAAAAGCTAGAATTGTTAAACTTCTTTTACAACATACTTTGACCCCAAGATTGGGGAGTTTTAACAACCCAACTTCAAAAGTTTGCAAAGCACTTTTTGCTATTTTTGGAAATTGTAATATTAATTGGGCACAAGTTATTTTGGATGAATTTCGTCCCAAAAATCTTGAAATGGGTGAAAACACTTTATATCATGGAGTCTATCTAACTCAGATTTTTAATTATTTTGGAGTAGATTTCAAAGGAGAAGAATTTGTTTCAAGAAAGGTTTTTAATCACTCAAATATTTCTCTTATTAAAATTCCATTTGTTTTTCAACCTTATAAGACTCTTGCCGAAAAGGAAGAGCGTTTGGCTCGTAAGGGGATGGAAGAGGAGGAAGAGGAAGAAGAAGAAGGGGATGAAATGGAAATAGAACAAGAAGAAGGTGAAACATCTTTGAAAAGCATTGACCATCCTCCTAATCCAACCAACAAAACCTTACTCAAAAATAAAAAGACCATTGTCAAGAATCAACGGATTCTTAAACGGTCCGTTAGTAAGAAATTGGATAAAATGTCATCCAAGATGAACAAGTTTTTCTCCAAAGCCAGCAAGAAGCTTGGATTATCTTCATCTTCGTCATCCTCTAACTAGTTCTACCTTTTCATATCTTGTTGTATTTTTTTTATTTTGTTTTTAATATTCGTGTAGTTCTTAATGTTTAATCATTGTATCGTTCTATTATGAAATTAAATTGAATTACTTTTCTGTTATCTAGCTTATATTATCTCCCAAATAAACGTTAGTATATTATACAAATATATACACACACACACAATTATTCACAAAATCAAAATAAGTCATCAAAATTGACTAACCCCTATTGACAAGCTCCCCTTGACCATGTCGACATGTACTGGTCAGAAATGACTTTTCATTTGAAATTTCAAATTTGAATAACTACTTTATGTCTATTCATTTCAAACGAATTTCTACATCTATAAATACCTATTTCTTCCAGAATTCATCACTCAAAATAATTCCTTATCCACTTTATCTACATTTTTTCTCATAAACTCAAAAATGGCCAATCCAATTATAGTTTAATCGAGAATCTTAAAGAAACCCTTAATTCATTCAAGAATATTCTCTCCTTCATTCTTCGTAATCAACGACACTTAGAGTTAAGTCAAATGCAGATGATCAAGGAGCAAGAAAAGCATTTCAATGTGATATGAAGGATGATTTCCTCCGTTCACAAAGATGATAATGAAGCACATCCTCCTGTCTCTCTCACCAATGATAATGAAAATTGGGATGCCATTAAAGTAGACCCTATATTTGGAGAAGAAGGATGGGTGGAAGTTCCTCGTAATGTTTGATTTTATTTGATTGCTTTGTTTGATTTAATTGATTGCTTGGATTGATTTGATTTGGTTTGGTGTGGATTGACATTTGGTGTGCAAAACATGTATAAAAACACATTGATATTCATATGATCTTTGATTAGTTTTCATGTCTATCAGTATAATTATCTCTTAATCTATCTATTATATACTTCATTGAATATTATATTAATGCAGGTATTTTAGTACAAGAATAAGGGAGAGTTATATAGTATGGAATGAGTTTTTGTTGATGATAAAGGGGGAGAAATATAAAATAGGATAGTTAGGCATAGATTAAGAGAGAGTTATTAGGATAGAAGTAATATTTTATAAACAAAGGTTGTCATCATCAAAAAGGGGGAGATTGTTAGTCCTTGAGAAGGATGGTTTTGATGAAAACAACCTTAGGGCTATTATAAAATATAAATACTAACATTATAGTTTAGATATATATGTATATGCAGGATTTAACCATGCAGGTATCGAAGAATGAAGACTGTACAGTATAAAGATCCAAGATATCAAGATTGAAGACTCATGAGTATCAAGATTATCAAGATTTCAAGACTGTAATTTAATTAGGAATTTTGTTAAAACTCCTAGAAAAGCACTGGTATCTTGAAATCCAATTTATTCATGGAATGAAATCCACTTCGAGCCTGTTAAAGGGATGGAACCCTTGTAGGATGGAACCTACGAAAAATCTAGTGGAATATTGTTTTGTATCCACTAACTTTTATTCAAAATGTTTTTACAAAATTATATCTTGTTTTTAAAATGATTTTAAAATCTTCCTTTTAAAAGAATCAAAAACATCTATCCTGGCTTTTAAATATTTTTAGCCTCAAAATAATCTTTATTTTCAAAATCAAATTATCCTTGGCTTTAAACTATCCTTTAAAAATAATATATTTAACTTTTAATATTTATACTTAGATTTAAATATAAAATTATAGTAAAATTTTATATATACTAAAATATTATTCTTTATATTTACTTACGTATTTCAACTACAGTTAAGTATATTTATAATGTTTAAAATAGTTTTAATACAAGATAGAAGTTATTTTCATTGGAAAAAAATTACCAAAATTTCCTTTGGCTTGTCGACAACCTCAAGTACCCCTTATCGACAAGGTGGAAGTTGATTTCAAAATTTTTAATTTCAAAAGAAGTGTATATTCGTCATATCCTTTCACGAATGGACATGGTTGTTGTTCTACTATAAATAGGGGCTGTTTTAAACGAATTTATATTCATTTTTTCTCTGATTTCACTCCTCTTCTTCTTCCACATTTCTTTATATATATTTTTACCATTACTCTGCCGAAATCAACATTGAATCTAACTAGATCATTTCCGGTTTGATTCTCTACCACTATCTCAACAAGATCTTAGTGTTATTCAGAGTTATAGGCTTCTTTGTAATAAACTAAGCGAGAAAAGGTGTGATTGTAGCCTGTGAAATCAATCAAGTGAGAAAAGGCGTGATTGTAGCCTAGGAAATCAATTAGGCGAACTTGTTGCCCGTAAAATCAAGTATCTCTACACAGAGGATTATGAATCTGGAGTGGTGTACCTCGTGGCCTTGAAATCGAGGGTGTAATTGTACAATTGCTTTTGAAAGGAAATCTGTACTTGTGTGCGGGACTGGATGTAGGGTAACTCCGAACCAGTATAAAATCTGGTATGTTCTCTCCTTTATTGCTTTTACTTTATTTCTGCATCTGTGTTTGATTCTATGATCATATTTGTGTCTGAATATTTCATACATTTGTGTTCGAACTAACATAAACTCAAAAAGATTTAGTAATTCCTTAAAACAATATTCACCCCCTCTAGTGTTAATCCTAGCCTTAAGATCTGTATTCCGCATTTATCACAAAAACCCATCCATGTTTATGTACAGCGTGGTCTTATGAGATGCCTTTGATTTAAAGGGTTTTATAAAGTTAAAGACTTATGCTTTACAGACCCACGTCTGGCCTAGAGTTTATTTTCTCTTTTTTCTAAACTCTTGGATACTCAAATTTAAATGGGCAGCTAAGTAGTTCAGGTTTTTCCATAGATTTACCTTGGAGGAGCTTGGAGCAGTTGGCTTCATTAGTAGCTAGTTATTTTTTTGTTTCCCGCTGTATTATACGTATATTGTATCAATTAGGTGGGGACATGCTGTTATAAATGTCCTAAGCTAGAACTTGTATTAGTATGACTCTGATGTAACATTTTGAAATGACATTGTAATATATACTGTTGAGTAATATATATTGTTCCATTGCGTTGTGAGATTCTATGTTGTTTAGTTTCTTCTCTTCTATCTGTTCTTTCTTTCACCTTCTAATGATTGTATTTCAAACAACTAAATGATTGGCACACAAATACCGAGGATGTATTAAGTGTCATCTTTGGTAGTAAGAAAGGCGGTTTGTTACACGATATCACTCAAAATGAATATATATTAATAATTATGAATCATTAATATATAAGTTGTCCTGTACTATTTATACATTACTAGATTGCTTGCATACTCTTTAGTTGTTGATATTCCTCAAGCTAGAGATGCTATGTGTAGCTCTATTAGTATATTGACTTGATGATGTATGATACATGCATGTATTTGTTGATATTGAACAAGGTATGTGCATTATACTTAGGCCATCACGAAATGACGAGTGAATAATCTCTTTAGATTTGTTGGTATACTTCAAGATCGAAATCCCAAGGCAAGCAAGACCAAATATCCACTGGAGAAATAAAAAAATTCTATGTTTTTCTTAGGGTTTTTATAAACATAAAATTCTAGTGGGAGCCTTATCAGAAAAATGAAATGGTAACATTTAACCGTTCTAATATTGTAAGAACATTTGCCACATAAAGGTTAAATAATCTACATTGATAAATTTAGGCAACTGATATAATTGATAAAAAAAATATGTTAGTTGAAATATACAATTGAACTAAATTAAGACTGACAACAAAATATAGTGTAAAACCCTTAATTTTTTATAACATTATTCAGGGGATTTAATTAGATAACTAAATAGAATAATGTAAATGTTAAATGATAAGGAATTGAGATTTGAATACATATAATTAAGGTCATGCTCAATTAAATAATTAAATGAGCTTAAGAATGGGTTATAAGTTAATTAATTTACAGAAGGGTATATTGGGAATTTTCCACACATAACCCTTACCCTTATATATTCTCGTTCCTTATCATTTCATTTTCCATTCATGTTATTTGAAAACGCTAAACAAAAACATAAGAAAAGCTGGCCATAATCAAAGAGAAAAGAGAAAAGAAATCAAAGAAAGGCTAAGGATTAAAGCTAAGGGAATAAATCTCAATCTCAATTTAGTTTCCTTATCTTAATCAAGGGGAATAATAATTCATTCCATCTCTATTTTGTTTTATAATCGTATGTTTTCGAATTTAAGGGATAAATTCATTTTATGATGATTTGGATGATGTTATGCTTGAATTACAATTTGTTTGATTTAAAAAAGAATGTTTAAATAATACTATAGGGGTTTTAGTCCAAAACCAATTTATGATGTTTAAATGCCATGGAAAATTTTTAACTTGTATAAAACATGAATTTGGAGTTCGGTCTTACTTTTGATAATTTTCTAAGTTATGGAAAGATTACCATGAATTTTCAAAGGAAATTATGGTTAATTGGGTTTATAAATTTATTTCAGAAATTATATTGAGAATTTGGGTCTAAAAATTTGATATGTTAGATAACATGATTAAAGTGAATTTGAATTTTTGGGGATTTTTCCTAAGTTATTTGCTATGTAAATTAAATAACTTTAGAAGAGGGACTTGTTTGAAATATTTGTTTTTCTTAATGGAAAGGCTTATTTGCTAACTTAACCATGGTTTAGATCTGAAATAAGAGGCAGTTATTTTAGTATAGAATTTAAAAGCTAAGGCAACCAATCTTATGTTTACACATGGCAGTAAGTTAGAAAGTGCTTGCTTTAATTAGTATTAAATTAGGTTTACCCAGAAAAGTTGGTTCCGCCTTCTTTAGAAGTACCTTTCAACTCAGAGCTTCCACCTTCAATCAAGTTGAAACCCCATTTAGCTGAAACCAATACACAAGTTATCAATTAGATGGTATGCAATGGATTAAAGGAAGATGGAAGGCAAGGTGTTGAAAGCGTAGCTTCTGATGGGGTCGATACCATTTTGTTTGTTTTAAAAGTGAAGCACCTGCCTTTGTTTTAATTAAAGCCTTCGAAAGAGTCGAAGCATATGTTTAAGAAAGAGGTTTTCTAAATGCTTTCGAAGGGGTTGCCATCAACTTATGTTTTAAAGAGTAACCTTTCTAATGGATTTCTTTACTTATAAATTTGAAAGAAGGGGTTCCGACCCAGTCGAAGCCCTGCTATCATTCCTTAGCTTTTCGAGTGTATTAAGTCATCAATGCTTTTGAAAGGTAGAGTTTGTTTTTGAAGATGTTTTAATCCACTTCCTAAATTCTTTCGAAAGGGTCCAAGGGTTTCAAAGGAAATAGCTCCAAAAGGGGGTTTCGACGCTATCCTTCAGTGTTTTGTATAAATGGTTTAAGGCTTTCGAAAGGGACGACGCCGACGCCATCATGTTTTCCCCAATATTATTATATACTAAAGGATGGTTTCGAAAGAGATACTTCCTTTTGTGTTCACTTTGACCCAAATGATATTTTAATATAACCTAATGGTTTGGAAATCCGTACTTGTGTGTCGGACTGGATGTAGGGTAACACCGAACCAGTATAAAATCCGATGTATTCTTTCCTTTATTGCTTTAACTTTATTTCTGCATCTGTGTTTGATTCTGTGATCATATCTGTGTCTGAATATTGCATACATTTGCGTTCGAATTAACATAAACTCAAAAAGATTTAGTAATTCCTTTAAACACTATTCACCCCCCTCTAGTGTTAATCCTAGCCTTAAGATCCGTATTCCGCATTTCTCACATTTGGTATCAGAGCATGGTTTTCAAAGTTTTCATAATCTGAATTTTGAAATTTTTTCAAAATGGCTACCAACACGGGTACCGTTAACACTACCAACACTGGTTCTATTATTCTTATCACTTATTCATTTGTAGAAGGTTAGTCTACTGTCAGACCGCCACTTTTTAATGGCAGTAACTATGCATATTGGGCATGTAGGATGAAAATATATTTACAATCTATAGGACTAGACACTTGGAATGTCACACAGACTGAATATTCTGAACCCACAACTGATTTTGCACAGTGGACTGCTGAGCAAAAGACTGTTGCACAAAATAACTCTAAAGTTATGAATATTCTTATTTGTTCACTTGATATAAATGAATTTAATAAGTGTTAGTTTGTAAGTTTGCATATGAAATCTGAAAAACTTTGCAAGTTACTGACGAAGGAACAAGCAAAGTTAAACAGACCAAAATTTCCATGCTCACAAACCAGTTTCAGTTATTTAAAATGAATTCTAATGAGTCTATTTCAGATATGTATAGTAGATTTCAGAACATTGTGCATTCTCTAATATCCTTGGGAAAGGAATATTCAGAAGAAGATCAAGTCAGAAATATCTTAAATTCTCTTACTCCAAAATGGGATCAAAAGACACTTGCGATCAAGAGGCAAATGACATCAGTACCATAAAGAGAAGAATTAATTGGAAATCTAATGTCGTTTGTAGTCCAAATGATTGAGAGAAGAGAAAGCAAGCATCTGAAAAGAAATCAATGACGTTCAATGCATTGACCGATGGATCAGACTCAAACAGCGATAATGATCAAGAGATAGCCCTTATGACCAAGAATTTTCGAAAATTCCTGAAATACAGAATGACGAATAATCTCAAGAGAAACAACTATAAGAACTCTGGAAATCAGAATGTAGTGCCAAACAATATCAAATGTTTCAACAGAGATGAACCAGGCCATATCAAAAGAGACCGTCTGTATCCAAATAGGCAAAATCTTCCTATAAACAATGATTCAGTAAAGAAACAGAAATGTGCATTTACTGCTACTCTAGATGACTCAGACTCGTCCTCAACCGATGATGATCAAAAGACATATAATTCAAATATGCGGTTCACGGCAGTTCACGACTCCGACGAATTCAGAGAAACGGACTCAGAAAAAGGTACACATTTACAATACAATTGGTTGAAATTGCATGCTTAGAATTGGATGCTTGATTGATTGATTTTGAATTGATGTGTTGTTTGAATTTTAGAAAATTTATTTTTTTACTATTATTTTATTATTTTATTGTTATTTCCATTATATTTTTATTTTTAGTTTTGTCTTTAATAGTATCATAATATTTTGTGGAATATACTATAATTCTAGCAATATTCCAGACATATATAGACATTAAAATTATATATATATATATATATATATTAAAATACTTAAAAAAACGATCATGGAAATTCAAAGACACATGTTGACATGGTCCCCACCACGATGTCGACATGGGTACTGAATTTGAAATTTGAAATTTGAATTCAAATGGTTGAATTTCCTTCCACCTTTTCACTTCATTCAATTCTCTGAAAAGCTACCTTTTGACCAGAGAATATGTCCTTTGAGAATCTATTTATTCAATATCTTTTATCACAACTTTTCATTCTCATTTTCAAATTCAAACTCTTATCTCAAAACTTCAAGCTCTCTACTCTCTACTCTAATGGCTTCTTCAAGCAACCACTCCACAATGAGAATTTTCATAAAGATAAAAGAGTAACTCTTCAATGATCCGGAGGCCATAAAAGCATACATAAATTACGCTAACTATGGAAAAGTCTATCCTAGAAAGTTTACTTTATTTCAAGATTTTTCTTCTTATGAAATTGATTCTCTTTTTGCAAACAACCAAGTTCTTAGTCTTGTTGATGCTTCTCAACATGATTTTGTTTGTTATCCAAGCCTTGTTAAAATTTTCTATGCAAATTTAAATCGTGGATTTTATAATGGAAATGATGATGAAATTTGGAGTAGTGTCAAAGGCACTAGAATTGTTTTAAATTGTGATCTTTTGGGTACCATTCTCGATTGCAAAAGCACGGAAATGGATCTTTCTAGTTTTAATATCGATAAAAATGATCGTGAGACATTTCATTACATTTTCGAAGGAAATGATGATTTTGAATTCAAAAATCGAAACTTTCAACCAAAACCTAGAATTGTTAATCTTCTTTTGCAACATACTTTGACCCCAAGATCTGGGAATTTTAACAATCCAACTTCAAAAGTTTGCAAAGCGCTTTTTGCTATTTTTGAAAATTATGATATTAATTGGGCGCAAGTTATTTTGGATGAACTTCGTCCCAAAAATCTTGAAACGGGAGAAAACACTTTATATCATGGAATCTATCTCACCTGGATTTTTAACTATTTTGGAGTAGATTTCAAAGGAGATGAATTTGTTTCAAGAAAAGTTTTTAATCACTTAAATATTTCTCTTATGAAAATTCCATTTGTTTTTCAACCTTATGAGACTCTTGCCGAAAAGGAAGAGCGTTTGGCTCATGAGGAGATGGAAGAGGAGGAAGAGGAAGAAGAAGAAGGGGATGAAATGGAAATAGAAGAACAAGAAGGTGAAACCTCTTTGGAAAGCATTGACTATCCTCCCAATCCAACCAAAAAAACCCTTCTCAAAAATCAAAAGACTATTGTCGAGAATCAACGGATTCTTAAACAGTCCGTCAGTAAGAAATTGGATAAAATGTCATCGAAGATGAATAAGTTTTTCTCCAAAGTCAGCAAGAAGCTTGGACTATCTTCATCTTCGTCATCCTCTAACTAGTTCTATCTTTTTATTTTGTGTTGTATTAGTTTTGGTTTGTTTTGATTTGAATGTTCGTGTAGTTCTTTATGATTAATCATTGTATCGTTCTATTATGCAATAAAATTGAATTTCTTTTCTGTTATCTAGCTAATCTTATCTCCAAAATAAATGTTAGTATATTATATATATATATATATACACAATTATTCACAAAATCAAAATAAGTCATCAAAATTCATTGAACCATGTCGACATCCCCCCTGACCATGTCGACATGTACTGGTCAGAAATGACATTTCATTTTAAATTTGAAATTTGAATAACTACCTTATGTGTATTCATTTCAAACGAATTTCTACACCTATAAATTCCTATTTCTTCCAGAATTCATCACTCAGAATTATCTCTTATCTATTTTATCTCTAGTTCTTCTCACAAACTCAATTATGGTCAATCAAATTCATAATTTGACTGAGAATCTTGAAGAAACCCTAAATTCTTTCAAGAATATTCTTTCTTTCATTCTTTGTAACCAGAGACACTTAGAGTTAAGTCAAATGCAGATGATCAAGGAGCAAGAAAAGCATTTTGGTGCGATACGATGGATGATTTCCTCCCTACACAAAGATGATAATGAAGCATATCCTCCTGTCTCTCTCACCAATGATAATGAAAATTAGGATGCTATTAAAGCAGACCCTATATTTGGAGAAAAAGGATGGGTGAAAGTTCCTCGTAATGTTTGATTGCTTTGTTTGATTTTATTTGATTGCTTTGTTTGATTTTAATTGATTACTTGGATTGATTTGATTTGATTTGGTTTGGTGTGGCTTGATATTTAGTGTGCAAAACATGTATAAAAAGACATTGATATTTATATGATCTTTTAGTTATCAGTATAATTATCTCTTAATCTATCTATTATATACTCCATTGTATAGTTTATTAATGTTGGTACTTTAGTACAAGAATGAGGGGGAGCTATATAGTTTGGAGTTAGTTTTTGTTGATGACAAAGGGGGAGAAGTATAAAATAGGGTAGTTAGACATAGATTAAGGGCGAGTTATTAGTTTTAGGGGGAGTTATTAGCATAGAAGTAATATTTTATAAACAAAGGTTGTCATCATCAAAAAGGGGAAATTGTTAGTCCTTGAGATAATGATTTTGATGACAACAACCTTAGAATAAGATTATAAAATATAAATACTAACATTGTAGTTTAGATATATATGTATATGCAGGATTTAACCATGCAGGTACCAAGAATGAAGACTGTAGAGTATAGAGATTCAATATATCAAGATTGAAGACTCATGAGTATCAAGAGTTCAAGATTTCAATAATAAGTAATTTAATTAGGAATTTTTTTAAAACTCCTAGAAAAGCACTGGCATCTTAAAATCCAATTTATTCGTGGAATGGAATCCACTTCGAGCCCGTTAAAGGGATGGAACCCTAAGTAGCATGGCACCTATGAAAAATCTAGTGGAACATTGTTTTGTATCCACTAAGTTTTATTCAAAATGTTTTATAAAATTATATCTTGTTTTCAAAATGTTTTAAAAATCTTCCTTTTAAAAGAATTAAAAACATCTATCCTGATTTTAATACTTTTAGATTCAAAATAATCTTTATTTTCAAAATCAAAATTATCCTAGGTTTTAAACTATCTTTTAATAATAAATATATTTAATATTTATACTTAGATTTAAATATAAAATTATAGTAAAATTTTATATATATACCAAAATATTATTCTCTATATTTACTTATGTATTTTAACTATAGTTAAGTATATTTATAAAGTTTAAAATAGTTTTAATATAAGATAGAAGTTAAATTCAAAGAAAAATAAATTACCAAAATTTCCTTTGGCATGTCGAAATCCTCAAGTACCCCATGTCGAGATGATAGCAGTTTATTTCAAAAATTTGAATTTCAAAAGGAAGTGTCTATTCGTCATATCCTTTCACGAATGGACATGGATGTTGTTCTACTATAAATAGGAGTGGTTTTGAACGAATTTGTATTCATATTTTTCTGGTTTTCACTCCTCCTCTTCTTCCACATTTCTTCATACACATTCTTACCATTACTCTACCGAAGTCAATATTGAATCTAACTAGATCGTTTCTCGTTTGATTCTCTATCACTATCTCAACAAGATCTCAGTGTTATTCAGAGTTATAGACTTCTTTGTAATCAATTAAGTGAGAAAAGGTGTGATTGTAGCCTTGAAAATCAATCAAGTGATAAAAGGTGTGATTGTAGCCTTGAAAATCACTCAAGTGAGAAAAGGTGTGATTGTAGCCTTGGAAATCAATTGGGTGAACTTGTTGCCACTGAAATCAAGTATCTCTACCCAGAGGATTGTGAATCTGGAGTGGTGTACCTCGTGGCCTTGAAATCGAGGGTGTAATTGTACAATTGCTTTTAAAAGGAAATTCGTACTTGTGTGCGGGACTGGATGTAGGGTAACTCCGAACTAGTATAAAATCCGGTGTGTTCTTTCCTTTATTGCTTTTACTTTATTTTTGCATCTGTGTTTGATTCTGTGATCATGTCTGTGTCTGAATATTGCATACATTTATGTTCAAATCAACAAAAACTCAAAAAGATTTAGTAATTCCTTTAAACACTATTCATGCCCTCTAATGTTAATCCTAGCCTTAAGATCTGTATTCCGCATTTCTCACAGATATATCATACGCATAGATGGAACTATACAAATAAGCCATGAATAATAGACCTGGTACTAAAATATAAATCAATCGGCATAAGTCATTGTTATAAATAAATTATATAATTTTCTAATCACCAAAATATTATTTTGACTCCCTTTTCATCACATCCCACAAGATAGATTTAGAGGTATATGCAACCGGTACAAGATGGGAACGGTAGATGGTGAAATCTTCTCATTCATGCTCGGCACTGGTAAGACAATCAGATAGTAAAGGTATAATATTGATTCCAAGGTAGTAGCCTTAGTTGGCATATATGATATATTATATTTTACTATTCCGGCTGTGAATTTGTTCTCTGATATACTTTTGTTAGGACAGGTCACCAAAACCAATGATTCGTATTCTAATGGATTTGGGTTTTGATTTAGTCAAAATTTAGGCCCATTAAGGTAGTGGTTGTTACATTTTATATCATAGCTTAGGTTAGTTGATCTTAGGAATTAGGATACAGTGAGAGAAAGTATTTATATTTTTACCTATAAGCATATATATTATATGCCAAACTCTATGAGTTCCAACCATACAAGTAGTTGCGACCATATTCTAAAAAGATGGATAAGGAAACTAACAGTTGGAACAATAGATAGAGTTAAATTTATACACCTATCTCGATTATCCCACAAGGAGTAGGCTTTCCCATAAGGTGTTGACCAAGTAGAGCATGAGTCCAACATGTAGAGGATCCCTAAAGTTGGATGGTACTTGACTCCTTTGTTGGGCCTGGGCTGTCTTATGATTGTGGATTTCGATAGATTGCCGATTGAAGATGTACATTTCATCCAGATAGTTGGCAAGTAAGAATTTATATGTTGTAGGAAACCGAAGGTAAGATTTGAAAAAGGATCGAGCAAATTCCTATAAGGTTTGCATTAACTACCTCAAGATGATAGTCGAATTTTTAAGATCCTTTTTAAGATTCTTTCTAAGAGGTGGATAAGTGGAATGATACTTGATTGAAATGGGGTAAAGAGAATAGAAGGGTAAGAATGCCCAATAGCGAAGATAAGAAGAATATTCCCATATAAGGAAAATATGGAGAAAAACAACTGAAATAGATTAATATATATCACTCTTCATGTCAATGAAGAAAAGCCCAATGACTAAAGTAGTAGATGAACACATTGCAATGAGTCGATAGGGAAAACAATAAAAGAGGAAAAAACTATTTAAGGAGAAGCCACTTGACGGAAATTTAGGTAGGAGAAATTTTAATAGTAGTAGTATTAGGAAATTTGAATAGAAACAACGTTAGGAATTTTTATTAAAATAGGATTAGTAATCTAATTAGAAATAATATAGGAGAAAATATAGGAATAGAATAGAAGAAATTGGTAGTTTCTAAAAATATATGTAGTAATTGCATATATCTTTTTAAATACCCCCTTATGTGTTATTAAATTCTCTGCTAAGGTTGAAAGTGGAAATAACATGAATAGTAGGAAAATTATAGGATGGAAGTTATCAATGTCTACTCCAGTTTTCATTATTTAAAGTTATAAAAGATGTTTTTGAAAAAATGGCTTGGTACGACGATTGAGTTTTTAACACAAATAAATGCTTTGAGTTGAAAATCCTACTTTCAAAGAAGCAAGTCTCTATTGTAGAAACTCTTTAAAAAGGGAAAGTTTATTAGAATAAGAAAATTTTCATGGCTTCTTTTGGAAACCAAATAATATTTGAATTTAATAAAAAAAGTTTCTATGTTTATATTTTAAAGATGAAAGTTTTGCTTAAAGTACTTCTTGATTGTGAAGATTTAATTTTATAAAGAGTGGTGAAAACCAAACCACTTTTCAACATGGAGTAGATAAAGAGTGGTGAAAACCAAACCACTTTTTAATATGGAGTAGATAAGGATGATCGCATAGATAAGATGTGGTGAAGATTTAGGCTATGAATAAATGACTGCTAATGCCGGTAAGGTAGCAACAAGGAATCCTCGTTGAATATAAGGATTATTAGTAAGAACCTCATAATGTTGATTAGACATGTGTGGAAGCCTTAAGAAGAACCCTCAAAAGGACGAGGAATGGTATCAAAGTATGCTTTTGTGAGTCTTAGGATATACTCGCATGGAAGGTCAAGGGTAAAGAAAGTAAATACAAAGTTTGAGAATACTATCAAGAGATTTTGATTAAAATAATATAGTAAAATGATTAGAGAAGAGGGTAATGAGATGACAAACATGCATAAAGGATGTTGTTTAACTCAAGGTTCAAGAAGGCAATGTAGTTGGTAGGAAAGTTATTCCACCAAACCGATTTTTCGAAGAGTTGTTCTAAATGTGCATAGTTGATATTTCTTATCCATTGCAGTGTGGGAATGCATAATTTATACCATAATCGGGTGTAATAGTTGAAGTAATGGATGGATTGTATTTATTAAGAGCTAAGAAGGTGGATTAAGGCATGTGGGTTATAATAGAATGACATACTAGAAATGTCTATTTTAATCGATTATGGAGTGATAGGCTACAACATCATTACTATCAGGTTATGTTGAAGGGAAACTTCCAATAATCATTTCTTTAGGGTTATTTGGGTTGTGCTTGCTAGTTGTCTCTTTTTAGGGAATGAAAAGTGTACAATATGAGATATATTCCTATTTTATTTCTGTATTGATTTTCTGGATGAGCTTTGACCGCTACACACACACACACACATATATTATGAAACAGTGTAAATAAGGAAATATCATAAACACTTAATTAGCGATGAATATAATTAAGGCTGGAAGTTTACAAAATGAATTAGGAGATTAAATTAGCAACTAGAAATAAAGAATGCTTTAATCCCACCCAAAAACTTTAAAATTTTAGGAAAATACAAATTGCCATAAGCAAAGGGCAGGAAAAGGTTGTGACGAAACCACGGGTCACTATTCATATGCCTTAAAAGCTAAATTTTATAAATATGCTTGTGTGTAGTTTGTTGTTTTGGAGTAAAAGGAAAACTTTTCAAAATTTAAAATTAACTAGATAATGGTAGGGTTGATCATATGAATTAACTTGTTAGCTAATTTCAATTCCATCAAGATGTGGCCTGATTTGTTTTAAGGATGTAAAGACAAATGCTTTTGAGAGATTGTGCTCAAATTCTTTTGAAATTTTTTTCAAATATTATTGAAAAATTATGTTCAAATACTCTTGAAAACTTGTGTTTAAATGCTTTAGAAAAAATTATTTTTCAAATTATTTTGCAAGTTTGATCGAAAAAGGAAAATGTTTTTTGGAAAATGAGAAAATTTTTGATTTTTAGATGCTACATGCTTAGTGTAGGGAGGGTCAATGTGTTAGTGAATATGAAGTTTACTATCCAACAATGGTGACAATATATAAAACAATGGGAATAACAGGGGAAAAAGCTGTTTTAACATTGAAATTTTTATTTCATTACGTTGTTGATAGTGAACAAAACTTGCATTTGAAATATTTCCATTTTAACACTAAAAATAAACCTCCTTATGCAAATTGTACTTGGAAATGTTGGAAAATATTCTGAGGCAAAAGAAAAGGTTCCTAGGTACAACAGAATAGGTAAGTGAAAATGTAAAGTTTTCCATCTAAATTCCTTTTTGGCATGAGGGTCTAGACTTAGGAAAACTCCATTTCAAAAAATTTGGATGTTAGAAATTGTGTGTTAGGTATTGGATGGTAGGGAGTGGATTCTAGCCCTTATTCATAGGAGTTTGAAAAGAAGGATTTTTATTTTTGAAAACTTGCATACATATAGAACTTCCATAATATATAGGTTATTTGCATCATATTTTTAAAAGAATGCATTCATATAGGAGGCGCCGATTAAGAATTATTCAGCATGCATATAACATATGTTGGGATGCACCATTCACTTGTACATGTTTGGCTACAAAATTGGATGTACACTATTTGGTTGGATAATTTAAAATGGCTGTGCGCTATTTTACATGATTCGAACCTTAGACAATTTAGGGGATAAAATTCTTTTAAGGGTAAAGAATGTAGAACCACGTAAAATTAACGGTATTTGATAAATAATTACTAAGGCTCAAAAATGGAATTGGAAATAACATCAAAATTTGTTCACAAAACTTGTACCATTTTGCTCGTGAAGATTTCCTAAGCAACTTCAATATATGGAGTTTTGCGATCGGAGTTCAAATGAAGAAGTTATTAGCGTTTGAAGTTTTTGGAATGAAAATAATTAAATAGGAATTTAAAAGGTAATAAATAATAAAACCGTGTGGAGCCCACCGGTTGACCCTCTCCTTGGGTTGGTCGACCGTTAGCGATTGACCATCTATAGGGGAGCAGTCGACATATTAAAATAGTGGTGGCTATTGTTAAATCTTGGCCGATTGGTAGGGATTTAATTAATTTAATATAACGGATACGATTGATTCGAGCATCTATAAGTACATGCGTAACCCCTCAATTTTCTTCTCATATTTTCTAATCAAAGTAGCAAATCTCTGCCATTTTCCCGTCCCCACTATTTCTCTTAATTTTAAAATATTATATTATATATATAATTAGAGAAGGTAAAAAATAAAAGGGAAGAAGAGAAGGAGTGAATTGATATTGCGGAAATAGGTAAAATTTTATAATAATAAATCTATATTCTACTTAATTCAAATCTCCTCTAATCTCATATCTACAATTATAATTGATATGTGTGTGTGTGTGTCTTGTTATACAAATTTGGATGGAAAGGAAACATGAGTCAATTAAAGGGATGAATCCAGATTTGGTAGATTTGGAAAGCAAGAAAAGTGAGTAGGAAATTGTATGATTTATATATAATATTGAAATTTATATCGTCGATTTTTATTTAACTATTATTCCTGTGCAAGATCCATTAGGTTGTAAGCTTAGAAAGTATATATTCAATTGAAATCTTACTAACATTATCAGTAAGTTAGGTAACTGGAATGGAATGATATTTACATCCTAATCTGGAAATTTGGAAATCGGTCCGTAAATTTATTAAAGTAGGATATTGATAAGATTGCAAGATTTATTCTAGATTTATGATAATTGGCTGTAAATTGTTCATATTAATTTAGATTGCCCTAATTTGACATAAAATGTGAATTTTCATATTTTAATTTATTGGAAGCATTGTGGGTACAATTTAGTTGTATCTATTTTCCTGTAATTTCCCTAAATTATCTAATTCCACAATTATGTATAAAAAGTGCATCGTTTGAAATAATAAGAAATATACCAAAAAAGAAAGAGATGTGTAAAGTATGGATATCCTCCTCCATAATCTGCACTGTCTGTTTCAATAAAAGAAAAGAGATAATTCCTTGTAATTTCAAATAGAGCAAAAGTCTCACTTTTGGGTAATCTATGGAAAGTTATAACAATAATCTTTCTTAGAAAGGATAGCTCTAATATATTAAGATGTGGAAATGAATATTCTTTACAGAATGTTTGTGTGGCAGAGGTAGGCTAGTAACCCATAGATAACTCTTTGAGATGCATTAGTAATATGAAAATAAATTATAAAGTTATACTAGGGGTCATCAGTCTCTATAGTTAGAATCGATTTTATTAAATGGCCGTAGGGTCTGCCTTCTCCCTATTTAAGAAGTTTTAAGTGGTTATGGTTCTTTTTTGGGTAGCATAACACACATGTATATACTTATATAGTTTTACCTCAGAGAAGGTTACATATATTGTACGCGTAGATGGAATTACACGGATAAGCCGTGAATAATAGACATGACACCTATATAGAAATCAATCGACATAAATCAGTGTTGTAGATAAAGTATTTAATTTTCCAGTCAACGGAACATTGTTATGACCCCCTCCTCATTACAACCCACCAGATAGAATTGGAGGGACATGCTACTGGTGCAAGATGGGAACAATTGATGGTGAAGTCTTCTCATTCATGTTCAGCGTTGGCAACGTAATCAGATACTAAAGGAATAATATTAATTCCAAGGTAGTGGCCTTAATCTGCATATATGTTGTAATACATTTTACTATTCTTTTATGAGTTCATTCTATGATATACGTATGTTTATGACAAGTTACCAAAACCAACGATCCATGTCCTAATGGATTTAGGTTTCGATTTAGTCGAAATTCGGCCCCATTAAGGTGAAGGTTGTTAGAATTTTAGTCAAAATGCAGTGGAGGCATGTGTCTATAAGAAAGAATATTAATAAATACTAAAATATATTTATAATACTGTAAGTAAATAATAAACTTATGATTGTTAATGATATATTCATGTTAAAATCATTTCAGTTTGGTTGTTTAATACTCGACATTGGATTTGAACAGGACATCTTTTATAATCAGTATAAAAGGATGATGGGATTGTCCCAAAACGGTATACACAGGCATATATTAAATTGTTTAATATCGAGCATGTAAGATGGATTCTTTATGATTGGCAATGGGAATTATCGTACATGCCAAATTGTCTCCAATATCATACTTTTCTTATATATTTGATATATAGAACAAGCATCAAGTCCAAGTTAATATTACTATATATTTTTAATGTTCTCAAGTATTTATGAAATACTAGAGAATTATTTATAGAAACAATGAACTCCTTATGAAGGAGTGCGCGGTTTCGAACTTCATTAATGATATCGAGTATAGTATGTTAATCCTAAATTCATATTCAAGCTTAAGTTGAGAACTTTAGGTTAGAATTGTTCCAAACATAAGTAGTAGTCGATTTAGCCAACGGCTACCACAATGTAAGAAGTATAAATAAATGCACAAATTTATAACCGAGCTAAGGGTGATTCCAAATGTTGAAAATTCAATGACATGGTTATATGATAATAATGTCGCGATATAGTTCATAAAAGAACCTAGATCTTACTAGAAGTCAAGGGACATACTCTAAATAGTTCCACATGATAAATGCAGTTTACCAACGTCGGAGAGAGTTGGTTGACAAAGTAAATAGTTGAAACAAAATAGAATACCCATCCACTAAGGGATTGAACCAATTTGTTTTTGGGAGATCCAACTGATAAAGTTGGAATAAGATTCCATAATTGACTCCAAGTACAGTGGAACAATGACAGAGTTAGGGTATGCCCAAGGGAAAATTGTGAAAATTGTTACATATATATAATTTTATGATTAATCTTTTTCAAATAAAACTTTATGATTAATCCCTAAATGATATGTTATGTGATAGTGATTAAAAAGTGTTATCATCATGAGAACTTATCACATTGAAAATAACATATTGTTTTGAGTGTTCCTAGTCAAGATGTTTGGAGAAAGGATATAGATTCATCCATTGAGACTAGAGTAAGTAACGCTCCCTAAATGTTGGAAGGTGTATTTCTCATTGCTGCTGGGGGACACCAAGGTGTTACATACTGATAGCTATTGGGTAACTATGGAATGACTCACTCAAGAGTTTTCTATTGGTTAATATAACTATGGTCGAATAGGGAATCTTGAAATGACGATGTTATATAGTTCTCTCGACTTGAGAATACTGTTAATCTTTAATTTGGACACTCCACTTTGATTATAGTTAAATCATTGCATGACGTCCACTGAATGACTATAGTTGGGTCTGAGTTGATGCATTAGAAGTAAAACACTATCAATAGAGGATTCGTCTTCTCGGTTACATGGGGTTAGTATCACGGTCAATTGTAGTCAACTCAAAATAATATTTTTTGGCTAGATCAGCATGTTTAATAATAAATGTATTATTGAACCAATGAGTTTATTTTTGGATTTGCGAAGTTGAATGTCGATGATATTGGAATTTTGACCATAAACCTAATTTCATAAGTCCTAATGTGATATAGTTTTGATAAGGAAACTTGGTGTAAATAATTGTTGCTACCAGGTATTGCTTAGAATGAGTTAAATCAAATTTTACAAAAAGATGTGTGAGTGATAAATTTAGCAAAATGTCACACCACATGTTAATGTGATGTGTGAATGTTAATATTTGAATTATTCAATATTAATCGTCGATTGAATTTACACCTTTGATTCACACAACCAAAATGATGAACATTCCAAATAAACCACACAAATTAATTAAATCTTTATCATTTAACATTAACTAAATTAATTAATATTTATGAAATATTAATTATTGAATTATATTTTGTTTGTTTTAATATTATTAGTATTTAAAAGCTACGTATATTAAAGTTATAAATGTGTGTACCATTATATGGTGTTTGTAGAATATTTAAATTCAATTAAATAGAATAAATACCATGTTTAAAAATTATTTTAATTAATATTCGTCAAAAATTTATTATTAAAAATATATTGTTTTATTTTTTGAACTAGTATTTAAAAAATGTGTATATAAAAGTTATAAATGCGTGTATCGGTATACAATATCATGGAAATTTTAAATTGGATTTAAATGGGATTAAAACTAATTGGTTTTGGAATTGAACTCCCTTTGTAATGATCCACTTTTCCCTACCCTTTGAATCGACAATAAACTACACATGCCCAACTCAAATTGCACGAACAAGCAGATCATTATGAGTAGAAAGAAGAATAAAGATAGAACGGACCAGAAAAATAGAATCTCACACGAATGAATAACATATATTATTTCAACAATAATCTTTATAGTGGAAATATTAAAACTTATGTCAAAGTCTAACCTAGATTCAGCTCAGATAGTTATAACACATGTCCTTACAAATGCTGACAAAATAAATGCAATAGATGCAACGGATAATAGAATACATCAATCTGATAATGAAAATCTCTAGCTTTCCTTTGGGAACTCTAAGCGTCTTCAGCTAATTCTGAAACTACTCGGATCTAACTCGATTATAAAAAATACCCGGATCGGGCTTGATAAACCAGCGTGAGATACTCGAAATTTTAAATGTATAGCTCATGACGATGTTATCAAAACCATTGAAAAGAAGGGTGTCTCATAAGACCACGCCCACATATAAATACGAACAGATTTCTATCTTATGATAACCAAAAACTTTTATTACCAAAATAATTTGATATTATCTTTAATGACATTCATTTGGATAACAACTTTCAAATAAACTTATTCAAATAAGGTATCAATGCCCAGACTAAGTCTAAGGGAATATATCCGAACTAAATCTATAGGAATATACTGATCAAAATATAGGATACCTAAAGGGGTAGCTAAAATGTTTGCAAACCATTACATCTATTTTGGAAATACAATCAAAATCATAAATCTTGCATTGGAATTGGATTTTCCAATATGATACGGAATCTCAATAACCACACATAGCAACCAGAACCCGATGGTTTTTCGTGCAAGGACTCACACACCACTATTCCTCATATTACCACACTTCTTGATATCTGGTGGCTTCTCATGCAAGGACTCACACGCCTCTATATCATACGATACGGGTCCCATCCAGGCACCTTGGTGACCTAGATCATACGCCGACAGTCACCTTGAGGGTTCATACACCACCCTCATCATACTAAGCCTGAAATATGTAGCATAGTTGGCGTATCATTTCCAAGATGTGCGGCTTGGGAGTGAGGTTGCGCTCAACTTAGATAAAGCTACACTTTTCATACAAAACCACACTTTGATCATAATAGGTTCCACTTTGAATGCCACATTACCATTCTTTTGAGCACTATTTGACTTCCACAAACCCTCAACCTCTTAGCTCATACATCTCAGAGAAGGGTGTTAAGCTAAGAGAAGTTGCCTTCTCCACCACCAAACAGATGTACGTTTGTAAAAGTCAATGTTTGTGACTCCACAAAACAATGTCAGACACACATCCATACAAGTTTGTTATGGGACTAAACAAAACTGAAGGCACTCCTCGTACAACCATTAGTAGCAAGTAGTCCTTGTAATTCGCAAATTTCAAAAAATGATAGGACCACTGCTATAATAAATGTCTCTATATTGGGAGCTACCCAGAGAATTTCAAAAAGCAGTCCTTTCGCTAATGAAGACCTCCTGTCTTTAATAATCATCATCTTCAGTATGTCTTCACTTCCGAACGTATACATTGGTTCAAAGTGGTTTTCGGATAAGAATCGCCCAAATCTGAACCCGGTTCCTTCAAACCAATTATCGACAAAAAGATGTTAAGTTCATATGTGACTATCAATCACCATTCAATTTAATTCAACTTTTTATTCATTCATAAATATCTTTTAGAGATATATTTATTATTTTCAGAGTATATGGAATTATCGAGCCTCATTTATCAAATCATTTGGTTTATATAAACCTTTCTTAAATCTGGGAATAATTCCAAATTATTTTCTCTTCTAATTAGGAAAATATTTCAACATTATTTCTTTAAATATTTCATTTAAACCTCCTCCTTAATCTTGGGTACCATGTCATCTTATTTAAAATCCCGTTTAAACCTTTAATAAAGATTTTCTATTTTCAAATCCTCATTTAAATGGGTTAAAAATGATGCTATGTAAAACATCGTTACAATAAATCTAAAACCATTTTATTCAAATCCTGGTTTAACTCTTGGAAATCTCTTTACTCTTTACTTTGTAAAACCTTTTTGGAGCATCCGGGATTTCCTTTAGATATGTCCTACCCTTTGTCTAAAAGTTAAAACAAAGGCCAGGTAAGTTCAGGGCACCGGTTGCTTCATTTCTAACCTTAATTGCACACCTTATTTTACCATTTAGATCTCACAAGCGGGACAAATGCACTAGTCGTTTCCGCACACTCAGTTTGTTATTACATTCAAGGAAATGATTTCTATTATATTGTTTAAGTGTTATAATAAACATTTATTTAAACTCTTCCTAAAAGAATGATAAAAATTCCAATTTATCTTTGAAACATTTAATTATTTATTTAAAAACATTTATAAATGATTCTAAAAAGAATCATTAAGTTAAATCTTTATTTCAAAAGTTATAGAAACTGCAGGAGAAAAGTGTTGCAAAAAGTGCTTAAAACAGCTTATTTGATTAAAACAACCTTTTTAATGTTTGAAATTTTTTATTTTCCAATTCAAATATTTTTCAAACCATTTTAATAGACTTATTCATTTCATATTATTAATTACACAAAAATATCATTTATAAAAAATTCCTACTTGGATTTCAAACTGCAAAACCGCGATGGTTTTTGAAAATTGTTTTGGATATATTACAAAATCTACTTAATGAAATCTTGATTATCTTCCTTTGTTGGAAGGATGTGGATATAATAGTTTGAAAAATCTTATCTCTTAGAATTGTGAGCTATTTTCCACTTTGTATACTCGTTTAAATTTTATGGCGCGAAATCGCGTACTACCATTACGCGATGCGCCTACTTTTGACTTGTTTTTCAATTTCTTTTCAAATTTCATAGAAACACTTCTAAATGTTCATAAAACATTTCTAAATAATTTTAAACTCATTTTAAATAATATTTTTCATATTTCAAAACCATTTTCCATATCATTTCATAATATAATTTATGTTATTACAATATCATTTCCAACCTTTTTAGATATTTTAAAATCATTAAGAGGCTAAATAATTTCCATACACATATTTATATGGATCTATATTCTCATTTAATTAACTATGGTTAATTTCTAATGATTTTTCTTATCATTTATCAAACCAAGTAATCATCCATATTAACAATCATGTAAAGAACCAATTTTGCATCCAAATTATCAAACATAATAATCATGTAAGATATTTAACTTTCATATTATTAAACTTGAAATCATTAGTTAATTCAAAAATACGTTTTCCTTCAAAGTAATACTTTTTCCTTCAAAAATGGGGACCCCGGGTTCTTCCTTTTTTATTCCCGCTGACCCGTCCCATCCCACAACTTCTCATCAGCCATGTCCTTCTTCTCCAATTCTTGTACCTCCTTCTGCTTCAACCCTTCTCCCTATGTCAGTTCCCTCTCCACCTCATATCCCCCTAGTCTGCGGCCCTGTTGTTCCTGCAACTCTTGCAGAAGCAAGTCGTTTGGTTCCAGAACCAATCCTACCTTCTCCTTCTTTGCCTCCTCATCCAACAACCATTCCTCCACGTTCATGGAACTCTCTTTTTAAAGCCAAGCCCAATAATGTTGGTAAATATATGCCTCGTGATATTCAGCTTGAATACAGTGGAGATGCTATTGTGCCAACTCTTGATGTTGTTCAGGTAGCAAACACTATGTGGAAGGAATATCTCGTTGGTTTTTTTCTTGGTACCCCATTGCCTTATGCTACATTTCTATACTACCTCAAAAAAGTTTGGAAATTAAGTGGTTCTATATCTGTCAAGTCTGATGGGTTCTTGTTTTTGTTCAAGTTCTCTAACGATGATGATAGGTCTAGAATTTTTGAAGCTGACATGTTGTGATGAGGAACAAGTTATTTATAGTGAAGCCATGGGATGAAAACATAGGAAACAGTTGTAGTAGCATTAGATCTGTACCAGTATGGATAAAACTATCTAATATTCCACTGTATGCGTGGTCTCCATTGGGCATTAACTGGTTAGCATCTAGACTAGGAAAGCTGCTTTGTTTGGATGCATCAACTGAAAAATTTGAACGTATTTCTTATGCGAAATGTTTAGTTGAAGTAAATCCAAATCAAGAATTGCCCGATAATTTTTCAGTTAAATTACTAGATGGAACTGAGCAGATTGTTAACGTTGATTACTTATGGAAACTAGAGATATGTATTTTGTGCAAGGAGTTTGGGCATCTGGTGAACAAATGCAAGAAAGTAGTATGTGAAAGGAATGTTGAATCAACTGTTAATAATGAGCAGCAGATAAATGGTGATGTTGGAAGAGAAAAGTTGAAGAAGGTGCAAAACAATGAAAAACAAGGCGAAGTGAAACAGATATGGCAGAAAGTCAATTAGAATAAAGGGAAAAAATGAATAATTGTGGAGAAATTGAAGAAACTGCTATGATGACACTAAGTGCAAATGAAAAAATTCCCCAAGAAGGTACTGTAGAAAACAATATGGCACTTGAAAAGGTCAATATAACACAAGGTGTTGATCAGGATTGTAATGTTAGTACTTGTAACAAGTACCACTTGCTCCAAACTATGGAAAATGATCAAGGTATAATGGAAATGCTAGAACAAGAAGAAGGAGAGATATCTGCTGAAGTTATCTGTAGAGAACAACACAAAGAGACAAACAAGAATTTTACATCTACAGAAGATCATAATGATTCTGATACACTAGTTTTGTCTTCAAATCTTGGTGTGCAAGAAAACTATATGCTGTTATCCACTGCAAGTATGAGTAACAAGGAAAATGGAAATGTAACAACTGAAGAAAATGCACATCCAAACTCTTTTGCATCTGATTTTGATAAAACATGGTGCAACTCTTTTAAAACTCAAATCACACAATTAATATCCTCCATGCATTTAACTTCTGATCACACTCAACCATCCGTTCTTCCACACTACAACTTTTCTATGCAGCTACCAGGTTGGCCATCTTGCTTTCCTTCCAAACAAACTCAATCTGCCCCTTCTCATGATCCTTCCACCTCCCAATCTAACACTCATCCAACATCCCCCCCCCCCGAGCTTACCAAGAAGGAAAATTGAAACAAGATCTCTGTCTGCTCAGAGAAGAAATAACTCCTCCCAATCTCAATAATTTCTTATGTTTAAAAAAATAGCATCTTGGAATATAAGAGGAGCCCATAGTAAGTTGAAACTTGATCAAGTAAAAAGTTATATCAATGAGTACAATATCTGTCTTTTTGGTCTATTAGAAACAAAGTTTAATCTTTCTTTTTCCCTTAAAGCAGCTTCCTACATTAATCCCAAATGGTCTCTCCATCATAATCTTGATTCTGCAGCATATGGTCGAATTCTTGTCATCTATGACCCATCTGTTCTGACTCTTTCTCCTATTCTGGCATCTAGACAGTACATACATTTTCATTTACATGATTCCTAAAACCAGTCCTCCTTCTACTTAACTTTTGTTTATGCAGACAACTCAATCAATTCAAGAAATGCTTTTCTCAAAACATTGCCTCCCTTAAGACAATCTTCTCACCCCTGGCTTGTCATGGGTGATTTCAACTCCTGCTATGGATTTAATGACAAATTTGGTGGTACTCCACTTATGCCTAGAGATCTTGATCCTCTTAATCTTGCTGTCTTTGATTCTGAGTTAATAATGGTGAATAAATCAGGAGCAAAGTACTCTTGGAATAACAGAAAGAGAAGTGGTGTTCGTACCTTTACTACTATTGATCATGCTTTTAGTAATTATCAAGCTATCAATCAGTGGCCTTCTATCTCTGTCTTCCTTCCTCAACCAATAATGTCCAACCACCCCCCTCTTATTTTATCTCTTGGGAACCATTTAAGAAGGGAAAAGAGAAGTTTTAAATTTTTTAATGCTTGGGTTAAGCATGAGCACTTTCTGGTATTAGTTTCACACATTAACTCTGAATTTTCTTGCTTTGGTAACCCCATGTATAAGTTTTGTAGGTAGTTAAAGTGTATCAAGCAAGCAATCAAATTGTGGGCATCTTCAACCTTTGGTACTGGTTGCCTACTGTCAACTACCCTTAAACAACAGCTGAAGATAAAGCAAGACTATATGGTGGAGCATCCACTTGATATTCAAGCTGCTTCTGAAGAGGGGAAATTATATAATGAGGTTAACAATGCCCTTATACTGGAAGCTAGCATGAAAAGGCAACAATTGCATAAAAGATGGATTGATGAAGGAGACAAAAACACAAAGTTTTATCATGAATCACTAAAGGTTAAGCAAGCAAGAGATAACATTTTTAGCATTACTGATGAGCATGGTACCCTATTTTCTACCGCTGAAACTGTTGATCATGCTTTTATTCAATACTTCTCTAAATTGTTTGGTAATTCTTATGGCTTCCTTCCTGATCTGGACTTAATTTCTACTCTTTCTCTCCCTTGCATTAATTCCCAGGAAGCAACTTCTCTTATAAGGCCTGTCACAAATGAGGAAATCAAGGCTACCCTATTTTCAATGAACAAGCATTCATCTGGAGGCCCCGATGGTTTAAATGTTATTTTCTTCATCTCCACCTGGAGTCAACTTGGTAGTGAATTTTGTCAAGCAATACACAACTTCTTCAATAAATGCAAGTTTCTTGGTGAAGTCAACTGCACCAATATTGCACTTATCCCTAAGGTAACTCCTCCTACTTGTGTTACCTCCTTCGGGCCCATTTCGTGCTGCAATGTTGTTTACAAGTGTATCTCTAAAATTCTAGCATCTCGGTTAGTTACAGTGCTGCCAACTGTTGTATCAAACAATTAATCAGCCTTTATTCCAACTAGGGACATAATTGATAATGTTCTACTTGCTCAGGAACTTCTCAAAGGTTATGGTAGAAGCAATGTGCCCCCATCAGCAGCTCTTAAATTAAATATTTCTAAGGCATATGATACAATACATTGGGCCTCAATAGTTAGGATTATGGCTGTTATGGGCTTCCCCAAAACTTTTGTGTCTTGGATATATGTATGTATATCCACACCATCATACTCTGTAGTAATAAATGGTAGACCTATTGGTTATTTCAGAGGTAGTAAAGGTATATGACAAGGAGACCCGATATCATCTTACTTATTTTTGATGGTCATGGAAGTTTTAACGGTTATTCTTAGGTCTACATACAACCATAAGATTATTAAGTATCACCCAAAGTGCTCACATCTACATATAACATCTATCATGTTTGCTGATGATGTTATGATGTTTACCAAGCCTGAGTTACCCTCTTTGATTGGTATTAAGGATGCTCTGAAGGCTTTTAATAGTATGACCGGTCTATCTATAAATCAGGACAAATCACTATGCTTGTTGCTGGAGTTAGTGATATACAAGCTGCTGCTCTTCATCAACAATCTGGTTTCTCTCACATGGTAAATGATATGAAGTACCTTGGTCTCCCCCTAATATCAAAAAGAATAACTAAGGCTGACTGTTTACCTCTTTACAATAAAATTACTTCTCTTATGACTGCATGGGATAATAGGTTTTTGACACAAAGTGGTAGGCTTGTGCTTATAAAATATGTTGTCTTTTCCACTATAGTCTACTGGGCTCGTACTCTCATTCTACCTGTCAAATTATTGCAACTTGTTAGGTCTGCTATGAATAGATTTTTTTGGTCTGGTAGTATACACAACAGGAAGTTAGTTCCATGTTCCTTTTCTAAATTTGAGACACCAATGAGAATGGGAGGGCTAGGAGTACTTGATGTCAGGAAGTGGAATATTGTTGCTATAAGTAAACATTTTGATGTCCTCATTAATAAAAGAGGAAGTTTATGGGTTGAATGGACGTGGCATTATAACATTAAGAACAGATATTTTTGGAGTTTGGTTACTCCACAGCACTGTAGTTGGATTTGGAGAAGTTTTTTGAAGTATAGAGAAGTTTTCCTCCCTATGATACAATATCCTGTCAATGCTACAGCTACTGTTAGTTTTTGGCATGATCCATGGGATAGTAAGGGCCATATCTTATCAAATATGTGTACATACTCTCAGATTATACAATCTGGAATTCATATTGATGCTAAAAGCTAATGAATTTTTACATGATGGAAAAATCCAGTTACCTTTCAGTAGCAATCAGGTTATTAGACAAATGTGGTGTGATATACAACAAAAAACTTACAGTGTTAATCATGCTGACACAGTATTATGGCAGATGCAGGCACATTCTGTTAAAGCAGTATACAAATTTGTTACTGCATATGTCATACTGCCTGCATCTAAATGGTTTGAAGTTATATGGTCTGCTGATTCTGTTCCAAAAGACAATTTAATGATGTGGAAAGTAATAAATCAAGCCTTACTTACTAGAAGTTTATTAAAAAAGTATGGGTTAGCTTGTTCTACTGAGTGTTTGTTCTATGAGCTACAAGATGAAAAAACAGAGCACTTATTTTTTGACCGTCCTGCTCTTCATTTTTTGTTGGACAAGATTAGCTGTCTTACTGGAACTAAGCTTACTAGTACTACTTCTACCATTCTATGGAGTATTTTATTTAAAGCAACTAGGTGGAGATCTGATCAAGGTAGGGTGTTGGCTGTCTGCTTGAAAGTTTTCATGACTGTAATATGGAGTGAGAGAAATGCCATAGTTTTTGAAAATGTAAGAAGGAATGATGATGTACTCTGGAATGAAGTTAAGTCTCGAACTCATTGGCAACTAAAGAACAGTAAAAGCACTTTCCCGCAACTTTTGATTGATGCTTGGGCTTGATTTTGTTGTTTTTCCTTTCTAGTTACCTTGTTCTTCTTTTTGTTTCTTCTTTCTTTTCTATTGTTCCCTTTTTATTGTTAGCAATAAAACTGGTAGGGGCCCAGTTAACCCCGCTGGCTTTGCCAAAAATACGTACTCACCTTTAACTAAATTGACTAACTTCCTACCAACATTCTTATCCAACCACACTCCATTAAACTAACGTATACTTCACTAATACATCCATAAACAATCCCACCACCTTGTCCATGCTCACAACCATCCTTCTTCCTCCACTTTGCACTCGGCCCAAATCTTGCTCCCACCTCCATAGCTCACGGCCATAACCTCTCCATCCCAATACTTATGGCCTAAGGCCATTTAAAGAAGAGAAGAAGAGGTGAATTAAGAAGAGGTTAGAGAGTAATTACTGGATTGGCGCTTAAGAACTCCACTATTTTTAACCCTCCCACCTGTCTTAAAGAAGAGAATCCATTAATGAGCAAAAGAAAGCTCAAAAATAAATAAGAAGAAGAAGAAGAAGAATGAGAAGTGAGAATAAATTAGAAGAATTGATGGGTAATTATAGGAAAAGTAAGGATTTTGAATTACAAAGTTAGCCCTTTACAAAATTACCAAAATATCCTTACTTTATCTTACTTTTTCAAGACTTACCATCACTTTATCATATCACTACTTTATGTCTTAATCACTTAATGCATAAGGAAAATAATGTAATTTTATTTGATTTGATTTGACATGATTTTGTCCTTTCATGTTTACCTTTTCTTAATGATTTTTTTATAAATTTCTAACCTTAATTTGAAAAAGTAAACTTGATTAGTTAATTGTTAGTACTTAACGAATTTAAAAATGTGTACATGTATATGTACATAAAAGTGCAACAACATTGTGGCAACTTTTATTCGACAAAATATTTTACGGTCACATTTTGACATTTTTGTTAAACTATTAATTCATATAAACCAAAATTAAAATTAAATTTCTTATCTTCTTTAAATAATTAAAATGAGTGCATTTGACTTATAAAATAATATAAAACAATATCAAAATTCATTTGCACATATACAACATTGATTTTGTCAATGCGTGATGAAATTTGTCAATCACTATACATAAGTATATATACGGTTATCAAATTTTTATCAACCAATTATATAATTATTTTAAAAGTAATTGTTTATCCTTTAAAACAATTATTGGACTGTATATTCAATTTTATCGAAAACTGGCTTTTTTCAATTTTGTCAATGTTACAGTAAAAGTTCAAAATCTTTATTCAATTCTAAAAATAAGTTCACCATTCTTATTTATTATATAAAACATGGTTTTTTTAAGTTTGAAAATTATATATTTGAATATTTAAATACATTAAATATTTCATTTCAAAGTGGTAAAATTACGGGTCATTACACCTTTGATACAGTCGGCCGTAACTTGTGGGAGAGGAGGATTTTTTTGTTTTTGGGGTGAAGCGACAAATCTTATTAAAGAAAGGTGAGTTAACATATGTAACGATCCGCAAATTTATAAATTTAATAAATTATATTTATTATTAAATATTCAAATATAAGCTCTTAAACATATATTATGTTATCTTAAATAATAAATAATGATGGTAATCTTATTTTAAATAAGTAATTACGAAAATATATACTTTGGAAAAATATCGATAAAATGACCGAAAACCATTTTATCGATAAACAGCTCTACAATCGTAAAACATCGCACACAGAGCTGGATACATACATTTATTTTTATTTTTGAACAAGAATATGAAATAAAACTGTTTATTTTAATTTTGGAAATTAAATGTATTTATGACATCATCGGCGATGCCATCATATTTAATAATTGATTTATGATTTTATATTGAGATTTATTGATTTAATAATTATTATAATTATTCAAAAATTCTTTTTTAATGGTAATAATTCATTTTAATTAGTTATATGGTGATACTAAGTCATTTATAATAGTTTATACATATATACTTGATTTGACAATATAAGAAATATGTATCGCTTTATCGATATAATAGTACTTTTTGTGAATAATTATTTAGAATTTACTTATATAGTTTTATAAATCAAATGTGATCATTTTAATTAGTAAAAATGATAAGAAAGTAGCTTTCAAATTCTGTTTACGATTATATGTACTTAACTAAAAAGTGAAAATGTGACCTGGAATCGGTTTTCCGATTTTCAACGGTTTAACGAACGGAAGTTGTTCAAAGTCAGTGCAACGTTGTTTATTCTCCTGTGTAAATACATATATATGTATGTACATGTCATATGTACACATGAAAATATATATACATACAAATATACATATACATATATATATATATATATATATAGGAAAAAAACAAAGATATTTTAGTTTTCTTAACCTTTAAGCTTCGTAAGTCAACTTCTTGCACACATCAACTCACTCTTACGCCGTTTCACTTCATGCACATAGAGGGAGGTGTGGCCGTGTAAGAGAAGGGATGGGAGAGGAGTGGGATATGGGTAAAAAGGTAGTTTAGTTTTAGGATATTTTATTTCAAAATTTACCTATAAATACCTACCTATTCTTTATAATTTCATAATACTCTCTTCACTTCTTCTTCTCCACATTAAAGCTACATTCATGGCTTCTTATCTTAGGAAATTAATGGCATGCACATACACAAACACACACACACACACATATATTAGAAAAACCATTCCAAAACCACTTCAAATCTCCACCTCTCTGAAAGAGGGCTATGGACCATGTAATATGGATATACAATGATATAGAGTATAGTGATGACAGTTATACGATAAATAATGCGGAATATAAAAGCAGCAAAGTAAAATGACACCAGGAACTTTTATACTGGTTTGGAGCACCGTCCTACGTCCAGTCCCAGACTCCTTTTGGAATTTCACTAAAACATCAATCCTCACTTAACCCGAAGGAACATGTCTATACACCCTTGAGGAGTCGAACAGGGACTTGAGCAGCAGAACATGATTTTGCCTCAATAGCCGAAGAGGACTTCACTCGACTGAGCAGCAGAACATGACTTCAACAAATACAGAAAACAGTTTTGACTTTTGTGTGTTCTGATAACGTGGATTTTTCACTTATAGTACACCCTTCCTATAATCTTCTCCTCGAGTATAAATATATATATTTGAAGTATATGAAGAATAGAAATGTAAAGTATTGTTTTAACGCAGAATAATTGAAAGTATGATAGCAAATAGATTCCAGAGAATTAGATCAGAGAGATAAGAAAATTTGTTTATGATTCAGTGATTTTGAAGCAGCGGATTAAACAGAAAATCGATATGACGATGAAAATGTAGCAATCGGTGGATTGAGTATACTGCAATGCCCAAATTCGTTGATCCGAAGATACCGAATTCTAGCTATCTCTGACTCGTTGATCCGAAGATACCGGGAAAGAGATCTACGATTCTTCGACGTTGATCTTGCACGCAAGATTCCGTGAATCGGCTTCACAAACGAAGATTCGAGCGCACTCGAATGACGTAGGTGGAGATAGGAGGTCACACTCGACTACTAATTAGAAGAAAGCACAAAGCAATGAAAAGGATTTTTTATTCAATTTTCAACAACCTATTACAATGACATTACATCTCTATTTATAGGATTTATGACACAACACAAAAGACTTAAGAAAATTACAATACCATCAGTACACGACCTAAGAATTGACTCGGCAACGACTTAAGCTATCCTGGCTACGACTCACGTTAACTCGGCAACGGCTCACTGAAGCTTCCTTCGCGACTTAACAAACAGCCGCGCCTTAAATAAGTCGCTCGCGACTTAAAGAAAAAAGAAAATGGTTCGCGACTTAACAAATCATCACCGACGCAAGCTAAGGTCGTTTGCGACCTTCCTCCTTGTTTCCTTCAGCGATGTGTTGTTCGCGACTTACTGGAATGAACTCGCGACTTAGGGTAGCTCGCGTACGGTATATGGATTTAGGGCTTTAGCTGGGAGTAAGTCGTTAACGACTCATGGTTGTTGCTTCATTTTGGTTCGCGACATTGATAAGTCGCTCGCGACTCATGGTGAAGGCAGATGAGTCGCTCGCGACATATGGAGTTTGTCGCAACTCAATTCCATCGCGATTCATGGCAGCGCGATCCAAGGAGGGATCTCGGGAATCTGGGTTTGTTCGATTCGAGGTATGCCCTGCATCATCCTCCCCTTGTTGAAAGAAATTCGTCCTTGAATTCATACTCTCGTCATCTTTGATAGGTTCCTCCCCATAATACGGAACTAAGTGTTTGATATTGAAAACATCAGAAGTATGAATATTTTCCGGCAATCTTAATCGATACGCATTATCATTGATCCTCTTCAATATTTCTACTGGACCAATTTTTCGTGCTTTCAACTTGTTGTAAGTTCCAACTGGAAAACGATTTTTCGTCAAAACTGCGTAATCAAAATCACCTTCTTTGAAGACTACACCTCTTCGTTTCTTATCCGCCATTTGTTTATACTTCTCATTTGTCTTTCCCAATCGTTCCTGAACGATTCTATGGCATTCCGTCAACCCATCAACAAAATCAGCAACCTGTTTAACTGTCACCTTTGGTTGTGGCACTGTTGTCAAATCCAGTGGTCCCTTTGGTAAGCTTGAATATACAATCTGAAATGGACTGAAACCAGTAATTCGATTGACTGCGTGATTGTGTGTGAACTCAGCTTGACAAAATTTCAAATCCCAATTCTTCAAATTGTCTTTCACAAGACATCGTAACAAATTTCCCAACGATCTATTCACCACCTCTGTTTGACCATCTGTTTGCGGATGATAAGCACTACTAAAATTCAGCTTTGTTCCCACCATCTTCCACAAACTAAGCCAAAAATGACTTAAAAATCTGGTATCCCTGTCTGAAACAATAGACTCCGGCAACCCATGTAAACGATAGATTTCTTTAAAGAACAACTGAGCAACACGAACAGCATCTGCCGTCTTCTTACAAGCAATAAATGTGCCATCTTCGAAAACCGATCAACCACCACATATATAGAATCATTACCACGCTGCGTTCTCGGCAATCCCAACACAAAGTCCATACTCACATCAACCGATGGTTTAGCGGGTACAGGCAACGGCATATACAACCCAGCATTGGTCGCAGTTCCTTTCGAAACCTGGCAGATATGACATCTTTCCACAAATCTCTCGACCTCTTTCCTCATTGAAGGCCAAAAATAAGATTGTGTAATTAACTGCAATGTACGATCACGGCCCACATGTCCTTCCTCGTGCAATTCCTTGATAATCTTCATTCTCAAGCTACAATCTGGTATACATAAACGATTCCCTTTGAACAAGAATCCATCAACCAACACAAATTCATCAGTATTCCCATCCTTAACTTTCTCAACAAACTTTACAAAGTAAGGATCTTCTTCAATCAGCTCTGGCAATAATTCAAAACCTGGCACTTCAACTTTCATTGTCGTTAATAAATGACTCCTCCTACTCAAAGCATCAGCCACACGATTGGTTACTCCTGACTTGTGTTTAACGACAAAAGTAAACTGCTGCAAATAAGCAATCCATGATGCATGTCTCGCGGAAATCTTGTCCTGTCCTTGCATATGCTTCAATGCCTCATGATCAGTGTAAAGAACAAACTCTTTCTGAAATAGATAGTGTCTCCAATGCTTAATAGCTTGTACAGCAGCATAGAATTCAACGTCATATGTACTATATCTCATCTTCGCTCCTGACAACTTCTCACTAAAATATGCAATAGGACGTCCCCTCTGACTCAACACTCCCCCAATTCCCACCTT
Organism: Allium cepa; assembly: GCA_030765085.1. Lineage (NCBI taxonomy): Eukaryota > Viridiplantae > Streptophyta > Magnoliopsida > Asparagales > Amaryllidaceae > Allium > Allium cepa. The sequence continues at coordinate 820,674,388 of CM060935.1, read as the reverse complement.
TGATGCATCAGTATGTAGCTCAAACAATATATGAAAGTCTGGTAAAACTAGAATTGGTGCAGACGTCAACAATTCCTTGATCTTCCCAAAAGCAATCCCAGCCTCCTCTGTCCAAGAAAATTGTTTTCCCTTCATGCAATCCGTAACTGGAGCCATCACGCTACTGAAGTGTGGTATAAATCTTCGGTAGAATGATGCTAGCCCATGAAAACTTCTCACTTGTGTAATTGTCCTCGGCTTTGGCCAATTTCTGACTGCTTCAACTTTATTCTGGTCCACCTGTATACCTTCTCCTGACACAACATATCCCAGAAATAAAACACTATGCGTCATGAACACGCATTTCTTTGTAGCAGCATAAAATTGTTCCTCACGAAGAATAATCAGCACTTCCCTCAAATGTTGAACATGCTCCTCCGTACTCCTGCTGTATATCAGAATATCATCAAAATACACCACCACGAATTTCCCAATAAATGGTCTAAAGATTTGATTCATCACCCGCACGAACGTACTAGGCGCATTTGATAAACCAAATGGCATAACCAACCATTCGTACAATCCTTCCCTTGTCTTGAATGCGGCCTTCCATTCGTCTCCTGGTCTAATTCGAATTTGATGATATCCGCTCTTCAAGTCAATCTTCGAAAAGATAGTTGCCCCACTCAACTGATCTAGCAAGTCATCCAACCTCGGCATTGGAAATCTATATCTCACTGTAATCTTATTCAATGCTCGACTGTCAGTGCACATCCTCCACGTTCCGTCCTTCTTTGGTACTAATAAAGCTGGCATAGCACATGGACTCAAGCTCTCCTGTACACGTCCCTGCTCTAATAATTCCTCCACCTGCCTTCGTAACTCCTCATGTTCCTTCGGACTCATTCGGTAATGCGGTTAATGTGGTAATACTACCCCCGGAACAAGATCGATTCGATGTTGAATGTCTCTAAGTGGAGGTAACTCCTTAGACAACTCTTCTAGAAATACGTCTTCAAATTCTTTCAAAACTGGCTTCACTTCTTCTGGAATTTCAACCTCTTCGTTACACTCTCGTCCAATCAACAAGTACACTTCAGGTTCTTCTTCGACTTCCTTGACAAACTCCTTCAAAGATAGTAAAGTTTTTAACTCTTCAATCTCCTCAGACTTACTTTCTCCCTGCTGTCTCTTCTTTGGAACTAGAATAATTTTAACACCTTCAAACATTAAACTGTAGCTATTGGTTCGACCGTCATGCTGCACCTCTCGATCATACTGCCACGGTCTACCCAAAAGCAAATGACAAACATCCATCTCAACTACATCACACCAGATCTCGTCTCTATATTTCTTCCCAATGGAAAATGGAACTCGAACTCGCTTGTCCACCTTCACCTCTCCTCCTTTTCTTAACCACGCTAACTTGTAAGGATTAAGATGTTTCTCCGTTTTTAACTTCAATTTTCTCACAGCTTCAGTAGAGATAATATTGTCACAACTACCTGCATTAATCACAAACTTACAAACTTTTCCCAGAATAGTGCATGTAGATTGAAAAATGTTGCTCCTCAACCAACTAGCTTCATCTTCTTACTTTGGTGTTAAACAAGACCTCCTCATCATTAGATTACATCCTTCGTCTCCCGATGCGATATCCTGTTCATTCTCCTCAACTGGACTATCTTCACCCTCAACAGCATCCTCACTTTCAACTTCAGCTATCATAGCTCGTTTCTTCGGTTTTGGACACTCATTGCTTTTATGACCCATCTCCTGGCAATTGTAGCATTTGAAACCATTGTTAACCTTCGCCTTCTCACTCTCCTTTACTACGGGTTTACTGATAGGTTTAGAAACATTAGAACTTCTGCTAACACCCTTCACTTGGTTATTAGAATTAGTAAACACACCACCTTCACGCCTTCCCTGTTTCTCCCAAGCCAACGCCTTTTGGTATGCTTCCGCCACAGATCTTGGATCGAACATATTAACCATATCCTGGATCTGCATTCGTAACCCTCCAACAAATCTTGCTGTCAGCTGCTCTTCCGTTTCCATTATATCATTCCTGGCAATGAGTTGGTAAAATTCATCTGCATAGTCATTGACAGTCTTCATCCCCTGCCGTAGATTCTGCAATCTCTGGTACATGAGTGATTGATAGTTGTATGGTAAAAATGTAGCTCTCATCATTTTCTTCATCTTATCCCACTCTACAACCTTTGATTTCCCCTTCCTTTCTCTCGTAAGTTTAGTTTGCTGCCACCACGCCAAAGCTCTCCCCCTCAGCCTAGTAGCAACCAACTTCACTCGGCGATTCTCCGGAACCTCCTTGAAATCAAAGATCTCCTCAACATTTGACAACCAGTCTAAGAATTCCTCAGCAACCATCCCGGCTTTAAATTCTGGAATCTCCATCTTCATTCCCGATTCCCATCGACGATCATCATCTACATCTCGATTCTGACGTCGTGTTTGTTCTCTATCTCGATAGTGAACACTTCCCCTATCACCATCAAACTCCTCATCAAAATCTGAAGTATATCGATGTCGATCACGACCTCCAACATCTCTACTACCACTCCTTCGATCAACATTCCTATCACGATTGTCAATACTTCTATGATCTTCTCTTCTCTCCCGATCTGAATGTATCGAAGCTCTACTTCTCCCATGGCTCGATTCAGGTGAAACTCTTCTTCTACTTTGATTCATTTCAAGCATCATTCTCTCTAATCGACTAATTCCTTCGTTCAACTTTTCAGTAAAACTCTCGTGGATTCGTTGCTCCATTTCATCGACCTCTTCTCTTCCATATAAAGCATTAATATTGCGATGACGTTGGGCTTGTCTCGGTGGCATGATTGAACTTCACAAATAATTCAACAAATCTCCAAATTTCTACAAATCAAACTTCAACAATTTTGACTTCAAAAATCTTCAAACAAAAAACTCCAAAATTACAATTCAAATCAACTAGCACGGCTTCAAGCTTGCTTCGAACTTCACTTTGGCGTGCAAACCCTCCCATGCAAATTCAAACACCTTTTCTACACTTTGATCCAAATGATTATGGATCAAACACCCAAACTTGTTGCAACTTCAATATGAACACGACGAACATAAACTTCAAACTTCGAATACTTGGCTCCAAGACCCGATTTAGCTATGATTGGCTAAAACAAGCTCTGATACCAAACTGAAGCAGCGGATTAAATAGAAAATCGATATGACGATGAAAATGTAGCAATCGGTGGATTGAGTATACTGCAATGCCCAAATTCGTTGATCCGAAGATACCGAATTCTAGCTATCTCTGACTCGTTGATCCGAAGATACCGGGAAAGAGATCTACGATTCTTTGACGTTGATCTTGCGCGCAAGATTCCGTGAATCGGCTTCACAAACGAAGATTCGAGCGCACTCGAATGACGTAGGTGGAGATAGGAGATCACACTCGACTACCAATTAGAAGAAAGCACAAAGCAATCAAAAGGAATTTTTATTCAATTTTCAACAACCTATTACAATGACATTACATCTCTATTTATAGGATTTATGACACAACACAAAAGACTTAAGAAAATTACAATACCATCAGTACACGACCTAAGAATTGACTCGGCAACGACTTAAGCAATCCTGGCTACGACTCACGTTAACTCAGCAACGGCTCACTGAAGCTTCCTTCGCGACTTAACAAACAGCCGCGCCTTAAATAAGTCGCTCGCGACTTAAAGACAAAAGAAAATGGTTCGCGACTTAACAAATCATCACCGACTCAAGCTAAGGTCGTTTGCGACCTTCCTCCTTGTTTCCTTCAGCGATGTGTTGTTCGCGACTTACTGGAATGAACTTGCGACTTAGGGTAGCTCGCGTACGGTATATGGATTTAGGGCTTTAGCTGGGATTAAGTCGTTAACGACTCATGGTTGTTGCTTCATTTTGGTTCGCGACATTGATAAGTCGCTCGCGACTCATGGTTGTTGCTTCATTTTGGTTCGCGACATTGATAAGTCGCTCGCGACTCATGGTGAAGGCAGATGAGTCGCTCACGACATATGGAGTTTGTCGCGACTCAATTCCATCGCGATTCATGGCACGCGATCCAAGGAGGGATCTCGGGAATCTGGGTTTGTTCGATTCGAGGTATGCCCTGCATCAGATTTGGAATCAAGTTGGAGTTTGTATTTACAAAGGTTAGAAAGCAGCGACTGTTGATGAAGAATTTCGATTGAAGTATTGCGTCTAATCTTTTCGTAGAGGTTCATGTCTCTTCACAAAAGTCGTGTCTTTTCGAAAAGTGGCTGTTGTAGAAATTCAGTCAAATGTGCCTCTGGGTCAGTCGACTGAATATTCAAAATAATTTTTAAATATAAATTTGTATATCTATGCACCTGTGCATATTGCATAAATTTTCCAGTGTCAGTCGACTGAGCCTCTGGATCAGTCGACTGACTTGGTAAAATTTGTGCAACATGCATAGTTTACATAAGTATATTAATTTCTATAACTTTAAAACACTTTTATAATTTAACTATATGCTTATATATGTATAAAATATTTGGTAAATAGAATGATTAAATATATAAGCATATACATAACCGAGGAGATTTTAACAATATTGACCTAAGACTTAAAAACAAAATAATATAATTGATGCACCGGTTTTAAAGTCTCATCTCCTTGTAGTATATTTTCTCTTTTTGTCGTAGCAGTCGTCAAATTTGTATGTCGTAGTGATAGCTTCGTATCATGAATCAAAAAGAGTCTCAACATTCTCTCCCTTTTTGATTGATGACAACCTGTCAATAGATATAGATTTCGACTATATATATATATATATATATATATATGTATATATGTATATATATATAACATAAATACTTACTCCCCCTGAATCTTTGGCGCTCTATATCCTGCATTCTTTAATGTTAGTAACAATATTTGTCCCCCTTTTGTCATCGACAAAAAAGAATAAAGAACATGAACAATATAGAACAAAATAACTACTACTTATAATGTAGGGTATCAACAAGAATTATTATTTAAAGCATGCGATACCCAAGGTTCTTATAATTTCCTAATTTTTAGGAAACCATACCCATTTGGGTGCGGTTGAACCTTTAAAAATATAATTTTTATTATTAATTACCATATCAAAATAATCGTCAATGTATTTTTCTCTATTTTTCTAATTAACGGGAACCCAAATACTTAGATAATTTTTATTCATATTTCCCGTCAATGATCTTCTAAAGAAATTATAAACATTATTGGTCATAACAGTATTTGAATTTGTAGAAAAATTGGATTTAGACTTTACTCGTAATCTAGTACTAGTACTAACATATTTACTATACATGAAAGTGTATCTAGTGCTATTTCTACGATTAGTTTTATTATATCCTAAACCACTTTTATCATATAAAGGTCTTAAACTAGATAAAATTATGCTTAAATCTTTTTGACCATTTTTAAATTTTGTGACTTTAGTGTTAAGTTTATCAAATTTAGCTTTAAAGTCACAATTATTATTTTCAAAAGAAATATTACTATTTTTCATAATATCAATTTGCTTGTTTAATTCATAATTTTCCTTTTTTTAACGTACAGTCTCATTTTCGAAAGAAAAATTCGAGATTCTGAATCTTCTAAAGATGATTGTAATAAATCATTTTGTCATTTCAAATCAAAAATTTCTTTTGAAAATTTCTCTCTCTCTTTTTCAAATATGGTGTTTTTTTCATCTAGAGAATCTTTAATAGTTATAAAATTATTCTTTAAGACACCTAGTTGATTGTCTAAATCTAACTTCTCATTTTTCAATTTCTTATTTTCACGTTTTACAGATTTCATCTTTTCTATAATAATAAAATCAAGCTTTGAAATCTTATCGCTAATACTAACTAATTCATTGTTATCTTTTACTGAAATTTGTAAATCACAAAGTACCTTTTTGTAGTCCTCACTGGTGGCTTTGACAGGGATTTTGCCCATTGTATTTCGATTAGATCGTTTTCTGGTCATTATTCTATGATGTTGTGATGATTGATAGAATTCCAAGTTATTAGATTATCAGATAACTACGTTACGTTTATGTGATGACCTTGCCCCGATACCAAATGAAGGAGGGCGATAGATCGTGTAATATGGATATGCAATGATACAGAGTATAGTGATGATAGTTATATGGTAAATAATGTGGAATATAAAAGTAGTAAAGTAAAATGACACCAGGAATTTTTATACTGGTTCGGAGCACCGTCCTACGTCTCCCAGACTCCTTTTGGAATTTCACTAAAACAACACCCTCACTTAACCAGGAGGAACAGGTCTACACACCCTTGAGCAGCTGAACAGGGACCTTAGCAGCAAAACATGATTTTGCCTCAACAGCCGAAGAGGACTTCACTCGCTTGAGCAGCAGAACATGACTTAAACAAATACGGAAAATAGTTTTGACTTTTGTGTGTTCTGATAACATGGATTTGTCACTTGTAGTACACCCTTCCTATAATCTTCTCCTCGAGTATAAATATATATATTAAAGTATATGAAGAATAGAAAGGTATAGTATTGTTTTAATGCAAAATAATTGAAATTATGATGCAAATAGATTTTATAGAATTAGATCAGAGAGATAAGAAAATTTAATTATGGTTCAATGATTTGGAATCAAGTTGGAGTTTGTATTTCTAAAGGTTAATAAGTAGTGACTATTGGTGAAGAGTTTCAATTGAAGTATCGCGTCTAATCTTTTCGTAGAGGTTCGTATCTCTTTACAAAAAGTCGTGTTTTTTCGAAAAGTGGTTGTTGTAGAAATTCAGTCAACTGTGCCTCTGGGTCAGTCGACTGAATATTCAAAATAATTTTTAAATATAAATTTGAATATCTATGCACCTGTGCATGTTGCACAAATTTTCCAGTGTCAGTCGACTGAGCCTTTGGATCAGTCGACCGACCTAGTGAAATTTGTGCAATATGCACAGCTTACATAGGTATGTTAATTTCTATAACTTTAAAACACTTTTATTATTTAATTATATGCTTATATATATATATAAAATATTAGGGAAATAGAATGATTAAATATATAAGCTAATATATACGTAACCGAGGAGAGATTTTAACAATATTGACCTAAGACTTAAAAACAAAATAATATAATTGATGCACCGGTTTTAAAGCCTCGTCTCCTTGTAGCATATATTCTCCTTTTGTTGTAGCAGTCATCAAATCTGTATGTCGTAGTGATAGCTTCGTGTCATGAATCAAACCAAGTCTCAACACTCTCTACCTCTCAAACCCACGGCACCACCTTCCACTACCCTAGGTCATAAGCTCCATAGCCTTTCCAACCTAGGCTGTGAACACCAAGGCTAAGCAGAGCCACTTCAAGGGTCCAAAGCCTGATTTTGTGGAATTTAATTTCGAGATAGCGGAGCTATAACTATTTAAAATTACTTCGAGTGAAAATGAATGTAAATATATATATATATATATGACGTGATATGATTGCTATGGATGTTTACCATGCTTTGATCATCAGGTTTGGATGTTGATTATATATTTATTTTGATATTGAAACAAGTCACGTTTAATACACATCGAATATCATAAAGGAAATCACTTTTAAGTCAAAAATCGACGCATCGCGTAATGGCAGTTCGTGATTTCGCGCCGTAGGAAGTAAAATTCATATATACGATGGATTTGGAGTTGGAATTCTTTATAATAAGAATTTTCCAAACTCATATAATCATAGTTTTCAAACAAAAGAAAAGGATCAAGATTTCACTTAATAGATTTTAAAATATGAGCAAACCAAGTTTTCAAAATAGTCATGGCTTGGTAGTTCAAATTTTTTATGAATGACATTTTAATTATTTAAAAATATGGAATAAATTCTATAAATCTATTAAAATATTTTAAAGAGATTTTAGTTATAAAAATGGATTTCTAGATGATCGAAAAGTTGTTTTGATCAAATAAGCCTTAAAAACACTATTCGCAGCAGTTTTTGCAGTGCTTTTAAGAACTTTTGAAAAATGGCTTTAAACTTAAATATTCTTTGCCAAATCTTTTGTAAATATTTTCAAATAAATAATTAAGTATTTTAAAGATGATTTGAAGGTTTTATAATTTGAAAGAGGTTATATAAATGATTTAGAGGAAAGCTGTTAAAATCAAGTGATTTAATCTTGGCTCTAAAAGCTGATAAGTAGACCAGATTTTTCTATTTGTGAGATCCAGATTGTGGGGTGCTTAAACTATGGAAACGTTCAAGTGCAACTAGTGACCTGACTCACCTGGCCTCTTTCCTCAGCGAGGTATAGAAAAGGTCGAAATGTCGGAAACAAGACAAATGTAAAAGATTGAAATTTACAAATTTAAATTAATACAACTTGGATTGTATAGAGGTAATCTTCGTACTTGATATTAAATTCTAAGCAGGGAACCCGTAATGTCCATGTGAATTTAAAAGGAGATTTTATCGTTATTTGATGGATAGTAAAGGTTGAATACGAAAATTGATGTTGAGTAGAATTATTATAATTTTTATCAACCTTTTTTACTCAATAATGTTCCCAATATGACTTATACAAATGATTTGGTGTTTCCAAAGTTAAAGAGAGGTTAAATGATTCCATATATACCGAAAATAATTTTTTTAACGATATATACCTCTAGAAGATATTTTTTACAAAAGGAAAGCAATTAATCAAATGATAAGCAAGTATTTACCTAACATCTTTTTATGGATGATTGGTTCAAAGGAACTGAGGTTGGATTTCAGTGATTCTTATCCAAAAACCACTTCGGACAAATTTACGTAACTCAAAGTGAAGATATGAAATGATAGAAAATGAATGAAGGGCAGCTTGTCACCAACCTCAAGTGAATTTCCCATATCATATATATGTGGCAGTAGTATCTTCATTTAATCTTTGATGCAAGGGTTGCTTGCTACTAATCCTAGGAATGATTCCCAATAGGATGTGGCAGGAGAGTTCCTTTAGTTTGTCTTTGTGATGATCCAGAATTTTGGGCAATATCAATTTATCCGCATTAAAAATTAAATTGATTTGATAATTTTTGTTATTAAAATTTGAATTGATTTAATAATTTTCTTTTAATTAATCATTAGTTGGTGAATTTATCTTTTTAAAGCTAATAAAATATTTTTCATTTATAATATATATATATATATATATATATATATATATATATATATTGTAAAGGAAAGAGCTTTAGTTTGGAATTTAATAAATAAAGAAAATTTTCTAATTCTAATAGTTTTAGTAATATGGAAATTTGATTAAATTTGGTATAAAGTTTTCAATCTATTTAAAAAGTCAATTATATTGTTCTAAAATACTTAAGGTAAATATTAATAGTTTAAAATAGATTTTAGCTTAAGTTTAAAATTTAAATAAGATTAACATAAAAGCTTTGTTTTATTTTCTTTTTAAATATTGCTTGAAATTATATATAAGAATTTAAAATACAACACAAAATATGATATATTAATTCATTTAGTAATAGTAGTAATTTATAATCTCTTTTATAAATTATTTAAAATTGTCAAATTTGTCATTCTCAAATAATAATCATAATACTTAGCTTTTATAAATACAAATAGATTTTAAGGAACACAGGATTTGTTATTTTCAAAATTTAATAAGTAGTTATATATGTATATAAATATAACTTGATTTTTTTAAAATTGGATTTTAGAATTTAATTTGAAACTGGAATTTGTTTTGAAATTCAAAAGATAAATATTTAAAATATCTTGGATTTTATAGATATTTGTATAAGCTTATTTATAAATATGATTGATTTTTATTTTCTTTAAAATTTTCTATATTTATAAATAAGTGTTTATAAACTAATAAATATATATAAAAGCATTCATTTAACATTTAATATAAATAGAAATTACTTAAAAAGACAAGTGTTAATTCCTTAAGACATCTAATAACATGTGTTAAGTAATTAGTAATACTAATGACAAGAGTCATTCAATTTTAGTTTTCCTTTTATTTATTTTTAAAAAAAAATCATTTTCAGCTATTATAAAATACATACTCTTCTTCCCCTTCAATTCTTTTCTCTAATTCAAAAGCTAAGAAACAAATCTGAACTCAAACCATTTCTCAAACAAAATTTGTACATGTTCAAATATGATTTTCAATACTCAAACTCCTCAAAAACCAGAAATTGTTTCACCTTATCAAAAGCCTGTAACAGATTCCAAAAACCTTGTGCAAATTCTTCAAATAAAATCTGTATTTCACTCTTCAAACCAAATGTAAATCAAAGCAAGCAACTTCAATTTCAAAAGCAACCATTCTTTTCAATCTGTAATCAAACCTGTCATCCTCAAAAATCAAATGCCTGCATCCTTTCAAAACTAAAGCAAGTTCAAAATTAAAGCCTGAACACTTTTTCTTCAAAATCAAAACAAGAACAAAGCCTGCAATTCATTTTCAACATCCCAGCAACAAAGTATTTTCCAGTTTTAGTAGCATGCAAAGCATTTTTCAAAAAAAAAAAATCAAAAAGGCCTGTAGCTGATTAACAAAGCAACACAAAGTTTTAAATCAAAAGCAAAGAAGCAACTCGGTTTCAAAGGTCTAAAGCTTTTTCAATATCAAAGATGCTCTGTTCTTCTGAATATCAGGTGAGTAACACCTTTTCTAATGCTTAAATATGATTTTGGTTGCAAGATAAGATCTGGAATGAATGTGTTTTTGTGTGAATATATTGTGAAGTTCATGCATATATATATGAACGAATAAATGTATGTGCCTGCTGTTGTATTTGTGATATCCTTTTTTTAGTTTTCCAAGCTCTAGATTTATTCATAATTCATTATCTCTTGAACCAAAATTTGTTAGGATTTAAGTTTCAAACAAAATTTGTTTGTTTTATTATAAATTAAAGTTTAAAAATTTATTTAAGATAAAATAAATTTGGAATTGCTCTGGAAATAAAAATGAACAGGGAAGCTTAGGATTGTGAAAAATTCAAATATCTTAATCTAGCAATCCAGGAATGTAAACTGAATTCTTATCCTAAAACTTGATTTTTAAAAGAAAAATCACAAATTTTAGTAATAAATAGAGAGTGCAGTTCTGGTTTGATTAGAATATGGATTTTGGGAATCTCTGGTGATCTTAGTGATCGGAATCGCTGTGGTCTTCTCTTGTGGTAGTGGGATGATCGGTGAATAGGGGAAAAATACCAAATGTATGTGCAGGTGATCGTGGTGGCGGTGGTGACTATCTTTAGTCTGTAGCCCTAGTTTTAGGTATGGTTTGAAGACGCTCGTCCCATCGTCTCTGGTGGATCGAGTTCCACCAGATTGTGGGAATCAATAGCTGAAGTGTAGACGAAGTCGTGGACAGAGGCATTGCCACACTGATGATCGGAGACTCGAGAACGATGGAGGTTACAGGTTTTGGTACTCGTTCCAGTTTTGTGTATGATACCCGATATTGATTTCGAGGTTGTTGTGATGATTTGATGTTCGTGATGGCGTGCGAGGTTGTTATCTGATGTGATAAGGCTATCGTAGTTGATCGGTGATTGTCAGAGCCACCGTGCATGTGCTGGTGCTCTTTGTTTTCTGATGATCTGGGTGTATTAGGTGAAGGGTATTTGAGTTGCTCGAGTTTTTAGCATAGGTGTCTCGAAGTAATATGAGGTTAGACTCGAAGTTGTTGAAGATCTAGTTCGAGTCATTGTGTGTTACAGGTTTTTAACCTGTTAGTGTTTTTGAATTTAAAATGAGTCTAAATTTGAAAAGAAAGATTTAAACCAGTTTTAATTCAGTTTTTAAGTATGGCTTCAAAACCTAAATTTGTATCCTAGTTTTGAAATAAGTTTTTAAATTTAAATATTTAAAACAAGTTTAAATGTTAAAGTATATTTTAAGGGATTTGAATTTAAAACGAATTTGGCTTTAAAAATGCTTGTTAATTTCTATATAAGATAAAAGTGTGTCTTTAACATGTGATATAAAAAGTTTTTAAATTGTTTTTAAAACTTTGTTAAAGTTAAATTGTATTCATTTTAAATCTTATTTTAAAATGAAACTTAAAAAGTAAATTTGAAAGTAAAGAGTTTTCAAATGCTTTTATTAATGATAATTTAATCATTAATAGGAAAATGTTTTATATTAAAAGGTTAATTAAGATTTAATAATTTAGGATAATTCAATTATTAAGGTAATTAAATGGATAATTAATTTAATTAATTAATTGTTTAGATTAATTAATTTAATAAATAAGGGTTTAAATTATTTAATTAAGGTTTAAGTTAATTAATTAAAGGTTAATTAATTTGTAATTAAGGATCATTAATTAAATAAGTTAAGATTTTTTATTTAATGATTAGAAATTAATTAATCAAGTAATTAAAGATTAATTACAGTTTAACACTTAATTAAATAATTAGAAAATTAATCAATGGGTAATTAAAGGTTAATTGATTTGTAATTAATAATGATTAATCTAAGTTTAATTACTTAAGAGAAGTAATTAAAGAATTGTTAATAGTTAATGAAGATCATTAACTAAGGATTATTAAATAATTAATTAATATGATTAATTTTAATAATTAATTAAAGACAATCATTTATGGAAATCATTTTAGTATAATTGTTCAATGAAAGTAATTAGAGTAATTAATTACTTAGTGTAGTTAATTAATTAGTAGGATTAGTTTAAGTTAATTAATTGTTTAATTAATTTAAATAATCACTAGATGATGGGTTAAGTATAATTACTTAATGTAATTAACGAAGATTAATTAATTAGTGAAGTAATTAAGATGGGTAATTACTGGATAAATTGAAGATTGAAATTGATTTGGGTTTAATTACTTTGTGTAATTAATATGAAGAATAATTACTTAGTAAAAGTAATTAAGAATTAATTACTTAGTGTAATTAATTTAAGAATCGATTAATAATGTTATTTGAAGATAATTATGTAATGTAATTAATTAAGGGTAATTAATTATTGAATGGAATTAATCAAGGGTGGTTAATAGATATAATTAATTAAAGATTAATTATTTAATGTAATTAGTTAAGGAATTAATTTATTCAATGAAGTAATTAAGGATAATTAATTACTGATTATGATTAATCAAGGTGGATTAATGAATAAGATTAATTAAAGATTAATTATTAAATATGATTATTAATTAATTAAAGGAGTAATTAAGGATCATTAATTAATGTAATTAATGATGTAATTAAAGGTTGGTTAATTAAGATTAATTAATCAATAATTAGTGATTATGAAGTAATTTATTAATTATAATTAATTAAGGATTAATGTAATTAATTATATTTAATTAACTAATGAAGTAATTAAAGATTAATTATTGAAAGAGTAAGGATAATTAATTTGTGAAATTAATTAAAGGCTAAATACTTGAATGTAACTAAAAGATAATTAATCAAGGATGATTAATTAAGATGGATAATTAAAAGATGACTAATCAATTGGTGTGGGATTAATAAATGGTAAAGTAAGAAAGATTTATAGTGATAAAAGTAATTAATTTAATTCATTTTAAATTAATTATAGATGGTATGATTATTAGATCATTGCTTATGTATGGATGGATGCTATTGATTGCCTTGAATGGTTTGAGATCTCAGATTTGAGATAAGTGATGCTGTGTGATATGGATGCTTGGTTGAAGTGCGATGATAATGTGAATTATCTGTTTATGATGATAATGTGAATTATCTGTTTGTGATGATAATGTATATTATTTATTGTGATATGTGAATTATCTATCTGTGTGTATATAGATAATAGAATTGAATTGTTTTAACTTTAAAATAGCTTGGACCTAAAAGATGGCGTTTTGGTTTTCGATGAGACCGGGATCGGGTTTCCAGATTTGGATATCCAAAAACCACATTGATCCAAATTAACGATAGGTTATGAATCTCGAGTGAAGATGAAGATTCAGAGTGCAAGGATTATTGTCGTTAACTCTGAGGGTGATTCCAAAATGAGTGTGACGAGATAATGCCTTCGGTTTCGTTCGAACCCGGAACGAACTTGTATGGATCGAATGCTTTCAGAACTTCGTCAAGTGGACGATGAGCATTCTAAGAGGTGTGTTCTCTAAAGGTAATCGTAGCCTCAAACCTCATCAACCGGGAATGGCTAAAACAGGGGAGGTGCAGCAAGGCTAAGTGGGTCATGCCCAAGTAGGACGAGATTTACCCCTGTCTAGAAGTCCCTTTATATTCGGCTGTGTGGGCAGTTGATTGCAACAACTACTGGGGTTGTCTTATTCGGGACTGTCCAGTAAGGGATGGTTCTGGTCTTGTGTTGCACAGGATTTAGGGCGGATCCTCAGTACGATGATCTAGGCCACGTATTGCGACGGGCGGTACTCCAGTAGCCCTGCCATTGATAGAAACTCATTCTTCCTACGTGCCCTTACGGGTTTGATTGTATTACCCGCTTCGTGGCTAGTAGCTGGAATTTAATGAATGTAATAATTTCTACTATTTCTTATTTACTTGAAAACCCTAGACCCTATTATAATATCACTGGATTTCCTATCAAATGTTTTGGTTAGCGTAAGATAAAAACATACCCATGTTTATGTGTGGGGAGTCTTACGTGATACCTTTTGTTTTCAAAGGATTTTCAAAGTTAAGCAACCTTAACCTGTTACTCACACTAGACCCATGTCTGATCCGGAGTTTATCTTCTGTTTTCTTAAACTCTTGGGTACTCAAATTTTTACGAGTAGCCAAGGGATTCGGGTTAGCTTTGATGAATACTGGAGGAGCAATGGAGTAGGAGGCTTTAGCATTGTAGATATATATATATATATATATATATATATATATATATATATAATGTTCCGCAGTGTGTTCTCTGAGTCATTATGTTGAGTTGTATAACTAGACAGGTGTTTATAACTGTCTAGTATGTGTTGTATAAGCTGTATAACTCTGATGATGTTGTATACTATGTAATACATATGTGATTAAGATAATTTATTCATTCCGCTGTCGAGATTTTGATGTTAATTCTTTCTTTCTTCTCTTTCTTTCTCTTTTCCAACCCTTTCATTGTTAAAGATGATACGTCTTTCTGTGGAGAGAAAGACGGATCGTCACAGTTGATATCAGAGCGCTAGGTTGAGTGAATACCTAGGCTTTGGAGTGTTTTCTTTCTTGAGAGAACGTATTTGTAATTTTAATATATATATATATATATATATATATATATCTACCTATTTATTGGGTTAGCTGTTCGGGTTTTCCAATATGAGTTCTAAAGGTAGATGAGGTAGTGGGGTGTGTAACACGACTACTACTAATGGAAGCAGTCCGAGTGTTGAGGTTGGAGGTGTATCTGTCGAGACTGTAGACCCAATACCATCTCGAGTGAGCTTTGATGTGGTGAAGGATTTCATCGATCTTTGAAGGAAACCTTTTTAGAGGTTCATAGTCCATCTTGGAAGTTGGATAAGTGAGAGTTTGGATCTGTCGGTTGAGCAGAAGCTAGTGATGGTATCTTGGCAACCACAGAAAGGAGTAGCTGCGTGATGAGATGCAGTGACTATGGATGTTTCTGAAGATGTTTCTTTGGAACAAGTTTAAGGAGGTGTGTCTACTTCGGTGATGTAGCTGAGTTCAGCAGGGTGTTTGTGTTTGGCTTTGAGGCCGAGTTTCTCGAGGAGCTTCTGGTTAAGGAACTCTTTGGCATCTGTGGCAGCAGTGCAGCTCGGAGTGTTCTGTGAGCTTGCAAGAAGGTCATCTGGCTAAGCAATTCTTCTGAGATAGTGTTCAGAAGCAGCTGAGTGGATCCATTTCTTCGATGGATTGGCTTGATAAGCTTAAACTGGTTTAATTGGTAAAGAGAGAATAGTATCTTTGGATATTTGTCTGGGGTGATCGCAAAAGTGACTGGCGATAGTTTGAATGTCCTTTTGGGTTATCTTTTGTTTTGATCAAAGCATCTCTTGGGAGTAATTCTGTAACAATCGTGATTTTATTACCGTCGTAATAAATATTTTAAAAATCCATAATGACCGTAATTTTTGAATTACTGTCGGAGAAAATAATTTAAAAAGAAATTTTTAAATTAAAATTCAAAAAAAAAAATCACTTCCCGAGCCTTGTTTTTTTATGTATGCATACGTGCAGAGTGAAAAACTCAGGTCATTTTATATTTGAACAGATTTATAATTCTGTCTACATTCATTTGGTGAGTAGCACGTCCTATTTCAGTGCATAATTTGTTTACATTCATCACTTGCCTTAAAAGTGAATAATGCCCAGATTTTTTTTCTTTTTTGCTATATATGTTGCAAGTAGGCAGTGCATTAGTGTTGTTAAATATATAAGTAGTGTAGACCACTGCTTATTAATTTACGTTGAACCTGTGTTTGGTTTTCAAACGTCTTTGTTGTAGTTATTTTTATAACGAAATTTTTACGCCCGTATTATAATTTTGAAGCGTGTTGTTTTGATGACATTTTTGATGAATAAAAATTACCGATTGTTTTGACTTCAGTAACCATCAATTTTAAAGTGAATTTTCAAGTGGTTATTCCGCAACACTGATTTTGTTATTCGTTTTTACGGTGTTTTGTGAAGCGCAATTTCTTCGTTGAAATTGTTACAGATGTTACTATTTTAATCATGTATTTTATAAATTGTTTTAAAATAAAATTATTTTCAAAATTTTTACAGTTTCCGCTTTCAAAAGAATGAGGAAGAGATTTAAACGTTTTAGCAAAATCAAGGACTATGAACCCTTACTTTTACTGATTCGGTTAATTCCGAACTTGTTCGTTTGAGAACGTAAATTGTTATTTATATAAAATACACAATTTTGCACTTTCAAGGAAACGATGAAGAGATTTAAACGATTTAGCAAAAGTGCGGAGTATGGAACCATACTTTTACTATTTCGGTTAATTCCGGACTCGTTAATTGAAATATATGCGGTTTGATGATTTTGATGATTTTTTGAGCTTTCAAGCCACTATGCTGGACCTTCGGGTCATTTGCTTGACCTTCGGGTCATATGTTGGACCTTCGGGTCAATACCAGTACTAGACCATCGGGTCATATGTTGGACCTTCGGGTCATTTGTTGGGCGCCAAAAATATAGTACTTGGTAGGCTTCGGCCATATGAGATGCACGTGCGGCGTAGCTAAAACTCGCCATCTGCTGGGATCGATCCATCTTTTATGTTGATTTTTTAGTTATCTTATTTTGATTTCTAGATTATGTGACTGTTGATTCGTCTAGTTATCTTAATTGATTTCTAGATTTTTGCGTACTGCTGCTTTGAATTCAATTGTGAATTTGGAAGTGGATTTTTATGATTTTTAATGGGATTTCTTCCTCTAAACTATGCTGACTACTCTGTTGTATAGTCTCTTCCGAGACTATAATTTTGTGTACAGTCTCTTCCGAGATTATAATTTTGTGTATAGTCTCATCCGAGACTATAAATTTGCATATTGCTGTTTTGAATTCAATTGGGAATTTAAAAGTTGAATTTGATGGAGTTTGATATGGTTTCTTCATTTAATCTATGTTGATTTCTTATGTTGAATAGTCTCATTCGAGATTATTATTATTTTGCTTTGATGTTATTTACGATGCACTCACCTTTAAGAATAAATTAGACTGATCCGTTTATTATTTTCTTTTAAATAATACTCGGGTCAAACCGAGTTATTTCAGGATAGTCGCTATCTCTGATTCAGTTGCAGTTTCAGCTTTTGGGATTTCACTCCATCTTTGGTCTAGTCTTCGAGGTGTACTTTTTGTGTATTGACTATCGCCTCATGTGTATTATGATGTATGTGTATATGTACATTTTGATCATGAGGACTATCGATTGTTGTAGCATGCATTCCAGATTTGTCTTCCGCTATATATCTGATATTTCTGTTCTGAGGTGAGTAAACTATCCGTGTGGTTCTTATTATGAGTTATCCTAGATTTTTTTCGTTAGCCGCCGTAGCTTCATTTTGGATTTGGATTGAATTTATATCTTTGGGAGTAAATTACACAAAATCCCATCATAGTAGTGGTCTAAAAGGATCCACAAAATCCCAAAAGAATAGTTACATGAACTTCACAAAAGAATAAGTATACATTATGGAGTCTATATCTCAAATGTATACAACAAAAAACTACTAATCTAAGTAGTTAACCAAAAGTCAGAGGAATCAATCCCAAGAGAGAAGTCAAGCAGAAGCACCTGTAACATCTCGGTCTGACACGAGTATTATTTAATAAGAAAATAATAAACGGATCAGTCTAACTATAAATATCAGATGAAACGATATAGAATAAGAGATATGACTAAACACATAATAATCACAATTTCAAGCTGTGATATACGTAGGTAATTGCAAATCTACGAGAGATTAATCAGTATCACCAAAACTACACAAGAATCAAAGAAATGCCATACTCCTTATTTCGTTCACCAAGCCACAATAAATGACATATAAGATATGGCAAAGACGTATAATATCCATAATGGCATACTACTATAAGTATGTAAATGATAATCTAATCAATATCAAAGAATCTTCTCAAAGATTCAAAAAGGGTATCATACCCAAAACTTGTATTCACAACAAGTTAATGACATACAAATTCACCTATGCACAAGAATTGATAAATCATATCAATAGAAATCACAAAAATAGGTGAAGAAGAAAATTCCAGAATTCGACACACGAAATCCAGAAATCACACAAAATAAGGGGGGAGGCCTATCACATGAACGGGAGCATGAAAACTCACCAACAGCTGTAACACATGAACGAGAAGCTATCTCATGGTAGCTAGCCATTAATTTGACACACGAATGGTCCGAAGACCTGACACACGAATGGTCCGAAGACCGTGGGTTGCTACCCTACAAATTTGACACACGAACGGGGTTTAGTCTCCCACGCAGACAAAGAGACATCGCACATTGCTAGTCTAAATCACAAAAATGATCGTCATGATCATCGAGAAGTGTCAATTACACTAAGCTAGTAAATATATGAGTTTAGCTTCATGTCCCACAACCACTTGCTTAACTTAAATATTTACGAACAAATTGTAGATCTCCACTAGAAAATTGTCACAAGAGTTTCAATCGAACAAGTCCAAGAATTAACCAACAAAGTAAACGCAAGCGTTTCATACCACTCGTTTTACTAAGTCGTTTAATTAGATTTCTCATACGAGTGAGGTAAGGTTTGTATATACTAATAGATTGGAAAACTGTTTTATAAACGAATTTGGTATTAAAGTAGAGTTGAAATCATTATAAGAAAGAGTTTTGATATTTACTACTAGTATAGAAAACCTTTATATTTTTAAAGTGACAAATCACAAAGAAGATTGTAAGAACAATCGATCACTAAAATTCACATACGAAGATGTGAATAAAATCCAAAGAAACCGATAAAGAATCCATCGAAGTGGATATTCAAAAATCCCTAAAAAGGAGTCATCAAGGTCATAATAAATGATAACAACAAATAGGATCATCGCGAATCGATTTAAATTGGAAATTCAATCCAAAAGGCAAATTGGACTCAAACAGCAGGTTCAGTCGACTGAACAGAGTTTTTAGTCGACTGACCCTGTACCTGGAAATTTTCCAGGTTCAGGAAACTTTCTGTTTCCAGGTTCAGTCGACTGTGCAGAAGATTTCAGCCGACTGAATCATGCCTGGAAACTTTCGGGTTCCATGTTCAGTCGACTGAACAGAGTTTTCAGTCGACTGAATCATGCCTGGGCTGTTTTTCAGCCTTATTCAAATGAAGAGCAAACTCTTCCAAAATGCAACCGGACGAACAATGGCTCTAAGGGTTTATGCCAATCAGCAACCCGGCCCTATATGCTCCTCGGTGCATCACTAAAAGCATGATCAAACATCCATAAAAGGATTTCACACAAATTTGACTTAAAAACCCAAAAATTGGAGTATTCACAAAACCAATCCAAATCAAGAGCAAATGCACATGAAGAAGTGTTAGGAATTCATACCCAACAACCAAAGATAATTATAGTCATAGGTGTGAGATAAAAATCTCACCTTTTCACAGAATCGAACAAGAAGAAGCTTGAAAGCAAATGGAGAATCAACCTCTCTTCAACACAACCCAATTGAGCTTGAGTCTAAGCTCAAAACAAGAACATTCCCGAAATTAGGTTTAGGAATTTCTGAAATTGGTAAGAGAATAAGTTAGAGAAGAAGGAGAGAAGCTTACCAATGGGTTCTTCTTGAGTTTGGAGCTAGGAATTTGATTTGCAAGAGAAACTAGGGTTTTGGAGTTTTAATTTCCAATCTCTCCCACCATTAATGCTAAGAAAACTGAAAAGAGAAAGAAGTGAGGGAGAATGGGGAGAGTGGTTCAGTTTTGGAGTATAAGTTAACATAGGGCTGAGCCCAAAAACCAAACCCAAAGTAAAAAGTAGCAACAATCAACTTTCTCCAAACATATCGAAGGTTATACTCAAAAAGGTCGCAAACGACATTTTAAACTCAATGGGAGTGGTCCCGAGTCCTAATTCGACCGTATGCAAAAAGTAGCTTTTCGGACTAAAATCCGACTAACGATAAATATTTAAATAAAATATTTAAATATAAAATCGATAAATATGCGGGTTGTTATAGACTCCCATCCTTAAAGAAATTGCGTCCTCGCAATATTTAAGAAGAGAACATAAAGTAACAACCGTAAAAGCATATTCAATCACAAAAGAAACTGGAAATAAGAAGTTCACCTCAAAGAGCACGAGAAAGTAAATCCGGATGTGTTCGCTCGATGTACTCTCTAGATTCCCAAGAACAATCCTTAGGATTTGAAGACCATTGAACTTTAACAAGCGGAACATTTTTATTTCGAAGTCGTTTGACTTCCGAAGCAATGATACGAGTAGGATGTTGCTCATAAGTTAAATTAGGCGAAACTTCAATCTCTTCCACAACACCGGGCTCAAGAACAGAATCGGAATCTCGAAGGCATTTCCGTAATTGAGAAACGTGAAACACGTCATGAATAGCAGAAAATTGAGCCGGTAATAAAAGGCGATAAGCCATGGAACCAATACGTTCAGTGATAGAAAATGGCCCAATATATCGAGGCGCTAACTTTGCCGATGGACTGAAACGTACAACACCTTTCATTGGTGAAACACGAATAAACACAAGATCTCCCACAGAAAATTCTAACTTCCTTCACCGGTTATCGGCATAGGATTTTTGTCTACTCTGGGCTTCTTTCATCCTATGACGAATAAGATCAATCTTTTCTGTAGAATCCCGAATAA
The DNA here is from genome assembly GCA_030765085.1 of Allium cepa. Classification (NCBI taxonomy): domain Eukaryota; kingdom Viridiplantae; phylum Streptophyta; class Magnoliopsida; order Asparagales; family Amaryllidaceae; genus Allium; species Allium cepa. The sequence goes on along the minus strand of CM060935.1, from coordinate 820,653,038 downwards.
AATCTGGACCTAAAACCATCTTCTCACCGGCCTCAAGCCAACAAGAAGGAGATCGGCATGGCCTTCCATAGAGTGCCTCAAAAGGTGCCATACCAATACTAGATTGGAAGCTATTATTATAGGAAAATTCAACAAGTGAAATATGATCTTCCCAACTTCCACCAAAATCAAAAACACAAGCACGAAGAAGATCTTCAAGAGTTTGATTCACACGCTCGGTTTGTCCATCGGACTGGAGATGATAAGCGGTGCTAAAATTAAGCTTCGTTCCCAAAGCTTTTTGAAGACTCTTCCAAAATCCACTAGTAAACAATAGATCACGATCACTAACAATTGAAGTAGGAACCCCATGCAATTTAACAATCTCTTTAATAAAGAGTTTGGCCAAAAAAGGAACGGTTCGGTTAGACCGAACGGGAATAAAATGGGCGGATTTAGTAAGTCTATCAACAATTACCCATAAGCTATCATAACCCGATCGAGAATGGGGAAGGCCATCTATAAAATCCATGGAAATTTGATCCCACTTCCAAACTGGAATTTCTAAAGGTTGCAATAACCCACCGGGCCTTTGATGTTCAGCCTTAACGAGTTGGCAAGTCATGCAACGTTTAACGAAGTTAGTGATGTCAAGTTTCATTCCCTCCCAATAATAAAGTCGCTTCATATCCGCGTACATTTTACTACTACCGGGATGAATGGTAAATTTAGAGTGATGAGAATCTTCTAAAATATCTTTACGAAGATCCCTAACATTTGGCACGATAAGTCTACCAAATTTTCGAATGCCGCCACGAGAACCGATATCAAAGTCTTTCAAACCTTCAATATCAATTTTATCCTTAATATTTTGGCCAAGAAGAACCAATTCAGGATCTAGCCTTTGAGCTTCAAGAATGCGGTCTAAAAGAGATGGATGAGCCTCAAGGCTACATAAAACAAATGATGAGCATAAATCGGAAACACGGTCTCGAATTTCGCAAATGGATAAAATCTCGAGATCGTTCCATTCGGATATCATCATAGAAACAACAGCTTGTTGTTTACGGCTAAGAGCATCGGCGACACGATTACCCTTACCGGGCGTATAAAGAATATCAAGATCATAAGGAGCAAGGAACTCGAGCCAACGTTGTTGACGCAAATTAAGTTCCTTTTGAGAAAATAAATATTTCAAAGACTTATGATCTATGTAAAGAACAAATTTCTCTCCTAAGAGATAATGACGCCAAATACGAAGGGCGAAAACAATAGCCGCGAGCTCTAAATCATGAGTGGCATATCTAGTCTCGGCAGGCTTCAATTGCCTAGAAGCATAAGCAATAACACGTTCTCTTTGCATAAGAACGGCACCCAAACCAACGCGACTAGCATCGGTATATACAACGAAATCTTGATTCCCCTCGGGAATAACAAGAATAGGAGCATTAGATAGGAGTTCCTTTAATTTCCGAAAAGAAGCCTCACATTTGTCCGACCAAATGTATTTAACAACTTTTTTCGTCAAGCTAGTGAGAGGCACGGCAATCTTAGAAAAGTATTTGATAAAACGACGGTAATAGCCCGCCAATCCGAGAAAACTACGAATCTCTGTCACACTCTCCGGTCTCTTCCAATCTTGAATCGCTTCAATCTTTGAAGGATCCACGGAAATTCCGGATTCGGAAATAATGTGACCGAGAAACTTCACACGAGATTGCCAAAAGTGGCATTTAGAAAATTTTGCCTTTAATTGATTACTCCTAAGAGTTTCCAACACAATCCGAAGATGTTTTTCATGCTCCTCTTCGGTTTTTGAATACACAAGAATATCATCAATAAAGATGAGAACAAATCGATCAAGAAAATCTTTGAAGACTCGATTCATAAGGTCAATGAAATAAGCAGGGGCATTCGTCAAACCAAATGGCATGACAAGCCATTCATAAGATCCATAACGAGTACGGAACGATGTCAAAGGAATGCTATCCTCTGCAATACGAAGCTGATGAAATCCAGTAGCTAAGTGTAATTGTGAAAAGACCTTAGCACCACTAAGCTGATCGAATAGATCATCAATCCGAGGTAAAGGATATTTATTTTTGATAGTAAGATCATTAAGCTTGCGGTAGTCAACGCAAAGCCTAAGTGTACCATCGGGTTTCTTCACAAAAATAGCTGAAGCTCTCCAAGGCAAGGAACTAGAGTGAATAAATCGCTTCGTCTCCAATTCAGATAATTGTTTACGTCCTCGTTTTCTTTATTGGACATACGATACGGAGGGCGAGTGATAGGTTGAGCTCCAGGAATGAGATTAATTCTGAACTCAATTGCTCGCTTAGGTGGTAATCCTAAAACGGGCTCAAATATGTCGGAAAATTCACAAACGACGTGAATAAGTGAAATAATATCACCCTCGTCATCATCATCGTCATCACGAGGATTTAAAGAATACAAATATGCAACCAAGCTGGAATCTGAATCTTTAAGATTAATAGAAATCTGCTTAATAGATTGAGGATGTCGAAGATGAATAGTCCGCTCAGGACATAGGATATGAGCTTCATAACGGTTAAGCCAATCCATTCCCAAAATCATTCCAAAGCCTAAATAACGCATGACATGCAAGTCGGCAAGGAAAGAAAAATCACACAAAATAATCTCGACATCCTTACACAATAAACTGATTGTCGAGGATCCACCAACCGGATTCGCGATTCTCAAAGAAGTCATTAAACACAAAACATCCAAGGAAAAAGTATCAACAAGTTCTTTTGATATAAAAGAATGGGACGCACCCGTATCAAAAAGAACTGGAATAGGATGATCACGAAATAAAATAATTCTGTCCAGAATAGAATGAGAAATACCTTGGCCACGAGATGTGTTGCCAGGGGCTTGAGAAACATTTAACTTTCCCTCCCTCCTATTTTGAAGTTTGGGACACACATGCATAAAATGGTCCGGGCTTTTGCAATAGCGACAAGTACGAGGCTTTGAACACTTGTTCGCAAAATGGTCTTTCGAACCACAATTATAGCATTTCCCTTGAGTAGAGGAAAAGGTCTTTTCAGCAGGAGTTGCTTGCCTCCCTTTCTTATTGGGATAAGGACCTTTGAATTTGCTTGGCCTCTTCTTGTCGTTGAAGTTTGGTTTGGAACCCACCACTTCAACATCATTCTCCCTATCCGCCTCTTCAAGACGAATAGCGATATCAACGAGTTGGTCGAAAGAAACTTCTAATTTTAGGAGTAATGGCTTCTTGAGATTTTTGTTTAAGCCATAAACAAATCTCTGATTCTTCTTCAGAGGGGTGTTGATGTATTCAACCCCATATTTGGGAAGCGGCTCGAAGGAGGCGACGTAATCAGTCACGGAGGACTCACCTTGAACAAGGTCTATAAACCGTCGAGCCAATGTCACTTTGTCTGCTTCCGGTACAAATTTCAACTCGAAGCGTTCTCGGAATTTCTCCCAGGTGAGATCCGCTTCATTAATCTCAGAAAAAAGAAGCTTGTACCAATCCAATGCTCTTTCTCGGAGCATACTAGAGGCCACCTGAACTCGGTGAAGGTAAATAAGATTCATGCGCGAAAAGATGCGATCGCATGTTCTTAGCCAAGCCTGTACTTCAATAATAGTTTCAGAACCTTTGAAAGGCTCCCCACCCAAATTAGTGTAATTGCTACACAAGCGTGCAAATCCCGACTTTGGGTGAGTAGGTTCCGGGTTAGCTCCAGCTGCTTGAGCATTAGTTACCAAATCAAGAAGCTGTTGAGCAGTCATAAAAACTCCATCTTGGGGTGGAGTGCTAGATGGCACGGCTCTGGGGCGGCCTGGTCTAGACATTTCTGTTCCTTTAGAAAGAAAGAAGAAGAAGAAAAGGTTATTCACCAAATTGAATATCAAGCAATCTTGATAGATAAACAAGGAATCATAAGGAAAATAGGATGAATCGGTACGAAGACTCGAATTAAATCCTAAAGCACGACTCCTAAGAAAGACTTAGGACGATGATCCTTGTTATAATATTCCATATTGTTCCGAAGTTTGGCTCCGATACCAAGCTGTGACGCCCCACCTCTATACCCACGCTAGCCAAGAACACTACTGTGAATGCTGTCGACTAGCACGGAGAATAAGGCTGTTGAGGAGCGACCATCTGTATAATTGCTTTGTGCGAGTACCGATATACCGGATAAAAATATAACTTTTCATCTCAAGAGGAAATCCGACATACCGACACAAACTCAAAGCTACTACACAGTGGCTATAGTATCTTCGGAAACAAATATAGAAATAAACATAACATAAATCAGTCACAGGACAATTCATATCACAAAGGCGGAAATAGATATGAATACTACACATGAAAGTGTACATCAGAGTAGTGGTCTAAAAGGATCCACAAAATCCCAAAAGAATAGTTACATGAACTTCACAAAAGAATAAGTATACATTATGGAGTCTATATCTCAAATGTATACAACAAAAAACTACTAATCTAAGTAGTTAACCAAAAGTCAGAGGAATCAATCCCAAGAGAGAAGTCAAGCAGAAGCACCTGTAACATCTCGGTCTGACCCAAGTATTATTTAATAAGAAAATAATAAACGGATCAGTCTAACTATAAATATCAGATGAAACGATATAGAATAAGAGATATGACTAAACACATAATAATCACAATTTCAAGCTGTGATATACATAGGTAATTGGAAATCTACGAGAGATTAATCAATATCACCAAATCTACACAAGAATCAAAGAAATGCCATACTCCTTATTTCGTTCACCAAGCCACAATAAATGACATATAAGATATGGCAAAGACGTATAATATCCATAATGGCATACTACTATAAGTATGTAAATGATAATCAACAAACGATTAATCAATATCAAAGAATCTTCTCAAAGATCCAAAAAGGGTATCATACCCAAAACTTGTATTCACAACAAGTTAATGACACACAAATTCACCTATGCACAAGAATTGATAAATCATATCAATAGAAACCACAAAAATAGGTGAAGAAGAAAATTCCAGAATTCGACACACGAAATCCAGAAATCACACAAAATAAGGGGGGGAGGCCTATCACATGAACGGGAGCATGAAAACTCACCAACAGCTGTAACACATGAACGAGAAGCTATCTCATGGTAGCTAGCCATTAATTTGACACACGAATGGTCCGAAGACCTGACACACGAATGGTCCGAAGACCTGACACACGAATGGTCCGAAGACCGTGGGTTGCTACCCCACAAATTTGACACACGAACGGGGTTTAGTCTCCCACGCAGACAAAGAGACATCGCACATTGCTAGTCTAAATCACAAAAATGATCGTCATGATCATCGAGAAGTGTCAATTACACTAAGCTAGTAAATATATGAGTTTAGCTTCATGTCCCACAACCACTTGCTTAACTTAAATATTTACGAACAGATTGTAGATCTCCACTAGAAAATTGTCACAAGAGTTTCAATCGAACAAGTCCAAGAATTAACCAACAAAGTAAACGCAAGCGTTTCATACCACTCATTTTACTAAGTCGTTTAATTAGATTTCTCATACGAGTGAGGTAAGGTTTGTATATACTAATAGATTGGAAAACTGTTTTATAAACGAATTTGGTATTAAAGTAGAGTTGAAATCATTATAAGAAAGAATTTTGATATTTACTACTAGTATAGAAAACCTTTATATTTTTAAAGTGACAAATCACAAAGAAGATTGTAAGAACAATCGATCACTAAAATTCACATACGAAGATGTGAATAAAATCCAAAGAAACCGATAAAGAATCCATCGAAGTGGATATTCAAAAATCCCAAAAAAGAAGTCATCAAGGTCATAATAAATGATAACAACAAATAGGATCATCGTGAATCGATTTAAATTGGAAATTCAATCCAAAAGGCAAATTGGACTCAAACAGCAGGTTCAGTCGACTGAACAGAGTTTTCAGTCGACTGACCCTGTACCTGGAAATTTTCCAGGTTCAGGAAACTTTCTGTTTCCAGGTTCAGTCGACTGTGCAGAAGATTTCAGTTGACTGAATCATGCCTGGAAACTTTCGGGTTCCAGGTTCAGTCGACTGAACAGAGTTTTCAGTCGACTGAATCATGCCTGGGCTGCTTTTCAGCCTTATTCAAATGAAGAGCAAACTCTTCCAAAATGCAACCGGACGAACAATGGCTCTAAGGGTTTATGCCAATCGGCAACCCGGCCCTATATGCTCCTCGGTGCATCACTAAAAGCATGATCAAACATCCATAAAAGGATTTCACACAAATTTGACTTAAAAACCCAAAAATTGGAGTATTCATAAAACCAATCCAAATCAAGAGCAAATGCACATGAAGAAGTGTTAGGAATTCATACCCAACAACCAAAGATAATTATAGTCATAGATGTGAGATAAAAATCTCACCTTTTCACAAAATCGAACAAGAAGAAGCTTGAAAGAAAATGGAGAATCAACCTCTCTTCAACACAACCCAATTGAGCTTGAATCTAAGCTCAAAACAAGAACATTCCCGAAATTAGGTTTAGGAATTTCTGAAATTGGTAAGAGAATAAGTTGGAGACGAAGGAGAGAAGCTTACCAATGGGTTCTTCTTGAGTTTGGAGCTAGGAATTTGATTTGCAAGAGAAACTAGGGTTTTGGAGTTTTAATTTCCAATCTCTCCCACCATTAATGCTAAGAAAACTGAAAAGAGAAAGAAGTGAGGGAGAATGGGGAGAGTGGTTCAGTTTTGGAGTATAAGTTAACAAAGGGCTGAGCCCAAAAACCAAACCCAAAGTAAAAAGTAGCAAAAATCAACTTTCTCCAAACATCGAAGCTTATACTCAAAAAGGTCGCAAACGGCATTTTAAACTCAATGGGAGTGGTCCCGAGTCCTAATTCGACCGTATGCAAAAAGTAGCTTTTCGGACTAAAATCCGACTAACGATAAAATATTTAAATAAAATATTTAAATATAAAATCGATAAATATGCGGGTTGTTACATAATCAATACTCGTCTAAAGCATAACTTACAGATGGTCGTTTCTAACAAGCCTTATTCTTCGCAATAGCAGATGTTATTCCTTATAATAACCTTTGTTATTGTGAGCATAGAGGTAGGGCGTCACAAATTCCGATGGTTCAGCTAAATAGAAGGATGACTCCTAGGGAGAAGTTCTGGTGGAACTTCTAATTTTTTTCTCTTTATGGATCTGTGGAACCATATCTCTGGGATGTGATGTCTAGTCTGTGTTTGTGTTCATCATCAGCATTCTCATCTACTCCAGATCAGGGTTGTGCAGTGGAAGCAGTTTGGGAAAGCATCTGTTTATCTTTTCCGGATAGGAGAAGCAAGTTAGTCTTCTGATGATTGAGAAGTGGAGTTTATTCTTGATTTTGGTTGATCGTGAGAGGATCCTTTTGTTGGTTTGTTCTTGGTCCTGTTTGTTTCTAGAGGTATCAGCGAAGGTTGAGCTGATTAAGGCAGACCAGGATCATTAGAAGATTTGTGTGGACAGGAGACGGAGATTTGATTTTGGATAAGGTTTCCTCCGATCAAAGGAGCTATAAGATTTGGTAAGACCAAACAGCCAGCTCAGAGATATATTAGATATCTTCTGTGTTCTATTTAGGATAAGTGCTTTGGTCTTCGGGATTGAATTGTAAGTTTGGATAATTGGAATTCAGTGAGTTTCACGTATCTTTAAGGGAGCACGTGAATAAGCCATCTCTGGTTGTGGAACTAGCAGTTCTGGAGGATTTGGTTGTTGAGCAGGACTTGAGTTTGGTCTGATATCCTGTTCAGTTTTGTAGATCTAGATGAGTAAGAACTCTATAGCTTAGTAATATAGATTGTTTGGGTAATGTAGAGCGATTATCCCGGTATTTATACCTGAGAAACTCTAGGAAGTTCTATCCAGAATTTTATCTGAATAGTTAGATTTGTTTGATTGAGTGAATTGATTGCTATGGTTGTTAGCATATGGTTGATAATATATGATTGTGATTTAAAATTAAAATCTTAGATGGGTTATTTTAAGGGGATGAAATTCTTTTAAGGGGGAGGAATGTGATGACCCAGAATTTTGGGCAATATCAATTTAATAATCTGCATTAAAAATTAAATTGATTTGATAATTTTTGTTAATAAAATTTGGATTGATTTAATAATTTTCTTTTAATTAATAATTAATTGGTGAATTTATCTTTTAAAAGCTAATAAAATATTTTCTATTTATAATATATATACACATTGTAAATGAAAGAGCTTTAGTTTGGAATTTAATAAATAAAGCAAATTTTCTAATTCTAATATTTTTAGTAATTTGGAAATTTGATTAAATTTGATATAAAGTTTTTCAAGCTAATCAAAAAGTTAATTATATGGTTCTAAAATACTTAAGGTAAATATTAATAGTTTAAAATAGATTTTAGCTTAAGTTTAAAATTTAAATAATATTAACATAAAAGCTTTGTTTTATTTTCTTTTTAAATATTGCTTGAAATTATATATAAGAATTTAAAATACAATACAACATGTGATATATTAATTCATTTAATAATAGTAGTAATTTATTATCTCTTTTATAAATTATTTAAAATTTAAAATTTGTTATTTTCAAATAATAATCATATGCTTAGTTTTTATAAATATAAATAGATTTTAAGGAACATAGGATTTGTTATTTTCAAAATTTAATAAGTAGTTATATATGTATATATATAACTTGTTTTTTTAAATTGAATTTTAGAATTTAATTTGAAATTGGAATTTGTTTTGAAATTCAAAAGATAAATATTTAAAATGTCTTGGATTTTATAGATATTTGTATAAGCTTTTATTTATAAATATAATTGATTTTTATTTTCTTTAAAATCTTCTATATTTATAAATAAGTGTTTATAAACTAATAAATATACATAAAAGCTTTCATTTAACATTTAATATTAATAGAAATTACTTAAAAAGACAAGTGTTAATTCCTTAAGGCATCTAGTAACATGTGTTAAGTAATTAGTAATACTAATGACAAGTGTCATTTAATTTTAGTTTTCCTTTTATTAAAAAAAATAATTAATTTCTGCCTTTATAAAATACATACTCTTCTTCCCCTTCAATTCTTTTCTCTAATTCAAAAGCTAAGAAACAAATTTAAACTCAAACCATTTCTAAAATTTGTACATGTTCAAATCTGATATTCAATACTCAAAGTCCTCACAAACCAGAAATTGTTTCACCTCATCAAAAGCCTGTAACAGATTTCAAAAACCCTATGCATATTCTTTAAATAAAATTTGTAATTCATTCTTCAAACCAAATGTAAATCAAAGCAAGCAACTTCAATTTCAAAAGAAAGCATTCTTTTCAATCTGTAATCAAACCTATCATCCTCAAAAATCAAATGCCCGCATACTTTCAAAACTAAAGCAAGTTCAAAGTTAAAGCCTGAACACTTTTTCTTCAAAATCAAAACTAGAACAAAGCTTGCAATTCATTTTCAACATCTCAGTAACAAAGTATCTTCCAATTTCAGTAGCATGCAAAGCATTTTTCAAAAATAATCAAAAAAGCATGTAGCTGATTAACAAAGCAACTCAAAGTTTTAAATCAAAAGCAAAGATGCAACTCAGTTTTAAAGGTCTAAAGCTTTTTCAATGTCAAAGGTACTTTGTTCTTCTGAATATCAGGTGAGTAACACCTTTTCTAAAGCTTAAATATGATTTTGGTTTCAAGTTAAGATCTGGAATGAATAAATGTATGTGCATGCGGTTGTATTTGTGATATCCTATTTTTAGTTTTCCAGGCTCTAGATTTATTCATAATTCATTATCTCTAGAACCAAACTTTGTTAGGATTTAAGTTTCAAACAATAATTGTTTGTTTTATTATATATTAAAGTTTAAAATTTTATTTAAGATAAAATAAATTTGGAATTGCTCTGGAAATAAAAATGAACAGGGAAGCTTATGATTGTGAAAAATTCAAATATCTTAATCTAGCAATTCAGGAATGTAAACTGAATTCTTATCCTAAAACTTGATTTTTAAAAGAAAAATCACAAATTTTAATAATAAATTGAGAGTGCAGTTCTGATTTGATTGGAATACGGATTTTTGGGAATCTCTGGTGATCTCAGTGATCGGAATGGCTGTGATCTTCTCTGGTGGTAGTGGGATGATCGGTGAGTAGGGAAAAATACTAGATGTATGTGCAGGTGATCGCGGTGGCAGTAGTGACTATCTTTAGTCTGTTGCCCTAGTTTTAGGTATGGTTTGAAAATGCTCATCCCATCGTCTCTGGTGGATCGGGTTCCACCAGCTTGTGGGAATTAATAGCTGGAGTGTAGACGAAGTCGTGGACGAAGGCATTGCCACTCTGATGATCGGAGACTCAAGAACGATGGAGGTTCCATGTTTTGGTACTAGTTCCAGTTTTGTGTTATGATGCTCGAGCTTGATTTCAAGGTAGTTGTGATGATTTGATGTTCGTGATGGTGTGCGAGGTTGTTATATAATGTTATAAGGCTATCGTAGTTGATCGGTGATGGTTAGAGCCACCGTGCATGTGCACGATCCTCTTTGTTTTCTGATGATCTGGGTGTAGTAGGTGAAGGGTATTTGAGTTGCTTGAGTTTTTAGCATAGGTTTCTCGAAGTAATATGAGGTTAGACTCGAAGTTGTTGAAGATCTGGTTCGAGTCATTGTGTCTTACAGGTTTTTAACTTGTTAGCGTTTTTGAATTTAAATCTGAAAAGAAAGATTTAAACCAGTTTTAATTCAATTTTTAAGTATGGTTTCGAAACCTAAATTTGTATCCTAGTATTGAAATAACTTTTTAAATTAAATATTTAAACAAGTTTAAATGTTAAAGTATATTTTAAAGGATTTGAATTTAAAATGAATTTGGCTTTAAAAACACTTGTTAATTTCTTTTATAAGATATAAGCGTGTCTTTAACATGTGATTAAAAAGTTTTGAAATTGTTTTTAATACCTTGTTAAAGTTAAATTGTATTCATTTTAAATCTTATTTTAAAATGAAACTTAAAAGGTAATTTGAAAGGAAAGAGTTTTCAAATGCTATTATAATGATAATTTTATCATTAATAGGAAAATGTTTTATATTGAAAGGTTAATTAAGATTTAATAATTTGGGATAATTCAATTATTAAGGTAATTAAATGGATAATTAACTTAATTAATTAATGATTTGGATTAATTAATTTAATAAGTAAGGGTTTAAATTAATTAATTAAGGTTTAAGTTAATTAATTAAAGGTTACTTAATTTGTAATTAAGGATCATTAATTAAAAAAGTTAAGATTTTTTAATTAATGATTAGAAACTAATTAATCAAGTAATCAAAAATTAATTAAGTTACAGTTTAACACTTAATTAAATAATTCGAGATTAATTAATCGATAATTAAAGATTAATTGATTTGTAATTAATAATGATTAATCTAAGTTTAATTACTTAAGAGAAGTAATTAAAGAATTGTTAATAGTTAATGAAGATCGTTAACTAAGGTGCGACGACCCGGAATTTTAAGCAATATTAATTTAATAATCTTTTTTAATAATTAAATTGATTTGATAATTTTACATTATTAATTGACAAGTTAAAATTCTTTTAAAGGCTAATAATAATAATTTGATAATATCTATTAACATTTTTCTTAACAACATGAATTGGCAAGTATAATTCTTTTGAAAACTAATAGTATTTTAATTTGGGAATATTAATTTAACAATTAAAAATTTGGTAAGATTTATTTTTCAAAAGCTAATCAAAATGTTTTCTATTTATAATATATATATTGGTATATATTATATATATGAAGTCTCTAATGTAATAAAAGCTATATATTCAAATTGTAATATATATGAATATATATATATATATATATATTGTGATTTGGATTGTGTTTCAAAATTTAATATAGTAATTTTCAAAACTAATGATTAAAAATGTTTTCCATTTGAAATGTACATATATTTATTAGAAATGCGAAAATTTTATTGTTTTGAATTTAAAAGTGTTTTCAAACTTTAATATATATAATTTGAAATTTGAAATTTTAAATTTGACTTAGTACTTTAAAAAAAATGATATTTGAGATTTAAATTTTAATAACAAGAATAATTTCTTGTTTATTATAAACATATATTTTAGCTTGAGTTTTAAATAAGATTTAAATTTAAAGGTTCATTTGTTTTAATATTCTTTCATTTTAATTTTAACATAAGATAAGCTTGTTTATTAAAAGATAAGTACACTTTATAATCATATAAATATTTCATAATTACATTCATAGCTTAATTAAATTATTAACAAGAAAAGTAACATTTATAAATCATTAATAAAACATTAAAAACATTTGTAAAACAATAATTAAACATTAAAAACACTTGTTAACACTTTGATATATGTAAGGGACATTTGTAAATACATAAGCATATGTGTAAGCAAATTAGAGCATTAAAGTGACAAGTGTCATTCTCTTGATAAAATTTAATTTAAAATTAAATTGTAAAATAAAAGAAGAGTTTTATTCTTCAGCTAAAAATCCTTTTCTTCATTTTCAACTCAAATATAATTCAAATCAAAGAAAAAGAAAATCTGAAAACTGTACAATCTGAAATAAGAAGGAAGAAGAAAAATTGGAAACAAGAAATTCCAAGAAGAAGATAAGGAAAATTCAATCAGCAACAAGATTTTATTCATCAAGCAACTCAGTAATCAACTGCAGGAAGATTTGTTTTCAACATGCAAAATAGATTCAAGGGCCTGGAAAACTATCTTCTGCTTTGTTCTTTGTTAGCTAGGTGAGTAAATGAATTTTAAAAACAGTTTTTAAAACCTGAATTTTATCATGTTCTTGTGGATGAATATCTTGATGTTATTTGAATACTTGAATTGAAATTTGATGCATGCTTATCTTCTTCACTTGAATGCCTGTGTGGTTAAAGTATATGCTCTGTGTGCTTATAAACAGTTTCAAATTTCATAATAAATTCAATAACTAGATTTTGAATTCAAATTGGACTTTGATTTGTAAATAGAAGTTGTTTGTAATCAAGAAATCTATCATCTAAAAATAATTACAGGTTTTTAAAGTGAATAATTGGCTCTGAATTTTTGAGTTTACAGTAAATTCTTAATTTGGTCAAAAATTTATCAAAACAATTTTAAGTTTTGATTACGTAATTGAATTCGTGATGCTATATCATGATTTTTAATGGTTGAATCACGATTTTTAGATTAGTAATTTGTGTGAATTCGTGGTTTGACTGTTTTGGGCATTTTGGCCAATTCACGGCGAACTACGGCAATCTGAGTGTCGCGGTTGAGCATAATGGTTGATGGGAGGTAGGAGTTCATCAGAAAATTACATTGGGAATTTATAGTTGTTCGTGTTGGCCAGAATTGATTGAGTTAAGGTTTTATACCGTGAGTTGGAAGTCGATGTTCAATCGGTTTCACGACGTCGAGAGGCTACCGGAGACGATCGCACGTGGTGCTGGAGGTGGTGGAGGTTGCGACGTGGCTTCGGGGAGGAGGGCGTGGCGTCTCGAGTCAAGGATCGTCAGTGGCGGTCGTATTTCGATGATGGTTGTTTTGAACTGATGGGTTTCAGGGAGTCATATTTTGACTTTCGATCGAAACACGATTTCTGGGTTTCGATTGAAGTTGTAGTGGTCGAGTGCGACTTATTGGAGGCCGGTGTGGGGTTCGTCGACATTCGGCGTGGTGGTGCACGTTGATGTGCACAGTAACGTGCATTAGTATTTGGGTTTTGGGAGAAGAAAGGTTCGAGCTCAAAGTCTACCTCGGGTATGTGATGTTTGGGCTCGAAGCAGGGAATAAGGTTGAGGTAATTCGGGGTAAACGTGAGAATTGCAGTGGGTTGCTCGAGTTTTTGTTGAGAAGGTTTTTGTTTTGGTTCAGGAAGTTTTAAAAGTTTTTAAAAAATTTAACAGTAATGTTTTAAAAGTTTTGAAACAAAGGAAATATGATTTTGTAAATCATTCAAGTTTTAAAACCAAAGTAAAACAAGTTTTTATTTATAAAACTAATTTTTTCAAAGTTAAGTTTTAAATAATTTATATATATATTTAAACAGAAAAGTTTTTAAAATAAATAAGTGAAATTTTTAATAATAAAGCTTGTATTAAATTTTATTTTATAACTTTGGAAAGTTCAAAGAATTAAAAGTTTTAATTTGAATGTTTAGATTATTTTAATTATAATTGATTTCTAATATATTTTATTTTATATAAAGTTTAATGATTAAGAATTTGGTAATTAATTATAATAAATATTATCTTAAGTAATTTAGAATTTTGATCTAATTAAAGATAAATAAATTTGTGAAAATAATTAAGATAATTCAATTATTATTAATAATTAAAAAGTTATTGGTTAAAAATTAGATTTGAGTCTCCCATGTCTGCTGCTCCTGTACCTGCTCCCTTCCCTCTCCTTTCAACTTCGAGCCCAACGTCCTGTCCTTTCTTAGACACTGTACCTCCCCCTGTCCATCCTCCTGCCCCCCTCCCCCCCGCCCCTCTCAGCCATCACCTGTCCAACCGCTTGACACCCATGTCCCGCATTTCCCTTCTGCTAATTGCCTCCCCGTTACCCCTCTGTCTCCCCAGGGTGAATGAGAATGGACTTCCCTGTTCAAGCGTAAGCCTAGAAACGCTGGGAAGTACATCCCCGTTGATCTTGTTCCAGTCTATGAAAATGGTGCCTTAGTTCCTTCCTGTGAGATTATTGACGCAGGTGCTAAAATATGGAATGACATGATTGTGGGCTTCTTCCTGGATCAAACATTATCTTACACTGCTGTAATCAATAAACTCAAGAAAATTTGGAAGCTGAAAGGGTCTGTTACAGTAAAATCTAATGGTACCATTTGATTATTCTCCTTCACTTGTGTTGAAGATAGAAATAAAATCCTTCAAAGTGATCCAATCATCATGAATAATAAGCTGTTTATTATAAAACCTTATGATGCTGCAATTAGTAATGTCAGTGGATCTGTGACTGCAGTTCCCGTTTGGGTGCATCTGTACAATCTTCCAATATATGTTTGGTCCCCGTTGGGAATTAATTGGGTGAGTTGCCACTTGGGAAAATTGTTGTGTATGGATGAAATGACTGAAAGGCAGGAAAGATTGAGTTATGCTAAATGTTTGGTTGAGGTAAGGCCAGATAGGGAATTAGTAAATGATTTTATGGTTAAGTTGGTAGAAGGAGGGTATCAAAAAATATACGTTGAATATCTTTGGAAGCCGGATATACGTGTCAAATGCAAAGTATTTGGCCATACCACGAATAAATGTGATAAATTGGTTCCAGATGTGGTGACAACTAATGATGTTAGTAAAGAGATATCAATTCAGAACAGAGAGAACGGTAAACAACATGAACAAGTTCATAAAGTTCAAGGTAAAACTGGTAATGCATGGTCGAAAGTGAGAAGAAATAATAAGTTTTATGCATTCAAGGCAAGGAAAACTCCCATAGGAAGTAACCAGAAGGAGCAAGATGAGTGCGTGATCCAAAAAGTTAGTGTTGTTGAAGAGCACAACTCAGTGGATAAAATTAGTGATCAAGGAAATATACATCTTGAAGAGGGTGAGATTGAAGAGCATGGTGATAAAGTTCAGACAGTGGAGGAAAAGATAAACAAAGATGATGATGCAGCTAGTCTGTGTGTTGAAAGTGAGTTAAAGATGAGTGGCAACTTATGTCAACCAGTTGTCACTAACTTGGGAAACAAAAGTGCAAGTGAAGAGAATAAAATGGCTGTGAATGAGAATGTCATATTTAATTCGTTTGTTAGCAATAAATATAATACTCTTTCGATGATCAATGATGATAATGAAACAACAGTTGTAAATGATGAGACGGGTATGTGTAACAAGACAGCTGAGCTATTAATGAGGCTAATCTTAGATGTAGTAATATAGAGAACTGTACGTATGGTAAGGAAGTCGAGATAAATACTCTGTATGCTGTATGTGATGACCACCAAACTCTGGAAGCAGATGATGTTTATGTAACTGCTGAAATAAAGGCAACTGCCAAAAGCAAACAAGAGAAATGCACTGTAAGTAGTGATAACGCCCCAGATAATTCAATTCAAAAGAAAGGAAAAAAAAGCAAGAAGGTGTTATCAAATAATACAGGTAAAGAAGTTGAGCAGAGTTCTGAACCCTTGGATGCAGATGCAAGCACGCCCCATGCACAATATATCCCCACTCATGAATCATCCTCTAGATTTAAAATCTACTCACAAACTCAACCATACTCTAATATCATTCCTCCCCATGCTTATAAACCTCCCCCACCTGCTCATGTTCCCCCTCCTACTCCAACATCGCCCGCTACATCAACTACCTCCCCCAGTCAAGATGCTAACTTTCCCAATGAAAATAACTCAATGAAAAATGCTATTACACCACTGTCCGCTTCGATTCCTAACTACTTGTCCTCTAAACAAGCGGTGACTAGGAAAATGAAATCTGAAATTCTAAATGCCCTCGAGTATCCTCAATGATGCCAGCCATTGGTGCCTGGAACATTAGAGGAGGCCACCATGTATTTAAACTCGATCAGTGTAAAAAGCTTATCTCTGTTCACAAGCTATGCATTCTGGCTATTCTTGAAACCAAACTGAACCATGAGTTAACTCCTAAGGCAGCTAATTATATCAACCCTACGTGGAAGCTGCTCCATAACCTTGCCGAGGCTACGTATGGTAGAATAATGATCTTATTTAACCCTAATCATGTCATTCTCTCCCCCATCCTTTCCACTCCTTAGATGTTACATTGTCATGCCATCTCTTTTTATGACCATTCCTCTTTTTACCTTACATTTGTTTATGGACATAATTCTACGACCTCCAGACTGTCCCTCCATAATGATATTCCCTTCCTAAGACAATCATCCCATCCATGGATTTTACTGGGTGATTTTAATTGTTGTTTCTCCGTTTCTGATAGAATCGGAGGAAACCCTCTTTCTCTTAATGAAATAAAGCCCCTTGCCACCACTATGTATAATGCTGATATCATACTAATCAAATCGACATGCATGCAGTTTTCCTGGAACAATAAAAGGAAATGGAGTTGTAGAACTTTTTCCTGAATAGACCATGCATTTTGTAATCAAGTCTCCTACAATAAATGGCCCCTTCTATATAATCACCTACCCCCTCCCCTTCTATCTGATCACTCTCCCCAAATAATACATTTCCGTGAAGCAGACAGGAGAGGAAAAATAAGTTTTAAATTTTTTAATATATGGGCGCTCGAACCTGAATTCAAAAATATTGCTATTAATGCTTGGAGTCCCCCTAAGCACGGTAATCATATGTTTGTTTTGCAGGAAAAAATAAAGCAAATCAAGGGAGCTTTAAAAGAATGGTTTGCCATAAAGTTCGGTCAGGGAAGCAAACAAAGTTCTCAGATTAAAACCAAACTCGAGGAGGCCCAAAAAGCTATGATGCTGGATGTCAACAACACTGCCCTCTCTCAGATTGAAAGTGACCTTACTGTACAGTTCTACGACGCTCTTGAAAAAGAAAATGAAATGATAAAGCAGAAGGCCAGAATTGAGTGGCAGGAAAAGGGTGATAGAAATAGTGCGTTCTTTCATGCATCCTTGAGGAAGAAACATATTAACGAAACTTTTGTGTCAGTGATGGATTCACATGGCAATGAACAAACTACGCCTGATGTAATTGAAGCGGCTTTTATTGAACATTTCTCCGGTCTGTATGGTAAAAAGATCAATTTCCTTCCTAACATTGATTCTATTCCATCTGATATTCTCCCTAGAATTAGTGCAGATGATTATAATTTACTGTGTGAAGAGGTGACTAATGATGAAATTCGGCATGCCATGTTCTCTTTGGAAAAAAAGGCATGCGGTGGCCCCGATGGATTGAACGCATTCTTTTATACAACTTGCTGGCCCTTTGTGTCCACTGATATATGCAATGCAATCAAGCTATTTTTCAAAAAGGCTAAAATCATTAAATCCTTTAATTACACGAATATAGCTCTTATCCCGAAAGTGGCTAATGCCCATGATGTGTGTGCCTTCCGTCCGATATCATGCTGCAATACTGTTTATAAATGCATCTCTAAGATAATAGCTTCGAGGCTAAAAAGAATGCTCCCATCTATTATTTCAAGCAATCAAGCAGCCTTCCTGCCGGGTAGAAATATTCTTGATAATATATTAATGTCCCATGAACTCCTTAATGGTTATACGCATAAAAATTCTCCCCCGAAGGCTATGTTGAAGTTAGACATTATGAAAGCGTTTGATATGCTACAATGGGATAGTGTTGTTCGTATCTTGGGTTATATGAACTTCCCACCTCATTTTATTGCCTGGATCTATGAATGTATGTCTACCCCAAAATTTCTAGCATCATCAATGGAACGTGTGCAGGCTTTTTCGGAAGCAAGCAAGGTATTAGGCAAGGTGATCCGATCTCGGGATATATTTTCATCGCTGTTATGGAGCTCTTAACTCGGCTGCTAATCAGTCAGATAGGACAAGGCAGATTTAAACTACATCACAAATGCAAAGACCCCCAGATTGCGTCTCTGATGTTTGCAGATGATTTGGTTATCTTTTGTAACCCTGATTTGGATACAATAAGAACCTTATTCCTACTCTTGACCAATTCTATAACATGACAGGTCTGCAAATTAACTTAACTAAATCAGATATCAAATTAGCTGGAGTTAGTCCGGAGGTAGTTTTGCAGATTGAAAGAATTCCGGGCTGTCGACCAATCCACATTCCATTTCTTATTTGGGCCTCCCTCTCGCTACCTCTAAAATAACTATGAATCTATGCCTTCCTTTATATGATAGAATAATCTCCAAATTGGATTGTTGGTCCTCAAGAAAACTCAGTCAAGCGGGTAGAGTTACTCTAATTAAGGCTGTTATCTGTGCTATGACGGTGTACTGGGCGAGAACGTTTGTGTTGCCGGCCAAGTTAATTAAGATGATTCGTTCTGCATTCCTGTAATTTATGTGGACTGGAACGATAGTTGGTAGGTATGTCGCTCCAATACGTTTTTCCAAAACTGAACAACCAATTAAAAATGGGGGGCTCGGCATTCTTAATATGTTGATATGGAATAACGCAGTCTTCTCCAAGCATGTGGATACGTTCCTAAACTCTGACGTTAGCTTGTGGGCGGCTTGGTCCAGAAAGCATGTCACTAAAGACAAATGTTTGTGGTCCATGAACAGACCGCAAAGAATGAGCTGGACTTTGAATTGTATCTTTAAACTTAAGGAATCCTTCTTACCTTTAATTCAAAACAGCAGCTCCCCCCAGTTTAATGCATCCTTTTGGGATGACCCGTGGCTGGATCAAGGCTTTATTCTTCGTACGCAGCTGTCGCACAATGAGATCCTTC
The DNA here is from genome assembly GCA_030765085.1 of Allium cepa. Classification (NCBI taxonomy): domain Eukaryota; kingdom Viridiplantae; phylum Streptophyta; class Magnoliopsida; order Asparagales; family Amaryllidaceae; genus Allium; species Allium cepa. The sequence continues at coordinate 820,633,573 of CM060935.1, read as the reverse complement.
AATCCGGTGTTGCCTTTCAAGCAAAAGTTAAAGATGTTATAAATTTGCTTAATACTTCTAATCAGCGAATACATTGTTTGTGGAACAAAATTCGACTATTCAATACTTCTATATATACTGATGTGCTGGTGATGTGGAACCGCAAAAGGAGGAGCTGTAGAATTGCTGAAATATATCAATTTTTATCACATAATGCTGACAGGCCCCGGTGTACTTGTTATAGAAAGACATGGCACTGGGATAATAATGCAAGGCAAAACATGTTGTTATGGAAAGTGTTGAACCGTGGTATTCTTACACGCGCGAAACTGAATAGCATGGGTTTTCTTGTTCCTATTCAATGCTTGTTCTGCCTTGACCTCCCGGAGACGGTGGAGCATATATTCTTCGAATGTGACAGGATTAAAGCACTTTGGACTGAAGTCATGATCAAAATAGGGCGTACGGAAGTGAGACAGTCAAATATTGCTAAATGGAATGCTATATTTGCTGCCGCTGGTACTAACAGTTCAAGTAAGAGAGTTTTCACCTGTATACTAAAATGTTTCATACATGTTGTCTGGACTGAGAGGAATGCCCGTGTCTTCAACCCTGGTAAAGCTAAGAACAATCAAGTTCTGCATGCATGGATAATGAAAGTGATCAGTGATGGAATAAAGACGCTTCGATTCTCCTTCGATCCGGGAATCTTGGATGCCTTCTCGTGACCTTATATGTATTCTCCTTTTTCTTTGTGTTTTTATGTTTTGATTTTGTTTTTCCGGTGGTTGTTGCACTATGTCTCCTTGTTGTCTTTCTTGTAAGCATTTGCTTATGTTTGTAGTTGTTTCCCTAGTGCTTCAATAAAATGTTAGGGGTCCATCCAACCCCATCGGCCTTCCTAAAAAAAAAAGTTATTGGTTAATATAAATGGTTTAATTAAGATAATGGTTTTCTTAATTAAGGATCTTTATAATATAAGAAGTTAAAGAATCATTTAATTAATTTAAATGATTAATTAAATAATTAATTAGGTAATTAAGTAGTGATTAATTAAGATAATCACTTATGGATTAATCTAATGTAATTACATGGTGAAGTAATTAAGTGACTAATTACTGGAGGTAATTAAGTAAAGAGTAATTATTTAACAAAGTAATGAGAGGATAATTACTTTATGAAAGTAATTAAGTGGATGTGATTAAGAGTTAATCACTTGAATTATTAATTAAAAAATTAATTAATACAATTAATTATAGGTTTAAATTATTTAATTAATGGTTATTTAATAAAAGGATTAAGAGGATTTAATAATGTGATTAATTACTTGTTAAAGTAATTAATTAAAAAGAAATTTAATTAATGAAGTAATCATTAATTGATGGATATAAATAATTAATTGTAAATTAATAATTAAAAGGTAATTGATCTATAATTAAGTTTTGATTACTAAATGTAAATAAAAAGTAATTAACCAAATGTGGTTAATTAAAAAAGTAATTAATCAAGTACGATTAATTAAAAGTAGTTAATCAAGAGTGTTTAATTAAAAGTAATTAATCAAATGTGATTAATTTAAAAGGCTAATTAAGAGATAATTACTTGGTATAATTAAGAATAATTAATTAAGATGATTAATTTATGTTGTAATTAAGGAATAATTACTGAAAGTAATTAAGAGATAATTAATCAAGGAAGATTAATAGAAATGGATAATTAAGTGATGTTTAGTTAATTAATTTGAAATTAATTAATGAATAAGTAAGTTGGATTGATGATAATCCAAGTGATTAAGTAAGGAATTAATTTAATTAAGGATCAATTAAATTAATTAAGTATGGATCAAAACTTGTTTATGGATGATTAATGATTGGATGATAAATATCATTGGATGAGTTAATGATATTGGATGTCATTGGTTGATATGTAATGATATGAATGTGATATATCTGAGATGTGATATATATTTATGCTGCTTTGTGATATGTGTGCTTGAATTTGATAATAATGGATTATCTATCTGTGTGTTATGAATCATCCATTTATGTTAAGTGATATTCTGAATATCTATTGTTTAAACCCTTAAGTACAACTTGGACATTAAAATGGCATTTGGATTCGGTGAGACTGGGATCAGATGTTATATCCGAAAACCACATCGATCCAAATTAAATGTTAGGTCGTAAATCCAAGTGGAGCTTAGCGAAGACTCGAGATGTAAGAACTATTCGTCGGTATAACTCTAGGAGTGATTCTGAGATGAGTTTGACGGAAATAGTACTTACACGTTCGAGATGGTGATTCAGAGTGCAAGGGATATTGTCGTTGACTCTGAGGGTGATTCCAAAATGAGTGCAACAAGATAGTGCCTTCGGTTCCGTTCGAACCCGGAACAGACTTGTATGGATCGAATGCTTTCAGAACATCGTCAGGTGGACGATGAGCAGTCTAAGATAAATGTGTCCTATAAAGGTAATCGCAGCCTCAAGCCTCATCAACCGGGAATGGCTAAAACAGGGGAGGTGCAGCAAGGTTAAGTGGGTCATGCCCAAGTAGGACGAGATTTACCCCTGTCTAGATGTCCCTTTTTATTTCGGCTGTGTGGCGGTTGGATCTACAGCCAACTGTGGGGTGGTCTTGTTCGGGACTGTTCAGTAAGGAATGATTCCGGCCTTGTGTTGCAGGGGATTGGGAGTAATCCCCGGTACGGTGATCTAGGCCACATACTATGACGGGTGGTACCCAGTAGCCCTACCATTTTATGGAATCCAATCTCCAATAAGTGTCGTACGTTTTGATTGTGCCCAACTATGTTGGAACGTGAGTTGTAAGCATTCCAGCTATTTCTGTATTTTACTTGAAAACACTAGACACTATTATAATATCAATGGATTTCCTATCAAATGTTTTGGTTAGCGTAAGGTAAAACTTTTCCATGTTTATGTGTGGGAAGTCTTACGTGATACCTTTCTTTTCAAAGGATTTTCTAAAGTTAAGCAATCTTAAACCGTTTACTCACACCAGACCACTGTCTGACCCAAGTGTTTATTTTCTATTTTAAACTCTTGGGTACTTATATTATGTATGAGTAGTCAAGTGATTCAGGTTATCCTTGACGAATTCTGGAGGAGCTTTACAGCAGGAGGCTTCAGCGTGTTGATATATAGTTAGTGTTTCCGTTAAATGTTATTCTATATAGTTGTTCTTGTATTGTATATTAGATAGAAATATTATAACTGTCTAAATTGAGATGTATAGTTGTGTACTCTGATGTATATGATAATATATATATGTTATATATTATATTTCATTCGTTCCGCTGTGAGATTCTGATGTGTTGTTTTTCTTTCTTCTCTTTCTTTTCTTCTTCTATCCCTTTATTTCTTAAATAGTGATGCATCTTTCTGGCGATAGAAAGTCGGGTCGCTACAGGTGGTATCAGAGCGCTAGGTTGAGTGAATACCTAGGCTCTAGAGTGGTGTCTATCTTGAGAGAGTGTACTTGTAATATATATATATATATATATATATATATATATATATATATATATATAGTCTGTTGGGTTATCTGTTCGGATTTTCCAACATAGGTTATAAAGGTAGATAGGTAGGAGTATGTGTAACACGACTACCACTAATGGAAGATGCTCATATGTTGTGGTTGGAGGTGTATCAGTCGAGATTGTAGACCTAATACCGTCTCAAATAAGCTTTGTAGATTGGTGAAAGGATTTCATTGATCCTAGAAAAAAAGTATTTTTAAGGTTTAGAGTATATTCTTGAAGTGTGAGGTGGATTTGCTCTCGAGTGAGCAGGGATTTCTAAGAGTTGAATCTGTTAGCTGAGTAGAAGAACGTGATGGTATCTGGGTGGCTTCAGGAAGGAATAGCTGTGTGATGGGATGCAGTATCCATAGATGGTTCTGAAGATGTTCTTCTGGAGCAAGATTTAGATAGTGTTGGAGGAACAGTAATGCCTACTGCAGGGAGGATTATGATATTTAGGAATCTTATAGATCTCAAGCAAGGATGCCTTATCTATATTGAAGTATGAGACTAAGGTCGATGAGTTACCTCATTTCGGATATGGTCTCATTGATTCCTTAAGAAGAACAAGTGGTTGGAGTTTGATTTGGAGCCGAGTTTCTTGAGAAGATGTCTACCCATCTCAAAGATCTTTTAGTGGAATCCAGTGATAGTTTTGTGTTTCAAGGAGCTTTTGGTTAAGGAAGATCTTTTAGCTTTGCAGTATCATTGAAGTGAAGTTTGGAAGCAGCAGCATGGATTCGTTTCTTCGATGATTCTGAAATCTTTGGAATTCTACTATTGGCAGACCAAGCAGATAATGAAGTCTTATCCATTTCTTTGGGAGGCTCAGCAAAGCAGGATATTTGTTGGAAGTGTTCTATCAGTTTTTTCTAGTAAATAAGCCAATCTGGAAAGATTGATCTCGATTAGGAAAAGCTGTTCTAGTTGGTGAAGATAGTTCTTTGGAATCTGAACTATGTAAGATCGCAAAAGTGACGTGCGATTAGTTTGGGAATTCATGGAGTATTCTTTGGCTTGGGAATTGAGGAATCTCATATGGAGGTAAAATCTATGAAAGTAGTCAGAGATTTTCCAAAGGTTTTTGAGGAAATCAGAGGTCTACCTGCATCGGAGATTGAGTTTCTTATCGACTTGGATTCTAGGAGAAATACCAATGGTTCAACCATGTAGAGGGATGACTCTTAGAGCGAGAAGAGTTTGGTGAAGCAGCTCAGGATTCTTGAGGAAGGATTGATCATCTAGTTCTAGTTAAGATTCTGCTGGGATGTTTTGACCAAGTGGAATGGTCACTAAGATTTTACGAGTCGGATGAACAGTGTATGGAGAAAGTTTGTGCTCGAGTTCTTCGATAGCATTCTCATCTACTCCAGATCAGAGTTGTGTAGCGGAAGCGAAATAGCAGTTATTCTAGGATGGGAGCAACCGAGAGTTGCAGTTTTCTTGGATTAAAGGATTTCTATTGGAAATTCAAATATGAAGAAATTTTCTGGATTTGGAAGGCAAGGTTGTCAAGTGCAATTGTTTGGTTATTCCAGTTAAAGAGATGTAGGTTTGAAGTCCACTAATACTTGTGGAATAGAGTTGTGTTTTGGATTTCGGCAAATTTTTGTGAGAGCCATTTTGTTGAGTAGGATCAGGAAATTGGTTTGATTTTGGTCCAGATTATTTCATGAAGCAATCAACAAGGGTTAAACTGATCAGGAAAGATGAAGGTGACTCGGAATCATTAGAAGAGTTATGCAGATAGAATTGAGAAGATTTGGAATGTGAAGTTGGAATTTGGATATTATTTTAGATTTATCCGATTAAAGGAGATATAAGATGTGGTAAAACTGGAGAGCTAGCTCTGGTAGTATTTTGAGATTTTTTCTGTGTTCTTTGGAGATTAGATTTTGAGCTACAGGATTGAATTGCCAGTTTGGATAGCTGGAATTCATAGTATTTCACATATCTCTGAGGAATATGTATATGATTCATCTAATGATAGAATCGACAGTTCAGAAGGTTTTGGTAGTTGAGATGGTCTTGAATTTATTCTGATATCTTATTCAGATTTGTAGATCCAGATGAGAGGAGTTCTTGGTTATAGTAGTGTAGTTACTTAAGATTCTGTAGAGCGAGTATTCCAGAATAGGTACCTGGAAACTCTTGATAATATCAAGAGATTCTATCCAGAATTATGTCTGGATAATTAAAATTGTTTGTTTGAATTGGTTGCTATGGTTGCTGATTGAAATTTAAATTCTTTTGCTGGGTTATTAAATTATCTTTGCTTTAAATTTCGGGGACGAAATTCTTTTAAGGGGGGAGGAATGTGACGACCCGGAATTTTAAGCAATATCAATTTAATAATCTTTGTTAATAATTAAATTGATTTGATAATTTTACATTATGAATTGACAAGTTAAAATTCTTTTAAAGGCTAATAATAATAATTTGATAATATCTATTAACATTTTTCTTAACAACATGAATTGGCAAGTTTAATTCTTTTGAAAACTAATAATATTTCAATTTGGTAATATTTATTTGGCAATTTAAAATTTGGTAAGATTTATTTTTCAAAAGCTAATCAAAATGTTTTCTATTTATAATATATATATTGATATATTATATATAGGAAGTCTCTAATGTAATAAAAGCTATATATTCAAATTGTAATATATATGAATATATATATTGTGATTTGGATTGCGTTTCAAAATTTAATATAGTAATTTTCAAAACTAATGATTAAAAATGTTTTCCATTTGAAATGTATATATATTTGTATATTTATTAAAATGGGAAAATTTTATTGTTTTGAATTTAATAAAGTGTTTCCAAACTTTAATATATATAATTTGAAATTTGAAATTCGAAATTTGACTTAGTACTTTAAAAAAAATGATATTTGAGATTTAAATTTTAATAACAAGAATAATTTATTATTTATTATAAACATACATTTTAGCTTGAGTTTTAAATAAGATTTAAATTTAAAGGTTCATTTGTTTAATATTCTTTCATTTTAATTTTAACATAAGATAAGCTTGTTTATTAAAAGATAAGCACATTTTATAATCATATAAATATTTCATAATTACATTCATAGCTTAGTTAAATTATTAATAAGAAAAGTAACATTTATAAATCATTAATAAAGGATCAAAAACATTTGTAAAACATTAATTAAACATTAAAAACACTTGTTAACATTTTGATATATGTAAGGGACATTTGTAAATACATAAGCATATGTGTAAGCAAATTAGAGCATTAAAGTGACAAGTGTCATTCTCTTGATAAAATTTAATTTAAAATTAAATTGTAAAATAAAAGAAGAGATTTATTCTTCAGCTAAAAATCCTTTTCTTCATTTTCAACTCTAACATAATTCAAATCAAAGAAAAAGAAAATCTGAAAACTGTAAACCTGGAATTCAATTTGAAATAAGAAGGAAGAAGAAAAACTGGAACCAAGAAATTCCAAGAAGAAGATAAGGAAAATTCAATCAGCAATAAGATTTTATTCATCAAGCAACTCAGTAATCAACTGCAGGAAGATTTGTTTTCAACATGCAAAATAGATTCAAGGGCCTGGAAAACTATCTTCTGCTCTGTTCTTTACTAGCTAGGTGAGTAAATGAATTTTAAAAACAGTTTTTAAAACCTGAATTTTATCATGTTCTTGTGGATGAATATCTTGATGTTATTCAAATACTTGAATTGAAATTTGATTCATGTTTATCTTCTTCACTTGAATGCCTGTGTAGTTAAAGTATATGCTCTGTGGGCTTATAAACAGTTTCAAATTTCATAATAAATTCAATAACTAGATTTTGAATTCGAATTGGACTATGATTTGTAAATAGAAGTTGTTTGTAATCAAGAAATCTATCATCTAAAAATAATTAAAGGTTTTCAAAGTGAATAATTGGCTCTGAATTTTTGAGTTTACAGTAAATTCTTAATTTGGTCAAAAGTTTATCAAAATTTTTTTTAGTTTTGATTACATAATTGAATTCGTGATGCTAAATCATGATTTTTAATGGTTGAATCATGATTTTTAGATTAGTAATTTGTCTGAATTCGTGGTTTGACTGTTTTGGGCATTTGGGCCAATTCACGACGAACTACGACAATCTGAGTGTCGCGGTTGAGCATGATGGTTGACTAGAGGTAGGAGTTCATCAGAAAATTGCATTCGGAATTTATAGTTGTTCGTGTTGGCCAGAATTGATTGAGTTAGGGTTTTATACCCACGAGTTGGAAGTCGATGTTCAATTGGGTTTCGCGGCGTCGAGAGGCTACCAGAGACGATCGCACGTGGTGCCGGAGGCGTTGGAGGTTGCGACATGGCTTCGGGGAGGAGGGCGTGGCGTCTCGAGTCAAGGATCGTCAGTGGCGGTCATATTTCGATGATGGTTGTTTCGAACTAATGGATTTCAGGGAGTAAAATTTTGACTTTCGATCGAAACACGATTTCTGGGTTTCGATTAAAGTTGTAGAGGTCGAGTGCGACTTATTGGAGGCCGGCGTGGGGTTCGTCGACGTTCAGCGTGGTGGTGCACGTTGATGTGCACAATATCGTGCAACAGTATTTGGGTTTTGGGATAAGAAAGGTTCGAGCTCGATGTCTACCTCGGGTATGTGATGTTTGGACTCGAAGCAGGGAATAAGGTTGGGGTAACTCGGGGTAAACGCGAGAAATTGCAGTGGGTTGCTCGAGTTTTTATTGAGCAGGTTTTTGTTTTGGTTCAGGAAGTTTTAAAAGTTTTAAAAAATTTAACAGTAGTGTTTTTAAAAGTTTTGAAACAAAGGAAAAATGATTTTGTAAATCATTCAAGTTTTAAAACCAAAGTAAAACAAGTTTTTATTTATAAAACTAATTTGTTCAAAGTTAAGTTTTAAATAAGCTTTATATATATTTAAATAGAAAAGTTTTTAAAATAAATAAGTGAAATTTTTAATAATAAAGTTTGTATTAAATTTTATTTAATAACTTTGGAAAGTTCAAAGAATTAAAAATTTTAATTTGAATGTTTAGATTATTTTAATTATAATTGATTTTTAATATATTGTATCTTAAATAAAGTTTAATGATTAAGAATTCGGTAATCAAATATAATAAAGATTATCTTAAGTAATTTAGAATTTTGATTTAATTAAAGATAAATAAATTTGTGAAAATAATTAAGATAATTCAATTATTATTAATAATTAAAAAGTTATTGGGTAATATAAATGATTTAATTAAGATAATGGTTTTCTTAATTGAGGATCTTTATAATATAAGAAGTTAAAGAATCATTTAATTAATTTAAATGATTAATTAAATAATTAATTAGGTAATTAAGTAATGATTAATTAAGATAATCACTTATGGATTAATCTAGTGTAATTACTTGGTAAAGTAATTAAGTGATTAATTACTGGAGGTAATTAAGTAAAGAGTAATTATTTAACAAAGTAATTAGAGGATAATTACTTTATGAAAGTAATTAAGTGGATGTGATTAAGAGTTCACTTGAGTTATTGATTAAAGAATTAATTAATACAATTAATTAAAGGTTTAAATTATTTAATTAATGGTTATTTAATAAAAGAATTAAGAGGATTTAATAATGTGATTAATTTCTTGTTAAAGTAATTAATTAAAAAGAAATATAATTAATGAAGTAATATTAATTGATAGTAAAAATAATTAATTGTAAATTAATAATTAAAAGGTAATTGATCTATAATTAAGTTTTGATTACTAAATGTAAATAAAAAGTAATTAACCAAATGTGGTTAATTAAAAAAGTAATTAATCAAGTATGATTAATTAAAAGTAGTTAATCAATAGTGTTTAATTAAAAGTAATTAATCAAATGTGATTAATTTAAAAGGGTAATTAGGAGATAATTACTTGGTATAATTAAGAAGTAATTAATCAAGATGATTAATTTATATTGTAATTAAGGAATAATTACTTAAAGTAACTAAGAGATAATTAATCAAGGAAGATTAATTGAAATGGATAATTAAGTGATGTTTGATTAATTAATTTGAAATTAATTAATTAATAAGTAAGTTGGATTGATGATAATCCAAGTGATTAAGTAAGGAATTAATTTAATTAAGGATCAATTAAATTAATCAAGTATGGATCAAAACTTGTTTGTGGATGATTATTGATTGGATGATAAATATCATTGGATGAGTTAATGATATTGGATGTCATTGGTTGATATGTAATGATATGAATGTGATATATCTGAGATGTGATATATATATATGCTGCTTTGTGATATGTGTGGTTGAATTTGATAATAATGGATTATCTATCTTTGTGTTATGAGTCATCCATTTATGTTAAGTGATATTCCGAATATCTACTGTTTAAACCCTTAAGTACAACTTGGACATTAAAATGGCGTTTGGATTCGGTGAGACCGGGATCGGATTTTATATCTGAGAACCACATCGATCCAAATTAAACGTTAGGTTGTAAATCCAAGTGGAGCTTAGTGAAGACTCGAGGTGTAAGAACTATTTGTCAGTATAACTCTGGGGGTGATTCCGAGATGAGTTTGACGGAAATAGTACTTACAGGCTCGAGATGGTGATTTAGAGTGCAAGGGCTATTGTCGTTGACTCTGAGGGTGATTCCAAAATGAGTGCAACGAGATAGTGCCTTCGGTTTCGTTCGAACCCGGAACGGACTTGTATGGATTGAATGCTTTCAGAACATCGTCAGGTGGACGATGAGCATTCTAAGATAAATGTGTCCTATAAAGGTAATCGCAACCTCAAGCCTCATCAATCAGGAATGGCTAAAACAGGGAAGGTGCAACAAGGTTAAGTGGGTCATGCCCAAGTAGGACGAGATTTACCCCTGTCTAGATGTACCTTTTTATTTCGGCTGTGTGGGCGGTTGGATCTGCAGCCAATGCTTGGTGGTCTTGTTCGAGACTGTTCAGTAAGGAATGGTTCCGGCCTTGTGTTGCAGGGGATTGGGAGTAATCCTCGGTACGGTGATCTAGGCCATGTACTGTGACGGGCGGTACCCCAATCGCCCTGCCATTGTATGGAATCCAATCTCCAATAAGTGTCGTACGTTTTGATTGTGCCCAACTATGTTGGAACGTGGGATGTAAGCATTCCAGCTATTTATGCATTTTACTTGAAAACCCTAGACACTATTATAATATCACTGGATTTCCTATCAAATGTTTTGGTTAGCGTAAGGTAAAATCTTTTCCATGTTTATGTGTGGGAAGTCTTACATGATATCTTTCTTTTCAAAGGATTTTCTAAAGTTAAGCAATCTTAAATCGTTTACTCACACCAGACCCCTGTCCGACCCGAGTGTTTATTTTCTGTTTTATTAAACTCTTGGGTACTCATATTATGTATGAGCAGTCAAGTGATTCAGGTTGTCCTTGACGAATTCTGGAGGAGCTTTGGAGCAGGAGGCTTCAACGTGTTAATATATAATTAGAGTTTCCGCTGTGTGTTATTCTGTATAGTTGTTCTTGTATTGTATATTAGACAGAAATTTTATAACAGTCTAAATTTAGATGTATAGTTGTGTACTTTGATGTATATGATACTATATATGTTATATATTATATTTCATTCGCTCCGCTGTGAGATTCTGATGTGTTGTTTTTCTTTCTTCTCTTTCTTTTCTTCTTCTATCCCTTTCTTTCTTAAATAGTGATGCGTCTTTCTGGTGATAGAAAGTCGGGTCGCTACATAAGGATTATTAAATAATTAATTAATGTGATTAATTTTAATAATGAATTATATTAATTAATTAAAGATAATCATTTATGGAAATTGTTTTAGTATAATTACTTAATGAAAGTAATTAGAGTAATTAATTAATTAATAGGATTAGTTTAAGTTAATTAATTGGTTTAATTAATTTAAATAATCACTGGATGATGGGTTAAGTATAATTACTTAATGTAATTAATGAAGAATAATTACTTAGTGAAGTAATTAAGATGGGTAATTACTGGATAAATTGAAGATTGAAAGTGATTTGGGTTTAATTACTTTGTGTAATTAATATGAAGAATAATTACTTGGTAAATGTAATTAATAATTAATTACTTGGTGTAATTAATTTAAGAATCGATTAATAATGTTATTTGAAGATAATTAAGTGATGTAATTAACTGAGGGTAATTAATTACTGAATGGAATTAATAAAGGGTGATTAATAAATATAATTAATTAAAGATTAATTATTTAATGTAATTAGTTAAGGAGTAATTAATTTATTTAATGAAGTAATTAAGGATAATTAATTACTAATTATGATTAATCAAGGTGGATTAATGATAAGATTAATTATTAAATATGATTAATAATTAATTAAAGTAGTAATTAAGGATCATTAATTAATGTAATTAATGGTGTAACTAAGGGCTGGTTAATTAAGATTAATTAACCAATAATAAGTGATTATGAAGTAATTAATTGTAATTAGTTAAGGATTAATGTAATTAATTATATTTAATTAATTAATGAAGTAATTAAAGGTTAATTACTGCAAGGGTAAGGTCAATTAATTTATGAAGTTAATTAAAGGCTAATTATTTGAATGTAATTAAAAGATAATTCATCAAGGATGATTAATTAAGATGGATAATTAGAAGATGATTAAACAATTGGTGTGGGATTAATAAATGGTTAAGTAAGCATGATTATAGTGATAAAAGTAATTAATTTAATTCATTTTAAATTAATTATAGATGGTAATATTATTAGATCGTTGCTTATGTATGGATGGATGCTATTGGTTGCCTTGAATGGTTTGAGATCTCAGATTTGAAATAAGTGATGCTGTGTGATATGGATGCTTTGGTTAAAGTGCGATGATAATGTGAATTATCTGTTTGTGATGATAATGTAGATTATCTATCATGACATGTGAATTATCTATCTATGTGTATATGGATAATAGAATTGAATTGTTTTAACTTTAAAACAACTTGGACCTAAAAGATGGCGTTTTGGATTTCGATGTGACCGAGATTGGATTTCTAGATTTGGATATCTGAAAACCACATCAATCCAAATTAACGATAGGTCGTGAATATCGAGTGAAGATGAAGATTCAGAATGCAAGGGTTATTGTCGTTAACTCTGAGGGCGATTGCAAAATAAGTGTAACGAGATAATGCTTTCGGTTTCGTTCGAACCCGGAACGAACTTGTATGGATTGAATGCTTTTAGAACATCGTCAAGTGGACGATGAGAATTCTAAGAGATGTGTTCCCTAAAGGTAATCGTAGCCTCAAGCCTCATCAACAGGGAATGGGTAAAACAGGGGAGGTGCAGCAAGGCTAAGTGGGTCATGCCCAAGTAGGACGAGATTTACCCCTGTCTAGAAGTCCATTTAGATTCGGCTGTGTAGGGAAGTTGATTGCAACAACTGCCGGGGTTGTCTTGTTCGGGACTGTCCAGTAAGGGATGGTTCTAGTCTTGTGTTGTAGGGGATTTAGGGTGGATCCTCGATACAGTGATCTAGGCCACGTACTGTGATGGGCGGTACCCCAGTAGCCCTGCCATTGATGGAAACCCACTCTTCCTACGTGCCCATACGGTTTTGATTGTATTACCCACTTTGTGGCTAGTAGCTGGAATTTAATGAATGTAACAATTTCGGCTATTTCTAGGGCATGTGAACAAACTCGGCATTCGAGGCAATGCCAGGGTAGATTTACCAAATGCAGAACCGAGCTGGTGGTAATGCACAGCAGCTACTACCGCGCACCTCAGAACACACTCCCAAATCAAAAATCAACGGGTGGCCACCAAATCATCACAAATGTAATAATATGGTATCGAAGAAGTATGTCCGATCGGAGGAATGACCTCTATTGGCCCAGGTGTAGCTCCTGTTTTAGTCACGTCTAAGTTGACTCACGGGAGTCAAGGTCCATATAGAAATCGTTCGGCAAACCATCCTACTTCATTTTTGGAATCTCCACCGCATACACAGTTGTTAAAGTGGTTTTCAGTATTGGCAGAAAGTATGATAATATCTGATCCCGGTCTCTTTAACAACCAATCGCTTATTACACACTGGATGGTTCTTTTAAATTTTCAAAACCATTTCATAATTGATATCAAAATATCATATTCAATTCAAACCATTTTACTTTCGAAATTATATTCACTTTCAACATCATATTTTCAAAATAGTTTAAAACCCTCCTTTCAAAACTTCATATTCAAATCAAATATGTAATTTAAATCCCAACTTACGTTATAAGATCATGCAACCATATTCACTTTTAAATCGATGATTTAAAATATAAACACATCTACTTTATTTAGTTTGAAATTAGAAAGATAATTTAGATAGTTATAAATAGATATAAGTAGTTAAAATACTCTAAGACAATTTAAAATAGATTAAAATAGTTTAACTTGATTTAAGATAGTTGAACAAATTTAAATAGACTAAATAGCTTAAAAAAAGACTAATTAAATTTGAAATAAACTAAATGGTTAAATAGGGTTAAAATGATTTAATTTAGTTATTATATTTAAAATAGTTTAACAAGTTGAAAATATTAAAAGTGAAAATCTTTAAATTTACATATTACTTAAAGCAGTTTATATTAAATTTGAATTTTGAAATTCATATCAATTTAAACCATCTAATTTATTTTAACACATTTGGACCATTTCAATTTCCCAAATTAACAAAGCCTCCAATTTCAATATGTTTCAAAGTTATATTTCAAACAATTTTAATAACCCAATCCCGATAAATTTTCATTATACTTTAAAATCAACTTTAAGATTCCAATTTAACTTTTAAACCCTTCCTTTAAACCAATTCCAATTTTTAACATAAAATTTGGATTTTGATAATAATTCGATTTGTATAACCAAATTTTATTTCAAAATATCATTTAACTAAATTCAAGAAAATGAAGGATTTAAAATCATTAATTTAACCAATCCGGTGTTCGTATATTATTCTCTACCCTAAGGTCTAGTGATACATATATTTATCATTTCAATCCGCAATTTAAAATTTTACGGTTATATATCATTTCAAACCGCAATCCCGAATTAAATATTAAAATCCATAAAATAGCTCGAGTCTATCATTTCAACCCATAACGATTTTTCCCTAATCTTAAGATCATTCGCGTATGTATCATTTCAACCCGTATTATTTTCAAGTAATAATAATTAAGGGAACTTGTAGAGTGATAACAATATATAAATCAAACATAACATCCAATCATCCAATATCAAAAATCGACCATCCATCAAAATCATCATTCAATTCAATCAATTAAATTACAACAGGTAACAGGTTAACATTTATAGGTAATTAACAAGCAATTTAAATTCAATAATAAATTAATAAACAATAAATTCAAAATGAATTCAAATTAACTGAAATGACGATTTAAACATGCTAAATAGCTATAAATAAATTTCTAATCGCATAACAAATTTAATTTAACTAATATAAGAAATTTTACAAGTTGTGAGTGGGTTAAACACTCACCATTGAATTTCAAATCGATTTGAAATCCAATTTAAACCCAAAATCGAAACGGTATCAGAATTCGTCCAGACCTATGTCAAAATGTCTGAAATTCTGATATGATCACAGCCGAACAAACCGTGCGTGAATTGGCTCATGCATGCGAAAGTTATAATGATTAGAACATTACGATTTTAAAATTAAATTTAAATAAAATAGATTAAATAAAACAAACCCGAACAATTACATGCGACAACAACATGCGTCCTATACCGTAGTTCGCTTAGAAACCCTACAACCCGTTCAAACACGTATGCAGCTGCCATCATTCAATGAACTAACGTCACCGCCTCGCTCGACTTCGCCGCGATCTGACCCAACCACGTGATTCCCCAGGCCAAGACGCAGTCATAGGCGGCGCAAGCCAACTGTTAGTCCTTGAGATGATGGTTTTGATGACGACAACTTTAGAATAAGATTATAAAATATAAGTACTAACATTATAGTTTAGATATATATGTATATGCAGGATTCAACCATGTAGGTACCAAGAATGAAGACTATACAGTATAGAGATTCAAAATATCAAGATTGTAGACTCATGAGTATCAAGATTATCAAGAGTTCAAGATTTCAGTAATAAGTAATTTAATTAGGAATTTTGTTAAAACTCCTAGAAAAGCACTGGCATCTTAAAATCCAATTTATTCATAAAATGGAATCCACTTCGAGCCCATTAAAGGGATGGAACCCTAAGTAGGATGGAACCTACGAAAAATCCAGTGGAACATTGTTTTGTATCCACTAACTTTTATTCAAAATGTTTTACAAAATTATATATTGTTTTCAAAATGTTTTCAAAATCTTCCTTTTAAAAGAATAAAAAACATCTATCCTGGTTTTAATACTTTTAGCCTCAAAATAATCTTTATTTTCAAAATCAAAATTATCCTTGGTTTTAAACTATCTTTTAAATAATAATATATTTAATATTTATACTTAGATTTAAATATATAATTATAGTAAAATTTTACATATACCAAAATATTATTCTTTATATTTACTTATGTAATTTAACTATAGTTAAGTATATTTATAAAGTTAAAAAGAGTTTTAATATAAGATAGAAGTCATTTTCAAAGAAAATCAAATCACCAAAATTTCCTTTAGCATGTCGATATCCTCACGTACCCCATCTCGGCATGGTAGCAGTTGATTTCAAAATTTGAATTTTCAAAAGAAGTGTCTATTTGTTATATCCTTTCATGAATGGACATGGCTATTGTTCTACTATAAATAGGGGTGGTTTTGAACGAATTTGTAATCAATTTTTTCTTGTTTTCACTCCTCTTCTTCTTCCATATTTTTTTTATATACATTCTTACCATTACTCTGCAAAAATCAACATTGAATCTAACTAGATCATTTCTGGTTTGATTCTCTATCACTATCTCAACAAGATCTCAGTACTATTCAAAGTTATAGACTTCTTTGTAATCAACTTAGAGACAAAAGGTGTAATTGTAGCCTTGGAAATCAATCAAGTGAGAAAAGGTGTGATTGTAGCCTTGGAAATCAATCAAGTTAGAAAAGGTGTGATTGTAGCCCTGGAAATCAATTGGATGAACTTGTTGCCCCTGAAATCAAGTATCTCTATCCAGAGGATTGTGAATCTGGAGTGGTGTACCTCGTGGACTTGAAATCGAGGGTGCAACTGTGCAATTACTTTTGAAAGAAAATCCATACTTGTGTGCAGTACTGGATGTAGCGTAACTCCGAACCAGTATAAAATCTGGCGTGTTCTTTCTTTTATTGCTTTTACTTTATTTTTGCATCTATGTTTGATTCTGTGATCATACCTATGTCTGAATATTGCATACATTTGTGTTCAAATTAATAAAAACTCAAAAAGATTTAATAATTCCTTTAAACACTATTCACCCCCCCTCTATTGTTAATTCTAGCCTTAAGATCCGTATTCCACATTTCTCACATTTGGTACCAGAGCAAGGTTTTCAAAGTTTTCATAATATGAATTTTGAAAAAATTTCAAAATGGCTACCAACACCGGTACTGTTAACACAACCAACACCGGTTCTATTATCCCTATCACTAGTTTATTTGTAGAAGGTCGGTCTACTGTCAAACCACCACTTTTTAATGGCAGTAACTATGCATATTGGGCATGTAGGATGAAAATATATTTACAATCTATAGGACTAGACACTTGGAATGTCACGCAGACTGAATATTCTGTACCACAACTGATTTTGCATAGTGGACTGCTGAGCAAAAGACCATTGCAAAAAATAACTCTAAGGCTATGAATATTCTGTTTTGTTCGCTTGATAGAAATGAATTTAACACAGTGTCAGTCTGTAAGTCTGCATATGAAATCTGGAAAACTTTACAAGTTACTCACGAAGGAATAAGCAAAGTTAAACAGACCAAAATTTCCATGCTCATAAACTAGTTTCAATTATTTAAAATGAATTCAAATGAGTCTATTTCATATATGCATAGTAGATTTTAGAACATTGTGAATTCTCTAATATCCTTGGGAAAGGAATTTTCGGAAGAAGATCAAGTCAGAAAAATCTTAAATTCTCTTACTTCAGAATGGGATCAAAAGACACTTGCGATCAAAGAGGCAAATGACATAAGTACCTTAAAGATAGAAGAATTAATTGGAAATTTAACGTCGTTTGAAGTTAAAATGATTGAGAGAAGAGAAAGAAAGGCATCTGAAAAGAAATCAATGGTGTTCAATGCATTGATCGATGGATCAGACTCAAACAACGATAATGATGAAGAGGTAGCCCTTATGACCAAGAATTTTCAGAAATTCCTAAAATATTGAAAGATGAATAATCTCAAGAAAAATAACTATAAGAACTCTGAAAATCAAAATGTAGTGCCATACAATATCAAATGTTTCAAGTGTGATGAACCATGCCATATCAAAAGAGACTGTCCGTATCCAGATAGGCTAAATCTTCCTATAAACAATGATTCCGTAAAGAAACGAAAATGTGCATTTACTGCTGCTCTAGATGAGTTAGACTCATCCTCAAGCGATGATGATCAAAAGATAGATAATTCAAATATGTGTTTCACAACAGTTCACGACTCTGATGAATTCAGAGAAATGGACTTAGAAAAAGGTACACATTTACAATACAATTGGTTGAAATTGCATGCTTAGAATTGGATGCTTGATTGATTGATTTTGAATTGGTGTTTTGTTTGAATTTTAAAAATTTTATTTTTTTACTATTATTTTATTTTTTTATTATTTTATTATTATTTTTATTTTTATTTTTATCTTTAATAGTATCATAATATTTTATGGAATATACTATAATTCTAGCAATATTCCAAACATATATAGACATTAAAAATAATATATATATATATATATTAGAATACTTAAAGAAAAACAATCATGGAAATTCAAAGACACGTGTCGACATGGTCCCCACCATGATGTCAACATGGGTACAGAATTTGAAATTCAAAATTTGAATTCAAATGGTTGAATTTCTCTCTACCTTTTCACTTCATTCAATTTTCTAAAAAGCTACCATTTGACGAGAGAATATGTCCTTTGAGAATCTATTTATTCACTATCTTTTATCACAATTTTTCACTCTCGTTTTCAAATTCAAACTCTTATCTCAAAAGTTCAAGCTCACTACTCTCTACTCTAATGGCTTCTTCAAGCAACCCCTCCACAATGAGAATTTCCAAAAAGATAAAAGAGCAACTCTTCAATGATCCGGAGACCATAAAAACATACATCAATTATGCTAACTATGAAAAGTCCATCCCGGAAAGTTTGCTGTATTTCAAGATTTTCTTCTTATGAAACTGATTCTCTTTTTGCAAACAATCAATTTCTTAATCTTGTTGATGCTTCTTAAAATGATTTTGTTTGTTATCCAAGTCCTGATAAAATTTTCTATGCAAATTTAAACCGTGGATTTTATAATGGAAATGGTGATGAAATTTGGAGTAGTGTCAAAGGCACTAGAATCGTTTTAAATAGTGATCTTTTGGGTACCATTCTCAATTGCAAAAGCACGGGAATGGATATTTCTAGTCTTAATATCGATGAAAATGACCGTGATACATTTCATCATATTTTCGAAGGAAATAATGATTTTGAATTCAAAAATCAAAACTTTCGACCAAAAGCTAGAATTGTTAATCTTCTTTTGCAACATTCTTTGTCCCAAGATCAGGGAATTTTAACAATCCAACTTCAAAAGTTTGCAAAGCACTTTTTTCTATTTTTGGAAATTATGATATTAATTGGGCGCAAGTTATTTTGGATGAACTTCGTACCAAAAATCTTGAAAAGGATGAAAACACTTTGTACCATGGAATCTATCTCACTTGGATTTTTAACTATTTTGGAGTATATTTCAAAGGAGAAGAATTTGTTTCTAGAAAGGTTTTCAATCACTCAAATATTTATCTTATGAAAATTCCATTTTTTTCAACCTTATGACACTCTTGTCGAAAAGAAAAAGCATTTGGCTCATGAGGAGATGGAAGAGGAGGAAGAGGAAGAAGAAGGGGATGAAATGGAAATAGAAGAAGAAGTGAAACCTCTTTTGAAAGCATTGACTATCCTCCCAATCCAACAAACAAACCCTTCTCAAAAATCAAAAGACTATGGTCGAGAATCAACAGATTCTTAAACGGTCCTTTAATAAGAAATTGGATAAAATGTCAACGAAGATGAACAAATTTTCCTCCAAAGTCAGCAAGATGCTTGGATTATCTTCATCTTCGTCATCCTCTAACTAGTTCTATCTTTTTATGTTGTGTTGTTTTAGTTTTAGTTTGTTTTGATTTGAATGTTCGTGTAGTTCTTTATGATTAATCATTGTATTGTTCTATTATGCTACGAAATTGAATTTCTTTTCTGTTATCTAGCTTATCTTATCTCCAGAATAAATGTTAGTATATTATATAAATATACACACACACATTTATTCACAAAATCAAATAAGTCATCAAAATTCACTGAACCATGTCGACATCCCCCCTTAACCATGTCGACATGTACTGGTCAGAAATGACATTTCATTTTAAATTTGAATAACTTCTTATGTCTATTCATTTCAAATGAATTTCTACACCTATAAATACCTATTTCTTCCAGAATTCATCACTCAGAATTATCTCTTATCTATTTTATCTCCAATTCTTCTCACAAACTCAATTATGGCCAATCCAATTCATAATTTGACCGAGAATCTTGAAGAAACCCTAGATTCTTTTAAGAATATTCTTTTGATCATTCTTTGTAACCAGCGACACTTAGAGTTGAGTCAAATGTACATGATCAATGAGCAAGAAAAGCATTTTCATGTGAAACGTGGATGATTTCCTCCCTGCACAAAGATGATAATGAAGCACATCCTTCTGTCTCTCTCACCAATGATAATGAAAATTGGGATGCCATTAAAGCAGACCCTATATTTGGAGAAGAAGGATGGATGGAAGTTCCTCGTAATTGATTTTATTTGATTGCTTTGTTTGATTTTAAGCGATTTCTTGGATTGATTTGATTTGATTTGATTTGGTGTGGTTGATATTTAGTGTGCAAAACATGTATATAAACACGTTGATATTTATGATCGTTGATTAGTTATCATGCCTATCAGTATAACTATCTCTTAATCTATCCACTATATACTCCATTATATAGTTTATTAATGCAGATACTTTAGTACAAGAATGAGGAGGAGTTATATAGTTTGGAGTTAGTTTTTGTTGATGACAAAGGGGGAGAAGTATAAAATATGGTAGTTAGGCATAGATTAAGGGGGAGTTATTAGATTTAGGGGGAGTTATTGGGATAGAAGTAATATTTCATGAACAATGGTTGTCATCATCAAAAAGGGGGAGACTGTTACTACTTGAGATGATGGTTTTGATGACAGTAACCTTAGAATAAGATTATAAAATATAAATACTAATATTATAGTTGAGATATATATGTATATGCAGGATTTAACCATGCAGGTACCAAGGATGAAGACTGTACAGTATAGAGATTCAAGATATCAAGATTGAAGACTCATGAGTATCAAGATTATCAAGAGTTCAAGATTTCAATAATAAGTAATTTAATTAGGAATTTTGTTAAAACTCTTAGAAAACACTGACATCTTAAAATCCAATTTATTCATGGAATGGAATCCACTTCAAGCCCATTAAAGGGATGGAACCCTAAGTAGGATGGAACCTACGAAAAATCTAGTGGAACATTGTTTTGTATCCACTAACTTTTATTCAAAATGTTTTACTAAATTATATCTTGTTTTCAAAATGTTTTCAAAATCTTCCTTTAAAAAAATAAAAAACATCTATCCTGGTTTTAATACTTTTAGCCTCAAAATAATCTTTATTTTCAAAATCAAAATTATCCTTGGTTTTAAACTATCTTTTAAATAATAATATATTTAATATTTATACTTAGATTTAAATATATAATTATAGTAAAATTTTATATATACCAAAATATTATTCTTTATATTCACTTATGTATTTTAACTATAGTTAACAAAAACTCAAAAAGATTTAGTAATTCCTTCAAACACTATTCACCCACCCCTCTAGTGTTAATCTTAGCCTTAAGATCTGTATTCCGCATTTCTCACACCAACCTTTAGCCCCCTCTTCCAGCTCCACCTCCGCATGCACAATGACCATCAAAATATTGATTTATGGCAAAATGGGTATCCACGACGAGATGTAACTGCATGGATGAACTCCACTTTGCATCCCCTTCCAAATGCCACTTACTGATCGGCATATCGTCGAAGATCCACCATCAAATCCACGACCAAAATATGAACGGCCGAAAATAAATGGCATATTCCTGACCAAACCATGATCCGAATTGAGAAACAAAACATTGCAGTAAAATGCGCTCGACGGGAGCTTCCCAACAATATATACTTTAAAAGGGTTTTTAGGAGTTTGATTTTGGACTTAAACTAATTTTCAATTGAGGAATTAGGGTTTTGATTTGTCTTCCATTTGATTTGTCTTCCATTGGAAAGAGGAGATGAGAAAGAAATGTACGTACAGACAACAAAAAATTAAAAAGTTGCTAGGGTTTATAATGGGAAAATTATAGGCAGAGCTGAAAAATTGAATGAATGGAAAAGATTGATTGGGTTTGAACGATAAACGATCCGAAAAGCCCATTCTATCTTCGGAACAAAAATGGGTCATCCTATATATCAAAATAGATGTTTTCAATAGTTTTAAACTCAATGGAACAGGTTTCAAGTCCTAATTCCATCGTATGAAGAACTTATGTTAAAATCATATTATTTCAAATTGATTTCAATTGAATTTAATTAAATTGATTTCCAAGCGTTTCGAATCCATACGATCAAACGACTAGTCCGACCGCCATGAATCTTGAATCCTTACAATAATTCACCGTTACGAATCCAATGAAATGAGTTTCTTTAAAATCCGAGATAGTGGCCAAAATGGCTATTTTCACATTAATTAAATAAATTAATATTACTAATTCACTTTTTGATTCAATATTCGTTAACTAACAATTTCATCGTTTGTGATTACTTAGACATTTATAATGATTCAAAACTAGTTTACACATTAATTTAGTGTTTAAAATTTTACTAATTACAGTGTTCAATTTCAACTGTAATTAAATCTAATTAATTATAATTTAATTCCAATAAATTGTTTTAATTTGATTTCAGACTTTATATTCAATCAATTATTACTCAAATAACTTAGTTAATGTCTGGTTGTCTTTCATTACATTAATATTTTATATTTCCATTAAATTGAATTTTTGTCAAATTTATACATTAATTAAAATTTAAGATCCCAAATAATTTATTTATCTTGATTCTAATCTTTTATTAAATCAATCATTTCCTTATGAATATAATTTACATATATATATTTTTATTACATTCATAGATTGCAGTTACTTAAACCACATCAATGTCACATCTAATTCCATTCAATTATAATTGATTTCCAATATAACTTAACAGACTAAATAAATAGGTAACATATAATAGTTTGCCCCATTTACATTTAGTCGCATTAACAAGTTATTATTTACAACCAAATGTTACAATTTCTTACCTAACACAGATTTTATTCAATTATCATTAATTGTATATTATTTCATTAATTGATTCGATATTAACATTTGTCTTCTTACATTTAATTTATAGCTAAGTATAACCTTTTAAATCATAGCAATTGTTTGGACTTCATTCAAATTGTTAATGATTAACTTTAATTAACATTGTCATATTTCATTTTTAGTCATTATTTCATCGTTGGGTTACAAATTTTATTTCTTCAATCATTAAATAACAAAATCTTATTAAATTAACAAATTTAAATTATCGAAAATTACGGGTCGTTACATGACTTTCCTGCACCATTCACCCACAATCCTCTCGTCTAAGCCAGTAGGAGGATTAGTCATTATGGGGAATTTCTGAGCGACAAGGGAAGCAGACCTTGTAGGTCTAGTAACCGAAGAAGTAGTGCAGGGAGCCAGTAAATCGATACCCTAAATATTATCTCCCATAATATATTCAATCAATTCGAACTGGGCTTGGTTGTCCTTCAATTTATCTCTAAAGCTCTTATTTGCTGAAGGAGTTTCGACATTTTCTACTCAACATCGATTGAGGGATTCGACTTTACTTAACGCTTCAGTATAAAAACCAATTCATCTTTTGTTTTGATATCAACCTCCAAGCTCGTAACTTGACCCTCATGGTTGCTAACAATGGTTTTCTAAAGTAGATGTCTTTTATTCCATTTTAAAGCGTCAGCATAGCCATGAAAGCATGCGGGTAAAGTGTCATCAACGAGTTTGCTCCTTTCAAATTCTGTCAACTGCTTCTCCAAGATTAGCAAGGCGCGACACTGGACCAAGCGAGAGAGGAGCTGTTGATAATTGTAAATCTTGTTTAAATAGAAAGAGAAACAAAATAAAGTCAAAATCGGAATGAAAAGTCTCTTTATTATCATGATAATAAATTACAACTCAAACGACAAAGAAACAAAAAGATTCAAATTAAAGTTGAGAAACTGCACTTCTAACTTTATTTAATGAATGTGCGTAGAGGGCAGCTCTTGAATCAAAAGGAATATTAACTCCTTTTGGAGTAATAACTGGTGGACATTTGCTGTAGCCCCACTTCACAGTTGGAGGACTACCACAACCACAAATCAATTTTGTATGAAATGTTCTAATCTCCTTAAGAAGCTTTTCTTTCTCATCGCTAAGGAAATCGAAGCAGAGATATGGATATTCCAAGTAGATTTTTTGTATATCTCTAAGAAAACAATATCTTGCTGATTATGAAGACTTTAAAATTGATGCCTTTTCAAGATAAAATCTTTTCAGTTTTACATATTGTCTTAAATGGTCTCTAGAAATGAGTTGACCTGATGAACAACCACACTGTGATAGTATAATAAAACGAAGGTAAACATAAAAGATAAGATTGAAACAAATATTTACATATCAATATATTATTGCATGTTTACAATTATTTATCTGGTTCATACAATATAGACTTAGAAAATAATTCAGATACAAATTTGTTGTTATAAGGCTTAAATTTTTCAGGAGAGAGATCTTGGGGAATGGATCTGACCCGTGGAAGATTCCAACAAGCTCCAAGGTGCGGATCAGATCCAAATTCATCCAAGTATTTCTTATGAGAACGTCTAAGTGGATCCCCACTGTACTCACATATATATGAAAATCAACAATTAAATGTCTATAATAGGCCTTATATAATAAGTTGATTAAAATATATCTTTCTTCAATCGGCATCTAAAATAAGATGATTAACTCCCAGTTTTCTTTTAAGAGAGTGTCGTAGCGAAGGCGTGCTCTCTTTAGTAGGGGAAGCTTTTTGATGCTTAAAAGATGCCAGCACTGATGCACTTCTATCAAGCCTATGATATTTATTGAAAAGTATCATACTCCCTTATTTGCTTGTCTAACTCCCTATATAATCTGTTTATATCTTCTTGTTTTCTTTCAAGCTTGGTTTTATAAGGGAGGATGGATTTCTTCCTTATCTAAATGAAAGAGTTACTCTATTATGGCTTTCGAAGTAATTGTTTAAACAGAGAGTACTATATCCAAGATAATGGGATAGAAGTTTGAGAAACCTGCTCCTCTTCTATTGGTTCTTCGACATTAATAGAAGTAGGATTCTCTTGAAGAGGCAGCAGATTTAGGAGGGGCAGCTTTATGAGGAGATGGCACTTTTTCAGAAGCTTTTGTGTTATCATCTCTGTCTTTATCAAAGGTTTCAATGTGGCCTCCTCCATCACCACCTAAGTCATGACTGATGTTGTTATCATCATCATCATCATCATCATTGTTATCATCTTCGTCGTCGTCATTATTGTCGCCCTCCTCTTTGGCAACATCATCTATGTTACTTCGTTCTCTAAGTCGAACTCGACCTTAAAAGAAGAAATGTCAAAAGAAAGAGCCTTGGAGGCGTCAATTTCCTCCTCTTCTGCAACTTCAATCCCCTGCTTCATTTAGTTAATCTTTGCCATTACTTTATCAATCGGGGAAGAGTCAAGAGAGGGGAAGCTTAACTTGGGGTCACTTGTCAATATTATCAACATAAACAAGCATCAGTGCCACTTCGAAGGAATTCAACATAATCTCCTCAAGGGTAGTATTAAGAAACTTAGATACTCGTTGTTCGGCGTCTGAAATAGTATCGAAAAAAGTTTTAGGGAGGCCTTATTTTTCTTTAACTTCTCTTTTAAAGAAGCGTTCTTTGCTATTGTGCGGGCCTTCTCCTCGTTGGAATCTTTTATGTTTAGTCGCATAGCAAAGTTCTCATCAGCGAGGAGTTGGTGAACCTTTCTTTCCTCTAAAATAGCAGATTTTTTTTGGGTGGGAGAAGTTCTCAATCACTCCAGTTCATAGGTTGCTTCATCTTTGTCCACAGAAAGAGAAGAAACTTGATTCTTTAGAGTGGAAATTTCCTCCTGAAACTTGGAAGACTCAACGAAAGATTTGGAAACTTGCTTGTGCAGAATTAGCCAACTCTTGAAAATCTGAAAGAAGAAATACAACACAAGTCAGAAATTTAAAGAAGAGCAATGATTAAGTTAAGGGAAAAGAAGCTTACCAAGAATTATTGTTCTATCAACGAATGGTAATAACCCGCCAAGTCAGGAATGGAAGAAGGCGGGTGGATGGAGGAAAATGACTTAGAATTTAAGATAGACTGGGTTATCTTTTCAAAACTGATGGAAAGTGAAGAAGACGATGGCTTCGGAGGAATGCACTTTGGAGTGGGGGTCGCCTTCAAGGCTTGTCGCATTTGTTCGAGAGCAACCGAAGAGCTCGAGACTGCGATAAGTGAAAGAAGATCGACTGGGAAGGAGTCTGCTTGGATTTATCCTTAGAAGGTTCAACAGTCAGGCCCTCTAGTGCTTTACCAAGAGATAACGACTCCTCCTCTTCTGAATCAGGAACATTAACTACCTTAGATATCTTCAAAGGTGGTTCCACTTCAGTTGATTGCGTCAACTTCCTCTTGATTGCTATTTTAGCTCTAGCAAGAGACTGAGCAATGGAGGGCACACAAGAGGTAGTAGGAGGAGGAGACCACTAACAAGCTTTTTAACTTGAGAAGAAAATGAAAAGAATTCATGAAGATTATAAATAAATGGAATAATTTGAAAAAAAAACATAGCAATTCATAACAAGTGCAATGTTTATCACATACCAGTGTGGTCGGCACATATGGATGGCATGGGGGAGAAATTTGATGGGTCTCTCAGAGAAAGGAAGGGTTTGCTTAGGGAGGTATATTGGATAGAAGGAGGATTTCCGAGAATACTTTGGCCTGCCAGCAGAAGTGAGTGCTTTCATAAATTTGTTGGAGTTAACAGTGTCAATCTACTCCCAATTTGGCTTGAGGTTGCAATCAGAGATTCAATTGTTCTCTTATCTTCTTGATTGAGCCCTTTGGTAGGGACACCCGACAAAGGGAAAGATTAGCCAAGAAAAACCACTGAATAGAAGGGAAACAATGAAAATATGGACTTACGAGGTGAAGAGAAAGTCCCACTAACTTTTGGGAAGCACTTGACAAATAAAACTGGTTCTCCCAATCTTTAAACTTGTTAACCCCATCTAATATCAGCTTCTTCTGAGGGTGTGCTCTGAAAATTTGGTTGTCAAGATTGCTAAGCTTAACCAGCTAGATCAAGTAGTTTAACACTTTAACATTGAGAGAGGGCAGGCCAGACTCTAATACCATTAGCTCTAGAGACATGAGGTAGGTGTAAATGTTCGAGGATAGCTGGACTGGAGCAATCCCGAGACAAGAGAGAAACTTGGACAGGAACTTTGGAAAAGGTAGAAACCCCTCGTGCCATATATGGACAGCGGTATAAGCAAAGAACCCTTCGGGAGGGTTGTTGATGGTATCAGATTCTTTAGGTATGGTATCAGATTCTTTAGGTGGGATAGCTTCGACACCAGAAATTTTGTAGTCATTAAAGATGGCATCTACTTCATCCTGTGTGGATATCAAGGAGTGCTTTGAAATGGCTTCATGTTTCTTCGGTGAGCTCATGGTTCTGCCAAGTGAAAATGTTTCAGTTAAAATTTTCCGTTTATTATGAACTTAGAATTCTTTCAAGAATTAGTAAAAACCTATTGAAGCAACTTAAACATAAAACCAAACATGGAGCTTCAAATTCTTGGAAGATTATTAAGATTAAAAATCATAGATATAAAACATTAGATAGAGTCGAAAGAGAAGGAAGAGTTAACATTTAACAAACATCTTTCGACAGAGTCGAAAACCTAAAAATAAACATTCAGTGAGCTTTTGACAATGTCGAAAGGAAGGGTTAAAATATATATGTTCAATTGTCACTTTTCAACAATGCCGAAAGCTCAGTAGGAACCAAGTTGTTTGAAGGAAATGGGTAAAACTAACTTGAGAATTTTAACATAAATATACACTACTAGTATTCCATAGCCAAGATACCTAGACCCTTCGACACTGTCGAAAATTATGTCCTAAGTTTCCTAAGGGAAAAATGAGTGTTGTCGATACCTTATATACCCGTTGGGTCGAAAGGTCCTATGTTAAAATTATATGAACTAGGTATGTTTCGACAAAGCTGGATAAAGGTGATTGTAGAGGGTTTCGAATCATAAGACATAAAAGGTTTTGAAAGAGTTGAAGGGGCATTATGGTTTTGAGAGCATACAAAAAAGAAAGGATTTCAATTGGTACAAAGGGTTTCGATTAGGTTGAAACATTTTGGTTACGAAAGGGGCGATTTCATTCTGCTCCACTACAAAACCTTTCAACAAGGTTGGTCAAATTCACGCTACAATACCTTTCGACCCCATCGAAAGGGGCTAAGAAAGCAAAATCAATGTTGCCACCTTAATCCCTATCAACGGGGTAGAAAGGTAAATTTGTGGCTCTCATTTTTTATCCGTACAATTCAGAAGTTTTTGGGCGAAGGAGATAGAAACCCATTTCTTCCCCAAACCCGATTGAAAATCTAGAAATTCAAAAAATTAATAATTAAATGAATCAAACTCATTAAGAGAATGGATTTAAGCATGAACCATTCCTTTGAATTTCGAAATTCACAAAACGAGAAGGAATTCAAATTCTCTAAAAGGTAATAGTAATCATAAACACTGAAATAAAATTCAAAACAAGGAACAAATCCCATCGATTCATGGAATTAAATTGGAAAAAAAAATCTCTCAGATGAATTGGATTTAAAAATACTCAAGCAATTATTAGTAAAACGAATCAAACATGCTCAATAATTTTAAATCTGAACAGTTTTGAATTCAAAACCTCGATTGAGAGATTTGGGAAAAACTAAAATTCATCGAAAAATAAAAGAAGATAAAGATTCTAAGGGAAAAATGATTTTAACTTATGAATTCGATTTTATTTCTTCTTTGATTGGAGAAAAATATAATTTGAGAATTTGGAACTCCTTTACTTTCACTCGAAATATGTTTTGATTGCAGAAAAGTAAAGAGGGAAGAAGAAAAGGACGGAATTTAAAAGAAATGTTAGCAAAGACGATAGGCCATTAGATCGGATTTAAATCAACGGTCCAAATTCACACGAGAATGCCAAAAGTTGGGAGAACTCTAGATTTCGACATTGTTGATTTGGAAAGTCAAGTGCATCCCTTCGCAATGGGAGCAAATGTTACTACCAAAAATTCCTTTTGACTTAGTTGAAATCTTTTTCAGCAGAGGTCAAAGAAGAGTAAGAGGAAATGGTTGCAGCTAGAACTTTCGAAGGATTCGATGGGATGCTATAGTTAAAGTCTACAAGATTCTAACCTTTCGAAGGAGTAGAAGGAGTCGAAAGCACCCTTCTGCCTTCAGTAATCACCTTTTGAAGCAGTTGATTCTACATACTTGAAGACCTTTCGAATGAGTTGAAGCAACACCTTTCGAAGACAATGAAGGTCAAATAACGCACCAAACCTTTCGAAACCAAAGCTTACACCTTGACTCAAATCAATCAAAAGCAAGTATTGTCCTGAACAACCCCTTCGAAAGTTATGATAAGCCTTTCGAACCGATCAAAGCCATTGTGATTGAGGAAGGTTCCGCATCAAATCACTGGCAAGAGCTTGGACGCAACCAACAACATCGAAACCACATAACAAGGTCATCGATAGAGTTGGAAGCTCTTATAAAGAAACACAAAGAAGAGAAGTGCAGCCATTCCTTTCGATAAAGGCAGAAGTATAATAGAGTTATTTCAGTAGCAACCTTTCGACCAAGTGGAAAGCATTAGGGTCGAAAGGTGTTAACCAGCATCTATTAATAAGACGCAAGGGGTCAGGTTTGGGGAATCCGATTCTAGTCATTCTAACTTATACTTTCTAAATTCAAAGTGTTGTAAAACCCTAATTTCTAAATCAAATTGGAGATTTTGAGTAATAAAGTCTTCTCTGGGTTGTGAAAGGGATGTCTTAAATATTCGAGATTACTTTGCTATTTTCAAAGCTTTTATTAGGTTTAACCTTTTGTTTTAGGTGTCGCTTAAACTGGAAGGACCCTTCCGACACAATCGAAACCTGGCATATTCAAATAACTTCAGTTATATACTCCAAGCTACTTTTCTCTAGGCTTCAGCTTTTGACAAGGTCAATACCTAACCTCCATCCATTCACACCTTAGAAAGCCTTACCAGATACAAGTTACTTAAAGATCTAGCTTTTGACAAGGTCGAAACCCTAACTTTAGATTCCTGATCCAAGTCCTAATACCTAAGCAACTTCGCATTCAACAGAGTCGGAACCTCTGATTCAAATTCATGGATAAAGTCCTAACCACACAACAACAAAAGCCTTCGACTAGGTCAAAACCAACCAAGGTAAGCCTTATACAGGTTATCTCAACTGAATCGAAAAAAGAGCTTTCGAAGGAAGACCCATGCTATTTTAACAGGGTCGAAAGGTCGTTAAGTAAAGAAACCAACCGTTTCGACTAAGTCGAAAGTTCGACCTGAGCAACTTTTTATTACAACAATCTTCTCGAACGGAAGTTCAAGAAGGAAATACACATTCCACTCTTCTCCATTTACCTAAAGAATAAACCTTGTTCCTTAACACAACTTTGGGGTGTTGACAAGATTTCTTGTTAACATATAGTATTAGTATTATGTATCCCACCATGTACCTAGGTAGGAGTTGTGTGCTTTAGATATGACCTGTGTCAAATTTGGAGCGTTGGTGTAAATTATCAAGTGTATACTATAAATATGCTATTTCGTTTTCTATTTCGTCCATTGCAATTACATAAATCTCTTAAATGAATCAATAAGAATTCTTAATTCAAGAAGAAAAATTTAAGTGGAAAATCTTCTATCAAACTCAAAAAGAAAATTTTCTACACATTTTGAAAAGGATATATTTATATACATGTAAATGAAGTTTTAATTAATGAAGAGGTATTAATTAAATAAGTAAGTTTTGACTAACAAAGAAGTTTTATTAAATACAAAAGTATTGCAATTAATATTGATTTAGAAGAAGTAAAAGATAATATAAGGGGTTTGTTAAAATAAAAGGTAAGTTATCTTTTAACTTGAACGATTCTTTGGAAAGATATATATATATATATATATATATATGTATGTATGTATGTATATATAAAGAGTGTGGATTATTTCGTTGCACGACTCTAGTCTAAGATTTGAGCATAGAACCTGGAGATGTTTACTCCAGTCCGAAAATGGGTTTACCACTCGATTCTTGACGATGAACATCGATGATGGTTTATGGTTGGATTCTTGAGTTTTCTATCATATTTGAGAGTTATGCAATGAAAACTAAAATTCTGATCAAACAGTTTGATCGAAGTTTGCACCAGAGGATTGGTGGATCAATACTGGTTCAGGAAGTAAAGTGCAGATTTGAATAGTTGATCGAATCAGATATTACGTACGGATGGTCCATAAACATAATACAAGTGTAAGTGAAAAAAAGAAATATTTTTGGCAAACACATTTGGGTTTTGCGTTGTAATTTCGAGGATGAAATTCATTAAGGAGGAAATATGTAACAACTCTTAAATTTATCGATTTGTGAAATTATATTTATTTTTAAATAAATATAAGCTCTTCAACATATATTATGTTATCTTAAAAAATAAATAATGATGGTAATTTTATTTTGAATAAGTATTTACGAATATACATGCTTTGGAAAAATATCGATAAAATGACCAAAAATATTTTTTTATCGATAAACAACTGTACAATCGTAAAACATCGCACATGGAGCTGGATACATACACTTATTTTTATTTTTAAACTAGAATATGAAATAAAATTATTTATTTTAATTTTTGAAATTAAATGTATTTATGACATCATTAGTGATGCCATCATATTTAATAATTGATTTATGGTTTTAAATTGAGATTTAATGATTTAATAATTATTATAATTATTCAAATAATAATTATTTAATGGTAATAATTCATTTTCATTAGTTACGTAGTGATAGTAAATCATTTATAACAGTTTTATAAAGATATATATTTGATTTGAAAATATAAGAAAATTCATATCCTTTTTTTTATAGTAGCACCTTTTGTAAACAATTGTTTAACATTTATTTATACAGTTTTATAAATCAAATGTGATCATTTAAATTAGTTAAAAATGATAAGAAATTAGATTTTAAATTTTGTTACAATTATATGTACTTTAATTAAAAAGTGAAAATGTGACCGAGAATCGGTTTTCTTGAATTTCAGCGGTTTAACAAAAGGAAGTTGTTCAAAACTGGTGCAACGTTGTTTAGTGTAACCCATTTTTCTATACAGTTCAATTTAACAATAAACCAAACATGTCCAACCCAAATCGAATGGAAAGATGGATAGTTGTGGGAAAGGAAGAGGAAAGAAGTAGAGAAGAAGAAGAAAAGAAACTTAAAGCAACAAAAATCTCATAATCGCAGTGGAAAAATATATAGTACAATATCAATGATCTTTACAAAGAGAAACTGTTATATACATATATGCATTAGAGCACAACAAATCACTCTCAACCTGGACAGTTATAACAACCTGTCCACACAAATGCTGATGATTTCAACAACAAAGCAATGGAAAATAAACATATACGTGAATACGACTTAAAGACATCCAACTCATCTTCCGAGCTCCAATTCCTCCAAAGCATTCTGTAATATACTTGGTCTGACCAAAGCATTAGAATAAAATAACATCCAAGTCTGTATGGAAAACTAGCATGATAAAACACACCCAACTGGATTTTCAAATTATAAGAACCTTTAAAATCAATAGTATCTCATAAGACCACGCCGCACATAAACATAGACGGGTTTTTACCTTACAATATCCAAAACCATTTCATACAAAATTCTTTGGTATTATAAAAGTGTCTAAATATAAATTCTTATTAATCTTAGTTGAAATTGTTACATTAATAAAATTCCAGCATAATACGTATATGACTAAAATCGTAAAGGCTCGTATTGGAAAATGGATTCCATGCAATGATTGGGCTACCGGAGTATCGTCCGTCACAGTACAGGTCTAGATAAAATAATGCCGAGGACCTCACCCGGATCCCCTACCAACATAGGACTAGCCTACCCCTTACTAGATAGTATCAAATATAACCGCCCCTCCATTTTTGGGCTCTAAAGAATACAAATGAGAGATAATAGCGACTCCCACTAGGGATGATCATTCCCTACTTGGGAGTGACCCACTTAGCCCTACCGCATCTCCCCTATTTTAGGTATTCCCGGTTGTTGAGGCTTGAGGCTACATTTTACCTTTTGATATAGAACTTCTAAATTGCACTACAAGAAAAAGTGCTTTCAACGGCATTAGTAGACAGCGATTTGTCCGTAGCTGCTGAAAAAAGAACTTTGAAAAATAAAAATTAGAAACAAAACGATGTTTAAACTAACATTATTCATTTTGAGAGTTTTTTTCATTACACGGTTACTTTGCCGCCTTCCGTTCTTCCTTCCCAACTTCGTTCCACGTAAAAGTAAAATCCTTAATCTAGTCGCGGAAGTTAAACATAAAAAAAACATGAAATATCCCATAAAAGATCGTTCCTACCCTAAGCTCTCCTATAATATCCAATAACCTCGAGCCCTCATTCCCTTTGAATCCATTATTGGCAATCACTTGATCCCTAAAGCCCCGTGAACCCATCATTGGCAAATATTAGAAGACGATTCTGATTC
The DNA here is from genome assembly GCA_030765085.1 of Allium cepa. NCBI lineage: Eukaryota > Viridiplantae > Streptophyta > Magnoliopsida > Asparagales > Amaryllidaceae > Allium > Allium cepa. The sequence continues at coordinate 820,599,720 of CM060935.1, read as the reverse complement.
CAAGTCTACTCAATAAATAAGAGTGCCGCACATAGTAATTCTTTGTCAATTCTCTTCAGAAATCATATTTGAGGTAATTTATGTAACCTTAAATGCAACATCTGAAATTTCTTCCTTTTTGTTATTATCATGTATAATAATGCATTTATGTTTACAAGTTCTAGAGATAAAAAAGATAGGTCTTTGTATGGTAGGGTTAATCAATAATCAATAGTTTGTTTACAAATGGCTAATCAAGATTTAATCGTTTCTCATTATAGAAACTTTGAATTTTTATTAGAGTTTTAATTACAAAAAGTACAAATAATTTGATCAAAAAGCATTTGAAATAGATACGACTGGTGATAAAATAGTTTTTACCCGCTAAATATCATTGTTTTTCTCTTCATGTATAAAAATTCAATGAAGATCCACTGGTTGAAATGTTGGTGCGGGATTCCAACACGAGACCACTCAAATCGAAACCCCACAAGCACAGCGGAAGACAGAATCGTGGTAAGAAGTGTAAAAACAACCAATCAACAACTCAATTCCAATCTCATTGATCCAAAAGCAATCACAATCCCAAATAAGCAATATAGAAATCAAAGCAATATCGAAAAATAAATCACACAGTGATTTATAGTAGTTCCACTAACGTTATGTTAGTGTATATCCACTTTAAGAGAGAGCTTTTATTAATATTAATGAGAAGAGTACAAGAGATTGAATACAATGATCAAAATTCTATTTAGAATTGATTTGTGGAGAAGAGAATTAAAGAAAATTAGGTTTTGATAAACCCAAATTTGGTGGAGGCTAATCTCTTTCAGTTGCTTGCACGCATGTAGATCTGAAACTGAGGCTAGCTTATATAGGAGAATAGAAACCTTAGGCAATGTTCCGAAATTGCCCCTGCGGATATCACAAATTTTCACCCAAGCCTGCGAGAAAAAAACCGACGAAAGTCATTCCAGACGTCTGACCAAAAAGTCAGAAGTCTGGCTTAAGTCACTGGAGTGACATTGCTTCAGCTCAGACGTCTGACCCATTTGGTCAGACGTCTGATGAAATGCTTTGGAAGCATTTCAGCCCCAAATCAGACGTTTGAAAAATGGGTCAGACGTCTGAAAAAAATTTGAAACAACCTGATATTTTCAGCCATTCGTATCCATTGTAAGTGCATAGGTAGACACCCACGCCGGACTTGAATTGCTCAAAATATCGCATTGTAAATAAATTTGGAGCAAATGAAATACAATCATAGAATCACAGACACAGAAATATCAGGATAACTCGCAGCGAAATATAAAAATACATAGTAGTTCATGAAGCTACTACTGCAGAGTCTCAAACCAAATACATAATACAGTCTGCAATTTTCTATAAAAGGACTTGTGTTCATTCATTTGCAAACAAAAAAAGTAGGGTTTCATCTTCAGCCCTAGCCGCCTCTATTATCATCAATGGACGAGACACTCTTATTTTCTCCCTCAATTTTCTTTCCATTCACAAACTTTTAGCAAAAACTTTCTGCTACAAAAGTGTAGAGGGAGGTGAGGCCTTCATGATGACCGGTGGTGATCGTGTATGGAGGCGGAGTTTGTCGGCAAATCGAGCTCGAAGTGTCACCGTTCGCACGCAATTTTAGAGAGCTAGGGGGGCCAAGCTCCACTAGGTTGCGGCCGAAGGTAGCACAAGTGATGAGCTTTCATTTGGCATTTCCCGATCGACGTGGAGATGTGGATATCACGCGCGAGCATAAGGGTTTTTGGACGATGATGGGTACGGTTTTCACGTGAATAACCTGGAGATAATGCGCGCGTTTGGAAAGAAATCATACGTGCGGCCCAGATCCATTTTCTAGAAGCAACGGCTATGATTGTGAGGGTTTTGAAAATAAAATTAATTTGTAAATTAAAATCGTGTAAACTTTAAAATATTGTAACTTGTTCATACGATGTCGGAATTGCGCGAAACGACTTGCATTGTAATCGTTTTGTCGTGCACTACGCAATGGAGCTGGTTTGGAGTCGTTTGGAGCTAGTGAAAATTTTCGGTAAAATTAAACGCATGTTTAATTTTATTCGAAAAAAAACGCTACGACTGTTATCGGAAACTCAAGGTGAGAACTTCTCACTAAATCAAATTATTTCGATTTAAATTTTAAATAGTTAAATTTTAAATTGCTTGATTGTGTGACTGGATGATAATTATTATCTGTTGTATTGAAATAGACCCTATACGCCGTATATTAAGCGGATGTTATTTATTAAAAACATATACCGCGATAATTCCAACTTGTATCGAATTGGTATTATAGATGTACTTGGAGTTGATTCCCGCATTATGTAGCGGATGAGACCCTATTACGCCGCATAATAGCGGATAGTATTTTATAAACCCCATATACCGCGATATTTCGTCTTGAAGCGAAATTGGTATTGTGCTAACATATTTGGATGCAGGGAAACAGGTTGGAGGGATCCAACTGGATTCCTCAAACATTTGAATTTATTTCAATGTTGTGTGTTGATCTATTTATAATCTGCGTGATTATCTTTGTGATTGAAATCGTTAAAGGATAAATTTTAGCCGAATATATTTTTGGTATCGTTAGATGCCGAATATATTTTTGGTATCGTTAGATGCCGAAAATAAATAAAATTTGATTTTTGAACATTTAAGTTGAGACTTCATAATAAAATTTAATTTTGAAATTGATTCATTTTAAATAAATAAACATTGTAATTTTTATGTTATAAAAATTATGATTTTGTGAAATATAACCAAAATGTGATTTTTGAAATAAGTAGTTGATTAATTTATAAATGGTTTAAATTGGGATTTTGAATTATTATAAATGATTTATATAAAAGATTTATAAAATTGATATTTATAATTTAAAATATTGGAATTATAAAACGATTTTTTATAAGTGTTAAAATGAAGTATAAATAGATTTCATAAGTGAATGAAATCTATAGATTTATAAATTGTGAAGTTATAAAAAATTATGATTTTGGTAAAATAAAAGATTTATAAGTAATTAACTTTTAAATTGGATTTTGGCGTGTAAATGGAATATGGATAGAATTTGTTAATAAAGTGATTTTATAAGTTGAAGTTGTTATAAAGTATAAATGGAATTTATAAACATTGTTTTATAAATCCGAAATCGACTTATTTTAATAAGTTTAATTATTATAGCTTATTAAAGGAGACGATTTTGGGACAGTGGATAATCCTTTAAATAAAAATATGTAGAAATTGATTTTGGTTAATGAAGTATATTCCGATTTTGGTGAATAATATATTAAAGAAATATTTTGGGAAAGTGATATTTTAAATAGAAAAAAACGATTCAAAAAAATGTTTTAAAATGTATTAAGTATCGAAACCATAGATTTCAACATCCATTGTTGAAATAGACGTTTTCGAGAAATAGAAGGAAATGGTGGACTATAACACTGTTGTTATAGTAAATGATTTCAGAAAGGAAATGTTTTGTATAGTATTGGGATTTATATATCTATCTTAATTTCGAATCCCTATACTAGGGATTTTGGGTTGTCATAACGATGTTTTACGCAATATTCGTTTTGACCCAAATAAATGTGTTTAAGAGAATGTTTTCCTTATAGAATAAAATATATACTTAATTTGGATTTAAGTATATTGAATATTTTCTAAATGTTTAAAATAAATGGAACTGTGAATTACTTATTCTTGAATAAGTATGGAAATGTCTTCCAATATGAAGTGAATGTTTTGAGATTTTATCTTTTAAAGATAAATTGAAAATGAATATTAGAAATCGATTTGGAAATCATATATTCATAGATATTTTAGAAAGGTAATTCACTATGGAATTTATAAAAGAAAGGGAAATTTGTTTAAAAAAAATAAACATTGATTTATTTTGAAGTGTGGAAATAAATTTATGGATTTGGAACGTAAGTTTAAAATAAATCGGTAAGGATTTATTTGATTGATTTAAATGAACCATTTTAAATTGAAAATGGATAAATATTTGGAAGTCTTTTCCATTTAAGGAAATTGATTTGAAATTTGTTTTCAAAGATTGAAAGGTGGAAAATGATTTGAAATTTGTTTTCAAATGGTTGAAGTGTGGAATATATATCTTGCAAAGATATTTTTGAAAATAAATAATTTGGGAAATTATTTGAAATTGGGTGATGTTGTGAATATTGATTGATAGTTAAATAACCGACTATCAATATTGACCCTTAAATGGCTATTTGTTATGAATTGGTTGAAACTGAATGCTACACTTATTTTTAAATTATTGCGCTCGTTATTCGGATTACCCATTCCGAATAGTGATACGACGTAATGGATAGCATTGAAGACCGGTGGTGAAGACCGGGTATTTGTGAAAACGATAGGATGACCTATCGATTGTCTGTGCACCGTTAGCCACTGTATGGAGATTTCCTTTGTGATGGGAAATTCGATCGGGATTGTGAATACCCGGATTGCAAGGGCTTCTTTTGAAGTGCCTTCGGTTCTGTTCGAACCCGGAACAGACTTGTATGGTTACGTGTCTGACATTACATTTTGAGATATAAAGCAGATTTCTTTCAATTACATTTCCGTTGGTGGCGGAGAATTTATTCTCTTAGCTCAACACCCTTAGAGGTTATGTAGTTGAAGGTTATCAGCGATATATTCCCAATTTGGTAATGTGGCCTGCTGAGTGTTGCTGTGTGATGATTATTTATTGATCATTTGTTGATCAAAGCGTGGCTTTGTGAAAAAGCGTAGCTTTGTGGACGAGACTTCATCAGACCTCACACCCCGGAAATGGTCAAAACAGGAATATGCGGCTAGGTTATGAGGGTCGCGCCCTTTAGGGTATGTCATTTCCTTCTGGAAAAGGGTGGTGTCAGGTATGGAGCCCTGATGCTTAACCTATGTGGTTGCTCCAATCTTATTTTTCTGTGTGGTTGTTGCTTGGTGATCGAGGGCCCTCAGATAAAGGTCCCAAAGGACGGGGGAGTGGCATACTCGAGAAGTAGTTACCTAGTTACAAAGATAACCCGGCCTTGTGTTCGTAGAGATCCGGTTAGGTTCTCGGGACGTCCCGCCAGAGGCGATCCCATGTGGCAGTAGGAAGTTCCTTAGCCCGACCATTTGTTGGAAATCCAAAGAAACAATACGAGCCTTGTGCGGTTTTAGTTGTAGAACCTGCCATTTAATATGGTAGCTATAGCAGTCATAATATAATGGTGCCTATGCTGGCTAAGATTTATATTCTATTTTCGAAATGCTTTCATCACTATGCACTAATAATAATATCAAAAAAAATGATTTGTTTTGCGTAGTAAGCATCTTTGACTATCATAAGGAGAAATCTCCTCCAATTCTGCGTTTGCATTATGTGTGTGCGGGGTTGCCTTATGGTAGTTTCATTTTCCAAAAGCATTGCAGATATTTTTCACTTCCCTTATTGTTGTTGTTTTAAAGTTAAATAACTGTTTTGAGTTCTCACACCAGTCCCATGACTGACCTGGAGTTTATTGTTCTCTTCCTAAACTCTGGGTGCCCATAATTTTCCACACGGGCAGTCTAGAGTCAGGTTATCAGGTCATTCTGGATTTAGGAGTGCTTTGGAGCTCAAGTGGCGAGACGTATTACTTGTATATGATATTATCTTTCCTCTGTATAATTCACTTGTAAGGATATATTTGCATAGTTGTCCATGCTTGTTGTTGTGTTGTATATTGTTGTTGTACACTCTGATGATAATGTAATATAAGAACTATATAGTTCTTTGTTTTAAAGATTATTCATTTATCTATTATATGTTGTTCCACTGCGACTGTGAGATTCTGTTATTGTTTCTGTTCTGTCTTCTTCTTCTTCTACCTTTTTCTTCTTATTAAACCCTCATGGTTCGATTTTCCGGCATTCGGTTGCTCGGCATTTGATACAATGGACGTATTGATATGGATTTTCGAAAGTCGAAGAATCGGGTCTTGACAATACCATTATAATTGATTAAGTTAAATACAAAAACTCCAACTGCACCTAGGATTTAACAACCATATGATGACCCACCTCCATTTTGTTGATGACCTTGTATGTTTTAATAAGCACATTGACAATCTTAATTTATACTATGTTATTTTTATGTTTTTTTTTTGTTTTTTTTTTTATATTTTCCTTTTTTGTTTTTTTTTTTTTTTATGACATGTATAACAGAAGAGAAAGCATAGTTTTATTCAACACTCAACCTTGCAACAAATATCCAATGATTCATGCTACCTTAGTATCCCTCTCTTACATCAAGAACCACATCAAGCAAATGCCTGGCTTTATATTAGAAAATAATTAAAAGCCAATTTGGTCAAACAACAAGTTGTCCATGAAGGAATCAGGCCTGTCGAAAGCGGGTTAAATTGGTGAATTTCAACAAAAATCTATTTCGATCTTAATCAAGCCTATAAAGCCTAAATTGACTTTAGATCTAATCTAAAATTTTGAATAAATTCTTCATTTTATTTCATTTATTTAAAATTATTTAGAATTAATATCAGGTTGTATGTAAGTTGTAATGAGTGCATCAAATGCACTCATTTGTGAAAGTGCAAGTGCAACATTTATAAAGTGTACATAGTCGATGTGAACATTGTTTAGGTGGTGGAATTTACACCACAACATACAAATTTTCCCTTTATACATCCCTTTGTCATCCAACATAAAAAAATAACAAAATAAAGTTTACTTTACACACATACACAAAAATATGTGTGTGTGTGTGTATGCATATACACATACTTATATATACCCACACATATGTATGTAAACTTGTTTACATTAAGGTGAACTTTGAGTGTCTAGCAAGTTTTAAAGTTAAAGCACATAATTTAAAACTAGTTTTGATTAAGGGGCTATGTAAATCAAAATTACAATTTTTTACATAAAAGTCCATTTTGTAAACCTTGAATTAAGAACAAACACACATACACTACACCATTGTAAAAAATCCTTCTAGGCCTCCACTTAGAAGGCGCTAGATGAGGCTTACCACCTAGCAATTTGCCTAATCCCACCTAGACAATGTTTGGCATCCTATATAAGAATATTAACATGTTTTTAGGCACTTTCTAGGCATTATTTAAGGTTCAATGTCATGTATAAGCTTTAGGCGGTCCTGCCTTATTGACTACTCTTACGCACATCCAAAATCCCAATTTTTTCAATTTATATCAATCGACACTAAATAAAACACTAAAAATTATCCAAAATACACGAGTTATCAAAAATTCATAACACGATTAATCCTTGATTAATCCTCGCATAAACGATTAATCTCTGGTCCATATTTACGCCAAGCATCTGCCTAGCCATTTTTACAGCTTGCATGTATGTATGTATGTATGTATGTATGTATGTATGTATTTGTGTGTGTGTGTGTATACATACACACGTACGTACGTACGTACGTATATGTATATATCTTTATAAACATATACATATATACAATGATTGAACTAATGTTTTAAAATCAATCAACATGTAACAATTGTATTCAACTAGTTTGTAATATAAAACACATATCTTAAAACAATAAAGTAATCTAACTTTGGTTTAATTGTTAATATAAGAAAAAACCAAAAGTTTTAAAGTTTTTTGAAAAACAACTTATGAGTTTTTAATTGATTGGATTTTTTATGTAAACAATAACAAAAATATATTTAAACAACTTATGGTAATTTTCAACCTTATAACATGAAACTTAATCAATTCATAAAATTTCTTTCAATAAAATATTTGTACAAAGAATAGATTTTGAAACAAAAGTGAATTAGACTACTTAGGCAAATTGAAATTCATGACAATTAGAATTAGATCTAAATCAAATGCATAATATGAACAAACAATTAAAATCAATGGTGAATCTAAAATAATTAGCATAGATAACATACGAGCAAGAGATAAGAAGGACAAGGAAATATTATGAACATATTAATATGATGAGCATACAATTGGTTCAATGGAAGAATATAGAGATCCAAATCATATTTCAAATTCATAAAGTTGAAAGAGATACAAAAGCTGGAAAATTCAAGAATATAAACATGATGAATTCATATATTGATGAAACAGAAGGTTACCTTGAGACGTGGCCAAGAGAAACTCCTTGGATGATGAAAAGGTTCCTAGATTCAATGAATCAATCTCCAGATCTTACAACAATCGAAAGATAACCAACCTCTTTTATTTTGTATTGTTTGACTTTTGTTTTTGGAGTTTTGGAACGTTAGATATAATGAAATTTTTAGCCAAGAATAGATCTAGGAAGGAAAGAAAAATGGAAAAGGCAAATAAAATAAAGGTGGAAGTAAAGATGTCATTAAAGTTATGTTGTGACGACCCGCTTCCTCGACCCTCGGAAATCAACACTAATACATCCTCGTTATACACATTCCGCAAATCCAAGTGTCGAAGAGGTAGATTATCATGGAGTAAAAGAAAATAAAGATAGAATAGAATCTTACACGAATGGAATAATATATATTATTTCAGTATATATATATATATATATATACATTGTAAATTTTAAATAAATTTATTAGAGTTAAACATTGACAGTTATAAATATCTATCCTTACAAATGCGGAATACAATAATACACAAGTGTGGTAAAAAAAGGTAATAGTCTACTGAAAAATCTTTTAACTCCATACTCTGACCTCTTCCAAATTTCTTCTAACTAAACCTAACTATTAAGCTACATGGAAAAATAGGGAACCAAAAGTTTAAGGAAAGAGAAATAAACCCAAGGTCAGTCATGAGACTGATACGAGAAACCCAAAATACAGATATTTCAAAACAAGGGTGTTTACGCCAAAAATGGCCACAAACACCTTGTTATAAGTGAAAGCACCATTATCCAATGTTTAGATCCAAACAAAGAAGTATAGATTCACAGATCACATAATAGATTGCATAAATGTAAATGAACGCGCAAGTTTTATAGTGGCACGACAAACTCTAGCCTACGTCCATTCCAAAAATCTTTTATTTACGTTGTAAGATTACAAGTATAGTTGTTTTTTGCCTTAGAAAAATAATGGAGGAAGAGATAAGAAGTGGTGAAGGAGAGCCAGCTGAAAAAGTTCTTTGCAATGAGCCATGTCCGTTGTATGTATAAGTGAAGACATGCATGGATCGGGCGGAAATTTCGGCAGAAGAATCACCAGCCTCATATGACCAAAGCCATAAAATTTAGGATAGATTGGGCATCAAATAATAATTTAGGCCGATTATCCCATACTAACTCCAATGGGGCTATGATCTTTTTTTATAGGGTTCCCCATACCTCTAGTCCATGCTCCCAAAGTTTTGCGTCATTTCGTCTTACCGTTTGTGAGATATCGATCGATCTTACTGATTTAACTAGAAATTGGATCATAAGAGATCATTCCACGCTTCATTATTTTGAGCTACGATTGATCACGTGGGTTCTCCATGTTGTTAACTACTTGCTCTCCAAATTTAGTGCAATTTTGGCATACTGTTTGTGAGCTATCGCATTTTATATGAAACTATGGATCGTTTTGGCTAATTTGTACGATCGTTTCAATAACGATAGGCCTATTTTTAAAGCTTTGGGATTTTTGAGATGAAGTTGATCATGGGGATGTTTCATGATGTAAGATACTTTCTCTTCAAATTTCCCACAATTTCAGGATACCATTTGTGAGATATCGCATTTTCCATGAAACTATGGATAGCTCTAGCTGATTTGTACGTTCCAATAACGATTGACCTTTTTTTCCAAAATTTAGGAGTTTTGATCTACAATCAATAATAGGGGTGCTTCATGATGTATGATACTTGATCTCCAAATTTCATGCAATTCTGACTTACCGTTTATGAGATATCACATTTTCCGTGAAACTATGGATTGTTTTGGCTGATTTGTACGATCATTCCAATAACGATCGGCCTATTTTTTAAGATTTGGGAGTTATATGATCATTTTTGTGAGCTCTACTCTTCAATATATTGGTGCTTTGAAAGATTCAAGTGCGTTGGCTTTGTAGATTTTGAGATATTGATCGATCTTTCTCGATTTACGTTGTTCATGGATCGCTTCCGATCGATCCATATAAATTCTTACTTTACCCATAACTTGAGCATGCTATCTCCTTTTGACTTGAAATTTGAAATGTAGGCTTATTAGGTCTTCCTTGTCACTTCATACTGATTGCACCTTGATTGGGACCTGGTCCAAATCTGCCCAACTATTGTCCAAAGTTCCAAATATCATTGATTTCCGAGCTTGATAACCATCTCTTCGAGCTTCCTGCCTTGATGATCACAGAAGCCATTTAGCCAACTTTTATGGTATATTGCCTGGTCAAAAAGTGGTATGACATTTTCCTCCAAAACATGCCTTGCGGTAGGAAGGCAAGTTTTGAATCGCCTTAAGTCCAATGTTCGAAACCCGTTGATGCCATGGAACAATCTATGATCTTGTCTGATTGTTTGTAACAGCCATTCGGGACCGTTAATCAAATTCATAGCCATTCTAGGCTAATGATGATTGCATGAGACCAAGGGTCTATTCAAGGTGGAATGCAATCGTTTGAGATCGAATTCCTATTTAAGGCAAAATGTGAGCGTTTGAGATTGACTACCTGTTCGACGTAATGTGATCGTTTGAGATTGAGTTCCTATTCAAGGTGAAATATGATCATTCGAGATCAAGTATCTGTTCGAGGTGTAATGTGATCATTCAAGATCGAGCACCATTCAAGGTGAAATACTTGTTTTTCACATTCAAGTGAATTCTATAATCATTTGTTATAACGATTTATCGTCATCTCAGAGCATGCCTAGGGACGACCTCGATCCCATACATATGTAAGTGACTTATCCATTTTATTGTGGACTTTCTATTACTTCATGCCATCCCGATCAAGAGATGATGACCTATGCCCTTAAGCTAGGCTCGCTCCAACTTGTGGCGGATAATGGCTACACTTATTCCATCACCGCTATCCATTTTCTTACAAAGCCATCCAAATCCATGCCCCCAGTTTCATAGAGAGTAGCGCCGATCCATGTGAATAGATGCATGTTAATCCATCTTCCTCGGTTGGGGCTTGCCCCTAGTTTGTTCCAATTCATACCAAGCCAGCTAGTTTCCGCTCCAATTCTTGATTCTTTTTTTCTCAACTCTTGCTGCTCCAACTCCGTGATTCATATTTCTGATGTTTCCTGCTACTCCATTTCTTTGGTTTTGCACTCCAACTTGTCCAATCTATCGAAGTAGATTCTGCATCATCTCCTCATGTCTCTTCAGCATCCTCTTCTACATGACATCCATCATTTACCATTTCATCTCTGGTGATGTAGATAGATGTCTGATTTTCTCCATCCCCAGAAGAAGCCTCATCACTCCCTCCATGATGTATCTTTTCTACTAATAGTCTCCTTATTGATTTCTTAGCCATCGCTTCCCAGATCCAAGTATCCAAGCTTCCAAATGCAAGATCCTAGCTTCCAAATCTGCGGGTACAAGTCCTTCTCAATGAAAGCACCAAATTGTTTGCACCAAAAATGGTCAAAAACACCCTGTTATACGTGAAAGCGCCAAACCAATGTTTAGATCCAAATAGAGAAGTATAGAATTACAAATCACAGAATAGATTGCAGAAAAGTAAATGAACACTCAAGTTTTATAGTGGTTCGGCATACTTTGACCTACGTCCACTCCAATAATCTTTTATTTATACTATAAGATTACAAGTACTGTTTTTTTTGTCTTAGAAAAATAATAGAGAAAAAGATAAGAAGTGATGAAGGAGAGCTAGTCAAAAAAGTCCTTTGCAGTGAGCCAAGTCCACTGTATTTATAGGTGAAGACGTGCATAGATCGAGCTGAAATTTTGGTAGAAGAACCTCTAGGTCCATATGACCCAACCCACAAAATTTGGGATCGATCGGACACAAAAAATAATTTAGGATGATCATTCTACCCTAACTCCAATGGGGCTGCAATTTTTTTTATGGGGTCCCCTACACCTCTAGTCCATGCTCCCAAAGTTTCGTGCTATTCCAACTTACTGGTTGTGAGATATCAATTGATATTCCCTGTTTGACTAGAAATTGGATCGTAGGAGGTTATTCCATGCTTTATCATTTTGAGCTATGATTGATCTTGTTGATTCCACATGATTTTAGCTACTTGGTTTCCAAATTTTATGCAATTTCGACATAGCGTTTATGAGATATCGTATTTTCCGTGAAACTATGGGTTGTTCTGGCTAATTTGTACGATCGTACAAGTAACGATCGGCCTCTTTTTCTAAGATTTGGGAGTTTTGAGCTGCTATTGATCATGGTCTGCTTCATGATGTAAGATACTTGCTCTCCAAATATCATGCAATTCTGACGTGCCGTTTGTGAGATAGCACATTTTTCGTGAAACTATGGATCGTTTGTGCTGATTTGTACGATCGTTACAATAACAATCGGCCTCTTTTCCCAGATTTCGGAGTTTTTCCATTCAATCATTTTTATGGGCTCCATGCTTCAATATGTTGATTCTCTAAACGTTTTGAAGTGCATTAGTTTTGTAGGTCTTGAGATATTGATCGATCTTCATCGATTTACGTTGTTTTATGGATCGTTCCCAATCGATCCATATAAATTCTTCCTTTGCCCATAACTCAAGCATATGAACTTCCATTAACTTGAAATTTAAAATGTGGCCTCACGGGACCTTCCTTATCACTTCATATTGAGTGCATCTTGATTTGGACCTGGTCCAAATCCATCCAACTATTGTTCATTGTTCCAATTATCATCGATTTTCGAGCTTGATAACCGACTCTTTGGGCTTCCTTCTTTGATGATCACAGAAGCCAATTAGCAAACTTTTATGATATACTACCTGGTCAAAAGGCAGTATAACAAAGTATATCTCATAAGAGCATGCCGCATATAAACACGGTACATATTTTTACCTTACGATAACCAAAATCTTTACTATGAAAAATCTGGTAATATTATTTTTAATGGCATTCTTTTGAAAATAATTTTCAACTAAACTTATGATTCTTAGGCGAATTGTTACATTGATTAAATTTATCGTACTAGATACAGAGTAGGTTCTACAATCAAATTCGAAGGCACTTATTAGAGAATGGATTTTCCTACAATAGCAAGAAAGGAACTACCTTCCTTACAGTGCACCTCTAGAAGGATGTACCGAGGATCAACAACTTTTGAAACCTCTGCATCTGGCAAGAACGTCCTACCCGCAGACCTAACTTGGTGGCAGATAGAACCAAATATGACATCACCCTGGTCGTAACCAACCTATCTGTAACCACAACATACACAACATACTCGACATATAGAGAGTAATCTAGAAGGGTGATGACCATACCCTTATGGACGCGACCCATATAGCCTCACGCATCCCCTATTTAGCCATTTTCGGGTGATAAGGCCTGAGGTAACGATTACCTTTTAAATAGCACATTCCACTTTGAATGCCACACTGCCATTCCATGATCACACAACTGATTTCTATAAACGTATAACTCCTGAGCTTGTATGTCTCAGGAAAGGGTGTTAAGCAAAGAGAAGTTGCCTTCTTCGCCACCGTACAGGCGACATGTTTATAGAGATCAATCAATGTGATTAGAAATGCAACGTTAGACATCCGTCCATGTAAGTTGTTTAGGAACAGGACAAATTGACGGAACTCTCCTACCACATCCTGTCGGGAATCATCCCTAGGATTGGTAGCGAACATCCCTTGCATTGAAGATCAAATGAAGATACTACATCCATATATATATGATATGCGAAATTTCCCCCAAAAGTCAATGACAAGTTTCCCTTCATTCATTTACTATCATTTCATGTCTTCACTTTGAATTACATAAATTTGTTCGAAGTGGTTTTCAGATAAGAATAACTCAAATCCGACCCCGGTTCCTATGAAACAATCATCGATAAAAAGATATTTGGAAATAGGTGCTTATCATTTGATTAATTACTTCCTTTTTATCAAAAATATCTCCTACATATGTATACCTTTAAAACATTTCTTTTTGGTATATGCAAAATCATTTAACCTCTCTTTAACTTTGCAAATACCAAATCAATTTCATAAGTTATATTGGGAATATTGTTGAGTAAAACGGGTTGATAGAAATTATACTAATTCTACTCAACATCAATTTCCGTATTCAACCTTTACTATCCGTCAAATAACGGTGAAATCACCTTTTTAATTCATATGGATAGTACGGGTTCCTCCTTGGAATTTATTACCCAATATAAGAAGATTATTTCTATATAATCCAAGTTATATTAATTTAAATATGTAAATTTGAATCTTTTACACTTGTCATGTTTCCGACATTTCGACCTTATCCATCCCTCGCCTAGAAACGAGACCAGGTGAGCAAGGCACTGGTTGCTTCTAAACATCTCCTTAGCTTAAGAACCCACATCCAGATCTCATGAATAGAAAAATCCAGTCTGCCCATCGGCTTTTAGAGCCAAGATTAAATCACTTGATTTTAACAGTTTTTCTTTAAATTGTTTATTTAATCTCTTTTAAATAAATTATAAAACCTTCAAATCATCTTTAAAGTACTTAATTATATATTTCAAAAACATTTATATAAGATTTGAGAAAGAATACTTAAGTTTAAAGCCATATTTCATAAGTTCTTAAAAGCGTTGCAAAAAGTGCTACGAATAGTGCTTTTCAGGCTAATTTGATCAGAATAACTTTTCGATTGATTAGAAATCCATTTTTATAACAAAAATCTCTTTTAAAAAATTTTAAAAGATTTATAGAATTTATTTCGTATATTAAAGAATTGAAAATATCATTTATAAAGAATTTATTACTTTGGTTTCGAACTGCCAAACCGCGACTATTTTGAAAACTTGATTTGCTCATATTTTAAAATCTACTAAATGAAATCTTGAACTTTTTCTTCTTGTTTGAAAACTATGATTATAAGAGTTTGGAAAATTCTTATTACAAATAATTCCAAATTCGAACCATCGTATATATGGATTTAACTTTCTACGGCGTGAAATCTCAAACTACCGTTATGCGACGCGTCTATTTTTCGCTCAATTTACACAACTTGTCAAAAATTCATCGAATTGGATTTTAGTGTTTATAAAACATTTATAAACCATTTTAAAGAGGTTTAACAATCTTATATATACTATTTCATTTATTAAAGGAAAGTGATTTTCTTTTATGATATTCGACGTGTATTAAATGCGACTTGTTTCAATATCAAAATAAACATATAATCAACATCCAAATTTGATGATCAAAGCATGGTAAACATCCATAGAAATCATATCACATCATATATATATATATATATATATATGTATATATATATAGTTTCTCACCTTCGTTTTCACTCGAACAAATTTTAAAATGGCTATAGCTCCGCAATCTTTAAATTAAATTCCACAAAATCACTCTTTGGACGCTTGAAGTGGCTCGGCCTAGCCTTGGTGCTCATGGCCTAGGTTGGAGAGGTAGTGGAGCTCACGGCCTAGGGTGGTGGAAGAGAATTCCATGGGTTTGAGAGGTGGAGATTTGAAGTGGTTTTGGAATGGATTTGCTTTTATATATATATATAATATACCAATTTAACTTCTTTTTGAATTAATCTTGTCCATTAATTGCTAAGATGAGAAGCCATGAATGTAGCTTGAAAGTGGAGAAGAAGTGAAGAGAGTATTAGGAAATTATAAAGAATGGATGCATATTTGTAGGAAAATTTTAAAATAAAATATCCTAACACTAAACTACCTTTGTACCCTTGTCCCACTCCTCTTACATCCCCTCTCTTACACGGCCACACCCCCCTTCATGTGCATGAAGTGAAATGGTGTAAGAGTGAGTTGTTGTGTGTAAGAAGTTGACATAGGAAGCTTATAGGTTAATAAAACTAAAATCTCTTTGATTATATATATATATATGTGTGTGTGTGTGTGTTTATGTATATTTATACGTATATATATATATATACACTTATGTTCATGTGTGCATATGACATGTATATACATGTACATGTATGTACACAAGAGAATAAATGTAACGATTCAAAATTTTAGTCATTTGAATTTGGAATATTTAATTGATTCTAAATATTGAAAGGTTAATATTTTAGGTTAAATAAATTGAATTTCAAATACAGCAATTTATTTGATAATTAAATTGTGAAATTTAATATTGGAAATATTTTAAGTAATTGAAGCTTGCATTTGATTGGATAAAAATGATTTCAAAGCTTATTAGATTCTATTTTGTCAGAGATGAAGAAGTAAACTTTTAAATTGGGTTTAAAAGTGATTTGATTGATTTCAGAAATTATTCATTCTAATTAATGTGTGAAAATAGCCTTCCAGGACACTATCTCGGATTTCGATGAAACCATTTCCTTTGGATCCATAATAGTGAATTATAGTATGCCGTCCAATTTCACAGCAATTGGGCGTATCGTTTTGACGTGGGAGATCGAAATGCATAGAAATTAATTTAAGGAATTTATATAACAATTGGTTTGTAAAGCTATCTTCTGCATACGATCAAATTAGGCCCCGAGATTAGTTCTATTGTGTTCGAAATAGGGGTATAACATATAAAGCGCTAGGCATCATGTCTCGGTAGGAGTTTGAAATTTTTGGACGTTTAAAGTTGGATATTTTAAAATTATATATATATATACACACACACACGTACTATTTTACTACTATGCTCTAACCTAGGGATGGAAATGGGGCGGGTTGGGGCGAGTATTAATGCCTCAGACCTGCCCCGAGTATTTTAAACCCTGCCCCAAACCCTCCCCGTAGACCTGGTGCGGATCTGAACTTTCACCCCGTACTTCAAACCTATACGGGTCAGGGTACACCCGCCTCGCTTCAAGACCCAGTAAAGCAATAATGTAACATCCTCTATATAGAGGCCCAAAACTAAGCACTACAGATGCAGTAGTCATCTATAGTATTAGCTTTCGACGACTAAACACGGCTATGCTAATGGTACCAATAATATCAGAAGCACTTGAATATGAAACAAAACACAGATTTCAGAAAACCACAATTATTTCATTATATTTCAAAACCAAATGTTTCACATTCACAATGCATAATCCCCAAATCATTCCCAGGCACAAATCAATTATAATTACTAAAAATTACACCAAAAGCGATATATGAAGATATCCCTATAATTGATCAAAGTCACTTGGTCATAATAGACCTAATACAAACAACACAGTGGAAAATGCATTAAAACATAACAAGAACTGCAGATCCTAAGTAGCTATTCATTGCCTCCTGCATGCCTCCGATAGCTTATTCGTCAACATTCTAAACATGAAAAAGAACCTTAACCCGAGAGTTTAAGGGGAAAACATAAACTTCAAGTCAGACATAAAGCTTGGTGTGAATAATATTGTACCTCCCAAAAAAATTATGTTAAGTGAGACCACGCCGCTTAGCGGAACAGGATTCCCTTTACTAACATCCTTTAAAACATATCTTCACAAAACCTTTCATTATGTAAAGCAATCATTATGTAAACATACATAAATATCAGGTAATAATGAACTATCTGTTCAAACACAAAAGTTTTTTTTTGATAACTTTTAACCTTTGGCTAACTCAGGCCTACCAGACAATATAATCAAAATTAACCTCTTAGATATTCTTCTTCTGAATTGTCTATCTATCAGTTAAACATTTCCCATCTAGATGGTCTGTCGCTAACTTAATCATCTCCTAGGTCTTCCCCATCCTAATGGTTTTACGGGCTTACTAGTAACCTATATGTACAAACATATATTCCTTTTGGTGTGTAACCATAATTTTAGTCTACCTATGCCAATGCCCTTCACGTTGGAACTTTGGACAATAACTAGCTGGGGCCATTAGCTAATGTATAGGGTGCGATCCCATACCAATCCCATCTGGTTTTCTAATATTTGACTCACTTTCACTTAAGGTCCCCTCCCATAATTTTCCTTGAAAATATTTTCAAAATGATTTAAAACCTTTAAATCAAAATTAAACAAGGAAAAATATATAATCTTTGTAATTTAGTCAAAATCATATCACCATGTCATATATATATATATATATATATATATATATATATATATATATATATATTCTTTACTCAAAATTTAGTTGATGAAAACATTTAACCATTTGAAAGAACCTCTTTCTATACTTTTGAAATGCTCTCTTTCAAAATCAAAATCAAACCTTTCGATACTATTCTCCAAACCTTTCGAGACCATTGAAAAACAAACCATTCGAAAGTTATAAAACTTTGGACATCCTTCTTTACAATCACTTTAAAACATTGCCTTCGAAAAACTTTACAAAACCTTTCATTTAACCTTTCGAATCCATTAAACTAAACCTTTCGAAACCATTCATTTAAACCTTTTGAAGTCATTCAACTAAAACCTTTTGAAATCATTCACTTAAACAAACCTTTCGAAATCATTGGAAGCAACCTTTCGATTAAGTCGAAAGCTCTGCTTCGAAAGATTTAAACATATCCTTTAAAACAACTCTTTCAAAAGCTTTGGTTTTACTTTAATTTAGTAAACAAGGGTGAATCACCTAAGTCGAAAGCTTCATTTCGAAAGCATGGAGAAGCGGCTAGTTTTTAAAACAAGTAAACCATTCATCTTTTTTGAATGGTTCAAAAAAAACATTTATAAAGTGGCAGTAACCCTTTGATTGTATCGAAAGGTTTCAAAATAGAATAGTGTTAAAACAGCAGTAATCTTTCTACTATGACAAATGGTTTAAAACCCTTATTTTAAACATTTAACCTAGTCGAAAGCAACTAAATCGAAAGCTCTTATTTGAAAGCAAAGCACGTGAAAGTTTTTGGTTTATAAAACAAACATACCCCAACCTCTTTGGCCATCAACCCTTCGACTTAGAACCCTTAGCCTCTGTCCAATTCATTATATACCAAGTAGCACCAAATGCATTGGTTTGACCTTGTCGAAAGCTTTGAACCTCTCGACCTTGTCGGAAGGTTTATTGCCGTAAAGGCTGAAACATTTAAAAAAAATGTGATTTTTTTTGTTTTTAACTTAAAAATGAAATCTTTTCAACTAACCTGCCTTTGTTTGTCAAATTCTTATTGGTTAACAATTACTTTTCATAAATGTGTTGCACTATTTCTAAAATTAAATAATCATTTTATTTTACAAAATGCCCCATCTCCTTAATTAAAAATATAAAACATTTAAGTTCCATACCTTAAATAATTTTATATATTCATCAAAACACTTAGGAAAAATCTAGAAAAATCCTAGAAAATCTATTTTAATATGTAGCCTAACATATAAAAATTTCAACTCCAAATAATAATTATTTTAGCCGAAAATAATTTATAACCCAATAAACAATTTTCTTCATTAGAAAATTAATATAAAATTCATATTAGTTCAGTTCATTTGGATGTAATTAAATAGGGTTTTCATATCAAACATATCATAAAAACAAGTACGAACATACATAATTCACCAACAAACATATATATAACTTTAATCTTCAAAACATAGCATATACTTACAAATTTTTTTTGGACCTAGTCTTAAAACGAAAACTAAAAGAAAATGGGATGTAGTTAATAGTCACCTTAGCATTGAGATATAAGATGTGAGATCTGAGGTTGACTTAGGGGATTACTTTCCTTCTCTTGAATCCTAGCTTTAATCTTCTTCTTAGGAATGATAATGGTGGCCGGCCTTAGTATTTTTAGTTTGAGTAAAATGAAATGAACATAAGCATTCTATCTCCTAAGGGTTTAGGGTATAAGCTACAACTATTTCCCATATTGCCCTTCTCATATTCTAACACATTAGCTTAGGTTATTTCATTTTAATTTTCACATTAACGTGGCACGGTTACCCTTAGCTGATCATTTATCAACTTATTAATCTCCGCATTATTTTATTTTATTTTAGCTAATTAAATATCCTAAATAATGTTACATAAAAATATAGGTAATTATAGACTCCCCACCTGAAAGAATTTCATCCTCGAAATTTCGAGAAGGTACACAACAAAACAATCAAAGATAGAACATACCATATTAAACAACTCAGGGTAAGAGTCTTTAATCCTACTCTCCGTCCCCCAGGTACAGTTTCTAGCATCGTCACTCCACTGGACCTTTACTAATTTGACCGTCTTGTTCTCAACTTCTTCTCATCTCTAGCCACAATCTAAATTGGCTTTCTAACTATAGTCAAATCTGGCTCTGCTACTAAATCTTCTAACACTGTAGGTGCTATAGTAGTCTTTGGGTCTCTAACACATTTCCTAAGATGAGAAGCATAAAAACATCATGGACTCCAGCCAAACTACTCGATAACTCTACTCTATAAGCGAGTCCCCGATCCTCTTAACAATATAGAAATATCCAGCAAATTTAGGTGCTAACTTCCCTAACTTCCTGAATCTCATCACACCCTTCATCGGTGAAACCTTAATGAACAAATCCAGATGAGTGAGATTAAGTCATCTTTGATTTTTGTTTGCAAATCCAATCCATCTTGACTTGTTTTCCATGATTTTTCAGACCTTGTACAAACATTAGATGTTTTATTAATATTTGATTTGTTCGAACAGTTAATTACTACTTACTTATTTAATTTAAACAAATAATTTGGTTTTAGTAAACAAATAATTAATCTAACGAATTAATCACCTAAATAAATTATTAGAAATAAACTGGTCAATGAAAATGTGTGCATTTATTTTCTTTTAAATTACACCTATAAAAATAATCTATATGGGTTAAAATCTGATTTTTATATAACCTTCAACATTTTAAAATCCCGATTTCCTTTTCAAATCTTATATAAGCTTTTCTACTTTACTACATACCCATATATCTATCTATATATATTTATTAAATTTTGAAATATGTAAACTGTGTGTATATATATTTTGCTGTAGTAATTTTTTTTTATTATGTATATAAATTTGAAAAAGAAAAATTACCTCACTGTCTCACGGACTGCATCGCCTTCGAAGCCGTCACCATCACAACAAAACCCACATCGGCCTTCTTCCGTTGATCGTCGTACGTTCTCCTTCCCCTCTCATCAGCGCCGCCATCTCTGCATTCCCTCAAAATTGCGAGCTCTGCCCCTTCCATGCTGTTACAGTGCCGCTAGTCCCTCCCTCAATCGAACCCAGACCTCCTTGTCGATGCCAAACTCGGACGTGTCGCTACCCAAACGCGCCTCCCATCTAGACGAATCGCGCGTACGAGTTCGAGCAACCCAGAATCGCCACAATTGCATCCGAACCGAAAGAGAGAAATGGGAATAAGCAGCTTGATCGCCATTTCTTTGATTTGTTTATGAAAAAGATTTCTTTTTTCTCTTTTAAACGAAAGGGTTGCGGCCATATAAATTGAAATCGAGAAGAAAGCAATTGGGGTAAAGTAAGGTATACGGCTATGGAAAAAGAAATGAGACGCGTGTTGATAAGGTTACGGTATCTTGAAGGGGAAGACATATATATATATATATATATATATATATTTAAATTTACATTTAAATCGTTTCAATTTCCAATCTCTAAATCTCGACCTCCTATCGAGGCTTGCCGCTAGACGTTTATAATGTTAAACCACTATTCTGAATGCAATGGAAAAGGTTTCGAGTCCTAATTCGATCGTATGGAGAAGATAACTTTTTGAACCAGTTATTAAAGTAAACTTTCAATATAAATTTCGACGCGTTTACATATCGTACGCTCACACAACAACTCCAAACACTACAAAAATTGAAATCCGATAATAATACACTATTATGGATCCAATGGAACTGGTTTTGTCGAATTCAGAGACTATGCATCGGAAGGCTATTTTTAAATATCAATTTAAACGATATATTTTTAAAACTGAACGAATCACTTCCAAGTTCAATTTAAAAGCTTTTATTATCTTCAGAACTATCAATATAAAATGTACAAGCCTTCAAATTATTTTTAACAAGCTTAAAACTGAAGATTTAACATTTTACCCAACTTTAAATTATTTAATTTAATCATTAAATTAACCAAATAAATGGTGATACTTGAATTCCAGTTAAATATTAACTTTTAAATATTTAAAATCAATTAATATTTCGATTTTAAGTGGTCAAAAATTCCGGGTCGCCACAATGTTATATATATATTCTTTACTCAAAATTTACTTGATGAGAAAACATTTAACCATTTGAAAGAACCTCTTTCTAAACTATTGAAATCCACTCTCTCAAAATCAAACATTAAATATTTTGAAACTATTCTCCAAGCCTTTCAAAACCATTGAAAAGCAAACCTTTCTAAAGCTACAAAACGTTGGACATTTTTCTTTAAAATCACTTTAAAACATTGCCTTACAAAAACCTTGGAAAACCTTCCGTTTAAACCTTTCGAATCCATTGAATTAAACCTTTTGAAATCATTCAAAACAAACCTTTCAAAACCATTCAATATAAACCTTTCAAAACCATTCAATATAAACCTTTCGAAACCATTCGCTTAAACCTTTTGTAGTCATTCAACTAAAACCTTTTGAAATCATTCACTTAAACAAACCTTCCGAAATCAGTGGAAGCAACCTTTCGACAAAGTCGAAAGCTCTACTTCGAAAGCTTTAAACATATCCTTTAAAACAACTCTTTTGAAAGCTTTGGATTTTTCTTCAATCTATAAAACAAGGGTGAATCACCTAAGTCGAAAGCTTCATTTTGAAAGCATGGAGAAGCCGCTAGTTTTTAAAACAAGTAAAGCTTTCGTCTTTGTTGAAAGGTTCAAAACAGAACTTTTATAAAGCGATAGTGACCCTTCGAATGTGTCGTAAGGTTTCAAAGCAGAATAGTGTTAAAACAGCACTAACCTTTCGACTGTGTCGAAAGGTTTAAAACCCTTACTTTAAACATATGACCTGGTCGAAAGCAACCAAGTCAAAAGCTCTTATTCGAAAGAAAAGCAGGTGAAAGCTTTTGGTTTATAAAACAAAGATCCCTCTACCTCTTTGGCCATCAACCCTTCGACTCTATCCAATTCATTACATACCAAGTAGCTTGGTGCCATATGCATTGGTTTGACCTTGTTGAATGTTGAACCTCTCGACCTTGTCGGAAGGTCTAGGTTGGAAGATTTATTATCGTAAAGGTTGAAACATGTAAAAAATGTGATTTATTTGTTTTTAACTTAAAAGGGAATTCTTTTCAACTAACCTGCCTTTGTTTTTCAAATTCTCATTTGTTGACAATTACTTTTCAGAAATGTGTTGTCACTATTTTAAAAATTAAGTAATCATTTTATTTCACAAAATGCCCCTTCCCCTTAAATATATGAAACGTTTAAGTCCCAAACTTGTATATTCATCAAAACAAATATGAAAAATCTAGAAAATCCTCGAAAATCTATTTTAATATATTGCCTAACATATAAAAATTTCAACCCCAAATAATTATTATTTTAGCCGAAAATAATTTATAACCCAATAAACAATTTCCTTTACTAGAAAATTAATACAAAACCATATTAATTCGAAAAACAAAATATCATTTTTAACATATATTTAAAATTTGAAGGCATCTGGATGTCATTAAATAGGGTTTTCATATCAAACATATCATAAAAACAAGTATGAACACACATAATTCACCAAAAACATATATATAACTTTAATCATCAAACGTGGCATATACTTGCAAAAACATTTCAGGCCTAATCTTAAAACCAAAACCTAAAAGTAAATGGGATGTAGTTATTATTCTCCTTAGCTTTGAGATAAAAGATGTGAGATTTGATGTTGCTTTTGTTGATTACATTCCTCTCTTGAATCCTAGCTTTAATCTTCTTCTTGGGAATGATAATGGTAGCCGGCTTTAGTATTTTAGTTTGAGTAAAATGAAATGAACATGAGCATTCTATCTCCTAAGGGTTTAGGGTATAGCTTCACCTATTTCCCATATTTCCCTTCTCATATCCTAACACATTAGCTTAGGTTATTTCATTTAAGTTTGCACATTAACATGGCACGACTACCCTTAGCTAATCAATTAACAACTTATTAATCTCCATATTATTTTATTTAATTTTGGCCAATTAATGACCTAAATATTATTATATAAAAATATAGGGTGTTACAAATTACATACCCACTCAAAATTATGTATTTTTGTACGTATATTTCTTTATTTTATTTGTACGAGGGATTATCACTAAATGCTAAAATAAATATAAATATCAATGTGTTTATAATGATAAGTAAGGTAATAAAAATGAGGTGTATTATATTGGATCAAGAAAAATATGCATATTTTATTATATAATTATTAGTGATGCACCTTAATGTTATAAATATTATTAAATGGGACATTAGAAAATCCATGTTATAACTGCTTATATATAAAAGGATTAATAAATCATCGTTATCATAATAAAGGATTTTATGAAATCTCAATAGTGCGGGTCGGGTTGGGGTAGGCCGGCCAAGCCTCAACCTGACCTTAGACTCAGAGCTCTTAAAAATGGGTCATGGTTCTACCCGCCCTGATGATCCAATGGGGTGGGTCTTGGTGGGTCAAAACAGGGGCGGGTCTACCGGGTTTAAACCCTAAACCTGCCCCACTGCCATCCCTACTCTAACCATACCGAAGTACAAGCACCATACCCCTCCTACGTTAGCCATACCAACTTCTTCTTTATATTTGCATTGGATCAGAGAAAGTCACATTTTTTATTTTCAAAACCAAAAAATCCAACAGCCGAAAATGCCAGGTCGATTGGAGCAAAATTTGGGCAAATGTTCTTTAGCAAAGTGATGCGGCATAGGAAGGCAAGGTCATCCATGGCCACTGATCAATGATCAATGGTAGGTGGCGGTGGTTATGGCCAGTCAAAGTCACGCAATTGTTTTTGGTTTTTCTTGAAATCGACAATAGTGGTGGCATTTCAGGGGAGGACGCATGGTTCTTGAAGTCATCGGTCATGGCGAGCTTTTTGGGATGGAGCGGTGAACATCAGTGGTAGTGTTGATGAGTGCAAGTGGATTTGGGTTCATGAGCATGAGCCTGGGATATACTCGAGCGTGAAAGAGGGAGATAGTTAGGGTAAGTTAAGTTTTTAAATCTAACATTTTTTAATTTGAAGATTAATTAATTTTTAATTGTTTTATATTTTCGTCTATCCACACTTAACTCATACGAGGTCCAATTTGAATGCAACAAGTCGCGTTGTGATCGTATCGACGAAGGGTACACTCTAGAATTGGATTGGATGGATTAAGAGAAAGTGGGAATTTTGGGTTAAAATTGAATGTCTGTTTAATTTTAATTCAAAAATGGAACGTTTAGCGAAATAAAAAAATCAATGTGAGTTAATTTCACCTTTTTGGTTAATCAAAAATTTATATAGTCAATAGATTTTATTTATTGGATGTTGGATATTTATTTTTGATCGTTATTCATTATTTGGATAATATACTAAATAATATTGTTGGTTTGGATATATTCCTGCCTATTGGAGTAGATAAGACCCTATTACGTTCCAGTATAAGAGCGAATGACCCTTATTTACGAATCCCATCTCGAAGCGATTGCTTTATATTTTTATGATTATATACTGTGTGTGATGTAGGAGGACAGATTGGAGAGATCCAACAAGATTCCTCATACTGTTGATTTTATTTTTGTATATGTTGTGGTATATAATATGTTGGATGTTATATTGGATACATGAACATGATTTTGATAATTAGTGTTTTAATTGCACTAGGCCTTATTTTGGTATTTTTTAAAAATACTATAAAATAATGATTTGATTTAGAAAGGAATTTTAAGTGATTTGGGAATTATATACGATTAATAATTCTTCTAAAGTAAAAGTATGATTTTTAGATAATATAAATTTATGTTTTATAAAATATTTTAAAAAAAGATTTTGAATTATGAAAAATCTTGGAAATAAGTTCGTATTTAAAAATATAGGATTACGGTTTTAAAAAGAAGATATAAATAATTATTAGCTGTT
This sequence comes from Allium cepa, assembly GCA_030765085.1. Lineage (NCBI taxonomy): Eukaryota > Viridiplantae > Streptophyta > Magnoliopsida > Asparagales > Amaryllidaceae > Allium > Allium cepa. The sequence continues at coordinate 820,573,615 of CM060935.1, read as the reverse complement.
TTATATAAAGCGGAATGTATATAGTATATACAAATGTTAATATTTATAAATATGGAGATTTATAAAGTCGATAATGTATAAAGTGGCATTTATAAATAAAGATTTGTAAAAGCATAATTTATTTATAAAGGGATAGATTTATAAACGAAGTTTTATAAATTAAAATGAAACTATTATCATTTAATAGATTGGAGAAATAAATTGAATGGTGAATTGATTATAAGATGAGGAATGATATTGTATTTTGGAAATTTAAGATGAGGGTTAATTTGGGATTGTTAAAATATATTTTTATAAATTGAAGGAAAATTATAAAATAAATTTACACCTATAGGAGCAAGGTCAAAACAGTTGAAATTATATTTTAGATGGGGCTTTATAAATAAGCAGGATTTATAAAGGAATAAAGGTATAAATGGGTTCATAAATAAAGGAATTTTTATGAAGGGAAGTTTTATAAAATGGGAGGAGATTCATAAACATGGTTTATAAATATGGAAATGATTATGTTGAATTAAGCATGGATTTTTATCAAAGAAATATGTTTATATTTTAAAGGTTGTTTATTAATATTAATATTGTTTAAAGGTTGTTTACCAATATTTTAAATATCTTTGAAAGGTTAATTATCTAAAGATATTAATATGGTTGAAATTGATTATAATTATTTATCAGTAAAGTTTTGGAAATAAATTATTATTGTTGTTTATAATAATGTCGAAGATAAATCATTATTGTTTATTTAAGAATGTTTTGGAAATTATTGATTATTATTGTAAGATGTTTTAAAGTTAGTATTTATTTATTTATTTATAATGTTATTAGTATATAGTAGTGTTTAAAGGAAAATGATTAGAATTTATTTATAATTAATTCTGAGATTATAAATAGAGTTTTATAATCAGATGGGTTTTTATAAGAGGAATCTTATAACATGCTTTTGGAAAATGTAAAGGAAGATTGGTCCAAAGATAAAAGAGTTTTATAAATGGGTTAAGATGCTTATAAAAGAATTTTAGAAGTGGGTTTATAGATTTATAAAGGAGTTTTATAAATGTTTTGGTGGAGGTAAAATGGAGTTTATAAATGATTTTAGAATTCAATAAAAAGGAAATCTTTCCCAAATGTTCGTGAATATACTTATACCATTGAGATAAGTATATGGGTATTTTTCCAAGTATTGAGAAATAAGGATTTGTCAGTATATACTTATGTCTTTGTAGAAGTATTTTGGTACAAATATTTACAAAGTGATTTGAGTAAATTGAGGGATTTGTTAAAAGAGGCTTAGTGTTGCTTGGTGCTTATAAATTCTTGATAGAATGATTGTTGTTCGATATTTAAATAACTGACTATCGAATCTGGACTCAAACGCAACTTTGGAAATATCTAGGAGAAACATGTGAGTTATATGGCGTAGTTACTATACGCATAAATGTCGTTTCCTTCTCCTAGGACAATGGTAAGGAAATCCATCCACTGGTTAGGGGTGATCTCTGATTTTATCTTTTACTATTTATTTCCTAAAGAAATGGGATCGAGTTTACCGAGAATTACCGAATGTTGTTTCGAAGTGATCGGGATCAGATATGTTATCCGAAAACCACTTCAATCCAACGAATATGTTTCAAAGTGAAGACATTTTGAAGATGATGGATTTGGAGACAAAACTCTCAAGTATTTCATTCAGTCCCAGAACGAACTTGTATGGATGAATGACGGTGTTGCGTTGTTGCCTAGAAGGTAGTATTAGCATTCCAACATTACAACAAAATGTACCTATCATAGCCTTTCAAAAACATTATGAAAACTTTTAACAGCGTTGTTAACTACGATGTATATCAACATGCCATTATAGGTCAGACATGTACCGTAGCAAGACAGAAAACGCTGTTGAATCCATCTATCTATAGCCTTTTTTGTGTCAGTAATACATTTTACAGCGTTTTTGTTGATATATTCAATAGCGGTTATAATATGCTATGTTAACTTTTTACAACTTGTTTTTCCTTGCTGTTATTTCTTTTCACAGCATTTCTTTTGTTGCTATGATGATTATTTACAGCATTTCCGAAATGGTTGGGACCTACTTCAGAGCGTTTCTATAACATTTTGAAAACGCTGTTAAAATTTTCTGTAGAGCATCGAAAACGCCGTTTAATCTTTTCTATAGCGATTTAGAAACGCTGTTAAATATTTTCACAGCATTTTATAAACACTGTCATATTTTGCTCGGTTCCCACCCAATATATAGCGGGTTCCAGTTCTATATGTAGCCACAATTTATGTATAACACAGTTACATAAACACATATATTTTATAACAAACATATATTATATTGATCACACATTTTATAATCAACATATTATATTAATCACACGTGTTACAATTAACTAGAAACATTGCATAATAAACATACGCAATATTCTTACATCAATATAGATAATAAGTTCATAATATTTCAATGTAGAACAAGCAACAACTAGTGACCAAAATAGTAATACATACAAGCATATAAACCAAAATGTAGTTATGGCATCAACAGTAACTTCAAATCCATAACTTGTTGCGGTATATTACTATTTTTCCATCAAATATATCTATCCACTTGCAAAGGAAAAGTTCTTTATTATACGTATTAGGATTAAATGAAGGGAACATTAAGTAGCTAGTTCTCAAGTTATTTTAAGCTTTATAAAACAAACATGTGAAAGAATGAGTTGAAATTTACCAAAAGAGAAATTGAGCATAGATTAACATGTTACAAAAGGCCAAACACATAAATTAACAAAATTTACCAAAGAGAAATTGAGCATAGCTTAAGTCAAAAACTCACAATGAAAATATCATTGAAAGATGCAAAATGTAAGAAACACAAAATACATCCTCACCTTCACATATTGCTGGGCCAAGAGTGGCATTCTCTTTTTGGGTTCATGGATCATCTTTCTCATCTACATAAAATGTTTTATTAAACTTCTAAGAATAAAAACATTAAATTTAATAATTAGCGATCAAATATAAGATATGTTGTACTAGTATTTCAAAAGTTTGGCTTAGAATTTTCAAAACTTGGGCTGCAAAACAAAAGAATTGATAATCTGTGGTAATAAGTAGATTTTATATGAATATTTTTCTTCACAAACACTTTAAAATACACTCATACGAAGTCATTTGTGCTTTAATGGAACTTTTAAGCATGTATCCATATTAATGTGCAACATATATCGTTGGAGTAAACATATACGCACCTCTTTTATCTGTCACTCTTTTATCTGTCATACCCGCACTTTAACAATATGTGAAAGAATTACTTCTGCTAGCCCTTTGTTTTGAATCAGGATATTGACCCTGGAAGTCCTTGGAAAATAGTAAGGAACTTATACCACCTATAGTTTATCTTCATGTGAAATTAGTCAAAATTTTAAAAGTTGATTTAAAGCATATAAGTATAATTAATAGAATAGTTAATGCATGAAACAAATATGCAACAAAAATGAAAAGCCTGAGTCTAAATGTAAATAAAACATTTTGGTCAGTTGTGGGACAATAGTAAAGAACTTACATCCACAGTTTAGTTTTAAATAAATGTGATTAATAAAAAATAATGCTTCTTTAAAGCATATAAGTATAATTAATAGAACAATCGATGCATGAAACTGATGTGTAGAAAAAATGAAAGGCCTGAATTGAAGTATAAATAAATCAGCACAATATTATTATATGCATACCTGGTTGCCTTTCACAAATTGTGTATAGCATAGTTGCTTCTATGGAACTATATGTTTTGGTCATATACTGCCATGTTTCCACAAAGGAGTTAGCACCACACATGATAGTTAGTAAAATGTATTCCTATTAAATGGTAAATATATGAAAATCAAGACAATTAGTTTATTTCTTTTACTATTTGAAAGGAAAGGCTAGTCTTTGGACTAACCGCTGCAAATAAATTCATTGAATAATACATTGTTCAGAACCTAAGAAAGCCATAATAAACCTTTTAGCGGTAATAATAAGCAATAAATTATAAACTATAAAAGTGGCTTACCTTTAACTTCGCAATCAAGCGTCCATTCATCAACAAGAGTACTCCAAACTCTGCAACCAAAAGTCGGGCACAAGAAGTTAACCATTATTCAACATTGCATATTTAGAAGCTACTCATTTGTATGATTATAGGTACTACATTTTGTATTTGATTATATGAACCATGAGTTCTACTTTATTCAACTAGGAAATATTCCATTAATAATCTATATGCAAGCTTCAGATTTATCCATTGGAATGTTCTGTTATCAAGTTCTTCATACCTATAGTATGTATTTTAACTAGTTACAAACCAGAATGCATGATACTATAAATAATAATGTTGTATCCATGTTATGTACTATTTCATCAGTGATCAATGCATATACATGTCAACACTATAACTTGTATTCTACAAATAAATTGCACATAAACTAGATCATGAGTTTGAGAATGATGATACTATCTTACTTAACGATCACACTTTCAAGCTTTTGGATCCTTTTACTAGCATTTTTCATCATGTATTTAACAGAACTGAGTATATCAGTAGACTGGACATACAAACACCAAAAAAACATCCCATTAATACTAACAATTAACTATCCAACTAGCTTATTGTTCAAATGTTTATATTTCTGGCACATATATTTTAGGAGAATCTTTTAATTTAAAATCAATAGTGATACCTTAATTGCATCCACTGGTTATTCCATCAACTGCAATTGCCTTAATGATAAAAGTGGAAGATTTTTTGACTGCAATTGTGGAACTAAAAAGGTGGTAAATTTTTGTTCAACCAAAAAACATGAATTTAGAATAACAATGTAGTATCAAAGTCATCAGAGAGTGTAATTTTACATGTTTCTAAGATGAAAATTGTAAAATAAATAGTTGAAGGAATAGAATAACCTGATCGCATTGGTTATCAATCAAAGATTTGATCCTTCATTTTAAATAGTAAAACGTATTCCCTATATGGCTGTGTTTGCCAAATCGAGCCACCATCTCTTGCTTCGAACCTTCCCGATCGAGCGCGATTTCATGAATGGTATTTTATTCCTTTCTCGAATTGAATTCACATTTTTTAGAGACTGGGGTTTATGGTACGCGACTCTAATATGAAAAACATGGGATTTGGGTTTGGGATAAACAAAATTATATGGGCTTAGATTCTTTGAGCTTAAATGTATAATAAGGAGGAGTTAAGGATTTTTCTTTTCTTTTCTATTCATTTTATATATATTTTTTTGGCAAGACCAGCCGGTTTTATAGTGGACCGTCCACTTTTTATTACGAACGAAATAAAATTTGAAATACAGGAGCAAGGTAGAGACACCTTAACTACTAAATGAAAGAAGAAAATACAGCACAGGAGTATGACAGACATGTCACACCTACTAAAAATAAATAACACGACTAGTTCTCCTCCGAAGAGGAAGAATCACTAACATCCTCATCCACCTGGGAAGAACCCAAGGATCCATTTCCAAGAAGTCCAAAATAGGGGCGAAATAGAACAACAAGAGAAGGGTCATAAATCACAGCATCAGAAGAGTAAATAAAAGATCGATCCCACATAGTATCAGCAAGAATTACAGAATTCATCTCAGCATACAAACCGTCCAAGTCAAGGACCAAGGAATCACCAGAGATTCTGTAATAAAGGCAACGAAGGTCCAATAGATCATCAGAAACAAATGTAAAATAGGAATCATCCACGGGGTTGAATCTCATATCAAAACAACGATCAACACAACAATGTTCAGACTCATCCCAAACAACGAGAGGCGGAGAAAGATCTGTCACAGCAATGGGAACCACAGGACCAACACAACGGATAGAAGGCGGTCCAGGATCAGATAACGGAACTGCAGGAGAAGCAACTTAAGAGACTTTGGGAACCCATTTCCTGAGTGGAGGCCGAGGCAGAGGAAACTTAGGAGCAGCAGCAGATACAACAGATTGCGTGTAGGCGGAAGCTAAATGGCCAAAGGAATGACAGGAGGAACAAATGTCAGGGACCCATCCGTAACGAACACGGACAACTACCACGTGGCCAACAGCTAGCTGAACAGGAATAGAGGTTGGAAGAGGCTTAAGGGGAGAAATCTCAATGAGTGCCTTAGCGTATACAAGCTTTTCACGCGCAACTGTATTAGAGTCAAAACATTTCAATTTACCAATATTGCAAGCAAGCCAATTCAAACCAAACAGCGGTTGAAGAGCAGAAGGGATTTGAGAGAAATAAACCCAAACAGGGATAGAAAAAACTTGCTCACGAGCACTAGCTACCGTCGGCCACCAGGGAGTAATAATAAAAGGTTGTCCATCAAAGAAGGAAGGCTCAGCCTTAAGAACACAACAACATTCCTCAGGGGAGGAGAACAACAGGTAGTACAAGGATTCAACCAGCTTAACACGGAGGTCACCGCGAAGCCTCCAGACCCTACGACAAACAGCAGCCACATCATGAAGGCGATGTTTGGGGTCCAAAAAGAAGCCAACCACATATTCTGACCAAAAGTCCATACCGGCTTGCATAACATTAGGGGGAGGGATCATCACTCCATTTTCCTCAGCGATTTCAAACTCAACTGGTTCGTAAACACCCGCATTACGGGGCAAGGTTGTAAAAAGTGAAGACCAAGTTTTGGGGGCAGATGGACAGGGAGTAGCAGGTCGACAATCCTCTTCAACAACTGAGGCCGCAAGAATGGTGCATCGAGCTTCATCAGCGGAAGAGGCTGCTAGCAAGGAAACACTAGAGCTTAAAACATTGAGGTTTGGAACAACGTTGTCAACAACATTTTGTCGAACAGAAGATGTGCATCGAGCACTACTGGAAATATCAGCAGCAATTGCAGGTGAGTCAACTCCAAATCCAACACCAGTAGCACAATTATCGGCTGCAACAACAAACAAAGGCGCAGGATGACATGACACATCACCAACCAGAGTTTTAACAAAATCAGGGCTCGTGCTTTGGCAATCGACGGAAGCAGGGAACAGATACTTAATAGTAGGCAATGGGGGAAACTCGATTTCGGAGAGCGTGGGAGGAATCGAGGTCACAGATGAAGCACCATTAAAAATCCTTCCAGAACGAGTAGAAGACGAGGAATGGGAAGCAACGACGGGAAGGATGGGTGGAAGAGGGGGGGAAGGCATGGAAGAGCGGCAGCTGCCGAAAAGAAGAAGAAGATAACGAGATCTGGAAACGCAGAGACGAAAGATACAAGAGACCGCCATTAACGACAGATTTGTAAATGGAATTATATTTCTTTTATGCAATATGTTTCGATAACCGAATAAGTTAATCTCAATTGATATATTTAATTTTTCATTATATTATCATAAAATAAATTTATTTTCAACTATCTCAATTATTTGAAAAATATTTACTACATAAAAATATCTCATATTTATTAAAATATTTTATTCAGTTTTAATATTATCTAAAAAGGAATTTATTAATTTAATTCGATTTATTAGAACAAAATATTTTATTAATAAGTTCTAATTAAGTAGAAATTTACTTTCAAAAATAATAATTATCAAAATCGGACTCAAACAATGCTATTTTAATTAAATTTATTTATTATTATATGACGTAGAAAGCATGATTGTTACAGACTCCCTCCTTAACAAAATTATGTCCTTACAATTTCTGATAGAGAGATGTCATACACAACTCCTACCTGACTTTCCTCGAGTTCAACACTTATCTAACAAACTCAACAACTCGATCCTCTATATGGCTCTTCCTCTAATTCTTTTATCGTATGCTATAATTTAAATATATTTAATCCATCAACATTTTGTTTCCGCATACGATAAAATTTATGAAGATATTCTAAGTGTTGTGTTTTTCCAATATTTTGGCGGAGTCTCCTTTATACAGAAAGTGCTGCAAAAAGTTAAAAGACCATATATTCACATGATATACATCTCTAAAGAGGCATCCTAACACGGATCATCCCAAAATATGTGGAAACAATATAATATCATATATATATATATATATATATATATATAAATAAGCACATGAAAACATAAGTCATGATAGTGCATCTGTGCTTAATAAGTACCAATAGTTAACTCAAAGAAATATAAGTCTCATATACAACTATATAATATATACAAGTATCTAATGAGCATTGTATTCATTTATTTTCTAACTTCGTTGAATTCTAATTTGGATAATACTAAAATAGGAAACTATTGCTTATGAGTTATGAGGTGGAAGAATTTTTTCCCTTATGCATTATCGGCCTACTTAGCCTATATTACCTGAAACTAAAGCCAGGAACCAATAATTCTAAACTTGCCAAAATACACAATGTACAATGAACTTCTATCCTAGCATGTTTTCCAACTAATTGTGTTCAAAGGTTCACCTTCATTACGATTTTAGTTTTAAACAAAATACTATTCAGTTTTACCTTTAATACAACTAAGGTAACCGAGATCACATGATTAAGAACTACTACATATTAGCTTTCAATAATTAGGTAACTGCTACATTGCTACTTTCCAAAAGTTGTACAGTTATAACATGGATTCCAATATGGTTACATCAGCAATGCATTTTGTGAACTACATAACTAAAAAATCTTGATCAGTGCATTTTAAGTTGCATGAAACCCTCTTTAATATATTATATACAAAATGTCGTTAGAAATCCATATTAATATAAGTAATCGGCAAAAAGAATGACAATCATCTATGGACTAGAATCTTCTCAAAATGGAAAAATTCCACTTACATGAAACCCTCTTTATAATAGTGCCCCATTTGTGCAACTCTCAGTTTTTTTTTTTCAATCAATAAACCTGCATTAGTCAAGTCAAGGAAATTCAGATATTTTTTATTGTGCTGCAGCCTACTCCTGCTTTACAGGTAGAACAACCCTTATTTTATTATTATTTTTTGCCTCATGCACTACTGCATATTGCAGTAGTAGTTTTTCAGTGTTTTTTTTAACCTTAATTGATAGTTTTGGTTTCTTGGTTCAGAGGATGTATCACTTCATTCATCCGATTTCATAAGAATTTGCCTCAAATTTGCTAGTTTACCCATTTTACATTAATTTTTAAAGTTCTGCACTTTGTTGCTTTACTACATGGATTTTTATAAGTTAGAACAAAGCAAAATGCATCATTTATTTATTTTATTTTATTATTATTATTTTCTGTAAAATAGAAATTATACATTATGCCCCTTTTCTTTATGTCAAGTCCTACATGCATTTTGCATTGTGTCTTTTTTTGCTTACTAAATATACATCGTATGAATAAACATGTAAAATTTGTGCATGGTTCCTTTGGTGGCTATTTCGTAGCTATGATTCTGAAAGCATCTCATACAATCATAAGTTAAATTACTATGTACCAAAATTAGTAGATTTTAAGGCACTTTTTGAATAAACCTATTATTCTGGAAACTGAATAACCTGAAATTACTGTATATTCACTGATTATTTGCTACATACAATATTTTTGTTAAACCTACATATTAGATTATCTGCAAAGGCCATACGTAATAAAATGTTCAATATGTATTGAATATGGTATATATCATGCACATAACATAGATTTGACTCAAAACTATTATCAAATAAAAGACAATAAAACACAAATTCTATAACATCACTTAAGATATTGCATTTCAATCCCTTTAAATGCAATAGTTATTTATTTATAAGTATCAGCGATACATATGACAATAATGAATATTAAGCAGCATAGTATTCGGTAAGTGGTTGATAGACATACTTTCATTTACTTTTCATATCCATTTTTTATTTTTATTTTACTTATAAGTTTGAATATTGAAGGTGCTCTAAAAGTGCTTAGATGGAAGTTCTTATCATGGCCAGCTTGTTTCTTAGTTTCAAGTCATGGTTTTTCTTATAGGCTAAAACATCTATTTTAAATCCAGTACTGATTAAGTGACATTCAATCGATAGGATCCAATGGAAGTTTGAGATAATACTTTTTATATGAAACCCCAAATATACAATAGATCCTTACTTAATACAAGATATTGGTATATTTTGTAGCAAACACGTTAAGCATGGAGCTTCTACTTTTATACAAGCCTAATTTCAAGTTCTTGAAGAATATTGTGTTGATCCATAGCTAACAGATATTACATTGGAAGTTGCAACTTTTGGCTAGCTTTTCTTGCATTAGAATTGTAAATTCAAGACTTTCCTTACAACGGCCATAAATTTGTATTGAGCATATAAGTTAACATCCATGCTTCACTGATTATATAGGCCTTCCTTTTTATTTGAAGAAGTAGTGGTGGGTTTCATCAATTCATTTGTAAATTGCAAATGCCTATCAACTGTAATTGTAAAAGTAGCATAGGGGTGGAAAAAAATTTGGTTAATAATTCAATGGTTATGTTTACAATAGGCCTAAAATAAATATTTTTGGATCAAATATCAAAGATTCTTGGGACACGCAACATAGTAAATATGAAGGTATTAAAGTCCGGCCGGCACGCCGGAGTTCCGGCCATCTCGGCCCGGTTCCGGCGTGGACCGGACCGGAACCTCCATAGAAAACCGATTTTCTTCCCAAGAAAAAAACGAATAAATCCAACAGAAGCAAATCAACTCGTGAAGTAAATCAACAAAAGATTGAAGCTTTATTCCAATCAATCAAAAATCTTGTCTGCCATTTACAAATTCCAACCAACATATTCATGTGAATAAGATTCGATTTTGCTCTATAAAACCAGATATAATTCATACTAAATAGACAGAACAAATTAACCTCTTCGCTTCTGCTTCTGCTTCATCTGACATTGTCAGGTTCTTGTTCGAGCTTCGCAACAACGTTTGATTTTTGCAGCGTCGATCTTCCTTGCGATTGCGATTGATTTTTGCAGCGTCTCTTGGCAACGGCGATTGATTTTTGGGCGACCAGGTAATTTTTTTCTCGTGCTAATTAGGGCATTGAAGTACGTGACTTTGAGGAAGATGGTTGAGTAGAATAATGGATCTGGTATTAAAGTATACGCAGATTTTAAAGTATACGCAGTAAAATAGGGTTAAGGTATTAGCGAAAAGTATTAGCATAAAGATAAAACAATATTCTGCCTCATCGTTTTAAAGTATACGCAGTAAAATGGGGTTGAATAAGTGATTAAACAATAAATATATGGCAAATGTAAGCAGTAAATGTATTAAAGTATACGCAGTAAAATGTATTAAACATTAGTCTGCCTCATCGTTCATTTAGGTAGCTGATTACCGATCAGTATACGCAGTGAAAGTATTAAAATGTATTAGCGTTAAGTGATTAAACGTTAAATTATTTTGTTTCTTATTTAGGTGGCTGATTATGGCAAATCGTGACATCGTTTGGAATTATTGTATGGCCGTTATTGGTGAAAAAAGAAAAAACAAATGTAATTATTGTCATAAAATAATTTCTGGTGGTGGTATAACACGTATGAAAGAACATTTAGCAGGCCAAACAGACGACATGGCAGTATATCCGACTGTTCCCAGAGAAGTCAGGAAACTTATACGAGAACATCTGAATAAAAAGAGAAGCGAGCGAAATCAAGGGAAGCTCGAAAAACAACGTGTGCAAGAAGAGTTAATGAGCATGCCCGAACAAAAAAATGAAGATACCGACAGTAATGGAGGTGAAGATGACAGAGAGCTAAGATATGCCTTGCAAGAAAGTAAAGAAAGTTATATGAACTCGGGTGTAGGATCTAGTGGAACATGTATACGATCTAGTGGACTAAAGCGCAATGACCGTTCTAAATCAATCAGAATAGCGGACTAAAGCGCAATGAAAAAATGGTGCCTGATATTGCTATGCAAATTTAAATTTCAAAAGAGGTAATAAAAAAGTTATTAAACTTAATGTTTAGCGCAAAGAATAACTTGGTTTATTATGAATTGTTTGCACAAAAAATGGACAAACACCTCCAAGTCGTATTATTTTAGTTGAGTATGTGTGATTTTCAATGATTTTAGATGAGTATGTAAATATGAGAAAAGTAAGGGCTGAAATGTAAAAGACACGCAGATTTATAGTGGTTCGGCCAGAATGTGCCTACGTCCACTTTATATGTTATTATCTTTCTTCTTCCAGATTACAAGTACAATGCTTTGTATACAAGTGTATGAAAGTAGTTTGAAAGTTCCTTCCTTGCTTGAGCTCTCAAACTTGTCTCCAAAAATCGTCCTCCATTGTTGTACCCCTGCCCCTCTATTTATAGAGTGAGGTAGGGGGCAGGGGTCTTGGAAGTATATAGCTGCAGGTGGGCTTGGGCTGAAGCAATCTGGACTGGCAGCTTTCTGGTTCGGCGAAGCTTGGTTCGGTGGTAGAGGAGAGGAGTGTGGTTCGGTGCCACCTTGGGTTTGATTCGGTGGTTACTTGGTTCGGTTGATGGTGAGTTCTCGTGGTTGGTTCGGCATGGGGCAGCAGGGAGTTGGTTCGGCATGGGGTAGCAGGGAGTTGGTTCGGCATGGGGTAGCAGGGAGTTGGTTCGGTAGCTTATGCCGAATGAACTTGCGCATGTGAATGCCGAATGGGACTGTATGCTTGCATAGCCGAATGAACATGAGAGTATAAGGCCGAATGGACTTTGTATTTGGATTTTGAGTGGAACTCTGGGCTTACATACGCTTGCTGGTTGCTTCTTCTTAGCTTGATCGTGGTGGAGACGCGCTCGACATTGATATTCCAGTTTTGACCAAAAAACGGGATAACAAAGTAGAGGTTGCTCGCGAGCCCGGGTGAAACTGCGGCTTCTTGGTCTTGAGATCTTCTGGGTGAAAATCCGCCCAACATTTGCCCCCCAAAGTGGGGCACGTGCTTGCACGTGTCGCGCTTTGTTTCTCGTTGGTGGGAAGACTCGTCTTGTAATGTCATGGGCTGGATGTTTATATCTTGTGGATGTCCTGCAAAGAGATTTATAGTTTTAGTGTGGTTTCAAATAACGACCGTTCGGGGTCGAAATATTTGTGATCAAGTGAATTGCGCCGTTCGAGGCGAGTTAGTGTACCCCGAGGGGGTTATCGATGCCAGGTTCACGTTAGAGTGGTTCCCTGGATCGTTTGTCAAGGTGGTTTATCGCTAGCTCAGAGCATGCCTAGGGGTTGTTCTCGACCCCGTACATGTGTAAGTAGCTTAGCCATTTCATAATTATCAAATATCCATTTGACTGATGAGCTTAAAAAGGGATGTCAAAGTGTAAATTCTCATGACGATAGGGTTAATAGCCATTCAGAGCGTGCCTATGGACCGTTCGTGGTCGCGTGCACGTGTAAATGATTAATCCATGTTAGTGAGAGATTCACGACTTATCCATTGTTATCATATTTTTTATTTTATTAGTAAGCTCTTAGAGTTCGGCACTTATCTGAGTGAAGCGCCCTGCGTGCCCCCAGTTCCTGGTCTTGGACGGTAGATAGAGGGTTCCATTCGGTTCTTGGTTGGTCCGGCTATTCTCATCCGGCTTCTGGTGGTCCGGTATCATTGGTCCGGTTGGGCGAGACATCTGGTTCGGTGGTTGTGAGTTTGCCTATATATAGAGGCCGTACCCCCCTTGTTTTTCTTTACCGAACGAGTAGAGCCGAATCACTCCATTGCCGAATCAAGTGTTTGCCGAACCAACCTTATACCGAACCAGGTATATACTTATTACCGAATACACACGTATGTCCTTGCTTCACCGAATGGGACTACTGCCTTGGAGCCGAATGAGATGAAAACCGAATGGGGTTGAAACCGAATGAACTTGGAAACCGAATGAACTTGGAAACCGAATGAACTTGGAAGCCGAATGAACATGGAAACCGAATGAACTTGTGATCTGGAAGACTTCAGCTTGCGAATGAAATTCCACACTTGCACGCACTTGTTTGTTTACTTTTCTATTTTCCTTGTTCTAATATTAGGTTTTTCTTGTGCTGCAGAAAATGTCTCGCAAAGCGGAAACACGATCAGACAGAAAGAAGTCTAGAGGCACAGGAGAGCCTTCTTCTTCCTCGCCCCCAGTCCAATCAGGATCCGGGCAACACCGACCTATTCCGAAGTCTCTAGTGGACGGATGTGGTCCACAGGAACTTTTGAACTCTCCCCCTGACTGCTTCCCAAGCTCCTTAAAGGAGGAGCAACTTGACGTTATATCCCGTTCCTTTGGGATAGACAGGGCTCTTATGTTGTTACCGGGGGAAGGGGTCATGCCATATGATCCCCCTGAGGGGTACTTCGCTTATAGCCGGTACCATTGCATGTGCGGGGCTATTCCTCCAATCAACGCCTGGATACTAAGCTTCGTCACTTATCTGAAGGTGGCTCCATTCCAGCTTCAGCCCAACTCTTATGCCATTCTGGTATGCTTATATGCTATCTTCCAGAAGAGATATGGGCGCGCCCCCTCCCACCGGGAAATACGATATCTGTACAATCTGAGGGGGTACAGGAAGGGGTCCCCATATATTAGCTTGGAGTCAGCCGTTTCCTTCAAGCCTGTTTTGGATTTATACTCGAAGTATAGCATGTTCAAGAAGGAGTGGTTCTTTGTCAGGGATGACTCCGTCTCTATTCGCCGATTTACCTCCGGATGTAAGTAAAAACTCTACTCATAATTCCTGTCTTGGCTGTAATTCACTCTCTTATGCGCTTTTATTTCTTGCTAGCGACAGGTGGTTTTGCGGTTGTGGAAGATGATCGCTTGGTTCGGATGGCAGCAGAAATTGAAGCTATTTCCGGGAGAGACAGATCGGCTGCTTATCTGATTAGGAATGCCAGGCTCTTGTCGTATAATTTGATCCTCCCACATCAGTCCGTAGTCAAACAGAGGGACACGGCAGAAGAGAAGGCTGCCCAGCCTAAAGGTGGGGTGACAGCGAAGGGTGGCAAGAGGAAGCCCTTTGCACAACGTCCAGTCGTAGGAGGCAAGAAGCTCAAGGAGTCCGATGGCCCTTCTCCAAGTACTTGCCCGGATGTCCCGGAGGAGGAAGGTGTAGAAGAGGAGGAAGGAGGTGAAGTTGGAGAAGGGTCGGAGGGTGGAGGAGATGGCGATGGTCAGGGTGGTAGCGGTGTTGCTGCTCTAACCTCTGAGCAGGACCTCGAACTGGATGAGGCTCTCCGTCGGGCCTTCGGGGAGTCAGAGGGGGAGTCGGAAACAGAGAAGGAAACGGAGAAGGCAGAGGAAACCGGCAAAGCTGTGGTTAGCACTGACCCATCCTCTAAGGGTTCCTCAGCTAGGGTGACCCCGGCGATGCAAGGTGAACTTTTGTCTTCTGCCGATTCCATTTTCGATAGGGACTTAGAAATTTTTTACGGTTCACTTCCGTCCTGGAATGAGATCCAGGACTTATTGCAGTATCCCACTCCTCCGCCGGGTTTGTATAACAGATGTGTCTCCTCACTTTTCTTTCTTTTTAACTTAGCACATTTTTTGAATTGCGGATTATTGTATGTTCGTAACACTTGTTCTTTATTCCAGGGGCAGGCCAGGCGGGTAAAACGTCGGATGTTCGACACCGCCTTGAACAATTTAAGTCGAGGAGAGCTTCCGCGAAACCTTCTACTGATCGCACTGGGGACGTAGTCAAGTACCGCCCTCTTCTTGGGGTCATCGAAGAGGGCATTCAGAAGAGGAAGCGGAGCCGTTCCTTATTTGAGTCTTCTTCTGCTTCGCAGCTTCCTACTCTGTCTCCCCCTACTCAGCCTCCTTGTGATACTACGGAGGAGAGCACGGAGCCCTGCCCCCCTCCTCCTCCTTCCAAGAGATCTACTGTCATTCATATAAGGCGTCCCGATGTGCCTCGCCCCGTGCCTCGTGACCCTTTTGCCGGTCATCCTGATTTAGACCCAAGTTTTCGGGATATTTCATTTGATGAGACCACGGGCGAGCACCTACTTCCCCGCAACCCCATGGTACGTGTGCTGGATGAGGCCAAGTCCCTAGATCTTGATCTGCTTACTACTCGGGTAGTTACTATGGGGGACGAGGCCAAGGCTAATATTGACCGGGTGGCCGAAGAGACTAAGAAGTTAATGGAGCATCATGCTCGATTGGTCAAGGCCGGGGAGGAGATTGGGAGTGCTAATATTCGGTTAAGGCTAAAGGTTGCCGATCAGGCCAAGCAGCTTGCCGACCAAGCCATCCAGATCTCCCAGCATGAGGAAGCCTCCCAGCGTCTGAAAGAGACCATGGAGAAGGCCAGTAGGGCGGAGTTACGGAAGATGGAGGTTACCTGCAGGGAGCGGATTAACATGGCCATTACAACGGTGGATGAGGTTCGAAATGCGGATCTCGAGCGGGTAGAGGAGTTGTCGGGGAGACTCGAGGCTGCGGAGATGGCTCAGGCTGAGTTGAAGGAGGAGATGGAGGAGATGAGGAGGTCCCTTAGGTTGAAGGAGGAGGAAATGAGGAGGTCACTCCAGGCTGACTGCTTGAGATACCAATCAGAGAGGGACGTCGCCGTCGCTAAGTTGCAAGCTTCCGAGGCTCGGGTGAGGGAGTTTGAGGAAAATGAGGGGATGATGGATGAGATGCTTCAGGATATGTACTTCCATACTTGGAAAGAGGGCGGCTTGTCTTGGATGGACGATTACCCTCGGGTCATGGCCAAGGTGTATCTCCAGGCTTTAGAGGAGGCCAGGGTGAACGCGGGTAAGGAAGGCGGAGAGGCTTTCAACTTGAGTGCGGTTACTGCTCAGTTCTCAAAGGAGGAGCAAGCGGCGGTGAAGGAGGGGATGCGGCTGCTTGCTGCGGAGGAAGCGGGCGTGCAGTTGGATGATGAGGATCAAGCGGCGGATGCTGGTGAGTTATTCTTTTCCCTTTCTTTTCTTTCCGTGTTTTCATAACTTGATCGTTCGTTTAATGAATTCCTCTTCCGATCTGGACAGGTGGGACTTCAGATCCACATGCTGGGGGCTCCGATCCTGCGGCTAAGTAGGCTGGGGGAGTTGGTGATGGAGTGTGGATGCATCTGCCATCTTTTTGTTTCTTTTTTATCACTGTTCATGTTAGTCTTTGATATGCAACTGTAATAAAATTATTTGCAAAGAATAACTTCGTGTGATCTTATAATATAAGCTGATTTTGTCATGTTTAAATGTTGTTGCTATCTTTATGTGCTGTGTGAGAAGTATAATTATGTATATGCCTGTGATTCCACTTGTGTTTGATGTTAAGTTTTTGCTTGAAATATAATTTCACGTTTTGCAATGTCAGTGTATGAATAAGTTATAGTTACGCATTTATGTACAAGAGAAGAGAGTACCGCCCTTTATGTTTTATTCGCAGGCGGTAGCTTTGAGTGTCTTGTGTAACTGTTCACGGGTATAGCAGAGCGCCCTGCTACCCAGCACGCAGGCTTAGAGCCTCATGAGTGAATGTTTCCTATTTGGTTTCCTGTACTTTAGAGTTTGTTATACAGGATAGGAGAAAAATATTTAAATGAAATGGAAATATAGTAAAAGTAAAACTTCCAGTCACGGAAGGCCGTCGATGTGCTTAAGTTCGTGGCAAACGGGTTTTGTAGTCACTTTCCCTAGCTGTGGGTCTTGGAGACATTTGTCACCCATCTTACGCCTCCGCGGGGAGTTTTCTTTTTTACCACAGCCGCACTTAAGACACATCGGAGCCGAGATCGCGCACGGTAACTACCCGAACCGTTATGGTCCGTAATCGTGGGTATTATTCGATTTACCGTGGCCGGCTAGCGTGGGTGCCGTTGGCCGTGAACTACCCCTGGCTGGCCACACCTTATGTTGGGGCTTAAAGTAGGTTCACGGTTACCGACGAGCCGAACGCCGTAATGAGCTGCCATCGGCTATAGTCGGCCTTTATGATGACTTATAATCGGCTCATTACAGTTGGCTTTGAGGGCAGGCGCGCAATGAGTTAACCCGCAGCAGAGGGATGCTGGAGCAAAAGAGTCTCATTGGCGAGTGCATAGAATCGTGGCGTACCTGTTAGGCCTAGTCTAGATGAGGCCGCGGTGCGTCTTGAGTGGAGATGCCATAGGATTTTGTTCAACAGAAAGGGATAAAACTTAACAAGTAGCCAAGACATAAAGGAACAAGTTAAAAAGAGACAAGATTTTTTAAAGTGGTTCGGCACGAAAATGCCTACGTCCACTGGTTCTCTTTGTTAATTCACTTCATATGGGCAGTACAAGTTAAGAAAAGTATCGACGGAGGTGTCGGATGTTCCATGCCCTCTGGAACACCTCTCCGTCCACTGTTGACAAAATGTAAGCTCCGTTGTGGAGATCTTTGTGAATTACATATGGTCCGTCCCAGATGGGGTCCAGTGCCCCGGGGCGCGGAAAGATTCGCCTGAGGACAAGATCTCCTTCTTGTAAGCTGCGATGCTTGACTTTGGAATTGTATAGTGCTGCCACTTTTTGTTTGTGAGCTGCTGCTTTGAGTGCTGCATCGTTTCTCCTTTCCTCAATCAGTTCCAAAGACATGAGGAGGAGTTCTTCGTTTTCTTCTGGGTTGTAGTGGATTCTACGGTGGGAAGGCACAATAGTCTCAACTGGGAGCATTGCCTCCGATCCATATGCCAAAGAGAAAGGAGTATGTCCCGTTGATGTTCTGAAAGATGTGCGGTATGCCCATAGTGCCGTA
This sequence comes from Allium cepa, assembly GCA_030765085.1. Classification (NCBI taxonomy): domain Eukaryota; kingdom Viridiplantae; phylum Streptophyta; class Magnoliopsida; order Asparagales; family Amaryllidaceae; genus Allium; species Allium cepa. The sequence continues at coordinate 820,554,953 of CM060935.1, read as the reverse complement.
GGAAGTTCGTCCACCCAAGCGCCTTTTGACTTTTCAAGTTTCTTCTTGATTAGGGTTTTGAGAATTTTGTTGACAGCTTCAACTTGTCCGTTTGCCTGAGGGTAAGCTACTGATGAGAAGCTTTTATGAATTCCATGCTCTTGGCACCAGTCGGCAAATTCTTCGCTGTCAAATTGGAGTCCGTTGTCTGATACGATCTTGAGGGGGACTCCATACCTGCACAGAATGTTTTTGATCAAGAAGTTAATAATTTTTGCTGAAGATATTTTATTTAAAGGTTCCGCTTCCACCCATTTGGTGAAATAATCGACTGCCACTATAGCATATTTGGCTCCGCCTCGGCCCGTTGGCAGTTCGCCAATTAAGTCAATTCCCCATACAGCAAAGGGCCAAGGGCTGGTCATTTGAGTAATTTCGTTTGTGGGCAGTCGAGGGATCTTGGCGAACTTCTGACATCTGTCGCATTTCTTAACGAAGTCTAGGGTATCTTTGTTTAGTGTGGGCCAGTAATATCCATATCGGAGTATCTTTCTTGCCAAAGTCTGTCCTCCAGTGTGATCTCCGCATCCTCCCTGATGGATGTTTGTTAATATCTCCTTGGCTTCCCTTCCGGCGACGCATCTTAATAAGGGGCTAGAGAAGCCACGCCGGTAGAGGATGCCTTCTTGTATTGTGTAGTGGGGAACTTTTCTCAAGATCTTCTTGGCTTCGTCACGCCTGTCGGGTAGTATGCCATCTTGCAAATATTTCCGGATAGGAGTCATCCAGGTTCCTTCTTCGATTGCAGTTATCAGATTTACTTGTTCGAAACTTGGGGCTAGCTGCCTTGAGATTACTAGTGCTCCGGGAATGGTGCTGTCCTTCATACTAGCTTGCTTTGCAAGTTCATCTGCCTCTTGGTTTTCTTCTCGAGGAATGTGTTTGATTAGATAATGGTCCAATCGATCGAGCAGCAGTCTGGTTTTCTTTAGGTATGCTGCGAGCCGTTCTCCTCGAGTCTGGAATTCTCCTAGTACCTGGTTTACGATAAGCTGAGAATCACTATGAATACATAAGGAATTGATCCCAATTTCTAGGGCCAGTTCCAATCCCGCTATTACTGCTTCATATTCAGCATCGTTGTTAGTGGCCGTGAACTCCAATCTTAATGCATAGTACAACTTTCTTCCCCTGGGGGTGACGATCACAATACCTGCCCCCGAGCCTTGTTCGTTCGATGCTCCGTCTACAAAGAGGTTCCACTTGATGTTTTTTGCTACTTCGGATTGTTCCTTGCCTTCGTTGGTAGTGAATTCGGCAATGAAATCAGCCATGGCTTGTCCTTTGATAGCGGTGCGGGGATGGTAGGTGATATCATACTGACTTAGTTCGATGCACCATTTGAGGAGTCGCCCAGAAGTGTCAGGACGATGGAGCACTTGTCTTAGTGGTTGATCGGTTAGAACCCTGATGGAGTGAGACTGGAAGTAGTGTCGCAGTTTCCGTGACGCGATCAATAAACAATATGCTAACTTCTCAAGTTTAGGATATCTGGCTTCTGCCCCCGTAAATCTCTTGCTTACAAAGTAAACCGGACGTTGTGTGCGGTCTTCTTCTCTTACCAAGGCGGCGCTTAGAGCATGAGATGATACAGCGAGGTATAGGTATAACACTTCACCTTCATTTGGAGTTGAGAGTACTGGTGGTCTCTGAAGGTGTTCGATTAGGTTGAGGAAGGCTTTTAAGCATTCGTCGGTCCACTCGAACCTCCCTTTGTCTTTCTTGAGTGCTTCGAAGAAAGGGACACACTTGTCAGTTGCCTTGGAAATGAATCTGCTTAGGGCGGCCACCTTTCCGTTTAGGCTCTGCATTTCTTTTCGAGTGGAAGGTATCCTTATTTCTTTTAAAGCTCGGATTTGTTCAGGGTTTGCTTCGATTCCTCTGGCGTGGACGATGAATCCTAAGAATTTTCCCGATGATACTCCGAAGGAGCACTTTAGAGGATTCAGCTTCATTCCATATCGGCGAAGTACCCGAAACATATCGTCCAGATGGCTTACATGGTCGTTGGCTTTCCTGGACTTCACCAACATGTCATCCACATATACTTCCATAGTACGTCCTATCAGTTCTGCGAACATTTTGTTGACGAGGCGTTGATAGGTAGCTCCAGCATTTTTGAGTCCAAAAGGCATGACTTTGTAACAATATAATCCGCGGTCGGTGATGAAGCTAGTGTGGTCCTGATCGGGAGCGTGCATGGGGATCTGGTTATATCCGGAGTATGCATCCATAAAAGATAGGAGTTCGTGCCCAGCTGTGCTGTCCACGAGTTGGTCAATTCGGGGAAGTGGGAAGCAGTCTTTCGGGCAAGCGTCATTCAGATTGGAGAAGTCAATACATGTTCGCCACTTTCCATTGGCCTTTTTTACTAGCACTGGGTTAGCGATCCATTCTGGGTAGATGGCTTCCCGTATGAAGTCATTAGCAAGTAGATTTTTTACTTCCTCATCAAGGGCTGCTGATCGCTCTGCCCCCATGCTCCTCTTTTTCTGCTTTACTGGTACCTTGGTGGGATCGATGTTCAACATGTGGCATGCTACGTCTGGGGAGATTCCTGTCATATCGGCATGGGTCCACGCAAATACATCTAAGTTGTGGCGGAGAAAGTCAATGAGTCGATCCTTCAATTCCGTTTTCAGCTGAGATCCGATTTTTAAGAGTCTACTTGAATCATGCTTATCTACAGATACGAATTCCATAGCCTCTGCAGGCTCGGCGGTAGCCTCCTCCTCTTTATCCCGGGGGTCTAGTTCATTGAAGGGATCGCTTGTGTATCGAAGAGGAGGGGCTTTCTTTAGTTGCTATGCCTCCAAGCTTTTCATGCAGAGAGTAGTCTCTGCATCTTTTCCTTTATTCTTTCTGCGGTTGTTGCGAAGCTCAGTTACATAGCAGTCTCGGGCAGCGTCTTGATCTCCTTCTACTTCTCCTATTCCGTTGTCTGTCGGGAATTTCATCTTCAGGCACCAGGGGGCTAGGACAATTTGGAAGTCAGACAAGGCTGGTCTCCCCAAGAAGGCGTTGTAAGCCGAGTGGTTCTCTATTAGCACGAACGTTTGTTTTCGCACCACGGAGCGGGGATGACTTCCTATTTCGACGAAGAGGTCAAGTTGCCCGAGGGGCATTTTTGCATCTCCAGTGAAACCGTGCAGTGGTTTGTCGCAGGGAGACACATCCTTCATTGATAACTTCATTTTGTCGAAAGCATGTTTGAACAAGATGTTTACGGAGCTTCCCGTGTCTATTAGAATCCGAAAAACTTTAGCAGGGCCGAACCAGGCAGAGATGACCATAGGATCCATATGTGGGTACTGTCTTCCTTCCAAATCGCGTCTACTGAATATGATGTCGTCGCTCTCTTTTCGTTTCGGTTGGCGTTCTTCTGTGACGGAGTTAACGTATCCTTCGGTATTTCTAAGCGACTTGCCGTACCTTTCCATCTCTGCCCAACTTCTGTCGGCAATGTGTGGTCCTCCTGAGATGGTAAGGACTACTATCTTCTCTTGACTAGAGCCACTGGTGTTGTGATTGTTGCGACTCCCTCCGCCTACTTCTGGGAGGGGTTGCTTTGAGTTCTCATTGGCAGGAGTTGGAGTCCTGTTCTGACTTTTCACATAACGTTCCAGTCTTCTTCTTCTAATGTGTTCTTCGATCAAGTCCCGAAGATGGTGGCATTCATTGGTGTCATGTCCGTGGGATTCGTGGAAGCGACAGAACTTTCCGGACTTGAGTGCGTTATCTGATTCTTTCTTGTGCGGGGGGCGCTTGTATCCGAGTTCGCCCTGAGTGGCTAGGTAGATGTTTTCGATTGTTTCATTCAAAGGAGTGTAGGAGTCAAATCTTGGCCCTGGTCGATATTGGCGTTTCTCACCCTTTCTGCCCCCAGCATTGTCTCTAGATTCATTTCTTCGAGCGTCCTTAGCTGCAGTGGGAACCTTGTCCTGAATTATCTTGCCTTGTTGCCCTGGCTGCCTCTCCGTAGCAGCGTCTTCAAGTCTCATATACTTTCCAGCTTCATGGAAGAAATCAGGCAAGGTAACTGGTTTTTCCTTAGTTAATCTTCTGGCAAACTTGGTGTCTGGATGCACACCACTACAGAGGGCCATTAGAGTGAGTTTTTCATCGGCATCTTGAACTGCTGCCGCTGCGGCGTTGAACCGTGTTAGATATTGTTGTAGCGTCTCTCCGGTTTTCTGTTTGACATTGGATAGAGAATAAGCATCCCTGGGTTGTTCCACATGGATGCGGAACTGGCTAATAAACCTTTCTTTTAACATCTCCCATGAGTTGATGGATCCTTGGGGTAGATGGCAGAACCAGGAGGTAGCTAGATCTGATAGGAATAGCGGAAAGCATTTACATAATACTCCTTCTGTTGCTCCACTCATGAGCATATGCTGGGTGTATCTCTGCAGGTGTACGATGGGGTCGGAAGTTCCTTTGTAAGGTTCCATGGTTGGCATTTTCCATTCCCGGGGAGTGATGGCAGTTTCGATATTTCGGGTAAAGGGACTGGTGACCCTAGCGCCTATTCCCCGGTCCCTTTGCTCCCGTTGGACACATTCTCTGAATAATCGTGCCATCCGCTCGTCAGAACTTGGAGCGGACAAAAATGAGCTCGGTTCTTCCCTGCGGGATCTATCTCGTCCAGATGACCTGTAGGGATGGTACAGTCTATCACCTCTAGCATTATCCAGTGGTTGTCTTTGGCTGCTTGGATGCACGCTAGGACCAGCTACAGTTGCCCCCTGCCTTGATCTTCCCCTGTGGGGTTCTGTTTCGAGCACATCCATGGGGTCAACTTCGGGCTGAGTTCTAGCTCGGCTCCGTTCAGCGGGGTTTCTATGATTAGGTGGCATGACTGGCTCAGCTACATCCGACCCTCGCCTGGTGCCTCCCCCGCTAGGTTCGGTTCCAAGGGCTTCCTCGAATCGGAATTCGGGCTGAGTCCGGGCGCGGCCCCTATCATTGTTTTTCCTGTTGATAGCTTGTTCGAAGAGTGAAGACCTTTGTTGCCTCCGGGATCCTCCGGATTGGGATTCACCCCATGATTCAGTGTTGCGGTTGGACTCTTCAGCGTCCCTTAAGCGTGTCATGAGTTGGTCCACCAAAGTTTCTTGTTGGGATGTGAAGCGGTTAGTTACTTCAGCCACAACCCTGTCCAGATCTGCCCTAGTGATTGGTTGTTCCGTTGCGGGACCAGTTGGATTTTCCTGATTTTCATCTGGTACTGCTGTTGAAGTGGGCTGATCTGTGATTGCTGGATCTGGAAGGCTGCTAGTTGCGATGTTCTTTCCTTTGTTAACATCCCTTCTCTGTTTGGAAGGCATGATTTCTAAGCAACGAGTGATGTCGTTAGGAAAAAGGTTGAGTGGGAGAAGATGAAGTTTGAGTTCAGTTCTCAGTGAAAGCACCAAAAATGTTTGCACAAAAAATGGACAAACACCTCCAAGTCGTATTATTTTAGTTGAGTATGTGTGATTTTCAATGATTTTAGATGAGTATGTAAATATGAGAAAAGTAAGGGCTGAAATGTAAAAGACACGCAGATTTATAGTGGTTCGGCCAGAATGTGCCTACGTCCACTTTATATGTTATTATCTTTCTTCTTCCAGATTACAAGTACAATGCTTTGTATACAAGTGTATGAAAGTAGTTTGAAAGTTCCTTCCTTGCTTGAGCTCTCAAACTTGTCTCCAAAAATCGTCCTCCATTGTTGTACCCCTGCCCCTCTATTTATAGAGTGAGGTAGGGGGCAGGGGTCTTGGAAGTATATAGCTGCAGGTGGGCTTGGGCTGAAGCAATCTGGACTGGCAGCTTTCTGGTTCGGCGAAGCTTGGTTCGGTGGTAGAGGAGAGGAGTGTGGTTCGGTGCCACCTTGGGTTTGATTCGGTGGTTACTTGGTTCGGTTGATGGTGAGTTCTCGTGGTTGGTTCGGCATGGGGCAGCAGGGAGTTGGTTCGGCATGGGGTAGCAGGGAGTTGGTTCGGCATGGGGTAGCAGGGAGTTGGTTCGGTAGCTTATGCCGAATGAACTTGCGCATGTGAATGCCGAATGGGACTGTATGCTTGCATAGCCGAATGAACATGAGAGTATAAGGCCGAATGGACTTTGTATTTGGATTTTGAGTGGAACTCTGGGCTTACATACGCTTGCTGGTTGCTTCTTCTTAGCTTGATCGTGGTGGAGACGCGCTCGACATTGATATTCCAGTTTTGACCAAAAAACGGGATAACAAAGTAGAGGTTGCTCGCGAGCCCGGGTGAAACTGCGGCTTCTTGGTCTTGAGATCTTCTGGGTGAAAATCCGCCCAACATGAATGATTCGTAGGTTGAAAAATATAGAATGAAACTTGATGTATTTGGTTCTGCAAAAGCGAAACGCGCAGTTAAGTCGTGTCTTTCAGCTATGTGGTGGTCAATAATTGGTAGGGAAGCTGCTCCAAATTTAACACGCATAGCTATGCATATTCTTAGCCAAACAGTTTCTTCTTCAAATTGTGAAAGAAATTGGACAACATTTGCAATGATTCACACGAAGTTAAGAAACAGAATAAAAGTGGAGAACTTAGAAAAATTGGTATTTGTACATTATAATATGCGATTAAGAGTACGACATGCTAAACGCCAACAAACAACCGATCAACTTATTGATTTAGATTACATCTTTCATGAGGAGGATCCACTTGCAGAATGGACTAGAAAAGATGAGAATCCAGTACTTGATAATGCAAGCGATAATCCTTGGTCGGACAATGATAATGTATCTGCAGAAAATACTGAAAATGATAGTTCATCAAATGATGATTCAGGCAATGCTGGTGGTGACGGTATTGGTTCTAGTGGTTATGGCGTTGGTTCCACTTTTGATGAGTCTCAAAAACATATCCAAAATTACGAAGCATATGACTATAGTCGACGAAGAGACAGAAATTTGAACGTTGTACATGAAGATCAAGGGGATTATGATGGCCGATATACTTCTAACAATGTCCCCAGTTTTAGGTATTCTACATCTGACTATATCGGAGGTTATTCGTATTGTGGGTTAAATCAACCGTATGCTGCTGAGTCATCAAGTAGCCAAGATGAACCCTCACCCTTTGATAATATGATGACGACATTTTTAAGTTCGGATCAGAAACAGCAGTATGCTTTTCCAGCATATTATAATCCGACACAAGATGAAGAGATCGATGGACAAAATTTATATGATGCTCAGAGAAATAGCTTTTGGTATTGAAATTTTATGTTGTATGTTTTGTAACTTCTATGTGACTTGAATAATTTAGTGTAATTGACTATTAGTATTGCGTATTTATTTGCGTATTTATAATAAAAATGAACCGGAATTTACAAACCGGATTTAAAACGGAATTTCCAAAAATCCCGAAACGGGACCGAAATTTTGAATTTTTCAGATGACCGGAACGGAAACGGAATCCGGAACTTCGAACCTTGGTAAATATAAAAGGAGTTATTTGGCTATATCCAGAACAACCAAGATGTCAAACTATTTTTAACAATTGATTAATTTCCAAACCTAAAAGCTCTTTATCAGTTGAAACCCAAAGGTCTGTTACATGGGTAGAAATTTTTATTAGGTAGGATACCTTTGAAACTTTTGCGAAATTCATATGATATAACAAATTACATTTGAATTTTGACGGAAAAAAAATAATATTCAATAAGTCAACCACTACTAAATCAGAAAATATAACTCAATGTGTACCTGCTGCTATGTTCTATAGATTTATATACTTCAACGATGTTGATTCTTTCATGTCTAATTGTCTACGCTTTGTGATACAACCAAACCTTGTATTATTTAATAGCTATTAGCTCGCTTCCATGTTTGAGGTATTGCAAAATGATGTAAATGAATCCGAATACCTTTTACATGAGCTGAAGCTAACATAATTGCGACTGGGATATCTGATTAGAAACAAACATAAATAAGTTTAGGGTCCTACTTATTTCAAGTAATGTTTATTCAAATATGCCAAAGTAAATCTTGCATGTAAAAAGTAAATGTTGTGTTATAGAGACTACATGTTTGGTTCATAAATATAATCTGTTTTAATTAGCTTTTACTGTCCATTTTCTGTCCAGATAAACTCAACGAATTGGATTCAAGGAAGAACAAACAAGATTCATGTAAGTTTGATACCAAATAATTACGATTTTATTTCAGTCTATTATTACTAGAAAAAATTAGGAATATCCGATCAATTGCAAATCAACGAATTATGATAATCAGGATGTATTTTTAATGCATACCATTCAAATTGGCATGTATAAGCCATTGGATTTATATTCATAACTTACCTACGATCAAGTTAACAATGGCTATTTTGACTACCTTACTGACCACTTATTTCAAAGTTCAATAAATCATCGTCAGAACCATGGTTTAAGATTCCGGCCGGCACGTCGAAAATCCGGTCACTCCGTTCCGGTTCCGACGTCCACCGGACCGGAATTGGTTAAAAAACTCGTTCCGTTGAGATTGAAAAAGAAAAGAAAATAAAATCATTTTCGTTGTGCAAACACAAAGAAATACTCGAATGTTGCAAATCAATGATAATCGAAGGACGAGAGCAGAAATTGTGAGAATCAAATCCAAGAACGAAGAAAAAGAAAACCTGTTTATGAGCGTGGAACTTAAATTCGAGCATCTCCAATCGAGCGTGATATTGAATTGGATTATTTAGGGCTTGCGCGTTGATTAGATCGAAGGATTTTAGACCTAGTGTTGGAGCCGATAGGAGCTGCGTGTGTTTGAAGATGAAGATGCTAGGAGCCGCATCAGTTTGATGAAGAAGTTCTAGCGCTTCGGGCATGAAATGATATTGGGCTTTATTATTATGGGCTATTCTTAAAAGAAGTTGCGGTATGCATTTCATTTAGGCTGAAATTACATTTTATGTCAGATTTGTACTATTTTTTAACTAAGTTAAACAAAATACCTACTCTAATTTTTAACTAAGTTAAACAAAATATAATTTGAGGACAAGAAGATGAATTTTTCGTTTTAAATACAAATTTGCAATAACTATTGATGTTTTTATTTGAAAAAATGGATAAAAAATGCAGAACCGGAAAAATAACGGAATTTCCGAAATGGAATCGAAATTTTTAAAATTTTAACTGACCGGAACGGAACCAAAAATCGAAATTTCAAACTTTGGTCAGAACAGAGATTTGGCATAATTTCAAAGCTCACAGAAATAATATTTGATGGCATAGCTTCACAAGTAATGACCACTTATTTTCGGTCATCAACAACAGTTGAAGGAACATGTTTAGTAACGTTTTTATAAAATGAGTTCCACGTATTTGCAATATTTAGTGGATGCAATAATATTTATAGTGGTATTGAGTGTTAGAATGGATAAGAAATTGGTAGATATTACTACAATTTTCTTGAAGTCTCATGTCTTTTTTAAAGAAAAGATTTGGTTTTATATGTGAATACACATTTGCAATATTTAGTGGATGCGATAATATTTATAGTGGTATTGGGTGTTAGAATGGGTACGAAATTGGTTGATATTACTATAATTTTCTTGAAAGTTTCATGTCTTTTATAAAGAAAAGATTTGGTTTTTTTGTGCGAATACAATGAATGATACTTAACGTTTTAATTTACATGCAACAAAGTAACATCTTAATTAGGTTAGACTATTATAGAGACTGGATATATTAACATCGGAGTATTTATTTCCATTTAACAATTTTAAGCCGTCAAAAACTTGCAACCTTGTAGGACAAATGTTTCTGACACTTTCTTTGCGTTGGCCTTTATTGCAAGATTAATAAACATTTTTAACAAAGATTAAAGATTGCCTTATTTAGTTATATGATTAACTTGTTCTTTCATTTTTTTTATATCGATAAGTTTTACATACTCTTATGATTCATAACATAGATATTTTATCTTCCAGACATATAATGAAGTTTACCATAGTGCCTATGGTTTTCTATGATCAAAATAACTATGATGATAAAAAGAAAAAAAATCATATATATGCATTGCAATTAATAATAAGGAAATTTACAAAAAAAAAAGTAGAATGAGGAAGAATGGCCTGTAATTGATCCACTTCCTACATATGGAAAAGGAAGAGATGCAACAGAAAAAAGATATGCCAACTTGATCATGGGAACCAACCTCACTGATGTTGTTATCATAGGTTTTTATATAAGATTTATTTTCCAATATCGTTATAGGTTCATGCATTTTATACACCACATATGTATGTATGTATATGCATATGTATATATGTGTATATATGTATATATGTGTGTATATGTGTATGTATGTGTATATATGTGTAAGGAAGGTTTAATGTCATCCTTTTTTGTAGCATCTCCATATATCTCTACATCGTATCGTATGTTAACTATAATGATACAATAAATCTCAATTATTAGATATTTTCTCATTCTACCTTATATGTAAACATAATAGGATAAAAAAATCCTGTAATATATTATGTTCATTTTGTGTTTTTTGTATAAATAGCTACCATATACATACATACACACACACACATGTATATGCACAAAGGTGTGTATGCGTGTGTAACTTAAAGTTTGAGGATGAATTGATATAGGAAAAAAATGGAATGATTAATGGACAAGGGCGGACATGGTGGGACAAATTTCAAAAAAACAGCTTAACAACACTCGTGGGTACCTGAGCGAACTCATGTATTCAGATCGGGTTCTCATTTAGAATCTGACATTGGTGAACTCTACTGCATGGAATATTCTTCCAGTTTACAGAACCAAGGTTGTTGTACAGAACATAACTATATTGGCCCCGGTTCGGTCTCCAAACATGAATGGAATAAATCCATATTCATGCTCTGGAGTATTTGGTACAACCATGCCTCTCAGTTACCAATTTGCGGCCTTCAACTATGATATTCATCACAACCATGTTGCTTGGTCATCACTTGTAGTAGCATGCATTCTAGCTAAATTTTGTTGCCTGCAATTCTATTACTCAACCTACAAACAAGATCTCCTTACCTGGCTGAAAATGTGTAGTCTGGCCTACACACCTGAGCATTCCTAACCCAGTAGAATGCTTTCTTACACCTGTTCCTTATCCTGCACACCATCTTTATTTGTGCACTTTATTTTGTTGTTACCTGATTTAACCAACTATAATTTGAAGTATCAAGTTATTCACTTCCAAAATCATCATATGGTAATCAAGTATTTACAATAAGTGAAAACTAATTATGATAGTTTCTTTTTTCAATCATATAAGACTAAGAATTGATATATTATTAAATATATAACATCTTAAGCATTTTAAACAAACATCACTAAAGTGATCAAACGTAAATGTAACCAGAATGAGGCATTTGTACTTTAAGATGCCACTTTACTCTTTAATCTCATTAAGCAAGAATAAGTTGTAGAGAAAAACAAAAAAGAATATCCCTGTGTTTGCACGTGGACGCACGAACGCGTGTGTGCACAAACACTCATAGACGTGTGTGTGTAAATTGTAACGGTTCCTTATGTGTTGGTCAGTTTGGGCATCTTCCAATTTTTTCAGACCTACTCTAGAATGTGTGAAAATAATTACAGTAGATTAAATCATGAAGGCCCAACGCTAAAACTACAGAGCCAATAGTTTTGATCAAAAAAAAAATGAATGAGAATTTAATACATCATAGGCTATGTAATGTGAATAAAAGTACCTCCAAAGACTTCCCTAAAGCTATCTCATTTTGATAAATAAATGCAGCATCATAACAATAAGACTAAAAATGTTTGAAATTAATTGCAGTATAAAGCTGGCATTGCGTTAGACTTTACTTTTTTATGTTAATAAGCTCGTTCCTAGTCACTAAAAGTAAAATTGATTCAACAATTGATGGTAACTTGATATAGTGCTGATTAGCAACTTGAAAACTATAAAAATTAAAAGAGAGGAAAACTGATGATTAAACTCAAATATAAGGAATTATGTGCAAGACTGAAGAAAAAACAGACATCACTAAACAAAGTCCAAACTCGATAATAAGTGAATCCATTATATTCAGGAGCGACTATAGAGATAGAAATAGAGTATTTCATGTTAAATTTTGACGACACTATATGGAAATTTGTAGAGGTCGGAAGTAGCTTCGTAACGGAGGAAACAGTTCGCAAATCGGAGTTCGGAGGTGGAAGTTATAAGAGAAAAGGCGAAGTGGGCTGAGCAGGGACAGAAACTTTTTTCAGATGTCTGGCCCATTTTTCAGACGTCTGATTTTGGGGCTGAAATGCTTCCAGAGCATTTCATCAAACATCTGACCAAATCTGTCAGACGTCTGAGCTGAAGCAAAGTCACTCCAGTGACTTAAGCCAGACGTCTGACCTTTTGTTCTGACGTCTGGAATGACTTTCGTCTATTTTTTTCCACGGACTTGGGTTAAAATTTGTGATATCCGCAGGGGCAATTTTGGAACATTGCCTAGGGTTTTTATTCTCCTATATAAGCTAGCCTCAGGTTTCAGATCTACATGCGTGCAAGCAACTGAAAGAGATTAGCCTCCACCACATTAGGATTTATCAAAACCTAATTTTCTTCAATTCTCTTCTCCACAAATCAATTCTAAATAGAATTTTGATCATTGTATTCAATCTCTTGTACTCTTCTCATTAATATTAATAAAAGCTGTCTCTTAAAGTGGATGTAAACTAACACAACGTTAGTGGAACCACTATAAATCGCTGTGTGATTTATTTTTCGTTATTGCTTTGATTTCTATATTGCTTGTTTGGGATTGTGATTGCTTTTGGATCAATTGAGATAGGAATTGAGTTGTTGATTGGTTGTTTTTACACTTCTTACCACGATTCCGTCTTCCGCTGTGCTTGTAGGGTTTCGATTTGAGTGGTCTCGTGTTGGAATCCCGCACCAACATTTGGTATCAGAGCATTGGTATTGGTCGGCGGTTGTAGAAATGCCTGAATCAAGTAGTAACTCTAGTAGCTCCTCAATGGGTAATCCAAGTGGTGTAGCTCCTTATGTACGTGGCTCGTACGCAGCTTCAGGATCACAATTGGTAATAGACAAGTGGAATGGCGATAATGATTTTGAAAAATTGCAATGGAAGATGAAAGCAGTTCTAAGGAGGAATCGGGTGCATCGAGTAGTGTTTGACACACATTTGTTGCCAACGCACATCTCTGATGTTGAGAGAGAGGAGATGGAAGAGTGGATTCACTACACTTCAACTTGCTATGGAAGAGAATGTTATCTCTGAAATTAGTGGTGAGACAACCGCTAAGGGTATTTGGGACAAGTTGGAGGAATTGTATAGGAAGAAGTCACTGACAAATGTTTGATCTTGTTGCGAACGTTCTTCACCTATAAGATGAAGGAAGGTACTTCGCTAAAGGCACACTTAAACATTTTTGATGATTTGCTAATGAAGATGGAGGTGGTAGATATGAAGATTGAGGAAGAGCAAAAGGCAATGATATTGTTGTGTTCGTTGCCAGATCGCTATACAGGTTTCTCAAACAGTTTGATCTATAGCCAGGATACATTGACTCTTGATGGTGTCAAGACGTGTCTTCTTAGCGAGAAGTTGCGGGATCAAATGAAGGAGTTAGGTGATGGAAGTAATGGTGCTAGTAATGGTCATGGTTTATTTGTGGAGAAGGAGAGGTATGTGAAGAAGGAGAACCGGGGGCATTTTAAATCAAGGAATCCCGGTTGGAGAGGAAATTCGAAGGAAAGAAAAGGCAAGTGCTATATTTGTAGGAAGCCCGGTCATTGGAAGAATGAGTGTCCGGACAAGGAGAAGGCAAAGAAGGAAGTAACATCTTCATCAGTAGTGGTGGAGAGTGCACTTGATGAGGGAGATGTAGATGTTTTGTCGGCAGTAGCATCGGATGTTTCGGGTAGCGATTGGGTGCTCGATTCTGGGGCGTCTTATCATATGACGCCAAATAGAAATTGTTTTTCTTCTTACATCGACAAAGAAGGAAATTATATTATTATGGGAAATGATGCTATTTGCAAGTTGAAAGGCGTTGGTTCCATGCAAATTCGAATTTTTGACGGAGTGGTTCGTACTCTCAGCAATTTGCGCTATATTCCGGGACTTAGGAAGTCTCTTATCTCTTTGGGGCAGCTGGATTCTTTAGGTTTTAAGATCACTATTGAGAGTGATAGTTTGCGGGTTTCGAAGGGGGCGCTTGTGGTGATGAAGGGTGCAAGGACTCATGGTATTTATTTGCTTCAAGGAGTGACTGTAGAAGGTGAAACTTGTATAGGAGTTGATAGTTCTCATGGCTTGGATGCGACTAGGCTGTGGCATTTGAGGTTGCGTCATGTCTCGGAGAGGAGTTTAGATGTTTTTCGAAAGAGAGAGATGATCTATGGAGAAAGTTTCAACAAGCTAGAGTTTTGGGAAGAATGCGTCACAGGGAAGCAAACTAAAGTTTCATTCGGTAAGAGAAAGCATGATTCGAGAAGGGTTCTTGAGTATGTTCACACGGATGTTTGGAGACCAGCACCTGCAGTTTCTTTAGGTGGAGCTCGCTATTATATTTCCTTTGTAGATGACTTTTCTCGGAAAGTTTGGGTGTATGTAATGAAGGCCAAGTCAGAGGCATTTGCAAAGTTCAAAGTATGGAAGGCTTTTGTTGAAAATGAGAGTGGAAAGTCTTTGAAGGTCCTTAGGTCTGACAATGGCGGAGAGTATGTTTCCGGAGAATTTTTGCATTTTTGCAAGCATCATGGCATTCGGAGGCATTTTACTACACCTGGAGACCCGCAGTCAAATGGTGTTGCGGAGAGGATGAATCGTACTCTACTCGAGAAAGCTCGATGCTTGAGATTGACATCGGGTTTGGCTAAGGGATTTCGGGCTGAAGCTTTGTCAACCACAGTACATATTATTAATCGAATTCCATGCTCAGCTATTGTAACTCCCCACCTCTATACCCACGCTAGCCAAGAACACTACGGAGTAGTGCTGTCAACTAGCACGGAGAATAAGGCTGTTGAGGAGCGACCATCCATGTAATTGCTTATCACACGGTGGCTACAAATAATCTTCGGAAACAAACATAGAAATAAGCATAATGCAAATCAGTCACAGACATCCATATCACAAAGGCGGAATAAGATATGAACATATAACTAACACATGCAAGTGTACATCAGAGTAGTGGTCAAAAGATCCACAATAATACAAAAGAATAGCAACACATGCTATTCAAAAGAATACAACTATGAGTCTATATCTCAAGTGTATACAAAAAAAGCTGCTAATCTAAACAGTTAGCCAAAAGTCAGAGTGATGAATCCCTGGGAAGAAGTCAAACAGAAGCACCTGTAACATCTCGGTCTGACCCGAGTATTATTTAAGAAAATAATAAACGGGTCAGTCTAGCTATAAATATCAGATGACATGATATAACATAAAAGATATGGCATAAACATAAAATATCCATAATGACATACCACTATAAGTATGTAAATAATGATCAACAGAAGATCAATCAATAAGAGATAATCAATATCACAAGAATCTTCTCAAAGATTCGGAAAGGGCATCATACCCCAAACTTGTACTCATAACAAGTCAATGACACATATTCTAGAAATCAATGCAAGAAGTCCAGAAATCATAGAAAAAAGAAAGAGGCCTATCACATGACGGTCCGAAGACCAAGGGGAGCTACCCCACATGTGTGAATGGAATCACACAGATTAAGGTCTAGACTAACCAAAAAGCAAAAAGGGATGTGTGAGTGGAATCACACAAGTGGTGTCTAGTCTAACCTCGCAACAAGAGACATCGCACAGTTGCTAGTCTAAAGCATCAGAATGATCATCATGATCAACGAGAAGTGTCAATTACACTAAGCTAGTAAATATAGAAGTTTAGCTTCATGTCCCATAACCACTTGCTTAACTTAAATATTTACGAACAAATTGTAAATCTTCACTAATAAAATTGTCACAAGAGGCTCAATCGAACAAGTCCAAGAATTAACCGACGAAGTGAACGCAAGCGTTTCATACCACTTGTTTTACTAAGTCGTTTAATTAGATTTCTCATCCGAGTGAGGTAAAGGTTTGTATGTACTAATAGATTGGAAAATGGTTTAAGAAAAGAGCTTTGTTATCAAAAATAGAGTTGAAATTGTTTGTTAAAAGAATTTTGATATTTACTACTAGTATTGAAACCTTTATATTATAAAATGACAAAACATAGAAGCAATTATATAAACAATCAATCATAAAGATCGCATACGGAGATGTGAATAAGATCCAAGGAAATCAGCTCAATGTTTTTCAGATAAGATCCCCTACGGAGGGGGGGTCCGGGGGGGTGGCAACCCCCCAAGGTGGGGGTGCGGGGGCAACGCCATCGCTTACGGGGTTCGACCTGCCCGGTCAGGTCGCGGGGGTCCAGGGGGCAGCGCCCCCGGCGGGGTGCGGGGCAGCGCCCCGTCCAAAATGGTACGACCTAGTGAAGACAAAAAGGGGGTCTAACGACCTAAGAGGGATAGGGTCGAGCGACCTAACGGTTGCGACCTAGGGGTCTAAGGGGTCAAGCGACTTAGTGGTTGCGACCTAGAGGTGTTCGCGACCTAACGATGACTCACGACCCAACATGGCCGACTTAACAGAGGTCGCGACCTAACAGGATAACTCGTGACCGACTTAAGAGTTGCATGACTGAAGGGTTGCACGACTTAAGGGTTGCACGACTTAAGGGTTGCACGACTTAAGGGTTAGGCCAGGAGCGACCTAACGAGATAAGGTCCAACGACCTACGAGTTAAGGGTCCAACGACCTATCAGGATAACTCATAACCGACTTAAGAGTTGCGTGACTGAAGGGCTGAACGACTTAAGGGTTGCACGACTTAAGGGTTGCACGACTTAAGGGTTAGGCCAGGAGCGACCTAATGAGATAAGGTCCAACGACCTACGAGTTAAGGGTCCAACGACCTATCGGGATAACTCGTAACCGACTTAAGAGTTGCGTGACTGAAGGGTTGCACGACTTAAGGGTTAACTCGTAAACGACTCACGACCTATGGATGAACGACTTAACTCCGAACGAGATAAAAATGGCCAGAACGACCTAGGGTTAACTCGTAAACGACTCACGACCTATGGATGAACGACTTAACTCCGAACGAGCTAAAAATGGCCAGAACGACCTAGGGTTAACTCGTAAACGACTCACGACCTATGGATGAACGACTTAACTCCGAACGAGCTAAAAATGGCCAAAACGACCTAGGGTTAACTCGTAAACGACTCACGACCTATGGACGAACGACTTAACTCCGAACGAGCTAAAAATGGCCAGAACGACCTAGGGTTAACTCGTAAATGACTCACGACCTATGGACGAACGACTTAACTCCGAACGAGCTAAAAATGGCCAGAACGACCTAGGGTTAACTCGTAAACGACTCACGACCTATGGACGAACGACTTAACTCCGAACGAGCTAAAAATGGCCAGAACGACCTAAGTGCAGAAAATTCACCAAAACGCTAAAAATTGGAGTTTTTCGCCAATCCAATCCAAACCAAATGCTAACATGCATGCAAAAATGATAGGGAATCATTCCCAACAGTCCAATATAGTTATAGGCTAGAATTGTGAGATAAAAATCTCACCTTTGCACAAATTCAATGAAGAAGGAGCTTGAAACAATGGAGAAGCAACTACAAGCTAGAATCCAATGTCTTCACTTTGATTTTGGAGTTGAATGATGGATTTAAAGTTGAAACCTAAGCTTGGAGTTTTAATTTCCTCTTCCACTCACCATTAATGCAAAAGCTTGGTTGTTAGGAAATTTATGAAGAGTGAGAAGAAGTAAGGGGGTTTGGGCTTGAGTTATAATGGCAATCTAACCCAAAGTCCAAAGCGGGAAAAGTTAGTGAAATTCCACTAACTCCAAACCTACCAATGTTTATACTTAAAAAAAATTGTAAACGGCATTTCGAACTCAATGGAAGTGGTCTCGAGTCCTAATTTGACCGTTTGCAAAAAGTAGCTTTTCGGACCAATATCCGATTAACGACAAAATATTTAAATAAAATATTTAAATATAAAATCGATAAATATGCGGGTTGTTACAGCTATTGGTAACAAAATTCCGGAGGAAGTGTGGAAGGGAAAGAGCATTGACTTGAGTTAACTTCGTGTGTTTGGCAGTCCGGTTTAAGTGCATGATCCGGGAAATGATAAGCTTGAACCAAGAGCTTTTAAGGGGGTTTTGCTTGGCTATACGGACGGTGTAAAAGGCTATTGGATTTGGAATCCGGAAACGAAGAAGGTGGTGAATTCTCGTCATGTTACTTTTGATGAGATGGCGATGTTCAAGGAGAATGTGAGCTCATCGGATGTTTCGGATTTGGTTCATGATGAATCAAAGGAGAAGGAAATTATCTCCACATTTTGTCCAAGGAGTAGAGAGAGTAGAGTAGTAGGAGATGCTTGTGAGGAAGTAGCGGTTGATGTTACATGTAACGACCCGGTATTTTCAACCATTCGCATCCATTATAAGTGTATAGGTAGACACTCATGCCGGAATTGAATTGCTGAAAATACCGCGTTGTAAATAAAATTTGGCAAATCTCAAAATATATAGTAAATAAAAATCACAGATCACAGACACAGAGTAATAATAATATAGCGGAAGTAAAAGAAATAGTAGTTCATGAAGCTACTATATAAAAATATCAGAGTTACATAAAATACAACAGAAGAAATAAAGTACAAAAGAAGTCTCACTATATAGAAATCTACTAATACAAGAGCTGAAAAGGACCAACAGACTGAAAAGATAAAACTAGACAAGTAGATAATCTCCAGCGATTCCAATCTCCAGAAAGTGGAAATCCAAATCTGTGAATAACTCAGGCTGACCCGAGCGTAAATAAAAATACAAATACTCGAGTCAGGACGTACATACTTATATAATGTAAACCAACTCAAGTGAACTGTAGCAAAGGTACAAGTAACTTAGAAGATGCTTGGGACCGCCCATCCTCTAAGGATCCGTTAAACTATTTACTATGTAGTAATATACGCTATATACAGTAGTGTCTAATCAGTAAAGTATAATCATATAGAAAATAACGTTAAGGGGATGGTGTACCTTAACGCGGTCGGATCTTTAAAACCAAAATCGTAGTAGGCTCGATATAAGGATATGACACGGCACGCGAGGCAATGCCAGGGTGGATACACCGTTTGCACTCCCGGACCGGTGGTGACGGCAAGCCAGCAGCTTCCGCCCACCTCGAACAATACCCCCGAATCAAAGTGGCACCACATATCGAATCACAAAAGTAATAGAATGGTTTCCGATGGAGCATGCTCGATGAAAGGGTGCGACCCTTTGTGTAGCCCGGTATAGCTCCTGTTTTAGTCATTTATGCCAACTCACGGGAGTTGGGTCCACGTAATATACCTTGAGAACGTCGCCACCATCCTAGTTCATTCTGGAATCTCCACCGCGTACACAGTTGTTAAAGTGGTTTTCGGTATTGGCCGGCTATAAGACAATATTCGATCCCGGTCTCTTTAACAACCAATCGTTATTATAACCCGTAATTATAACTTTAAAACAATATTTTATACTTCAAAAAATAAAATGTCATTTCAACCCAAACCTTTATCAAAATAAAGATTAAATCATTTCCAAACCATTTCAATATATCATCATACCATATCTTTCAATTCAAATATTTATCAAAATAAATATCAAGTCATTTCTAACCATTTCAATATTTAAATTATCATATCCTTTAAAAACTTCCTTCAAATCATTTTAATACATCAAAATATCATAACCTTTCAAAGCTTCATTTTTCAAATCATTTAATATCAAAATATCATATCTTTCAAAACTTCGTTTCAAATCATTTTAATATATAAAAATATCATATCTTTCAGTACCACATTTCAAATCATTTTAATATATCAAAATAACATATATTTTCGAAACCACATTTCAAATCATTATTTATTTTATTCAATTTAAAATACCATTACAATTCATATTTAAAAACATTTTATATTCCAAAAAAAATCATTTTTAATCATAAAAATGAAGTTATGTTAAAAATTAAATTATTAAATTTCCAAAATTTTCAACTTGCAAAGTTCATTTATTTACTTACGTTTATCAAAATAGTGAAATTCCACTTTTCGCTGCATTTAGAAAACGCTGCGGAAAGTTACATTCAAAACAGTTCAATTTAACAAAAGACAACATTTTAAAATGTTGTAAAAGGGTTTACTTAAATTCCAAATAAACTTAGTTAAATTCATAAATTATAGCACTTACAAAATTGCTATAATAGTTTTTAATTCAATTTAGCTTTTTAGTCAATTATCATCAACTACAGCATTTACAAATACTGTAATATCATTTACATTGTAATAATAGCATTTCAAAAATGCAGTCAATTAACTCCAAATATCCAATATAATTTCTCAACCAATTATACTTTTATTTAAGACATTTTTAACTCATAAAATCATACATTTTCACATTTATAAACATCATTTAATTTTTCTCAAGTTCATGATTTTATAAAGTTAAATTTCCATTCAAAAATCAAGATTTAATAATAATTCACTTATTAAATTGCAATGTTCAATTTTAAATTCCTTGCATTAAATTTCAACTTAACACTTAAGTTCAAATTCTCAAATATAACTTAGTTTTATTTTTATTTGCTTAACTAAAAGTTCACTTTTAAGTCAATTTTATAAATTTCCAATTTTAGTTATATTTCAAAATTTCAACTTAAATATTCATTCATTTCACATTCAACTTTATCAAAAATCATTAATATGATATAAAATCGCTTTAAATTAATTTAAATTCAAAATATCATAAATTTATCATATTTTCAAAGTTAATTTAAATTCCATTAAAAATTAAATCACAATTTTCAAAATAACTTACATTCATATTTTCTAACTTTTCCATAATTTATTTAACTTATAGATTTCCAGAAAATAAATAATCCTTTACAAAAGTTATATTTTTATTAAATTTCAAATCAAATATTATAATAATTAAATTTCTAAAATATTTTGAAAATTTTAGAAAAACATATTTTGACTACGGGTCTGTATATAATTTTCTACGCTAGGTAAAGTGATACGGGTAATATATCATTTCAACCCGTAATTTACAAAGAAAATCCGGGTTTTATCATTTCAAACCCGCAATCCCAAGTTAAAATAAATTAAATAAAAACCGTTCAAGCCTATCATTTCAGCCCATAATGATTTTTCCCTATTCAAAAGTCCGTTCGGGTATGTATCATTTCAACCCATAGTGATTTCTAATCTATAGGGAACTTGCAGTATGATAAACATATATAAATGAACAGTAACAACACATATATGATAACAGATGATACGACATGAAATTTAACAGGTTTAATATCATATATAAAAAAAATCACATGGCAGTTATAACATCATATTTAATTCTACACATTCAGTTGTTGTTGTTTCACAACTGCATAAGTATAAATGTCGTGTGAGCTTTACTCACCTTTTTGTGCTGGAGACTGCAATACAAATGACACAACGGATTCTAGAAGGCATGATGACACAACAATAAGCTCAAGTGGGAAGACATCCAAGCTTAGAACTTGTGTTACAACCCAAAACAAAACAAAATAAAATTACAATTCAATACAACATTGAATATGAATAACTTTGAAATAAAAAGAGATACGAATACACAGTCTTTTGCCTTGCCTTCTACACTTGCTAGCATGGCTTAAGGAATGTTTTGGCTCGGGTTTGGACATACCTTGGTTCAGGTTTGGGTCCTATAAGGCATGGCTACAAGGTATTGAAGTGGTGGAGGAGTTACTATGCATGAATATGAAGAGGCTTCTGCAAATAGTGAGTTTTTGGTTCATTTTGGGCTAGGCTACATGGATCTATGGCTCAGCTATAACATGTTTCAGATCTGGACAGAGGATGAAGGTGATGGTTAGGGGTGTGTCAAGGTGGTAGTGGAGCAATAGGAGGTGGCCAATGTCATCTAAGGTGATGGTGATGAAGACTAGGTGGCTAGACATGCTTTTTAAGGAGTTTTAACATAGTTTTTGTGGATTTTGCATCATGGGATGGTCATGGCACTTGCAGGTCAGAGGAGGAAGGGTTTTGGTCGTGTATGATGTGGGGAAGGAAGTGGTGGTGGTCGGTGGAGGAGATGGTGGAGGTGTTAGGCCAAACAAAGCAAGAGAAGCAAGGCAAAAATCAAGCAAAACAATAGAAAAAGGAAGTAGAAAAGAGAGAAGAGAGGAGGCCATTACCAAGGAAGTTTGAAGAAGCCATGAGAATGAGAAGTGCTGAGTTGTTTTTCATGTGAAAATTGAAGGGAATACACAGCAAATGAAAAAAAATGCACGTCCTAGAGGAGTAATGGAGAGGTTATGGCAAATGAAACGACTTTGGACAATGAAACGTCTAGAAATGAAACGTTTAGAAATGAAACGCATTTCCGTTTTCTAAAGATCAAATAAAAACAACAATATATCAGAAAATACCTTAAAAAACCGAAATCAAGTGAAATAATATGAAAATAAATAATTAATTTTAAAGAAAATATAAAAAGGATAAAAGAAACTGCTTAAAAATACAAAACAGTGTCCAGAAATTACAAACAAATTACTACTAGTCTTGGAAAAATATTCATTTCATTTTAAGTATATTATGAAGTGAAAATTTGAAACAAAATAATTTAGTTATCATTTTCAAAATAAAATAAATAATTATATTGGAGAAAAACAGAAAAAGAACTAAAGAAAATGTTTAAAAATTGGAAACAGGGCATGGAAATTACAAGAAAAATACTACTAGTTCTAGAAAAATTTCTACCTCACTTCAAAAATATTAAAAGACAAAAATATACATAAAATAACATATTAATACATATTAAAATAAAATATGACAAAGAAAATAAAATTTATACTATTTAAAATAACAAAATTGCAGAATAAACAAATTGCACTCAATATTGAAATATACATAACTTTCACAATTTAAATCCGTTTCCAACGAAACAAAAAAGCAGTGTTCTTAAAATTTTATGTACTTTCATAAAAAAAAATTCAAACTTTTAAAATTTTAAATTAAAAGTCAAAGTTTGACTATTTTGACCAAAAACACACTTTTTGGGAAATATTCTTTTTGGTCATGCTTTGGAATGATAATTCATATCAAAACTAAAGTTTATCATTCAAAATAAATAAAATAAGTTTTTAAATCAAAAATTCAATTAAAATAAATAAAATATACAATAAAAAAATCATAAAATACAGGGTTGTTACACTCTCCCCCACTCAAAACTTTTCGTCCCCGAAAAGGAATGAGGTACGGGAAAGCACAGAAAAAGATAGAGTGAAACAAGATTAGGACAAGATGACAAGGAGATTGAAATTATACATGATGGCTATTGTTATAGGTAAGTTTTACAAGGTGGAGATGATCTTTCTAAGATTCTCCAAAATTAAGAACACAAGCACGAAAAGGTGGATTCAAAATGATTACCAAAGATTATAGAAAGATTTCTAAACGGAAAGATTTTAGAAAGATGCCTATACCAGTCTATAGCAAGATAAGGATGATAAGGACAACCAAAAGATAGTCTGAAAAACAAAATAAGCAAATAAATTTGAAAGCATGGAAATTTCACCTTAAATTGAGAATAAATCTTTACACAAGTTAAATTAATCTTAACTATCCCAAATTTCATTATCTTATTATCCAATCATCTTAAATTGACAATTTTTAAATCCATGGGTTTGAAAAATAATCATTTATTACACTCACAATGTACTTAATAAATTTTATTCTTCTTTATTCCTAATTAAAATTAAATTTATTCCTCTCAATATATTTACCACTTATGTTAAACATACTTACACTTATTATAACTACTTTCTTTTATTCTTAGTTCTTTTAACATTATTTTATTGTAAGTTATTCAATTACCCTTTATTATATTTACCTCTGTTAATCATTTTATAATTAAAAATTAAGTGTATAACATTTATTATAACCACTCAAATTTTATTTATAAAATCTTTTTATATTGTATATTATCCAATTATATTGTTAACATTTGAAAAATTAAGGTAAGTTGTATTGAATGCAATTGTATTATACAATTAAATCATTTCATGCTTGAATATTCATCCAAAAAATTTATTTTCTTTTTATAATTGAAATTATTCTTAAAATAAAATTTAAGAATTAAATTTCCAATTTCTTCAAACCATTTAGAGATAATTAAAGATATGTACATAGTTTATCAAATCAAATTTAAATCATATGTCTATATATATTATAGATCAAGTCATATTTTAGAAATTCAAATCAAATTGATTTCCAAAACAAAGCTGTAGTAAGACTACAGAGCGGTCTCTTCACTTCGAAACTCGAAAATGAATGTCGATGATGCTGCAGTCATCACCGAAGTTATTTTCTAACGACAAAGAGAAGAGCACTAATTTTTAAACTTTCAAGTTCTTTGAAAACAAATTTATATTCGAAAATACTTTAAATAATATCCTTTAAAACTTAAACACAAGGTTTGAAACCATCAAAAATTAAATTCTCAAATTTTTTGTTTTAAATTCATTTCAGTTCCCAAATAAATTTATAAACAACTATCTATAAATTCATTTATAGAACAATAAATGATAAATTAAGTATTATCATTTCAAATAATCAATTTATTAAGTTCCATAAATTTACTTATATATCAAAATTTTATTTCACTAACCAAATTTTAAAATAATATTGTGTCAGTTTGTTCTGTCAAAGTGTTTTAGAAATCTTATCGATAGCGTCGATCAGACGAATCGATCGGAAATCCAAATCAATATCAACAACTCAAACAACACAATATATAAAACAAAACATAGATATACAAGTACAATTCAAAATGTTTGGAAGAATAGATTGGAAACAAAAGACAAGATGATTAAATAACAAAATAGGGAGGTGGATAAGCTTAAAGAAATCACGGGCAACATTTACCGGGTCAAGCGTGGCTTAAAGAATAAGATCAATGTGGATTTTTCTAGGGTAAATCTACATTCGATCTCAATAGATAAAGTTTGGAATAACAAAAGATATTAGCATCTAAACCAAGGATAGATAAGAATCTCTAGTGAATCGATGCTAATTATAAGGGAGTTTCCCCTTTTTTTCAATTCAATTTGAAATTGGCGTGACCGCGGACTCACTAGAAAGATCATTCGAAGCAGAGTTATGGAATACTCCAGAATCAAAAGAAGATGAATAGTGAAGAACGCGAATGGATTTTGGAACCGCAGGGAATGTTCCAAAATTCAAAGGAATTGAGTCAAAAAGGAAGAGATTCAAACTCGAATGAAAGTGGTTCTGTAAATACATTCACTCCATATGCTGAGTTTTGCCTAGAGCTAACCTGGCTCTGATACCAACTGTAACGACCCGGTATTTTCAACCATTCGCATCTATTATAAGTGTATAGGTAGACACTCTTGCCGGAATTGAATTGCTCAAAATACCGCGTTGTAAATAAAATTTGGCAAATCTCAAAATATACAGTAAATAAAAATCACAGATCACAGACACAGAGTAATAATAATGCAGCGGAAGTAAAAGAAATAGTAGTTCATGAAGCTACTATATAAAAATATCAGAGTTACATAAAATACAACAGAAGAAATAAAGTACAAAAGAAGTCTCACTACATAGAAATCTACTAATACAAGAGCTGAAAAGGGCCAACAGACTGAAAAGATAAAACTAGACAAACAAATAATCTCCAGTGATTCCAATCTCCAGAAAGTGGAAATCTGTGAATAACTCAGGCTGACCCGAGCGTAAATAAAAATACAAACACTCGAGTCAGGACACACATACTTATACAATGTAAACCAACTCAAGTGAACTGTAGCAAAGGTACAAGTAACTTAGAAGATGCTTGGGACCCTCCCATCCTCTAAGGATCCGTTAAACTATTTACTATGTAGTAATATACGCTATCTACATTAGTGTCTAATCAGTAAAGTATAATCATATAGAAAATAGCGTTAAGGGGATGGTGAACCTTAACGCGGTCGGATCTTTAAAACCAAAATCGTAGTGGGTTCGATATAAGGATATGACACGGCACACGAGGCAATGCCAGGGTGGATACACCGTTTGCACTCCCGGACCAGTGGTGACGGCAAGCCAGCAGCTTCCGCCCACCTCGAACAATACCCCTAAATCAAAGTGGCGCCACATATCGAATCACAAAAGTAATAGAATGGTTTCCGATGGAGCATGCTCGATGAAAGGGTGCGACCCTTTGTGTAGCCCGGTATAGCTCCTGTTTTAGTCATTTATGCCAACTCACGGGAGTTGGGTCCACGTAATATACCTCGAGAACGTCGCCACAATCCTACTTCATTCTGGAATCTCCACCGCGTACACAGTTGTTAAAGTGGTTTTCGGTATTGGCCGGCTATAAGACAATATCCGATCCCGGTCTCTTTAACAACCAATCGTTATTATAACCCGTAATTATAACTTTAAACAATATTTTATACTTCAAAAAATGAAATGTCATTTCAACCCAAACCTTTATCAAAATAAAGATTAAATCATTTCCAAACCATTTCATTATATCATCATACCATATCTTTCAATTCAAATATTTATCAAAATAAATATCAAGTCATTTCTAACCATTTCAATATTTTAAATTATCATATCCTTTAAAAATTTCCTTCAAATTATTTTAATACATCAAAATATCATAACCTTTCAAAGCTTCATTTTTCAAATCATTTAATATCAAAATATCATATCTTTCAAAACTTCATTTCAAATCATTTTAATATATAAAAATATCATATCTTTCAGTACCACATTTCAAATCATTTTAATATATCAAAATATCATATCTTTTCGAAACCACATTTCAAATCATTATTTATTTTATTCAATTTAAAATACCATTTCAATTCATATTTTAAAACATTTTATATTCCAAAAAAAATCATTTTTAATCATAAAAATGAAGTTATTATGTTAAAATTTTAATTATTAAATTTCCAAAATTTTCAGCTTTCAAAGTTCATTTATTCACTTACGTTTATCAAAACAGTGAAATTCCACTTTTCGCAACATTTAGAAAACGCTACGGAAAGTTACATTCAAAACAGTTCAATTTAACAAAAGACAACATTTTAAAATGTTGTGATAGGGTTTACTTAAATTCCAAATAAACTTAGTTAAATTCATAAATTATAGTATTTACAAAATTGCTATAATAGTTTTTAATTCGATTTAGCTTTTTAGTTCATTATCATCAACTACAGCATTTACAAATACTGTAATATCATTTACATTGTAATTAATAGCATTTCAAAAATGCAGTCAATTAACTCCAAATATCCAATATAATTTCTCAACCAATTATACTTTTATTTAAGACATTTTTAACTCATAAAATCATACATTTTCACATTTATAAACATCATTTAATTTTCCTCAAGTTCATGATTTTATAAAGTTAAATTTCCATTCAAAAATCAAGATTTAATAATAATTCACTTATTAAATTGCAATGTTCAATTTTAAATTCCTTGCATTAAATTTCAACTTAACAATTAAGTTCAAATTCTCAAAATAACTTAGTTTTATTTTTATTTGCTTAACTAAAAGTTCACTTTTAAGTCAATTTCATAAATTTCCAATTTTAGTTATATTTCAAAATTTCAACTTAAATATTCATTCATTTCACATTCAACTTTATCAAAAATCATTAATATGATATAAAATCGCTTTAAATTAATTCAAAATATCATAAATTTATCATATTTTCAAAGTTAATTTAAATTCCATTAAAAATTAAATCACAATTTTCAAAATAACTTACATTCATATTTTCTAACTTTTCCATAATTTATTTAACTTATAGATTTCCAGAAAATAAACAATCCTTTACAAAAGTTATATTTTTATTAAATTTCAAATCAAATATTATAATAATTAAATTTCTAAAATATTTTAAAATTTTTAGAAAAACATATTTTAACTACGGGCCTATATATAATTTTCTACGCTAGGTAAAGTGATACGGGTAATATATCATTTCAACCCGTAATTTACAAAGAAAATCCAGGTTTTATCGTTTCAAACCCGCAATTCCAAGTTAAAATAAATTAAATAAAAACCGTTTAAGCCTATCATTTCAGCCCATAACGATTTTTCCCTATTCTAAAGTCCGTTCGGGTATGTATCATTTCAACCCATAGTGATTTCTTATCTACAGGGAACTTGCAGTATGATAAACATATATAAATGAACAGTAACAACATATATATGATAACAGATGATAAGACATGAAATTTAACAGGTTTAACATCATATATTAAAAAAATCACATGGCAGTTATAACATCATATTTAATTCTACACATTCAGTTGTTGTTGTTTCACAACTACATAAGTATAAATGTCGTGTGAGCTTTACTCACCTTTTTGTGCTGGAGACTGCAATACAAATGACACAACGGATTCTAGAAGGCATGATGACACAACAATAAGCTCAAGTGGGAAGACATCCAAGCTTAGAACTTGTGTTACAACCCAAAACAAAACAAAATAAAATTACAATTCAATACAACATTGAATATGAATAACTTTGAAATAAAAAGAGATACGAATACACAGTCTTTTGCCTTGCCTTCTACACTTGCTAGCATGGCTTAAGGAATGTTTTGGCTCGGGTTTGGACATACCTTGGTTCAGGTTTGGGTCCTATAAGGCATGGCTACAAGGTATTGAAGTGGTGGAGGAGTTACTATGCATGAATATGAAGAGGCTTCTGCAAATAGTGAGTTTTTGGTTCATTTTGGGCTAGGCTACATGGATCTATGGCTCAGCTATAACATGTTTCAGATCTGGACAGAGGATGAAGGTGATGGTTAGGGGTGTGTCAAGGTGGTAGTGGAGCAATAGGAGGTGGCCAATGTCATCTAAGGTGATGGTGATGAAGACTAGGTGGCTAGACATGCTTTTTAAGGAGTTTTAACATAGTTTTTGTGGATTTTGCATCATGGGATGGTCATGGCACTTGCAGGTCAGAGGAGGAAGGGTTTTGGTCATGTATGATATGGGGAAGGAAGTGGTGGTGGTCAGTGGAGGAGATGGTGGAGGTGTTAGGCCAAACAAAGCAAGAGAAGCAAGGCTAAAATCAAGCAAAACAATAGAAAAAGGAAGAAGAAAAGAGAGAAAAGAGGAGGCCATTACCATGGAAGTTTGAAGAAGCCATGAGAATGAGAAGTGCTGAGTTGTTTGTCACGTGAAAATTGAACGGAATGCACAGAAAATGAAAAAAAATGCACGGCCTAGAGGAGTAATGGAGAGGTTATGGCAAATGAAACGACTTTGGACAATGAAACGTCTAGAAATGAAACGTTTAGAAATGAAACGCATTTCCGTTTTCTAAAGATCAAATAAAAAAAATAATAAATCATAAAATACCTTAAAAAACTGAAACCAAGTGAAATAATATGAAAATAAATAATTAATTTTAAAGAAAATATAAAAAGGATGAAAGAAACTGCTTAAAAATACAAAACAGTATCCAGAAATTACAAACAAATTACTACTAGTCTTGGAAAAATGTCCACTTCATTTTAAAAATATTATGAAGTGAAAATTTGAAACAAAATAATTTAATTATCATTTTCAAAATAAAATAAATAATTATATTGGAGAAAAACAGAAAAAGAATTAAAGAAAATGTTTAAAAATTGGAAACAGAGCATGGAAATTACAAGAAAAATACTACTAGCTCTAGAAAAATTCCTGCCTCACTACAAAAATATTAAAAGAAAAAAATAAACATAAAATAACATATTAATACATATTAAAATAAAATATGACAAAGAAAATAAAATTTATACTATTTAAAATAAAAAAATTGCAGAATAAACAAATTGCACTCAATATTGATATACTTTCACAATTTAAATCCATTTCCAACGAAACAAAAAGCAGTGTTCTTTAAATTTTATGTACTTTCATAAAAAAAATTAAATTTTCAAACTTTTAAAATTTTAAATTAAAAGTCAAAGTTTGACTATTTTGACCAAAAACTCACTTTTTGGAAAATATTCTTTTTAGTCAGCTTTGGAATGAAAATTCATATCAAAACTAAAGTTTATCATTCAAAATAAATAAAATAAGTTTTTAAATCAAAAATTTAATTAAAATAAATAAAATATACAAAAAAATAAATCACAAAATACAGGGTTGTTACATTACATCACATAGTCCATAGGGTGCCTCTAGTAGTGTTGGTGATGTACATTATTCTAGAGAAGATTCGGTTCAAGGTGGAGCCGAAGGGAGTTTGGGTGATGGTATTGCTACTCGGGTTGGTCGTCGTGCTATAAGACCGCCTGAAAGATATGGTGATTGGAACTATCTTAGCTTTTGTGATAATTTGGACTATGCTCTTCATGTAGTCCAAGATGAGCCGGCGGACCATGATGATGTTGTGAAGTCGAGTGACAGCTCGAAATGGATTTGTGCCATGGAGGAAGAGATGCAATCATTGTTGAAGAATCAAACTTGGGATTTGGTTCCACTTCCTAAAGGAAACCGTGCTATTGTGTGCAGATGGATATACAAGGTGAAGGACAATGGAAGATACAAAGCTAGCTAGGCTAGTGGCTAAGGGTTTGCACAAAGGAAAGGAAAGGAGTATGATGAGATATTCGCACCGGTTGTGCGCCATACTTCTATCCGGATATTACTTGCTATTGTTGCTATTCACGACTTGGAGTTGGAGCAACTTGATGTGAAGACCGCCTTCTTGCATGGGGACTTGGATGAAGACATCTACATGGAGCAACCGGAAGGTTTCGTTGTAGATGGTATGTCAAATTTGGTTTGCAAGTTGAAGAAATCACTATATGGTTTAAAGCAATCACCTAGACAATGGTACAAGAGGTTTGATCATTTCATGGTTGAAAATGGTTTTCAAAGAAGCATCAAAGATGGTTATGTTTATTTCAAAAGGTTGAAAAATGATTGTTGGGTGTATTTACTCTTGTATGTGGACGACATGCTCATTGCTTCTAAGGATAAGAATAAAATCAGCAATCTAAAACTGAGTTTGAAATCGAAGTTCGAAATGAAGGATCTTGGAGAAGCAAGAAGGATATTGGGCATGGAAATTGTAAGGAATCGAAAGCATTTTGAGTTGAAACTAACTTAAAAGGAGTACATAGAGAAAGTTCTTTGCCGGTTTAGCATGGAGAATGCAAAGGCGTCAAATACACCTTTACCTTTGCATACGAAGCTTTCGAGTAAAGGATCACCTATCTTGAAGGAAGACAAGACATGTATGGAAAAGGTGCCATATGCTAGTGCAGTTGGAAGTCTAATGTATGCTATTGTGTGTACAAGGCCCGATATTGCAAATGCCGTCGGGATGGTTAGTCGATACATGGCTAATCCGAGAAAATCGCGTTGGGAAGCTGTGAAGCTTATATTGAGATACATTAGAGGCACATCATCTCATGGTCTTGTTTTTAGCGGTAGTAAGGCGATGGATTGCAAGTTAGTTGGTTATTGTGATTCGGACTACGCCGGTGATAGGGATCGAAGAAAATCAACTTCCGGATATGTCTTCACACTTAGGGGTACAACCATAAGTTGGAGATCTAGATTGCAGACCGTAGTTGCTTTATTCACTACGGAGGCGGAGTTGATAGCCGCAGTAGAGGCAGCAAAGGAGGCACTCTATTTGAAGCGACTGTTGTGTGACTTGGGATTCAGGCATGATAGTTGGTGTTCGATGTGATAGCCAGAGTGCTATTCACTTGGCAGAGAATTTGGCATTTAGCTCACGGACTAAGCACATTGAGGTGAGAGAGTCATTTCTAGTAGCCATGGATGAAGATAAGCAAGTATATCTTCGGAAAGTGCACACAAAGGATAATGTGGAGGATATGTTCACTAAGGCATTGCCGGTCGGAAAGTTCGAGCATTGCTCGAACTTGATTCGCTTGGAGAAGTGCTAGGTGCCACGGGGTGGCACGGTTAAGGGAGGAGCTTGGTAGTAGACGAGGAAGAGTATCGGTGAGAGATTGGAGTTCTATCTTCTTGGTAAGTGCTAGTCTTTGGTGAGATAGCTTAGAATTTGGATGTTTTCAACATTTCATTAGCGGGCGGGGGCTTTTCCTGAGCTTGTTGGTGGAGTGCAATGGGCGATGGCTTTGCCGGAGCTCATTGGGAAAGCATTCATGTTTGGTTGAAGGTAGAAGAGGTGATAGTTGGCGCTATCGGTTGTCGTTGATGGTATGGTACCATAGGAATTGAAGATAGATATAGTGTCGAGGTGGAGTGTTAAATTTTGGCGATAATATATGGAAATTTGTAGAGGTCGGAAGCAGCTTCGTAACGGAGGAAACGATTCACAAATCGGAGTTCGGAGGTGGAAGTTATAAGAGAAAAGACGAAGTGGGTTGAGCAAGGACAGAAACTTTGTAACAACCCTAGATTTTTCATATATTTTAATATTTGAATTTATTTTATTTTGAAATTTTTTTTAACTTGTTTTATTTCAAACATTTCATTTTTAAATATAAGTGTTGATTATTATGTGAATTATAATTTCAAACCGGTATAAATTGGATATTTTACTGAAAGATGAATTTCTGTTCAAACTGGTCAAACTTTGACTTTTAAATTTCAAATCTAAATATTTAAACTCCTAAATTTTTTCTTTTATTGTGTAAATATATTTAATAACATGAATACTGCTTTTCATTTCGTTGAAAAGGGAGTTATATTGTGAAAGTTATGTATATTTCAATATTTAGTACAATTTGAGTTATTTGGCTATTTTGTTTATTTTAAATTATATAACTTATGCTTTCTTTGTCATATTTTTTTACAAATGTAAATATGTTATTTTATGTATATTTTTGTCTTTTAATATTTTTAAAGAGATAATATAATTTCTAAAGTTCATTTGAATTTATTTCAATTTATAGAGCCTAGTTATATGTATATTGTTATTCTCTTTATTTAATCGATTTTATTTAAAATTTATTTATTTATTTTTCTTTTTTACTTTATTTCTGAGTTTACTTATCTCTATTATCATCTATTTTCATGTATATATAAATTAAAAATAAATTAGTGAAATTTGAAAGGTTTTAAACTTTTTATATTCCAACGTCCTTTTATCTTCCGCCTTTTCATTTTCTCAACTCACATCTTATTTATTTTTGGCCGTGCATCTCCTACTTTCTTTCAGCCACCTCCTTCATTTTTTTTTACGTAAACTAAAATACTTCTCAACCTAAAATACATGGCCACCATTTCTGATCAAAGGAGTTTGTGGTAAATCCTTCTTTTCTTCTCTTGTTTCTACGTTTTTCTACTTGATTTTTGCAATGGTTCTCAACTAGATTTGATCGGCTCCTCCTCCTCCTGGCCTAGGCCGACATGCACCACCTCCTTCTCTGATCAACCACCCCTCTAGTCCACCACCATGGCCAGGCAGAGCCCATCTAGGGAAGCTTCAGCACCAAAATCCACTTAAACCATCACTTTATACACAAACCAAGCTATCTCTTGTTCCATCACCTTCTACCACCTATAGCCGCCACTTCCTCCACCACCACCACCTCTGACCTAACCTCCAACCTCTGCCACGTCACTCACCTCCATCTGGACATCAGGCCTTGACCTTAGAACCTTTGTCCGAGCCCATTTGTAGCCAAGATATGTTGTATATTGCCTAGTTGTTGAAGATTTATGCACCTAGATCTATGCACCATCAAAACCATCATAGGCCGACCCTGTTTGAACCCAAACCAGACCCAATTTCATGTCATGGTCGAGCTTATACCATGCCTAGCTGAAGCATATGAATTTGAGAATAAATGCAATGCATTTGTCTTTGTTTTGGGTATTGATTCATAGCATTGATTGGTGTTGAATTGTTTTGAAACTTATATGTATTCTATTGTTTTGTGTAAATATATTCAAGGCTTTTTTTAGCTTTGGTTCTCCTCTCTCAAGTCATTTCCGTATTGTCGTGCCTTCATAGTGTCTGTATTGTTTGCTTTGGTTGCTATCTCCAGCTCTGAACAGGTGAGTTATTCTCACCAGACAATATGTATATATATAACTAGTAAATTGATCCCTTTTGAATCTGTAAAATGCATTATCATGTTACACCTACTATATTATGATTATATGATGTTCACCCATGCTTAAACACCCGTTATAACATCTGTTACTATTATATTATGTTGTTCTATTATTTTATTAGATTATCGTACTGCAAGTTCCCTTTAGATTAGAATCACTATGGGTTGAAATGATACATACCCGAACAGACTTTAGAATAGGAGAAAATCATTATGGGCTGAAATGATAGGACTGAATGATTTTCATTTATTTTCATTTACTTGGGATTGCGGGTTTGAAATGATCAAACCTGGTTTTCTTTGTAAATTATGGGTTGAAATGATATATTACCCATATCACTTTACCTAGGCTTGAAAATGAAATACAGACCCGTTGTTAAAATATGTTCTTCTAAAATTTTAAAATATTTTAAAAATGTAAATATTATAATATTTTGATTTAAATTTGATTAAAAACGATTTTTGTAAAGCACTATTGATTTTCTAAAAATTTATAAGCGAAATAAATAAATGGTAAAGTTAGAAAATCTAAAATGCAAGTTATTTTGGAAATTATAATTTGGTGATAAATGGAATTTAAATTAAATATGAAAATATGATATTTTGAATTAAATTAATTAGAAATGATCTTATAATATATTAATGATTTTTGAATAAAGTTAAAATGTGAAATGAATGAATATTTAAGTTGAAATTCTGAAATATAACAAAAATTGGAAATTTGTGAATTTGGCTTAAAAGTGAATTTTAAGTTAAGTAAATAAAAATGAAATTAAATTATATTTGAAAATTTTAAACTTAAGTGTTAAGTTAAATTTAATTTAATGAATCTAAAATTTAACCTTGGAATTTATTAAGTGAATTATTATTAAATATTGATTTTTGAATGGAAATTTAACTTTATAAAATCATGAATATAAGGGTATTTGAATGATTGTTTTAAAAGTGAAATTATATGATTTTATAAGTTAAAAATGATTTAAATAAAAATATAATTGTTTGTGAAATTATACTAAATATTTGAAGTTAATTAACTGCATTTCTGAAATGCTATTAATTCTAATGTAAATGATAATACAACATTTGTAACGACCCGCTATTTTGGACCATTCAAATCGACAATAATACTATACATGTCCGACTTGAATAATTCAAAATACCAAATTGTGAATTTAAATTTGGCAAAAACATATACAGTAAATAAATCAATCACAGAATCACAGATACTGGGTTGTACAATAATACATAGCGGAATAATTGAATAGTAGTCCATGAAGCTACTATATAACAAAGTTAGAAATAAAATACATCAGAATATCCCAGATACAGTGAAGTCTCCAATGCAACAAATGAATTCTCTTAACGAATCAACTAGAAGTGCTGAAAGCTAAGCGATTGTTGGATCTCCAAGCGAAGCTCCAAACTCCAAAGATGAGTCTCAATGCTGTATCACTCAGTCTGACCCGAGCGTAAAGCAAAACACAAAACACTCGAGTCAGGATTAACATTCTTATATCAATAAATCCAACTCAAGTGAAATATTGACTGAAATAAAATTAACTTAGAGGATGTTTGGGATAACCATCCTCTAAGGATCCCTGGAACTATCTATAGGGTAGAAATATACACCATGTCACCGTGGTCATCTCAATTTTATTTATTATTCAAAACAAAATATCATTTCACTTCAAATATTATTTTTTTCAAATTTGATCACTTTCACAGTTACGATTCAAATCTACTCCAATCAAAAATTCAAATCTAGTCCAATCTCAACTTATCAATTTTAAATTCAACTCAATTCCTAAATAACCACTTCAATTTTATAGATCTCAAAATTCGGATTTGTAATCACAAGATACCTCTTTATATTTCATTATATTTCAAACTTTAAGTATTCAACGTTTCAAACTAAATTTTATTAAATTTAGTTTTCTAAATAATAATTTCAAATTTTAGTTCAACCTAAATTTTCATTTTTATTCAATTTAGTTTCTAAATAACCATTCAACTATATTGATTTCAAGTACGGATCTGAATCTCAAAATAACCCATTTAAATTCCAATATAGTTCAAAGCTTTAATATTTAAATGTTAAATTTAACAGTTTCATAAAGATCTCGATTAACCTCATTATTATTTAGTCTTGAAATGCTCCCTCATTTGATTAAATATCATTTAAGTAATCTTAAATTACCTTTTACTCAATATTTTATTTTAATTTATTTAAACGTGAAATATTCATTAAATCACTTAAATCAAAAATCCAGTTATAAAAATCATAACTTTAGATTTCCCATTTAATAATTTCAAATCGATTTAATTAAATAAATCCTTATTTAAATACCATTTTTAATAAATCCAAATTTATCTCACAATCTTAATTATTCAATTTATTACAAGAAAATCTTTTTGAAGTATAGATTTACATATATACTTAACCATATTCTATGTATTAAATCAATTCTAATTTAAATCAAATATTACTACTAAATCTATATATAAAATTTCCATCTTAAGAATCAATATTTATTAAACCATATATTTCTTTCCACAATCATAGAAATTATTTCAAAATATTTATATATGGACCAATGGTGTCTGTATATATTTTCTATCATATGGTCAAGTGCTACGGATATTTATCATTTCAATTCGTCCACTAAATATATACGGGTGGATATCATTTCAACCCGTAATCCCAAATTCAATTAATTGAAAATCGCTTGGGTTTATCATTTCAACCCCTCCTATACTAATGTCCATTCGGGTATGTATCATTTCAGCCCATAGTGAATACTATACTAACAGGGCGCTTGTAGAGTGATAACAGATTGATAATAATATAACAACATGCATATATCATCAATAACAGTATAATATAAACAATAGGATATGGTGTCATATCCCACAAGTGAACAGTTATAGATAATAGCATAAATATAACAATTTAAATAACTACAACAGCATACTTCAATTGTTGTTTCAATTGAAATCAAATTTAATAAATATAAGAACGTTAATCGTGAGTGATTGCCCACCTTTCGAGGTTAGAGAGATAAACAATGAAGTTATGTTACGAAACCCAAGCACGAATCTCAAAGCAAAGTAAGATCGGCACGAATCGACGATTAAAGCTAGAAGAAATCGATGGGAACGTGTCAAATTAGCTCGATAAAAATTTAGGGGAGATGTATTTTTATATTATTATCCTCCTTAAACCTAAAATTCAAATTAAAGTATATATACATTTTATATAAGTCTTAAATTAAATATATTTATTGAAATCGAACATATAAAAAAATCAAAACCAAATTCACTCTATCTGTAGTGAAGAAAACGCTTTGCACAATTTAAGGTAAGCTTTCAATTTCTTTTGAATGTTTTCTAACTTTCCAGCCGTAGTGAAGAAAATGGAATTTTAAAGGCAAAAATTAAAGTGACCGTTCCAATTAAATTAATATAAAACGTATGCATGTTTTGTACATTCATACTTTCAAAATGGTATGACGTGGCAACGGTCGAATTTCAGTAAAAGATGAAATAAATGTGAGAAATGAAATAAATAGGAATGAACCGCATTTTTCCAAAACGAAACGTATGCAACAAATCAGCAAACAAATAGAAACGTGTAGGGAGATGAGTGAAATATATAGAAAATGTTAAAATATAAATAAATATAACATACATGAAAAGGACAACAAGACGATTTAGAAATTAATAAATGAGAAACTATATCCCTATACGTTTTAGTTTCAAAAAGGACAGAAAATTTTATCAAAAGTTATAAAGAGTTAAAGCATTGAAACGTGGTTTCCGCTGAAATTTATTTTATTCCCAACTGAGATGAGAGAGAAAGGGAAAGATTTCAAACAAATGAATATATTCCAAATGAATGTAATATAAACGGTCATGGTGTGGTTCATCAGAAAATTTAATGCAATTTATAATTGTGTGAGTTGTACGTTGATTTAAGGAAAAATATAAAAGAAAATAATGGCTTGATTTAATAGTACATTTCAAATTTGAAAAGAAAAGAGAAGTAAGGGTTTAAATTTTGATTTCAATTAAATGATCGCGTGAATGAGCAAATAGCAATTAGCAAATAGCAGAAAGAGATAATGGAATATATGGTAGAAAAGGAATAAATGAAATGTCAACGGATAGAATACAAATTGAAATGGTAGAGAATTAAATATAAGGTGGAAAGGTGTGGCAACGCTCACCCATAGATTTAGCTAAAACCTTTAAAAAAATTACTATGGGAAAACCTTTAAAAAAAATTAATATGATACATACCCGAACGGACTTTAGAATAGGAGAAAATCATTATGGGCTGAAATGATAGGCCTGAATGATTTTCAATTATTTTCATTTACTTGGGATTATGGGTTTGAAATGATCATACCTGGTTTTCTTTATAAATTATGGGTTGAAATGATATATTACCCATATCACTTTACCTAGGCTAGAAAATGAAATACAGACTCATTGCTAAAATATATTCTTCGAAAATTTTATAATATTTTAAAAATGTAAATATTATAATATTTTGATTTAAATTTGATTAAAAACGATTTTTGTAAAGCACTATTGATTTTCTGAAAATTTATAAGCGAAATAAATAAATGGTAAAGTTAGAAAATCTGAAATGTAAGTTATTTGGGAAATTATAATTTGGTGATAAATGGAATTTAAATTAAATAGGAAAATTTGATAAATTTATGATATTTTGAATTAAATGAATTTAAAATGATCTTATAATATATTAATGATATTTGAATAAAGTTAAAATGTGAAACGGATGAATATTTAAGTTGAAATTCTGAAATATAACAAAAATTGGAAATTTGTGAATTTGGCTTAAAAGTGAATTTTAAGTTAAGTAAATAAAAATGAAATTAAGTTATATTTGAAAATTTTAAACTTAAGTGTTAAGTTAAATTTAGTTTAATGAATTTAAAATTTAATGTTGGAATTTAATAAGTGAATTATTATTAAATATTGATTTTTGAATGGAGATTTAACTTTATAAAATCATGAATATAAGGGTATTTGAATGATTGTTTTAAAAGTGAAATTATATGATTTTATAAGTTAAAAATGATTTAAACAAAAATATAATTGTTTGTGAAATTATACTAAATATTTGAAGTTAATTAACTGCATTTCTGAAATGCTATTAATTCTAATGTAAATGATAATACAGCATTTGTAACGACCCGCTATTTTGGACCATTCAAATCGACAATAATACTATACATGTCCGACTTGAATAATTCAAAATACCGAATTGTGAATTTAAATTTGGCAAAAACATATACAGTAAATAAATCAATCACAGAATCACAAATACAAAGTAGTACAATAATACGCAGCGGAATAAATAAATAGTAGTTCATGAAGCTACTATATAACAAAGTTAGAAATAAAATACATCAGAATATCCCAGATACAATGAAGTCTCCAATGCAACAGATGACTTCTCTTAACGAATCAATTGGAAGTGCTGAAAGCTAGGCGATAGTTGGATCTCTAAGCAAAGCTACAAACTCCAAAGGTGGGTCTCAATGCTGTATCACTCAGTCTGACCCGAGCGTAAAGCAAAACACAAAACACTCGAGTCAGGATTAACATTCTTATATCAATAAATCCAACTCAAGTGAAATATCAACTGAAATAAAATTAACTTAGATGATGTTTGGGATAACCATCCTCTAAGGATCCTTGGAACTATCTATAGGGTAGAAATATACACTATATCACCGTGGTCATCTCAATTTTATTTATTACTCAAAAACAAAATATCATTTCACTTCAAATATATTCATTTTCAAATTTAATCACTTTCACAGTTATGATTCAAATCTACTCCTATCAAAAATTCAAATCTACTCAATTCTCAACTTATCAATTTAAAATTCAACTCAATTCCTAAATAACCACTTCAATTTTATAGATCTCAAAATTCAGATTTGTAATCACAAAATACCCCTTTATATTTCAGTATATTTCAAACTTTAAGTATTCAACGTTTCAAACTAAATTTTATTCAATTTAGTTTTCTAAATAATAATTTCAAATTTTAGTTCAACCTAAATTTTCATTTTTTATTCAATTTAGT
Organism: Allium cepa; assembly: GCA_030765085.1. Taxonomy (NCBI): domain Eukaryota; kingdom Viridiplantae; phylum Streptophyta; class Magnoliopsida; order Asparagales; family Amaryllidaceae; genus Allium; species Allium cepa. The sequence continues at coordinate 820,514,524 of CM060935.1, read as the reverse complement.
TTCTAAATAACCATTCAACTATATTGATTTCAAGTACAGATCTGAATCTCAAAATAACCCATTTAAATTCCAATATAGTTCAAAGCTTTAATATTTAAATGTCAAATTTAACAGTTTCATAAAGATCTCGATTAACCTCATTATTATTTAGTCTTAAAATGCTCCCTCATTTGGTTCAATATCATTTAAGTAATCTTAAATTAAATTTTACTCAATATTTTATTGTAATTTATTTAAATGTGGAATATTCATTAAATCACTTAAATCAAAAATCCAGTTATAAAAATCATAACTTTAGATTTCCCATTTAATAATTTCAAATCGATTTAATTAATAAATCCTTATTTAAATACCATTTTTAATAAATCCAAATTTATCTCCCAATCTTACTTATTCAATTTATTACAAGAAAATCTTTTTGAAATATACATTTACATATATACTTAACCATATTCTACGTATTAAATCAATTCTAATTTAAATCAAATATTACTACTAAATCTATATATAAAATTTCCATCTTAAGAATCAATATTTATTAAACCATATATTTCTTTCCACAATCATAGAAATTATTTCAAAATATTTATATATGGACCAACGGTGTCTGTATATATTTTCTATCATATGGTCAAGTGCTACGGATATTTATCGTTTCAATCCGTCCACTAAATATATACGGGTGGATATCATTTCAACCCGTAATCCCAAATTCAATTAATTGAAAATCGCTTGGGTTTATCATTTCAACCCATAATGATTTTCTCCTATCCTAAAGTCCGTTCGGGTATGTATCATTTCAACCCATAGTGAATACTATACTAACAGGGCACTTGCAGAGTGATAACAGATGTGATAATAATATAACAATATGCATATATCATCAATAACAGTATAATATAAACAATAGGATATGGTGTCATATCCCACAAGTGAACAGTTATAGATAATAGCCTAAATATAACAATTTAAATAACTACAGCAACATACTTCAATTGTTGTTTCAATTGAAATCAAATTTAATAAATACAAGAACGTTAATCGTGAGTGATTTCTCACCTTTTGAGGTTATAGAGATAGACAATGACGTTGAGTTACGAAACCTAAGCACGAATCTCAAAGCAAAGTAAGATTGGCACGAATCGACGATCAAAGCTGGTAAAAGAAATCGATGGGAACGGGTCAAATTAGCTCGATAAAAATTTAGGCGAGATGTATTTCTATATTATTATCCTCCTTAAACCTAAAATTCAAATTAAAGTATATATACATTTTATATAAGTCTTAAATAAAATATATTTATTGAAATCAAACATATAAAAAAAATCAAAACCAAATTCACTCTATCTTATAATATATACGTTATATTTGAAACATTAATATCTGAAACTAAATGTACATAACCAAATTAACATCCAAAGATATACATAAACGTAAATAATGTAAGTTTAAAGAAATCAAATAGTTTAACCAAATGCAGACTTCCTTTACAAATAATACTGTAATCATTATTATTATTATTTTTGATTTTTAACCAAAAATAAAAATATGCTAACACAATGCTAGTAGAAAAATGGAGAAAGGATGCTTATGCTTACCAATATTGACGTACAAACCTACATTTTATATGTGCAATAAAGTGTGTACAAACAAACCTTTATATGGGCTGCTATATACATGTTTAAAAAATGTTATACATATATTGTTACACATATTCACAACAGCCGTTATACCTAACTTGTATACATATTATATTTTAAACAACACATGACAATAGATGAAGGTAAAATAATATATATATATATATATATATTATAACTAATACAAACCTATAAGGCTCTGAAATGTATACTAGTATATCTATACAACCAACCCAATATGAAAATATGTACCCATGCAAATATCTAAAGTTTTTAGAAACAATACTTAGGCTTATATATATAAAATAAAATAAAACAATAACTTATTCACACAAAAAAAAATACAATACTTAATGATACAAACGCACAAGTTGTATTACCTTTCAAGATATCATATATATATATGTTAAAAGTTTTCTGCAAGGCAAAATGAGTGACAAGGTGAGATACGGCTGGGTGTAAGAGTGTGAAAGAAGAGAGAGGGTGGAGAAAGAAAAATTGAGGAGAAGAAAGTGACAGTAGATCCTTGCTTTACCAAAAAAAAGCTTATAAAGTTGAAATAAAATGAGCCGTAAAAGAATTAATGAATACAAAAAAAACGTATAATTCAAAACGGTGTGGGCCTCAGGTAAATATCATTCATATCTTTTTTTGACATATATAAAAGCTTTAAAATGAAACGGCTATATATTAATTATTATTATAAAACGTTTTCAAGTGACAAGGAAAATAAATATATGGAAGTTGATAAAGGAGAATGAAGAGACCCAAAAATGGAATGACAAATAATAATTGTGAATTGATGGAAAAAAGTAACAGCTGGCATAACCCAAAGTTATAAAGGCAGAGGAAAACACTTTGCACAATTTAAGGCGAGCTTTCAATTTTTTTTGAATGTTTTATAGCTTTCCAGCTGTAGTGAAGAAAATGGAATTTTAAAGGAAAAAATTAAAGTGACCGTTCCAATTAAATGAATATAAAACGTATGCATGTTTTGTACTGTGACGACCCAACTTCCAGACTCCAGGAAGTCGCATCGCTAAGAAGAAAGAAAGGGATAGAAAAGAGAAAAGAAAGAACAGACAACATCAGAATCTCACAGCGGAATCGAATAAATTATAATATATCACATAAAACCTTACATAGTATCATATACATCAGAGTTAAACAGCTAATACAACACAAACTAGACAGTTATAAACATCTGTCTAGCAATTACAATCCAAGTACATCAGAGAAAAACAGATACAACTCAAACACAGCGGAATCACTAAATATATCTACACGCTGGAGCAGAGCCTCCTGCTCCATTATATCCTCCAGAACTCGTCAAAGCAATCCTGAAACACTTGACTACTCATACGTAATATGAGTACCCAAGAGTTTAATAAAACAGAAAATAAACACTCAGGTCAGACAGGGGTCTGGTGTGAGTAAACGGGGATAAAAGTTGCTTAACTTTAGAAAAATCCTTTGAAAAGAAAAGGTATCACGTAAGACTTCCCATACATAAACATGGAAAAGTTTTTACCTTACGCTAACCAAAACATTTGATAGGAAATCCATTGATATTATAATAGTGTCTAGGGTTTTCAACATAAAATACAGAAATAGCTGGAATGCTTACATCTCACGTTCCAACATAGTTGGGCACAATCAAAACCGTACAGGCACTTATTGGATTATGGATTCCATCAATGGCAGGGCTACTGGGGTACCGCCCGTCACAGTACGTGGCCTAGATCACCGTACCGAGGAGTACGCCCGCTCCCCTGCAACACAAAGCCGGAACCATTCCTTACTGAACAGTTCCGAACAAGACCACCCCGCAGATTGGTCGTCGCCAACTGCCACACAGCCGAAATTTAAAGGGACCTCTAGACAGAGATAAACCTTGCTCTCCAGTGGGGGCTACCCACGAAGCTTTGCTGCACCTCCCCTGTTTTAGCCATTACCGGTTGATGAGGCTTGAGGCTACGATTACCTTTATAGGACATATCAAATCTTAGAATGCTCATCGTCCACCTGACGATGTTCTGAAAGCATTCAATCCATACAAGTTCATTCTGGTTTCGAACGAAACCGAAGGCATTATCTCGTTACACTCGTATTGGAATCACCCTCAGAGTTAACGACGATAACCCTTGCACTCTAAATCACCATCTCAAATCTATAAGTACTATTCCGTCAAACTCATTACGGAATCACCCACAGAGTTATACTGACGTATAGCCCTTACACCTCGAGTCTTCACTTGCTCCACTTGGATTAACGACCTAACGTTTAATTGGAATCAATGTGGTTTTCGGATATCCAAATATGGAAATTCGATCCCGGTCTCACCGAAACCAAATGCCATCTTAATGTCCAAGTTATACTTAAGGGTTTTAAACAAATAACTCAGTTCATTATTATCTAATTCACATAGATAGATAAACTACATCTAACAATAGATAATCACATTCATACCATAAACAGATAATCTGTGTCATCCACAAACAGATAATCATCATAACCAAATAATCCATCACAAACCATCATACTTAAACCAAACATTCATATCATATAGATACGACTCATCTCATTGGTGAGATCACAACCATTCAATCAATAACATCCATAAGCAATGATTTACTAACCAACAATTATAATTAATTTAAAATGAATTAAATTAATTACAACCATCTCTAATTAATTTAAAATAAATTAAACTAATTACTCATTAAAAATCCTGCTTAATATTCATTAATTAATTAACCCAGTTAATTAATTATTGACTAAGTATCTAACCTGATTAAATATCTTTGATTAATCATTCACTAATTACATTAAGTAATTAGTCTTAAATTAATTTCATAAATTAATTAACCTTAATCATAAGTAATTAACATTTAATTACTCATTTATTAATTAATTATAATTAATTATATTTATCCTTAACTAATTACAATTAATTAATCACTTAATTTAACTTAATCAAACAATCCTTAATTACATCATTAATTATAATAATTAATGATCTCTAATATTTAAATAAATTACTTAATTAAAATTAATTACATTTAGTAATTAATCTAATTATTAATCACCTTGATTAATATCCAATTTAGTAATTAACTATCTTTAATTACTCATTAACAAATTAATTATCCAATAATTAATCATTAATTAATTCCTTAATTAATTACAAAAGTAATTATCCAAATTACTAATTACATTCCAGTAATTATCATTATTACTTCTCTAAGTAATCTTGCTCTATTAATTACATTTAGTAATTTCCTCCATATAATCATTAAATGATTTTCTTAAATTAATTAAATAAATTAATCACATATCAAAATTAATTACAATAAGTAATTAATTCCCTTATTACTTTATCAATTAATTATACTTAACAAATTACAATTAATTTATTCAATTAATCTAGTTAATTATCAAAATTAATTACATTAATTAATTACTAATTTATCCTTAGATAATTATTTTTATTAATTAACAACATTTTCAATAATTACATACTTAAGAAAATTTGAATTAGATTAATTATTAATAAATCATTTCTAATTAATAAATTAATCTAAACTATTATTTAAAATCAAATAATTATGTAAATCCTTAATTATCTTAAATATTTCCAAAATAACTAAATCACTTATCAAATGACTCATTTATATTCAAAATATATTAAAACAATACATTTCTAAATTTAAATTCAAATTCCATTTAAAAATTTAATATTTAAAATGTTTAACTATTCAAACATTAATCTAAATTAAATAATTATAAACCTTAAAATAAAATGAATGTTAAAGAACATTCATTACTTAAATATAAAAGAAAGATTTAAAATAAATTACTTGATTAAAATAAATTAAGCTTTGAAAAATAAATTGATTATTTCAACTTTCAAATTTAAATTAAACACTTCATAGCTTAATTTCAATATTAAAAGAAATAAATTCTTTCAAGTTTTAAAACACACTTGAAATCAATTTTCATTTTCAAATCTACTTTTAAACATTTGAATATGTTCTCCTCCATTTTTTATTTATTTTTATTTTTTTACAAACTGTTTTGAAATTTAAACCGTTTTCCAAAGTAAACTTGAAAACAATTTTTAACTTGATTTCAAAACAATTTAAATCTTGCTTAAACTTTTAAATCTGTTCAAAAATTAAAAACATACAGTTTTGAATTAAATTCTGGTTTAAAAGGTAAACCTGAAACTGTTTTTAAACTTGATTTCAAAACTGAATTTAAAACTTGTTTAAATTTAAGATTTCATTTTTAAAAACCTTTGAACTCAAAACTACATTTGAATTCAGATTCAAGTTATACTTGAATCAAGTTTCAACTTAAAAAATATGAATTCAATCAAAAGTCAAAACTGCAAAATCTCTCAGGTTTTAAACCTGTAACCAACTTACCCGAGAAACCTTATATTCACTTCGAGTTCTCCAACCACTTGCTTCGAGTCAAAAACAAAAATACCGGAGGACTACACGAGGCAAAAACACAGAATAATCCAACAGTGATCACCAGACACCCAACCTGTACGGTGCATATGCACCGTCACCTTGGCCAACTCCAGCCCCGCTAACCCACTCCTACAAGTCACTTACCATCCCCTAACATAGATACAGTCACCTAATCTCCACTGCAACTCAAATTTCCATAATTTCAGGTTGATCAAACAACCTGAAACACAACCACAAACCCTATCAAAACCTGTCAACAGCCATAGGCTCGCCTCTGACCATCATCTTCACTGCAATCTCCGGCTAATGACCCATCTACACCCCTTCTGCAACCTCCCAAATCCCACTCTTACTCGATGCAGCAGAGAGCATGTGGGTAAACAAAGAACTGCAACACTAAGACAGTGGTTTAAAAACCTGGAAAACTCTAATCCCCATCTCCTCTCTCTCTCCGATCACTAATTTCCAAATTTTACCTCATTCTTACATCAATGCTTCACCTACAGGAAGTATCCTAATACCTAAAATTTACTAGCTTAACAGATACTTCAAAATTTCTATTTCTGTTCAAAACTAAAATGCTAATACTACAGTTCATAAAAAAAATGAATTTTTTTTTATACTTTCTGATTTCTAACATACGTTCATGTTATAATCTTATTTTAAATAGTTAATGATGTTGATATCCTGATTTTTATTGAAAATACTTACTGCTATAATTATTTCAGAGGTAACAGATTTTAGATTTAACTTATTAACTAAACATGCTTTTACAAAACCCAAGTTTATACTAAACAACCATACTTTGTTTACACATAAGTTTACTAACAGAAAACAATTCAAATGATAAAGCTTTACTATTTAAGAATATCTCAGTTTACAACCAACTAGATATGCAGATTTCAGAAATCAAGAAAATATAAACATATTCATTACTATACACACAGAACATTCATGAATATGTAATCATCACATCATTTTATCTCTTTTAATTTCTATGCACAGATGTCTCAAGCTTTTGTGCATGTGAGGTTTATCCATTTTATTTTAAAACAAAACAGAACAGTTTTGTTTAACAATTTGATTTCTGGGAAACAGTTTGCATTTGATCTTTAGTGCTATAAATTACTTTAACTTTGATTTTTAAAAGAAACTATTTTTAAAAATAAAAGCTTACTCACCTTAGAGAAGAATGCAGAGAACGAACTTAGGTGCAGATTCATATTCCAGAGATGCAATTTGAAGTTGAAGTTGCTTGTTGTTGATGATGTAAACTGTTTTTAGTCTTGATTGTTGATTCTAGGCTTGCATTTGCTTACTGGAATTGCTCTTCTGGTTGCTGAAGATTGCATGCAAACCCATTATCAAATGCACAGATTTGAAGTTTGTAATTTGCGGATTTGATTGAAGATTGGTTTGCAGATTTTAATTTGCATTTGTTTGAGGCTTTTAGATTTACTAAAATTTTATTTTAGGTTTTCTATTTGAAGAAAATGTGTTTTTAACAAATGCATTGCTATGTTTTATTGTCAATAAAATTAAATTTTCAAAAATTAATTAGCTTGCCACTTGTTATGTTTAAGTGTAGATAAATTTACAGGTGTCTACTTATGTTTTAAGATTTTAACACATATGCATATCCAATTATTAAAAGCAATTTCTTAACTCATAATTGTTTTTAAATTATCTTAAAACCATCTCTAATTTATTTTAGCAAGCTTTAAATGTTTAATTAGCATTAGTCGTTAAATAATAACATATACACAATTTAAATGTTTACTTGAGATTTTTAAAATAATATTCTTTTAAAACTAAATTTCAAAAGAAAAGAAGTGTTGAATTAAATTTTATTTAAGAGTTTTCAAACCAAATGTTATACTTTAACAAAAATGAACTAAATCTTATTTCAAATAAAAGCAATTTTAAAAATAAAACAAAACAAACTTTTATTATAAAATAAAATTTAAACTATATTTATTCTTATAAACAAATAAATACTTACTTACATTTCTATGAAAATATAAGAAAGATTTTTAAAACAAACTTTTGAAAAGTTTACAATACTAATTTAAATTAAATTAAATCAATTTACAAATTATACACTTATATAATAATTATAAAATATCCTTTATTTAATATAAATTAAAATTAAAACCAAATCCCCTATTTACAATGTATAAACATTTATACATTATAAATAAATATTTTTAAATTAGTTTAGAAGATAAATTTATTATTTAAATATTTTTAACATTTGAAAAGAATATCATTTAACAAACTAAATAATTATAAATTTCCAAAAGAGAATTCCTGTTTGAATTAAATTATTAAATCAATATTTTCACATTTTAAAATAATTATTAAAGAAATTATTTAATAATTATTGCCTAAATTTCCGGGACATCACATGTACATTCATACTTCCAAAATGGTATGACGTGGCAACGGTCGAATTTCAGTAAAAGATGAAATAAATGTGAGAAATGAAATAAATAGGAATGAACCGCATTTTTCCAAAACGAAATGTATGCAACAAATCAGCAAACAAATAGAAACGTGTAGGGAGATGAGTGAAATAAATAGAAAATGTTAAAATATAAATAAATATAACATACATGAAAAGGACAACAGGACGATTTAGAAATTAATAAATGAGAAACGTATATCCCTATACGTTTTAGTTTCAAAAAGGACAGAAAATTTTATCAAAAGTTATAAAGAGTTAAAAGCATTGAAACGTGGTTTCCGCTGAAATTTATTTTATTCCCAACTGAGATGAGAGAGAAAGGGAAAGATTTCAAACAAATGAATATATTCCAAATGAATGTAATATAAACGGTCATGGTGTGGTTCATCAGAAAATTTAATGCAATTTATAATTATGTGAGTTGTACATTGATTTAAGGAAAAAATAAAAGCAATTAATGGCTTGATTTAATAGTACGTTTCGAATTTGAAACGAAAAGAAAAGTAAGGGTTTAAATTTTGATTTCAATTAAATGATCGCGTGAATGAGCAAATAGCAATTAGCAAATAGCAGAAAGAGATAATGGAATATATGGTAGAAAAGGAATAAATGAAATGTCAACGGATAGAATACAAATTGAAACGGTAGAGAATTAAATATAAGGTGGAAAGGTGTGGCAACGCTCACCATGGATTACGCTAAAACCTTTAGAAAAATTTAATATGGTATGAGTTGTATGGTTTCAAATTTGAAAAGTAGATAAATCCAAGTCACAAATTTCAGCACCGATGACGCACGTTTTTATTGTTTCCGTCGCGTATCAGATCTCAAAATACAGAAATAAATATACCGTAGTGATCAGTACAACGAGACGATCAAAATGGTATATAGATATTGGTGGTAGGATTGAATTATAAAAATTCGAATTTTCACTAGCAGAAAAAATGCAGTAAAAACGCAGAAAATAAGATCGACGGAGCTATAGAAGTCCAAATTTGGAAAAACGAAAAATCACGTCTCAGACAGAAGATGATTTAGAATTTTTCTATGTAAAAATATTCAGGTCTTGAAAATAAATTTATTTTCACCAACTATTAACTGATTTGAATTTAATAGAATTATATAATAAATAAACCTTCATATAATTAATTGAAAATTTACCATTTGCTATATTTAATTATACGTAAACCAAATATTAAAACTTTATTTCAAAATATTATTATTAAAATTTCTCAAAATCCAAATTAAATACGTTATAAAACCAATTAAAAATTAATAAAATTTTATGGGTCGTTACACTCTCCCCTACTCAAAACTTTTCGTCCCCGAAAAGGAAGGAGGTAGGAGAATAAAACAACCAGAAATAAAGGTAGATTGAAAGTCAAGGGTAAATAATTAATTTAAAACTATATAAATTTTACTTGAAATATTCATTTGAAAACTTCATTTGCGATTTAGTTATCTTTAATACTTTAAAATTTTCAAAACTCATTGGAATTTAATATGTTTGACTAACACCTTTATACATATATGAAAGCTATTTGAAAACAATTATTTTCATCGTTAGTTATATTTACAAAGAAGCTATTGAAAACATTAAATCCATAATTCATAAATTTATAAATTTGTCTTTAGATACTTTTCAAACATTATTAATAAATCATTCACTTTAAATATGTTTTATTTAATTAATAACTTCAAAAATATTTATAACACTAAAATTTTCTATTAAATAATGTAGTATACAAATAAGCAATATTTAAAAGATTATGTTCAAAAAGGAAAGAAGGTAGATTCGGAAAAACAGAATCAAGGCGAATAACTAAAGCTGAGAAGATAAGGTAGATTTAAAGAATAGAATCGGGCACGAATCGTAAAGCATAAGAGTTTCAATTTCAAATATTAACACAAAATTTCTTTGTTGAAAAACACCTTAATAATAAAATACCTTTATATCGAAATAAATCTTTCTTTCAGAAATATTTCTATAACTCGATGTTTCAACAAGTTTATCCTCGTTCTTGCAGACTCTGGCCATGCGTTGATCTGGCGCAAAGCTAGAATTCTTCAAGTACTTAGTAGACTTGTTTCAACACCCAGTGAAAATACTTGAAAAACCTTTAAAACAGATATGGAAAGTACAATCCAAATAAAACAAGCAAACCAAAACCTTTGTCCAACCAAGGTTCGCAGATACACAATGGTTACGCATGGATCCCCCAGGAAACAATCCGTATCCGTAAGCTTTCTCAGCCCTGCGAATTACGCCATGATGACTAGTAGAGTGCAGTATACACAATGGTTACGCCGGGGTCCCTTAAGAAACAATCCGTACCCCTAGGCCGTCTCAGCCAGACAGTTTCGCTACTAATCGCGATCTACACAGATTGCAGGATACACAATGGTTACGCCTTGATCGCCCAGGAAACAATCCGTACCCCTAGGCCAGATTCAGCCAGGCAATTTCGCTATGCAGTCGCGAGAGAAAAAAAACCATGGGCGACGGTGGGAACACTCGAGTATCACATTTGGAAAACCAAAAATCAGAGAGAATAATATCGATAGAATGAATCCAAAATGTGGCCACAAAGCGGATATCAAGCAGAAGGCACTTTCCATATCATTGCTTTGAAAATATATATCATATAGTACCTTTTCAAATACCTTCAAATATCATACTTATATAAAGTCCATTATATATAGGATTCTTTTTTTCATATCGAATACTTTCCAAGTCAATAGTATATCAAATCATACTTATATACACTTCGATTATATAAAATTCTCTTTCCAAATTGAGTACCTTTCAAATCAATAGATTTCAAATCAACTTCATACTTATACAAATTCATTTTATATAAGTTCGACCACTCCCAAATCAAGTGCTTAATAATATAAGGTTCTCAATTTCAAATCATTTCAATATCAATTCAGTTTCAAAATCATATATGATTTCACCAAATTATCTTCCAAATTAAATATCTAAATTTCAAAGTTCCCAAAATAATAGGTTTAGAAAATTATCCCAGTTTCCAAATTAAAATAATTCAAGTCAAACAAATTCATTTGTAAAATCACCATATAAGTACGGGTTTTTAATTTCAATTTAATTGCAAAACCAAATATTTTCTCAAAATCAATTATACTCAAAATGGTTTCCAAATTTATAATTATCCCTTTAAAACTTTTAAACTATCTATTTCTATTTGAAATATCCAATTTACCTTTCTGAAAACCATTATTCAAAACTATTTTTTTTCAAAACATTTCAAAACTAAATTTATATTCTTTATCAAACATTTTATACTCTTCGAAATTTCTTAGCTTTGAAAATTTAATCTCGATTTGGAAGTGTTCGAACATTCAAAATAGTTAGGGAAATCAAATTTCCAAATTCAAGAGTTGAAAATCAACATAAATCAATAAATCAATTTCAATATATAGGATTATACAAAGTCAAATCCGAAACTCGAGGACTGAACACCGGCCTCACTTTAAATTGTTTCAAATATATACATATATCTTTCGAAAATATCAAATTATACTTCGGAATTTGAAATCAAAACGGTTTTACAAAATCACTCGCATAGCGAAGCTATTAAAGAGGCCTCTCCCCCACTCTGAAACTCGAAAATCAATGTCGATGATGCGTGCACTCATCACCGAAATTATTTTCCAGCGACATATTTGAGTTTTGGACTTCTATTTTCTTGAAAACTTCTTTGAACTTTCTTCAAAATTATTGGAATTCATTTGAACTCATTTGAAAATTTTCTTATTCGAAAAATACTTTTAAATCTTATTATTTTTATATATTTTCCAAAATCTTAAAACCAATTTCAAAATACCGGAATTCAATTCTCGAATTTCAAATTTAACCCTTCAGTTACAAATTATTTTTATATAAATCAGTTTCTTATAAATTTCCAAAATTTTAAATCCTTTCAAAACTTTTATATATAGAATAACATTCTTATTTGTTTTATATATAGGTATGTAATCCTTATCGAAAACATTTTTACTTTTATATATAGAATAAAATCATAGCAATCAAAATAATAATTTCGGTATAAACAATTTCAAAAATACAACATACCCGATTTTTCATAGGGTGATTCAAGAATGGATTTCAAAACAAAGATAGAGATTTAAATTAGAGGAACTCCAATCAATAGAATCCTGATTCGAAGGTAGACTCGATCGAAGATGAGATAATTATATTACAAAATAGAAGATGGGTATACTTCTACAAATCGCGGCGACCTTAATCAGGTGAACTGTGACCTTAGGAATATAATCGATGCAGAATTCCAAAACAAATCGACATTCGATCGCCAGAGATAGAATTCAGCATATCAAGATATAGCAGCACCGTAAACCGAGGAACAGAAATCTTCGGTGAATCAATGCCGATTGTAAAGGAGTTTTCACCCCATTTACAAAACATTCAGTGGAGTTATGGGATACTCCAGAATCAAACGAATATAGATAGAAAGAGACAAGAATGAATTTCGGAACCAAGGGACATTCCAAAATTCAAAGGAAATCGAGTCAGAAAGGAAGAGATTCAACTTGAACGAAAGTGATTCTGTAAATAAATTTACCATGCACGCTAAGTTTTGCCTAGAGCCAAAGCTCCGATACCAACTGTAACGACCCGCTATTTTGGCCAATTCAAATCGGCAATAATACTATGCATGTCCGACTTGAATAATTCAAAATACCGAATTGTTTATTTAAATTTGGCAAAAAAATATACAGTAAATAAATCAATCACAGAATCACAGATACAGAGTAGTACAATAATACGCAGCAGAATAAATGAATAGTAGTTCATGAAGCTACTATATAACAAAGTTAGTAATAAAATACATCAGAATATCCCAGATATCGTGAAGTCTCCAATGCAATAGATGACTTCTCTTAACGAATCAACTGGAAGTGCTGAAAGCAAAGCGATAGTTGGATCTCCAAGCGAAGCTCCAAACTCCAAAGGTGAGTCTCAATGCTGTATCACTCAGTCTGACCCGAGCGTAAAGCAAAACACAAAACACTCGAGTCAGGATTAACATTCTTATATCAATAAATCCAACTCAAGTGAAATATCAACTGAAATAAAATTAACTTAGAGGATGTTTGGGATAACCATCCTCTAAGGATCCCTGGAACTATCTATAGGGTAGAAATTTACACCATGTCACCATGGTCATCTCAATTTTGTTTATTATTCAAAAAAAATATCATTTCACTTCAAATATATTTGTTTTCAAATTTGATCACTTTCACAGTTACGATTCAAATCTACTCCAATCAAAAATTCAAATCTAGTCAAATCTCAACTTATCAATTTAAAATTCAACTCAATTCCAGAATAACCACTTCAATTTTATAGATCTCAAAATTCGGATTTGTAATCACAAAATACCCCTTTATATTTCAGTATATTTCAAACTTTAAATATTCAACGTTTCAAACTAAATTTTATTCAATTTAGTTTTCTAAATAATAATTTCAAATTTTAGTTCAACCTAAACTTTCATTCTTTATTCAATTTAGTTTCTAAATAACCATTCAACTATATTGATTTCAAGTACAAACCTGAATCTCAAATTAACCTATTTAAATTCCAATATAGTTCAAAGCTTTAATATTTAAATGTTAAATTTAACAGTTTCATAAAGATCTCGATTAACCTCATTATTATTTAGTCTTCAAACGCTCCCTTATTTGATTCAATATCATTTAAGTAATCTTAAATTACCTTTTACTCAATATTTTATTTTAATTTATTTAAACGTGAAATATTCATTAAATCACTTAAATCAAAAATCCAGTTATAAAAATCATAACTTTAGATTTCCCATTTAATAATTTCAAATCGATTTAATTAAATAAATCCTTATTTAAATACCATTTTTAATAAATCCAAATTTATCTACCAATCTTAATTATTCAATTTATTACAAGAAAATCTTTTTGAAATATACATTTACATATATACTTAACCATATTCTACGTATTAAATCAATTCTAATTTAAATCAAATATTACTACTAAATCTATATATAAAATTTCCATCTTAAGAATCAATATTTATTAAACCATATATTTCTTTCCACAATCATAGAAATTATTTCAAAATATTTATATATGGACCAACGGTGTCTGTATATATTTTCTATCATATGGTCAAGTGCTACGGATATTTATCGTTTCAATCCGTCCACTAAATATATACGGGTGGATATCATTTCAACCCGTAATCCCAAATTCAATTAATTGAAAATCGCTTGGGTTTATCATTTCAACCCATAATGATTTTCTCCTATCCTAAAGTCCGTTCGGGTATGTATCATTTCAACCCATAGTGAATACTATACTAACAGGGCACTTGTAGAGTGATAACAGATATGATAATAATATAACAACATGCATATATCATCAATAACAGTATAATATAAATAGTAGGATATGGTGTCATATCCCACAAGTGAACAGTTATAGATAATAGCATAAATATAACAATTTAAATAACTACAGCAGCATATTTCAATTGTTGTTTCAATTGAAATCAAATTTAATAAACACAAGAACGTTAATCGTGAGTGATTGCTCACCTTTCGAGGTTAGAGAGATAGACAATGAAGTTAAGTTACGAAACACAAGCACGAATCTCAAAGCAAAGTAAGATAGGCACGAATCGACGATTAAAGCTAGTAAAAGAAATCGATGGGAACGGGTCAAATTAGCTCGATAAAAATTTAGGCGAGACGTATTTTTATATTATTATCCTCCTTAAACCCAAAATTCAAATTAAAGTATATATACATTTTATATAAGTCTTAAATTAAATATATTTATTGATATCAAACATATAAAAAAAATCAAAACCAAATTCACACTATCTTATAGTATATACGTTACATTTGAAACATCAATATCTGAAACTAAATGTACATAACCAAATTAACATCCAAAGATATACATAACAGTAAATAATGTAAGTTTAAAGAAATCTAATAGTTTAACCAAATGCAGACTTCCTTTACAAATAATATACTGTAATCATCATCATCATCATTATTATTATTATTTTTGTTTTTTTTTTACCAAAAATAAAAATATGCTAACACAATGCTAGTAGAAAAATGGAGAAAGGATGCTTATGCTTACCAATATTGACATGCAAACCTACATTTTATATGTGCAATAAAGTGTGTGTAAACAAACCTTTATAGGGCTGCTATATACATGTTTAAAAAATGTTATACATATATTGTTATACATATTCACAACAGCAGTTATACCTAACTTGTATACATATTATATCTTAAACAACACCTGACAATAGATGAAGGTAAAATAAAAATAATATATATATATATATATATATTATAATTAATACAAACCTATAAAGGTCTGAAATGTATACTAGTATATCTATACAACCAACCCAATATGAAAATATGTACCCGTGAAAATATCTAAAGTTTTTAGAAACAATACTTAGGCTTATATATATAACAATAACTTACGCACACAAAAAAAACACAATACTTAATGAGACAAACGCACAAGTTGTATTACCTTTCAAGATATCATATATATGTTAAAAGTTTTCTGCAAGGCAAAATGGGTGACAAGGTGAGATACGACTGCGTGTAAGAGTGTGAAAGAAGAGAGAGGGTGGAGAAAGAAAAATTGAGGAGAAGAAAGTGAGAGTAGATCCTTGCTTTGTCAAAAAAAAGCTTATAAAGGCGAAATAAAACAAGCCGTAAAAGTATTAATGAATACAAAAAAAAGTATTATTCAAAACGGTGTGGGCCTCAGGTAAATATCCATTCGCATCTTTTTTTGACATATATAAAACGTATGAAAAGCTTTAAAATGAAACGGCTATATATTAATTATTATTATAAAACATTTTAAAGTTGCCAGGGAAATAAATATATGGAAGTTGATAAAGGAGAATGAAGAGACCCAGAAATGGAATGACAAATAATAATTTTGAAATGATGGAAAAAAAGTAACAGCTGGCATAAACCAAAGTTATAAAGGCAGAGGAAAACGCTTTTCACATTTAAGGTGAGCTTTCAAATTTTTTTGAATGTTTTCTAACTTTCCAGCTGTAGTGAAGAAAATGGAATTTTAAAGGCAAAAATTAAAGTGACCATTCCAATTAAATTAATATAAAACGTATGCATGTTTGTACATTCATACTTCCAAAATGGTATGACATGGGAACAGTCGAATTTCAGTAAAAGATGAAATAAATGTGAGAAATGAAATAAATATGAATGAATCGCATTTTTCCAAAACGAAACGTATACAACAAATCAGCAAATAAATAGAAACGTGTAGGGAGATGAGTGAAATAAATAGAAAATGTTAAAATATAAATAAATATAACATACATGAAAAGGACAACATGACGATTTAGAAATTAATAAATGAGAAACTATATCCCTATACGTTTTAGTTTCAAAAAGGACAGAAAATTTTATCAAAAGTTATAAATAGTTAAAAGCATTGAAACGTGGTTTCCGCTGAAATTTGTTTTATTCCCAACTGAGATGAGAGAGAAAGGGAAAGATTTCAAACAAATGAATATATTCCAAATGAATGTAATATAAACGGTCATGGTGTGATTCATCAGAAAATTTAATGCAATTTATAATTGTGTGAGCTGTACGTTGATTTAAGGGGAAAAAATAAAAGCAATTGATGGCTTGATTTAATAGTATGTTTCAAATTTGAAAAGAAAAGAAAAGTAAGGGTTGAAATTTTGATTTCAATTAAATGATCGCGTGAATGAGCAAATGGCAGAAAGAGATAATGGAACATATGATAGAAAAAGAATAAATGAAATGTGAACGGATAGAATGCAAATTGAAACGGTAGAGAATTAAATATAAGGTGGAAAGGTGTGGCAATGCTCACCCATTGATTTAGCTAAAACCTTTAAAAGAAATTTAATATGGTATGAGTTGTACGGTTTCAAATTTGAAAAGTAGATAAATCCAAGTCACAAATTTCAACACCGATGACGCACGTTTTTATTGTTTCCGTCGCGTATCGGATCTCAAAATACAGAAATAAATATACCGTAGTGATCAGTACAACGAGACGATCAAAATGATATATAGATATTGGTGGTACGATTGAATTATAAAAATTCGAATTTTCACTAGTAGAAAAAATGCAGTAAAAACGCAGAAAATAAGATCGACGGAGCTATAGAAGTCCAAATTTGGAAAAACGAAAAATGACGTCTCAGTCAGAAGATGATTTAGAATTTTTCTGTAAAAATATTCAGGTCTTGAAAATAAATTTATTTTCACCAATTATTAACTGATTTGAATTTAATAGAATTATATAATAAATAAACCTTCATATAAATAATTGAAAATTTACCATTTGCAATATTTAATTATACGTAAACAAAATATTAAAATTTTATTTCAAAATATTATTATTAAAATTTCTCAAAATCCAAATTAAATACATTATAAAACCAATTAAAAATTAATAAAATTTTATGGGTCATTACACTCTCCCCCACTCAAAACTTTTCGTCCCCAAAAAGGAAGGAGGTAGGAGAATAAAACAACCAGAAATAAAGGTAGATTGAAAGTCAAGGGTAAATAATTAATTTAAAACTATATAAATTTTACTTGAAATATTCATTTGAAAACTTCATTTGCGATTTAGTTATCTTTAATGCTTTAAAATTTTCAAAACTTATTGGAATTTAATATGTTTAACTAACACCTTTATACATATATGAAAGCTATTTGAAAACAATTATTTGCATCATTAGTTATATTTACAAAGAAGCTATTGAAAACATTAAATCCATAATTCATAAATTTATAAATTTGTCTTTAGATACTTTTCAAACATTATTAATAAATCATTCACTTTAAATATATTTTATTTAATTAATAACTTCAAAAATATTTATAACACTAAAATTTTCTATTAAATAATGTAGTATACAAATAAGCAATATTTAAAAGATTATATTCAAAAATGAAAGAAGGTAGATTCGGAAAAATAGAATCAAGGCGAACAACTAAAGCTGAGAAGATAAGGTAGATTTAAAGAATAGAATCAGGCACGAATCGTAAATTTCAAACCATAAGAGTTTCAATTTCAAATATTAACACAAATTTTTTTTGTTGAAAATACCTTTATAATAAAATACCTTTATATCGAAATAAATCTTTCTTTTAGAAATATTTTTATAACTCGATGTTTCAACAAGTTTATCCTCGTTCTTGCAGACTCTGGCCATGCGTTGATCTGGCGCAAAGCTAGAATTCTTCAAGTACTTAGTAGACTTGTTTCAACACCCAGTGAAAATACTTGAAAAACCTTTAAAACAGATATGGAAAGTACAATCCAAACAAAACAACCAAACCAAAACCTTTGTCCAACCATGGTTCGCAGATACACAATGGTTACGCATGGATCCCCCAGGAAATAATCCGTATCCGTAAGCTTTCTCAGCCCTGCGAGTTACGCCATGATGACTAGTAGAGTGCAGGATACACAGTGGTTACGCCTGGGTCCCTTAAGAAACAATCTGTACCACTAGGCCGTCTCAGCCAGGCAGTTTCGCTACTAATCGCGACCTACACAGATTGCAGGATACACAATGGTTACGCCTGGATCCCCCAGGAAACAATCCGTACCCCTAGGCCAGATTCAGCCAGGCAATTTCTCTATGCAGTCGCGAGAGAAAAAAACCATGGGTTACGCCACGGTGGGAACACTAGAGTATCACATCCGCAAAACCAAAGATCAGAGAGAATAATATCGATAGAATGAATCCAAAATGTGGCCACAAAGCGGATATCATGCAGAAGGCACTTTCCATATCATTGCTTCGAAAATATATATCATATAGTACCTTTTCAAATACCTTCAAATATCATACTTATATAAAGTCCATTATATATAGGATTCTTTTTTTCATATCGAATACTTTCCAAGTCAATAGTATGTCAAATCATACTTATATAGACTTCGATTATATAAAATTATCTTTCCAACTTGAGTACCTTTCAAATCAACTTCATACTTATACAAATTCATTTTATATAAGTTCGACCACTCCCAAATCAAGTGCTTAATAATATAAGGTTCTCAATTTCAAATCATTTCAATATCAATTCAGTTTCAAAATCATATATGATTTCACCAAATTATCATCCAAATTAAATATCTAAATTTCAAAGTTCCCAAAATAATAGGTTTAGAAAATTATCCCAGTTTCCAAATTAAAATAATTCAAGTCAAACAAATTCATTTTCAAAATCACCATATAAGTACTGGTTTTTAATTTCAATTTAATTTCAAAACCAAATATTTTCTCAAAATCAATTATACTCAAAATGGTTTCCAAATTTATAATTATCCCTTTAAAACTTTTAAACTATCTATTTCTATTTGAAATATCCAATTTACCTTTCTGAAAACCATTATTCAAAACTATTTTTTTTCAAAACATTTCAAAATTAAATTTATATTCTTTATCAAACATTTTATACTCTTCGAAATTTCTTAGCTTTGGAAATTTAATCTCGATTTGGAAGTGTTCGAACATTCAAAATAGTTAGGAAAATCAAATTTCCAAATTCAAGAGTTGAAAATCAACATAAATCGGTAAATCAATTTCAATAGATAGGATTATACTAAATCAAATCCGAAACTCGAGGACTGAACACCGGCCTCACTTTAAATTGTTTCAAATATATACATATATCTTTCGAAAATATCAAATTATACTTCGGAATTTGAAATCAAAACGGTTTTACAAAATCACTCGCATAGCGAAGCTATTAAACAGGCCTCTCCCCCACTCTGAAACTCGAAAATCAATGTCGATGATGCATGCACTCATCAACGAAATTATTTTCCAGCGACATAAGTGAGTTCTAGACTTCTATTTCCTTGAAAACTTCTTTGAAATTTCTTCAAAATTATTGGAATTCATTTGAACTCATTTGAAAATTTTCTTATTCGAAAAATACTTTTAAATCGTATTATTTTTATATATTTTCAAAAATCTTAAAACCAATTTCAAAATACCGGAATTCAATTCTCGAAATTCAAATTTAACCCTTCAATTATAAATTATTTTTATATAAATCAGTTTCTTATAAATTTCCAAAATTTTAAATCCTTTCAAAACGTTTATATATAGAATAACATTTCTTATTTGTTTTATATATAGGTATGTAATCTTTATCGAAAACATTTTTACTTTTATATATAGAATAAAATCATAGCTATCAAAATAATACTTTCGGTATAAACAATTACAAAAATACAACATACCCGATTTTTCAAAGGGTGATTCAAGAATGGATTTCAAAACAAAGATAGAGATTTAAATTAGAGGAACTCCAATCAATAGAATCCTGATTCGAAGATAGACTCGATCGAAGATGAGATAATTAAATTACAAAATAGAAGATGGATATACTTCTACAAATCGTGGCGACCTTAATCAGATCAATTGTGACCTTAGGAATATAATCGATGCGGAATTCCAAAACAAATCGACATTCGATCGCCAGAGATAGAATTCAGCATATCAAGATATAGCAGATCGTAAACCGAGAACAGAAATCTTCGGTGAATCAATGCCGATTGTAAAGGAGTTTTCAACCCATTTACAAAACATTCAGTGGAGTTATGGGATACTCCAGAATCAAACGAATATAAATAGAAAGAGACAAGAATGAATTTCGGAACCGAGGGACATTCCAAAATTCAAAGGAAA
The DNA here is from genome assembly GCA_030765085.1 of Allium cepa. Taxonomy (NCBI): domain Eukaryota; kingdom Viridiplantae; phylum Streptophyta; class Magnoliopsida; order Asparagales; family Amaryllidaceae; genus Allium; species Allium cepa. The sequence goes on along the minus strand of CM060935.1, from coordinate 820,493,143 downwards.
TCGAGTCAGAAAGGAAGAGATTCAACTCGAACGAAGTGATTCTGTAAATAAATTTACCATATACGCTAAGTTTTGCCTAGAGCCAAAGCTCCGATACCAACTGTAACGACCCGCTATTTTGGCCCATTCAAATCGGCAATAATACTATGCATGTCCGACTTGAATAATTCAAAATACCGAATTGTTAATTTAAATTTGGCAAAAACATATACAGTAAATAAATCAATCATAGAATCACAGATACAGAGTAGTACAATAATACGCAGCGGAATAAATGAATAGTAGTTCATGAAGCTACTATATAACAAAGTTAGAAATAAAATACATTATAATATCCCAGATACCGTGAAGTCTCCAATGCAACAGATGACTTCTCTTAACGAATCAACTGGAAGTGTTGAAAGCTAAGCGATAGTTGGATCTCCAAGCGAAGCTCCAAACTCCAAAGGTGAGTCTGAATGCTGTATCACTCAGTCTGACCCGAGCGTAAAGCAAAACACATAACACTCAAGTCAGGATTAACATTCTTATATTAATAAATCCAACTCAAGTGAAATATCAACTGAAGTAAAATTAACTTAGAGGATGTTTGGGATAACCATCCTCTAAGGATCCCTGGAACTATCTATAGGGTAGAAATATACACCATGTCACCTTGGTCATCTCAATTTTGTTTATTATTCAAAAACAAAATATCATTTCACTTCAAATATATCTGTTTTCAAATTTTATCACTTTCACAGTTACGATTCAAATCTACTCCAATCAAAAATTCAAATCTAGTCAAATCTCAACTTATCAATTTAAAATTCAACTCAATTCCTAAATAACCACTTCAATTTTATAGATCTCAAAATTCGGATTTGTAATCACAAAATACCCATTTATATTTCCGTATATTTCAAACTTTAAGTATTCAACGTTTCAAACTAAATTTTATTCAATTTAGTTTTCTAAATAATAATTTCAAATTTTAGTTCAACCTAAATTTTCATTTTTTATTCAATTTAGTTTCTAAATAACCATTCAACTATATTGATTTCAAGTACAGATCTGAATCTCAAAATAACCCATTTAAATTCCAATATAGTTCAAAGCTTTAATATTTAAATGTCAAATTTAACAGTTTCATAAAGATCTCGATTAACCTCATTATTATTTAGTCTTAAAATGCTCCCTCATTTGGTTCAATATCATTTAAGTAATCTTAAATTAAATTTTACTCAATATTTTATTGTAATTTATTTAAATGTGGAATATTCATTAAATCACTTAAATCAAAAATCCAGTTATAAAAATCATAACTTTAGATTTCCCATTTAATAATTTCAAATCGATTTAATTAATAAATCCTTATTTAAATACCATTTTTAATAAATCCAAATTTATCTCCCAATCTTACTTATTCAATTTATTACAAGAAAATCTTTTTGAAATATACATTTACATATATACTTAACCATATTCTACGTATTAAATCAATTCTAATTTAAATCAAATATTACTACTAAATCTATATATAAAATTTCCATCTTAAGAATCAATATTTATTAAACCATATATTTCTTTCCACAATCATAGAAATTATTTCAAAATATTTATATATGGGCCAACGGTGTCTGTATATATTTTCTATCATATGGTCAAGTGCTACGGATATTTATCGTTTCAATCCATCCACTAAATATATACGGGTGGATATCATTTCAACCCGTAATCCCAAATTCAATTAATTGAAAATCGCTTGGGTTTATCATTTCAACCCATAATGATTTTCTCCTATCCTAAAGTCCGTTCGGGTATGTATCATTTCAACCCATAGTGAATACTATACTAACAGGGCACTTGCAGAGTGATAACAGATGTGATAATAATATAACAATATGCATATATCATCAATAACAGTATAATATAAACAATAGGATATGGTGTCATATCCCACAAGTGAACAGTTATAGATAATAGCCTAAATATAACAATTTAAATAACTACAGCAACATACTTCAATTGTTGTTTCAATTGAAATCAAATTTAATAAATACAAGAACGTTAATCGTGAGTGATTTCTCACCTTTTGAGGTTATAGAGATAGACAATGACGTTGAGTTACGAAACCTAAGCACGAATCTCAAAGCAAAGTAAGATTGGCACGAATCGACGATCAAAGCTGGTAAAAGAAATCGATGGGAACGGGTCAAATTAGCTCGATAAAAATTTAGGCGAGATGTATTTCTATATTATTATCCTCCTTAAACCTAAAATTCAAATTAAAGTATATATACATTTTATATAAGTCTTAAATAAAATATATTTATTGAAATCAAACATATAAAAAAAATCAAAACCAAATTCACTCTATCTTATAATATATACGTTATATTTGAAACATTAATATCTGAAACTAAATGTACATAACCAAATTAACATCCAAAGATATACATAAACGTAAATAATGTAAGTTTAAAGAAATCAAATAGTTTAACCAAATGCAGACTTCCTTTACAAATAATACTGTAATCATTATTATTATTATTTTTGATTTTTAACCAAAAATAAAAATATGCTAACACAATGCTAGTAGAAAAATGGAGAAAGGATGCTTATGCTTACCAATATTGACGTACAAACCTACATTTTATATGTGCAATAAAGTGTGTACAAACAAACCTTTATATGGGCTGCTATATACATGTTTAAAAAATGTTATACATATATTGTTACACATATTCACAACAGCCGTTATACCTAACTTGTATACATATTATATTTTAAACAACACATGACAATAGATGAAGGTAAAATAAAAATTATATATATATATATATATATATATATATATTATAACTAATACAAACCTATAAGGCTCTGAAATGTATACTAGTATATCTATACAACCAACCCAATATGAAGATATGTACCCATGCAAATATCTAAAGTTTTTAGAAACAATACTTAGGCTTATATATATAAAATAAAATAAAACAATAACTTATTCACACAAAAAAAAATACAATACTTAATGAGACAAACGCACAAGTTGTATTACCTTTCAAGATATCATTTATATATATGTTAAAAGTTTTCTGCAAGGCAAAATGAGTGACAAGGTGAGATACGGCTGGGTGTAAGAGTGTGAAAGAAGAGAGAGGGTGGAGAAAGAAAAATTGAGGAGAAGAAAGTGACAGTAGATCCTTGCTTTACCAAAAAAAAGCTTATAAAGTTGAAATAAAATGAGCCGTAAAAGAATTAATGAATACAAAAAAAACGTATAATTCAAAACGGTGTGGGCCTCAGGTAAATATCATTCATATCTTTTTTTGACATATATAAAAGCTTTAAAATGAAACGGCTATATATTAATTATTATTATAAAACGTTTTCAAGTGACAAGGAAAATAAATATATGGAAGTTGATAAAGAAGAATGAAGAGACCCAAAAATGGAATGACAAATAATAATTGTGAATTGATGGAAAAAAGTAACAGCTGGCATAACCCAAAGTTATAAAGGCAGAGGAAAACACTTTGCACAATTTAAGGCGAGCTTTCAAATTTTTTTGAATGTTTTATAGCTTTCCAGCTGTAGTGAAGAAAATGGAATTTTAAAGGAAAAAATTAAAGTGACCGTTCCAATTAAATGAACATAAAACGTATGCATGTTTTCTCCTATCCTAAAGTCCGTTCGGGTATCTATCATTTCAACCCATAGTGAATACTATACTAACATGGCACTTGTAGAGTGATAACAGATATGATAATAATATAACAACATGCATATATCATGAATAACAGTATAATATAAATAGTAGGATATGGTGTCATATCCCACAGGTGAACAGTTATAGATAATAGCATAAATATAACAATTTAAGTAACTACAGCAGCATATTTCAATTGTTGTTTCAATTGAAATCAAATTTAATAAATACAAGAACGTTAATCGTGAGTTATTGTTCACCTTTCGAGATTATAGAGATAGACAATGAAGTTAAATTACGAAACCCAAGCACGAATCTCAAAGCAAAGTAAGATCGGCACGAATCGACGATTAAAGATAGTAAAAGAAATCGATGGGAACGGGTCAAATTAGCTCGATAAAAATTTAGGCGAGATGTACTTTTATATTATTATCCTCCTTAAACCCAAAATTCAAATTAAAGTATATATACATTTTATATAAGTCTTAAATTAAATATATTTGTTGAAATCAAACATATAAAAAAAAAATCAAAACCAAATTCACTCTATCTTATAGTATATACGTTATATTTGAAACATCAATATCTGAAACTAAATGTACATAACCAAATTAACATCCAAAGATATACATAACAGTAAATAATGTAAGTTTAAAGAAATCTAATAGTTTAACCAAATGCAGACTTCCTTTACAAATAATATACTGTAATCATTATTATTATTAATTTATTATTATTATTATTTTTGTTTTTTTACCAAAAATAAAAATATGCTAACACAATGCTAGTAGAAAAATGGAGAAAGGATGCTTATGCTTACCAATATTGACATGCAAACCTACATTTTATATGTGCAATAAAGTGTGTATAAACAAACCTTTACAGGGCTGCTATATACATGTTTAAAAAATGTTATACATATATTGTTATACATATTCACAACAGCCGTTATACCTAACTTGTATACATATTATATCTTAAACAACACCTGACAAAAGATGAAGGTAAAATAAAAATAATATATATATATATATATATATATATATATATTATAACTAATACAAACCTATAAAGCTCTGAAATGTATACTAGTATATCTATACAACCAACCCAATATGAAAATATATACCCGTGAAAATATCTAAAGTTTTTAGAAACAATACTTAGGCTTATATATATATAATAAAATAAAATATAACTTACGCACAAAAAAAACCATAATACTTAATGAGACAAACGCACAAGTTGTATTACCTTTCAAGATATCATATATATATGTTAAAAGTTTTCTGCAAGGCAAAATGGGTGACAAGGTGAGATACGGCTGCGTGTAAGAGTGTGAAAGAAGAGAGAGGGTGGAGAAAGAAAACTTGAGGAGAAGAAAGTGACAGTAGATCCTTGCTTTGCCCAAAAAAAGCTTATAAAGGCGAAATAAAATGAGCCGTAAAAGAATTAATGAATACAAAAAAAAGTATTATTCAAAACGGTGTGGGCCTCAGGTAAATATCCATTCGCATCTTTTTTTGACATATATAAAACGTATGAAAAGCTTTAAAATGAAACGGCTATATATTAATTATTATTATAAAACGTTTTAAAGTTACTAGGGAAATAAATATATGGAAGTTGATAAAGGAGAATGAAGAGACCCAAAAATGGAATGACAAATAATAATTTTGAATTGATGGAAAAAAAGTAACAGCTGGCATAACCCAAAGTTATAAAGGCGGAGGAAAACGCTTTTCACAATTTGAGGTGAGCTTTCAAATTTTTTTGAATGTTTTCTAACTTTCCAGCTGTAGTGAAGAAAATGGAATTTTAAAGGCAAAAATTAAAGTGACCGTTCCAACTATATGAATATAAAACGTATGCATGTTTTGTACATTCATACTTCCAAAATGGTATGACGTGGAAACGGTCGAATTTCAGTAAAAGATGAAATAAATGTGAGAAATGAAATAAATTGGAATGAATCGCATTTTTCCAAAATGAAACGTATGCAACAAATCAGCAAATAAATAGAAACGTGTAGGGAGATGAGTGAAATGAATAGAAAATGTTAAAATATAAATAAATATAACATACATGAAAAGGACAACAGGACGATTTAGAAACTAATAATTGAGAAACTATATCCCTATACGTTTTAGTTTCAAAAAGGACAGAAAATTTTATCAAAAGTTATAAAGAGTTAAAAGCATTGAAACGTGATTTCCGCTGAAATTTATTCTATTCCCAACTGAGATAAGAGAGAAAGGGAAAGATTTCAAACAAATGAATATATTCCAAATGAATGTAATATAAACGGTCATGGTGTGATTCATCAGAAAATTTAATGCAATTTATAATTGTGTGAGTTGTACGTTGATTTAAGGAAAAAAATAAAAGCAATTAATGGCTTGATTTAATAGTATGTTTCAAATTTGAAAAGAAAATAGAAGTAAGGGTTGAAATTTTGATTTCAACTAAATGATCGCGTGAATGAGCAAATAGCAATTAGCAAATAGCAGAAAGAGATAATGGAATATATGGTAGAAAAGGAATAAATGAAATGTGAACGGATAGAATGCAAATTGAAACGGCAGAGAATTAAATATAAGGTGGAAAGGTGTGGCAACGCTCACCCATTGATTTAGCTAAAACCTTTAAAAGAAATTTAATATGGTATGAGTTGTACGGTTTCAAATTTGAAAAGTAAGTAAATCCAAGTCACAAATTTCAACACCGATGACGCACGTTTTTATTGTTTCCGTCGCGTATCGGGTCTCAAAACACAGAAATAAATATACCGTAGTGATCAATACAACGAGACGATCAAAATGATATATAGATATTGGTGGTACGATTGAATTATAAAAATTCGAATTTTCACTAGCGGAAAAAATGCAGTAAAAACGCAGAAAATAAGATCGACGGAGCTATAAAAGTCCAAATTTGGGAAAACGAAAAATGACGTCTCTATCAGAAGATGATTTAGAATTTTTCCGTAAAATATTCAGGTCTTGAAAATAAATTTATTTTCATCAATTATTAACTGATTTGAATTTAATAGAATTATATAATAAATAAATCTTCATATAAATAATTAAAAATTTACCATTTGCTATATTTAATTATACGTAAACTAAATATTAAAACTTTATTTCAAAATATTATTATTAAAATTTCTCAAAATCCAAATTAAATACGTTATAAAACCAATTAAAAATTAATAAAATTTTATGGGTCGTTACACTCTCCCCCACTCAAAACTTTTCGTCCCCGAAAAGGAAGGAGGTAGGAGAATAAAACAACCAGAAATAAAAGTAGATTGAAAGTCAAGGGTAAATAATTAATTTAAAACTATATAAATTTTACTTGAAATATTCATTTGAAAACTTCATTTGCGATTTAGTTATCTTTAATACTTCAAAATTTTCAAAACTCATTGGAATTTAATATGTTTAACTAACACCTTTATACATATATGAAAGCTATTTGAAAACAATTATTTGCATCATTAGTTATATTTACAAAGAAGCTATTGAAAACATTAAATCCATAATTCATAAATTTATAAATTTGTCTTTAGATACTTTTCAAACATTATTAATAAATCATTCACTTTAAATATATTTTATTTAATTAATAACTTCAAAAATATTTATAACACTAAAATTTTCTATTAAATAATGTAGTATACAAATAAGCATTATTTAAAGATTATATTCAAAAATTAAAGAAGGTAGATTCGAAAAAGCAGAATCAAGTTGGAAAGCTTTATATCGAATCGTAAATTTCAAACCGTAAGAGTTTCAATTTCAAATATTAACACAAAATTTCTTTGTTGAAAAATACCTTTATAATAAAATACCTTTATATCGAAATAAATCTTTCTTTCAGAAATATTTTTATATCTCGATGTTTCAACAAGTTTATCCTCGTTCTTGCAGACTCTGGCCATGCGTTGATCTGGCGCAAAGCTAGAATTCTTCAAGTACTTAGTAGACTTGTTTCAACACCCAGTGAAAATACTTGAAAACCCTTTAAAGCAGATATAGAAAGTACAATCCAAACAAAACAACCAAACCAAAACCTTTGTCCAATCATGGTTCGCAGATACACAATGGTTACGCATGGATCCCCCAGGAAACAATCTGTATCCGTAAGCTTTCTCAGCCCTGCGAGTTACGCCATGATGACTAGTAGAGTGCAGGATACACAATGGTTACGCCTGAGTCCCCTAAGAAACAATCCGTACCCCTAGGCCGTCTCAGCCAGGCAGTTTCGCTACTAATCGCGACCTACACAGATTGCAGGATACACAATGGTTACGCCTGGATCCCCCAGGAAACAATCCGTACCCCTAAGCCAGATTCAGACAGGCAATTTCGCTATGCAGTCGCGAGAGAAAAAAACCATGGGTTACGCCACGGTGGGAACACTCGAGTATCACATCCGGAAAACCAAAAATCAGAGAGAATAATATCGATAGAATGAATCCAAAATGTGGCCACAAAGCGGATATCAAGCAGAAGGCACTTTCCATATCATTGCTTCGAAAATATATATCATATAGTACCTTTTCAAATACCTTCAAATATCATACTTATATAAAGTCCATTATATATAGGATTCATTTTTTCAAATCGAATACTTTCCAAGTCAATAGTATATCAAATCATACTAATATAGACTTCGATTATATAAAATTATCTTTCCAACTTGAGTACCTTTCAAATCAATAGATTTCAAATCAACTTCATACTTATACAAATTCATTTTATATAAGTTCGACCACTCTCAAATCAAGTGCTTAATAATATAAGGTTTTCAATTTCAAATCATTTCAATATCAATTCAGTATCAAAATCATATATGATTTCACCAAATTATCTTCCAAATTAAATATCAAAATTTCAAAGTTCCCAAAATAATAGGTTTAGAAAATTATCCCAGTTTCCAAATTAAAATAATTCAAGTCAAACAAATTCATTTTCAAAATCACCATATAAGTACTGGTTTTTAATTTCAATTTAATTTCAAAACCAAATATTTTCTCAAAATCAATTATACTCAAAATGATTTCCAAATTTGTAATTATCCCTTTAAACTTCTAAACTATCTATTTCTAGTTGAAATACCCAATTTACCTTTCTGAAAACCATTATTCAAAGCTATCCCTTTAAATCTCGATTTGGAAGTGTTCGAACATTCAAAATAGTTAGGGAAATCAAATTTCCAAATTCAAGAGTTGAAAATCAACATAAATCAATAAATCAATTTCAATAGATAGGATTATACTAAATCAAATCCTAAACTCGAGGACTGAACACCGGCCTCACTTTAAATTGTTTCAAATATATACATATATCTTTTGAAAATATCAAATTATACTTCGGAATTTTAAATCAAAACGGTTTTACAAAATCACTCGCATAGTGAAGCTATTAAAGAGGCCTCTCCCACACTCTGAAACTCGAAAATCAATGTCGATGATGCGTGCACTCATCACCGAAATTATTTTCCAGCGACATAAGTGAGTTCTGGACTTCTATTTTCTTGAAAACTTCTTTGAAATTTCTTCAAAATTATTGGAATTCATTTGATCTCATTTGAAAAATTTCTTATTCGAAAAATACTTTTAAATCGTATTATTTTTATATATTTTCCAAAATCTTTAAACCAATTTCAAAATACCGGAATTCAATTCTCGAATTTCAAATTTAACCCTTCAATTATAAATCATTTTTATATAAATCAATTTCTTATAAATTTCCAAAATTTTAAATCCTTTCAAAACTTTTATATATAGAGTAACATTTCTTATTTGTTTTATATATAGGTATATAATCCTTATCGAAAACATTTTTACTTTTATATATGGAATAAAATCATAGCTATCAAAATAATAATTTCGGTATAAACAATTTCAAAAATACAACATATCCAATTTTTCAAAGGGTGATTCAAGAATGGATTTCAAAACAAAGATAGAGATTTAAATTAGAGGAACTCCGATCAATAGAATCCTAATTCGAAGATAGACTCGATCGAAGATGAGATAATTAAATTACAAAATAGAAGATGGATGTACTTCTACAAATCGCGGCGACCTTAATCAGGTCAACTGTGACCTTAGGAATATAATCGATGCGGAATTCCAAAAAAAATCGACATTCGATCGCCAGAGATAGAATTCGGTATATCAAGATATAGCAGCATCGTAAACCGAGGAACAAAAATCTTCGGTGAATCAATGCCGATTGTAAAGGAGTTTTCACCCCATTTACAAAACATTCAGTGGAGTTATGGGATACTCCAGAATTAAACGAATATAAATAGAAAGAGACAAGAATGAATTTCGGAACCGAGGGACATTCCAAAATTCAAAGGAAATCGAGTCAGAAAGGAAGAGATTCAACTCGAACGAAAGTGATTCTGTAAATAAATTTACCATATAAGCTAAGTTTTTCCCAGAGGCAAAGCTCTGATACCAACTGTAACGACCCGCTATTTTGGCCCATTCAAATCGGCAATAATACTATACATGTTCGACTTGAATAATTAAAAATACCAAATTGTTAATTTAAATTTGGCAAAGACATATACAGCAAATAAATCAATCATAGAATCACAGATACAGAGTAGTACAATAATACGCAGCGGAATAAATGAATAGTAGTTCATGAAGCTACTATATAACAAAGTTAGAAATAAAATACATCAGAATATCCCAGATACAGTGAAGTCTACAATGCAACAAATGACTTCTTTTAACGAATCATCTGGAAGTGCTGAAAGCTAAGCGATAGTTGGATCTCCAAGCGAAGCTCCAAACTGCAAATGTGAGTCTCAATGCTGTATCACTCAGTCTGACCCGAGCGTAAAGCAAAACACAAAACACTTGAGTCAGGATTAACATTCTTATATCAATAAATCCAACTCAAGTGAAGTATCAACTGAAATAAAATTAACTTAGAGGATGTTTGGGATAACTATCCTCTAAGGATCCCTGAACTATCTACAGGGTAGAAATATACACCATGTCACCGTGGTCATCTCAAGTTTATTTATTATTCAAAAAAATAATATCATTTCACTTCAAATATATTTGTTTTCAAATTTGATCACTTTCACAGTTACGATTCAAATCTACTCCAATCAAAAATTCAAATCTAGTCAAATCTAAACTTATCAATTTAAAATTCAACTCAATTCCTAAATAACCACTTCAATTTTATAGATCTCAAAATTCGGATTTGTAATCATAAAATACCCCTTTATATTTCAGTATATTTCAAACTTTAAAAATTCAACGTTTCAAACTAAATTTTATTTAATTTAGTTTTCTAAATAATAATTTAATATTTTAGTTCAACCTAAATTTTCGTTTTTTATTCAATTTAGTTTCTAAATAACCATTCAACTATATTGATTTCAAGTACAGATCTGAATCTCAAAATAACCCATTTAAATTCCAATATAGTTCAAAGCTTTAATATTTAAATGTTAAATTTAACAGTTTCATAAAGATCTCGATTAACCTTATTATTATTTAGTCTTGAAATGCTCCCTTATTTGATTCAATATCATTTAAGTAATCTTAAATTACCTTTTACTCAATATTTTATTTTAATTTATTTAAACGTGAAATATTCATTTAATCACTTAAATCAAAAATCCAGTTATAAAAATCATAACTTTAGATTTCCCATTTAATAATTTCAAATCGATTTAATTAAATAAATCCTTATTTAAATACCATTTTTAATAAATCCAAATTTATCTCCCAATCTTAATTATTCAATTTATTACAAGAAAATCTTTTTGAAATATAGATTTACATATATACTTAACCATATTCTACGTATTAAATCAATTCTAATTTAAATCAAATATTACTACTAAATCTACATATATGATTTCCATCTTAAGAATCAATATTTATTAAACCATATATTTCTTTCCACAATCATAGAAATTATTTCAAAATATTTATATATGGACTAACGGTGTCTGTATATATTTTCTATCATATGGTCAAGTGATACGAATATTTATCATTTTAATCCGTCCACTAAATATATACGGGTGGATATCATTTTAACCCGTAATCCCAAATTCAATTAATTGAAAATCGCTTGGGTTTATCATTTCAACCCATAATGATTTTCTCCTATCCCAAAGTCCGTTCGGGTATGTATCATTTCAACCCATAGTGAATACTATACTAACAGGGCACTTATAGAGTGATAACAGATATGATAATAATATAACAACATGCATATATCATCAATAACAGTATAATATAAACAGTAGGATATGGTGTCATATCCCACAAGTGAACAGTTATAGATAATAGCATAAATATAACAATTTAAATAACTACAGCAACATACTTCAATTGTTGTTTCAATTGAAATCAAATTTAATAAGTATAAGAACGTTAATCGTGAGTGATTGCTCACCTTTCGAGGTAGAGAGATAGACAATGAAGTTAAGTTACGAAACCCAAGCACGAATCTCAAAGCAAAGTAAGATCGGCACGAATCGACGATTAAAGCTAGTAAAAGAAATCGATGGGAACGGGTCAAATTAGCTCGTTAAAAATTTAGGCGAGATGTATTTTTATATTATTATCCTCCTTAAACCTAAAATTCAAATTAAAGAGTATATACATTTTATATAAGTCTTAAATAAAATATATTTATTGAAATCAAACATATAAAAAAAATCAAAACCAAATTCACTCTATCTTATAGTATATATGTTATATTTGAAACATCAATATCTGAAACTAAATATACATAACCAAATTAACATCCAAAGATATACATAACAGTAAATAATGTAAGTTTAAAGAAATCTAATAGTTTAACCAAATGCCGACTTCCTTTACAAATAATATACTGTAATCATTATTATTATTATTATTATTATTTTTCTTTTTTTTACCAAAAATAAAAATATGCTAACACAATGCTAGTAGAAATGGAGAAAGGATGCTTATGCTTACCAATATTGACATGCAATCCTACATTTTATATGTGCAATAAAGTGTGTATAAACAAACCTTTATAGGGCTGCTATTTACATGTTTAAAAAATGTTATACATATATTGTAATACATATTCACAGCAGCCGTTATACCTAACTTGTATACATATTATATCTTAAACAACACCTGACAATAGATGAAGGTAAAATAAAAATAATATATATATATATATATATATATATATATTATAACTAATACAAACCTATAAAGCTCTGAAATGTATACTAGTATATCTATACAACCAACCCAATATGAAAATATGTACCCATGCAAATATCTAATTTTTTTAGAAACAATACTTAGGCTTATATATATAAAATAAAACAAAACAATAACTTACGCACAAAAAAAAACACAATACTTAATGAGACAAACGCACAAGTTGTATTACCTTTCAAGATATCATATATATATATATGTTAAAAGTTTTCTGCAAAGGCAAAATGGGTGACAAGGTGAGATACGACTGCGTGTAAGGGTGTGAAAGAAGAGAGAGGGTGGAGAAAGAAAAATTGAGGAGAAGAAAGTGACAGTAGATCCTTGCTTTACCAAAAAAAGCTTATAAAGGCGAAATAAAATGAGCCGTAAAAGAATTAATAAATACAAAAAAAACGTATAATTCAAAATGGTGTGGACCTCAGGTAAATATCCATTCGCATCTTTTTTTGACATATATAAAACGTATGAAAAGCTTTAAAATGAAACGGCTATATATTAATTATTATTATAAAACGTTTTAAAGTTACTAGGGAAATAAATATATGGAAGTTGATAAAGGAGAATGAAGAGACCCAAAAATGGAATGACAAATAATAATTTTGGATTGTTGGAAAAAAAAGTAACAGCTGGCATAACCCAAAGTTATAAAGGCAGAGGAAAACGCTTCGCATAATTTAAGGTGAGCTTTCAAATTTTTTTGAATGTTTTCTAACTTTCCAGCTCTAGTGAAGAAAATGGAATTTTAAAGGCAGAAATTAAAGTGACCGTTCCAAATAAATGAATATAAAACGTATGCATGTTTTGTGCATTCATACTTCCAAAATGGTATGACGTGGCAACGGTCGAATTTCAATAAAAGATGAAATAAATGTGAGAAATGAAATAAATAGGAATGAACCGCATTTTTTCAAAACGAAACGTATGCAACAAATCTGCAAATAAATAGAAATGTGTAGGGAGATGAGTGAAATAAATAGAAAATGTTAAAATATAAATAAATATAACATACATGAAAAGGACAACAGGACGATTTAGAAATTAATAAATGAGAAACTATATCCCTATACGTTTTAGTTTCAAAAAGGACAGAAAATTTTATCAAAAGTTATAAAGAGTTAAAAGCATTGAAACGTGGTTTCCGCTGAAATTTATTTTATTCCCAACTGAGATGAGAGAGAAAGGGAAAGATTTCAAATAAATGAATATATTCCAAATGAATGTAATATAAACGATCATGGTGTGGTTCATCAGAAAATTTAATGCAATTTATAATGGTGTGAGCTGTACGTTTTGTTTAAGGAAAAAAAATAAAAGCAACCAATGGCTTGATTTAATAGTATGTTTCAAATTTGAAAAGAAAAGAGAAGTAAGGGTTGAAATTTTGATTTCAATTAAATGATCGCGTGAATGAGCAAATAGCAGAAAGAGATAATGGAATATACGGTAGAAAAGGAATAAATGAAATGTGGACGGATAGAATGCAAATTGAAACGGCAGAGGATCAAATATAAGGTGGAAAGGTGTGGCTCACCTATTGATTTAGCTAAAACCTTTAAAAGAAATTTAATATGGTATGAGTTGTACGGTTTCAAATTTGAAAAGTAGATAAATCCAAGTCACAAATTTCAGCACCGATGACGCACGTTTTTATTGTTTCCGTCACGTATCGGATCTCAAAATACAGAAATAAATATACCGTAGTGATCAGTACAACGAGACGATCAAAATGGTATATAGATATTGGTGGTACGATTGAATTATAAAAATTCGAATTTTCACTAGCAGAAAAAATGCAGTAAAAACACAGAAAATAAGATCGACGGAGCTATAGAAGTCCAAATTTTGGGAAAATGAAAAATGACGTCTCAGTCAGAAGATGATTTCGAATTTTTCTATGTAAAAATATTTAGATCTTGAAAATAAATTTATTTTCACCAATTAATAACTGATTTGAATTTAATAGAATTATATAATAAATAAACCTTCATATAATTAATTGAAAATTTACCATTTGTTATATTTAATTATACGTAAACCAAATATTTAAACTTTATTTCAAATATTATTATTAAAATTTCTCAAAATCTATATTAAATACGTTATAAAACCAATTAAAAAATAATCAAATTTTATGGGTCGTTACAGCATTTGTAAATGTTGTAGTTGATAATAATGAACCAAATGGCTAAGTTTAATTAAAGACTATTATAGCATTTTATAAATGTTATAATTGTTGAATTTAACTAATTTTTATTTGAAACTACAACCCTATTACAGCATTTTCAAAATGCTATCTTTTGTTAAATTGAACTGCTTTGAATGTAACTTTCTGTAGCAATTTCTAAATGCTGCGAAAGTTGAATTTTCATCTGTTTTAATAAATTAAGTGAATAAATGAATTTTGAAAGACTAAAATTTTGTAAATTTAATAATTTAATTATTAAATATAGTAACTTCATTTTTATGATTTAAAATGAAGTAATTTGTTTCGAAATATAAACTATTTTGAAATGTGATTTGTAATGGTATTCAAATTAAATAAAAATGAATGTGATTTGGAAGATATGATATTTTGAAATGGATTTTGAATGATATTGAATTTTGAAATGATATTTGATTTTTAAGTATAAAATACCATTTGAAATTTTAACCACGGGATGTACTTAATTTATAGTCTAAGTGATTCTTAAAGGATGGGAGATCCTAAGCATCCTTTAAGTTATAGTGCATTACTACTACAATTCACTTGAGTTGGTTTACATTATATAAGCATATATGTCCTGACTCGAGCGTTTGTGTTTTACTTTATGCTCGGGTCAGCCTGAGTATTCACAGCTTTGGATTCTCTTTCTGGAGCTGGTCTTTGCTGGAGTTTCTGCTTATCTACATTTATATCTGCTTTCTGTATTAGCTGTTCTAGTTTATCTCATGTATTAGTGAACTTCTATGTATTTGGGATTTCTATTATGTTGTTTTCAGACTGTATTATGTATTTGGTTTGAGACTCTGCCGTAGTAGCTTCATGAACTACTATGTATTTTTATATTCCGCTACGAGTTATCCTGATATTTCTGTGTCTGTGATTCTGTGATTGTATTTCATTTGCTCCAAATTTATTTACAATGCGGTAATTTGAGCAATTCAAGTCCGGCATGTGTGTGTACATATGCACTTACAATGGATATGAATGGCTGAAAATATCGGGTTGTTTCAGTTGGTATCGGAGCTTTGGTTTTTAGGCAAACCTTAGCCTGCGGAGCAAAAACTCATTAGATATAGGGTAGAAATACTATAGAATGAGTGAAATCAATCTCAGAATCCTTTCTTTGTGAGAGAACGTATTTTCGAAGTATAAAATAATTTCCAAATGATTTTTTTAAAGATTTTCAAAGATTATTTTGGCATAAAAATTTTCTTATTTTTGAAACCAAGATTTTCTAAACTTCATTCCTTCTGTGTCCATCTTGTTAGAAATCTTTTGGTTAGGATTCTTATCGGTTTGGATTCCTTGAACTTTGGAACGCTTCCACTTGTTCTGAAATCCAGTATTGTCTTCCCTATTTTATCCATTTTGATTTTGGAGCATTCCATAACTCCACTTTGGAATGACCTCTCTCAAGATCGGTGATTCCATAAATCTTCGAATGATTTGTAAAGGGGTGAAACTCCTTTACAATTAGCATTGATTCACCAGAGATTTCTGTATCCTCGGTTTACGATGCTATCTATTTCCTGCTCTACTCGGATTCTATCTCTGGCGATCGAATGTCGATTTTCCTTAGATTTCCACATTGGTTATATTCCTGAAGTCTCGGTTGACCCAGTTAAGGTCGCCCGCGATTTATAAAGGCTTATCCATCTATTTAATTATTTATCTCATCTTCGTTCGAGCTTATCTTCGAATCATAATTCTATTTGATCAGAGTTCCTCTAAATTTGAATCTCTGTTTTGTTTGAAATCCTTCCTTGAATCATCCTTTGGAAATTTGTGTTTGATTGTGCTTTGAAAATTTTGTATACATCGAAATTATTATTTTGATAAGGATGACCATATTTTGTATTTAAAAGTGAAATGTTTTCGATAAAGATTATCTATCTTGTAAAATAAAAATTTAAAGTTTCAAAAGGATTTGAAAGTTTGAAAATTTACAAGAAAATTGATTTATATAAAAATGATTTATAACTGAAGGGTTTTGAATTTGAATTTCGAGGAATCGAAGTCTGGTGTTTTAAAATCGGTTTTAAGATTTTGGAAAATACATAATATTAATATGATTTAAAGATATTTTTATGAATAAGGAATGTTTCAAATGTATTTGAATGAATTCCAATGATTTCGAAGTGATTTCAAAGAAGTTTCAAGAAAATAAAAGTCCAAAACCCACTTATGTCGTTGGAAAATAATTTCGGTGATGAATGCATGCATCATCGAAATTTATTTTCGAGTGTCTGAGTAGGAGAGAGGCCACTCTAGTAGCCTTGCTATGCAAGTGATTTTGTGAATCCAAATTTTGATTTCAGATTTCGAGGTATGATTTGATTTTCGAAAGATATATGTATGTATATTTGAAATGATTTAAGTAAGCCGGTGCTCAGTTCCCGAGTTTCGGATTTGAAACCTATCTTTTGAAATTTTATTTACTGATTTGTTGTTGGTTTCCAACTCTTGGATTGAAAATATAATTTCTTCGACTATTTTGAAGGTTCGAGCACTCCCAAATCAAGGTTAACTTTTCAAAGCTAAGAAATTTTGAAAGGTATAAAGTATTTGATAAAGAATATAAGTTTAGTCTGTATGTTTCAAGTATGAAATAATATGATTTGTATAAGTTGAAACTGTATTGTTAAGTAAATAAATAAGACTATTTTGAATTGTACTAATAAGAAATTTAGTTTTGAAATGTTTTGGATAAAAATTAGTCTTTAAATGTTTGAGAAAAATTTGGTTTTAAATGTTTTAACTTAGTAACATCTTTATGAAACTATTTATTTAACAAGTAGATACATAAGTTGTACGTATGCCGTTTTATTCGCATAATTAATTTGATCCAAATTTGAGTATACAAGTTCGAGGCGAATTACACCATTTCATGTTAAGATTTTTCATTTGATTCTTGTTGGCGAATATTTGATATGGATTTGGGCTTGATTCTAGAATTCCCTATCATAGTATATGGCTATGCAAGGAGACTGATGGCTTCTAGTCGAGAAACCATATCGAAGTCGGCATTAGGGAAGTCGAATGGACAATACTAGTTCGAAAGCGAACTTGTGTGACCAAGCGAGCGGTCGAATGTAATGTTACAAAATGATGACATATGTAAGTAATAATGAAGTAAAATTTGAGATATGTGAAATTATAAATTTTAGTTTTGAAATATGGCATATTTAAGCTTTGAAATATATTAAAGATTGAATAGTTTATTTTGGATCAAATCTTTATTTGAAATTTGATTATATTTGAAATGGTTTTGTTGGAAACTAAATTGAATTGAAACTAATGGTTTGAATTGAATTAAAATAGAAAATTTTAGATTTGGGTTTAATTGAATAAATTTGTGAAATGTAAAGAATTAAAGGAATGTTTTATGATTTCAAATGTAAGGTTTCGAAAGGTTATGATTTTCAAAGTGTAATGATTTCAAGTATTTTGGTTTCGAAAGATTTACAACTTTCAAAGTATTATGATTTTTGATAGTGAATATATGTTGAAATAGAAATGAATTTTTTTGACATAAATGTTGTTGATTCGGAAGTTTAGATTATCTTCTAAATCTATTGTTTTAAGAAACTTTGGAACTGAATATATATAATCAGGAAGAAATGATTTGGTGAAATCATATATATATTTTGAAACTGAATTGATATTGAAATGGTTTGAAATTGAGAACCTTGTTTATTTAAATACTTTGATTTGGGAGTTATCGAACTTATATAAAAGTGATTTGTATAAGTATGAAGTGATTTGAAAAATATTGATCTGTAAAGGTACTAAATTTGTAAATTGAGATCTTATATAATCGAAGTCTATATAAGTGTGATTTGATATACTTTTGATTTTGGAAAGTATTCGATTTGAAATGAAATCTTATATATAACGGACTTTATATATGTATGATATTTGAAAGTGATTTTGAAAGGTACTATATGATACATATTTTCGAAGTAAAGATATGGAAGGTGCCTTCTGCTTAATATCCGCTTTGTGGCCACACCGTGGATTCATTCTATCGATATTATTCTCTCTCTTTGATTTGGGTTTTCTGAATATGATACTCGAGTGTCCATCGAATTCCATGGCGATCTCCGTAGTCTTATGAGCGCGATAGCGCAACTGCCTGGCTGAGCTGGCCTAGGGGTACGGATTGTTTCCCGGGGGATCCAGGCGTAACCATTGTGTATCCTGCAATCTATGTAGGTCGCATTAGTAGCGAAACTGCCTGGCTGAGACGGCCTAGGGGTACGGATTGTTTCCTCAGAGATCCAGGCGTAACCATTGTGTATCCTGCACTCTACTAGTCATCATGGCGTAACTCGCAGGGCTGAGAAAGCTTACGGATACGAATTGTTTCCTGGGGGATCCAGGCGTAACCATTGTGTATCTGCGATCCATGGTTAGACAACTGTTTCGGTTTGGTTAATTTGTTTAGATTGTACTTTCCATATCTGTTTTAAATGAGTTTTTCAAGTATTTTCACTGGGTGTTGAAACAAGTCTACTAAGTACCTGGAGAAGTCTAGCTTTGCGCCTGATCAACGCACTGCCAGAATCTATAGGAACGAGGATAAACTTGTTAAGACATCGAGTTATAAAAGTATTTTTGATAAAAATATCTTGCTAAAGCACTATATAAAGAATATTTTTATCAGTTATTTTCCCCTCTAAAGATTTTAAAATGTTTTAAATATTGTTTACTTTGAACCATCAGATTTGAATCAAATGACCATTCATCGTATTATAAAATGTTATGAAATTTTAATAGAAATGTATAATGGTTTAAAATAATGGTTCATCCTTGTCTTTCAACCTACTTTCCCTCCTAGCTACTTTCTCCCTACCTTCTTTCGGGATGTCTTCCAACCTATTTTTTTTCTTGTTGTTTCTCCGCTTCCTTCCTTTTCGAGGATGAAAAGATTTGAGTGGGGGAGAGTGCAACAACCCTAGATTTTTCATATATTTTAATATTTGGCTTTATTTTATTTTGAAATTTTTTTAACTTGTTTTATTTCAAACATTTCATTTTCAAATATAAGTGTTGATTATTATGTGAATTGTAATTTCGAACCGGTATAAATTGGATATTTTACTGAAAGATGAATTTATGTTCAAAGTGGTCAAACTTTGACTTTTAAATTTAAATATTTAAAATCCTAAATTTTTTCTTTTATTATGTAAATAGATTTAATAACATGAATACTGCTTTTCGTTTCGTTGAAAACGGAGTTATATTGTGAAAGTTATGTATATTTCAATATTTAGTACAATTTGAGTTATTTGGCTATTTTGTTTATTTTAAATTATATAAATTATACTTTCTTTGTCATATTTTTTTTTATATGTATCAATATGTTATTTTATGTATATTTTTATCTTTTAATATTTTTAAAGAGATAATATAATTTTCTAAAGTTCATTTGAATTTATTTCAATTTATAGAGTCTAGTTATATGTATATTGTTATTCTCTTTATTTAATCGATTTTATTTAAAATTTATTTATTTATTTTTCTTATTTACTTTATTTATGAGTTTACTTATCTCTATTATCAGGTATTTTCATGTATATATAAATTAAAAATAAATTAGTGAAATTTGAAAGGTTTTAAACTTTTTATATTCCAAAGTCCTTTTATCTTCCGCCTTTTCATTTTCTCAACTCACATCTTATTTATTTTTGGCCATGCACCTCCTACTTTCTTTCAACCGCCTCCTTCATTTTTTTTACGTAAACTAAAATACTTCTCAACCTAAAATACACGGCCACCATTTCTGATCAAAGGAGTTTGGGGTAAATCCTTCTTTTCTTCTCTTGTTTCTATGTTTTTCTACTTGATTTTTGCAATGGTTTTCAACTAGATTTGATCGGCTCCTCCTCCTCCAGGCCTAGGCCGATCTCCAACACCTCCTTCTCTAATCAACCACCCCTCTAGTCCACCACCATGGCTAGGACGAGCCTATCCAGGCAAGCTTCAACACCAAAATCCACTTAAACCATCACATTATACATAAACCAAGCTATCTCTTGTTCCATCACCTTCTACCACCTCTAGCCGCCACTTCCTCCACCACCACCACCTCTGACCTGACCTCCAACCTCTACCATGTCACACACCACCATATGGACATCAGGCCTTGACCTTAGAACCTTTGGCCGAGCCCATTTGTAGCCAAGATATGTTGTATATTGCCTAGTTGTTGAAGATTTATGCACCTAGATCTATGCACCATCAAAACCATCATAGGCCGACCCTGTTTGAACCCAAACCAGACCCAATTTCATGTCATGGCCGATCTTATACCATGCCTAGCTAAAGAATATGAAGTTGAGAACAAATGCAATGCATTTGTCTTTGTTTTGGGTATTGATTCATAGCATTGATTGGTGTTGAATTGTTTTGAAACTTATATGTATTCTATTGTTTTGTGTAAATGTATTCAACGCTTTTTTTAGCTTTGGCTCTCCACTCTCAAGTCATTTTCGTATTGTCGTGCCTTCGTAGTGTCTGCATTGTTTGCTTTGGCAGCTATCTCCAGCTCTGAACAAGTGAGTTATTCTCACCAGACAATATGTACATATATAGCTAGTAAATTGACCCCTTTTGAATCTGTAAAATGCATTATCATGTTACACCAGCTATATTATGATTATATGATGTTCACCCATGCTTAAAACCCATTATAACATCTGTTACTATTATATTATGTTGTTCTGTTATTTTTATCAGTTTATCATACTGCAAGTTCCCTTTAGATTAGAATCACTATGGGTTGAAATGACACATACCCGGATGGATTTTAGAATAGGAGAGAATAGTTATGGGCTGAAATGATAGGCCTGAATGATTTTCAATTATTTTCATTTACTTAGGATTGCGGGTTTGAAGTGATCAAACCCGGGTTTTCTTTGTAAATTAGGGGTTGAAATGATATATTACCCGTATCACTTTACCTAGGCTAGAAAATGAAATACAGACCCGTTGTTAAAATATGTTCTTCTAAAATTTTAAAATATTTTAAAAATGTAAATATTATAATATTTTGATTTAAATTTGATAAAAAACGATTTTTGTAAAGCACTATTGATTTTCTGAAAATTTATAAGTGAAATAAATAAATGGTAAAGTTAGAAAATCTGAAATGTAAGTTATTTTGGAAATTATAATTTGGTGATAAATGGAATTTAAATTAAATATGAAAATATGATAAATTTATGATATTTTGAATTAAATGAATTTAAAATGATCTTATAATATATTAATGTTTTTGGAATAAAGTTAAAATGTGAAACGAATGAATATTTAAGTTGAAATTCTGAAATATAACTAAAATTGAAAATTTGTGAATTTGGCTTAAAAGTGAATTTTAAGTTAAGTAAATGAAAATGAAATTAAGTTATATTTGAAAATTTTAAAATTAAGTGTTAAGTTAAATTTAATTTAATGAATTTATAATTTAGTGTTGGAATTTAATAAGTGAATTATTATTAAATTTTGATTTTTGAATGGAGATTTAACTTTATAAAATCATGAATATAAGGGTATTTGAATGATTGTTTTAAAAGCGAAATTATATGATTTTATAAGTTAAAAATGATTTAAATAAAAATATAATTGTTTGTGAAATTATATTGAATATTTGAAGTTAATTAACTGCATTTCTGAAATGCTATTAATTCTAATGTAAATGATAATACAGCATTTGTAAATGTTGTAGTTGATAATAATGAACCAAATGACTAAGTTTAATTAAAGGCTATTATAGCATTTTGTAAATGTTATAATTGTTGAATTTAACTAAGTTTTATTTGAAACTAATGTAAACCTATTACAGCATTTTTAAATGATATCTTTTGTTAAATTGAACTGTTTTGAATGTAACTTTCTGTAGCAATTTCTAAATGGTGCGAAAGTTGAATTTTCATCTGTTTTAATAAATTAAGTGAATAAATGAATTTTGAAAGACTAAAATTTTGAAAATTTAATAAATTAATTATTAAATATAATAACTTCATTTTTATGATTTAAAACGAAGTAATTTTTTTCGAAATATAAACTATTTTGAAATGTGTTTTGTGATGGTATTTAAATTAAATAAAAATGAACGTGGTTTGGAAGATATGATTTTTTGATATTTTGAAATGGATTTTGAATGATATTGAATTTTGAAATGATATTTGTTTTGAAGTATAAAATAACATTTTGAAAATTTAACCACGGGATGTATTTAATTTATAGTTTAACCGATTCTTAAAGGATGGGCGATCCCAAGCATCCTTTAAGTTATAGTGCATTACTACTACAGTTCACTTGAGTTGGTTTACATTATATAAGTATATATGTCCTGACTCGAGCGTTTGTGTTTTACTTTACGCTCGGGTCAGCCTGAGTATTCACAGCTTTGGATTCTCTTTCTGGAGCTGGTCTTTGCTGGAGTTTCTGCTTATCTACATTTATATCTGCTTTCTGTATTAGTTGTTCTAGTTTATCTCATGTATTAGTGAACTTCTATGTATTTGGGATTTCTATTATGTTGTTTTCCAAATTACTATTCATCCAAAAAAATTCAAACTCCAAATCTCGCGCGGTGACCGGCGTTTCTAGGGTTTATCCCACGTTCCGGACACAATGGAATAGGTTTTGGAGGCTAATTCGATCATCTGTGTGAGTTACAACAATAAACGATCAAATTTAATTTAAATCGATGAAACCAAATTTCTATGCGTTTTGGCTTTGTCTCGGACAAACGGTAAATCCAACTGACACGAAATTTGAAATCATACAATAATATAACATTACGGATCCGATGAAACTTGTTTCGTCGAAATCCAAGATTTTTGAAAAATGGCTATTTTAACTCGTCCATTAAATATTAAAATATTCAATTTTCACAAATTAACTTTTAATTGAATTTTAAAAGTTCACAAACATTGTTCTAACTCCAATGTGATTTAATATAACTTTACAAATCATTTTTAATCATATTAAACCCATTTCCAATTATTTCTGTAATTTCAGATATTAAATTATCGATTTAATTATTCAATTAAATTTAGATATTCGAAAAATAAATTATTCGACTTACAAATTTTACTTGTTGATATTTAAAATCAATTAAATATCTGAATTTCAAATGAAAGAAATTCTGGATCGTTACAAACTTCCCCCCTTAAAAGAATTTCGTCCTCGAAATTGCCAAGTAAGGAAGAGTTTTGAAATCCATTAACTTTTCAAAACAAACCGTTTCAAATTTGATTTACAAATCTCTTAATTGTTTAACTTTTCCAAAATCCATAGTTAAACCTTTTACAAATATTTACTAAGTTTTCAAATCCATATATAGTTATCTTTTCAAAATCAACTATATTGTCTAACCTTTATAACTCAAAAGGCAAACTTTTAGTTTTCAAAAAAAAAATTCCAAAATTTCCCGAAAATTTTCTAACGCCTTAAATTTTCAAATTTTTTTTCCATAACCTCCTTTGTACGGAAGAGCTTTTACAATATCACAATAGATATAAATATATATACATTGACCCACACGGTCGAAAAACAGAAAAACAGTTCATATTTCCTATTTTTATTGCGTAGGCGTACCTTTTTAGCATTTTTAAGCAAACCAGTTATTTATATAGCATTTTGCGCAACCCAAATCCCGCTAACGGTAGCCCCGGCATCTGTACTTACTCAATATAAACATATAAGTGACATATATAAGAAGTTATTAACATTTTACTCTTTTAAACAACTGCAACACATGCATATTAAAAGAAATGCATACTAAACAAGGTTTATAAACAACTTATATGATTTCAACATTACTTGTAATTATCTACAACCAATTCATATACAACGACATTCAATTATTCATTTTCAATTAGTTTACATTTACTAATTTACATCCACATTGGTTCACTTGCAATTCAAATCAATTTCCATTCAATTTAGATTTACTTAACTTCCAATTTGAATTTAATTGCTTTAGCTTTCAATTTTATTCATTCAATTGCATATGAATTTCTATTCAATTAATTAACAATAATCTAACAACCAATGTATAATCAACACAATCAAATATAATTTACTTCACATTCAACATTCATATTCACTTTGTTTACCTTTAATTTGGTTTAACATTCAATTAGCCGTAAATGAATTTACACTTACACCCATTATTTCATATCAATTCATTACATTCGATTGATTAACATTCAATTCATTAGCTCAATTTCCAATTTACTTTACAAATAAAGTTGAATTTCATTTCTTAACTCAAGTCCATATTCATCACTTCACTTTATTCTTTTACTTCGATACCAAAATCAACTTCATTCAACATTACTTAAGTTATATTCCATTTCAACATTCAATTTCAATTACATTTACTTGCAACTGCAATTTGCGTTTAATTTTACCCAAAATTTTCACTAGCTCCAAACGACTCCAAACCAGCTCCATTGCGTAGTGCTCGACAAAACGATTGCAACGCAAGTCGTTTCGCGCAATTCCGACCTCATATGAACAAGTTACAATATTTTAAAGTTTACACGATTTTAATTTACAAATTAATTTTATTTTCAAAACCCTCACAATCATAGCCGTTGCTTCTAGAAAATGGATCTGGGCCGCACATATGCTTTCTTCCCAAACCCGCGCGTTATCTCCAGGTTATTCACATGAAAACCTTACCCATCATTGTCCAAAAACCCTAATGCTCGCGAGTGATATCCACATCTCCACGTCGATCGGGAAGTGCCAAACGAAAGCTCATCACTTGTGCTACCTTCGGCCGCAACCTGGTGGAGCTTGGCCCCCTAGCTCTCTAAAATTGCGTGCGAACAACGACACTTCGAGCTCGATTTGCCGACAAACTCCACCTCCATACTCGATCACCACCGGTCATCATGAAGGCCTCACCTCCCTCTACACTTTTGTAGTAGAAAGTTTTTGCTAAAAGTTTGTGAATGGAAAGAAAATTGAGGGAGAAAATGAGAGTGTCTCGGCCATTGACGATAATAGAGGCGGATAGGGATGAAGATGAAACCCTACTTTTTTTTGTTTGCAAATGAATGAACACAAGTCCTTTTATAGAAAATTGCCCAAATTACTATTCGTCCGAAATTTTGCGAACTTCAAATCTCGCGTGGTGACCGGCGTTTCTAGGGTTTATCCCGCGTTCCAGACATAATGGAATATGTTTCGGAGGCTAATTTGATCATCTGTGCGAGTTACAGCAATAAACGATCAAATTTAATTTAAATCGATTAAACCAAATTTCTATGCGTTTTGGCCTGCCCCGGACAAACGATAAATCCGATTGACATGAAATTTGAAATCATACAATAATATAACATTACGGATCCGATGAAACTAGTTTCATAGAAATCCGAGATTGTTTGAAAAATGGCTATTTTAACTCGTCAATTAAATATTAAAATATTCAATTTTCACAAATTAACTTTTAATTCAATTTTAAAAGTTCACAAACATTGTTCTAACACCAATGTGATTTAGTATAACTTTATAAATCATTTTTAATCACATTAAACCCATTTCCAATTATTTCTGTAATTTCAAATATTAAATTATCGATTTAATTATTCAATTAAATTCAGATATTCGAAAAATAAATTATTAGACTTATAAATTTTACTTGTTGATATTTAAAATCAATTAAATATCTGAATTTCAAATGACAGAAATTCTAGGTCGTTACAAACTTCCCCCTTAAAAGAATTTCATCCTCGAAATTGCCAAGTAAGAAAGAATTTTGAAATCCATCAACTTTTCAAAACAAACTGTTTCAAATTTGATTTA
Source organism: Allium cepa (assembly GCA_030765085.1). Lineage (NCBI taxonomy): Eukaryota > Viridiplantae > Streptophyta > Magnoliopsida > Asparagales > Amaryllidaceae > Allium > Allium cepa. Next base: position 820,466,155 of record CM060935.1, on the reverse strand, counting down.
CAAATCTCTTAAGTGTTTAACTTTTTCAAAGTCCATAGTTAAACCTTTTACAAATATTTACTAAGTTTTCAAATCCATATATAGTTATCTTTTCAAAATCAACTATATCGTCTAACCTTTATAACTCAAAAATCAAACTTTTAGTTTTCAAAAAAAAATTCGAAATTTCCCGAAAATTTTCTAAACGCCTTAAATTTTCAAAAAATTTCTCCATAACCTCCTTAGTACGGAGGAGCTTTTACAATATCACAATAGATATAAATATATATACATCGACCCACAAGATTGAAAAACAGAAAAACAGTTCATATTTCCTATTTTTATTGCGTAGGCGTACCTTTTTAGCATTTTTAAGAAAAGCAGTTATTTATTTAGCATTTTGCGCAACCAAATCCCGCTAACGGTAGCCCCGGTACCTGTACTTACTCAATATAAACATGTAAGTGACATATATAAGAAGTTATTAACATTTTACTCTTTTACACAACTACAACACATGCATATTAAAAGAAATGCATACTAAACAAGGTTTATAAACAACTTATATGATTTCAACATTACTTGTAATTGTCTACAACCAATTCATATACAACGACATTCAATTATTCATTTTCAATTAGTTTACATTTACTAATTTACATTCACATTGGTTCACTTTCAATTCAAATCAATTTCCATTCAATTAAGATTTACTTAACTTCCAATTTGAATTTAATTGCTTTAGCTTTCAATTTTATTCATTCAATTGCATATGAATTTCTATTCAATTAATTAACAATAATCTAACAACCAATGTAAAATCAACACAACCAAATATAATTTACTTCACATTCAACATTCATATTCACTTTGTTTACCTTTAATTTGGTTTAACATTCAATTAGTCGTAAATGAATTTACACTTACACCCATTATTTCATATCAATTCATTACATTTGATTGATTAACATTCAATTCATTAGCTCAATTTCCAATTTATTTTACAAACAAAGTTGAATTTCATTTCATAACTCAAGTCCATGTTCATCACTTCACTTTATTCTTTTACTTCGATACCAAAATCAACTTCATTCAACATTACTTAAGTTATATTCCATTTCAACATTCAATTTCAATTATGTTTACTTGCAATTGTAATTTGCGTTTAATTTTACCCGAAATTTTCACTATCTCCAAACGACTCCAAACCAGCTCCATTGCGTAGTGCTCGACAAAACGATTGCAATGTAAGTCATTTCGCGCAATTCCGACCTCGTATGAACAAGTTACAATATTTTAAAGTTTACACGATTTTAATTTACAAATTAATTTTATTTTCAAAACCCTCACAATCATAGCCGTTGCTTCTAGAAAATGGATCTGGGCCGCACGTATGCTTTCTTCCCAAACGCGCGCGTTATCTCCAGGTTATTCACGTGAAAACCGTACCCATCATCGTCCAAAAACCCTAATGCTCGCGAGTGATATCCACATCTCCACGTCGATCGGGAAGTGCCAAACGAAATCTCATCACTTGTGCTATCTACGGCCGCAACCTGGTGGAGCTTGGCCCTCCTAGCTCTCTATAATTGCGTGCGAACGGCGACACTTCGAGCTCGATTTGCCGACAAACTCCACCTCCATACTCGATCACCATCGATCATCATGAAGGCCTCACCTCCCTCTACACTTTTGTAGTAGAAAGTTTTTTGCTAAAAGTCTGTGAATGGAAAGAAAATTGAGGGAGAAAATGAGAGTGTCTCGGCCATTGATGATAATAGAGGCGGCTAGGGCTGAAGATGAAACCCTAATTTTTTTGTTTGCAAATGAATGAACACAAGTCCTTTTATAGTAAATTGCCCAAATTACTACTCATTCGAAATTTTCCGAACTCCAAATCTCGCGCGGTGACCGACGTTTGTAGGGTTTATCCCGTGTTTCGGACACAATGGAATAAGTTTTGGAGGCTAATTCGATCATCTGTGCGAATTACAGCAATGAACGATCAAATTTAATTTAAATCGATTAAACCAAATTTCTATGCGTTTTGGCTTGCCCCGGACAAACGGTAAATCCGAGTGACACGAAATTTGAAACCATACAAAAATATAACATTATGGATCCGATAAAACTGGTTTCATTGAAATCCAAGACTGTTTAAAAAATGGCTATTTTAACTCGTCAATTAAATATTAAAATATTCAATTTTCACAAATTAACTTTTAATTCAATTTTAAAAGTTCACAAACATTGTTCTAACTCCAATATGATTTAATATAACTTTATAAATCATTTTTAGTCACATTAAACCCAATTTTCAATTATTTCTGTAATTTCAAATATTAAATTATCGATTTAATTATTCAATTAAATTCAGATATTCGAAAAATAAATTATTCGACTTATAAATTTTACTTGTTGATATTTGAAATCAATTAAATATATGAATTTCAAATGACAGAAATTCTGGGTCGTTACAAACTTCCCCCTTAAAAGAATTTCGTCCTCGAAATTGCCAAGTAAGAGAGTTTTGAAATCCATTAACTTTTCAAAACAAACCGTTTCAAATTTGATTTACAAATCTCTTATTGTCTAACTTTTCCAAAATCCAAAGTTAAACCTTTTACAAATATTTACTAAGTTTTCAAATCCATATATAGTTATCTTTTCAAAATCAACTATATCGTCTAACCTTTATAACTCAAAAATCAAACTTTTAGTTTCAAAAAAAAATCCAAAATTTCCCGAAAATTTTCTAACGCCTTAAATTTTCAAAAAATTTCGCCATAACCTCCTTTGTACGGATGAGCTTTACAATATCACAATAGATATAAATATATGTACATCGACCCACATGGTCGAAAAACAGAAAAACAGTCCATATTTCCTATTTTTATTCCGTAGACGTACCTTTTTAGCATTTTTAAGCAAAGCAGTTATTTATTTAGCATTTTGCGCAACCCAAATCCCGCTAACGGTAGCCCCGGTAACTGTACTTACTCAATATAAACATGTAAGTGACATATATAAGAAGTTATTAACATTTTACTCTTTTAAACAACTACAACACATGCATATTAAAAGAAATGCATACTAAACAAGGTTTATAAACAACTTATATGATTTAAACATTACTTGTAATTGTCTACAACCAATTCATATACAACGACATTCAATTATTCATTTTCAATTAGTTTACATTTACTAATTTACATTCACATTGGTTCACTTTCAATTCAAATCAATTTCCATTCAATTTAGATTTACTTAACTTCCAATTTGAATTTAATTGCTTTAGCTTTCAATTTTATTCATTCAATTGCATATGAATTTATATTCAATTAATTAACAATAATCTAACAACCAATGTATAGCCAACACAACCAAATTTAATTTACTTCACATTCAACATTCATATTCACTTTGTTTACCTTTAATTTGGTTTAACATTCAATTAGCCGTAAATGAATTTACACTTACACCCATTATTTCATATCAATTCATTACATTCAATTGATTAACATTCAATTCATTATCTCAATTTCTAATTTATTTTACAAATAAAGTTGAATTTCATTTCATAACTCAAGTCCATATTCATCACTTCACCTTATTATTTTACTTCGATACCAAAATCAACTTTATTTAACATTACTTAAGTTATATTCCATTTCAACATTCAATTTCAATTACATTTACTTGCAATTGTAATTTATTTATCCATTCACAATTTTATTTTCATAATTCAAACTCACTTCCAATTCATTTGTTACTACTCCAAATTTATTTTTAACTTAATAAATTTCCTTTAAGTGATCATTTCACTTAGCCTCCTTAGACCTTTCTTTAAATTCACTTTATTTAATTGATTCACTTATACTTACTTTCATTTTAACTCCATCCTTTAGGTTAAATTTATTCTATCAAAATTTAAATTGTATAAGTTCCAAACTCATTTACCAATTCGATAAATATTTAAAATTGGATTCCAGAGTATTTTCAACATTTCAAAACCATTTTTGAAGTTAATTCAAATTATCTTTTGAATTTCCAAAACCAAACCCAAATTTTCCAAACAACTTCCATTTAAAACAACTTGGCAGCAATCCCTCTTTTGGAAACCCGAAAATGAACACCGATGATGTTGCAATCATCATCGGAATTATTTTACAGCGACTGAAAAGAGTTTAGTGCTTTCTTTCCTTCAAAACAATTTTCCAAAACCCTTGAAAATCATTTTCAAACTTCGAAGAATTTAAATTTTCCAAATCTCAACATTTCAAATTCTTTAAATTTGTTTTCAAATATTACTCTGGAATTCTATTTCAAATTATGAATCACAGTTTACAATTTATATTTATAAATATATTCATATAGTTTCACTTCTTATATATAAGATTATTTCACAATTGTGATTATAATTCCATACTTAATAATTCACTTGCTTATACAATTTTATTCTTTTAATTAGATTATTCAAACATCCTTTAATTTACTTATATATATTCTTACATTTTCAGCAACCAAACAATCAATTTACATACATTTTAATAATTCTGAAAAATTATTCCTTTATATATAAAATGTAACCAAGGTAAAATTATTTCATTTACCCAATTTAAAATGATACTATGTCGGTTTATCTTGTTTAAGAGTTTAGAAACCCCTATCGAAACAGTTGGCCAAACTACACCGACCAGAATCTATAAACAATCAACCGATAAGTCAACACAATACAAAACAATTCCATATTCACTAACAAATACGCGCTCATACTTATTATTACACACAACTCATTTTAGAGTACTGTTGACTCTATCTCTAATGAGTAATTTCCAACAGAGCCAAGTTTGTCACTTAACCATATACTCTAATACCACAATGTCAAGACCCGATTCTTCGACTTTCGAAAATCAACATCAATACATCCACTGTATCAAATGCCGAGCAATCGAATGCTGGAAAATCGAACCATGAGGGTTTAAGAAGAAGAAAAAGGTAGAAGAAGAAGAAGACAGAACAGAAACAATAACAGAATCTCACAGTCGCAGCGGAACAACATATAATAGATAAATGAACAATCTTTAAAACAAAGAACTATATCAGTTCTTATATTACATTATCATCAGAGTGTACAACAATAATATACAATACAACAACAAGCATGGACAACTATACAAATATATCCTTACAAGTGAATTATACAACTGAAAGATAATATCATACACAAGTAATACGTCTCGCCATCCAGCTCGCCACTTGAGCTCCAAAGCACTCCTAAATCCAGAATGACCTGATAACCTGACTCTAGACTGCCCGTGTGGAAAATTATGGGCACCCAGAGTTTAGGAAGAGAACAATAAACTCCAGGTTAGTCATGGGACTCGTGTGAGAACTCAAAATAGTTATTTAACTTTAAAACAACAACAATAAGGGAAGTGAAAAATATCTGCAATGCTTTTGGAAAATGAAACTACCATAAGGCCTCCCCGCACACACACAATGCAAACGCAGAATTGGAGGAGATTTCTCCTTATGATAGTAAAAGATGCTTACTACGCAAAACAAATCATTTTTTTGATATTATTATTAGTGCATAGTGATGAAAGCATTTCAAAAATAGGATTATAAATCTTAGCCAGCATATGTACCATATATTATGCCTGCTATAGCTACCATATTAAATGGCAGGTTCTACAACTAAAACCGTCCAAGGCTCGTATTGTTTCTTTGGATTTTCAACAAATGGTCAGGCTAAGGAACTTCCTACTGCCACATGGGATCGCCTCTGGCGAGACGTCTCGAGAACCTAACCGGGTCTCTGCCAGCACAAGGCCGAGTTATCTTTGTAACTAGGTAACTACTTCTCGAGTATGCCACTCCCCTGTCCTTTGGGACCTTTATCCGAGGGCCCTCGATCATCAAGCAACAACCACACAGAAAAATGAGATTGGAGCAACCACATAGGTTAAGCATCAGGGCTCCATACCTGACACCACCCTTTTCCAGAAGGGAATGACATACCCTAAAGGGCGCGACCCTCATAATCTTGCCGCATATTCCTGTTTTGACCATTTCCGGGGTGTGAGGTCTGACGAAGTCTCGTCCACAAAGCTACGCTTTTTCACAAAGCCACTCTTTGATCAACAAATGATCAATAAAGAATCATCACACAACAACACTCAGCATGCCACATTACCAAATTGGGAATATATCGTTGATAACCTTCAACTACATAACCTCTAAGGGTGTTAAGCTAAGAGAATAAATTCTTCGCCACCAACGGAAATATAATTGAAAGAAATCTGCTTTATATCTCAAAATGTAATGTTAGACACGTAACCATACAAGTCTGTTCCGGGTTCGAACAGAACCGAAGGCACTTCAAAAGAAGCCCTTGCAATCCGGGTATTCACAATCCCGATCGAATTTCCCATCACAAAGGAAATCCCCATACAGTGGCTAATGGTGCACAGACAATCGATAGGTCATCCTATCGTTTTCACAAATACCCGGTCTTCACCATCGGTCTTCAATGCTATCCATTACGTCGTATCACTATTCAGAATGGGTAATCCGAATAACGAGCGCAATAATTTAAAAATAAGTGTAGCATTCAGTTTCAACCAATTCACAACAAATAGCCATTTAAGGGTCAATATTGATAGTCGGTTATTTAACTATCAATCAATATTCACAACATCACCCGATTTCAAATAATTTCCCAAATTATTTATTTTCAAAAATATCTTTGCAAGATATATATTCCACACTTCAACCATTTGAAAACAAATTTCAAATCATTTTCCACCTTTCAATCTTTGAAAACGAATTTCAAATCAATTTCCTTAAACGGAAAACACTTCCAAATATTTATCCATTTTCAATTTAAAATGGTTCATTTAAATCAATCAAATAAATCCTTACCAATTTATTTTAAACTTACGTTCCAAATCCGTAAATTTATTTCCACACTTCAAAATAAATCAATGTTTATTTTTTTTAAACAAATTTCCCTTTCTTTTATAAATTCCATAGTGAATTTACCTTTCCAAAATATCTATGAATATACGATTTCTAAATCGATTTCTAATATTAATTTTCAATTTATCTTTAAAAGATAAAATCTCGAAACATTCACTTCATATTGGAAGACATTTCCATACTTATTCAAAAATAAGTAATTCACAAATCCATTTATTTTCAACATTTGGAAAAAATTCAATATACTTAAATCCAAATTAAGTATATATTTTATTCTATAAGGAAAACATTCTCTTAAACACATTTATTTTGGTCAAAATGAATGTTGCGTAAAACATTGTTACGACAACCCAAAATCACTAGTATAGGGATTCGAAATTAAGATAGATATATAAATCCCAATACTATACAAAACATTTCCTTTCGGAAATCATTTACTATAACAACAGTGTTATAGTTCACCATTTCCTTCTATTTCTCGAAAACGTCTATTTCAACAATGGATGTTGAAATCTATGGTTTCGATACATAATACATTTTAAAACATTTTTTTTGAATCATTTAATTCTATTTAAAATATCACTTTCCCAAAATATTTCTTTAATATATTATTCACCGTCCAAAATCGTGAGTATACTTCATTAACCAAAATCAATTTCTACATATTTTTATTTAAAGGATTATCCACTGTCCCAAAATCATGGATATATCTCCTTTAATAAGCTATAATAATTAAACTTATTAAAATAAGTCGATTTCAGATTTATAAAACAACGTTTATAAATTCCATTTATACTTTATAACAACTTCAACTTATAAAATCACTTTATTAACAAATTCTATCCATATTCCATTTACACGCCAAAATCCAATTTATAAGTTAATTACTTATAAATGTTTTATTTTACCAAAATCATAATTTTTTATAACTTCACAATTTATAAATCTATAGATTTCATTCACTTATGAAATCCATTTATACTTCGTTTTAAAATTTATAAATATCAATATTATAAATCTTTTATATAAATCATTTGTAATAATTCAAAATCCCAATTTAAACCATTTTATAAATTAATCAACTACTTATTTCAAAAATCACATTTCGGTTATATTTCAAAAAATCATAATTTTTATAACATAAAAATTACAACGTTTATTTATTTTAAAATGAATCAATTCCAAAATTAGAATTTTATTATGAATTCTCAACTTAAATTTTCAAAAACTAAATTTTATTTATTTTCGGCATCTAACGATACCAAAAATATATTCGGCTAAAATTTAGCCTTTAACGATTTCAATCACAAAGATAATCACGCAGATTATAAATAGATCAACACACAACATTGAAACAAATTCAATTGTTTGAGGAATCCAGTTGGATCCCTCCAACCTGTTTTCCTGCATCCAAAGATGTTAGCACAATACCAATTTTGCTTCAAGACGAAATATCGCGGTATATGGGATTTATAAAATACTACCCGCTATTATGCGGCTCAATAGGGTCTCATCCACTATATAATGCGGGAAATCAACTCCAAGTACATATATAATACCGATTCCATACAAGTTGGAATTATCGCGGTATATGTTTTTAATAAATAATATCCGCTTAATATACGGCGTATAGGGTCTATTTCAATACAACAGATAATAATTATCATCCAATCACACAATCAAGCAATTTTAAATTTAACTATTTTAAATTTAAATCGAAATAATTCGATTGAGTGAGAAGTTCTCACCATGAGTTTCCGATAACAGTCGTAGCGTTTTTTTTCGAATAAAATTAAACGTGCGTTTAATCTTACCCGAAATTTTCACTAGCTCCAAACGACTCCAAACCAGCTCCATTGCGTGGTGCTCGACAAAACAATTGCAACGCAAGCTGTTTCGCGCAATTCCGACCTCGTATGAACAAGTTCCAATATTTTAAAGTTTACAGGATTTTAATATACAAATTAATTTTATTTTCAAAACCCTCACAATCATAGCCGTTGCTTCTACAAAATGGATCTGGGCCGCATGTATGCTTTCTTCCCAAACGCACGCGTTATCTCCAGGTTATTCACGTGAAAACTATACCCATCATCGTGCAAAAACCCAAATGATCGCGAGTGACATCCACATCTCCACGTCGATCGGGAAGTGCCAAACGAAAGCTCATCACTTGTGCTACCTTCGGCCGCAACCTTGTGGAGCTCGGCCCCCCTAGCTCTCTAAAATTGCGTGTGAACGGTGACACTTCGAGCTCGATTTGCCGACAAACTCCACCTCCATACTCGATCACCACCGGTCATCATGAAGGCCTTACCTCCCTCTACATTTTTGTAGTAGAAAGTTTTTGCTAAAAGTTTATGAATGGAAAGAAAATTGAGGGAGAAAATGAGAGTATCTCGGCCATTGATGATAATAGAGGCGGCTAGGGCTGAAGATGAAACCCTATTTTTTTTGTTTGCAAATGAATGATCACAAGTCCTTTTATAGAAAATTGCCCAAATTACTATTCATCCGAAATTTTCCGAACTCCAAATCTCGCGCAGTGACTGGCGTTTCTAGGGTTTATCCCGCATTCCGGACATAATGGAATAGGTTTTAGAGGCTAATTCGATCATCTGTGTGAGTTACAGCAATAAACGATCAAATTTAATTTAAATCGATTAAACCAAATTTCTATGCGTTTTGGCTTGCCCTGGACAAACGGTAAATCCGATTGACATGAAATTTGAAACCATACAATAATATAGCATTACAGATCCGATGAAACTAGTTTCGTCGAAATCGAAGACTGTTTGAAAAATGGCTATTTTAACTCGTCAATTAAATATTAAAATATTCAATTTTCACAAATTAACTTTTAATTCAATTTTAAAAGTTCAAAAACATTGTTCTAACTCCAATATGATTTAATATAACTTTATGAGTAATTTTTAATCACATTAAACCCAATTTTCAATTATTTCTGTAATTTCAAATATTAAATTATCGATTTAATTATTCAATTAAATTCAGATATTCGAAAAATAAATTATTCGACTTATAAATTTTACTTGTCGATATTTAAAATCAATTAAATATCTGAATTTCAAATGACAGAAATTCTGGGTCGTTACAAGTATTCAAGCATTCTACAGTTTTGATTAACAAATAGGAAGATATGGGTTCCCTCTGTCTTATGCCTTGGGTTCCTTTGAAGCAACCATTTTAGTTATCACTCCTTGATACTAATAAGTAGGTAAATGAAATGTAGATGAAGATCCAAGCTATGAAGTGTTATAGGAAGTCCATTATTGGTACAATTGATGTTATAGATAACCAAGAGATGGTGTTAAAGGTCTTTTGGATTTCTAGTTTCAACATACATCTCAGTGATATAGCATTTCTATTATATACTTTCTGTAGTTCTTGCGTGATAATTATACTATCTTTACGAATCTGTAGGGGCATGAATACTTTTTGGTTTGGAGTGACAAGGCTAGTAAAATCTTTTTGCGTTACTTTAGCTAAAATTTTAGCTATGCACTTATAGGTTACAGCGCAACATGGGATTGGAAAAAAAATTGATACAACAGAGGGGTTGATTGTTCTAGGGATGAGGGAGATGCAAGTGGCATTGATTCCACCAAGATGTTTACTAGTTAGGATAGGACTATCTTGCTTAAATCATCGCTAATGGTACTCCAACAGCTCTTAAATAATTGTATATTGTAACCATCTAGGCCTCCATGGCTAGAGGAGTTATGATTGTTATGCTTCTTTAATTTCATCATTGGTGACTTGAGTTGCTAGATCTACTAATTATTGATTGGTCAACTTAGATAGTGTTAACAAGTAGGTTGGGATAAATTTGGGTCATGAAGGTTGTGGTTTGCAAAAACGAAAGAGAAGTATTCTACAAAAGCTTGATTTATTTCTTCACTTGAAGTGTTAGCCATTGTTATCTATTGTTGAGTGGATTCTTTCTTTAGAATTCTTTATTTTAATGGGGGCATGATCGTATTTGGTATTTCGATCGCCCTCTTTTTCATATTTGTCCCTTTTTTCTGTCTTAACATACAACTGCTAGTGCTTGTTGCAGTTTGATGCATAACTCATGTTCCTCTTCAGCATGATTTTGATTTAGAGATTCATTGGCTAAAGATTGATGTGCTTAAAAAGGAATTCTATGAGGTTGTTAGATAACCATTCACCTTTACCATATGTTTCCTTAGACCTATATTTTTAACTTTTGTTTCAGTGGCTTGAGTTTGAGCTGTAACGCCCCACTTTGAGACCCACATTAGCAAAGAGTATTATAAGGTAATACCGTTTACTAATACGAAGAATAGAGCTGAATAGGAGCGACCATCTATAGTATTGTCTTAACTATCTACTGAATACGTCGATAAATGTAGCATATTTTTTTCTAGTAGATCGACATATCCAGTAGATATTTAATACAAAACTATAATGGTTATAAGATCTAACATAACAAAATATAACAACTTAAATGTAAAACACATCACAGAATAGTAGATCATCACATACAAATACACATATGCAGATACATTACAGAGTATACAAAATAATACATGTCAAGTGGTGTAGCAACCACGATATACATGCGAGTCAAAAGAATATACATATCAGAGTTACAACCAAAAAGGACTACACAAAAAGCTATAACAAAAGGAGCTAGAAGAATAGTCCATGCGGAAGCAGAATAGGCTAAGTCCAAATGTACCTAACCTGAAACACCTCGGTCTGACCCAAGTATAAAATACACGAGTCAGTCTAGCTAAACAAATCAGTTAGATAAGCTAAATGATAATGAACATGCAAGGTCATAAAGTAACACAAATATCTCTAAAATAAATAACTTAATCATCTAACAAAAGATGAATCATAAGGAACCTTATATCATCGGCAACTCAATAAACAAAGGATATGAATATCCTAAATCAAGCTAAAAAGGAAAACAACAAATACCAATGAAGGTAACACAAGTTTCCACAAGGTAATCGCTATATATCGAGTGGTTAAAATGACCTACTCCGAATGGCGATACTCTAGGGAAATATAAATATCAATGAAACAAAAGATGCACGTGCTCAATACTGTATAAACAAGGATCCACAAACCCAAGTATCTCTTGAGCGTTGACGGAGGACCAACCCCAAAAGAAATATTATAGGGCAACAAACCCGAAGGTAACAAACTCGAAGGCACAAATCCGAAGGCACAAACCGTAGTGGCGAAGGTCCAAAGGCCCGTTACTGGACACCACTAACTGGCAATATGTGTCACAAACTCCTCGGATAGGAACCGGCAAAGTGTTAACGTGTGTCTCATACCTCATGTTAGCACTAAAAGGTTTACTAACCGTTAGTCAATTCCACACTCAAAGCAGTACAAAGTTTACCTCATCTCATCGGTAAACCAGACCCGAAGGTCAAAACGATCAAACGAATAGATTAGGAATTAACTGAAAAGATAAATGCACGTGTTCATAGCACGCGTTTTATCTAATCCTTTAATTCTCCTCCCACTTTGCTTGAAGTGAAAAATTGTGCATTTTATATAGAAATTAAGTTGAAGAAAATGATTTTTAGGAACGCTTCGAAATCGCTTTAGAAATTGCCTTTGAAATTCTCTTATTATAGAGTATATAAATTTTATACTTAAAAAAATAATATATAATAATAATTTTAAAAGCTTATTTATTTAAAAAACATTATAATAACTGTGTATGAAATCCAGAAAGAAATATCAAGAAAACATCGAAATAACGGAAATTACACCAGTATTATCCGTTTAAAACAAGTTGCGACTCAATATTCGACAGTAGGTTTGAACAAATTAACAGTTTAAAAATGACTTGAAATTTTTCAGGAATGTAATTCCACATCCTACTTTAATATTCAAAAAGAATCATTCAAATCCGATTTGAAACGAAGAATCTGCATCGGTTCAAAGTTGGACTAAAACAAGGTTTTAAACACTGAATTACAGCAAGCTGCGAGTACAAGTTCGACAGTAGTTTCGAAATAGCAAACCAACCTAGATTGTCATGAAATTTTAATGGAATGTAAATCAACACTCCTACTTCAAAAATTATCACTCAAATCCGATTTAAAACGAAATAGTTATGCTGTCTCAAACATGGACTCAGGCCATGTTTGCAACAGTTCAAAAACAAAAAATGTACAGGCCTGAAACCATCTTGGGTTCAACTTTTAGGCATGAAACCGAGAATCAAATGGCATCGGATTGAGCTCAAAATTAATAGCAAGTAGTAGAAAACTTCATCTTTCAAACAAAAAAAGAATGATGCAATTTGGATAAAATATGAGAAAGTTACGATGTCTTAAAGTTGAACCCAGACAGTGTTTTCACTGTAAAACTCTGGACAAAAACATGATCCACGTCTAAGTTTGGCAGCATGTTTATATAAGCTACCTATGTCAAAATGACCTGAAATTTGGTATGCTTATAGTAGACAAATTCGTATTTCAAACAAAAAATGAATCATACAATTCCAGTAAGAAATGAAAGATATATGTTGTCTTAAACATGGACTCAGGCCATGTTTGCAGCAACTCGGAAAACAAATTGTGCACAGAAAATTTTCAGGTCGTGCATTGATTTTGATACAACGATTTGAACAATCAAACGAAAATATTTTTCAACCAAAATTTGCAGAAATGAAGTTCAACATGCAAGCTACCACATGCAAGAAATACGATAATATTTTATTGACGGAATCAAAAGATATAAGCATGCAAACTGACACTCAAACACAGTTTTTGAAGAAACAAAAGCATCAATATTTTCAAGCTATTTCTGGATATATTTTTGGCATTTGAAGCTTTCTTTAGCTAGCATTATGTGAGCAGCAACTCACCTTGCAATTTAAGATCAAATACTTGAATTATAGCTTTCCTCAATCGTGTGTTTATCTAATCATTTAATTCTCCTCCCTCTTTGCTCGAAGTGCAAAATTGTGTATTTTATATAGAAATTATGTTGAAGAAACGAGTTTTAGGAACGCTTTGAAATCGCTTTAGAAATTGCCTTTGAAATTCTCTTATTATAGAGTATATGATTTTTGTACTTAAAAATAATATATAATAACAATTTCAAAAGCCTGTTTATTTGACAAACATTTTAAAAACACATTATAATAACTATGTATGAAATCCAGAAAGAAATATCAAGAAAACATCGAAATAACAGAAATTACACCAAGTATTATCCGTTTAAAACAAGCTGCGACTCAATATTCGACAGCAGGTTTGAACAAGCTAACAGTTTCAAAATGACTTGAAATTTTGCAGAAATGTAGTTCAACATTCATACTTCAATCTGCAAAAAGAATCATTCAAATCTGATTCGCAATGAAGAATCTGCGTCGTTCCAAAGTTGTACCAAAACAAGATTTTAAATACTGAATTACAGCAAGCTGCGAGTACAAGTTCGACAGTAGATTTGAGACAGCATAACTCATTCGTTTCTAATCGGATTTGAGTGATTATTTTTTCAGATTGAAGTAGGAATGTTGAATTACATTTCTGTAAAAAAAATATAGTGTGAACATAGGGTTTCCTTGTACTTGAATGTGCCAAACCTACAACAAAAGATCATTAAATCGATTAATTTAAGCTGGTGATTAAAAAATTTAAATTAGAGAAAATATTCCATGTCGTTATCCCTCTAAGGGGCTAAGAGTGGATCGTGGTTAGAGATTGACGGTGGCAACGTGGTACAGTGAAGGTAAGGCCATTGTGCAATGGATTGGATGTTGTAAAAGGCATAGTCAAGTTTGCGATGCTTTTCTTTCTAGTGTAGGAACCGGTTAATGAAAGTGATTCTGGTTTAGCATGTACATGGATCCACATGACAAGTAGTCTGCCGTAGGGGATGTTGGAAATGTTTTATAGTTTTAAGTGAATTATTAAAAAAATGAATAAATGTTGGCTCCTATGTGAATAGTCCCATATTGTAGGACTATAGAATAGAATCAAGTATTTATATTTGATTTTTAGAAGCTAAATTGTGCCTTTTGGACACCTAATGATGCTCTTTTATAAGGTGGGAGACCATGCTTGGCCACCGCACATGTGCACGCATCGACTGACCTACCCGGGCCGCGCTCGCGCTTAATGTGGTGTAGCACTTATATTTTTGGATGAAATTATTAAACGTTTTCTGACTATTATTTTATTTGAAACTGTAAAACTTCAGATTCGAATTTTAAACCAACGTCACCCATGACTCAGTAATATGTTCGACTTGTTATTCCGTCTATTAAATTGGTTGTTAGACGAAATCAAAAATAGAACGGCATTTTTTTCTGCATACCTATCTTCTTCTCCACGAAATCGTTTTTCCTAAAAAAATTAGAAGGCCGAGCAATCGTTTTTTGAGTGCAACTGAGTTGATTTCATTTAGGCAGAATGGTCGATACTACAAAACCATAAAAAGAGAGGCTATTTTATCCTAGAAGCGGCAGTATTTATTTGAATGCTTGCACCACTAAGCAGAACGTAGAAACATCTTCGAGACAGTGATCGAGTACATGACTCAGCCGAAGTTCATTTGTTTCCAACAAATTGAAGATGACGCCAACAACGATGACTTCTGCTACTGATTTGGATGACGCATCCGCCGCGTCACTGTTCCAGGTTCCAATGGTGTCTTCTGCACCCTTAAGGTTCAAGGGCCTCCATTTCAAGCACTGGAGACAGAAGATGGAGTTCTTTCTGATGATGAAGAAGGTGGTCGCTGTGCTAACAACAGATAAACCGCAGCTACCAAACATAGACGTAGATCAGCTTAGGGCTTGGACAGAGAAATCAAAGGAGTTGTAGAGCTAGACAGAGCTGGATTACTTACGCAAAAACTTCATCCTCAATAGACTCAGCGGCGATCTCTATAACTACTACAACTCTGACAAAACAGTAAGGGCGATCTGAGAAGCATTGTAGAAAAAGTACAATGCAAGGAAGCAGTAGCAAAAAGTTTGCCATCAGCCGCTACCTCATGTATTAGTAACGGATGACAGCTCAGTAGAGATGCAATCTAATGAGCTTCAAAAAATAGCTCATGAGATCATCTTTGAAGGTATGAGTTTAGATAAACAGTTTCAAGTGGCAGTTTTGACTGATAAGTTATCTCCAATTTGGAAGGATTTTAAGAAATTCTTAGACATAAAACTAAGGAATTTTCATTAGAAAGTTTGATAACCCGTCTTTGTATTGAGGAGGAACCTCGTAAACAGGATATGAAGGAAGAAGTGCTTGCTATTTCATGCAACACCAAGAAAGCTGCAGTTCTGAAACCAAATCCCAAAAGCTTTAAGAATCAGAACTGCAAGCTTAACCAGAACCACAACAAACAGAATTTTAATTCACAAGGAAACCATAGAGGTCAACAGAAACCACTCTAAAAGAATGACTCTGGATAGTTGTTTCTGTGGTACAATTGTGGAAAACCAAGTCACATGGCATGCAAGTGTCGGAACATGCCAAGCTCTGCAATACAGGCTAACCTGACAAAGGAGCCTCTTACGGCTATGATTTCGAATGAGATTCACCTTGTTGGCAGATCAGAGGGTTGGTGGGTAGATACTGGCGCTACACGACATGTCTGTTATGACCGTCCTATGTGTAAAATATACATGGAGACTGAGGATAAGAAATGGGAGACTCTTACACAACTATTGTTGCTGGGATTGGAAGCGTAGAGCTGAAGTTTCCCTCTGGAAAGACCGTTATTATGAAAGACGTGATCATTCTGGGTTTACACAGACTATTGGGCTGATATGTACACCATCATTATGAATGGTATGTTTGTGGGTAGGGTTATGCAACTGATGGCATGTTTAAATTAAATGTTGAATGTAATAAAATGTCTACTTCTGCTTATATGTCGTGTGATTTTAATATCTGGCACTCTAAACTATGTTATGTAAATAAACGAATAATAAAGAACAAGAGTAGCTTAGGTATAATCCTTAATATGTCACTAAATGATTTTGAAAAATGTGATTTTTGTAGTCAAGCCAAAAATAACTAAAACGCCACATAAATCTGTAATTAGAGAATCAGAACCCTTAGATTTGATTCATTCTGATATATGTGAGCTTGATGGCACTCAGACTAGAAATGGACAACACTACTTTATCACTTTCATTGATGAATTGCTCTTATTTCACTTATGTATACCTTATGAAAAATAAAATTGATGCATTTAAGATGGTTAAATCTTTCATAACCGAAATTGAAAGTCGGTCTATTAAGAGAAAGTTAAAATATTGCATAGTGATAGAGGAACTGAATATGAATAGTTTTTTACTGAGTTTTACAACTCATAAGGAATAATACATGAAAGAACTGCACCATATTCACCTGAAATTAATGGTAAAGCTGAAAGGAAAAATAGAACATTAACTGAATTAGTAGTTGCTATTTTACTCAATTATGTGCATCATCACATTGGTGGGATTTTTATATTAAATTACGTGTTATGTTTTGAATAGGATGCCTAAGTCAAAAAGAATTTCACCTTTTGAAATAATAAGAAATTATAAACCGAATGTGTCTTATTTAGAACTTGGGGATGTTTAGCATATGTTCGTATACCTGACCCTAAGACAATAAAATTAGCAAGTAGAGCATATGAATGTGTATTTATTGGCTATGCTATTAATAGCAAAGTATATAGATTTTATTATCAGAATACACACGATATAATAGAATCTAATGATGCTGATTTTATGAATTGAGATTTCCTTTTAAATTGAGGAATAATGGGGGCACATCAAGTAACAATATGCCTATAGAACAAAACATAATGAATCTTCTGAAAACGAACCTAGAAGAAGTAGAAGAGCAAGAATTACAAAAGATTATGGTTCATATTTTTGCACTTTTACTATAAAGGATGATCCTTTAAACCTCCAAGAAGACTTATCTTCTTTAGTTGTCGATTTTTAGGAAGAGGCTATAAATGATGAGATGGATTCTTTTCAATCCAATAAGACTTAGCACTTAGTAGATTTACCACCTGCTGTAAGTCTATAGGTTGTAAATGGGTACTTAAAAAGTAATTAAAACCTAGTGGAACAGTTGATAAATATAAAGCTCGTTTAGTAGCTAAAGGGTTTAAGTAAAGAGAAAATGTAGACTTTTTGACACATTTTCACCTATAGCTAGAATTACATCCATTCGAGTACTAATTTCACTAGCATCTATTCATAATTTATTAATACACCAAATGGATGTTAAAACAACTTTTTTAAATCGTGAATTAGAAGAGGAAAATTATATGGACCAACCTGATGGCTTGTAATTCAGAGCCAAGAACATAAAGTTTTCAAGCTAGATAAATCATTATATGGTTTAAAACAAGCACCTAAGAAATGGCATGAAATATTTGATAACTTAATAATCTCACATGGTTTTAAAGTTAATGAAGTGACAAATGTATTTACTATAAATCAGAGAATGACATTTGCACTATTATATGTCTGTGTGTAGATGATTTACTTATCTTTGGGCCAAACATTCATGCTATAAACAATGTCAAATCTTTGTTAGGTGCTATCTTTGATATGAAATATCTAGGTGAAGCGAGTGTAATTCTTGGAATTAAGATTACTAGGTCATAAATGGGAATTTCTTCGGATCAATCTCATTACATTGAGAAGATACTAAAGAAATACAATTGTTTTGACTGTAAACCTGCATTTACACCACATGATCATAGTATAAAACTATTTAAGAACACTGGTGATGATATAAGACAGTCTAATTATGCAAGCATCATTGGCAGCCTTTGGTATACCACTAACTGTACTAGATCTGACATTGCCTATGTCGTGGGATTATTATGTAGGTTTAGTAGTAGACCTAGTATAGAGCACTGGCATGCTATCGAAATGGTCGTGACATACCTAAAACGAACTATGAACCTTGGGTTACATTATGAAAAGTTTTCAACTGTCCTTGAAGGATACACCATGCAGACCGGAATACTTTATCGAATGATTCAAAAGTAACCAGTGGCTATATCTTTAGCATTGTTGGTGGTATGTTACTTGGAAATCTAAGAAACAAACTATTTTGACTCGGTCCACTATAGAGAATGAGATGATAGCACTAGCCATAGCTAGTGAAGAAGCAGAATACTTAAGAAATCTGCTAGCTGAGATTCCTTTATGGGAAAAATCGATGCCAGCTGTGTTGATCCATTGCGATAGTACCGCGGCCATTGCAAAAGTACACAACATTATTACAATGGTAAGAAACAACAAATACGTTGTAAGCATAGCACTATTAGAGAGATGCTCTCTTCAGGAGTTGTTAGAGTGGATTACATAAGCAGTGATGAGAATTTGGTTGATCCTTTGATGAAAGGACTAGCTAGAGAGAAAGTCTTTAGAACCTCCAAAAGAATGGGACTATTGCCCTTAGATTGTTGAGTCACACATAATGGTAACCCGACCTCATGACTGGAGATCCCAAGAACTAGATTCAATGGGTAAGAACATGTTGTGAAGTGATATGAGTTGAACATGCTGTTTTATATATTTTGAAGCATGTATTCTTGAAGTGATTAGAGGATGAGTTAATAGAAACTCTTAATGAGATCTATACTCTATATAGAGTGGAGTGCCTACCTTCATGAGTACTCTTGATAAACTCACCAACGTGGATGTGGAAATGTGGCAATTGGAATTTTGGGCAAAATTCTTATAGCACTCACTAAACTGGGATAGACGTGCATGACCATAAATGCACGGGCTTATTTGACACTCTAGAAAGATTATGTGTGCTTTGATGTCAGAATAGAGCTTAAGACTACGTGTCGCTCTAGTAAAAACTGAATCTTATCCACTATGCAATGGTTTAAATCGAAAGACACCTTTGTCTATGCACAATCTTATGTTTTTCAGAAGCTGCTCGAAAGAAAAATATTTAAAAAAAATTCAAATGATAGATTATTGGAAATGTTTTAAAGTTTTAAGCGAATTATTAAAAATACATGAATAAGTGTTGGCTCCTATATGAATAGTCCCACATTATAGGACTATAAAAAAGAATCAAGTGTTTATATTTGATTCTTAGAAGCTAAATTGGGCCCTTTGGGCACCCAATGACGCTCTTTCGTGAGGAGGGAGACCATGCTTGATCACCACACATATGCGCACGCACCGACTGACCGACCCAACCCGACCCGAGCTAGACTCAGGCTCAGGCTTGGTCTTGTTGTAGTGTAGCACTTATATTTTTGGTTGAAATTATTAAACGTTTTAGACCATTATTTTATTTGAAATGGTAAAACTTCAGATCTGAATTTTGAGCCAACATCACCTTACAACTCTGTAGTACATTCGACTTGGTATTTCGTCTATTAAACTGGTTGTTAGATGAAATCAAAAATAGAATGACATTTTTTTGTACACACCTATCTTCTTCTCCACGAAACTGTTTTTCTTAAAAAAAAATCAAAAGGCCGAGCAGTCGTTTTTTGAGTGCAATTAAGTCGATTCCATTTGTGCAGACGGGTCGATATTACAAAACCGAAAAAAGAGAGGCTATTTTATCCTACAAGCGGCGGCGCTTGTTTGACTACTTGCACCACTGAGCAGAACACTGAAACATCTTCAAGTCAGCGACCAAGTACATGACTCAATCGAAGTTCATTTGTTTCCAATAGGGGAACATAGGAAAATTTATGCTCTACATTCCAGTTTGGAGCTATAAGTTTACTTGCTTTAAGGGTATGAGTTTTGTTAAGTTTGGTTTCACAAATGCAAATGAGGAGTTGTTGATTTTTGATTAATTTCCTAATTTAAAGTTGCTTTGACGGGAGATGCACTCCTTTTATATTCCATGGGGAATGTTGTGGAGCATTAAATATGTAAAGGGGAGGAGATGGTGGTGGTGTTCTTTCTTGTGTGCCTTGTATTTTGTGTTGGTTCACTAGCACGTTCAAGGATGAGTGTAGTTTGATCCTATGACGACCCATCTTTCAATCCTTAGAAAGACGTATCATCGATAAGAAAAGAAAGAGATAGAAATAGAAAAGATAGAAAGAAAAGAACAACAACATCAAAATCTCACAGCGGAAACGGAACAAAATATCATATTACACATATCCATTACATAGTTTTACATATCAGAGTACACAAAATAATACGACTTCATTACATTAGACATTTATATGAGTTTTCCTAACCATACAACCCAAAATAAAACATCAAGATGTCACACCACAGCGGATAAATATATAGATAGATAGATAGATACGTCTGGGCTCCGGCTCCAGCTTCCAAAATATCTGACAATCCTAACCTGATCACTTGGCTACTCATAAAAATTTGAGTACCCAAGAGTTTATGAAAAACAAAATAAACTCTGGGTCAGACATGGGCCTGGTGAGAGTAAACAGGTTAAAGTTGTTTAACTTTAAAATCATTTGAAAACAAAAGTATCACGTAAGACTTCCCACACATAAACATGGGTAAGTTTTTACTTTACGCTAACCAAAACATTTGATAAGAAATCCAGTAATATTATAATAGGGTCTAGGGTTTTCAAGTAAATAGAAAATAGACGAAATTGTTATATGATTAAATTCCAGCTACTAGCCACAAAAGTGGGTAATACAAATCAAAACTGTAGAGACACGTAGGGAAAATGGGTTTTCATCAATAGCAGAGCTACTGGGGTACCGCACGTCACAGTACTAGGCCTAGATCACCGTACCAAGGATCACTCCCAATCCCCTGCAACACAAGGTCGGAATCATCCCTTACTGGACAGTCCCGAACAAGACAACCCCGCAGTTGTGGCCAACAACTGCCCACACAACCGAAATAAAAAGGGACCTCTAGACAGGGGTAAATCTCGTCCTACTTAGGTGCTACCCACTTAACCTTGCTGCACCTCCCCTGTTTTAGCCATTCCCGGTTGATGAGGCTTGAGGCTACAATAACCTTTATAGAACACATCTACCTTAGAATGCTCATCGTCCACCTGACGATGTGCTGAAAGCATTCAATTCATACAAGTTCGTTCCAGGTTCGAACGAAACCGAAGGCATTATTTCATTACATTCATTTTGGAATCACCCTCAGAGTTAACGACAATAACCCTTGCACTTTAAAACTCTATCTCGATCTTCACTTTGAGATGTCACGGCCTAACGTTTAAATTGGATCGATGTGGTTTTCGGATAATCAAGCTTGATTCCTGATCCCGGTCTCATCGAAATCCAAACGCCATCTTAAAGGTCAAGTTGTTTAAAGGTTTAAACAATTCAATTCAATTTTAAACATTGAATTCACACAGCATTATCCATAGATAATAACAAACATCTATCATAGATATATACAATATCTCATCACAGAATATCTCAGATTATCATCCAACAGATATCAACCAAATCCAGACATTCAATTCAAAACAATCATCCATAAGCAAGCATATCTCTAATTCATATTATAATTAATTTAATTAATTCAAATTAAATTAATTACTTAAGAATTAATCACTTTTCTTGCTTAACCAATCATTAATTAATTAATCACAATTATTTAGTTAATTAATCACTTCTTAATTAACCTCATTATCAATTAGTTAATCTTTAGTTAATTAATTGATTATCCTTTAACTATTAATTAATAACTCTAATTATTTATTAATAAAAGTTAATTAAAAATTAATCATTCCTTAATTAATTACTAATTAATCCCGAATTAACAATTAATTAATCTTAATTAAATGCTTAATTGATTACAAATTATAAATTAATTTATCTTATTTACTTAATTAATTATAATTAATTTTTAATCATTAATTAATTAACTATTAATTATAAATTAATTAATGTTTAATTACTTAATTAATTAACCCTAATTAATTAATTAATTAATTCTTAATTAATTAATTAACCACTAATCACTTAATTACTAATCATTTATTAATTAATCTTTAATCATTTAATTAATTATCTATTAATTATAATTAAATTAATCCTTAATTACTTAATTAAATTAATTCTTAATTATCAATTAATTAATCCATAATTAATTAATTAATCTTTATAAATTAATTAATCCAAAATTATTAATTAATTTAACTTTAATTACTTTATTAATTAAAGTAATCTTTAACCATAAAAACTTAATTAACTTTCAAAACAAATCAATTTCATTAATTACTTAAAATTATTACATATTTAAAACATTTCCACTTTGTTTAAACTTAATTACTTATTAAAAGTTAAATTTAAAAGAATACATAAACATCTCAAATTTTAGTTATCAAAGTATAAAACTTCTTTAAATCAAATAGTTTAACACTTATCATAAAGTAGTTTAAATCAATTTAAATTTAAAAAATTTAATCCAGTTTGAAAAACCTTTTAAACATCAACTTCGCTTTGGGTTCGACCTGACCCAAACTCGAGACCAACTCGAGCTCCAATCTTCCTCTCCCTTTTCTTCTTTTTCTTTCTCTTTTAGTTTAAGTTAAGTTTAAACTTAACAAAACTGGGAAGAAGGTAAATCACGCGCATGAGTTCAGGCTCGAACCAAACCAATTCCACCCGAGAGTTAACACGAGAAAACGTCATCACCTTCCCCAAACTCATGTGCACTGCTTGACCAGTGCACATGCACACGCCGTCAACGGCGTCGCCACCTTCGACGCCATCACAAACATGTCGCCGATCGACCTCACGTACGATCCCGACCTTCGAATGAACATCGCGAAGCCTATTCCAGAATTCATCTTCCAGTTGAAAAAACTGAAACCCACCAACCATCTGAAACTGCCCCGACGAGGCGGTTCTGATCACCGTAATCACCAATATTTTGCCAGCTTCTTCGCTAGACCCCACGCCATATCTGCCTCAAACAACATGCAGCTCGATGCACTATAGAAACCACAGCGATCAATTTCCCAACTCTCGACAAAAATAGGGTTTTAAAACCAATTGGTCAATCGCCGATGCCACGGCGATCGTACGCTTCTTCCACCATTTTTCCTAGCTTCCACGATCACCCTACCAGCTCCGACTCAAGCCGCGACCACTCGAATACACCCAGTCACCAGATTTCGATCAAAACGTTATTTCTGGTCATTCCAGAAATGCTCCAACAATCCCAATGTAAAATTCTTGATTTTGTTATTAAAAATCAAGTTTTTTAATGTTGATTCTAGTTGCATACTCGAATCTAGAAAACAGAGTGCTTGATTTTATCACATTTAAAGATTTTAATGCTTTTTCTTTGTTTCGGATTGTTTTCAAATTTTAAAATCCTTAAACAAAATTCTAAAACTTAGATTATGATCCTACAATCATGTTTGTTTTGAAACTTTAAGTCCAGTAGTAACTGTATTAGGAGATTTGAATTTTTTTAAATTCTGGACTCTGTAATTTCAAAACAGAGATAAATACTCACTACAACTTACACAGATTCAACATGCATATACATAGAAGCTCAACATACACATGCAAGCAAAGATTCATCACAGAGGTCACATGCAGGATATTAACTTCCTAAATTTTTTTAATTATGTGTTTACTCACCCGGTTCTTGTTTAAAAGCAGAAATTCCAAAATATTGAAATCTGGAAAGATTTTACTGCAGATCCTAGAAATGCCTGACTGAAGTTGTTTATTTGATTTAAAATTCTGAAAGAGCTCCCTAACTCTGCCTAATTCTGTGAATATTTGTCGCTAATTTGCTGAAGCTTTGAGTTCCTTGATTAAAACTTTTTGCTGGAATTTGTTTTTTACAGGCTTTTGTACTTCTAGCTTGTATACTTTAGAATTTGGAATGAACTTGAATTTTTGTTTTTATTTTTTTGAAGGGTGAAGATTGATGAAATTTCAGATTTGTAGTTGAAGTAGTGATTTATTTTTGCTTTTTAGAAAATGAGATGGGAAAATTCGAATGAAGAAGATGAAGTAGAATTATATAGGTTAAATTTTTGATTTACTAAAATTAAGAAAATAATATAAAAATGTGAGACTTATCACTAAACATGTTTATTTTCTTAACACATGTTATAAGAGGGATTTACAAATTAACACATGTAATTCTTCATGCAAAAATATATTTTTAAATGTTTTTATAATAAATTTCCTAATTTACAAATACATTTTTAATTTATATAAACCAATCTCTTTAAAAAGAAATTAATATAAAACAAATTTTATGTTCTAAATAAAATCATAAAAATACATTTTAGAACTAAAGTATGATTTAAGATATAAATAACTATATTTTGAATTTCAATTTAAATATCCAAATTCAAATTAAATTTCGAATTAAATTTGAAAATCAAATTTGATATGTATATAATTTTAACAAATCTATTTCCATTTGTTTATAATAATTCTATTTTAAAATCAATATATAAACACAACCCATTTATTATTATTGTTAAATAACTATTTTATCAATTATAATTAACTTATTAAAGAGATTATCACATTTAAATTTGGTTTGAAATTCCGGATATCACATTCCTCCCCCCTTAAAAGAATTTCGTCCCCGAAATTTAAACAAAAGATAATCCAAATCTTTCATTTTATTTCAACAATTCAAGCATACATATTATCCATACACTGGCAACCAACAAACAAAACATCCAAACAACAATACATCCAATACAAACATCACTAGCTATCCGGACACAAATCTGGATAAGCCTTCCTAAAACTATCCAGAGTCTCCCAAGTACAGTCTCTGAGATCCTCACTCCACTGGACTTTAACAAGCTTCACTATTTTGCTCCTAAGTTGCCTCTCATCTTGATCATCAATCTGAATAGGATGTCTGACAACTGATAAGTCTGGCTCAACCTCTAAGTCTTCCTGCACAGCTGGCTCCACAATAAGAGATGGATCGTGCACGTATTTCCTTAGATGAGATACGTGGAAAACATTGTGAATTCCAGCCATCCGGACTGGCAATTCAATCTTATAAGCTACGGCACCAATCCTCTCGAGCACTCGGAATGGACCAATATATCTCGGAGCGAGTTTTCCCGTCTTCCCAAATCTTGTTGCTCCTTTAATCGGGGAAACTTTGACAAAGACAAAATCACCAATCTCGAACTCCAATTGTCTTCGTCTTTTATCTACATACTTCTTTTGACGATCTTGAGTAGCTCTCATCCTTTTCTTGATAAGCTCAACTTTAGCAGATGCTTCACGGATTAGATCTGGTCCAAGGACAAGATGGTCTTTCGACTCTATCCAACAGGCTGGGGATCTACACGGTCTCCCATATAGAGCTTCATAGGGAGCCATCTTAATACTTGCTTGGTAACTGTTATTATAAGAGAATTCTACTAGATGTAGATGGTCTTCCCACGATCCACCAAAATCCAATACACAGGCCCTTAGCATATCTTCTAAAATTCGATTAAGCCTCTCCGTCTGCCCATCAGTCTGGGATGATATATTGTACTCAATCTCAAACTAGTTCCCATAGCTTATTGCAATGCCTCCCAGAACTTACTGGTGAAGGTAGGATCTCGATCACTTATTATACTAATTGGAACACCATGCAATCTGACTATCTCTCTCAAGAAAATCTCTGCCAGAGAAGCTGCAGTATGGGTTGCCTTAAAAGGTATAAAATGAGCGCTTTTAGTTAGGCGATCAACAATCACCCATATTCCTTCATTTCCCTTCTTGGTTCTAGGAAAACCGTCGATGAAATCCATCGAAATCATCTCCCACTTCCACATCGAGATTTCCAAAGGCTGCAATAAACCAACTGATTTCAGCTGATCTCCTTTAACTTGCTGGCAGATAGCACAACTATTAATGAATCTAACAATATCATTCTTCATGCCCGGCCACTAAAAAATCCTTCTCATATCCTTATACATCTTGGAGATTCCTGGATGGATATTTAATCTGGAGCGATGACTTTCAAATAAGACCTCCTGCTTCAATTCCTTGAAATTCGAAACACAGATCCTTCCGTTGATCATCAGTGTCCCTTGGTCATCAATCTTAAAGTTGGAACACTGACCCTTCTTAACTCTCCTGATGATTCCTCTTAATCTACTATCAGATTCTTACTTGCTCGAAATCCTATCCAGAAGAGATGGAACCACATCCAAAAGGGACAGAATTGCATTCCTGCTAAGAGCATCTGCCACAACGTTCGCCTTTCCCGGGGTATACAGAATATCCAAATCATATGATGCCAAAAACTCGACCCATCGCTGTTGCCTCAGATTAAGAACCTTTTGAGAGAAAATATATTTCAATGGTTTGTGATCCGTAAATAACTCGAACTTCTCTCCCAAAAGATAGTGCCTCCAGATTTTTATAGCAGAAACAATGGCCAACAACTCTAGATCGTGCGTAGCGTAGTTTCTTTCATGTGGCTTCAATTGCCGACTCGCATACGCAATTACCCTACCATTTTGCATCAGAACTACACCCAGCCCAACTATACAGGCATCGGTATAAACCTCAAACTTGCTCTTCCCATCCGGAATAGCCAACACAGAAGCACTTTCCAATCTTGTCTTCAGATTTTGGAAAGCCTCCTTACATTCAGATGTCCACTTAAATTTAGCTCCCTTCCTTGTCAGCTTAGTTAGGTGCGAAGAGATCTTGGAATAATCCTTAATAAACTTCCTGTAGTAGACAGCCAATCCCAGAAAATTATGAACTTCAGTCGGTGTCTGAGGTTGCTTCCATTCCAGAATAGTCTCAACCTT
Organism: Allium cepa; assembly: GCA_030765085.1. Taxonomy (NCBI): domain Eukaryota; kingdom Viridiplantae; phylum Streptophyta; class Magnoliopsida; order Asparagales; family Amaryllidaceae; genus Allium; species Allium cepa. Next base: position 820,438,442 of record CM060935.1, on the reverse strand, counting down.
CGCTGGATCTACAGAGATTCCCTCACCAGAAACAATGTGCCCCAAAAATTTTACTTTTGATTTTCAAAAATGGCACTTAGAGAACTTCGCCTTCAGAACATGCCTTCTCAGAGTTTCCAATACTATTCTCAAGTGCTGCTTGTGCTCTTCTTCAGAGTAGACCAGCATATCATCGATGAACACCAGAATGAACTTATTCAATACATCTCGAAAGACTCGGTTCATCAGGTCGACAAAGTAGGCAGGAGCGTTGGTTAACCCGAAAGGCATAACCAACACTCATAGAAACAATTAGGTCCCCTAAATGCAGTTAAGGGAATACTGTCCTCATCTACCTTTAACTGATGGAAACCTGATGCTAAATCCAATTGAGAAAAGATTGAAGCTCCATGCAGCTGGTCAAAGAGATCATCAATACGAGGAAGAGGATACTTATTTCGAATAGTCACTTTGTTCAACTCTCGATAGTCTACGCAGAATCTTAGCGACTTATCCGACTTGGTGACAAACACCACAGCAGAACCCCAACAAGAAAAACTGGGCCGAATCAATCCCTTCTCCAACAGATCTTGAGTTTTCTTTACTAGCTCCTCTCTCTCTCCCTAGGAGCCATCCTCCTACTAGGCTGAATCACTGGTGCTGCTCTTGGAACCAAATCTATGTGAAATTCTATCTCTCGGTGTGGAGGTAAACACTTGACTTCCTCGAATACATCTGAGAAATCTTGGACCACTTTGATATCTTCAACCTCCTCTTCAGAAGTCTCAACTCCATTTAAAAGACTACTCAAGTGAACTCCAGAGTTATCACACATTATCCTAGCAATTCTACCCAGATCAGTTTCCAATGAAACTGTTCTCTCATCACAATTCAGTACAGCCTTATACTTATCAAGCCAATCCATCCCCAATATAAGGTCAAACCCCTTAAAATCCAATACATAAGGGTCACAAGAAAAACTATGAGACAGATAGGAGATCCTCAAATCCTTACAGATCATATCTAATTAGTTACCCCTTCTATAGGATTAGATACAAAGATAGGATTGTCTACAGTACTAGGGGTAAGAAAGAACTTCTCTACAGATTCCAGACAAATAAAACTCAAAAAAGCACCAGAATCAAACAAAACTTTAATATACTTGCCATCTAAAAGTAATGAACCTTCCAATACTCCCTTGCCCTTAGATGAAGTTGATGCTGCACCTTCCAAAGAAAATACCTTATTCTGATGTGCTTTATGAAGTAGCGGGCAATCCTTGATCATATGACTTGGTTGGTGGCAATTGAAGCATAGAGATTTCTAAACTAAGGCCGGACCAGGTCCACTTTGATGCGACTGCTGCTGCTGTTGCTGAGATACTTTCCTGGGACACTTATCCGCCAAGTGACCTTCTTGCTGACATATATTGCATTTGCGAGGTCCATTGTTTCTTCCAGACTTCTTCTTGTTTTGCTTCTTCCAATTGGGAATGAACTTCCTCTTATTTGGGTTAGAAGAATTCCCTCCCGATGCTGCTATTGCTGCCACTAATTTCTTATTCATCAAATCCTCATATCTTAACGCCATATCAATTAACTCCACAAAAGATCCTTTCAAGTGCGCTGTCATCCTTTCATGAAATTCTGGCCTCAATCCTTGCACAAACATCTCGTTCTTTTTGAGAGGAGTATCAATGAGCCCTGGTCCATAGCAAGATAGGTCATTGAATATGGTCTCATACTCCGCTATAGTCATGCTCCCTTGCTTTAAATTCATAAAATCCTGATACAGACGAGTTTTCCCTACTATTGGCATGAATTTCTCCTCAAACAACTCTTTAAATTTTTTCCAAGACATATCGTCCTCAGAGATATTTGCTGTGACTGCATCCCATCAGGGTGCAGCACCTCCTTGTAATTGCCATGAAGCCATTACCCTCTTCTGCTCATTCGATAATTTCATGCTCTTAAAGATTTTCTCACAAGAGCGTAGCCATGCTTGGACCTCAATTATAGTCTTTGACCCTTTAAATGGTTTACCTCCAAGGTTTATGAAGTCTTTGCATAAGGCAACAAAACTGACTGGAGGCGGTGCTGGATTAACAGCCTCATTATCAGTCTAACCTCTCCTATCATTGGTCGATGTGCCTCCTACTACTCTGCCCCTTCTGCCTCTTGAACTCATTTTGGATACCTAGACAGGTAACCCAACCAATTTAGATAAAGATGTAGTTATATAAGAAAAGTACAAATACACACTCTCAAGATAGATACTACTCCAAAGCCTAGGTGTTTCTCAACCTTCGTTCTGACACCAACTATGACGACCCGTCTTTCAATCCTCAAAAAAACGTATCATTGATAAGAAAAGAAAGAGATAGAAATAGAAAAGATAGAAAGAAAAGAACAACAACATCAGAATCTCACAGCGGAAACGGAACAAAATATCATATTCACATATCCATTACATAGTTTTACATATCAGAGTACACAAAATAATACGACTTCATTACATTAGACATTTATATGAGTCAGCCTAACCATACAACCCAAAATACAACATCAAGATGTCACACCACAGCGAATAGATATATAGATAGATAGATAGATACGTCTGGGCTCCAGCTCTAGCTTCAAAAATATCTGACAACCTAACGTGATCACTTGGCTACTCATAAAAATTTGAGTACCCAAGAGTTTATGAAAAACAAAATAAACTCTGGGTCAGACATGGGTCTGGTATGAGTAAACAGGTTAAAGTTGTTTAACTTTAAAATCATTTGAAAAAAAAAGGTATCACGTAAGACTTCCCACACATAAACATGGGTAAATTTTTACCTTACGCTAACCAAAACATTTGATAGGAAATCAAGTGATATTATAATAGGGTCTAGAGTTCTCAAGTAAATAGAAAATAGCCGAAATTGTTACATGATTAAATTCCAGCTACTAGCCACAAAAGTGGGTAATACAAATCAAAACCGTAGCGTCACGTAGGGAAAATGGGTTTCCATCAATGGCAGGGCTACTGGGGTACCGCCCGTCACAGTACGGGGCCTAGATCACCGTACCGAGGATCACTCCCAATCCCCTGCAGTACAAGGTCGGAACCATCCCTTACTGGACAGTCCCGAACAAGACAACCCCGCAATTGTGGCCAACAACTACCCACACAGCCGAAATAAAAAGGGACCTCTAGACAGGGGTAAATCTCGTCCTACTTGGGTGCTACCCGCTTAACCTTGCTGCACCTCCCCTGTTTTAGCCAATCCCGGTTGATGAGCCTTGAGGCTACGATTACCTTTATAGAACACATCTATCTTAGAATGCTCATCGTCCACCTGACGATGTGCTGAAAGCATTCAATCCATACAAGTTCGTTCCAGGTTCGAACGAAACCGAAGGCATTATTTCGTTACACTCATTTTGGAATCACCCTCAGAGTTAACGACAATAACCCTTGCACTTTGAAACTCCATCTCGATCTTCACTTTGAGATGTCACGACCTAACGTTTAACTTGGATCGATGTGGTTTTCGGATAATCAAACTTGATTCCCGATCCCGGTCTCATCGAAATCCAAACGCCATCTTAAAGGTCAAGTTGTTTAAAGGTTTAAACAATTCAATTCAATTTTAAACATTGAATTCACATGGCATTATCCATAGACAATAACAAACATCTATCGCAGATATATACAATATCTCAGATTATCATCATATCAACCAAGTCCAGACATTCAATTCAAAACAATCATCCATAAGCAAGCATATCTCTAATTCATATTATAATTAATTTAATTAATTCAAATTAAATTAATTACTTAAGAATTAATCACTTTATCTTGCTTAACCAATCATTAATTAATTAATCACAATTACTTAATTAATTAATCACTTCTTAATTTACCTCATTTTCAATTAATTAATCTTTAATTAATTGATTGATTATCCTTTAACTATTAGTTAATAATTCTAATTATTTATTAATAAAAATTAATTAAAAATTAATCACTCCTTAATTAATTACTAATTAATCCTTAATGAACAATTAATTAATCTTAATTAATTATTTAATTGATTACAAATTATAAATTAATTTATCTTAATTACTTAATTAATTATAATTAATTAACCTTAATCATTTAATTAATTAATTCTTAATCATTAATTAATTAACTATTAATTATAAATTAATTAATGTTTAATTACTTAATGAATTAACCCTAATTATTTAATTAATTAATTCTTAATTAATTAATTAATTCTTAATTAATTAATTAATTCTTAATTAATTAATTTATCACTAATTAATTAATTAATCACTAATTACTTAATTACTAATCATTTATTAATTAATCTTTAATCATTTAATTAATTATCTATTAATTATGATTAAATTAATTCTTAATTAAATTAATTCTTAATTATCAATTAATTAATCCATAATTAATTGATTAATTAATCTTTATAAATTAATTGATCCAAAATTATTAATTAATTTAACTTTAATTACTTTATTAATTAAAGTAATCTTAACCATAAAAACTTAATTAACTTTCAAAACAAATCAATTTTATTAATTACTTAAAATTATTACATATTTAAAACATTTCCACTTTGTTTAAACTTAATTACTTTTTAAAAGTTAAATTTAAAAGTATACATAAACATCTCAAATTTTAGTTATCAAAGTATAAAACTTCTTTAAATCAAATAGTTTAACACTTATCATAAAGTAGTTTAAATCAATTTAAATTTAAAAAATTTAATCTAGTTTGAAAAACCTTTTAAACATCAACTTCGCTTTGGGTTCGACCTGACCCAAACTTGAGACCAACTCGAGTTCCAATCTTCCTCTCCCTTTTCTTTGTTTTCTTTCTCTTTTAGTTTAAGTTAAGTTTAAACTTAACAAAACTGGGAAGATGGTAAATCACGCGCACGAGTTCAGGCTCGAACCAAACCCATTCCACCCGAGAGTCAACACGAGAAAACGTCATCACCTTCCCCAAACTCATGTGCACTGCCTGACCGGTGCACATTCACACGCCGTCACCGTCGTCGCCACCTCCGGCTCCATCACGAACATGTCGCCGATCGACCTCACGTACGATCCCGACCTTCGAACGAACATCGCGAAGCCTATTCCAGAATTTCATCTTCTAGTTGAAAAAAACTGAAACCCACCAACCATTTGAAACTGCCTCAACGAGGCGATTCTGATCATCGTAATCACCAATATTTTGCCAGCTTCTTCGCTAGACACCATGCCATATCTTCCCCAAACAACGTGCAGCTGGATGCACTAGAGAAACTACAGCGATCAATTTCCCAACTCTCGACAAAAATAGGGTTTTAAAAACAATTGGTCAATCGCTGATGCCACGGCGATCGTACACTTCTCCCACCATTTTTCCTAGCTTCCACGATCACCCTACCAGCTCCGACTCAAGCCGCGGCCACCGAATCCACCCAGTCACCAGATTTCGATCAAAATGTCATTTCTGGTCATTCCAGAAATGCTCCAACAATCCCAATCTAAAATTCTTGATTTTGTTATTAAAAATCAAGTTTTACAATGTTGATTCTAGTTGCATACTCGAATCTAGAAAACAGAGTGCTTGATTTTATCACATTTAAAGATTTTAATGCTTTTTCTTTGTTTCAGAAAGTTTTCAAATTTTAAAATCCTTAAACAAAATTCTAAAACTTAGATTATGATCCTACAGTCATGTTTGTTTTGAAACTTTAAGTCCAGTGGTAAGTGGATTGGGAGATTTGAAATTTTTTTTAAATTCTAGACTCTGTAATTTCAAAACAGAGATAATACAACTTACACAGATTCAACATGCATATACATAGAAGATTAACATACACATGCAAGAAAAGATTCATCACAGAGGTCACATGTAGGATATTAACTTCCTAAATTTCTTTTAATTTATATGTTTACTCACCTGGTTCTTGTTTTAAAAGCAGAAATTCCAAAATATTGAAATCTGGAAAGATTTTACTGTAGATCCTAGAAATGCCTGACTGCAGTTGTTTATTTGATTTAAAATTCTGAAAGAGCTCCCTAACTCTGCCTAATTCTGTGAAGATTTGTCGCAGATTTGCTGAAGCTTTGAGTTCCTTGATTAAAACTTTTTGCTGGAATTTGTTTTTTACAAGCTTTTGTACTTCTAGCTTGTATACTTTGGAATTTGGAATGAACTTGAATTTTTTTTGAAGGGTGAAGATTGATAAAATTTCAGATTTGTAGTTGAAGTAGTGATTTATTTTTGCTTTTTAGAAAATGAGATGAGGAAATTTGAATGAAGAAGATGAAGTAGAATTATATAGGTTAAATTTTTGATTTATTAAAATTAAGAAAATAATATAAAAATGTGACACTTGTCACTAAACATGTTTATTTTCTTAACACATGTTATAAGATGGATTTACAAATTAACACATGTAATTCTTCATGCAAAAATATATTTTTAAATGTTTTTATAATAAATTTCCTAATTTATAAATACATTCTTAATTTATATAAACCAATCTCTTTAAAAAGAAATTAATATAAAAAAATTTATATTCTAAATAAAATCATAAAAATACATTTTAAAACTAAAGTATGATTTAAGATATAAATAACTATATTTTGAATTTCAATTTAAATATCCAAATTCAAATTAAATTTCAAATTCAATTTGAAAATCAAATTTGATATGTATATAATTTTAACAAATCTATTTCCATTTGTTTATAATAATTCTATTTTAAAATCAATATATAAACACAACCCATTTATTATTATTGTATAAATAACTATTTTATCAATTTTAATTAACTTATTAATGAGATTATCACATTTAAATTTGGTTTGAAATTCCGGAATATCACAGATCCATTGTTTTTCAAATCCACTATTCAGATCATCATCCATTTTACTACTTGTTTTTAGTTTTGTTCTCCTTTTCTTTATATTTTCTTAGTTTTCTATTATATGGGATGGTAAATTTTGAGTTGTGATCAATGCCGCTTGTTTATTTGTTAGGTATAGGGGAGAAAGTTTAAGAAAGGGCGGAGGTGATATGTGGCTGTAGGCTTGAAGAATGTTGGTGGAACTGGGTGTGATTATTGTTTCATGACTTGTTTGTGCATGGCTTTCGGGTTGCTGCTCAATTGAAGAAACATTTGTTGTTGTTGCTAATACGCTATGTTGTAGAGTTTGTTGAGAAGGAGTTTGTGTTTTTGAAGCTTGAGCTTGAAATGTTTTCTGGAATGATTTAGTTAAGGGGTACTTCTAAGTTGAAGAAATCCAATGCTATTGGTAGGGTTTTGGATGTAGTTTATGGCTTTATGGTTTTTTCCTCTGAAATATCATAAAGGATTGAAAAGATATTTTAACTAGGGTTTGTGGCATGAAAATTTTAATTTTCATAGGAATGTTTCTTTCTTGTGAATTATCATGGAAGTTATTATTTGTGAATTACTTGGAGACATAGTGGACAAAAACATGTAGGGGAAAGCGTTGTTGTTTTGCTGCTGAGGGAATATTGTGATTTATTGGAGATATGTGATAGGGTGGGAGAGATATTATTAATTGCATCGGATTCGTTGTTAGTGGAACAGTTTTTCCATTTGTAGATTCTTGGCATAATTGTGGTATGATGATCTCATCATTTGTTATCTGATTCCTACCCCGCTAATGTGGTTTTTTGGACTATTTCTTCCATTTGATATGTCTATTTGTCTTTTTTCCTCCATGTTGGTGATATTTGTGATTTTATTTTGTAATATTGCCCTATTGCACTATTTTGTTCAATAATGGATTGCATATGTTTTGTTTGAATGATATTTCTTAGTGTGTTGCTTCTTACTGAAAGTGGCTACTGTGTGGCTAGCTATCACTTAGGATCGTGTAATATGGAATATAATTAAATCTAAATGCGGAAATAGATGATAATAGCAAAGTAAATAAAAAAGAGCACACCAGGAATTTTTATTCAGGTTCGAACTTCTCGTTCTACGTCCAGTCCTAAACTTTCCTCTCGAATTTCTCACAATAACCCCTCTCTTAACCCGGAGGAATGGGTATACAACACCTAAACAACCGAACAAGATTTTTCCGCCTCTAACAACTGAAAGAAGACTTTACCCTCCTGAAAAACCGAATAGGACTTCAATAGTTTCAATAGAATTGCTTTGACACTTTGTGTTCTTGATAACACTGATTTGTCTTTGATAGTACAACCTTCCTATATTCTTTCCTCAAGTATATATGTGTGTTTAAAGATTTAGAAAGGAAAATATCGCTTTGTATCAAAGAATATGATAATTAATTCAAAGATTCAAGAAATATATGTAAGTTGTGATTGCATTTCAGAATGCAGAGATGGTAGAAAGTATGATCAGAAAGTAATCAGAAAATCGATGATTTGTGAAGTGGATTTTGTGTGTTTATATAGTAGATAAAGAGATGCAACCATTCACGAAGAGTTCTGATCAAAAGAAGCATCCATACCTCTTCATATTCGAACGTAACTCTTGGCAAAAGGAAGTGTCCATTCAGAAAAAATAGTTGTTGGAAGAACTCAGTCGACTGACCCAAAACGATCAGTCAACCGAATTTTCAAAGTTGTGCAAAAAAATAGAGGTTCTGTGCACCTGTACAGATTCAGTCGACTGGCCATATACGGTCAGTCGACTGACCTGATAGTCGAAGCACAGTCTTCATATATTTTAAAAAATTTAAAGTTTTAAAACAACTTAACTACTTGAGGATAGACTTTAACATTTCTAAGACTAAAAACTTCAATAAATTAACATACTATATGTAGTTTCGTAGCCTTGTCTCCTTTGTAGTTTGAACAACATAATTCTTTTTATTTTTGTCGCTTATCCATATAGTCTAATTCACTACTTTGTCATGAATCAAAATATATGATTCAACATTCTCCCCCTTTTTGATTAATGACAACCTATTATATGTGATACTATAATTTTGAGAAATGTATAACAGGTGTTTTATATATATATATATATATATATATATATATATATCCCTGAATATATGGAGACATTTTTAATCCCTACATGAAATGGTCAGTCATACAAATTTCTCCCCCTTTGTCATCGACAAAAAGGAAATGATAATGTAAGCATTAAACTAACACAATAGAATTAAAATAAAATACTAGTGGCAATCACAGAAACAACAGATTTCAAATGTTATGAATAAAAACTTATAGATAGAATGTTTGGAACAAAAACAAATAACTTACTACTACTAAAAGATAACGACCTCATTCAGAATCAGATTCTGTCTAATCTTCTTCAACCTGCATTGGTCCTTTTCTTCTGGAGGAACTTCAAGCAAAGTGTTTGCCACCTTCATTGCCACTTGTGTCAGAACTAGTATGTTCTTTCGATGTTGGCCAAGTGAAGTGAGGGGCTGGGCGTTTGCCTGGATCACGTTGAGAAGTCTCCGTAGCGGTGGAAGAGAAGCATGATATTGCATCCCATAAAATCTCAAAGAAACTTTTGATTTTGTCAAACTTTTTGCCAATTTTCTTATTAAGATTTTTTATGCAGGAATCCAAGATGACTTTATTTCTTATAATTAGTCAATAGATTCCCGTGTGCTTTGGGATGGAGTTGGCATTCGGATGTCATCTCTTGGTTGTTGTTGTTGTTGTTGTTGTTGTTGAGTAGAGGTTTCTTGGCGAGGTCAAGATTTCCGTTCTTAAAAAGTCATGATAGTAAGAGGTCTTGGTGGTGGTTTCACAAGGCTAATGGTGCGGCTATTCAGAGTTTTTGGAATAGAGGTATCGGATTCCAGAATAAGAACCTGGAGATTCATAAGTAACCGCATAATATATTCTCCAAAATAAATAATATTCATACGACCTTGGTTGAATGACAAAAATTCGTCTAGAATGAGTTTTGGCCAATTTACTTCAACTTCTCCCCCAAATAGCATATAGTGCTTTATAGTTGTTTGGCTAGATAAGCTCATAAGAGCCAGTACGGGGTAGAATTGTGTGCATTAAAGCTTTATGCATTATTCTGGCTGTAGGTCATAATGCAATAGACTTAAGTTCGGTCATGTCAACTTCTAAGAATCAATGACTTACTTCGTCTCTCTCGCCTACGATAGCATATAATTCTTTTAACTCAATACCACTTGTTGGAGTATGAAGGATATGACCAATTCTATCTAAAGAAAGAAACACTTGTTGGCCACATACTAAACTACAAACGCAGTTTTCATGATTGCGTGGGTTTTGATGCCCTAAGTTCAAATTCTCATAGAAAAGTTTTACAAGGTATGATTTATCTTGATATTGTTTTGATTACGATCTAGGAGTGATTCTAGATGGCTTCTCCTTGCTAAATCTTGAATCCTATACGACATAAAATCAGGAAAAACAACAAAAGAACCTTCAAAGAATTGGGCTTCTTTCATCTTATTCCACCTTTGGACTGCAGTTGCATCGTATAGCCATTGAGCGATTTGAGAATCAGTTGGCTTAGAGGAAGAAGAAGCATGCCTAGATCTCTTTGTTTGACGAGGAGCCATTTGAATTTATCAAAGTATTGAAAAAATTTGGGAACTAGGGTTTTATAATTCTAGAGAATAGAGGTAAATGTAAAAAGTAAAAGAGGATGTAAGGGGTTGAAGTTTAAAAAGGTAGGTAAAAAGGTGAAAAATAGGCTTCAGATTCGAATTTAGTCGACTGAACGATTGTTGTCAGTCGACTAAACCACTTTCCCGAGAGTTCTGCTTCAAATTCAGTCAACTGGGCTAATATGGTCAGTTGATTAAACCACTTTCCTGAGACATCCGTATCAGATTTAGTCGATTGGGCCAGTCGGCTGAATAAGCAAATATGCTCTCTGTTTAGTCATTCAGTCAATTGGTTGCTTTCAATCAGTCGACTGAATAGTGTATGAAAACTTACAGTATACAGATTCAGTCAATTGATCGAATTTTTCAGTCGACTGAATAAGTCTTGTAGCATATTCAGTCAATTTTGTACACAAACAAATAATATATATATTATATACTGACACAATGCATATAAAGCACTGATAAAAAATAATTAAAAATACAAAGAAAACATGATTATTTGGAAGAAGAGGTTGATGGAGACTTGGAATTTGTCGGTTCATCCTTTGTCTTCTCTACATATGGTTGCATTGGTGACCAACGGTTTCCACGCTCACATGAGTTTGGAGAGACAGGCGGAGCTTGAGGCGACCTATCCCATGGATTCCGAGATGACAATGGTGTAGGTTGATGAATCGCAGAGGAAGATGAACCGCAGAACTTCCATCCAATCTGCTCTAGAAAACTCAGACGTCTTGAATTCTTTTTTGTTCGTAATACATCTCACGCTGAAGTGCTATCGATTCCCTTTGGTAATGATGCAGATCATCAATTTATTGTTTGGTTTGAGGGGAACCAAAGAACAGAAACCGTCTAGCTTTCTTTTTCTCAGGTGTATAACCCGTATGATAATTTGATGGTCTTGAAGGTTCATGGGTAGGAGTAGGTGTAGGTGTAGGGAGGTTTGATGATGCAGATGTTGGAGTTTCAAAGTTGATAGACGAGTAAGCTGATCCATCTGATGAATCATGTGAAGACATTTTGATCTTGAAAAGAAAAGGAGTTTTAGAAGTTTATGTAAAAGAAAAAAAAATTGATTGAGATACAGATTTCTTTTGATGGAGAAAGGAGAGTTGAGAACTGAAATATATAGGAGGAAACTAGCTAGAAAAAGATGGTTCTACATGCAAATTGAAAGAATGAGGATGATAATTAAACTAGAGTTTGTGGCTGAAAATTTATCTTTAAAAATAATTAAAAATGTAAAAGAAACAACGTATAAAAAGTAGATGTGAAACACTTAATGGTCAGGTGGAAGTGACATAGGCTTATCAAACCCGAGGTGCAGAGTTCGAGTACCTCAAAAAAAAATTAAATTAAATTAATTAGTAATTTTCATAATTCTTTTAAAGAAATTATACCTAGTTCTTGTGATGACCCGTAAATCCGTACTCCTTGAATATACACTAATCTCCATAGATTAACTCAAGATGAACAGAAATACGAATTATCAATGTTTTAAGAAAAAGAAAAAGCTAGAAGAAGAGATAAGAAGATAGAAAAGAGAGGGAACAGAAAATGGAAAATAAAACAAAATAGAACGGAATAGAAAACAACAGAACAACATCAGAATCTCACAATCGCAGCGGAACAACATATAATAAATAAATGAATAATCTTTAAACAAAGGACTATATCAGTTATTACATTTTATACATTACATTACATCATCATCAGAGTGTACAACAACAAACAACGACAAACAGCGGAAAAAGAAATACTATATACTAGTAATACGCCATGCCATCCAACTTGCCTCCAGCAACTCCAGAATATCCTGATAAACCTTAACTCTTGACTGCCCGTGTGGAAATTGGTGGGCACCCAGAGTTTAGGAAGGAAAACAATAAACTCCGAGTCAGTCATGTGACTAGTGTGAGAACTCAAAACAGTTTATTTATCTTTAAAATCAAAATAGAGGATTATTTTTAAAGTCAATTCGCAATGCTTTTAAAAATGAGACTACCATAAGGCCTCCCGCACACACACACAATGCAAACGCAGAATCGGAGGAGATTTCTCCTTATGATAGTCAAAGATGCTTGATGCGCATTAAAAAGAACATTTGATATTATTACTAGTGCATAGTGTAGGAAAAATTCATTTCGAAAGTAGAATATAAATCTTAGCCAACATACGACCATTATCGTATGCCTACTATAGCTACCATCCAAACAGTGGTGACCACCATAAGTGAATGGCAGGTTCTACAACTAATACCGTACAAGTTTCGTATTGGGAATTGGATTTCCAACGAATGATCAGGCCAAGGAACTTCCCATTGCCACATGAGAATGCCTCTGGATGGACATCCCCGAGAACCAAACCGGATCTCTACCAACACAAGGCCGGGTTACCCCTAACTGAGTAACAACTGACCAAATATGCCATCCCCCGGTCCTTTGGGACCTTTCAACCGAGCGCTCGAAATCAATTCACACAATCATAAAGTGTTTTCAACATGAGTAAGTATCTGTGCTCCATACCATGATACCACCCTTTTCCAGAAGGAAATGCACATACCCTAAAGGGCGCTACCCCTCATAACCTTGCCGCATCTTTCCTGTTTTGACCATTCCCGAGGTGTGAGGCTCGACGAAGTCACGTCCACAAAAACATACTTTATACAAAAGCCATGCTTTGGGTCAACAAATGATCATAGAAATGATCACCAGGATAGACGATCAAATAAATGATCCTATCACAAATAATCAACACAATGATCATTTCACAGCAACACTCAGCATGTCACATTACCAAATTGGGAATATATCGCTGATAACCTTCAACTACATAACCTCTGAGCTCGTACGTCTCAGAGAAGGGTGTTAAGCTAAAAGAATAAATTCTTCGCCACCAACAGAAATATATTTGAAAGAAATCTGCTTTATATCTCAATTTGTAATGTCAGACATACAATCCATACAAGTCTGTTCCGGGCTCGAACAAAACCAAAGGCACTTACAAAGAAGTCCTTGCAATCCGGATATTCACAATCCTGATCGGATTTCCCATCACATATGGAGAACTCTATACCGGAGCAACTCGGTGCAGAGTCAATCGACAGGTCATCCTATCTCTCTCGCAAATATCGGGTCTTCAACACCGATCTTCAATGCTATCATAACGACGTATCACATATTCGAAATGGGTTATACGACCCCATGGTCCTTTCCCGGTTAACCCGAATAGTGAGCGCTTATTCAAAAATAAGTGTGGCATTCAAATTCAAACAATTCACATCAATTACCCATTCAAAGGGAAATATTGATAGTCGGTTATTGAACTATCAATGGATATGCATACATCACCAGTTTCCAAATAATTTTCCAAATTATTTATTTTCCAAAATATCTTTACAAGATATATTATTTTCACACTTCAAAAATAAATCAATATTTATTTTAAACAAATTCTCCTTTTCATTCATAAATTCCATAGTGAATTTATATTCCAAAATATCCATGCATATACGATTTCAATTATTCATTTCAATTTATCTTCAAAAAGATAAATTCTCTAATATTCACTTTATATTGGAAAACATTTCCATACTTATTAAATAAGTAATTCCCAAATTTTATTTATTTTCAACACTTGGAAAATATTCAATATACTTCAATCGAAATTAAGTATATATTTCATTCTTTAAGGAAATCATTCTCTTAAACATATTTATTTGGGCCAAAACAAATGTTACGTAAAACATCGTTACGACGTCCCAAAATCACTAGTATAGGGATTCGAAATTAAAATAGATATATAAATCCCAATACTATACAAAACATTTCCTTTCGGAAATCATTTACTATAACAACAGTGTTATAGTCCACTATTTCCTTTTATTTCTCGAAAACGTCTATTTCAACAATAAATGTTGAAATCTATGGTTTCGAATCTCAACACATTTAAAACATCGTTAGATCGTTTTAATTCTATTTAAAACATCTAATCTAAACATTTTCTTTAACATATCATTCACTATTCAAAAACGTGAATATACTACGTTAACACATTTCATCCTTTAATACATTTCATTTTAAAGGATTATTCACAGTTAAAAATGTGAATATAACTCCATTAATAGGTTTCAACAATTTACTTATCAAAATAAGTCGTTTGCGAATTTATAAAACAACGTTTATAAATCCCTTTATTAACCTATTCAATTTATAACTCAATTATAAAACAAAAGTTCACATTATAAGTTAAATGCTTATAAAACGATTATTTTACAAAATCGTTCTTTTAAACTTCGTAATTATAAATCTTATAACTTATAAGATTCATTTATTCACCCAAATCTATTCTTTTAACAACTTTATAAATTTTATAAACCTACTGCTTATAAAATTCCTTTATAACTTCACCGTTTATAATTCTATAAATTTCATTCATTTATGAAATTCATTCACAATTCATTCTAACACTTATAAAAACTCGTTTTATAATTCCAACGTTTTAATTTATAAATATCTATTTATAAATCTCTTATATAAATCAATTCATATTAATATTTCAAAACGTCTTTAAACTCCTTTAAAAACTTCATCATTTTGATTTATAAAATAATCAAATTTTATAAATCCTATATTTAAACTTTTATAATATATTCAAAAATCCCGATTTTAACTATTTTATAAAAATCATTAATCCCATATTTTCAAAAATTAATCTTTAACCGTATTTCTCAAAATCATAATTTTTATAACTTTAAAAATTATAACGTTTATTTATTTAAAATGGATCAATTCCAAAAATATAGTATATTTTCAAAAATCACTTTAAAAATCATTTTTAAAATTCCAAAATTTGGTCCAATGATGCTACATACCAAATAGTCAATCACGACTACAACGATATCATATATCGATATGATAATCCATCAAATATCAAAATATCTGAAATCAAATGAATACTGTTGCGGAATCCAGTTGGATCCCTCCAACCTGTTTTCCTGCATCCACAAACATTAGCACAATACCAATTTCGCTCCAGTACGAAATTATCGTAGTATATAGGATTTAAATATTATCCGCTTAATAGACGGCGCAATAGGGTCTCATCCGCTAAACAAATGCGGGAAATCAATAATTGCAATATATACATATGCCAATATATATATATTGCTATTATATATAATACCAATTTCACTGTTTATGAAATATTCGCGGTATATGTTTTTAATAAATAACATCCGCTTACTAACGGCGCATAATGTCTATTTTAACAATCAATAGATAACAATCATTATTCAAACATGCATTCAAATATTTTAAATCTAACTATTTAAAATAAAATCGAAACTGATTCGATTGAGTGAGAAGTTCTCACCTTGATTTCAATTTCGTTTTAGCGATTTATTTCGAATAAAATTAAACGGACGTTTAATTTTACCCAAAATTCTCACTAACTCCAAACGAATCCAATCCAACTCCATCGCGTAGTGCTCGTCCATACGATTCCAACGCAACTGGTTTCGCACGTTTTCGACCTCGTATGAAAAAGTTATAAATTTTTGAAGTTTACACGATTTATATTCATAATTTACAACTAAATTTTATAATTTTCAAACCTAACTATCATCAGCCGTTGAGATCTCTTCCCACCACATCAAGACCGCACAATTCCTTCATCTCTCCCACGCGACATCTCCAGGTCGTTTCTCATACGCGACCGAACCCATATCACATATTTTAGGGTTAAATTATTCGATCACTACGACGACAACCACCTCGATCAAGATACTCCACCACGTGCGCCTCCCCCCATGCTACCTTCGGCCCAAGAAGCTTGAAACTCGGCTCAACATATAGCACGAATCTCGAGGCCGAACGCAACCCCTTTGAACGAGATTTGCCGCCAATCCGTGCAACGAAATTCGATCACAACCATTCAGATTGAAGATCACACTTAGCTCTACGCTTTTGTAGTTGGAAGTTTTTGAAATTATTGAGTGGATTGGAAGGTAAATGAGGAAAAGCAATGGTGATTTTCGGCCATTTATTGTTTCTGGCGGCTATGATATTAGGGTTAGGGTTTTAAAATAATTTGGGAAAAAGAAAATAATAAGGTGCTATTTATAGGAAAACGAACGAAACACTATTCATCCGGGAATTCCGAACTCCGATTTATGCGCCGAAACTGACGTTCCTAGGGTTTATCCCGCGTTCCGGACACAATGGAACAGGTTTCGAAAGCTAATTCGGACATCTGTGCGAGTTATGGCAACAAACGATCGATTTAAATTAAACCAATTTAAACGATTTTCTAGGCGTTTTAATTTGTACCGGACAAACGGTAAATCCAATTGACACGAAATTTGAAACCTTACAATAATATCACATTACGGATCCGATGAAACTGGTTTCGTCGAAATCCGAGACTGTTCAAAAATTGGCTATTTTCACTAGTCGATTTTAATATTAAAATATTCAATTTTCACAAATTAACTTTTAATTCGAATTTAAAAGTTCTAAAATATCATTCTAACTCCAATATGATAAAATAAAATTTTACAAATCATTTTCAATCATATTTAACCCAATTTTCAATTATTTCCATAATTTCACATATTAAATTATCGATTTAATTATCCAATTAAATCCAATTATTCGAAATAAAATTTATTCGACTTATAAATTTCACTTATTAATATTTAAAATTAATTAAGTATTCGAATTTTAATTACTAAAAATCCTGGGTCGTTACAATCTTCCCCCCTTAAAAGAATTTCGTCCTCGAAATTACTAAGTAAGAAAAGTTATAGAATCTATTAATTTTCCCAAATTCATAGTTAAACTTCTTATAATACTTTACTAAGTTTTCAAATCATACTTAGTTATCTTTTCAAAAACAACTACTATTGTTTAACTTTCAACTCTAAAATCAAAGTTAAAGTTTTCAAAACTTTCTAATTTTCTCAAATTTTTTCTAATGCCTTAAATTTCCGGAAAAATTCGCCATAGTCTCCTTTGCGCGGCTCGATCCGAAAAAAATGACAGTATATATATCACAAATATACATCTCATCAAGTAATGAGGCATCCCGAAGGGAAAAGTATAAAAGTACGGTATTTAATCCGAGATATGTACCTTATATTTTATTAGCAAGCATATACGGCTAATATAGCGCGAAAGCGAGCTCCAAATGCGAAGCAAACGCGATCCGCACCTACTAAACACTCAACAAACAACATGAGAATCATGTATATAGACAATAGTATCAATATACAACATATAGCAACATAATAACTATATATGCCAACATAGCAAATGAAACAAAACAACAAATGCAAACATCAACCAACTATCATCCAACTAACATCCATAACCAATAAATATTCATTCATATTCTCATTAATATTCAATGAAATAGGTTTTCAATTTAAATCACATTTGATTTATTAATAGTGGATGTTCTTACTAACATTCATTTTCAATTAGTTTATATTTACTAATCCATATTCAAGTTAGTTCACTTCCAATCAAATTCAATTCTATTTAAGATTCACTTAACTTCAAATTGGATTCCAATTACTTTAGCTTCCAATTTCATTAATTCTTAATGAATTATATACAATCAACTAACAACCATATAACAACCAAAGTATATTAATTACAACCAAATTCCTTTGCTTATATTCATTCAATTTAGTTTAATTAAATTGATTTTCTTTCAATTATTCAACTTTCAATAACATTAGATTTTAATGAATTAACATTTATATTCATCATTTCATATCAACTTAATTCACATTCAATTGATTAACATTCAATTCAATTACAAAAGTTGAATTTCATTTACATAACTTAAGTTCATATCCATTACTTAACTTTATTAATTTACTTTGATACCAATATCAACTTCATTCAACATTTCTTAAGTTTTACATAACTTAAATTCCCACTTATAAATCAATTCGGCTTCCAATTCTAAAGTAAATTTCCATTTAACTTTAAATTCATTTTTATTTTAACTCATATTCATAAATATATTTATATAGTTTCACTCCTTACATATATAAGTTTATTTCTCAATTGTAAATCACTTTAATTATAATTCAATTCTTATAATTCTTTTTACTTATACAATTATTCTTTTATTTAGATTATTCAAACAACTAAACAATCAACTTATGTACACTTTAATAATTCTGAAAAAAATTATTTCTTTATATACAAAAATATAATCAAGGTAAAATTATTTCATTTACCCAATTTAAAACAATATCGTGTCGGTTTATCTTGTTTAAGAGTTTAGAAACCCCTTTCTACGATAGTTAGCCAGACTACATCGACCGAAATCTATAAACAATCAACCGATAAGTCAACACAATACAAAACAATTTTATATTCACTAAAAAATACGCTCTCATAGCTATTATTACACTCAAACTCATTCTAGAGTACTACTGACTCTATCTCTAATGAGTAATACCCAACAGAACCATGGTTGTCGCTTAACCATAAGCTCTGATACCACCCTTTTCCAGAAGGAAATGCACATACCCTAAAGGGCGCTACCCCTCATAACCTTGCCGCATCTTTCCTGTTTTGACCATTCCCGAGGTGTGAGGCTCGACGAAGTCACGTCCACAAAAACATACTTTATACAAAAGCCATGCTTTGGGTCAACAAATGATCATAGAAATGATCACCAGGATAGACGATCAAATAAATGATCCTATCACAGATAATCAACACAATGATCATTTCACAGCAACACTCAGCATGTCACATTACCAAATTGGGAATATATCGCTGATAAGCTTCAACTACATAACCTCTGAGCTTGTACGTCTCAGAGAAGGGTGTTAAGCTAAAAGAATAAATTCTTCGCCACCAACAGAAATATATTTGAAAGAAATCTGCTTTATATCTCAATTTGTAATGTCAGACATACAATCCATACAAGTCTGTTCCGGGCTCGAACAAAACCGAAGGCACTTACAAAGAAGTCCTTGCAATCCGGATATTCACAATCCTGATCGGATTTCCCATCACATATGGAGAACTCTATACCGGAGCAACTCGGTGCAGAGTCAATCGATAGGTCATCCTATCTCTCTCGCAAATATCGGGTCTTCAACACCGATCTTCAATGCTATCATAACGACGTATCACATATTCGGAATGGGTTATACGACCCCATGGTCCTTTCCCGGTTAACCCGAATAGTGAGCGCTTATTCAAAAATAAGTGTGGCATTCAAATTCAAACAATTCACATCAATTACCCATTCAAAGGGAAATATTGATAGTCGGTTATTGAACTATCAATGGATATGCACACATCACCAGTTTCCAAATAATTTTGCAAATTATTTATTTTCCAAAATATCTTTACAAGATATATTATTTTCACACTTCAAAAATAAATCAATATTTATTTTTAAACAAATTCTCCTTTTCATTCATAAATTCCATAGTGAATTTATATTCCAAAATATCCATGCATATACGATTTCAATTATTCATTTCAATTTATCTTCAAAAAGATAAATTCTCTAATATTCACTTTATATTGGAAATCATTTCCATACTTATTAAATAAGTAATTCCCAAATTTTATTTATTTTCAACACTTGGAAAATATTCAATATACTTCAATCGAAATTAAGTATATATTTCATTCTTTAAGGAAATCATTCTCTTAAACATATTTATTTGGGCCAAAACAAATGTTACGTAAAACATCGTTACGACGTCCCAAAATCACTAGTATAGGGATTCGAAATTAAAATAGATATATAAATCCCAATACTATACAAAACATTTCCTTACGGAAATCATTTACTATAACAACAGTGTTATAGTACACCATTTCCTTTTATTTCTCGAAAACGTCTATTTCAACAATAAATGTTGAAATCTATGGTTTCGAATCTCAACACATTTAAAGCATCGTTAGATCGTTTTAATTCTATTTAAAACATCTAATCTAAACATTTTCTTTAACATATTATTCACTATTGAAAAACGTGAATATACTACGTTAACACATTTCATCCTTTAATACATTTCATTTTAAAGGATTATTCACAGTTAAAAATGTGAATATAACTCCATTAATAGGTTTCAACAATTTACTTATCAAAATAAGTCGTTTGCGAATTTGTAAAACAACGTTTATAAATCCCTTTATTAACCTATTCAATTTATAACTCAATTATAAAACAAAAGTTCACATTATAAGTTAAATGCTTATAAAACGATTATTTTACAAAATCGTTCTTTTAAACTTCATAATTATAAATCTTATAACTTATAAGATTCATTTATTCACCCAAATCTATTCTTTTAACAACTTTATAAATTTTATAAACCTACTGCTTATAAAATTCCGTTATAACTTCACCGTTTATAATTCTATAAATTTCATTCATTTATGAAATTCATTCACAATTCATTCTAACACTTATAAAAACTCATTTTATAATTCCAACGTTTTAATTTATAAATATCCATTTATAAATCTCTTATATAAATCAATTCATATTAATATTTCAAAACGTCTTTAAACTCCTTTAAAAACTTCATCATTTTGATTTATAAAATAATCAAATTTTATAAATCCTATATTTAAACTTTTATAATATATTCAAAAATCCCGATTTTAACTATTTTATAAAAATCATTAATCCCATATTTTCAAAAATCAATCTTTAACCGTATTTCTCAAAATCATAATTTTAATAACTTTAAAAATTATAACGTTTATTTATTTAAAATGGATCAATTCCAAAAATATAGTATATTTTCAAAAACCACTTTAAAAATCATTTTTAAAATTCCAAAATTTGGTCCAATGATGCTACATACCAAATAGTCAATCACGACTACAACGTTATCATATATCGATATGATAATCCATCAAATATCAAAATATCTGAAATCAAATGAATACTGTTGAGGAATCCAGTTGGATCCCTCCAACCTGTTTTCCTGCATCCACAAACATTAGCACAATACCAATTTCGCTCCAGTACGAAATTATCGCGGTATATGGGATTTAAATATTATCCGCTTAATAGACGGCGCAATAGGGTCTCATCCGCTAAACAAATGCGGGAAATCAATAACTGCAATATATACATATGCCAATATATATATTGCTATTATATATAATACCAATTTCACTGTTTATGAAATATTCGCGGTATATGTTTTTAATAAATAACATCCGCTTACTAACGGCGCATAATGTCTATTTTAACAATCAATAGATAACAATCATTATTCAAACATGCATTCAAATATTTTAAATCTAACTATTTAAAATAAAATCGAAACTGATTCGATTGAGTGAGAAGTTCTCACCTTGATTTCAATTTCGTTTTAGCGATTTATTTCGAATAAAATTAAACGGACGTTTAATTTTACCCAAAATTCTCACTAACTCCAAACGAATCCAATCCAACTCCATCGCGTAGTGCTCGTCCATACGATTCCAACGCAACTGGTTTCGCACGTTTTCGACCTCGTATGAAAAAGTTATAAATTTTTGAAGTTTACACGATTTATATTCATAATTTACAACTAAATTTTATAATTTTCAAACCTAACTATCATCAGCCGTTGAGATCTCTTCCCACCACATCAAGACCGCACAATTCCTTCATCTCTCCCACGCGACATCTCCAGGTCGTTTCTCATACGCGACCGAACCCATATCACATATTTTAGGGTTAAATTATTCGATCACTACGACGACAACCACCTCGATCAAGATACTCCACCACGTGCGCCTCCCCCCATGCTACCTTCGGCCCAAGAAGCTTGAAACTCGGCTCAACATATAGCACGAATCTCGAGGCCGAACGCAACCCCTTTGAACGAGATTTGCCGCCAATCCGTGCAACGAAATTCGATCACAACCATTCAGATTGAAGATCACACTTAGCTCTACGCTTTTGTAGTTGGAAGTTTTTGAAATTATTGAGTGGATTGGAAGGTAAATGAGGAAAAGCAATGGTGATTTTCGGCCATTTATTGTTTCTGGCGGCTATGATATTAGGGTTAGGGTTTTAAAATAATTTGGGAAAAAGAAAATAATAAGGTGCTATTTATAGGAAAACGAACGAAACACTATTCATCCGGGAATTCCGAACTCCGATTTATGCGCCGAAACTGACGTTCCTAGGGTTTATCCCGCGTTCCGGACACAATGGAACAGGTTTCGAAAGCTAATTCGGACATCTGTGCGAGTTATGGCAACAAACGATCGATTTAAATTAAACCGATTTAAACGATTTTCTAGGCGTTTTAATTTGTACCGGACAAACGGTAAATCCAATTGACACGAAATTTGAAACCTTACAATCATATCACATTACGGATCCGATGAAACTGGTTTCGTCGAAATCCGAGACTGTTCAAAAATTGGCTATTTTCACTAGTCGATTTTAATATTAAAATATTCAATTTTCACAAATTAACTTTTAATTCGAATTTAAAAGTTCTAAAATATCATTCTAACTCCAATATGATAAAATAAAATTTTACAAATCATTTTCAATCATATTTAACCCAATTTTCAATTATTTCCATAATTTCACATATTAAATTATCGATTTAATTATCCAATTAAATCCAATTATTCGAAATAAAATTTATTCGACTTATAAATTTCACTTATTAATATTTAAAATTAATTAAGTATTCGAATTTTAATTACTAAAAATCCTGGGTCGTTACAGTTCTCTTCTTAATTTTATAAAACAATTTTTGTTGAGTGATTTAGTGAAAACATCAGCTAATTGATTTTCAGAATTTACAAATTCTAAATTTATTATATCCTTTTCAATATTATCACGAAGAAAATGATGACGAATGTCTATATGTTTAGTTAGTCAGTGATTGACAGGATTTTTATATAAATTTATTGCACTAGTGTTATCACAATATATTATAGACTTATTTAATTTTATATCAAAATCTTGTAATGTTTGTTGCATATAGATTACTTGAGCACATGCTAAAGCTGCAGGTATATACTCTGCTTTACATGTCGATAGTGAAACGCAATTTTGTTTCTTACTAAACCAAGATATTAAGGATCGTCCAATGAAATGATAAGTTCTACTTATACTTTTTCTATCTGTCCGACTTCCTCCAAATCAGCATCACTATATGATACTAATTCAAAAGAACATTCTTTTGGATAAAATAATCCTAAATCTTTGGTTTTGTTAAGATAACGAATTATACGTTTAACTGCTCGCATATGTGATTCTTTAGGCTTGAAATCGAGCACATAAACAAACACTCATCATAATGTCAGGTCGACTAGTAGTTAAGTAAAGTAGTGATCCAATCATACTACGATATAGTTTTTGTTCAACACTCTTACCATTTTCATCTTTTTCAAGATGTGCACTTGTACTCATAGGAGTTGGTTTGGCAGACACGTTTTCCATATCGAATCATTTAATTAGATTATTAGAATACTTTTCTTGATTAAGAAAAATGCCATTTTGCATTTGTTTGATTTGCAATCCGAGAAAATATGATTGTTCTTCCATATGTGACATTTCAAATTCATTTACCATGATAGTCGAAAATTCCTGACATAAGTTTTCATTTGATGAACCAAAAATAATATCATCAACATATATTTGAATAATTAAAATATCTTGTTTAGTTTTATTAAGAATGTTTGATCAACTTTCCCAATCTCAAAACCTGATTCCAGTAAATAGCTTTTAAGTTGGTTATACCAAGCACGAGGTGCTTTTTTTAACCATATAAAGCTTTCTTAAGTTTATAAACATGATCTAGAAATTTTTCATGAAAAAACAGAGGAGGTTGTTTAACATAAACATTTTCTTTTATAAAACCATTTAAAAAAGCACTTTTAACATTCATTTGATATAATTTAAAGTTATGAAAACATGCAAAGGCCAGTAGAATACGTATAGCTTCTAGTCTTGCAACTGGAGAAAATGTTTCTTCATAGTATATTCCCTCTTCTTGATTATAACCTTGTGCTACTAATCTAGCTTTATTTCTAGTAATGTTACCTTGTTCATCAGCTTTGTTTTTGAAAACCCATTTTGTACCAATGACTGATTGATCACTTGGTCTAGGAACTAATTCCTAAAATTTGTTTCTTTCAAATTGATTTAGCTCTTCTTGCATAGCTATAATCCAATAGTCATCAGTTAGGCTTCCTTAATATTTTTTGGTTCTATATTAGAGAGAAAAGCTATATGGCACATTTGATTTAATTGGTGTCTTGTTCTTACATTTGAATTTACTTCTCCAATTATATTTTAAACAGGGTGATCTCTAAGTATTCTAGGAGGAGATCTTATTATATTATCATTAATAGTATTTACATTTTCTAAAGTAATATCAGAATTATTAGTTTGAAGAATAATATCATCATCTTCTGAATTATTTGTTAGAATTAAATTTGTATTATTTTCAAAATTAGAAATTTTGGAAGAAGTTTTGACACTTTCATCAAATGAGACATGAAGAGTTTCTTCGATAACTTTAGTTCTTGTATTAAAAACTCGATAAGCTTTGCTTCTTTCCGAATATCCTCTGAATATTCCTTCATCGAATTTTGGATCAAATTTGCCAAGCTGATCATTAATGTTAAGTATAAAACATTTTGAACCAAAAACTTTAAAATATGATATATTTGGTTTTCTACCATTCAAAAGTTCATATGGAGTATGTTTTGTTAATGATCTAATAGAAACCCGATTCAAAACATAGCAAGCAGTTGCAACAGCTTCTGCCCAGAAATGCTTAGGTAAAAGTGCTTCCATTTAATAGAGTTCGTGCACATTCTTGTAATATTCTGTTTTTCCTTTCTACAACTCTGTTTTGTTGTGGTGTTCTAGGAAAGGAGAAATTATGATTAATTCCTTTCTTGTTACAAAAATGTTCGAAAGCTTTATTTTCAAATTCACCTCCATGATCACTTCTAATGTTTTTAACTTTAAAATTCTTTATAATTTGAATTCTTTTTACAAAAATTTTAAAATTTTCAAAAGTATCACTTTTATGTTTCATAAAAATAGTTCATGTATATCTTGAAAAATCATCTACAATAACAAACACATATCTATTGTGATTAATAGATTGAACTTGAGTTGGTCCGAAAAAGTCCATATGTAATAGTTCAATGGTTGTGTTGTAGATATGATTTTCTTAGATTTAAAAGAAGATTTTGTTAACTTTCCTAACTGACATGCATCACGGATATTATCAATTTTGAATTTCATATCAGGTAGTCCTTTAACAAGTTTATTTTTAGCTAATTTATTAATACTATTATATTTATATGACAAAATCTTTTGTGCCATAGCCAAGAATCATTTTCTATAGCTACTAAACACATATTTGTGTTATGATTTATATTCATATTTAAAATATAAATATTTTTATCTCTTGTACCTTCAAAAATTAAATTTTGATTTTTATCAGAAATATTACATTTATTTTTTGAAAAAGAAATATAAAAACCTTTATCACATAATTGTCTAATACTCAATAAATTATGTTTTAAATTTTTAACTAATAGAACATCAGTAATGAGAGGTGAGTTAGAGATACCGTTATTGCTCACATCGTCTTTGCCGGCGACATAACCTTTTGAATTATCTCCAAAAGTGACTGATCCTCCATTTGAGTAGACTATGTTTATTAACATGTCTTTATCATCAGCCATGTATTTTGAGCAACCACTGTCTAGAATCCATTTTCCTCTCTTTTTATGTGGTACCTACAAAAAATAAAGATTAAGATAGTACCCGCTTTTCTTTTAGGGTCCTAAGAGTTAGATCTTAGGAAACCAAACCCAAGAAGGTTTAGAATTCCCTTTAAAAACATAATTCTTAATTTTATGAACATTTTCCATAAATGTTTTGATATGTTTATTCCTAATCAAGTTATTATTTGTTTTAGGAATCCATATTTTAATAGTTTTAATATTTTTAGAAATTGTTTTCTTTAAATCTTGCTTAATTTTCTTTTTAAATATATTATTAAACTTTTCAGATTTCGTTGGATTTTCAGTTTTCTTATATCCTAATCCTATTTTATTTAAAGTAGACTAAGAATTTTCTATTATTTTAGAAAGATTTTCTCGTCTTTTATTAAAATTGGAAATATTTTTATTAATAATTTCAGCTTAGTTTTAAGACTAGATTTTTCTAATTCTAATACTTTGGTGTTAGATTTTAAATCATTAATTTAGATTGATAAAACATCACTTTTATTTTTCTAGAATTTCTAATTCCTGAGTAATCATAGAAAGTTTAGAGGCTAAATTAGAATTAGATTCTTAATATTTTTCAAGTTCTTCTTCGAGAATTTTCTTTTCATCTCTAAGCATACTAATTTTTAATTCAAATCTATTCGGTTTTCCTTGTAACTCCTTATTATGCTTTTTAGTTTGTTTTACAAAATCTACTAGTTCAGAATTAAGTTCAACTAAATCATCAAAACTTAGTTCACTTACATCATCATTTGTAGCCACGAAGCATACATTTTCTTGCTCTGTATCATTGTCACTGCCGCTTTCTGATGATGAAGAATCTGAATCATCCTATTACAGAAAATGCTTTCTTCTTGATTTGTTCTTCTTGAATTTGTTTTTCTATTTCTCTAGACAATCTTTCTTCATATGACCCTTCTTATGACATCCATAACATTCCATGACAGACGATGATGGTTTATTTCTATTATTGTTGCTAGAATTATTTTTGTAACTCTTGCCCTTGTTATTCTTTTTGAATTTCAAAAAAGTTTGAAATTCTTAGCAATAAATGCTATATCCTCTTCATCTGAGTCAGAGTCATCTTGTTCTGCTTGAAATGCTAGATTCTTCTTATCATGTGCTTGAACTTTCTTTGCCTACAAATTCACTTCATATGACATTAGATTTCCTATTAACTCCTCTGGTTTCATAGTCGAAAGATCGTTTGCTTCTTCAATAGCTAGGACATTTCTTTCCCATTTGTCCATTAAAGAGTTTAGGGTTTTTGATACTATATCAAAAAAAAATTCTCCTAGTTCCAATAATGAATGATATATATCTTGAAATATAGAATACATGTCATTTATATTTTCATTTGATTTCATTTTGAAATTTTAAAATTGATTTTTTAACATTGAAATTTTGCTTTGTTTGACTTTGTTAGTTCCTTCATGAGTTACTTTTAGAGTTCTCCATATCTCATAAGCATTTGTACACACACTAACTCTATTAAACTCATTTCTATCTAATGCACAAAATAACATATTCACTGCTTTTGCATTTGTAGTAGCATCAGTTTTCTATGCAGCAGTCCAAGTTGAAAAATATTCTATTGGAGTAGTATATTCGTTTTGATTAATGTTCCAAGTTTCAAAACCATTAGTATTCGTTTTGATTAATGTTCCAAGTTTCAAAACCATTAGATTGCATATATTTTCTCATTCAAGTTAACTAATAATTATAATTCATGCCACCGAATAGTGGAGGTCGTGTAGTAGATTGACCTTCATTTAAACTTGTGTTAGTGACAGTGCTTGTGATGTTGTTATTTTCCATATTAACTAATGAC
The DNA here is from genome assembly GCA_030765085.1 of Allium cepa. Taxonomy (NCBI): domain Eukaryota; kingdom Viridiplantae; phylum Streptophyta; class Magnoliopsida; order Asparagales; family Amaryllidaceae; genus Allium; species Allium cepa. Next base: position 820,410,237 of record CM060935.1, on the reverse strand, counting down.
AAATTATCAAATAACCGTGTTACGGTTATAGGATGACCTTGCTCTGATACTAAATGAAAGTGGCTACTATGTGGCTAGCTATCACTTAGGATCGTGTAATATGGAATATAATTAAATTTAAATGCGGAAATAGATGATAATAGCAAAGTAAATAAAAATGAGCACACCAGGAATTTTTATACTGGTTCGAACTTCCCGTTCTACGTCCAATCCCAGACTTTCCTCTGGAATTTCTCACAATGACCCCTCTCTTAATCCAGCGGAATAGGTATACAATACCTGAACAACCGAACAAGGTTTTTCCGCCTCTAACAATCGAAAGAGGACTTTACCCGTCTGAACAACCGAATAGGACTTCAACGGTTTCAATAGAATTGCTTTGACACTTTGTGTTCTTAATAACACTGATTTGTCTTTGATAGTACAACCTTCCTATAATCTTTCCTCAAGTATATATGTGTGTGTAAAGACTTAGAAAGGAAAATATCGCTTTGAATCAAGGAATAAGTTAAGTAATTCAGAGATTCAAGCAATATATGTAAGTTGCAATTGTTTTCAGAATGCAGAGATAGTAGAAAGTATGATCAGAAAGTAATTAGAAAATTTCTTATTTGTGAAGTGGATTTTGTGTGTTTATATAGTAGATAAAGAGATACAACCATTCACGAAGAGTTCTGATCAAAAGAAGCATCCATACCTCTTCATATTCGAACGTAACTCTTGGCAAAAGGAAGTGTCCATTCAGAAGAAATAGCTGTTGGAAGAATTCAGTCGACTAACCCAAAACGATCAGTCAACTGAATGTTCAAAGTTGTGCAAAAAATAGAGGTTCTGTGCACCTGTACAGATTCAGTCGACAGGCCATATATGGTCAGTCAACTGACTTGACAGTCAAAGCACAATCTTCACATATTAAAAAATTTAAAGTTTTAAAACAACTTAACTACTTGAGGATAGATTTTAACATTTCTAAGACTAAAAACTTCGATAAATTAACATACTATACGCAGTTTCGTAGCCTTGTCTCCTATGTAGTTTGAACAACATAATTCTTTTTCTTTTTGTAGCTTATCCATATAGTCTAATTCACTACTTTGTCATGAATCAAAATATATGATTCAACACTTACTTGAGTGTTATTGTTGGAGTTTTCATATATGAATTTTCTTATTTCACAGTTACTCTTTCAACACTCTTTTTTGTTATGCCCTTTTTTGTTGCTGCATAAACTTTATATCTTCGGTAGCCAATGATACACCACTTGAACATTCAGATAACTTTCATTTGATCCACCAATTGATATAAATTTCAAAAAGTCATAATCGAGAGTTATTTCTATGAGAACTTAGCATATTTGAATCTTTTTAACTTTTCGGTATTCTTAGCAAAACAAATCAATTTTCTTAAGTGACATACTAACCAATTAATGTCGATTAGCATCCAAGAGGTGGATTTTATGAAAATGTACCCATATCATAATGCTTCATTTGGACTTCTGTGCATCCATTGGATGGATTCCATATGGTAATTATGAACATCTTACCCTTAATGAAGATATAGTCTAATTGCAAAATCTTCATGATTTTGTTCACTTGAAAATTGAAAGTAAAAGTTGCTATTAACGAACTTCATGTCCACTTCACCGATTTATCTACATATCATCTTTAAATGGGTTGTTACTATCATATATTAGAGAGGGAGTCTCCGAGAAAGAACCTACTAAGTGACTGCTTTAATACTTTATATCTTCTTCTTTTACTTCCAATGGTAGAGATTTAAGGCAACCATCTCTAGAAATTACCAAATGCTTTAGCCGATAGTTCCTAGAGTTTCTAGGCTTTTTCTTAAAGAGGAAAGGCCACTGTGGTGCTACTGACATTGAGATTCATAGAGTGTATTGTTAACTTGCTGAATGGTATATCCAATGAAGTTTTGCGTTGGTGTCATGGAAGTGTAGTTTGCATTTGTTGGGTCTGGCAGTTGACGTCGATGAGGTTGAGGTTGGGTTGCCTGGTTAGGTTTTGTTATGGGACTGCTAATGGTGCAGCAGTGGAGATGGATTTTGGTTTCAAGTGTTGGTGGAGGTAGTGTTTGGTTTGGCGACATGGGAAGAACTGGCAATACGGTTAGGTCTTTAGTCGGTAACTTTGAAAGGTTGGTGGGAGATTTATAGGGAGGAGGCCGTGGAATGAAATTAATTATGTATGTGGAAAATATCTCTATTTTGGCCAATTAGTATAGTTATACCCTCCCACAACCTTTTAATGATGATTTAATTAACGAACTCATAATAAAAACAATTGTAAATATCATACTTAAAAAATAGCAAATTATTTTATCTTTAAATTTGAATTAAGATAATATTACTCATTGAAACACAAGATGAAGCTTTCTCTAAGCTTCACTTGCATTTGCATTCCTAAAGTTGCCTGCCATCTTCTTTTAGCCAAAAATCATTGGGAGATAATTAAATTTCTTTTTAAAATTTTATTTTATTTTAAGGAAATAAAAATAAAGAGAACGGAGAGAAGGTAAAGTGAGATTTTATGTGAAGGTGCATGGACTAAGCCGCACTGAGTTCCAGTTAAGAAAGGAAATCCCTATTGCACTATACATATTTAGTATTTTATCTTTTAAACAAATAAGAACTAAATATGACTTATAATTAATCGTTCTCTACTTAAATTAATATTACAACCAATATTAATTAACAGTCATGTCATCTTATTAATCAAATTTAAATTAATATCATCGACATGATTAAAACGTACAAAATACAAGTCGTGACATTTCAAGTAAAGTTCTTTAAGTAAAATGTATAAAATATGAAATCAGAAGAAGTGATTTGTTTAAAGAATAAATTATATCAATTATTAGTCTCTAGGTTACCATTACAATTTTGGTAGAAGAATGCCCCATATTCTCCCCACATTGTGATTACTCTCAACTCAACCACGCTCCCCTCACTTCTTCGCCACTGCTCTCACCATCTTACACTTCTCCATTGCCACTCAAATTTAGCTTCCCACCCTACCACCATCACACCAATCCCATTATTCTTAGCCTCAGACGACGTTACCACACAACCTTAGTAACCCTAAATTCTTCTAAACTTTACCATGTTGCTTATCACAACAGTTACCGCTCCATCTAGGTTCACCACCTCACCACCTCACTATTATGCTATATTTCACATCCTCTTACATACTTCTATTTCAATAAGAATTGATGGAAAGAAAAGTACTGGATGGTTCGAAATAATACCATGTAGTATCATCATATGATATTTTTATACAATGGTAGGTACAAAATGCTACTATACACAACATTACTAGGAAATATTTCAACAAAATAAAAAAATGTAGAAAGTAACATGTACAAAATGTTAATATATAGTAGCATTATAGGGAAAAAAATTAAAAAAAAGAAAAGTTGATTAAATTCCACATAAAACTACAACTTAAGAGCAATGCAGCAAATGCGTAAAAACATAATAAAACTAAGTCTATGTAGTTAAATCCTAGCTAAAGTGAGCCTAAATAGCTTATCATTTCTCGACCTAGAGTTTTTAAATAGTAGTTCTACTAAACAATCTATTATTTTTCTCTAATTCTGTAAATCTACGCTTGTTAGCATTATCTTTTACAATTTAAATGTAAAAAATAATACTTTGACTAGGCCTCTTTTAAATAGTATGTGAACAGTCAATTAATTGACCCAACTGGTGAATATTTTGGTTAACTATAAATGAAAGATGGCTGTTAACCATTATTCAGTTAATATTTATCGGGTCGTACAAACCGAATCGGTTAATTTTAATCGCTGTTAATTGATGAAGACTGTTAAGTGGTTAATCATTTAAATAATATTGGCTAACCATCTGGTTATTTGCTAGTATATAAACAATTGACCGAATGTAAATTTTATTCAAACATGATGTAGTTATAGAGGTGCAGAGTTGTAAATTGAAACAATTACGACATAGTTAAATAGACACAATGTCAAAATAACATACAATATAGTCCAAAGTTGTAGAGTTGCAACTTGCAGTTATAGTAGTCCAAAGTACAAACAAAATACAATATAACATTAATACAATTTCAAAGTCCAAATAAACTACACATACAATGTAGTAAGTCTGAAATTATAGTCAGTCTCCATTCGACCAGTCTCCAAGTCAAAAGATATTGTTACCCCCAGATAGTCTCTAGTTCTTCATGTTACTATAGTAAGACACTAAGCAATTATTTCAAATTTTGAGGAAGTTAAAACATGATAAACTTTGAGTAAACTACGAACTAAGAAGTGTTGGAAACAAACTTGGTTTTTAGGAAATGTTGATTATGTTGACAATTTTAATCTTTGTATTTATGGAAATGCCAAATTAAGCATAAAGGAAAAACTAAAGTTAACTAATATGTAATTTGGAGAATATAAAAAATAAATTTGTCAAGATGATTGAAGAAAAGACGAGAGAATGAATTACACTATAAATAAGAATGTTTTCTCTTATCTTTTGCATGAAAAGAAAAATAGAAAAGTTGAAAGAAAAAATAAAGCATATTTCCTACTTTACAAAATATTCATCTCTCAACCTCCTTGCAAATTAGTATTTACTTCTCCTTCTTCTTATATAAATTCCCTAACACTGGTATCGGAGCTCGGTTGCTAATCAAGGAAGATGGCAAAAGGAACGACTCCTTTTCAAGTTCCTTCATTAAATAAGGAGAATTATGACTAATGGAGCATTCGCATGAAGGTGCTACTTGGTTTACAAGAAGCGTAGGATATCGTAGAAAATAGGTATGAAGAACCCACCGATATTTCCACTTTATCCAAAATTGAAAGGGATAATTTTAAGAGTTTGAAGAAGAAGGATCGGAAGGCTCTTACGCTCATTTACCAAGGTTTGGATGATGTTATATTCGAGAAGATAGCTAATGCATAAAGTAGTAATAAAGCATGAAAGATTTTGGAGAACGTTTTTAAGGGAATTGATAAAGAGAAGAAAAATAGACAACAAACCATGCAAGGTTAGTTTGAATCTTTACATATGAAATCAATAGAATTAATTGATGATTATTTTTCTCGAGTTTTATATATTATAAATTAAATGAAAATATATGGAGAAAAAATGGAAGACTCTAGAGTTGTTGAGAAAATTCTACGATCTTTAGATCCAAAATATGATTACATAGTGAAAGGGGGTGCGGATTAAAGATCTTAAGGCTAATTTAACACTAGAGGGGGGTGAATAGTGTTTAATGGATTCTAAGACTTATATGGACTAATTTAAAAATTATGACATAAACAAATGCAGAACTTAATCACAGAACAATCACAGAATCAAACACAGACGCAGAAAGTAAATAAAAAGCAGTAAAAGGAAAGAGCACGTCGGATTTTATACTGGTTCGAAGTTACCCTACATCCAGTCCTGCACCAAGGCAAACACCTCATACAGATTTTTATTATACCAATGTCTAGATTACAATCCTCAATTTCTAAAGGCCTTGAGGTACCCTCCTGTCTTCGATTCCGGAGCAAACTATCTTGATTTACGGGACGCAAGATCGCCAAATTTATTTCTAGGCACAACCACACCTTATAGAGAGACTCGATAAACTTTTGATTACAAATTGATCATATAACTTTGAATAACACTTTGACCTTCGAGAGAGGGCAGGGAATCAAACAAGAATGAGATTCTAATTTGATTCACTTGAATTCGGCAGAAATTCAGCACGATCTTAAAAGTATGAAAATTTTAGAATACAGATTTGTGGAGAAGGAGTGAAGAAAATAAGAAAATAGTTAGTTAAAAAAATTGGTTTGTGAAGGCTATTTATAGACCAGTAACGGTCATAACCATTCGTGAAAAGATTTAAACAAATAGACACTTCTTTTGAAAATTGAAACTTTTGAATTTAAGGGCCACCATGTCGACATGGGGTATCCCATGATGTTGACATCCCTTAGTTAAAAACAATGTAAAATTTGTTTTGAAAATGGTATTGAAAGGAAAACAAGATAAAATGATTCTGGAGTAAAATAAACTAATTTTCCTATGTTTTAAAATAAAGAAGAGTAGAAAAATATATTTTTGGAATGTATATATAAATTTGATTTTTAATCTCAAGTGTGTATATATGTATATTATAAAGAATATTTAAAAATAAAAAGATAGTTCTAAAAAAACGAAGTTTAAAACAAGAGTTTATTAAAAACAAAAACAAAGAATATTTTAAGGCTAAAACATCTTTTTGAATTAAGGCTAAAACATTTTGAAAAGTAGTTTTGAAAAACCATTTTGAAGAAGTTTTGCAAGCTTCTTCCTGTAGAATATTTCATCACATTAGGACTCGAGAACTTGTACAAAACCAGGATGTTCATGGGTTTGTAAGTCACTTGTCATAGGTTTGTAAGCTACTTGTCGTGGGTTTGTAAGCCACTAAGAAGGTATAAATGGGTTCCATCCCAAATGAAATTCGGAACGAAGATTTCCATGCTATTATGAAGTTTTAACAAAAACTAGACAATTATCTAGAAATCTTGATCTTGATACTCATGAGTCTTCAAACTTGATTTCTTCATTTTATACTGTACAGCCTTCAATATCAGTACATGCCTTATATATATCCTACATAATAACATTCATATATATCTAGACAATAGTGTTAGTATATAAGTTATAATAAAATAAGTTACAAAGGTTGTTGTCATCAAAACCACTATCTCCAGTTCCTAACAATCTCCTTCTTTTTGATGATGACAACCTTATAAAATATACTTACCACTTCGATCATATCATAACTCCCCCTTACACCAACAACTCACCCTTACTCCAAGCCTACTATTTTATATAACTTCTCCCCCTTTGTCATCAACAAAAAAATAACCTGTAAACCTTGAACTTAATAGAAAATGAGATAAACAAACATATGACATAAGAATAATAACTATGTATGAGTGAAATATAGCATCCTAAATTAAATGGAATTCAAGATTTTATACACCAAAGGTTGTTTTTAGAAGAACATTAAGATAACATTTACATACAAATTAACAAACCAATATGCAATCAAGAAAATGAAAAAATGCTTAACGAGGACCCTTAATTATTGGTGATTTATGGACCGAACAATTTGGATAGTGGAGATAAAATTTTCCATGTTGTTCAATCAAGTTCCCATTAGCATCAAAAAAGACTTCTCCAACGCAAATCACGCCATCATCTTCATCCATATGGACATTCGGATTTGGCAAAGGATGTTCTTCTTCTTGATCCTCTTGTGGTTCTTCTAGAGGCTCTTCTTCTTCAAAACTATGGCTTGTGATGATTCTTCGATGACAATGGGATTAGCATGGTTATCCATAAGGAAGATTTGTAAATTCCTAAGGATTCTGCCTTGCCTATCTTGTTCTCTAGCCATCGTAGTTGACTCGATTGAATTTCCGTCATCATTTGAAACAAATCTTTTATCTTCTCTTGTAATTTGATGACTCGTACGTGCGTAGAACGTTGAAAAGGACCAAAATGAGGGGAAGTGGGTGAAGAAGGTTCATTATAAGAAGAGAAAGCCATTAATTTACTGTTTTAGAAGTTTATTATAGAGAATTGAACATAGAAAAGGAGTAAAAGTCGAAATATATAAATATATAACTTAATAACTAATTTTAGAGGGAAACTTAAATTTGAAAACCTCGGCCTGTATGTCGACATAGGGGGATGGCTCATGTCGACATGCCCAGTTCAATTTTTGAGAAATTTTTTATTTATACTAATTATTTACTATACTTGTATCATTTATAATTTATATTTCAGTTAATAAACATATACCTAATCCTCTTCTAAATTTAGTATTGTTCATTTAATGGTTTGGTTAATATATCAGCAATTTGTTTTTCAGTATTAATATATTCAAGAGTTAAGACTTCTTACTTATATTATCTCTAAGAAAATGATGTCTAATATTAATACGTTTTGTTCTAGCATGATGAGTTGGATTCTTAGATAGGTTTATTGCACTAGTATTATTATAATAAATTTGTGATTTAGTTATACTTAATCCAAAAACTTTGAAGTTTGTTGCATATACATAACTTGAGAATAAGCCAAAGCAGCAGATATATATTCTGCTTCAGTTGTTGACAAGGATGCAGTGTTCTACTTCTTACTAAACTAGGAAACTAGAGAATGTCCTAGAAAGTGACAAATTCCACTTGTACTTTTTCGGTCAACCAGCGTAATCAACATCACAATATAAAATTAAATCATCATTTTTAGGGTAAAATAAACCATAATCTAAAGTATGTTTTACATATCTTAAAAAAATTAACATATTTTAAGTGAGTTTCATTAGGTTGAGATTGGTATCTTACACAGAGACAAACAGTATGCATGATGTCAGGATGACCTGCAGTTATATAAAGCAGCGAACCAATCATTCCCTTATATAATTTTTGATCAACATCTTTTGATTTATCTTCTTTACTGAAAGCTACGTTAGTTATCATTGTAGTAGGTTTCCCACTAGAGGTGGTCAATCCAAATTTATTAATTAAATCATTAGCATATTTTTCTTGACTAATAAAAATTCCTTTATCTGATTGTTTGATTTGAAGTCCTAAGAAGAAACTTAGTTCTCCCATATGACTCATTCCAAATTCTTTAGTCATTATATCCGAATTTTTTTATCCATTTTGTTATTAGTTGATCCAAATATTATATCATCTACATATATTTGTACTAATTGAATATCATTTTTATTTCTTTTAGTAAAAAGAGTTGTATCTATTTTACCAATTTCAAAACCAGATTGTAATAAATAAGATCCTAGTCTTTCATATCAGGCTCTGGGAGCTTGTTTCAGACCATATAAAGCTTTCTTTAATTTATATACATGATTTGGAAATTTATTATCTTCAAAAAGTGAAGGTTGTTCAACATAAACATCTTCTTTTACAAAACCATTTAGAAAAGCACTTTTAACATCCTTTTGATATAACTTGAAATTATTGTAGTTTGCGAAAGCAAGTAGAATCCTGATAGCTTCTAGTCTTGCTACGGGTGCAAAGGTTTTGTCATAATCAATTCTTTCTTCTTGACAATAACCTTGTGCGGCTAAACGGGCTTTATTTCTCATGACCTCACCAAGTTCATTCATTTTATTTCTATAAACCCATTTTGGTCCAATTATAATTTTATCCTCAGGTCTAGGAACAAGTTCCCAAACATTATTTCTGGTGAACTAATTCAATTCTTCTTGCATAGCAAGAATCCATGAATCATTAGATGATGCTTCCTTTGGATTTTTAGGTTCAATAGTTGATACAAAAGCTACATTACTCATACTATTTAGTTGATTTCTTGTTTTAACTAAAGATTCAATATTTCCTAGTATATTTTCTACAGGATGATCTTTTAATAGCCTAATTCTTTTATTAGGTTGAATGATTTCACAATTAGTTTCATTATTTAAACTGATAAAATATTCTTCATCTTCTATTTGTACAGTATCTTTAAAATTTTCATCAAAAGATACATGCACTGTTTCTTAAATAGTGTTAGTTCTTAAATTATAAACTCTAAATGCTTTACTTCTATTAGAATATCTGATGAAGATACCTTTGTTGGATTTAGGTTCGAATTTACCTAAATTATCTTTTGTATTAAGAACAAAACACTTACTACCAAAATTTTTAAATAAGCTACTATGGGTTTCTTATTGTAAAGTAGTTCATATGGTGTTTCATTAGTTAATGGTCTAATTAAAATCCTATTTAATATATAACAAGCTGTAGCGACTGCTTCAGCCCAAAAGTTTTTAGGTAAGTTACTATCAGAAAGCATTGTTCCAGCACACTTTTGAATCGTTCTATTCTTACGTTCTACCACTCCGTTTTGTTGTGGAGTTCTTGGAAAAGAGAAATTATGAGTAATTCCTTTTTGATTACAGAAATTCTCAAAATTTTCATTTTCAAATTCTCTACTGTGATCACTACGAATAGTTTTTATTTTTAAAGAAAGTTGATTTTGAATTCTTTTAGCAAAATTTTTAATAATTCAAAAGCATCACTTTTAAGTTTATGAAAAATTGTCCAATTATATCTCGAATAATCATCTATAATTACAAAAACATATTTATTGTGATTAATAGATTGAACTTGAGATGGACCAAATAAATCTAAATGAAGTAATTCTAGAGGTTTAGAAGTAGAAATCATATCTTTTAATTTAAATGAATTTTTTTTTAAGTTTTCATAATTGGCAAGCATCATATATACTATCTACTTTAAAGTTTAACTTGGAAAGACCTCTAACTAAGTTAAGTTTTGATAACCTAGATAACAGTTTGAAATTTAAATGGCCAAATCTTTTATGCCAAATCCAAGGGTCACTTGTATTAGCCAAAAGACATAAGTTATCATTTGAAACTTTCATACTAAGGATGTAAATGTTTTTCTCCCTAATTCCTTCAAAGATAATTTTTGACCTATTATCTTCGATGAGACACTTATCTTTTCCAAATTTAATTTTAAATCCTTTATCACATAATTGACTTATACTAAGCAAATTATGTTTTAAATTCCAAACTATTAAAATATCAGAAATAAAGGAGTTTTAGAATTACCGACATTGCCGATGCCAATAACATATCCTTTTGAGTTATCTCCAAAGTTACCAATCCACCATCTTGATATATAATGTCATTGAGTATTTCAGAATTTCTAGTCATATGCCTTGAATAACCACTATCAAGTATCCATTTATCATTCTCAATTTGCATAGTTTGTCCATTGGTTGGTGATTCTTCAAAAGCCGTGTAACATGTCTGTTCCTGCATAACAAACCAATTCGGTAGATAACTTGATTTTTCATAAAAACTATATGCAAACTTTTGATACTTTGATGAAATGCATAAATTCAAACTAGTATTAACAAAATTTTCTAAAAATGCCATTTTTAATTTTTAAGTTTTAGATTAGGAAAACTATGAAAACCAATGCTTTGATACCAATTGAAAGAGAGTGTGGATTAAGGATCTTAAGGTAAATTTAACACTAGAGAGGGATGAATAGTGTTTAATGGATTCTAAGACTTATATGGACTAATTTAAAATTTATGATATAAATAAATGTAGAACATAATCACAGAACAATCACATAATCAAACACAGATGTAGAAAGTAAATAGAAAGCAGTAAAAGGAAAGAACACATCAGATTTTATACTGGTTTAGAGTTACCCTACATCCAGTCCTGGACCATGGTAAACACCTCATACAGATTTTTATTATACCAATGTCGAGATCACAATACTCAATTTTTAAAGGCCTTGAGGTACCCTCCTGTCTTCGAGTCCGGGGAAAACTCTCTTGATTTACGGGACACAAGATCATCCAATTGATTTCCAAGCACAATCACACCTTATAGAGAGACTCGATAAACTTTTGATTACAAAATTGATCCTATAACTCTGAATAGCACTTTGATCTTTGAGAGAGGGCAGAAAATCAAACAAGAATGAAATTCTAATTTGATTCACTTGAGAATTCGAAAGAATTTCGACACGATCTTAAAAATATGAAAATTTTAGAATATGGATTTATGGAGAAAGACTGAAGAAAATAAGAAAATAGTTAGTTAAAAAATTTGTTTGTAAAGGTTTTGTATACTAGTAGCGATCATAACTATTCATGAAGAGATTTAAACTAATAGACACTTCTTTTGAAAATTGAAACTTTTGAATTTAACGGCCACCATGTCGACATGGTGTATCCCATGATGTCGAAATCCCTTAGTTAAAAACAATGTAAAATTTGTTTTGAAAATGGTATTGAAAGGAAAATAAGATAAAATGATTCCGAAGTAAAATAAACTAATTTTCCTATGTTTAAAAGTAAACAAGAGTAGAAAAATATATTTTTAGAATGTATATGTAAATTTGATTTTAATCTCAAGTATATATATTATAAAGAATATTCAAAAATCAAAAGATAGTTTTAAAAACAAATAAAGTTTAAAATAGGAGTTTGATAAAAACAAAAACAAAGAGTATTTTAAGGCTAAAACATCTTTTTGAAAATCATTTGAAAAGATAATTTTTAAGGCTAAAACATTTTGAAAAACCTTTTTCAAGTAGTTTTGCAAGCTTCTTCCTGCAGAATATTTCATTACATCAAGACTCAAGAACTTGTACAAAAGCAGGATGTTCGTGGGTTTGTAAGCCACTTGTCGTAGATTTGTAAGCTACTTGTCGTAGGTTTGTAAGCCACTAAGAAGGTAGAAATGGGTTTCATCCCAAATGAAATTCGGAATGAAGATTTTCATGCCGTTTGAAGTTTTAACAAAAACTAGATACTTATCATGAAATCTTGATCTTGATATTCATGAGTCTTCAAACTTGATTTCTTCATTTTATACTATACAATCTTCAATAATCAGTACCCGCCTTATATATATCCTGGATAATAACATTTATATATATCTATATAATTGTGTAAGTATAAAAGTTATAATAAAATAAGTTATAAAGGTTGTTGTCATCAAAACTACTATCTCTAGTTCCTAACACATAGTTGTAGCAATTGAAGATTCTACAGATCTAGGATTCATGACTGTTGATCAACTCATGAGTTCACTTCAAGCCTATGAAGAGAAATGAAAGAATTCTTTTACAGATGAGCCATTGGAGCAAGATCTTCAAACAAAACTCGCCTTGTGGGAAATGAGACGTTTGAAAATGAAAGAAGTCAGAGCGAAAGCGAAAGAAGTTTAGGTCAAAGTTATGGAAGAAGTGACTATCATAAAGTGGAGAAAAGGCAAAATACATATACCCTAAAAGATCGAGGAAGAGGAGAAAACATAAAGGGAAATGAAAGATCAAGATATGATAAATCACAAATAAAATGTTGTAATTGTAATAAATTTGGGCATTTGCTTCCTATTGTGGATCCCCTTTTTATAAAGTTAAAGAGAGAACAAATTATGCTAAAGAAAATAAAGAAAATTCCGCATTACTGTTGCCACATAAAGGTGATGAAATTAGCGACAACAATACATGATACTTGGTCACGAGGACAAGTAATAATATGTATGGAAGGAGGAGCATGTTTATGGAGCTTGATCAATCTGTAAGTGGAAACATTCATTTTGGAGATGAATCTAAAATTCCAATTAAAGGAAAAGGATACATACAAATTAAGTTGAAGAATGAAAGAAATGACTTTATTTCTAATGTTTATTATGTGCCTAAAATGAAAACAAATATATTAAGTTTGGGGCAACTTTTGGAGAAAGGATATGATAGACATATAAAAAATAGAAGTCTTTTAATGAGAGATGGTAAAGGAAATTTAACTGCTAAAGTGGAGATGTCAAAAAATAAAATGTTTCCACTAAATATCTCGAATAATGTTTCCCTAAAATCATGCTATAAAGATTCATCATGGCTTTAGCATGTAAAGTTTAGACACCTTAATTTTGGGCGCTAAAAATTATTAAAGAACATAAACACGGTGAAAGGTTTACCATCAATAAATCATGTGAACGATGCTTATTTAGAAAACAATCATGAAATTGTTTTCCAAAACAATCTACTACAAGAGTCAAAGAACCATTAGAATTAATTCATATGGATATTTGTAGCCCTATAAAACCATGCTCACTTGGAAAAGTAACTATTTTGTAGTTTTTTATTGATGATTTTTGAAAAAAAAAAACAAGGGCTTATTATCTTAAACAAAAATTAGATGTAGACGATGCTTTTAAGAAATTTAAGGCCTTTGTAGAAAATGAAAATGGTTATAAGATAACAGGCATGAGATCCGATTGAGGTGGAGAATTTACATCAAAAGAGTTAGAAAAGTTTTGTGAAGAAAATGGAATTCATCATCCATTGACAGTCTCGTACACTCTACAACAAAATCTCTTCTTGACATGGCACAAAGCATGTTAGAAAGCAAAATTAGTCCAAAAGAGTTTTGAGTTGAAGCCATTGAATATGTCGTGTACTTGTCCAATTGCTCTTCAACTCGAAGTGTATGGAACAAAGCCCCCAAAGAAGCATGGAGTGGTAGAAAGCCATGTATATCTCACTTGAAAGTATTTGGAAGCATTGCATATGCCCATGTGCCTGATCAAAGACGCTCCAAATTAGATGACAAAAGTGAAAAATACATATTTATTGGCTATGACTCATGGTCAAAAGGATATAAGTTATATAATTCTATTAATGAAAAAGTTGTTGGTCAAGACGTGGAGTTCGATGAAGAAAGTGCTTGGAATTTGAACAAATAAGAAGATGATTATAGGTTCCTTCCGCTTTATGAAATGCAGTGCAATGATGATGTGGAAGAAGAATCCATTAGTCCAACACCGTCATCTTCATCAACTATCCATTAAGAATATCCATTTAAAGAAAGCTCAAATTAAAGATCACCACGCGTAAGATGTTTGCAAGAATTATATGAGGTAACCCTTTCTAATGATACTACCTTATTTTGTCTTTTCGCCAATTATGAACCAATAGATTTAAAGAAGCAAAACAAGATAAAATATGGAGAGAAGCTACGGATGAAGAAATCAAAGCAATCGTAAAAAACAGTACATGAAAGTTGGCTACTTTACCTAAAGAACACAAAGTTATTGGTGCAAAATAAAGTGAAGAAGAATGCTAAAGGAGAAGTTAAAAGATACAAAGCAAAATTGGTAGCTAAAGGATACGAGTAAAGAGCATGTATACACTATAATGAAGTATTTTCTCATGTTACCCGCTTAGAAACTATAAGAATATTAATTTCTTTAGCAGCTCAAAATAAATGGAAAATACACCAAATGGATGTGAAATCTGCTTTCTTGAATGGTAAATTAGAAGAGATGGTTTATTTGGGGGAAACTACCAGGTTATAAAGTTAAATAATATGAACACAAAGTTTTAAAATTGAAAAAAGTGCTTTATGGTTTAAAACAAGCCCCAAGAGCATGGAATACAAGAATTGATAAATTTTTTATAAAATAATTATTTGAAATGCCCTTATGAACATGCTATTTACACAAAGAGGAATCAAAATGGAGATATTTAATTGTATGTTTATGTGTGGATGACTTAATCACTGGAATTGACCCAAAAGCTTTTGATGATTTCAAGAAGGAAATGAGTTTAGAATTTGAGATGACAGACATTGGACTCATCTCATACTATCTTGGAATCTAAGTGATTCAAAGTAAGCATGGTATATTTATTTCTCAAGAATCATATGCAAATGAAATACTGAAGAAATTCAATATGGATGGATGCAAACCCATAAACACTCCAGTAGAATGTGGTAGACAGCTCTCAAAACATATGCAAGAAGAGAATGTGGATCCTGCCCTATTTATGAGCATGGATGGTTGCTTTAGATACTTAACCTGCACAAGGCTAAATATACTCGATGGAGTGGGTCTTATTAGTCACTACATGGAAGCTCCTACTACATCGCTCTTGAAGACAACAAAAATAATCCTTCGATATATTAAAGGTACCACTAATTTTGGACTGTTGTATTCACATTCTACTAATTTCAAGTTGATTGGTAACAGTGATAGCGATTGGGCTAGAAATATTAAAATCATAAAAGTACAACTGGATTTGTTTTCTTCATGGGAGATACAACATTCACTTGGAGCTCAAAAAAGCAACCACTAGTGACACTATCAACTTGTGATGCTGAGTATGTTGCTGCTTCAACTTATGTATGCTATGCAATTTAGTTTCGAGAATTATTAAAGCAGTTTCATATGTCACAGCACAATGCAATGAAAATATTTATGGATCACAAGTCGGCCACGGGACTAGCTAAGAATCTTGTCTTTCATAATCAAAGTTTGCAAATCGATACGTGCTACCACTTTATTCGAGAAAAGATTGAAAAAAAGGAGGTACAAGCGAAGATTATCAACTCAAAAGACCAAGTTGCAGATACCTTCATAAAGGAGCATGATGACTTTGAAAGATTGTGAGACATTCTCAGAGTTACAAAACCAAGTTTACGAGGGGATGTTGGAAATAAACTTGGTTTTTAGAAAACATTGATTATGTTGACAATTTTAATCTTTGTAGTTATAGAAATGCTAAATTAAACATAGAGGAAAATTTGTA
Source organism: Allium cepa (assembly GCA_030765085.1). Taxonomy (NCBI): domain Eukaryota; kingdom Viridiplantae; phylum Streptophyta; class Magnoliopsida; order Asparagales; family Amaryllidaceae; genus Allium; species Allium cepa. The sequence continues at coordinate 820,394,094 of CM060935.1, read as the reverse complement.
ATTAACTATTATGTAATTTGGAGAACTCTAGAAAGTAGATTTGTCAAGATGATTGCAGAAATGTCTAGAGAATGTGTTACACTATAAATAAGAATGTTTTCTCTCATCTTTTGCATGAAAAGAAAAAAGAAAAGTTGAAAGAAAAAATAAAGCTTATTTCCTCCTTTACAAAATATTCATCTTTCAATCTCCTTGCAAAGTAATAGTTGCTTCTCCTTCTTCTTATAGACATTTCCCAACATAAAGTGTGTAAACTGAATAAGAATATGATTATATTTGTGTTAGCTGAAACAAGTATGAGCATCATTATCATGTATCAGATGAGCATGTAGTGAAAGTGAACGTGAGAGAATGTATTATATAACAAACTAGTATACAATCTATACTAAAATGACTATGAGCCCAAAAATAGGTAAACAATTATGAGTTTGTAAAGTTACAAACATTTCTTTGCATTTTGTTTGTTATGTATAATTTGTTGCCAGCCATAAAACGATAGTGAAAGTGAGAGCATCAAAAATTGTTGTTAGTCGTATATAACTGTGTATATATGTATGCTCATATGTCATCATCACGGTGATTAAATAAATGTGTAAGTGATGTTCAGTGTGTAAAAGCTTCAGTGAGGTTCACTCAATTTATGTGTTAAGAATTCTATTTCAGTTGAAACTATAAATTCCACCAATAATTAAATAAATGTTTAAGATAATCTAAATCTAAATAACTTCAATGTGTAAGAAACTGTATGCATCCATAAACTGTATGCATCTAAATAACTGTGCGCATCTAAATCAATGTGAAGTTCAATGTGTAAGAAAACTTTATAATGTATATAATGGTGGTTAAACTATTATGAGTATCTAAAGAATGTGAAGTTTAGTGTGTTAGAAAACTTCATGCTGTATATCATGGTGATTAAATAACTATGTACATCGGTAATTAAATATATTTGTAAACTGAGATGAATAGAACTAAACATCAAAATTAGTGACAACAAATTGTCCATGCTAAAAGTAAAAGATGACGACGACACGCGTCTATATACAAATTCTATAACATGACAAACAAGTCAATTAGAGTATTGTTTATTATATATCAAATCAGACAAATAAGGAACTATATTATATTACAAACACCAATATTACCTAATAAGGTTACGTCATAGTAATTCACATCATTGAGCAGAGCCTCAATCTGATATCTACAAAAATTGGTTCGTACGTTAACCAATTTTGATAGTAACTAATATATCAATCATCCATGGACTCAAAATACTATGTAAAGAGCCTATAATCCTTCCTTCGACGCTAAAATTGGATTAAGAAGCAATTGTGGATACTGAAATAGCAAGAAGATCTCGAGCAATTAAAGGTGGAACCCAATATTTAGAACTATTTACCTGACACCGTAGTAAAACATCAAAGCTATTTGGTGCTACTTCAATCGGTGCACTTAAATAATTTTCTAGTTCATTACCTTCATTATCGTATTAAATTTGTCTTAGAAAACTATGCATTCTTCTAGAAAGAACATCATTATCATTCTCAATGCTTCTACTAGCAACGAACGTAATTGATTGTGATTTATTACATTGTTGTGTTTCAAATGTAGAATCAGTAACATAGTTGATATGTCTTCTACAACTTATTTTTCATATATGTCATCAATACATAAATTCAAAAAAATTAATTTATACCCAGGATCAAGCACACAAAGTTAATTTACATGCTCATCGAATCATGCACTTATAATATTAATTTTCATGCTCATGATTTACATCCCCGAAACACTTCACTAGCAATCATCCACTCATAAAATTAATTTACATGCTCATAAACTTATTTAGAGTGGGCTTGTTTTCTAAAGCACGAGTGGTTCGTTTTACACAACTGGACCGGCTTATATTTTGTATAGTAGGTGCTTATGAATTGAAGTTCTTGAATTAGTAAAATGTGATGAATATAACTAAACATCAAGAAAAAGGAACCAATGATGAAATTATTGTAGCCGCGATTGGTTGTATGTGTGAGACTATGTGTAGAGTTGTAATGTGTATAAATACATCATCATTTACATAAAAATATATCAATCCGATAATTCTTCTCTACTTACTACCAAATAATTTCTTCTTTGTATATTACCAAATAATTTATTCTCTGCATTTTCCCAAATGTATTAGCAATCAAGCAAGATACTATAAATTGATTTATAGGTTAGGAAGATATATCCATGCTTTCATTACATTATATTTGAGGTATTGAAAATTCTAAACTAATAAAACTGAAAGTTTGAAAAATTATGCTCGGTATACTATAGAAATATTATACCTCAACTCGTGAGATTTTACACTAAATCATAGTATGAATTAGTTGCAAACATTATAACTCAACTCGTGAGGTATTGCATAGTATAAATTTCATTATCTAGCTCAACTTGTGAAATAGTATAGTATCAAATAAGTTAAAGTACTTTCTATTTTATGACATTAAGATTTACAAATTGAACCACTAAATATTAACTCATATTCTTTTATCTTCCAAGCATTCACCATAGCTTAACTCAACAAGAGGCACAGATGGTGAAGCATATTGCTATCTAAAGAAGAGAGATCGACAATTAGTTCTAGCTGCAACAGTTTGCTTGGTTGAAAAGTGGGTAAGAGATCATCGGAGCTAGTAGTGAATTGTAACACCCTTAATTTTAAATAACATTATTAAGGAGATTTAATTAGATAAATTAAATAGAATAATGTAAAGACAAAAGAGGTTAAGACATTGAGATTTTGAGACGACACGACTTTTTCTCCATAAAAAGTCGTATCATCCTTAAGAAAGAAAGGGATAGAAAAGAGAAAAGAAAGAAGAGAAAGAAGAAACAACACAAGAATCTCAACAGTGGAAAACTATATAACTATACGCAGAAGCCTCCGGTTCCATTTGCTTCTCCACAATTTGTCGAAGCTAACCTGAATCCTAACCTGAATCCCTTGGCCACTCGTAAAAATTTGAGTACCCAAGAGTTAAAGAAAACAGAAATAACTCCGGGTCAGACATGGGTCTGGTGTGAGTAACAGGATAAAGTTGCTTAACTTTGAAAAACCTTTGAAAAGAAAAGGTATCACGTAAGACTTCCCACACATAAACATGGAAAAGTTTTTACCTTACGCTAACCAAAACATTTGATAGGAAATCCGATGATATTATAATAGTGTCTAGGGTTTTCAAGTAAAATACAGAAATAGCTTGAATGCTTACATCTCACATTCCAACATAGTTGGGCACAACTAATACGTACGGCACTTATTGGATTTTGGATTCCATCAATGGCTGGGCTACTAGGGTACCGCCCGTCACAGTATGTGGCCTAGATCACCGTACCGAGGAGTACGCCCGCTCCCCTGCAACACAAAGCCAGAACCATTCCTTACTGAACAGTTCCGAACAAGACCACCCCACAGTTGTGATCAGCAACCGCACCACTAAGCTGAAATAAAGGGACATCTAGATAGGGGTAAATCTCGCTCTCAAATGGGGGCTACCCACGAAGCCTTGCTGCACCTCCCCTGTTTTAGCCATTCCCGGTTGATGAGGCTTGAGGCTACGATTACCTTTATAGGACATATCACTTAGAATGCTCATCGTCTACCTGACGATGTTCTAAAAGCATTCAATCCATACAAGTTCGTTCCGGGTTCATACGAAACCGAAGGCATTATCTCGTTACACTCATTTTGGAATCACCCTCAGAGTTAACGACGATAACCCTTGCACTCTGAATCTTCACCTTCACTTGAGATCACGACCTAACGTTAATTTGGATCGATGTGGTTTTTGGATATCCAAATATGAAAACCCGATCCCGGTCTCATTGAAATCTAAAACGTGTCTTTTAAGGCCAAGTTGTTTTAGAGTTTGAAACAATTCAATTCATTATCTATATACATACAGATAGATAATTTACAACACAATACATAATCAACATTATCATTACCAACAGATAATTCATATCATAATCAGATAATCTATATTATCATCCAAAAGCAACCAATGTATCCATATCACATACATTTTTATCTCATAGCTGAGATTACAAACCCATACATGGCATCCAATATCATCCATCAACATAAGCAATGACCTAATGATCTCACCATTTATAATTAATTTAAAATGAATTAAATTAATTACTTAATTTCTAATTAATTTAAAATGAATTAAATTAATTACTTCATCATTAAAATCCTGCTTAACTTAACCATCAATTGGTTACAAATCAATTTATGAATCATCATCTCATTATTCTTCCAATTAATCATTTTAGATTAAAAATTCCCTAATTACAATAAGTAATTAGCTTATAAGTTAATTACACAAGTTAATTACTTAATCAATTAATTAACTAAAGTTAATTACATAAATCATTTATTCATTTATAATTATTCCTTAGTTAATCAATTCTAAATTACATCATTAATTAATTAATTATTTCTAATTACAATTTAATTAATCTCTCTATTTAAATTAATTACATAAGTAATTAATCTGCAATTAAACCACACATATATTAATCACCCTTGATTAATAACCATTCAGTTATTAACTTCCCTTAATTACCCATTCCATAAATTAATTACTCTTAATTAATTATTTCCATTTATCCCTTTTAATTTTCAAAGTAATTTGAATCCAAATTACTTCTATAATAAATACCCTTAATTACATTCAGTAATTATTAATTAATTACTCCCTTAAGTAATTACAAATCCATAAATTACATAAAGTAATAATCAAACAAATCCACAAATGTTTAAATTAATTTAACTTAATTAATCTAAACTAATCACATTAATCAAATTAATTACACCAAGTAATTAATTCATTAGTTACTTTCATTAAGTAATTAAACTTAAACAATTGATTATTATTATTAATTAATTAATTTAATTAATTATCAAAAATTAATCACATTAATTAATTGTTAAATAATCTTAAGTTAATGACCTTCATTAACATTTCTTAATTACTTAATTAAGAGTTAACTTATGCAAATCATTATTAATTATAAATTAATTAATATTTAATTATAATTTAACTAATCTCTAATTATTAATTAATTAAGTGTTAATTAAAATCTTAATTTCGTTAAATCACTTGATTAAATAAACCTTAATCATTTATTAAAATTTAGTTAACCATCCCTAGTTATAGATTAACTTACCTTAATTAATTAATCTCAAGTCTAATTAATTAACATAAAGATTATTAATTACTTAATTAAACATCCACATTATTAATTAATCAAATAATTAATATTCCATTTAAATTATTTTAATAATTTAAATGAAACCAATTTCTTAAGTTCTAAATTAAGAAACATTCTTCTTATATAAAGTATTTTAAACAATTTGTTCCAAATAATTTTAAACATCACTTTAAAATTTCATTTTAAAATTTTAAGATCTTAAAATGAATACAATTTTATTTAAACAAGGTTTTAAACAAATCTAAAAACCCTTTTATTTAACATGTTTAAGAATATACCTTTTATAAAATAAAGGTTCAAAAGATTATAAAACGAATTTATTCCGATTCAATTTAAAAAAAAAATCCTTTTAAATTTCAAACTGAAATACAGTTTAAATCTTTATTCCAGTTTTAAACTTAAAACTTTAAAATTTTACTTACATCTCCATCTTCATTTTCAAATTATTTAACCTTTTCTAAAATAGTTAAAACAAATTTAAAAACTTATTTTAAAACTGACATTAAAATAAAATTTCAGGTTTTAAAAACTGAATTTAAACTTATTTTAAATTCTTATTTCATAAATTAAAACTCATAGTTTTAAATTCAAAATCAATGTTCCTTTATACTTTAAAAAGTTTAAAAACTAAATTCAAATTCCCATATTTAAATTAAATTCAAACTCAGGTTCATCTACTTGAATTCCATATTTCAGTTTCCAGATTTAAACTTGTTTAAATTTTCAGTTACATTTTAAAAATTACTTTTAAATTTAAATAGAAAAATAGTTTCCTGTTTTGGTCTAAACATCTTAAATTTTTGAATTCAAAAATGTTTCAAAATCCAAGAATTAAACTATTGATTACATATTTAAATTTCAGGTTTAAAAAATCCAGTTTGAACTTCAACTTACAAATTTTAAATTTTACTCGAAAATTTAAAAACAGAAAACAGTTTTCTGTTTTGCTTTAAAGTCAAACTAAAGTTTAAAAGAATTTCAAATTTATTTCAAAGATCAAAAATTTAAACTAATTGAATTCAAATTCAATTCCAGATTCAATTTAGTTTCAGATTTTTGTTTGCAATTTAAACTTGCTTTTAAACAGAAAAGTAAAACAGGTTTCTGTTTAAACTTCTAAAACCTGAAACAATCAGGTAACTCGAGCAAAGCTAAAAATTACATCGTGTCAAAAGTCCTTCTGCTTCGAGTCACCCTCCAATTTACCCGAGACCATCACGAGGTATAAAACCCTGTAACCAAAAAAACAAATATCACCAACATCACCATAACCACCTTGCTCCTGTGTACCTGCACACGGTCTCCGGCCATCACTGGCCATCCATACGACCATCCCACTGTCAACAATCAGTGACTCAGGCCAAACAAACATCCATTCTGTCATTACTTGCTCGAATTCAAAATCGAGACTAAACATTCAAACCTGGAAACAGTCAGACAACAAACCCATCCAATCCTGTCAACGGCGATTCCTTCCGTCTCCGATCACCATCGCCACTCAAACTTCGGCGACGACTTCAACAAACCACCAACCTCCATTCCCTAAATCCCCAAGTCACTCGATCCACCGAGAAGATCGAATTCATGCAAAATATATAACCCAGGTAAAACTAGGGTTCATAACTGAAAATCCCAAATTACAACATCTCAAATGAATTTCAATTCAGACTAAAAGTTTTCCCAATATCACTGATCATCACACTATTACTAAAAGAAATTTCAACCCATTCGATCATCAAAATCAACAGAGCTCACCCAAATTGTAGAATACAGAAAGGTTTAAACTGCTCTAAGTATATGGTATTAAAAATTTAAATTCTTCTTTTAAAAATCAGAATTTTGGAAGTAGTTTTGATTCTTAATCCTGAAACATTGATATGATACATGAATTTTCCATTTTTACAGAATTTAGCTGTGTTGTTTATGTTTTCCAGACAACCAAAAACTATACAACTTATAAAAACTTTTAAAATTTATTTTATCATGAAATAAACCAATTTCATTCAATGATAAAACATGATAACAACTAGATCAAGGGAAAAGAACTATTTATCAATTTGAACTTAAACTGTAACAGTCAGAACCTTGGATAATCAAACATGCCTCACACCCATATATATACAGGCAATTTCAAAAGCATATACAAAATTAAACTTGTCAGATAAACTAGCATGCAATCCCTACTTAATTTATTTTTAAATTGGGAGTTACTCACTTGAATTAAAATGCAGACAGAACTCTGATTTTGAAAGCTTCCAAATTTCCTTTTCAAATCCTGCTTGAACTTCCTATGCAAATGTTTGAATGCCTTTAAACTTGAGCTTCAATTGTTTGATGCTTTTAAACTTGTTTTAAAAATGCTTCCAGATTTGAAAAATTCATGAATGCAGACTTTGCTTGCTTCATGGTTGCATGCAGGTCCTACAGATTCTAATTACCCATGCTTTCAAAGTATTTGATTTTGAAGTTTTGAGGAGATGAACTTTGCAGATTTGAGGAATGCAATTGATTTTACAGGAAATTGAATAGGTTATCACGATTTTCAGATTTGAGGAATGAAGAGTTTGGATTAGGTTTTTAGTTGGAAATTTTCTCTTAGTTTATGAAATGAAAAATGAGAAAAGAAAAGGAAAAGAAAACATGCAAGTTTAAATAAAAATATTTTGATTTAATTTAAAATTAAAGGAAAATTAAAACTAAAATTTTGACACATGGCTAAGAAAATAACACTTGTAAATTACCTTGATTAAATACCTAACACATGTTAACTCATGTCCTAAATTACTTACACATGTCTTTATAAATGTTTTGTTATTTTTAAATTAAAGTTAATGAATGTTTAAATTAAATTAATTAGTTTCTCATACTTAGTTATGTATATAATTAATTTCTAAAGAATAAAGCAAAGTGTTATTATAAATAAAACAATATACAAATAAATCATTTGACAAAGATACTTTTAAACAATTAAAATAAATTTATAAAAGAGGTTATAACTTACTTGAATACATGTTTCATATTTTAAATTGTATTTTAAATTTCATATTAAATTTACAAATCACATTTTATGAATCAATATTTTGGAAAGAATTACACAAACATTTTTTTAACTTATTTTAATATTCAAATTTAAGTTAAAATGAATTTTAAACCAATAAAACATTTATCTCGCATATTTAAAATCATGTAGTTATTTTATTAAATATTTTTGAAAAGCTTAAATCCAAAAATAAATCACAATTCAAATTTTCAAAATATTAAAATTATGTTATACTAATCTAATTAAAAACAACTTATCTATTTAAAATATATATAAATACATATACATTTTATAAATAGAAAACAATTTATTAACTTATTAAAAATAAATTCACAAATTAAGTATTTATTAAAGAAGATTATTGAATCAATTCAATTTATTAACAAAAATTATCAAATAAATTTAAATTTTAAACAAGATTATTAAATTTATATTGTCCAAAATTCCGGGATATTACAGATTTGTATAATTATAAGGTAGCCGTGCCTTAATGAATGAACAAATGAAAATTTAAAATGAAAATGAAGGTAATAAGATAGGGGAAAAATAGTAATAGGTTATATTCTTATGCCCTAAACACTTATCCCATTATCATTTCCATATTCACAAACTAAAAACAAAATATATAGCTTGGTCGGCTACCATTAGAACGAAATAAGAGGAAGATAAGCAAGAATTCAAGAAGGAAGCTTAATCGAATTGACTCAAGAGAAAATCTCAACCTTCTTAATAATCAACCTAAGGTGAATAATAGGTTACATCTCATTCTTATTGCTTTTGGTTTCTAGATATGACCCGAATTTATTTTACAAGAATATTTCCATGTTTTGATTGTTTACATGGATATATATATATATATATATACATACTTGTTGATGATTTATGCTATTTGTGGTCACAAAAAATAATATACACAACACCACCCCAGTTATCCCCCTACCACCAAAACATTCACTTCCACATCAGATCCTATGGAGTTGGATTGCGGGTTAGAGCAAGTAGTTCATCCAGTTCCTGCTCAGTCAACGACGATACCTTCCCCAGTGGTTCATCCTGCTGGTCGTTATCAACCCCAACTTGACCCACTTGCTATTCCTATGGCTCCTCAAATTGTTGGTCTACCACCATCTGCCACAGATACTGCTCCACCCCTTAATCCATTAACTAATGATCAAACTGAGAAGGAGGAGTTGCCAACTTCCCTGGTTGATATCCACAAGTTGAATATTGAGCTGGATTCATCTGAGGATGAACAAGATGAAGATGTGTCAGAGAACATTAGCCAATACAATGTATGCAATGCTGACTATGATAAGCAGTTCACCACTGGTGATAAGAAAAGAACTGGTAATTCAGTTGTGGCAGGTTCTGCTCCAGTTACATAGAGAAAAACCACCAAAAAGTTATAATGTCTATTGTATGCTGGAATGTGCGAGGTCTAAATAATGACATACGTCAAGACCTCCACAACATCAAGGCCAAATTCAAGCCTTTTATCCTAGCTCTTTTAGAAAAAAATTACTAATAGCACTACAAAGATGTTTAGATATCAAATGGGGAATCAATGGTTGTTTGCACATAATTGACTAATCATATTAAGGGCAGAATTCTTGTTGGTTGGGAAAGTAATTACTGGAATGGAACATCATGAATGTGGATGATCAGAAAATTACAATTAGGTTTCGTAATATAGGGGTATTGGAGATTGTCACCACTTTTGTTTATGGAAGGAACTTGGCCTCAGAAATAACTTAGCTATGGAGTCAAATTACTGCTTACTCTAAAAACATTAATATTCCTTGGGTTGTCATAGGTGCTTTTAATGCCATCTTAAGCACAAGTGAAAAGAAGGAAGGACTTACACTGAAACTAGCACAGGTTCCGAAGTCAATAACTGTGTGCTTGCCAGTGGACTTACTGAAGCATATTATTCAGGCCTGAAATTTACATGGAAGAGTGGTGAGGCCAAGAAAATTACATCACCACTAGATAGAGCGCTTGGCAATGCTGAACTATTCAACAAAATCCCAAATTTAAGAGTCGTTGTTCTACCTTGTTCTACAAGTGATCACTGTCCCTTCTTGATTCGATTCAATGTTGATGATTATTTGCATAAAGGAAAACCTTTCCAATATGCAAATCATTGGCCTCTGATTGAAGGATTCGATGAAATGGTGAACTTTAATATAGTGAGAATTCCTACAGGAAATCGAATGTACTGACTTGTTACGCTCATAAGAATCATGAAAAACAGACTTAGAAACTGGAACAATTGTAGACCAAAGACCACTGACACCATCACAGCTATTCAATAGTAGTTAGAAAACATTCAAAATCAACTGGATAATGATCCCCTACATGATGGCCTAAATGTTGACTTCTATGTACTTCAGAAACAACTCAAAATGGAGCTAAAAAAACAAGCCATGGAGCAGATGCAGAAAGCTAAAGAGAAGTGGCTACAGCATGGTGATGAATGCGATAAATTTTTCTATACTAAAATGTCACAAAGACAAACTTACAATAATCTCACTAACTGTTTAAATGAACAGGGAAATGCTTCTAAACTTATTAAAGACATTGAAGACCAACCTATTGCCTACTTCACCAACCTGCACAATGCGGACAATTTCAATCACTTGCCAAGCATTAGCTGCAGGAAAAGGATCTCCTCGGCTGGTGCTGACATGTTGATAACTTGAATTTTGGAAGGGTAATTGAAGCGAGTTGTCTGCTCAAATCACTATGATTCCTCCCTTGGCCCCGATGGAATGGGGGCAGCCTTCTTCAAAGTGAACTGGGTACACCTGAAAGATTATATGCTAAAGGCTTATAATGAAGCTTTGGAGATAGGATAATTTATTCAAGAAATCAATCACACTTTCATATCCCCTATTCCAGAAAATAAGAAACCAGAGAGAATTGAGGACTTTAGGCCCATAGCATGCTGCAATGTCACATATAAAATCCTAAGCAAAATTATATGCATGAGGCTGAATAAAGTTCTTCCTGATCTAAGTTCACAATGTTAGAGTGCATTTATAAAGGGTAGACTTATATCTGAAAACTCCCTGATGACACATGAGCTAATTATAGACTTTAACAAACAAGGTGCTGATAAAATGTGTATTAAAGTTGACTTACAAAAACATATGATAAGATTAACAAAGGCTTCATCATTCACATGCTTGATTCTATAGGGTTTCGACGAAGTTACTTAATTTGATCAAGCACTACCTAGGCACACCTACCTTCTCTATCTGATAAATGGTGTTCCTAATGGGTTTATCTAGAGCAATCGAGGGATTAGACAAGGTGACCCGCTCTCCCCATACTTATTTGATGTCGCTATGGAATGGTTCGCTTTATAGATGGAGTTGATGTGCTTCCACAAGTTCATTCAACCTATTACAATATTCATTCTACTGTAACCCATTTAATATATGCTGATGACTTATTAGTGGTGATTAAAGGCAATTCAAAGGCCATTGATAAGGTCAAGTCCATTTTCACTGACCTAGAGTTGCTGGTTGGGCTTAAATTGAATGAACTGAAAACCAAATGTTACTTTATATAAATTCTGCTCTTATAAGCAGGCTCTGCTAGAGAGATTGGGTATCTCAGAGGGTCATCTTCCAGTCAAATATTTAGGGGTGCTGCTTTCTAATAATAGAATCACTGATTTGGAATGTGGTAAGCTTGTTGATGATATTAGAGACAAATTGCAAGGGTAGAGTTCCAAACTATTGTCTTTTACGGGTAGAGTCGAACTGGTTCATACTGTTACCACATCTAAAGTCATATTTTGGTTGCAATCCTTTCAAATCCTTGACTGCTCTATTACCAAAATAAATTTTGTATGTGCAAACTTTATTTGGAAGGGGGAATGCACAAAATTAGTTACCTGAATCTTTGTAAAATGAAAGAGGAAGGAGGAGTTGGCCTAAAAAAATTATATGAGTTAAAGAAAGTCTATAGACTAAAGCTAGGAATGTTTTGACACCTAAAAATTTATGGGCTAGTTGGATGAGATCGAGGAACCATAAAGATAACTTTTGGACCTTAAAAATCGATAATAATGCCTCTGTTACCTAGAAAAATACTCCAAAAATCAGGAATAAACTGAAAACTTATATAGACAGAGAAATTTCCAACGGGAATAACACTGATTTGTGAAAAGACCCTTGGTTGCAATCATAAAGTTTTATTGATAGATTAGGCTGGGACTCCTTTTCAGCCTATGGAACCCCTATCTGTAAAGTTGCTAAAATTATAGGGAACGGTGAATGGCATTATGAAAGGAATCCACTTAGCACAAACTAAAAAGAGGAAATTCAGTGCAAGGACATCAAAGTCGATAGAATGGAGGATTTATGGATATGGAAAAGTAGTTCAAATAGCCAATTCAAATTTAGAGATGCTTGGGAGGACTTGAGAGTCAAATTTCCTTCGGCTAATTGGAATAAGGTGGTCTTGAGTAGATCTAATAATCCAAAAATGGCTCACACACTATACAAGGCCCTACTCAATCGACTGCCAACTAAGGACAGACTGCACAAATGGGGCATCATGGATGATGCAATATGCAATCTTTGCAACTCTATTGAGCAAACACATGATCGTTTGTTCTATGAATTCTCCTACAGCAAACATGTGTGGTGCATACAAAAACTTAGATGTTCACAAACTAATCATGCTCAGAATCTCAAAGATGAAGTGGCTTACTTGAATTGTGGGAGAAAACTCACGAAGTTGATGTAGGAGACTGCCAAAATTGGTCTCACAACCACCTTTGGCACCTTTGGAGAGAGCGGAACAACTGGGCTTTAAAAAAAACACTTAGACGTATTAGTTCTCACGAGACAGATTAATCAAGACATTATCTTGCTAATTGGAAGGATAGCGAAGAAGAAGCTCACCAATTTAACGGCATAAGAAGGACAGCTACTGGCGACGTTGAAGTTGACAGAATTGAAAGAACTAGCTCAATCAACGATTTAGGAGCCTCCATGACTTATGCCTAAAGTAGGAATATTTTAGGAATATTGCAGCGTAAAGTTGCCGAATGTGCTATTGTATTAAAAGTTGTTTATTATACTCAATTAGGGATACGAAATAGTTTCGTTCTGCTTTGGGCCGCATAGCCCAGTTTTTCAATAAAATTATCTCAGTTTCGAAAAAAATGATTTATGCTATTTCATATAGATTATATGATAAGGTTCAATTTGAAAAACCTATTAAATGACATCCAAATGGCTTTTGTTTTTTATATAATGTCAGAATATTATTCTAGAGATGGGTTTCAAGTTTCATAATTTTCTGAGTTGTGTGGACTCATTATGAATTTTCTAGTAAAGAAATTGGGAAAATTCGGTTTAAATTGTAGAATATACTGGTGTATGATTTTTGTGTGATGATAATAAACATATATATTTTCGTTTAAATGTATTTGTTATTGTAATATTTTATTTTGTCACACAATTAAATAAATATTTGTTGAAAAATAAACAACTTGGAATTCTTATTTAAACAAATAATTTATTCCAATAAATATTTATTTCAAATTCAAATAATGAAAATTTTAGCTCTCACTACATTTATACATTTTCAATTGCAATACAACTTAGATTACAACACATTTTCACTTTATAGTTTTTCATACATATTACATCTCACTACATATTCACTCAACAATTGTATTTGATCTTCAACTCTATTCCTTCTTGTATCCAACATTTGAACTATCTGCAAAATAAACACTAACGCAGTAAAATTGAAAAAGAAAATATTTTGCGGTGTATAATAAAGTGTGTTTTGAAAATATTGTTTGCCTCGGTTATTTGGGTTGTTCGTCATCATTTCTTTTAATTCATCTTACACAAACAACTTGTGACATGCGTAGTGTATCACTGTACATGCCACAAGGTCGTGCACATCGATATACACTTGATTGTTGAAATCGCAGGGACAAATGAGCATAAGGTCAAACCCAAGACGAGGCTGGATTCAACACATGTGCAATCCAAAATACAAAACAAAATTCAGTTTAGAAAACTACAAAAGACATGTATAAAGGATCAAGGCGTTTCTCTAATCAGTGTACACATGAAGTTTCGACCAAAAACAACAAAACATGCTCAGGTCCAACAAATATGACAACTGCCTCAATCACATGTACAAAGGATAGAGCTTCAAAAAAAATACTCATATGTACAATCAGACCACCACACTGGAACAAGATGAACCAGATTGCAATGCTCATGAATACACACGTACATTGAAGTGCAACTAGACCCACACATACAACATTTCAAACATGCACAGGTGAGCACATGCAACCAGGAGTTCAAAGGCAACATGATAGCACTCTTTCAACTAGACTACAATGAACAGAGGAGTTCGAAATGCAGAAAAAAGTCACAATGACAGGCTTCAGACATAAACAAAGTCAACATGAATGCATCAACACACAACATGAAGTGGACTCATGGAAGATGGATTCAGTGCATTTCAAAATGAGGGAAAGTCAGGCATAAAATGGCTTGAAGCAACTAATAAGTTAACTCGAAGCAGAACTAGACCAGTACAACATGCATTCAGACATGCATAAAGAAAATATGCAAGACTTCAAGACCACACTCATATGAAACCATGGACAAGTGCACACATATATGCAACAGTGAACACAAAGGCAACAATCAAGCCAGCAATTTTGCAGGACTCCAAACCAGAACACAAATAACAAGAACACACCAGCATGGCATGACAAAGTGGTGAACCAGAGTTCAATGGAACAAGACTAAACATATAACATGAATATGTACACGATCTTCAAAATCAGTTTAGGCATGAATGTAGACACATACATGAATGCAATGCAACATAGACCAGGTCAATTCAACTCGAAGTTATGCAAGGGAAGCACACAGGCAATCTGGACTAAACTGAATATGGAAATGCATATGCTCATATGGACAGAGCAATAGTAGTGCACATGAAACAATGGAAAGCAACAAACATGTACGAAGAAAAATGAAACCAAACCAAAATTCACAATGCATCCAGAAATGTAAAAATAAGTTGGTTCTAGACAAAAGCTTTCAGAGGCATGTACATAAGCAAGACCAATATGAACAAGACATATCAAGCTAAAGGCATACAACACAATGCACTTAGACTCATGGACAAAAATCGAAATATGCAGCAGTTTTGAACTTCTCAACCAGGGAAATATATTCAAAACATATACATGCAGTCGAAGTAACAAAGCATGTAGCAGTTCAGTGAAAGTTAAGGAAAGAGTTGAGAATGTCAGTATCATGATGAACCAGCCATATTTGTCTTAATTCAAAAACTGCCACCAAATATTGGAACAAAGGGTAATGGGATAAACAAGTCAAAGTCCAGATTATCACAATATTCAAATGTCGAAGTTATAGGAACTGATTCAAAGCAAGTCAAGCTAAAATTGTGAGATGAGCAAGTAAAAGAATCATCACCATCGTCCAGCAATTATCTAGTGGTCGAGCAAAATACATGAAAAGTTCAAATAGAAATATACGAACAAAAATTTAGGGTTTCATTCCCTATTTAACCCAAACTCATCATTGGCACTTTTTCATTCGAGTTGGAGACAAAAATTCAGAGTGAACACTTAGAACAAATCACAAATACAATCCAAAACTCGAATCGAAGTTGATTGCAATCAATATCGAAAAGGGAAAAATTGCATACCTTTTTTATCAGTCGTGCTCGACAAAATTGGAGCAGCCGCAGCCAATCAAAGCCAGTATCGATTGACGAAGCAAATCAGATCGAAACCTCAATCGATTGATTCTACGAGGCGACTTGAATTACATCAAAACCCTACTTATTGAAGAGGAAAAGAAGGCGGTCGAATTCATCATGAACAAAAAAAGAGGGGACGTCTCAAATTATAATCTAAAGTGGGCTGAACAGTTATATTAGCAATAAGGGAAGCCCCATTCTTTTTTTATTCACTTAGGCCGGTCATTGTCATTTTGGGTTTCACTTTTAATATAGGGTTATTGTTTAGTTTATTTATTTTCATTTGTACTTTTCTTTTTAAATTGTGTAACTTTCTAGTCGTGTGACTATGTACAAACTACAGGGCATAGTTTGAGAATTCGCAACTCAGTGGCTAAGTTGTGGTAGGGTTTTGAGCATAGAGTTAGGTTAGTCAAGTAGCAGGTGTCACAAGTTTACGTGTGGAAGCGTCCGACTACTTGATTTCTAGTAGAAACCTTGGAGGTAGCATATGGGCAGGTTATTGACGAAGCTGGGTAAATTTATGTGTGGTTTTTACTGCATTACTTTCTGTTATTGTTTTTATTGCCACATTAATTTCTATTATTATTAATACACCCTATTCACCCTCCCCTCTAGGGTGAAAATAATCCTACATAAATTAATTTCGACTATTATATATTAGCTTTGGGTCAGAAAATTAAATATATTAGAAAACGTACTAAAAGTGATTTATGGGAATTTTTGGAAAATTTTCCTAAGTGTTTTATTAAGGATATAAAATTATTTAAGGTATGGGACTTAAATGCTTTTTATGTTTATAAAAGAAAAAGCGGCAATTTGCTAAATGTTTTAAATTGTTAATTACTAAATTCGGCGGCACTTTTAGAAAAGATTTTTGAAAAAGAATTGGCAACCAATTATATGTTGGCAAATAAGGCAAGTTAATTGGAAAGATATTATTTTAAAAGGTCAAAAATCAATTTGGTAAACGATTATTGCTTCGCCACTTTCGATAGCCACCTATCGACCTCATACTACCACCCCCAACCTAGTCGAAACCAATACACATGGTATCAGTGCCTTTGGTACGTAGTGGATTGGAGATAGGCGAAAGATATCGAGTCGAAACATGCTTTCGAAGGGGTGGGAGTAGTCTATATAAACTCGGAACTATTTTTGTTACAAAATGAGGCTTTCGAAGGAAATAGCTTTCGACTTAGTCAAATACGCCTTTGTTTTAGAAAAAGGGCTTTCGAAAGAGGTTTTCACCTTTTACTTTTAAAATAAGCATTCAAAGGGGTAAAAACCCATGCTACCGCATTCTACCTTTCAACCTAGTTAGGCCGCCTTTATTGCCTTTAAAAATGGTTTCAGAAGGGTGCTTTCATTTTTACTATGAAGCCGCTTTTCCATACTTCTGAAAGGATTTGTTTCAAAACCATCCACTTTCTTCTACTTAGAAATAATGCTTTCGAAAGAGTTGCTTGCACCCCAGTTCTTTTAAGACCCTTAGATAAATTGAATGTTAAACTCCAAAGGTTTCGAAAGAAATAGTTTTAAATGGTTTCGAAGCTATGTTCCACAAACTTTTACTTGAACCCAATGCTTTCAGAAAGTTTGTTTTAAGTAAAGGACTTTAATGCTTTCGAAAGGTTTATAATGAAGGTTTCGAAGGGAGGTACCTGGTGTTTTTGAAAGGTTTACTTGAGTCTTTAAATGGAAGGTTTCCAATGCTTTTGAAAGACAAGTTTAAAGAGTTTTGAAAAGAGGATATCTAAGGTTTATAAAGCTTTCAAAGGGATACCTTCAATAATTTCGAAAGGTTTATTTTAATGGTTTCGAAAGGTATGTTTTCGCCTTTCGGCCTAGTATTTCAAGGTATAGTAGTTAACTTATTTTGGAAGGAGTACTTTCAATGGATTCGAAAGGTATTGTTTTTAAGCAAAGGTTTCGAATGGTTTTCCTTGGTTTCATGGCCTAAGAGATTTTATGTTAAAAAGGGTTGTTAACTTATTTTGGAGAGATAGATAATCCCATATTTCATCAACATTGTTTTGTGTAAAGCATATATCATGGCAAAGATATTTGAGTAAATCAAAGAGTATATTTTCCTTGTTTAAGTATGATTTAAAGGGTTAAATGAATTTGAAAGAAATGTTTTCTAGGAAAATTTGATGGGTAGTTTACCCTAAGTAAATGACTCGGATATTAGAATACCAGAAGGGACCGGTATAGGGTCGTGCCCTATACTTTAGCTAATAAGCCCGTAGCTAATGTAATTCCAAAATTTTAGTGTGTAGGGCTTTGTTACAGTTAAGACTAAAATGAGATTACACACAGAAAGGAATATACAGAGAGAAGATAGGTTATTAGTGCGCCACAAAATCATTAAGTTCAGTTGACCCTAGAAAAAGATAGTTAAGGGAAGTCAGCCCAAAAGTGTGTCTAACAGATGTTAGATAATTAATTGTTTCCGGTAGGACTGAGTCAGCCAGTGGTTAAGAGTTAGCCAAACAAAACAATATTTTTGGGGATAAATAGTCCATCGATTACCAATTTATATGCATATATGATGTTGTTATTCTTGCTTTAATCAATTTGATTATAGAATTTTGATTTACAAAGGATATGTTTTAAAAAGGGATATTAGTGAGGGGAAACCCGTTCTGCTAAGTGGCGTGGTCTCATTTTTAATATCAGATAATCGAGATATATAGTATTATCCACACCAGGCTTTATGTCTGACTTGAAGTTTATGTTTCCCCTTAAACTCTCGGGTGCTTAAAATATGATTTGAGTGGATTGAGAGTTGACTTTTTCAGGTTTAGTAGGTTGGACGAATAAGCTTTGAGGATGTGCAGTAGCAAAAGCTATCTATATAGGAGCTATTTAGTTTTATTTCTGTTGTGTTGTATTAAGACTGATTTGTCTATTTAGCACTTTGATCATCCAAGGGGGCATCTTCATAGGTCGCTATTGACATAATTTGTAATAAGCATATTTGATCAAAACCTAGGAATCATTTATGGGATTATATAATTGAATATGAAATATTCATTTGAAATGTAATCGAAAAAGCTATTTTAATCCGTTTTGATTTTATTTCATATTCATGAAATGTCATCGGAAGTTAATACTATGGAAGACTTCAGTATCTATAGCGCTTAGCTTCGAGCCTCAAGATATGGGATGTTACAACCTTGTATCAAACAATAGGTTAATGAAAATGTAAAAGAAATTTCAAATTAAAATGATTTTGAAAGCATAATCCTAAGGAATTAGAGAAAAATTGGGGTATGGGATAACGCTATATTAACGTACTTGTATTTGATATATATATATATATATATATATATATATATATATATATATATATGTATATGCTTTATCTCAATTCTCCCATCCCTCTTAGGCTATTCTTATGTATCTTACAAAGGCTCGAATGCAGATTTTATGGACGTAAGATATGGATGCTAGAAGTGCAAGAGTTAATAATGGTGGAGGAAGCACCATAACCAATGGGAACGCCAGACCTAACACTATGAGGAATCCAGTTCAGGCACAAGCTGAAAATGTAGGTGCTGGAGTGCTACAAGTTGATACGCGAGTTATGCATCAGTTCTCTGTTAACATGATGCAAGCTGGGGCTGCTGCTGGATTAGTTGGAGGAAATGTTGAAGGAGGAAATCAAGGAGCTCCCGTGGTTAAAAATATGTTGTGTTGAGTAGTGATTATCCCAGGTTGGGAGGAAAACCGTTTATCGGTTCTAAAGATGCGATTGAAGTGGAGGAATGGTTACTTCATTGTAAGAGGATCTTTGCTGATTTGGGGCTCAATGATG
This sequence comes from Allium cepa, assembly GCA_030765085.1. Taxonomy (NCBI): domain Eukaryota; kingdom Viridiplantae; phylum Streptophyta; class Magnoliopsida; order Asparagales; family Amaryllidaceae; genus Allium; species Allium cepa. Next base: position 820,374,181 of record CM060935.1, on the reverse strand, counting down.
AGCAGAAAAGGAGGCTTGCTTCTAGATAGTTACAAGGAGCAGCACTGTTTTGGTGGAACAGTGCTACTGTGTGAGTCAATGAGTAGACCATGACTTGGGCTAAATTTAGAATGAGGTTTGAGGAAAGATTTATGTCAGAAATTTCTAAGTTAACTCTGCTCAAGAAGTTTGTGGAGTTGGAGCAAGGAGATATGACAGTGTTTGAGTATGAAACCAGATTTTAAGGGGCTATCAAGATACGGATATGCTACAGTTGATCTGTTATCAAAAGGAATGAGAAGTTCGTTCACGGGTCGAAGCCTAAACTTACTAAAGCCACACTATCCATACTAGAGATCTGTGCTATGTAGTTATTAAAATGGTTTTGAGGCAGGAAGAGATGCTTACTTTACTTAAGGGTAATAATGTAGGTGGAGCTCAAGGAGGGAAAAACTAGAAGATGAAATTTTTCCAAAAGAAGGAAGCTCAGAAGAGTAGAGCTGCCAAGAGAGGAAAGACAGAAGTTATCTGTTATAAGTGTGATCAGAAGGGACATTATGCTCATGAGTGCTAGACAAGCAAAGGAAAGAAATCTACTGACAAGAAAGGTGTAAGATGTTTTAACTCTGATTAGATTGGACATTATAAGAACTAGTGCAAAGAACCGGCCAAGGATGACAAAGGCAAGATGTTTGCATTGGAGCCAGCTACCTCGAGTCCAACAGCAGAGGGGAAAGGAAAAGTTGTATTAGGAGGTATGCTTTTGATTCATAGTATGTCAGTTAGAGTTCTATTTGATATTGGTGCATCACATTCTTTTATATCTTGTTGTTTGGTAGATAAGCTTAACCTAGAACCCTCATACCTAGTTACTTCCTTAAGGGTTGCAAATCTGATAGGAGGATATGCGACTCTTGGGATGAGATGTGACCACCTAGAGTTTGAATTGTTATGTCATATATTTTCTTGCAGTTTGCATGTGTTTGATTTCGTAGGGTTCATAATTATTTTGATTATCGATTGGTTAAGTTAATACGATGCTAGGATATTTTTCCATGATAGGAAAATATCACTTAGACATCCCGACTGTAGTGATCAGATATTTTACTCCGTAGAAAACCCTAATTTTGTAGTTAATGCTTTGTTGGATGTTATGGAGGCAGAAGATGAGTTGAATCGAGTTTTCATTGTTAGAGAATTCATATATGTCTTTGAGCCTGTGATAGGACTGCTACTGAAACGAGCCTTTGAGTTTTGGATAGATTTAGTACTAGGAGTAGAACCGATGAGTGGACCGCTAAGTAGAATGACACCTACCAAGATGAAGGAGTTAGAGGTGCAGTTGGTGGTTTTAAAGGTAAGAATTTAATTAGACCAAGAAATTCTCCTTGGAGAGTAGCCGCAATGTTTGTGAAGAAACCATAAAGATCGTTGAGGTTATGTATCGATTATCTAAGTCAAATGAGAAGACGTTAAGGAATCGATATTTGTTACCTAGAATTGATGATTTTTTCGACCAATTGAGTGGAGCCAAAGTATTTTCCCAGTTGGATTTGCTAACAGGGTTCCATCAGCTTAGAGTGGCTGAGGATAGTATTCCTTTGACGACGTTTAAGGGTTGATATGGATCATACGAATGGTTAGTAATGCCGTTCGGACTAACTAATGCACCAGTATTCTTTGTAGATTTGATGTACATGATATTCCGTTAGCACTTGGATAAGTTCGTATTTTTATCTATAGATGATATTTTGATATACTCTAAAGATGAAAGAGAGCATGAAGTTCATCTTAGAGTAGCGCTTGAGACATTCAGACAATATCAACTGAAGGCGAAATTCTTGAAGTGTTGTTTCTGGACGAAAGAAGTGAAGTTCCTTAGTCGTGTAGTGTAACGATCCTGTTTTTAAATCAAAATTAAATTTAATAATTAATATAAATTTTTGAATACATATCGGAATTAATTTGAAAATTTTCAAAACAAATAAGATAAGGGTTTGATTTTATATATTTACATCTATGAATAGATTCGAATTTGAGTTTGAATTTGAATTTGAATTTGAATTTGAATTTGAATTAAAAAAAATATTAGTAAACTAATTTAGATTTGAAAAATAATATATGTGAATATTTATTAATATATATATATATATTTGGTTTCAAACTATTTTCTTTAAAGATTATATTTATATATCTATATGGAAAATAAAAGAAATGTATTTATACAAATAAGAAAATGTAATATAAAAATTTATTTAAACCATATAATCATGTAAAATTACAAGTGTTAAGCTTTTAGCACCTAAATTAACAAGTGTAATCCATGAAGCAAGGAAATTAACAAGTGTCGTTTTCTTTGTTTTTATTTTTGAGAAAATGAATAAAAAAAATAAGAAACAAGGTTATAAAAACAAAACATCCCCCTCTTTATCATCTCTTTTATTCATTTTCAAAGGAAATAAAAGCCTGTATGAACTCTAAAACCAGAAAATCATCAAAGTAAATTTAAAAACAAATCAAGCAAACTATTTCAAAACCTAGAAAAATCAAACTAAAACCTGGAACTCAACAAAACAGTCAAACAAATTCAAGATTAGAAGCAGCAAAGCTCAACAACAAAACTTTTATAAAATTCTTCAACCTGAGAAAGTTCAAGCAAGTAAAGATTAAGCAAATTCAATATAAATTCAACTCAGCAAAATCAATCTTAGGTTTTCAAACTCAGGAACAAAAAATCAAACTTCCAGGTTCTCTGCTCAAATCAAATCAGGTGAGTAAACCTTTGTGAAATCTGGATTTTTGAATGTTGTTGTAATCATGCCTGAAGTGAAGTTGAAATTAATTTGCATGTGTACAAGTCTGTGTATATATGTATATGGATGTGCATGTGCATGTTTGAGAACATACATTTGTCTTTGTTCCAAGTATAACAGGTTTCAAAACCTATAGAAAAATCAAAATGCTCCCTCTCTGATCCTTTTTAGGTTCAAGATTCAAACAAAACATTAGTGTAAAATCACGTTTTATCCTTTAAAATAATTTCAAGCATATTTATTTTTGGAAAATTGAGGATTACGGGAAAAACTCCATAAATGTTGAAAATTTAAACATTATGATTTTTGATTTCAAGTATATTATCTTAAATGTTTTCATAAATGATGATTTTTAAAGAAGGAGTCATGATTTTTAAGTACATATTCACTAATAAAATCGAGGATGAACGAATTTGGGGTTATTGTCAAATTCTGATGATCGGTGACGTGATGGGACTTGTGATCGAGGTTGAAGTTTGCATGGTGGTCGGGGATCATCAAAAAATATCAGATAAATTTATAATCCATCATGGCATCGAGACAGCGGTGACGTAGGGTTTTAAGCTCATGTTTGGTCGAGGTCGGAATTCTAATTGCCGTGTCGTCGTCAGTTGACCAGAGTTGATCGCTTCGATGGAAATCGTTGCGTAAGGTGGACGAAGCTTCGGTTGGAATTGTGTCGCCTCTGGTGGCCTGAGGTGGCGAGGCGAATGGGTTTTTTGTGATCGATGTTGTTCCAGTTTGGATTTGATGGCAAAATCTCGAATTCGTCAGCGATTTGGGTTGCTGGATGGTCGTGAGGCTTGGGGAGGCCTTCGCCGATGTGTGGAAGGTCGAAGCATCGGTCGTAGGTGGCTAGATCGACCGTGCATGTGCACGGTGTCGAGTTGTGTTAGTAAGCATTAGTCTGGGAAGGAAAGGAGAGAATCGAAGTTGTTTTGGGGGATTCAGGGTGCTAAATCTAAATTTGGTTTGGGTAATTTTGTGCATACGCCGGGTTTTCTAGAAAATTAAACAAAAAATTAAATTTTGAAAAGAGCATACAGGTTGGTTTAGGGAAAAATCAAAGTAAACGGCATGTTGGCTCGGGAGTGGACTCGAGTGGGTCTCGGATTTGCTGTAAAAACAGTTTTTTACTTTAAAACAAAAATTCAAATTTTAAACATTTTTAATCCGTGATTTTAAATAATGGTTTTGATTAAGTTTGGATTAAGAAGGATTTTGAGGAAGATATTTTTAAAGTAATTAAGCTTTAATTTATTTAATTTTGTAACATTTTTTATAAATTAATTATTTTAAATGAATAATGTGATTAAAAACCTGATTAAGATGAAATGTTATTTTAATTAACCTTAATTTTTTAGATTAATCCATGTGTTAATGGTGATTAATTATAAGGTTTATTAATTAAAGGCTTTGATAATAATTAAATGATTAATTAAGATAGATGATTTATAATTATTAAATTAATAAAGAATAATTAATTAAAGGTTAATTAATTATTAATTTAAGGTTAATTAATTTATAATTAAGGATTAATTAATTAATATAATTAATTAAGAAATATTTAATTAATGAAAGTAATTAGGATTAATTAATTAAAAATTAGGAACTAATTTATAATTAAGAATAATTAATAATTAATTAAGAATAATTAATGAAAATAATTATGTGATTAATTAATTATAATCACACGATTAATTCATCTTACTTATAGATGATTGATTATTATTGGACGACTTGCACTGGTTGATACCCCTGTTATGTGATTGTGATAATTTGTGATGTGAATTGTTGTGAATTGAACTGTGGTATCTGTGATATGTCTCTCTGTGAATGTGAAAACTGTTGGCCTTTAAATCGCAGTTGAATTTCGATGCGACAGGGAGTCGGATTCCAGTTGTTTATCCGAAACCTACATCGAATATTAATGATGAATCTTTGTGATTGATATATCCACGTGTTTAAAAATTAAGCGCACACTATTCGGTTTAGCCGGGAGAGGACTTTGTGTCATATAACCCATTCTGAATAGTGATACGACGAAATGGATAGCATTTGAAGATGGTGGTGAAGAACGAGTGTCTTTGAGAATGATAGGATAACCTATCGAATGACTATGCACTGAGTTGCTTCGGTATAGAGATCTCCATATGTGATGGGGAGTCCGATCGGGATTGTGGATGCTCGGATTGTAAGGGCTTCTTTGGAAGTGCCTTCGGTTCCGTTCAAACCCGAAACGGACTTGTATGGTTGTATGTCTGACATTACACTTTGAGATATAAAGCTGATCTCTATCAAATACATTTCTGTTGGTGGCGGAGAATTTATTCTCTTAGCTTAACACCCTTCTCTGAGAAGTACGAGCTCAGAGGTTATGTAGTTGATGGTTATTAGTGATATACTCCCAATTTGGTAGTGTGGCATGCTGAGTGCTGCTGATCATTTGTTGATCGAAGCATGGCTTTTGTGAAAAGCGTAGCTTTGTGGACGAGACTTCGTCGAACCTCTCAACCCGAAAATAGTCAAAACAGGGTGGATGCGGTAAGTTTATTGGGGGTAACGGCCCTTAGGGTATATGCATTTCCTTCTGGATGAAAAGTGATATAATGGTATGGTGCCCAGATATTTAACTTATGTGGTTGTTGGAATTTGTTGGTGTTGAGGCCTCGGTTAAAGGTCGGTTACGATTGAGGGATGGCATACTCGTGTCAGTAGTTACCTAGCTACAGAGGTAACCCGGCCTTGTGTTGGCAGAGATCCGCTTAGGTTCTCGAGGCATCCTTCCAGAGGCGTACCCATTCGGTAAGGAAGTTCCTTAGCCTGACCATTGTTGGAAATCCAATCATTCAATACGACCCCTTTACGATTTTAGTTGTAGGACCTGCCATTTAACATGGTAGAGCATACTATAATGGTACATATGCTGGCTAAGATTAATATTATACTTTTGAAATGTTTTCACACTATGCACTAATAATAATCAAAAGAGTTTTCTCGTATCAAGCATATTTGACTATCATAAGGAGATATCTCCCCCAAGTGTGCGATTGCATTATGTGTGTGCCGGGAGGCCTTATGGTAGTTTCATTTTCCAAAAGCATGAACGGTTTTCTTTTATGAATTTTTTTTGTACAAACAACTGTTTTTGTTTACTCATACCAGTCTCATGACTGAGCCAGAGTTTATTGTTCCCTTCCTAAACTCTGGGTGCCCATAATTTTCCACATGGGCAGCCTAGAAGCAGGTAATCCATGTTTTGGAGCTAGCTTGGATTTAGAAGTCTTTCGGAAGCTGTCGAATTTTGGACTACTTTTGGTTTTGGGAATCTTTTGAAGTCTTTGGAGTTGGTTTTGAAGGTGCTTATGTTGGAATCTCGCTATCGTTCTTTTTTTTTTGAAGACTCTGTTGGAGTTATTATAGCTCTATTTTCTTTTTCCCCTGTGGTGTTATCATTTGTTGTTGAATCATGTGTATAACACTCTAATGTTGGTGATCGATGTTGTAATGAATATTGTATCAGTGTTGTATCTGTGTTGTGATCAATGTAATTCATTTTGTTTCTGCTGTTTTATATTCATCTAATATTGTTATAAGCTCCACAGAACTGGAGTTCAACGTTTGAATCTCTGGCAGTTAAATACAAGTGTGGTATTCAATGTCGATTTTTGAACGTTGGATTTCGGGTCGTGACAAGTGGTATCAGAGCTAAAGGTTGAGTAAGAACTTTAGCTACGGAATATAAACATTAGGCGGCTCATATACCCGAGAGACCGAAAACCTAAAATTTCTTGGTCTATTTCTTTAAATTGTTGATATTCCCTAAGATATCTCGTCCATATACCCAAATCAAGTTTTCTTACTATTTATGGATAGTGAGAATGAGCGGTAGAAGAGAACGAGCTAGGGGATGGGGAAATACCACTACAGCTGGTCAGGTCCCTGCAACAACGGGAGCAGCTATTCCCACTTGACCTCAGCCGAATCTGGCTGATTTATATCAAAGTATTCTCAGACTTGGTGGGAAGCCGTTCACTGGCAAGGAGTCTATTATCGAATCACAAGCCTGGATTCGATCGTGCGAAATTATTTTCAAAGGACTAAAGTTGGAGGATGACCAGATGAGATTGATAGCTTCTTGGCAACTCCAAAAGGAAGCTCTAGCCTGGTTGGAGACTGTTACAGTAGATGAGTCGAAAGATGAGTTCACCTGGGGTCGATTCAAAGAGGTTTTTGAGCAACAATATATGTCGTCTGCTGGTATCTCCAGAATGTACTAGGAGTTCACGGATTTGAAGCAGGGGAATTTAGCATTTGAGGAATATATGAACAATTCAATGAATTATCTCCATTTGGTCCGGAGTTAGTGAACACCCCTTTGAAGAAGAATGAAAGGTTTATTCGAGGGATGAACAAGAAATACCATGAGAGGGTGAAAGCCCACGTAAAAGAATCTTTTCTGAATTGAACGATATGGGTTATAGATACGCTACCCTAGATAAGTAGGAAGTTCCGAAGGAAAAAGGAAATGCAAACAATCCGAATTGGAAGAAAAGGAAGTTCGGAGGGAAGAAACCGTATCAAGGCAAGCAGAAGAAGAGTAATCAGGAAAACTCGGCGATGGATATTACTTGTTACAATTTTCAGGAGAAGGCCATTATTCAAACAGCTACAAGAATCCAAAGAAACAAGTAAAGAAAGAACAATCTGTGAAGACGGGTCAGGGAGCTAGAGAATGCTATTATTGTCACAAGCATGGACACGTAGTTAAAGATTGCCCAGTAATGAAGCAAGCTCAATTAGTGAAGGTGTATGCGATAAAGGATGACCCCTCAACTTCAAAGGCGGATAAAGGAAAAGGAGTTCTAGAAGGTACCCTTCTCATTTATGATAGAGTTGTTAGAGTTTTGTTTGACAGGAAGCCACACATAGCTTTATCTCCCAACAAACCGTAAATGAATTAAAACTTGAACATGAATTTGTCAACGAGCCCATTTGCGTGAAGAATCCTATAGGTGGTCCTGCAAATCTTTGTCTATATTGCAGGAAGGTCCCTATCTCATATTCTTGTCATCGATTTCTTATCAACCTTTTCATTCTCGACTTTAGCGAATTTGAAATATTACTCGGAATGAACAGGCTAATGAAATACGAATCCAAATTAGATTTTAACAATCGAACGATTTCGGTCAGAACCAAATTTGGGAATTCCATCGAAATCTCTTATGAGGATCCGAGTCTTAAGAGAGATAAGCTGATGTATACTTTGGGATATCCCGAACCTAGTCTAGAATCCATACCTATTGTCCAGGAATTTCCAAACATATTCGAAGAAGTCAAATCTTTACCTCCACACAGAGAAATTGAATTCGAAATTGATTTAGTTCCTAATGCTCATCCTGTTGTTCATGCAAGCTGCAGGATGGCACCCAGGGAAAGAATAGAACTAGTAAATCAAACTCGATATTTGCTAGAAAAAGGATTAATACGTCCTAGTGTTTCCGATTAGGGTTCAGCTGTGGTGTTCGTAGCCAAGTCTGATGGATCCTTAAGATTGTGCGTGGACTACCGCGATCTCAATAAATTAACTCTCGGGAGCCAGTTTCCTTTACCTAGAATCGATGATCTATTTGATCAACTGAATGGCGCTCGATTCTTTTCAAAGATGGATCTAGCCCAAGGATTCCATCAACTAAGAATTGTTGAAGACTGTATTCATTTAACTACTTTCAGGGTCCTGACACGTTCTACGAATGGTTTGTCATGCCTTTCGGACTAACCAATTCTCCTGCATACTTTGTAGACTTAATGACTCGTGTATTTCGAGAAGTGTTGAATAAATTCGTTCTATTGATGATATTCTGATTTATTCCAAAACCGAAGAGGAGAATGCTGAACATTTGAGAAATGTTTTGGAAATATTAAGGAAGAACATTTTATTCGCCAAATTTTCTAATTGTCATTTTGGGTTGAAGAAGTTAGATTTCTCGATCATATTGTTACCGAAGAGGGAATTTCTGTAGATCCGGACAAGATTTCCGCTATCCTAGACTAGAAGCAACCCACAACTCCAAAAGAAGCTACAAGTTTTCTGGGACTAGCAGGATACTACAGAAAGTTTGTTCAAGATTCCTCCAAGTTTGTTAGTCCATTGACTAAGCTGGAAATGAAAAGTGCCAAGTTCGATGGGACTCTGAAATGCGAAGAAGCGTTCCAGGAGTTGAAGAAAAGATTGACTACCGCTCCCATTCTCGCTATTATTAACGGGAATCAAGGCTTATTTGTCTATAAAGATGCTTGTGGTAATGGTGTGGGTGTGGTGCTAATGCACAATGGTAAAGTAATTGCCTACGCGAGTAGATAGTTGCGTCCACATGAGAAAAACTACCCAACCCATGATCTCGAGCTTCCAGCTGTTATCTTTGCTTTAAAAATATGTCGTCGTTTTCTTCTGGGTAAATAAAATCTCTTTCAACTTTCCTAAAAATTTAAAAGTTCAACTTAGCTTAATATTTAAACTTGATAAATCCTTCTTGTTTTAGGTGAAAAATTCAAATTATTCACCTGCTATAAATCTCTGAAGTATCTGTTTACCCAGAAGAATTTAAATCTGAGGCGGCAACGTTGGTTAGAATTTCTAGCGTCATATGACCTAGATATTCTGTATACGTCGGAAAAGGCAATCTGGTGGCCGATGCTTTGAGTAGGAGACATGCTATTCTTGCTCATCTTGTTGTCACTCCTACTCTTCTTGAGAAAATCGCTAGCAAGCAGAAAGAAGACAAATTTCTTCAGTTCAAGTTTCGGAATCGATAGTTGTGGAGTTATAAGATTGAAAGGTAGGATGTATGTCCTAGACATCCCGGATCTAAAACATGAAGTTTTGGACGAGTGTCACAAGTCTAAACTCAGTATCCATCCAGGAGTTAATAAGATGTATAGAGATATCAAAAGAACTTTTTGGTGGAAAACAATGAAGAGGGACATATCTATTTATGTCGGTCGTTGTGCTACTTGTCATCAAATTAAAAGTGATCAAAAGAAAATGGTGGGTTTACTCCAACCATTGGGGGTACCTAAATGGAAGTGGGATCAAGTGTCTATGGATTTCACAGACGAGTTGCCATGCACTCAAAAGGGGAATGAAGCGAATTGGGTTATAGTGGATCGTCTAACCAAGACTGCCCATTTTATCCCAGTAAAATTTACCCAAGCAGCAGCGGGTTTGGCTGAATTGTACATGAAAGAAAATTTTCATCTCCACGGTATACCGAGTAGTATAGTGAGTGATCGCGACCCGATCTTCACTAGCAGATTTTGGGAGGCATTTCAATCTGCACTTGGAACAAAACTGAACTTCAGTACTGCTTACCATCCACAGTCTGATGGGAAGACTGAAAGGATAAATCGAATCCTAGAAGACCTTTTGCGTATTTGTATACTTGACTTTGGTGTTTCATGGGAGGACCAATTGCATGTGGTTGAATTCTCATATAATAATAGCTATCAGGCCAGTATCAAAATGGCTCCTTTCGAGGCATTATATGGTCGTCCGTGTCAATCACCTGCCTGTTGGATCGAGTCAGGTGATAGACTCGTCCTTGGACTAGATATGCTAAAGGAAGCACTGAAAAAGTTGATTTTATTCGAAAGAAATTGAAAACGGTTCAAAGTCATCAGAAAAGTTATGCTGATCGTAGGAGAAGAGCTCTAGAGTTTCAAGTTGGAGATTTTGTCTTTCTAAAAGTTTCTCCAATGCGTGGTGTGTTGAGGTTTGGAAAGACTGGTAAGCTGGCACCACGATACATTGGTCCTTTTCCTATTCAGGAGAGGATCGATCCTTTGGCATATCGAGTGCAGGTACTCAATTGGTTTCTGCGTACATAATGTATTTCATGTTTCTCACCTTCAGAAATATATGCACGATCCAAAATGTGTCATTGAAGAAGCCGCTCGGCATGATTTGGAAATCACACCAAATCTAGTAGTTAAAAGAGTGCTATTGAAAATAATTGATCGAGATGAAAAGCAGCTGAGGAATAAAGTTGTGAAACCAGTTAAAGTGCAATGGAGTGGTGATCCAAATGACTGTACTTGGAAAACAGATGATAGCATGCACAATTCCTATCCCAATTGCAGAGTGGATATCTCGGCTTGATTGGTAAGTCATTTTTCTATCTTTTTATATGTTCGTACATTCTTTGATTGTCTCTCTCTTTCCAATTTCAAGGACAAAATTTTCTTAAGGGGGAAACTGTAACGATCTTGTTTTTAAATCGAAATTAAATTTAATAATTAATATAAATTTTGGAATAAATTTCAGAACTAATTTGAAAATTTTCAAAACAAATAAGATAAGGTTTTGATTTTATATATATACATCTTTAAATAGATTTTAATTTGAATTTGAATTTGAATTTTAAAAAATAAAAATAAATATCTTAGTAAAATAATTTAGATTTGAAAAATAATGTATGTGATTTATATATATTTGGTTTTAAACTATTTTATTTAAAGGTTATATATATATATATGAAAATAAAAGAAATGTATTTATATAGATAAGAAAATGTAATATAACAATTTATTTAAACCATATAATCATGTAAAATTACAAGTGTTAAGCTTTTAGCACCTAAATTAACAAGTGTAATCCATGAAGCAAGGAAATTAACATGTGTCATTTTATTTGTTTTTATTTTTGAGAAAATGAGTATAAAAATTAAGAAACAAGGTTATATAAACAGAACATCCCCCTTTATCATCTCTTTTATTCATTTTCAAAGGAAACAAAAGCCTGTACAAACTCTAAAACCAAAAAATCATCAAAGCAAATCTAAAAATAAATCAAGCAAACTATTTCAAAACCCAGAAAAATCAAACTAAAGCCTAGAACTCAACAAAACAGTAAAACAAATTCAAGATTAGAAGCGGCAAAGCTCAACAACAAAACACTTACAAAATTCTTCAACCTGTGCAAGTTCAAGCAAGTAAAGATTAAGAAAATTCAATATAAATTCAACTCAACAAGATCAATCTCAGGTTTTCAAATTTTGGAATAAAAAAATCAAACTTCCAGGTTCTCTGCTCAAATCAAATCAGGCGAGTAAACCTTTGCAAAATTTGGATTTTTGAATGTGGTTGTAATCATGCCTGAAGTGAAGTTGAAATTTATTTGCATATGTACAAGTCTGTGTGTATATGTATATGAATGTGCCTGTGCATGTCTGAGAACAGACATATGTCACTGTTCCAAGTATAACAGGTTTCAAAAACTGTAGAAAAATCAAAATGCTCCCTCTTTGATTCTTTTTAGGGTTCAAGATCAAACAAAACATAAGTGAAAAATCATGTTTATCCTTTAAAAATAATTTCAAGCATAGTTAATTTAAGTATTTTCTAGAAAATTGAGGATTACAGGAAAAACTCAATAAATGCTAGAAATTTAAACATTATGATTTTTGATTTCAAGTTTATTATCTTAATCGTTTTCTTAAATGATGATTTTTAAAGAAGGAATCATGATTTTTAAGTATGTATTCATTGATAAAATCGAGGATGAACGAATTTGGGGCTATTGTCAAATTCTGGCGATCAACGACGTGATGGGACTTGCGATCGAGGTTGAAGCTTGCATTGTGGTCGGGGATCATCAGAAAAATATCAAATGAATTTATAATCCATTGTGGCGACGAGACAGCGATCATGTAGGGTTTTAAGCTCATGTTTGGTCGAGGTCGAAATTCTAATTGCTGTGTCATCGTCTCTTGACCGGAGTTGATCGCTCCGGTGGGAATCATTGCGTAAGGTCTGGACGAAGCTTCGGTCGGAATTGTGTGGCCTCTGGTGGCCTGAGGTGGCAAGGCGAATGGGTTTTTGGTGATCGAGTGTTGTTCCAGTTTGGGTTTGATTGCAAAATCTCGAATTTGTGAGCGATTTGGGTTGTTGGGTGGTTGTGAGGCTCGGGGAGGTTGTCGCCGATGTGTGGAAGATCGAAGCATCGGTCGTAGGTGGCTAGACGACTGTGCATGTGCACGGTATCGAGATTGTGTCAATAAGCATTAGTCTAGGGAGGAAAGGAGAGACTTGAAGTTGTTTTCAGGGATTCAAGTTGCTAACTCGAAGTTTGGTCCGGGTAATTTTGTGATACACCGGGTTTTCCAAAAACTTAAACAAAAAAATTAAAGTTTGAAAAGAGCATATGGGTTGGTTTGGGGAAAAGCTCGAAGTAAACGGCATGTTGGCTCAGGGGTGGACTCGAGCGGGTCTCGGGTTTGCTGTAAAAATAGTTTTTGAATTTAAAACCAAAATTCAAACTTTAAACATTTTTAATCCATGCTTTTAAATAATGGTTTTGATTAAGTTCGGATTAATATGGATTTTGAGGAAGATATTTTAAAGTAATTAAGTTTTAATTTATTTAATTTTGTAACATTATTTATAAATTAATTATTTTAAATGAAAAATGTAATTAAAAACCTGATTAAGATGAAATGTTATTTTAATTAACCTTAATCTTTTGAATTAATTCATGTGTTAATGATGATTAATTATAAGGCTTATTAATTAAAGATTTTGATAATAATTAAATGATTAATTAAGATAAGTGATTTATAATTATTTAATTAATAAAAGAATAATTAATTAAAGGTTAATTAATTATTAATTTAAGGTTAATTAATTTATAATTAAGGATTAATTAATTAATATAATTAATTAAGAAATATTTAATTAATGAAAGTAATTAAGATTAATTAATTAAAAATTAGGAATTAATTTATAATTAAGCATAATTAGTAATTAATTAAGGATAATTAATGAAAATAATTATGTGATTAATTAATTATAATCACACAATTAATTCATCTTACTTATAGATGATTGATTATTATTGAATGCCTTGTACTGATTGATATCCCTGTTATGTGATTGTGATACTTTGTGATGTGAATTGTTGTGAATTGAACTGTGATATCTGTGATATGTCTCTGTGTGAATATGAAAAATGTTGGCCTTTAAATGGATGTTGAATTTCGATGCGACAAGGAGTCGGATTTCAGTTGGTTATTTGAAACCCACATTGAATATTAATGACGAATCTTTGTGATTGATATATCCACGTGTTTTAAAATTAAGCGCTCACTATTCGGGTTAGCCAGGAGAGGACTTTGTGTCATATAACCCATTCCGAATAGTGATACGACGAAATGGATAGCATTTATAGACAATGGTGAAGACCGAGTGTCTTCGAGAATGATAGGATAACCTATCGAATGACTCTACACTAAGTTGCTTCGGTATAGAGAACTCCATATGTGATGGGGAGTCCGATCGGGATTGTGGATGCCCAGATTGCAAGGGCTTCTTTGGAAGTTCCTTCAGTTCCGTTCGAACCTCGATCGGACTTGTATGGTTGTATGTCTGACATTATACTTTGAGATATGAAGCTGATCTCTATCAATTACATTTCTGTTGGTGGCGGAGAATTTATTCTCTTAGCTTAACACCCTTCTCTAAAACGTATGGGCTCAGAGGTTATGTTGTTGATGGTTATTAGTGATATGCTTCCGATTTGGTAGTGTGGCATGCTTAGTGTTGCAGATCTTTTGTTGATTGAAGCATGGCTTTTGTGAAAAGCGTAGCTTTGTGGACGAGACTTCGTCGAACCTCACAACCCAGAAATGGTGGAAACAGGAAGGACTCATGGTATGGATCCCAGATATTTAACTTATGTGGTTGTTGGAATTTGTTGGCATCGAGGCCTTAGTTAAAGGTCAGTTACGACCTGAGGATGGCATACTCCTATCAGTAGTTAACTAGTTACAGAGGTAACCCGGCCTTGTGCTGGCAGAGATCCGGTTAGGTTCTCAGGGCGTCCCTCCAGAGGCGTACCCATTCGGTAAGGAAGTTCCTTAGCCTGACCATTACTTGAAATCCAATCATCCAATACGAGACCGACCATTTGTTTTAGTTGTAGAAACTGCCATTTAACATGGTAGCTATAGTAGGCATACTATAATGGTGCGTATGCTGGCTAAGATTGATATTATACTTTCGAAATGTTTTCACACTATGCACTAATAATAATGTCAAAAGAATTTTCTCGTATCAAGCATATTTGACTATCATAAGGAGAAATCTCCTCAAGTGTGTGATTGCATTGTATGTGTGTCGGGAGGCCTTATGGTAGTTTCATTTTCCAAAAGCATGAACGGTTTTCTTTTATGAATTTTTTTGTACAAACAACGGTTTTTGTTTACTCATACCTTTCCCATGACTGGCCTGGAGTTTATTGTTCCCTTCCTAAACTCTGGGTGCCATAATTTTCCACACGGACAGGCTAGAAGCAGGTTATCCGTGTTTTGGAGCTAGCTTGGATTTAAAAGTCTTTTGGAAGCTGTCGGATTTCGGAAAGCTTTTGGTTTTGGGAACCATTTGAAGTATTTGGAGTTGGTTTTGAAGGTGCTTATGTTGGAATCTCGCTAGTGCTCTCTTTCTTTTGAAGACTCTATTGGAGTTATTATAGCTCTATTGTCTTTTCCTCTGTGATGTTATCGCTTTGTTGTTGTATCATGTGTATAACACTCTGATGTTAGTGATCGATGTTGCAATGAATATTGTATCTGTGTTGTGATCAATGTAATTCATTTTGTTTCTGCTGTTTTATATTCATCTAATATTGTTATAAGCTTCACCGAACTGGAGTTCAACGTTTGAATCTCCGGTAGTTGAATACAAGTGAGGTATTCAATGTCGATTTTTTGAACGCTGGATTTTGGGTCGTGACATGTACTCTCAGATAAATGGTTGTCAGTTGATCTAGCTAAGATCGAGTTGTTGAATAGTTGAAAAAGACCCAAAACAGTGATTGAGATAAAGAGATTTCTTGGATTAGCTGGTTATTATCGGAAATTCGTTAAGGATTTTTCGCGGATAGCATCACCGATGACTAAGCTAACTCGAAAAGATGTGAAGTTCATTTGGATTGATAAGTGTGAGGAAGAATTCCAGAAGCATTATTGATGAGTACACCTGTGTTAGTTGTTTCAGAGGGGAATCAAGACTTAGTGGCGTACATAGATGCATGTAGAATATTATTAGAAGCTGTGTTAATGTAGAAGGGTAAAGTAATTTCCTACACCTCTCGACAGCTCAGACCGCATGAGGTTAGATATCCAACTCACGATTTAGAATTAGCTACAGTAATTTTTTCATTTAAGGTATGGAGACGCTGCCTTTTGGGAGAAAGATTTGAGTTGCATATGGAACATAAGTCCCTTAGCTATTTATTCTCTCAAGAGGATTTGAATATGAGACGGCAGAGGTAATTAGAGTTTGAAACACCCTACACCCCTTAGTATACCCAAAAAGGGCACACTAAAAGATATGGTGCATTATAGATATAACTAAAGCATCACAGAGACTAAGATTCACAAGACAAATAAATATAAATAGTGGAAATTTAAATGGTAATTCTTATTCAAGATAAAACTTCATCAATATGTCTAAAAAATATCACATGTCTCAAATACCAAATACACATGTCTTATGAAAAATACATCTCAGTCTCATAAAATCAAAGTACAATAAAATAATCATCCCTCTCATAAGTATCAGTACATCAAAAACCAAATGAAAAGAAAATTGAAAGGAAGAAGAATACATGAAGAATGAGAAAGCTCTGCAAATGGGTCTCCAAGAAATCAAAATCAACTATCCTTGCCTCTACTGGCCTATGGGGGGATAGTGGACATAGAGGAGTGGGTCAGACCAAGTCTGGTGAGTGAAAGTACTACTAGTATTTTTAAGAAAGCTAAAGATAATAGGCTTAGAAACAATTTTAGTATAAAAATAAGATAGAGAAAGGATAAAAAATGGGATAAATACTATTTAACTGTTTGCTTTGATTGTTTTGATTCTTTGGATTGTTTGCACTTGTCTTAGATTGATGTGATTAGGCTGAAATCCTAATCCTATTTTAATTAGGCTGAATCTTGATTCTACCCGTTGATTGGCCTTCTATCTCTATTGTGCCACTGTGAGCTAGTCATATCCTATGGGTCTAATAGCAAAAGACACATTTTAAGTGCTTGGAACGTAGTAGCAGATTGCAACCCTAATCGATGTCGCATGCTCGGTCACCGTTGGTACACACTCACCGTCGCCCTCCTCTTGTGACCTCTTACTCACCCTGTCAGCATTAGCATTCCCAACCTCACCTAATCTGTGGTGTGACCAACCTAGCCTGAAAGGGTCCTGCCCAACCTCATCTAAGTGTTTTGTGAGACCATCACTACTGGTCTGAAAGGGAATGTTGCTGGTACGGGTCCTATCAAACAAAATCTAGTTGTGCCCCTTGTCCAAATCCCTCGATTTTAGCTTCTATTTATTGGCCACTTATTTATCCTAGTTAGCATGTCCCAGCCTCACCTAGCTATTGTGAGACCATCAGTCCTAGTCTGAAAGGGTCCTGTCCAGCCTCACATAATCTATTGTGAGACCATCAGTCCTAGTCTAAAAGGGAATGCTATTGGTATGGGCTCTATTTCTATGCTTGCTTATTAACTTAGTGTGAGTTCTTAAAATAAGTTTCTTATGTTTTTTGTTCTTTTTGCTTATTAACTTAATCTAATCCTTTAAAATAAGCCTTTTCTATTTTCTATGCTATATATGCTTATTAACTTAATTATAAGTCTTTAAAATAAGCCTTTTGTGTTATCTCTGCTATATTTTCTTATTAACTTAACTATTAGTCTTTAAAATAATCCTTTTCTGTTATCTCTGCTATATTTGCTTATTAACTTAATTATAAGTCTTAAAATAAGCTTTTTCTGTTATTTCTAATTATAACCTATGTTATAATTTGCTTATTAACTTAGTTGAAGTTTTAAAATAATCCTTTCTGTTCTTTCTAATTAATTATAACTTACCTTATAATTGTTACTCTTCTGTTCTATCTTTTTAGTTATAATCACTAGTTATAAACATGCTTGAAAATGTCTCAAATTTACTTGTTTTAGTCTATCTTCTTTTTATTACATTTTTTATTTTACATCTGATTTCTATAAATTTAATGTGTATTTCTATTTAACCCATATTTGCAAATTATTCTCTTTTTAATGTTCTATTCGCGTAAAAAGGAATAAAAAGAAACTAACATTTACAGGCTAATTCTAATTTAAAATAGATGCCAATAATATACAAATATCTCTAAATAAATGAATCAAATAGCTAAATAAAATAGCTGAATAAAATAGACTGAAAAGAACTTTAAAAACTATATGTAATAACTTATATAAAAATTGTCTTAAAATTGCAGAAAAACTACAACTATTGAGAACCCTATTATTTTAAATTACTTAAAAATCTAAAATAATTACAAAACACTAATATGTGGTCCTTGGCTCTAGTCCTTGGTATTCCTTGATCCACTTCTAGCGCATAGAATATTTTTATCAAAAAGATCTTCTCCTTAGAAAAAAATATTCTATATAGGGTGTTGCCTCAGGCAATAAACCCAAATAGAAGAAAATCTAAGTGAGAAAAATAGATAGGCCTAGGGTCTTATCTATAGTGTGGTTTAGGGATCTCAGACCATTGGATTTGAAGATTAAATCTGGTGCAACCACGTCATAGGCTCGCTTGGAACCATCGGATGGAAGCACGAACGCATAGGTTGAAGAAATGTTGCAAAATGACGTGGTCGAACTAATCTGGACAAACTCTCTTACAAAGGAATAGGCGGGTCGACCCATATATCTAGAGGGTCGGCCTAGCTATAGTGATGGTCGACCCTAGGGTCGACCTGGCCTTAGTTTGGGTCGACCTAACCAATTTTTTTCTTTTCTTTTTAATTCAATCATTTAATTCGTATATTCTTCGTTTTAACTTGGATTTTGACAAACTATATATGGAAATTGATCAGAAAATCCCCACTGACACAATGGTACAACTCCCATGGCTCAATTCTGATAATTTAACAAACTTATTTTATTATTTAATTTATTCGTTAATTAATTATTATAGCTTAAATTTTGGGTTGTTACAGAGTTTTTAGCCGCCTATGACTTTGGTGTTGAGTACACACCAAGAAAAGGAAATAAAATTAGCGATGCACTTAGTAAAAAACATTAGAATGCAGTATTGAAAATGATAGATGAGTGGAAAGATTTAGAAGCATTGACTACTTACAGAGTACAATGGAGATCTAAGAGTAGTTCTTGTGAAGAAACAGCTATGTTGTCATGACAGATGATGATCGAAAGGATTGCATCTAAGCAATGAGAGGATCGATTATTAGCTGAACGGATCAAAAAGATAAGAAATGGAACTGAGAGTGATGACTTGAAAGATTTTAGTCTTGACCGGAATAGGTACTTGAGAAAGAAAGGACGACTATGTGTTCCAAATTTAGGAAACATTAGGAAGGAATTTCTTAGAGAATGTCATCGTTCAAAGTTCATTATTCATTCAGGAAGAACCAAGGTGTATTAAGATATGAAAAGGAGAAGGTATGAAGAGAGATGCAGGCTTATGGATGAAGCAGCACTTGACCTGTCAACAGGTAAAAGCCGAACATCAGAAACCAAATGGGTTACTTCACCCTTTAGATGTTCCAGTTTGGAAAAGGGATTCTATCTCAATGGATTTTATCGACGGGTTGCCAATATCAAATCGAGGAAAGAAAGTATATGGGTTGTAGTATACAGATTGACCAAGAGTCTCATTTCATTCTAGTTAAGTCAACCAGGACGGCCCCTGTTTTGGTTAAGATATTCATGAAGAATATAGTCACACTGCATGGAATTCCTAGTAGTATAGTAAGTGATAGAGATTCCTTATTCACTAGCGAGTTTTGGAAGAGTCTACAGGATACTTTAGGTACCAAGCTTGAGATGAGTACCACTTACCATCCACAGACAAATGGAAAAACAAAAACAGTTAACAAAGTCTTAGAGGATTTGTTAAGTGCTTGTGTGCTAGACTTTGGGGGATCATAGGAAGACCGCCTACGCTTAATCGAGTTTTTGTATAACAACAGTTATCAGACTAGTATAAGGATGGCATCGTTCGAAGCTTTTGTATGGAAGGCCATGCAAATCTCTCATTTGTTGGTTAGAGACAGGGATAGATTAGTTCTTGGTCCGGATTTGGTTAGAGAAGCTGTAGAAAAGATTGAGTTAATTCGGTTTAGAATGAAGGAAGCTCAGCCTAGGCAGACGAGTTATGCTGATAAAAGACGAAAAGACTTAGAGTTCTTGGTTGGAGATCATATTTTCATCAAGGTATCACCGATGTAAGGTGTAATCAGATTCAGGAAATCGGAAAATTGGCACCAAGATTTGTTAGACCATTTCCTATTGTAGAAAGGATCGGGAACTCGCATATAGAGTTATAGAACAGCTTGGCAGGAGTCCACGATGTTTTACATGTTTCTCATCTAAGGAAGTGTATTCAAGATCCAAAAATTACTATTGCAGTGACTGTGTTAGATGATCTAGTAGTGGAACCGGATATGACTATGGACAGAAGAGCTGTTCGTATACTCGCGAAGGATGAGAAGAGATTAAGGAACAAGACAGTCAGATTAGTCAATGTCCAGTTGAATGACGTGGAGAGAGACTGTACTTGGGAAACTAAGAGCAGGATTTGAGATACTTATCCTGACTTGTTTTATGATATGTTTTACCTTTATGATTGATTGTTATGAGTACCTTATTGTAATTTCGAGGACGAATTCATTAAGGAAGGGAGTCTATAACACTCCTAATTTTAAATACCATTATTCAGGAGATTTGATTAGATAAATTGAATAGAATAATGTAAATACTAAAGTGGTTAAGTGATTGAGATTTGTATAATTATAAGGTAGATGTGCTTTAATGAATGTACAAATGAAAATTTAAAATGAAAGTAAAGGTAACAAGATAAGGGAAAAATAGGAATAGGTTATATTCTTATACCTTAACCCTTATCCCATTCTCATTTCCATACTCACAAAGTAAAAACTAAATATAGACTTGGCCGGCTACCATTAGAAGAAAATAAGGGGAAGATAAGCGAGAATTCAAGAAGGAATCTTAATTAAATTAAATCAAGAGAAAATCTCAACCTTCTTAAGAATCAGGCTAAGGTGAACAATAGATTACATCTCAGTTTTATTGCTTTTGGTTTCTAGATAAGACCTGAATTAATTTTGCAAGAATATTGCCATGTTTTGATTGTTTAAATGGATATATATATGCACACACATACATGCATACATACATACATACATATATATATATATATATATATATATATATGCTTTTTGATTATTTATGTTATTTCATATAGATTTTATGATAAGGTTCGATTGGAAAAACCTATTAAATGACGTCCAAATGGCTTGCGTTTTTTATATAAGGGCAGAAATATTATTTTAGAGATAGGTTTCAAGTTTTATATATTTCTGAGTTGTTGCGGATTTACTACGAATTTTCCAGTAAATAAAATGGGTAAATTGGGTTCAAATTAATTTCGGCTATAATATATTTGCTTTGGGTAATAAATTCAGATATGTTAGAAAACATATTAAAAGTAATTTATTGGAATTTTCGAAGAATTTTCCTAAATGTTTTAGAAAAGATATAAAATTATTTAAGGTATGGGACTTAAATGTTTTAAATGTTTATAAAAGGAGGAGGAACAATTTTCTAATGTTTTAAATTGTAAATTACTAAATTCGGCAGCATTTTTAGAAAAGAATTTTGAAAAGAATTTGCATCCAATTATATGCTGACAAATAAGGCAAGTTAGTTGGAAAGATATAACTATAAAAGGTTGAAAATAAGTTTTGTAAAAACGGATTGTTGCTTCGAAACTTCGGCCGCCACCTTTCGACTTCAGACTACCACCTCCAACCTAGTCTAAACCAATACACATAGTATCAATGCCATGGTACGTAGTGGATTGGAGATAGGTGAAAGGTATAGAGTCAAAACAGGCTTTCAAAGGGGCAGGAGTAGTTTATATGAACTATTTTGGTTACAAGATAAGGCTTTTGAGGAAATAGCTTTCGATTAGTCAAATATGCCTTTATTTTAGAAAAAGGGATTTCGAAAGAGGTTTCTGCATTTTGATTTTAAAATAAGAATTCGAAGGGGTCAAAACCCCGATGTCCCATTCTGCCTTTCGACCTAGTTAAGGCCCCCTTTATTGCCTTTAAACAATGGTTTCGAAAGGGTGCTTTCATTTTTACTATGAAGCCTCTTTTCCATACTTTTGAAAGGCTTGGTTTCGCAACCATCCACTTTCTTTTAATTAGGAATAATGCTTTTGAAAAGTTGCTTTTACCCCAGTTCTTTTAAGACCCTTAGATAAATTGAAAGTTAAACCCAAAGGTTTCGAAAGGAATAGTTTTAAATGGTTTCGTAGCTATGTTCTACAAACTTTTACTTGAACCCAGTGCTTCTGAAAGGGTTTTTAAGTAAAGGACTTTAATGCTTTTGAAACATTTATAATGTAGCTTTCGAAGGGAAGGTACCCAATGTTTTCGAAAGGTTTACCTGAGTCTTTAAATGGAAGGTTTCCAATTCTTTCGAAAGACAAGTTTAAAGATTTTTGAAAAGAGGACGTCTAAGGTTTATAAAGCATTCAAAGTGATACCTTCAATGATTTCGAAAGGCTTATTTTAATTGTTTCAGAAGTTATGTTTTGGCCTTTCGACCTGTAACAACCCGATATTTTCAGCCATTCGCATCCGCACATGTCGGACTTGAATTGCTCAAAATATCGCGTTGTAAATAAATTTGGAGCAAATGAAATACAATCACGGACACAGAAATATCAGAATAACTCGCAGCGGAAAT
Source organism: Allium cepa (assembly GCA_030765085.1). Classification (NCBI taxonomy): domain Eukaryota; kingdom Viridiplantae; phylum Streptophyta; class Magnoliopsida; order Asparagales; family Amaryllidaceae; genus Allium; species Allium cepa. The sequence goes on along the minus strand of CM060935.1, from coordinate 820,351,539 downwards.
AAAATACATAGTAGTTCATGAAGCTACTACGGCAGAGTCTCAAACCAAATACATAATACAGTCTGAAAACAACATAATAGAAATCCCAAATACATAGAAGTTCACTAATACATGAGATAAACTAGAACAGCTGAAACAGAGAGTAGATATAAATGTAGATAAGCAGAAACTCTAGCAAAGACCAGCTCCAGAAAGAGAATCCAAAGCTGTGAATACTCAGGCTGACCCGAGCGTAAAGTAAAACACAAAACACTCGAGTCAGGACAATATATACTTATATAATGTAAACCAACTCAAGTGAACTGTAGTAGAAGTACACAATAACTTAAAGGATGCTTGGGATCGCCCATCCTTTAAGAATCAGTTAAACTATAAATTAAATACATCCCGTGGTTAAAATTTCAAAATGGTATTTTATACTTCAAAATCAAATATCATTTCAAAATTCAATATCATTCAAAATCCATTTCAAAATATCAAAAATACAATATCTTCCAAACCACATTCATTTTTATTTAATTTAAATACCATCACAAAACACATTTCAAAATAGTTTATATTTCAAAACAAATTACTTCATTTTAAATCATAAAAACGAAGTTATTATATTTAATAATTAAATTATTAAATTTACAAAATTTTAGTCTTTCAAAATTCATTTATTAACTTAATTTATTAAAACAGATGAAAATTCAACTTTCGCAGCATTTAGAAATTGCTACAGAAAGTTACATTCAAAACAGTTCAATTTAACAAAAGATAGCATTTAAAAATGCTGTAATAGAGTTACATCAGTTTCAATAAAACTTAGTTAAATTCAACAATTATAACCTTTAATTAAACTTAGCCATTTGGTTCATTATTATCAATTACAACATTTACAAATGTTGTATTATCATTTACATTAGAATTAATAGCATTTCAGAAATGCAGTTAATTAACTTCAAGTATTTAATATAATTTCATAAACAATTATATTTTTATTTAAATCATTTTTAGCTTATAAAATCATATAATTTCACTTTTAAAACAGTCATTCAAATACCCTTATATTCATGATTTTATAAAGTTAAATCTCCATTCAAAAATCAAAATTTAATAATAATTCACTTATTAAATTCCAACATTAAATTTTAAATTCATTAAATTAAATTTAACTTAACATTTAAGTTTAAAATTTTCGAATATAACTTAATTTCATTTTTATTTACTTAACTTAAAATTCACTTTTAAGCCAAATTCACAAATTTCCAATTTTAGTTATATTTCCAAATTTCAACCTAAATATTCATTCATTTCACATTTTTAACTTTATTCAAAAATCATTGTTATATTATAAAATCTTTTTAAATTAATTTAATTCAAAATATCATAAATTTATCATATTTTCATATTTAATTTAAATTCCATTTATCACCAAATTCTAGTTTCCAAAATAACTTACATTTCAGATTTTCTAACTTTACCATTTATTTATTTCACTTATAAATTTTCAGAAAATCAATAATGCTTTACAAAAATCATTTTTAATCAAATTTAAATCAAAATATAATAATATTTACATTTCTAAAATAATTTAAAATTTTTAGAAAAACATATTTTAACAACGGGTCTGTATTTCATTTTCTAGCCTAGATGAAGTGATACGGGTAATATATCATTTCAACCCGTAATTTACAAAGAATACCGGGTTTGATCATTTCAAACCCGCAATCCCAAGTAAAAGAAAATAATTGAAAATCATTCAGGCCTATCATTTCAGCCCATAACGATTTTCTCCTATTCTAAAGTCCGTTCGGGTATGTATCATTTCAACCCATAGTGATTCTAATCTAAAGGGAACTTGCAGTGCGATAAACTGATAAAAATAACAGAATAGCATGAAATAACAGTAACATATGGTATAACAAGTGTAAATATAGGTGTGAACTTCATATGAATATAATATAGCAGTTATAGCAGGATGATATGCATTTACAGATTCAGGTGATGTCAGTTTATCACTATATAAGTACATATTAGTCTGGTGAGATTTACTCACTGTTTTGAGCTGGAGACACAATGACGAATGCACGAATGAGATCCAAACAAGCACGATAACACGACACGAAGATGAGTGGAAGAGCCAAAGATTAATTCTCCTTGGATACATGAGACAAAACAAATAAATATAACATAAGTTTTCAACCCAAATTCAATTAAACAAAGCTAGAAATGAATACACAAAACATCACCGAAGTGTTTGCACTTGCTTTCTACCACCTATGATTCAACTCTAGATCTGAAATGGCATGGATAAAGGCATGGTTTGGATCTGGTTTGGGTTCTTAAAGGTCGGCCTAGCATGGCAAAATGATGGAGCAAAGATATATGAGCATGAACTAACACTACAAGGCAAATATCATGGATTCCTATGCAGTAGAGGGCTCGGCCATGGCCAAGGAGGGCACGACCAGGTTGTAGTGGGCTGGAGGATGATGTGTCAGTGGGCTCAGATCAGGAATTTGCTGGTGGTGGTGGTGTATGGTCGGCCAAAGTGATGGAGGAGGTGATGGAAGCAAGGTGAGTTCGGTTATGGACATCTATGTGGAGTTTCCTCATTTTTGTGTGGATCTACTTCATCATGGTGCACGGCTATGGCAAGGGGATGGGCTGGAGGAAGTGTTGACCAGAGGGGGTTGTGGTGGAGGCGGCCAAGGTGGTGGAGGAGGGCAGGCCGGTCCAATAAAGATGAAGAAGGCAAGTGCAATCACAAAAGAAAACAAAGAAAACATGAAAAGAAAAGAAGTTTTTACCAAAATTTTTGCAAGCAATGAAGATGGCTGGCTATTTTGGAGATGAGAAAGGTTTGTATTCGTGAATTATGAGAAAAATAAGTGGCTGAGAGAAAGAACCAGGCTGGCCAAAGCAATTGAATGCAAGAGGTTGGAAAACGAAGAGGCGGGAAAACAAAAGGTCTTAAGCAACTAAAGAGACATAAACTTTTCAAATTTCCTTCTATTTATTTATATAAGTTTAAATTTATAAGAATAATAATAATTTCAGTAAAAATTTCGAAAATGCAACAAAATATAAATAAATAATAATTATTATATAAGTAAAATAAGAAAATAGCTCAAAAAAATACAAACTAGTCTAGAAAAATGAAAAATAAACAGAATGAACTTTGAAAAATTTATATGAACTTGTAAAAATATTTATAACAAAGATAATAACATAAAATAAAAATGCATTGACAAAAATATATAAATTTTTTAATTAAATATAATTTAAATGAAGAAAATAGCAGAAAAAATAGAAAACAGCCTTTAAAAATAGGAAATAAATACAGTAAACTTTGGAAAAGTTTTGTTATCACTTTAAAAAATATTAAAAGACAAAATATATATAAAATAACATATTAAAACATATTAAAATAAAATATAGAAAATAAAATATTATTTAAAAAAATTTAAAATAGACAAAATTGCGAAATAAAACAAATTATACCCAAAATTGAAATGTACATAACTTTTACAATTTAAATCCGTTTTCAACGAAACGAAAAGCAGTATTCAAGTTATTAAATCTATTTACATAATAAAAGATAAATTTTAGTAGTTTAAATATTTAAATTTGAAGTTTAAAAGTCAAAGTTTGACCAGTTTGAACAGAAATTCATCTTTCAGTAAAATATCCAATTTATACCTGTTTGAAATTATAATTCACATAATAATCAACACTTATATTTAAAAATGTGAAATGTTTGAAATAAAATAAGTTTAAAATAATTTCAAAATAAAATAAAGTCAAATATTAAAATATATGAAAAATCTAGGGTTGTTACACTCTCCCCCACTCAAATCTTTTCGTCCTCGAAAAGGAAGGAATCAGAGAAACAACAAGAAAGAACAATAGGTTGGAAGACATCCTCGAATGAAGGTAGGGAAAAGGTAGCTTGGAAGGGAAGCATGTTGGAAGACAAGGGTGAACCATTATTTAAACCATTATACATTTCAATTAAAATTTCATAACATTTTAAACATTTTATAATATGATGAATAGTCATTTGATTCAAATCTGATGGTTCAAGGTAAACAATATTTAAAACATTTTAAATTTTTAGAAGGGAAAATAACTGATCAAAATATTCTTTATACAGTACTTTATCAAGATGCTTTTATCAAAATACTTTTATAACTTGATGTCTTAACAAGTTTACTTTCGTTCCTGCAGACTCTGGCTATGCGTTGATCAGGCGCAAAGCTAGAATTCTCCAAGTACTTAGTAGACTTGTTTCAACACCTAGTGAAAATAATGAAAACACTTTTAAAAAAAGATATGGAAATTACAATTCAAACAAATCAACCAAACCGAAACAGTTGTCTAACCATGGATCGCAGATACACAATGGTTACGCCTGGATCCCCCAGGAAACAATCTGTATCCGTAAGCTTTCTCAGCCCTGCGAGTTACGCCATGATGACGAGTAGAATGCAGGATACACAATGGTTACGCCTGGATCCCCCAGGAAACAATCCGTACCCCCAGGCCAGCTCAGCCAGGCATTTGCGCTACTAATGCGACCTACATAAAGTTCAGGATACACAATGGTTACGCCTGGATCCCCCAGGAAACAATCCGTACCCCTAGGCAAGACTCAGCCAGGCAGTTGCTCTATGTAGTCGCGATCATAAGACCACGGGGATCGCCGTGGAATTCGATGGACACTCGAGTATCATATCCGAAAATCCAAATCAAAGAGAGAGAATAATATCGATAGAATGAATCCACAGTGTGGCCACAAAGCGGATATCAAGCAGAAGGCACTTTCCATATCTTTACTTCGAAAATATGTATCATATAGTACCTTTCAAAATCACTTTCAAATATCATACTTATATAAAGTCCATTATATATAAGATTTCTTTTCAAATCAAATACTTTCCAAAATAATAGTATATCAAATCACACTTATATAAATTTCGATTATATAAGATTTCATTTTTCAAAATTGAGTACCTTTTCAAATCAACAGTTCTCAAATCAATGGTTTACTTATACAAATCATTTTTATATAAGTTCGATAGCTCCCAAATCAAGTATTAAATAAAACAGGTTCTAAATTTTAAACCATTTCGATATCAAATAAATTTTAAAATCATATATGATGTCACCAAATCATTTCTTTCAAGTTATACATATTCAGTTTCAAAATTTCTTAAAACAATAGGTTTAGAAAATAATCCAAATTTCCAAATCAACAAAATTTAGGTCAAATAAATCCATTTCCATTTCAAACATGTATTCACTTCAAAAGTCATAATACTTTCAAAGTTATGAATCTTTCGAAACTAAAATACTTGAAATCATTACACTTTGAAAATCATAACATTTAGAAATCATGCATTTGAAATCATAAAACATGCCCTTAATTCTTTACATTTCAAATTTTTTTCTTTTCAATTAAACCAAAATCTCAAATTTCCAATTTTAATTCAATTCAAACCATCAGTTTCAATTTAGTTTTCCAACAAAACCATTTCAAATATTATCAATTTCAAATATAGATTTGATTTACAAAATAAACTATTAAATCTTAAATATGTTTCAAGGCTTAAATATACCATATTTCAAAACTAAATTTCATAATTTCATATATCTCAAATTTTACTTCATTATTACTTAGTGTTGAAATATTTATTTCATAAATCCATTATTTTTAAATAAACTCAAATCACAGGTAAACCAAATATCCTTTCATACTAATATAAGCTTCAATTATAGATTTATCAAGATCAATGGTTTTCAAAATCATTTTATACTTACATAAAGTTTATCTTATATAAGGATCAAAATTTTCAAAAAAATAAATTTCGCTACATGAAAAGCCATATGGGATTGAACATCTTTGCTTACTAAAAGATATTTAATTAAGAATAGTTTTGTATATAAAATAGTTATTATGAAAAACCACTATCAAATTTAAAACCATTTTTCAAAACTATTTTTCTTTTTCTTATACTATGGTTTTTCATAAAAAAAAAATTCCAATTAAATTACAAAGATATCCAACCCGACAACTTTCAATTTTAGCATCAAGTATACCAATGATATTAGGATATAAGATGTACATGTGTCATCATTTCGCAACATTACATTCGATCGCTCGCTTGATCACACAAGTTCGCTTTCGAACTAGTATTGTCCATTCAACTTCCCTAATGCGGACTTCGATATGGTTTCTCGACTAGAAGCCATCAGTCTCCTTGCATAGCCATATACTATGATAGAGAATTCAAGAATCAAGCCCAAAATCCATATCAAATATTCTCCATCAAGAATCGAATGAAAAATCCTAACACGAAATGGTGTAATTCACCTCGAACTTATGTACTCAAACTTGGATCAAATTAATTATGCGAATAAAACAACATACGTACAACTTATGTATCTATTCCAAATTGTTAAATAAATAGTTTTATAAAGATGTTACTAAGTAAAAACATTTAAAACCAAATTTTTCTCAAACATTTGAAGACTAATTTTTATCCAAAACATTTCAAACTAAATTTCATATTAGTATAATTCAAAATAGTCTTATTTATTTACTTAACAAAACAGTTTCAACTTGTACAAATCATATTATTTCATACTTGAAACATACAAACTACACTTATATTCTTTATCAAATAACTTATACCTTTCAAAAAATTTAGCTTTGAAAAGTTAACCCTGATTTGGAAGTGCTCGAATCTTAAAATAGTTGAAGAAATCATATTTTCAATCTAAGAGTTGGAAATCAACACTAAATCAGTAAATCAATTTCAAAAGTTAGGTTTCAAAATCTAAAACTCGAGGACTGAACACCGGCTTACTTTAAATCTTTTCAAATACATATATATATATATATATACGGATCTATCTTTCGAATATCAAACCATACTTCGAAATCGGAAATCAAAATCGGTTTCACAAAATCACTCGCAGAGCAAAGCTACTAGAGTGGCCTCTCTCTCACTCAGAAACTCGAAAATCAATGTCGATGATGCATGCATTCATCACCGAAATTATTTTCCAGCGACATTCAATTAACTTTGAAAAACTTCTTTGAAATTCCTTCGAAATCATTGAAATTCATTCGAATACATTTGAACATTTCTTATTTGAAATATATATATATATATATATATATATATATATATATATCTTTAAATCATATTACTATATATATTTTCCAAAATCTTAAAACCGATTTCAAAATACCGGAATTCGATTCCTCGAAATTCAAATTCAAAACCCTTCAGTTATAAATCATTTTTGTATAAATCAAGTTCTTATAAAATTTCAAAATTTCAAATTCTTTCGAAATTTCAAATTTTCATTTTTGAAAGGTATATAATCCTTATCGAAAACATTTCACTTTTATATATAAAAATATGGCCATCCTTAACAATTTCGATGTATGCACAATTTCAAAATACAACCAAATACAAATTTCCAAAGGATGATTCAGGGAAGGATTTCAAACAAACAAAGATTCAAAATTAGAGGGACTCTAATCAAATAGAATTCTAGTTCGAAGATAAACTCAAACGAAGATGAGATAATTTAATTACCAAATAGAGGATAGATAAGCCTATACAAATCGCGGGCGAACTTAACCGGTCAACCGAGACTTTAGGAATATAATCAATACGGAAATCTAAGGCAAACCGACCTTCGATCGCCAGAGATAGAATCCGGGTAGAGCAGGAGATAGATAGCATCGACATCCGAGGATACAAAAATCTTCAGTGAATCAATGCCAATTGTAAAGGAGTTTCACCCCTTTACAAATCATTCAAAGATTTACGGAATCATCGCTCTTTAGAGAGGTCATTCCAAAGTAGAGTTACGAATGCTCCAAAATTAAAAGGAAAAATGGGGAAAACAAGACTGGATTCCAGAACAAGTGGGAGTGTTCCAAAGTTCAAGGAATCCTAGTCGATAAGAATCTTAACCAAAAGATTTCTAACAAGGTGGATAACGAAGAGATGAAGTTTAGAAAATCTTGATTTCGACATAAGAACATTTTTATACCAAAATAATCTTTGAAAAATCTTTTAAAAATCTTTTAAAAATCATTTTATACTTCGAAAAAACGTTCTCTCACAAAGAAAAGATTCTGAGATTGATTTCACTCATTCTATGGTATTTCTACCCTATCTCTAATGAGATTTTGCTCCGCAGGCTAAGGTTTGCCTAAAATCTAAGCTCTGATACCAACTGTAACAACCCGATATTTTCAGCCATTCGCATCCGCACATGTCGGACTTGAATTGCTCAAAATATCGCGTTGTAAATAAATTTGGAGCAAATGAAATACAATCACAGAATCACGGACACAGAAATATCAGAATAACTCGCAGCGGAAATAAAATACATAGTAGTTCATGAAGCTACTACGGCAGAGTCTCAAACCAAATACATAATATAGTCTGAAAACAACATAATAGAAATCCCAAATACATAGAAGTTCACTAATACATGAGATAAACTAGAACAGCTGAAACAGAGAGTAGATATAAATGTAGATAAGCAGAAACTCTAGCAAAGACCAGCTCCAGAAAGAGAATCCAAAGCTGTGAATACTCAGGCTGACCCGAGCGTAAAGTAAAACACAAAACACTCGAGTCAGGACAATATATACTTATATAATGTAAACCAACTCAAGTGAACTGTAGTAGAAGTACACAATAACTTAAAGGATGCTTGGGATCGCCCATCCTTTAAGAATCAGTTAAACTATAAATTAAATACATCCCGTGGTTAAAATTTCAAAATGGTATTTTATACTTCAAAATCAAATATCATTTCAAAATTCAATATCATTCAAAATCCATTTCAAAATATCAAAAATACAATATCTTCCAAACCACATTCATTTTTATTTAATTTAAATACCATCACAAAACACATTTCAAAATAGTTTATATTTCAAAACAAATTACTTCATTTTAAATCATAAAAACGAAGTTATTATATTTAATAATTAAATTATTAAATTTACAAAATTTTAGTCTTTCAAAATTCATTTATTAACTTAATTTATTAAAACAGATGAAAATTCAACTTTCGCAGCATTTAGAAATTGCTACAGAAAGTTACATTCAAAACAGTTCAATTTAACAAAAGATAGCATTTAAAAATGCTGTAATAGAGTTACATCAGTTTCAATAAAACTTAGTTAAATTCAACAATTATAACCTTTAATTAAACTTAGCCATTTGGTTCATTATTATCAATTACAACATTTACAAATGTTGTATTATCATTTACATTAGAATTAATAGCATTTCAGAAATGCAGTTAATTAACTTCAAGTATTTAATATAATTTCATAAACAATTATATTTTTATTTAAATCATTTTTAGCTTATAAAATCATATAATTTCACTTTTAAAACAGTCATTCAAATACCCTTATATTCATGATTTTATAAAGTTAAATCTCCATTCAAAAATCAAAATTTAATAATAATTCACTTATTAAATTCCAACATTAAATTTTAAATTCATTAAATTAAATTTAACTTAACATTTAAGTTTAAAATTTTCGAATATAACTTAATTTCATTTTTATTTACTTAACTTAAAATTCACTTTTAAGCCAAATTCACAAATTTCCAATTTTAGTTATATTTCCAAATTTCAACCTAAATATTCATTCATTTCACATTTTTAACTTTATTCAAAAATCATTGTTATATTATAAAATCTTTTTAAATTAATTTAATTCAAAATATCATAAATTTATCATATTTTCATATTTAATTTAAATTCCATTTATCACCAAATTCTAGTTTCCAAAATAACTTACATTTCAGATTTTCTAACTTTACCATTTATTTATTTCACTTATAAATTTTCAGAAAATCAATAATGCTTTACAAAAATCATTTTTAATCAAATTTAAATCAAAATATAATAATATTTACATTTCTAAAATAATTTAAAATTTTTAGAAAAACATATTTTAACAACGGGTCTGTATTTCATTTTCTAGCCTAGATGAAGTGATACGGGTAATATATCATTTCAACCCGTAATTTACAAAGAATACCGGGTTTGATCATTTCAAACCCGCAATCCCAAGTAAAAGAAAATAATTGAAAATCATTCAGGCCTATCATTTCAGCCCATAACGATTTTCTCCTATTCTAAAGTCCGTTCGGGTATGTATCATTTCAACCCATAGTGATTCTAATCTAAAGGGAACTTGCAGTGCGATAAACTGATAAAAATAACAGAATAGCATGAAATAACAGTAACATATGGTATAACAAGTGTAAATATAGGTGTGAACTTCATATGAATATAATATAGCAGTTATAGCAGGATGATATGCATTTACAGATTCAGGTGATGTCAGTTTATCACTATATAAGTACATATTAGTCTGGTGAGATTTACTCACTGTTTTGAGCTGGAGACACAATGACGAATGCACGAATGAGATCCAAACAAGCACGATAACACGACACGAAGATGAGTGGAAGAGCCAAAGATTAATTCTCCTTGGATACATGAGACAAAACAAATAAATATAACATAAGTTTTCAACCCAAATTCAATTAAACAAAGCTAGAAATGAATACACAAAACATCACCGAAGTGTTTGCACTTGCTTTCTACCACCTATGATTCAACTCTAGATCTGAAATGGCATGGATAAAGGCATGGTTTGGATCTGGTTTGGGTTCTTAAAGGTCGGCCTAGCATGGCAAAATGATGGAGCAAAGATATATGAGCATGAACTAACACTACAAGGCAAATATCATGGATTCCTATGCAGTAGAGGGCTCGGCCATGGCCAAGGAGGGCACGACCAGGTTGTAGTGGGCTGGAGGATGATGTGTCAGTGGGCTCAGATCAGGAATTTGCTGGTGGTGGTGGTGTATGGTCGGCCAAAGTGATGGAGGAGGTGATGGAAGCAAGGTGAGTTCGGTTATGGACATCTATGTGGAGTTTCCTCATTTTTGTGTGGATCTACTTCATCATGGTGCACGGCTATGGCAAGGGGATGGGCTGGAGGAAGTGTTGACCAGAGGGGGTTGTGGTGGAGGCGGCCAAGGTGGTGGAGGAGGGCAGGCCGGTCCAATAAAGATGAAGAAGGCAAGTGCAATCACAAAAGAAAACAAAGAAAACATGAAAAGAAAAGAAGTTTTTACCAAAAATTTTGCAAGCAATGAAGATGGCTGGCTATTTTGGAGATGAGAAAGGTTTGTATTCGTGAATTATGAGAAAAATAAGTGGATGAGAGAAAGAACCAGGCTGGCCAAAGCAATTGAATGCAAGAGGTTGGAAAACGAAGAGGCGGGAAAACAAAAGGTCTTAAGCAACTAAAGAGACATAAACTTTTCAAATTTCCTTCTATTTATTTATATAAGTTTAAATTTATAAGAATAATAATAATTTCAGTAAAAATTTCGAAAATGCAACAAAATATAAATAAATAATAATTATTATATAAGTAAAATAAGAAAATAGCTCAAAAAAATACAAACTAGTCTAGAAAAATGAAAAATAAACAGAATGAACTTTGAAAAATTTATATGAACTTGTAAAAATATTTATAACAAAGATAATAACATAAAATAAAAATGCATTGACAAAAATATATAAATTTTTTAATTAAATATAATTTAAATGAAGAAAATAGCAGAAAAAATAGAAAACAGCCTTTAAAAATAGGAAATAAATACAGTAAACTTTGGAAAAGTTTTGTTATCACTTTAAAAAATATTAAAAGACAAAATATATATAAAATAACATATTAAAACATATTAAAATAAAATATAGAAAATAAAATATTATTTAAAAAAATTTAAAATAGACAAAATTGCGAAATAAAACAAATTATACCCAAAATTGAAATGTACATAACTTTTACAATTTAAATCCGTTTTCAACGAAACGAAAAGCAGTATTCAAGTTATTAAATCTATTTCCATAATAAAAGATAAATTTTAGTAGTTTAAATATTTAAATTTGAAGTTTAAAAGTCAAAGTTTGACCAGTTTGAACAGAAATTCATCTTTCAGTAAAATATCCAATTTATACCTGTTTGAAATTATAATTCACATAATAATCAACACTTATATTTAAAAATGTGAAATGTTTGAAATAAAATAAGTTTAAAATAATTTCAAAATAAAATAAAGTCAAATATTAAAATATATGAAAAATCTAGGGTTGTTACACGACCTAGCGTTTCAAGGTATAGTAGTTAACTTATTTTGGAAGGGGTACTTTCAATGGATTTGAAAGGTATTGTTTAAAGTTTTAAGTAAAGGTTTCGAATGGTTTGCCTTGGTTTCATGGCCCAGAAGCTTTTAAGTTAAAAAGGATTTTTAACTTATTTTGGAGGGATAGATAATCCCATTATATTTCATCAACATTATTTTGTGTAAAGCATATATCATTGCAAAGATATTTGAGTGAAGCCAAGAGTATATTTTTCTTGTTTAAGTATGATTTAAAGGGTTAAATCAACTTGAAAGAAATGTTTTCCACGAAAATTTGATGGAGTAGTTAACCCTAAGTAAATGACTTAGATATTAGAATACTAGATGGGACTGGTATAGGATCGTGCCCTATACTTTAGCCAATAAGCCTCTAGCTAATCTAAGTCCAAAATTCTAGTGTGTAGGGTTTTGTCACATGTAAGACTAAAATAAGGTTACACATAGAAAGGAATATACGAAGAGAAGATAGGCTATTGGTGAGTCGCAAAACCATTAGGTTCAATGGATCCTAGAAGAAGATAGTTAAGGGAAGCCAGCCCAGAAGTGTATCTAACAGATGTTAGATAATTGATCGTGTCTGGTAGGCCCGAGTCAGCTAATGGTTAATAACTAGTCAAACAAAACTATATTTTGGGGACAGATAGTCCATTGATTACCTGATTTATATGCATATATGATGTTGTTATTCTTGCTTTAATCAGTTTGATTACAGGATTTTGATTTGTAAAGGATACATTTTAAAAAGGGATATTAGTAAGGGGAAACCTATTCCACTAAGCGGTGTGGTCTCGCTTAATATCAGATAACCGAGATGCATAGTATTGTTCACAACAGGCTTTATTCTGACTCAAAGTTTATGTTTTCCTCATAAACTCTCGAGTGATTAAAATATTATGGTAGTAGATTGAGAGTTGAGGTTTTTTGGGTTTAGTAGGTTGGACGAATGAGCTTCTGAAGACGTGCAGAAGGCAAAGCTAGCTGTTAGGAGCTATTTAGTTTTATTTCCACTGTGTTGTATTAAGACAGATTTTTCTATTTTTCACTCTGATCATCCAAGGGGGCATCTTCATATGTCGCTCTTGGCGTAATTTTTAATAAGTATATTTGATCAAAACCTAGGAATTGATTATGGGATTATGTAATTGAATATGAAATATTGATTTGAAATGTAAACAGAAAATCTATTCTAATCTGTATTGATTTTATTTCATACACATATGCTTCTGATATTATGGATACCATTAACATTACCGTATTTTGTCACCAAAATTTAATACTATGGATGATTGCAGCATCTGTAGTGCTTAGCTTCGGACCTTAAGATAGGGGATGTTAGAAGAATGGTCAAACGTTGTGTAGGATGGAAGAGAAGAAGTGTTGCTGCTGGGTATGGTCTAGTCCAAGGAATAAATAAATGCATTCAAGTGTGCATGTTGTGCATGGTAGCATATTGTTATTAGGGTGGGTGGATGTGTTTTTGAATGGGTTGAGCAGCTCAATTACTTTGTCCCCAATTCCATTGTACACATATGCCTAATTAAATCTCAGTCATTCAACATGTGATTTAATTGTTAAGCAGGTTTGACCTGCTATTAAAGTAACCAAATCGTACACAAATTGATGGTTGAGATGAAATTTGCATAGAGGCACAGAGAAATTGGAGATAGAGGAATTGAATCCATGGTTGAGTGCAAGTGGGCTAAATATGTTGGGTCATGGTTTTAGAGTGTATTACATGTAACAATATATGTTATACAAGTTTCATGGAGTAAAGACGCTAAGAATAACACAATCATTTTCTCCTTTGTTATCCCCTGAACCCTAATTCTCATGTTCTCTATTTTTTCTCTTCTTCAATTTGTACAAAAATCTCCTTCATCGTTTTCTAACATTCTTCCTTACCACTATTCTTCTCCATACCCATTCCTTATCCAATCTGACACTCTCATCGTCATTTTCCTAACACGGAGTAAGTTGCCATTCCTTCATTTATATATGAAACATACAAGCCAAGCAGCAAATAAAGCTGGGACTAACATAATGATATCCGAGAAAACATCAAATCAACAATAATAAGAAGCTTCTGAACAAGGGATCGAAGCCCTTGATTTATGTAACGATCCTAAATTTTGAACAATTAAATTTATAAATATTTAATTTATTTTAAATATTTAAATGATAATTTGACTTAAATTTCAAATTATTAGAATGAATTGGTGATTAAAATTTAGAATTTAATCTATTTAAAAAGTTGAATACAAATTTGAATTTTTACTTTGAAGTTGAAATTTAATATTGAACTTATATTTTAAATTTGAAATTGATGATTTAGAAAAATAATTGGATTTGAAATAAGAATGAAAATATAATATGAAAGTAAATAAAAATATATATATATAATAAGATAAATAAAGAATAAACTAGTTAAAAAAATTTTTTTACAACATAATTTTAACAAGATAATTTTAAAAAAAAAACAAAACTAATTGAATTTAAAATAAATAAAAAAAAGAGAAAAAAATATAAAGTAAATAAAAAAAATAGGTAAACATCACCTTACTTTGAGCATTCCTCCATACCCTAAATCCCCGCCACTTCACACGCCATAACTCACGCAAAATTCACGTTCTCTTCTGTTTTATAACCCTACCCCTTCATCATTTCAAAGCAGATAAAAAAAAAATAAAGATAATGGCAGCTCCGTGTTCTTCTCGTTCGATCACTCGTCTGGAATTTGGGGCTTTGGCTTCTTGCGATTCAAAAATTAGGGCTTGGGAAATTTGGAGCTTAATTGAAGCTCTGTTATGCTCGAGATCCTTGCTTCTCGTTCTCTTTTTCGTTTGCGTTGCTTCGATTCGAGTTAAAGGTGAGTTTTCTAAGCTCACGATAATCTTCGTGCAAGTTTTTGAATTTGTTTAAAGTGAATTGCTTGGTTGCATGCTATGTTTTTGGGGTGATTTGGTTATCTTTGGCTCGGCTAATTTAATTTTAAAACTGATATGCTCAGATTTGTGACTGCATGTTGGATTTTTGGTTGCTAGTTGCTGTCATTTGCTCGATTTGCTTGAATTTTAAAACTGTTGAGAACAGATGCTTTTGAAATTTAAAAATGAAAAGAACAGATGCTACCCCGTTTTTTTTTTTACTGTAAGAACAGATTCTACCTAATTTTATTTTTTTAAAACTGATAAGAACAAATGCTAATTGATATTTGCTTTTAAACTAATAATAACAGATGTTATATTTGTGATTTGTTTTAAACTGATAACAACTGATGCTTTTTTTTAAAATTAATTTTTTTTTTATTGATAAGAACAGATGCTACTTGATACTTTGTTTTAAACTGATGAGCACAGATGCTATCGGAAAAATTGACTTGCTTTGAGTTGTTATTGATGTGTGATGGAAAGAAAATTTGGTTGATTTGTTGATGAATATTGCTGCATGCCTGTATTTAGGTGTAGTCATATGAATGCATGCCTGTAGACACACTTGTTCTAGTTATATTCATAACAGCCTTAAACTTTAGATAAGCATCAACAATTCTCTGATCTTTGTCTCTGCCTCAAACCCTTAAATGTGGACAAATACACTTGAATCTATTTATATACTTTGGTTTTGGACTGGTACTTGAGGTGTGTTATGAATATGGTTGTTTATTATGCCTGCAGTTTTGAATGTATATGCATACATTGATATGTATGTTTGCATATATGAAAATATTGAGTCTGTTCTTAAGTCACAGATTTAATGCAACCCAAACAAATTAATATCTGTTCCTATTTTACAAGCCTCTGTTTAAAATCTATAATTATAAACCACTTTAAAATTTGATGCATTTCCTATGAATTCATGTTTAAACTGGACCATTTGTAATTGCTTTGTGTATACTGCTGTTGTAGTTAAGATAAGCTATGCTTGATAATGTTTATGTTCTTTTGTCCACTGTTCAGTTTCATTTATTTATTACATTGTGCCTCACTGCCCTTGTACATGATCTGAGTTGCATGCTTACAGCTGCATGCTTGTTTGTTGCATTCATGTCTATTTAGTTGAGTTGCAGTCTTGTTCAAAAGTTTATGCATACTTGTTCTTCATTTAGTCCACTATATTAAGTTTGGAACATGGCTATTTCATTTTGTGTCTGCATTCGTAGATGCATCCACCTTTGCACTTTGTATATGAGCTTGATATTGCAGCCACACATTTGTATTTCCTATTCTCTGTTGCCTAGTTATAGTCCTGTTTCATGTTAAATGCAGTGCTTGGTCATTGCACTTCTGTCATGCTTGCATTTCTGCCATGACCTGCATTACTTCATTTCAGTGCATATTTTTGTCTGCACTTGCTCATCATGTAGGTTACTATGTCCTTGTTCATCACCCTGGCTTGAACTTGTTATCTCTGGCCTGTGGACATTAGGCATGCATTAAGTATTTCACTGATGTTGTTTCAGTTTTCATAATCATATTATGTTTTCCTTTAGCCTCTTAAGTCTGTGTTGTTTTGAAGTGCTATGTTGTTTGAATGTGTATATATCTGTACAGGCAAGAAAAAAAATCTGTACAGGCAAGAAAAAAATGCCTCTGTGCCCAGTTTACCTTTTCTTCCAAAACATTGTTTCCAAATAAATTCAAAAGTGCGTGTCACTGACTTGCCGTCTCATTCATTTTGGCACTGGTTGTTGAAATCCTTTGTGCCGTTGCCTGGTTGAAGTTTTGCTTCATGTTGTGTTCAAAGTGACACTGTCACTTGCGTTGGTTACTGTCTGTTACCATACCTATTCTCTGATGCATGTTGCTGTCTGGTTTGAGTTCCACTGCCATAATTGTTTCACCTGTTGCTTCCATTTTGGGACTGTTTGATATGTTGCATTTGAGTGCATACTATTGTCTGCACTTGCTTACTTTGTGTATTACTTTCGACATGGATTATTTCATGTCTGTTCCTAGTGCTATGGCATTGTGCCTTGGGTCTGCATATTCACCACTGCCTATCCATTGTGATATTTCACAATTGCACATAAGTATTGTGTATTCTTTTGTGTGTTGCCTTGTATCATTCTTTTGTTGTCTGCACATGGGTATGAGTACACGTGTGTACTGCAGCCACACATGTGTATAAAAATTTGGAACCGCTAATGTGAAAATCTATAATAGGATTTAACTGATTTATTTGTTCACCATAACTGTAACCATTTATTTCAGTTCATTTCAAATTTAATTACTTGAATAAAGATTAATCCTGACTCGAGTGTTTTTGTGTTTTGCAATTAACGCTCGGGTCAGACCGAGTATTTTTACAGCTTGAAGATTTTCAGGCCGCGAAGTTAGAGAGAGGGGGATTAAAGCACTCTACTAAAGTTTTCAGTAAAATTTTTCTTTGTACTCTAAAAAGATATATATTCCGCTGTGTATAAAAATTTAATTCATTGTGCAAACTCTGATATATGTATGTAAGAAAAATTCAATTATGAATAATATTATGATTATTCTGTGATTCTGTGGCTGATTCTGTTTAAACTTTATAAACTGACTAACAATTCGTCATTTTGAACGTTTCTAGTTGGTTTAATTACCGACTAGAAGCGGTCAGAGCGGCGGGTCGTTACAAAAGTGGTATCAGAGCTTTGGTTTACTCAAAGATCAGTTTATGATGGTTAATACGAATAGTTACTAGAACCACTATAAAGAAAGTGCTTTTCAAATTTAAAAGAAGTATGAAATTGTTTTCTTTAAAACAAAAGGTATTTTGAAAGTTAAAATTATTTTGAAATTCCCCTCTCTAAAATGTGAGTTTGCGATAGTTTATATTCGGTGAGGTCTCGTTAGATTTGAGTTTCGATCGTTCAGAAACTCGTTATCAAATTATAGAGATTTATGAAAAATGAAATATGAGTAAAGTGAACTTATAAATTAATGAATTGGTTTAAATTGGTTTAAATCAAATAACTTGAATATTTCGAGTAAGAATTGTGAAATAAAATGACATATTAATTTGGTTATAATCAAGTGGATTATTGAACTATAATTTGGGAATTTGATTCTGAATTCTTTTGAGGAATTGTTTTCAAATGTGAAGAACGAATTGGTAAATGAATGGATTATAAGTATTTAACTTATAATATGAACTTCTGGGTATATAACTGAGTTATATAAATGAAATTGAATTGAATCAATAAAAAGATTTATAGATTGAAGTTTTATAAATGGAAAAGGAATTTATGAAGATTGTTTATAAATTCGAAATCAATTGAATTTGATAAGTAAATTATTATAACTTATTAAAGGAGATATATCCACGATTTTGGACAGTGGGTAATCCTTTAAAAATAAAAATAAGTTGTAAAAATGATGAAATTGGTTGACAAAGCATATTCACGATTTTTGACAGTGAATATATTATTGAATAAAACAGATATGTTTTAGGGAAGTGATATTATGGAATGAAATTTAATTGTTGATTTAACTGTAGAAATCAAACTAATTTCGATGTGAAGTTTATATTTCAAGTTTAGACTATTATCTAAAATGGTTAATGTGGAAATATGAATTTAATGGAGCTAAATTGATGAACAATTTACTAAAGAACTAGTTGACTATTTTTGAAATAGAAAGTAAATGCAAAGTTCAAATAGAATTTAATTTCAAATTTGAAATTGTCAACATGATAGTCCATTATAGGTTTAATAAATTCAGTGATGAATTTGAAATTAAACGTGCGGAAAAAAATTAAATTAAGTGAAAAACTTAATGTTGAAAAGTTTGAAATTGGTTTAAAACCAATATTGTGAAAAGTATGAGGAATTCAAACTATGAATTAAGTGAAGTTGAAAAGTTAATAGTTTTAAAGATGTTTTAAAATGAATTAACTATCGAATACATAGATTTCAACACTCATTGTTGAAATAGACGTTTTCGAGAAAATTAAGGAAATGGTGGACTATAACACTTTGTTATAGCAAATGGTTTCCGGAAGGAAATGTTGTTTATAGTATTGGGATTTATATATCTATTTTAAATCCGAATCCCTATACTAGTGATTTTGAGTTGTCGTAACGATGTTTTACGTAACATTCGTTTTAACTCAAATAAATGTGTTTAAAAGAATGATTTCCTTAAAGAGTGAAATATATACTTAATTTTGATTCAAGTATATTGAATATTTTCAAAGTGTTGAAAATGAAAGAATTTGTGAATTACTTATTTTTGAATAAGTATGGAAATATTTTCCAATGTGAAATGAAAGGTTTGAAATTTTATCTTTTAAAGATAAATTGAGAAATGAATATTTGAAATTTGTTTCAAATGGTTAAGTGTGAAAATTATATATCTTGTTAAAGATATTATTTTGAGAAATGTGAACAATTAGTTCAACTTGGAAATTTTTCAAAGGATTGAATCTAGAGTTAAAATTGAGTTTAACTTTGACACCAAAAACAATATAAGTTCAGCTTTGAATTTTGGATAGTCGATTGGGATTGTATGTCTAATGTTGTGAATTGATGACATATCATTTGATCTCTATTAAATATATATCTGTGGTGGCGGAGAATTTATTCTTTTAGCTTAACACCCTTCTCTGAGACGTACGAGCTTAGAGGTTATATATCGATAGACATCAATTATGTGTTGAGAATTGACGATGTAACGTGAAATCCAAATCGAATGTGAAATCGATAATGAATTGGATTGTGAATGTGAATTAGGTTTGAGATAACCTTAAATTTTCAAATCGATTGAGAGGAAAATTTTAAACGTGATAGAAAATTTTGAATCCTCTATTTGTTGTGAATGTGAAATGAGTTTTCGTAACTTATATATGTGAATATAATCGAAAACTAATCAGTTTAGAAAGTCATTATTATGAAAATCCGGTGTAGGGTTACATAGATATGATAAGTACGAAATGTGAATGAAGTACTATATGTATATGACATATGTTTTCTAAAAACTGAGGATATGGAAATGTACCTTCCAATTTATTATGTGTGAAGGTGATTGGAACTCGGTGGAGTGTCCATTGTAAATCGTAGCTACGTAGAATTCCCTTAGTGGAATGTCCAATGGGACTGATTTGATATCCCATTGTGTTGGGATTATCCCATTGTGTTGGGATTATGTGATTGATGCTGGCGTAATTCGAGGGGTGTGATACCTAAAGTTACAAGCGATTCCATTGAGATAGTGGCGCAACCGCCGAGTAAACTGCGATCTGGGAACCGAAGCGTAATTCGAGGGGCGTGATGCCTAAGGCTACGAGCGATTCTACTGAGATAGTAGCGTAACCGCCGTGTGGACCGCGATCTAAGGCGACAACCATGGCGAAATTCAGGAGTGATGAGAAATCTAAGTTACAAGCGATTCTACTGAGATAGTAGCGGAACCGCCGGGTGACTGTGATCCATGGGGGAACGGACTTTCCATATCCATTTTTAAAAGAATTTTTAAAAGAATTTTTAAAAGTATTTTCACTGGGAGTTGAAGCAAGTATGTTTAGTACTTGGAGATTTTTAGTCTTGCGTCTGATCAGCGTATGCCTAAAGTCTGTGAGAACGACGATGAACTTGTTAAACTTTGAGTTATCAAGTATTTTCAAAACTTTGAATAGAAAATCAATAATCTGAAATTAGAATTACATGATTCTAACTTAATGAATTAAGGAAGAAGATCTTTTTAAATATCTTGAAAATCCACAGTTTTGGATAAGATATATTATGCAAATATTTAGCATAAAAGATTTCAAGTTAAAAATCTGAGTTTTGTAAATCAAAAATTTGGTAAAAGACTTTTGTGTCTTGATTATTGAAATCGATGAACAAAACTAGTGAAATGAAATAAATGGAATGAATTCTATATTTATTTATGAGTTTGAAACTTGGTGAAATTATGTAGGATATAAAATATCGGTGAGATTTTAGCAATCGTTTTCCTAACTTATAATTTCGGGACGAAATTCTTTTAAGTAGGGGAGACTGTAACGATCCTAAATTTTGAACAATTAAATTTATAAATATTTAATTTATTTTAAATATTTAAATGATAATTTGACTTAAATTTCAAATTATTAGAATGAATTGGTGATTAAAATTTAGAATTTAATCTATTTAAAAAGTTGAATACAAATTTGAATTTTTACTTTGAAGTTGAAATTTAATATTGAACTTATATTTTAAATTTGAAATTGATGATTTAGAAAAATAATTGGATTTGAAATAAGAATGAAAATATAATATGAAAGTAAATAAAAATATATATATATATATAATAAGATAAATAAAGAATAAACTAGTTAAAATTTTTTTTTTACAACATAATTTTAACAAGATAATTTTAAAAAAAAAACAAAACTAATTGAATTTAAAATAAATAAATAAAAGAGAAAAAAAATATAAAGTAAATAAAAAAAATAGGTAAACATCACCTTACTTTGAGCATTCCTCCATACCCTAAATCCCCGCCACTTCACACGCCATAACTCACGCAAAATTCACGTTCTCTTCTGTTTTATAACCCTACCCCTTCATCATTTCAAAGCAGATAAAAAAAAAATAAAGATAATGGCAGCTCCGTGTTCTTCTCGTTCGATCACTCGTCTGGAATTTGGGGCTTTGGCTTCTTGCGATTCAAAAATTAGGGCTTGGGAAATTTGGAGCTTAATTGAAGCTCTGTTATGCTCGAGATCCTTGCTTCTCGTTCTCTTTTTCGTTTGCGTTGCTTCGATTCGAGTTAAAGGTGAGTTTTCTAAGCTCACGATAATCTTCGTGCAAGTTTTTGAATTTGTTTAAAGTGAATTGCTTGGTTGCATGCTATGTTTTTGGGGTGATTTGGTTATCTTTGGCTCGGCTAATTTAATTTTAAAACTGATATGCTCAGATTTGTGACTGCATGTTGGATTTTTGGTTGCTAGTTGCTGTCATTTGCTCGATTTGCTTGAATTTTAAAACTGTTGAGAACAGATGCTTTTGAAATTTAAAAATGAAAAGAACAGATGCTACCCCGTTTTTTTTTTTACTGTAAGAACAGATTCTACCTAATTTTATTTTTTTAAAACTGATAAGAACAAATGCTAATTGATATTTGCTTTTAAACTAATAATAACAGATGTTATATTTGTGATTTGTTTTAAACTGATAACAACTGATGCTTTTTTTTAAAATTAATTTTTTTTTTATTGATAAGAACAGATGCTACTTGATACTTTGTTTTAAACTGATGAGCACAGATGCTATCGGAAAACTTGACTTGCTTTGAGTTGTTATTGATGTGTGATGGAAAGAAAATTTGGTTGATTTGTTGATGAATATTGCTGCATGCCTGTATTTAGGTGTAGTCATATGAATGCATGCCTGTAGACACACTTGTTCTAGTTATATTCATAACAGCCTTAAACTTTAGATAAGCATCAACAATTCTCTGATCTTTGTCTCTGCCTCAAACCCTTAAATGTGGACAAATACACTTGAATCTATTTATATACTTTGGTTTTGGACTGGTACTTGAGGTGTGTTATGAATATGGTTGTTTATTATGCCTGCAGTTTTGAATGTATATGCATACATTGATATGTATGTTTGCATATATGAAAATATTGAGTCTGTTCTTAAGTCACAGATTTAATGCAACCCAAACAAATTAATATCTGTTCCTATTTTACAAGCCTCTGTTTAAAATCTATAATTATAAACCACTTTAAAATTTGATGCATTTCCTATGAATTCATGTTTAAACTGGACCATTTGTAATTGCTTTGTGTATACTGCTGTTGTAGTTAAGATAAGCTATGCTTGATAATGTTTATGTTCTTTTGTCCACTGTTCAGTTTCATTTATTTATTACATTGTGCCTCACTGCCCTTGTACATGATCTGAGTTGCATGCTTACAGCTGCATGCTTGTTTGTTGCATTCATGTCTATTTAGTTGAGTTGCAGTCTTGTTCAAAAGTTTATGCATACTTGTTCTTCATTTAGTCCACTATATTAAGTTTGGAACATGGCTATTTCATTTTGTGTCTGCATTCGTAGATGCATCCACCTTTGCACTTTGTATATGAGCTTGATATTGCAGCCACACATTTGTATTTCCTATTCTCTGTTGCCTAGTTATAGTCCTGTTTCATGTTAAATGCAGTGCTTGGTCATTGCACTTCTGTCATGCTTGCATTTCTGCCATGACCTGCATTACTTCATTTCAGTGCATATTTTTGTCTGCACTTGCTCATCATGTAGGTTACTATGTCCTTGTTCATCACCCTGGCTTGAACTTGTTATCTCTGGCCTGTGGACATTAGGCATGCATTAAGTATTTCACTGATGTTGTTTCAGTTTTCATAATCATATTATGTTTTCCTTTAGCCTCTTAAGTCTGTGTTGTTTTGAAGTGCTATGTTGTTTGAATGTGTATATATCTGTACAGGCAAGAAAAAAAATCTGTACAGGCAAGAAAAAAATGCCTCTGTGCCCAGTTTACCTTTTCTTCCAAAACATTGTTTCCAAATAAATTCAAAAGTGCGTGTCACTGACTTGCCGTCTCATTCATTTTGGCACTGGTTGTTGAAATCCTTTGTGCCGTTGCCTGGTTGAAGTTTTGCTTCATGTTGTGTTCAAAGTGACACTGTCACTTGCGTTGGTTACTGTCTGTTACCATACCTATTCTCTGATGCATGTTGCTGTCTGGTTTGAGTTCCACTGCCATAATTGTTTCACCTGTTGCTTCCATTTTGGGACTGTTTGATATGTTGCATTTGAGTGCATACTATTGTCTGCACTTGCTTACTTTGTGTATTACTTTCGACATGGATTATTTCATGTCTGTTCCTAGTGCTATGGCATTGTGCCTTGGGTCTGCATATTCACCACTGCCTATCCATTGTGATATTTCACAATTGCACATAAGTATTGTGTATTCTTTTGTGTGTTGCCTTGTATCATTCTTTTGTTGTCTGCACATGGGTATGAGTACACGTGTGTACTGCAGCCACACATGTGTATAAAAATTTGGAATCGCTAATGTGAAAATCTATAATAGGATTTAACTGATTTATTTGTTCACCATAACTGTAACCATTTATTTCAGTTCATTTCAAATTTAATTACTTGAATAAAGATTAATCCTGACTCGAGTGTTTTTGTGTTTTGCAATTAACGCTCGGGTCAGACCGAGTATTTTTACAGCTTGAAGATTTTCAGGCCGCGAAGTTAGAGAGAGGGGGATTAAAGCACTCTACTAAAGTTTTCAGTAAAATTTTTCTTTGTACTCTAAAAAGATATATATTCCGCTGTGTATAAAAATTTAATGCATTGTGCAAACTCTGATATATGTATGTAAGAAAAATTCAATTATGAATAATATTATGATTATTCTGTGATTCTGTGGCTGATTCTGTTTAAACTTTATAAACTGACTAACAATTCGTCATTTTGAACGTTTCTAGTTGGTTTAATTACCGACTAGAAGCGGTCAGAGCGGCGGGTCGTTACAATTTACCACCAACTACTCTTGAATCATCAGATTCTTGGTAAAAGTGGAAGATCATTCACAATATATAGGACTTCCCTGGCATTGAGGAAACTATAAGAATCTCAGCAAGAACTCAATCAATTCCATCAAGAACTCCATCACATCACTCAAAACTTGCAAAATGAGTCCAAGAAATGAATGCTAAATTGGATGGTCTCGCTGAAGCCTTCAAATCGTTAATTCAAGAATTGAAAAATAACAAAAACTTCCCATCATCTTCAAAATAGGACCAACCGGCCTCTCTAACTAGAGTACTACCTTGTGTCCCACCTTTTCAAAGGTCACCAACACGTTTCGAACCTCTATTCAATCTTGTACCCTAATTCAAGTTACCACCAGGAACCATAGTTTTAAAAATCAAACCGTGAGTCAAACCATGTTGGTGCAAGGTCAAAGAGTCTAACGGTTCAACCGATCAGACTGTAAGAACCACGTTGATTGTTAATTTTTATTTTATTAATTTAAATGTAAATTATTTTAGTTATTGAAATTTAACAATTGCAATAAATATATTGAAATTTAAAGCAATTATTTTTAAATATTTCATAACAAATATTAATTGGAATAATTCTATAGCACTTTTATAGCGTAAAATTGTAAATTTTCTTATTTTTTAGGATGAAAAAGGATCAGTTCAATGATAATTCGTAAAACATACACTAGTAATATATTATATCATCCAAAATTGATAAGATAATTTAATAATTTAGTGGCTAAGGTTATGAAATTATTTGTCAAGATAATTATGTGAAAATATAAAGAATGAAGCAAAAAAATTTCCTCAAATTTGAAGAACCGTGGGGTTAAAAGAGGTCGGTCTAGAGATTTTCAAGGTTAAACCACTGGTTCATGCACACGCAAGGTTATATCATTTTCAGAACCGTAGCACTCCAAGGTCGAAAGATTAACCGTGGTCAAACCACGGTTGGGTTGGGTCTTTGAAACAGCACCACGAACTCACCCAAGTTGATTACCCACTCCTACACTTCTCTAAAATGCCACTATAAAACTCGAATTTCTTACCTATTCAAGAGACTCGACTGTGATCGAATGTCTAAGGCAAGTGGAACAACTCTTTAAGTATCACCATGCACTAGGGACGGAATTGGTCCAAACCTGTTCTTTCCACCTCAACCAAGAAGCAAAATAGTGGTATAAGTGGCTATCTAAAAATGCAAGGAAGCATGAACATTGGAAAGTTTTAAAGAAGAAATAATAGTTAGATTTGCCCCTCCAAAATTGAGAAAGCCCTTTGGTGCATTTGCCAATCTTAGGCAAACTTCCACGGTTCAATCATATCTCATCAAATTTGAATAACTTGGAGAGCTTATGATTATATATTCTTTGATTATGTTTTTGACATATTACTGGACGGGTTGAAGGAAGAAATTAGGTATGATGTCGAACCATCAAGGCTGGCAGATTTCTAGAGGGCATTAGCATTAGCAAAGATTTTTTGAGAGTAAATGGAACATCACCAAGAAGTTGAATAGACTTCCTAACTATGCTTCTAATCCCATAACTCACACTAGAAATTTACCTACCACACGCCTTAACTGTTATAGCCCGCACCTTAATGGACTCGAATTTTGACTAAATTAAAACCCAAGTTCATTAGGGTACAAATTGTTGGTTTTGGTAACGTGTAATAAAAATATGCATATCAAAAAGTGATTAATATAAACTCACACGAAATAGAAAAATATAATAGAACATACGTACTGACTAAGGCTACTACTTTGGAATCAATATTATTCTTTGGATGTCTAATTGCCTTATCAACGCCGAACGTGAATAAGGAGACTTCACCATCTGCAGATCCCGTTCTTGCACCTATATCATATCCCTCTAAATTTACTATGTGGGTCATAATGAGGAGGAGGTCAGAACAACATTCTGACGATTGAAAAATTACATACTTTACCCATAACATTAATTTATGCCTCGATTTCTATTTAAGTGTTATGTCTACTATTCATGGCTACTCCATGTAATTCATTTACGTGTATGGTATATCTAACATTCTCCAAGGTATAACTATATATATATATATATATATATATATGTCTATATATGTATAGGTATATATATATAAACAGTGTAGTACCCGAAAAACTCAGCCACTTAATACTTCTTAAATAAGGAGAAGGCGGACCCAACGGTCATTTAATACCCAATCCATGAAGCAGGCCCTCTATAACATAATCGTAGTCAATCGGCTCTAGCTATAGAGATCGATGACCCTTAGATATGTCTTTGTAATTTAATTACCATATTACAAGCGCATTTTAAAGACTTACTAAGGGTTAACTAGCCCACCTCTAACAACCAACCAACCAACTAATTATACTTTGATGTCTGTCTGTATCCCATATGGATTCTACACTAGTAAGAAGTGAAATCCGTCGGGGCATAACCTAAGTCTTTGGTACCGATCGCTCCGGACCGCTGGTGGTTATAGCCTATATGCTAGCCCTTCTACTAAATACCATTCTAACAAAAAAAAACTGACATAGCTCGCTATCCTTCCACAAATGAAATCCCATTTAGAGTTACCTAATTTAAGTCAAGGAAAATACCCCTTTCAGTTACTTAATACCTCTTATTAGAAATAAAGTAGACCTCGGTTCCTGAAAATACTAGACCATTTAATACTTCAAGCCCGAGGCGAACCCTTGGTATATTTTTCCCTAAATACATATCCCTTTCTTACGGGTCCTATGGTTGGAGATGTCCCACGTCGGTAGTAAGTATACACAACCACTGGTAGAATCTAAGTGAATGACAGACTTCTATTATGCAACTCTAACTGACCTCATATCACAACCCTTACTAAACCGAACTAATTATTCTAGGCCTAAATATTAGGATAGGCCCACTAATTCATGCTTAGCCTAAATTTATAATTAAGGCTATATGATTTCCCATTATGAAAATTATACCACCTTCTAGCATTTAATTCCTATCTTATACACTTATTTAAAATATTCCATAAATGTTAATTGTCCGTAATAAATGGTCATTATTATTATGATTAGACAGTCTCTAATAACATTTATTTATTTGCTCTAATTCAACCTAGGAATATTTCATTTCCCTATAAATGGCATATTATGTCCTTTATCTAGTCCCATTAAACACATTTATGTTCATATTTAGTTCATGCAACTCCATATTAACTGCATATTTATTGCACTATTAATTTTGTAGTTACTGTTTCTTTTCCATCAACACCTCATAGTCCTATAATTTACTATAATATTAATAACTAGGCGTTCTAACTTATAACTAAAACGAGTATCAACATATATTATGCTATATATGTACTTATATTTTTGTTGGTGGGCGCAGTTATATTGTATATCTATTTTTGTTTTTAACTATTAATTCCTAAACCAGAATATTCATTTCCACATTTTAATTTATTAGAGCCCTTCCAAAAAGATTGCCTTCATAACCTTCCATAAATTAAGAAAAAGTGATACCTTTGCTTCGTTTGAAATTGCAAAGAATTATCTCTTTTATTTTATTGAAATAGACAGTGCAAGCTACGAGGAAGAACATCTGTACTTCACATATCTCTTTCATTTTTAGAATATTCTTCATTATTTCAAATGACCCACTTTTTATACATTTGTGGAATTTGATAATTTTTGGAAATTACACAGAAATAGATACAATTAAATTATACCCTTCTCCAAATAAATAAAAACATATGCTATCCGGCCTTTTGGCCCGGCTATACTCAGACTGACTTAGACTAAATGATCATCGAGAAAAGCAGTCCACAGAGATTATTACTAGGCTCAAAGATCAAGCACAGGAAATGATATAAAGCAACGATCAACCGAGACCAAGATATAGACACTCCGGAATATTCTAAGTACGAATTAGTACCTCCCTTGAGAAGGGGATCGGTGCCTATCCCTTCGCCTAGGAGATTTGTACATATCCTCTTTTTTTTGTCCCAAACTAGGTGAGATCGATATAGAGTGACAATGAAGGCCCCACAAAGCTACATTTCAAATCTTAAGTCATTTGGAGTTTGTATGATCAAGTTATGGGCAAATTACTTCACTTAAGAACGGGATCATATCAAAGGGATCAGATCGTATCCAGCCCAACAATGCAACTTAATGGAAAACGGTCGATATCTCAAAATCTAGAAGTCCAATGCACTTGAAACTTAGGAAACAAGAAGAGGGGACCCTAGGGGATCCATACTAGGGATCGCACCCCAAGATGAAGAAGTAAGAGGGATTGGCCCTCTTCCCTCTAGAGGGATCTTCCTAAATCAAGAAACATGACATATTGCAACAATGAATGATCAATAACTCGAGTTGTACCAATCCAATGGGAATAAAACTTGGAGGCTAAGAATAATGCAACATGGAGAAGCTCCCATATGGATCACATCCCCAAACTCCTCTAAATTAAGGATTGGCCTCGATTCCTATTTCTTGGGATTTGGACCATGTGATCCTTATGTGGGCCCCTTTGGATCTGGAGAGCCTTTTGTTGAATTTTCAAAGAGAAAATTCGTCATCTTCCTTTATAAATACAGACTTGTTTGTTCATTTTCGAGACCTTGATGCTGCTTGTTGCTCTGTACTCTTTTGTAACTAAGGATTTTCATCTGATTCCTCTTGTACTTAGTTTAAAAGGTGATTAATAAAGCTTTCTCTTCAAAGTGGACGTAAGCAAACAACGCCGAACCACTATAAACTATTGTGTCTCTATTATTTGTTGGTTTCTTATTACTTTACTGTGATATTCTCTCTGTTTACATTTTTATTCTTCATTTATTCCTTTACAAAATCTCGATTGGGTATGTGACCAATTTTAGCGCATACAACATAGAAATTCAGTTTCCAAGTCAAATTAGGGCAATCTAAATTAATATTAACATTTTACAATCCAATAATAAATTTGAAGTAAACTTTAAACTTTATCAATATTCAACTTTTAAAATATGAGGATTGATTTTCAAATTAAGCAGTAAATTCAATTCCTATTCCAATTACTATTTTATAGAATATGTATGTGATATTCCTATACGTTTGATTTAAGCCCACGACTCATCAGATCTTATATAGGCATAGTATTTGAATAAAAATCAACGATATAAATTTTAATGTTATAAATAAATCATATAATTTACGACTCACCTTTCAAGCTTTTCTAATCTTCCAAATCTGAATTCATCCCTTTACTTGACTCCTTTTCCATTTTAATCCAAAAGAATATGTATAACAAGGTATATACATACTATTATCATTACATTTCTAAGAAAAGATTTGGGGTTAAGGAGAATATAGATTTATAACTATAGAAATTACCCTTTTGTTTTGTAACATTGATTTGCTTCTTCTCTTCTTCATTTTTACTTTCCGCCCTTCTCTGATTTGTATATATATAAAATATTTTATAATTTATAGAAATAGTGTAGATGGGAAATTGGCAAAGCTTTGTTGCTTTAATTAGAAAATATGACAAGAAATGTAAAGGGCTAGGCATGTAATAGGCGCTTGAATCAATCGTATCTGTAACAACTCGCCTTTTAACCCCTAAATTCAATGCATGAACCGATGTCAGCAACCAAGAACCAAAAAAAAGAGTTGTTTGGGTGAGATAAATATATGAAGTTGCAATCATAGATATATATCATATTTAATCTCATTGATACTATCTATTTTCAAAGTCACATAGTGGAATGAATTAAATATAATACAGTGTCAATAATATAGTCACATCACCATATCACGTCGAAAATGTCAAATAGACATGTTTGAAGAAATACAGGTATAATCCAAGCCCAGACACATGAGTCAAATTCAGGTACAACACTTAACTTCACCATTTACATCATGCTCAAATGAATCACTGTCTTTGATACCCTCTCATCTCCAAACTCCATAACCTAGATATATATATATATATATATATATATATATATATATATATATATAAAGGAAAAATAGCAGTGGATCAGACATAAGTCTAGTGAGTGAGCTATACAGTACTCTACATATACTAAAAAAATAATACTATAACATGACATAAGTCCACCATTCCGCCGCCACAGGTTCCATCACCACATCATACCTAACAATCATGTACGTCTAACCATATCGCATCATACTTGTACAGACTCAACCCAAATCCGGCCTCATGCCTTATAAGGAGCTTATCGTCTGTTGTCACATAATACTAATAAGACGCACCTTCATTGGACTGCCCATATCCTATAGGGAAACTTATTGTCCTCGTGCTACCTAAGGGACTCATGACATGGACTAGCCTATTGACTTACTGGGTCGTTTAACAACCACTCACATACACATTTTGCGCCCAAAGCCTTCGAGGGAAGGAAATATTGCCATTCCTGGACATCTAGAATGTGTATGTGAATACACGTATGGATCTGCATCACAGGTCCACATATGTATTCGCATACACATTCTAGGGCGTCTACACACACATATCGAAAACGATACATACATATACATACATACATACATATATGCATCCAAACTAGTTTTGTTCACATTCACCATTGCATCTTGATCTCATATCAGAACCATATTTTTATATATTTATATACTCTTTACATCACCACCAAGCCATTCAACATTCATTTATTTTATAGCATCAGAGTATCACATATTTTCATTTTGTTCCGCATCACCATCAAATTTCATACATCACTACACTTTGTAGCATCGTCACTTGCCACATTGCCTGTCTTATGAAACATAGAAGAAAGCGTAAATTGAATCATGTGTTATTATATTAAAACTTGGCCAAGGTTTATGTTGCCAGAAATATCCACTAGTACACTGGTCAGGCCCACCGATCCACTGGTTGGGGCATTTTTAGTTTTTGCAGAGTTCAGGTTTTTCTATATTTCAATGGCATTTTCAATTTTAGCCTCCACTGCTTTGTCTTAGATCATCGAAGAATGTCCTTAGAGCCTATTTATACGTTCTTAAGTTCAAATATATCAATTATTTCGTGGATTCAAGTGTTACTTCAGATTTTCATAAATTCACTTAAACCTAGTTTTTAATACTTTTAATCAACCCAGATCCCTCCCAACCATGTTAATTTGAAATCATGTGTATGTATGTGTGTGTATGAATTACTACTCTAAGTATAGCTTGCAAATCATCTTAGAACATTAAGATTGCATTATGTAAAGGATAAAGGGTAGATCACTCACAAAATGGCCAATTCCACTCTAATTCCTCCATGTCCCTTCATTTTCCAATCAAAACCTTTCAAATTTCATCCCAACTCTTTTACAAGATCTTTAGCCACTTTTGATAGTTTTGATTTGCCACTGGTTTCATTTGATTTCCTGGAGATTTGAATGATTTATGATGTTTTGATCCTAGGTGGTTGAAAAGAGGAGAGAGGAAGAAGAAGAAGAGAAGTTACAGAGTGGTTCTGAAATGAGAGGGAAAAGGAGTACATAATTTCAGTTATAATTTTAAGGAGGGAAGTAACACAATCGTTCAAATTTAAATTTTCAAACCCAACGTTTTTGGCACCGACTCGACCTAATCACTTTTTCATCTGTAACACTCTTATACGGACTCCAAATGGAACAAACAAAAATACCACGCGACTTAGAAAAACAAGACAGCCACTATGTTGCTAGTTTCATCATCAAATTCCAAAGTTTATAAAATAACCATTTTGTCCCTCCTTATAATTAATTTATTTAATTAATCTAATAATCTAGTATTTCTCCTGATTTCATATTTTAAAATATTATGAAAATTATACATAATTTTCGGTGTATTTAATTTTTTTCTCCCTTAAAAAAATTTCGTCCTCGAAATTCCCAAGGGATAAACAATGTATCGTATTTTCTCATATCACACTAATACTGAACATACAATCAATCATACGACCATTCACCCAAACAATCATTTGTAAAACAAAGAAGCCAATCAAACTAATTGTTCATACATAACATACAAAAATCAGAAATTAAAACCATCAGTGTACATGTTTATTAATTTATATATACATATAGTGGTGTTGTGTACTTTATGAAATCCAACTAATAACATAACGTCATGATATGTATGCAAATACATATAATATTATATATACAAATATCAAACATTTGGGCCCTCCTATATGAATGAGATGATATGACATATAGAGTGTGCATGCATGCACCCTAGGGTGAACATATTATTTCTATATGTATGCACCACCAATCACATAATATAGCATATGATGAATATATAGATGATAAATCATTAAAAAGTCAAACCATATAAAAACCATCATAATATAACACAATACATGCATAAACAAAACAAAAGCCAACTCAAGCAATTATTCAAACCTAGACAATAACTAAACAAATGATCAGGTAAAAGGAAAATGCTTTGAAATGGAATCAAATTGAAAAGATCAATCCTACTCCTCCACTTTCCAATTGTCCCTGACCAAATCATTCTCCCAACTAAATCTAGCAAACTCTACTACTGGCATAAACTCATTTCTAAACATCAACTAAGAACGTACGTGCATATCTATAACTTCTGCATTCTCTTCTACCATCTCAAATTAATAACTCCACAATTAATAACAACAGGTAGCCTTAGCATCAACATGCCCACACAAAATTGCCATCTCTCATACTATCCCTAAATGCACATACTTAATACCTAAATTACCCAGCAGTAGTTTCCTAAATTCATCTTTCAGACTGTTAAGGCAAGGCTACTCAAAAGTGGTCTGTGTCTTGCCCGAACAAATCCAAAAGACTTAAATCATCATACTATTTCTTCTTCTCCTAAGAACGCCCAAAGTGATCAATGTTTAACCTGGTGAACATAACACGTCTTCTATCCAAACTTCTGATCTAACTCAAATGGTATCATTATGCTTATGATATCACTTCTCCCAATATCTAACGAGTTTTGATACTCAAAGTATCATCTCCTTAGTTATCTTAACATTCCATCCTAAATTCTACGACATACAACTAAGAAAACATCCAAACAAGAGAATTTTTATTCTATTCAACCAAGCAACCTTAGAAATAAAAATCCTAAATCTAAGTAGAATCCTAATCTAATAAAATGCTAACTTAAAATAGAGAAAGAGTTAAAAGGATCAACCATGAAATACATTAGTTATATGCACCTCATATGCAATGTAAACTCTATGCCTTTAAGTCACTACTCTAAAGAGTTTCTTTGAATAGACAGTCTCTCTTCAATCCGAATGGATGATTGAAAAGAATCCATCTACACCTCACTTTAAGTCATATCCAAACCTTACAAATTCCATTTCAATAGAATCGAATCTGCATCTTCTATGTGTGCAAACTATACACTTTCACTTTAGTCTTTCAAACAAATTATCTTCTTCTACCACAGAACACTTGAATCCACACCACTGTATGGTATTTCTTTATTTTACTTTAGCATCCATTCAATCTAGTACACCTTTTCTTTAATTCCTCATCAATAGTTCAAAATTAGTTATTGAAATTCTTTAACTATACCAATTAAAATACTTCTCAAATAATCGTTGCCATCGATCCAAATCGGAATACCTATTATAAAGAAAATTTATAATTCTCCACGATTCTTTATTCTCCACATTGTATGTTTCTATGCAATTCAGAAAATTTCATTCCAATTTATTAGTAATACCAAATCAAATCCAGATTATCTTTTACACTCAAAATACCTAACTAAATAACATTCACAACCAAAATCCATACTCAAATCATTTTCTAATAAATACCAACCAATGTTTCCTTTCCCATATATCATTTTACCTACTTACCACAATTCTATATTATAGATGAGAAAATTAAATAGGGAAGGCAACTCGCGAATAAAATCAAATCAAGAAATACTAGCATAGTAACATCTTATTCCATAATTTATCTAGGAACGTTAGAAAAAGAAATGATGTCCTAGCATAATGAATATGCCGTCAAACTCATGTCACATCCAATCTATATTAGCAATAACGTCTATTGCTCAAATATCGAAAATCTATAACTATCGCCCCAAAACATAATCACCAAACAACAATCACTTGCTTGGAGAACAACATTCATCTAAGCTATATAACATAAATGGTGTAACATTACCTACAACATCAGGTCAATGACACCCATACTACAATCAACTCAAACAACCTATCTTTATGAAGTTATCAAACAAAAAAGTAATTTAAATATCATTCGCTTCATCTTCGATCATTACCGCAATAAAAAA
This sequence comes from Allium cepa, assembly GCA_030765085.1. NCBI lineage: Eukaryota > Viridiplantae > Streptophyta > Magnoliopsida > Asparagales > Amaryllidaceae > Allium > Allium cepa. Next base: position 820,316,489 of record CM060935.1, on the reverse strand, counting down.
GAATAGAAGAATGTTAATTCTAATCATTTAAATTTCTCTAGTGTGGGATGATCACCAAGTCAGATCACACAATATCATCATTGGGTCACCTGGAGCATATCCTAAATAATTGCTAGACAATTCAACTAAAATCTTCATCCACATCTCAAAATATTTTCAATAAATTGGTTAACAGATACATTCAATTGAAACTCTAATATCACTCATTTCTCTTATACTAACCAGCTTCATAATTATTTTCAACTACTTCAAAAATTTCTAATATCCAATAAGTGTAGCTTAGGCCCAAATCTCTTTTTTATAATCCTAACCAATTTATTTTTATTGTTTTGTAATCATTTTTCCCTATTTTACTTCAACACAATAATTTAGATTTACTTCTCCTTTTCTAAACATAACTACAATCTTTCTTTATCTAATTTCGTGGAACAATTGAGATCACAATATGACAATTTCATGCTTGGTCCACTAACACTTACTCGTGCCACATTTCTACCCGCATTTAACATCTTCCCATAATGAATCATTCGATCTACTCCAAAATCAATCGATTTACATACTATGTCAGAATTACTCTTAAACTATTTACCATCATATTTCTCATCCAAAAGCACAACTCACTTCTAACTCACAATCTATTCTCCTTTCTTTATAGCCGATGATGGCATACTTGCACATGGGTTCACTTTCAGTGCATAACCTTCCCTTCCTTATTTTTTTTCTAACCCATTAAAAAAATTGACCATTAAACATTTCTTTTCATATTTTAGGATAATAGCTAAACAATTTTCAACTAAATACTCGTTACTATGTCAAAATTTAAGCTTCTATTTTCTTTTTAAAGTACTTCCTTACTTTTTCAAAATTAGGTGTTTTACTAAAACACCTAATTTACATAAAAGCATAAAATATAGTTTTTTCCATCAAATATTTACTTTGTCTTCACATTTTAATTTCAAAACTAATTAATTTCTTTTAACTTCAATAGCTTAATATTAATAACTTTAAAATATATTCAAAATTTAAATAAACCATGATTGATTTCTAAATAATCTTGCTTTATTTCAAAAATCATTTCAAATCATTTATAACCATTTTATCATATATGTAAAAGTATACATCAATTTATTTTATAAATTGAAATTCTTCGATACCTTTAAATAATGCAATTCTAAATATATATATAAAAATATATTTTAAAATTTACTTTGCTTATAGATATTATTTGTATCCAATTATGATATTTTTTTCACACGTCTTATAAAATATTTATATATATCAGTTCATCCACTATAAAATCCTTTAAAAAAAATTAACTCCTTTTATAAAGATCCTTGGAATACTTGTAGTCTTATATAAACATGATATCAATTCATAAATTCTCTTATAAATAAAATTTCAATTCCAACTTTCAAAAAAAAAAGTTTCAAAAAATTTCTGCTCTTAGAATATCTTATTTCCAAAAACTCAATTCTCCTATCACCTTTATTAACTCACTATCCAATGCATCTATCTAACCAAATCCAATGTCCATATATATTCTCATAAGTGCTTAGTCACTAACAATTATCAGTTATGGTTCAATTTCAATATATGATCTAGAATTACCGTGCATAGACTAAGTGCAGGTACTGTAGGGTTTACAATGGTATGACCCATCGCTTACAGTTATCGATGGAACCGAACGTCGATGTTTACATCCATTATCCATAGGATCGATTCTAATACCACTTCCACTTTTGGTCTTACCTTGACAATATTTATCTCTGTTCTAGTTTCCATTCTTTTTAGTTTACTCATCCTCTACTGTCCGTAATTGGGATTCAATATCAAGTCCCAAATAGACAGATAACTCAACTAGAACAGCTAAAAGCATGTTCAACTCCTATAATATATATAATGGAAAATAAAAATACGTTATATTAATACGTTTGTAGTCCTATAACTTATGCTTTGGTACCAAATGTAACAACTCTCGTTTTCAACCCCTAAATCCGATGCCTGGACCGACGTCAGCAACCAAGAACCAAATAGACGAATTATTAGAGTAAGCTAAAATATATGAAGTCATAGACAGATATTAGATTTAATTCTAATTAATACTATCTATTTTCAAAGTCTCATAGTGGAACGAATTAAATATAATACATAGTCAATAACATAGAAACATCATCATATCACGTTGGAAATGTTAGATACACATGTTTGAAGAAATACAGGTATAATCCAAACCCACACACACAGAGTCAAATCCAAGTACAATACTTAAATTCATCATATACACCATACTTAAATGAATCACTGTCTCTAGTGCCATCTCATCTTCAAACTCCATAACCTGGATATATAAGTATAAAAAAAGGAAAAAATAGGAGTTGGTCAGACATAAGTCTAATGAGTGAGCTATACACTACTGTACTATATTACAAAAATAATATTGTAACATGATACGAGTCTATCGTTTGGCCACCACACATTCCATCGCTACATCATATCTAACTATCACGTATCACATCGTATTTGTACAGACTCGCACCTTAGTCCGGCCTCATGCCCTATAGGGAGCCTATCATTTTTCATCAACCAATCGTAATAGGACACCCCTTCCCTGGACCTTCCATAGCCTAAGGGAAACTTATTGTCCTTTTGCTACCTAGGGAACTCATGCCCTGGACTGACCTCTTACCCTACATTGTGGCTTAACATCCGCTCATATCCACCTGGTCCACCCAAAGCCTTCAGGGGAAGAAAATATCACCATGCCCGGACATCTACCTTTGTCATAGGTCCGTACCTGTATTCGCACACACACTCTGAAGTGTTTATCCTACATCCCAAAATCCTTTATCTTCACCTTCACTATTGCATCTTAATCTCATTTCAAAACTATATATACACATATTTGTATACTCTTTAAATCACAACCAAGTCATTCAACGTTCATTTATTTTATAATATCATCTAACGCTTATTTTCATTTTGTTCTGCATCACATTTCATACATGACTCTACTTCGTCGCATCATCAGTTCTGCATTGCCTTCCAGGTTATCTTTTGAAATATAGGAGAAAGCATGAAATGAATCGTGTGTTATTATATTAAAATTTGGCTAAGGTTTAGGTTGCCAAAAAATAATTTGCATTGATACACCGGGTGTTTTTTAGTTTTTCCATTGTTTGGTTTTTGTATATTTCAATGTTGTTTTCGATCCTAGCCTCCACCGCTTTGCCTCAAATCTTCGAAGTATGTCCCTATATCCTAATTATATATTCTTATGTTCAAATATATCAACTATTTCACGGATTCAAGTGTTATACTTTAGATTTTCAGAAATTCACTTAAACCTAGTTTTTAATACTTTTAATCAGCCTAAATCCCTCTCAACCATGTTAATTTCGAAATCATCCATATATGTTTATGAATTACTACTCTAAGTATAGCCTGTAGATCATCTTAAAGATTAAGACTGCATTATATGAAGGACATAGGATTGGTCACTCACAAAATAGCCAATTACAGTCCAACTCCTCATCGTCCATCCATTTTCCAATCAGAAACTTTCAAATTTCAACCCAACTTTTTTTCAAATATGTAGCCCCTTTCGATACTTTTGATTTGCCATTGTTTTCGCTCGATTTCGTGGAGATTTGAATGACTTATGATGTTTTGATTCTAGGTGGTTAAAAAGAGAAGAGAGGAGGAAGAAGAAGAGAAGTTACGGAGTGGTCTGAAATGAGAAGGAAAAGGAGTACATACTTTTAGTTATAATTTTATGGAGGGAAGTAACACAACCATTCAAATTCAAATTTTCAAACCCAGCTCGTTTGGCACCTGCTCGAACGGATTACTCATTCTCCATAACTCTTCATACGGGCTCCAAATGGAACAAATAAAAATACCTTGTGATTTAGAAAAACAAGACGGTTGTAATGGCGCTAGTTTCGTCATCAAATTCAAATCATAAATAACTTTTCAAGGTATTACATTCTTCCCCCTTAAATGAATTTCGTCCCCGAAATTCCCAAGGGACAAAGAATGTATTGTATTTTCTCGTATCACACAAATTTCCAACATATAGTCAATCATACAACCACTCGCCCAAATAATCATTCATAGAATGAAGAAACCAATCAAACCAAGCATTCGCACATAACATACAAAAATCAGAAATTAAAATCATCGGTGTACTTATCTATCAACTTATATATATAGTGGTGTAGTGTATTTTATGAAATGCAACCAATAACATAACATTATGACAAGTATGCAGATAACATATAACATTATATATGCAAATATCTAACATTTGGGTCGTCCTATATGAATGAGATGATATGACATATAGTGTGTCTATGCGAGCATCTAAGGTGAACATATAATTTTTATGTGTATGCACCACCAATCACATCAATATAGCATATGATGAATATATAAAGGATAAATCATTAAAACAAATCAAAGCATATAAAACATATTGTAATATAACACAAACCATAGATGAACAAAACAACAGTCAATCCAAGCAATTATTCAACCAAACCTAGATAATAGCTAAACAAATAATCAAGTAAATGGAAAATGCTTTGAAATGGAATCAAATTGAAAAATCGGTTCTACTCCTCCACTTTCCAATTGTCCCTGACCAAATCGTTCTCCCAACTAAATCTAACAAACTCTAGTATTGGCATAAACTCATTCCTAAACATCAACTACAAATGTAAGTGCAATCTACAACTTCTACAATCTCTGCTACCATCTCAAATCAATAACGCCATAATGCATAACAATAGGTAGCCTTAGCACCAACATGCCCACACAAAATTGCAGTCTCTCATATTATCCCTAAATTCACATAGTTAACACCTAAATTACCCATCAGTAGTTTCCTATATTCATCGTTCGGATTGTTAAGGCAGGCAAACTCAAAAGTGGTCCGTGTCTTGCCTGAACAAATCCAAAAGACTTAAATCATCATACTATTTTTTCTTCACCTAAGAACATCCAAAAGTGATCAATGTTTAACCGGGTGAACATAACACATCTACGATCCAAGCTTCTAATCGAACTCAAGTGGTATTGTTATGCTTTTGATATCACATTTCTCAGTATCCAATGAGTTTTGATACTCAAAGTATCACCTCCTCAGTTATCCAAACATTCCATCCTAAGTTTTACGATTTACAATTAAGAAAACATCCATACAAGAGGGATCTTATTTTATCTAACCAATGCAACCATGGAAACAAAAATCCTAAATATAAGTGGAATTCTAACCTAATAAAATTCTAACCTTAGATAGAGATTGAGTTAGAAGGGTCGACCATGAAATACATTGTTTGCATGCACTTCATATACAATGTAAACTCTATACCTTTAATTCACTGCTCCACAGAGTTTCTTTGAATAGATAGTCTCTCTTTAATCAAGGGATGATTGAAAAGATTCCATCTGCGTCTCATTCAAAGTCATATCCAAATCTTACAAATTCCATTTCAATAGAATCACATCTGTATCTTCTATATGTGCAAACTATACTCTTTCTCTTTAATCTTTCAAATAAATTTTTCTTCAATTACCATAAAACACTTAAATCCACACCATTATTTGCCGTTTCTTTAGTTTACTTTAGTATACATTCAATCCATTACATCTTTTCTTCAATTCCTCATCAATAGATCAAATTTTGTTATCGAAACTTTTATCTATACCGACTAAAATTCTTCTCAAATAATCTTTGCCATCAATCTAATTTGGAATACCTTTTATAAATAGAAGTTATAATTTTTCATAATTCTTTATTCTCCATATTATATCTATCTATACAATTCCAAAAAACCCATTCCATTTATCAATTATACCAAACCAAATCCAAAATATATTTTACACTCAAATGTCCTAACTAAATACCTTTCACAACCAAAATCCAAACTCAATTCATTTTCTAATAATAACCAACCAACGTTTCCTTTCCCATATATCATATAGAAGACTTACCGGTCTTCTATATTATGGAAGAGACAACTCAATAGCGAAGGCGCCTCGCAAACAAAATCAAATCAACAAAATATTAGAATATAAACATCTTACGCAATGATCTACTAAGGAACATCGAAAAAAGGAATGATGTCCAAGCATAACGAACATGTCATCAAACCCATGTCACATCCAATCTATACTCGCAATCTGTAACAACCTACCTCTAAACACATACTATCCAAGAGTATTATAAAGTAATATTGTCAGATAATATGGAGAATGAGGCCATATGGGGTACACACTTGAATATTCCCATAGACTAACACCGGTACATATTAAAACATCAGATATATTCTCACCTATGCGTACAACTTAGTGACTAAGTGTATAGTGAATCAATGTCTTTTAAATATTATACAACATCCTAATATATTGCCTCTAAACATACTAAAACAAATGTTGGTCAAGTCGTCCATGTAACTGAAATGTCTCGGACTGACCCGAGTATTATAAAATAACAAACGAGTCAGACTATGTCTAATCAAGGATCATAAGTAAGGGTAATAGTGTGTATAAGAAATAACAATATGACATCACAATCAAAGATTCTCAAATCATCAACTAACATGTCAAATTAGATAATTAAGTATAGAAATATATGTCTGAAATATCTATATAATACAATAGATATTTATCTAGTCATTACGTCTTACAAATAACTCAATTTCATATGTAACAATCAACATTAATGTCAAAAGATGACATCACCCATATAGAAATACATCGAATCAGAAAATCACATAATCAATACAATTGAGTTAATCATACATATACAGAAATCCACATCAAATAAAAAATAATCAGTAATGATACATCCTCAAGTGAAGTGGAGTAGTAATGAAGTAATGCCCATTATCTTTCTCAATTTCATGTTATAAAATATTGGTATCAAATCAATAAAAATGATTTGAGCCGGCTCATAACCATACCACAATGTGCAAAATCATGTATCTTAACCGATAGAACTTAGAGAGGCGAAACTCTCGACTGAAAGGTCTCAAGTAATAGAAACGACAAATCAATAATAAGTGGGACGTCTTCTTGAGAAGGATGCGGGGTTGGCCGTACTCTAGATACAGTCTTAGGTATAATCTCATCCAACATAATATATGTCTATTTACCACCCTCATATATACCCATACACCACATATACCGGAAACAGATGGGAGACATACAGCACGTCTGCTTGCTCCAGAAGTCACACGTGATCCATATGGCATGACTTCTACAGTCATCGGTTATCATTACCTCTCCCCTCTCGGTATCATGACAGTGATCCATCATACACTCGACAAAGCATAGCCTCATCGGCCACAACTACTGACATGTGCCCTTATGGTAACTGACTGCTGACCTATGCGACAATAGTTGCAATCAACTAACAATCTCGTGATGCACATCAAATATCATAAACAATAACGGTGTCATGGATCTAGGATGTGACCCCATGATCAGGCCATCGGGGTGGATACTGACCAATTTGGTTACTCTTGAAAGATAAAGGGAGTTGAATAGAGGTAGACAGATATATAATGTACATAAACCATGTGGCTAACAATCAGCCTCCATACGTGCCACCCCAACGAGTCACCCACACATCACATACCCCATATGAGTATCCTCCATAAGCAATGAATAACTAACTAAATAATATGACTACGTCGCATACCACCATGTGTTACTAGTCCATTTATTTAGAGCTCACACACAACATTCGCCCTTAAATATTCTATATAACGAGTCCAAAGAATAACCAAAAAATTATTACCGAATTCCCATCACAAATGGTATTACTAAATCGTTTATTCTAATTTCTCATCACACAGAATAAATGACAATAAATCAAATAGAAAGGATGTCATCAGTGTATTATTTTAAAATCATCAATCAAACCAACGTTAACGATGAATCATTCATATTATGGGGATCAATGTGAGGAAGATAAAATCAGAAATCAGAAATAAATGACTAATATAAAATTTGGTAACAAAAATAAACTAATCAATATTTAAGAATAAATCATTCTCGGCATATATAACTTTATATTTCATAATAAGTATAATGAGATGGTTAATAAATTCATATTCCTAAAATAGTCTATATAGTTGAATATTACATAAAAGAACGATTCCATAATTTAGTAAGATGAAGTGCTATTTTCTTAAATAATTACAAAGCATTTAATTTAGTTAAATTTATTCAATTAAATACCAGTTCCAAAAACTTGAGTTATATTCTCGTATTAATATTTCACGCTTTTCAACATGATTATTATAAACCATTAATACAATACCATAGTTTCGCATTATTTATTTAATAAGCCTTATAATTATATTCATATATAAATCAATGTATATTTATATATCAAAATCCAAATATATATATATATAGGTATATAGGTATATATATACTTCTTATCACGTTCAAATATCTGAGACGTGTATAGATTTATCCACTCGCATGCAAAACCAAAACTATATTCTCATTTGGAGGCAATCCATATTTACATATTAAAGTTTTGATATATTCAAAATATTTTCATTTTTATCAATAGTTGAACAAAGTATAAACAAGGTCAAAAATAAAGAAGTGGCACAATACTGTAGTTTAGGTTGCCATTTCATAAACAACAGGAAACATAAAACCTAAAGATGTGCACCCTTATTTGTAAATCATTCACACATTACTGTATTTTGTATATATTCACACTAATATATAAACAAACACACTCACCCACTATCATAAACTAATATAGCAACAGCCATAAACACACAGGCAACCCCATGCAACCACTACCCTCATCACATGTAACCCTGCACGTTTTCACTCTTACGCATTTAGCCACACGCACGCAGTTATACTGATACACACTTATATACTAACATACGCACATACCGACAGACATGCTCGTATGTTGACATGCCCACACTCACACTGTCCCCCGCGAATGGAGAAAAAAAATAACACACCCAACTCTCAATACAGAAATAAAGACATTACAGTCCCTCATGCACAGAGGAAAAAAATAACACATGCAACTCTCAATACATAGAAAATAAAAACATTACAACAAATTCTCAGCCGATTTCATCACTTGCCTAGATTAACTCACGTACATAACAGGATGTATGAACCTGGTGTTACATTTTTATAAGTCTTATACTTTAATATGAGGAAAAAATTTATATATGACAATTTTTCAAAAGAGACCTGCACAAATAACTTATTTTGGTTTTAGGCCTCATCAAAAACATATTGCAAAACTAGATCTCGTTTCGAATATTACTTGTGCAATTATGGATTTCGCAAGTAGGAAATTATTTTTTATACGTAGAGATTGCGCATTCCATAAGTGCATAAGCTCTACATATAAAGCTTGCAGAATCCATAAGTGTGCAAGCTTTATATTTAAAGCTTGTGCACTTATGGAATGCGCAAGCTCAATTTCGAGCATAAAAAAGACAGAGAGCATAGATCTGTCTTCATATTTTCAAATCTCATTTTCTTTCCAAAACCCTCCCTATTTCTCATTCCAAACCCATTCCATATCCAAATCCAAATCCTCAATAACATTATTTTCTTCTATTCCTTGAAGCAACTACTTGATTGCATATAAAATGGAAGAAAGTTCTTCATCAACGATGATTAGAGGTAAAAATAATTTTAGTGTAAACTGATTATTAGTTAACAAGTGATTGTTGTTGTTAATGGAAGTAGTCTTAATGATGTCGATGACAATTTACTCTTATGGTTGGTCTCATTGTTGAAACCGCGAATAGCAATGAAATAATCCTAAAATCTAAACCCTAGATGGGAAATAGATGTTTGATTGATTAATTAGTTATTGTATATGTAATGTAGAATTGGCTCGGGTACCCGAAGATAGAAGTGTTCTCTATCTTCAAGAACAACATAAAAGCCAAAGTGATGCATTAATGGAGATAATTTTTCTATGCACAATGCGTTAATGGTAAACCAAAATGCAAGTATGAATTACTAATTTAAATTCTTTGATAATTATCAAGATGTGGAAAGAGCTAAGCTTTGTGACCATTCAAGCAAGCTAAAGGAAATCGACTTTAAAGATTCTAGGTTGGAGCAGAACCTAAGAATTGCCGGATTTTAGAAAGCTATGCAAATTGACTACTTTCGACTAGATAATCACCTTATTATGGCTTTGTGAGATAGATAGAGGCCGAAGATGAATACTTTTCATTTGAAAGTCGGTGAAATGACGATAACTCTAGTCGATATTTATTTTCTTTTTGGTCTAAGCACAGATGGCTTCCCTGTATGTTCCCAAAATTTGAATATCGATTATTTGGAATTGTATCATGACTTGCTTGGTATTTTTCTACCTGGAGAGGCTGTTAAGTCTAAAAGTGAGCTAGCAATGACATGGTTTAAAAGTGAATTTTCTGAACCACTACCTGAAGGTGCGACCAATTTAGATATGATTCGTCGCAGTCGTGCTGTCATATTATACCTTTTAAGTTGTCGTACCTTTTCCGGATCATTCGAAAGATAGATTAAATTTGAAGTTTTTACCATTTTTGGATGATTTAGCAAACTATGGTTACCATTTTTGGGGCAGTGTTGTACTATACTATTTGTACATTGAGTTGACAAAAGTTGCCTTGCAATGAAGAAATGTTTTAGTGGGTTTTGCAACGTTGTTGCAAATATGGTCTTGGTCTCATATTACTATTGGACGACCGTTTATAAGAATTCATACGGACTTAGATCTGTATCTTTCATTCGGGTGTAGGTGAAATTGTGCAAGGAGTTGGCATGAAACGTCAAAAATATACAATTTTACCGAAATGATTTGGATTTGTTGGTGGATGACGCTGTTACATGGGAACCATATTGGTGAACAAATTTGAGCATTCGGACATTGAGTATACGTTTGTTGGTTGGACTGCTAAGAGCAGACTGATTCTTCTTTTGGACTTTGAATTATATGCTCCTGAGAGAAAAATGAGACAGTTTGTCTTTGACTATCAGCACATTCCCAATCCCGTTGTGCCCTTTGACCTAGAACCACCTAGTTGGATGACATTTCTGCAGGAAAGTATTGCGTTATGGAATTCAAGAATCGATCATGACGAATGAGCATGTGATTTGTGTCGAATATGCTAGTATATGATTTTTGTTTGATGATAATAAACATATATATATATATAATTAAATGTATTTGTTAACGTACTATTTTATTTTTCACATAATTAAATGAATATTTTCTGAATAAAATAAATAACACGGAATTTATATTCAAATACAATTTTGAATAGTGCAAATTTGAGCTTTCACTATATATACACAATTTCAATTACAATACAAATTCGATTATATCACAATTTTCAATTTACATTTGCACCTCACTATATATCACTCGTTCACTCGTATTTATCTTCAACTGTATTCCAGATTGAATCTAGCATCTGAGCAATCTGCAAAATAAACATTAACGCGGTAAAAGTGAAAAGAAAATATTTTTGCATTTTAAAATAAAATGTACTTTAAAAAAATATTATTTTGCCTCAGTTATTTGGGTTGTTCGTCATCATATTCATTTTCGAATTCATACATGAACAACTTGTGACATGCACAGTGTATCACTGTACATGCCACAAGGCCGTTCACACCGATATACACTTGATAAATCTGCAGGGATGGGTGAGCGCAAGGTCAAACCCAATCAGAAGTCGGGTTCAACTCAAGTGAAATACAAATAAAGTCACACAAGGTCAAACCTGAGCTATAAGCTAGATTCAACACAAGTGGAGACCAGTAAACCCATGAAGACCAACAGCAAGTGCACAACAACTCAATGCAGACAACCAGAACTATTGACCAAGGTGGAGATTCGAATGCTTTGAGAAGGTACAAAGCAAGTTACATATTGCAATGGTCAAAAGTGTTCTGGGATTAACCAGATTATGAGATAACAAGTAAACCCAATCCAACAAAATGCTCCAAGACTGACTCAAGACCACAAGAACTAAGTACACATGAACTACATGACTCGAGAACAAAATCATGTTCAAGTTTCAATTACAACATACCACGCTAACAAGTACATATACAAAAATGCTTCAGACATGTACAAATATGCAAGACCAAATGCCACCAGACATATACATGGTACTTGACTAGAAAGAACAACAGAAAATGAACCAAATCAAAAGGAAAAATTGAAGACTACATGAAGCACACGTGCCCAGACTCAAAGAAACAAATACAATACGAACTCATGTGGAACAACTGAAGTGCAGACCAATAGAAAATGTGCAAATATACATAGGCAGTGCACATATAAACAGTGATGAACCAATAGACTTATAGTGGAAATATGGGATACAATGGAGGCAGCTAAATATGCTAACAAGGACAAAATGCATACAACACAAATTCAAGTAAAACAGAGGTGACATCAATATAACACGTTAATTGAACAGGTCAGAGCAACCACATACCAGAACTGGAAACAAGTCGAGGCAAACAACATGAATGGTCAAAGTAGTGTGAACATCACTAGCGAAACAAAAATTCCAAACAAATGGAGGCAAAGCTCAAATACACACACACACACACACACACACACATATGAACACACATGTATGGATATATATATATATATGCAAAGCACAGCAACTATCTAGTGCAGACTCGAAGAATAGTGGACAAAGCTAAATGCAAACCTGTACAGTTGTAAATACAAATCGATGAAGCAGTGTTAATGATCAAGCAAGTTCAGTTTCAAACAACACAGTGTGGACAGAGCATCACATACATATATACATGTGCAAACACATAAGTATACATGTATTGATATGTAGTAACAGGATGAAAAACTACAAGCATCAAGTTGAAAATACTGCAGAGAAATTAACAGTTTTACCAAAGTCAAAGTCAGAAGAATACGATGAACAAGTCAGAGTCAAACCAGAAATCCACGAAATAAATTTGCAGCTATAAAAATCAAAACAGTAGCAAGTTCAACCAAACCAAGTCAAGACAATTATAGTTCAGTATCAAAGAAAAACCAAAGTCAATCGAGAATCAAAGCCGTGGTGACCAAGAATCAAAGCCATGATAATCAAGCAACGAAGATATACGAATTGAACAAGTCAGTACAAATCATATACACTCAAGCAAAATCAACGGCCAAGCTACAATATCAAACGATTTCAATCGAATGGAATTATAGGAATTCGAATCCTATATTACTCAATCATCATTGGTCTAAAATAGCATCGAGTTCAAGCAAGCCAACCAGTAAAGCAAAAAGAATAAATCACATACCATTTAGGCAAACTCGATCAAAATTGGAGCAGCCATGTGCTAAGTGAAGAAACGATCGGTCGACAAAGCAGTAATGTAAAAAAATTATTTGATTGATCAACTGAAGTCGACGGCTTCTACTTTACAATAACCCTAAAGTTTGAAAGAGGGACGAACGAAGACGAACGAGTAAAAGGAAGCAGACATTATTTTTCAAGAAAAGGATACTGGCCTATAATACAAAAAGGAAAAAAGGGTTTCACCTTAATTTTTTTTGGCCGGTGTTCTCTATTTTGGGTTTCAAATTTTAAATTAGGGTTTTTGTTTTAATTGTTTTTTTATTTATATTTTTCTTTTTAAACTTGTGCAAATTCTAGTTGTGTGACTAGGGGACGAACTACGGTGGTGTAGTTCAAGAATTTGCAACTCGGTAGCTGAGTTGTGGCAGGGTTTTGAGCGTAGAGTTAGGTTAGTCGATAGCATGTGTTGCGAGTTTACATGTGTAAGCATCTGACGACTTAATCTCTAGTAGAAACATTCGAGGCAGCACATAGGCAGGGTTTTGCCGAAGCTGGGTAAATCTACGTGTTCTATTTTCTGCTTTTTATATTCTGCTACTATCTATACTGCTAATATTCAGCTACTATCTGTGTTGCGATTGTCTTATATACTTCTGCATTAAATATTTACAATTGATAGTATCACCCTATTCACTCCCCACCCCTCTAGGGTGAAATCGATCCTACAAGTGGTATCAGAGCTAGGAACAAAAGCCATTTTTTTTTAAAAAAATTGATTTTTCAAAAACCAATTTTTGTTTTACAAATTTGAATTTTTAAAATGGCTTCTTTTAGTAATGTTTTTGCTGAGGGTCGGTCCAATATTATTCCTCCTTTTTTGATGGAGCGGATTTCTTGAATTGGAAATTAAAAATGGAATTTTATTTAAAATCTGTTGATGTTAAATGTTGGGATATTATTGAAAATGGGTGTGATATAAATGACAAGAAATTACTTCGATTAATGCTCTCGCTATGCACATACTATATTCTCATATTAATCATGACAATTTTAACTTTATCTCTTATTGTGAAAATGCACATGAAATCTAGAATACTTTTGATGTAATATATGGTGCAAAAGTCAACAACCGTGAGAGATCCCCATACTCGACTCAGAAACATGGTTAACAAGATTGCAAAAAGGCAATAGTGATGATGATGGAGCAGCTGAGTTGGCGCTACTAATAAATAGATTCAAAAAGTGGAACCACAAATACAGAAATCCAGCTCCAAATCAACAATTGAAAAGCAGAATAGTCAAAGCACTAGACAATTCAGAAGAGCAGGAAATTATTTGTCATGAGTGCAATAAACCCGATCATATCAAGCCCAATTGTCCTCAGAGTCGACTCGACCAAGAAAAGAATTTAAAAAGGAGAAGTTTTGCACCCACGTAGAATAAAAGTGATGATGATTTTAAAAGCACTGGCAGTGGGAGTGAAAGAGCGGATTTGTGCCTTCGAGGTGGCATAACTAATAGCAACGATGATGAGCTAAGTGAGGTATCAAAACTCGCTCACTCAGAATTACTTATATATTTCCACAAAGTAAATGGCTGTTTTGAACGACTTAGGGAGAAGTACGCTAAAATTGAATCACAAAAAAGATAGTTTGATAGAATTAAATAAACAGCTTGATCAATTGGTTAAAAACTATCAAACTAAGAACCCTAAGTGTGATAAGTGTCCATCACTTGAAGAAGAAACTAAAAAATCAGAAAATAAAATTAAACCGCATGAAAATGAAACTCTCAAAACACAAGTCCAACAGTTGTCAATGACTTTAGAAAAAAAAATTCAAAGGAGAAAGATCATTGAATATGCTATTAGGGAAACAAACTGTTAATATTATTAGACAAGGGCTTGGGTATAATCAATCTGAACATGTTAAAAGTAAAATTAATCAAGTCAAATCTGAGTGCACAATTTGTAGAAAAACTAGGCACAATCACAATATTTGCTGGTATAAACCTAAAAGTATCAAAACTTTACCAATTTGGGTTCCCAAAGGCACAAATATAAAATCCCTCAAAGTCAAACAAATCTGGGCGCCGAAAGGAACATATATAAATAGTTTTGGGTCTCCATAAATTTATTTTTCAAAATCTGTTGCCACTAACAACCATGGACCTATAAAAACAAATAGGTCACAAAAATCTTTTATCGTGTAGGTGTGGTGGCCGGCTAAGGAACAACAACAGTGTTATCTGGATTCTGACTGTTCCAGGCACACAACGGGTGACAAATCAAAGTTCATTAGCCTAGTACAAAGGTGGCAGAATCACAATGGGCAACAATGAAAAATTATCGTAAAGCTAAAATAGGTAAAGGTATCTTGAACAATATATGTGAAAATCTGCACCATAATCTGATTTAATTCATTCGGTTATTGATAAAGGAATAAATGCTGATTTTGATTCTGACTTTTTCAAAATTATAAGCCAATTATACTTTTTATATTAAGAACACTACATGCACCTCTAAAGTCTTTGAACTAATTTATATTGATTTGTTTGGACTATTGATGGTGTTTTATTGATTGATGATTACTCTCGGTGCACGTAAATATATTTGTTTATCCTACGGCTTCTAGGTCTAGCACTATGGTCACTGTTTTTTAATTTGCACGGCTTCAATTCAATTTCATTTAAAAGCTGTTAAAAATGATTTTAACATATTTTGTTGCACACATCACGATCTGGTCTATAACATCCAACTAATAATAATTTTGAGGACATTCGGATGCAGATAATCTAGTTGATAAAAAATTTACTGGTGGAACGTGATTTATGTTGAGACATTCATTAGCTGCATCACATTTTCAAATAAAATATCTGCATATTTTTCATTTAAAATAATTTTCAAGTAGCGGACATTTTTCTTATAAAACCCCTTCTAGGAAATCATTTTTTTTTTGACCTTGTTTAAGGTTAGTCATCTTAGAAAAAATTGATTTTATAATTACTTTTGGATTTGATCTTAAATGACTACATCAACTAATCTGAACTCCCGCTAATTATCGAAAAGATAAATAGTGATTGAAAAAGTGATGAGTGTTGATACTAAACATATACTATAACTTGAGACAGTATATTTAGTAAATTTCTTTAGAAATTTAAACAAGAGTTATAAAAAAAATTGTTGGTAAAAATTCCATGACCATCTCTATTCCTATCATATTTCTACCGACCGTCACTCATCAAAACCCAATATAGTATGTCAATATGTGGTATTTTAAAGGGGAAATTATGAGCTTTCATTTTATTATATTTTTAGCAATAAAAAACATCCAAAGTATTCACTTCATTTAAAAGTCCTCATAGTTATGCATGGGTGAATTACTTGGAATTTTTGATTATGTGCTTCCATGCTCATTTAAAAGTCCTCACGGTTATACATGTATGGAACACATATCAAATTGGTTATTAAATAGACAAGTTGATTATAATCCCATTTAAAAGTCCTCACAATTATACGTGGTTAGAAGATACTTGAATTCATTTTTTTATAAAAATGAGAATACTACTAATCTCACTTAAAAGTCCTAACGGTTATGCATGGTAAGTAGATATTCAAATTCCTGATATAGATATACCATAAATAGACACAACTATATGGTTTTGTATACCGATATAATTCCTATCATCCTAAAGTGGAATATGCACCTAAAAGAGTATTTATGATTTTTGTTTGATTTTTTATTGAAATTCAATATTTATGCTCGATTGGTTATTAATATTGTATTAATGTCTATCACTGCATCTTTATTTTTCTAACACTATTACACTTTTGCTGATAACAAAAAGGGGAGAGGAAAAGTAAGATTTTGAAAAATAAAGGTCAAATATTTTATTTTGTATTTTCTATTTGCATCTAGGTTCATTTGTATATTTTTATTTATTCTCATGCATATATGAAGGGGGAGTTTTGTTGTAGAGGGGGAGCATTCAAACAGAGGGAGCAAATAGAGTCTATCAATGATCAAATACATTTAATAAGCTCAAAATCTTAAACATATTTTGGCAAATAGAGTCTATCAATGATCAAATACATTTAATAAGCTCAAAATCTTAAACATATTTTGTTATCATCAGAAGGGGGAGATTGTTGAATATGCTAGTATATGATTTTTGTTTGATGATAATAAACATATATATATATATATATATATATATATATTCAATTAAATGTATTTGTTAATATACTATTTTATTTTTCACATAATTAAATAAATATTTGCTGAATAAAATAAATAACATAGAATTTATATTAAAATGGATATTTTATTCAAACATATATTTATTACAATTTTGAATAGTGCAATTTTGAGCTCTCACTATATATACACAATTTCAATTACAATACAACTTTGATTACATATATCACAATTTTCAATTTACATTTGCACCTCACTACATATCACTCGTTCACTTGTATTTATCTTCAACTCTACTCTAGATTGAATCCAGCATCTGAGCAATGTGCAAAAAAACTCTAACGCGGTAAAATTGAAAAGAAAAAATTTTTACAGTGTAAAATTAAATGTATTTTGAAAAATATTATTTTGGCTCAGTTATTTGGGTTGTTCGTCATCATATTCATTTTTGAATTCATCATACACGAACATCTTGTGACATGCACAGTGTTTGACTGTACATGCCACAAGGTCGTGCACACCGATATAAACTTGATAAATCTGCAAGGACAGGTGAGCATAAGGTCAAACCCAATCACAAGTCGGGTTCAACTAAAGTGAAATACAAATAAAGTCACACAAGGTCAAACCTGAGCTGTAAACTGGATTCAACACAAGTGCAGACTAGTAAACACATGAAGACCAACAGCAAGTGCACAACAACTCAATGCAAACAACTAGAACTACTGACCAAGGTGGAGATTCAAATGCTGTGAGAAGGTACAAAGCAGGTTACATATTGCAATGGTCAATGTTCTGGGACGAACCAGATTACAAAATAACAATTAAACCCAGTCCAACAAAATGCTCCAAGATAGACATAAGATCACAAGAACTAAGTACATATGAACTACATGACTTGAGAATAAAATCATGTTCAAGTTTCAAATACAACAGACCATGCTAACAAGTACATATACAGAAATGCTTCAGACATGTACAAATATGAAAGACTAAATGCCACCAGACATATACATGATACTTGACTGAAAAGAACAACACAAAATGAACCAGATCAAAAGGCAAAAGTTAAGACTACACGAAGCACACGTGCCCAGACTCAAAGACACAAATACAATATGAACTCATGTGGAACAACTGAAGTGCAGACCAATAAAAAATGTGCAAATATACATAGGCAGTGCACATATAAACAGTGATGAACCAATAGACTTATAGTGGAAATATGGGATACAATGGAGGCAGCTAAATATGCTAACGAGGACAAAATGCATACAACACAAATTCAAGTAAAATAGAGGTGACATCAATATAACACGTTCATTGAATTGGTCAGAGCAACAACATACCAGAATTGGAAACAAATCGAGGCAAACAACATGAATGGTCAAAGTAGTGTTAACATCACCAACGAAACAAAAATTCCAAAAAAATGGAGGCAAAGCTCAAACACGCATACATACATACATACATACATACATATATATATATATATATATATATATATATATATATATATATATATATATATATATGAACACACGTGTGTGGATATATATGCAATGCACAGCAACAATCCAGTGCAGACTCGAAGAACAATGGACAAAGCTAAATGAAAACCAGTACAGTTGCAAATACAAATCGATGAAGTAGTGTCAGTGATCAAGCAAGTTCGGTTTCAATCAACATAGTATGGATAGAGCATCACATATATATATACATGCGCAAACACACAAGTATACATGTATTGATATGCAGTGAATAACAACTATAAGCATCAGGTTGAAAATACTATAGAGAAAATTAATAGTTTTACCAAAGTCAAAGTCAGAATAATACAATGAACAAGTCAGAATCAAACCAGAAATTCATGAAGTAAATTTGCAGCTATAAAAATCAAAACAGTAGCAAGTTCAACCAAACCAAGTCAAGACAACTGCAGTCCAATATCAAAGAAAAGCCAAAGTCAATAGAGAATCAAGGCCGTGGTGACCAAGAATAAAAGCCATGATAATTAAGTAATGAAGATATATGAATTGAACAAGTCAGTAAAAATCGTATACAGCAAAATCAAACGGCCAAGCTACAATATCAGACGATTTCAATCGAACGAAATTGTAGGAATTTGAATCCTATATAACCCAATCATCATCGGCCTAAAACAGCATCGAGTTCAAGAAACCTAACCAGTAAAGCAAAAAGAATAAATCACATACCATTTAGTCGAACTCGATCAAAATTAGAGCGATCGTGTGCAAAGTGAAGAAACGATCGATCGATGGAGCAGTAACGTAAAAACAATATTTGATTGATCAAGTGAAGTCGGCAGCTTCTAATCAATTTATTTTGGGCAGGTGTTCTCTATTTTGGGCTTCCAAATTTAAATTAGGGTTTTTGTTTTTAATTGTTTTTTAATTTGTATTTTTCTTTTTAAACTTGTCGAAATTCTAGTCGTGTGACTAGGTGACGAACTACGGTGGTGTAGTTTAAGAATTCGCAACTCAGTGGCTGAGTTGTGGCAGGGTTTTAAGCGTAAAGTTAGTTTAGTTGATAGCAGGTGTCGCGAGTTTACGTGTGTAAGCGTCTGACTATTTAATTTCTTGTAGAAACCTTAGGGGCAGCACGTAGGCAGGGTTTTGCCGAAGCTGGGTAAATCTGTGTGTTCTATTTTCTGCTTTTTATATTCTACTACTATCTGTGCTGTTACTATTCTGCTACTATCTATGTTGTGATTATCTTATATACTTATGCATTAAATTCTTACAATTGATAGTATCACCCTATTCACCCCTCCCCCTCCCGGATGAAATCGATCCTACAATTTGCAAGCGATTTTTGAACTTGAAAGGAAACTGAATATTTAATCACCCATTCAAATAACTGTTCAACGAGCTTCTACTTACTTTCATAAATTAACCCAACTCATGTTCCTTTCTTAGCACATTCTCTTATAAACACTTCCATGTCCAATTAATAATTTTCCTTTATCGATTTCACCATCATTGTTGCAGTGCATAAATTATCGGCTAGAGCCTCTTTATAAGTGATTTTTTCTTCTTCGACATTTACATCACCAGCCTCCTCAATGTCTGAATATATGATTGCATCATTGTTAACTTCCATTTGATGGATCCAAGTTCTATCTACATCATCCGCACAAGTTACTTTCATGCTATCCAATTGCACTCTGCTCTCGTTTGCAATATCAACAGATCAACACTGTCGTCGTCATAACCAATTAATGGTTCTTCAACACTATGAATAAAAAAAATAACGGAAAGATATTTTGCATGAACGTAAGTCAAAATACAGGCGCAAAAGTTTAATGTTACTTATTTTCCCAACGCTTGTGATTGATTTGGATGTGTAGAGTTATGCATCATATTTTGTTCTTAACTAGAAGAGACTCCAACCATTCATTGCACTTGTGAAGTAAGTTTGTAAACTCTCCGCCTTGATGTCTTGGAAGATAAGAAAGATACCCGACCATTGTGTTACTTGTAACTGTATGATGGGTACATACTCATCCATAGAAATTATTGTCGATTGTGTTTCAACCGCATTATCATCTTCCACTTTCACAACATATATTTCTATCACTCTCATTCCAACCGAAACCGTAGAGTTCAAATCATCGTCATCTTCCAAATCAATAGTAGATAAACCATCATCTCGAACCCATTTCATGGCTAATTAAAAATCATACATTACAGGATTTACTTTTGTCACTTCAAATGCCATTTGTTTAAGCTCTTCAAAACCACAATAAGTTTTATTGTCGATTATTTTCACTTTCCGCCAACATATCTAAGTTTACCTTCATCATCAATCAACAATTCTCCATCATAGTAAAATATAGTTGGAACCTTTGACATTATCTATAAAATCGGTTGCAATACAGCGTTAAGAATCTTGATTTTGTGACATAATTCTAAAATTAAAATTTTGAATTAATAAATTGTTTTTCCATGTAGATTTTTCTTCCATAGGCAATCTTCAACCAAAAGCAGTCAAATTAATCTTTAAGAAAAATCAAACAAGCGAATCAATATAATAACGTAACAAATATATTTCACCAACATAATAAACACTACCAAATGTATTTCACCAACGTAATCAACCGCCTAGCGAGCACACGGTACGGATTAAAACAAAAATAAAAAAATTTGGAACATCATATTAAAAATAATACATTTCAACATAAAAACCAAATATGACAATGTTAACCTAGTCTCAAACGTCTATCAAAATCTTGGCATCCCACTGCTTTCCCTTAGTTCTTCATTCACGTTTTTGAAACGATTGATTTCGGCTTGCATTTTTTATGCATACCCGAGTCCTCTTTCGCACAAGGGTTGATCAATCCATTTAAAATAATTATGCAAATCTTCTTCACGACGATTAATTCTGTGTTCGTTGTACTAACTACAACCAAAAAAATTTCGTCCAGCATTCTTTTCCTTTCCGCAAACAATCACTACACATATCTCCATGGGTATAGTCGTTGTCCCCATGGCATGGATGGGACCAACGGGGTGTATGGGCATTAGCTTATTTTTGTCAACACTAATTTGGTGACCGGGTCTATCGATAGAAATAACTTCACGTAAATGAGCGTGTAAAGTTGATGTTTTGGAATGGAATTTACACGATATTATTTCGAACTGTGTTTCTGGAACATGATCAACATCAGCATCAATATGACTTGAGCTTGCAACACCAATTTTTTCTTCAAGTTCATCACAATGTTTCATCAACATTTCATCGTCTATCTTCCAAACATTCATGTTTACTGTCAAAATAAACAATAAAACATTAACATATCAATTAGAGTTTTCAATTTACTAGTAATTATCTAGGGTTTCTTATTTCATTAGTCATTAACAAATGATTCAACAATATGAACACCTTTGCCCAGTAATTAACATCACCAACAACGATAACTCTTACTTTTCAACTACAGAAAAAAAATTGAGCACCGTATTGAATAACATAAATTATTACCTTTATTTTGTAAGGATAAAGAAGAGTATTCTACATATAGTTTAGCAACTATTTGGTTGACAAGGTGATTGAGGATTTGGATTTTGTAAAAAAATGGATTTGGGATGAGAGTTTTGGAAATTTTGAGAGGAAGATAAAGAAATTAGTATATAAAGACAGATCTGTGCTCTCTGTCTTTTTTATGCACGAAACTGAGCTTGCACAATCTATATATACGCAAACTTTATATGTAAAGCTTGCGCATATATGGATTGCGTAAGCTTTACACATAGAGCTTGCATATTTATGGAATGCGCAAGTTTTATGTATAAAAGAAAATTTAATGCTTGCACAATCCATAATTGAGCAAGTATTAATCAAAACCAGGCCTAGTTTTAAATTAAGTCTTTAGTGGAGCCTAAAAGAGCAATTTCTTATTTAGAGGAGTTTACTTTAAAAAATTGTCCATTTATATATTATATATAAGAAGGAATATACATATACATATACATATATATACATACATACACAAAAACATATATATATATATATATATGAATATCCCATCTCGTTCTTATTTTATTTTAATATATCAACATATATAGGTTTCCAGTTCAATGTAAACATAACTTTCAATATACCATGCACAACAATTGCTCATGGTCTCACAACAGCTCATTATATCCCTAAGGTTGCACTACACAAACACACACACACATATACACATGTGTGTGTTTGTGTTTATATATTCATTAACCCAACATACAACCCATGCAACTCAGGAAGATATTCAAGCACTAATTCACAACTATGTTACTCAATGGTCAGGGTACAAGTGAAAAATTGCAAATAAAGTGATTATATAATTTTGCAAATAAAGAAAACATAATATATATAATCACGCATGGGAGAGATGAAGGCCAAAGTGGACCATTATATATGAGATCGAACCTGATATCCTGATGCACTCATACATCATTCAATGCATAAATATATATATATATATATGAATTCTTTTGATTAGCATAGTTTTGTGAGATAAAAGTTCTCACCCAACACTTGCATGTAACTCACAATCCTAACTCCGCATCTAATCCAATTTGTGCTAGAGACGCTAAATGTTGTATAGATGCCCAAACTTGAATTTTAGGATTTATAATAATTTATAGATTATGTTCTCTAGTTTTGAAAGTTAAAGAGTATGGATGAGGAAAAGCTTTGGAGGAAGATTCGTGTCCCTCATGAACTCGATTTCATTGTGATTATGTTAGTGAGGAAAAGTAGAAAGATGAACCTAGAAAAGATTTTGGGCTAGCAATTGGGTTTGGGCCATAAATAGTTAGACTTGGGTTTTAAAATTTAAGATAAGTAAATAAATATGTATATCTATTTGTATTCACACTTACTTTAAAACTAAACTTTATCTAATTTTTAATAATTATAAATTTCAATTTAAAATTTCAATTTAAAAATTTTAATTTAAAATTTCACTTTAACCAAATCAATATTATATTACAATTATATTACTTCTATAAAAATTTATTTCCATATTTTTAGTTTATTTAAATTCAAATACACAATGTTCTCACTTAACTCCAAATCTAAATAATCTCCAACCAGCTTATTAATTGAATCTCCTTATTCCAATTTAATTGATTAAATTACTATCACTGACTTAAATTAATTATTACTTAAATACCGGGTTGTTACACAATCACATCTATTACTCAAATATCGAAAATCTGTAACTATCGCCCCAAAACATATTCACCAGACAATAATCACTTGCTTGGAGGAAAACATCAATCTGAACCATATAACATAAATGGTGAAACGTTACCTACAACATCAGGTCAACGAAACTCATACTCCAATCAACTCAAACAACGTATCTTTATGAAGTTATCAAACGGTAAAGTAATATAAATGTCATCCGCTTTCATCTTCGATCATTACCAAAATAACACGGAATAAAAGGATGCAAAATTTAATCATTTTACTTTATATAGTATGAGTTGATCATCGAGTCAGATCACACAGTATTATCATTGGGTCACCGGAACCATATCCTAAGTAAATTCTAGACCATTCAACTATAATCCTTGTCCACATCTCCAAATATTTTCAATATATCGATTTTGATTCTAGCCTCCACCGCTTTGCATTAGATCATCGGATAATGTCCCTAAATCCTAGTTAAACGTTCTTAAGTTCAAATATATCGATTATTTCACATGTTCAAGTGTTATACTTTATAATTTTTTGAAATTCACTTAAACCTAGTTTCTAATACTTTCAATCAACCCAAATCCCTCCCAACCATGTTAATTTCGAAATCATGTGTGTGTATGAATTACTACTTTAAATATAGCCTATAGATCATCTTAGAACATTAAGATTGCATGGTATTAAGGATAATGGGTAGATCACTCACAAAATAACCATTCCAGCCCAACTCCTCGATGTTTCTTCATTTTTCGATCAGAAACTCAAATTTCATCTCCACTCTTTTTCCAGATCTGTAACCCATTTCAATCTTAGATTTTCCACTGGTTTAGTTCAATTTCGTGGAGATTTGGGTGAGTTATGATGTTTTGATTCTAGGTGGTTGAAAGGAGGAGGAAGAAGAGAAGTTATGGAGTGGTTTTGAAATGAGAAGGAAAAGGAATGCGCACTTTAGTTATAATTTTAAGAAGGGAGGTAACACAACCGTTCAAATTCAAATTTTCAAACCCAACCCGTTTGGCGTGTGCCCATCCCGATTACTCTATCGCTTGTAATTCCTTCATATTGATCCAAATGGAACAAATAAAAATATCACATGACTCGGAAAAACATGATGGTCATAATGTCGTTTGTTTCATCGTCAAATTCCAAAGTGTGTAAAATTATCATTTTCCCTCCTTATAATTAATTTATTTAACTAACCCAATAAATCCAATATTTCTCATGATTTCATATTTTAAAATATTTTATTAAAATTACACAATTTTCAAGATATTACATTATCTGTTAGATTTAAATAATTAATTCTGGATCGTTTGGCCAAGGTTTAATCCTAGTCGCTGCCTTCACCACCGGTCCATCAGCCCAGGTAAGGGGGTCGACCGGTGGAGTCCACGCTATTAATTTTTTTCATTTTCTTTTTTCTGTCCCATTTCGAAAACTTCAAACACTGGTAACTTCTTCATTTGAGCTGCAAACATAAAACTCCAAATATGAAAGTTGCTTAGAAAATCGCCACAAACATAGCGGTGAAAGTTTTATAGCCGAATTCGATTGTTTGCTCAAATTCTATTTTTGGAGGCTTATTAATTATTTATTAATTAACGTTAATTTTATAAGGTGTCACATTCTCCTACTAAAAAGAATCTCGTCTTTGAAATTTCTTAAGGGTTGAATCATGTAACATTACATGCAAACATTCTAAGCTATCCAACCAATTAGTGTACAACCAATTTTACAGCCAAACGTACAAGAGCAAGGTGTATCACCACATAATGAGATGCATGCCGAATAATTCTAAATTGGCATCTTCTATATGAATTATTTTAAAAATATTTTAGAAATATGGTGCAAACAACCTTTATATCCTAATAGTTCTATATGTAAGCAAGTTTTCAAAAATCAAAAATCCTTTTTCACACAATAATTTCCACTTTTCTATAATTAGGAGTGTGGTTTAACCAATTTTCCATCCAATCCCTACCAGCAAATATCTTACACACAATTTTTAACATCCAAAATTTTGGACATCTAATTTTCCTAAATCTATACTCCAATGCCGGAAAGGAATTTAGATGGAAATTTCCGTTTCCATCCTTCTTATGGGTACCTACTCCATTATATCTTGGAACCTTTTGTTTTGCCCTCCAAAACTTTTTCAACTTTTCTGAGTACAATTTGCATAAGGAGGTTTATTTTTGAATGTTAAAATGGAATTCTAAATGCAAGCATCGTTCACTATTAACAAGGTATGGAAATAGAAATTCCAAAACTAAAATGGTTTTTTCCCTTGTTACTCCCTATGTTTTGTATACTGTCACCCTTATTGGACAGTAAAATCCATATTCATTAACACGTCGACTCATCCTACGTTAAGCATGAGGTACTAGAAAATTAAAATTGTTTCCTTTTTCCATCAAAAATATTTTTCTCCCTTTCAATCAAACTTGCAAAATAGTTTGAAAATTAAAATTCTCAAAGCATTTAAACACAACTTTTATCAAAAGCACAAAATTTCCAAAAGCATTTGAATCAAACTTCTCATAAGAATTTAAATAAAAAAAATTCAAAACATTCAAAAACCATTTTTCAAAACATTTGCCGCTCTATCCTTAAAAACAAATCAAGTCCTATCTTAATGTAATTGGGATTCAATCAATGAGTTAATGCATATGATTGACTCAAGCATTGTGCATATAATCCAAGATTTAGGGAACAAAACAACAAACAACCTACAAGCATATTTATAAATTTTAGCTTTAAAGGCATATGGATAGTGACTCGTGATTTCACAACAACCTCCCTGTCTTCCACTTACTAGAATTTACCTTTTCCAAAATTCTAAAGTTTTTGGGATTCAAGCATTCTTAATTTCTATTGCTAACTTAATTTCCTAATTTATTTTATAAACTTTCAACATTACCTACATTTTATCGCTAGTTAAGTGTCCTTATGAGATTTCCTTATTTACATTGTTTTTCAATATATATATATATATATATATATATATATATATATATATATATAGCAGTCTAAGCTCATCTAGAAAATCAACAAAGTGATAAAATAGGAACATATCTCATATCATATCGTATACTTTTCCAATATCTAGGGGAGACAACTAGCGGGTACAACCCAAATAACCTAAAAGAAAACGATTGATGGAAACTGCACTTCATTTCAACTGGTGTTAATGATGTTGTGACCCTATCACTCCTTACTCAATTAAGACGAACATTTCTAGTATGTCATTCAACTATAACACATATGCCTTAACTAACCTTTTTGGCTTCAAATAAATAATGTTTATTCCTTACTTCAATCGTTACACTCGATTATGGGATAATTTTTGCATTCCTACACTGCAATGATTAAGAAATATAAAGTATGCACATTTAGAATAACTCGTCGGAAAATTGGATTGATGGAATAACTTTCCTATGTCATATCTTTCCATCTTTAACCTTTGAGAAAACCTACATCCTTATTGTGTGTCTGCCATCTCAATACTCTCTACTCCAATCATGCTACTATCTTCTTTCAATCAAAAACTCCTGATAATATTCTCAAACTTTGGTATCTACCTTCTTTCCTTAATCTTTCATGCGAATATATGCTAGGACTTGAAAAAGTGTATTTTGATACCACTCTCCATTCCTTTGAGAGTTCTTCTTATATCTTTCACCCATGTCTAATCAAACATTCCTAAGTTTTACATTCAACTGAGATTCTTTGTTGCTACCCTACGAACATTCATAGCTATTTTATTCAGTCTTAAACTTTACCCCATCTTACCTAGGCAGCATCCATATCTACTCCATATCAAAAATTAGTTTAGTTTTTCACAACTCTTTTTTAAAAACAAAACTTCATAGTCATGTTAATCCAAAACTTTTATCTTTGAAAAAATAAACTTAGTAACATTTTCAAAATTTGCTTGGTTTCAGAAGAAAGCCATGAAAAATTTACCTTTTTGAACACTTTCTACAATAGAAATTTACTTCTGTAAAAGTAGGATTTTTTACTCAAAACATTTATTTCCATTCAAAAACCCAATTTTCATACCAAACCATTTTTTTTCAAAAACAACTTTGAATAATGAAAACTGAAGTAGACAACTATAACTTCCATTCTATTATTTTCCATACTACTCACGATATTTCCACTTTCAACCATAATGGAGATTTTAATAGCACATGAAGGGGACTTCTAAAATATATGTGCAATTATTGCATATATCTCTTTGGAAACTACCCATCTCTCCTATCTTATTCCTATTGTTTTTCTCTTAACTACTTTTAGTTAGATTACTAATCCGATTTAATATAAATTCTTAACGCCATTCCTATTTAAATTTTCTAATATTGCTACTACTAAAATTTCTCTAACCTGAATTGCCATTAAGTGGCTTCTTCTTACATAGCTCTTTTCCTCTTTTATTATTTTCCCTATTGACTCATTGTAGCGCGTTCGTCTACTGCTTTAGTCATTGGGATTTTCTACACTAACATGAAAAGATATATGTATAAATCTATTCAGTTGTTTTTCTCCGTATTTTCCTATACGAGAATACTCCTCCAATCTTCATTATCGGGCGTTCATAATTTTCTATACTGTATACCCATTTTAATCTAGTACCATTTTCATTTATCCACCCCTTAGAGAAAGAATTTAAAAACTTTCAAACCTACAAAAATAGAAAATATCATCGAACCAAAACACTATCTCTTTTTCCCTTATTTCAAAAACGAAAAATTCCTTTACCAAAAACCGTTAAACCCAAACTTTTGATAAAACCAACTTTAAAGTAAAATTTAAAAATTTCCTTGCTTTTTAAAAAAACTTCCCAATAAATCCTTTGAAAAACTCATTCAAAACATTTCAAAGAACTTTCAAAAAAAAATTCAAATTCTTTCACATGGGGTTGGACCCAGAATTGGACTTTAATTGCCCTTTCTATTGGACTTTTTTCTTTCTTCTTACCCTGATAAAAATTCGGTTTATCATCTTATAGTGATTAATGCATACCTCATATAGGAACTTGCTCAACTCCAATTCATATCTTATCTCCGAGTGCTTGCAACATATAGATTCTTGCTTTCCATCTATCTAGATGAAATGTGTATCTTTAATCGGCAATCATCGATGGTTCCTTATGTCTGGTCTGAAGCCTACGCTTTGAATCACAAAGTATAGCCATCCATCAGTGTAGCCATCACAATCCATGTATACGAACCATCTCCAAGTCTACAACTCGCATCTTCTTGGATCGGTATCGATCTAAGGTTATCGTTCCATCCTGCATAGCTAACTTTCAGCCAACTCCTTCTACATCAACCCAAGCTACTCCCTTCATAACTGACTCAAGGTGATCCCCTTCCTAACCCAAAGTCTATGGTTCCTAAACTCGAAGTCATGGCTCTACGTTCATAGTTCGATACTGATCCAAGGCTATCGAACCATGAAATTAGGCAAATTTTTGGCTAAGTCTTTTAATCTCCTATCCTAACCTCTTTTCCCTAGATTAACTCAAAGAGATTACCGTCTAGACTCAAAGTTCTTAGTTCTAAAAATCGAAGCAAAGCACTCCATTGATCCAACCTCAACATTGCCTCTGATCCAACTTCCTTTGGCAATATCTTAAGCAAACGAACTACAAATGTCTTGAAACTTGAATTGTAGCTTCATTAGATCCTCTTTGACACCCCTTGGATTGCGTGTAATTTTTTGAAACTTACCTCCTTGGGTCAATGTCGATTTTTAAAACAGTCAATTCCTATTCTAAGTCATTACTCGATCAGTGTATTTTGACAATCAAGTAATGTACATATAAGTATTCAACATAGATAATACATCAGAACAATCAAGTAAACACATACAGAAAATTTTCATCTAGATCTAAGGGTAAGAAGTGTGGGAAGATCCATAGAAACACGGAAGATTCATAAGAATACATTACATAACACTTCATAAAATCATTTGCAAATGATATATAATAGATATGATTTAAAATATATTTTAAAGTCCAAAACCCAGTTTTAAAAACTCCATTTATATAATGACTTATTTTTAAATGAGAGGTTCCAACTACCCATCTAAATCCAAAGCAATTAAAAAGATAACCCAAATCCCAAGATAAACAACAGAAAATCCAAAATCCAAGGAGCCCCAAATAGCAAATATTCAAAACCAAGCGCTAATCTCACTGCCCTCCCTCTTAATGACAATATTTGGCTAATTAAAGTAAGGTTTTCGTGTGGTTTATGGCCTAGAGAATGGCAATGGCAACATCTCTAATTATTTTGGGATGTCTGAAATGACTAAGGGATGTCCCATCTGCCCTCACTTGGCTCTAATCCCGAAATGGGCCTTTGGGCTTAGTCATTAATCCTCTAAATTTCCCACTAATTTGTCTAAAATAAATCAAAATTTCTAACAACCATATCTTCTAAACGGCAAGTCCGTTTTACAACTATGACCACTCTACAAAAAGAGAAACCATTATCTCAATCCAATGGAAGTGTTTTCAAACCCAGTTCGACTCCTTTCAAAAGTCATAGGCCTTACAAGATTCTCATGGTCAAAAAATTTAAAGGATAAGAAATGTCACTAATAAAAATTTCTCAAAGTTATAGAATCGTACGACCCTACATGAAATTGATACTAATATATAAGATTCTTCGATACGCAAAATATGAGCCGTTACATTAAGGAATTTCATCCTCGAAATTCACTAAACAAAATCAATAAGGTCACCCAGCATGCCTAACAATCATATATAAACAATAGACAATCATTAAACATTAACTGATAAATAGTATCAAACATTAGAAAGGAACACCTATGACTATTTTAGCATGCGGGATACTAAACTGTACTATACTTCATGGTATCAAAAAGTGATAGTTAATACGATAAACAAGAAGTCTTACCACATAAAGAGCTTTGGATAAGTTTTCGTCATGCTCTCCTCGGTCTCTCATGTTCCATCATCCTCGCTTTCATTACACTAAACCATCACTAACTCCACTGATTTCCTCCTAAGCTATTGATTATCACATCCAATGATAGGAACAAGTCTACATGATCTCGAAGCTCTTGTCTTAATCTTGATTTCATCTATTTGATCTAGTGCGATAGTCATGCTTGATTCGTGAACAAACTTCCGCACATAAGAAACATGGAACACATTGTGACCTGCCATCCTCTGACATCCCCTATTTTAAGGCCTAAAACTAAGCGCTATGGATGCAGCAGTGATCCATAGTGTTAATTTCTGATGTCAAAATGCGGCCATGTTAATCATATTAATAATATTAGAAGCGCATGAATATGAAAAATTTCAAACACATTTTAATAATAAACTTTGACATTTCATTTCATAAATTAAATTTCATATTCATTACATAATCTCATTCGATCCCATGTTCGGAGAAAATATAATTGTTACAAAATACTCCAAGAGCGACATAAGAAGATGCCTCCTTGTTTAATCAAAGTTTAATACTTGGCTGTTATAACTTTGTCGTTACATCCATTCAGACACAAAAGAACACAGCAAAAAGTAACTAAAAGCTCATATTAATAACAAGCTTGCCTCCTGTACGTCTATGGAAACTTATTTGCTAACCTAAAAAACATGAAAACCCTTACTCCCGGCCTACTCAAATGAGCATCCTAGAGTTTATAGGAAAACAAAAATATTTGGTCAGACAAAAAGTCTGATGTGAATAATAACCTACCATCTCAAACTAAAATATATATCTAGTGAGACCACTTCGTGGAGCGGATTGGGTTTTCCCCTCACTGGTACCCTAGCCAATTATATCAATCAAAATTTATCCACTTGTAACTAGAATGGTTTGAACATAGTAAAATAATCATTTGCAGCCATGCAATATAGGTAAGTCTAACTAATCTATCTTCAATGTATTTCACACTCCCATAACCCATTCAAAATCATATAATGAATTACCCATCCCAATTTAATTGACTATCCGTCTAAATTTAATATGACTATCCATCTCATATTTATGTGGACTACGCATCTCACATATAAACATTATATGGATTATCTATCGCAGGCCATATGGACAACCCATCGTACATGGTTTATCTAATTAAAATTATGTGGACTATCCGTCACACATGTCTCATTTCTCTAAAATTATGTGGGCTACCCATCACACATATCATAGTTTTCCCAGGATTACCATGAACCCATCATGAACCATATAGAGACTATCAATCTTTGACATTATGTGGACTATCCATCACACATCTTATAGTTTTCCTACGATGACTATGAACCCATCAATTATCAAATTAAAATTTGAACATAACACTATTTACTCAAGTGCCCAACCTATATCTATTGGTATCCCAATTTGGTTATCGGATCCTTAGACTTATAGCATCTCGACAATAATAAACATTGGTATCCCCAATGAGGTTTTCAAACTCATAGAACATATGTCTTGCCAAGCCATCAATATAACAATTCGAAATAGAGAGCTTACCACATCCATGACGTTAAACATCATATCGTACCTCTATCCGAGATTCAAAAACAAAACTCTGATTTTATAAAGTATAAGGCTATACTGCTGAAATCATAAGGTTATCCACTTTCTTAAAATATACTCGCCTTTGAAACATACTTTTAGTTTGCAAAAGAAAACAAGGCTTCTCGGGATACAAAGCATCAGTTTCAAAATAAAAGAGTTACGACATCAAAGCCGCATAACCTAGTTGCCAAAACAAATAAAACATGTGATATGTCGAAGCTAACAGGCCATGGCATTAATTACTCAAGTCAAAATCAATTCTTACAACATCAATACTTTACAAACTATGATGTCAAAAATTTGGTACTTTAGCTATTATGCTGCAAAACAGAGGATGTCGGAAAAGGAAACTCACGACATCAATACTTTAAATACTTCAATATCCAAATCAGAGGTATTCGAAACTATAGATGACATAAAATTCCAAGTTAAAAAATTCAAAATCCTGGATGTCGGACCTCTTCCATCATGCGGTATCATATTCCTCCAGTGTTAGATGTCGGACATCTGCGTAAATAAGGATGTCGCATTTCATAAGTCTGATATCGCTTATAACTTTTAGATAGTTATCGTCGACATCAATCTTTATGAATTTTAGGTGAGGGGGATATCGAATGAGGAAGCATGGATACTATAATTAAACAATGGCACTTCTGTAATTTTTATAAAAACTGATTTATTTCCTCTCAAACTAATGTCTTTTTACCTGCTTTTATCTCTTGTCAAAATATGATCGATTAACACCAAAAACTTTTCATTTCTTTTTCAGGTTTTTCTCGAAGTATGTTTCACCTTCCCAAAAACATTAGCAAACTAAATTAATTAATATCCTTAATTAATATTAATTTAAATGCTATTCTTGCTTAATAAATTCATATAAAATCATAACCAAATGGAAAAATATCCAAAAATCAGAGTTTTATATATTATTTCATATATAAAAATTTCAAGGCCAAAATAATTATTTAATTATTTTTAATAATTAAAATCTGAAATAAACACTATTTCCTACTTAGCAAATTCACAAAATATTCATATAAATTTAGAAAATTATGAAATTAAAAACCCATCATCAAAATAATATTTTACACAACATACCAAAAAATCAAATGAATTAGAGATCAAAAACTTAGGGCCCGTTTGGTTTCATTTTGTATTTTGAGTTTTATGTTTTCAAACGCACTAAGAAATAACAAGAAATAAGAGAAGAAGATTTATAATTCTTAGCCATTGCGACAACCAATGGACAACGAAAGAGTTCGATTGTTCTCCGAGCTTTTGTTATCCCTCGAAACACGAAAAATAAAATAAACTTGTTTTCTATTTTACATGTTAATTTCATTTTTCGAAATTGTTTGTTTTTCAACAATATGTACAATGGACACGTTTTTGTATAGATGAAAACACAAAACTAAAAACGACAAGTCAAACGGGACCTTAGATTTTACCTTTAAAATCTATCATAATAATTCCATAAAATTTTCATAAAACATTATTCTATCCAAACAATGATCAAACATCCATAACATGGAAAAATAATCAAGATCAATTTGAAAATTAGCCATAACCGAATTCAAACACAAATAATAGAGATGGTAAATTATTATTCACCTTAGATTGGATAGAAGATTGAGATTCGATGGGGTTTAGCTTCTCTAAGCTTTGCCCTTGGATTTCCTTCTCTCCTACCCTTTAGAAATGGCCGGCCTCCAAGTGTTTACTTTTTATTGTTTGTGAATGCAAAATGAGAATGAATGAGGGAGGGTCTTTCCATCACTCGCTACAATACGAACCGATTGGTTGAAAAAAAATCAGTTCTGGTTCTACTACTGCCTTCTAATGTAGTCAGAGAAGTAGTAGTCTTTGGGTCATGCACATACTTCCATAGATGAGAAACATGAAAAACACTATGGACTTCAGCCAAACTACTCAGTATCTCTACCTAGTTCACGCATTTTCCTATCCTCTTTATAATAAGGAATAGTCCAACATATCTAGGTGTTGGTTTCTCTGACTTTCCAAATCATACCACACCATTCACCGGTGATACTTTAACAAAAACATAATATCCAACTGAGAACTCTAGATCCTTACGCCACTTATCTACGTAACTTTTCTTCCTAGACTGAGCTTCCCTCATCCTAGCTTAGATTAACTCGATTTTATCTATAGCTTCTCTCACCGTATTCGGGCCAAGAACCAATTTGCTCCAATCTCCACCCAACACGCTGGTGATTTGCATGGCCTTCCATACAAAGCTTCAAAAGGCATCACTCATATACTTGTCTGATAATTATTATTCTAGGAAAACTCAACCAAGTGCAAATGGTCTTCCCATGACCTACCAGAATCTAGTACACAAGCTCTCAACAAATCTTCTAGTATCTTATTGACTCTCTATGTCTGCCCATTCGTCTGTGGGTGGTAAGCAGTACTCATCTTCAACTTGGTACCTAATACTTCCTGTAGACTCTTCCAGAATTCAATAGCAAATAGGCCATCTCTGTCACTAACTACACTACTAGGAATCTCATGCAGTCTAACAATATTCCCCATAAACAACTTAGTCAATACAGGTTTTATCCGTGTCGACTTAATGAGAATGAAACGTGCAGTGCACGTAAATGTGCATATATTTACATCCATGATTTATCTCTTTTTATTTAAATAAGAATCATATTTAGGCATTTTAACATGTCTAAAACCAAAATTCAATTATTTTCAAACCATCGTATTTTCATCTTCATTCAGGGGGGGAAAACGGTCATTTTTGTGCATATGTCAATATAAGAATTTTTACTTGGACAATTTTTATTTTTTTATAGAACATTTTGATGCATGGAAGAGGGATTCATGATGATATATGCATGCATAAGGAAATACAATGGAATGAAGAGGAAATAATTCAAGTTCAAGATTACGGAGGACCCTACCCACGTACCTCGATTTTCAATTAGGAGCTAAGAACATGCTAAAAGGTCATTAAAGGTTCATATACATTTAAGTGGAGAGTTAACTTATGCTAATGATTACTTGGTGGTTACACTACCTCAAGTGCAATTTCGAAAGCTCCCTGTAAATGGAATTTAGGTTTTATGCATGTAAAAATAACCCTCTTATGTACATGAATATATATTCTACCCTTGGATATTACTTAGAAAATTAGAGTGCAAAATTGTAAGTAATGTTTCATGAAATAAAAATGGCTTCCAAGCCTCTTTCTTCTTTCTTTTCTACATGCTTTTCTTTATTTTATGGTAAATGTTTAATTCTATGCCCTCTTTCTCTTTATGTTCATAGCTTAAACTAACATTCATGAAAGTAGTGTAATTTATATATTTATGCAAGTAGTTAGTAGCTAATCTCTTTTGCTTTCTTTGCTTATTTTTTATTTTCTTCTCTTTTTAATGTTGAAATTTACTTGTGTTGCTTCGATGCCATAAATGAGTAGCTAAACCCCTTTAATTTAGGGGTAATAAAGCTCTAAAATATTATGTAATTTTAACATTTCTATGGTTTATGATCTCATTTGATTTGTGCTTCATGAAGTAAATTTTGATGTAAGTTTATACAAGTGGATTTGATAGCTTATATTGCTTATGCAAATGAGCTATTTTATTCAACATAAACACAATTTACATCATCATTTGCTAATTAATTTTTGATTTCGAAATGAAAGTAAAAATGAAATTTGATGATATATGTTACTAATTATAATAGTAAATAGATCATACTTAAAATAGCTTTTGCTTTGGCTTCATTTTTATGAGAATTATAAGTGGTATAATTGTTGTATTATAGTTTGATGATTTGAGTTGTGTTAATTAATAATATAAACAAACCATACTTATGATAAGTACAATAATTATTTCACTTAATATCAAATCTAGAGACCATAAATTATTGTTTGTTGATTTACAAAAAAATATAAGAGTGGATTTATCCCTAAATTGTTCTCTAGTTCAATAGTTTTTTAATCACATTTTAATTCTAGTTCTAGATTCATTTTGTTTTTAGTTAATAATTTCTCCTCCATTTGGTCTAATTTGGTTGAATAGAATTTTTAAAATCATTAACTCCCTGCGGATCGACCCGTATTCGCCACGTACTTCAAGTGTACATCATATGCTTGTGGTTATTTTTATTACAAAATTCGTTCGGCTATTTTTTAACTCGATAAACATTTAGCCGTCCGAACAAGTTTTTGACGCCATTGCCGGCGAGTTGTCTTGATTTTAATTTTCTATTCTTCAACTTATTTTTGTTTGAATTTAATGTGTTTGTTTTGTGTGCTAACTTGCATTAAAAGAAATTGTGTTTGTGTGTGTTCTTTGTTTGCATTTTGCTAGTTTCCTTGGCATTTGCATTTCCAAATATATTAAAAAAATACAAAATTTCAAAACAAAAAAAATTATTTCCTTTTCTAGACTTTACTTTTCATTTACATTTTCTTCACAATATACAAAAAAATTCTCCAACTTATTTTTCTTACTGTTTTACATCTATAACTACTAGCTTCTGCTAATTTCTGTTGTTTACTGTCACTGTGCAACTGCAATACAGTGCACATCCTCTTCCCCCACTTCTGCCTCACTGTTTCCACAGCACCGCCATTTCACATCTCTCAGCAACCCTGCAGCACTGATACAACAAAACACTGTCATTCCATCCACAACCACCAGAAAACCAAAGTTCCACCCTTATAAAACTACATTTGAATCACTTACTTCAACATGCCAATACATCCACCACTTCTATTTCCTTCCCCTTATCACTTCAGTTCATACCTTCTTTATTATATACACACTTCTACTCCAGCAACCCAATACAATTCTCTGCTAAACAACCTTACTACTTTCTTACACCACATCCAACATCATCACTACAAACTTCGGCCATCAATACACACCCATACCATCTCCTGTCAATTACAGCCTCACAAACATTTACTACCGAACCAAACATCCACCCAGCTGCTCCCCCTCTTATCACTACAGCCGTAAATCACCTGGAAAACATCACCTGAAAAATCACACCATCACCTTCCTCCAAACTTCCTCCCTGAACAGTAAACCACCTGAACTCCTCTATAAAACTTCCTACTTCCCAACAGTCTCACATACACTCAACAACACCACCACCATCCACTTCTGCAACTACTACACACGTCCATCTCTTCCATTCATCATCAATCTTCACTACTTTAATTTCTGCCAAAAACAAAAGCACATCACCAATCGAAAAAAAAATCCACTCAGACAACAAAACCCAGACTTACCTTCTCCGATCCTTAAACACTTCCCCTGTACAGCATTATCCCCTTC
Source organism: Allium cepa (assembly GCA_030765085.1). NCBI lineage: Eukaryota > Viridiplantae > Streptophyta > Magnoliopsida > Asparagales > Amaryllidaceae > Allium > Allium cepa. Next base: position 820,278,351 of record CM060935.1, on the reverse strand, counting down.
CATTGCTTACCAACAAATAAATTACATTCATCCATGTACAACCATCAGTGCCAACTACCACATCACACCCTACCACCTTCTCTGCTCGCAGTCCCCTGCATACATACTATGGCAAAATTTTCAATAATTGGTTTGGGGGTTTGGTTTTTTGTTTTGGAGGAGAAGAAGTAAAGAGGAAGAAGAGAACAATAGTCCCACATGCTAGAAAATTATACAATAATTTTGTATAAATATAGCTTTCTCATGTGGATGTTGGGGCCTTGGGGATTCCATATGTTTGCTTTATTGTGAGGAGAGAAGTCATGCAACACCACACGCACGCCGCTGCCGTCCGTCCGAACCAGGCTGGGCCAGGTGGGTTTCGGATACGAGTACGGGTTTCGGGTTCGGATCCGAAAATATTTTTGGATCATATGCGAACAGTAACCTGCTAAATTTCAGTCCGTCAAGGACCCAGAACCGAATTTCTGAATTTGAATAAAGGACGGGAATTTTGTGACGTTTTTCTGAATATTGCAATTAAATAGAAGCGACGTTTAAAAGTTGAATGGAGATAGCCGTTCGTAACAGCTGTGAACCGTTGCAAACGGTTGTGACTGACGAATAGACACCTCTCCACCAATATAAATAGAAACACCCAGAAAATGTTGGAGATAGTTTTCATTTTGAATTCTTCTTCTTCCTCTTCCTACACGAATTTGCGACGCCAGGGAAATGTTGTTAATCGCTGCACTTCCATTACTCTATCTTTTGTAACATCTGCAAGGTGTTGTAAACGCTGAATCGTTGCAGATTTGTTTCTTCTTCTTCTTCATCCCTTTCTCTGTATATTGCATCATCAGAGATCAAATGCTAAAGCTGTTATAAGGCTTCATTGAATCCTGAAAGTCGATAGTTCGATAACCCGTTTGTACCTGGTGGGTTGAACTATTGTCTTCAAGAAACTATTCCATAGATCCTTGAAGTCGAAAGTACAGCATTATCTTCATCACAATTGCCATCAAATTTGTCTTGAACCGCAAAATTCCCAACACATACTGTCATCTTCCTCATCTCATTATTACTGTCATCAACATATCATACCACTTTCCTCCTCATCTAAGTTGTCATCCTATACATTCTACAATTCCACAAGTTCAACCAGTCAATCACCTCTACAAACCATTGTGCGCAAACATTTCACAATAACTACTACATCAAGCTACAAACTGTCATAAATTTCTGCCACACACAAAAATACTCACAGTATATCATCGACCGCAACACAACAACCTGCTGCATATCAGAAACTTCCCAGTGACCACGACCGGTCACAGTGCTCGTCACCACCTTCAGCACCTCTCACTCACCCAATAACCAATACGACTTCTGCATCCACTGTCAATCTTCCAGCCAAACAAACAACTTCGAACCACCCTCCTCCGACTCCTGAATCCCCAAATCGAACTACTAAAATCGGCCTCCAATTCCTACTAACTCGATCACCAACTCCAACCTCGACGTTAACCATTACCAGAGATTTCAATCGTGATAACCGAACTCCACCAAATTTCCACCTCTTCCACATCTTCCATCAGCCGCCTGAAGCCCCACTCCTAACATCGCTCGAACAATAGAAACGCCATCGAATTGAACATCACCTCACCTCGAAACCCCCTTCTTCTTCTAACTCCAAACCCCGCACTCCTCCTCCAAATCAATCGCGAACCCATCAGCAAGCCTGGTTCTGTTGCCACCTCGTACGATCACCTGAATTTAAATCGAACCACCAAATCAAGTTGCTTCATTCCGATTTCAGTTTCAATTTCTTAACGCGATTTGTTATTTTCGTTCTTTTTGATAAAAGTGGAAGTCTAATTTGAAGTGGGATAGAGGGTTTTAAATAGGGTACTGGGCTTGTTCGAGCCAAGTGCAAATATATTTTTTGAGTTTTGTTTAGCTTTCTTTTTTTTAATTCATTCGTACTTTAGTTTAATTTGTTTATACTTGGTTTGTTCTTTTAGTTAGGAATTTCACCTTGTCTAATTTGTTTTGAGTTTAATTAAAATATATATATATATACAAAAAAAAATATACAAAAACAAAAAAGAGTTTGCTTTTCTAATTAAAAAAGAGCAAAGTATTTTCAAATATGTTATTTTTCATTTGATTTAGTCTCTAATAAAAAAATTATTTAAATTTCTTCTTTTGATATAAAAAATTCAAAAAAAATAATAATAATTGTATATATCGTGTTTTTATTTTCAAGTTGCCCAAGCAGAAAATAAAGAAGAATCGCTTTGCCTTGCTTTGCTAAAAAAAATTGCCGCTACAAAAAATTAATAATAAAATTTACTAATAATTCTGCACGATTTGGTATCGTGCATTCTTCCCTTATTTTTATTTGAATTGCATTGTTGGTTGCTTGCATTTGCATTTATATAAAAAATCAACATCCAAAAACAAAAACAAACTTCATTTTAGTTGCATTGTAAATTCACGTTTAATTTCTGTTTTGCATTCGTCTCATCTTGTTTTATTTTCTAAGGGCAATACCCCAATTCACATAAGGTGAGAGATTTCATCACCCTTTCATTAGCCCACAAACGCATTTCATCATAGAATTTGACTAACAATAAATATAATATTCGACTTAAGGGGTCGCAAGCTTATCTTGGGCTTAATTGTATCTTCACAATTGTTTTCTTTAAACAATTTTATTTCTTGGTGTCTAGGCTACGGAAGAGTAATAACCATTTATAAATATTACGGTAATTCGTAAATATTACAGTGGTTGTTCCTCTGAAGATACTTAAACTTTCGACCGCATTGCTACGGTGGTACGTGGTGCACCGATAACTCCTGTCCGTTACCTGGCTGAGAAATATTTTTGTTGATTTAATACAAAGTATGATTATACAATTTTGGGTTAGGAGCTACTAAAAACAGAAAATTATAATTAAGTCATTTCCATTCATTTAGTTGCATTAGTTCATGCATATTTAAAAAAACAAAAAAATCCAAAATCCAAAATCCAAAAAAATTGTAAATTTTACTTAACATAGTTTTTAATCCAAAAAAAATCTTTTTTTCCTTTTCTTTGAAAATTTTCAATCAAAAACAAAAATCCAAAAAAAAATATAAAATCTTTTCAAAAAGAAAAAAATTTGAAAATTCAAAAACAAAGATAAAAATCAATTTCCATTTTCTAAAAACAAAAAAAAAATCCATTTGGTAAAAACTTAAAAATTCAAAAAACAAAAAAATATAAAAACAAAAACAAAAACATAGAAAAAAATTTGAAAAACCAAAAATCAAACTTTTCTTTTGAAAATAAATCTCACTTGGTAAATAGTTTTCTTCCTTGTAAAAAAGAAGAAGAGAAAATTCAAAAAAAACAAAAACAAGTTTTCAAAGCTTCTTTCATTCTCTAAACTCGATTCAAACTTCTTTCTCTCGTCTACTTTCACTTGTGCATGAGTACTTGGACTTGTGAACAAATAATAAATCGTTGGACTCGCGACTCAACAACTAACCTTTTAACTCGAATAGACGATCCTCTCGAAATGGCGAACGAGAACGCCCCTCTAACACTTATGGATAGAATCTTTCCAGATAGAGTTTCTATTCCATCTTGCATCACGTTACTCTCCCCTATGGGTAACCATTTTGAAATTCACTCGAACCATATTGCCACATTTTTGAAATTTGGCAATTTCGAGCACGAAGATCCATACATCTTTTTGACTAAATTCGAATAAGTATGTGCAACCATTAAACTCCAACAGCTTTCTGATGAAGGAATCAAACTTCGATTAATCCCATTCGCTCTTACAGATTACGCTAAAAAATGGTTGTACAGCTTACCATCGAACTCGATTAAAACTTGGAAAGAATTCGTAAAGCTTTCTTAAAATGTTCTACCCTTTGGAAAAAACGAGTAGAATTCAAAATGAAATTGTAAATTTTCATCAATTCAAGGGAGAACCATTCGGAAAATATTTTGAAAGATTCAAAGAGCTTTTGATAAAATGTCCACACCATAACTTCGAAAAATGGACGATTTGTCAAATCTTATATGATGGATCAAAAATAGCTCACGAACCATGCTCGAATCAATGTGCCAAGGCAACTTTCTTGCCCAACATCATGACGATCCTTAGCAATTTCTTGAAAACCTCGTCGAAAAATCATCCCAATGGGAACGTTCCAACGAATAATAAGTTTACTCTCGATCGAGTGCACACTCGATAGGATCTTTTTTTGCTTTAGAAGCTAAATCGACGCAATGATTAAAAAAATTGATAACATTTTCTCATCGAATCAAATGAACCAAGCTTTCCAACCGATGTGTTATAAATGCAACGATCCTAATCATATAGCCGATCAATGTCCCAATTCTGTCGAACAAATCAATGCTTTCAATAAAGCCAGAAACGACTTGTTTTCTGAAATATACAACCTGGTTGGAGAAATCATATGAATTTTGCGTGGAACCAAAACAAACCCAACACGAACACGGTTCGTCCCAGTTTTCAAGCATTCCCGAATAATGCTTCGAATCCTCCCTTTTAACCCAATAATTTTCAACCAAACTTTGCGGGTCCGTCTCATAATCAACTGTAACAATCAAATTTTCAACAAATTCGGCTCATCCTCCGCAAAACGATAAACGTTTAACTTCTCTTAAGAAAACTCTTTGAACATTCGCTAAGGCAACTACTCAAAGTCTATAATCAAACAGCAAATTTGCAAAATTTATCGACTTCATATATTCAAAACACAAACCAATCAATTACAAAACTCGAAATGCAAATGAGTCAATTAGCCACGTTTGTAAGTGGACGCAAATGAGGCACATTTCCAAGCCAACCCCTTCCAAATCCCAGAAATCAAAACGAAAATTCAAATCAAGAGCATGTTGTTCATGATAGCAATGTCACCCAATTGAATGTTATCACAACATTACGTTCCGGTAAACAAATCGATAATCAACTCGTTAACCCAAATGATTTACCAGAATCTCTCTCGACACTACTAAAAGAACAAATGACTCGGAACAGAACATGGAGCCAAACGTCGATTCGAATTCCAATCAAGATTCTTCTTCTACTTGAGTAAACCTACCTACCGAGTATCGTGTTCCATTTCCACATCGTCGTCGACCAAAGGAACACTCGAACCGAATGGAAAAGATATTGAAAATTTTTAAACAAGTCAAAGTTAACATTTCGCTTCTTGACATTGTTCAACAAGTCTCCACTTATGCGAAATTTCTTAAGGACTTGTGCACCCAAAAGAGACACACTCAAGTGCCCAAAAAAGTCCTCTTAGCTGCCAGTTTAAGTGAAGTCTTGTCCCAATCCATGCCCATTAAATACAAAGATCCTAGCTACCCTACGATTTCGTATACAATTGGAGACAAGACGACTAACAAATATTTGATAGACTTAGGCACGAGTGACAACTTGATTCCATACTCCGTGTATGAACAAAGGTGATCTCAAACCCACAAAAGTCATGCTTCAATTTTTCGATCGCTCGATTAAGAAGCCTGTAGGAGAAATGTAGGACATACTCATTCAAGTAGGGCAATTCATATTCCCCGTTGACTTTATAGTTCTTAAAACACAGCCTGTGACGAATACCTCGAATCAAATTCCATTGATTTTAGGCCGACCATTCTTAGCCACCTCAAATGCCTTAATCAATTGTCGTAACGGATTGATGAGAATCTCTTTTGGAAACATGATTTTGGATCTTAATATTTTCAATCTCGAAAGCCAATCGAACGAACCTTGTGACCAAATGTTGGAAGTTAGTGTCATTCATGGAAACTTCAAAAATGAGACATTTGACCTTAATGACGAACGTGAAGCCAAGTACGAAAAATTGATTCATGAAATTCCCAACAAGATTGATTACACTCTTCCCTTTGAATCGCTTCCAGTTGAGTCTGAATCTCATCCCAACTCTTTGATCGAAAAACTCCCGAAGTTGGACCTCAAACCACTTCCCGATCACCTCAAGTATGCATACTTAGGTGAAGACGAAACATTGCCCGTCATAATTTGCGCAACTCACTCTTTTGATCGAGAAACCTCGTTACTCTCTATTCTTTCGAAAAAGAGAGAAGCAATTGGATGGTCGACTCCGATATAAAGAGAATTAGTCCCACTCTTGTTCAACATCGCATCCATTTAATCAACAATGCCAAGCATGTCCGCGACGCGCAGCGAAGGCTTAATCCAAAAAATAAAGATGCAGTGCATGATGAAATTCTTAAACTTCTTGACAATGGAATCATTTGCCCAATCTCTGATAGCTCACGGGTTAGCCCAATTCACGTTGTACCGAAAAGTCTGGGCAGACCGTTGTCAAGAACGATTCAAATGAACTTATTCCAACTCGTACTCAAACGGGTTGGCATATTTGCATTGACTATCGATAACTAAATGCCGCAACACGTAAGGATCACTTCCCTCTTCCTTTTATTGACCAAATGCTCAAACGTTTAGTCGGCCACGAATTCTACTGCTTCCTTGATGGTTATTCCGGCTATGACCAAATTCCAATCGCTCCCGTAGATCAAGGGAAAATGACTTTCACATGTCCATTCGATACTTTCTCTTATCAACATATGTCATTCGGACTTTGTAACGCTCCTGCGACTTTCCAACGATGCATGGTTGGCATCTTTTTTGACATGATTAAACGCTTTCTAGAAGTTTTTATGGACGACTATCTTTGGAAATTCTTTTTTCCAATGTTTACATCACCTCGAGTTGGTTCTAAATCGATGTAAAGAAAAACATTTGACGTTGAATTGGGAAAATTGCCACTTTATGGGAAAACAAGGTATAGTCCTTAGACATATCATCTCAAATAAAGGCATTGAGGTAGAAAAAGCGAAAATTGATGTCATTGCAAATTTACCCATTCCCAAATATGTTAAGGACATTCGATCATTTCTAGGACATGCTGGCTTTTATCGACGCTTTGTGAAAGACTTTAGCAAGATCGCTCGTCCTTTGACGACTCTCCTCAGAAAAGACGTTCCCTTCGATTTTAACTCTGAGTGTATCTCTTCTTTTGAATGTCTCAAAAATGAACTCATTTCTGCTCCAATCATTTGCGCGCCCAATTAGGATCTTCTTTTCGAAATCATGTGTGACGCTTCTAACTTTGCGGTTGGTGCTGTCTTAGGACAACGTATGAAAAAAATCCTACATGTCAACTATTACGCAAGTATGACTTTAAACGACTCTCAACTCAACTATACAACAAAAGGAAAAAGAGCTTCTAGCCTTCATTTTTGCACATGAAAAGTTTCAACCTTACTTGATAGGTTCACACATTACTATGTAGACGGACCACTCTGCTCTTCGATATCTCTTCACTAAAAAGGATGCTAAATCCCGTTTAATTCGTTGGATCATTTTACTTCAAGAATTTGACCTTACAATTAAAGACAAAAAAGGATCTGATAAGGTCATAGTCGATCACTTATCTCGTCTTCCAAATGCATCATCTTCTTTGCCAATCAACGAAAACTTCCCCGATGGACAACTTCTTTCAATATCTATCGATCCATCGTACGCTGATATAGTGAACTACTTAGTCACTAAAGAAACTCCCTCATCATGGTCCAAATAGGACAAATACAAATTCATGTCCCAAATGAATTATTTTCTATTGGGACGATCCATACTTGTTCAAATATTGTCCCAACCAAATCATTTGACGTTGCATTCCGGATGATGAGATCTAGATTGTTCTTTCGTTTTGCCACGATCAAGCGTTCGGTGGACATTGCGGTCCTCGAAAAACTACGGAAAAGGTGTTTCAGTGTGGTTTCTATTGGCCTTCTCTTTTCAAAGACGCACTTGAATTTTGTAAAACTTGCGATCGATGTCAAATGCTTGAACGAATTTCTTGACGAGATATGATGCCTCTAAATCCCATTCTTACGATGAAATCTTCGATGTTTGGGTTATCGACTTTGTGGGACCTTTTTCCCATTCTTTTGGAAACTTGTATATCCTTCTCGCTGTAGATTACGTCTCAAAATGGGTCGAAGCCGTTCCATGCAAGACCAATGACCATATAATTGTTGTGAAATTTCTCAAAGAAAACATCTTTTCAAAGTTCAGCACACCTCGCACAATAATCAGTGATTACGGAACCCATTTTTGTAATCGTTCTTTTGAAACTTTAGTGAAAAAAATACTCGATAACCTACAAGTTATCCACTCCATGTCATCCTCAAACTTGTGGCCAAGTTGAAGTTTCAAATCAACAAATAAAACAAATCTTGGAAAAAACTGTTAACAAAAATCGAAAAGATTGGTTCAGAAATTGACCGACACGCTTTGGGATTACCGTACAGCTTTTAAAACTAACCTTGGGATGTCCCCATTTCATTTAATTCACAGTAAAGCTTGCCATTTACCAGTTGAAATCAAACACAAAGCGTTATGGGCAATAAAGAACTTAAACTTTGATCTTGAGAAAGCTGGTGAAAATCGAAAACTACAACTCAACAAACTAGAAGAACTTAGGAACAACGCGTATGAAAGTGAGAAAATTTACAAAGAAAGAACCAAAGTTTTCATGACAAGTCAACCCTAAGGAAAACATTTACGTCCAACCAAAAAATTCTTTTATATGACTCAAGACTTCATTTATTCCCTAGGAAAATTTAATCAAGATGGACCAGATCATTTGTGGTACGAACTTTTTTCCACATGGTGCCATAAAAACAGAAAACCCCAGGGATGGATCGATTTTCAAAGTCAACGATCATCGTTTGAAACCTTTTTTGGAATTTCCAAATAACCAAAAGGAGGAGCTCATGACCCTTCATGAGCCAAGCTACGTCTAGTAAGAATGTTAACCCTCTTTTGTAAATATGTACATATTTTTCCTCGTTACACTCATTATATCATGCATTGACTGTGGGGACACAGTCAAAATTAAGAGTGAGGGAGTCTCATTTTCATTTTTCATGGCATTTTTGAATTTTCATTTTTCCTTTGTCTTAAAAAAATCAAAATTTCTAAATCCCAAAAACTTTTTCTTTTTAGCATTTTGATTTGAAGTGTTGATTTGAAGAAACACTATGGGATAATTATAAGTTTTGGTTAATAAATTGAAAATTTTGAAAATTTATTTGTCTTAAAAAAAATGAAGTTTGATTACAAATAACAATGGTTTAACTAGTATATAGGTAGGTTCATCTGTGTTTATTCTGAAGCATGTTCTAATTAAAAATCTTTATTTAAAAAAGTGGTAAATTTAAAGTAAATGATATAACATTTTGATCTTCTAAGTTAAATGGTGCTAAGATGATTTTGCAAAACTCTCTCTTTCTAAAAAAAATGTTTGTATACATGTAAATATTTTCTATTAACACCTACGGTCGACAGGTGTACACACTTGTGTGTACACTCGCCATGCTCTGTACCTTTCTCACGTAAGCCCAAAAGGCAGTGCGTGATCAATATATCTGGCATCTGTTTATCTGAGCTAGGTGCATGTATATATAAATTCTTTTATTAATCATGCCTATGTCGATAGGTGATCACATTCGTGTGTTCACTCGCCACGCTCTATATTCACCTCACATAATCCCGAAAGGCGGTGCATGGGTAATATATCTGGCAAAACTTTACCTGAGTTAGGCATATGTAAATATTTTTAATATCAGTGAAATTTTCAAATAAGAGAGAATAAGCAATTGAAATCTAAGAAACATTTTAACTTGTTTGATTTAACTTGTTATTGAAAAGAAATGAAAATACCACTTTAATAAACTTAGATAATTAACTAAGGATCCATTTCCTAATTACATTGTGTTATCAACCGAAACAACTAGCCAAACTATGGCCTATCTGTTATGACAACTTGATTTTTATTGGAAATTTTGACAAGTAAATGACTTAAATTTTCAAGACAATGACCAAAACTTGTATTTAACTTATTTGTGTCTATTTAAAAATAAACCTTTAATTTGTAAATACTTCCAAAAACTTGTATTCATCCCATTGTAAATAAATCTTGTACTTTGTAAATATTTTCACTTTGCGTTTGAATTTTATGGGTAGTATCCGCTGAGAATCCTCACGAGACAGCACTCGTCCTACTGGAGACACCCAAAAGTTTAATGGCTTATTACATACGCTCAATGTAATTGTGCTTCCTACGAAAACGGAGTTATCTTAGTTTTCCTTTATTCGAGGACGAATAAAAAGATAAGTGTGGGGGTATTTGATGTGCACGTAAATGTGCATATATTTATTTTATCTCTTTTTTATTAAATAAATATCATATTTGGGCATTTTAACATGTTTATAACCAAAATTCAATTATTTTCAAACCATCATATTTTCATATCATTCAGGGGCAAAACGATCATTTTTGTGCATGTGTCAATGTAAGAATTTTTACTTGGACAATTTTTATTATTTTATAGGATATTTTAATGCATATGGAAGAGGGATTCATGATGATATATGCATACACAAGGAAATACAAAGGAATGAAGCGGAAATAATTCAAGTTCAAGATCATGGAGGACCCCATCTACTTACCTTGATTTTCAATTAGGAGCTAAGCACATGCTAAAAGGTCATTTAAGCATCATGTACATTTAAGTGGAGAGTTAATTTATGCTAATGATTACTTAGTGGCAACACTACCTCAAAGGCAATTTGGGAAGTTCCCTAAAAATGGAATTGTGGTTTTATGCATGTATAAACAGCCCTCTTATGTACATGAACATATCTTCTACTCTTCGATATTACTTAGAAAGTTAGAGTGCAAAATTGTAAGCAATGTTTCATGAAATAAAAATGGCTTCCAAGCCTCTTTCTTCTCTCTTTTCTACATGCTTTTCTTTGTTTTACTCTAAATGTTTATTTCTATGCTCTCTTTCTCTTTATGTTCATAGCTTAGACTTACATTCATGCAAGTAGTGTAGTTTATATGTTTATGCAAGTAGTTAGTAGCTAATCTCTTTTTCTTTCTTTACTTATTTTCTACTTACTTCTCTTTTTAATGTTCAAATCTACTTATGTTGCTTCAATGCCATAAATGAGTAGCTAAACCCCTTCAATTTAGGGGTAATGAAGCTCTCAAATATTATGTAATTTCAACATTTATATGGTTTATGATCTCATTTGATTTGTGCTTCATGAAGTAAATTTTGATGTAAGTTTATACAAGTGGGTTTGAGAGCTTATATTGCTTATGCAAATGAGTTATTCTTATTCAACATAGACACAATTTACATCATCATTTGCTAATTAATTTTTGATTTTGAAATGAAAGTAAAAATGAAATTTGATGATCTATATTACTAGTTGCAATAGTAAATAAATCAAACTTAAAATAGCTTTTGCTTTGGCTTCATTTTCATGAGAATTATAAGTGGTATAATTATTGTATTATAGTTTGATGGTTTGAGTTATGTTAATTAATAACATAAACAAACCATGCTTATGATAAATACAATAATTATTTCACTTAATATCAAAGCTAGAGATCATAAATTATTGTTCGTTGATCTACAAAAAAAATATGAGAGTGGATTTATCCCTAAATTGTTCGCTAGTTCAATAGTTTTTTAATCACATTTTAATTCTAGTTCTAGCTTCATTTTGTTTCTAGTTAACAATTTCTCCTTCATTTGGTCTAATTTGATTAAATAGAATTTTTAAAATCATCAATTCCCTATAGATTGACCCGTATTCTCCATGTACTACAAGTGTATGCCGTGCGCTTACGGTTATTTTTATTACAAAATTTGTTCGGCTATTTTCTAACTCGATAGACATTTAGCAGTCCAAACAATCAATCTATCCACTATAGCCCAAATACCCTCATTTCTCTAATTCGACCTTGGTACCCCTCAATAAAATGTATGGATATAGAATCCTATTTTCAAATTGGTATATCTAAAGGTTAAAACAATCCACTTGGCTTCGGATGCTTGGCTTTCACTTGTTGGCAATTCAAACATTGCTTTACCCATAAGCCTACATCCCTATTTATACCTTTCTAGAAGAAACTTCTCTTCATGTCTTGATATATCTTAGTTCCTCCATGATGAATAGTAAACTTTGATCGATGACATTCCATAAGAACCTCATTCCTTGTGTCACCAACCTTTGGAACACACACTCGTCCCTTCTTCCTTAATCATCCATTCTGGTCAAGACTAAAATCTTTTAAATCATCAATCTCAGTTCCACCTTCAAGCCTTATAATGATTTCGGCTAGAAATGGACCATCTCTCTACATAGAAGTAATTCTTTCGATCATCACTAATTGAACTTTCAAACATGAAAACATGGAAGTTTTCCAATTAGAACTAGCCATTAATCTTAGTTGCACACCACAAGTACTCAATGCTTCTAAATCCTTCCATTCTTCTCATAGCTAACACCATATTCGATGTTTCTCGCTAAGTGCATCAGCAACTTTATTTTCTTTTCCTGGCGTATACTCAATACCAAAATCATAGGCTGCTAAAAACTCTAGCCATCTATGTTATCTCATATTCAACTCTTTCTAAAAGGATAAATACCTCAAAGAATTTGATCCGTAAATCTTTCTCCTAAGAGGTAGTGTCTCCACACCTTCAAAGCAACCATCACCGGTGCCAACTCTAAATCATGAGTCGGATACCTAACTTCATGTATTCTGAGCTGTTAAGAAGCGTAGACAATCAATTTACCTCTTTGCATCAACAAAGCTCCTAATCCTATTCCACATGCATCTGTATACACCAACAAATCCTGATTACCATCTGGCACAACTAACATTGGCTCATTGGTCAATAAATGTTTTAGCTTTTGGAAAGCTTCCTCACATTTACTAGACCAAATAAACTTTGCATCCTTTTTGGTTAGTTTAGTTAGGGGTGCTTCTATCTAAGAGAAATCCTCAATGAATCTCTGGTAATGGCCAGTTAATCCAAGAAAACTCTTTATCTCGGTCATCATCTCGGGTCTCTTCCAATTATTTACAGCTTCAACCTTAGATGGATCCACAGACAACTCTTCCTCCAAAACTACATGACCAAGAAAATTCACTTCTCTCTTCCAAAAATAACCTTTCAAAAACTTAGATTTTAGTTGTTGTTGCCTCAACGTCTTGAGTACTATTCTAAGATGAACCTCATAATCTCTTTCATCCTTAGAATATATCAAGATGTTATCAATGAACACCACCATGAATCTGTCCAAGTACTCTCGGAAAATTCGGTTCATCAAGTCCATAAAGAAAACAGAACATTAGCTAACACGAATGACGTGACTAACCACTCGTACAAACCATACCTTGTTCGAAACGCCGTCAAAGGAATATTGTCCTCCACCACCCTCAGTTGATGGAACCCTGTCGCCAAATTCTACTGGCAAAACACATCGGCTCCACTCAACTGATCAAATAAATCATTAATTCTCAATAAAGGATGTTTATTTTTATTGTCTTCTCGTTCAGCTTATTACAATTAATACACAACCACAATGACCCGTCTAATTTCTTCACGAACACCATAGCCGCTCCCTAAGGCGAACTGCTTGGTCTAATAAAACTCTTTCCATCTAAACCCATCAGCTGCACCTTTAACTCTTTCATCTCAGCAGGTGTCATTTTTCTAGGTGGTCTACTTATGGGTTCAGCTCTAAGTACAAGATATATTTGAAACCCAATAGCTCGTTTTAGCTGTAGTCAAGTCACTTGCTCAAAAACATATGCAATTCTCTTATAACCAAAACTCGACTCAACTCATCTTCCACCTCTATTTCACCTAATAAAGCACAAACATCTAAACTCGAATTCTCAACTAAGTATATAATTAGATCACTACTATTAGGATGTCTTAACAATATTTTCCTATTATGGCAAAATATACTAGCATTATATTTTCTCAACCGATCCATACCCAAAATAATCCTAAAGCCCATGGAATCAAACACAAACAAACTGCAAGAAAAAGTATGACCTAATATCTCAAATTCTAGATGGTCACATCTCATCTCAAGAGTTGCATGCCCTCCTGTTGGATTCACAACCCTTAAGCAAGTAACAAGGTATGATGGTTCTAGACTTAACTTATCTACCAAATAATGCAAGATAAAAGAATGTGATGCACCGGTATTAAATAATATTCTAACAGATATGCTATGAACCAAAAGCGTACCTTCCATCACAGCATTTCCCTACTTCTCTACTATTGTCCTAGAAGATGATGGCTCCAAAGTAAAGATCTTTCTTTTTTTCCACCTTGGCCGCTTCTGGACATTTATTCTTATAATTCCCTATCTGGTTGCAGTTATAGCACTTCACATTCTACTTCCCTGCAACCGTCTTACCGTCACTAGATTGACACTCATTAGAATAGTGGCCCTTCTTGTCATACTTCTAACAAACGATATCAAATTTCCTTTCTTGGCAGCTCCATTCTTTTGAGCTTAATTCCCCTTGAAGAGCTTTCTCTTCTTTCTCTGAGAACTATAGGTTTCCACCTCTTGATCTTTCCCAAAATTCGAAAGCGTCTCCTCGTTCCTCATAGCCATCTCCACCACTACCTTACTCTGATCTCTGAGATGTGGCATTGTCACCCTAGTAAGTAGTAATCTCTGACTTTAAACCCCAGATGTACTTCCTCTTGATCACTATATCAATGGTTGAGTATCCATACCGGGACAGCTCATCAAATGTTGCAGCATACTTCAATATGGACATTTCTCCTTGTAGGAAATCAGCGAACTTCCTAAGAAGAGTTGATTTGGCTACTTCAGATAAAAACCTCTCCTCAAATATCCTACGAAATTTAGCACAAGTCAATTCCTCCTTTGGTACACCTACGGTCATCTCGTTCCATCAGTATAAAGTAGCTCCTTACAACTGCCTCGATGCCAATCTCTTCTTTTGTTCGTCATTCAATACTTGGTCAGGAGAGATTCTCTCATAGTGCAATAGTTAATTTTCAACTTCAATAGCATCCTTCATTCCTAGAAACAGCTTCCCTCCAAGACTGGTGTAATCATGGCTCAACTTAGCGTAGTTATTACTAACTGGCACCACAAGATTAGCTGCTCTCGCATTAGCAGCATTTCCTCCAACCATTCCAGTATCATCTCCTTCTTGCATCATGTTGACAAAAAATTGATACATAGCCCTCATATCTAACAGCGGGATTCCAGCACTCACGTTAGCATTTGCATTTTGATTAGCATTTGCTTGTCGATCCAGATTCCTTCTAGCATTAGACTGAACATTTCTGTTAGTTGAAGTGCATCCTCCATCTAGATTCACTCTTCCATTTCCTACTTCCATTTATTACTTTCTCGTAATCTACAAAGAGCCTTAATAAGATACAGAAAAACTGTCCAAGAGAGGGAGAAAGGAGAATACATACTTACATATAGCAAATACAAGTACGTTACCATAGTGTTATCCCATACCCGAATCTTACCCTCCGATACATTTGGATTATGTTTTCAAAAAAAAAAATTAATCTTTAAATTTTTTTACATATACCTATGCTCTAATACCAAACTGTAACATCCCTCATTTTGGGGCCTGAAACTAAGCGCTGCGGATGTTGCAGTCATCCATAGTGTTAATTTCCAACAAGAAAATACGACCATGTTAATCATATCAACAATATCGAAAGAAATTATCTTTAACATTTCATTTCATAAATAAAATTTCACATTTATTACATAATCTCATTCGATCCCATGTTCAGAGAAAATATAGTTATTACAAAATGCTTCAAGAGCGACATATGAAGATGCCATTTTGGTTAATCAGACTCTAATACTTGATGGTTATAGCTTCTATCATTCCATCCATTTGGACACAAAACAACACAGCAAAAAGTAACTAAAAGCTCCTACTAATAGTTATCTTTCCGCTTTCACATCTCCAGAAGCTTATTTGTCTAACCTGGAAAACATGAGAACCCTTACTTCCGGCCTACCTAAAAGAGCACCCGAGAGTTTAAGGGGAAAATAAAAACTTCAAGTTCGACAAAAAGTCTAATGTGAATAATAACATACCATCTCAAACAAAAATAGATATGTATTGAGACCATGCCACAGAGCGGAATGAGTTTTCCATTCACTAGTATCTTAACCAATTATGTCAATCAAAATTTATGCACCTGCAATCACAATGGTCAGAACATAGTAAATAATCATTTGCAAGCATGCACATAGGCAAGTCTAACTAATCTATCTTCATTGTGTTGTGCACTCCCTTACCCTACCCAAAATCATATAATGGATTACCCATCCCAATTTAATTGACTATCCATCTAAATTTAATCTGGCTATCCATCTCATAATTATATGGACTACCCATCTCACATATATACATTATATGGATTATCTATCCTAGGCTATATGGACTACCCAACACATATGGTTTATCTAATTGAAATTATGTGGACTATCCATCACACATGTCTCATTTGTATAAAATTATGTGGATTATTCACCACACGTATCGTAGTTTTCGTAGGATGACTATGAACCCATCATGAACGATATAAAGACTATCCATCTCTGGCATTATGTGGACTATCCATCACATATCTCACAGTTTTTCTAGGATGACTATGGACCCATCAATTACCAAATTAAAATTTGAACATAACACTATTTACCCAAAGTGCCCAACCTATGTTTATTGGTATCCCCATTAGGTTGTCAGACCCTTAGACTTATAACATCTCAAAATTAATAAACATTGGTATCCCCAATGAAGTTGTCAAACTCGTAAAACATATGGCTTGCCAAGGCATCAATATAACAATCGAAATAGAAAGCTTATGGAATCCATGCTGTTAAAAACAATATCGAACCTCTATCTGAGATTCAAAAACAAAACTCTAATTTTATAAATCATAGAGCTATACTGCTAAAATCATAAGGTATCAATTTTCTTAAAACATGGACTATCTCACCTCTAAAACATAGTTTTAGTTTGCAAAAGAAAACAAGGCTTTTCCACCTACAAAGGATCAATTTCAAAATAAAGGAGTTATGGCATTAAAACCGCATAACCTAGTTGCTAGAAACAAAGAAAACATGTGATATTTTGAAGCTAACAGGCTATGGCATCAATCACTCAAGTCGAAGTCAATTTCTTACAGCATCAATACTTCAAAAACTATTATGTCAAAAATATGGTACTTCGGCTATTATGCCGCAAAACATAGGACGTTAACAAAGGAAACTCACGACATTAATACTTCAAATACTTTAATAACCAAATCATGGGTATTCAAAACTATAGGTGACATGAGATTCCAAGTTAAACAATTCGAAATCCTAGATATCGGACCTCTTCCATCATGCGATATCATATTCCTCCAGTGTTGGAAGTCGGACATTTGTGCAAATAAGGACGTCGCATTTTGTAAGTCTGATATCGCCTATAACTTTTAGATAGTTATTACATATATCGGCCTTTACGAATTTCGAGGGAGGGGGATATCGGATGAGAAAGCATGGATCCGTAATTAAACAATGGTACTTCTATAATTTTTATAAAAACTGATTTATTTCCTCTTCAACTAATTTCTTTTTACCTACTCTTATCTCTCGTCAAAATATGATTGGTTAACACCAAAAAAATTCATTTCTTTTTCAGATTTTGCTGGAAGAATATTTCACCTTCCCAAAAACATTAGCAAAGTAAATTAATTAATATACTTAATTAATATTAATTTCAATGCTTTCTAACCTGATCAATTCATGGAAAATCATAACCACTTGGAAAATATCCTCAAAAATTTGAATTTATGTATTCTTTCATATATAAAAATTTCAGGACAAAAATACTTATTTAATAATTAAAATCCAAAATAAGCACTATTTTCTACTTAAGAAAATTATTAAATATTCATATTAACTTGAAAAATTATGAAATTAAAAAATCGTTTCCATAATAATGTTTATGCGATATACCAGAAAATCAAATCAATTGAAGATCAAGAACTTAGGTTTTACCTTTTAAACCTATCATAATAATTCAAAAAAAAATTCATAAATCATTATTCTATCCAAACGATGATCAAACATCCATAACATGGCAAAACAATCAAGATCAATTTAGAAATTAGCCGTAACCAAATTCAAACACAAATAATATAGATGATTAATTATTAGTCACCTTAGATTGGATAAAAGATTGAGATTTGATGCAGTTTAGCTTTCCTAAGCTTGTCCTTTTAAATCCCCTTTGTTTTCTTCTCTCCTACCCTTTAGAAATGGTCGACCTCTAAGTGTTTGCTATTGATTATTTATGAATGCAAAATGAGAATGAATGAAAGAGGAAGGGCTTAAGGGATGAAATAAGGTTTTATTCCTAATTAGCCCCTTTCGTTTATTCCTTTCTGTATTAAGTTTTAAAACAATCTTATTAGTTGATTAGTTAAGGCATGACCCAATTAATTATCAAATCTCATCCTCCTTATCCCAATATATTATTCTATTTAATCATTCCAATTAAATCTTCTAAATAATGTTAAACTAAAATTAAGGGTGTCACAGATAGTCACGCCTGATTCATGAGCAAATTTGCGCAAGTGAGAAACGTGGAACACATTGTGCATGCCCGCCATCTTCTGGGGAAAGTCGAACTTATAAGTAAGATTCCCAATCCTTTCTAATAGTGGAAAAGGAAATACAAACCTCAGTGCCAACTTTCCTTTAATACCGAACCAAATTATATTCTTCAACAGATAGATCCTGACAAACACCATATTATGGATAGAGAACTCCAAATCTCTACGTCTCTTATAAGCATAGCTTTTCTATCTATCTTGAGCAGCATTCATCTATTGCCGCATGAAATAAATATCCTAAGAAATCCTTCTAATCATATTTGGTCCAAGTATCCGTTTTTCGCCCGCTTCGCAACAACAATAAGGAGTGTTGCAGGTTTACAACGATCCACGTTTTACGTATCAGAGGATCGTTAAATATTGTTATTTAATTCATATGAGTTTCTATGACTCTATAACTTTAGGAAACGCCTGCTAGTGACATTTCCTATCTTCACAATTTTTTTGAATACCCTTAGAAAATTTGTATCGGCTATAACTTTTGAAAGGAACAGGATTAGCATCTGAGACCATTCCCATTGGAAATATGTGATAGTTTTCCTTTTTATGGAGTGGTTCTAATAGCGATTTGGATTTCCTAACTAGGAGATATGGCTGTTTTAAGATTGGCTCTTGTTGGTGTTAGGTGTGTTCGGGGTTCGGTTCGACAAGGAAGATTGGACAGGGATTTCTGTCCAATAGGTGCTTGGTTTGGAGGTGTTGGTTCAAGGGTCTGGTCCAGAGCTATTGGAGGGGTGTGCTTGGGGGTTTCGTCTATAAATATCTAAGCTATATGCCCCCAAATCATTTTTTCTAACACTTCCCATTCAAGCCTCAACATCCATTATTTCACTCTTCGCCCAAATCATTCTCCTTTCTCATCCAAATCCTGTCCAGACCGTAGTAAGCAAGAGGATTCATTAGAGAACTTCGAATCTATATATTTGGAGAAGAAAAAGTGGATCCTAGCTGGACTTCTCGGATTTTCATCGTTTTTCCTGCAAAACTTGGATTTTAGAGGCTTTGGAGAGTGATATATCATCTTTCACTATACTATATATGTATCTATAGGTGTTGACATGTTTTAAACTCATTTTTAAATTGAAATTAATATTTTGGAACTGTTTTCTGTCGAACCTGAAGTAAAATAAATTTTGAAAATTTTAAAGTGCCTTAATCATGGTATTTGGAGTATAATTGCCTTTGCATGTGATGGACTATAGTATAGATGTATTTTCATGATGAATCGCTATGGTTTGACATGTGTTTGGGTGTTTGGATGTTGGATGTGATTTTTGTGTGTGTTGTGTTTGTGTGAATGCTTGCACTACAGGATTTTGGTTCGGTGTGATTGGTTCGGCATTGGTTGGTTCGGGCTAGGTATTGGCTTGGTAGTGGGATTGGATTGACAACTGGCCAAGAAACTCGGTTCAGTGGGTGGTAATTCGGTGGTCGAGCATGGAGGTCCATTCGATACTGGGCTGGAGCTGCCGAACATGGAATTCGGTTCGGTGGTGGGACCGGTCCAAGGGTCGAGCATGGAGGCTCTTAAGTGGCGGGGCGTTCGATGACCAGACACGAAATGGGGGTTGGTGTGTTGCGTGGTTGGCTTAGGGTCTTTAGGAGAATGGCTTTGGTTCGGTCATGGAGTGGATCTGAACTGAGGCTAGAGATAATGAATTTTGGTCGTGGCGAGGTGAAACTTCAAGATTTAATCCTGAGATCTAGTGGGTGAATTTGAAGCATGCTAGAGGGGTTTATTCGTTATTCGATGTTCGAGTACAACGTTAGGGCATGTTGAAGGGTTGATCTTCAAAATAGAAGGCGGGGTGATGCTTTGACGAGATGACTTCTGAACTTCAACAAGATGACACTATGGGTGAAGTTAGCTATTGAGAGATGTTCAGAATTTTGATGATCGATTGGTAAATCATTTTAGTGACTAATTCATTTGGAAGTGTAGGTGGATCTGGTGATGTCAGAGGAGGCATGTTTGATAAGGTGAAACGATGCGGCGGGATGTACTATGTCCAAGTGTCGCGTCGTGTACAAAAGAAAGAACTATTAAGTCTAGGTAGGATAGGTGTTTCATGGTGCAAGAGAATGAGAGGACGCTCGCCTATGTACCCTAGAGCTTGGTAATGGTCTAGCCTTCCTTGATGATGGCAGTACCTTGGTGATAGTACATGATCGGCCACCGAATCTTGCGACGTGGTGTGTTGCTGACCTTGGAGATGGTCATAAGAGTTGTCAAGTATTCGAAGGCATCATGGTTATGATGCGAGACCTTGATGATGGTCAGAATGTAGTGGCATCTTGGTGATGATGCAAGACCTTGGTGATGGTCGAAGTAAAGTGGCCTCTTCTTGGTGATGCGAGGCCTCGGTGATGGCTATGATGACATGAATCCTTGGTGATGGCTATAGTTGTGGGTTGGATTATTTTGCATCCATTATGGATGTCTTATGATGTAGGTATTCTATGTTAGGTACCCCAACACACATGTTATACTTAGTGTGGTATTTCCCTATGATGTTGTTGATATGTAGAATATATGGTGTTATGTGCTAATTTGTTAGATGCATGAAAAGGTCGGATATGGTACTTTATACCCTATGTCCATATTTATTATATACGATTTTTATAGTATTTTGAGATGATGTATCACTCACACCAGACAGTTGTTTAATATGAGGTTTTATGCTTTGCTTCTTATTATCTCGGGTACTCTTAAATGAGTAGATTATGGATAACAGGTTAAGATAGCCCATGGACTGTACAGAGTACGAGCATGAGGTTAAGCTTTCATATATCTATAATTGGAGCTTACTATCGCTTATAATCCGTTGTACAGTATTATGGAGCTATATAATTATTAGTATTATTAGATATAGTTATAGAGTTTATTTTGGAGATTTGGGATGTACAAACTCTTTATCTCAGTTTTTCTATAATGTGTGAACCTGTTGCACTCTGATATTCTTATTCATGGTTCATTTGATTATATCACTGTCTGGCATGTTTTACATCTATGTTGTTATGTTATATTTTATCCGAATGATGTGAGATGTTCAACAGGTTCTGTGTTTGATCTTCTTTTCTTTTCATCCTTTGCAATCATCCTACATCAGCCGAGCGTTGCAGTAGTGCACTATCTTATGTGTTTTGGGTGCCGAAGATGTAGGGCGGTTGTCACAAAGTCAGCCATATAAGGCCTCAGACAGTGTCATACCAATGCGAGACTGATAACCGTTGTTGTATGCAAACTCATCAAGATGTCGATGATCATCCCATGAGCCTTCAAAGTCATGTATGTAAGCCCGCAAAAGAACCTCCAAGATGCGGTTACTCTCTCAGTTTGGCAGTCAATTTGAGGGTGAAAGGCTATACTTAGATTCAGCTCTATCCCTAATGCTTCCTGTAAGCTCTTCCAAACCCACTAGTGAACAACTAGTCCTGGTAACTCATAATGCTCTTCAGCACACTATGGAATTGCACTATCCACTTCCATACAACTTGGCCAGTTTGGATGTCATTCTATTGGACGTCATGGGTATAAATTTGGAGCTCTTAGTCAACTTATCGACTATGATCCAAATGTTATCGTAACCCCCTCTTGTCTAAGGTTGTCCATCATTGAAGTCCATCGATACTTGTTCCCACTTCCATCGGGGAACTTCTAGCGGTTGCATCAAACCACTAGGCTTCTTTTACTTTGCATTCACCAACTGGCAGTTTATGAACATCGAGATGAATATCCCAACATCCTTCTTCATTCCTTCCCAATAATAATTTTGTTTCACCTCACGGTATATCTTATTACCATCAGGATGTATGGTCAATCTCAAATAATGGAACCATTATAGCACCTCATCCTCAACCCATCAACTTCGGGTATGAACAATCTCCCATTTTTATGGAATCAACCATCTTGATCAAGTCTATACCGCATCATCTCTTCAAACTCAACTCAATCTTTAATCTTAGTAATAATCTTAACTAGTCTAGTATCACGTTTCTAAATAATATCGATCTGCTCAATCAGAGTAGGTTTTTGATAGTCAAGCTTGCCAACATCTCTTGTTTTACCTCACATCTCGATCAGAAATCATAACCAGTTAACAATGTCCACTCTAGGAACATTTCTCTCAAGCTAGCACGTCTCCAACTCATTGCATCAATGACCGTGTTTCCTTTCCTTGAGGTATATGCAATAGCAAAGTCGTAGGAGGCCAGGAACTCTAACCATTAATGTTGACAAAGATTAAGATCCATCTACGAAAAGAGGTACTTCAAAGATTTATAGTAGGCGAACAGTCGAACCTCAATCCTAAAAGGGAATTCCTCTAAATCTTCAACTCAAACATGATCGTTGTTAACTCTAGATCATGGGCCCAGAATTTTCTATGATGAGGCTTCATTTGTCGACTGCCTATGCGATAACCTTACCCTTCTGCATCAACACTATGCCTAATACAATACCAAACATCGTTGTATTTCTTCATCCCTTATTCTCGCTTGGAATGATCAACGCTGGTGCACTAGTCAAATTCTTTCGAGTTCACGAATGCATGCTTGCACCTCATATCCCAAATAATAGTCTAATTCTTTTTTTCAAATGAGTCAACGCTATGGCTACTTTGGAGAAGTCCTAGATGAATCGTCTATAATATCCAACTAACCCCAAGAAACTTCTTGCATCTATAGCGTTTTGGCGTATATTCCAATTATGGACTGTTGCAACTTTTGCAGAATCTACGGCAATGCCTTGCTTAGAAACAAAGTAGCCCAAAATTCGCACTTCCCTTTTTCAAAAGTGGCACTTTAAAAACTTTGCCTTCAATCGGTATTTCTCAACACCTCAAGTACAATCCTCAAGTGTGTCTTGTCTTTCTCTTCCATCCGTGAGAAGACAAGAATTTCAGCAATGAACACAAGCACGAATTTATTTAACTGGTCCCTGAAAACATGGTTCATAAGATCCACAAGTATGTCAGTGCATTGGTCAGCATGGATGACATAACAAACCATTTATAAAAACCTAAACACCTAGGAAATGTTGTAATTGGCACACTCTCTTTCACTACTCTCAACTGGAAAAATGTTGTTGCAAGATCCAACTGAGACAGCACTCTAACTCCATGGTGCTGATAAAACAAGTCATCAATACATGGGAGTGGATACTTGTCCTTATCCATTACTTTATTCAGCTTACGACAATCAACATACAATCTAAGTGAACCATCTACCTTTGTGACGAATAATACGAGCACTCCCCTCTCAGATTTACTTCTACGAATGAAAATATTTCTCACTAAGTCATCCACTAGCAGCTTGATCTCTCTCGGCTCTCTTGTCCCATACTCCTTAAAGGAATCATTATTAGTCTTGCCTCCTTTACCAAGTCAATACAGAACTCGATCTCTCTTTGTGGCGGAAGTTCGGTCACCTTCATAAATATGTCCGGATACTCCCTAGCAATAGGCATCAGTGATAACTCATTGTGTGGGATATAGAGTGAATATAGAAAGCTAATAATCACCTCATTACCTAGTAGGCAGCCTAACACTACTTTCTACCCTCATTGTCACCAACGACCTCTCATACTCCACCACTACTCCGTATTTCTAAACCAGCCCATACCCTGAATAATACCAAACCCTACAAAATCCAAAACAAAGCAATCACAAGCAAAAGAACATCTGTGACTCTATAAGACCAAACCGCAACAAACCATACATGCGCTAGTGGAGCCTCCAATAGTGTTTGCCAAAATCAAGGGTCGGTCAATAATTTCGGGGCTCAATCCTTGCTTATCTACCAAGTCATTAGATATGAAGAAATTTTTAACTTTGGTATCAAACAAGACACATCTGGGGAACATCGTATATAGAAAGCATACCTTGAATAACGTTGCCATTCTTTTTCTCCTTCGTCAATAGAGCACTCAACAAAGTCGGAATAGCATCGAGAGCATATGCTCCGACCATCCATTTTTTACTTAGTGGTTCTGGATAGTCCTTTTGAATATTCCTAAGCTTATTGCAGTTATCGCATTCACTCCCCTCAGCTATACAGTCTCTATCATAATGACCCTTCTCTAGGAAGTTGTAGCAAGTTGTGGTTGGCTTGATCTTCTTTTGGCTATCTTCCTTATTATTATTCCACTTCTTCTTGCCTCCCATGCTCAATTGTGGCTTTGTCTTCTTTAGGAATAACAGTCTTTGGCTTTGGATAAAGACTCTCGTGCCTCAAAGCCTTCTCGAATATCATTTTGAAGGTCTCATCAATATGACTCATGACTCTCTCCCCTAAGCAGTTATTCAAGTCGATGATAAAAAAATTTATTCTTCTTTGATGGAGTGTCTATGAAAGATAACCCATTCTTCAACAAAGCATCAAATTTAGCAAAACACTCGAAGATAAACATGTCTTCTTAATTCTATTCCATAAACTTAAGGAATAGGACCAACTTTTGAACCTTCGGTATAAATTTACCCTCGAATCTGGTATTAAACTGGTCCCAAGTAAACTAATCCTCAAAAGTCATAGCTCGAAGGGCATTCCACCAATTTAAATCCCTTCCTTAGAGTTTTCTGGAAGTCAATCTTCTTTTCAAAGCATCCTCTAGTTCTAAATCATCAAAAATTATTTTGCATGTGTCTAGCCATTCTTGCACTTCCATAGCCGACTCTGTTCCTTGGAATAGTTTGCAACTGATACTAGTGAAAACTTTATTCAGCATAGGGAATTCGACTCTAAGGCGCTTAATGTTCTCCTTGATATCCCTCTTGGATGGCGTGAAATTTGGCTAAATCACTTCCATAGGTCGGTGCCTACTTGTGAAACAGACTAAAACTATTCTAAGTCGCCAATTGATCACTGGTTTCAACCAAGCAAGCAATGTACATACAAGTATTCAGCATATACAATACATCCAAACAATCAAGTGTACACATACAATAAATTATAACCTAGAACTAAGGTAAGAATCTGTAGCATCCCATATCTGGAGGCCTAAAGCTACGCGCTACATATGCTTCTATAGTATTAACTTTCGGTGACTAAATACAGTAATGTTAATGGTATCCATAATATCAGAAACACTTGAACATGAAATAAAATCATAGATTTCAAAAACAACTTTTCTCGTTATATTTCAAAACACAATTTCATATCCAAGTCACAAAATCCCAAATTGTTTCCCAGGCATTGAACAAATACAATTATGAAAAATACGCCAAGAGCGACATATGAAGTGCACCCTTGGTTGATTGAAGTCAAAATAGATAAAATCTGTTTTAATACATCACATTGGAATAAAATGACAAAAACAACAACACTTAAATAGTTATCCATCGGCACCCTGGTCATCTCCGGACACTTTGTTCGCCAACCTACTAAAACCTAGAAACCTTCAACCCTCGGCCTACTCAAATCAATTTTGAGCACCCGAGAGTTTAAGAGGAAAATATAAACTTCGAGTCAGACATAAAGCCTACAGTAAATAATACTATACATCTCGGTTAAATGATATTAAGTGAGACCATGCCGCTTATAGGAGTGGGTTTCCCCTCACTAATATCCTTTTAAAAGTTTATCATTTGCAAATCAAAATCCTGCAACCAAACTGGTTAAAACAATCAAAGCATTATGATATATGTGTATAACTCGGGTAACAAAAGGACTATCTGTCCGAACAATATAGTTTTTTTGGCTAACTACTAACCTTTGGTTGACTCGGGCCTACTAGACAAAATAAACAAATAATCCAACATCTGTTAAATACTCCTCTTCTGGACGGTCTATACCTAACTAACTTCTTCAGGGTCAATTGTTCCTAATGGTTTTGCGGGCTCACCAATAACCTCTCTATATATATTCCTTTATGTTAACATTATTTTAGTCTTACCTATGACAAAGCGCTACACACTGGAATTTTGGACTTATATTATCTAGGGGCTACTGGTTAAAGTATAGGGCGCGGCCCCATACCAGTCCCATCTGGTATTCTAATACCTGAGTCATTTTACTTGGGGTAATCTTCCCTTATAATTTTCCTTAAAAACCTTTTCTTATCAAAATGATTTAATCATTTTAAATCGTACTTAAACAAGGAAAATATT
Organism: Allium cepa; assembly: GCA_030765085.1. Lineage (NCBI taxonomy): Eukaryota > Viridiplantae > Streptophyta > Magnoliopsida > Asparagales > Amaryllidaceae > Allium > Allium cepa. The sequence goes on along the minus strand of CM060935.1, from coordinate 820,251,618 downwards.
CAATGCTTTATCAAAACACTTTTCCATATTATATATGCTTCTCTCAAAACATGTTGATGAATTCATTAGAACCTTTGTTTAAACCTTTAAACAATATCTTTGAAATCATAGAAAGACTCCTTTCGAACCCTTGAAAGTACCACTTTCAACACAATTAAACCTTAGGCCGAAAGGCCAAAACCTACCTTTCGAAACCATTCACCATATTCCTTTCGAAAACATTAAAATCTTCTCTTTCGAGAGCCTTTTTAAGACCCTAAACATCCGCTTTTCAAAACACTTTAATTATACCTCTCAAAACCCTTGGAAAACCATCCATTTAAAATCTTTCAAAATCATTGGGGAACCACCACTTCGAAACCATTAGCTTAAACCTTTCGAAAGCATTAGATCCAACAAACCTTTCAAAAGCATTTGGGTTCAAGTAAAACATGTGAAACAACCTTTCAAAACCATTCAAAACTATCTCTTTCGAAACCTTTGGGTTTATCTTGAAATTTTTCAAAAGGGTCATAAAAGAACAGGGATGGAAGCAACACTTTTGAAAGCTGTTTCTTAAGTAAAGAAGTATTGGTTTTGGAACCAACCTTTCAAAAGCATTGGAGAAGCAACTAAGTGTTTAAAATAAGATAACCCTTTCAACGGCATTGCTTCAAAAGACAAGAAGCAGCAACATAGGGGTTTCGACCCTGTCGAAAGAATTTACTTAAAAAAGGAACGACCTCATTGAAACCATTCCTTTAAAAAAATTGACCCAGTCCAAAGCTCACTAAGTCAAATGCATTCCTTTCGAAAGCAAAGCAGGCGCATTTATTTTAAAAGTAATATAAGGTTTTGACCCCCTTCGGAACCCTATGTTTCGACTTCATACTTTCTGCCTCTGTCCAATTCGCTGCATACCAAGTATTTGATATCAGGCACATTGGTTTCGATTGAGACGAAGGCGGAAGTACTTAGTCGAAAGCTAACTAAGTCGAAAGCGAGGTACCGAAAGTGTCAAAACAGGAAAAACATGTAAAAACTGATTTTTAACCTTTTAAAGTAATTCTTTTCAACTAACCTGCCTTGTTCGTCAAAATATTATTGGATGCTAACTTCTTTTCTAAAAGTACTGCTGAAATTTCAAAAATAAAAAATTTAAATTATTTACAAATACCCCTTCTCCTTTTATAAATATAAAAAACATTTAAGTCTCATATCTTAAACAATTTTATACATTTATTTAAACATTTAGGAAAATTCTACAAAAATTTCCATAAATCACTTCTAATATGTTTACTAACATATATTTTTTCGGACCCAAGTCATCGTATAATATCCGTAATTAATTTAAACCCAAAATAGTTATTTTCTTCAACAGAAAATGTAGAATGAATCCATTTTAATTCATAAAATTATGAAAATTGAAACCCTTCTTTAAAATATCATTTTTGATCATATACTAAAATCGTAAGGAATTTGGATGTCATGAAATTGGTTTTTCAACCTAAAACTTAGCATAAAATCTATATGAATTAGCATAAATCATCAATGAGCATATATCTCCATTTCTATAATAAAAAACAAGGCAATAAACTTTTGCAAAATATTCGGATTTAATCTAAAAATGAAAAAATCAAAAACGTGAGATGTAGTCATTATTCATCTTTAGCTTTGATATTAAGGTGTTGAGGTTTGATCTTGATTAAGTTACTTAAGCTTTTCCTCTTAAAGTCTTCTTTTGCTTTCCTAACCGTGGCCAGCCTCTCTTGCTTATGTTTTTAATTTGTGAATTTGTGAAATGAACGTGAATATGGCCTTAAGGGTTTTGGGTATAAGAATAATACTTATTTGTATATTTCCCTTATCCATTTCCTAACATTTTATTCATTTTAATCCCTTAGTTCATTTGTTAACATGGCATGACTACCCTTACTAATCACAAATCTCAATCTCTTAATCATTTTACATTATTTCATTTAACTTACCTGATTAAATGTTCCTAAATAATGTTACTAAAAATTTGAATCATTATGGAATCCCCTCCTTAAAGAATTTTGTTGTTGAAATCACGATAAGGTACTCACACAAATCAATCAATAAGGTAAAACATACCATGAAACAAATTAGGATAAGGATCTTTAATCCTACACTTAATCTCCCAAGTAAGCCTCTATCATCATCGCTCCATTGGACCTTAACTAATCTAACTGTCTTGTTCCTTAGCCTCTTCTCATCTCTCGCGATTATACGGACGGCCTTCCTAACTGTAGTCATATCTGGTTTCACTACTAAGTCCTCTAACAAAGTCGGTAATATAGTAGTTTTTGGATCTCTAATACACTTACCAAGATGAGAGGCATTAAAAACATTGTGGACTCCTGTCAAATTGTTCGGTAACTCTACTCTATGCATGAGTTTCCCGATCCTCCCTAAATAGAAAACGGTCCTACGAATATCGGGGCCAATTTCCCTGATTTTCCAAATCTAATAACACCTTTCATAGGTGATACTCTGACGAAAACATGATCTCCCACTGAGAAATCTAAGACTTTTCGTCTTCTATCAGCTTAAATCTTTTGCCTAGACTGAGCTTCCTTCGTTCTCGCTCTTATCAACTCAATCTTCTCTGCAGCTTCCCTAACCAAATCTAGACCAAGAACTAATCTATCTCCGATCTCTAGCCACCAAACTGGAGATTCGTATAGCCTTCCATATAAAGCTTCAAACGGTGACATCCCTATACTAGTATGATAACTATTGTCATACGAAAACTCAACTAAGTGTATGGTGTTCCCATGATCCTCCAAAATCTAATATACAAGCTCTTAACAAATCTTCCAAGATATTGTTAACTCTTTCCGTTTTCCCATCTGTCTGCGGATGGTAAGCGGTACTCATCTTGAGTTTGGTTCCTAAGATCTCCTATAGACTCTTCCAGAACTCACTAGAAAATAATGAATCTCTATTGCTTATTATACTACTAGGAAATCCATGAAGTCTAACTATGTTGTTCATGAATAACTTAGCCAAAACAGGTGTCATCCAAGTTAATTTAATGGAAATGAAATTGGCACTCTTGGTCAATCTATCCACTATGACCCATATACTTTCATTTCCTCTATTTGATCTCAGCAACCCATCTATAAAATCCATAGAAATAGAATCCCACTTCCATACTGGAACCTCTAATGGTTAAAGTAATCCACTTGGTTTCTGATGCTCGGCTTTTACCTACTGACAGTTCAAACACTGCTTCACCCATAAGCCTACATCCTTTTTCATACTTTCCCAGAAGAAACTCCTCTTCATGTCCCGATACATCTTAGTTTCTCCCGAATTAATAGTGAACTTTGAACGATGACATTCCTCAAGAACATATTTCCTAATGCTTCCCACATTTGGAAAACACAATCTTCCTTTCTTTCTCAACCTCCCATTCTGGTCAAGACTGAAATCTTTCGAGTCATCGCTCTCCGTTCCATCCCTTAACTTCCTGATCTATTCAGCCAGCACTAGATCCTCTTCTTCCTTAGAGAAATCCTTTTGATCATAACTAGTCGAACTTCTAAACATGACAACATTGCAGATTATGTACTTGAACTACTCTTAGATCCTCATTGTACTCTGCATGTAGTCAATGCCTCCAACTCCTTCCACTCAGCTAACATCGCCAACACTGCATTCTGATGCTTTCTGCTAAGTGCATCTAATAGCTTATTTCCTTTTCCCGGTGTGCACTGTATTCCAAATTCATAAGCGACTATAAACTCTAAGCACCTTTGATGTCTTATGCTCGGCTCCTTTTGACAGAATAAATACTTCAACGACTTATGATCCGCAAAAAACTCGAATATTTCTCCCAAAAGGTAATATCTCCACACCTTCGATGCAAAAATCACTGTAGCTAATTCTAAGTCATGAGTTGGATATCTGACTTCATAAGGTCTATGCTATCTAGAAGCATAACAATCACTTTACCTCATTACATCAACACAACTCCTAATCCTACTCCACATGCATCTGTGTATACCAATAAATCTTGAATCCCCTCTGGAATGATCAACAAGGGTGCACTCGTCAATAAGTGTTTCAACTTCTGGAATACATCCTCACACTTATCCGTCCATACGAACTTCACATCTTTTCGAGTTAACTTAGTCATCGGTGCTGCTATTCTCAAAAAATCCTTAATAAATCTTCGATAATAACCGGCTAATCCAAGAAAACTTCTTATCTCAGTCACCATCTTGGGTCTCTTCCAATTATTCACTACCTCGATCTTAGCTAGATCTACTGATAACCCTTTCCCTGAAACTACATGAACAAGAAACTTCACTTCCTTCTTCTAAAAATGGCACTTAAAAAACTTTGCCTTCAGCTGATGTTCTCTCAAAGTCTCCAACACTACTCTAAGAAAAACTTCATGCCCTCTCTCATCCTTAGATTATATCAAATATAATCTATGAACACCAACACAAACCTATCCAATTGCTTTCTGAAAATTCGGTTCATCAAATTTACAACGAGTGCAGGTGCATTAGTCAGTTTGAATGGCATCAAGAACCATTGTACGATCCATATCTGGTAATAAACATCGTCAAAGGAATACTATCTTCTTCTACTTTAAGCAGATGGAATCCTATCACCAAATCCAACTGAGAAAATACTTTGGCTCCACTCAACTGGTCAAACAAATCATCAATTCTACGCAATATATATCGATTCTTTATCATCCTCTCAATCAATTACGATAATCGATACATAGCCTCAACCACCCGTCTGGTTTCTTCACATAAATTGTTGATGCACCCCAAGGAGAACTGCTTGGTCTGATAAAATTATTGTTCTCCAAGTCCACTAACTGCACCTTTAGCTCCCTCATCTCGGTAGGTGTCATCCTGTTTGGCGTTCTTCTCACCGGTTCTGTTTCGGGTACTAAGTCTATCCAAAACTCAATGGCACGTTTCGGCGGTAGTCCTACAACAGGCCTAAAAACATCAGCGAATTCTTTAACAACGAAAACTCAGCTCAACTCGTCTTCAACCTCCGCAACACCCAACAAAACATTTACCTTACAACTAGGGTTCTCTATGGCGTATACTATCTGATCACTACAGTCAGGATGTCCAATTGATATTTTTCTATCATGGCAAAATATCCTAGCATTGTATTTACTTAACCAATCCATACCCCAAGATAATTCTGGACCCTACGAAATCAAGCACATGTAAACTGCAAACAAAGGCATGACTTAACAAGTTAAACTCTAAGTGGTCACACTTCATCCCAAGTGTTGCATATCCTCCTATCGGATTTGCAACCTTTAAGGAAGCAATTAAATATGAGGGTTTTAGGTTAAGCTTATCTACCAAACAACGAGATATAAAAGAATGGGATGAACCAGTATCAAATGGAACACTAACTGACATACCATAAATCATAAGCATACCTCCCAACACAGCCTTTCCCTTCTCCTTTGCTGTTAGCCTCGAGGTAGCTGGTTCCAATGCAAACACCTTTACTTTCCCATCCTTAGCTGGTTCTTTGCACCGGTCCTTGTAATGGCCAATTTGATCGCAATTGAAACATCTAACTCCTTTCTTCTCAGCAGCTTCTTTTCCTTGGCTGCCCAGCACTCATAAGCATAGTGGCTTTTTTTATCACACCTATAACAGACTAGCTCAGCCTTCCCTTTCTTAGAAGATCCTCTCTTCTAAGCTCATTTCTTATGGAAGAACTTCCTCTTCTGATTCTGCACCACCTGAACTTCCCTGGCCTTATTCTTTCCCAGAAAAGCAAACATCTCCTCATGTCCTAAAGCCATCTCTACAACAGCATGACATAGATCTATGATATGCATCAACATAACTCCAGTAAGCTCAGGCTTCAAAACTTCTTATGAACTTCTCATTCCTCTTAATCACGGTATCCACTGTAGCATAACCATATCTTGCTAGCTCCTCAAACTTCCTAGCATACTCAAGAACAATCATTACTCCCTACTCCAACTCAGCAAACTTCCTGAGCAAGGTAGATTTAGCAATCTTAGACATGAACCTTTCTCCAAACCTCCTCTTTAATTCATTCCATGTCGTTAACTCCTCATCAACTCCAGTTGTAACGCTATTCCACTAAAACAGCGATGCTCCTTGCAACTGTCTTGAAGTGAGTCTTCTCTTCTACTCATCATTGATCCCTAGATCAGCAAAAATCCTTTTGCAATGAAGCAGCCAGTTCTCTACTTCAACTGCGTCCTCAATACCGATAAATGGCTTTCCTCCCAATCGAGCATAGTCTCTATTCATAATAGCATAGTTAATCACCACCGGAGCTTTCTGAACTCCTCCTCCAACTATTCCAGCAGTAACACCCGCTTGCATCATATTCTTAAAGAACTGATACATTGCTTCCATACCAACTTGCGAGACTCCAGCACCCATATTTCCAGCTTGTGCCTGACCTGGATTTCTCATGGTATTTGGTTTGGCATTTCCATTTTCTATGGTGCTTCGCCCACCAATGTTAACTCTTCTAGCATCCATATATGCATTCGAGCCTTCACGAGATACAGAAGAATAGCCTAAAAATGATTGGAGACTAGAGATATAGCATATACTTATATATAGCAAATACAAGTACATTACTATAGAGTTATCCCATACCCCGATCTTATCTCTAATTCCTACGGATTATGTTTTTAAAAAACCATTTTAAGTTAAAAAATTTCATAAACCAGTAGCAAGTCGTAACGTCTTCTATCTGGAGGCCCGAAGCTAAGTGCTACGGATGTTGCAGTCATCCATAGTATTAACTTCTAGTGACCAAATATGGTACTGTTAATGGTATCCATAATAACAAAAAAACTTGAACATGAAATAAAATCATAGATTTTTTAAATAGCTTTTCTCGTTACATTGCAAAATACAATTTTATATCCAAGTTACATAATCTGAAATTGTTTCCCAAGCATTAAACAAATATAATTATTACAACATACGCCAAGAGTGATATATGAAGATGCCCTCTTGGTTAATCTGATTCATAATAGATAAAATCCGTCTTAGTACATCACAGCGGAATAAAACAAAAAACAAAAACTCCTAAATAACTATCCATCAGCCTCATGCTCGTCTCCAGATGCTTTATTCGCCAACCTACTAAAATATGAAAACCTTCAATGCTCAGCCTACTCAAATCAATTTTGAGCACCCAAGAGTTTAAAGGAAAACATAAACTTTGAGTCAAACATAAAGCCTGGTGTGAATAATACTTTACATCTTGGTTATATGATATTAAGTGAGACCATGCCGCTTAGCGGAACGGGTTTCCCTTACTAATATCCTTTTAAAAGCTTATATTTTGCAAATCAAAATCCTGCAACTAAACTGGTTAAAACAATCAAAGCATTATGATATATGCAAATAACTCAGGTAACAAATGGACTATCTGTCTGAACAATATAGTTTTGTTTGGCAAACTACTAACCTTTGGTTGACTCAAAACTTCTAGACAAAATAAACAAATAACCTAACATCTGTTAATACTCATCTTCTAGACGGTTTGTTCCTAACTTACTTCTCCAAGGTCAACTGATCCTAATGGTTATGCAGGCTCACCAATAACCCATGTCCCTCTATAAATATTCCTTTCTATGTATAACAACATTTTAGTCTTACCTGTGACAAAACACAATTTTATATTAGCTAGGGGCTAATGGCTAAAGTATAGGGCACGACCCCAAACCAATCCTATCTAGTGTTCTAATATTTGAGTCATTTTACTTGGGGTAATCTTCCCTTACAATTTTCCTTGAAAAGCTATTCTTATCAAAATGATTTGATTCTTTTAAATCATACTTAAACAAGGAAAATATTCTATGCTTTACTCAAAACACTTTGCCATGTTATATATGCTTCTCTCAAAACATTGTTGATGAACTCATTAAAACCTTTGTTTAAACCATTAAACAATATCTTTTGAAATTATAGAAAGACCCCTTTCAAACCCTTGAAAATACCCCTTTTGATATAGTTAAACCTTAGGCTAAAGGGCCAAAACCTACCTTTCGAAACCATTCATCATATTCCTTTCAAAAACATTAAGACCTTCTCTTTCGAAAGCCTCTTTAAAACCTTAAACATCCTCTTTTCAAAACACTTTAATTATGCCTTTCAGAACCCTTGGAAAACCTTCCATTTAAAACATTTCGAAACCATTGGGGAACCACCCCTTCAAAACCATTAGCTTAAACCTTTCGAAAGCATTAAATCTATCAAAGCTTTCAAAAGCATTTGGGTTCAAGTAAAATAGGTGGAACAACCTTTCGAAACCATTCAAAACTATCTCTTTCTAAACCTTCGGGTTTATCTTTAAAAATCTCAAAAGGGTCATAAAAGAACAGGGTCGAAAGCAACACTTTTGAAAGCGATTTCTTAAGTAAAGAAGTGATGGTGTTAGAACCAACACTTTGACAACATTGGAGAAGTGGCTAAGTTGTTAAAACAAGATAACCCTTTCGAAGGCATTACTTGGAAAGGTAAGATGCGGCAGCATAGGGGTTTCGACCCCATCGAAAGCATAAATTTAAAACAAAAGGCGCAACCTCTTTGAAACTGTTCCTTTAAAACAATTTGACCCGGTTGAAAGCTAACCAAGTCGAAAGCATTCCTTTCAAAAGCATAGCAGGCACATTTATTTTAAAACTAATACAAGGCTTCGACCCTCTTCGGAGCCCCATGTTTCGACTTTATACATTCCACCTTAGTCCAATCCACTATGTATCAAGTTTTTAATACCAGGCGCATTGGTTTCGATGGAGATGGAGGCGGGAGTACTTAGTCGAAAGCTATCTAAGTCGGAAGCGAGATACTGAAAGTGGCGAAATAGGGAAACCATGTAAGAACAGATTTTTTACTTTTTAAAGTAATTCTTTTCAACTAACCTACCTTGTTTGTCAAAATATTATCAGTTTCTAATTTCTTTTCTCAAAAGTACTGCCAAAATTTCAGAAATAAATTTTTTAAATTATTTACAAAATACCCCTTCTTCTTTTATAAATATATAAAACATTTAAGTCTCATACCTTAAATAATTTTATATATTTATTAAAACACTTAGGAAAATTCTAAAAAAAATTCCATAAATCACTTTTAATATGTTTTGTAACATATATCAATTTTGGATCCAAAATCATCATATAATATCTATAATTAATTTAAACCCAAAATAGATATTTTCTTAACTAGAAAATTTATAATAAATCTATATCAATTCAGAAAATTATGAAAATTTAAACCCGTCTTTAAAATATCATTTCTCATCATATACTAAAATTGTAAGTCATTTGGATGTCATTAAATTTGTTTTTCAACCTAAAACTTAGCATAAAATCTATATGTATTAGCATAAATCATCAACAAGCATATATCTCCATTTCTACAATAAAAAACATAGCAATATACTTATGCAAAATATTTAGATTTAATCTAAAAATGAAAATAATCAAAACCGTGAGATGTAGTCATTATTCACCTTTATCTTTGAGATTAAGGTGTTGATGTTTGACCTTGATTAAATTGCTTAAGTTTTTCCTCTTGAAGTCTTCTCTTGCTTTCCTAGTGTCGGTAGGCCTCTTTTGCCTATGTTTTTAATTTGTGACCTTGTGAAATGAACATGATTATGACCTTAAGGGTTTTGGTTATAAGAATAATACTTATTCCTATATTTCCCTTTTCTATTTCCTAACATTTTATTTCATTTTAATTCCTTAGTTCATTTGTTAACATGGCACGACTACCCTTACTAATCCAAAATCTCAATCTCTTAATCATTTTATATTATTTCATTTAATTTACCTAATTAAATGTTCCTAAATAATGTTACTAAAATTTGGATCATTACATAATTGAGGGAAGATCCATAAGAACAAGGAATATTCATAAGAACACATTTACAGAAAACTTTATCAAATCATTTGCAAATGAAATACGTGATTAGATATGATATATCTTAAATTCCAAAAATCAATTTTTAAAATATCGTTTAAAGCGTATAATGACCGATTAGTAAGTGAGAGGTTCCAACTACTCATCTATATCTAAAGAAACCAAAGGACGACACAAATTCCTAGACAAGCTGTAGAAAATCCAAAATCCAAGGAGCCTCAAATAGCAAATCTTCAAAACCAAGTGCTAATCTCACTAATCTTCATCTTAGTGAGAAGATTTAGACAATTAAAGTATGGTTGTAAAGCGGTTTATGGCTTAGAGAATGTTAAAGGTAGCTTCTCTAACTATTTTGGAAAGTGTGAAATGACTAAGGATGTCCCATCGGCCACCACTTGGCTGTAATCTCGAAATGGGCCTATAGGCTTGGCCACTAATCCACTATTTTCCTAGTAAGCTGTCTAAAACCAATCAAAACTTAAAACTGCCATACCTTTTAAACGGTAAATCCGTTTTCTATTATGACCACTCTACGGAAAAAGAAAATATCATCCCGATCTAATAGAAGTGGTTTCAGACCCCAATTCAGCTCCTACCAAAAGTTATAGACCTTATAAGATTTCAAGGTCAAAACCATCCATAAATATCTAAGGATAAGAGATGTCATGAATAAATATTTCCAAAGTTATATAATCATATGACCCTATATGAGAATAATATTAATATTTTATGATCCTTCGATAATAAAAAAGGGACATTGCAATAGGGGTTGTACTTCTATAAAATAACAAACTACTCGCATACATCAGTCGCACCTTGCATGGTAGAAATTTGCATCTTTTAACTTATGAAAAGGAGATACCAGCACTAATTTTAGCCACCAAGAAATAGGCATAATACCTTTTAGGTACAAGGTTTGTCATGAGAATTGATCGTCAGAATTTAAAGCGTTTGTTGTCTCAAAAATTGACAAGAAGTATCCAAGGAAAATGGCTAAGTCTCTAAGTAGTTAATATCGATATCGGGTACGCATCGATCAAGTACCAATATTAGTATTTTAAAATATCATGATAATATCGGATAATATCGATAAAATATCGGACATATGTATCATATGTTATAATGATATTGTACTATGTGTAATGTTATATTGATGTTAAGTATTCAAATATTTGGATAAATAATTCCAAATTGCTATCTAAGACTGATTGCATATAGTTTATAGATTATAATCCATTTATTGAGATATTTTATTTAATACAAACCATAATATAGGCTCATAAAAACCAAGAAATTTATATAATGTATATCTTTATTACTTTCTTTGTTTTTATACTATATTCATTGTTTCTTCAGTCATTTAGTCATCTATATTACTTTCTCAAAATTTCCATATCTATAGTTTTGTTGTTTCATTTTCATTTAATTTATCGAATAAAAAATGTTGATTTGATATCGATTACTACTTTAGCTCATTCCTTATCAAAATAACAAATATATAACTTTATTGCTCTTTAAATTTTGGTTATGGATACATGATAATAACTAATAAATGAATTTTGATAGGCTAACTTACCAATTAGAAATGCTGAACAAAAAAAGACTAAAAAGAGAAGTTGCCCGGTCATAATCTTGTCTTTACTGGTAAAGTCTTCAAGAAAAATAAAACATATAAATAATAAATTAGTTTTCTTTATTGAAAGACTACTGAAGAAGCCTGAAATTGTATAGTTAAAGCTAAAAAATAGTGCATTGGGATTTCTAATATGGTTTATTACAAATTTTCATTCACAATATACAAGAAAATAATATTGAGAATGTGAAAATATTTATTTGTAAAGATATTTTCTATAACACATACAATAATCAATCATATTCCTAAAAAATATCAGGTACTTTACACTAAATATCGGAGTGATATATCATCAAATATCGGACGATATATTCATAACAATATTTTAAGTGATATTTTGAAAAAATATCGGCTTATGAGCGATATGAGATATTATCCGATATTAACTATGTAGTAGGTCTACTACATGGCTTTCATTATAAGGTTGAGTATAGAAGAAGCGGAGAAAATGTGGTTGCATATTCTTTGTTAAGGATACAAAGAAGGAAGGTGGGTGTAATTCAGTGCAATGTCATGTTATGTCAATAGTCAGAGTGCTTGGCTATAAGAACTAAAAGAGATCATGTCCACATAAGACTTCTATAAAAGCATGCACAATAAGATAAATGGAGGGAAGTTAAGCACCAACAAATACAAGTTAGTTGATAATATTTTCTTCTTCATGGGAAGAATTTTATTGGACCCTAATAATAAAGACACGGTTAAGGTTGCTTAATGAATATCAAGCTACCCCATTAGAAGGCCATTCTGAAGTCAAAAGAACATAAAAAAGATAAAGCAAGTTTTCTATTAGAAGAAGGTAAAGTAAAATATAGAAAAATATATTAAAGAGCATGATACTTGTCAAACAGATAAACAAGAAAATGTCTTCTACCTAGACTACTCCAACCCTGTACCATACTAGAGAGAATATGGAGTGATATATCCATGGAATTCATCACTAATTTGCCTAAGAGTAAGAGGAACATTGTAATTCTTGTAGTAGTAGACAGGCTAACCAAATACTCCCATTTTTTCCTTTACAACATCCTTACACTGCAAGGGAAGTTGCTTAAGTTTTCTTTGATGGTGTTTATGAGCTACTTGGTATTCCAAAAAGTATAGTTAGTGACAAAGACGTTGTCCTCACTAGTTAACTTTGGCAGGAATTGTTTAAACTACATGGGCGCTCATTCAAATTAAGTTCATCCTACCACCCTCAAACTTATTAGAAAACTGAGGCAATAAACAAGATTTTGGAATGCTACCTTAGGTGTTTTGTTTGTCATAAGCCACAACGGTGGACTAAATGGTTAACACTGGCAGAGTTGTGGTATAATACTATCTAGAGGGATTCAACTCGCACTACACCCTATTCTGCAGTTTATAGGTTGCCACCTCCTTCCTTACTACCCAATGTACCCAATACCGCTTAGGTTCCTCAAGTTGAAAGTGAGCTCTATTCATAGATCTCTCTTTGCAACTTCTTAAGGATAGTTTACAACATGCTCAAGGTAACAGGTTTGCTGACTTCAGAAGGACTGAAAGGCAATATGAGGTTGGAGATTGAGTCTATTTAAAATTGCAACCATATAGACAAATTACAGTTCTAAATTTGAAGCTCACTAAACTATTGTTTTTTGGATATTATAAGGTTGTTCAAAAATAAGAGAAGTAGCTTATAAACTTGAACTCCCGTTGGAAGCTAAAATACACCTAGTGTTTCACATTTCTTAATTGAAACGAAAGGTTGGTAATGATGTAGTTATTCAAAAAAAAAGCATCTACTTTTACCGAATCCTTGATAGATTAACCTGAATTAATACTTGACAAAAGAATGTTTCCAAAGAATAATAGAGAAGCCACTTAAGTTTTAGTAAAGCGAAGCAAATAACTAAAGAAGAATCAACATGGGAGGATTAATAGGAAATGGTGAAGAAATTTCCCACTTTTGACCTTGAGAAAAGGTTAAATTTTAATGGGGGGATAACTGTAGCATGCCATTACGTAAAGGAGAGAGATCAACCATTAATTTTAGTTGTAGTAGCTTGCTTTGTTGGAAAGTGGGTCAGATATATTCCAAGGTGGTGGAGAATTGTCATACATTGGTGTTGGAGGGAAGAGAGGAAGTGTTGTTGCACAGTATAGTCTAGTCCAAGAAGTAAATACATGCCTTCAAGTGCGTGTGTACACAGAAGTGCATATTGTGCGTGGAAGCCTATTGTTACCAAGATGGGTGCGTGTATTTTTGCATGGGTTGTGTGCATGTGGGTTGAATATATTGGGCCATGGTTTGAGAGTGTGTTCCATGTAATAGTATGTATATTATATTTATATATATATATATATATATATATATATGTAATATCCATGATGTAAAGAAGTGAATAATAAGAAAATCATTTTTTCCTTTGTTATCTCCTGAATCCTAATTCTCATGTTCTTTATTCTTCTCTTCTTTAATCTATTCAAACATCTCCTTCTTTATTTTCTAACTTTCTTCCTCGCCACTAATTCCTCTTCATTCTCATACCTTCTTTAATCTAACACTCTCGTCATCATTTCTCTAACAAAAAGTGAGCTACCCTTCCTACATTTATATCATGGCACATACAAGACAAACAACAAAGCAAGGTGGGTCTAAAAGATGGAAGCAAGGAGCGGCACTGCACGATAGCGAATAAGAGGCAGTATGGTAAAATTGGGTTGATCGATTTGGAGATTTTGAGGTTTACTTTGATTTGAAAATTCTAGATATAAGGTTTCCTGTTGGTATGGGTACATTGTAAATGAACAAGATAGAATTATTTTGGCTAATGGTATGAGGTAAACATAGTGGGTTTTGGTTAATGAGTCTTCCCTTTTTGTTTCAGTAGCCTTTACAAATCAAAATAGTTAATTAAATCGATACATGGTTAACCGATTTGCATATACTCTTAACCATAAACTGACCCAATAATCATAGGTAAATGTCGATTGGATAACTGAATATGCGATTACTCTCAAGTGTTGATTGAATCGATTCAGATAATATCGGTTAAGTCAGTCAAATGTTCACCCCCTCCTTCTAAATACAATATCAAAATTGGGCTATAAGCATAAATTCAAGGGTTAAGCGTGAAATATAAACCAGAGTGCTATTTGTATTCTTGAAATCTGAACTATATTGATCAATGCATATTTGATTTTGATGCATAAGAGTATGTTTCTCGTTTTTCACTAGTGATGTGGGACTCACAAATAAATATACTTTGGAAATTAGATTTTATTTTCACTATATCTTTTTGCACTACCATTTCCCAACTATATCCTATTGTAGTTTTTTGCATCTCCACCGTTATGGAATATGTTGACTAAATTTTTGTAGCTAGCATTGAAATAGTTATTAAGGAATTAGTGAAGGCTACTCACTACAAATGTTGTTAAGAATTTAAAATAAAGAGTAAGTTATGTAAAAATGCAATTCAAGAAATTAAACAGCACATAATATAGAGTGGTTGGATCATGAAATGATTCACATCTATTATAGCCGCTTATATTATTGCTTTTGAGATTTTTTTTGTTGTAAGAATGAACATAATGGAAATATTATACTTCTAAAATTAGAATTTTGCAAGTACATTGGTTCTCTTATTTATAGACATTGAGATCATGCTTTGAAGTGCTTGGTTTGATATCTTGGATGCCAAGTTCTTTAGTGCCATTGATTTTGATTTGTAGTCTAGATGTGGCCAACAAGGATGCCACATGACTGGAATGGTTTAGAATTATGATAGCCGGTAGGCCATATGGTGGCATGCTTGCATCAGACCATCAATAAGTACTGGAATTGGTTGTTGCACAGTGGCGCTTTTGTCAAAAGAACGGTATAGTCATGGCGCTTTTGTTAAGGGAACGGTATGGAATCACCGCCTCTTTTCACATGAGTGGTTGAGAGCTTTTCTCAGATCCCCTTGTGCATATGACAAAGTGAGGTAGGCGGGAAGGTTTGTTGAGGAGCGGTTTAACATATAGGAAGTGAACAAGAAAGGCTTATGGACAAACAAGTGGGTTTAGTAGTTAGTGTTACTTAGGAGGCTTGGATGATGGTGGACATAACATGGAGATTTCAGGTGTTGTCCAACAATGCTAAAGGGTGCTCATCGCTTTCGAGGAAGAGATGAATAGAGTTCTAGACAAAGGTATATGGTGGACATGCCTTGGGATTGAGGCATATTAGACGAATGGGTAATTGGATGTGTGAGATCTTGCTCTACATATCTTAAGAGAGCCATTGCGGCTGGGTTTTGGATGATGGATCCACTTTACAATTTTGTGAGAAAAATAGGTAATATTTTCAACCTAAGTTTGATGTAACAACTCGTATTTTTAAAGAAAGGGTATTTAGATAATTGATTTAAATATTGAATCGTTAATTAATTAAAGGTACAAAAATATGAATTTTGTATATGGTCGAATTAGAACACGAGCACTTCTATTGAGTTCGGATAGACCTTGCTAATTAAAATGAATATAAATATTGCTATATTTGAAAATCGAGCAATCTGATGGCTAAAACGATCTCGAAATGCATGAAATTATCATCCAGGGTGCTTTCTCAGATAGCGATGAAATTTATACCATTGGGACTGAAAAATGAGGTGATGTGCATGGCGAGTTTCGTAGCGATCAAATGCCTCATTCGAGCTCGAAATTTATAGCGATTTGTTTGGGAAATTAAAAAATATATATATATAATACACACACACTCATCCAATCTTTCTCCACTTTCATTTCCTTCTCCCTCTTTCCTATAAAGGAAAATAATATATTCCCTTCCTCTAACTCTCCCCTCAATTAAATCGGGAGCTACGGTGCACGAAATTTGATGAGGTTGGATCCATTAGACTCGAGGAGGGGAGAGCTTCACATGGTGTGGACGAGATGGTGTTTGAAGATGACAGCTGAAACCCACCTTTAGTGCCCAACGACTAGGGTTCGGGTTTGTCATAGTTAAAGGAGGAGATAGGCGATATGGAGATTAACATTGCAATTCTCGTGCGAAGATGAGTAAATGGCAGCCTTCTAGGGAGGTGTGGTTGCTTCCTGGGGGTGTGACATTTTGGAGCCGAGATGGGAGGAAGCCAGGTAGCGTTTTGCTGGGGAGCTTCAGGGTTGTCTAGTTTTTGGCCATTGCGAAGAGGACGATTAGTGGAGTTTATTGGCCAAGACGGTGCATCGATTCGTGGTCTATGGAGTGAGAAAGGAGGAGAGAGGGTGTGTATGTGTATGGGTTATGTATGCACGGCTGTGTATAGGTGGGGGATTTGATAATTTTGGGAAGAAAGATTAGGAAAGGGGACTAAGGTAATTTATTATTAATTAAGTTAATTAATAGTTAAATTATCTCCTTCCTTATAAAGTCCATATCTTTTGCATACGATGTTCGATTTTGATGCGGTTTCTTGCAATGCACTTGTGATGGAGAGCCCTATAACTTGGCATAGGATTAATTAGCTTTTGTTGAGGTGAGCGATATTTTCTCTCACCATACTATGACTGTTAGTATAGTATAAAAATGACGTTTTAAACTGATTTCCAACGTTAAACATGATTTCTAATATATTTGAACCCACACCTAATTTTTATAAAAGAATTTAAAAGTATTTCAAAATGGTTTTAAATTGGGTATTACAAATGTTATTGCCAACGTACTATTTTTAGGAAATCACTAGGTTTGGACTACTTTTGATACGAATCCTTAAGTTGGTTGATGTGGACATGTTATATATGTTGTATGTATGTTATGATGACGTATGTATGCTAGTCAGTTACATGTATGCTTCTTTGCTTGTTTTGGATGAAAATGCTAATTAATAGGTGATATAGTAACAAGAAATATCCCACACGATAGAATTTCATGCATAGAGTTTCGTGCTTACCAATTGATCTGAAGAGGAAAGGATGGGCGCCGAATGTTTTCATCTTGTTTGTACCTAGCCATTTTTGGCTATGTCTACAACCAAGGTGGTCCTTATCGACTACTCTAGAGTGGTCATTATCTTCCACCATTTATAATGGCCGATTAAGCTAATTTTGACATGGATGACGAAGAGGCGTCAAGGAGCGTGATGTGATGGTGCGTTGTTTGTTCGACATTTGACTTTGATATTATGGCTCTTCGATGAGAGGCTTTGGCGGTGAAGCAAGAATGTGATGCTTTGATGCAATAGCTCATTATGGAAGTGATGGCTTTGAAGATGGATAGTTGCACTTTAAGATGGAGAGTAGATGACTACAAGATGGATTCAAGGAACTGTTGGAGGAAAGTTACGGGACATATGATGATGTTTTATGACTAATAATGATGGTAGATGATCATCCTAATCGCGGTGACTTCATGATGGGAGTCTTGAGTTCAATTTCAAGATGTGCTATGCTATAGATGATGTGGGCAAAGGGATCATTGACATTCGAGGGTTCGTAGGGTACTCGTGAGGTAGTGGTACACTAGGAACGTGATGGTTCCTGGAGTATGATGGTTCCCTATTCTAGATATGACGTTTGTTTATCCAGGACGGACATGATAATTAATCTATTTCCTGACCGACTAAGTAACATGGATTTGAGTACCAAATACCAGGATGCGGGCTATCATAATGGATAGTCTAGTCTTTGACAGTGATGGGTCGACGAGTGATTTTATATCCAATGCATTGAGTGAGTGAACATGAGGATGGATGATAGATACTGTGTTTGATTAATTGTTTATCACACTAGGGATGTCGCATAATGCCGATATTATTGATGTAAATATTTGGACATCCCTTAGTGCTTTGATGTATAATACACTCATAGTTACTATGATGTAGAGTAGCATATATCATATGTTATGTTCTAACTCTTTGGATGTAGCGACAGGTCAGGTATGATCCTCCATACCCTTTGTTCCATATGCTATATCGACTTTCGTAGTATTTTCAGATTGTTTATCTCTCATACCAGACTATTGTCCGACTCGAGGTTTTATATTTTGCTTCTTATTATCTCGAGCACACTTAGATGAGTAGACTAGAAAGTATGTGTAAATAGAACATGGAGTTGTGTAGGTTGACTAGTAGGAGATGACGCTTTCTCATATTTATACTTTGGGCTCATTATTGCTTATTCCGATGTGTGACACTATGGAGCCTTGACAGTGTTTGACTTACTATTATTAGAGACTACTTATCATTTGTGTTTATTTGTTATTTGTATAAACTCTATAATGGTTTTGTATAACTACATGGATCTATGTACTCTGATTTTGTGGTACATTCAGTTATAATTATCTCGCCTGTTTTATATCTATGATAACTACTATATTTTATTCAATGTGCTGTGAGATATACGTAGGTTTTGTGATTGTATGATCTTTTCTTTCTCTTATCTTCTGTTATATTTCTCTTCTTTACTTTTATTTTTTTCCTAGACAATAGTCCTGCATCGGCTGGATGCTTTAGTAGTGCATTATTCAGTTATGTGAGCAAAGGAGGTGTAGGGTGGTCGTCACATTTGGTATCAGAGCTTAGGTTACGTGGTTAACCTAAGTTGATACTGGGATCCAGTAGAGATAGGATATGAGTTTCCATCTTAGACTTGATCGAGAATATACATATAAACGAGAGAGACCATATTGTGTTATATATTTTAATTTCAAAACTATATATTAGCATAAATAATATATATGTTGTATTGCACAAAAGTACCATAGATGTAATTTTTCGTTATGAGAGACTTATTGCGACGACCTAGAATTTCTGGATATTTAAAATATAAATATTTAATTGATTTTAAATATTTAAAAGTTAGTTTCTAACTTGGATTTCAAATATCACTATTTATTGGATAATTTAAATATTGAATTTAATAATTGGAAATAGGAAAAATTTATTGAATCTAGAGTTATAGGCTGGTTAAAAATAATTTGAAGGCTTAGAAAATTTTTATTAATAATAATGAAGATAATAGAACTTATAAAATTAAATTTAAAGATGGTTTGTTCAGTTTCCAAATTTTATCGTTTAAATTGACATTTAAAAATAGCCTTTCGGGACACAGTCTCGGAATTAGATGAACCAGTTTCATTGGATCCGTAATATTGTATTATTATCGGATTTCAATTTACGTAGTGTTTAGAGTGATCGTTTGGACGTACGGTAGATAAACGCGCCAAAATTTATATCGAAATTCAATATAATAATAGGGTCCAAGAAAAAGCTATCTTTTCCATACAATCGAATTAGGACTCGAAACATTTTCCATTGTGTTCGGAATAGGGGTTTAACATTATAAACGCCTAGCTGCACGCCTCGATTGGAGATCGTGACTGTGAGTTGCGGGAATCTTGACAGTGAGTTACGGGAATCGTGACGATTTGAATTTAAATTAAAATTAAAAATGATATTTGTTTTCTCAGCGGCCTTTTTCTTTTTCTTTCAACACGTGCCCCCTAGTTTGACACTTGTCCACTTGTATTTACACTCATTTGTTTTTAAATAAAGCTAAAACAGCCCAACACCTTGTTTTCGAAGAAAAAAAAAGAAAGAAGGCTGAACATTTATCTCGGCATAAAATAAAAAAGGGGGAATCAGGAATAATAATGGCGGACCCAAATTCGAAACCAAAATCATTCAAGTTCCTCACATCAAGGTGTCTCTACTTTCTAGTTCATTATGGATCGTGCCTTCATTTTCGTCACGCGATTGATCGCGTATGTCATTTCGATCAGCAACAGCTTATCAAGTAATTCGAAGAGGGATTTGGAACTTAACCAGCTCAATTTGAAGGCGTTGATGGCATCGTGGGTTTGAGGAGCTAGTCTGGGAAGTCGCGGGCGTTGACCATGTTCGAGTGGCGTTGGGGGAAGCATCGCGAAACATGCGAGGACGATGGGAGGTTTATGGAAAGTCTATGTGTTCGGCATGAGTTGTGGATTCGCGTAGGAGGTGACTGGCGAATGGGGATTGGTGCAGGAGGGGAAACTATCGCGTTGCTAGGAATTCGAGATCGAAGGTGGCTTCAGCAAATTTTCGCGGCAAGGAAAAGGGTCGTGAGGGGGTTTTCGAGGAACGTTGGTGATGGCGGCATTGATTCCAATGTCGGGAGAGCATGTCTTTGGCACGGGAGTGCTGCAAATTGTTCAAGTGGGTCAGATGGGTTGTTGCATGGTTTCGACAGAAAGGTATAATTCTTTTTCAATTAAAATAAAAAATTGATATAAAAAAAAGAAAATGAAAGTGTAGATAGGTTACAGTAAAATATTAAGCAGTTATGTTTTTGAATTTAATTCGATATAAAGTTATACAGACCTTAACTTACAGGTTGATTTAAATATATATACATAGATAAATAGTAAATATATTTATAGAGATGTTAAAATGTTTGAAGAATTTATAAAAGTGGATTTTTGAAAATCCATAATTTACATTTATTAGTGTATATGTAGTTTCAAAGGGAAATTAATAGTTTAATTAAATCATTAGTCAATTAAAATTATTACATGGAAATTGATTATTAAGTTAATTCAAACATTAATAAATTGTATAATGTTTTTACAAGGTCAAAATTGTGATGAAATAGTCAGAATTGGATTGGATTGCAAACATCAAAATCAAGATGAGTTAATCTCACTCATCTGAATTATTATTTAAATTTTAATAGTTAAATTTAAATATTTGGTTGAACGATTGAATTGATTGGATGTGGTGTATTATATAGTGGTATATAAATATTGGAGTGATTGATTTCCGGCATTATATAGCGGATAAGATCCTATGCACCGCATAATAGCAGACGAGATGATATAACCCATATACCGCGATATTCCACCTCGAAGTTGAATTGGTATTTTATATTGTGCTAACATCTGTTGATGAAGGGAAACAAGTTGGAGGGATCCAACTGGATTTCTCAAAATTATTTTGATTATTTCAAATATTCTATGATATGGTTTATTTGATAAATCATGATAAATTATATTGATAATTGAAATATTGGATGCTATGGTTTGATTGAATATATTTGGGTATACTGAGTTATCAAAAATATATATATTGGATTTTTAAGGGAAATTTAAAAAGATAATTTTAAAGTAAATAATTATAGAGATTTGGATAAGTAAATTGGAAAAGGGTAGAGATTGATTTTGTATTTCTAATAAATAAATTCCCAAGTATGTAAAGAAGATTTCGAATAAATGGCAATAAATGAATTTTTAAATTTAAGTGATATTATTTAAAGAAATAAAAGATTTATTTTTAAATTCAGGATTTAAATAGTTTTAGGAAGAAATAAAAAGAAGGACTTTGAAAATAAAGTATGAGATTGGTATTTTCAGTTAAAATAAGATTTAAATCATAATAAAGGAATGGATTATGGAAATTTATGGATTTTTAAAATAAATTTTGGAAAGTAAAGGAATTTATTTTAAAAATGTAGTTAGATTTAAAATCGATTTGGAAATTGATTTAGTTTTGAAATGGTGATTTTAAAAGAGAATGAGACTATGGAATTTATAAACTGGGTTTAAAGTGAAATTAGATATTAGTGGATATTTGGAAGTATAAACTCACGGAGGGGATTTATAAAAGAATAGGTAATTTATTTTAAAAATAAATAGTGGCTTATTTTTAAAAAGGTGTGGGAGAGAAGTGTTTTTCCCTGAAAAGCCAAGTACGTTTTTCAAAGCAGATTTTTAGTATAAGTTAAAACTTTTAAAGTTTGTTTAAAAGAATGTTTTTAATAAATTATTATTTAAGTTGTTTAAATTTTTAAAGTAAACATTTATTTAAATTTATTCTAGTAGTAATTAATTGAAAGGTTTGACTAGTATTATGATTTTAAAGATAATTATTAATATTTATATTTTATTAAATAGTTTTATTTTAAAGATAGTTTGGTTAAAATTTTATTTGAAAATTTGTATAGAATTTCGTAACTCTTATTTTAAAATTTTGTTTGGCATAACTTTTATTTTTAAAATTTTGTTTTATATGTTTTAAAATAGTTTTTAAAGTATATATTTTTGAATAAAGTATTTATGTTGTTTTAATTTAAATATTTAAAAGTATATTTTAGAATAAAGTGATTTAAATTATTTTAAAATCTAAAGTATTTGCACTTGGTATTTTCAGTGCGAAATAAACAATTTTGGGAATTTATTCCGCGAGTGAAAAGAGATTTGAAACTGATTTCAAAAGATTGAAGTGAAGAAGATATCTTGTGAAGATATGTTGAATAATAAATAATTTGGAAAATTATTTTAAACCTGATAGTTGTTTATGAATGTTATTTGATAGTTAAATAACCGACTATCAATATTGGCCAATGCGCTGATCGTTTCAAAGAGACCAGGATCGGGATTAATTTTTCGAAAACCACTTCGATCTGGTTTGAACGTTTTCATGAGAAAGTCAAGAGCTTGGAGTTGAATATGGAGCAGTGAAGTGCAAGGGGTAATCACTAATCCTGAGGGTGATTCCAAAATGGATGTAGTAAGAGTAATGTCTTCAGTTCTGTTCGAACCCGGAATGAACTTGTATGGACGAATGCTTTCAGAACATCGTCAAGAGGACGATGAGCATTCTAAATGAATGTGTGTTAACACATATCCTCGAGCTACATCAACCGAGAATGGATAAAACAGGGGAGGTGCACACAAGGCTAAGTGGCTAGCAACCAATTATGGTAAGGTCACCCCAGTCTAGATGTCCCTTTTATTTCGATTGTGTGGGCGGTTGCTGATCCCAACCACGGGGTGAACTTATTTGGACTATCCAGTAAGGGGTAGCTCCGGTCTTGTGATGTAGGGGATCAGGGTGGATCCTCGGTACGGTGATCTAGACCACGTACTGTGATGGACGGTACCCCAGTAGCCCTGCCATTGATGGAAATCCATTCTCCCTACGTGCCTTTACGTTTTTTGTTTGTAGAACCCACTTTGTGGCTAGTAGCTGGAATTTATTGAATGCAACAATTTCGGCTATTTGAATAAGTATTTGTACATAGACACTACTATAATATCAAAGGATTTTATAAGAAATGTTTTGGTTATCGTAAGATAAAAACCCGACATGTTTATTTGTGGCGTGGTCTTACGAGATACCTATGATTTCAAAGGATTTTGAAAACTTTAATAATCCAGTTGAGTGTGTTTTCTCATGTTGGTTTTTCAAACTGACTCGGGTGTTATTTAACTATAATGCTCGGGTGAGACTGAGTGTTATAGAGTATAGTTTCTGGATGGACTGCTGCAGAGCTCAGGAAATGAGCTAGATGACGAGGCGTATTTCCGTAGATTCGTATTTCCGTTGTGCAGTGTAAGATGTATATTCAGCTTTGGAAGGATGAGATGTTATAACCGTTCTAAATTGTGATGTTGATTGTATTGTGCTCTGATGATATAATATATAAAATAGATATAGTTCATTTGTTTTAAAGATTAGTCATTTATCTATTATATATTGTTACGCTGTGTTTGTGAGATTCTGATGTTTTTTTCTATTTCTTTTTCTACCTCCTTCTTCTTTAACCCTAATGGTTCGGTTTTTCGGCATTCGATTGCGGCATCTGATACAGTGGTCGTATTAATGTCGATTTTCGGGCGTCGAGAAAATCGAGTCGTTACACTTGGTATCAGAGCTGAAGGTTAACCGAGAACCTTGGCTTTGGTGGGGATTACTCATTAAATAGAGCCGGTAATACTCTAAGAATGAGTTTAAGTGTATTAATAGATATGAATGTGTATTTGTTAGTGAATATAAAATTGATTTTATATTGTGTTGACTTATCGGTTGAGTGTTTATGGATTCTGGTCAATATATGGAATGCCATGTCATCGATAGGAGTTTCTAAACTCTTGAACAAGATAAACCGACACAGTATGGTTTTAAAAAAATAGGGTAAATGAAATAATTTTACCCAAATTATTTTTGTG
Organism: Allium cepa; assembly: GCA_030765085.1. Taxonomy (NCBI): domain Eukaryota; kingdom Viridiplantae; phylum Streptophyta; class Magnoliopsida; order Asparagales; family Amaryllidaceae; genus Allium; species Allium cepa. The sequence goes on along the minus strand of CM060935.1, from coordinate 820,227,125 downwards.
TATAAAAGAAATAATTTTCCATAAACTATTATAGTTATATATGGTTGCTTGGTTGTTAGGAAGTGATAATATTTAAATTATTATCATTGTTGTGTAAAAATTGAATAAGAAATTGAAATCATAACTAAAAACTAAGAAACAAATTCATATACAAATGGGATTTGTAAATGAAAATTATAAATGTTATTTGTAAAATGAAATAAAATTCTAGATTAATAGTTGAATATGAACTGAAAGGATTTGGAATTTGGAATTTTAGGAAAGGTTTAAAATTCCTTCGGGTTTGAAAATGGTTTCCAAAGGTTTTGGAGAAATAATAGTGATATTATTTGAGAAATATTTTGGATTGGATTTAAAATCTGGGGAGATTTGGAATTTAAAAATATTTGAAGGGTTTTGAAGAGATAAAAGCATTGAACTCTTTTTGATCGCTGAAAAATAACTTCGGTAATGACTGCAGCATCATCGATGTTCATTTTCGAGTTTCCAAAAGAGAAATTGCTACTAAATTGTTTCAAAATGGAGTGTTTGCAAAACTAAGTTTGGTTTCAAAATTCAAAGAATAATTTGATACCAAAGGATTTTGGATGTAATTGATTTCAAAATGATTTTGAAATACTTAAATGATTGTTGAAGACTCTGGAATTGGAATAATATGTTTTGAGTGTTTAAGTAGTAGTATGAACTCTAAAGCTTGACTAAAAATGTTTATGGATTATAAACAGGTTTGGAAACTTATAAGTTTAGGAAATTTTCCTGGAATGGAGTTAACTTGTAAATAGTAAATAAAAGTAAGTGTGGAAACAAAATAAGATGAAAGGTAAGCTAGTTAATTGAAGTGAATTAAAAGAAGTTAGCCAGTAGAAGGTAAATAAATTAGAGAACTTATAGAAGCTTGAAAGCTGAATTAAATTAGAATATAACTAAACCAAGTTAAATAAAAGTGAAGGTTGAGGAAATAAATCTAAGTAGGCTAAATAAAATAAGTTAATGAAAATACAATTTATTAGTTGGAAATAAATTTGTGAATGAATAAATGAATTTATATTTGTAAGTAAATGAAACTGAAACTGAATATTGAAATTAAATTTGAATGGTGTTAAATAACGTAAAATGGAATATATAGTTGAGTTGGACTAAACAAAAAAAAAAGATTGGAAATAAAAATTTGTAAGTAAACTAATTGATTAAGTGGGTACGTAAATGAACTAGAATTGAATATTGGAATGATATTTAATTTTGATTGGGTGAAGTAAAGTAAAGTGAAGTTGAAGAATTAGTTCTTAATGAACTAAAAATAGTAAAAGTTGGGAATAGAAGTGTTTGAGATTTAAATAAATTAGTAGTGGGACTAATTAAAGAAATGATTAATTGAATATGGTTTGAGATAAAGGTAAATAGAATTCAATATCTAAAATGAAGGTAAATTGAATTCATTTGGAATTGGACATCCAGTTTAAAAATAAGTGGATATAAAGGCTAAATTGGCAAAGTAAAAATAAATTTAAGAAGTGTATGAAATATTTATATTGAACTTAAGAAAGGAATGGTGAAATTCTCAAGTAAGTTTGGTATTAGAAATATACTAAGTAATTTTGCAATGGAGATTAAGTAAAGTTGTGAAATGAGATAATTGTGGATAAGTGAATAGAAATCAAAATAATGTGAATAAAAGAAAATTGATATAGTTAATAATCAATAGATATAAATACGTAAGATGTGCGTATATTATTTTATTCGCGTAGCGATTTGATCCAGATTCGAGCATAGAATTTCGAGGTAGTTATACCAATCTGAATTGGGATTTTTCACTCGATTTTCGGCAGCGAACTCTAGATATGGATTTTTGATTGATTCTGGAAATTATCTATTATAGTTTGTGGCTACTTAAGGAGAATGATGATTTCTGATTAAGAAACCAGATCTGAGTCCGCACTAGGAAGTCTGGGGGGACGATACTAGTTCAGAAGTGAAATTGTGTGATCGAATGAGCGATCGAATTGGGTATTGCATACGGATGATATATGTATCGTACGGATGTAAATGAAATAGATATGAAAACTTTTGTAAAGAAATGTATCAAATGATTTTGAAAGCTATGATTGGATGTTATTTTTAAGTAGGACGTTCAGGTATTAAAAAGCAAAAAGGAACTGGCATTTTTGATTTTTGAAGATAAATTGAAATTCGCTCGGCAAAGGTATGTATTTAAATTTCTGTATGAAATTTGATGATTTTCTGGTCTAGCCACTTAGCCTTTTTGTTTTCTTTTGAGATTTGGGGCCCGTAGAGGCATTTTGTAGTTGTACCGAGCTAGCCAGCGTAAAGGATATGTTGGCGAAATTTTTCAAAAATTTAGAGAGTTAGAAAAAAAATTGAGAAAATTTTGATAATTTAAAATTTGGTTTTAAATTTAAATTTGAGTGGTTGGGTAAGTGATATTGGTTGGAAACTATGGAAGGTCTTGGGAAGTTAGTAGAAGTGATAATGGGTCTTTAATAAAAAGATTTGTGTTGGCAACTTGTTAAAACTATTTGATTTTGGGAAAAGTTAACGGGTTGTGGAACATTCCTCTTAACTAGTAATTTCAGGGACGAAATTCTTTTAAGGGAGGAGGAATGTGACGACCCAAAATTTCTGGATATTTGAAATAGAAATATTTAGTTGATTTTAAATATTTAAAAGTTAGTTTCTAACTTGGATTTAAAATATCGCTATTTATTGGATAATTTAAATATTGAATTTAATAATTGGAAATAGGAAAATTTTGTTGAATCTAGAGTTACAGGCTGGTTAAAAATAATTTGAAGGCTTAGAAAATTTGTATTAACAATATTGAAGATAATAGAACTTTTAAAATTAAATTTAAAGATGGTTCGTTCAGTTTTGAAATTTTATCATTTAAATTGACATTTAAAAAAAGCCTTCCGAGGCATAGTCTTGGAATTCGACGAAACCAGTTCCATTGGATCTGTAATATTATATCATTATCGGGTTTCAATTTTGGTAGTGTTTGGAGTGATCGTTTAGTCGTACGGTAGATAAACGTGCCAAAATTTATATCGAAATTCAATATAATAATAAGGTCCAAAAAAAGATATCTTCTTCATACGATCGAATTAGGACTCGAAATATATTCCATTGTGTTTGGAATAGGGGTTTAACATTACAAACACCTAGCAGCACGCCATTGGAGATCGAGACTGTGAGTTGCGGGAATCGTGACGATTCGAATTTGAATTTAAATTAAAAATGATATTTGTTTTCCCAGCAGCCTTTATCTTTTTCTTCCAACACGTGCCCCCTAGTTTGACACTTGTCCACTTGTATTTACATGCATTTGTTTTTAAAATAAAGCTAAAACAGCCCAGCACCTTGTTTTCAAAGAAAAAAAAGAAGAGAAAGGAGGCTGAACACTTATCTCAGCATAAAATAAAAAAGGGGGAATCAGGGGTAATAATGGCGGACCCAAATTCGAAACCAAAATCAATCGAGTTCCTCACATCAGAGTGCCGCTACTTTCTCGTTCATTATGGATCATGCCTTCATTTTCGTCACGCGATTGAACGCGTACGTTATTCCGAGCAGCAGCAACTTATCAAGTAAGGCGAAGGGGGATTTGGAACTTAACTGGCTTGATTTGAAGGAGTTGATGGCATCGTGGGTTGGAGGCGCTAGTCTGGGAAGTCGTGGGCGTTGACCGTGTTCGAGTGGCGTCGGGGGAAGCATCACGAAACGCGCGAGGACGATGGGAGTTTATGGCAAGTCCGGGTGTTCGGCATGAGTTGTGGGTTCGCGTAGGAGGTGGCTGGCGAATGGGGATTGGTGCAGGAGGGGAAACTATCGCGTTGCCTGGAAGTTCGAGATCGAAGGAGGCTTCAACAAACTTTCGCGGCAAGGAAGAGGGTCGTGAGGGGGTTTTCGAGGAATGTTGGTGATGGTGGCATTGATTCCAATGTCGGGAGAGCACGTCTTTGGCATGGCAGTTCTATAAACTATTCCAGTGGGTCAGATGGGTTGTTGCGTGGTTTTGACAGTACGGTATAATTTTTTTTCAATTAAAATAAAATATTTATATAAAAAAAGAAAAAGAAAGTGTAGATAGGTTACAGTAAAATATTAAGCAGTTATATATTTTTGAATTTAATTTGATATAAAGTTATACAGACCTTAACTTACTGGTTGATTTAAATATATATACATAGATAAACAGTAAATATATTTATAGAGATGTTAAAATGTTTGAGGAATTTATAAAAGTAGATTTTTGAAAATCTATATTTTATTTTTATTAGTGTATATGTAGTTTCAAAGGGAAATTAATAGTTTAATCAAATCATTAGTCAGTTAAAATTATTACATGGAAATTGATTACTAAGTTAATTCAAATATTAATAAATTGTATCGTGTTTTTACAAGGTCAAAATCGTGATGAAATAGTCGGAATTGGATTGAATTGCAAACATCAAAATCAAGGTGAGTTAATCTCACTCATATGGATTATTATTTAAATTTAAATAGTTAAATTTAAATATTTGGTTGAATGATTGAATTGATTGGATGTGGTATATTATATAGTAGTATATATAAAATGGAGTGATTGATTTCCCGCATTATATAGCGGATAAGACCATATGCGCCACATAATAGCGGATGAGATGATATAACCCCATATGCCGTGATATTCCACCTCGAAGTGTAATTGGTATTTTATATTGTGCTAACATCTGTGGATGCAGGTAAACAAGTTGGAGGGATCCAACTGGATTCCTCAAAGTTATTTAGATTGTTTCAAATATTCTGTGATATGGTTTATTTGATAAATCGTGATAAATTATATTGGTATGAAATATTGGATGCTATGATTTGATTGAATATATTTGGGTATACTGATTTATCAAAAATATATAGACTGGATTTTTGAAGGGAAATATAAAAAGGGAATTTTAAAGTAAATAATTATAGAGATTTGGATAAATAAATTGGAAAAGGATAGAGGTTGATTTCGAATTTATAATAAATAAATTTCCAAGTATGTAAAGAAGATTTTGAATAAATGGCAATAAATGAAATTTTAAACTTAAGTAATATTATTTAAAGAAATAAAAGATTTATTTTTAAATTCAGGATTTAAATAGTTTTAGTAAGAAATAAAAGGACTTTGAAAATAAAGTATGAGATTGGTATTTTCAGTTTAAATAAGATTTAAATCATAATAAAGGAATGGATTATGGAAATTTACGGATTTTTAAAATAAATTTTGGAAAGTAAAGGAATTTATTTTAAAAATGGAGTTAGATTTGAAAATCGATTTGGAAACTGATATAGTGTTGAAATGGTGATTTTAAAAGAGAATGAAACTATGGAATTTATAAACTGGGTTTATAAAGTGAAATAAGATATTAGGGGATATTTGGAAGTATAAACTCACAGAGGGAATTTATAAAAGAATGGGTAACTTGTTTTAAAAATAAATAGTGGTTTATTTTTAAAAAGGTGTGGGAGAGAAGTATATTTCCCTGAAAAAGCTAAACATGTTTTTCAAAGCAGATTTTTAGTATAAGTTAAAAGTTTTAAATTTTGTTTAAAAGAATGTTTTTGAGAAATTATTATTTAAGTCGTTTGAATTTTAAGAGTAAAAATTTATTTAAATTAATTATAGTAGTAATTAATTTAAAGGTTTGACTAGTATTATGATTTTAAAGATAATTATTAATATTTATATTAATAATTAAATAGTTTTATTTTAAAGATAGTTGGTTAAAGTTTTATTTGAAAACTTGCATAGAATTTCGTAACTCTTATTTTAAAATTTAGTTTGGCTTAACTTTTATTTTAAAAAAATTGGTTTATATTTTATAAGATTGTTTTTAGTATATATTTTTGAATAGAGTATTTAAGTAGTTTTAATTTAAATGTTTAAAAGTATATTTATAAATAAAGTGATTTAAATTATTTTAAAATCTAAAGTATTTGGACTTGGTATTTTCAGTGGGAAATAAACAATTTTGGGAATTTATTCCGCGAGTGAAAAGAGATTTGAAACTGATTTCAAAAGATTGAAGTGAAGAAGATATCTTGCGAAGATATGTTGAATAATAAATAATTTGGAAAATTATTTTAAACCTGATGGTTGTTTGTGAACGTTACTTGATAGTTAAATAACCGACTACCAATATTGGTCAATGCGCTGATTGTTTCGAAGAGACCGGGATCGAGATTAATTTCCCGAAAACAACTTTGATCCGGTTTGAACGTTTTCATGAGAAAGACAAGAGCTTGGTGTCGAAGATGGAGCAGTGAAGTGTAAGGGTTAATCGCTACTAATCCTGAGGGTGATTCCAAAATGGATGTAGTAGGAGTAGTGCCTTCATTTCCGTTCGAACCCGAAACGGACTTGTATGGACGAATGCTTTCAGAACATCGTCAAGAGGACGATGAGCATTCTAAGTGAATGTGTGCTAAAACGGTAACGCATAGCCTCGAGCCTCATCAACTGGGAATGGATAAAACAGGAGAGGTGCACACAAGGCTAAGTGGCTAGCAACAACTTAGGGTAAGTCACCACTGTCTAGATGTCCCTTTTATTTCACCTGTGTGGGCGGTTGTTGTTCCCAACCGTGGGGTGAACTTATTCGTACTATCTAGTAAGGGGTAGCTTCGATCTTGTGATGCAAGGGATCTGGGCAGATCCTCGGTACGGTGATCTAGACCACGTACTGTGACGGGAGGTACCCCAGTATCCCTACCATTGATGGAAATCCATTCTCCCTACGTGCCTTTATGTTTTTTTTTTATAGAACCCACTTTGTGGTTAGTAGCTGGAATTTAATGAATGTAACAATTTTGGCTATTTGAATAAGTATTTGTATATAGGCACTACTATAATATCAGAGGATTTTATAAGAAATGTTTTGGTTATTGTAATGTAAAAACCCGGCATGTTTATTTGTGGCGTGGTCTTACGAGATACCTTTGATTTCAAAGGATTTTGAAAATTTTAATAATCCAATTGAGTGTGTTTCACACGCTGGTTTTTCAGACTGACTCGGGTGTTATTTAACTATAATGCTCGGGTCAGACCGAGGACGACTATGGAGCTCAGGAAACGAGCTGGACGACGAGGCGTATTTCCATAAATTCATATTTCCATCGTGCAGTGTAAGCTGTATACTAAGCTTTGGAAGGACGAGATATTACAATCATCTTAAATTGTGATGTTGATTCTATTGTTTCTGATGATGTAATATATAAAACAGACATAGTTCATTTGTTTTAAAGATTAGTCATTTATCTATTATATATTGTTCCGCTGCGTTTGTAAGATTCTAATGTTATTTTCTGTTTCTTCTTCTACCTTCTTCTTCTTTAACCCTAATGGTTCGATTTTCCGGCATTCGATTGCGGCTCCTGATACAGTGGTCGTATTGATGTCGATTTTCGGGCGTCGAAAAAATCGAGTCGTTACACTTATCATCCGGTCGTCGCCAATTTTCGTTGAATTATACGTGATTTCATTGCATTTTATTGATTTTTTTTAACAATAAGGATCAGATTTTTTTTTCTAGCCGATCCCTTTCTCTCCCATCATCTCTTTTTTTATGTACACGGACACATAAGGATCGGATGGATCCCCTTTGAATAGGGATCGCATCCGATCCCTTTTTGAGAACTTTTGGCTTTATGGAGAAGATTAAGGTAGCCTGATCCCTTGGGCTTGTATATAAGCTAATTCTTTTCCTCTTCATCTCTAACCTGTTCACTATATTCAATTTAACATTAGAACCCTCGTTCCTATACCATCTTACTTCAGAAATTAGTGAAGCCGAACCCTTTCCCCTCTCTTCCTTGTTCAATTTTGAATCAAAATCCATCTAGACCCTTCATACCTATATCAATCTAATCCCTCTTTCCCTTCGATTTTGATCATCTCCAAACCATTCACCATCGCCAATGACTTCTCCACATCTCGCCGTCGATTTATATACATAGGTAAGTTTTCAATTTTTGACTGTGTTTGATTTAGTGACAAGATGATAGGTCTGTCCACGTTAACTTGCATGGATAAAGGGTTGAATTAGGTGAAGAAAAAGAGAATGGTGGCAACATTGGGTTCGATGGGATGGTAGAAGAGGAGAAGAAAAAGAGTGAAGCATGAAGGAAGTAGAGGGATCGGTTGTGTGTGGAGCATGGAGTGGTCGGTCGTGGTAGAGTATGGAGGGATCGTTCAATGATGTATGCGGAGGAAGGGATCGGTATTGCGTGTTGCCTGAGAGATCGGAGTAAAGGTTCGAAGGAAATGTGAAGATGGCTAAGTATAAGAATTGACGCAGATGCATGTCATAGGGATCGCTCAAGTTAGCTAAGCATAGGGATCGGAAATGAATAGGGATCAATTATGTTGGATCGGTTGTTTGCTTTATGAAAGGGATTGGCTATGGGGACTTAGCCAATTTTAGGCCCTTGAACCAAGCTTGAACCCTTAAACAAGCTAATCCATGTAGACTTGTACGAACAATTAGAATCAATCCTATCCAAATGAACTTGAACATATGACTATAAAGGACAACGGGACTTGCATATCCAACTTTGAATTTGAAATTGAACAACTAAACTTCTGGGATACGAACTGCAACTTAGCCTAAGTACTTCAATAATGAACTTCATACTTCAACAAGTCAATCGTCGATCCCGAAGCTTACATAATCAATCGATGTAAATGCTAGTTGAGATGGTCAGCGATTACGGTCACTCTGGTCAAAATCCAAAGTCTCAACACTGCTTTATCTTTTAATTTAGAACTGTTTATCTCTGCATTACACAACACTGCACCATACTAGTTTACACTTAACATAGAGAATGAGAAATTTTTTCTAATTTTGATTATCTACTGAGTTTAGTTGATATGGGCTCTAGATGTTCAGGGTGTTTAGCCGCAATGTCTTCTGGACAACCTTCACAGCACAACAATCCAAGTGCCGAATTGAATTCTGCGACTATATCCGGTAGAATTCTCATGAACACCAAACTGAGCAACCAGAGAGTTCCAGTCTGTTGGTTGACCTTTTCTCTGACATTCCCATCCTTTCGGTGGAAGAGATAAATCCTGCCCCTAATACTTTAGAGGGTGTTGTATTTCTGGATAACCTGGTGGATTCCCAGGCCTTCAGTATTGGTGAGGCTACTCTCTGTCGGCTGTGTTCTAAACATAGGATCGCATTTGGATATGTTCTAATCCCTTCAGAGAATGACAAGGCCCACTTGCCCCCGGAGGGTATGTGGCATGTACAAAATTCATGTGCTGCGTCGGATGTGTGCCTCCTTTTAATTCATTTATCTAAGAGATGCCAAATTATTTGAGAATACCTCATGCTCAGCTACATCTGAATAGCTACGCTTTCCTTCATGGCACCTTTTTATTATTTATGGATGTTCTGTTGATCTGCTATCTCCTGAAGACATCCGATTCATCTATAATTTTAAGCAATGAGCGGGAAGTCTTTCTTATACTTTCCTCGATCCTGCACCCAATTGTCAACTTCTTACTGGTGCTTGGAACAAGCTCTGTCTTTAAGCATGAATGGTTCTACGTTTATTGTCTGTCTAGTTTGGTGAGGCGATGGTTGGAACGACGTAAGTGGTGCCCTCACTTTATTTTCAAATCCTTAAGTCCAAGTCATACCCTGAACTAACAAATACTTTGAAAATTCACAGGTGTCCATTCATGGCCTGAAGGAGATAATTATTCAATGGTGGTTTTTGCAATTCGTGTTACCCCAGTTGAAGATAGGGACATTATATTACTCGTAACTGATGAGTATTTATCTCTTTTCGGGTTGCTTGAAGAGGGTCGCAGCATTGGACTTTCAGGAAGCATTGCACTATAAAAGAATGTTGTGGAACAAGAAGGCAACACTAATAGCCCTATCGTGCCCCCAATCAAGAAGGCTTAGGACAATGCCGAAGAAGGCAAAATCTGAGGTGATGAAGCCAACAATCCTGGCGTTGATGATGTAGCTTCGAACAACAAGCCTGTGGTCGAATCATCACAAGGCATACAATCTCATGTGCCGACAAGAAAAGGAACAAGGCTAGCATACAAACTCTATAGGAGAAAAATTGCTAAAAAGTCTGAGTTCATCATCACCTTTGTTGAAGAAGAATCTTTTTTTAGCCTTTAGAAAGTTCGATGGAAGGATTCTCGAATCTATCGATTCCAAACGACATCGAGACTTTTTACTTTCCCAACATTAGTTCGAGGACCTTAATTCTTCCACAAGAACTGGTGATGACATTCCTCCCACTAGCAAAGGGGAAATCACTCCTATGAGCAAGGCTACAGTAACTGGTCCATGGGAGGAACACTAGGACACTCACAATCACACACACTTCACTGTACGATTTTTGCCTATCTTTTATTTGATGGTTACTTATACGCTCTTGTGTGGTTGCAGGTGCTATGCCTCATTCTCATGCCTTTGATTTCTTAAGGGGCTCCTCAACATGGTATGGACCAGTCGTGGTCCAAATCCAGGCAAGCGTGGAGAAAGGGGTGACAGCCGGGAAAGAAGTCATAGTTCAAGGGATTCTTTATCCTCTGAGCACAAGTTCAAATCTCAATAATCTCATTAGGAAGTTTAGCCCAATCCTCATGTACATAGTGGTGACCAGATCTCTTCTCATGTTCCCAAAACTGTTGTGCCATCTAAGCATCATTTGGGTTCATCTGGTTCTCGACAGCCTCACGATCATTGGTTGAGCAAACGTCTAATTGTTGCTTATGATCCATCTTTGACTACTACAGCTCCTGAAGCCTCTACAGCAGAACAATTGGTCAAACTTAAGGTCAAATTTCCAAAAATATGCTTTGATGGGCTAAAGTTTCTTCCTTCTATACAATTCTAGGAAGCGCTAAAGTGAGTTCGCTTGCATGCATCAACGACGTTTTTGTGCGGCATGAAGCATTTTGGCACTTAGCAGAGAAAATCTCTTGTGGTGTCTATTCAAAGGCACCATGAAATTGATCGCCTTGTGCTAGAGGCGATTCATGATAAATACATAATCAAACACTAAGATGACGAGATCACGGAGTTGACCACAAAGTTAGCCACGGCAGAGAAGGGTGCTAAAGAAATACCCGAAGCGGTTAATCGTCTGGAAATGGCTCAGAAAAAGGAGTTGTACGCTGCTCTTAGCCACAACGGTGTGCTTGCTCTTGAGAATGACACGCTGTAAAAAGAGAAAAATACTCTAGCCCACCACATTAAGGAACTTGAAGAGCTTCTTAAGAAATAGGAGGAAGAAAAACTTGAGGCTCAAAAGGAGTCTCAAAGGTATTATGAAGAGGCTATCATGGCTTGGAAGCTGAAAATTAAACTTGACGAGCAGCTTGCTCAAATTGAAGCCCTCAAGGAAGAGGAAAGAAAAGCTGGCCATAATGAAGTTATAAGGGCAAATTGAGGCCCAGTTGGAGGATGCTAAAGAGGCTAGCCGGAATGAGATTAAGGACATGTTCGATCCTTTGATTGTTGAATACAATGCCAAGGTCCTAATCCATCGTGACTTGTGTTTTCTTAGAGAGGGCTACCTCGAATCGCTTGCCGAGGCTTGGGAATATATTATTGAAATGAGGAAGAAATCCCTTGGCGAAGCTGATTTGGATAAGGAGAAACTACTATGAGAGATCCTTTATGGGAATGAACCTTTAGATCTGGCCTGTACAAGGCTCCGATACTTTGATGTTTTGGCACCTCTGGCAAAGGGAAAGACAACGCTGAATCTTTGGAGTCTGATCCCAAAGGTTCCTCTTCACTTCAACCAGTAGGTGCATCAGTTTCTCTTGGCCTGGGCAAGACCCAAGCTATGATCCAGATAGACCCGGTTACAAGTCAAAGGTGTTGACTCCTATTTAAGAAGGGAGCACTCCAGCAACAACTGAAATTCAGCCAAAGGTAGGTATCCCGCTCTATTCTCCATTACTTGAGAGTTTCGTTCTTCATGCCAAATAGTTCTAGGTTAATTGTTTGTTCCTGCAAATCTACAAATCTCATTGCTTCCAGTCAAATTCTAGGAAGTGGTGCCACTGTGGACCAATAATCGACACTTATTGACATTCCAATGGCTACTAACATTCCAAGGCTCGGTGCTCAAGTTATTGGAGCTCTTGCTAATGAAAGGTCCAATGATCTGCCACCGCCTGATGAATTTGACGATGTTATTATCACGGGTTCCTTCAAACACACTGATAAGCTCAGCTTGAAGGAGCATATCGAGAGGGAGGAGTTATTGAATAAGAAAGCCAAAACTGAGCCTGTTGATGTTGACGTCGATGATTCAAACATCATCCACTAAAAGTCATTCCACCCAACGGGTCAGTTCCCGAAGGACTCCCACCAACATTTGAAAGCTCTCCTGCTAAAGGTGGTAAAGGCAGTGGTAAAGGATCGAAGAGAGGGACAGGCGAAGGCTCGAGTGGGTCTACTCCCAAAAAACTTAAGAGGGAGAGGAAGTAGAAGAAGTAGCCATAACGTCGGATAAATTTGTATATAGCTTATGTAGCTATTTTTCCTTTTTGTTGACCGTGTTTGAGCGAGTAAGGCCCTTGCTTTTATAAACTTGTACTACGACTTTCAAGTTGAATATGTAAATAAAATTTCTTTGTTATTTGTTTAAACCTTATGTGAATTTTATTTGAGTCATCAAGCTATTACTTCCCCTTCCATTGTACTTATAACTCGTTGCTTGTTGATTTGGATAATCGTCCATTAATTTTTACCCAAGGCCTCTATGTGGTTGTTGCCTCGAGTTGTACCAAACACTGGGCTTGAACCTAATGCTATGTTGTCAAATTCAGAGGCTTAAGTGATTATATTTCTACCCCCGGTCCTAGGTTAGAGGAGTTAGATAGTGATGGTCGAATTCCATCCTTAGCAGATTTTTACTCCTCCTGTTGGTTTCAGGTCAGAGTTTACGGAATAGTGAGTGGTTGAACCGCACTAGTCTATTTGTTTATACTCATATCCACACTTTGGGGATAAGAGTTGGTTGGCGGGTGGTCGAATGGCACCTAATTTGTGTTTATGCCCCAGTCAACACTCTAGGGACTTAGAGTTATTTCAAAAAATAGTCAGAATGTATGTTCCTTAATTGATTAATTTTCTCCCAAGCCCGAGGTTTAACTTGGAGACGATCGATCGTGTTACGATCACTTTTTGATTCATGTCTATCCCATCACTTGGTGGGATTAATTTGATTAACAGATGGTCAAGTCACATCCATTTCTTGTTAGGTACTCTGTCCATCCGGTTGTGAGTGAGAATCATTGAATGAACGATCGGACCATGTTTATTTTGTTTAGTCCAATCAAGAGCTTATGTAATCAGTTTGCTCCAAACTCTGGAAACCTGCTTAGTCATGTCAATATTAGTTAGTCGGGTATCATAACTAATATGTAATGCTATAGCAATCACAGATATGAAAGAAATTTCAAACTTTATTTTCCAAATGGAAAAAAATGATATAAATTGTCTTATTATATATATGGAAAATCAAATGCTAATGCAAATTCGAAAATGAATATAACTGAATGAAAAGGAATAAACTAAGTGAAATAGCATCATAAATGCTCGCTATTCCATGCCAAATGGAAAGAAATTATATGTAGAGTCCACATCCAACACAATGAATGGCAACATCTGTACTCTCCTACTGTCTCCTTCTCCTAACTCCATCGGTAGCTCGACATAATCTACCGCTTCTGTTGCAACATCATTAAAGCCGCGAATGCGGGATTTACATGGTTTCAGATCCTTGGCTTCCAACCTTATCTGGTTATAAGCCTTCTTGAAAATTATTTTCACCGAGCTGTCATTGTCAATCAAAACTTTTCTCATTAAGGCAGGGAAGATCATGGCCGGAATGACCAATGGGTCGATCGTCAGTGCCTCCACCTTATTTGAGTCTTTGTTTCTAAATATAATGATGTCTACCATTGTACGCTGCTGTTTAGCCGGAGCCCATCTTTTGTATTTAGACAGTACTCAATATTCATATGCTTGATTGCACTAGCATAGTGCTCCATCTCGTGCCAGCTCTTATTAGCTGGATGTGGTCCTAAAGCTATTGTATTAATCACTAATCTTCCATCAGTCCACGCAGGCTCCTTAGCCCTATGCAACGCTTATCCTTGATTGGGGTCGGATGTCCCTTGCCCGTTATCCTGTGGGGCTTTGAAAAACTGCTTTAGTTTTCTTTCACGAATCAGTTTCTCGATAACATCCTAGAGATGCCTACATTCGTTTGTGTTGTGACCATAGCATTCATGGAACTAGCAATATTTTCAAGTCTTCTTTTATTTCTCCATCAATTCTTTCGGAGGTGTCTTCCTATACTACATGGTATTGCATGTTGGACAAGTAGACGTTCTCTAGAGATGTATTCAGTAGTGTATATGTATCATATATTGGAATCCTAGAAATTCCTCTTCCAAAATCCCTCTTTCATTCATGGTTCCAATCACCGCCTTTCTTTTGCTGATTCGGTATATTTTAGACATTTACTTGAACTTTTCCGAAACTCTCCCCAAATTGTTTCAATGCGATGTTACTATGCACTCCCTTTTCACTTGGTCCCACAACATTCTTTTTCCTAGAGCATCTTGCTTAGTCATTCCTCAAATACTGAGCTGCTTTTACCTAGACATGCTCCAACTTTGCGGTGACTTTCCAGCTAACCAATCACCAAAGTCAGATTCTGAGTCAATCCCTCTTGTTACCGCCATCAATATTGAATGGTAATTCGAATTATTGACTTTTGTGATGGCTGTATAAAATCTCTCCAAATAGTCTTTCAGTGATTCTTCTGGAGCTTGGATCACACTTGTTAGGGACATTACATCTTTACGGCGAGTTTCATGCATTCGGAACTATTCCACAAAATTTTTGCCAAATCGTCAAATCTAGAGATTGACCATGAGGGTAATCTCATAAACAATATTGTTGCTATGTCAAAGAGAGTAATAGGAAAACATCTACATTTTGTGGCATCATCAGCGCATGTGGAATCCATCGGCCATTCGTATCTCATGATGTGTTGCCTAGGGTTGGTTTTTCCCTCGTAGGCAGACATCGATGGCATGCTGAACCTCCTTGGATACTACGCATATAGGATATTGTTAGTGAATGGGGTATAGCTTCTTGAGATCCCTCAATCATCGTTGGTCAAACCTTGGCTTTCCCTTACTAGATGTTTGACCATAGATGACTGATCTAGCATTTGGATAATTGGAGCCAAGCGGTAGTCATGCTCTACCTCACATGAATGGTCTGGTCGATATCTACGGATTGTTCCACACCTTCTTGGCTCAACACCCTCTTGATGCGCGTCGCATACGTTTAAATTTTCATCATTCTAGAGGGGTAACCGGTCTGAATTTACTTGAACTCCAATATCCAAATCAACCGTGGTGGCTCCAATTCAAGTTCCATCAGAAAAAGGTAAGGCTCCTACCTTGGAGGAGGGATCGAGTCTGACCGGTCTTGGCAGCCCAGGTAGGTTTGTTTGTTGATTTCTAGATGCTTCTACATGATATCCATCAGTTTTATGCGTCTGCGTATATGATAACATCTAACGAAGTAGATCTCTCCAAAGCATAATAAAGGGTTGGCTCCCGCCTAGTTTTCTTGCATTGTTGATCCTTAAGCTGATTCATTAGATCGATATTGACTTGAATCCATTGGTTCAATTGTCGGCGGCTATCCATGAGCTCTCTTACCAGGTTCTAGAAATCATCTCTTGTGATGGAATCAGTTGGATTCTGGACATCAACTGGATTGGTAGCATTAATATCTATTGGTAGATTGCTATGGCCTCTTTGTTGGATGTTGGCGTTCTCGTTTCCTTCTACATTTTGATACGTAGATTTGGTGCTCCTGACCATTATTGATAGTTTCCTTATAGAACTCTTCTTTAAATTTGAGTTGAAACGAAAACTTGTTGGTAGAAAGCTGGATCTATCTCATGTATAAGAACCCACAAGTAGATGGTGAGATCTAATCAAGCTGAGAATTCGTCTCTCAATGAAAGCACCAATAGGTTTACACCAAAAATTAGCATAGATACCTAATAGAGATTGTCTAGATGAATAAATAAAGAATAATAAATGTTAACAAAGAGAATATAGCAGTAAGGCAGTAAGAAATAAGCTAATAAAAGAGACACAACAATTTATAGTGGTTCGGCGTTGTTTGCCTACATCCACTTTCAAGAGATAACTTTATTAATCACTTTGTAAACCGAGTACAATAGGGATCAGGTTAGAATCCTTAGTTACAAAAGAGTACAAAGCAACAAGTAGCTTAAAAATCCCAAAAATGAACAATCAAGCCTATATTTATAGAAGAAGACGGTGAAATATCTTCTTGAAAATTCAGCAGAAGGATCTCCAAAACCATTGGAGGCCACAGAAAAGATCGCATGACCCAAATCTTAAGAAGTAAGGATCGGGATGATCCCTATAATTGGTGATTTTGGAGGTGTGATCCCTATGGGAGCTTCTCCATGTTGTATTATGCTTAGCCTCCAAGATTCATGCCAATTGGATTAGTAGAACTTGAGTTATTGATCAATCTTTGTTGCAACATATGATATTGCCTGATTTTGGCCAATCCCTCTAGAAGGAAGAAGACCTATCCTTCTTGCTTTCTCCTTTTAGGTGTGATCCCTAGGGTGGACTCCCTACAGTCCCCACATCTTGTTCCTAAAATTTCATGCATATTGGACTTCTGGATTTTGAGATATAGATTGTTTTCCATGGAGTTGCACTTGATTAGCTAAAGTAATCTAATCCCTTTGGTTGACAGGGATCATACCCAATCCCTTTTGTAGATTAGACTATCCATACTTAGAACGTTTCGTATAGTATATCTCTTGATTCTGTTCAATCACCGCCTCATATTATCATTTGTATTTGATTTCTAGACCCCGCAATCATCGCTCTGGGCTTATTGTCCTTGATGACAGCCGAGTCTAACTTGCCCAATCAACTCGGATATAGCCGGGTCAAAATGTCGGATGATGGATATATTACTTGTGTATCAAATGCACATATGTCTGTGATAATTAGAGGTGAATATAACGAAGTAAGCGGATCCATTTTGGTATCAATCTGAAGAGTTCATTAACTCTTTTGTCACTCCCGCTGAATGGGTGCTTTGCTCTTAATCTTTTGAGATTCAACTCATGAGTGCAATATAAATCATAATCATACGATTAAAAAATTATCTCCAAAATATGGCTTAGTCCACAATTCCAAATAATTGTGGAAAATTATAGATACTTCTGTATTTTCCCTAACTAATGCATCATTATTATTATAAACCAAGTACCATCATTATAATAGATTTATTTTATAATGAATATTCATAATATTAATATTAAAATAAAACTATATCTACTTTAGTCAACACTAAAAACTATGATTATTTCAATATATACAAAAGCAATCTTTCGTAACTTATGCATCCACTAATAAGCTTTATATGGTATGGTCCGACTATTACATTATTTTAACGATGCATGAAATACGAAGCTTCATTCAACCACTTATTATGAATCATTTATTTCATCTATTGTAACTAGTTTACGGTCAAGAATTTTAGATCAAATATCTTAAACTCAAATAAATAACTCTTATAGAAAACACTTTTTTATAAAAACAAACTTGGAATATAAATTAGATTTTTCATTTCATATAAGTATCTGCTAGTATTTCATACAATTCATGTTTCCAATGTTTCTTAATGAAGCTAAGGTGACCATTCACTCCTTTCATCCTAAATGTATCTATTTTATATCCACTATCAAACATTCATTTCTTTTATAAATGGTTGAATGATTCAAAAGAAACTCTTACTATAAGACTACATCAAATTTTATACAAAAGCACATTCGGACATCCTTAACATTTTAAGGATGTCATACAAGTTGCACCAAGGTAAACAGATCGAATTAACATTTCAATGATCAAGTTCCTAGGTTTGTCTAGTAGGTTTTGGTTTGTGCCACTTCTAACACAACAAAATCCTTTTTGTAATCAATCGTATTGAACACACGGTCATGTGTTATTATTTATTTGCTCATTTTGAATGAACCAATTTCATTGAGATTTTGTTTATTACGAATGTGGCTACTCACCATACAAATTTTGTTTGTGATTGAAAACAGATCAAATATTCATATTCTTGTATTTCTTTTGAGTTCAAAATAATAGTCTCGAGCAAATGGACACATAAGCGGCCAAGGTATGAATGTATTTAGTAGTTGTACAATTTCGCTCTTGCTTAAGTCTTGAAATGACAACATGTCAAAGGATTTATGGTAAGTATATTTTATATTACTATTTAATCATTGCCCAATTCACTTTAATATTTTTAATTGATAAACATTTTATCAATTATCTTAGTTGCTCAAATTCATCGAAGTTGATTATTTAACTTTGTATGGCATATGTATATATAATAATAGAATGGTTAAATGATATTATTTCATTATTATAATAAGGCTCTCATTAGATTTTTATATTTATCAAAACCCTGCAAAAAATATAGAATATTTCAATTTCTCTAGTGGGTGTTAGGATTTGCTTTCCTTGAGACTCTGACCTTGAGTTTTCTCAACAAATCATAGATCCACAAGCGATAGATAATGCTTTATCGGTTGTATCATATATAGCTCCTAATCATGGTCTTTGCATTAATCTCAACCTCAACCTTGAGTGTTCTAAACAAATTGATGGAGATAATTCAATCGTACTTATCATTTCACAATGACCTAAGTATAATACACATACCTTGAGTTTTCTCAACAAATACATGGATGTATTTTACTTCAGCTAGAAATATATTAAAACTACTACACATAACATCCATAGCTTGAGTTTCCATATTAACTCGTGAGTATGCAAGTAGTCTATCAATATATAAATGATTGAGGACGACTTTATGTATTAGTGATTCATAATCTTTAATATATACAGTAGAGTGATACCGATTTAAGAAATAATGTATTTCTTGTGAAATACCATTGTGATTCAAGTGTCGGATTTATGAGAAATCATGGTACACGTACTTTACATATGTACTTATTCCAACATTTTGTTTGGTTTTATTTAAGTTCCACTTAAATTTATACACATATAATTATATAAGTTTAGTTTATTTATAACTGTTATAATCGTATAATGTATATTTGTATCTTGTCAATTAAATCATGTTTAGTCAATTTAGTTTGTTATTAATTAAATCATATTTAATTAATTTTGACTCCTACTAATTAAATCCTATTTAATTAATTTTGGTTCTTATTTAGTAAATCACATTTAATTAACTTTCAGTTTATTAATTAAATCATATTTAGTTGATTTTTAATTCAATTAATTAATTTAATTGAATATTATTGTATTTAAAATTTTAGAACTTTTATATTGTTGATCTCAAACCATTTAGGATGAATAACATTATATACCATTTATAATTTAATCTATATATATACACACATCAATATATACGTGTGTGTGTGTTAATCAATTAACTTTTAATTAATTAATTATTCAATAAATCATTTTATTTAATAAAAAAATTAATTAAATACTTTAATTAATTCAGAATTTTAATTTATTTATCTTAAACAATAAATATTAACATAACATAACATAACAATATTTACACATATGAAAGGTCTTATTATTATTTCTGAAATGAATTAATAGATCATAAATGTAACAAGAGGGTAATTAATTGCTAGTTTTTTTTATTGATTAGTTAGGTAAAAAGTCATATTCCTATTTGAGTATAAAATAAGTGTTAGAAACGTGACATGTGTGTACAATTAATTAGGAGTTTTGTTTTGCAACTTTTGGTATGTTAAAGGTTATATTATTACATATGGTGTATTGCAAAACATGACAATATAGTAATAGAATGAAAATGTATATTGCTATATATATAGGGATTTATACCTATTGTATATACATATGTATTATACTTACATATACATAAGATAATTCATATGCATTATATAAATGCATAAGTATGACATGTGTTTAGGTATACTATAATATATGTATATGGTTCGTATACACATTAGTAATATCATACACATACATGTATATAAATATATATATAGTTTAGACATACATACATAAACACATGTGTATGTATATAATATTTCTACATAATTACAAAATTAGGTTTGTACACACACATATTCAAAATCAATTAATAAATTCAAGTTTCAAACATATTTGGTCGAATAATTAAACATTTGAGTATATTTTAGTTTGAATCAGGATTGACTTAACCAGATGTTTCAATTTGTGTTTTGCTATTTCAAATGACATAAAAATATTTATATGAAGTACTAATACTTAAAAATCAAATTCATTATTCTAAATAAATCAAATTTATTAAGTACATACATACAGACATAAATATATACACACACACATACATACACATCCACACCAACACACACATACACACACTTTAACAAACATCAAATATACATTAATAATCATTTTTTCTCAAATTTATGCATGAAATCTAATTTCATATTTTATAAATGACAAACATAAACAATTTTGACTTTAATATAATAATAAGTGGCAATAAAATATTTACATGTATACGAACTTGGGTCGAGGTTAAACATTGTGAATGAATGATAAGAAATAAATTTAAACCTGAATAACATATTGATTTGTGAAACATCTCCTTAATTGCTTGAATCACAACCCGATATTGCTAGAATCGAATTAACCGCTTTTATTTTATTTGATGTTATTTAGGCGAAAATTTCATTCGTGAATAAGAGGAGGAAGTCATGAATGAAGGAAGAAGGAAGAAAAAATGAAAATGAATGAGTGAATGATGTTTTAAGGTGAGAATAATGTTTTAAGAAAAGAATAGGAACCTTTCATCTTCTTTCTTTAAAACGTCATCATTTAATTCGCAATCAATTTTCAATTATGTTAATCCCTCCTTACTACTGTATGTCGGCGACAATGCATTGTCCTTGCATGGATTAATTTTCCAAAAAACTTATCAAGTAATTGATTGTATTTTAAACCATGTTTAAATACATAGCGACGTATATCAATACACGCATATATAACTTTTATACATACATCCAAATAATTACTAATAACACCCGAAACATCATACAAATTAATAAGTAATATTTATTAAATATCAATTAATTTAATCAATTTATAACATTATATAAATACGTTAAATCGTGTGGTTTTTCGGAAAATTCATAAATGTGGTTGTGTGAATTCAGTCAGCGATTAATATTGAACAGTTCAAATATTAACGTTCACACATCACCTTAGCTGGTGGTGTAGCGGTTTGGCTAAATTCATTGCTTAGAGATCTTTTCGGTAAAATCGTAATTTATATTATCTTAAGCGGTGCCAATGGTGACAATAATTTACACGTTCTTTTCGTCAAAACTATATCACATTAGGATGTATGAAATTTGGTATTGGTCAAAACTCCAATATTATCCATATTCAACTCAATCAGTCCGTAAACAAAGTATTTGATTCAATAATAACATTTATTATTAAGTGTTCTACTCTGTCCAGAGAATTTGACTTTTAGTTGACCACAGTTGATCATGATACTAACCTCATACAATTGAGGTATTGAATAGTGTTTCATTTTCAATGCTTCAAGTCAGACCCAACTATGGTCGCTCGATGCGTTGTCATGTCATGATTTAACTATAATTAAAGTGGAGTATTCGCATTGAAGTTTCACAGTATTCTCAAGTTGAGGGTAAAGTCGTCACTTTGAGATTTTCTGTTTGACCTAGTTATTATCAAACAACATGAAACTCTCAGACGAGTCGTTTTATACTTATTCAGTAACTACAAGTACGTAACTCTTTGGTGCTCCCACCAGCCATGAGAAATACACTATCCAACATTTGAAGAGTGTTACGCACTCTGGTCTCAATAGATTAATCGATATTCTTTTCTCGAAGTATCTTGGCGAGGAATATTTTAATAAAATATCATTTTATTTTGTTACTAATTACTTAAGATTATGACTATTTGCAACTACAGTCACATAACATTTTAATTTTTAAGGATTTTCTTATTATATACTTTAAATCAATTAATTAATTAATTATATCACAATATAACAAAGTATATAAAAGAAAACAAACACCGTTACTATGAACGAGATTGTCTATAAAGTTGGATATATGCAACAAATTACATAATTATCGCTAAGGCATACCACTAACTCTTTCAATTATAAATAGCAATATAGTAAAAAAAATGTTGCTACAAGAAAACATTAAGTATTATATTCAATATTTTGATCCGAGTGTTATCATTATAACTAATATTAAAATATAAGTTGATACTATAAAACAACTTTACAAAATGCTAAATTACCTTCATATAAAGCTTCTTCAATGCTATTTATAAGTAGCATTAGTACTTAAACATGAAATGCTAAATAACTATGAAATGTAAAATGATATTTAAAACTAAATGTTAAAATATCATATAAAAAATACAACATATGATAAATCATGAAATGTTTCGATAATGTAGAATAAAAATACTTCATCTAGAAATGATACTACAAAATAGCTTATGAGCTTATATATACATTATTTCATCTAAACATGCTATTCCAATTCATGAAATGTTATCACATAATAGCATTATGAGTAAAGACATACATACTTCATCTAAAAATGCTGCTACAAAATAACATTATGAGCTGAGATATACACATGCTTAATTTCAAATTTTTAGCTCATAAAATGATATTTCACAATACCATTACAAACTATTTTAAACTTCTTCTTCCTCAATTTCACTCACCACATACTTTACCTCAATCACTCGTCGACAATATCACTGTCGTCTCGTCAGTCTCCATCACCATCTCCTCCCTTCATTACCAGCAATACATCGCACTCCTCCATCATCGTCAACCTCATGCCCAACCACTACACCACCGACACCCGCTGCACCATCATCGAGACCATACCACTACGAAATACGTCGCGCACCTCCATCTTCTGGTTTCATCTCATCAAAATTAGGAAATCCTAATTTAGCGTCGTTCAAACGAATGTTTTAATTTCTATTGCATTTTTTCCATAGGGCGAGGAGTAGGAAAGGAAAATCAAAACCACCAACCTAATATGCAATTAAATTTTTATAACATTCTGAAGTCGATCCTCTAAAAACACTCAAACATAGATTTACACTACTCGTTAACAAAACCATCCTAAAACAATTCAAAAGGATGGAAAAGACCCACAAGCTGAGCCAGATGTATTTCTGTTTTGTACCTTCTAATTGAAAAACAAATGAAAAGTATTATGTGAACCTATGCTCGATAAATTACAAACAAAGGATTTTCGTAAGAAATCAACTACATTTGAAATAAAGTTTTGAAATAGACTGCACATGGAATAAAAATTTAAAATAAATCCAAATTTAAGCAAACCATTGAAAAAGAAGGGGAACACATACAAAGAGGCGTTCATCACCTGGCCGTTTTAAACTCCTATACCTACTACAAGTTTAAACCAGTATGAGCATAAACACGTGACACAATGATAGAAGTGATAACACAAGATATAACAAATATACACATGACAGCAATTTGTTTAGGTCTAAACTATGTTCTGGTTCTCTTTCTTCGACCCCTCGAGCTGGAAACAGAGGTATTTTTCGATGCAGTAGCAATCTCATCTGTAGAGTCATCGACCTTTTCATCATCTGTTTTTTCTTCATCGGTTTTCTCGTCATAGCTTTCAGTTTTACCACTTGACTCGCTCTTGACATCTGGGGCTTTACCTGCAGCTGTTCCTTCTAGTTTTGATAATTTGTTTCTCAGTTCCCTCAGTTTTGCCTTTTTAGAGTTTAGGACAGCCACAAACTGCAAGAGTGCATGAAATTGGAGGTCAGTCATAAAAATCACATTGATAAAAGAAAATTATTCATGTAAATTTTACTTGAAATTTTCAATTCCTACGGGTGTGTGAGCATACAGATTTCTCTAAGATAATAGAAAGTAAACACTAAAAGCACGGTATATACAATGATATTTTCAACTAGCATTCTAGTTGACTTAATTGCTCTGTCTAATTATTTTACGTACTTCATCTATCGGTTGATAATATTCATTAAACAATGTTCATATTGGTTCGAATGTATTGAAATCATTTAAACTTTGACAAATACAACATAGTATATAAAGCCAAATCTATTAAGTAATAATAAAGCAGAAGAATTCAAAGCTCTCTAATTACTTTTAGGAATTTTCTCCTCTCTCTTCTCCAGATATTTTATTTTCACATCCTCACAATTTATTTTTATTATAATTAATGCAATGTTTCTATTGGTTCTCTCTTCTACCGTTAAAATTTAATACTAATTTTTACATTTATTTACCCTTTTTTCCAAAAAA
Organism: Allium cepa; assembly: GCA_030765085.1. Taxonomy (NCBI): domain Eukaryota; kingdom Viridiplantae; phylum Streptophyta; class Magnoliopsida; order Asparagales; family Amaryllidaceae; genus Allium; species Allium cepa. The sequence goes on along the minus strand of CM060935.1, from coordinate 820,202,622 downwards.
AAATCGTTATTTTATATTTAAGTCCATATATGTTAGGAGATTATAAATTTAAGCTTTTTCAATAAATACAATTAACGAATATTCATTAATTGATCTAATAAATTTTGAAAAATAACAATTCAATATGCGTACTGCATACATATTGACAAAAATGGTAAAACTAATTTTTTATTCAAGTCTACATAGTTTTAAATTTCCACAATTATATACAAATTATTACAATGTTCTACTAATATTTTGTCCTATCATTTTGCATTTAAATGCCAACATTTAATCATTTTTACAATTATTTACGGATTTCTCCTAAGTTTTCATATTTTTTTACATTCAAGTCCAAATATTTGAATTAATTGATTGATCTTGAATTTAGGCTTTTTAACTAAATCCGATTAACAAATATTTATTAATTGATCTAATAAATCATAAAAACTGATAATTCAATGTGCATACCGCATTTGTACTGATATAAATGCTAAAACTATTGTTTCATTCAAATCCATATAATCTAATATTTTCATAATTATATACAAAATTACCTTTGATACTTCTATATTTTTCTACATTTAAGTTCATAAAATTTCTTTCTTTCTAAAATTGGTTATTAAATACAAAGAAATGTATCCATAATTTTTTCTTTCTAAAATTAGTTATTTAATACAAAGAAATATATACATAATTTTTTTCTTTCTAAAGTTGTTGTTCCATTACAGACAAATATATACAAAAAAATTCTTTTTAAAATTGGTACATCAAATGAACTCTTTATCATTATTAAATTATGTTTTAGGAAGAATATACAATTAATGATAAGTGATGAATGTTTGTATTATGTAATATTGGAAAAAGAATAAATATTTTCAATTAGTATGTTTTTGTACATAAAGTTGCAACTTAATTATTTATATTCGTAATTTGAGTTAATCGATGGAAAAAATTATATCATATTTTGATTAGAAATATTTTTCTTTCATATATTATTATCTTTTTTACATAAACGTAGTATTTTTTGAAATTTTTTACTATAAAATAAAAATAGTAAGGTACGTAACAATGTGATTTTAATATTTCAAGTCTTATTTTCACTTAATATTTCTTTTAATAGTTAAATAAAAAAATTATAAATATGTGCTGCAAGAACTTTAAGTGAATACAAATATACCGAGTCTTTGGTATTACACTTCTATTTTTAGGTATTTGTCGTCATTCTCTCAAGTAATATTTGATATTTAATGTATACAACATTTATCTTTTAGTCAAATGTATCGAAAGCTAAATGTCAATTTCAGAATGTATGTACATGAATATTTATTTATGAAATTTAATAAAAATATTAATTTCAATTTATTAAGAATACTTATTTGTTTAATAAATAATGATCCTAAAAAAATAAATTTATAACTCATTTTTATCAACAAAAATAGTAATTTAATTTTTATTCAAATATAAAAATATACGAATCTCATAAAAAAAACACGCTTATAATATAGTAATTTCATTTTATAGTTCATTTATCTTAACAGATTTATCAGATATTGCATAATAAATTATATTCTTTAAAAATAGTTATAATATTATTTTTCTATAGCATACCGTGTGCAACGCACGGGTTACATGTTAGTTGATTAATAGTAAAACAGAAGAATTTCCAACTCTTTTATTAATTATAGGAGTTTTCTCCATCCTCAATTCTCTACGGATATTCTACTTTTGAATTTTTATAATTCACCGCTTTATAATTATTCTACTAAGCTTCTTAATACCATTTTACATTCAAATACTCACTTTTCAAAAAAAAATACAATTATTTAAAAATCTTTTCTCGATTCTCTTTTAATAATTTACATTCAAACCCATAAATTTAAATTAATTACATAATCAAAAATTTAGACTTTTTGATAAACTTAATTAAATTAATGTTTAATCCATTAAATAAATCATAAAAGATGACAAATTTAATACGTAGACTAGTGTCGCATTAAAAAAAATTAAAATTTTCATTTAGATACAAAGAATATATATCACATAACATAAATATATACATTAACAACAATAATAAATTTATTTTATAATTTGTTTAACTTAATGAAGTTATCGTGTAGTGCATTGAAAAATTCTATTTTCAACTTCATATACCCATATTTTAAAATTTCTACAATTACTTGCAAACTATTCTTGGTTCTATCTTAATATTTTATATCAAAGAACGTATATTTAACTACTTACGTAAACTTAAATTTAAACTCTTTAAATAAATTCAATTAATGAATATTCATTAATTCATCTAATATATCCAAAAACAAAACAATTTAATTATGTATACAATATTCATATATATATATATGAACAAAAATGACAAATTTACCTTTTTATTCAGATATAACGATATATAAATTACATAATATAAAATGTATAAATAATATTTTTTGATTTATAAGTCTATCTCAAAATAATTATCATATCATCCATTGCATAAAACACCAACAAAAATTAAGTTATATAAAATTCTCATTTTCAACATGATATTAAACCTTATCTGTAACGACCCAGAATTTTGAACAATTTAATTTGAGAATATTTAATTTATTTTAAATATTTGAATGAGGGTTTGAATTGAATTTTCAATATAACTATGAATTTGACGATTAAATTATAGAATTTAATCTATTGAGAGTCGAATAAAAATTTGAATCTTCAAATTTAAGCCAATTAAAAATATTTCAAAGGCTTGTAAAATTCATATTGATAATATTGAAGATTTTAGAAGTTTCAGAATTTAATTTGAAAGTGATTTGTTCAGTTCTGAAAATATATCGTTTGAATCGAATTGAAAAATAGCCTTCCGAGGCACAGTCTCGGAATTCGACGAAACCAGTTCCATTGGGTCCGGAATATTGAATTATTGCCGTATTTCAAATTTCGTAATTTTTGGAGTTGATATGTGATCACACGACGAGTAAACGCGTTAAAATTGAATCGGATTCAATTTAAATTTAAAATTTAAATTTGTCAAACTAACACACGTTCTCTTCCCTACAATTGCTCCTAAAACCATGCCGAGTATCACGCAGAAAATCACGATAGAAATCATGATAAACATGCCTCAGTTTATTTTAAATACCATCTCCCTCTCCTGATTCAGAAAGAAAAACAAAATCACGAAGTTAAAACTATGGCCGCTTCCCTAAATTCGTTCGTTCGAATCAAACATATTAATGGCCGAAATGATAACCTTCCTCTCTTCAGTTTTCGAATCAAAGTAAAAAAAAAAAAAAAAAGTTAATGGCCGAAGCCCTAAAACAGAAATCGCGAGCACGCGATCGATTGGGGGGGAAGCTTGGGAAGTATCGGAGCGTTGCAGGAGAGTGCGGCGAGGCGGCGGCTACCGCGAGGCATGGCGACGTCGAAGACGTGGAGTGGCACGGCGACGACACTGAGAAAGGAGCTCGAGGTAGCGGCGATTTTGGGGTGCGCGACATGGTGGGTACTCGCGTGGATGGGGGGCACGGCTGCGACCTGGGGATAGCGGCGCGCGCACTTGAGGCTGTGGTGAGGCAAGCGGCGGCGATGCGATTCGTGGAGGAGCAATGGCGACTGCAGTGATTTCTTGGGAGGCGATTCAAGGCAGTGGATATATATGAGGTATCAATTTTGTTTAATTTAATTTAAATGAAATATATTTAGATTTAAAAAGAAACGAATTTTACTGTTAGGGTTGTGGGCTTGATCGAGATGAGCAGTGAGGTATTTTCGCTGTTTTAAATATTTCGATTGTATAGGTATGTATACAGGAAATTTTTAAAAGGAAATTGATTGTTTATTCAATTTAAATTTGAGAAAAAAAATTTAGTTTTTAAATTTAAATTTTTAGTTAAACAATTTATTAAAAGAAATTGATTTAAAGATATTAATTTAAAGTAAAAATAAATTTTTAGTTTGATAAATTTATTTAAAGAATAAAAATTGGTTTAAAGCTAATTTACAACTAAAATTAAGAAATAAAATTTAATTGCTTGGTTTTATATTCGAGTATTAATAAATTGAAGAATTAGTTGTTAAAAGAAAAATATTAGTTCAAATTAGTATATTAAGAATAAAATTTTAGTTTAAAATATAATTTTTAGTTAATCAAAATTATTAAAATAAAAGGAGGAATTTAATCATTAGTTCGATAAATTTAATTTTAGTTAAAAAGAAATTCAGTTTTTATTGAACCTTTGTTAATTCAATCATTAAAAGAAATTTAATATTTTGTTAAGAATATTTATCAAATGGAAATTCAATTTATTAAGTGAAAGATTTATTTAAAGGAGAATTGGTTTAAAATTTAATTTTTAGTTTGAATTGAACTTTTGGTAAATTAAATATAGCAAATGGAAATTAATTATGCGATTTGTCCAAATGTTATATAAAATAAAGATTTGGATTTATAAAGAATAGTTTTGAATTTAGTTTTTGTTAAATCAAAGTATTAAAAAGAAATTGTTTGAAAGCCAAAAACAATTTATTAAAAAGGGATTTAGTTTTAAAATTGTAACCTTTAGTTAAACAAATTTAATTAAAGAAAATCAGTTTGAATTCAGATTTTTTGTTTGAAACCAGAAAATTTGTATAAATTTAATATTGGTCAATTAAAATTATTAATTGATAAGAAAGAGAAATTTAATAATTAGTTGAATAAAATTATTAAAGGAATTGGTTTAGAACAAAACCATTGAATAAATAAAACAATCAAAAATGAAAATTTATTATTCGATCGTTTCGAATATTAATAAATTGTATATAATACTTATACAAGGTATAAATGAAGAAAACAAGTTGAATTGGAAGTGGATGGCAAACGAGAATAAAGGTGAGAACTTCTCACTCAAAAGGAATTTTATTGTTTATTTAAATTTTAAATAGATAGATTTAAAATTTGCTTGACTGTGTTGATTGAATGCTTGAATGATGATTGTTATATATATTGGATGTGAATAGACCCTATACGCCGTTAGTAAGCGGAGGTTATTTATTACACACATATACCGCGATATTCCACCTCGAAGTGGAATTGGTATTATATTATATATAGCAATATATATATATTGGCATATGTATATATTGCAGTTGATTGATTTCCCGCATTTTCTTTTAGCGGATGAGACCCTATTGCGCCGTTAGTAAGCGGATAATATTTATAAAATCTCATATACCGCGATATTCCGTCTCGAAACGGAATTGGTATTGTGCTAATGTCTGTGGATGCAGGGAAACAGGTTGGAGGGATCCAACTGGATTCCTCACAAATATTTATTTGATTTCATATATTGTGATATTTGATTGTTTATCATGGATGATATATGATGTTTGAAAGTCGTGATTGACTATTTGATGTGTTGCATCATCGGATCCAATTTTGAAGCTTAAAAAAACGATTTTGATTTTAAGGGATTCTAAAGTGATTTTTGAAAGTATACGTTTATAAAATATTTTTTTAGAAATTGATTCATCTTAAATAAATAAACGTTATAATTTTTATGTTATAAAAATTATGATTTTTGAGAAATATAGTTAAAAGTTGATTTTTTGAAAATATGGGATTAATGAATTTATAAAATAGCTGAATTGGGATTTTTGAATAAATTATAAAAAGGTAAAAAAATAGGATTTATGAAATTGGATTATTTCTAAATCAAAAGATGAAATTATAAAGGAGTTTAAAGATGTTTTAAAAGAATGATATAAATTGATTTATATAAAAGTTTTATAAATTGATATTTGTAAATTAAAATATTGGAATTATAAAACGAAGTTTTTATAAGAGTTAGAATGAATTGTGAATGAATTTCACAAATGAATGAAATTTATAGGATTATAACGATGAAGTTATAAATAGAATTTTATAAACAGTAGGTTTATAAAATTTGTAAAGGAAAATAAAATAAAATTCATAAAGTTATTAAAAGATAAATTTTGGATAAATAAATGAATCTTATAAGTTATAAGATTTATAAAATTTATGAAGTTTAAAGGAACGATTTTATAAACAAATAAATTATAAGTATTTGACTTGTAATATGAATTTTTAATATATCATTGTGATATGAATTGAGATAGGTTAATAAAGGAAATTTATAAAGGGAAGTTGTTATAAAATAAATAGAAATATAATTTATAAACATTGTTTTATAAATCCGCAACGACTTATTTTGATAAGTGAATTGTTGTAATTTATTAATGGAGTTATATTCACGTTTTACACAGTGAATAATCCTTAAAATAGAATGAATAGAAATGATGAAATTTGTTAACGTAGTATATTCACGTTTTTGAATAGTGAATGATATGTTAAAGAAATTATTTAGAATGTGATGTTTTAAATAGCATTAAAACGATCTAACGATGTTTTAAAATATGTTGAGATTCGAAACCATAGATTTCAACATTTATTGTTGAAATAGATGTTTTCGAGAAATAAAAGGAAATAGTAGATTATAACACTGTTGTTATAATAAATGATTTCCGAAAGGAAATGTTTTGTATAGTATTGGGATTTATATATCTATTTTATTTCGAATCCCTATACTAGTGATTTTGGGTTGTCGTAACGATGTTTTACGCAACATTCGTTTTGGCCCAAATAAATATGTTTAAGAGAATGATTTCCTTAACGAATGAAATATATACTTAATTTCGATTAGAGTATATTAAATATTTTCTAAACATAGAAAATAAAAAGGCTTGTGAATTACTTATAAATAAATAAGTATGGAAATGTTTTTCCAATATTAAGTGAATATTTTGAATTTATCTTTTTGAAGATAAATTGAAAATGAATATTTGAAAACGAATGGAAATCGTATATTCATAAATATTTTGGAAATATAAATTCAATATGGAATTTATAAATGGAATTGGGAAAATGGGTTTAAAAATAAATATTGATTTATTTTTGAAATATGGAAAGTTTATATCTTCTAAAGATATTTTTGGAAATTAAATAATTTGGAAAATTATTTGGAATCTGGTGATGTGTGCACATCTATTGATAGTTCAATAACCAACTATCAATATTTACCTTTGAATGGTATTTGTTGTGATTTGCTTGAAATTGAATGCCACACTTATTTTTTTAAAATAAGCGCTCACTATTCGGGTTAACCGGGAAAGGACCTTGGGGTCGTATAACCCATTCCGAATAGGTGATACGACGTTATGAATTGCATTCGAAGACCGGTGTTGAAGACCCGGATATTTTCGAAAACGAAAGGGTTTCTTGTCGAATGTCTTTGCATCGACTGGTCCTCGGTATAGAGACTCCATATGTGATGGGAAGTCCGAACGTGATTAGTGAATATCCGGATTTGCAAGGACTTCTTTGTAAGTGCCTTCGGTTCTGTTCGAGCCCGGAACAGACTTGTATGGATTGTGTGTCTGACATTACAAGTTGAGAATGTAAAGCCGATTTCTTTCAAATATATTTCTGTGGTGGCGGAGAATTTATTCTTTTAGCTTAACACCCTTCTCTGAGACGTACGAGCTCAGAGGTTATATAGTTGAAGTTATCAGCGATATATTCCCAATTTGGTAATGTGACATGCTGAGTGTTGCTGAAATGATCATTGTGTTGATTATTGTGATAGGATCGTTTATTTGATCGTCTATCTTGGTGATCATTGTGTTGATCATTTGTTGACCCAAAGCATGGCTTTTGTATAAAGTATGTTTTTGTGGACGTGAATTCGTCGAGCCTCACATCCCGGAAATGGTCAAAACAGGAAAGATGCGGCAAGATTATGAGGGGTAGCACCCTTTAGGGTATGTACATTTCCTTCTGGATAGAGCTTGTATCATGGTATGGAGCCCAGATATTTAACCTATGTGGTTACTGCGAATTTATTACTTTGTGGTTGTTGGCTATCGGGATCCCGTGAGAAAGGTCGTTTACGATCGGGGAATGGCGTGCTCGTGTCAGTAGTTACCCAGTTAGGGGTAACCCGGCCTTGTGTTGGCAGAGTTCCGATTTGGTTCTCGGGGATGTCTTTCCAGAGGCATTCTCATGTGGCAATGGAAAGTTCCTTGGCCTGACCATTTGTTGGAAATCCAAAGAAACAATACGAAACTTGTACGGTTTTAGTTGTAGAACCTATCATTCACTTATGGTGTCGCAACACTGTTTGGATGGTAGCTATAGTAGGCATACGATAATGGTCGTATGTTGGCTAAGATTTATATTCTACTTTCGAAATGAATTTCTTCTACACTATGCACTAGTAATGATATCAAATGTTATTTTTAATGCGTATCAAGCATCTTTGACTATCATAAGGAGAAATCTCCTCCAATTCTGCGTTTGCATGTGTGTGTGCGGGAGGCCTTATGGTAGTCTCATTTTTAAAAGCATTGCGAATTGAATTTAAAAATATTCCTCTATTTTTTATTTTAAAGATAAATAAACTGTTTTGAGTTCTCACACCAGTCACATGACTGACTCGGAGTTTATTGTTTTCCTTCCTAAACTCTGAGTGCCCACCAATTTTTACACGGACAGTCAAGAATTAAGGTTTATCAGGATATTCTGGAGTTGCTGGAGGCAAGATGGATGGCATGGCGTAATACTAGTATAGTATTTCTTTTTCCGCTGTTGTTGTTATTATTGTACACTCTGATGATATGATGTAATGTAATGTAATAACTGATATAGTTCTTTGTTTAAAGATTATTCATTTATCTATTATATGTTGTTCCGCTGCGAATTGTGAGATTCTGATATTGTTGTCCTGTTCTGTTTCTGTTTTGTTTTCTGTTTTCTTTACTCTCTATTTTCTCTTTTCTACCACTTTCTTTTTCTTTTCTTCTTTCTTAAACCCATAACATTTCGGGTTTTCGGCCTTCGATTTCTCGGCAGTCGATAAAGTGAGTATCGATGTTGAATTTTCCAAAGTCGAAAATTTTCGGGGCGTTACATTATCCAACTCATAACTCACCTAAATGTTACAAAATATTTTTTTGAAACGATCAAAGTTGTAAACATAACCCTCTTACAACATGGAATCCATGGTTAGTTGCGAAGTTCGAATGGTTTAATAATTGAAATCTCAAATAATAGATAAAGGTTTACATTTAGATAAGCTAGCCATAAGATATTTTTCTCAACTACAATTATGTACAAAGCTCTTCTCATTTTTCTCCTACATATTTATATTTATTCAACTCCTCGTAAATTATTCAAATAAATTCAATTATGTAATATCATTAGTTCATTTAGAAATCTCTAAAAAAACAATTCAATATATATTAAACATTCATACTAACAGAAGTTGTAAAGTTAGTTTTCCACACGTATAAAAAAATGCATATCACATAACATCAACTATTTACATATACAATAATAACAATTTTAATTATATATATATATGAGGAGCGTTCAATACAACCCATATTTTGCAACACCGTTGTACCCTCTGATTTCCACCACATTCCGATTTAAATAATAGCACTTTCTCTCATTAAATCGGAATGTGTGGTGGAAATCAGAGGGCTACAAGGGATGCTGCAAAACAAGGATATCATTGAATTCTCCTATATGTGTGTATGAGTTGGGGCATTACTTTTCATATAGACATTTTTTTTGTAAGGATTGAACCCTCTATCTTATAAGCATCGCATGTCGTTTTAATTCTTAATTTATTTATCTCGCTAAATTTGTCATATATATTACATAATAAAATTTTGTTTTTAACAATAATTAAAATGTAAATACTATTTTTAATAACACTATCGTGTGCAACGCACGGATTACATACTAGTATAGAAGATGACATAAGTATTTATATGTGCTTAACACTACGTCTCTTTTTTAATAAATTCCCTTCCTATCACAGAGGAGAAGGTTACATCTTTTACCATATATAACATTAATTTTGTCGTTAACTCATGACTAAGGATGCTCGTATAGCTAGAATAAACATAAAGCGTAACCATAGTTCAGTTCTTAGACGAAACAAGCATTAATATGAGTTATGCTCCAATGTCATTCGTTAAGGATTCAAAATTGGAATCAAATGTGTTGTAATCTTCCTTCGTTTTTATACCCTTAGTAATATACCTTTATCATGTATATGCCACTGGAATAACTGATAAGCCTGTTTATATCTTCATCTCTATTTATACCATTACTAATGAAATTTCAATCAATATAATTTCCGATGTGTCCTTTTGAAATTTCGAAAATACCCTGGATAAACCATCCATCAACAGAGTCTCACCATCACCCCTTCCCGACTATCCATCAACGGAACGTCACTATCGATTTGCATCCAAACCACCAACAAGACAGCTTGAAATAAAGATGTTGTGACCATCAAAACTTTTGCACTTATAACACGCATCCCCCATCAAATTTTATTAAATAAAAATTAATAAATTTAGCTACTAGATGCACATGTGCGATTTATACTATTATTTAAAGTTAAAAAATATTTGGTCGGTCTTTAACTTTTTTTTTGTGTGCAACTCGAGTTACAAGAATAATCATGTTATCATATTAGTTGCATTGAAGATATGTACATGTATTATGCTTGTTAAACCAGTGCCTAAAATTTTTTTACAAAATTTTGAAGCGGCACGGTAAAGGTAACTAAAGATGTCCATATAAGAATGTTGTTAAACCAAGGATATTTGTTATTCGATGCCATGACTTCTAAGATTGGAAACGACATAATATCCACGTTACACGTATTTGTTATTTGTGTATTACAGCTTCGGTGGTTTAGTTATACAGTTGCTTCAGACTTCATCTTTTCATATTTTTTTGGAATGCATGTCATTCAAATTGGTCGATATGATATACATATGTAAAGAGGTGTAATATAATTTGGACTATGTTTAAAACATTGTTTTGATAGTTATAAAAAGAAGAAATGGCTCTTAAGTCTTTGTGCACGATGTAACTATACAAAACATTCCTCCGTTTATCCTAATGCAAATTTAATCTCTATTAATAACTTATCTTATTCTCATTTTCACTGTTTCGGATCTCATTCATCTCACCCGAGATCTCGCTCGAGATCTCATTTTCGAACTTAAGCGGGACAAGGTTTAACGAAATGAGACATTAAATCTTTTAAATAATAGTAAAACAGAAGAATTTAAAGTGCTCTTATTAATTCTAGGAATTTCCTCCTCTCTTCTTAATTCTCTCCAGATATTTTACTTTCACATCCTCACAATTTATTGTTATTATAATTATTACAATGTTTATATTGGTTCTCTCTTCTACCGTTATAATTTTTACAATTATTTACAGATTTCTTCCAAAAATTTTCTGTTATTTTACATTTAAGTCCATATATATTAAATATAGTTAGGTGATTATAAATTTAAGCTTTTTAAATAAATACAATTAACAAATGTTCATTAATTGATCTAATACATTTTTTGAAAATAACAATTCAATATGCGTACTGCATTTATATTGACAAAAATGGTAGAATTAATTTTTTTATTCAAGTCCACATAGTTTCAAATTTCCACAATTATATACAAATTATTACAGTGTTCTACTAATATTATCTCCTATCAATTTGCATTTAAATACCAACATTCAATCATTTTTACAATTATTTATGCATTTCTCCTAAGTTTTCCTATATTATTTTATATTCAAGTTTATTTGAATTAATTAATTGATCTTGAATTTAAGCTTTTTAACTAAATCCAATTAACAAATATTTATTAATTGATATAATAAATCATAAAAAATGATAATTCAATGTGCATATCGCATTTGTACTGATATAAATGGTAAAACTATTTTTTCATTCAAGTCCATATAATCTAATATTTTCCTAATTATATACAAAATTACCTTTGATACTTTTATATTTTTCTACATTTAAGTTCATAAAATTTCTTTCTTTCTAAAATTGGTTATTAAATACAAAAAAAAATATCCATAATTTTTTCTTTCTAAAATTAGTTATTTAATACAAAGAAATATGTACATAATTTTTTCTTTCTAAAATTGTTCCGTTACAGACAAACATATACAAAAAAATTATTTCCAAAATTGGTACATCAAATGGACTCTTTATCATTATTAAATTATATATTTTGTGAAGAATAACATTACAATTAAGGATAAGTGATGAATGTTTGTATTATGTAATACTGAAAAAGGAATAAATATTTTCAATTAGTATGTTTTTGTATAAAAAGTTACAACTTAATTATTTATGTTTGTAATCTGAGTTAATCAATGGAAAAAAATTATATCATATTTTGATTAGAAATAACTCCGTCTGTGTAGTTTTCTATACAGCTAGGATAAAGAAGAGTTGTGATAGGCTTGGCAAGCCAACGTAAAAACCACAGCCTCTCTTATGAAAATGAAACCTAATTATCATTTAGTTTTGAATTTCATCTCTAGCCGATCACAACTTGTTTGGGAATAATGGCTTAATTGTTATAGTTGTACATTTTGATTAGAAATATTTTTCTTTCATATATTATTATCTTTTTTACATAAACGTTAAATATTTTTTGATATGTTTCTATAAAATAAAGATAGTAAGTATGAAACAATATGATTTGTAATGTCTCGGGTCTTATTTTTACTTAATATTTCTTTTAGTAGTTAAATAAATATGTGCTTCAAGAACTTTAAATGAATACAAAATGTATTGAGTCTTTGGTATTACACTTCTATTTTTAGGTATTTGTCGTCATTCTCTCAAGTAATATTTGATATTTAATGTATACAACATTTATCTTTTAGTCAATTGTATCGAAAGCTAGATGTCAATTTCATAATATATGTACATGAATATTTATTTATGAAATTTTATAAAAATATTAATTTCAAAATTTATTAAGAATACTTATTTTCATTTATTTGATTAATAAGTAATGAATCTAAAAAAATCAATTTATAACTCATTTTTATCAACAAAAATGGTAATTTAATTTTTATTCAAATATAAAAATATACGAATCTCATAAAAACACTTATGATTTATTAATTTCATTTTATAGTTCATATATCTTAACAAATTCATCAGATATTGCATAATAAATTCTATTCTTCAAAAATAGTTATAATATTATTTTTCTATAACATACCGTGTGTAATACACGGCTTACACACTAGTTAAATAATAGTAAAACAGAAGAATTTCTAACTCTCTTATTAATTATAGGAGTTTTTTCCATCCTCCTTAATTCTCTTCATATATTTTTATTTTTTAATTTTTATAATTTACCACTTTATAATTATTTTATTAAGCTTCTTATACCATTTTACATACAAATACCCATTTTTCAAAAAAAAAAATACAATTATTTAAAAATCTTTTCTCGGTTCTCTTTTAATAATTTACCTTCAAACCTATAAATTTAAATTAATTACATAATCCAAAATTTAGACTGTTTGATAAACTTAATTAATTAATGTTTAATGCATTAAATAAATCATAAAATATGACAATTTTAATACGTAGACTAGTGTCGCATTAAAAAAATATGTAAAATCAATTTTTCATTTAGATACAAAGAAATATATATCACATAACATAATGATATACATTAACAATAATGATAAATTTATTTTATAATTTGTTCAACTTAATGAAGTTATCGTGCAGTGCATTGAAAAAATCTATTTTCAACTTCAAATACCTATATTTTAAAATTTCCACAATTACTTACAAACTATTCTTGGTTCTCTCTTAATATTTTATATTAAAGAACACATATTTAACTACTAACGTAATCTTAAATTTAAACAGTTTAAATAAATTTAATTAACGAATTTTCATTAAATCATCTAATAAATCCAAAAACAAAACAATTTAATTATGCATACAGTATTCATATATACGAACAAAAATGACAAAATTACATTTTTATTCAGATATAACGATATATATATATATATATTACATAATATAAAATGTATATATAAATAATATTTTTTGATTTATAAGTCTATCTCAAAATAATTATCATATCATCCATTGCATAAAAAAAATTGTTTTCAGCAACCTCTAAAGGATAAATTTATACTTTACCACATTGTTATGTAAATGCACCGATTACACCAACAAAAATTAAGTTATATAAAATTCTCATTTTCAATATGATATTAAACCTTACCCAACTCATAACTCACATAAATGTTACAAAATATATTTTTTTGAAATGACAAAACTGTAAACATGACCCTCTTACAACATGGAATCCATAGGTAGTTGCAAAGTTAAAACGGTTCAGTAATTGAAATCTCAAATAATGGATATAGATTTACATTTAGATAAGCTAGCCATAAGTTGTTCTTTTCGCTCTTCTTATTTTTCTCCTACATATTTATATTTATTCAATTCCTCATAAATTATTCAAATAAATTCAATTATGTAATACCATTAATTAATTTATAAATCCCTAAAAACAATTCAGTATATGTTAAACATTCATATTAAAATAAGTTGTAAAGTTAGTTTTTCATTCATATAAAAAAATGCATATCACATAACATCAACTATTTACATATACAATAATAACAATTTTAATTATATATATATATATGAGGAGCGTTTAATGGCACCCTGATTTTCACACATTCTGATTTAAATAATAGCATTTTCTCTCATTAAATCGGAATGTGTGGTGGAAATCAAAAGGCTACAGGAGGTGCTGCAAAATAGAGGTGTCATTGAATGCTCTTATGTGTGTATGAGTTGGAGCATTACTTTCCATATAGATATGTTTTTGTAAGGATAGAACCCTTTATCTTACACTTAAGCATCGCATGTCGTTTTAATTCTTAATTTATTTATCTCGCTAAATTTATCATATATGTGTGTGTGTATTACATAATAAAAAATTGTTTTTAACAATAGTTAAAATATAAATATTATTTTTAATAACATTACTGTATGCAACACACGTATTACGCATAAGTGTAGAAGATGACGTAAGTATTTTTATGTGCTTAACACTAGTCTCTTTTTTAATAATTCCCTTCCTATCATAGCACAGAAGGTTACATCTTTTACCATATATAACATTAATTTTGTCATTAAGTCATGACTAAGGATGCTCGTAGAGCTGGAATAAACATAAAGCGTAACCACAGTTCAGTTCTTAGACGACACAAGCATTAATATGAGCCATGCTTCAATGTCATTCGTTAAGGATTCAAAAACCGGGATCAAATGTATGGTAATCTTCCTTCGTTTTCATACCCTTAGTAATATACCCTTATCGTGTATATGCTAATGGAATAACTAATAAGCCGGTTTATATCTCCATCTCTATTTCACTATTACTAATGGAATTTCAATCAATAGGATTTTCAATGTGTCGTTTTGAAATTCTGAAAAATACACTGGATAAACCGTCCATCAACAGAGTCTCGCCATCACCTCTTTCCGACTATCCATCAACGGAACGTTACTATCGATTTGCATCCAAACCACTAACAAGACAACTTGAAATAAAGATGTTGTGACCACCAAAACTTTTGCACTTATAACACGCATCCCCCATTAAATTTTGTTAAATAAAAATCAAATAAATTTAGCTACTAGATTATACTAATATTAAAATTTAAAACATATTTGGTCGGTCATTATCTTATTTTTGTGTGTAACTCGAGTTACAAGAATAATCATGTTATCATATTAGTTGCACTGAAGATATGTACATGTATGATGCTTGTTAAACCAGTTCTACACCTGAAAATCTTATATAAAATTTTGAAGCGGCACGGTAAAGGTAACTAAAGATGCCCATATAAGCATGTTGTTAAACCAAGGATATTTGTTATTTGATGCCATGACTTCTAAGATTGGTAACAACCTAATATCCACGTTACACGTATTTGTGTATTGCAGCTTCGGTGGTTTAGTAATACAGTTGCTTCAAACTTCAACTTTTCATATTTTTTTGGGATAATGCATGTCATTCAAATTGGTCAATATGATATACATATGTAAACAGGTGTAATATAATTTGGGTTATGTTTAAAACATTGTTTTGATAGTTATAAAAACAAGAAATGGCTTTTTGAAGTCTTTGTTCTCGATGCTACTATGCAAAACATTCCTCCTTTTACCTTAATGTAAATTTAGTCTATGTTCATAACTTTGCTTGTCTTATTCTCATTTTCACTGTTTCAGATCTCATTCATCTCGCCCGAGATCTCGCTCGAGATCACATTTTTGAACTTGAGCGAGACGAGATTTAGCGAAATGAGACATTAAATTTTATTTATATATTATTTGACAATCATCACATCTAAGGCAGTGAAATTTGAAGTGGGATCTCAATAGAATATCTCATACGAAGTTATGTTTTTTTCTTTTACATATTTTTTTACTTATCATGCGAGTCCACAAGAAATTAAATCTAATGACTTTTTATTTATCCTCTAATTCTTCTTTTTACTATTTAACGAGTGAGCAAAAAAACTTATTATTTTTTTTACTTTTAATATTCAGATGAGTAGGGATTCATTTAGATAAATACCAAATCAATCGTGTTATCACTCTAATCTAAAATATAAAATTAATATCATCATTTTATATAAATTATGTATGTTAAAAACTTTTATATATATATAGATAATAATTATTACAATAATCTTAAAATATCAAATTTAGACTTATGTTACTCCGAGATAGTCCCGAGATGGATTTAAAACCCGAGATGTCAATCAAAGATGTACACCAGAAATACACTCATCTTACCCGAGATCTCATCCAATACAAGATAATTTGTATAAAATTTCCAAGACGAAACGCGACCGAAATCCGAGATTTAAAACCTTGCTTATTTTGCCCTTACTTTTAATACACAACCGTTATTGTTTGCTTTGTCTTTTTCCTTCCAATCAAATTGGGTCTTTCAATCAATAGTCCATATTTTCAAAGCTCGTTCACAAAACATCCCTAGTCCAATACACTTAAAAATTAAGTCCCTATTTTATAAATACAAACAATCTTTCTCAATTACCCTTATCCGACACGAAAAACCTTACTATTTATCTAAAATTCTAAACGAAACGAAATACTATACGAATCAACGTCATCGTTAAACGACGCAAACGAAGGAACGAAAAATCGAAATCAATAAGAAAAATAAGATATAACAGTATTTCTCGACTTTATTACAATTGAATTATTTAAGGTTTAGTCGATTTATTTACGATTTACTAATTTTCTCAAAAAAATTGATGTTATGATTTAATTAACCAAGTTTTAACTGTTTCGATGTTTGAGTTTATTTGATTAAGTTTTTGCTATTGGAGTTTCCTGATTATTACATTTATGTTGTGTAAATCTGTTGTTCAACCGTAAGAGTTGCACCTCCCTTTATCATTAGATGAACTATTTCTTTTTAGGGTTATATATTTCCAATATCATTGTAGAACTGAAGTAGTCGGATATCATATATAAAAATGGACAATTATCATACTTCTTATTGTCTTTATATACTAGATAACATTGATGAAAAAATATTCTTTTCTCTATATGTTATGATTTTCCTTCTTTTGGTTACCATACAGAATTCATAAGAGATTCCGTTCTTCTTAAAGTTAAGTTGACAATTAAAAATGTCACCCTATATTACAATTCTCCATGCTTGCACTTCCATCTTGTATTTATTTGTTCAACTACAATCTAATGTTGAAATAGTAGCTATATAATTCATATATATCTGCTATTGTAACATACTTCATATTGTTACCCAATCGATAAATTTCAAACTAACATTGATTCTCTTAGAGGATGAAGAAAAATCAGTAGAGAAAGACTCATCAGATGAGTCTTGTGATGAGTCTAACTCGGTTGGCATAGTAAATTAGAAAAATGTATTACAACTTTTAGAACAAAATGATTCAAATATAAAAACAAAGGAAATCAAATGGTATAGAAATAAATTGTCCATTTTTATATATGATACCCGGCTATTTCAATTTCATGAGACATCAAAGCATGAGCCCACAGTTGGACGTATATCATCTTTAATATTTCTATAAATGTGTATGTGATAAATTACTATTTTGTGTTTGGTCGACATAATGTAGAATACATATAAAAATTAATTATATATCATTATCGTGTTATAGACTAATACAACTAATGAATTAGAATACACCTTTGTAAAATTCGTAATATATGAAAAGCAAAATAAGATGTGCACTTCCGAAAAATTAAGTTGCTCCTTTGTAAAATTTACGCTATAGTTTTCTTAATGTTGTTTAAATTTCTTAAAACTTAAAGAAATATTTTTACATTAAAAATTTACTTTACCATGTTAGAAGTAAATTAAAATTTAAAATGTATAAAAATTGTAAGCATGTGTGCACTTTCTGAAAATTGAGTTGCAGTTTCGTAAAACATAAGCTATTACTTTCTTAATGTTGTTAAAATTTCTTAAAACTTAAGAAAATATATATACATCAAAATGTTACTTTCACATGTTAAACGTAAATTAAAATATACAATATATTAAAAGCACAATACGTTGTGCACTTTCTAAAAATTAAGTCGCATTTTTGTAGAATTTAAACTAAAAGTATCTTAATACATTACTTGAATTTCTTCAAACTTAAGAAAATATACTTACAACATGAATTTACTTTGTCATGTTAAAGGTAAATTAAAATTGGAAATATACGAAATGAGTAAGCAAGTGTGCACTTAATGAACATTTAGTTATAGTTTTGTAAAATTCAAGCTATGGTTTTCTTAATGTTATCTAAAAAATTTAAAACTTCAGAAAATTTGTTTCACTTAAAAATTTACTTTGCCATTTTAAAGATCTATTATAATTTGAAATATATCAAAAGCACAAATAATGTGCGCTTTCCAAAATTTAAGCTGTTCTTTTGTAAAATTATTCAGAATTCATATTATAAGCAACAAATTATAATCAGCCAATTATTAATACTGATTCATATGAACTCTAATCAAGTTTACTGTTTCCTTCAATTCAAAAAAGATAGAACTAAATTTCAGTTTACACTCATACTAAATGCACAACTGTAACTTAAATTTTCTAGATTTCTTACACTCAAATAATTTAATCACATAAATTTTTACAGTGTTAGTTACCCATGGTTCTGCAACGATATTGGAAATATATAACCCTAAAAAGAAACAGTTCATCTAATGACAAAGGGAGGTGCAACTTTTACAGTTCAGTAGCAGTTATTACACAACATAAGTACAATAATCAGGAAACTCTAATAGCAAAAATTTAAATCAAATAAACTCAAACAACAAAACAGTTAAAACTTAGTCAATTAAATCATAACAGCAAATTTTTGTGAAAATCAGTAAATTCTAAATAAATCGACTAAACCTTAAGTAAATCGTCTGTAATAAAGTCGAGAAATACCGCTATACCTCATTTTTCCTTATTGATTTCGATTTTTCTTTCCTTCTTTGCGCGGTTTCATACTAATGTTGATTTGTATGTTATTTTGTTTCATTCTGAATTTTAGATGAATAATAGGGCGTTTCATGTCGGATATGAGTAATTGAGGAATTTTGTTTGTATTTTATAAAACAGAGACTAAATTTCTACGTGTATTAGGTCAGGGATGTTTTGTTAATGGGCTTTGAAAATTGGGAGTATTGATTGAAAGCCCCTTATAAAAATGCAAAATATCTATCGACACGTCATATATGAACTTCGGTTGCTCAAGTACTGTAAAGTAGCAGCACTAGTAAATTACTTTTTCCATACAGTTGGGGATTTACGAAGTCCAATAGGTCTGCCCACATATAATGATTCAGGGTTATTATATGAATGGATTCTGGCTCAGTTTTTAGGCTTCAAAAAGAAAAGGGTCATCATATATGCGCTTACTAAATTGAGTTCAAGTGTTTAGCCAACCTCAACCGCTTTTATACCTGAAAACCTTGTAATAAAATTTGGAGCTTGAACGGGTAAATGATAACAAAATACTGATATTTTACAAGATAAAAAGATATCAGACCATTACATAAAAGATAACAGTACAAGATTTATCAAACTAGTAAATACATTCAATTTTTATTACAATAAAAGGTCTAGCAATTGAATAAAAAAAGAAATAATAACCAAGGTTTGAGGCTTCAACCGAAACACCGTGATTCCGATCGTTCCATTCCGGTTTCAGCAGGGACCGAAACGAAACTAAACTGAAATTCCAATTCAATATAAAAAAATATTGAAATCAAAATTTTATAGAAGAAAAGTAAAAAAGAATTAATTTGAGCTTCAAATATATAAATATTCAAGAACTTAAATTTTAACTTCGGAAACATGCAAAATCACAAAATATATTAATAACATAACTAAAAAAGGTAAATATATATGAATAACATAACTAAAAAGGATAAATATATGTCCGCGAGCATAGCTCAGTTGATCATGGTCACTTACTATGTAACAAAGTTCCTTGAGGTCACGGGTTCGAGTCCTGATAGATTGAGCTGTGTTTCCCATTAAAGACGCGGAGGTGGACTCCCAGAAAACCCATCAAAAAATGGTTGGGGGCATCAAACCTCTAGGCTAGGGGAAAGCTCATCTCATCCCTTCGATTTCATCAGGGCTCTGGGTATATTTATAGGTAATAAATATCGTTCATTTATATCTTATTTTTCAATTAAAGATAAATTACACAACTTGTTTCAATTAATTAAGTAAATATATGTATAATTATACAGAATAAATAATGAAAAATCCGAACCCAAAACTTGAACCGAAATTCCTGAAATTTACAAATTAGATCGAAATTCCTAAAAATACAAAAGACCAAAACCGAGATCTCGAACCTTTGTTCAAACATGCATATGATTACAAAACAGTTATTTGAAATATGGATGTAAAATGGAGGCCGGGAAATAGAGAAAGGAAAAGATGATATCAAGCTTGGGTTTATGATAATCTTACTGATTGGTGGATTGTTGCAACCGCTATGAATAATACATACATGATGGACTTTAAATGATGCTGTGAACTGAAATGCGGCACTATAAATAATTTTCCAGGAACTCACAAGTTTCAAAAAAAAATCATTCGCCAAGAAAACCATACCAAACATTGTTGCAGTTTACAATTAAATAAAAGATATAAAATTATTAAAAGATGAAATAATTCAGGGTTACTCAAGGTTTATGAATGTTGGGTCATTCTTTTTATATTTCTAGAGTTAAGGACATGTGGATCAGGGTTAAGGTAATAAAATACAGTTGAATTTTGAGATGCGTGTGACATTGGAGAGAATCACGGTGCCAAATGATCATTCAAGGTTTCACAAGTCCAGTTCTGTGTTTGATCAAATATAAGATAGATTATATGAAATTTAGACATTTGAAAGTTAGGTTATACATCTTGAATTTGAAAAGAGAAAACAATGTCAGGCAATATTAAATTTTGGAAAGGGATGTATTAAAAGAAGTAATATACCTTTGAATACACGGCAGTTTCAAATTCAATTTTTTCATTTTTAAACTTCTCACTTTGTGTTAAGCATTTTTCAGCTTCTCCTTTCAATCTCTCAAAAGACTGGCTCTTTCTAACAACTTCTTCCTGTCAACAAAGATTGAAGTAAAAAATGAATGTCACTGTATGACATTTTAAA
The DNA here is from genome assembly GCA_030765085.1 of Allium cepa. Taxonomy (NCBI): domain Eukaryota; kingdom Viridiplantae; phylum Streptophyta; class Magnoliopsida; order Asparagales; family Amaryllidaceae; genus Allium; species Allium cepa. Next base: position 820,181,006 of record CM060935.1, on the reverse strand, counting down.
AGAGGTAATGTAACTCAACTAACACATACACGTTACATACATATATGTACATATAAAGTCTTTATAACAAAAAATTATCATGCTGCAAATTTTATCATCCAACTTGCAAAGGCCGTCATGCTACAAAATTTTATATGGAGAAAACAAAACGTGCAAATATACAGTATCAATGTATGTTCAGAATGGACACAAATCATGGGCAACAAATTTGCAACTGAGGCAATTCTGAAACAGCAATTCAATAACTGAATGAGTTAATAGATTCAATTTGAAGGAGTAGTTCAATAGAAAATATAATATAAGATATATTTGAATAAATACAAAACTAAGAAATCGACAGAACTCATGGGCTTACGCTAAGTCGTATATTTGCATCCATCAAAAAATCCAGTACTTCTGATGTAGTTTTTCTGCTGTCTGAGGATGGTTGGCATTTCCAGCGCCATTCCAGTTTAGTACCTTCCTTCTCAAATGTCCACAACAGCTTCAAAAGAATACAACTGAATAAATCGTTATGGTCAATACAAACACTCCACACACCTACTGATAGTAAGCAAAAAAGTAGCACAGATCCAATTGAGATATGCAGTACAGTAAGCAGCAAGCGCTTGTTGTCATTAGGAAAGGAAGAGTGCATTAAAGTAAGATTACTGCTGATCTGTACAGCCTTGATAACTTTAATACCTAAATTAGTTCATACTTTATAGTGATGAGTGAATATACACATTGTACATATAAGTTCCAACTACTGTTTCATGTCGCCATTCACATTCGAATATGCACACAGTTGGTAAATTTGTTAGTGATGCAATTTTCAGGTGGCAGTGTGGAGTACTTTAAGTTCAATTTTATATTGAATATGAACAGACTATAGTATTACATTATACTGAAACATGACTTGTTTGTGATTGCTAGTCAGTTTGAGTGAATGTCCACCACCGAAATAACATGATTTGAATAACAATGCTTGTATGGTGGATATATTTTATTTCACAGAGAGCAATTTATTATGTGTATCCTGAGTTAAGTTTTACATCCAGCATTCACACATATATATCATTGCATACTAATAAAATGAGCAATAACAGATGTGTTTGGATAATATGTATATAATCAACCAAGATAATAAAGTTTAACCCATCTAGGAAGGAAAATAGCGCCGCTAAATTCAAAACAAAAAACAAAAAAATAAATAAATATTCCAACAAATCTATTAAATAATAGTAAAGCAGAAGAATTTCCTTCTCTCTCATTAATTCTAGGCAGTTCCTCCACTCTACTTGATTTTCTCAAGACATTTTATTTTCAAATTCCCACCATTTATCGTTGTAATAATTATTACAAAGTTCTACTAATTTTCTTCATTACATTTTACATTTAAATGTCAATAATTAATCATTTATACAATTACTTTTAACATTCTTCTAAGTATTATCATGTTATTTTACATTTACGTTCATATATTCAAATTAATTAATGATCTAAAATTTGAAATTTAAAATAAATCCAATTAACTAGCATTACATTCAGTTTTACACTGTACAAAATGCTAGCTATATTTAGCGTTGTCATTCAGCCTGATTTTTTTTCTTCAAAGTTTGTACTTCAACCTAATTTATGACTTTTAAAATTATTACTATTCAATAAATTCTCGCTAACTGCATTACATTCAGATGTTCATCTTTTATAATTTCTAGAATTAAATATTTTTACTCAATTTTATGCAATATTTTATATTTAAATCCATATATTAAGTTAATTAAATATTATAATTTAAACTATTCAAAATAAACTGAACTAACTATCATTTACTTTTTTTCTCTATTTAATCGCAAATAATAACAATTTCAATATGCACATAATATTTGTATCAACAAAAATGGGAAAAAAATTCGTTCAAATGTAAGAATATATAGCATAAAAAACATTACATGCATAAACGTTGAAAAACAACTTTAATTTATATTTTATTTATCTCAACAAATTATCTACAAAATAAATAGTAGTATGGCAGAGAACTTTCAACCCTCTGAATAATAATGGAAGTTAGTTTTAGAAGTTTTGTCACCTCTCTTTAGCTCTATCATATTTAAATAACAAATTTATGTAAGTTATCATTTTCGCTATTATACACAATGTTTACTGATTCTTTTCATTTTTACACTTAAATACCTACATTTTTATGATATTGACAACAAAAGGTTCTCTTCGATTCGTGTTACTATATTACACTTAATCCGTATATTTAAATTAATTAATTAATTTAATAATTAAATATAAATTGTTTAAATAAATTTGAGTAACTAATAATTATTAATTTGTTTAATAAATCTTAAAAGTTGTCCATTTTAATATGTATACCATATTCTTATTAATAAAATGGTAAAATCAAATTTTAGTTCGAATTTAAATTATATAAATCATTATATACATAAAGAACGATAAAAAGTTTGATTTGTAATTGATAGCACAACATATTTACCATATACTACGCAAATAATTTCTATTCTTACCTATATTCATTAATACGATACTTTTACAACTTTACCGTGTGCAACGCACGAGTTATACAGTAGTATTAATAATAATAAAGTAGCGCTAAGGGTTTTCACACCCTCCCCCTCTCCCCTTCTCCCCCACGTTTTAAGAGCTTTTATTATTAATCATCTAATGAGTTGTTTACATTACGTATCCACTAAATAGAATGACTCGGACATGACAAAAGCCTTCAATGGGTTAAAAAATGGTTGTTGATGGATTCAAACTTACAAGTTCTGTGTGTGTTCATGAATATGCCTTTCTTCCATGATAACATAAAATATTTTTAATTTCAGATAAAGGCTAGTTTCCGATAATGATGAATCTTCTACTTTTGCATAGCAAAAAGTCTTCTGTACTGAGTCTCATCTTTTGAACCCATAAATGATCCATGAAAATTCACAATAACTAGATGAGTAACTGAAAGATAAACTCATAAAAAGAGTTGGTAATAATGCAAAATTCCATATCACCACTAAACATATACAATCACTTTGTTTAAATCACCACCACATTTTTTGACTTGTTCGCCCTAATCAACATCGGTCCTTTGCTCGGTCCTGTTATCCCTTCGATAAGGTTCTGGTACTGAAATTGGATACCAAAAAATGTAGTATCACCCCACATTTCATGTTGTATACATGTACATTTGGTGCTCAAGTTCAGTTATAGGTAAAGGCACAATTGTTGTATAATAAATAAAAAGATTGCATAAAATCCAAATTCTTAAGCGGATATCAACAAGAATTACAAAAATACCTTCCAAGGTAATATAGACACTACCATCTAAAATCTAATTCAAGGTTTGGAAACACAATGATCACTGGCAGAAGTGGTGCTTCATCAAGTTAAAGGATTAGCTTATATCTTTCATTCTTTTCTTCCTTTTTTTTAAGGTAATTTAAATTACATCAACTTTGTTCTTTATTGGTTATATTGTCTGATTGAAACAATTACATTAGCATTGTGCACTTAAAAACCCTTCAAGCTCAAATTCACCCAAACTAACCTCCGTCCCACATCTCTTATGCCAATGTCGCAGAGACACAAATAAACATAATTTGAATATGACATGACGACGTGGATACGCTATCTTTTCTTGCCTGTTCCGGATAGGTAGTTAATTTGATATACTGTCGTTTTCTTGTCCGTTCCAAGTTGTGTCTATTGGGGTTGTCTTGCATGTTTAATGGAGGAAGATGGTTCGGATTTGGAAAGTCCCACGTATTATACTTTAGTATCAATTTGTAGCTGATCAAAGTCCAGTTAGGACCCCTTTAAATTTAACAGCTGTTGCCGTAAGATGTACTAGATAGCAATACAATTGAAAATTTTCAACAAACTTACCCTTTTACAACCATTAGCAGCATCATGAAACCCATAAACGGAACCTTCCTGCTGAAACCCCAAAAACTTTTCCCCTAATTCGACGTACTCCTCTACTCCCAAATCCCATTGCTCCGCCCTGCTCTTCACTTCCTCTTCTGACGCATCGCAGAACCAGGCGTTGAGGCCGTCAGTGATGGAGAGGGAAAATTGGGAATTGTGCCATGTGCCTTTCACGAAGATGTTAGATTCGTTGTTGGGTGGTGGGAGGTTGAGTTTTAAGCAGGTATGGCGGGTACTGTTGGACTTGGAGGAGGAAGACATCATTGAAAAGAAGGGCCGTTAGACTGTTTTGTAGGCAGTATTTTGTTTTAAGAGGAAACGAAGCTAGGGCATCTCCAATGCGGGGCTGGCAAATATAAGCCGAACCGCGAAACCAAACCGAACCGAACGGGTCCGTACGTGTCCGATCAAACCCGACCAAAATCGATCTAATCTGAAATAACCAACCAAAAAACATTAAAATATATGTATTTTTAGTGTTATTACCCAACCGGACCCTAACCGATCCGATCTGAAGCTCGGGTCGAATTGAATCTAGGTTCTTGAAATATTTTGGACCCGACAAAACCCAACCCGTGCAGAACCGAGACCCGTCGGGTCCGGGTCCATCAGGTGGGGTCTAATTGACGCGCCTACTTCAATGTAAGGGATGTAAACTCTGTATGTCCCACAAGCAGAAGTCTGAATCGGATAAAAAAGGTCCATTTGCAAGGGTCAGTTGAGTTTTTGGTTTGTTGTTCCGAGAGAGGAAATTATTAAACCAAACTAAAATTAATAAAGAGAAATTTTGACCAACTTCTCTCTTTTTAAAATAAATTAGGCCAACATCTCTTCAAGCTTTAAAATTCAAATTACGTTCTTGTTTTCAAACAAAGTACAAATCCTCTCGTGAAACTCAATCGTCTCAGTTAACCGATATTAGAAAAATTCGTCGAACATTAGTTGACTTCAGTTTATTCGATCAAGCCCTTGTTTGCTCAGTAACTAATCGTCAGTGTGAATTAAAACCAATCGAATTCGAAACCCTAGAATTGCAAAAAACGTGGATGTGGATTACATATTTATATAAGAAGTAGCTTGCCTGAAATCGCCACAATAGATGGCTACTGTGAAGAACATGCGAGATTACAACAGGAAAAAGATTGTTAATATCGATCTACAACTAACAGTACATCGAATGGGGGAAGAAAAAAGCAAAAATCGGGTAAATAAATCAAAATTTTGACATATTCAATTATGTATGTTGTCTGTTTGAATTTAAAATTTTATTTACATGTAAAATTGTTAAAGCAAATATTTGACATGCAATTTTAAATGTTGGTTGGTTGAAATTAGTAGATTTGTTTGCATATAAAATTGATGATGGCAAATATTATGTTGCTTTGTATATAACAGTACATAATCAATAGATCATTATTATGTTGCAAAACATAATAGGCAAATCTGTGACGGGAGAAATATTAGATAGACAGGTATTTGCCTGACTAAATATGTCCGATTAATATTTTTCGAGCATAGATTAGATTTACATGCATTAAATGTATCATATGTTATTTTGTATATAGCATAGATCATTCTGCAAAGCATAATAGGAATATATATGCCGAGAGAAATATTAGTTAGGAAAATGTTTGCTTGGCCAGTATTAGCCAAGCAAATATTTGCCTAACAAGTATTTGCCTAGTTAATGTTTTCCTAACATAGATTTGATTTACGGAACATGCATTAAAATGTACTATATGTTGTTTTGTGTATGTCATAGATTATTTTGCAAAACATAATAGATAAATCTATGCCGAAAGAAATATTAGGCAGGAAAATATGAGTCAGACAGATATTTGCATGACAAATATATACCCGGTTTATATTTTTTCAACATAGATTAGATTTACTGAACATGCATTAAAATGTACCATATGTAACACATAAATTAACTTAACTTGTAGTTATTTCACTTCATAGATTCAATACCAGTAATAATATTTACAATACAAATATTACCAGACACGTTAACTAACTTAATTTATAGTTATTTCAATTCACATTTTAATACTTGTAACAATGGCAACAAAAAAGGTCATATCAGCACCAAGGAAACAATTAGCACACGACCCAAATCCACATCAAAGATAATATGCTAAGAATCTTCTTGTAGAAACAATCTAAATCTGAATCTACATCAGAAACTGATACTAATGATTATGATCCATTAGTTGAAGAAACCGAATCATCTTCACCTGATACAGAAACACCAGATTTAGTTCTTTCAACATTGAAAAAAAGAAAGCAACAAAATATGACAAACAGGTTCTCTAAACAAGCAACTACAAAGAAACCAAAGATGGAGATTATAAAACAATCAAAGCATACGATTGTAAAAACCTACCGAAGTAGCTTCGCAGGTTTCCATTCCCTATTTCAAAAATTGAAAAGGAACAATCTTTAGAAAAATAGACATATCGATCGATCGTCGATGACTCCATTTCACAAGATATTCCAAGCTTTCCAAAAATAATAATATAACAGTTGAAGATATAAGCAAAGAGTCAGCTTCCGTTGATTTAATAATACAGTCATATTCAATGGAAGAAAATTGCTTTCGTTTAGTAGACATAAAAGTAATAATGCAAGAAATGGACATCGCTAAAATATTTAGATGGAATGGTTTGACAATTTATACAGGTATTCATTTGAAAGAAGCTGAATTGGACCCTGCTGTAAAACGCTTCAAGGTTCAATATTGTTGAACGTTAGCTACACTATATGGAGAATTGAAGTGGTCGGAAGTAGCTTGGTGATGGAGAAAACAGTTCGTAAATCGGAGCTCGAAGGAGGAAGATATGGCAAAGAAGATGGAATGTTGCTGGAGCAATAGTGACAGACGTCTGTGGGAAAGCGACAGACGTCCGTCGCTTCAGGGTTTGGAACCCGAAAGTTAGGACATACGTCAGTCACTTTTCGACAGACGTCTGTAGCTTCAGGAATTTTTTCCCGCGGCTCATGACAGACGTCAGTTACTTATGATAGACGTATGTGACGACTTTCTGCCTATTTTTTATGTTGGGCTTGGTATGAAGAGTTGTGATATTCGAAGGGGAAATTCTTGAACTTTGTCTAGATTTTCTATTCTCCTATATAAGCTATTTTATGGATTTAGAAATTGAGACGCGAAGAGACGACAAGAGATTAATGGTTTAATTTAGATTCTAGCCTCCATCAATTAGGGTTTTGTATAAACCTAACTTTCTTCAATTCTCTTCTCCATACAAATCAATTCTAATAGAATTTTGATTATTGTAATCAATCTTTTGTACTCTTCTCATTGGTATTAATAAAAGCTCTCTCTCAAAGTAGGTGTACACTAACACAACGGCAGTGGAACCACTATAAATCGGTGTGATTTATTTTATCGTTATAGCTTTGATTATCCATTGCTTATTTAGAGATTATGGTTGATATTGGATTTGATTGAGATTTGGATTGAGATATTGATTGGTTGTTTTTGCACTTCTTACCATGATCTCGTTTTCCGCTATGTTTTGGGGTTTTGATTTTAGTGGTCTTGAGTTAGAATTTCCCACAACATTTGGTATCAGAGCTTTGGTGCTGGTAGGTGGTTGTAGAAATGCCGGAATCAGATAATATCTCGTGTATTTCCTCAATTGTTAGTTCAAGTGGTGTAGCACCTTATGTACGTGGATCATATGCGGCCTTAGGATCACAATTGGTTATAAACAAGTGGAATGGCAATAATGATTTTGAAAAGTGGCAATGGAAGATGAAAGTAGTTCTTAGGAGGAATCGGATGCATAGGGTAGTGTTTGACACACATTTGTTGCCGGTGGGACATCTTGGATGTTGAGAGAGAGGAAATGGAAGAATGAGCATTCACTACACCTCAACTTGCTATGGGGGAGAATGTTATCTTTGAAATTAGTGGTAAGACTAGTGCTAAGGGTATTTGGGACAAGCTCGAGGATTTATATATGAAGAAGTTGATAGAGTTAGGGGTATGCCTTAAGGGAATTTATGTAATTTGTTACATATATCTAACTCGTTGAACAATCTTGTTCATAACAAAGATATTTCTTTCTATTATATATTTGATATAGTGTGTTATATTAATTAAATAATTTAATTAAAAGTATATTTAATAGAAAATCCATAAATGGCATATTTTATGATAGTAGTTACAAAATGTTGTAAACATGAGTAATTTGTCACAATAAAACAAATATATCATTTTAAATGTTCATGTTCAAGATGCATCGAGACTGGATAACGATGTATCCGTTGAGACAAGAGTATCTCCAAATGTTGGACAGCGTATTACTCATGACTACTGAGGCAACCTAGGGGTTACGTACTGATAGTTATTGGATAACTATGGAACGACTCACTCGATATTTTTCTATTGGTTAATATAGCTAAGGTCAAATAGAAAATATCGATGTGATTGATTTACACGGTTCTCTCGACTTGAGAATACTATGGATCTTTAGTATGAAAGCTCCGCTTTGATTATAGTCAAATCATGGCATGACGTTCCATCGAGTGACTATAGTTTGGTCGAGTGGAAGTATTAGAAGTGAAGCACTATTCAAGAGATGATTTGTCTCATCGGTTATATGGGGTTAGTATCATGGTCAACCGAAGTCAACTCAAAGTCAAAATCTATGGCCATGGCATTTCGGTTAATAATAATTGTTATTATTGAACCAAGGTCTTTGTGTTTGGACTATAAAGTTGAACGTGGATGATATTGGAATTTTAACCATTACCAAATTCCATAAATCTAGAGTGATATAATTTTGACGAAGAGAATTGGTGTAAATTGTTATCACTATTATGTACCGCTTATAATAAGTAAAATTGGATTTTACCAAAAGATGTATAAGCGATGAATTTAGCCAAAATGTCACACAACTTTCTAAGTGACGTGTGAACGTTAGTATTTGAATTGTTCAATATTAATCGCTGACTGAATTTACACTTTTGAGTCACACAATCGTAATGATGAATTCTCCTAAAAACCATATGATTTAATTAATTTGTAAAAATTTGTAAATTAATTAGTATTTGAGAAATATTAATTATTATTTATTTTATTTGATGTTTAGGAGTTATTTGTAATTATTTGAATGCATTTATAAAAGTTATATTTCGCGCATTGATATATGATATCATTGTAATTAAATAAAAGATAATTACATGCGTTAATTTATGAAATCTTATGTCATTTGATGGCACGTAGTTTTCATCCATACCCTGTAAAGAAATAGGAGTGAAAAGCGAAAGTTAATCAAGAGAATTAATTAGAGAAGTTTTAATTAAAGAATGGGAAAGGTTTCCTTCTTTCAGATAAAACATATTCTCTAATTCATTCTGTACGTACAATTGAGTTTCTCAAATTTCATTCTTCTTTCTGTAACTTTTCCAGTATTCTCTTATTCTAATGGCTGAAAATATGATATCTTTCATGGCTTTAATTATTACTGAAATTAAATACAAATAAAATCAATTATGAAAAGTGGTTTATTTCTCTTGATCCTTGCAATATCTAGAGGCTGATTTCTGAATCTAGGAGATTTGATTCATTATCCAAGGTATGATTCATTGGCTACATCTAAAAGAGAATTTCAATGTTTCAATGTTACTTCAAGGCTTTGAAATTAAGATATGATCTTTTCATTCTAATAATTTTGATATGATGTTTTAATGAACAAAATTAAATATCTTAATTTATATGTGTATGATATTGTCTTATTTGATTTGAAAATAGTTTATGTATTTCAAATTGTTTATTATATGAATTGATTGGTTCTTTTATTTAAATAAATTAAAACTGAAACTTGTATATGGTTAGACAATATTTTAATTTTTGATTTATGTTTAAACATTCAAGTCAACGTTTTTTTTATTCGAATGTTTACATGTTACTACTATTTGCATTTTTACTGTAATAAAAACTTACATATGATTAAATGATGTTTTAATAATAAATTATTTACAATTAATTTCTAAATTTGTTACCCTATTTGACATCACAATTATCCTTCTTTAACCATCCAAAGGATTTTAGCATATTCCTTAGTTCAGTATGTATCACTTTTTGTTTTGTAATTATTTATTCATATAGGTTGAATCTCTTAGATTTGAAAGTTTAATGATTCATATTATCTACGTCTTATTGTAATTGAACCGCACGCATGATTAAAGGATGTTTGGATAATAAATTAATTACAATAAATTTATAAATTTGTTACCCTATTTTACATGATTAATATCTTTCTTTAAGTATTCAAAAGATTGTTAATATATTGCTCAGTTTAGTGTGTTTCACTTTTGCTTGTAGAAAAAAAAATGTTTAGATAGGTTGAATCTCTTTAGATTTGTTTATTTGTTCTTATTATCTGCATTTTAGTATAATTGAACCCTATACATGATTAAAGGATGTTTTAATAATAAATTGATTACAATAAGCTTATAAATTTGTTACCCTATTTGATATGACTAATACTTTTTTAAGTATTCAAAGGATTGTTAGTATATTGCTTAGTTTAATATGTTTCACTTTTGTAAAAAAAGTCATATAGCTTGAATCTCTTGATTTAATTGTATACATATATATTTTGTTAACTAATTTAAGTTTATATAAGTTCATAAATACATCTGAGAATTTAAATGTTATATGGTTTATTTTGAATTAGTTAAGAAGTTTTGGGTTAATCTTTATATAGAAACAATTATATATATGTACATATGAAACTTAATGTTTATATTTCAAATTGTATAGTTTAAATACTTTATTAACATCAAAAATTTTAAACGAGGTAGTAGTTTATGCATATGAATTATTGTTGGTTATTCCTAAGCTTGTGTCATAATGATGCATTGATTGTTAATTGAATGTTGCATAAATAAAGTTTGTCAAAAAAGGGAAAATGAATCATTCATCTTTGTCATCTTTTATTTCTTTCCTTTTTGTCCCTTATGTGATTGCCTTTAAATTTATTCTTATTTATTCATATACATCATGTTATCAATTGATCATACTTGCCTTATGTTTAATTATTCTGTCACACGACCAAAGAATGAATATATTTGATATATTCAAACCTTATTTTTATATCCCATTCTTTATTGTTTTAGAATCAAATTAATAATAAAAAATGGTATTAAATAAATTACTGATTTTATTTAAAAGAAATTTAGATAATATCTAAATACATTTAGACTTCATAAGCTCATTAGATCCAAAAATGGTAAAATTTTGAAATTCATTCATGTCTTCCGCTGCGGGCTGGACCCGTTCTAAAATGGTACCGGAGGCTAATAGCCTATGCGGTCTAAATTAGTCATGTTAGGGCAAATTGATTAAGCTTGCCTACTAAGTACAGTGTCTAACAAGGCAATGTCTAGGATTGGAATTGGGTAATCAAATACATTGTCCTACCTGGTTACCAGCCTGGCCTGAAAGGTGGAGTAAGCCCAAAGGTCACCCCTAACAGAAAAGACCCAATTTAATTAGGCCTTGGGCAAATTTTCAAATAGTTTTGAAAATTGAGATAAGATTTTAAATTTAAAAGTTAAATTTAAAATAAGAACATATTTATTCTAAAAAGTTATAATATAACATAAATTTTCAAAATATTTGAATAAGTAATAAAAAATTCAAAATGTTTGAAACTATTTAAATATTAATTTAAAAATTTAATATTTATTAATAAGATTAATAAAATAATTACTTAAATGAGTTAATTAATTAATACTTATATGCACGTATTATATATGTTGATATATGTTATGTTATTTCAAAGTGTTAAGATAACATAAGTATGCATGTATGTAAGATAAATACTGAAATTGATATAATTTAATTAAAATTGTTTAATTAAATAAATTAATTAAAGGTTAATTAATTAAATAAAAAAATACGCACATATAAGATATATGTTTTATACTATAAAGGTTATAATATACACTATAAAGTTATAATAGATATGTCCAATATAAAAGTTGTATTGGAAAACTAATTTAAAATTAGTTAATTAATTAAAATTAGTTAATTAATTAAAATTAGTTAATTAATTAAAATTAGTTAAATAGTTAATTAATAAAATGGTATACATAAGATTATTGTATAAGTTAATTAAAATACAAAAACTATATAATAATGAAACTTATATAATATGGGTGTATAAACTAAATGTGGAACGTTAAAGAAACCCGGATAGACTTAAGGAATAAATCATACGTAAATGTACATATATTGTGATTTCTGATATGTCTAACACTTGAATCGCGAGGGTATTTGGTAAGAGATACATTATTCCATAAGTCGACATCACTCAATATAATATACTGAAGATTATGAATCTTCAATATAACGTTGTCCTCTACCATATATATTAATAAATTACTTGCATACTCCTTAGTTGTTAAGCAAACTTAAGCTAGAGATGTTATGTGTAGTATTATTAATATATTGAATATACGAGGTAAGATAACTATATGTATTTGTGAAGCAAACTCAGTGTAACGACCCACTATTTGGACCATTCAAATCGACAATAATCCACACATACCAGACTTGAATAATTCAAAATAACATATTGTAATAAAATTTGGAGCAAATAAAATCATTCACAAAATCACAGACACAGAAATATCAGAATAACTCGCAGCGGAATATAAATACCATAGTAGTTCATGAAGCTACTATAACAAAGTCTCAAAACAAATACATAATATCAGTCTGAAAACAACATAATAGAAATTCCAAATACATAGAAGTACACTAATACAAGCTGAAATAGAACAACTGAAATAGATAAAAAAAACTAGATAGGTAGAATCTCCAGCTAGCTCCAGAAAGAGAAATCCAAAGCTGTGAATACTCTGGCTGACCCGAGCGTAAAGCAAAACACAAAACACTCGAGTCTGGACATATATACTTATATAATGTAAACCAACTCAAGTGAACTGTAATAAAGTACAAGTAACTTAAAGGATGCTTGGGACCGCCTATCCTCTAAGGATCTGTTAAACTATTTACTATGTAGTAATATTGCGCTATTATAATAATGTCTACAGTAAAATAAACTTACTTTAAAATAGAGTTAAGGAGTGACCCAATATTCCCCTTAACACGTAATAGTCCCAGTAGTCCATCCAGTATCGGCATATCTCCAGATCGGGAGACTACACTAAATACTCCATGGGCTACGGGAGAAAAACAAACTCGTAGTAAAGCTCGCTATGGTAGGTGACACGACACACAAGGCAATGCCAGGGTGGATATACCAATTACGCACACGGGCTGGTGGTAACGTAGCAGCCACTACGCCCACCTCGAGCCACATTTCCAAAATCAAGGGGTGCATCCAATCAATCACAACAGTAATAGAATGGTATCGAAGAAGTGTGTCCGATAGGAAGAATGACCTCATTTGGCCCGAGATCGCTCATGTTTTAGCCACCTTATGCCAACTCACGGGAGTCGGGTCTACGTAATATACCTCAAGAACGTCGCCACCATCCTACTTCATTTTGGAACTCCACCGCATGCACAGCTGTTAAAGTGGTTTTCAGTATCGATAGAGAGTATGTCCATATCCGTTATTATAACCCGTGGTTATAATTTCAAAATGGTATTTTATACTTCGAAAATCAAATATCATTTCAAATTCATTTCAAAATATCAACATATCATATCTTCTCAAAACTGCATTCATTCTTATTAAATGTAAATACCATTCCAAATCACATTTCAAAATGGTTTATATTTCAAATCAAAATACTCCATTTAAACCATTTAAAAGTGAAGTCATTATATTTACAATTCAAATATTCAATTCCCAAAAAATTTAGCCTTTTTCAGAGTTCGTTTATTCACTTAAATACATTAAAATGGTGAAATTTCAGCTTTCGCAGCACTTAGAAAATGCTGTGGTAAGTTATGTTTGAAAACAATTCATTTCAGCAAAGACAACATTTAAAAATGCTGTAATATATCAGTTTTAGTTGAAAAATAGTTCAATTCAGCAATGACAGCATTTACAGAAATGCTGTAATAGTTCAGGTTTCAAAATGAAGGATTTAATTCAATTCTACAACTACAACATTTACAGAAATGTTGTGATAGGTCAATTTTAGTTCAAAAATCTTTTTTTCTGCCAACTGCAGCATTTAACAAGTTCTCCAATAGCTCTTTCATTAGTTTTATCCTTTTTAGTTCACTTCTGCAACTACAGCACTTGCAAAGTACTGCAGATTCATTTATTTCAGAATTTAGTTCATTTTAGAAACGATAGCATTTCTAAAGTGCTACTAAAAGTATTTCCATATTTTTCAATAGAATTTCAGCCTTAATTAAACTTCAATTTAAACCATTTTAACTTATAAAATTTCATATTTTTCACTTTAAAAATGCTCATTCAAATACTCTTTAACTTAGGATTTTTATAAAGTAAGTTTTCACAAATAAATATCAAATTTTAATAATTCACTTGTTAAAATCAATGTACAATTTTATAACATTTTCATTTACTTTATTCTTTAAATTTAATTTACCATTTTTATAAATTAAATTAAATTTCCATTTTATTTTCTTAACTTAACTTTTATTTTTAAAACACATTTCACATTTTCCAAGTTAAGTTATAATTCAAATTTCACTTTTTTACATTCATTTATTTTACCATTTTTAATTTATAGAAAAATCAATGACACTTTACAAAATCATTTTAAATTCAATTTAAATCAAATAATCATATTTTTACCTTTTAAAATACTTTAAAAATTCTATAAAAATATATATATAATAACCACGAGTCTGTATATAATTTTCTAACCCAAGTCAAGTGATACGGATAATATATCATTTCAATCCGTAGTTTACAAAGAAAACCCGGTTCTATCATTTCAAACCCGCAGTCCCGAGTCAAATAAAATAATTAAAAATCGCTTAGGCCTATCATTTCAGCCCGTAACGATTTTTCCCTATTTTAAAGTCCGTTCGGGTATGTATCATTTCAACCCATAGTGATTCTATTCTACAGGGAACTTGTAGTGTGATAATCAGATATAAATAACAGCATAGCAACAAATGGCAGTAACAGATGATATGAGAGGTTTATAAACAGGATTAACATCATATGATTCATATCATAGGCAGGTATAACATGATATAGCAATTTACATATTCACTTGGTGTCACTTCACAATTTATATAAGTAAAGATGTCATGAGTGAATACTCACTTGTTTCAAGCTGAAGATAGCAAACAAAGCACACAAACAAAATCCAGAAAGCACGATAGCATGACTTTGACTTGAGTGGAGTGGAGAGCCAAGTGTTAATCTTATATTTGACAACAAAAACAAAACAAAATATAAATATAAATACACTACAAAATTCATTGGACAAAATGGAAATATAGTTTACAAAACACATCACCAAACTTTTACAATTAGTTTTGCTTGACCCCTAATCATCTTTGCTCGGCCACCATACAAATTTGGCTCGGCCATGAAGGTATTTTGGGCTAGAATATGGCATGCATGTGCATGGCTACAAGGAGTTGAAGAGGCTTGAGTTACAACATGAAGGAAGATCAAGGGGTAGGGCAACATAAGTGGTTTTCGGTGCAAACTTTGGGTTCGGCCATGCCTGAATTGTGCTCGGTCATGGCATGTGCAGGCCCGGTGGTGGCTGGAGTGGAGGCTAGTAGTGGAGTACAAGCTGGTGGTGGCGGCTAAGGGGGTGGCCGAAGTGGAAAAATGAAGGGGATGGTGAACAATGTTCGGCTATGGCATGTTTTCAAGAGTTTGCAACTTCTTTTGTGGTGATTGCTTCAAGGGGTGATCCCGGCCAATATAGGTCAGAGGAGAGGGATGTCAGACCAGGTATGGTGATGGGGAGGAGGTGATGTGGTGGTCGGAGGAGGTGGTGAGGTGATAGTCGAGCAAAGTGCATGAAGAAACAAGCAAAACAAATTGAAAAATAAATAGAAAAGTGAAAGAAAAAGTAAAAAATGAGAGGAAGCCATTACCTAAATTCTCAGATTTGAAAGTACGTAAAGTGAAATGAGAAAGAGTCTTTTATGTGAATTACAAAATTAAAACTCACGGCTATTAGCCAAGGAATGGTCAGCCCAAAAAGTGAAGAGGTGAGTAAATGAAAAGTCAAAAGTTTAAATAAAATGAAAATGAATGAATAAAAGAAAAGAAAAATCATATAAGAAAATGAATAAACAAAAGAAAAATCATATAAGAAAATCATATAAGAAAAATCATTCTTAGAATTTCCATTTTTCATTTATTCAAATAAACAAAAGAAAAATCATATAAATAAAATAAAAATGAATACAAAATAAAGTAAAATGAAATAAATAAATATTTTTTAGGAAAAATAGAAAAATATAAGAAAATAGTTTATTAAATGCACTTTAGTATTAAAATTGCAAACAAAAATATAACTAGTGTTTGAAAAATTTCTACTACACTTTAAAAATGTTTTAAAAATTAGATCTTGAAATAGAATAAATTTAAAAATATTTTCAAAATGAAATAAAATCAAATTTAAAAATATTTCAACAATCTAGGGTTGTTACACTCTCCCCACTCAAATCTTTTTGTCCTCGAAAAGAACGAACAAGGAAAATAAGGAAAGAAAAACAAGATAGAAAACAAATAGTACCTGAAACAAACAATTTTGGATTCGAAGCATGAATGCTCTTCTCCATCTCCCAGGTACAATCTCGATCATTAGTACTCCACTGTGCTTTGACCAGATTAACAGATTTCATTCTGAGCTGCTTCGTACCTCTGTCGACAATACGAAGTGGCTTCCTCTCGACGGTTAGATTAGGCTCAATATGCAAACTATCAAGAGCAGAAGGCTGGACAATAAGAGATGGATCATGAAGATATCGACGAAGATGGGTGACATGGAATACATCATGCACTCAAGAAAGCTTCTCGGGCAAATCCAGACGATAAGCCAAAGAACCAACTCTTTTCACAATGCGGAAAGGACCAATGAACCTAGGAGAAAGCTTCCCTCTTTGACCAAAGCGAATGACATTCCTTAAGGGGGAGACCTTAAGGAAAACCTGATCACTAACAGCAAACTCCAAACTCCGCCTACGCCTATCGGCGTACTTCTTCTACCTATCCTAAGCAACCCTCAACTTTCTCTTAATCTTCTCAACTCTCTCAGAAGCCTCCAAAATCACATCAGGACCAAGAACCAAACGATTACCGGATTCAATCCAGCAAGATGGAGATCTACAAGGTCGTCTATAAAGAGCAGCAAACGGAGACATTTTAATAGTGGCATGAATACAAAGATGGAATGAGATAGATAAAGAGATTAAGATAGGCATAAAACAGAAGGTTAGATTATACCTGATAGCTATTATTGCAGGTGAATTCGACAAGATGGAGATGATCTTCCCAAGATCCTCCATAATCAAGCACACAAGCACAAAGAAGATCCTCAAGAATCTGATTCACTCTTTCCGTTTGACCGTGGGTCTGTGGATAGTAAGTAATGCTCAGATTCAGATGAGTACCCAAAGATTCTTGAAAACTTTCCAAAACTGACTGGTAAAGATAGGATCACGATCACAAACAATACTGAGAGGAACCCCATGGAGACGAACAATCTCTCTCATGTAGATCTCAGACAAGCTAGAAGTAGAACGAGTAGACTTGATCGGAATGAAATGAACGGACTTGGTCAGTCTATCCACAATAACCCAGATACTCTCATTACCCCTCCTAGTCCTCGGAATCCATCGATGAAATCCATGGAAACCTGTTCCCACTTCCAATTGGGAATCTCAAGGGGCCGCAACAAACCAGGGGTCTTTTGATGATCGGCTTTGGCATGTTGGCAAGTCGCACACCGACTAACAAAGATAGAGATATCTCGCTTCATCCCTCTCCACCAATAAAGCCTCTTCATATCCTAATACATCTTCGAAACACCAGGATGAATAGAAAGTTTGGATCGATGATTCTTCCAAAGTAACTCTTGCCTCAATCCATCAACATTCGGGACACAAATCCTACCATTAATCCTCAAAATCCCTCTATCATCGATCTGAGCTCCATTACCACCACTACTACTACCACCAACTCTACTACGAACACTCTCCTTCATCAATCGAAGCATCTCATCCTCATCCTACTTAGCCACGATGCGATCCAAAAGAGGAGAAGAAGAAACAACAAGCTGGCACAATAAAGCCTTTTTCCGACTCAAAGCATCGACTACAACATTAGCTTAACCGGAAGTATAGCTAATATCAAGGTCGTAAGAAGCCAGAAACTCAAGCCAACGAACTTGCCTCTGATTCAAATCCTTCCGGGTGAAAATATATCTCACAGACTAATGATCGGTGAAAATCTCATACTTGGTTCCCAGAAGATGATGCCTCCAAAATTTTCAAAGCAAAGACAACAGCAAACAACTCTAAATCATGAGCAACATAATTTGCCTTGTGGGTTTTCAACTGACGGCTGGCATAGGCAATGACCTTACCATCCTGCATGAGAATAGCACCCAAACCCTCACGACTAGCATCAGTGTATACGTCAATCCCTCACTTCCATTCAAAACGGTAAGAACTGGTGCGGAAGTTAGCTTGCTCTTTAACTCATCGAATGCAACTTCACACTTCTTATCCCAAATAAACTTAGCATTCTTACGAGTTAAAGCAGTGAGAGTTGCGTCTATCCAAGAAAAATTCTCGATGAATCTCCAGTAGTAACCGGCAAGGCCTAGAAAACTACGAATATCAGATGGAGTCTTTGGAGTTTCCCAATCCTGTTACAGAACAGGGAGAGAAATAAGGACAACCGAAAAGATAGGATTATTAAATGATAAAAGAAAAGAGAGAAAAGAAAAGCTTACATTGATCGCAGCGATCTTAACTGGATCAACAGAAACTCCATTACCAGAAACAATATGCCCGAGAAATCGGACTTCACCCTTCCAGAAATGGCATTTATAAAATTTAGCCTTCAACTGATGATTTCTGAGAGTCTCCATAACGGATTTCAAATGCGACTCATGCTCTTCCTTAGTCTTAGAGAAGACAAGGATATCATCAACAATGACTAGAACAAATTTATTAAGCACATCACGAAAGACACGATTCATCAAATCAACAAAGAAAGCAGGAGCATTAGTCAAACCAAAAGGCATGACTATCCATTCAATAAAACCCATTCTCAGTATGGAAAGCAGTCTTGGGTATACTTTCCTCAGCAACCCTGAGATGATGAAAACCTATGGCAAGATCAAGCTGAGAGAAAACAGTAGCACCATAAAGCTGATCAAATATATCATTGATGCGAGACATTGGATATCTGTTTTTCATAGTGAGCTTGTGCAGCTCCCAATAATCAACACACATCCTCAAAGAACCATCGAACTTGGTGACAAAAACCATCGCTGCTCCCCATTCAGAAAAACTAGGTCTAATCAGACCTTTGGAAGCTAAGTCCTCCATTTGCTTCCTTAACTCAACCTTCTCGCGGGGTGCCATTCTTCTAGGAGGAAGAACAACAAATCGAGCACCAGCAGTAAGATCAATCCGAAAATCAATTTCCCGCTTTGGAGGCAAAGAAGTGACTTTGCTAAATACATCGGGATAGAGTCTGACCACAGGAGTCGAATCAAGATCACCAGGAGAAGAATCCAGAGAATAAATAAAACTGCTAGCAAAATCCCGAGGCATGCGGCACTGAATGGTCAAGGAATTTCCTTCATCATCGACAAGATAAACAGACCGGATTTTACAAGAGATACAGGCATCATGCCTACCAAGCCAATCACCTCCAAGTAATAAATCAAAAGCATCGAAGCCCAGAACATAAAAATCACCACTAAAGCAATGATCAAAATAGAGAGGTTTCACTTGCTTATAAATCCGATTAAGGTTGGTGGGTCCCCAATGGGATTTGAAACACATAAAGGAATAGAAGCATACTCAGAAGAAAGGAGATGTTCAAACTTATCACACAAATCAATAAAAATAAAACTATGGGAAGCTCCAGTATCAAATAAAACACGAACAGAATGATGAAATAAAGAAAAGATGCCCTGAAAAATACCTTGGTCATCACCAGGAGTAGGAGAAGGTGCAGGTACTGGAGAAGATGCAGAGGAGACAGCAAATATACCAGAAGGCTTACCCTTCTGCTGGGTAGGGCAATCCTTTCTAAAATGACCAGGCTGGAGACAGATATGACAGAGATCACGCCTAGCCAACTTAGCAGGTGGAAGAACAGCAGCACCGGCTAAAGTAGGACAACTATTGGCATAGTGTCCCTTCTGATCACATCTAAAGCAGGTGATGGTAGAAAGATCAACGGATTGCCTCTGAGAAGGAGTAGATGATGAAGATCCCAAACCCAGATGCCTGAGCCAATTCTTTTTCCGCTGTTGGTAATTAGGCTTTCTCTTCCTAGAATTAGCAGAGGAAGACTGAGATGAATGAGCACCAACAACAGCAGGACCCTTAGAAATAGGGTTCTCATATCGGATAGCCATATCCATAAGCAGGGTAAAAGTCCCATGAACATGAGAAATGAGACAATCATAATACTCGGGACGAGCTCCAGCTATGAACTTCTCATTCTTCTTGAGAGGAGTGTCTATCAGGCTAGGACCGAACTTGGAAAGTTTATTGAACTTCCTCTCATACTCAGAAAAGGACATGGTACCCTGGTTGAGATCCATGAATTCACGATAAATTTGAGATTTCCCGGCTTATGGCATCCATTTTGCCACAAAAGCCTCCCTAGAAAGGACATACAGAACAAACTTAAGATAGATTCAAAAGAAAGGAAAATAGGAACAAAATTCAAGATAACACAAAGTATACCTAAACTGCTCCCAAGTAATATCAGCCTCGATGGTGTTAGTCGTAACAGACTCCCACCAATCTAAGGCAGCCTCCTGCAACTGATATGCTACTAACTAACGCTTCTGGGCATCAGTAAAGTCAAGACCAGTAAATATCCTCTCTAAACTCCACAACCACTGCTGATCTTCAATGATGCTCTCTGAACCAGAAAACTTAGTACCACCAAGTTGAGTGAATTCCTTACAGAGAATAGTTAACTTAACAGGAGCAACAGGCTGAGGAGCTGGGGTAATACCATGACCCCTACCTCTGGCATTTCCTCGATTCATCCTGAAAAAATCAAGAATGAATTTAGGACAAGGTATAGAGAAGACATAGATAAGATAAGATAAATTCACTTGGATAAATATCCTAATGAAAGAAAACACTAACAAGGTAGATACGAAAGGAAGGAAATTTTAGAGAATTGCTTTTAAAACAAGAAAATTTTTATATCAAAATAATCTTTTAAAAATCCTTTGAAAAATCATTTTGAAAATCATTTTATACTTTGAAAATACGTTCTCTCACAAAGATATGATTCTGAGGTTGATTTCACTCGTTCTGGGGCATTTCTACCCTATCTCTAATGAGTTTTTGCTCCGCAGGCTAAGATTTGTCTAAAAACCAAAGCTCTGATACCAACCGTAATGACCCACTATTTTGGACCATTCAAATTGACAATAATCAACACATGTCAGACTTAAATAATTCAAAATAACATATTGTAATAAAATTTGGAGCAAATAAAATCATTCACAAAATCACAGACAAAGAAATATCAAAATAACTCGCAGCGGAATATAAATACCATAATAGTTCATGAAGCTACTATAACAAAGTCTCAAAAAAAATACATAATATCAGTCTGAAAACAACATAATAGAAATCTCAAATACATAGAAGTCCACTAATACAAGATGAAATATAACAACTGAAATAGATAAATAACTAGATAGGTATAATCTCCAGCTAGCTCTAGAAAGAGAAATCCAAAGCTGTGAATACTCAGGCTGACCCGAGCGTAAAGCAAAACATAAACACTCGAGTCAGGACATATATACTTATATAATGTAAACCAACTCAAGTGAACTATAATAAAGTACAAGTAACTTAATGGATGCTTGGGACCGTCCATCCTCGAAGGATCCGTTAAACTATTTACTATGTAGTAACATTGCGCTATTATAATAATGTCTACAGTAAAATAAACTTACTTTAAAATAGCGTTATGGAGTGACCTAATATTCCCCTTAACACGTAATAGTCCCAGTAGTCCATCCAGTATCAGCATATCTCCAGATCGGGAGACTACCCTAAATACTCCATGGGCTACGGGAGAAAAACAAACTCATAGTAAAGCTCGCTATGGTAGGTGACACAACACATAAGGCAATGCCAGGGTAAATATACCAATTACGCACACGGACTGGTGATAACATAGCAGCCACTACGCCTACCTCGAGCCACACTCCCAAAATCAGGGGGTGCATCCAATCAATCACAACAGTAATAGAATGGTATCGAAGAAGTGTGTCCGATAGGAGGAATGACCTCACTTGGCCCGAGATCGCTCCTGTTTTAGCCACCTTATGCCAACTCACAGGAGTCGGGCCCACGTAATATACCTCAAGAACGTCGTCACCATCCTACTTCATTCTGGAACTCCACCACGTACACAGTTGTTAAAGTGGTTTTGGGTATCGGTAGAGAGTATGTCCATATCCGATCCCGGTCTCTTTAACAACCAATCATTATTATAACATGTGGTTATGATTTCAAAATGGTATTTTATACTTCGAAAATCAAATATCATTTCAAATCCATTTCAAAATATCAACATATCATATCTTCTAAAAACTGCATTCATTCTTATTAAATTTAAATACCATTCCAAATCACATTTCAAAATGGTTTATTTCAAATCAAAATACTCCCTTAAACCATTTAAAAGTGAAGTCATTATATTTACAATTCAAATATTCAATTCCCAAAAATTTAGCCTTTTCAGAGTTCGTTTATTCACTTAAATACATTAAAACAGTGAAATTTCAACTTTCGCAGCACTTAGAAAATGCTGCGGTAAGTTATGTTTGAAAATAATTCATTTCAGCAAAGACAGCATTTAAAAACTGCCGTAATATATTAGTTTTAGTTGAAAAATAGTTCAATTCAGCAAAGACAACATTTACAGAAATTCTGTAATAGTTCGTGTTTCAAAATAAAGGATTTAATTCAATTCTGCAACTACATCATTTACGGAAATGCTGTAATAGGTCAGTTTAGTTCAAAAATCTTTTTTTCTGCCAATTGCAGCATTTAACAAGTGCGATAATATCTCTTTCATTAGTTTTAGCCTTTTTAGTTCACTTCTGCAACTACAACACTTGCAAAGGGCTGCAGATCCATTTTTCAGAATTTAGTTCATTTTAGAAACGATAGCATTTCTTAAGTGCTACTAAAAGTATTTCCAGAATTTTCAATAGAATTTCAGCCATAATTAAACTTCAATTTAAACCATTTTAACTTATAAAATTTCATAATTTTCACTTTAAAAATGGTAATTTAAATACTCTTTAACTTAGGATTTTTATAAAGTAAATTTTCACAAATAAATATCAAATTTTAATAATTCACTTGTTAAAATCAATGTACAATTTTATAACATTTTCATTTACTTTATTCTTTAAATTTAAATTTCCATTTTATTTTCTTAACTTAACTTTTATTTTTAAAACACATTTCACATTTTCCAAGTTAAGTTATAATTCAAATTTCACTTTTTTTTACATTCATTCATTTTACCATTTTTAATTTATAGAAAAATCAATAACACTTTACAAAATCATTTTAAATTCAAATTTAAATCAAATAATCATATTTTTACCTTTTAAAATATTTTAAAAATTCCAGAAAAATATATATAATAACTACAGGTCTGTATATAATTTTCTAACCTAAGTCTAGTGATACGGATAATATATCATTTCGATCCGTAGTTTACAAAGAAAACCCGGGTTCTATCATTTCAAACCCGCAGTCCCAAGTCAAATAAAATAATTAAAAATCACTCAGGCCTATCTTTCAGCCCATAATGATTTTTTCTTATTCTAAAGTCCGTTTGGGTATGTATTATTTCAACCCATAGTCATTCTATTCTACAGGGAACTTGCAGTGTGATAATCAGATATAAATAACAACATAGCAACATATGGCAGTAATAGATGATATGATAGGTTTATAAACATGATTAACATCACATGATTCATATCATAGGCAGGTATAACATGATATAGCAATTTACATATTCACTTAGTGTCACTTCACAATTTATATAATAAAGATGTCATGAGTGAATACTCACTTGTTTCAAGCTGGAGATACCAAACAAAGCATACAAACAAAATCCAGAAAGCACGATAGCATGACTTTGACTTGAGTGGAGTGGAGAGCCAAGTGTTAATCTTGTATTTGACAACAAAAACAAAACAAAATATAAATATAAATGCACTACAAAATTCATTGGACAAAATGGACATATAGTTTACAAAACACATCACCAAACTTTTTCAATTGGTTTTGCTTGACCACTAATCATCTTTGCTCGGCCATCATACAAATTTGGCTCGGCCATGAAGGTATTTTGGGCTAGGATATGGCATGCATGTGCACGACTACAAGGAGTTGAAAAGGCTTTAGTTACAACATGAAGGAAGATCAAGAGGTAGGGCCACATAAGTGGTTTTTGGTGCAAACTTTGGGTTCGTCCACGCCTGAATTGTGCTTGGCCATGGCATGTGCATGCTTGGTGGTGGCTGGAGTGGAGGCTAGTGGTGGAGTACAAGCTGGTGGTGGTGGCTAAGAGGGTGGCCGAAGTGGAAAAATGAAGGGGATGGTGAACATTGTTCGGCTATGGCATGTTTTCAAGAGTTTGCAACTTCTTTTGTGGTGATTGCTTCAAGGGGTGATCACAGCCAATATAGGTCAGAGGAGAGGGATGTCAGGCCAGGTATGGTGATGGAGAGGAGGTGATGTGGCGGTCGGAGGAGGTGGTGAGGTGATAGCCGAGCAAAGTGCATGAAGAAACAAGCAAAACAAATTGAAAAATCAATAGAAAAGTGAAAGAAAAAGTAAAAAAATGAGAAGAAGACATTACCTAAATTCTCAGATCTGAAAGTATGCATGTAAAGTGAACTGAGAAAGAGTCTTTTACGTGAATTACAAAATTAAAGCTCACGGCTATTAGCCAAGGAATGGTCGGCCCAAAAAGTGAAGATGTGAGTAAATGAAAAGTCAAAAGTTTAAAGGTTTTTACTCTCTTAGAATTTCCCTTTTTCATTTATTCAAATAAACAAAAGAAAAATCATATAAATAAAATAAAAATGAATAAAAAATAAATAATTTAGGAAAAATAGAAAAATATAAGAAAATAGTTTATTAAATGTACACTAGTATTAAAATTGTAAACAAAAATATAACTAGTGTTTGAAAAATTTCTACTACACTTTAAAAATGTTTTAAAATAAAATATTGAAATAAAATAAATTTAAAAATATTTTCAAAATGAAATAAAATCAAATTTAAAAATATTTCAAAAATCTAGGGTTGTTACACTCAGAGTACATATACTATACTTAGGTGTCGCGATGTGGTAGGTATGAGTGAATAATCTCTTTCGATTTGTTGAGCAAACTCAAGGTCAAAATGAAATTAGGATAAAGAAAAATAGGTTATGAGTTGTATGTGATATAACCAGTAAGGAGTTATCCATCGTTTGTGGGGCTATAATTTGTTGGACAAACTTAAGGTCAGAATACCAAAACAGATGAGTCTTAATATCCACTAGTGAATTCGAAAGACTTTTATGTTTCATCTTAAGGTTTGGAAAACAAAAAGACTAGTGGGAGCCTTATTTGGAAAATGAAATGGTAACATTTAACCTTTCTAATATTATAAGAACATATGATAAATAATGTTATAATTATCTACAATGATAAATTTGTGCATTTAATATGATTGATAAAATGTTTATCACTTAACATATACAAACAAACTAAATTGAAAGTTGACAAATGGAAATATGATACCCACTATTAAATGCCTATTGCATGTTAATGTTTTCTATACCTATGCAAGTGTCTAATTTTACAACTACTTAATACATTCTTAAAGTGGTCGCTTACGTACTTATTTGGTTGAGACCGTGTATTGCACTCTATGAGTTTCAAACTCTACAAGCAATACAAGGTTATGGATATTTGATCCATATACTATCATTTATAAATGTTATATGGTGGACGGTCATAGTTCGTAATGTAGATACTTCAATATATATAGTTCATTGGAAATAATCCAATAAATAATATTTTGATATCATGTATTCAACTTGATTGATTACAAAAGGGATCTGTTGTGTTACTGTAACATAAGACCAAAAATTACAACATAAATCTAAGAACTCGATCGTTGAAATGTCATTTTGATCAGTTTACGTAAAGTGCAATATATTTGATATCCTTAAATGCTAAGGATAATCGACTGTGCTTTTGTAAAGAGTTTGTTATGATATTGTAGTAAGGTTTTCTTTTGTATAGTTTGACCATTTGAAAGGAAATGGAATGTATAAGAATAGATATAATTCAACGTACAGTTTGGGATAAAGAGAATGAATTGTCACTTCTACTTCATAAAGAAACATTAGAACCGAGAATTGTAATAATTATTGATATTTAATATTGGAATAAGAAATATGATTTCTATTATGAAATGTATTTCATATAGAAAATTGTTTTCTATGAGATTTATTTCTTTAAGCTCAAGATATTTGACCAACGAACTCTCAACTGTAAATAGTTGCAGTGTATGAAATAAACAAATTGTATTAAGTGAATGATGGACCTTCGAATTTAGTACGCTATTATAGTAATGGTGGAAATAGTGGGAGCATGCCATATAGCACTTGTTTATTGCATCATAGCACGAAAATTGTTTTCGTAAAACTTACCATACATTATTTATGAAATAATGATTATTATTTTTGTATCGACTAAAAAACTAGACATAGCTATGTCTCAATATGAATATTATGAATATTCGTCATGAAATAAAACTATAATGTGTTATTTGTTTTCATAACAAAATAGATGCATTGGAAAATACAAAAGTATCTAATATTATTTACCGTTATTTTGAAATTATAGACTAAACCATAGTTTTAAGAAAATAATTTTATTATATGATTTTGAATCGTATGATACTAGTTAATTATATCTCAAACAATTAAGGGCTATGCAACCATTCAGCATGAGCATCATGAGAGTTGATGAACTCTTCGGATTGATACATGTAGATGTATACGATCGTAAGCCTATTAATACCAAAACGTTTCCGCGTACTTCATCATATTTACCAATGAGTTATCGCAGATATAAACATGTGTATTTGATACATGTGTAGTATGTCTATGGTAAACTTATAGCGACCCGACTTTCTATCACCATAAAGACGCGTCACTATTTAAGAAAGAAAGGGATAGAAGAAGAAAAGAGAAGAAAGAAAAAACACAACAACATCAGATACTCACAGTGGAACGAATGAAATATAATATATCACATAAAATATTACATAGTATCATATTACATCAGAGTACACAACTTATACAACACATATTAGACAGTTATAAACATCTATCTAACTATACAACTCAAGATATCACAAGATACAGACACAACAAAAACACAGCGGAATCATAATATATCTACACGTGGAAGCCCCTTGCTCCATATCTCCTCCAGAATTCGTCAAGCTAACATGAATCCCTTGACTACTCATACATAATACGAGTACCCAAGAGTTTAATAAAACAGAAAATAAACACTCGGGTCAGACAGGAGTCTGATATGAGTAAACGGGTTAAAATTGCTTAACTTTAGAAAAAAACCTTTGAAAAGAAAAGGTATCACGTAAGACTTCCCACACATAAACATGGAAAAGTTTTTACCTTACGCTAACCAAAACATTAAATAGGAAATCTAGTGATATTATAATAGCGTCTAGGGTTTTCAAGTAAATAAGAAATAGCCGAAATTGTTACATCTATTAAATTCCAGCTATTAGCCACAAAAGTGGGTAATACAAACAAAACCGTAGGGTCTCGTAGGAAGAATGGGTTTCCATCAACGGCAGGGCTACCGGGGTACCACCCGTCACAGTACGTGGCCTATATCACTGTACCGAAGATTACTCCCAATCCCCTGCATCACAGAGCCGGGACACTCCTTACTGAATAGTCCCGAGTAAGATCATCCCGTGGTTGGCGCGACCAACCACCCACTAAGCCGAAATAAAAAGGGACATCTAGACAGGGATGACCTCACCTTGAAATGGGTGCTACCCACCTAGCCTTGCTGCACCTCCCCTATTTTAGCCATTCCCGGTTGATGAGGCTTGAGGCTGCGATTACCTTTATAGAACACATCTATCTTAGAATGCTCATCGTCCACCTAACGATGTTCTAAAAGCATTCAATCCATACAAGTTCGTTCCGGGTTCGAACGAAACTGAAGGCACTATCTCTTTGCACTCATTTTGGAATCACCCTCAGAGTCAACGACCATAGCCCTTGCACTCTGAATCATCATCTCGAACCTGAAAGTACTATCTCCGTCAAACTCATCACGGAATCACCCCCAGAGTTATACTGACGAATAGTTCTTACACTTCGAGTCTTTACTAAGCTCCACTTGGATTTACGACCTAACGTTTAATTTGGATCGATGTGGTTTTCAAATTATCCAAATATGGAAACTCGATCCCGGTCTCACCGAATCCAAATGCCATTTTAATGTCCAAGTTGTTTAGGGGTTTAAACAATTAAACTTATATTCAGGATGATATAGATAGATGAATCACATTATCACAATAGATAATTCATATCAACCCATTCATCTCATAAAGCAGCATATCACATATCATAGATATCCAAATCATCCAGTATCAACCAATCACCCAATATCAATCATCCAATATAAATCAATCAATATTAACCAATCATCCAAAGCAGAATTGATTAACTATAAATCAATTGGATTACCTAAATCCTTCTTCATTAATTTATTCAAAATAAATAAATTAACCATCTCTAAAGATCTGCCTTAATTAATCTTCCTTGATTAATCATCCTTTAATTACATTCAAGTAATTAGCCTTCAATTCTTTAACTAATTCCACAAATTAATTATTCTTATCCATATACAGTAATTAACCTTTAATTACTATCATTAATTGCAATAATTAATGATCCTTCATTTACTTTCATTAATTAATTAACGATGATTAATTGCATTAAACCTTAATTAATTAATTAATCATAATTAATTAATCACTTTTATTAATCAACCTTGATTAATTTAATTAATTATATTAACTAATAATCCTTATTAATTAATAATTTCTTTAATAATTTGTAATTAACCATCTTATTAATCATAAACAGTAATTAATAACTTGTAATTACTTATCTTAATTAATTAACTTCTTAATTAATTATATTAACCCGTGATTAATTAATCTAATTAATTAATCTTTAATTACTTCATTAAGTAATTATTAATCAATTAAATTAATTAATAAATCCTTAATTAATTACTTCATTAATTAAGTACAATTTTAATTAATTACTCTTAGTAATTAATCTTAAATTAATCTCATTAATTAATTAATTAATCACATTAATTAATTAACTAAAATTAACTAAGTAATTAACCCTTAATTACTTACATAAGTAATTATCTTCTAATTACTTTCATTAGATGATTACTCTCTTAATTAATTACCTTAACAAGTAATTAATTCCATTATTAAATAATCCTTAATTCTTTAATAAATTAATTACTCTATAATTAATTAACTTCAAATCAATTATATTAATCAATTCCTTAATTAATAACATCAAGTGATTATCCATTAATCACTTCCATTTAATTACTCCCATGAGTAATTTTCCACCAATTACTTCCATAAGTAATTTCCTCTACTTAATTACATTTAGAAATTCACCATTAATTACTTCATTAAGTAGTTACACTTAATTAATTCATAATTAAGTGATTATTTAAAATTAACCAGACAATTAACTAATTATTTAAAATTAATTAAATAATTAATTCATTAACTCTTATATTTAAAAAACCTTAATTAATTAAGAAAAAAATTAATCTTAATTAATCTTTACTTATTAACAAATCATATTATTAAGTATTCTTAAGTTCAAAACAATAATAAGTTAACCTTATTATTCTTCACAAATTAATTATTTAAAATTAATCCAATCTTAATAACTTAAGGACAAATTATTTAATTTGGTTTACAAAATTATAATATTAACCTTATTTGAAAATAATGCATTTAGTAACCAATTTTAAATTTAAAACACTTTAATTATCTAATTTAAACTTATTCATTTTCAATATAAATTTGAAACTTTAGTTATTAAAAACATTACTTTAAAATTTACTTTAAACTTTGATTTAATACTTTAAATTGAAAACACTTCTTTTTAAATTAGAATTCAAAATTTAATTAAGATAATTACTTACAAAAGAAATCATCTTAAAACATTTTAAATTTGAAATATAAATTCAATTAACACTTTTTTTTTAAATTTTGATTTAACATTACTTCAAAGAACAAGTTCAAACTTTTATAAATCTATTTCCTTTTATAAAAATTTTGAACTTGATTTTATTCAAACAATAGGTTTTAAATTAGCAACTTTATCATTACAGTACCAACAAAAAAAACAAATGAACTAAAACTCGAGATAATCACCTACGAACCCCGTGCTCGCCTCGAGACACTCACCACCCTCAACCGCTTCGAGTCGACTACGGGAATAACACGAGAACAATTCAAGCTGAAACTCGTCTCCCCCAACTCCTAAATTCACCTGTCCCCAAATCATGCACGGTGCACGTGCACCGGTAGCTCCGGCCACCGTAGGTCGTCGCGACCATCAACGACAATCACATGATCGCACGCGAGCACAAAAACAAACCCAGATCGAACAAATAACATACGAATCGAAATCGACCCCCTTAGCTCGAAATACTGCAGTAGTCACGACCACAAAACCCATTCGCCATTGATGAACTCGCCACCGGAATCTTCAGTACCACCTCAAGAGCATCGCCGTATCACCGCGCTACCATCCCCCACCTCGCGATCACCTCCGGTCCATCTCCCACGTCGCAAATGTCACGACAGTCAAGTCGAACAAAAAACTAGCTTAAACCCTAGTTCAAACAAATCTAAACTCCTCGGCCATTGGAAAAATCCATGAACATTTTTCCCATCATCCATGATACATAAGCAAGCTTCGACCATAAATTCGACTTCAATCATTGAGTAGATCATCGGCAATTCGTCAAATTGCCGATATCATTCAACTTAAAATTTCCAATTGAATATCAGCTTAAAAATCCTGAAATGCATATCAAAATTCGTGATTTTCAATCACGAATCCATCCCTATAATGCAAATTTGAAATTAAGCAAGTTGATTATTGTGAAAAATTGGGTTTTCACTGTTATTTTACAAATTTCGAAATGAATACTTATTATAAATTCCTGAAATGATTTTTGGTGGTGATATTTCATGATTTCAATCATTTCTTGTTTGCAAATCAAAGACTAACAATGATTAAAGAAGGAGATATTGAATTTAAAGAGGGAAAAATCAGAATCTGTTTAAACAACAGAACCTACATTCCTTTTTACAGGCACTCAATACCTATTATAAACATATATTCATGTAAATAAATATTCATTATCAAAGCAAAATTCATTGCATGCATCATCATTCAACCATAGATTAATTAAAACTGTTTTTAAAATGATTTACTCACCTTTTTAATTTGCAGTGAACAGAGCTTGTTAAAAGATTTCCCCTTTTTCCCAGGCTTGAATTTTAATCTGAAAAGGCTTTTGATTGCTTTCTGTTGAAAATCCTCTGCATGCCTTTAATTTGATGCTTTAAAGGTTGAAAATGATCTTGATCTTGCTGTGTTGATCATGATTCCATTTGAGTTGCAGATTTGCAATTTTACTTCAGATTTATCTTTGCTTTTTGATTCAAATTCCAGGTTTTGAAAAATAGTTTTCTGGTTTGAGTTAATTTGAAAGAACGAAGAAAAGAAAAGAAATGAGAAGAAGAAAAAGGTTTGGAATTGAAAGAGGAAACAAATTTTCTCTTCAAACTATATTTTTATTTTTTTATATTTTTTTTATAATGATGACACTTGTTATTTAAACTTACATTTGTCACTATAGTACTTAATTTTTTCAACACATGTTTTTGAGAGGTGCTAATATGTTTACACATGTTACTTAAGTATTTTTAATAAATTTTTATTTAATTCAAATGTTAATAGAAAGCTTACTTACTTAATTCACTAAATTAATAAATAAATTTTACTTTTTAAAGAAAATATTATAAAACTAATTATAATACAAATAAATCTTTATACATGTATTTTTAAAATCTAAAACATTTATATTTATTGTTTAAGAGATAATTTTTAAAAAGAAAGTTTATTAATAACTTTGTATATATTTATAACCATTTTAAATTTAAGCACTTTAAAGAGAACAAAATAAAACTTTATTTGAACTATCATATTTAAAATAAATAGTTATCTTATATTTTGAAACAATTGAATTAATCTTAAATTATCCTTTGAAAAAAATATTAATTTTAAAACCAAGCTTCAAATTACAATATATTCTTACATATATATTATAAATAGATTATATTAAATTTCAAAACAACTCCAAATTATAACATATACATACATATATATTACAATTTGAAAATTAAATCTTTTATTTAAAACAAAAGATTTTCCTATTCACAATATATATCAAATATATATATATATATACACTATAAATAGAATAAAAAATTTATTAGCTTTGAAAAATAATTCTTACCAATTTTAATTTGTTAGAAAGATATTGATCAAAATTACCAGATTAAATATTTATCAACCTTAAAAAGATTAAATTTACCAATTTAAATTAAAATTATAAAGAAAAATTATCAAATCAATTTAATTACTAATACAGATTATTAAATTGATATTGCCTAAAATTCCGAGTCGTCACAAAACTCATAGAGTATAAACAGAAATAAATAAAATAACATGCAATAGAAATGACTTGATTTGACAAAATGAGTGAGTATATTAAAAAAGGTTTCGAACGTATCTAAAAATAAATAAAGATTCAACCTCAAAAGTCATTCCTCCGTGTGATGCATAATGATGCATCGATAAGGGGTAATCGAACTTTGTTTGACAATGTACGATTAATTATAAGTGAAATTGAGTTAGTTTCTTTCTATAAGATAATGTACTTATGGGTATTACACAAAGTTAATATTATTTCGTATGAATAACAGTTTATAAATTTTTACAAGATAAAGGTTTATAAGAAACTTCAACATATCATAGGCCAAGGGAATTGGCAGGTTGTGCGAGTCGAAAGATTGCATGTAATAATAATTCATGATGGATCTTGGATGAATCTCCCCAAAAGGATTTTGAAAAGACTGTCATTGGATGAAATATTTATGTTCCGAACATAATTTTTGTAAACTAAAACCAAATTAGTTTTATAAATAAAGAAATTCATAAAACGTCATGAGTATCCGTTCTATTGCACTGAGAAACAATTGTTGTTTCAAGATATACCAACTTTATTGTGAAGAAATTTCTTTGAAGAATTATTGATAGTAAAATGGAATTTGATAAGATCCATGGATAAAACTGATTATATGAGATGAAATGAAACTAACTAACTTAAACGAATATACATCATTCGAATATCTAATAAGTATTCTCGCATATCAAAGAGAAACTAGGAGTTCCTTATTAATGTCAAAAATGTATAATCCTAGATTGTTTAATTAAACCAATGAGAGTGTTGCCTCTATATGGTATGATACACAAATCCGAAAAATTCCAAGTACGCTATCAAAATATAAATTTTGGTGGTTGTAACTAAAGGGACATGATCCATCGACCACGATTGTGTCTTTATGTGTAAGACTAATACAGTAGGAATTAAATGGGCAATGTTGATAAGAAAAATATCACAAATTTCAATTGGCGTAATAGATTCGATATTTAACACGTTCAAGTCAATTCGGATTTAAGCATTAAATTATCGCTTGATAATTGTGTTTTAGTACATATGTATTGAAACAAAAAATTCTAAATAACGATTTTGAGTAAGATGTTTACACATATTAACCAAAATTGTCTCAAAGTCAGTGCGAGCGATATTGAGTTTGTGAGTCTTTGGATATAATCCAAATAATGATATGAAAGTATCATTTTATAAGCATTAAGATTGAATAAGATTTTGATAGAAATATCAAATAGTTTGATTTTTAATCAAAATGCAGATGAGGTGTGTATTCATAATAAAAAACGTTTAAAGATAAATTGATATTTCTAATCTATAAGTAAACAATACGTTGTTGATTTTAACGATGTACTTGCCTTAAAATCTACATTAGTTGTTTTAATACTCAACGTTGGATTAATAAATGATGTCTTTTACAGTAAGTATCAAAGATATCGGGAATGTCCCAAATGATATGCAAGGACACATTATTAAAATGTTTAATACATAACATGTAAGATTGATCCTTTACATTGGCAAAAGGAATTATCGTACATGTTGTGTTGTCTATAATATCATGATTTGCTTATGTATTTGATACATAAAGCAAATATCAAATCCAAATTGATATCACTAATTGCTTGTTTGAATTGTTCCCGTGTATGTATGAAATACTAGAGAATTGTTTACAGAAACAAAAACTCCTTATTAGGGAGTGTTCGAACTCAACCTTTACAAGTGATATTGAGTATAGCGTGTCAATAAGAAATTCAAGTTAAGAATCTTTAAGTTGGAAATGTTCCAAATGAAAGATCGTGGTTGATTCAATGAAAAGGCTAAGTACATTGCCTTGAATATTGTCGCAATATAAATAATGTACACAAAAATTATAAGTGCACAAATTTATAACTGAGCCGATTCCAAATGTTGAGAATCTCGTAACATTTTTATATGATAACAATGTCACGATATGGGTCGTAATAGAACTTAGAGCTTATTAGAGGTCGAGAGACATACTCTGAATTGTTCCATATGATAAAGTAGTTTATTACCATCAGAGATAGTTAATTGATGGAGTAGATAACTGAAATATAATAGCATACCCGTTCACAAAGGGATTGACCCAACTTATTTTGAGAAACCGATTAGAGAATTTGGAATAAGATTACATAATTGACCCCAAGTGCAAGTGGGAGATTGATGGAGTTAAGGGTATGCCCCAAGGGCAATTATGTAATTTGTTACATATATCTAACTCGTTGAACAATCTTGTTCATAATAAAGGTGTTTCGTTCTATTATATACTTGGTATAATGTGGTTATATTAATTAATTAATTTAATTAAAAGTATATTTAATATAAAATCCATAAATAGCATATTTTGTGATAGTAGTTACAAAATGTTCTAACGGTGAGTAATTTATCACAATATAACAAATATGCCATTTTAAATGTTCCTAGTCAAGATGCATCGAGACTGAATATCGATGTATCCATTGAGATTAGAGTATGTAACGCTATCCAAATGTTGGGCAGTGTATTGCTCATGACAGCTGAGAGCACCTAGGGGTTACGTACTAATAGTTATTGGATAACTATGGACCGACTCACTCGATAGTTTTCTGTTGGTTAATATAGCTAAGGTCAAACAGAAAATATAGATATGACTGATTTACACAATTCTCTCGACTTGAGAATACCGTGGATCTTCAATATGAAAGCTCTGCTTTGATTATAGTCAAATCATGGCATGGCGTTCCATCGAGTGACTATAGTTAGGTCGAGTGGAAGTATTGAAAGTGAAGCACTATTCAAGAGAGGATTTGTCTCCTCAATTATATGAGGTTAGTATCATGGCCAACTGAAGTCAACTCAAAGTCAAATTCTCTGACCAGAACATTTCGATTAATGATAATTGTTATTATTGAACCAAGGACTTTGTGTTTGGACTATAAAGTTGAATATAGATGATATTGAAATTTTGACTATTACCAAATTCCATAAATCCAAAGTGATGTAATTTTGACGAAGAGAATTGGTATAAATAATTGTCACTATCAGGTACCGCTTACAATAAGTAAAATTGAATTTTACCAGAAGATGTGTAAGCGATGAATTCAGCCAAAATGTCACACCACCTGCTAAGTGACGTGTGAACGTTAATATTTGAATCGTTCAATATTAATCATTAACTGAATTTACACCTTTGAGTCACACAATTGTAATGATGAATTCTTCGAAAAACCACATAATTTAATTAATTTATAAAAAGTTGTAAATTAATTAGTATTTGAGAAATATTAGTTATTATTCATTTTATTTGATGTCTGAGAATTATTTGTTATTATTTGAATGCATTTATAAAAGTTATATTTATGCGCATTGATATACGATATCATTGTAATTAAATAAAAGATAAGTACATGCGTTAATTTATGGAATCTTATATCATTTGATGGCACGTAATTTTCATCCATACCATGTAAAGAAGCAGGAGTGACAAGAGAAATTTAATCAAGAGAATTAATTAGAGAAGTTTTAATTAAAGAATGAGAAAGGTTTCCTTCTTTCAAATAAAACATATTCTTTAATTCATTCTATATGTATAATTGAGTTTCTCAATTTTCATTCTTCTTTCTGTAACTTTTCTAGTTCTCTCCTTCTTTAATGACTAAAAATATGAGATCTTCCATGGCTTCAATTATTCTTAAAATCAAACAAAAATAAAATAAATTATGAAAAGTAGTTTATTTCTCTTGATCCTTGCAACATCTAGAGGCTGATTTCCGAATCTTGGATATTTGGTTCATCATTTAAGGTACTATTCAGTTGTTACATCTAAAGGAAAAATTCAATGTTTCAAGGTGTACTTCAAGGCTTTGGAATTAAGGTATGATATTTTTATTCTAATAATTTTTATATAATGTTTTAATGAACAAAAGTGAATATCTTAATATATATGTGTATAATATTGTCTTATTTGATTTGAAAATGGTCTATGTATTTCAAATTGTTTGTTATGTGAATTAATTGGTTTTTTATTTAAATAAATCAAAACTGAAACTTGTATATGATTAGACAATGTTTTAATTTTTGATCTATGTTTAAACATTCAAATCAAAACGTATTTTTTTTGATTTGAATGTTTACATGTTCTTATTGTTTGCATTTTTACTGTAATAGAAACTTACACATGATTAAATGATGTTTTGATAATAAATTGATTATAATTAATTTAGAAATTTATTTTCCTATTTGACATCACAATTATCCTTCTTTAACCATCCAAAGGATTTTAACATATTCCTTAGTTCAGTATGTATCACCTTTTGTTTTATAATTATTTATTCATATAGGTTGAATCTCCTTAGATTTGAAAGTTTAATTGTTCTTATTATCTACATCTTATTGTAATTCAAATCCACACATGATTAAAGGATGTTTGGATAATAGATTTATAAATTTGTTACCCTATTTGACATGACTAATATCTTTCTTTACGTATTCAAAGGATTGTTAATATATTTCTCAGTTTAGCGTGTTTCACTTTTGTTTGCAAAAAAATTTATTCAGATAGGTTGAATCTCTTTAGATTTGAAAGTTTATTTGTTCTTGTTACCTGAATTTTATTGTAATTGAAACCCACACATGATTAAAGGACGGTTTTAATAATAAATTGATTACAATAAACTTATAAATTTGTTACCCTATTTGGCATGACTAATGCTTTTTAAGTATTTAAAGAATTGTTAATATACTGCTCAGTTTAGTATGTTTCACTTTTGCAAATAAAGTTTCTTATAGGTTGAATCTCTTGATTTAATTGTATACATATATATTTTGCTAGCCAATTTAAGTTTATATAAGTTCATAAATACGTCAGAAAATTTAAATGTTATATGGTTTATTTTGAATTAATTAAGAATTTTTTGGTTAATCTTTATTTAGAAATAATTATATATACGTACATATAAAATTTAATGTTTATATTTCAAATTGTATAGTTTAAATGCGTTATTAATATCAAAAATTTTAAACGAGGCAGTAGTTTATGCATATGAATTATTGTTGATAGTTCTCGTGGCTTGTATGCGACTAGGTTGTGGCATTTGAGGTTAAGTCATGTCTTAGAGAGGAGTTTGGATATTCTTCGGAAGAGGGAGATGATCGATGGAGAGAGTTTCAACAAACTAGAGTTTTGCGAGGAATGTGTCATGGGGAAGGAAACTAAAGTTTCATTCGGTGAGGAAAAACATGATTCAAGAAGGGTTCTTGAGTATGTTCACCTGGATGTTTGGGGACCAACACCGGTAGCTTCTTTGGGAGGAGCTTGCTCTTATATTTATTTTATTGATGACTTTTCTCGAAAGGTATGGGTGTATGCAATGAAGACCAATTTGGAGGCATTTGCAAAGTTCAAAGCATGACAATCTCTTGTTGAGAATGAGGGTGGCAAGTATTTGAAGGTTCTAAGGTCCGACAATGGCGGAGAGTAAATTTCCAGAGAGTTCTTGGAGTTTTGCAAGCATCATGGTATTCGAAGGCATTTTACTACATCGGAAGATCTGCAGTCGAATGGTGTTGCAGAGAGGATGGACTATACCCTACTTGAGAAAGCTCGAAGCTTGAGATTGACATCAGGTTTGTCTAAGGGATTTTGGGCCGAAGCTTTGTCAACCGCGGTGCATATTGTGAATCGAATTCCATGCTCGGCTGTTGGTAACAAAATTCTAGAGGAAGTGTGGAAGAGAAAGAGCATTGACTTGAGCTATCTTCGTGTGTTTGGTAGTCCAGTTTATGTGCATGATCCGAGAAATGATAAGCTTGAATCTAGAGCTTTCATGGGAATTTTGCTTGGCTATACGGATGAAGTAAAAGGCTATAGAATTTGGAATTTGGAGTGAAGAAGGTTATGAATTCTCATCATGTTACTTTTGATGAGTCGGCGTTGTTCAAAGAGAATGAGAGCTCATCGAATGTTCCGAATTTGGTTCATGATGAATCAAAGGAGAAGGAAATTATTTCCACATTTTGTCCAAGGAGTTGAGAAAGTAGAGTAGTTGGAGATGCTTTGATGAAGAAGCGGTTGATGTTACATCACATAGTCCACAGTGTTCCTCTAGTAGTGTTAGTGATGTGTATGACTCTAGAGAGGATTCGATTTAAGGTAGAGCCAAAAGGAGTTTGGGTGATGGTATTGCTAGTCGGGTGGGTCATGCTATAAGGCCACCCGAAAGATATGGTGATTGGAGCTATCTTAGCTTTTGTGATAATTTAGATTATGCTCTTCATGTAGTCCAAGATGAGCAGATGGACCTTGATGACATCATGGAGTCGAGTGATAGCTCGAAGGGGATTTTTGCCATGGAGAAAGTGGTGCAATCGTTGTTGAAGAATCAAACTTGGGATTTGGTTCCACATTCTAAAGGTAACCATGCTATTGGGTGCAAATGGATATGCAAGGTGAAGGACGATGGGAGACACAAAGCTAGGCTAGTGGCTAAGGGGTTTGCATAAAGGAAGAGAAAGGGAGTATGATGAGATATTTGCACCGGTTGTGATCCATACTTCTATCCGGACATTACTTGACATAGTTGATATTCATGACTTAGAGTTGGAGCAACTTGATGTTAAAATATCTTCTTGCATGGTGACTTGGATGAAGATATTTACATGGATCAGCCATAAGGTTTTGTAGTAGATGGTAAGTAAAATTTGGTTTGCAAGCTAAAGAAATCATTATATGGTTGAAGCATTCACCTTGGCAATGGTACAAGAGATTTGATCATTCTATGCTTGAAAATGGTTTTGATAGAAGCATCAAGGATGCTTGTGTATATTTTAAGAAGTTGAAAAATGATTGTTGGGTGTATTTACTCTTGTATGTGGATGATATGCTCATTTCTTCTAAGGATAAGAATGAAATCAACAAGTTAAAATTGAGTTTGAAATTGGAGTTCGAAATGAAGGATCTTAGAGAAGTAAAGAAGATGTTGGACATGGAAATAGAGAGGGATCGAAAGCGTTTTGAGTTGAGATTGACTCAAAAGGAGTACATAAAGAAAGTGCTTTGACGATTTAGCATGGAGAATGCAAATGCGTCAAATACACCTTTACCTTTGCATACGAAGCTTTCGAGTAAGGGATCACCTATCTTGGACAAAGATAAGGCTATGTGGCAAATGTGCCATATGCTAGTGCGGTTGGAAGTTTGATGTATGCTATGGTGAGTACAAGCCCTGATATTTCAAATGTCATGGGATGGTTAGTCGGTTTATGGCTAACCCGGAGAAATCACATCGAGAAGCTATGAAGCTTATATTGAGATACCTTAGAGAAACATCATCTCATGGTCTTGTTTTTGACGAAAGCGAGGGAAAGAATTACAAGTCGATTGGTTATTGTGATTTGGAATATGTCGGCGATACGGATCGAAGGAAATCAACTTCCAGATATGTCTTCACACTTGGAGGTACGGCCATAAGTTGGAGATCAGGATTGCGGACTGTAGTTGCTTTATCCACCATGGAGGTAGAGTTGACAGCCACAATGGAGGAAGCAAAGAAGACACTTTATTTGAGGTGATTGCTGTGTGACTTGGGATTCGAGCATGATAGCATCAGTGTTCGATATGATAGCCAAAGTGTTATTTACTTGGTAGAGAATTTAGCGTTTAGCTCATGGATTAAGCATATTGAAGTGAGAGAGTCATTTTTAGTAGCCATGGATGAGGATAAGCAGTATATCTTCGAAAAGTGCACACAAAGGATAATGCGGTGGATATGTTCACTAAGGTATCAGTTGGGAAGTTCGAGCATTTCTTGAACTTGATTCACTTGGAGAAGTGCTAGGTGCCACGAGGTGGCACCGTTGAGGGAGGAGCTTTGTTATGGACG
This sequence comes from Allium cepa, assembly GCA_030765085.1. Taxonomy (NCBI): domain Eukaryota; kingdom Viridiplantae; phylum Streptophyta; class Magnoliopsida; order Asparagales; family Amaryllidaceae; genus Allium; species Allium cepa. The sequence goes on along the minus strand of CM060935.1, from coordinate 820,140,075 downwards.
AGGAAGAGTATCCGTGAGAAATTGTGATTCTATCTTCTTGGTGAGTGCTAGTTTACACTCCTTAGAGCTTTAGTCTTTGGTGCGACGGTTTAGGAGTTGGATGTTTTCAACACTTCATTAGCAGATGAGGGCTTTGCCTGAGCTTGTTGATGGAGTGCAATGGGTTAATGGCTTTGCTGGAGCTCATTGGAAAAGCATTCATGTTTGGTTGAAGGTAGAAGTGGTGATAGTTTGTGCTATCAGTTGTTGATGATGGTATGGTACCGTTGGAGTTGGAGATGGATATAGTGTTGAGGTGGAGTGTTGTAACTACCTGACATTTCAAACCATTCAAATCGACAATAATTCACACATGTAAGACTTGAATTGCTTAAAACAATAGATTGTTAATTTATATTTGGCAAAACTTAGCATATACAGTAAATAAATCAATCGTAGAATCACAGACACATATTAATACAACAATAAGCAGTAGAATAGATAAATAGTAGTTCATAAAGCTACTAAAGAACATCAGAGTGTGAAACAAAATACAACAGAAATCCTAGATACAAGAAGTCTCTAATACATAAGCAAATGACAAGTCTGAACATAAACAACTGGAAATAACTGAAAGCTGAATAGATAAAAGATAGATCTTCAAGCAAACAGAAAGATAAGATAAATTCAAAATACATAGTACCAGATATAATAACTAATTCAAACCATATGAATTTCATTTTCGAGTGTTAACATTATACCTCTCATTACTTATTAGCATCCATTTATTATTATCATTCTAATCAACTTACTTTCAATTAATTTACACTCATATCCAATTTGTTTGCATTCACCTTATTTAAAACTTAAGTTCATTTTTTTCAAAACAAATTTATTTAATTTGACCCATTTATTTAATCCACTTGACTTCACTTAAGTTAATTCCACTTCATAATTCAATTTCACTATTATTTGTAATTTACCTTTGTATCACAAACTGTAACAACCCGCAATTTCAGTAAATATTTTATTGGAATTTTATTTGATAACTTTGAATTTAAATCATTTTAAATTGATAAATTTGGAATTTTGAATTATATTTTTGGGATTTTATGTGAATTATTTTTTCAAATATAATAAAATTAATAAAATTCTGTAATTTCAAATTTTGGTTAAACCCGGTCAAAGTTTGACTTCCTATTGAAAATTTTAAATTTGAATTTTGAAATTTTATTCTTTTTTTATGAAGCTGTATTTGATTCTATTATTTTCTCTACTTTTCGTTTTGTTAAATTCTGATTTATACTTTTCAAATCTGTAAATTTTCAGCGTATTTCACGCAGTTATTTTTCGTATTTTATTTTCGTATTTTATTTGGGATTTAGGCTAGAATTTATTTTTGTATTTAGCTTGTTTATTTTAGTGGGTAGGCTAATGGGCTTAGCATTCTAAAAGTCACACAAAAAGATGTTAGGAAATGAGAAGCCATCCTTTGATTTGAAATACACGTTCATATTTTGTACTGACTTCTCACCTTTCTCATTCTCGTTTATTATTTATGAGTTCATTTCTATTTGCCCGACTTCTCTTCTCATTCTCATTCTCACATTTCTTTCTTCTTCCAAATTACACAGTAAGCTTCTCCTCTTTTCCATTTTTCTCTAAAAAAAAAAATCTTCTTTCCTCCTATTGATTTCGGCCACAAAACTCTTGCCTCTCCTCCTTCTCTTCATGGCCGACGACCATCATCATCATCTCCACCACCAAATCAAGACAAGGCCAAACCTACCAACACCATATGATCGGCCACACCCCTCCTCACTAAAACCCTTGGCCAAGCCTTCATGTTGCCATCACTCCTCCTCACCAAAACTCTAGGCCGAACCCCTTCATGTCATCACCATCACCACTTGCTAACCGAACCACTCCACCATTCAAAACAGTGCCGTGACCGTCTCTTCATCCATCATGACCATGCCTTGCTCAAAACATCAACAAGGCCGAACCTATTGCCTTGCCATAAGCAACACCTTTTGATTGTCCTTCCTTTTGCCTAACCTAGACGAGCAGCACATCATGGCCGAACCTTTGCAAGCCTAGCCGAGCCTTGTTCTAGTCTAACTCCACCATGGCCGAGACTTCATGACCCTTCCACTTTCCATAGTCGAACACTTCATGGATTTTTCCTTCCTCTTGCCCTGCTATGTCATGAGCCAAAGCCTAGCCGAGCCAAACACTATCATAGCCGAACCCAGTACCTTGCCCAACCATGACTTTTTACCTCCCAAACCTTTTACCTTCCTATTGCCTTGCCATGAATCCAAACATCCCACCGCCAAGCCTTGTCTTGACCAAATACATTATGCATCTTGACCAAATCCATCATGTGACCAAGTCCAAATCTTGTGGCCGAGCATATTTGCATGTTGGCTAGCCCATTCATGTGTTTTACAAGATAAATTTTATGTATATTTATTTTATTTTGTGTAAGTTTAATTATTTAAATATGTTTTTATTTATGTTTTACTAAGATTTGGGTTTGAGTTCTCCTTCCACTTGAGATGTTCGTGATTGTCGTGCCTATTCGAAGTTGCTTTGTTTTGTTTGAATCATCTTTTCTAGCCAAAGAAGGTGAGTTTATCACTCTCGACACACATACTTATACTTTAGTGAATTGATGTCATATGAATTGTATGGATATGTATGTGCATGCAAGTAATTCATATATATTTATGTTATATTAATACATGATATTGAACCTGTTATGATCACATGCCATGATATGTTATGATATGATATATGTTATCCTATTATTTTATTTCCTGTTCTCACACTACAAGTTCCCTCACTATTGGTTGAAATGATACATACCCGAACGATCTTTAGAATAGGGAAAAATCATTATGAGCTGAAATGATAGGCTCGAGCGATTTTTATTTGACTTGAGATTGCGGGTTGAAATGATATATACTTGAGAATTTATTAATTACGAGTTGAAATGGTACATACCCGTATCACTTTACCATCGGTTAGAAAATTTTATACAGACCCGTGGTTGGTTTTAAAATTATTTTCTAAAAAGTATTAAGGATTTTGGATTTTGAAATATTTGAATTTTGACTTAAATTTAATTTAATGATTTTTTTTAAAATTTATGTATTTATTTTTATGTGATGAATTTTTTTATTAGTAAATAATGGTTTAAAAATGTAATTTTTGGAATTTAATTTGTAATATAAATTTTAATTTAATAATATAATTTATCTTAATAATGATATTTTAAATTTAACCTAATAATATAAGTTTTAATTAATGTAATAGTATATTTTAAAAATAAAAATATAATTTTCTTTACTATAAGAAATAACAATAAATGTTGGGTTAATAGTGTATTTTAACTTAATATAAGAAATACTGCTTTAATTGGATATTGTTGTAATAAATTTTATTTAACTAAATTCATAGTTTAATTAATATCCAAATGAATAATTTATTATAACAAATAGATTTTGTATAATAACTATGCTAAAATTGTAAGTATATATAACACTGATTTTATATAAACTATTATAGTGGTAAAGCAATGTTTTAAAATACTATGATTTCTAAAAAGTAATGTTTAGAAATGCTATGATTTTAAAGGTCACGTTTTCAAAGTGTCATGGTTTCTAAAATATGATGATTCAAAATGTTATGATTAAGTGTATGAATCTTAAAGTGTTACGACTTTGAAAATTTAATGTTATTTTAAAGGAATAATGATATTGGATTTAAATGGTTTAGAATGAATATGTTTGATATAAAATATAAACCATTTGAAAATAAATAACCACGGGTTATAATAACGTTTGTTTGTTAAAGAGATCGGGATCGAATATTGTCATACTCTCTGCCAGTACCGAAAACCATTTAACAACTGTGTACGCGGTGGAGATTCCAGAATGAAGTAGAATGGTGGCGACATTCTATGAGATATATACGCAGACCTGAGTCCCGTGAGTTAGCTTAAGGTGGCTAAAACAGGAGCAATTGATGGGTCAAGTGAGGTAGCTCCTCCGATCGAACACACTCCTTTGATACCATTCTATTACTTTGTGATCGATTGGGTGCACCCCTTAGATTTTTGAGAGTGTGGATCGAGTTGGACGGTAGCCGTGGCTATGCGTTACCACCAACCCAGAAGTATAATTGTATATCTACCCTGGCATTGCCTAGTTGTGCCATGTCACCTACCTTATCGAGACCACTACGAGTTTGTTTTGTACCATACCTATGGAGTGCCTTTTGACGATGCCCGGTACGGGGATATTATGGTACTGTATAGACTATGGGAATATATAAAACGTGTTAAGGGGGATATAGGTAACGCCTTAACGCTATTTTAATAGTTTATCTTACTTTAGACATTATTATAATGGCGTATATTACTACATAGTAGATAGTTTAACGGATCCTTAAAGGATGGGCGATCCCAAGCATCCGTTAAGTTACCGATGCATTTTTATACAATTCACTTGAGTTGATTTACATTTTATAGGTATGTATGTCTTGCCTCGAGTGTTTTGTGTTTTGCTTTACGCTCGGGTCAGCTTGAGTATCACAGCTTTGGATTCATCTTTTGGAGCTAGGGATCCGCTGGAGATTTAGCTATCTATTTATATTTTTATTTCATTTATTTCCATTTAGCTTTGCTTAAGTATTAGTGGACTATGTATTTGGATTTTAGTTGTATTTGCTTCTATGGTATTATGTATCTGTTTTGAGACCGTGCATCAGTAGCTTCATGAACTACTATGTTTATTTTATTCCCCTGCGAGTTATTCTGATATTCTGTGTCTGCGATTGGTTTTATTTGCTCCAAAGTTTGTTAACAATTTATTGTTTTGAATTATTCAAGTCCGACTGTGTGGTTTTATTGTCGATTTGAATAGTCCAAAATAGCAAGATGTTACACAAACAGTTTACAAAGATATGAATTTATTTATTACCTATTTAGTTTCATAAATTCATATTTATTTACTTAAATAGCATTCTTTTTTTATTATTCAATTTATTTCACTTAACTTATCTTGCAACATAGATTAAGTGTATGAACATTTATTATAACAACTCAATTTTTATTTATAAATTCCCTTAACAAAATTTCATTTATGGATATCTTATTACTTACATTTTATATTTTATACTATACAATTACATGTTCTCATTACATTCAAACTTTTTTATGTAAGTTTTATTAATGTTTCCAAATGTAATTGAGCACTATACAAATTTACCTTTTATTTACAACATTTCTATTAAGCAAAATTTAGTTTGAACATTTTTATTACTTAAGTTTTCTCTTGTATAACCTTCAATTACATATTCACATTACATTTTAACCTTTTGAATATTTCAGGTAAGTTATATATGTTTTAGAATGCAATTGAGTATTATACAAATTAATTGTATCCTAGTTCAAATGTTTTAAGTTGTTTTAATTTCATTTCTCATTTTAGACACTGTAATTACTCAAAAAAATTGAATCATTTCAATAATTGAAACCATCACTTAACATAAAACTTAAAGTTAAAATTTTGGTTTCACTTCAAACCATTTTGAAATAAATACACACACACACACATATATATTTTGTACATCAAATCATACTCAAGAAATTCAAATCAAATCCATTTTCCAAAAAAAAGTGTAGCAAAGCTACTAAGTGGTCTCCCCACTTTGATACTAGAAAATGAATGTCGATGATGCTGCAGTCATCATCGAAATTATTTTCCAGCGACATAAGAGGAGAGTACCGACTTACTTCTTTTAAAATTGTTTGGAAATTTCCATTCGAAAATACTTTCAAATAATATATTTTTAAAACTTTGAAAACCAAATTTCAAAAAGCACCGAAAATTAAATTCTTAAATCCTTAATTTAAATTCATTTCTCTTACAAATCAGATTTACAAAACCATGTTTTAAACATTGACAACGATTTAGGTATGTTGACAAAACAATAAATTATAATATAGTACTATCATTTCTAACAACCAATTCATCTAACCGTCTAATTTTAGAAAATTATACTTTCATATATAAAATATAATCATGCATAAAATAATTTCATTTACCAATTTCAAAAACAATATTGTGTCAGTTTGCTCTATTCAAGTGTTTTGGAATTCCTACCGATAGCGTTAACTAGACGAATCGATTGAAATTCAAAATTCAAACTTAACAACTCAAACAACACAATATAAAGCATTTTTATATCAAATACAAATATGCTTTTTCATAGGATGATTCAAGAATGGATTTTAGAACAAGGATAGAGATTCAAATTTAGAGGGACCATAATCAAAGAGAATTCTAACTAAGACATAGACTCAAAAGGAAGATAAGATAATTAAACTACAAAAAAGGAAATATGGATAGACTTATATTAATCGTGGCGACCTTAACCGGGCCAACCGAGATCCCATTTTCAGAAACAATGTGCCCAAGGAATCAGACTTCATCCCTTTTAAAATGGAATTTAGAAAATTTGGCTTTCAACTGGTGTCTCCTAAGAGTTTGGAGGACAAAGCTCAGATGAGATTCATGCTCCTTCTCTGACATAGAAAAGACGAGAATATCATCAACGAAAACGAGGACAAACTTGTTGAAAACATCATGGAAAACGCAATTTGTGAGGTCGATGAAGAAGGCAAGAGCGTTTGTTAATTCAAAGGGTATGATTAACCATTCATAGAAACCATTCTCTATTTGGAAAGATGTCTTAGGAATGCTCTCCTCGGTTATATGAAGTTGGCAAAAACTGGTAGCAAGATCCAGCTGTGAGAATACTTTAGCTCCGTAGAGCTGATCGAACATATCATTGATACGAGCATATGATATATGTTCTTAAGAGTAAGCTTGTTCAACTCTCTATAATCAACACACATCCTCAAAGAACCATCAGATTTGGTGACAAAGACCATAGTTGCTCCCCATTCAGAAAAACTCTGCCTAATCAAACCCTTGGAAAACAAGTCTTCAATCTGCTTCCTTAACTTGACTTTCTATTTCGGTGCCATCCATCTGGGAGGAAGAACAATAGGTTGAGCTCTAGGAATAAGATCAATGCGGAATTCAATTTCCTGCTTAGGAGCTAGAGAAGTGACTTCACCAAAACATCAGGATAATCCCAGAATATCACGGTAGAGTCAAGAACACTAGGCCGAGCATCAAGCGAAAAGATAAAACTGCCCGCATAACCCCGAGGCATTCGACATTCAACCGCAAGAGAATAACCCTGGCCGTCTACTAAAGAAACGGTTTGGGCTTTGCAAGAAATAACAGCATCATATCGCTTTAACCAATCACCTCCAAGTAAGATATCAAATGCATCAAAACCTAGGACATAGAAATCTCTGGTGAATCAATGCATGTCGTAATGGAGTTTCACCCCTTTACAAATCATATTAAGGTTGGCGGGACTGCCGATGGGATTAGCCACACATATGAATGGAGTTGCCAACTAAGGTTGCAAGATGTGCTCAAAATTATCACAATGATCAACAAAAATAAAGCTATGGGATGCTCCAGTATCAAAAAGAACACAAACAGGAAAATCGTGGAAAGTAAAGATGCCCGGGAGAGTACCTTGGGTATCACTAGCAGAAGGAGGAGTGGAAGAGGTCATAGTAAAGACGAGAATGCATTATAGAACAAAGGAAAAGATCCAAAATTCAAAAGAAAACCCTAATCAAAGAGGGAACTAGGCTCCTCATTCAATTCTTTCGAAGTAATTGGGTCCTTTTCTTCATTTGAGAATCTCTTCCCTTCTTCCACTCTGCCCCGAAGAGTAACTAAGACTAGTTCATTCACGTTTTCATGTTCTAATTGAACAATTTCCATTCAAACTCGAATGAAGATTATTCTGTAATCAATTTTACTCATTATAGGGTATTACTACCCTATTTCTAATGATTTTTTACTCCATAAGCTAAGTTTTTCCTAAACCTGGCTCTGATACCAACTGTAACGGGACCTCATCTAGTGAGTAAACCCACTGTAGCATAGAGCCGTACCTGTGTTCTGCTTTTAGGGCCAGCCTCTCGACTAAACCAACCCAAGGACATGTAGGGGTAAGAGTCATCCACTCGCTACCAAACCCAAATGCGAGAACCCACTATTATGCTGCTCCTGCCAGGTGCACAAGCAGACACACATATCAGACTTGAATTACTCAAAATAATAGGTTGCTAATTTATATTTGACAAAACTTAGCATATACAGTAAATAAATCAACCACGGAATCACAGACATAGAGTAATACAGTAGTACGCAGTGGAATAGATAAATAGTAGTTCATGAAGCTACTATAGAACATCAGATTCTGAAAAAAATACAACGGAAATACCAAATACAAGAAGTCTCTAATACATAAGCAAATGACAAGTCTGAACATAAACAACTAGAAATAACTGAAAGCTAAATAGATAAAAGATAGATCTCCAAGCAAAGCTCCAAAGGTGAGTCTCAAATGCTATGACACTCAAGTTGACCTGAGCATAACGCAAACACAAAACACTCGATTCAGGATTAACATTCTTATGCAAGTAAATCTACTCAAGTGAAATGTCAAGTGAAATGCAATATAACTTAAAGGATGTTTGGGATTCCACCCTTTAAGGATCCATGAAACTATTTTAATACATAATACAGTACGATACATATATAATGTCTATAGTAAAGTAAAATATTAAATAACGTTAAGGCGTTACCCATATCCCCCTTAACACATTTTTATATAAATGTCGTAGTCTATACAGTACCGTGATTCGCCCGTAAACTGAAGGTCTATCAAAGGGCACTCCATAGTGTAGGACACGAACCAAACTCGTAATGGACTCGATAAGGCATATGATAAGGCATAAGAGGCAATGCCCAGGGTAGGATGCTACCGTTTTGCGGATCTAGACTGGTGGTAATGGATAGAAGCTACCACCGCCCACCTCAAGACACACTCCCATAATCAAAGGTGCACCCAATCAAATCACAAAGTAATATATACGGTTTCGAAGAAGCATGCTCGATCGGAGATGCGACCTCACTTAGCCTGGCATGGCTCCTAGTTTAGTCATATCAAGCTGACCCGATGGGGTCAGGGATGCGTTCATACCTCATACAGACATTGGCCAAACCATCCTACTTCGTTTTGGATTCTCCACCACATGCACAATTGTTAAAGTGGTTTTCGGTATTGACAGAGAGTTTGACAATATCTGATCCTGGTCTCATTAACAACCAAATGCTTATTTCACACCGTGGTCATTTTATAAATCACTTTTATAAACATTTATATAAAATCTCAAATTACCAAAATTTCAAATCAAAATCAAAACTAAACATTCAAATTCCAATTTTATTTAAATTTGAAATTATTCACTTAATCACTTTTTATAAACATTTTAACAGAATCTCAAATTACAATTTAAATCAAAATTAAATATTCAACTTTAATTTATTTAATTTTTAAAAATATTCACTTTTATAAATATTTAAATAAAGTTTCAAATTACAATTTTAAATCAAAATTAAATATCTAACTCCAATTACATTTAATTTTGAAAATATACACTTAATCACTTTTAATTAAATCAAGTTATAAATCCACATCCTTTAAAATTTCAAATTAATAGGTTTCAAATCAAATTTTATTTAAATTCAGTTCTTAACAAATTAAACTACAAATCAACTTTAATTTATCTTTCCAGCCTTCATTTATTAAAGTTATCACAAAAATCTATTTTCAAAATACTAATATAAATTTAATTAAATATTTAAGCATATTATATATATATTAATTAAAATAAAATTAAAATAAACCTTATTATTAAATCTCTTTTAAATTTTATTTTATATATTTAAAATAATAAATTTATAAGTAAAATTTAAATTTACATTTTCAAAACTTAAATTATAATTTTTTAAAATTTTCAAAACAAATAATTTTTTTAAATCTAATTTTTCACACATGTTAAAATAAAATCCATTATATTGTATTTTAGAAATTTATATTTATTTAAAACACATAATTCAAAATTTTGGAAATCATTTTAAAAATAGACCAACGGTGTCCCTATATAGTTTTCTAACCTATGGTCAAGTGATACAGATATTTATCATTTCAATCAATAATAATTTAAATTTACGGGTATATATCATTTCAACCCACAAACCCAAAATTTCAATATCAAATAAATCGCTTGGGTTTATCATTTCAACCCATAACGATTTTCCCCTGATATATGAGATTGTTCGTGTATGTATCATTTCAACCCATAGGGAATTGCCAACTGACAGGGAACTTGTAGTGTGAGAAAAATAGAATGAAATAGCATAATATATCAATTACAAGCATATATAGTCATTAATAATTTAAATTTGATATATTACAACATGCTATGGTGTCATACGTCAATTTACATAGGTAAACAATTTTAAATATTAACATATCATATTCAACGATCAAATCACTAGCCAATTCTAATTTAACCACATATTTCAATCGTCATTTCATGTGTATAAATTTACTAAGCAAATGTGTCAATCGTGAGTGATCACTCACCTTTCGAGGCTGGAGAAATAAGACAACACAACAAGCTACGAATCCAAGCAACAAATTCCAAAGAAAAGCACGATGAACTTGAATTCAAAATCAATGAATCAAATATATATATATATATATAAAATATTTCTTTCTTCTTTTTTTTAGAAAGAGAAGCGCTAGGGTTTATGGCGGGTTAAAGGCTGCTGGGCTAAGGGGTGCAGGCTATCGAGGGCTAGGAAACGATAATGGGCTGAGGGAGGGAGAGGTTTGATTGTGAAGCAAGGTGACTGGGGTGATCGGCCAGGGAGTATGGTTCAGGTGAGGCTTGAGGAAGAGGGTTTGGTGATACGGTCGTTTGGTGGTGTGGTGGTTGTGAAAAGAATGGTCGGAGCTGTTGGAGTGTAGGATAGAGAAAGGAAGGCAGATATCAGAGGGCTTGGAGAGGTTGATGGGGTTACACGATTGGTGGAGGGCTGGATTTGGTCAAGAAGGAGACACATAGGTGCTCCAATATATAAAATCAAACTTTATTTTTTTATAACAGCAAGAACAAAAAGAAGAGAACAAAGAGAGGCAGAGCAAAAGAATGAAAGAAAATGAACCAGAAATATATATTGAAATAGGGAATAGTAAAAGTCAGCTGTTGAATTCTAAAAATATTAAAAGCAAATGGCTATTTGTTTCTCCCGGGTGAGAAAATAAAAGAACACAGGGAAACCTAAAAGGCTCAACATGGGTACTGATACGGCTAACCGTTTTGCAGATTTTGCCTCATAACAGATGCCGAAATGCACAAATGAATATACTATGGAGCTCAACGCGATGTGACAAACAAGATGGTACACATATACAAGCAACACGACCATCCTATCAAAACTCTATTTTCGCTGCTAAATCGTCGAAAATAATATAAACGGAGCTAGAGTAGTCCAAATTTGGCGAAACGAAATACGACGTCTCACTTAGAAAATGGTATACATTTTTCTTATGTAAAAATATTTAGATTTAAAAAATATTTTATTTCCATCAAATTTTAAACTGATTTAAGTTTTAAATTAAAATTTCACAACTAAATAAACTTTCATATTTTCTGACGAAAATCTGCTGCTTGCTATGCTTCAATAGACGCATACCAAATTTCAAATTTTCGTTGCTAAAATTTAATTGTTTATTTTCATAAAAAATTTCTAGGTCATTACAAGTGCTGACATTTGGTGACACTATATGGAGAATTAATTGGTCAGAAGTAGCTTGGTGATGGAGAAAACGGTTCGCAAATCGAAGCTCGGAGGAGGAAGATATGGTAAATAAGGTGGAGTCTTGCTGGATCAACATCGACAAACATCTGTGGGAAAGTGACAGATGTCTGTCGCTTTCGGGTTTGGACCTAAAAGTTGGGACAGACGTTTGTGACTTTTTGATAGACGTCTATTGCTTCAGTAAATTTTCCCGAGACCTATGACAGACGCCTGTCACTTGTGACAGACGTTTGTGATGAATTTCTGCCTATTTTTTATGTTGGGCTTGGTGTAAAGATTTGTGATATTCTATAAGGAAATTATGGCTAGGTTTTCTATTCTCCTATCTAAGTTATTTTGTGGATTCAGAAATTGAGATGCGAAGAGACGACTAGAGATTAATGGTTTAATCTAGGTTCTAGCCTCCATCGATTAGGGTTTTGTTTAAACCTGATTTTCTTCAATTCTCCTCTCAACACAAATCAATTCTAATAGAATTTTGATCATTGTAATCAAGTCTTGTACTCTTCTCATTGATTTTAATAAAAGCTTTCCCTCAAAGTAGATGTACACTAACACGATTTTAGTGGAACCACTATAAATCAGTGTGTGATTTATTTTATCGTTATTGCTTTGATTATCTATTGCTTGTTTGGAGATTGTGATTGATCTTTGATTGGATTCAGATATTGATTGGTTGCTTTTGCACTTCTTACCATGATCTTGTTTTCTGCTGTGCTTTAGGGTTTTGATTTGAGTGGTCTCGAGTTAGAATTTCCCACAACAAATATTTTAATGATTGCAAAATGGTCAAAACCAAAGATATAGAGTTAAAATTAATGTTAGCTTCAAAAGGGAAGACAAAACAAGATCAAACTAGTGTTGCAATGGAGATGATAATGCATCTACTATTAACATATTTGCTTTCTAATGCAAACTCATCATTTCCCTTAGTGTTGCTGCCATATATTTATAAAGCAAATGAAATGAAAAAAGTTTCATGGCCACAACAATTTTGAATCATTTGATGGACCAAATCAACAAACATAAAGATACTACAAGAAAAATCAAAGCATGTGTAATTATTTTGCTGGTAAATATTGATAACCCTTTCTATGTTTTTAGATTATATTATAAACTGACATATAATCTGATATTGTTTTATAGTACCACTTCTGTAACGTGACAAGACTAATAGAACCAGAAAAAAGTTACGAAGAAAGCAAACCTACATTCACAAAATGGAAATTGCAGGAGGTTACTCTAAATATTATTCCTAAATTCATCAATAAAAAGGTAATAATTCTTCTTCATAGTAATTTTCAGTCAAATATTTTCCAATACATATATTCCAGTAGTACATTTAACTTTAGTACATTTGTTTTAGTGACTTTCAAGCAAAAAATTACCTATTAAATATTTGCGAGATAGATATTTGCCAAGTAAATGTTTGATAAGCAAATATTTGTCTGCCTAATATTTTCCAAGCAAATACGAAAGTTAAACTTCCTATTTTCTAATTCTTACAGAAAAGGAGAAAAACAAAAAAAAAGGAAAAGGAGCTAAAAAATACCAAAGCAAATTGTCCTAAATAAAAAGCTTTAGCTGTTGACGAAAAATATGAAAAAAAAGTCAAAAAACAACTGAAAGATCTAAAATTCGGAATGAAGAAATTGAAAGAGGATAATGCAGTTCCAAAGAATAGAACGAGCTTTTGAAAAAAGAAAATGAAGATTTGAGAAACAAGAAAGAAAAATAATAAAATAATGAAGATCATAATGATGGCAAAGTTGATAATTATCAGATAAATGATGATGAAGCAAGAGATGATAATGATGATTATTATGAAAAAGATGAAGCCGATGACAAAGATTAATATAGTATTAATAAAGAGGATGATGGTAATGATGTAGTTTTAGATACAGAAGTTGAAGGTCTTAATGAAGACAAAACTGTTAAAGCTGATGGTACTGACAAAGACAATAAAGAAGGTGATGATGATAACACTTCTAATGTAGACGATGATAGGGAAGATGGTTTTAATGATAAAGACAACAAAGATACTCATTATGAAACTAATGTTGATGATGAAAAAGATGGTAATATTAGTAATGATGATGCTTATGTTGTGGTGGTACTGATGGTGGTACTGATGGTATCGATTGTAGTAATGATAACGACCAAAATTTTGATGACAAAGATGATGGTAGTCATAATGCTAGTACTTGTAATGGTGGTGATATTGGTGGTGCTGGTGCTGGTGATAACATTGGTGATGGTGGTGTTGGTGGTATTGATGGTGTTGACCAAAATAAGGATAATACTGCTGCAAAAGATAAGGACGATGACACTGGTGATACAGCAAGCCATTTTGAAATAGCTGTCATACCAAAGGAAGTAAAATGCAATGGACAAAAAGAAGCTATAGAAGAAAAAAAAAAGAACGGAAAAAGGTAAATATTTAAAAATTAAGGGTGTAAATATTTTCCATCTATATAGTAGTAAGCAAAATAATTAACAACTGAATTTTTTTGACAAACTAGGCGATAAACCAAAATATCTGATTGCAGAAGGACATCATAAAAAATAGTTCAAAAAACAACAGGTATATATTTTAAAAAAATTGGTTTTTTCTTATAAAATAAGTCCCTTAAAATATTTGACATATATTAAATATACAATTGAAACAAATGCTGAAAATTTTGGCATACCAGGCAAAGACTTTCTAACATTCAATCTATTGCCATCAACCAAAAGTCAAGAAAGTAGCCAAAAATCAACTCAAGATCAAATGCAGATCCAGAAAAAGTAGTTGCAGAATACTAAATAAAGAAGGAAAAAGGGGAGGAAAAAATAAAAAAGAATAAAAGTGAAATTTCTCCATCTTCACCGTCCAAGAAAATTAAAACTGAAAACAAATGAGGAAAAGCAGAAGATCCAAATTTCTATTACGAGTCGCCAAAAAAAAAGAAATACATAAAGAAATCCAAGAATGACAATGCCGACAAAAAAGAAGTTAAAAATTGTTTTCGACATACTTGAGGAAGATGGATCTAATCATGATAGATCAGAAATAAAAGAAGATGTTCTGATAGATGTTGAAAAAATAAAGCTTGCAAAAATATGACTTTCAGACAATCAAATCGATGAACTAAAAGCTTTTTTCCAACAAGAAGGAAATAATTAATTTTAAATAAAACATAACATAACATACGTACATATATATATACATGGAAATTATTTGTCCGATAAATATTTGCCTAGCATATATTTTCCATGTACGCTGTGGCGCCCCACCTCTATACTCACGCTAGCCAAGGACACTACGGAGTAATGCCGTCAACTAGCGTGAAGAATAAGGCTGTTTAGGAGCAACCATCCGTGTAATTACTTTGTGCGAGCACCGATATGTCAGATAGAATAACATGCATTTCATTTCAAGAGGAAATCCGACATACCGATACAAACTCAAAGTTACTACACAGTGGCTGCATAATCTTCGGAAACAAATATAGAAATAAGCATAACATAAATCAGTCACAGATATCCATATCACAAATGCGGAAATAGATATGAATATAACACATAGAAGTGTATATCAGAGTAGCGGTCAAACAGGATCCACAATATAACAAAAGAAAAGATAGAAGTGATAGACAAAAGAATATGTATACATCAAGGAGTCTCTATCTCGAATGTATAAAACAAAAACTACTAATCCAAAGTAGTTAGCCAAAAGTCAGATAATAACCCCCAGATAAGGAGTCAAGCAGAAGCACCTGTAACATCTCGGTCTGAACCGAGTATTATTTAATAAGAAAATAATAAACGAATCAGCCTAGCTATAATTATCAGATGAAAATGAGATAGAATAAGAGATATGACAAATATGTATGATAACAATAATGTCATACTGTGATAAGTATGCAATTGAAAATCAACCAGAGATTAATCAATATCACAAGGATCTTCTCATAGATTCAAAAAGAATATCATATTATTTATTTTATTCACCAAACCAAATATATTGACATCATATCGATGTCAATCATAAAACTGGCAAAACAAAAATTCTAGAAATCATCAATTAGAAATCCAGAAATCACAAAAAAGGGGGAGACCTATCACAAAACGGGAGCATGATAACTCACCAACACGTGTATCACAAACGGGACGCTATCCCATGGTTGCTAACCATAGAGCCGGTGCAACAACGTAGTACAATATCGATATGCCCGACAAACTAGAAACTCAAATATTTCAGAATAACGACGTAGTACAACGGTACGCCCGATGATCCTGATAAGTCGGTACAACAACGTAGTACAAAGGTACGTCCGATGAGCCAAACTCCATAAAGAGACATGGGTCGCTAGCCCATAAGAATTGAGTCAAAACTCCAAAGAACTATTAGGTCGTTAGCCTATAAAAGAAATGAGACGAAACTCAATAAAACGAGGTACCGTCCCCTATGTGGACAAAGAGATATAGCATATCGCTAGTTTAAATCACAAAAATGATCATCAATGATCAATGAAAAGTGTGAATTACACTAAGCTAGTAAATAAATCGGTTTAGCTTCATGTCCCATAACCACTGGCTTAACTTAAGCATTTACGAACAAATTGTAGATTTCCACTCGAAAAATTGTCACAAGAGTTTCAATCGAACAAGTCAAAGAATTAACCGACGAAGTGAACGCAAGCGTTTCATACCACTTTTTTTACTAAGCCATTTAATTAGATTTCTCAAACGAATGAGGTAAAGGTTTATGTATACTAATAGATTGGAAAACGGTTTTATAAATGAGCTTTGTATTGAAAATAGAGTTGATCGTTTTAAATGAAAGATTTTTGGTATTTACTACTAGTATATAAACCTTTATATTTTAAAGTGACAAATCACAAAATTGATTGTAGGAACAATCAATCACCAAAAATTTCACATTCAAAGACATGAATAAAATCCAAGAAATCGATTCCAAATCCATCAAAATGGATATGCCTAAAAATTCCACAATAGAAGTCATCAAAGTTGATAATAAATGATAACAACAAATCGGAAAACCATGAATCGATAAAAATTGGAATTTCAAGCAAATTAGGCTAAATAAGCAAAGTAGATAGAATACAAGCAGGTCTGTCGACTGGCACTCTGAGAACAGTCGACTGGCCAATGCCTGGAAAAACTCTCGGGTTCCAGGTCAGTCGACTGGACTCAGAGGGTCAGTCGACTGGACTCAAAGGGTCAGTCGACTGGTGCCTGTTTTCGAATATTTCCAGCCTATACAAATGAAGAGCAAACTCAACCAATTCGCGACCGGATGAGCAATGGCGCTAGGGGTTTATGCCAATCGACAACCCGACCTTATAGGCTCTTCAATGCATCACCAAAAACATGTTCAAACATCAAAGTTAGGATTTTCAAGGATTTGACTTCAAAACACCAAAAATTGAAATATTCACCAAATCAATCCAAACCAAAAGCAAATGCACATGAATAAGTTTAGGAATTCATACCCAACAATCAAAGATAGTTATGGATATAGATGTGAAAATCTCTCCTTTTGCACAAAAATAAGGAAGAAGAAGCTATAGAGCAAGGCAAGAACAATCGCTCTTCAATTCCAACCCAAGAAGCTTGAATCTAAGCTTAGAAGAAAACATTTCCTAAGTTAGGGTTTAGGATTTCTGAAATTGAAGGTAGAATGAGTTGGAGAAGAAGAAGAGGATGCTTACTAATAGCTTCTCTTTGAATTTGGAGTTAGAGCTTGGATTTGCAATGGAACTAGGGCTTAGGAATTCTAATTCTTTTTCTCTTCCCCCATTTTTATCTAAAGCTTGAAGGTATTAGGAAATGAAAGTGAAGAGAAGTGGGGGTGTGGAGCTAGAGTTAATAGTTTAGGCTATCCCAAACCTAAAGTCCAAAGTGCAAAGGTCAAATTTTTAGCTAGCTCAAAACATATCGAAATTTATACTCAAAAAGGTCGCAAACACCATTTTGAACTCAATGGAAGCGGTCCCGAGTCCTAATTCGATCGTTTGCAAAAAGTAGCATTTTAGACTAAAATCCGATTAACGATGCTATATTTAAATAAAATATTTAAATATACAATCGTAAAATATGCGGGTTGTTACATACACATCCTCATCAACTTAAAATAACACATACTAATATAATTTTAATATTATTAAAATAGGAAAACAACAATCTATGACGTAGAAAAAGATACTGAAATAAGACGAGTGAATATTTCAAATATGTTGTTCAACAGATTCATTGATTCGAAGGTATATAATTTTACAACATATTTTCAATATAATATGGTAAATATAGATAAAAAATAAGAAAATTAATATATGAAATGAAATTTCGATACAGGTTATAGACTGGTTCATGAAAATCAAACTTGAGCCAAAACATAAAGATATTGTTTACTTACATTCCTATGCAGCGGTATGAAATACCTAAAACCAAAAATACATATCACTTTAAAAACTAATTATGTTGACGACTACAAACTCACATATGAATCTTTAGTTATCAAAGTGCTGGAAGAAAAAGAAATGACTTGTACCGCTGCATCATGTTAACCACTATAAATTGTTAGAGTTTAATGCAGCTAAAAAACATGGAAGCACCACGATTCTCAAAGTCCAAGATCAAAAAATGCCAACTGCTCGTACAAACAACAAGCTATTAAAATTGTAAGTTATAAATATGTTTACAAGTGACGTTGATAAATACTTACAGCGCAAATATTTGCAAACTGATATTTAACCAAATTACCAATCAAATTTATTTATTTTTTCATAATTTTAAGAGAGACAATCTAATGAACCTGCTAAAAACAATTTATTCAAGAAATGGCAAGAAACGAGCAGAGTAGAAAAAAATTTAATCAAATTTGTAACTTGTCCACCATAGGAGTATTGTTCGTAAGAAAAAATTAATATTTATAAAAGTATCTTTCAAAACATTAAAAATATCAATTTATTTGAAATGATGCAGAATTGGTTGTGCAATATTTGCCATGAGATTCATGGAAGAACTTTCCAAAGACAAAGACGTTGAAGGAAATCTTGAGTTGTATAATTTTGATTCCATACAGGATATTAAAGCTTTGATGGTATATGATGTAGTTGTAGACGAAAAACATGGATGGAAAGCAGATCCTAATACATAGAAATGTATCGAAGATTTGATGGCTACAGGTAATTTGGATATTGAATGCAATAAACTTCTGGATGTTGGATGTTGGTTATTAGCTTTTAGATATAGGTATTAGATGTTATACATTGATGTTATACATTGATTGTTAGATGTTAATACATATGACATACATTGATTGTTAGATTTTCACTATCGGATGTGGGATTTTAGATAGCTTCATATTTGATGTCATATTTTCACCATTGTATGTTTATATAAATTTTTTGATGTTATATTTTGAATGTTGCATATGTTTTTTAACCGAAACGTAATATAAAATATTTAGAAAAAATGTTGTTGTTTTTATACAGTATAAAATTATAAAACATTTTATATTCAGTATAATATTTGGTCGGATACTTTTGACTGGCAAAAATTTATCAGGCAAATATTTTTCGGTTGCTAGGTAAATATTTTCTTGGCAAATGCTTTCAGCCAATTTTTTTTAAAATTAGAAAGATTACTGCATTTTCTTATAACTGCATTGACGTTTGCTATAATTCTCATATGATAAAAACTCTAATAAAACAACTACCACCAACACAAATACAAAGGTCATATCAAAGCAAAAGCGCAAAAATTATGAAGTTAAACACAAATAAAAAGTTCTCTTTTCATTCACTAACATTTCATTCTATAAAGACTACTTTGCCTAACTTACAAGAAGTACATTCCAATTCTGGACTGTGTGTAAATACATTTTTCAATTCCTTAAAGCAATGATTAGTTATATCACTAAAACATACAAAATTGAATGCTTATATTTTTTTATCAGGACAGAGGTATATTTCATTTTACTTTAATCTCTCATTTGAAATCAGAGACAAGTCGTATTTTCCATCCCAAAATCCATAAGCGTAGGATTGCCATCACTGTCTGATCTTTCTAAATCTTCTAGCTCTTCATCTTCATTTCTTTCGTCTGAATCCTCCGTATTCATATAAGTAGACCTAAACTTAAGGCCGTTAAAGGACGATGGCCGGGAGGCTCGGAAAGCAGAGATAGATAAGAAGAGTTTACCATCTTGAAGAGAAAGAAGCAGATTATGTAGAGCCAGTAAGTACAGTGGCTATCTAGCTGGCACTCATTTTAGTTTGAGTACTGATAGAATAATACACAAAAAACACCACCAGTACTCAAAGTAAAAAGGATTGCCAAGCAGATGTGAAATAATAGGAGATAACAACAGTCAGTCGTAGGAGAATGCTTAAAGATATAATTTTTCACCAAAAAAGAATACGAAAAGCAAAAAAGAGTATATAGACACACAAAAAATCTCCGCCATGAATTTACAAATTAGACAACCAATCCCAGCCTTAGAAATCTAGTCAAGGAATAAGACCGAAATCTGATTCAATGACATCAATACTGGACTGTTTTGTTCCTATATTAGGAACAAATCAAAATATAACTTCTTTTATGATTCAATGATAGACACTTTTGACCAACATTTTAAGCTAATGGGTAAATCAACCAACTACAGTTGACTAACGCACACATGTTGCGTAAATATTAAAACAACTTACTAAATATTAAAATAGCTAAATAAATATTTAAATAGCTTACTAGATATATTTTTGGGATGGAATGAAAAACAAACAGCGCAACTGCTAATACTTGAAAACAAACTCAAAGTTACTAAATATTTATATGATAATTATAAGCAAGGCAAATATTTGCCCTTTGATATTTGCTATTTTACAAAATATCAGAATACTACTTCAATGGCTCAATGGAGAAATGTTTTGTTTGAAATGATGCAGAACTGATTGTGCGAGATTTACAAAGAAAAACAAATAAATTAACCGCTGAAGCTTGAAATCAAACTCAAATCCACTAAATATTCATATGACAAGTACAAATCGGGCAAATATTTGCCCTCGGATATTTGCAATTCTACGAAATATTAGAATACTAATTCAATAACATTAATAATGAAATATTTTATTTGAAATGATGTAGAACCGATTGTGCTAAATTTGTTTTCAACATTTATTGAGTCCTTTCTAATTACGTCATTTTGTTATATTCTTTAATTTTTATCCAAACACCATAAATACTACATGCCATAAAACTCTATCAATGTATCACCCATAACATTATCTTCCTTTTTTCATTAAATTCCGTGTCCATAATATCAACTAGAACAATATATCTATTGGCCTTACTCGCATCAAATTCATCAAGAAAATAGTTTTTGCCTCCATAACAACACTTATTACAACTCACTCATTTGAACAAATCATATCAACATTTACCACTAGGTGCATATCATGCATATTATTGTGTGCATCACCATTCCCTTAACTCACTTGTACTGGCAAACTAGAACATACTTAAACCATTTTATAATCATGCACTAATGTAGCATCATTTATTAACAGTAGAATAGCATGATCAAAGCCAGAAACATATGCCAGGCAAATATTTGCTTGGTAAATATTTGCCAGATAAATATTTGAAGGTCATACAAAGTTATAAAAATATTCTTCAAAACATCAAAAATATACCATTTAGTTTGAAGTGATGTAGAATTGATTGTGCAATATTGTAAAAGATTAATGCATTTTCGAATAACTACCACTACAAGAAAAAGTATTTTTGGCGGCGTACAAAAAACACTACCAAAACTTATGGTAGCATTTTAATGAAGGCAGCGATAAAACCCACAACTAAAAATCCATGATTTTTAGTTGCATTTATTTCAACGTCACTATAAATACTTTTATTGTAGCGTTTCTAAAATGCCACCATAAATCTATTTATAGCATTTTAAAAACGCCGCCAAAAGGACTTTTGGCGTTACTAATTGAGTTTCCAACTTTACCCCGCTTTACAATTGCATTTACTCAACGCTAGTTTATGTATTTCTGTTTTTAAAATACTACTAAAAGTTGTTGATTGTTTTGTAGTATTTTTCATGTTAGTATCCCTATTAATGGTCTATTTTGTTTCCACTATATCAATCAACAATCACCCACATAATCAACATATTCAAATAATTAAAAAAACATATTAACCATATAATCAAATAAGATATCCATAACCATTCCGATACAATAGTTTTTTGACAAAATGACCAAACTCACATACAATAACCATTCGTATACAAATTTACAAACCTCGTACTAATAAAATGTTATACCTAACTGGTGTTAACAAAAAGCTTGATTATCCATAATTTTTTGTTGCATGCACAAGTGAAAGCTAGCACCATAAAAGTCTAACTTTACTCTCTTCGAAAGTCCGATGCCTACACAAGTGAAAGCAACATATAGTTAAATAATTATGTTAATTCGTAGAGCTTCAAATCTGATATCAAACATCAACAACATTATACAAGTATATCATACTATAAATAATGTCATATAAATAATAAAAGTTATAAACAAAATGAAATAAATAAAGTCCAATCTTACATTTATATATAAAACTTTGTTAAATTAGTTATATTATTATTATTTATAAAATTTAGTTAACTTAAACTTAGTTAATTTTATAAAACTTTTTTAATTTTAACAAAACTTAGTTAATTTTTATTAACTTGGTTAACTTATTTAATTTATTATTATTATTAATATTATTAAAACTCATTTAACTTAATTATATAATAATTATTATTATTATTACAAACTTAGTTAATTTTTATAAACTTAATTAATTCATCATCATTTATAAAACTTTGCTATATTGATATATTATTATTATTTATAAAATTTAGTTAACTTAAACGTAGTCAATTTTTACAAAACTTGGTTAATTTTTATTAACTTGGTTAACTTAGTTAATTTATTATTATTATTAAAACTTGGTTAACTTAATTATATTATTATTATTATGATTATAAACTTAGTTAATTTTTATAACCTTAGTTAATTCATCATCATTATTATTACTTATAAAACTTTGGTAAATTAGTTATATTATTATTATTTATAAAATTTAGTTAGCTTATACTTAGTTAATATTATAAAGCTTGTTTAATTTTAACAATACTTAGTTAACTTTTATTAACTTGGTTAACTTAGTTAATTTATTATTATTATTATTATTATTATTACTACTACTACTAAAACTCGTGTAACTTATTATTATTCTTATTCTTATTATAATTATTATTAGAAACATAGTTAATTTTTATAAACTTAGTTAATTCATTGTCGTCGTCGTTATTATGTATAAAGCTTTGTTAAATTGGTTATATTGTTATTATTTATAAAATTTAGTTAACTTAATCTTAGTTACTTTTATATAACTTGTTTAATTTTAACAAATCTTAGTTAATTTTTATTAACTTGGATAACTTAGTTAATTTATTATTATTATTATTAAAACTTTGTTAACTTAATTATATTATTACTATTCCTATTACTATGACTATTACTATTACTATTATTATATATACTTAGTTAATTTTTATAAACTTAATTAATTTGTATAAACTTAGTTAATTCGTCATCGTCGTCATTATTATTTATTAAACTTTATTAAATTAGTTATATTATTATTATTTATAAAATTTAGTTAACTCAAACTTAGTTAAATTTATAAAACTTGTTTAATTGTAACAAAACTTAGTCAATTTTTATTAACTTGATTAACTTAGTTAATTTATTATTATTATTATTATTAAAACTCAATTAACTTATTGTTATTATTATTATAATAAACTTAGTTAATTTTTATGTAGTTAATTCATCATCATCATTATTATTTATAAAACTTTGTTAAATTAGTTATATTAAAAGATATGAAACAACTAATAAAAATGTTTTAACTAATCTTGTTTTGTTAACCGCATAGACCAAGGAAGTCTGCACTTTTGAGTCAACTAAGATTCTTTCAAGCTGCTTAAGATTGATTTCATATTGAAATCCCAATAAAACATTACAAAGCTAGTTGAAGCAATTAAGATAGTAACCTAATATAAATGAATGTATGTTTAATAGGAGATTATGCAAAAAATGGGGATGCTAAGGTGAACCATTTAGAAATTTTATTAACCGAAGAAAAAGACTTACTGCAAGAGCATGGTTCCTTGCTCAACTCAAATGTTTCAAAAGAGAGCACTCTGGATAAATTTAATTCATTAATAGCCTACAATCAAAAAGAGAGATTATGGTGTGTTATTGAACATATCATGTGGGTTAATTCTCCTGTATTTTCCATCTATGTTCTCTTCGTTTTCTCAACTCATTCATGTTATTATACTTGTGTCTACATATGCCTGTATTTTATGTACATGGATATAAAAGTTGCAATATGTTTTTCCAAGGACTTTTTAGTAGTAAAATTATACCGGGAAGGTTGGATCATGTACTACCACTGTCAAGTTGTGTCCGAACATCATCCGCAACATTAAAATGTCTATCCATTTTAACATAAAAATTAACACTAACACGCACATATAATTCTATTAACATGGATATGTATTGCAACTTGTTGAGACTTGGTTTTGGTTCATGACACAAAGCTATCACTACGACATATAGATTTGACGACTGCTACGACAAAAAGAGAACATATACTACAAGTGGACAATACTTCAAAACCGAAGCATCAATTATATTATTTTAGTTTTGAGTCTTAGGTCAACTTTTTAAAAATCTCCCCTCGTTTACATGTATATTAGCTTATATATTTAATCATCTTATTCCCAAATATCTTATACATACATAAGCATATAAATATATAAAAGTGTTTAAAGTTATATATATTACTATACATATGTAAACTGTGCATATTGCACAGATTTTACCAGGTCAGTCGACTGACCTAGAGGCTCAGTCGATTGACCTTGAAAATTCTATGCAACATGCACAGGTGCACAGATATACAAATATATATTTAAAAATTCGTTTGAATATTCAGTCGACTGACCCAGAGGTTCAGTTGACTGAATTTTTACAACGACTACTTTTTGAAAAGACACGACTATTTCTGAAGAGTTACGAACTTCTACGAAAAGATTTGGATGTAGCACTTCAATCGAAACTCTTCACCAACAGTCGCTGCTCTTTGACCTCTATAAATACATACTCTAACTTGATTCCAAATCACCGAATTTTCTTATCTTTCTAATCTCACTCTCTTGAATCTATTTGCTATTATAGTTTCAATTATTCTACATTAAAGCAATATTATACCTTTCTATTCTTCATAAACTTCAAATATATATATTTATACTCTAGGAGAAGATTGTAGGAAGGGTGTACTACAAGTGAAAAATCCGTGTTATCAGAACACATAAAGTCAAAACAAATTTTTATATTTGTTTAAGTCCTGTTCTGCTGCTCAGGCGTGTGATGTCCTCTTCGGCTGCTGAGGCTAAATCCTGTTCTGCTGCTCAGGTCGTTGTTCGACTGCTCACGGGTTGTATAGACCTGTTCCTCCAGGTTAAGTGAGGGTTATTATTTTAGTGAAATTCCAGAAGGAGTCTGGGACTGGATGTAGGACGGTGCTCCGAGCCAGTATAAAAATATCCGTTGTCATTATATTATACTGCTTTTGTATTCCACACTATTTACTGTATAGCTATCATCACTACACTCTGTATTGTCGTATATCCATACTACACGATCCATAGCACATTTTCATTTGGTATCAAAGCCTGGAATTCTATCGATCGTCACAACATCATAGAATAATGGTCAGAAAATGATCCAGTCAAAATACAACAGAAAAAATCCCTGTCAAAGCCACAAGTAAGGACTACAAAAAGGTACTTTCTAATTTACAAATTACAATAAAAGATAATAATGAATTAGTTAGTATAAGCAATAAGATTTCAAAGATTAATTTTATTATTTGAGAAAAGATGAAATCTGTTGAACTTTAAAATGAGAAATTGAAAAATGAGAAGTTAGATTTAGAAAATCAACTTGGTGTTTTGAAGAATAATTTTGAGGCTCTTAAAGATTTTCTAGATGAACAAAACAACATATTTGAAAAAGAGAGAGAAAAATTTTCAAAAGAAAATTTTGATTTTAAAAGACAAAATGATTTATTACAATCCTCTTTGGATAATTCAGAATCTCAAAATTTCCTTCTCAAAAATGAGAACTGTACGTGAAAAAACGAGAATTTTGAATTAAATGAGAAAAATGATATTTTAAATAATAGTAATATTTCTTTTGAAAATAATAATTATGACTTTGAAGTTAAATTTGAAAACTTAACGATGAAACCACAAAATTTAATAAAGGTCAAAATGATTTAAACATGATATTATCTGGTTCTAGACCTTTGCATGTTTAAGTGGTTTAGGATATAATAAAACTTATCATAGAAATAGCACTAGATATGCTTTCATGTATGGTACAAATGATAGTGCTAGTACTAGATTACGAGAAAAGTCTAAATCCAATTTTTATAGAAATTCAATTACTGTTGTGACCAATAATGTTTATAATTTCTTTAGAAGTACAAAATCATTGACGTGAAATATGAATAAAAATTATCTAAATATTTAGGTTCCTATAATTGGAAAAATAGAGAAAAATATATTGATGATTATTTTAATACGGTAGTTAATAATGAAAATTATATTTTTAAAGGTTCAACTGCACCCAAATGGGTATGGTTTCCCAAAATTTGGAAATCATAAGAACCTTGGGTATCGCATGCTTTAAATGTTAATTGTTTTCTGATACCTTACATTATAAGTTGTAGTAATTTTGTTTTATATTATTTTATGTTAACAGTTATGTGAAATATAATTTATATCATCATATAAACTCTCCTTTTTGTCGATGACAAATGAGGAGAAAGATATTGCTCTAGCACTATTTGCAGGAATAAACCTTGCAAGCACAGATTAAGGGTGGAGTAAGTTGTTATTTTATATTATGAAAACATTAATCTTTATTTCACAAACACTATGGCTTGTATTAAATAGCCACTCTTTTTCGTATTATTTCAAGACTCTTGTTTATGGTATTTTAATGTATGAATGATCGGTTCCTTCATAATATCTATCAATGCTTCATACTTTTATATTCTTTATTCTTTTTTTTCGATGACAAAGGGGGAGAAATATTATTACTAACATTAATAATGCAGGATATAGAGAGTCAAAGATTAAGGAGGAGTAAGCATTTATATTATATATACAGTAGAAATCTATATCTATTTACAGGTTGTCATCAATCAAAAAGTGAGAGAATGTTGAGACTTGGTTTTGATTCATGACACAAAGCTATCACTACAACATACAGATTTGACGACAGCTACGACAAAAAAGAATATATACTACAAGAGGACAAGACTTCAAAACCGATGCATCAATTATATTATTTTGTTTTTGAGCCTTAGGTCAATTTTGTTAAAATCTCTCCTCATTTATGTATATATTAGCATATATATATATTTAGTCATCTTATTCCCAAATATTTTATACATACATAAGCATATAAAATATATAAAATTGTTTAAAGTTATAATATTACTATACCTATGTAAACTGTGCATATTGCACAAATTTTACCAGGTCAGTTGATTGACCCAGAGGCTCAGTCGACTGACGTTGAAAATTCTGTGCAGCATGCACAGGTGCATAGATATAAAGATATATATTTAAAAATTCGCTTGAATATTCAGTCGACTGTTCTAGAGGTTCAATTGACTGAATTTCTACAATGGCTACTTTTTGAAAAGACATGACTATTTGTGAAGAGTTACGAACTTCTACGAAAAGATTTGGACGTAACACATCAATTGAAGCTCTTCACCAACAGTCGCTGCTCTTTAACCTCTATAAATACATACTCTAACTTGATTCCAAATCACCGTTTCTTATCTTTCTAATCAAACTCTCTTGAATTTATTTGCTATTATACTTTCAATTATTCTGCATTAAAGCAATATTATACCTTTCTATTCTTCATAAACTTCAAATATATATATATATATATATATATATATATATATATATATATATATATATAGACACACACACACACTCGAGGAGAAGATTATAGGAAGGGTGTACTACAAGTGACAAATCTGTGTTATTAGAACACACAAAGTCAAAACAAACTTTTGTATTTGTTGAAGTCCTATTCTGCTACTCATGCATGCGAAGTTCTCTTCTGCCGTTGAGGCGAAATCCTGTTCTGATGCTCAGGTCCTTGTTCGGCTGCTCAGGGGTTGTATTGACCTGTTCCTCCGGGTTAAGTGTGGGTTATTGTTTTAGTGAAATTCCAAAAGGAGTTTGGGACTGGATGTAGGATGGTGCTTCGAATCAGTATAAAAATTTCTGGTGTCATTTTATTATATTGCTTTTATATTCCGCACTGTTTACTGTATAACTATCATCGCTGCACTCTGTATTATCGTATATCCATATTACACGATCCACATCACACTTCCACAACTGTCAACATTGAAACACACATTTCCATTCAAACTCATGCTCATCATAGTTTTGATTGTGATTCTCATGATCAAATGTCAAACTCCAGCTTCAATCAAAGTACCAATCACACAAAATATATAAATACTTTGCAAATTCACCTAAGCAACACTCGTTGGCTACTTTAATTTGTTTGCTCTAAGGTTTAGACTAAAACCCATTGATTTTTGTAATTTTAGATGCTAGAAAATAATTCAGGTACATTCGAACAAGATAATATATACACTGATGAACTAGTAGTTATGGGGAAAAAAATCAAATATATCTAAAGAAAGAAATATACGAATTGCAAGGCTATTTTCATCCTTTCCGTCTTCTTTCCACCCATGCTCCCACTCACGTCTACCACTATCACAAGATCGAAATCTGCTCTATCTTTTCCCAGCCCTGCTTCCTCCAGCTCCACCATCTCCTTGAATTTTCCTTCTTCTAGTGGCATCTCTCCTTTCTGTATTGTCTTTGTTTTGGATTTTCCCTCCATAAACATTGCACCTTTACCTTCTGATATGCCAAAAAACATTAACATATACACAGACAAGACAAATATTTTAATGCACATAGTTATGGTGATTAACAGGTTAAAAACATGCAAACCTAATAGCCCTTTAGCTGTGATTATCTGTTCATATCCCCCCAATTTTATTTTCAAAAAAAATGGTACACAATACCAAATACAAATAGTTAATCTAGCTTGGTTTGTGTTTCTTTATTTGCATTTCACTGCTAGATTTTTTTCTGTATATGTAGACATCAGATGTCATTAAATATTAAAGTAATTTCATTACTTTATGATGTCCAATTTATTGAATTGTTTTAATCACACATGTATCAAGATGCTATCATTTCGCCTCACTAATTGCTTATATAGATTTGTTTTATCTTCTAGCATGCCAAAAAAGAAAAAATAGGAGAAGAGTCTTTACTAATTAATATAATTAGTATGAGGTTAAATCTCTCGAAAAAGAACAAATAAAGAACATCGTCAATGAGAGGAACAGTTGTTGTACCTCAAAAGTTCATCGACTACATGCCTTGAATGTTTCAAGTAATCAACACCACTTAACCTTGTATATTTTTACAAATAAGTGCTTATATCACAATGCAAAACTACAACATCATGCGGAGGAAACTGGAATAAGTATAATAACTAGTCGGGTGAAACATTATGTTAATAAACTAACACATGATAGAAATAGCACTTCATTTTTAAAATGATGGATTAAAATTTGCATTATTCGATAGACAAACCATTGCACATGCCAACGTGTTTCACATTTCTCAATAACACCAAGGCAATCTTCTAAAGCATCCACGACGCATTCATTGATAGCCAATGTGGGATCTCGTAGTGCAAACCATATGGCTTCAAAAAATTAAAGTACATACACATTAAAGACTATAAAAGCATTTTCAGCCATTTCCTATGATAACACTCGAGTAAGAGCGATGACGTTCCTATTGCCGACACTCCATGAAGAAGAAGTTCAAGGAGATTAAAAAAAACCGATGACAAAAAATATTCACTTCAAATAAAAATACGTATTACAGATGATTGTTTATTGTGGATTGTTTGATCTATACCAAATTTCAAAACAATTAGGATACACAAAGCATTGGTCTGTAAACATTATGCAAAAGAGATCAGCTTTAAAATTTCCAATTTTTTAAATAAGGAATTAAACCAATTGTCTAACTGATAAAATGTTTCTGAATTATGTGGTGTCTCTCCTCAGGAATCACTCTATTGTTTGCCCCATTTTCTAACCAATATTTTTCATCTTTTTATTTTTTTCCCACTTCACATTTATTTTTATATGAAAAATAGAGTGAAATATCTTTTCCAAATGTAATACATCAAAGATCTCAAAACCAGTCTTATGCTTAATTTTTGAAAGTTAAAATGCTTTGATTTTGTAGGATGTAAAAGTGGTGGATGTACAAAATATTGTATTGGATTTAAACCAATTTCTAATATCGATTTATTATTAGCCATCTTCATTTATGTAAGAAAAAACATTGTTGCTCTTATATACAAAAAACACTAAAATACCTTAATCCATGCAATTCAGACTTAGATATTGGTTGTTGTCTATCCCTTTTGTCCTAATCTTGAACATTGGTCATACTGCAAAACCACATAAGGATCAAATTTACCAGTGAATTCCTTGTTTTCAAACCACTAGCTTTCACCACTGTTACTGTCAGCCATGAAATGAATGGTAAAAATTAACTTGTTTAAAGCTAACCACAAGATCCCAAGGAGAGAAAATAGAAGCTGCCCAACTAGAGGTGTATTTTTACTTTCCTCTCCCAAGTACTTACCTAAAAATTGAACAAATGGATATAAAAAAACTTTAATATATAAAATTACATTCTTTTCTAAAAATAAAAAATAAAAATATAGAAGGATCTGATATGGTATAAGTATCATTGATATTATTTCTAGGGCCAACTTCAACTTGCCATAAATGACAAATTAGGACAGACATGCCAAAGCTAACACGTAGTTAAATTCATAAAAAATTATCATACACAAAACATCAGTGGAAAATTGCAAATAAGTTTTCATGTAAATTTCATTATGAAATCATAAAAGAAGTTGCCAAGTCACATTTTTCACATACAAAACTTGAGATGAAATCATTAAAAAAAGGTTTACACATTCATTTACAAGTTTCTTTTTCTTTACTAGCATGTCGAATATGCTAATCAAACAATCTTTCTATTGTATCTATCAATATAACGCGCTTGTTGCACAAACAAATATGTTGATTATCACACTCGAGTTTCCAAAAGAATATTACACACTTATTGCATAAACAAATTTAGACTCACCTGACCGAGCTGCTCCATCGATACCTCTACACCCACGACATGCTGATGTAGTGGCTCATATTACTCTATAGTGCATCAGTTCTTGATTCACACACTCTCTCATGATCAGTTGCTCTGTCACGCTTAGTACAAGTACAAACTGCTCCATGTTAGGCAATCCGTTATCTCCATCGTCCCGAGCATAGACCTTTGCATCCTCGACACAGTCCAAGTGTGGTTAATCTCTCTTATGCAACATTCTCAGTCCAACGCCTGGTATCTGTTACGTTCCATGTACTCTCCATGAGCTGAAGTAAGTTTGAGGTCTCTGAATACTTCTCAATTCCTTGCAGCAGCTTAAGTTCACGTGAGCATCCCACAACTTCCGTCAGCTCACCTAGTCAACTTCATTTTCAATTCTCCATGCATATGTGCAGCTCTAGGCACCCTTCCCTCTGTATGCTACATAAAGATGGATTGCAAATTTTTCACACATGATCTATATGTAGTTCATTCGGATCTATATTTATGTACTGTACCTATTTTCATGTTCATGTGTGTAAGTATATATGCGGCCTCGGTCTATCCATTCTAATGATATTCACTTCCAACATAATCTATACTTTGCAAGACTTCAGAGCTTGAACACCTGCATCTGCATATGATCATGTTATATGCATCTTGTTTGGCTGCCCTAAAAGGTAGTTTATCTTATAATTTGTTAGTGTCATTCATACACTTTAAATTGCACAATATTATTAATACATTGAATATCCAAATTATACTTTGAATTGTAGCTATTATACCTCATTTGTTGAAGATGTAACTAGGTCGGTTTCTTGAATGTAAATGTTCGACTTCTTAATACCTAAACAAGTATAAAAAAACATTAGTTAGTTTTAAATGTTATTGCAGTAACAAGCAACGAACGATAAATTTTTTAAAGAAATACATCTTCCATGCCTAATAAGAGAAAAAAAAAACTCCTCAAAAGTTCACCTAAAATGCATGTTTAGGAATGAAATATAACTACTAACCAATGTATTTTAACCATGAATCATATATGCCTATATATAATTTTATGAAGTTCTTTAGCAGTGCACGCTGCGTGTACTAATAAAACATATAAAGGAGATCCATTCAAGGATTGGTTAGAGAAAAAGAACAAGAATTTCTAGAGAATTTGGGAATTTAAAAACTTCAGAACTAGTGCATCATAGTCAATCATCACTACACAGAATTTGAAAACTAATTAGGGACTTTAGGGAATCAACCATTTGAATACTGTAAGAGAATTGATACTTATTATATAAAACCTCAAAACACATTCATATTCTAATACTGTAAGAGAATTGACCAAACTGATTAACCTAACCACAACTATAATCACAATCATAAAATCGACCATTTGAATAACCCATCCACAATCAAAGAATTATCAATTAACCTAACTACAACTAATTAGAAGCTAATTAACCTAATCACAAAATAAAGTAACTTTAATCACAATAACAAAATTGATTTAAAAACCATACATAAAATTTTCTATGATGAGGAGAAAACCGCAACAGAGTAGAAGCGATGATGGCAATAAACTATAATATGGAGACGTGCCACAACGATGATACGGAGAGAAGAACGGGAATCGACCTATGTTTGTTCGCTTTTGTTGAAGCAATTTGGGATTAGGTTAAAATTTTCTAAGTGAGAGAGAGAAAACATAGGGAATGTACTGGTTATATTTATTGTATTTACGTGGAAATATTTTGGTACATGCGGGATAATGAAATTTTTTTTACCGCATTTATAATATAGGATGAAATGTTATTGGTCGCATTTACAAAAAAGGCCACCAATTTATATAACCAAAGGCTGGTTTTCTTGTTGTGTGCATTGACATATAGCTATAATTTTCATGCAGAAATAAACTTCAATAAAACAACTACTAACACAAATACAAAGTTCATATCAACTAGAGATGAGTTTACAACATTTTTTAGTTTCAGACTATGTGTAAATGCACAACCTATTACATAAAATATTAATTCATTGACATATTGTTATATTTCTCATACAAAAATAAACTTTAATAAAATAATATTCAAGTAGAGATGAGTTTACAGAAACATGAATATCGCAATCACTTTCCTCTGATTCCAGGTTCGAATTGTGTGTAAATACATTTTTCTGTTCCTTTTGCTTGAGTAGATTTCTCTCATTCTATAAGGCCCTCATTTTCTCTTTGAGAGTCATGAATTTATTTTTATATAAGTTTAGATGTTTAGAAGAAATCAACTTCAATGATACTAGCTCTGACCGTAGAAGAATGTATCTCTATTTTTCAACTCGATGTTTACATCAATGTCGCAATCACTATCTAAAATTTCATTTCTTCTTATAACTCATCCTCTTCATCTCTCTACTCCGAGAAGAAGCAGATTGTTGAGAACCAACAAGTACAGCGGCTATCGAGCCGACACTCATTTTAGTTTAAGTACCGATAGAATAATAAACAAAAAAAACACCAACGGTACTCAAAATAAAAAGGATTTCTAACCAGACAAGAAAAATAGGAGATAACAATAGTCAACCATAAAAGAAAACTTAAAGATATATTTTTTCACTAAAGAAGAAGATGAAAAGCAAAGGAGAAGAAAATGAGGAAGATATAAAATATACAAAAAATCTCAGCTGTAGATATACAAATCAGCCAACCAATCCTAACCTTAGAAATCTGGTCAAGGGATAGGACCGAAAAATGATTCAATGACATCATTACTGGATTGTTTTGTTTCTATATTAGGAACATATCAAAATATAAACTCTTTTTATGATTCAATGACAGACACTTTTGACCAACATTTTAAGCTAATAGGCAAATTAACCAACTACATCTGACTAATGCACACATGTTGCATAAATATTAAAACAGCTTACTAAATATTATAATAGCTTACTAAATATTAAAACAACTTACTAAATATTTTTTTGAGACAGAAAGAAAGACAAACAGACTAACTGGTGGTACTTAAAATCAAACTCAAAGATACTAAATCTTTATATGACAATAATAAGCTGGGCAAATATTTGCCTTTTGATATTTTCTATTCTACAAAATATCATGATACCGATTCAACGACATCAATAGTGAAATATTTTGTTTGAAATGATGTAGAACTTATTGTGCGAGATTTACAACAAAAAATATACAGACTAACTGCCAAAACTTGAAATCAAACCGAAAGCCACTAAATATTCGTATGAAAAGTATAAGCTGGGCAAATACTTACCATCTGATATTTGCTATTCTACAAAATAACATAGTATTGATTCAATAACATCAATAGTGAAATGTTTTGTATGAAATGATGCAGAACTGATTGTGCCAGATTTGTTTCCAACATCTAATTAGTCTTTTCGAATCACATCATTTTGTTATATTCTTTAATTTTTACCCAAACACCATAATTAATACCTGCTTCAAAACTCTATCAGTGTACCACCCATAACTTTTTTCATCACATTCCATTATGTCTATAATATCACCAAAAGAGTATCTCTATTAGCCTCACTCACTTCTTATATAAGGACCATGTCAAAATATTACTGCATTTTATGATTAAATTGCTGGATTTTAACCGACATTTAAAGCCAATAAGAAAATTATCCAACTACGTCTGACTCAAAGCTACTTAAAATTTGAATGGAAAATGCAAGCAGGGAATTTTTTTGCCCTACTTATATTTGTCATGGCTCGGTCAAGGGTTCAGTCATGGGCTCGGTCATAGGCTCGATCATGTAGGTCAAGGGCTCGATCAAGGGCTTGGTCATGATCTAAGTCAAGGGAACAATCAAGGGTTCGATCAAGGGCTCGTTCATGAGCTCAATCATGGGATCTGTCATGCTAAGAAGATGCCAAGCCTAATCAGGTACATATGGAACAAATCTACACCCATGCTGTATTGTTTAACCAAGCATACCGTTAAATGCAAAAGCTAACCGGATGCCAAGCCTAATCGGATATGTATGGATGGAAAACCTAACCGGATGCCAAGCCTAATCGGGTACGTATAGATGCCAAAGCTAATTAAATGCCAAGCCTAATTAGATACATATTGAACCAGTCTATACCTAGGATATATTGTTTAACTGAGCGTACCATCAAATGCAAAAGCTAACCGGATGCTAAGCCTAATTGGGTACATATGAATGCAAAGGCTAACCGGATGCCAAGCCTAATCGGGTATGTATGGAACCAATCTATACCCAAGATATATTGTTTAACCATGTGTACTATTGAATGTAAAAGCTAACTGAATGCTAAGCATAATCGTGTACGTATGGATGCAAAAGCTAACCAGATGCCAAGCCTAATCAGGTACATATAGAACCAATCTATACCTGGGATATATTGTTTAACAAAGCATATAATCGAATGAAAAAGCTAACCAGATGCCAAGCCTAATCGAATATGTATGCATGCAAAAGCTTACCGGATGCCAAGCCTAATCGGATACATATAGATGCAAAAACTAACTGGATTCCAAGCCTAATCAGGTATATATTGAACCAATCTATACCCGAGATATATTGTTTAACCAAGCATATCATCGAATGCATAAGCTAACCGGATGCCAAGCCTAATCGGGTACGTATGGATGCAAAAGCTAACCAGATGCCAAGACTAATCGGGTATGTATGGATGCAAAAGCTAATCAGATGCCAAGACTAATCGGGTACATATGAAACTAATCTATACCTAAGATATATTATTTAACCAAGCGTACCATTGAATGTTAAAGCTAAATGGATGCCAAGCCTAATCCGGTATGTATTGATGCAAAAGCCAACCGGATGTTAAGCCTAATCGAGTACATATGGAACCAATCTATACCCGAGATATATTGTTTAATGGAACATAAAATTAAATGCAAAAGCTACCCAGATGTCAAGCCCAATCGAGTACATATGGAACCAAATATACCCGAGATATATTATTTAACTGAGTGTAAAATCAAATGCAAAGGCTAACATTATGCCAAGCCTAATCTAGTATGCATGCATGCAAAAGTTAACCGGATGCCAAGCCTAATCGAGTACATATGGATGGAAAAGCTAACCGGATGCCAATTCTAATCAACTATATATGAAACCAATCTATAACCTAGATATATTGTTTAACTGATAGTACCATTGAATGCAAAAGCTAACTGAATGCTAAGTCTAATTGGGTACGTATGGATGCATAAGCTAACCGGATACCAAGCCTAATTGGGTACGTATGGATGCAAAAGCTAACTAGATGCCAAGCCTAGTAGTGTACATAAGGAACCAATCTATACCTGATATCTATTGTTTAACCGAGCGTTCCATCGAATGTAAAAGTCAACTGGATGCCAAGCCTAATCGGGTACGTATGGATGCAAAAACTAATCGGATGCCAAGCCTAATCTGGTACGTATAGAACCAATATATACCCAAGATATATTGTTTAACCGAGAGCACTATCGAATGCAAAAGCTAACTGAATACTAAGTCTAATCGGGTATATATGAATGCAAAAGCTAACCGGATGCCAAGCCTACTCGGGTACATATGGAACCAATCTATACCTGAGATATATTGTTTAACCGAACGTACCATCGAATGCAAAATCTAACTGGATGCTAAGCCTAATTAAGTACATATGCAAGCAAAAGCTATCAGGATGCCAAGCCTAATCGAGTATATATAGAGCCAATCTATACCCTAGATATATTGTTTAACCGAGCTAACCGTTGAATGAAAAAGCTAACTAGATGCCAAGCCTAATCGGGTACACATGAAAATGATCCATACCCAATATATATTATTTGACCAAGCAAACCATGAAATGCAAAAACAAACTGAATGCCAAACCTAATAGGGTGTGTATAAATGCAAAATTGAACCGAATGCCAAACCTAATCGGGTACATATGGATGCAAAAGCCGGCTGAATGCCAAACCTAATCGGGTACATACAAAAATGATCTATACTCAAGATATATTGTTTAACTAAGCAAACCATGGAATGTAATAACTAACCGAATGCCATACCTAATTAGGTATGTACGGATGCAAAAGCAAAGCGAACGCCAAACCTAATCGAGTATGTATGGATGCAAAAGCTAACCGAATTTCAAACCTAATCGAATACATGTGAAAACGATCTACCCAAGATATATTGTTCAATCGAACAAACTATGGAATGCAAAAGTCAATCAAATGCCAAACCCAATAAGGTATGTGTGGATGCAAAAGTGAACCGAATGCCAAATCTAATCGGGTACGCATGGATGTAGAAGCCTGCTGAATGCTATACCTGATAGGGTACACATGTAAATGATCTATACCCAATTATTAGCTTGATAAATATTTACGAGGCAAATATTAGCCAAATTTTTAATTGCAAAACTGTTACTGACTAAACAAAGTAAATTACACTGCTAACCAAACAAATAAATAATAACACAAAAACATTTAATTCAACATAACAAAGCACGAAACCACAATAATCATCTTCATAATGAAACGCCAATAATGTATAAAAGTACACTACAATGTTTATACCTATTAACTTCACCAGCTGACTTAATCCGTTCACAAGAAGGAGGCCTTCCTGCACCGCGTAATCTCTTAGGCGGATGAACTTCAACATCTTCATGTAACACAACTTCCATTTGAAAATTAACAAGTGAATGAATCAGATGAGAATAAGATGCTTGGAGAAAGGACGCTTTAAAATATTACTGCATTTTATGATTCAATAACTGACAGTTTTAACCGACATTTAAAGCCAATGATAAAATTAGCCAAATGCATCTGACTCAAAGCTACTTAAAATTTGAATGGAAAATATTTACCAGGCAAACATTTGCCAGGGAAATATTTACCAGGCAAACATTTGCCCTCTAATACTTCTCATTCATACAAATTTACTAAAATAACTTACAGTCAAAAAGAGAAAAATAAATTAATTAATAAGACAAAAAAGAACACATATTTAATCCAGTCGAATAGAATGCGTCAGTACATTAATAATCTTCCAAACATAAAGCATATAATGTATCAAAATTGCATTTGATTTCTTAACAAACAAGGCCTTTTGTTATGTCCTAATTTCCTATATAAACTGCATCGATTAGACTTATTCACCTCACCAGGCGACTTAATCCGATCTAAAGGTAGAGGCCTTCCTACACCATGTCTTCTCTTAGGTGGATGAACTTCAACATCTTCTGATCTAATATCTTCCATTCGAAAATTAACAAATGGATGAATCAAATGAAAATAAAATGCTCGAAAAATAGGATACTTTGAAATAGTCCTTAGTATAAGAATAAACATCTAAAATCAAAAGCAAGTATAGTTCTAATAGCATGAGCATATGGAAACCCCTTAATGCGCCACAAGTTACAAGTACATCGTCGAACACTCAAATCTACATGATAAGTTTGAGTTGATTGAACTTCGTAAACATCACCAATAGATCTAGTAACATTCCATTGAACCCCTTGAGGTATAAATGCCTTATACATTTTTCCATAACATGGCACAAATAACTATTCCAACTTTTACTTATTTCATGTCAATTCGACATAAGTTTCATAAGCTTCAAATGAATTCTATTTAAACATCCAGTGATAGGTAAATGTCTTTCCTCCAAAATCCGATGATTAAAGCTTTCAGCACAGTTAGAACTTATTTCCCCATAATGATTTCCAACAAAAAACATTAACAAACTTTTTAAAAGACAAACCATTTAAAAAACTTGCTATTACTGCCCTACCAGTAAGCTAAAATTAGACAAAGAATGATTAAATACATCTAATGTAGCAGCATGGGCAACCTTAAAAAATAAAGAAATGATCCGTTTCCTTTTGCCTTGAGGGCACCTTTTTGTTAAAAAACTCTTTAAATTATTCTTTAAACTATAATAACAATAACCATGAGCTGAACCTAGGAAAACATGAGGAACGATAAGCATAAGATCAGAATGGCGATCAAATACAAAGGTGAAAACAGTATCATCATCATCATCAAACATTTCACTAAGCTTGGACAAAACCAATGCCAATTAGGTTCGTCTTTACCAGATACAATACCAAAAGCTAGTGGAAAATACCTTAATATAAAAAAATAGATATGTCATATTCATAAAATAAAAATTGCCAAACACATCAAGATTACAACAGTACAGAAATATCGAATATTTGCCATGCAAATACATCCTTAAATTTTCAAATATCAAAACAAGTAAAAAGATTTAAAAAAATTAAGACTATATCATACCTTGATTATCATTATTAGCAGTAGTAGACATGACACAACCTTGTCCTCTACCTTTCATAAAAGTCCCATTAAGAAAATTCAAAGGGCGATAATAGCCAAACTCATATTTGCATGCTTCATATCCAATAAAAACCCTCCCAAATTAAAGACTAGTAAGATGACCTTGAAGTTCAAAAATACTCCAGGATTGTAAATAAAAACAGCTTCACAGAAATATTTCAAATGATGGTAGGAAAGCAAATCATTCCTGTTGATTTCTTCAAGAGCTAATCTCTTACCAGTGTACACATGGTAGTAACTTAAAACAATATTGTACTCAGTCTTGAATAAATGAACAATACTTTCATCTTTATCAAAGGATTCGATCGAATAAAATCAACAACCAACTTCTTAACCAAATTGCTAGACACAGGTGGATGGTTAACATCAACAATGTTAGCTCCACAAGAATGAATAAGTTGCATAGTTTTAATAACAAAAAACCTAGAAGATTGAATTTATGAGAAGCATGAACACTAAATGTGTAACCTTCATGTGAACAAATAGCTGTAACACGATCCCTATCATTCTTAACAATGTTAACTTTATATCCACTCTTAATATAATATATCATAAGATACAACCAAAACTCTTCAACATCACCCGGAAATCTTTGACCTACACCAGCAAACACTGGTTTGCTAGAATCATTTTTTAACAACTGCTTCAAAAAAGAACTAGAATCAAATGGAAAAAAACATAGAAGAATCACACGAACCATCTTCAACAAAAAGAACTAGCAACTTACGAAAAACTAACATCAACCGATCTGCTATCATACCACTTGCATATAGATAAATCCTTTGATATAATAGAAATAAGTAAATAATATTCATGACTATGACGAACGAGCAATAATAGACTATGCAAATCAGAATTAGTTTCAATTATTCTTTTCCTACCATCTCTTCCGTAAACCAATTCAGTAGAACTAGGTGTTAATTCATGTCAATGTTCACATATATCTTCTCTTAATCTCAACACAGAATCACTCAAACCAAGCCTCCTGCTATGAGTATCGATGCCTAACTTAAAAACAACAAGAACATCAATAGAAGAAGACCTGGACAAATACAAATACAATATATTAAAAGAAAAGAACAAAAAAAACAAAACCAAAATATTTGACATTCGAATATTTATCAGGCAATTATATATCAAAAAAATATTTGCCTGATATATATTTGATTGTCAAATACAAAATTGCATTACAGTTCGCTAAAATAAATACTTAATATTCTATCCTTTTTCAGAATTCAATTCAGCAAGATGCTATATATATATTACAACAAGAAATAATAAATCTAGTACCATCAGTTCAAAATTACTTGTTTGCACAATAATGAACAATGAATTACAACATTTCCCAAGATGATATATTCAATTCAGAAATACTTGTTTGCACAACTGTTGTCAAACAGAGATGCACCATCAATAAGAAAGATTACATGATTCAATTCAGCGAGATGCTATAAAAAAATCAACAACAAAATATAGAAATAAAAACAATGAATATGGAAAAAATTGTTTAATCACAATCAATTTGGTAAATAAAATCTGGAAACGAAGAAAGACCCTCATATATAGTTTGAAGTAGATGATATCGACAATTTAATAAATTGGATTGAACACAATCTTGTTTGTATGATAGCACAATGTTGATCTTGATTGACTACGAAGACGATTCCATGATGTCGATCTTGATTTTGACGATTCCTATCGAAATTGTGAAATCGATTTTAATGGTGAAAGAAGAAATTGGGACATCAAAAGTAGGATATGAAAGTGATAATGCTATAGGATCGAAATGGCCAACAATTGTAAAAAATGTAAATGCAGTGGTAGTGCGACATGAACTAAGTTATCCACTGATGCGGAATTTGAGTATAAAAAGCAAATAGTAAAGTAAAATGACACCAGGAATTTTTATACTGGTTTGGACTCCCGTTCTACGTCCAGTCCTAGACTCCTTCTGTGATTAAAATAGCAACCCTCACTTAACCCGGAGGAATAGGTTTACACCGCCTGAGCAACCGAACATGACTTCTACTGCCTAAGCAAACAAATAAGACTTGACTGCATGAGCAACCGAACAGGACTTGAATACAAAGTAGATTGATTATCTTGATCTTTTGTGCTCTTTTAACAACACGGATTTGTCAATTGCAGTACACCCTTCCTGTAATCTTTTTCTCAAGAATGATACGTGTAGTTGTATGTATATGAAGATTAGGAAGTTTCAAATTGCTTGAAAAATGTAGATTTATGTTCGTAAGCAATGAATATATGAATTCAAGAGAGTAGTAATTTCAGAAAAGATGAATCAAGTAAAAGCAAGAAAGTTGTGTGATTTGTTCTTGAAGTCCATGCATATATATATATATGTATATATATATGTATATGTATATATATATATATGTATATATATATATATGTATATAGTA
Organism: Allium cepa; assembly: GCA_030765085.1. NCBI lineage: Eukaryota > Viridiplantae > Streptophyta > Magnoliopsida > Asparagales > Amaryllidaceae > Allium > Allium cepa. The sequence goes on along the minus strand of CM060935.1, from coordinate 820,098,044 downwards.
GATAAAAAATTACAACTTCTGGTGAAAAGATGCAATCGAACAGCAGTGGTCATAACCTTCTGTGAAAAGAAAACCGTTCATGAAAGGAAGTGTCTATTCACAAAATAGCAATTGGAGCCAGGTCAGTCGACTGGTCTACGAACTTCAGTCGACTGAATTTGAAAATATAAACGTGCATACATATGTGCACAAATTCAATAGGTTGCCTATAGATATTCATTCGACTGAATAACCTTGTTCAGTCGACTGAATTTTATTGATAAACAAAAATTTCCATAGCTCATTTGGTTGGAGCACTTGTCTTCTAAACTAGTGACCTGGGTTTGTGCCCTGCTCCATGCACTTTTTGAAAACTTGATTTTGATTAAAATATGCATATAAATTTATTTGAACGTGAATGATGATTCTTGAGGATAGATTTTAACAAAGCACTAAACTAGACTCTATATACACATTTGACCACTCTTGTTAAAATATATAACTATACGAACCATATTTGAGTCGTTTAGTCCGGTTGTTGTCGTAGTCGTAGATTCGTGAATTGTTGTTTCATGTTAGCAATCAAAACCTATGATCCAATAGCGTAATATTTGAATGGGGAAACTTATAAAACGTTTCAAAATAAGGATGTCACCCTGATTTCTACTTAAATTTGGTTGGTTCGATTATCCAGTTGAACCAAACTTAAAATATTTAATATTTTATCTTTGAAATATTCATTGTACATAAAAATAAAAATATATGATTAACGTATTCTTGTTTGGTGCTTTTATGTTTTTAAATAATAATTTTGACACATTTCTACTATTAATAATAAGAATAAGAATTTCATGAATATGATTTCACCATGTCCTTTTAAATTTCCCTTAATACTATTGACATATCTCTAGGTAAAGATACATGACAACATTTGCATCCTTGGTTGAAGCATAATTAGTTTTAAATTACAATTACTTTAACGTGTTCAATGCTATTGTAGCTTTAGCTATCTCTTGTTTGCTATTTAAAGTACAATTACTTTAAAATGATCATCATCTTTATCTTTCTAAACTTGTGGTATATTAGATGAAAATTACCTCTATATGAGCTAAAATTGAAAGGCTAAATCATGTAGAACAACATGAATAATAATATCACGTGTTATATAAATGTACCACATGAACATTATTAACACACAATAATTGGATGTTATACATTACATCATATATGTCACTAGATACTACTGATCATAATATATTTATTGTAAGCCTGAACTCTTTCTTTAAACAAAATTGATATTACATGTTCCTATTTATCGTATTTTTGTATGAATGACTATGCAGTTGTTTATTTTATGATTAATTATAAAGGTACCGATATCAGTGCAATCTTTAAGCCATTTGATGATGATCTGTTTAATCCTTTGAGTGCTGCGGTAATCCACTCATTTCCTTCATTACTTTAAAGTACAATTAGTTCCTGGACAACTTGCTTTGTTATGGTTAATACGGTACACATGGATGCTTTATATCTGAACGTACAATGTAGTTCTCCATGGTGATTAACGGTTCACTTAGTGATAGAATTAGGGGTATGCCCTAAGGACAATTATGTAATTTGTTATGTACATCTAACTCCGCGACCTATCTTGTTCATAATAAAGATATTTGATTTCTTTTATATACTACATAGTTATAATTAATTAAGTAATTAATATAAATATATAGATAAGAAATCCTAAATTGAAATATTATGTTATTGTAGTTGCAAATAGTTGCGATCGTGAGTAATTAATTACAATATAAAATAACATTTTATTTTAACTATTCCTAGTTGAGATATTTTGAGAAATGATATTGTCATATCTGTTCAGACTAGAGTGCGTAACGCTCTACAAATGTTGGAAAATTATGGCTGCTGGGGGCATCAAGATGTTATATATTGATAGTTATTTGGTAACTATGTAATGATTCATTTGATAGTTTCATGTTGGTTAATAATAACTAAGATCAAACCGAAATCTCTAAAATGACCCATATTTTACATATCGAAAGATTGAATAATATTATTTTTAAATTTGTATTTGGTCATATTTGCTATGACTTTAGATGATGTTGAGTATTGATATTTTTGAAATTTAGTAATTTCATTGAAGGTTTTGATCCTGATTTATATTTTTGGCATTTTCGTTAGTTATATGTATTTCATTATACGTGCATCTATCGATACTGGAGGATTTAGACAAATGGAAAACCTCCTTGGACCAAGAAAGAATGTACAAGTTGTGCAATCAAAGGATTTTCAAGATCAGATATTTTGGCAGCTTATACAACTTTAAAATGTCCAAAAATATCCTTTCAGAGCAGTCTCATATTCTAACGAAACTTATACCATTGATACAAAAAAATGTGATTAGTCGCGTCGTCGAAGAAGCATCGCAATCCAACTTCTTAGAAGTCGTACATCCACAAAACATGCATTGGAATTCTGGGAATAAAAGAAAATAAGGGATGTTCAAACCCTAACCATGCCGATTCCCTATAAATACCATTACCTTTACTATAACGACTTACCATCTTCTCAATCACTTATTTCCCTTCCTTTGCATGAACCCATCTACCTCCTCCTCTTCTTTCTAAAGTAAATGATCACCGTTTTGGAGCCAATAAAACTGATATCTCTCATTTTTCCAAAAGCTAGCAACCATGATCTTGGTTTGACCCAACTTCGGATGTGGTGGCCAAAGAATGTAAATACGACAAAGGAAAGTAAATATTGAGGTGAACCGATATGGGTTTGGATGATATGGCTGTGTTCATAATAGAGAGAGAGGATCAAAATGGCATTGGAATGGTCATATTTCATGTTATGGTGAGAATTATATTAGAACTAAATGGAAAGATCATCAATGGCAAACTTTGTGGTGACCCAATGTATGAGAAACTGTTTGTATGGGTTCATTTGTTTCGGCGAGGTGATTATGGAAACATAGATCGTCTATGCCAAAGGATGACGTGGTGGTGATGGGGAGATCGAAAAGTTGGTGAAGAAATAAGTTCCGTGTTTATTTTTTAGGGCTGGAATGGAGTCACGGGTCATGGTCACGATGGCAACGTCAACCTTTGTGAAATGTGGCGGCCTATGGCATAGGGAGACATCGTTAGGCGATCCGAAGATGGAATTAACGTGCGTAGGTTTTACGAAAAGGAAGAAAAAAGAAGAAGAATCTACAAGTTCACATGAGGTGACTGTAGTTGGCAGCAATAATGGAGCAGTGTAAGCGGAGGTGCAGGCGATGGTCTCAGATAACGTGGTTGTAACAACCCATAATTTTCGTAAATATTTCTAATTCAATTTATTTGAAAACTTTGATTTTTAAATCATTTAGAATTGAAATTTTGAAATTTTCCAATGCAATTTTGGATTTTGTTTATAATTTATTTTCCAAATATAATAAGATAAAAAAATTCTAATTTTTTTATATTTTGGTCAACTTTGGTCAAACTTGGACTTTCAGTTGAAATTTTTAAATTTGAATTTTTAATTTCCAATCTTTTTCTTTGAAACTGTATTTGATTATGATATCCGATCTGCTTTTCGTTTCGTCAAATTCTGTTTTATACTTTTTAAATCTGATAAATTTCAGCGTTTTACACGTGATTATTTTTAGTATTTTATTGTTCATTTTTCTATTCTATATTTTCTATTTCATTTTCTATTTTCTATTTGGTTTGGACCTTGATCTTTTATTTGGATTTTTGTGTATGTTTGGCAGATGGGCTTAGGAAATTCAAGAGGCACAAGTTTTTTTTTCTTTTATATGGATTGATGCCTTTTCCCTTTCCGTAGCCGTTCACTTTCCTTTACCCTAGCCGTTCGTTCTCTTTTCAATTCACGTACATATAATTTCTTTCTCATCTCTTCTCATTCACGTTCCTGAACAAATGAAATTTTTTACAGTAAGTTTTCTCATCACTTCCTCTTTCTCTTTTCCTGTTCTCTTTTCTTTTGTTTTGTTTCTCCTTTACATAGCTCAGCCATACCTTCCTTTAGCCGACCACAACTCCTTACCACCACCTATTTACCATCTCCAGCCAGGCCGTGACAACCATGATCCTAAAACCCATCACCAAAACATACTTGAAACCCTAGCAGAGCCTATACGTTATCCCCTTCCTATTGCTAACCTCGGCCACCACTAGTCCCTCCACTCTTGTGCCTAGCCGTGGTCAATACCTCACCTCCAAGCCGTGACTAGATGTGATCTGACCTGATCCAAACCTTTGAACCCAGGTCGAGCCATGCAAACCTAATGGCCGAGCCACTTTAGCATAGGGCTGATCCAAACTCACATGCTTTGACCTTTTGCCTTCTACATGAGTTTTGACTTGCCATCCCTTCATATTCTAACCCATAGCCATGCATTTGTGACCATGGTGGAGCATAGATGCTTCAAAACAAATCATGGCCAAGCCATGTTGATGATGGTCTAGCCCATTTTGATGGTGGCTGAGCCTATTTGAATGAGTTAAGCCATTTTGCTTCATTTTGATTTGTGTTTGTGTATTGTTTTGATCTATAATCTTTTGTATAAATAGTTGCTTATGTATATTTGGTATTTATTTATTATAAGACTTGAATCTTGGCTCCCCATCTACTCAAATCTAATTCGTGCTTTGTTGTGCTTTTCGGAATTTGGTTGTGTGTCTTGAATTGTTATCTCCAGCTTTAGAAGGTGAGTTTATCACTCTCGACATTCGTACTTATATAATTGTGAAACAATGATAAGTGGATATGTAGTAGTTGATATGCTATGTTGATAAGTTATGATATCTTGATGTGTAACCTGATTATATATTTGTTACATCACCTGATATGATATGCTATGCTATACTGTTTATTTTATTTACTATTTCTTACACTGCAAGTTCCTTGAATCACTATGGTTGAAATGATGCATACCCGAATGGACTTTAGAATAGGAAAAAATCGTTATGAGCTGAAATGGTAGGTTCAAGCGATTTTTATTTTATTTGACTTGGGATTGCGGGTTTGAAATGATAGAACCCGGATTTTTTTTGTAAATTACGGATTGAAATGATATATATCTGTATCACTTGACCTAGGTTAAAAAATGTTATACAAACCCATGGCTAATTTTTAAATAATAGTTTTTTAATTTTTTAAGTATTTTAAATATATGAAATTTTGACTTAAAATTTGATTTAATGATTTTTAAATATAGTGATATATTGGTTTTCTATTAAGTTAAAATTTTATAGGCAAATAATTAGTTTAAAATTAAATTAAAGATTTTATCTACGATAAATAACTTAATAATTTAAATTTGATTTAATATGGAATTTTGATTCTAACCTAATAGTAATAATAGATTTTAATTATGAAATGGATATGTTTTGTATAAATAAAATTATGATAAAAATTGAAATAGTATATTTTAAACATGTTACAGTAGTATACATAGCATTTTTAAAATGTTATGGTATTTTAGTTATGTTTTTAAAATGTTATAGTAGAATTTGTAGAATTTCCAAAATGCTATGTTATTTGAGTTATATTATTGAAAGTGTTATACTACTTTAGGCAATATTTTAAAAATGCCGTATTTATAAAAGATAACATTTTTGAAATGCTATCATATATATATGGATCACATTTTTCAAGTATTATGATTTCTAAAAGATAACGTTTTTAAAGTGCTATGTTAACTTAGTTACGTTTTAAAAATTCTATAATAAGTGTATGGTTTTGAAAGTGTTATGATTTTAACTTATTACATTTTTAAAAATGCCATAATAAGTGTATGGTTTCGAAAGTGTTTATGATTTTTAAATTATTACATATTTAAAGGTGCTATGACTAATATATGTGGATTTGGAAATATTACCAATTTTGAAATGGATATTATTTTGGAAAGAGTAATAGTATTTGATTTTAAATGGTATTGAAATAGATATATTTTGAAATAAATATCCATGGGTTATAATAACATTTGGTTGTTAAAGAGACAGGGATCAGAAGTTGTCATACTCTTTGCCAACTCCGATAACCACTTTAACAACCGTGTACGCGGTGGAGATTCCAAAATGAAGTAGGATGGTGGCGACGTTTTATTAAGTTATATACGTGGAGCCGACTCCCGTGAGTTGGCATAAGATGGTTAAAACACGAGCAATCGACGAGATAATGAGGTAGCTCCTCTTCTCATACACACTTCTTCGTATGCCATTCTATTACCTTGTGATTGATTGGTGTGCACCTTTGATTTTGGGAGTATGGTTCGAGGTGCACGGTAATGGCTGCTACGCGTTACCATCGGTCCAGAAGTGCAAGTGGTATATCTACCCTGGCATTGCCTAGTTGTGCCGTGTCACCTATCCTAGCGCGCCTTGTATCAGTTTTGATTTATGTCGTACCTATGGAGTATTTGTGGTAGCCTCCCGATCTGGAGGTACGACGGTCCTGTATAGACTATTGGCACTATAAAATGTGTTAAGGGGGATATGGGTAACGCCTTAACGCTATTTTTAAATATGTTATACTTTACTTTAGACATTATTATAATAGCATATATTACTACATAGTAAATTGTTTAACGGATCGTTAAAGGATGGAAGATCCCAAGCATCCTTTAAGTTACGTGTGCATTTTATTTACATTCACTTGAGTTGGTTTACATTGTATAAGTATGTATGTCCTGACTCGAGTGTTTTGTGTTTGCTTTACGCTCGGGTCAGCCAGAGTATTTCAGCTTTGGATTCACCTTCTGGAGCTAGGATTTGCTGGAGATTATCTATCTATCTAGTTATTATCTATTTCCATTCAGTATTTTCTATTCGTCTTATGTATTAGTGGATATATGTGTTGGGACTTCCTATTGTATTTACTTTTTAGACTCTGGTATTTTGTGCTTGTTATGTGAATCTATTTGTAGTAGCTTCATGAAATACTATGGTTATTTTTATTTCCGCTGCGAGTTATTTTGATTTTTCTGTGTCTGTGATTGGTTTTATTTGCTCCAAATTACATTACAATCTATTATTTTGAATTATTCAAGTCCGACATGTTTGGTTTTATTGTCGATTTGAATGGTCCAAAATAGTGGGTTGTTACAAGGGTGCATTGGTGGTGCCCGTGGTGGCATATGCGTGCATGATAACGTGGGTGGACAGGAATGTTACGTGAGTTGCTATAGTAGAGGTGAAGAGTAATTATGGAAGAGAGGGTAATCATTAAAAAGAATAATTTAGTTAATTAATTATTGATTGGGTTAATTAATTCATTAGTTAATTTTTTTAATCGAAATTTTATGAAATTCATATTTTTTGCATATGAGGTCCAAATTGGACGTGGTTTCTTGTATTGCACTTGTATTGGAGTTCTTTATGACTTGGCACAGAATTTGGTAGCTATTGTTGACATGAATGATTTTGTCTCTCACCATACTATAATAATCTTTATAGCATAAAGTCAATGTTTTAAAATGATCTTCGACTTTAAAACGTGATTTTAATAGATTAAAACCACACCTAATTTTATAAAAGAATTTTAAAGTGTTTTAAAATGGTTTTAAATTGGATATTTCACATATTCACATGGAAGTACTATTTTCTGAAAATCGCTAGATTTAATTTATTTTTAATATGAATTTGAAATTGATTGGTATAGGTATGTCAATAGGTGATGTAGTGCTAGAAAATATCTCATAGAATATAGTTTCATGCATATCATAAATTGTACGCATGATAGGAACTCAAATAGATAAGATCAGCATGTAGAAGAGTGCTGGAATGTGTACTAACCAATTTGGAGATGAAAGATAATGGACTAGCATGTACTCTAAGCTTTAGGAGGGACGTCAGATGTTTTTACTTAGTTTTTACTTGGTCATTTTTGGCTAAATAAAAAAACCAAAGTGATCGGTGCCTACCACTGATGATGATGGCCAATTTGGCCAATTATCTACATGGACAACGAAGAGACTTTGGGAAGCATAATGTAGTGTTTTATTTATACGCTCAACATTGATTTCACATTGTGGATCTACCACGAGCGATTTCGATGGCGAAGCGATGATGCGACGCTTCGATGTAATGTCTTTAGAACTTTGAAATGAGGATTATATGACTTAGAAGGAATGTCTAGAGGTGTTCCGATGATGACAACGACTCGAGGATGGGACTAGTGATGATGGTCCATATGGAAAAATTCGAAGAGGGGAGCTCATGTGTACAATTATGATATGTTTTATTATGGAGATAAATGAAATGGTAGTGGGTTCGACTATGAGGACATGTCAAAGGGATGTTTGATACACGGAGGTTACTAGAATGCTCTATAGAGGGGGTACATGGGAATACCTACATGGATTATGATGGTGTTTGAATCTTATAATAGTAGTTTACCTTGGACTTGAGGATTGTGAGTTTAGTTCCTAGCTGTACAGAGTGGTGTGGATTCGAACATTAAGAAAATGAAAATTTTCCATTGATCTCTGGCTTATATAGGTGCCATAAGAGTTATCTTATATCCGAAGCATCGAGTGATGTGGGGACTGTTTGATGGATGCTATGATTACATGTTATTTTGTTACTCTAGGGTTGTCACATAAATTGGGTATTGTTTCCTTAGATACCCGACATGCTATATTGTACTTAGATTTATAGTACACCATATGATGATAGTAGACTAGCATATATTATTATGTGTTAACTCTTTGGATGTAGGGATGGTTCAGGTATGATTCTCCATATCCTATGTCCTATATCGACTTCCATAGTATTTTGAGATTATTTACCGCTTACACTAGGCTGTTGTCTGACTTGAGGTTTTATGTTTTGCTTCTTATTATCTTGAATACTCTTAAATTAGTTGAATAGATATCATGTGTAGGATGGCATGTAGTGTTGTCCAAACGGACTAGCAGGAGGCCACTGTGGCGACCCACCTCCTCAACCCTTAGAAATCGACACTAATACATCCTTGGTATTCATGTGCCATAAATCCAAGTGCTGGAGAGGTAAATAATCGTAGGTAAAAGAAAATAAAGATAGAAGAGAGAACATAATAAATTCTCACATTGCATTTAACAACTTGTAATTATACATATGGATAGTACATACAATCACTCTCAAAATGGGATATTAGAGTCATAACAAGTACTAACCTAGCTAGGGAAAGTTATAACTGCATATCCCTATAGGTGATGGTAAATAACTATACATAATACAGCAGTAATAGAAATAAATAACTATCTATAAAGGACCATCTAGCTTCATTCTCCATGCTTCTCCTAAAATTCTCCAAGCTACCTAACTACTTGGCTGCTCGAAAAAATAGGGCATCCAGAGTTTAAAGGGAAAAGAAAATAATTCCAGCTCAATCATGGGACCGGTGAGGAAACTCAAAATAACGAATACTTTTGAAATCAAAGGGTATCTCATAGGATCATGCTGCATATAAACACTGATGATTTTTTACATTATGATAACCAAAACATTTGCTACGTAAAATCGAAGATATTATTTTTAATGACATTATTTGAAAACCCTTTCAAATAAACATATATAATCTTAGCTGCATTATTACATTTACTAAATGCCAACATAACAGATTTACAACTAAAATCATAAAGGTACGTATTGGAGAATGATTTCCAATAATGACAAGGTAAGGGACTTCCTACAGTACATGTCTAGAAGAATATACCGAGGCACAACCCCGCCACTCTCTACCAACACAGAACCTGCCTACCTCTACTATATATAGCATCGAATATCCCAACCTCGGTCATTCCTGACCTATTTTGGATCCTAAAGCATACACAACATACCCAAAATATAGAGGGTAATCTAGAAAGATGACAACCATATCCTAATGGGTGCGACCTACATAGCCCTACCGTATCTACCCTCTTTTTGTCATTCTAGGTATGAGGCTTAAGGTTACATTTTACTTTGCATAGAATCATAAAATCCTACTTATAATTCCACACTACTATTTCCATCATACGCTACTGATTTCCACAAATATACAACCTTTGAGCTTTTACGTTTTAGAGAAGGGTGTTAAGTGTAAGAAAGGTTACCTCTTACACCACCAAACATATGTATGTTTGTAGTGATCAATGTACATGTATTTTAGGAATGAAATGTTGGACATTCGTCCATACAAGTTGTCCAGGACCAGAACAAATGGAAGGCACTCTCCTGCTACATACTATTTTAGGAATCGTCCATAGGTTTAGAAGCAGGAAGTCGTTGCATCGAAGATTTTCGGAAATTAAGTACTACTGTCGTCATATGTATAAAATACGAAAATCGAGGTGCTAGTGGCTAGTAACCTTTCATTATGAAGATGTCCATCTTCAAAATCATTGCTTTTATCATGTTTTCACTTTCGAATGTATATTAGTTCGAAGTGGATTTCGGATAGGAATCACTCAAATCCGATCCCGGTCTCTCTGAACCGATTATCGATAGAACATCTTTTAGAGATATATCATTTCTTTTCCAGTACATACGAGTTTATTAAACCTCTCTTTGACTTTGGAAAACACCAAATCATTTCTCATAAATCATGTTGGAAAACATTATTGAGTATAAAGGATTCATAGAAATTATACTCAATATTAATTTTTCATATTCAACGAGTACCATTCGTCGAATAACAGTGAGATCACCTTTTAAATTTATACAAATAGAACGAGTTTCCTCCCGAAATTTAACACTTAGTATTAGAAGATTATTTCTATACAACCGAAGTTAAGGAATTAGCTCTGGAAAGTAAATCTTTTATACTCGTCTCGTTTCCGACATTTCGACCTTATCTATTCCTCGCCTTGGAAGAGGGCATGTGAGCTTAGGCACTGGTTGCTCCTGAACATCTCCTTAGTTTAAGCACTCCACATCCGGATCTCACGAATAGAAGAATTAGATTTACTCATTGACTTTTAGAGCCAAAATTTAATCTTTTATTTATAATAGCTTTTCTTTTAATCATTTGTTTAAACTCTTTTTAAAATAATTATAAAAATTCCAAATTATCCTTAAAACACATGATATTTATTTGAAAATGTTTATAAAAGATCCAAAAAAGAATAGTTAAGTTAAAACTGTAATTTGTATAAGTTATTAAAACTGCGACAAAAACTGCTGCAAATAGTGTTTTCAAAGATTATTTGATCAAAGCAGCTTTCCTACGATTTGAAAGTCCATTTTTATAACTCAAATCCATTTTAAAATATTTTAGTATATTTATAGAATTTATTCCATATTTTTAAAAAATTTAAAATATCATTTAAAAAAAATCCCTTTTGGATTCTAAACTGCCAAACCGTGGCTATTTTGAAAAATTACTTTGCTCGTATTTCAAAATCTACTAAATGAAATGTAATAACCCGCCTTTTTAACCATCAAAAGTCGACACCGAACACTACCTCTGTGTTCCAATGTCGCGCATTCAATCGTAAAAGGGCAGATTGTTGGGGTAAATAAAAAGAAAAGAACAGAGAATAGGGAAAAACATAATCACATAACGAAATCGACAACATATAATACAAAAAGGACAATAGTAATTGTCACTCCAAACATACTATGTATATCAGAGTTAAAAACAAACCATATCAGCTGGACAGTTATAAAATCCCGACCTTACAAATGGCGATAAGATATTATAAATAGAGCGGAAAATAAAATAATACAATAGGTGAATCTTCAGCTTCCCTCCAGGATCTCCAAAACACCATGGTCAACCTGGGAAAATACTCGGTCCGAACCAAGTATTATAATTAAATAACACCCGGATTAGTCAGAAGATACCAGCGTGAGATAACTCGAATAATGAAGATCATATAAAAGTTCCGTGAGTCCACGCACAAGAATAACATAAATACAGGTAAGAGCAGAAATCAATATCAGGAAAACAAATCAAAATACGAATGAGTATAAATAATATTAACCCAGACTTGAAAGAATGGAAACAAACCAAGTAAAATCCAAACTGGACAGAATAGATAGAACAAGGAAAACAGTCCAACTTAATAGAATGGACTAAATAAGGTAACAGTCAAACTTGATAAAATGGGCTAAATAAAGTAATTATCCAAACTCGATAGAATGGGCTAAATAAAGTAACCGTCCAAACTTGATAGAATGGGCTAAATAAGCACTTAAATGTTGTAATGAGGAGTTGGCTCTACTCATGGCAATTTAAAGCTAAAACAGATTCAAGGATACAAATTAAATAAGGAAGGGAAATTTTCTAACAAATGACTAGGAAGGTGCACCCCCTTGAAGTATACCTATAGTAATATACTTCTGAGAAGCTCATATACTCCATGACACTTCTTAGACAATACCAAGCCGGACCCTGCCAAACTTTACCGAGTATCCGAATATTTCACATCTAAATCTTAATCGTTTTTCATGTGACGATACACAAAAATCTAGATGAGGTGTGAAAATACCCTAATGGGAGAAACCCACATAACTTAGCTTCCTCTAGTGCTTTTGGTTCAATCATTTTCGACAAAGGACAACAAAGCTCAACAGGGCAATACTTCGCCTTAGAATGATGACAATAAAGAAGCTAAAGTAACCGACAACCGAGATATCAACTATCGAGGATATAAAACGATCGTATATGGAAATTAAGTCTTGTATACTTATCACCACTCATTGAATTCAAACTTATACTATTTCTGGGTTAACAATAATACTGAACAAGTCAAGGTTGTGTTACCTTAAAGTTATGTCACACGATCACTCTTAATTTTTGAAATAGCGACAAGTTTAGTTCTTCGATGTTTAGTGCAAATTATACAAGTAAATCGTTTCCATATAAGTGATTCGTTTTATGGAAATAATTTATTTCCATAAACGAATCAAACTTTTACTTTTAAAAACGAACCCAACTTTTGCTTGATTTCTGTATTGGTAAAGCACTTTTAGAATTAGTTCCAGATTGTTAAAATGTTAAGAGAATAATTTTTTTCTAAGTGCATGACCCCGAAGGCCTAAATTAACATCAGACCGACACCTAGAAGGTTATTACTTAACATCCCAATAATCGAGTTTCAATTCCTTTTTATAACTTTAAAAGAAATATTAATTATCCCGAATGATAATTAATCACACTTGAAATCCCATTAAATAAACAATTCATTATCTATAATAAAATAGATAATTATTTCCAAACACTTTTATAACATGGGTAAATTAACTTTAATTTTTTTATATTAAATCAGCCTATTAACTTTAAATTAGTTTATTAAAGCAATTTTTTATTATATTGGTTAATTTACTTTAATTACCTTTATTAAATCGATTAATTTAAAAGACTTGTTAAATTCAAATAATCATTAATTAAATGAATAATTAATCTCAAACTTCATTAATTAAAATGATAAGTAATTCTAAATTTCATTTATAAAAAAAATTAATTAAGTTCAAAATAATTATAAATTAATAGGATTAATTAAATCCAAACTTCATTAGTCAAACCGATTAGTTAAAACATCATTCGTTAAAATGATTTATTTAATTATAAAACATCATTAATTAAAGTGATTTAACTAAATTACAAAAATCATTAGTTAAAACAATTAATTAAATTTAAAACATCAATTAATTAAAATGATTAATAAATTCAATTATCATTATTTAAAATGATTTATTACTTTTACAACTCATTGATTAAAATGATCATTAATTTCAATCATCATAAATTAATTAATTAATTCAACTCAAATAATCATTAGTTAAAATGATCAATTAAGTACAAGGCATCATTAGCAAAAGTAACTAATTCAATATAAAGATAAGCCAATTTTAATCAGCGTTTATTAAATTAGTTAATTAATCTCAAATTAATTAATTTAAAAGATTAATTAATTTAAATTATCATTAATCAAAATGATCAATAAATTTTCAGTATTCTTTTTAGCAAAAATACAAGCTCAAGTTCATACGATAGGGTTTTGGGGATGAAATTTAATAAACGAAAGTATAGCGAAAATCGCTATAATGACATTTAAACTATTAAATGGAATATCAGGATTTTATTCAATTATCATCAATATAATAACATATGAATGTTTGCAAATAATTTATGGGCGAGAAACCCCTTTTAGGTCTCTCTATATTTTTTCCTACAAAACAATCGTTATGGATAACATATAGATAATCATATTGGTTTATAACGATCAAACCGCGATGTTATCCATTTTCCAATCGAAAATGCAACCAAACAAGAAATCAATCAATTTAACAAACATCCAAACAATCGATAAACATTTATAACATCGTTAATATGATATAATAAAATTTTATGTGAGTTGAACTCACACTGATTTTCGTTTCCGCCGAAACACCTCGATTTCGAAATAAAACCGAACGGACTTTCGATTTTAGCCTAAAATTCACTTGCTTCAAATTCAACCAGACCAACTCCATTGCAAGCTCTTGACAACATGATCCCAACGCAAAAAAGGGCGTCCGAATCCGACCTATGGGCGAGATAAACATTTTATAAGTTATTGATAATTTAAATTGAAAATCAAACAACTTATAATTAAATTACAATTATACTTATCTTCTTCTTCCTATATAACCTGTACATGTTCACCAGTGCACGCCCCTTCCTCTCATCCTCTCTCTCCTCCATACTTCATTGTTTCTTGACGAATCTTCGAACCGTTAAGACCAAGGATCCTCTCTACACGAACTCCACCTGAATCACCCCATGAATTGAAGCTTGCCACCCCCAATAATATCGCGACCTGACAAAAAAACACCCCAGGTCGACGTGCACGCAAACCACTATTCATGAACGGAGCTTTTCATTTTTGGCTACAAGTTGAATTTCGACATGAGAAACTCAAATCCATGCTTCGTTTCAACAATCGCCTAGCCAATCTCGTGAATACCCAAACCCTAGCTCGCCTATCCCTAAATCGCCCTCGGCCAGTCATGGACATAGGCTATATCAAGGGTGTATGATTGAAGCTTTCAAGCATATGAGCTCAACGGATCCAACGACATGATTTTTAGTTGCTTCTAGGGTTAGATTTTGATTTTCAAAGTTTAAAATATAATTTGGTTTACTATTTTTGGTACATAAGAAGAATAAGGGAGATGTTTTAAAAAGCAAGGGAAAAATGCAGATTATGAAAATGAAAAGAAGGTGTAAGTGATTTTACCTAGATTTATAACCAATAAAATATAATAAATAATAAACAGACAAAATGATTATGTTTCGTCTTTCCACTACAAAAAGATTTCTCGAGTTGTCAATGTTTTTCTTGAGCCGCCAATGTTTGTGGGCTATGAAATGATGGGTGTGTGGGCAATGAAATGATGGGATGATATGGTGGGTATGTGCATATAAATATTATTTTAATTTTAAATTATTTAGCAAAATATACTTGGAAATGTCGAACTCCAAATGAGACATGCCGCCTGGCGTTCCTGATGTTTGACCCCTATTTCGAATGCAACGGAACTTGTTTCGAGACCTAATTCGATCGTATGTGGAAAATAGATTTTTGGACCTAGTTATTATTTTAATTTTTCGATATTAATTTCAACGCGTTTTGATCTCGCACGACCAAATGATACGTCGAACTGCTACGAAATTCGACGATGTAATATAGTTTAGTATTACGGATCCAATGAAAATGGTTTCGTTGAAATCCGAGACTTTGCCCTGGAAGGCTAATTTCACGGATTTAAATATTTAATTATTGATATTTAAATCTGATTTATTTATATTTGTAAATAAATTTACAAATTGAATTCACCAAAATATTATTTATTGGTTAAATAGAGTTAAATAAAATTATTGAATCCATTTAATTAGCATTTGATCCACAATTCAAATATATAAATATGCCCAATATTTGAATTATAAATTATTAAATTCCAAAATTCAATAATTTTAAATATTTAAAATTGATTAAACATTTAAAATTAAGTAACCGAAATTTTGGGTCCTTACATGAAATCTCGATCCTTTTCTTTAATTTTGAAAAGTATGATAATAAGAGTTCATAAATTCTTATTCCAAGGAATTTCGACTCTGGTTCCATCGTATAATGGATTTAAACCATTACAGCGCAAAATCGCGAACTACCATTACGCGATGTGCCTATTTTTGACTCCAATTTTAGTTCATTTAAAAACTTCACCGAATCGAGTTTTAGTGATTCTAAACCATTTATAAACCTATTTAAAGAGGTTTAATCGTCTCGTAACACTTTTATAATTTATTTTGGAAAGTGATTTCTGTTGTGTTATTTCGACGTGTATTAAACGTGAATTGTTTACACATCCAAACAACCATATTTTTTCACAACCAAAATATAATGATCAAAACATAACAACCAAACGTATCATATCATCATCCATATCATAATATAAATAGAGTTTTCTCAACTTGAATTCGAGTGTTCTAACTTTAAAACAAATATAGCCTTGTTATCTCGAAATTGAAGCTCATGAAGCTTGCACTAATGCTTCCTTGGAGCCTCGACCTTGGCTTGCAAAGTGGTGGAAGGCTCGGCCGTAGATAGTGGGGTGTGTGGCCGTGGGTTTGCAAGGAGGGAAGGAGGCATTTGGCTTTGGTTTTGAGGTGTTTGATAATATATATACACTATATAAATTTTAATTTCTTTTTGGAATAAAATTTTCCATTATTCTTTTTAGGTAAGAGGCTATTAAAGTGGAGAGAAGATGGTCAAGAAAGCTTAGAAAAATGAAGAGGAAAATTTGAACAGAAGTGAAGATGGATGGTGGGTATTTTTAGGAAAATGTGATAAAATGTTATGATATTTACGTGCAAACACATTATCATTTCATCACCTCCGCACCCTCCTCCTCCGTCACCATTTCGGCCGAAGTACCCTCCCTCATATGGTACTCCATGTGCATGTACTTATGTGTAAGAGGTTGACTTTGTTTAAATAAATATCATGATATTTACTTTTCTCCTTTATTATTAATTTTTCATGTGTGTGTGTGTGTCTATATATATATATATTCATGTGCATGTGTATGTGTTCATGTATATATACATATATGTATGTGTGTGTGTGTGTGTGTGTATCACAAACGATCCACAACGTTGCACAACTTCTCTACACTGAACCGCTATGAATTCTGATTTCGATTTCCGGTCGTATTTTCACTATTCAGTAAATATACATATATTTGTATACAAAGTTTAAAAATAATATTTCTATTACTGTATAATAATTAAAAGGGCTCAATTTGATATTGAAAATAATTATTAAATCACTTAAACTCCATTTAAATTCAAAATTTAATTATTCCAAAATAATGATATCGCTAATGATGTCATAAAGACATTTTATTTTTAAAAAAATTAAAATATACATATTCTCACTCATATAGATAAATGAGTGTATGTATCCTGCTCCGTGCACGATATCGGAGGGTCTAAGAGCTGTTTATCGATAAAACAATTTTCGGTCTTTTTATCGATATTTTTCGAAGTGTATATTTTTGTAAATATTTATTCAAAATAAGATTACTAATATTATTTATTTTTCAAAATACAATTATTAATGCTAAAAATCTTATATTTGAAAGTTTTTAAATTTAAACATTATTTTTCAAAATGATAAATTCACGGGTCGTTACACACTTCCCTCAAAAGAACATCATCCTCGAAATTATGACAAGAAGATACTCAAAAAGGAATATATATATATATATATATATATATATATATATATATGAAGAAATGTATACAAAGATACGATAACTGACTACACCACATGCGGTAAGTACACCATGACGTTACAATACATACATATGGGATACACATCTATCCCAAACTCAAGATAAGCCTTTTCATTCTATCTTTCTTTTCCCATGTGCAAACATCAGCATCACCGCTCCATTGAACTTTAACTAATCATACAACCTTTCTCCTTAATCGCTTCTCATCACGATCCATGATTCTATTAGGTTGTCTTATAACTGTCAAGTCAGGTTCCACTTTCAAATCTTATTGTGATGTCGTCTCCATAATTTGTTTTGGGTCATGCACATACTTCCGTAAATGGTTACGTGAAAAACTATGACAACCCGCACCCCAGTAAGCTCAAATTTTCGATGAATTGAAAATCCAAGTCCATTAAAGCATGAATTACTGGTTTGGTATCCTGCAAATAACAAAGGTAAGTCAGAGTAATGTTTATAAAATCTCACAGCTGAATAATATAAACTATTCAACATATGATTACTAACTAGAATTAGGGTACTATCCTTAACAGTGTCGAACCTAGGAGTGAAACTTTCCTTTTTACTAAATCCCAATAGTTGTTAAACTATCCTCCCATGAGTGGGAAAAATATGAACGGGTCAGACATAAAGTCTGGTGAATGGAAGCTAAACTGAAAAGAAAATTGAACCATCTAGAGCTAGAGCTGCTCCATACTCCATAAAGTAGGAAAATATGAGTGTCAACCTTAGATATTATTCCTAATAAGAATGAACCTGGAATATAGGTCCTACTGAAAAGGTCAAACCAAAGTCGTCAAAACGTAGATCGACCTATCAGAACTACTGTCCCTAATTATCCACGTTATTACTCCGAGAAGAGCATGTGAGGAAGCCTACCCAAGGGATCATCGGACACAGCCCATACGCTTCTCTAGTCGTACCATGACCAAATGTCTCCTATGTCTACCCCGATTCCGCAACAATATTGTGCGAACACCGCTAGACTGGACTCCTATCAACGTACCCTCGGTTTCTGCCGATGGACTGCCAAATGCCTACATGTATAACCTGGACCACTAAATACCTACATCACAGCCAATCAAAAAAAAATCACACAAACATGATGGACCGCCTTTCACCTACATCATGTATCCTGCAACGGACCGCCTGATGCCTATGCTGCAGACTCCATCAGTGGACCACTTTATGCCTACACTGTGAAGTACCAAACAATATCTCATAAAACCTCGAGTCTGGACCGCCTGATGCCAACAGGTTTCGCAATGATACCTGGACCGCATGATGCCTACAAGTATTAAAACGTAGCCTGGACCGCCTAATGCCTACAGGTATAAGAAAACATAACCTGGCCCGCCAAATGCCTACCGGTATAAGAAAACACAACCTTACCCACCAAACGCCTACAAATATAAAATCTAAATGCACAAACTTTCTTCTCATCCCATTAACTTCATAGAAGGATTCATTCACAAAAACAAATATATAAATAGGCTGAAATCATCCATAAGTTAGCCTAATAACAGAATTAGGCTAATCTGTTCCTTTTATTTATGTCAGCGCTGTGTTAAAAACAGTCGCCATCCTTTTTCTGATTTACATACAATTAAAAACTAAGGACCCGATCAATTTCTTTTTATTCAGATTTAATTTCATTTGTCTCTCATTTTATTCACCAATTCTGTTTTTTAAGTCCAAATTCTTCTACTTATAAGGTTTATAAATAATTTCCTTTGATTTGTTTAGATCCATTTTAGAGTTCCAAGGATCTATTCATTTTACCCAATATTTAATATAAACCAAGTCAATGTTTTATCCAAATCCAATTAACCAATTTATAATTTAGATATGAGAGGAGTCTTCATCATACTTGAAATTAGAGACAAAAATAAAGATGAAAATCAGAATAGATTTTAGATCAGAAGAAGTAGAAGAAGATCTGAATCTAAATATTAAACTTTTGCTTTATGAATTTAGATTCCACTCACCTGAATCCTTGCAACGCACATAAGCGTACCTAACTCCTCCTTTTTAAGCTTATTGTTATTCACTAATCTGCTTCCAACATTATTTTATTTTGTACATAATTTATTAAATAAAGAAGACGAAAATTTAGAAGAGCAAGTGAAGAGAATAGGGAATAGAACAGAGAGTAGTTTTTAGAATGGGAATTAGGTTAGGTTTAGGCTGAATTTATAGGATTTGTAAATTTATATACGCCGTTGGATAATTGCTTCATGTGGAAGGAATTAATTAGGGGAGATAAATAAGATACGTTGAACTAAGACACTATTCTAAATAAAACATTTACATGTTTAAGCTTTTAATTTAGTCTATTAATAAATCAATTAATTGGTATCAAACATACACATATGTATAAAATTGACCATATTCTTTACTATCTAACCGCACAGTCAATTTGAAATTGATCGGTATTAATTAGCTTCCCTAATTCACATAAATGTTACTCCTTTTAACCGATATTAAATCCTTCTTAATTTAATTAGTCAATTACATTTTAATCTATATCTTCCTAACCAATTAACTTATACATTACGTACATATGTTGCTAATCATTTAAAAATAAATAAATACACACATATATAAACAATTGTATGTATTTATACATAATTTTCTCTTTTCTACCCTTAATAAGTAATACATAATCACATTTGAATTATTAAACCTGAAAGAGAACCCTACATATATATGTGAATAAGCTGACACATATTCCTTCTCTTCTTTTAATCAATGTTTCATAAACATACGAACTTTCTGTTATTGGTAATAAATATCACTATTAATTAATATGATTGTTTACATACTTATTTAATGTTAGTCTTTTACCTTCTTATACATTTATTTATGGTTGGAATGTGCTCATAAAAAAAATACTCTGTGAGACTCGAACCCAGGTTACTTGATTGAAATGCACAAGTCTTACCACTATGCCACTCATGCTTTTGCCTTTCATTATTTTCTTTCTAAACGTATACTCATCATTATACTTTTTTCATTTTTTATAGTGAAATTACATATATTCAACTTATTTATTAACAAATAAGTCTTCTTAACTCTTTCTTTAATCTTTAATCTTACTCTCAAAATATGCGCAAAACGCAAAATGCGCACTACAATAAACATTCCGTATGTTTTTCATATGATGTATGTTTCTAATAAATTATGTATGAATTTGGGCTAGAAAAATCTACTTGACACAATGTAAAAGTTAGATTTCCCAAATTCCTTCATTTGTAAAAATTTACGATTTCATCCTTTTATGTAAATTTACATTTTTATTCTTATTAACATTTTAATTTATTATTAAAATTTGCGAGGTGTTACATCCTCCTCTCCTTTAAGAATTTCGTCCTCGAAATCTTTAAGAACAGAAGAACATAAACTACAGTCGTCATCCAAATCTACAATCATCTACTCAAACATCAAACACCGCAACCATTGTCCTTAGATTTATCTAATGCGAATTATGAATTTATGCAATGTGAAATGCAAATGAACTTATCTAATGTAGAATGATAGTCGGTCTACAAATACAGTCGACCTACTATCATGCAAATATGCTTATGCCATGAAACCATATGTATGCAAAAACCCCAATAAAGCTGCCATTTTTACATGCTTGCTTCAATCATCACCCAAATGCAATCGTCCATATGTCCAATATCCATTTATATACAACCATATATAAGTAATATGTAAGAAATGCATAATGAATATATATATATATATATATATATATATAACACATCCATATGCATATGCAAGTGCACTTCTAGGTGGCCGATCTAAAGATAAAATCAAATAAGATAGAATGAGTGCCTAGTGTGTGTACATGCATCCTTCTGCAACCACTAGCATCCACTTGCAACTACAAGTAACCACCAAACATCACATGTCCTAATGGAATGTTTACAAACATCCCTACCAACACAAAGTGTCACCTAAAAAGATCTATTGAAGGATCCTAATCAGGAAAAGATCAAAGATAGGATTTACAAAAGAAAACTTACCAACAAAAAGATGTGGATAGAAAATCCTAAGTTCAATGACAATCCGGGCTTTTCTAGCTAAAGTTGATAAACTAAGGTAACCACCCCGTACAGACCCTTCTCCAAGTGCTGAACATTGATTAGAGCCATATTTTAATACCATTCTAGATTCTCAAAAACCTCTTCTTCTGCATAGTTACGGCCTTTCGCATTTTAATGCATTGGAACTACATCTTTTCCCAAGAAGAAATGCGACTCTGCAATTTTCCAGAAATCATTAAAAGAGGGTTTGTGCTACGCTTGAAATTAGAAGGAATTATCTCTTTTATTTACTTTCTTAAAATAAACTGTACAAAATACGGTAACCGTCCTTACTTTGTACATCTCTTTCTTTGGAGTGTATTCCTTGTCATTTCAAATGATACACTTATATACCGAAAGTAGAAAATTTATGGAAAATTTCCCTTCTACATATTTCATTCCAATAAATTAAAATTCTATTCAAGTCCCATCCATTTTATAATACTTCTGATTTGGTTTTTTGTCTTACTACGACACCTCAATTATCCAAACATTTACTAGAATGATTCATTCTATATTTTTATCTCATCCATCATACCACATAGCCTTTCATGTAAAAATAATTCCATGCTATATTGCTCATTTATTTCTTTTTAAGAGAATAGAGTTTAACTAAAAATTTCCTTTTTTGCTAAGCTTTTATATTCCAAACATTTTGTTACTTTACAAAATTAGTTAGAAATCTTTATCATATAAAAACCATTTTATCTCTTATCACTTTTCTAACCCAACATATATTTTTCAAATATATTAGCTATATATATTTTAACTTTTTAAATCTCAAAAGTTTCCTTTTTATTGGGTCAAACTTAAAGTGCACCTTTACTTACTCCATTAGGAATGTCTTATTCCTAATCTTGGAAATCATTTTCCCCCACCAAAATCCCATTTTCTCTAGGGAATTTCCCTACTTGCATAACATATGAATTCTAATTCTTTTCCAATAACTGGACTAATTGTACATTTTTCTATCAGCAGTAAAAGTTGATGCTTAACATCCTTGGGCTACTACGACCCAAGTAGAACTCATGTACAAATTTTCTTTATTTCCATGTACTTTCTATATGTTACTAATGTATAATTGGGATTAATAGGATTCTAGTATATTTATGTTTGCAAATACTTCACTCATACTTCCTAATTTTTAGGATTTTCTAACCTAATTATTAGGATCGGCTAACCTAGTCTTTGATACCAAGTGTGATAACCCGCACCCCAATAAGCTCAAATTTTCGATGAACCGAAAACCCAAGTCCACTAAATCACGAATTACTGGTTTGGTATCCTGCAAATAACAAAGGCTAGTCAGGGTAATGTTTATAAAATATCACAGGAGAATAATGATAAAGTATTCAACATATGGTTACTAACCAGGATTAGGCTACTGTCCTTAATACTGTTGAACCTAGGAGTGAAACTTATCTTTTTACTAAATCCCAATAGTTGCTGAACTGTCCTCCCGTGGGTGGGAAAAATATGAATGTGTCAAACATAAAGTCTGCTGAATAGAAGCTAAACTGAAAGGAAAAGTGAACCATCTAGAGATAGAGCTGCTCCATACTCCATAAAGTAGGAATAATATGAGTGTCAATCCTAGATATAATTCCTAATAAGAATGAGTCTGTAATATAGGTCCTACTGAAAATGTCAAACCAAAGTCGTCAAAACGTAGATCGGCCTGTTGGAATTACTGGCCTTACCTATCCACATTACTAGTATGAGAAGAGTATGTGAGGAAGCCTACCCAAGGGATTATTAGACACAACTCATACCCTTCTCTAGTCATACCATGACCAAATGTCTCCTATGTCTACCTCGGTTCCACAACAATATCGTGCGAACAACGCTAGATTGGACTCCTATCAATGTACCCTCGGTTTCTGCCGATGGACTGCCAAATGCCTATAGGTATAACCTAAACCGCCAAGTGCCTACCTCATAGCCAACCGAAAAAACAAAATCCCACAAACATGATGGACCGCCTTTTGCCTACATCATATATCCCGCAACGGACCGCCTGATGCTTATGTTGTGGACTCCGCCAGCGGTTCGCCTTATGCCTACACTATGAAGTACCAAACAATATCCTATAAAATCCCGAACCTGGACCGCCTGATGCCTACAGGTTCTGCAACGATACCTGGACTACCTGATGCCTATAAGTATTAAAACGTAGCCTAGACTGCCTAATGCCTACAGGTATAAGAAAACACAACCCGGCCCACCAAATGCCTACATGTATAAAATCTAAGTGCATAAACTTTCTATTCAGCCCATTAACTTCATAGGAGGATTCATTCACAAAAACAGAGATATATATATATATATATATATATATATATATATATATAGGCTGAAATCATCCATAAGTTAGCCTAATAACAGAATTAGGCTAATCTGTTCCTTTTATTTACGTTAGCGCTGTGTTAAAAACAGTCGCCATCATTTTTCTGATTTATGGACAATTAAAAACTAAGGATATGATCTATTTCTTTTTATTCAGATTTAATTCCATTTGTCCCTTATTTTATTCACCAATCCTGAATTTTAAGTCCACATTCTTCTACTTGTAAGGTTTATAAATGAATTCCTTTGATTTATTTAGATCTATTTTAGAGTTCCAAGGATCTATTCATTTTACCCAAATTTAATATAAACCAAGTCAACATTATCCAATTCCAAATTAACCAATTTATAATTTAAGTCACGGCCCGTCTTCCACTAACCAGAAAGACATATCATGAATTAAGAAAGAAAGAGATAGAAAGAGAAAGAAAGATAAGAAAGAAGAAACAACAACAGAATCTCAACAGCGGAACGAATAATTTATATTAATAACAAAAGTATTACATAGTATACAACAACTATCAGAGTCACACAGATAATACAACACATACTAGATAGTTATAAACACCTGTCTAGTCATTACAACACACTACAAAACAACTCAAACAAACGACTCAAAGATACCAACAAAGCGGAATACTAGATAACTATAACGCAGAAGCCTCCTGCTCCATTGCTCCTCCATAATTCGTCAAAGCTAACCTGAATCCCTTGGCTACTCGTAAAAATTTGAGTACCCAAGAGTTTAAGAAAAACAGAAATAAACTCCGAGTCAGACATGGGTCTGGTGTGAGTAACAGGTTAAAGTTGCTTAACTTTTGAAAAACCTTTAAAAAGAAAGGTTTCACGTAAGACTTCCCACACATAAACATGGAAAAGTTTTTACCTTACACTAACCAAAACATTTGATAGGAAATCCGGTGATATTATAATAGTGTCTAGGGTTTTCAAATAAAATACAGAAATAGCTGGAATGCTTACATCTCACGTTCCAACATAGTTGGGCACAATCAATACGTACGACACTTATTGGATTTTGGATTCCATACAATGGCAGGGCTACCGAGGTACCGCCCGTCACAGTACGGGGCCTAGATCGCCGCACCGAGGATCACCCCCAATCCTCTGCAACACAAGGCTGGAACCATCCCTTACTGGGCAGTCCCGAACAAGACAACCCCGCAGTTGGCCGCGACCCAACCGCCCACACAGCCGAATAAAAAGGGACTTCTAGACGGGGGAAAATATCGTCCTACTTGGGCATGACCCACTTAGCCTTGCTGCACCTCCCCTGTTTTAGCCATTCCCGGTTGATGAGGCTTGAGGCTACGATTACCTTTAGAGAACACATCTCTTAGAATGCTCATCGTCCACCTGATGATGTTCTGAAAGTATTTAACCATAATTACTAATCACTTTTGATTAATTAACTTCAGTAATTAACTACTCTTAATTACTTCATTGAGTAAATTGATTACCCCTAAATTAATAATTAATTATATTTATTAATCATTCTTGATCAATTTTATTAGTAATTAATTACCCTTAATTAATTACATTACTTAATTATTTTCCAAATGACTTAATCAATCAATGCTTAGATTAATTACACTAAGTAATTAATTATTAATTACTTTCACAAAGTATTTATCCTCCATAATAATTACTCAAACAATTAACCCCAAACTCTTTCATACTTCAATAAGTTACATTCAGTAATTACTCATCTTAATTACTTCTCTAAGTAATTATCCTTCATTAATTACTTATCAATCCATCAAATGATTATTCTAAATTAATTAAACTTAATTAATTAATTTAAACTAATCAAATTAATTAATTAATTTCAATAAGTAATTAATACCTTTAATTATTTTCATAAAGTAATCATACTTAACCAAATACCATAATGATTATCTAATTTAATTAATCTAAGTTAATTAATCTAATTAATTATCAAAATTAATCACATTAATTAATTATTAAATAATCTCAAGTTAATGACCTTCATTAACTTATCAACAATTTCCTTAATTACCTTTCTTAAGTAATTAACTTAAATTAATCATTATTAATCACAAACTTATTAATCTTTAATAATCATTTAATTAATTACTAATTATTTAATTAATTAAGTTTTTAACTTAATTAATCTTAATCTCTTGATAAATTAAGTTCTAATCATTAATTAAAATCTTAACTTATTTAATTAATGATCTTATTCCCAAATTAATTAATCTTAATTAATTAACTTCAAACTTAATTAATTAATTCAAAATCCTTACTTAATTAATTAAATAAATTAATTAATTGTCCATCTAATTTCCTTACTGATTTACTAAATCAAAATCATTAAATCTTTGATTTATTTTAAATAAAACATTTCTTATTAATGATTACATTATCATTAAAAAGCAAATTTAAAACAGATTTTCTTTAAATTTTTGTTTTCAAATTACATTTTAAATTTTAAATTTAAAATGAAATCAAACTTAACCTATCAAAGTTTTAAAAATATTTTAAAAACCTTTTTACCACTTATACTAAATAATTTCTTATTTTGTAAAGAAGTTTAAAGGAAATTTAAACCTACATTCATTTTAAAATACAAATCCTATTTAAAATATGTTTCAACATCCAAAGTTGTTTAAATATTTTAAATTTTTTAAAATTCCTTTATTTTCAAAACATCGATTCAAATTGGATTTCGATTCCAGATTTAAACTTAGGTTTAAATCTTCTACTCTTTATTTTAAAACTTAACCTTTAAATCCAATTTATTTAAATTCTTTTAAAGTTGTTTAAACATTTTTTTTAAAACTAGGATTCAAACTTAATTTTGAATCCATACTTTAAATTTAAGTTAAAATTCTGTTTAAAACTTGCTTCAGATTTTAAAACAAATTTTGAATTGAAAATTTACAGGTTTACAGAGAAACCTGTAACTTCTGAAAATACCCGAGCCTCCACTACAATTACTCCGAGCAAAAACCTATACCACTTTGAGCAAAAACTCGAATTACCCGAGTGTAACTCTAGTCCCAAAAATCTGCAAACCCCAACCTTCCTCTTGACACAATTCCTTGCACCGTGCATATGCCGGTGGTTCTGGCCGCCTCCAGTCACCACCAAGACATCGAACATGTCGACGATTGCCCACAGATCCATCAACGATCATCAGAACCCCACAAGCATCAAGAAATAAAATTTGAGTTCCCCCAATTCAAAACCTGCAAACATACAGGAACTCCACCACCCAACCTGGAAACTGTTCGTTTCCTGAACTCCGACCACCGTGTCATCTGCAAATCCGGCCACGACTACGTCGATGCTCCAGCTACTATCCCCTTAAATACTATCAAACTCGATCACCCAGAGACAATGGGATGATCAAAATTCTTAAACCATCAAAAAAACTAGGTTTACAGAACAAAACCTAACACCCCAGCCTCCTTAGTGATTTACCACCTCTTCCACTATTTTCTCATCATCAATGATCACCCATCCATCACCAGAAGAAAGCCCGACCTTCCAGATCCTCGGGATCATCAAAAACCCCATAAAAACCCATTTCTGGTCAAACCAGAAATATACTCAAATCCCACTACTAAAAATTGTAATTTTGGTTTCAAAAATCACATTTAAGTTTTAGCATTTGATTCAGATTCCTGAATTGCAAAATTAACATGTGTGAATTTTTTTCAAAGACTCAAGTTTCCTGTTAAATTTTATTTCCAGAGTAAATGCCAAATTTAATTTAATTTAAACAAATTTTAAACCTTAATCTATGATGAAACAAACCGTTTTTTTAAAGCCTAAATCCTAACATAGACTTGTTTAAGAGAAAATGGATTTTTATCAAAATCCTTGCTTCTGAAACTAGGTACAGGCAAAAGCAGATACACAGTACATAATATCTATATACATTCAATCATTTATGTATATATATACAGCAATGCATTTAAATTTTTACACACAAGCATACTAATCAACATGCAACCAGATATACATACACAAGACATACTTATTTCAGTCATCAATCAAGCAACATATTTATAATTAAGTTTTTTAAAAAAAAGTTACTCACCTGATATGGCATGAAACAGAGCACAAGATTTGAAGTTGCTTGCTGATTTAAACTTGCATGCAGGTTTGAACAAATTCCATATTGCAGAAAACAAACCCAGGTTCAATTTTCTTTGAATTTAAACTTGAATTACAGATTTCTCTTTATATACCCAGGTTGAAAGATGCATGCAGGCAAGCTTTGCTTTTGCATTTAAAAATGATTTTACAGAGTTTACTTGCTTGCTTTAAAACTCAGGTTGAAAATAAAAAGCTTGCATGCTTTAGTTTTTGAAAAGAAGGATGCACAGGCTTATAGAACAGATTGAAGAAAATCATTTTGCAGAGGATGTTGATTATAGATTTGAGAATGAACCATGGGTTTTTATTTGAACTTTGAAAATTCTAATTACAGGGAAATGATTTTCTTTGGTTTCTAGCTTGCGGAGTTTAATATTGGCAATGAAATGATAGGTTACAGATTTTTGGTCTGAATTAAATTTTGGTTTTGGAGAGTTTGTTACTGATTTGTTTCAGCTGAAATCATATCTTCTTAATTTTGAAAAATAAAGATTAGAAAAGGAAAAGATTGAAGAAAACATGTTTTTATAAGTGTAATTGATTTATTTAAAAATTTAAAAGAAAAATTAAAAATAAAAGGACACTTGTAAAAAAACTAACATTTGTAATCTTTTCAATTAATTTATTAACACATATCATTATACCACTTACTATATTAACACGTGTCTTAAGAATTATTTTATTTGTTTTTATTTAATTTAAAAGTAAATGAAACCCTTTTCTTTATTTATTAAATACATACATACATACATACATACATATATATATATATATATATATATATATATATATATATATATATATATATATATAAATTATTTTCATAAGTAAATGTATATGCATTTCTTTTTTTTTAAAGAAAATGAAATGAAACAAATTATAGAAAAAATGAAAGCTTACTTATATAATTTAGATATGTTTATTCTTTTGAAATTTCAAAATTAATTCAAATTCAAATTCTATAAATTTTAAAAATCCAATTTTAAAACTAATTTATATTAACATATTTAATTTAAAAATAATAATATTGTCCTTTAAAACCTATCTATATTTATACATTTATTATTATTTGAAAATAACATATTTATTAATTAAAATAATTTATAAAAGAAATTATAAATTACTTATCACTAGTCTAACTTGTTTAAATGCATAAATGTTTTAATATATAAATGGTATTTTAAATTTTCATATATAATTCCAAATTATATTTATTAAGCTATATTCAAAAAGGAAATAAAATAAACTTTTGTTTATCTTATTTAAAATTTAAACTATGCTTTAAAATATATTTAAACAATTTAAAACATTTTCTTTAAGTATCTTAAAACCATATAGTTATTTATTAAATAGTTTTGAATAGTTATATATTAAATAAAATAATAATTTCCAATTTGTCAAAATGAGTATTAGAATTTAAAAATAAGATTTTATTTGTTTATTATACTTCAAATCAAAACTTATCTATCTACAATATATATAAATAAATATATATATATATATACACATTATAAATAGAAAGCATTTTATTAGCTTTTAAAAGTTCAAATTCACCAATTAAATATTCATTTTAATTGGATTATTAAATCGAGTTAATTTTTATTAACATAATTTATCAAATCCATTTAATTTTAAATACAGATTATTATATTGATATTGCTAAAATTTCCGGGATATCACATTCCTCCTCCTTTAAAAGAATTTCGTCCCCGAAATTTAAAAGCAAAGGTAATTTAGTAATCTCATTAAAGATTTAATTTAAACACAAGCATATATCAATCATATGCTAACAACCAAAGCAACCAATTTATCTAATCAAACAAATTTAATTATCCAGACAAACTTCTGGATAAAATTTCCTCGAGTTTCCCCAAGTATATATGTATATACCGGGATACTCGCTCTACAAAATCCAAACAATCAAAACTACGAAGCTAAAGAGCTTCTCCTCATCTAGACTACAGAACTAAACAGGATATCAGACTACAGATGAGTCTGACTCAACAACCAAACCTTCCTGAAAAGCTGGTTCCACAACCAAAGATCGCTCATACACGTACTCCCTCAGAGATACGTGAATCTCATTGAATCCAATTATCCAACTGGCAATTCAACTCTACTCTTCAACATCAGAAGAACAAAATCACTTCTTCTAGGAAAAGACAAAACAGAAACACTCCCAAACTACTTCTGCTGCATAACTATGATCTGGAAAAGAAGAAAAGTGTTGATGATGAACGCGAGCACAATCTGGACAACACATCCCAGAAATATGGTTCAACAGATCCATAAAAGAAAACTCAGAAGTTCCATCAATCCTGAGCTGCTTCACCAAACCTTATCTCGAGAAACCATCCTTCTACTAATTGATCCACCGGTAGCACTCCTGGAATCCGGTCGATAAGAAAACTCAATCTCCCGATACGGACAAACCTCTAACTTCTCAGAAGACATATCAGAAAATCTCTGATAATCCAAGAGATCATTCAAACAATCACAAGTCACTTTTGCGATCAATCCAGACCAATTCCCAAAGAAAACTGTTATCTCTTTACCAAACAGAACAACTTACACTTAACTAGCCAATCCACCGAAGAAATGGATCCACTTTGCTGCTTCTGAACTCCACCTCAGAAAAACTGCTAACCAGAAGACCTTCTTGTTGGCACACAGAACACTCCGAGCTGAACTGCTGACACCGATGCCAAAGACTTCCTAATCCAAAGCCCTTCGAGAAACTCGGACCTCAAAGCCAGCCACCATACCCTGCTGAATCCAGCTAGAACACCGAAGCAGACACACTTCCAAAAACTTATTCCAAAGAAAACTTCTTCGGAAACCTCCATAGTCACTACATCTCATCACGCAGCTACCACTTCCTGAGGTATCAAAATACCATTACAGACTTCTGCTAAACCGACAGATCCAAACTCAACTCATCCAACTTCAAAGATAGACTCCGAACCTTAACAGGTTACCTTCAGAGATCAATGAAATCCTTTCACCACAGCAAAGCTCACTCGAGACGGTATTAGGTCTACAGTCTCGACAGATACACTTCCAACCTTTACATTAAAATTCCAACCAATGGTAGTAGTTGTATTACACACTCCACTACCTTATCTACCTTTATAACCTATATTGGAAAACCTGAACGGGTAACCCAACAAATAGGTAGAAATATATATATATATATATATATCAAAATTACAAATACGCTCACTCAAGATAGACACCTCTCCAGAGCCTAGGTATTCACTCAACCTAACGCTTTGATACCAACAGTCACGACCCGTCTTCCACTATCCAGAAAGACGTATCATGAATTAAGAAAGAAAGAGATAGAAAGAGAAAGAAAGAGAAGAAAGAAGAAACAACAACAGAATCTCAACAGCGGAATGAATAATTTATATTAATAACAAAAGTATTACATAGTATACAACAACTATCAGAGTTACACAAATAATACAACACATACTAGACAGTTATAAACACCTGTCTAGTTATTACAACACGGTACAAAACAACTCAAAAAAATGACTCAGAGATACCAACACAGTGGAATACTAGATAACTATAACGCAGAAGCCTCCTGCTCCACTGCTCCTTCATAATTCATCAAAGCTAACCTGAATTCCTTGGCTACTCATAAAAATTTGAGTACCCAAGAGTTTAAGAAAAACAGAAATAAACTCCGGTTCAGACATGGGTCTGGTGTGAGTAACAGGTTAAAGTTGCTTGACTTTTGAAAAACCTTTAAAAAGAAAGGTTTCACGTAAGACTTCCCACACATAAACATGGAAACTTTTTTACCTTACGCTAACCAAAACATTTGATAGGAAATCCGGTGATATTAAAATAGTGTCTAGGGTTTTCAAATAAAATACAAAATAGCTGGAATGCTTACATCTCACGTTCCAACATAGTTGGGCACAATCAATACGAACGACACTTATTGGATTTTAGATTCCATACAATGGTAGGGCTACCGGGGTACCGCCCGTCACAGTACGGGGCCTTGATCGCCGTACCGAGGATCACTCCCAATCCCCTGCAACACAAGGCCGGAACCATCCCTTACTGGACAGTCCCGAACAAGAAAACCTCGCAGTTGGCCGCGACCCAACCGCCCACACAACCTAATGGACTTCTAGACAGGGGAAAATCTCGCCCTACTTGGGCATGACCCACTTAGCCTTGCTGTACCTCCCCTGTTTAGCCATTCTCGGTTGATGAGGCTTGAGGCTACGATTACCTTTAGAGAACACATCTCTTAGAATGCTCATCGTCCACCTGACGATGTTCTGAAAGCATTCAATCCATACAAGTTCGTTCCGGTTTCGAACGAAACCGAAGGCATTATCTCGTTACACTCATTTTGGAATCACCCTCAGAGTTAACGACAATAACCCTTGCACTCTGAATCTTCATCTTCACTTGAGATTCACGACCTATCATTAATTTTGGATCAATGTGGTTTTCGGATATCCAAATATGGAAACCCGATCCCGGTCTCATCGAATCCAAAACGCCATCTTTTAGGTCCAAGTTGTTTTAAGTTTAAAACAATCCAATTAAATTATCTATATACACACATATAGATAATTCACATCATCACAATAGATAATCATCACCACAGATAATCCCTATTATCATTATCAGAAGATAATCCAAATCATCACCACAATGCAAACAATGCATCCATATCACACAACAATACTAATCTCATATATGAGATTCAAACCATTCAAGGAAATCTATATCATCCATATATAAACCAAGATTAATAATCACACCAAATATAATTAAATTAAAATGAATTAAATTAATTACATCATCTCTAATTAATTTAAAGTGAATTAAATTAATTACTTCAATCTATAAATCCTGCTTATATAACCATTAATTACAACCCAATCAACTAATTAATTAACCTCTAATTAATTCCCTTGATTTATTACCCTTGATTAATCATCCTTTAATTACATTCAAGTAATTAATTTCACAAATTAATTATTCTTAATCAAATATAGTAATTAACCTTTAATTACTTCGCTAATTAATTAATTATAATTAGTTACATTAATCCTAAATTAATTACATTAATTAATTACTTTAATCACTTATCATTGATTAATTAATCTCAATTAATTCATCTTAATCACATCATTAATTATATTAATTAATGATTCCTGATTACATTTAAATTAATTAACTTCATTAAGTATTTAACCATAATTACTAATCACTTTTGATTAATTAACTTCAGTAATTAACTACTCTTAATTACTTCATTGAGTAAATTGATTACCCCTAAATTAATAATTAATTATATTT
Source organism: Allium cepa (assembly GCA_030765085.1). Lineage (NCBI taxonomy): Eukaryota > Viridiplantae > Streptophyta > Magnoliopsida > Asparagales > Amaryllidaceae > Allium > Allium cepa. Next base: position 820,064,359 of record CM060935.1, on the reverse strand, counting down.
ATTAATCATTCTTGATCAATTTTATTAGTAATTAATTACCCTTAATTAATTACATTACTTAATTATTTTCCAAATGACTTAATCAATCAATGCTTAGATTAATTACACTAAGTAATTAATTATTAATTACTTTCACAAAGTATTTATCCTCCATAATAATTACTCAAGCAATTAACCCCAAACTCTTTCATACTTCAATAAGTTACATTCAGTAATTACTCATCTTAATTACTTCTCTAAGTAATTATCCTTCATTAATTACTTATCAATCCATCAAATGATTATTCTAAATTAATTAAACTTAATTAATTAATTTAAACTAATCAAATTAATTAATTAATTTCAATAAGTAATTAATACCTTTCATTACTTTCATAAAGTAATCATACTTAACCAAATACCATAATGATTATCTAATTTAATTAATCTAAGTTAATTAATCTAATTAATTATCAAAATTAATCACATTAATTAATTATTAAATAATCTCAAGTTAATGACCTTCATTAACTTATCAACAATTTCCTTAATTACCTTTCTTAAGTAATTAACTTAAATTAATCATTATTAATCACAAACTTATTAATCTTTAATAATCATTTAATTAATTACTAATTATTTAATTAATTAAGTTTTTAACTTAATTAATCTTAATCTCTTGATAAATTAAGTTCTAATCATTAATTAAAATCTTAACTTATTTAATTAATGATCTTATTCCCAAATTAATTAATCTTAATTAATTAACTTCAAACTTAATTAATTAATTCAAAATCCTTACTTAATTAATTAAATAAATTAATTAATTGTCCATCTAATTTCCTTACTGATTTACTAAATCAAAATCATTAAATCTTTGATTTATTTTAAATAAAACATTTCTTATTAATGATTACATTATCATTAAAAAGCAAATTTAAAACAGATTTTCTTTAAATTTTTGTTTTCAAATTACATTTTAAATTTTAAATTTAAAATGAAATCAAACTTAACCTATCAAAGTTTTAAAAATATTTTAAAAACCTTTTTACCACTTATACTAAATAATTTCTTATTTTGTAAAGAAGTTTAAAGGAAATTTAAACCTACATTCATTTTAAAATACAAATCCTATTTAAAATATGTTTCAACATCCAAAGTTGTTTAAATATTTTAAATTTTTTAAAATTCCTTTATTTTCAAAACATCGATTCAAATTGGATTTCGATTCCAGATTTAAACTTAGGTTTAAATCTTCTACTCTTTATTTTAAAACTTAACCTTTAAATCCAATTTATTTAAATTCTTTTAAAGTTGTTTAAACATTTTTTTTAAAACTAGGATTCAAACTTAATTTTGAATCCATACTTTAAATTTAAGTTAAAATTCTGTTTAAAACTTGCTTCAGATTTTAAAACAAATTTTGAATTGAAAATTTACAGGTTTACATAGAAACCTGTAACTTCTGAAAATACCCGAGCCTCCACTACAATTACTCCGAGCAAAAACCTATACCACTTTGAGCAAAAACTCGAATTACCCGATTGTAACTCTAGTCCCAAAAATCTGCAAACCCCAACCTTCCTCTTGACACAATTCCTTGCACCGTGCATATGCCGGTGGTTCTGGCCGCCTCCAGTCACCACCAAGACATCGAACATGTCGACGATTGCCCACAGATCCATCAACGATCATCAGAACCCCACAAGCATCAAGAAATAAAATTTGAGTTCCCCCAATTCAAAACCTGCAAACATACAGGAACTCCACCACCCAACCTGGAAACTGTTCGTTTCCTGAACTCCGACCACCGTGTCATCTGCAAATCCGGCCACGACTACGTCGATGCTCCAGCTACTATCCCCTTAAATACTATCAAACTCGATCACCCAGAGACAATGGGATGATCAAAATTCTTAAACCATCAAAAAAACTAGGTTTACAGAACAAAACCTAACACCCCAGCCTCCTTAGTGATTTACCACCTCTTCCACTATTTTCTCATCATCACTGATCACCCATCCATCACCAGAAGAAAGCCCGACCTTCCAGATCCTCGGGATCATCAAAAACCCCATAAAAACCCATTTCTGGTCAAACCAGAAATATACTCAAATCCCACTACTAAAAATTGTAATTTTGGTTTCAAAAATCACATTTAAGTTTTAGCATTTGATTCAGATTCCTGAATTGCAAAACTAACATGTGTGAATTTTTTTCAAAGACTCAAGTTTCCTGTTAAATTTTATTTCCAGAGTAAATGCCAAATTTAATTTAATTTAAACAAATTTTAAACCTTAATCTATGATGAAACAAACCGTTTTTTTAAAGCCTAAATCCTAACATAGACTTGTTTAAGAGAAAATGGATTTTTATCAAATCCTTGCTTCTGAAACTAGGTACAGGAAAAAGCAGATACACAGTACATAATATCTATATACATTCAATCATTTATGTATATATATACAGCAATGCATTTAAATTTTTACACACAAGCATACTAATCAACATGCAACCAGATATACATACACAAGACATACTTATTTCAGTCATCAATCAAGCAACATATTTATAATTAAGTTTTTTTAAAAAAAGTTACTCACCTGATATGGCATGAAACAGAGCACAAGATTTGAAGTTGCTTGCTGATTTAAACTTGCATGCAGGTTTGAACAAATTCCATATTGCAGAAAACAAACCCAGGTTCAATTTGCTTTGAATTTAAACTTGAATTACAGATTTCTCTTTATATACCCAGGTTGAAAGATGCATGCAGGCAAGCTTTGCTTTTGCATTTAAAAATGATTTTACAGAGTTTACTTGCTTGCTTTAAAACTCAGGTTGAAAATAAAAAGCTTGCATGCTTTAGTTTTTGAAAAGAAGGATGCACAGGCTTATAGAACAGATTGAAGAAAATCATTTTGCAGAGGATGTTGATTATAGATTTGAGAATGAACCATGGGTTTTTATTTGAACTTTGAAAATTCTAATTACAGGGAAATGATTTTCTTTGGTTTCTAGCTTGAGGAGTTTAAATTGGCAATGAAATGATAGGTTTCAGATTTTTGATCTGAATTAAATTTTGGTTTTGGAGAGTTTGTTACTGATTTGTTTCAGCTGAAATCATATCTTCTTAATTTTGAAAAATGAAGATTAGAAAAGGAAAAGATTGAAGAAAACATGTTTTTATAAGTGTAATTGATTTATTTAAAAATTAAAAAGAAAAATTAAAAATAAAAGGACACTTGTAAAAAAAAACTAACATTCGTCATCTTTTCAATTAGTTTATTAACACATGTCATTATACCACTTACTATATTAACATGAGTCTTAAGAATTATTTTATTTGTTTTTATTTAATTTAAAAGTAAATGAAACCCTTTTCTTTATTTATTAAATACATATATATATATATATAAATTATTTTCATAAGTAAATGTATATGCATTTCTTTTTTTAAAGAAAATAAAATGAAATAAATTATAGAAAAAATGAAAGCTTACTTATATAATTTAGATATGTTTATTCTTTTGAAATTTCAAAATTAATTCAAATTCAAATTCTGTAAATTTTAAAAATCCAATTTTAAAACTAATTATATTAACATATTTAATTTAAAAATAATAATATTGTCCTTTAAAACCTATCTATGTTTATACATTTATTATTATTTGAAAATAACATATTTATTAATTAAAATAATTTATAAAAGAAATTATAAATTACTTATCACTTGTCTAACTTGTTTAAATGCATAAATGTTTTAATATATAAATGGTATTTTAAATTTTCATTTATAATTCCAAATTTATTTATTAAGCTATATTCAAAAAGGAAATAAATTAAACTTTTGTTTATCTTATTTAAAATTTAAACTATGCTTTAAAATATATTTAAACAATTTAAAACATTTTCTTTAAATATCTTAAAACCATATAGTTATTTATTAAATAGTTTTGAATAGTTATATATTAAATAAAATAATAATTTCCAAATTATCAAAATGAATATCAGAATTTAAAAACAAGATTTTATTTGTTTATTATACTTTAAATCAAAACTTATCTATCTACAATATATATAAATATATATATACACACACATTATAAACAGAAAGCATTTTATTAAAAAGTTAAAATTCACCAATTAAATATTCATTTTAATTGGATTATTAAATCAAGTTAATTTTTATTAACAGAATTTATCAAATCCATTTAGTTTTAAATACAGATTATTAAAGTGATATTGCCAAAATATCCGGGATATCACAATTTAGATCTGAGAGGAATCTTCAATATACTTGAAATTAGAAATAAAAATAAAGATGAAAATTAGAATAGATTTTAGATCAGAAGTAGTAGAAGAAGATCTGAATCTAAATATTAAACTTTTTCTTTAATAATTTAGATTTCACTCACCTGAATCCTTGCAACGGATGTAAGCATACCTAACTCCTACTTTTCAAGCCTCTTGCTATTCACTAATCTGCTTCTAACATTATTTTATTTTGTATATAATTTATTTTATGAAGAAGATGAAAATTTAGAAGATGTAGAGAAACTAGAATAGGGAATATAACAGAGAGTAGTTTCTGGAATGAAAATTAGGTTAAGTTTAGGCTGAATTTATAGGATTTATAAACTCATATACGCCATTGGATAATTGCATGCTTTAAGTGGAGGGAATTAATTAGGGGAGTTGAATAAGATACGTTGAACTTAGACACTATTCTAAATAAAACATGTACATGTTTAGCTTTTAATTTAGTCTATTAATAAATCAATTAATTGGTATCAAACATACACATATATATAATTGACCATATTCTTTACTATATAACCGTACAATCAATTTGAAATAGATCAGTGCTAATTAGCTTCCCTAATTCACATAAATGTTACTCCTTTTAACCGATATTAAATCCTTCATAATTTAGTTAGTCAAATACATATTAATCTATATCTTCCTAACCAATTAACTTATAGATTTACATACATATGTTGCTAACCATTTAAGCATAAATAAATAAATACATATATATACACAACTATATGTATTTATACATAATTTTCTCTTTTCTACCCTTATTTAGTAAAACATAATCACATTCAAATTATTAAACCTGGAAGAGAACCCTACAAATATATATATATATATATATATATATATATATATATATATATGAATAAGCTGACACATATTCCTTCTCTTCTTCTAATCAATGTTTCATAAATATATGAACTTTATGTATTTGGTAATAAATACCCCTATTAATCAATATGTTTGTTTACATACTTATTTTATGTTAGTCTTTTACCTTCTTATACATTTATTTATGGTTGAAATGTGCTTATAAAAAAATGTACTCTACGAGACTCAAACCTAGGTTACTTGGTTGGAATGCACACGTCTTACCACTGTGCCACTCATGCTTTTGTCTTTTATTATTTTTCTTTTTAAATGTATACTCATCATTATACTTTTTTTTCCTGTTATTATAGTCAACCTACACATATTCAACCTATTTATTAACAAACAAGTCTTCTTAACTCTTTCTTTAATCTTTAATCTTACTCCTAAAATATGCGCAAAACGCAAAATGCACACTACAATAAACATTCCGTATCTTTTCAATATGGTGTCTATTTCTAATAAATTATATATGAATTTGGGTTATAAAAATCTACTTGACGTAATATAAAAGTCAAATTCCCAAATTCCTTCATTTGTAAAAATTTACGATTTCATCCTCTTATATAAATTTACATTTTTATTCTTAATAACATTTTAATTTATTATTAAAATTTACGGGGGGCTTACAAAAACATTATGTACACCTGACGATCTTTCTAGCAATTCTACTCGATAGGATAATGGGCCAATCCGCTCAAGAGTAGGAAGAGGTCCAATGTATCGAGGTGCTAGCTTCCTAATTCTTACAAATCTCACCACCCCTCTTATGGGAAGATCTTCAAAAATACCAAATCTCCCAATGAAAATTCCAAATCCCTACACCTTTGATCGATGTAACTCTTCCGCCAACTTTGTGCTTTTTTCTTCTTTTTTGGATCACATCTACTTTTTTTGAGGCTTCTCGGATCATATCAGGGCTAAGTACTAATTGCTCTCCTGTTTCAGTCCAATATGTTGGGATCTACACGGACGACCCATATAAAGCTTCATATGGTGCCATATCAATGGTTGCTTGAAATTTGTTGTTGTAGGAGAATTCCACTAAATGAAGACGAATCTCCCATAAACCTCCAAAATCTAAGACACAAGCTTGCATAAGATCTTCCAAGACTCTGTTTACCCTTTTGGTCTGCCCATCAGTTTGAGGATGGTATACGGTGCTTAAATCCAGCTTTGTTTCCAAAGCTGTCTATAATGCCTCCCAAAACTAACTTTTAAAATCAGGTCTCGATCACTCACTATACTACTTGGAACTCCATGCAATTTTACAATTTCATTCATGTATATCTCCGCCATACTTGAAGTGGTCCTTGTTTGATTTACTGGAGTAAAGTGTGCGCTCTTGGTCAATCGGTCTACGATATCCTAAATTCCATTATTATCCCTCCTTGATTGAGGTAAGTCGTCGATGAAATGCATCGATATTTGGTCCCACTTCCAAGTTGGAACCTCAGGAGGTTAAGTAGTCCAACAGTCTTTTGCTGATCGCTTTTGACTTTTTGACAATTTGCACATCTATTAACGTGAATGGAAATTTCCCTCTTCATACCCTTCCACTAAAACATCCGTTTCACATCTTTGTAAATCTTATTGACCCCAGGGTGAAATTAAGCTTGGATTGATGGCATTCGGTTAATACTTCCTACCTTATGCTATCAGCATTGGGAGTAAAAATTCTCTCATTTAACCGTAATATCCCTTGGTTATCTATTTCCAAGCTTAAATCCTGCCCTTCGCTTATATCCTCCATCATCTTCTTTAGATGTCTATCCTCTCTTTGCTTGCTTGCAATTCTTTCCAGGAGAGTCAGAGTCACTACCAGATAAGCTATAACGGCATGTCTTCTGCTTAGCATATCTGCTACTACGTTGTCTTTTCCAGGCATATATAAAATGTCAAGATCATATGATGCGAGAGATTCTAACCAACTTTGTTGTCTCATATTTAAGTCCTTCTGAGTGGAAAAATACTTCAAAGATTTGTCATCTGTGAAGTGATCGAACTTTTCACCTATTTGAAGAAGGAATATTATTTACTAAGGTCAATTAAAGTTTATTAAAATAACTATAAGGAAATCTTATCTAGTAAATAATGCCTCCACATTTTTAATTCAAACACAATGGCAAATAATTCTAAGTCGTGTGTTTTGGATAATTCCTTTCACGAGTCTTCAGTTGTCTACTAGCATAAGCGATAAACTTTCCATGTTACATCAGAACCGCACCCACTCCTCCACAAACATCCGCATATACAGTTAAACCGTTGCTTTCATCAGCAACAGCTAGGACTGGAGCACTGCTTAACCTTTTATTCAACTCAGTAAATGCTTCCTCACATTTTGGTGTCCAGTTAAACTTAACATTATTCATAGTCAACTTTTTTAAATAGGAGGAAATCTTTGAGAAGTCTTGAATAAACCTCATATAATATCCTGCCAATCCTAAGAAACAACGGACATCCATTAAAGTCCGTGGTTGCTTCCAGTCTTGTATAGCTGAAATCTTTCCCGGATCTACCGAAATTTTGTCTCCTGACACTACATGTCCAGGGAACCTTAGCTCCCTCTCCCAAAAATGGCACTTTGAGAATTTGGCTTCAAGCACATGTCTCCTTAATATCCCCAATATAATCTCCATATGTCTTTCATGTTCCTCCTTAGTCTTTGAATAGATAAGAATATCATCAACAAAAACCAACAATAATTTGTTGAGCACATCTCTGAACACTCTATTAATGAGATCCACAAAATAAGCGGGTGCATTGGTCAGCCCAATAGGCATAACTAACCACTCGTAAAAACCATTCAGACCACTTAATGCAGTTAACGGAATGCAATCAGTAACAACCCGGTATTTTTTGATTGTTTTAATTGTATATTTTAATTTTTTTAAACCGAATTTCCTGATTTAAAAACTTTATTTTATTTATTAAAATGGATATTTTTGTTATCTTTAAATGTAAATTTTGATTCGTATGCGAACTATAATTCCAAACAAGAATAAATAGAATATTTTCCAGAAAGGTGAATTTTTATCAATGTGGTCAAACTTTGACTTTTAGTTTAAATAATTTAAAATTTAAACTTTTGAAATTTATCTTTATTTTATGAAAGTGAATAAAATTCAACGTATACTGCTTTTTGTTTCGTTGAAATTTGATTAATATTGTGAAAGTTATGCTTTTTAAACTATTGTATATAAATTGTTTTATTTAACAAAATTGATTATTTTAATTTATATAAATAATATTTTTGTTTGTCATGTCATGTCTTAATTTACGTTTACATGTGCAACATGACATTTTATGTATATATATTTTATTTCTAGAAACATTTTATAAGTGTAGTTGAAATTTTCCAATGTTAGTTGTATTTTGTTTACAAATTTTAATTCTAGTTTCAATTAAATAGAGTGTTTTCTTTATTTATTTTCTATTTTTCCTAAAATTATTTACTTATTTTTCATAATATCTATCTCTACATTATCTTTCTATTTTATTTGTTTAGACATTCATTTATTAATTGAATGGTTATGTGTTTAGATCCCTTATTTATTTCTTGGAAAAAATTTCAAATAGATATACGTTATTGACTTAAATGCATATCTTTTAAAATTTATTTATTAAATGTTCTTGTGTTTATTTGTTTTGTGAAGGCTTCTTTTGTATACATCTTTCTTTAATTTATAGGAAACGAATCAATTAATATTCGTTACTTGTTTTAATTATAGGCATACGTTTCATTTGATTTCTTGCCTTTATATTTTCCGCCCTTTTTATTTCCTACCATAACTTCTCCAAAATTTTAGCCATGCATCCTTAACCCTAGCCACCTCCAACTCATTTTCACGTGAAAAATTACTTCTCATCTTTCATTTCTCACGGCCACAAAAAAAATCTGTAAGTAACGGCTTCTTCCTTTCTACTTTTCTTTTTTTTCCATTTGTTTTGCCTTGCTTCCTCTTATTTAGCTCGGCCTCAACCACCACCATCTTCTTCGACCACCACCATCATCTCCTCTTTTATATATGGGTATGTTATATTATTTATATTATATTATGTGGTATATACTATACGGTTTACAAAGTTGCAAAAGTATATATATATATGTGTGTGTGTGTGTGTGTCAGTAAGTATGTGTATTAGTTTATTTACGTGTATATAAAATTTACAGTCGTATATAACTTCAGTTTATGAAATTGTACACACATGCATATATATATATATATATATATATTGTTTTTTTATATATATTGTATGTTAGTTTATAATATAAACTGTTATATATAAGTTAAATAAATATATATAAGTTATATATATGTGTTTATATTTCGAAGAGTTTACATAACCTGTAAGTTACAATGTTTGTTATAAATATCTTCTTTACAGTAGTATAATGTGATATAAGCACTGGTATTAAAAAAAGTATAAAGGTTTGCATATGTCCGTAGTTGGTATATTAATCATATATATGTATATATAAGTATTCATAGTTTTGCAGTTGTATTATTTCGTAGCAAATGTTGTTTTATAATATATATTCTGGAAGAAAGTAAATATTAATTTAGAAAAGAAGTATTATACCAATATATATATTGTACTTTAAGACGTAGGTTGTGTTCTATTAGTTGTTATATATACAGTTTGTTGTTTTGGAAAGTGAAAAGTCTGTTGTTATATGTATAAAGTTTGGACAAGTTATATTAAAGTGTTGTTTATACCGCTGTATATAATGATTGTTAAGTATATATATTAAATTTTGAAATGATGTAAGTTTTATATATATGCTTGCATGCTTTAAAGTATAAACTTTTACTGTACTTTATATATATGTTTTGATCTTTGCATATTGGTTTTTTTATATATATTTAATAAGTTTATAGTATAAGCAAATGGTTGATTTCAAAGTATATATGTATAGAGGTTTGTAATAATATTCATTTTTGAATTTGTCTGTGTTTTATTATATATTATATAATGATTTTGTTAACTTATTGGTTTTGAATATATGTATATAGAAATTCTATTTATATATGTATTGAAATTGATTTTGAAACAAATATTTATATTTTCTGTATATATCAAGTTGATTTTGATTTGTTCTCATCAATTTCTATTTATCAGTTGTCCGTCGAATTCGTGCCGAATTTGTTGTTTTGGATTCGTGCCTGGATTTCGTAACTCAACTTCATTGTCTATCTCTCTAACCTCGAAAGGTGAGCAATCACTCACGATTAACGTTCTTTTATTTATTAAATTTGATTTCAGTTGAAACGACAATTGAAATATGCTGCTGTAGTTTGGTCATATATGCTATTATCTGTAACCGTTCACATGTGGGATATGGCACCATATCCTGTTGTTTATATTATATTGTTATTGATGATATGTGCCTGTTGTTATATTTATATTATCCGTTATCACTCTGCAAGTTCCCTGTCAGTATAGAATTCACTATGTGTTAAACTAAATACATACCCGAACGGACTTTAGAATAGGAGAAAATCGTTATGGGTTGAAATGATAAATCCAAGCGATTTTCATTGAATTGAATTTGGGATTGCGGGTCGAAATGATATCTACCCGTATATATTACGAATTGAAATGATAAATATTCGTATCATTTGAACGTAGGATAGGAAAATATATACAGACACCATTGGTCCATATATAAATGTTTGAAAATAATTTCTATTGTTTTGAAAAGAAATATATGGTTTTTAATAAATATTGGTTCTTAAAATATTATATACATACATACATATATATGGTAATTTTATATAAAGAGTTAATAATAATATTATTGAGATTGATTTAATACATATAATATGATTAAGTATTTATTTAAATCTATATATCAAAATAGATTGTTGTAATAATTTGAATAAGTTTAGGTTGAGAAGATAAAGCTGAATTAATTGAGATTGTATTTAATTAAGAATTCTACTAAATTTAATCGATTTGAACTATTGAAGTTGAAGTTTAAGATTGATTTTATAATTTGATTTTTGATTTAAAGTGACTAAATGGATATATCAAGTTTAAACAAATCGAATGGAACATTTAGTTTAAGGTAAGTCAAGGTTATATTAATAATACTAAATTTATTAAGTGAAAATTTCTATACTAAATAATGAGTTAAATCGAGATCTATATGAAACCGTTAAATTGAACTTTGAAAATGTTGAATACTAAAGCTTTGAAATGCTGGAATTTAAATGGTTTATTTGTGATCCAGATCTGTATTTGAAATCAATAAAATTTGAATTTGTTATTTAGAAACTGAATTGAATTAAAATAGATAAATCTAAATTGAATTAAATGTGAATTTGAACTCGAATTGATTGGAATCTATTTTTGAAATTGAGGAAATATATTATATATATATATATTTAATGGAAATGACAATTTGGTTTTGAAGTATAAATTTATTGAAATGACCACGGTGTATGGTGTAATTTTCTACATTGTAGATAGTTCCACGGATCCTTAGAGGATGGTTATCCCAAACTCCTTTAAGTTAATTGTATTTCAGTTGATATTTCACTTGAGTTGGATTTATTGATATAAGAATGTTAATCCTAACTCGAGCGTTTTGTGTTTTGTTATACGCTCGGGTCAGACTGAGTGATACAGCATTTGAGACTCACCTTTGGAGTTTGGAGCTCATTTGGAGATCCAACTATCGATTCAGCTTTCAGTTTTTCCAGTTAATTGGTTCAAAGATGTCATCTGTTTGTATTCGAGACTTCAGTGTATTTGAGTTATCCTGCTGTATTTTATTTCTAACTTTGATGTTTATATAGTAGCTTCATGAACTACTATTTATCTATTCCGCTGCATTATATAGCCCTGTGTCTGTGATTATGTGATTGATTTATTTACTGTATATGCTGAGCTTTGCCAAATTTTAAATTAACAATCTGATATTTTAAGCAATTCAAGTCTGACATGTGTGGATTATTATCGATTTGAATGGTCCAAAATATCTGGTCGTTACAGTTGGTATCAGAGCTTTGGCTCTAGGCAAGCTTAGCATATATAGTAAATTTATTTGTAGGATCACTTTCGTTCGAGCTTGAGTTTCTTCCTCTTGATTTGGTTTTTTTTCCTTTGGACTTTGGAACGTGACCTGCGGTTCCAAAATCCATTATCTTCTCTCCCTATTTGTGTTTCTTGATTCTGGAGTATTCCATAACTCCACTTCGAATGATCTCTATAAGAATAGGCGTTCCCGCCAATCTTTGAATGATTTTTAACGGGGTGAAACTCCTTTACAATTGGCATTGATTCACCGGAAAATTCTATACCCTTGGTTCAGATGATCTTATCTTTGTTTTGGAAATCCATTCTTGAATCATCCTTTGAAAATCGGGTTTGTTTCTATTTTAAAAATTGTTTTATATATTGAATTATTATTTTGATAAGTATGATTTTATTATATGTATAAAAGTGAAAATGTTTTCGACAAGGATTATATAACTTTTAAAAACGAGAATTTGAAATTTCGAAAGGACTTGAAATTTTGAAGATTTTTTATAAGAAATGGATTTATATAAAGATTATTATAACTGAAGGGTTTTAATTTGAAATTCGAGAGATTGAATTCCAGTGTTTTGAAATTGGTTTTAAGATTTCGAAAAATATATAATAATAAGATTTGAAAGTATTTTCTGAATAAGAAACGTTTCAAAAGACTTCAAATGAATTCCAATGATTTCAAAGAAATTTCAAAAGTAGTCTTTGAGAAGACAGAAGTCCAGAACCTACTTATGTCGCTTGAAAATAATTTCGGTGGTGAATGCATGCATCATCGACATTGATTTTCGAGTTTCTGAGTGAAGTAGAGGCCACTTCTATAGATTTGTTATGCGATTGATTTACGAAACCAATTTTGATTTCAAATACCGAAGTATAATTTGATTTTCGAAAAGATATGCATATATATGTGAAACAGTTTTGAAATGAGCCGGTGTTCAGTTTTTGAGTTTCGAATTTGATTGATATAACCCTATCTTTTGGAATTGATTTACGGATTTGTTGGTGATTTCCAACTCTTGGATTGAAAATATGATTTCTTCGACTATTTTGAAGGTTTGAGCACTTCCAAATCAAGGTTAACTTTTTAAATCTAAGTAATTTTGAAAAGTATAAATTAATAAAGTATATAAGTATAGTTTTGTACGTTTAAGTATGAAGTAATATGATTTAAATAAGTTCGAAATTGGTTTGTTAAGAAATGAATAAAACTATTTTGAATTATACTAATATAAAATTTAGTTTTGATACGTTTTGAAGAAAAATTTAGTTTTCAAAATATTTTGAATAAAATTTAGTTTAAATGTTTTAACCTAGTAACATCTTTTATAAAACTATATATAATAATAATAATTTTCAAAGGTATAGAACTGTAATCGTTTTAAGGGTAAGTGATTCTTAAGGAAAAGATTTGGTTTCGGAAATAGATTGAAATTTTAAAACCTAGTATATTTATGATGATTTTTGGGAAACGGATTTGTTTGACATAAATTATGTTGATTTGGATTATTTTTTGAACTTATTATTTTGAAAACTTGAAATTGAAGATAATTGATTTGGAAGAAATGATTTGGTGAAATCATATATGTTTTCCTTTTGAAAACTATACTGATATTGAAAGGAATTGAAATTGAGAACCTTGTTTTATTAAATACTTGATTTGGAAGTTATCGAACTTATATTAAGGTGATTTGTATAAGTATGAAGTGATTTGATATACTATTGATTTCAGAAAGTACTCGATTTGAAAATGAAATCTTATATATAATGGAATTTATATAAGTATGGTATTTGAAATTGATTTGAAAGGTACTATATGATATATATTTTCGAAGTAAAGATATGGGAAGTGACTTCTGCTTGATATCTGCTTTGTGGCCACATTGTGGATTCATTCTATCGATATTATTCTCTCTGATTTTGGGTTTTCGGATGTGATACTCGAGTGTCCTACCATGGCGTAACCCATGGTCTTACGAGCGCGACTGCATAGCGTAATTTGCCTAGCTGAGATGGCCTACGGGTACAGATGTTTCCTGGGGATCCAGGCGTAACCATTGTGTATCTGCGATCTATGTCGGTCGTTTTTAGTAGCGAAATCCACAGGGCTGAGAAAGCTTACGGATACGTATGTTTCCTAGGGGATCCAGGCATAACCATTGTGTATCTGCGGTCTACCAAACATCATGGCGTAATTCGTAGGGCTGTGAAAGCTTATGGATACAGATGTTTCCTGGGGGATCCAAGCGTAACCATTGTGTATTTGCGATCCATGGTTAGACAATGATTTGGTTGATTTGTTTGAATTGTACTTTTCATATCTGTTTTTAAAAGTCTTTCCAGTATTTTCACTGGGTGTTGAAACAAGTCACTAAGTACCTGGAGAATTCTAGCTTTGTGCCTGATCAACGTATAGCCAGAGCCTACAGGAACAAGGATAAACTTGTTAAGACATCGAGTCATAGATATATTTTTATAAAGTATTATATTGGCTACTTCAAACTAACAAATTTGAAAATGACTATTCATCATATTATAAACTGTTTAAAATATTATAAATATTAAAATTCTAATTGAAATCTATATAGTTTTAAATAATGGTTCATCCTTGTCTTTCAACCTATTTCCTTTCCTAGATATTCCTGTTCTCCTATTTTCCCTTCTAGCTATTCCTATTCTCCTACCTTCTCTTTTTTTGGGGGGGGGATGTTTTTCAACCTATTATTCTTTCTAGTTGTTTCTCCGATTGTTTTTCCTTTTCGAGGACGAAAAGTTTTGAGTGGGGGAGAGTGTAACAACTCGGTATTTTGTGATTGTTTTAATTGTATATTTTAATTTTTTTAAACTGAATTTCCTGATTTAAAAACTTTATTTTATTTATTAAAATGGATATTTTTATTATCTTTAAATATAAATTTTGATTTGTATGGGAACTATAATTCCAAACATGAATAAATAGAATATTCTCCAGAAAGGTGAATTTTTGTCAATGTGGTCAAACTTTGACTTTTAATTTAAAAAATTTAAAATTTGAACTTTTGAAATTTATCTTTATTTTATGAAAGTGAATAAAATTCTAAGTATACCACCTTTTGTTTCGTTGAAGTCTGACTAATATTGTGAAAATTATGCTTTTTAAACTATTGTATGTAAATCGTTTTATTTAACAAAATTGATTATTTTAATTTATATTAATAATATTTTTGTTTGTCATGTCATGTTCCAATTAACGTTTACATATGCAACATGACATGATATGTATATATATTTTATTTTTAAAAACATTTTATAAGTGCAGTTGAAATTTTCCAATGTTAGTTGTATTTTGTTTACAAATTTTAATTCTCGTTTCAATTAAATAGAGTATTTTCTTAATTTATTTTCGATTTTTCCTAAAATTATTTACTTATTTTTCATAATATCTACCTCTACCTTATCTTTCTATTTTATTTATTTAGACATTCATTTATTAAATGAATGGTTATGTGTTTAGATCCCTTATTTATTTGTTGGAAAGAAATTTCAAATAGATATACGTTATTGACTTAAATGCATATATTTTAAAATTTACTTATTAAATGTTCTTGTATTTATTTATTTTGTGAAGGCTTCTTTTGTATACATCTTTCTTTAATTTATAGGAAACGAATCAATTAAGATAGGTTACTTGTTCTAATTATAGGCATATGTTTCATTTGATTTCTTGCCTTTATATTTTCCACCCTTTTGGTTTCCTACCATAACTTCTCCAAAATTTTAGCCATACATCCTTAACCCTAGCCGCCTCCAATTCATTTTCATGTGAAAATTTACTTCTCATCTTTCATTTGTCACGGCCATAAAAAAATCAGCAAGTAATGGCTTCTTCCTTTCTACTTTTTTTTCCATTTGTTTTGCCTTACTTCCTCTTGTTTAGATCGACCTCAACCACCGCCATCTTCTCCAACCACCACCATCATCTCCTCTTTTATATATGGGTATGTTATATTATATATATTATATTATGTGGTATATACTATACGGTTTACAAAGTTGCAAAAATGTGTATATATATGTCAGTAAGTATGTGTATTAGTTTATTTACGTGTATATAAAATTTATAATCGTATATAACTTCGGTTTATGAAATTGTACACACACACATACATATATATATTGTTTATATATATATAGTATGTTAGTTTATAATATAAACTGTTATATATAAGTTAAATAAATATACATAAGTTATATATTCCGTTTATATTATACAGTTATATATATGTGTTTATATTTCGAAGAGCTTACATAACTTGTAAGTTACAATGTTTGTTATAATTATCTTCTTTATAGTAGTATATTGTGATATAAGCACTGGTGTTAAAAAAAAGTATAAAGGTTTGCATATGTCTGTAGTTGGTACATTAATCATATATATGTATATATAAGTATTCATAGTTTTGCAGTTGTATTATTTCATGGCAAATGTTGATTTATAATATATATTCTGGAAGAAAGTATATATTAATTTATAAAAGAAGTATTATACCAATATACATATCATACGTTAAGACGTAGGCTGTGTTCTATTAGCTGTTATATATACAATTTGTTGTTTTGGAAAGAGAAAAGTCTATTGTTATACGTATAAAGTTTGGACAAGTTATATTGAAGTGTTGTTTATACCGCTGTATATAATGATTGATAAGTATATATATATATATATATATATATATATATTAGATTTTGAAATGATGTAAGTTTTATATATATGCTTGCATAATTTAAAGTATAAACTTTTACTGTGCTTTATATATATGTTTAGACCTCTGCATATTGGTTTTTATATATATATTTTTAATAAGTTTATAGTATAAGAATATGGTTGATTTCAAAGTATATATGTATAGAGGTTTGTAATAATATTCATTTTTGAATTCATATGTGTTTTATTATATATTATATAATGATTTTGTTGACACGTTGGTTTTGAATATATGTATATAGAAATTCTATTTATATATGTATTGAAATTGATTTTGAAGCAAACATATATTTTCTGTATATATCATGTTGATTCTGATTTGTTTTCGTCAATTTCTATTTATCAGTTGTCTGTCGAATTCGTGATGAATTTTTTGTTTTGGATTCGTGCATGGATTTCGTAACTCAACTTCATTGTCTATCTCCCTAGCCTCGAAAGGTGAGCAATCGCTCAAGATTAACGTTCTTTTATTTATTAAATTTGATTTCAATTGAAACGACAATTGAAATATGCTGCTGTAGTTATTTAAATTGTTATATATGCTATTATCTATAACCGTTCACATGTGGGACATGACACCATATCCTAATGTTTATATTATATTATTATTGATGATATATGCCTATTGTTATATTTATATTATCTGTTATCACTCTGCAAGTTCCCTGTTAGTATAGAATTCACTATGGGTTAAATTAATACATACCCGAACGGACTTTAGAATAGGAGAAAATCGTTATGGGTTGAAATGATAAACCCAAGCGACTTTCATTGAATTGAATTGGGGATTGCGGGTCGAAATGATATCTACCCGTATATATTACGGATTGAAATGATAAATATCTGTATCACTTGACCATATGATAGGAATATATATATATATAGACACCGTTGGTCCATATATAAATTTTTGAAAATAATTTCTATGGTTTTGAAAAGAAATATATGGTTTTTAATAAATATTGGTTCTTAAAACATTATATATATATATATGGTAATTTTATATAAAAAGTTAATAATAATATAATAGAGATTGATTTAATACATATAATATGATTAAGTATTTATTTAAATCTCTATATCAAAATAGATTGTTGTAATAATTTGAATAAGTTAAGTTTGAGATGATAAAGCTGAAATAATTGGGATTGTATTTAATTAAGAATTCTGCTAAATTTAATCGATTTGAACTATTGAAGTTGAAGTTTAAGATTGATTTTATAATTTTATTTTTGATTTAAAGTGACTAAATGGATATTTCAAGTTTAAAAAAATCGAAAGGAATATTTAGTTTAAGGGTAAATTAAGGTTATTTAAATAATACTGAATTTATTAAGTGAATATTTCTAGACTAAATGAGTTAAATCGAGATTTATATGAAACCGTTAAACTGAACTTTGAAAATGTTGAATACTAAAGCTTTGAAATGCTAGAATTTAAATGGTATTTGTGATCCAGATCTTTATTTGAAAGGAATAAAATTTGAATTTGTTATTTAGAAACTGAATTGAATTAAAATGGATAAATCTAAATTGAATTAAATGTGAATTTGGAACTCGAATTGATTGGAATCTATTTGTGAAATTGAGGAAATATATATATATTTAATGGAAATGACAATTTGGTTTTGAAGTATAAATTTATTGAAATGACCACGGTGTTATAGTGTATATTCTGTATTGTAGATAGTTCCACGGATCCTTAGAGGACGGTTGTCCCAAACATCCTTTAAGTTAATTGTATTTCAGTTGATATTTCACTTGAGTTGGATTTATTGACTTAAGAATGTTAATCGTGACTAGAGTGTTTTGTGTTTGGTTTTACGCTCTGGTCAGACTGAGTGATACGACATTTGAGACTCACCTTTGGAGTTTGGAGCTCATTTGGAGATCCAACTATCGATTCAGCTTTCAGTTTTTCTAGTTGATTTGTTCAAAGATGTCATCTGTTTGTATTTGAGACTTTAGTGTATTTGAGTTATCCTACTGTATTTTATTTCTAACTCTGATGTTTATATAGTAGCTTCATGAACTACTATTTATATATTCCACGGCATTATATTACTCCGTGTCTGTGATTCTGTAATCGATTTATTTACTGTATATGCCGAGCTTTGCCAAATTTTAAATTAACAATCTGATATTTTGAGCAATTCAAGTCTGACATGTGTGGATTATTGTCGATTTGAATGGTCCAAAATATCAGGTCATTACACAATTTTCAGCTATCATTAGCCGATGGAATCCTGTGGCTAGATCCATTTATGAGATTACTGGAGCACTATGAAGTTGATTAAAGAAGTCATCTATGAGGGGTAGAAGATACCTTTTTTGTTAATCATCTGCTTGTTCAGGTCTTGATAATCCATACAAAGTATTAAGGAGCTGTCAGATTTTGCAAAAAAACAACCATTATGCCCAAACTTGAGCGACTAGGTCTAATTAGTACTTTCTTTAATAATTCATCAGTTTGGTTCGCCAACTCATTCTTTTCTTTCAGAACCATCCTTCGAATAGAGTGAATAACATGTCTGGCACCAGGAATCAAGTCAATATGAAACTCAGTTTCCCAATTGGTGGCAAAATTTTTACCTCCTCAAAAACATCCTGAAACTCCTTAACAATCGCTATCGTCTCTAAACTTTTTTGCTATGAATCTAGCACATATATGAAACTATCCCTTACCGGACTAGGTTCTTTAAAGATTTTCTCACAAGATCAAAGCCAAGCTTAAACTTCAATAACAGACTCTGTTCCCATGATTGGCTTTCCTTCCAAGCTGATATAGTTTTGCGAAGAGTGGTAAAGTTAACTTGATGTTGCACAGGAACCATTACTTTTTCAATTACCACAACATTTAGAGTTTGACCATTGGTGGCCGTTATGCTGCTACCTCCCCTTCCACGTCCACTTTGGTTACTCATTTATTACTATCTATATATAGTAAAGAGATAATTAAGAATATAGATGAGACTATCTTAGGGGATGGGCATAAAAGTCGAATATACTTATTTGGAAAAAAAATTAATTATGCACTCTCATTGACGAAACTAATTCTAGGGCATTACTAACCATATCTCTAAAGAGTTGACCCTATCATGGCTTAGGTGCTCGCTCAATCTAAGCTCTGATACCAACTGTGACGACCCACCTCCTCGACCCTCAGAATTCGACACTAATACATCCTTGGTATTCATGTGCCGCAAATCCAACTGCCGAAGAGGTAGATAATCAGGGGTAAAAGAAAATAAAGATAGAAGAAAGAACAGAATAGATTCTCACATCGCATTTAAAAACTTGTAGTTATACATATAGATAGTACATACAATCATTCTCAAAATGAGATATCATAGTCATAACAAGTACTAACCTAGCCCAGGACAGTTATAACTACATATCTCTATAGGTGCCGATAGATACTACATAATACATCAGAAATAGAAATAGATAACTATCTACAAAGGATCCTCCAGCTTCATGCTCCATGCTCCTAAAATGCTCCAAGCTACCTAACTACTTGGCTACCCGGAAAAATAAGGCACCTAGAGTTTAAAGAGAAAAGAAAATAACTTCGGGTCAATCATGGGACTAGTGTGAGAAATCAAAAGAACAGATATTTTGAAATCAAACGGTACCTCATAAGACCACGCCGCATATAAAAACGGTCGGGTTTTTACCTTATGATAACCAAACATTTGCTACATAAATTGAAGATATTAATTTTAATGACATTCTTTGAAAACTCTTTCAAATAAACATATATAATCTTAGTCGAAATTGTTACATTTATTAAATTCAAGCATAATAAGTTTATAACTAAAACCGTAAAGGTACGTATTGGAGAATGGATTTCCAACAATGAGAAGGTAAGGGACTACCTTCCGACAGTATATCTCTAGAGAAATGTACCGAGGCATAGCCCCTCGCACTTTATCATAAAAGAATCAACCTACCTCTATCGTAGATAGTACCGTATATCCCATCACCTCGGTCGTTCTTGACCTATACAGGATCCTAAAGCATACACAATATACCTAAAATATATAGGGTAATCTAGAAAGGTGATGACCATATCCTAATGGGTGCAACCAACGTAGCGCTGCCTAATCTACCTGTTTTGTCATTCCTCGGCGTGAGGCTTAAGATTACGTTTTACCTTGAATAGATCATCAAATCCTAATTAGAATTCCACATTTCCTATTCCATCACATGCTATTGATTTCCATAAATGTACAACCTCTGAGCTTGTACGTCCCAAAGAAGGATGTTAAATGTAAAAGAGGTTACCTCTTATACCACCAAACAGATGTGCATTCGTACAGATCAATGTACGTGTTTTTTAGAAATGCAATGTTAGACATCTGTCCATACAAGTTTTCCAGGAATAGGACAAACCAAAGGTACTCTCCTTCTACATCCTATTTTAGGAATCACCTCTAGGATTAATAGCGAGAAGTCCTTGCATCGAAGATTTTAAAAATCAAATGCTACCACCACCATATGTATATAATATGGAAATCGAGAGGCTAGTGGCGAGTATCCTTTCATTATGAAGATCTCTATCTTCAAAATCATTGCCTTTATCATGTTTTCACTGTTGAACGTACATTGGTTCGAAGTGGTTTTAGGATAGGAATCACCCAAATCCGATCCCGGTCTCTCCAAAACAATTACCGATAAAATATCTTTTCGAGATGTATCATTCCTTTTCCAGTATATACTAGATTATCAATCCTCTCTTTAATTTTAGAAAACACAAAATCATTTCTCATAAATCATGTTTGAAAACATTATAGAGTAAAAGGATTCATAGAAATTATACTAATTTTCCTCAATATTAATTTCCGTATTCAACAAGTACTATTTGTCGAATAATGGTGAGATCTCCTTTTAAATTCACACGAATAGTATAAGTTCCCTCCTCGGAATTTAACACTAAGTACAAGAAGATTATTTCTATACAACCCAAGTTACTGAATTAGTTATGGAAAGTAAATCTTTTATACTTGTTTCGTTTCTGACATTCCGACCTTATCTATTCCTCGTCTAGGAAGAGGCCAGGTGAGCCAGGGCACTGGTTGCTCCTGAACGTATCTTTACTTCAAGCACCCCACATCTGGATCTCTTGAATATAAGAATCAGATCTACTCTTCGGCTTTTAGAGCCCAGATTTAATCATTTATTTATAACAGCTTTTCTTTTAATCATTTATTTAAACTCTTTTTAAGATAATTATAAAACTTCCAAATTATCTTTACAAACACTTATCTATTTATTAGAAAATGTTTATAAAAGATTCAAGAAAGAATAGTTAAGTTAAAACTGTAATTTGTATAAATTTTTGAAACTGCTACGAAAGTACAACAAATAGTGTTTTCAAAGCTTATTTGATCAAAACAACTTTTCTATCATTTGAGAGTATATTTTTATAACTCAAATCCATTTTAAAACATTTTATTATATTTATAGAATTTGTTTCATATTTTTAAAGATTTAAAAATATCATTTCAAAGGAATTTCCTTTTTGGATTTCGAACTGCCAAACCGCGACTATTTTGAAAACTTGTTTTCCTCATAATTCAAAATCTACTAAATGAAATCTCGATACTTTTTTTTGTTTGAATATTATGATTATAATAGTTTGGAAAATTCTTATTCCAAAGAATCCTGACTCTGATTCCATCGTATTTATGGATTTAAACAATTACTGCACGAATTAGCAAACTGCTGTTACATGACATGCCTATTTTTGATTCTAATTTCAATTATTTTCATAACTTCACCAAATTGAGTTTTAGTGATTACAAACCATTTATAAATCAATTTAAAGAGGTCTAATCATCTCATAACACTTTTGTAATTCATTTCGGAAAGCGAATTTCTTTGTGTAATTTCGACTTGTATTAAACATGAATTGTTTACACATCCAAACAACCTTATTTTTCGCAACTAAAACATGATGATCAAAACATAACAACCAATCATTCGAAACATATCATATTATCATCCATATCATAATATAAATAGACTTTTCTCACCTTGAATTCGATCGTTCTAACTTTAAAACGACTATAGCTTCGCTATCTTGAAATTGAAGCTCACAAAGCTTGCACTAATGCTTGCTAAGGGGCCCGGCCTTGGCTTGCATAAGGGTGGAATGCTCGGCCATGGATGGTGAGATGTATGGCCGTGGGTTTGCAAGGAGGAAAGGAGGAGTTTGGCTTTGGTTTTGAGGTGTATGATATTTTATATTATATAAATTTTAATTTCTTTTTGCAGTAAATTTTGTCATTATTTTCTTTAGATAATGGGCCATTAAAGTGGTGAGAAGAAGGTGAAGAAAGCTTAGGAAAATGTGAATGGAAGTGAAGATGGATGGTGGGTATTTAAAGGTAAGTGGAAGTAATAAAATATCATGATATTTAAGTGCAAACACATTATCGTTTCATCACCACCATACCCTCCTCCTCCATTACCATTTCGGTCGAAGTTCCCCTTTCCCATGTGGCAACTCCGTGTGCATTTACTTATGTGTAAGAGGTTGACTTTGGTTGAAAGAAATATGATGATATTTATAAATAATATCATGATATTTTCTTTTATCCTTTTTTATTAATTTTTTTTTGTGTGTATATGTGTGTGTGTATTCATGTGCATGTGTTTATGTTCATGTACACAACTTCTCTACGCTGAACCGTTACGAATTCTGATTTCGATTCTCGATCATATTTTAACTTCTTAGTCAGTATACATGTATTTGTAAATAAAGTTTGAAAATAATATTTCTATCATTATATAATAATTAAAAGGGCTTTATTTGATATTTAAAATAATTATTAAATAATTTAAACTCCCTTTAAATTCAAAAGTTAATTATTCTAAAATATTGATATTGTTAATGATGTCATAAAGGGATTTTAATTTCAATAAAATAATAATTTTATTACATATTCTCAATCATATAGATAAATTATTATATGTATCCAACTCCATATATGATGTCGGAGGGTCTAAGAGATGTTTATCGATAAAACGATTTTCGGTCTTTTTATCGATATTTTCCAAAGTGTATATTTTTATAAATATTTATTCAAAATAAGATTACCAATATCACTTATTGTTCAAAACTCCATTACTAATGTTAAAAATTCTTATATTTTAATATTTTTTAAACATTATTTTCCAAATGATAAATTCATAGGTCGTTACAGCCACGCTTTGACATATACTATAATTTGGAGCTTTTATTATTTTCGCCGCGTAATACTGTAGAGCCTATAGAGTGTTTGATTACTATTAGAGACAATTTATCATTTGTGTTTGTTTATCAGTTGTATTAACCCTTAAACTGCTTTGTATAATTGTATGAACCTATACACTCTTATTATTCGGTTTATTTAGTTATTACTA
Organism: Allium cepa; assembly: GCA_030765085.1. Classification (NCBI taxonomy): domain Eukaryota; kingdom Viridiplantae; phylum Streptophyta; class Magnoliopsida; order Asparagales; family Amaryllidaceae; genus Allium; species Allium cepa. The sequence goes on along the minus strand of CM060935.1, from coordinate 820,039,999 downwards.
TTTTCCTGTTCTATATTTATTATGGTTATTATATTTTATTCGATGTGCTGTGAGATATACGACATGTTTTGTGATTGCTTTACTTACATTACAACTTGACTATTGTAGCAATTCATTGTCAACAAGCAATAAATTAATAATTAAATAGTATTAATTAGTAAAATAAATACGATTTAATATTTAATAAGGAATTATTTGGTAATTGGGTTATTTTGAGATAATGAAATGTAAATTAATTATTGTGTGTAAAAATATAAACAAACATTATAAGATAGAAATTTAAAAAAGAAAGCGTTTTATTAATGAGTTTTGAATGTAATTAGTAATTGATTTGAATACAATGAAATAAATAAATAAATTATAGGAAAATAAATTTATTAAATAAGTAAAGATAAGACTTGTTAATTAGTAATTTAATGTAATGGAGTGGAATTGGGTAGTGGGGTGAAGAGGTAGATTTAATTAGTAAATTAGAAAAGAAAAGAAGGAAAAAAGGAAAAAATAAAATTAGAGTTCACTGTTACTAATCCTAAGCCTAGAACCCTAGTTTCATGTTCCTTCCATCTCTAGACTTTTCCTTTCTCTTGAGATTTCACCTACAAATATAAATAAACTCCTAGTGGAAACATTTCTCATGTTAGAAAAGCAGCTTCGTTTATAAATTCCATCACTTTAGAAATTGAAATTAAATCAAATCAAATTATAAAACCTATCTGATCTAAAATTAAGGGTTTCTTGGCAATCCTACAATAAGACAATAAATTGGATTCACCAATTTTTAATATAAAAACAACTTATAGTTAAGGGAAGGAGATAAAAAAATCGAGTTAATAAGCACTTAGATATTCTACAACTCAAGGTGAGTAAATCATCTCACTAGTATGTTTGAGTATTGAATTTGAACTTAAAGTCTGTAAGTGTATGTATAATTGCATATTCACCTTGCTGTATCATTGTTCAGGCTACTGTCAATAATTGATGAATTTGGCTTGTGTAAGTGTTGTTCGGAGTTAATGGACTGATAGTGTGCTTGAGAATGTTGGGTTGCATACAAGAGAAGGAGTAGATAGATGAAAACGAGGAAGCCTAAAACAGGCAAAGGAATTCACGACAACGGTCGTTTGACTGGTCGACCGCCTACCAGTCGATCGCTTGCGATCGGTCAGTGTGGAATTCATATATATATATATATATATTTATATATAATAAATCAAAATAAAATAAATAAAATAAATATAAAATATAAATAATATTAGTTCGTTAATTATAGTTTAATATAATATCATTATACATAGATATGAATATAAATTATGACGTTTAATCATTTAATTAAGTTATTTATTATAAATATAACTAATTTATTATAAGAATTTAATATACTCCTATTTTAATAATTATATAATATTTACATGATTTGTTAATAACTATAAAAGTTTAATGAAGGGATTTATATAAAATGCTATAGAGTTTGGACATTATTCTATATAATTTAATAATGTAATTATAGAAAATTTTAATTATGCTTTGATTTTGTGTATGTATATACATATATGTATAACTACTTTTATTTATGGATGTATGTTTCCATTTCTGTGTAGTAGGAAATATGAATAAATGTATTAGTAAAACTGTTTGGTATGGGACTTTCCGTAATACTTTTCGATTATTCATCACACATGTTGTAAAGAAATATATAATATGGATTGAGTGTACTTTATGAACATTGAATAAAGATTCAAAAAATATGCAATGGTATGTGACGCTGTTATGTTATTTGCTTGGTTATTCATCGTAAGTAAATACCACTCAAATGGGTATTACATGTATATGATAGGGCTTGCTGTGGTAAGTCACGTGTATGGCCGTGTCTTGGCAATTGGATGGAGTCGTGTGTCGGCGAATATATAGATTTAGCCATCTATCGGCATATGATTATAGCTATGTGTTAACAATTGAATATACATACTATGTGTCTATTTATTCTTGTTCAGCTTCCTTTATGATTTGTAAGTGAACCAGATTGGCTAGTATCAACCTTAGCGGCCTGATTGCATGGTCGTGCCTCGAATACACGACAGCCTTATATATCGTTGTGTGCATTTTTCCCTATGTTACCCAGGCCAGCAGTCATTTACTTAGAGGGACAATGTGTCAGGTCATGACCAAGTAGAGTCCTCGTGTAGACGAGCACATATGTGGATCTTATCACAATACTAAGGGAAGGTAACCAGTGACTGTAGGAGTTGTGTCAGATGCACGTACATGTGGCTTCTAGAGCAAGTAGACATGCTGTCAGTCTCCTGTCTGGTTCCAGTGTGTATGGTGGATAGGTATATACTATTTATATTCCTTTGATGATGAGTATGACTATGTTAGAGACATTGAGTCAAAGTATAGTCAGTCCATGTATATCCATACTAGTTTACATGATATGATATACATATATGTGGTATTAGAGTTACTCGCTTATATCACCATGGTTTACATTATGGTTATTATATCACTTTTGAATTTGATTCATACATAGTCCAACTCATGTGTTTTATACTTGGGTCAATCTAAGACCTTGCAGTTATAGGATCTATGTTGTTAGCTGGATATACTACGACATTTGGGGAAGGCTAGTAGTAGATATAAGATGATATATACTCTATATATTTTTGTTGCCTCCTTGATGTATTAGTAGATGTATGTGATGTATTATACAGTGGGCTAGTGACTATCATGTTGTACCGCCAGACTATGAATTATACTATGTAATATATTTTATCTGTTGCATTGTAACTCTATGTACTATGATACTATTATCTGTAATTAGGTATTGCTTTGTCAGGTAGCATACATGTTTATTTCTCTGTACTGAGGTCGTGTACATTTACGGTGAGTAGTATATGATATATGATATGTACCGATATTAATCTAAGAGAATATTCACGTGTGTACCCCATATCGTCTCGTTCTGTATTTCTTGACAATATTACTTTGTAATACTCTTGAGCAGTATGGGTATAGAGGTATGGGTGTTTCAACTATCGTCCTACATCGACCAAGCACCATTACAACATATTATCTAGGTATATTGGATGTCAGAGGTGTTGGGCGGTCGTCATATTTGGTATTAGAGCTTAGGTTGCGTAGTTAGCCTAATTGGTCCTGGAGTGATAATTCATCAGGAGGATCCGTTGGAGATAAAGTAGAAGTTATTAATCTAAAATGGATCGAGAGTATACAAGAGAGCGTACATGTTATATATTTTGATTTTCAAAACTATATAGTTATGTATATGTGTGTATTATAAGTTGCATTACACACACGAGTACCATTGATGCCACTTTTCTTTATGAGAGAATGACCATTGTTATTATAGATTAAGAATGAGCCAGCATATAAGAAACGTTGTTAGAAAAACTCCGTCTTTGGAGTTAAAGAGGGTGCATGATCGGCGCTGGTAACTGTATTTGTAGAGTATGTTTACAAAGATAGTAGAAAACATGGTTCAAAATGCTTAAGTTTCCCTAAATGCTGAAGGTGATGGTGCTCAAGTGCAAGCGATGAGGATCGACTTTGCTAAGTTGAATGGAAATCATTCTAGCTTAGGAGGTAGACTGTTCATTGGAATGGAGTCGACTGTTAAGGTGCAAGACTGGACGGATACTTACAAAAGGATTTTTGATGACTTGAAGTTAGATGACATTGAGGTGGAGGTTGACCTCCAAATAACTCCAAGGATGGGATATAAACTGCTGGAATGCCCTTAGGGCCATGACTCCTAAGGACCAATTTACTTGGGATCAGTTCAAAGTTCACTTCGGAGATAAATTTACCCCGGCTACTCAAAAGTTGGTATTGTCTAGGTAGTTCATAGACTTGAAGTAAGGCGATATATTTATGTCGGAGTATGTAACCGATTTCGACATGCTATCAAAGTTTGGTATGTCCTTCATTGATATTCCACTAAAAAAGAATGAAAAGTTCATTGGGTTGAACGATTATCTTATGAAGCAACTGATTGATCACATTGATGAGAGCTTCAAAAAATTGGTCAAGAAGGCTTTACAAATTGAGAGCCCATACCCTATGTAGAAGGACTGCCACAAACCAGCTAAGCAGGAGCAGACAATGAAGGCATATGCATTGAATGTCATTACGACTTTGTTGAGTGCTCCATAGACGAAAGAGATGGGAAAGGGCATTACTATATAAGGAATGCTTTCCATATATGATGTTCCTATATATGTTTTATTTGATACCGAGGCTTCACATTCCTTTATATCTAGTGATTTGGTAGGTAGATTAGGATTGAAACCCAACATAGTAGATCAATCTTTAATCGTGATAAAACCTGATTAGGGGCTCAACTGCCTGTGCATGGTTTGTCAAGACCTATTGTTATGGAGTTATGGATGTTATTTTATGTGTTTTTTGTTTTGGGTTTTTTAGGTTCAATATTATTGTAGGGATAGACTGGCTAAGGAAGTACAGAGTAGTGCTGGACTTTGAGAGGCCATTGGTGATGATAGCGACTGATGAGGGTCAGAGATTGGGCATAGGCTGCCTACCTTATGATGAGGCGATGGTTACATTTCTGTATTTGTTAGAGTTCTCACATTATGAGTTTTCATTGGTGCATATAACAAGGGAGTATCTAGATGTATTCTAGTAGATCATTGGATTAAAAAATTGGATTACCAAGACATTAAAAGTTAGAGTTCTGTATAGATCTGGTTAATGATGTTAGACCAGTTGTTATGCCTTTGAGGCATATGGCACCTAAGGAGCAATGAGAGCTTAAGATGCAAATGAATGACCTGTTGAGGCGAGGGTACATTTAATGGAGTATATATAAGTGGGGAGCATCGTGGTGTTTTCCACAAAGGTGGATGGCTCCCCAAGATTATGCATTGATTTCTATGAGTCGAATAAGGTTATAAAGAAGAATAAGTATCTAGTCCCACATATCGATGAGTTGTTCGGTCAGCTCTACGGTGCGAGGGTGTTCTTTCAGTCGGACCTTGTGATGGGGTATCATCAACTGAGAGTGGGTAGTGAGAGTGTACCAATTATGGCATTTTTTTGCTATTTGGGCTTTAGGAGTGGTTGGTTATGCAGTTTGGGCTAACCAATGCAATGGCATATTTTGTTGATCTCATGAACCATGTTTTTGGGGATCACTTAAGTAAGTTTGTGCTTGTGTTTGTTGACGTTATTTTTTTATACTCATGGATGAAGGAGGAATGAAAGATACATATGAGGTTTGTGATGGAGATGTTGAAAAAACACCACTTGAAGGCAAAGTTTTTGAAGTGTCACTTCTAGAGGAGGGAAGTTATATTATTGGGTTATGTTGTTTTGGAGTAGGGAATCACGATAGTTCCTACGAAGGTTATGGTGGTCTAGGATTGGTGTAGACCCAAGATTGCTATGAATGTAAGGAGTTTCTTTGGACCGACAAGGTTTTATAAACGCTTTGTCAAGGACTTCTCCAAGGTAGCATCATTGTGAACCGACTTGATGATGAAGAATCAAAATTTTTTTAAGGAAGGGAGGTGCGATCACGCGTTTTAATTCTAAAAATGAGGTTGATGAATGTACCAACATTAGTAATATTGAATGGGAATGAGGAGTTGACGTTATACACAATAACTGTGGTATTATTGTAGAGGAAAAATTTGTTGTGTCTGCTAGTCGATAGCTAAAATCACACAAGAGGAAGTATCTGACTCATGATTTAGAGTTGGCAACGATAATATTCACTTTGAGGATTTAGAGGCACTATCCAGTATGATAAAGGTTCGAGATGCTCACTGGCCCTAAATCATTGAAGTAGCACTTAACCCAGAAGGATCTCAACCTTCATCAGCATCGATGGTTGGAATTCTTGTCCTCCTATGACTTTGACATCTTTAATACACCTGAAAAGGAAAATGCAATCACCAATCCTCTAGGTAGAAGACATGCCAGTTTGGTATCAATGTTCCTAGAGTAAATGCAACTCGAATTTATCACTGGTTATGACTTCAAAACTCTATATGAGCTTGAGCCAGAGATGTTGGTTTGTTTGACTATCAGACCTACCTTAATTGACCAGATCAGCGCTAGTCAGAAGCCTGATGCTAGACTATTGGAGATTATTGGTAAGAAAGAGATCAGGTAGAGTTTGAGGATATGAGGCAGTATACACTCGACTGAGATAGTTGGCTCTATAAGGATGAGAGAATGTTGTTCCCAATGTCGATGGCTGAGAGATGAGATGCTACAAGAGTTCCATCATTCAAGATTGATTATACATTCTGGCGGTAATAAATTATACCATGATATAAGGCAGACATTTTATTGGGAAGGATGAAGAAGGTCATTGGGGAATTCTCCGTGGAATGCATGAACTGTTAGTCGGTGAAGGCTGAACAGAAGAAGGTAGGTGGTTCACTGCAACCGCTTGAAGTTTCCGAAAGGAAGTGGGAAAGATATCGATGTACTTCATCGATGGATTCCCAAGGATCGGAGAAGGATATGATAGCATATAATTCATAATCGATGGACCGAGGAAGAGTGCTAGATTTACACCCATATAGTCAAATAGAATGACATCCAAATTGGCCGAGTTGTAAAAAAAGTGAATAGTGTGATTCCATGGTGTGCCAGAAAGCATTATGAGTGACGGAGATCCTTTATTCACTAGTGGGTTTTGGAAGAGCTTCTAAGAGCCATTTGGGAGAGATAGCACTGTATCTGTTAGATGATATCAAGATTGAACCAGAAGTTTTGAGATACTGTAGGCCTAATTGTATTATAGTATGTGATACGAAACAACTTAGGAGGAACACAGTGAAGTGCTGAAGGTATAATAGAGTGAAAGAAAAGGTGATTGCACGTGGGAGACCGAGGAGAGCATGAGGACAACTTGTCTGATGCTCTTCACTTAGTAAGATTTCCATGTTTGATATGATTACTTAGGATAGCTTATGGATGTTAGGCATGTGGTTTATCTATGTTTGACCCTACCTTTGTGAATTTGGGGATTTTAAGGGAGAAATCCTTAAAAAGGGAGAGTGTAACGACCTATATTTTACGTATCGAAGGATTATAAAATATTATTTTTAAATTCATATTCTGTCATTTTTGGCTATGACTTAAATGATATTGAATATTCACATTTTTGACCCTTAGTAATTTTATTGGACAGTTTTGACCTTGATTTATATTTCTAGCATTTTCGGTAGTTGTATGTATTTCATCGATATACGTGCATCAATTGGCACTAGAAGATTTGGACGAACAGAAAGCGTCCTTGGGCCAAGGAAGATGGTACGAGCCACGTTGTTGAAGAATATTCAAGATTGGACATCCAAAAGCCAATATGACTTTTAAACGCCCAAAAATTGTCTCCTAGGGAACAATCTTGAATTTTGATGAAACTTATACCATTGGAAGGAGAAATATATGATGGGTCGTGGGGTCGAAGAATTGTCATAATCCGAAATTCCTAGAACCTTGGAATTTTGGAAATAAAAGAAAATATCATTTCCTTTACTATATCCACATATCATATTCTCCACCATGTTATTTCCCTTCCTTTTCATGAACCCATCTCCTCACCTCTTTCTCCTATTCTTTCTTGAGCAGATAATCCCCATTTTTACTGAAATAAAACTTGGGTTCTCTCTATTCTTTTGAGATATACGCAAACATTGTCTCAATTTGATCCAACTCCAACCATGGTTGTTGGAAATGCAAATTCGATGAATGAAGCGAGTTTGGAGATGAACCAATATGGGTTTGGATGATTTGGTTGTGTTCATAACGGAAAAAGGATTAAAATGGTGCTAGAATGGCCGTATTTTGTGCTATAGTGAGAAGATATCAGAGTTAAACGGAATGATCACCAATAGCAGATGTTTTGGTGATCTAGCAGCGTTTGTATGAGTTCGTTTATTTCGACGAGATAATTGTGGAAACGTAGATTGTCTGAGCTGAAGATGGACATGGTGGAGGCAAAGAGGTTGAAAATTGGTGAAAAATAGTTTTCATGCTTATATTTCATGGCTAAGGTATGGAGTCATTGGTCATGGGTGATGGCCGCAATAGCAGTGACGATCTCTATTGAACTATGGTAGTCCATGGCATAGGACTTTGTCATTAGGTGCTTGGGAGGTGGTATAAATGTGCCCAAGTTTCACGAAAAAGAAGAAGTGCAGGTTTGCTTGGATTGGCTGGAGTTGGTGGCGAGTGTGGAGTAGTGCAGATGAAGGTGCATGCAATGATCTCAGGTGGCGGCGTGCAACGGTGGTGCCTGTGGTGGCATGTGCATGCATGATAACGTGGGTGGAGAGGAAAGTTATGTGAGTTGCTGTAGTGGAGATGAAGAGTAATTATGAAAGAGAAGGTACATGTTAAAATGATTAATTAGTTAATTAATTATTTATTAGGTTAATTAGTTCATCAGTTAATTTATTTAAATTGAAATCTTATAAAAATTTAATCTTTTGCATAAGAGGTCTGATTTGGACGAGTTTTCTGCATTGCACTCGAATTGTAGTCCTTTATGACTTGGCATAGAATTTGGAAGCTTTTATTGAGGTGAGTGATTTTGACTCTATACAATGATTATCATCATAGTGTAGAGACGATGTTTTAAAATGATTTCCAACTTGAAAACATGATTTTTAATAGATTAAACCCACACCTTATTTTATAAAAGAATTTTAAAGTGGTTTAAAAATGGTTTTAAATTAGATATTTCACATATTCGTATGGATTTACTATTTTCTAAAAATCGCTAGATTTAAGCTATTATTGATATGAATATGAAATTGGTTGATATGGATGTGTTTTATATGTTGTATGTATGTTATGATAGATGTATGTATATTTTTAGATTGTATTTTTGCTTGTTGGTTGTATGCATGCTTATTTTGGTTGAAAATGCCAATCGATAGGTAACATAGTGTTAGGAAATATCTTAAGGAGTAGACTTTCATGCATATCATTGAATGCATACATGATAGGAACTTGAATAGATGTGATAAGTAAGCAAAAGAGTGGTGGAATGTGTACCAACCGATTTGGAAATGGAATATCATGGACAAGGGTGTGCTTCGAGCTTCATGAGGGATGTCAGATCTTATCCATATTGTCTAAGTACACAACCAAAATGGTCGGCACCGACCACTCTGGAGTGGTCGGTACCTACCAATGTTAATGAAGGAAAATTTTGCCAATTCCCAATGTGGACGATGAAAAGATTTTAGGAAGTGCAGCGTGGTGGTTTGTTCACGTGTTTAACATTAATTTTGACGTTGTGGCTCTACGACGAGCGATTTTAATGTTGAAGCGATGACATGACGTTTTGATGCGATGGCTTCAAAACTTTGATATGAGTATTCTACAGCTTACGTGGGATGTCTGGAGGTGTTCCAATGATGAAGACTCGAGGATGGGAGTTATAATAATTGTCCATAAGGACGAGTTCAACGAAGGAAGATCAAGGGTAGAATGATGATGTGTTCTACTATGAAGATAAATGGAATGGAATGATGATGGGTTCCACTATGAGGAGTGTGCAAATAGATTGTTGTTACTTTAGGGCTTCTAGAGTGCCTATATAGAGGGGGTATGTAGAGATGACCACCCAGATTGTGATGGTGTCCAGATCTTATTATGGTAGATTACCCTATACTCAAGGAATATCAGTCTAGTTCCTGGCCGTACGAAACAAAGTGGATTCGAGCACTGAGAAAACAAGACTTTTCCATTGGTTCACGGATTATGTGGGTCCCATATGAGTTATCTTATGTCCAAAGCACTGAGTGATATGAGGATTGTTTGATGGATGTTGTGATTGCATGTTTGTTTTATCACTATAGGGTTGTCACATGACTTAGATACTATTTACTTGGATTCTCAGCACCCGATATTGTACATATATTTGTAATGCACCCATACGATGATGATAGTAGATTAGCTTATACTATTACGTGCTAAGTTTTTGGATGCAAGGATGGGTCAGCTATGATTCCCAATACCCTGTGTCCCATATACTATATTGACTTTCATAATATTTTGAGATTGTTTGTCGCTCATTGTAATGCCTTACTATTTTTAATGTTTGAAATCAATTACAAGTGCCATAAAATACGATTGCAACTAATTTTTGATATTAAACGTAGTGGATCATTTGTTTTATAGTTAAAATGTCAATAACTAAGAAAGGAAAAGAGAAACCTCACAACGAAATCAGTCATAAATATAAATGAAAGTTAACTCAATAATACAATTGTTTTACAACATCATGACATCGATACACATTTATTTATGTCAATTATCACTAAATATGAACAATCTAATAATGGTACAAAAGAATATATCAAATTAGTTATCCACAATATAACCTACATTCACCTTTCCATTCCCTCTTTTTCACTTGCTTGCAACTTTACAACTCTTTTTGTGTGTGATAAAAAGGAAAAGGTATCAACTATGTTTGGTCTACGACAATTTCTATACACTACGGCCATATGCTTGATAACTATTGCATAGGAAAAGACTTTCTGCGTACCCCTTTTGGGGATCAAGCACATGTAGTTCTATTTCTTGTTATTCTCCTGCAATCAAATACTTGTTAGCACATAACAACTATAGCATCCATGCAATCAATGCAAATAGAAAACACTACTTCTACTAACAATTCCATACAATCAACATAAATATGTGGTAACAACAAAAATAACACATTTAATCATTACAAACATTTGACAACACATAATTCCCACCCCAAACATCGAATAAGCTAATCACAACATATACACTTACATATACTAATTATCAACTATTAGTAAGACACCATTAATGTAACTATAAACCAATCAAATGTACGCTAAGCCACTATATTAATAACACAAACACCAGGTCATCAAATGTATACTAAACCACTATATTAGTAACACAAACACCAGGTCATCAAATGTATACTAAACCACTATATTAGTAACACAAATACCAAATAATAAAACCATAGTTAACAGCACACATGTAGTAATAATGGAAAAATATCGCATACACATCCAAATGCGATTTAATCATCATAAAAAGGTGATAATTCAAATCAACCATTAATTAAATTATCAAATAATACTAATAATAATAAGCCTTCGAGTTTTAGTTTAAAATATATTTCTTCGTTATTATCTATGAATTTCCCCAAAAATTCATAAATGATAACCTTATTAAATTTCTTACATTAATTAATTCATTAAATCACCGATATGTACAAACATTAACCAAATTGTATATGTAACCTTACTTATTATTTATATTTCTAATTTTCCTCCTCACTACACAATTTCACCTACTTTATTTAATTAATTACATTCATATCATAAATCCACAATTAATTACAATTATAAATCCAACAATATAACAATAAGTAGTAAATAATCAACCTAAGTCATAATATATCCAAAATATTTAAACAATCACTAACTTATAACAATGCATATAAAAAGCTATAATTTTTCACTAATGAATATACATTTAATATATTAAAAGTCAACTAATTAAATCAAATTAACCACACCAATACACTTTTGCAAACGACCTCCAAACTTAGCAAACCTAGTGTTTAATTTTTCGGAATTCCACCATGAGCCAAATGGAAGAAACCTCGTATGAATCAGAATTCGTATGCAAAAGTTATTTAGGTCATACAATTTTTGCTAATTGTGTAAATTTAAAATTAACTAAGGGCACATCATAATTACTTCAGATCCTTTCTTCCCAATATTCCCAATACCACCCCCCTTAACCCACTGCCGAAAACATGGACTATCAAATTCGCCATGCTCGAGCCACTGAAGACAATGTCATTTCTAGCAAGCTCTGCCATTTTGGTTGCCTATCACTTCATTAGGGTTCGACGCTCCTTGGAGATGCCGCCGCATCAAATAGGATTTTCGAACCTAACTTGAGAAATTCAAGTGCCTCAATTGCATCAATCAATTTCATCATTTTAAGAGTAACCGCCCTATGCCGTTAATTGCATCAATCATCATTTCACCGGTTTAAGCTTTGACTTTGAATTATGTCTAGGTCGAGAAATTTTTCGACACCTTGCCAATTCCATTCATCGAGAGCTTCACAGTGATGTATATTTCGGTAGGGTTTGGACGCTTTAAACTTTAATCACTTTTTAATTAATTTGCTAATCATCATTAGAAGATAATCAAGAAATTTTGAGATTAGAGAAAAAAATTGAAGATAGAGGTGACAACTAGGGTTTCATGGCCACAGTTAGTCGTTAGGCTAGGTTATGGGTTGTGCATTTGGTTTGGCCAGATATAGTTACATATTCTATTTAAACACTATAACGCCTCTATTTCGCAAACCATAACTCCAATTACATCAAAGTTATACATCAAATTGATCATCTCGGTAAGACCTTCACAACAGTTACAAATATAACACCCAATCCACTTTTTTTATTATTGAAAATCCATTTTTAATTACTTTAATTTTAAAAGTGTCAAAATTTTGAGTCGTTAATTCTTCCCCCTTTAACATAATTGTGCCCAAGCAATTTACCTGATATAATCCTCGCCAAATTAATAAGGTCACATCATGGTTTAGTTAGAAAATACATGAAAGTATATTAATCATAATCAAAAATCTTTAATATAGTACACGACATCTGCACAACACAATCGATCCTGACATGCAATAATTCATCCACAACAATAAATTCAACACATATATTATAGTAACATATGTAATTCCTCAATCGTGCAATCCAAACAATAGTATGTAACGGTAACACTCCATCAATAAAGGGAAAAACAATTTCAACCATAGATAAACTCCATACACAACTCATAACATTCATTTCAATAATCCAGACACAACTGTCCATAGCAAATATATACATCAAAATTTAGGTTGGTCTAGACATGCATGCGTAATAAGAATATACATCGATAATCAACATAGCACATTAAAGTAAAGCATGTGCACACCTAAAAAATGGTAGTCATCACATCAACATACTAGTGAATAAAACTTATGCTAATCCCTATGACGACTACACTATCCCAATAATATGTATATCTTCCAAACAATCGATGCACTTTATCATAGTCTTATCTTCATAATAATCGAAGTATCATCCCATACCTACACCCTTCAAAATAATACATGTGCATACTCATGGCTACATCCTTAAAATAATGTTGCACTTGCACCAATCCTCGATTTCTTAGTCCCTCACGTACAGTCGGGAAATGTAATCCATCACTAAGGTCTCTTACCAAGCACACTTGGATATTACTATAACTCGTGTGACTATCATTAAGGTCAGTAACTACTTAACACCATAGCTACAACAATGCCCAAAGTAATTCCTTGCCATCAACAAGGTGAACTAGACCATCTTTAAGTTGCATCGCCAAAACTTTCCCTAAGTCTCAAACTATTGGGATCATTACAGAAGCCCCGCTTAAGTATGACTTTCTCAAAGTTTCTTGCCACCATATCTTTCCTAAAGACTTACCTCACCATGATCATTACTAAAACCATGCTTCGCTATGGCTTTCCCAATGTCTTGCATTACCATGATTATTTCCGAAGCCTCACTTCTCCATAATCACGATCAAGGCCCCTTGGATACATGATAACTCATTCAAAAACCTCCTAGGCCCGTGACACTTCATATTACAATTGGATTTGGTATTCATTCATATACCTATCTCATAGGTACTGCCCTCCTAAGGCAATCCAGGCTATCCTGTGTCTAGGGTATACCAGTGAGTGTCCTCACATACCCTTACCCCGTGAAACATCCATCACCTCTAGAGTTATCAACGATCCCTTCAGAATTTGATTTAAGACATCCCATGCCCCATCACATCACTCCACATTGTCGAACATTCCTCCTTGGGTTACCCTAGTCCCATGCTTACACTTACCACTAGAAGTATTCAATCAAATGCCCCGCATCGCTGATTTTCCAAAGTTCAAAAAACCTCACTCAGCTCCTAGGATTTCCTTGCACTTGATCCAATCAAACCACCATTTTCCCTATGCATGGCCCGAAATCAACTAAAGAAAACCCAACATCATCTACCATGACTGATCCAAATATCATCTCTTGATTTTTCCAATGCACATCCCCTAGAAAGTTAACATTGGGTAACTACCTCATCATAAGATTATTAACACTAACTAGTAATGTATCTTAACATACAATTTACACAATCATGAAAAGGCAAACAATTAACAACTAAAAACTAACAATTAAACATATCGAAGTTAAACAAACAGTCAATAAAAATATTATGCAAGAAAAAAGAATCAGCTCAAAAAGGCATAACATAAACTAATGAACAACCATTATCAAACAAGTAAACAATAATGTATAATACAAGTGGAATAGTTTAATTCAAATAATCATGTCATAGACCATAAAACAATTGCAGTCAAATGAACCAGTCAAATTAATATAAATAATGTCAACAAGCAATAGAACAACACAACCAATTCAGACAAAACAAACAAGTACTACTAAAGTAAAATGTCTCTACCCCATGCATCAAAATGGGTAATCATAACCACGTATTCCTACTCTTTCTCTAATAGGGAATAACTAAACATCCCCATAACTCATTTGGGGAAGCCTCACAAAATAGGCATATAATTTTATGTCATCATATTGGGTTTAGAAAAACTTAAAATTCACATCATTGTTCATTCTACATCACATGCCACCTAATGCGATTTTATAATCCTAAATCAGATTTTTCAAAGTAAATTTTCTTTTTAATAAAGTACTGTAACACCTCGTAAAGTTAACAACAATCAATAAATAATTAATAAGGCTTCAAAAATGGAATTTGGGCAAATAATGGAATTTAGCTATGAAACTTGCACCACTGTGTTCGTGGTGATTTTGTAAGCAACTTTCATATTTGGAGTTTCGTAATCGGAGCTTAAACGAAGAAGTTATCAACGTTTAAAGTTTCCAAAATGAAAATAATTAAAAAAACCAAATAAGGAAATAAACTATAATTAAAAGCATACACCACCGATCGACCCCTTCCTTAGGTAGGTCGATAGCGGTCGATCGACCTTCATGTGGCGGCTAGGGATTGAGCCTTGGCCAAACGATCCAAATTTAATTATTTTAAACTAACGATTATGGTTGATTTGAGCACGTATAAATATAGGCCTAACCCCTCACTTCTCTCTCATATTTTCTGATCCAAACAGTAAAGCTATTCCATTTTCCCTTCTCCATTACTTCTAAAAATTATAAAATATTATATATTCATACACAAATCAATGAAGTGGTGAAAAAAAAGAGAAGAAGAGAAGAAGCGAATTAGCATTGCGAAAGAAAAGGGTAAGCTTTTGTAATTATAAATCTGTATTCCTCTTAATACCAAATCTATTCTTGGAGCTATAACTCTGATAATATGTATATACCTTATTATACATATTCTTTTAGATTAGAATGGTAAAGGAGTCAACCAAAGGAATGGATTTAGATTTAGAAGATTTGAAAAGCTAAAAAGGTAAGTAGAAATTATATAATTTATTTGTAGCATTGAAATTTATAATATTGAAATTTATTTAATTATTATGCTTGTAAAAAACCTGATGAGTTGTAGGCCTGAAACTAACATATAGGATTATTGCCAACATATTCTATAAAATAGGTAATTGGAATAGGAATGGTATGTACAACCTAATTTAGAAATTTGTCCCAAATAATTATTATAGAAGAATGTTTGTAAGTTGTAAAGTTTTTTCTAGATCTATAATTGGATTGTAAATTAGATTGCCCGAGTTGACTTGGGGTGTTAATTTCTATATTTTAATTTATTTGGAGTGGGTACAATTTAGTTATATCTATTTTCATGTAGTTTCCATAAATTATCCAATTCCAAAAGTATGTATAAAAGTGCATCGTTTGAACTAACAAGGAACATACCAAAAAGGAAAACATTGTGTAAAGTATGGATGTTATTCTCCGTATTTTACACTTTATATTTCAATAAAATAATAGAAATAATTCCTTATAATTTCAAAAGAAGTAGGACTTCACTTTTTTTAATTTATAGAAAGCTATATCAGTAATCATTTTTGGAAGGACAACTCTGATAAATTAAAACATGGAAAGGAATGTTCTAGTTTAGTAAGTAATAGTTAGAAATAGAAAAATATATACGCATAACTGAACTTAACGATTGTAAATAAAAATATATATACATGGCGTAATTTACGATGATATTTGTATCAATAATTAAAAATGTAATAATTATAGGACTAGGAGGTTGAAAAAGAAAGGAATAGTAATTTCAAAATTTATGAACAATAACTACAAATTTAATAGTCAATAAATTCGTAGTGAATTGAGAGTTAAAGGAATTAAATGAGGACCGATTAGAGAATTTAATATGGCATTTATGAGAAAATTGAACAGGCATAACATGTGGATTTTGAAATGGGTAACTAAATATAATTATTGATTGTCGATTTTAGACATTTATGACCAATTATTATGGATAATTAACATTTATTAGACATAAGAAGGAAACGAGGAAACCAAAATCTAAGCGTATAAGGTAGGAATAATTACATAGCGAATAAGTATTAATACTATTAAATACATGTAGAAGGCAATATAGTTTCATGGTAGGAAATTTTATAGCTTCAATTACATGTTTAGAATGAGCATGTATTAGTGGTCCTAGCCCAACACTTAAGCTTTGGGTAATTAGTTTGGTTTAGAGGGTCAGGATGCGAGGTCAGTGGAGTTACACAACAAAAGTCTGCCCTTCACTTTACCAACAGTTGTGTATACTTACTACTGATATGAGATATCTCTAACTGTAGGACCCATGGGGAAGAGATATGCATTACGAATAGGTAAGGCAAAATATATCGAAGGTTTGCCATGGATTTGAAGTATTAAGTGGCACTTGTACTTTTAAAGAAATGGGGTATGCTTCACTTCTAGTGAGAGGTATTAAGTACCTAAAAAAAGCATTTTCCTTGGCTTACTTAGGTTAGTCTAGAACGTGATGTCAACTATGGAAGATCAGCGGACTATGTTAGTATTTTTGTATTGGTATTTAGTAGTAGGTCTGGCATACAGGCTATGCCCACAGGCGGTTTCGAGCGAGCAATAGCAAAAATTGGGCTATGTCTTGACGGTTTTTGCTTCGTACTAGTTTAGAATTCGTATGGAAGACGCACAGACCTCAAAGTAGATGGTTAGATGAGAAATTATTTATTGGAGGTAGGCTAGTTAAACCTTAGATGAGTCTTTAAGATGCGTAAGTAGGGCGACAACTAAATTATAAATTATAAAGCCGTATATACAGGTCATCAATATTTATAGGTAGAACCGATTGACTAGCGTTTACGTTGCAGAGGGCCCACTTCGAGGACCGAGGTATTAAATGGTCCTTAGGTTTGTCTCCTCCCTATTTAAGAAGTATCATGTGGCTGGAGTTTTTGGGTGGTGAAACGGTTAAATATATATGCAGATAAATATATACATGTATAGTTATATCACGAAGGAGGTTAGGCATATCATACACACACATAAGACTTATCGGATTAGCCATAAGTAATTAACATAACACTTAAATGGAAATCAATCGACAATCAATCGACATAAATGAATGGTATGGGTAAAGTATGTAATTTTCCAATCACCAGAACGTTGTTCTGATCCCTCTCCTCATTACAACCCGCAAGATAGATTTAGAAGGATAGGCTATTAGAGCAAGACATGAACGGTAGATGGAGAAGTCTTCTTATGCATGCTTGGCGCGGACAAGGCAATTACATCCAAGAAAAAATATTGATTCCAAGATAGTGGCCTTAGTTAGTACATATGTTCTATTATATTTTTTAATTTCATCGTGAGTTTATATTGGTCACTTTCTGATATGCTTATGTTTATCATAGGTTACCAAAACTAACGATCCATTTCTTATGTACTTGGGTTTCGATTTAGTTGAAATTTGGGCCCATTAAGGTGAAGGTTGTTACATTTGGTATAAGGGTTAGGTTAGTTGATTATAGGAATTAGAATATACTAAGAGAACATGTTTGTATTTTTACCTATAATTACATATATATTATAATCCTAGCTCTATAAATTCTGATTATAGCGGCAGTTGCGACCATATCCCTAAAGGATGGACGAGACAGCTATGTGTTGGGCTAATAAATATAGTAAAATTTATGCACATACCCTGATTACCCATGGAATGTAGCTCGTACTAAAGGCATGGACCAAGAAAAGCATAAGCACAATATATAGAAGAATCCCAAAGGCTGGATGATACTTGGCTCCTTGTGGGGCATTGGCTGCCTTATGATTTTGGATTTTGATGGATTGCTGCTTGGAGATTCTTATTTCATCCAAACAAATGGGAAGTAATAAATTATATGGTGTAAGCATCCAGAATTAAAGTATAATAGGAGTGGATAAATTTTTCGCAAAAAGGTTTACATTAATCACCGCTATGAATTTTTGAGAAATAAGAGTTAAGGAGGAGTAGGAAGAAGAAAGTCCAAAAGAAAGGACGATTGAAGTCCATTTCTATGTCCAACCCCATGTGAAAGAATTTGACAAAAAGATTTTTGAAAATTCCTCGAAACATTTTAAATGGGTTTTTCAAAGGATTTATTGGAAAGTTGTTGTTTAGAAAAGAAAGGAAATTTTGAGTTTAACATTGAAGTTTTGTTTTAAAGGTTTTTGATAAAGAGATTTTTCATTTTCAAAATAAATGAAAAATGGAGCGTAGGTTTGGCTCGATGATTTTTCCTATTTTGTAATTTTGAAGTTTCCTCTAAGGGGTGGATAAATGGAAATGATACTTGATTAAAATGGGGTTAAGATAATAGAAGGGGTAAGAATGCTCGATAACTAATATGGGAGGAATATAATGTCAGAGAAGTGCAGGCTACTTGAAGGCAATTTAGGTAGGAATTTTTTTAATAGTAGTAGTATTAGAAATTTAGACAGAAATAACATTAGAAATTTATATAAAATAGGATTAGTAATCTAGTTAGAAATAATATAGGAGAGGAGCAATATGAATAGGGTAAGAAGAATAGATAAATTCTATGGATATATTGAAATTGTGCATATATTTTAGATAGATGCTTAGATAAATGCAGCGGTTGGATGTATCTTTTAGAAGTCCTCCTCATATGCTATTAGAATCTCCGTCAAAGTTAGAAGCGGAGATAACTTGAGTAATAGAAAAATAATAAGATGGAAATTACCCTTATCTACTCCATTTTTCATTATTTAAAGTTATAGAAGATGTTTTTGAAAAAAATGGTTTGGTATGATAACTGAGTTTTGAATGTTTTGAGTTAAAAATCCTGCTTTTAAAAAGAAGTAAATTTCTATTGTAGAAAGTCCTTGAAAAAGTAAAGTTGGTTAAAAAAGGGAAAATTTTCATAGTTCCTTTTTGGAACCAAGCAATTTTTGATAAAATTTCTAAGTTTATGTTTTTAAAGATAAAGATAAAGGAATTTGATCAAGTACTTCATGAGCATGAATTTTTATTTTTAAAAGACTTGTGAAAAACCAAACCAATTTTTGATATGAAGTATATAGAGATGACTGCTAGGTAAGATGGGGTAAAGGTTTAGGCCAGTAATAAAATAGCTATGTATGCTCATAGGATAGGAATAAGAAATCCCTATTGACTATAAGGAATTTTGGTATGAACCTAGAAATACTTTTTTAGTGATGTGTGGAAGCCATGAGAAGAACCCTCAAATAAATAGGGAATGATATCAAAGTACAATTTTGCAAGTCCTAGGTTATACTCGTATGAAGGTTCAATGATATAAAGGAAGTATATACCTAAGTTTAAGAATACCGTTTAGGTATTGTGATTTAGAGAAGATATTAGTATGATTGGAGAAGAGAGTAATAAGATGACAAACCCACATAAAGGATGTTGGTTGACTCAAGGTTAGAAAAGGCAAGGTAGATGGTTGGAAAGTATCCACCAAACCAATTTTCTGATGAGTTATTCTAAATAAGCATAATTTATATTTCCTACCCACTACAGTGTGGGAATGCACAATTTATCCCATAATTGGGTGCAATAATTAAAGTAATGGATGTATCTTATTTATTAGAAAAGGATGTAAGTGAAGGCGTGTGGGCGATAGTAGAATGACTTACTAGAAATATCTATCTTAATTTAGTAAAGAGTGTTAGGGCCACAACATCATTAATACTAGTTGAATATGAATGGTAGCTTCAACAACATTTTCTTTTAGGGTTTTTGGGTTGTAATTGCTAGTTTTCACCCTTAGGTTGTTGGAAAAGCGTACGATATAATATGAGATATGTTCTTATTTATCATTATGTTGATGGTTTGAAAGAGCTTTGACTGCTATATAAATATATTGGAAAACAAGGTAAATAAGGAAATCTCATAAGAACAGTTAACTAGCGATAAAATGTAGGTAAGACTGGAAGTTTATAAAATAAATTAGAAAATTAAATTAGAAACTGGAAAAATGCTTTAATCCCAAAAACTTTAGAATTTCGGAAAAAATAAATTTTAGAAAATAAAGGATAGGGAAAGGTTATTATGTAATCACGAGTCACTATCCATATGCCTTAAAAGCTAAAATTTATAAATATGCTTGTAGGTAGTTTGTTATTTTAGAATAGAAGAAAAGATTCTCCGAATCTAAGATTAACTGCACAATACTACGGTCAATAGTATGCATTAACTTGTTGATTGAGTTCCGATTACGTTGAGATGTAGCTTGATTTGTTTTTAACAATAGAGAGGCAAATGTTTTTGAATTTTTTTTTAAATTCTTTCTAGAAGTAGGGTTCAAATGTTTTTGGAAATTTTTGGTTAAGTTCTTTTGGAAAAAAAGGTATTTAAATGCATTTGGAAAATTGATTTTTCAAATTTTTTTGCAAGATTGTTTGATGGGGAAAGGTTTTCTGTTGAAATGAGAAATTTTTTGATTTTCTAATGGCACATACTTAACATAGGGGAGTCGATGTGTTAGTAGTATACAAAACATAGATAATAGCAAGGGGGAAATGTTGTTTTAGCTTTGGAATTTTAATTTCCATACCTTGTTGATAGTAAACAAAAACTTACACTAAGGATAAATCTCTTTATGCAAATTGTGCTTGGAAAAGTTGGAAAATTTTAGGGAAAGAAGAGAAAGTTCCAAGGTACAACAGAAAAGGTATCCAAAAGAAGGGTGGAATTGTAAAATTCTATTTAAATTCCTTTTCCATCACAGAAGTATGGATTCAGAATAATTGGATTTTCAAAAAAATTCAATGTTAAAAACTTTGTACTAGGTTTTTAATGGTAGGGTTGAACGCAAAATTTATTGAACCACACATCTACTCGTGGGGGTGTGGAAATTTTTGTGTAAAAAATAATTTTATTTTTTGAAAACTTGCATACATATAGATCTATTGGTATATCTAAGTTGTTTGCATCATATTTTCAAAATATTTTTTAAAGAAAGCATTCGTATAGGAAGTGCCGATTTACAATTATTTTTCATTCATGTCTTATATGTCGTGATACACCATGCACTAATACATGTTTAGCTGCAAAATTGGTTGAATATTGCATGCTATGTTACATGATTCAACCCTTGGGGAATTTTGGGTACAAAATTCTTTTAAGGGGAAAGAATGTAACATCCTGTAAAATTAGCAATAATCAACAAATAATTAATAAGGCTCCAAAAGTGAAATATAATAAAACGAGGGGATTCGGCCACGAAACTTGAACCATTGTATTCGTGACTATTTTCGAAGCAAATTTCATATTTTGAACCTGTGATCGGAGCTCAAACGAAAAAGTAATTAGTGTTTGAAGTTTCTACAACGAAAATAATTAAAAGTCAAAATAAGGAAATAAATTATAATTAAATGCGGACCCCATGGTTGACCCCCTCCTTGGACCGGTCGACCGCTAACGGTTAATCGCCTATTAGGAGCGGTCGACTGGTCTTCATGTGGCGGCTAGGGTTTGAGCCTTGGCAAAATGGCCCAGATGTAATTATTTTAATTTAACTGTTATGGTTGACTTAAGTGCCTATAAATATCGCCCAGCCCCTCACTCTTCTCCTTATATTTTCTAATCTGAGCAGTGAAGCTCTGCTATTTTCCCTTCTTCGCTATTTCTAAAATTATGAAATATTACACACACACACAAAAATTGGAGAAGGGGCATAAAATAAAAGAGAACAAGTGAATTAACATTGTGAAAGAAAAAGGTAAGATTTCATAATTATAAATCTATATTCCCATTAATCCTAAATTTCTTCTCAGATCTGTAATTCTAATAGCATGTATATACCTTGTCATATATATTCTTTTGGTTAGAATGGAAAAGGAGTCAAGTAATGGAATGAATTCAGATTTGGGAGATTTAGAAAACTAGAATGGTGTGTGGAAAATTATACAATTATTTATAGCATTGAAATTTATATCATTGAATTTTATTTAATTATTATGTCTGTATAAGATCTGATGAGTTGTAGGCCTCACTTTTGGTTAATTTATGGAAAGCTACGATGGTAATCCTTTTTGGGAGGATAGCCTTGATAAATTTAAACGTGGAAAGGAATGTTCTAATTTAGGATTTAATAGTTAGGAAAGGAATACACACACATATAAAACCACGCTTGACGATTAAAAATAATACACACACACACACATACATCGCGTAATTTATGATGATATTCATATTAGTTATTAACAACGTAATAATTATATAACTAAGAGGTTGAAAAAGTAAGGAACAATAATTCCAAAATTTTGGACAATAACTACAAATTTAGTAGCTAATAAACATGTAATTAATAGAGAGTTAAAGCAATTAAATGAGGATTGATTAGAGAATTTAATATGTTGTTAATGAGGAAATTGAATTGGCATAGTAGGTGGATTTTGAAGCTTGTAAATAAATATCATTGGAGATTGTTCAATTTTGGCATTAGTGGCCAATTATAATGGACAATTGACATTTATTAGATATAAGAAGGAAATGAAAAAACTAAAGCCTAAGTATAAAAAATACGAATGATTACGTAGCGAACAAGTAGGTATTAATACTATTGAATAGACGTAGAAGGCAATATATTCATAGTAGGAAATTATATAGCTTCAATTATACGTTTATAATGAGCGTGAAATAATGGGCCTAGCCTAACACTTAGGCTTCGGGCAATTAATTTTCTTTAGAGGGTTGGGATGCAAGGTCGGTAGAGTTACACAACAGAAGTTTGCTTTTCACCTTGAGGCCACCAGTAGTTGTGTATACTTACCATTGATGTGGGGCATCTCTAACTATACGACCTATGGGGAAGGGATATGGCGAATAGGGAGGGGAAATATACCGAGGGTTTACCTCGGATTTGAAGTATTAAATGGTCTAATATTTTTAAGGAAACGGGGTATGTTTCAATTCTAATGAGAGGCATTAAGTAATCGAAAGAGGCATTTTTCTTGACTTACTTAGCTTAGTCTAAATGGGATGTCAACTGTGGAATGTCGGTGGGCTATGTTAGTATTTTTGTACTGATATTTAGTAGTAGGTCTGGCATATAGGCTATGACCACCGACGGTCCCGAGCGAGTGGTAACAAAGACTTAGGTTATGCCTCGATGGATTTCTTTTTCCAATAGCGTAGAACCCGTATGGAAGACGCAACTTCAATATAGATGTTTAGACGAAAATTTGTTTATCAGAAGTGAGATAGTTAACCCTTAGATGAGTCTTTGAGATGCAATACTAGAACGACAATTAAATTATAAATTCGTGCATATGGGTCGTCAGTCTTTGTAGCTAGAACTGGTTAGCTAGCATTTAGGTTATAGAGGGCCCACTTCGAGGACTGAGTATTAAATTGTCGTTGGGTCTGTTGTACCGACCTTGAATTTCGGACCCGATTTAAAATATTAAATTCATCGTTTTAATGTAAAATTTTGAAAATTTATAAACGATCTCAATTTGCGTCCAAACTTTATTTATGACATACGTCTAGTTAGATATGGACATAGAAAAAGTTTCGTCGCAAATTATTACAGTAAACTTCGTTCGCGTTTTACTGTATATCAGTCCATATAAAGCTGCGTAAAATTTATCTTCCAAATCTAAATATTTTTACACAGTTATGTTGTAAAAATTATTCTGATCATGATTATGAAATTCGTTTCGTCAAAAACTGTCATCGCCTGCTCTGTTTAAATTGTTTTGCAAAACGCGCAATTTTAGCGGCGTAAATGCGAATTTTATAAAACCATCCTATCGCAATAATCTGTGTACCGTTGGAAGCGCATCGTCGCACTAATCATAACGGTATATTTATTTGCACGAATCGGAGTCCGGCATAATCCGTCACGTTGATGTAACGGTTCCGGACGGACCGGTTAAACTAATGTCAGCCCAAAATTCCTTAACTCGGATTCCCTTAAATTTGAAATTAAATTAGTCTCAGCTGATGCATTCAAGTGGACAGATGGGAGCTAGTTACTAGGAGTTGCTTGGAATACGGGTGAACGTTTGAAATAAATGTGACGTTGTAAGTTCAATAAAATAATTACTGTTTACAAAAATTTATGGGTTAACTTTGGAAATCGTACGTGTCCTTTAGGTACCATCTTTTCACTGTATCTATACGTTTCAGCTTATTAAAAATTGAAGAACATTTCAATTTCCCACCCCACTGTTCACTTCATTTCACAAACTTCTCAGGTAAGAAACACTTCACCCTCTCCTCCTCCTTTCTTCTTCTCATTCCTTCTTTCTATAAATAAAAAAAAGAAGATGGCCGAAACGCACTCCACCCTCTCCATTCAATACTCCTTCGGCCAAGACCCACCTCCACGCACATAACACCGAGCCATCCTCTAACTGAAACTAACCCAGTCACCGACCTTCCTTACCTCTGAAACCATTCGTCACCGCGTCCTCTACAAAACTCCACTCTCCTGAACTCCTCCATGCGCACCACCACCCCACTGTTCACATGTGTGCTGCGCGTGTGTATGTGGTGCGTGCATACATATATATAAAGATGAATGAAGTCACGTGTTATGGGTGCAGCAAGTAGAGGGGAATGTGTACAAGCTTGTACATTCATGCGCGTATGGGTTCATGTTTTAAAAAAAAAAAGAGAAAAAGAAAAAAAAGGGAAGGTGGGGAAATATGTAAATGGGGTTAGGCTGTGCGTGCATGTAGGTTAGGTTGCAAGAAATATGGAAGTTGGAGAGGGAAGTGGAGAATAGAATCATACGTGAGTGTGGGAGGAAGGTGGCAACATGTACAACCTGTGCATGCATAAGTGAAGGGAAGAACCGTACATTTAGGCTCGGCTGTGTCTTTCTAAAAAAAAAAAAAGAGAGAGAAAAAAAGTGGGCAAAGGCAAAGTGAATGCGTTGAAGCATGGGTGCGTGCATGGGGTTAACGCATGCGTGTGTCATATGGAACATGCGTATGTAAAGGGGGTTGGCGAAGAAAAAATATATGAAAAGAAAAAAAAATTCTTGTGAATGGTGGGTACGTGAAGGTGATGCATGCTGTTGTTGCGTGCGTGGGTGTTTGGTGTGTATTTGGTGCGTGAGCAATAGGGTGTTGTGGCCAGTTGATATATATATATATATATATATATATATATATATATAAGTTTCGAAACTGAGATTTGTAATTAGCGTTGGAAATTGCAGTAGAGTATTACGCCAATATCTATTTTGGTTGCCAAATTAGTAACAGACTTTTCTTTGCTTGTTGTGTGCAGAAGCAACCGACTAAGCTTTTTGCAGCAGCACAAATCTTCAGCTTTTGTTTTCTTCGTCGTCGGTAAGCGTATTTATATAAATTCATAAATTATATACAAACGTTCATTGTATTAATATCGTTTTCTTTTGTCGATATTACAGTGTTCGTTGTTCGTGTTGTACCGACTTCTTTCGTGCTTTTTCTTGCTTCGCCGCCAACTTCTTTATCCACGAAAGGTGAAATAATTTTCACGGCATATATTCTTATGCAAGTTTGGTTGATAAATGATTGCTATGTGATGTTAAATTGGATGTAAATTGTTTTGTGAAGTGACAAATAATTTGCAAGTAAATTTGAATAGGATAGTTAACCAATTTAAATCGGATTATATACGTCGAACTTTGAGTTGTTAAATTTGACCCCTTTATATGTTGAATATTGATTAGTTAAACTTGACACCTAAATTGTTAATTAAATTGACGTAGAAATTAGTTAATTTCACTTTGTACCATTTAACGTATATCAGATTTATTGTTAGTGTAAATTTGAAATTGAATTGAACGACAAGTAAAACCGTAATAATCTTTAATCTACATGAAATGATAGTGTAGATTCTAGAAATAATTTTATTAATTTGCATAAATAACAAATGTAAATTAATATGATTATTTCGGGATTATTTAATAAATTGTTAAATTGTTGTGAATGGATGCTATTGCTTGTTATTTACTTTGACACCATCCCAGCTATCACACTGCAAGTTCCCTTTGTATGCTTTGATTTTGAATTGAAATGGAATCGGGTTGAAATGATAGATACCTAAATGAACTTGACTTAGGATAGAAAATTAAATTAAAACCGATTGGTCAATGTTTTGATTTAAATGGAATAAAATTTATTTGACTAATAACAAGGTTTTGAATAAAATTGGAATTTAATTTCGAATGAATGTAAATGTGAATATTGAATTTGAAACAAATATTAACGTCGTAATTGACAAAAGAACATTGTTTTAAAATTTAATTAATTAATGATTAAATATATAATTATTTGATAATCGATTTTGGAATTATTAATAATCAAGTCTTGAAATTTATTAATAATGAAGTTTGAAGTTATTAATAACGAAGTTTTGAAATTTGATAATTAAGTTTTGAAATTATTAATAAATTAAGTTTTGAAATTATTAATAAATTAAGTTTTGAAATTATTAATAATTTGGTTTTAAAATTAATAATTAAGCTTGGAATTATTAATCAATGAGTTTGAAATGATAATAATTAAGATTTGAAATTGTGATAAGTTGATGAGGTGGAATTATTTAATAATTGAATTAAAGTGAATATTCTTATTTAAGTGAAACTGAATTTTTGTATAAGTGGAACTAAGTTTCTTTAATTGAAATTGTAACAAAGTAAATAAATATATGAAATTGAATTTCTTTAATAAGAAATAGAACGCGCTTATTGAAAACAAATGAAATGCTTGTAATTTAGAGAATTGGATTCGATAAATTTAAATTGAATAAATACGTAAGCTTTGATAATGGAAATGAACTTAAGAAAGTAATGTAATGAATTGAAAATTTAATTGAAGATGTTTAATGATAAATTAATTTATTGAATATTGAGTGAAATCGATAATTGGATTTAAATCGATTTGGACGTTAATTGATTTTGGAATGAACTTATACATGGAATTAAATGAATATTTGAAATTGTTTTAAGTTGAAACTTTGAAATTGAATTATAGAAAGAGTTATGAAGTTATAAAACGTAATTTCGGAAATTGATTTAGGAAGCCTAACGAAATGTTGTTTTTCGTATTATAATTGAAATTGAAACTGAATTGGTTTTGAAATATATTAAACGACCAATCGATAAATTAATTACGAAAGTTATTAAAGGAACCGGAATCGGTTAGGGACATACTCACTGTCTAAACCGAAAACCACTTTAATAACTATACGCGGAGTGTGATCCAGAATGAAGTGATTGGAATGACGTACGCGATGACTGAAGAGAGTGAACGATAATGGATAGCCTTGACACTTGTGTCAAATTGGAAATGACTAAAATCAGGAGCCGTGCCGGGCCAAATGGGGTTAGCTACCTCGAGCGAACACACTTCTTCGTAAACTACTCATTTACTTTTGTGATTGATTGGTGCGTACCCTTGAATTTGGAGTGTTGTTTCGCGGTGTTGCGATCGTTGCGGCGATGCGTTCTCACCGGTCCGGATCAGGCAAACGGTAGTTTCACTACCTTGGGTATTGCCTCATGTGCCTTGTCATACTTGTATCCCGTATACGCGACCACTACGAATTTGTTTTGTATTATACCTATGGAGTACTCCCTGATATCCCACTAGTTTACGGTGGAGTTTACAGTGCTGTATAGTCTATGATGCTGTATAAAATGTGTTAAGGGGGATAATGGTAACGCCTTAACACTATTTTGATATTTTACTTTACTGCTAGACATTATCTATGTATCGTACACTATTATGTATAAATAGTTTATCGGATCCTGAAAGATGTTTGTTCCATTCATCTTTGAGTTATTGTTTATTTCAAATCTTGAACCATATTATCTGTATAAGAATATATGTCCTGATTCGAGTGTTTGTTGTGCATATGCTCGGATCAGATTGAGGATTGCTGTTGCTGTTTATTTGGAGCTGAAGACTGAAGACTTTCACTATATTATCTTATCAGTATTTGTTCTTTCCATTTGAACTATTTAGACTTCTATGTTGTTTATTTCCTTTTATATGAGACATTGTTGTACTTATGGGTAGCTTCATGAACTACTCTTATGACTATGTTATATTTCCACTGCACTATTCTGTGATGTTATATTTCTGTGATTCTGTGATAATTCTCATTTATATATCTATACTCCATTAATGATTCATGTTTTGTACTATTTAAGTTGACATGTGTGGATTATTGTCAATTTAAATGGTCCAAATATACGGGTTGTTACAGTTGGTATCAGAGCTTTGGTTCCCGATAACCTTAGCCTGTGGAGTTTTAAAGCTCATTAGAGATAGGGTAAATATACCCTAGAATGAGGAGAATCATTTCAGAACCCACATCCTTGATTCATCTTTCTTATTGAATTCGTTTGAGTAGAATTTCCTTAAGTTCTATAAATTCCTATCTTTGATTCTAAATCACTTTTGGTATTCCAGGATGGCTACCAGAAGAAATGTTAGAGGAGGAAGGGGTGGAAATGCTACTGGTCCACATGCTCCAGTTCCTGCAGTCCGATTCTCCACTCTTAGCAAAGAGTACACTCAGCTTGGCGGAGTCAAATTTACTGGCTCCGAGAGTATCATCGAAGCACAGCAATGGCTAAAGAGTTTGGAGAGGATCTTTACTGGCTTGGAGATCACAGATGCTCAGAAGTGTAAGTTGGCCGCTTGGCAGCTTCGGGATGCTGCACAAGATTGGTGGGAATCCGTCACTTCTCGTACCGATGAGGAAACCATCACTTGGGCCTGGTTTAGGTAGTAATCTATCTAAAGGTTCATCTAAATAATAATTTCCTTCTATTTCGTTCAAACTTTTGACTCATCTTATATCACTTGTAAATAGGGACTCCTTTGTGGCTCAGTGGATGCCAGCTGCTGGGAAAGCCCAACTCTATCGTTCTTTTATGGATCTCAAGCAAGGCAACATGACCTTCACTGAGTATGAAAGGAAATTCAACGAACTATCTAAGTTCGGACCCGGGCTGATCAACACACCTCTGCTTAAGAATGAGAAGTTCATACATGGTGCACGCCCTGAGTATTACGAGCTTCTCACCGCTCATGTCCATGGAACATTCACTGAGTTGATGGACTTTGCTCTTCGATATGAGGGAAAGCCAAAGGAAACATCATCCTCCAAAGCCCCAGTTGCTCAGACATCAGCTAGTAAGTCAGGAAAGAGAAAGCCAAACTTTGCACAACAGAAGAAGAATTGGCAGCAGAAAACAGGGCTTGGATACTCCCAGAAGAAGCCCATTGACATATCATCCATTACTTGCTTCAACTGCAACCAAAAGGGTCATTATGCTAGTAGCTGCCCATCTCCAAAGAGCGCAGCTGTTCCGCCACCGGCACAGATGACTAGGAGGGATTTGTGTCATATCTTCTTACAACCTGGACACTTCAAGAAAGACTGCCCAACACAGAAGAGAGGTACACCATCAGGAGTCTTTTCTCTTTCCACACCTGCCCCGGAAGTTCCTACCCTGGAAGTTCCGGATAATCAAGGTACTTTACAAAGTACTTTTATGTTGCATACCTTGCCTGTTAGAGTTTTATTTGACACCGGAGCAACACACAGCTTCATATCTATTAACTTGTGTAATAAACTTGGTTTGGAACCCACTCTTGCATCTATTTCCTTATGTGTATCTAACCCTATTGGGGGGCCCGCTAATCTCAAAAGGGTTTGCAAATATGTTACTCTTATGCATGGCATTCACCGCTTCACTTGGGATTTCTATGTCCTTGGATTCGAGGCATTTGATATTCTATTAGGCATTGATTGGCTACGAAAGTTCGAAGCCGTTATCTCATGCAAAAATCGAACAGTCTCTCTTATTGACGACAAGAGTACGCCTTTAGTTGTTAAAGGCAAACCACCTCAAGAATATGCTGGGAGTTTTATATTCTCTCTTGACTCTCATCCAAATGAACTTAGCTCCACCCCAGTAGTTCAACTCTTTTCTGATGTATTTGGAGAGGTCAATTCTCTACCACCTCCGTGGGAAATCGAATTCCGCATCGACCTTATTCCTGGTGCACGACCTGTAGTTCTCCCTCCAAGGAGAATGGCTCCTAAAGAAAAGGCAGAGTTGAATGTTCAAATTGAAGATTTATTTTCTAAAGGCTTGATTCGGCGCAGTCATTCAGAATGGGGTGCTGCAGTGGTATTTGTCACCAAATCTGATGGCTTACTCAGAATGTGTGTGGACTATAGAGAGCTAAACAAGCTCACACACAAGAATAGATATCCGATGCCTCGCATCAACGATCTTTTCGACTAGCTTCATGGAGCTAAAGTCTTTTCTCAACTTGATTTGGCTACCGGTTTTCACCAACTCAGAATCGCTGAGGATAGCATTCCTCAAACAGCATTCCGCACAGAAAATGGTTTCTATAAATGGCTAGTTATGCCGTTCGGTCTCACTAATGCTCCAGCCTATTTCGTCGACTTGATGAATAGAGTTTTCCGGGATGTTCTTAACAAGTTCGTTCTTGTTTTCATCGATGATATTCTTGTCTTCTCTAAAGATGAGAAAGAGCATAGATCGCATTTGGCTTTTGTGATTGAAACTCTTCGCAAACATCGGCTTAAAGCCAAGTTTTCGAAATGCCACTTTTGGCGAGATGAAGTTCGTTTTCTTGGCCGTATTGTTTCGGAGAATGGGATTTCGGTCGATCCAGCTAAGATCGCCGTAATCAATGTAAGTTCTATTCTTACTTGTCAATTCTATCTAAACAACTTATCGATATCTAAATTCGAATTCTTGAAATTTGCAGGATTGGGAGACTCCAAAAACTCCTACAGATATCCGCAGTTTCTTGGGATTAGCTGGCTATTATCGCAGATTCATAGAAAACTTTGCTCGTATCGCTGCCCCACTTACCGCACTGACCAGAAAGAATGTGAAATTTATTTGGAGTGAAAAGTGCGAAGCAGCTTTCAATGAGATGAAGCGAAAATTGACATCTGTCTCCTCCCTATTTAAGAAGCATTAAGTAGCTAGGGCTTTTGGGTAGTGAAATGGTTATATATATATATATATATATATATATATATATGCAGATAAGCATATATGTATATAGTTATACCCATGGAGGAGGTTAGATATATCGTACACACACACATAGGAATTAACAGATTAGCTATAAGTAATTGACATAACACTTAAATGTAAATCAATCGGTATAAATTAATGGTATAGGTAGAGTATGTAATGTCCCAATCACCAGAATGTTGTTCTGGCCCTCCTCAATGCAACCCACATGATAGATTTAGAAGGACGGGCTAACTGGAGCAAGACGGGAGCGGTAAATGGAGAAGTCTTCTTATTCATGCTCGATGCTGACAAGGCAATTAAACATCTAAGGAATAATATTAATTCCAAAGTAGTAGCCTTAGTCGGTACGTATGTTCTATTGTATTTTTAAGTTCCACCATGAGTTGATTGCTCTCTGATATGCTTATGTTTGGTATA
The DNA here is from genome assembly GCA_030765085.1 of Allium cepa. Classification (NCBI taxonomy): domain Eukaryota; kingdom Viridiplantae; phylum Streptophyta; class Magnoliopsida; order Asparagales; family Amaryllidaceae; genus Allium; species Allium cepa. Next base: position 820,007,956 of record CM060935.1, on the reverse strand, counting down.
TGTTATTAAAACCAATGATTTGTACCCTAATGGACTTAGATTTGATTTAGTCAAAATTTGGGCCCATTAAGGTGTGAGTTGTTTCAAGTACACTCCCAAAAATTAGTTATTCATACCAAGTATTCTACTTTATTTTCAAAATTCACTTTCGAATCAAATTATTTCCATCTTCATAAAATATTTTTCTAAAATATTTCCCAAAATATTTAACAAGATATTTTATAATACATCCTTTCCAGTAAGAATAATATTTTCGCACATATTTTCAAAAAATCCTTTTATATTTCCTTTCTTCCCACAAAACTGGGTACTTCCTCAATCAAAATCCTCTATCTACCAAATAGTGTTTTCCTTCAAACACCATTTACAAATAAATATTCTTCACGCTAAAATTCTTACAACTAAAATTAACTTCCACACAAATGCTTTTCAAATTTCAAAGGTGTTCCTAACAAAAGACTTTCCTCAAATAACTATATTCCTCTCACTCTTTGGTCAAAAGGATAATTTTTAAAACATTCTCAAAGAATACTTTCAAATATTTTCTCTTTTAAAATAATTTCTCAAAAGTATTTTATATATCCAAATATCTTCTTACTAAAACTGCTTTTTCCGTAGGACACCGTTTGAATAAATTTTCCTCAAGTTAAATATTCTATATTCACATTTTTAAAATTGTAATAAATCACTTGAAGTCCAAATCAAACATTTTCCTTCTTAAATAAAATACCTTTAAATGTCCAAAATGTATATTTATAGTATGTGCTATAACCAGCACTTATCCCCTTCTATAAAGGCTCATCCTACCATTTTCTACAGTATTTATTTCCCACTCAAAGGTCACCATAAATATCTAACATCTTAGGATGAGGTAATTGTTATTACACATACTATGCATACACATAAAACATACAACCATCAATAAAAACGATCTCTCATATTATTATTTTTACTCAACCAATGATGTAAATTAACCTACGCTAAATGGTTAATTCTACCCAAGGCTCATAGAGCCACTAAACCTAAACTCTTATACCAAGTGTAACGCCCCATGATTTTTAATGTTTGAAATTGATTACAAACACCATAAAATATGATTGCAACTAATTTATGATATTAAAAGCAGTGGATCATTTGTTTTATAATTTAAAATTTCAATAACTAAGAAAAAAGAAAAACCTCATAAGGGAATCAATCATCAATATGATGAACATTGGTTCAATAATACAACTATTATACAACATCATCACATCAATTCACATTTATTAACATCAATTATTAATAAATATGAAAAATATAACAATGGTATAGAATAACATTCCAAATCAATTATCCATGATATAGCCTACATCCACCTTTCCATTCCCTCTTCTACTCCTCCCTATAACTTCACAATTATGTTAATATATATAATAAAAAGGAAAGGTATCAACTATGTTTGGATCGCGCCAAGTTCTATAAAGTATGGCCATGGGCTCGATAGTTATTGCATAGGAAATGACTACCTACGTATCCTATGTAGGGGATCAAGCCCACGTAGTTCTATTTCATGCTCTTTTCTTCATCAAATATTTTTTAGCACATAATAACCATAACATCCATGCAACCACTATAACCAATGTAAATAAGAAACTCTAGTCCTACTAAACAATTCTGATAAATCAACATAAATATGGGGTAACAACAAGAATAACACACTTAGCTATTAAACAATACAAACATTTGACACAAAATATAAACCCCAAACATCAAACAAGCTAATCACAACATATATACTCACATATACTAATTATCAAATATTGGCAATACACTAGTTAGGTAAGTATAAACCAATCAAATGTGTACTAAACTACTATATTAATAAAACAAACACCGGGTTATCAAATGAGTACTAAATCACAATATTAGTAACACAAACACTAACACAATAAAACCATATTTAACTCCAAACATGTAGTGATAATGGTGAAATATTGCGCACATATGCAATTTCATCGTCATAAAACATCATTGGTGATAATTCAAATCAACCATTAATCGTATTATTAAATAATAATAATAATTAGCCTTCCAATTTTATTTTAAAATATATATTTTTCGTTATTATTTATGAAATTTCTCAGAAATTCATAAATGATAACCTTAGTAAATTTCTTCCATTAATCTCATTTTAATTCATTAAACCACTGTTATTAACAAATGTCGTCCAAAATCTATAAACAATCTTGTTTATTATTTATTTATCTAATTTTTCTCCTTATACACAATTTCAACTGTGTTATTTTAAGTAATTACATTCATTTCTGTTAGGTGCGTTTCACCACCACCGAACCAGGGGAGCCACCACCGAACCAAACCTCCACCGAATCAGGCCCAATGCTACATTGCCGAACCAAACCCTCTCTAACACCCACCGGACCAACCTACCTCCCACATCACTACCGAACCAGACTCCACTTCCACACTCCACCGAACCACATGCCACCGAACCAACTAAACTCCCACCGGACCGGCCCCACTCCATGCTCATCGAACCAACCTCTCTTCCCGTGCCACTGAACCAAGGCCTCGCCGAGCCAACCCCTGCCGAACCAATGCCACTTCACTCACAACCAAATCAAACTCCATCCAACCTACCACCGGACCAAACCATGCCCTCACCTCCGAACCAAGCCTTGCCGAGCCAACACTGCCAGGCCACATTGCTTCAGCCCGGGCCCATCAGCTGCTATATACATCCAAGACCCCTGCCTCCAGCCTCACTCTATAAATAGAGGGGCAGGGGTACAACAATGGCAGACAAGTTTGAAAGCTCAAGCACGGAAGGAACTTTCAAACAACTTTCATATACTTGTATACGAAGCTTTGTACTTGTAATCTGAAAGAAAAGAGAGAATAACATATAAAGTGGATGTAGGCACGTTCTGGCCGAACCACTATAAATCTGCGTGTCTTTTACAGTTTAGCCCCTGTTTTTTATATATTTGCATAAATCACCCAAACTGCTAAGAACAACGTAAAATCAACTAAATCATACGACTTTGAGGTGTTTGTCCATTTTTTGTGCAAACATTTTTGGTGCTTTCACTGAAAAACTTGGAACTCGAAGCTTCAGCTTCCCTCATTTAACCTTCTTTCCCAATAACACCCTTCATTGCATAGGAAACATGACTTCCAGGCCGAGAAAAGACGCCAACAAGGGAAAGAACGTTGCAACCAGCAGCGCTCCAGATCCAGTGGATCCAGATCAAGAGAACCATCCCACTACGACAGCAGTGCCAAATGTAGATCAGGCAATTCCGACAGCCCCTGCCGCGGAACAACCGGCAGCAATCACTAGGGCAGACCTAGACAGAGTTGTGGTTGAAGTGACTAACCGCTTCGCATCCCAACAAGAAGCTTTGGTGAACCAACTCATGTCACGCTTGAGGGATGCCGAAGAATCCAAGCGCAACACTGAATCATGGGGTGAGTCTCAATCTGGAGGATCTCGGAGACAACAAAGGTATTCCCTCTTCGAAGAAGCTATCAACAGGAACAACAATGATAGGGACCACGCCCGAACTCAGCCCGAACTCCGACTCGAGGAAGCGCTTGGAACCGAACCCAATGGGGGAGGCACCAGGCGAGGGTCGGATGTAGCTGAGCCAGTCATGCCGCCTAATCAAAGAAACCCTGTTGAACGGAGCCGAGCTAGAACCCAGCCCGAAGTTGACCCCATGGAAATGCTCGAAACAGAACCCCACAAGGGAAGATCAAGGCAGGGGCCAACTGTAGCTAGTCCAAGCATGCATCGGAGCAGCCAAAGACAGCCACCGGATAACGTCAGAAATGATAGACCATACCATCCCTACAGGTCATCTGGACGAGATCGATCCCGCAGGGAAGAACCAAGCTCATTTTTGTCCGCTCCAAATTCTGATGAAAGAATGGCACGATTATTCAGGGAATGCGTCCGACGGGAGCAAAGGGATCGAGGGATAGGCGCTAGGGTAACCAGCCCTTTCACCCGCGACATCGAAACCGCCATCACCCCTCGAGAATGGAAAATGCCAACGATGGAACCGTACAAGGGAACTTCCGACCCCGTTGTACCCCTGCAGAGATACACACAGCATATGCTCATGAGCGGAGCAACGGAAGGAGTGTTGTGTAAATGCTTTCCGCTATTCCTAGCAGACCTAGCTACCTCCTGGTTCTGCCATCTACCCCAAGGATCTATCAGCTCATGGGAGATGTTGAAAGAAAAGTTCATTAGCCAGTTCCGCATTCATGTGGAACAACCCAAGGATGCTTATTCTCTATCTACTGTCAAACAGAAATCCGGAGAGACACTGCAACAATATCTAACCCGGTTCAACGCCGCAGCGGCCGCAATCCAAGATGCCGATGAGAAATTCACCCTAATGGCCCTCTGTAGTGGTGTGCACCCAAATACCAAGTTTGCTAGAAGACTAACTAAAGAAAAACCAGCTACCTTGCCCGATTTCTTCCATGAAGCTGGGAAGTACATGAGACTCGAAGAGGCTGCCACTGAAAGGCAGACAGGACCACAGGCTAAGACGGCTCATGGAAACGCCCCCGCCGCAGCGAAGGACATTCAGAGAAACGACTCCAGAGACATTGCAGGGGGCAAGAAGGGAGAAAAGCGCTTGTACCGACCAGGACTGAGATTTGACGCTTACACTCCCTTGAATGAAACAGTCGAGAACATCTTCCTGGCCACCCAGGACGAACTTACATACAAGCGCCCCCATACAAGAAAGAGTCAGATCGCGCAATCCAGTCCGGAAAATTCTGCCGTTTCCACGAGTCTCATGGGTACGATACCAATGAATGCCGCCATCTCCGAGACCTAATTGAAGAACACATCAGGAGAAGGAGGCTAGAACGCTATGTGAAGGGCCAGGACAGGACTCCAGCTCCCGTCAAGGAAAACCCAGGGCAGCTCCACCCGGAGACAGGCGGAGGAAATCGCAACACCAGCGGTTCCAGCCAAGAGAAGATAGTGGTCCATACAATATCAGAAGGGCCACACATCGCCGACAAGAGCTGGGCAGAAATGGAAGGATATGGAAACTCACTCAGAAGTGAGGGAGACTGCGTCAATTCTGTTATGGAAGAATGCCACCCTAAGCGGAAGGAAAATAATGACATCACATTCAGTGGGCGCGACCTAGAAGGAAGGCAATACCCTCATATGGATCCTATGGTCATCTCTGCCTGGTTTGGCCCAGCTGAAGTTTTTCGAATCCTAGTAGACATTGGAAGCTCAGTGAATATTCTGTTCAAGCATGCTTTCGACAAAATGAAGCTGTCAATGAAGGACGTGTCTCCCTGCAACAAACCGCTACACGGTTTCACTGGAGAAGCAAAGATGCCCCTCAGACAATTGGATCTCTTTGTTGAATTGGGAAGTCATCCCCGCTCCGCCGTTCGGAAATAAACATTCGTGCTAATAGACAACCACTCGGCCTACAATGCCTTTTTAGGAAGACCAGCCTTGTCCGACTTCCAAATTGTCCTTGCCCCATGGTGCCTGAAGATGAAGTTCCCAACGGATAATGGAATGGGAGAAGTAGAAGGGGATCAAGACACCGCTCGGGACTGCTATGTAACCGAACTTCGCAATAATCGTAGGAGAGATAAAGGGAAGAATGCAGAGACTGCTCTCTGCAAGAAAAGCTTGGAAGCATAGCAACTAAAGAAAGCCCCTCCTCTTCGATATACAAGTGATCCCTTTAATGAATTAGACCCTAGGGACAGAGAGGAGGAGGCCACCGCCGAGCCTGCAGAGGCTATGGAGTTTGTATCTGTAGACAAATGTGACTCGAGTAGACTACTGAGGATCGGGTCTCAGTTAAAAACAGAATTGAAAGACCAACTTATTGATTTCCTTCGCCACAACTTGGATGTGTTTGCATGGACACACGCTGATATGACTGGAATCTCCCCGGACATAGCATGCCACGCACTAAATATTGATCCTACCAAGGTACCGGTAAAGCAAAAGAAGAGAAGTATGGGGGCAGAACGATCAGCAGCCCTCGAGGAAGAAGTAAAGAACTTACTTGCCAATGACTTCATACGTGAAGCCATCTACCCGGAATGGATCGCCAACCCGATACTGGTAAAGAAAGCTAATGGGAAGTGGCGAACATGCATCGATTTCTCCAACTTAAATGACGCTTGCCCGAAAGACTGCTTCCCACTCCCCCGAATCGACCAACTCGTGGACAGCACTGCCGAACACGAACTCTTATCCTTTATGGATGCATACTCAGGATATAACCAGATCCCTATGCACGCCCCCGATCAAGACCACACTAGCTTCATCACTGACCGAGGATTGTACTACTACAAGGTAATGCCATTTGGACTTAAAAACGCCGGAGCTACTTATCAGCGCCTCGTCAACAAGATGTTTGCAGAACTGATAGGACGAACTATGGAAGTTTGTGTGGATGACATGCTGGTAAAATCGAGGAAAGCCAACAACCATATAAACCACCTGGACGAGATGTTTCAAGTACTTCGCCAATATGGAATGAAGCTGAACCCTCTAAAGTGCTCCTTTGGAGTATCATCGGGAAAGTTCTTGGGATTCATCGTTCATGCCAGGGGGATTGAAGCAAACCCCGAACAAGTCCGAGCTTTACAAGATATCAAGACACCATCTACTCGAAGAGAGATGCAAAGCCTAAACGGGAAAGTGGCCGCCCTGAGTAGGTTCATCTCTAAAGCGACCGACAAATGCATCCCTTTCTTCGAAGCTCTAAAGAAAGACAAAGGAAAGTTCGAATGGACTGACGAATGCTCGACAGCCTTCCTTAACTTAATCGGACACCTCCAGAGACCACCAATACTTTCAACTCCAAATGAAGGCGAGGAACTATACCTATACCTTGCCGTATCATCCCACGCTTTGAGCGCCGCTTTGGTGAGAGAAGACAACCGCGCGCAGCGACCCGTATACTTTGTAAGCAAGAGATTCATAGGGGCAGAAGTCAGATACCCTAAACTTGAAAAGCTAGCATACTGTTTGCTTATCACGTCGCGGAAACTGCGACACTATTTCCAGTCTCATTCCATCAGAGTTTTAACCGATCAACCACTAAGGCAAGTGCTCCATCGCCCCGACACTTCTGGGCGATTACTTAAGTGGTGCATCGAACTAAGTCAATATGATATCACTTACCATCCTCGCACCGCTATCAAGGGGCAAGCCATAGCTGATTTCATTGCCGAATTCACTACTAGCAAAGGTAAGGACCAATCTGAGATAGCAGAAGATATCAAGTGGAATCTCTTCGTAGATGGAGCGTCGAACGAACAAGGCTCGGGGGCAGGTGTTGTGATAATCACCCCCAGGGGAAAGAAGCTGCACTACGCCCTAAGATTGGAATTCGCTTCCACCAACAATGACGCAGAATACGAAGCAGTGATAGCCGAATTAGAACTTGCACTGGAAATTGGAGTCAGTTCTTTATGTCTCCATAGTGATTCTCAACTTACTGTAAATCAAATACTGGGAGAATTCCAGACTCGAGGAGAACGAATCACAGCGTATCTAAAGAAGACCAGGCTACTGCTTAATCAATTAGATCACTATTTAATCAAACACATTCCCCGAGAAGAGAGTCAAGAGGCTAACGAACTAGCAAAACAAGCTAGCATGAAGAACATCACTATTTTCGGAGCATTAACCATCTCAAAACAGCTGGCACCAAGTTTCGAGCAAGTGAATCTGATAGCTGCGATCGACAAAGAAACCTGGATGACTCCTATCCGAAAATATTTACAAGATGGCACACTGCCCGACAGGCGTAACGAAATTAAGAAAATCTTAAGGAAAGCTTCCTGCTATACATTACAAGAAGGAATCCTCTATCGGCGCGGCTTCTCTAATCCCTTATTAAGGTGTATCGCTGGAAGGGAAGCCAGGGAAGTCTTATCCAACATCCATCAAGGAAGCTGCGGAGATCACACTGGAGGGCAGACTCTGGCAAAGAAGATACTCCGATATGGGTATTATTGGCCCACTTTAAACAAAGATGCCTTGGACTTCGTCAAGAAATTGGACAGATGTCAGAAATTTGCCAAAATTCCTCGACTACCAACAAATGAGATCACTCAAATGACTAGCCCTTGGCCCTTTGCAGTATAGGGAATTGACTTGATTAGTGAACTGCCAATGGGCCGAGGCGGAGCTAAATATGCTATAGTAGCAGTCGACTATTTCACCAAATGGGTGGAAGCGAAACCTCTAAATAAAATATCTTCGGCAAAAGTTATCAAATTCTTGATAAAAAATATTCTGTGCAGGTACGGAGTCCCACTCAAGATCATATCAGACAACGGACTTCAATTTGACAGCGAAGAATTCGCCAACTGGTGCCAAGAGCACAGGATTCACAAAAGCTTCTCATCCGTGGCTTATCCCCAGGCAAACGGCCAAGTCGAAGCTGTCAACAAAATTCTCAAAACACTGATCAAGAAGAAAATTGAAAAGTCAAAGGGTGCTTGGGTGGATCAACTTCCTACGGCACTTTGGGCCTACCGCACATCTTTCAGAACATCAACAGGGCATACTCCTTTCTCTTTGGCATACGGATCGGAGGCAATGCTCCCAGTTGAGACTATTGTGCCTTCCCACCGTAGCATCCACTACAGCCCAGAAGAAAACGAAGAACTCCTTCTCATGTCTTTGGATCTGATTGAGGAGAAAAGAAATGATGCAGCACTCAAAGTGGCAGCTCACAAACAAAAAGTGGCAGCACTATACAACTCCAAAGTCAAGCATCGCAACTTACAAGAAGGAGATCTTGTCCTCAAGCGAATCTTTCCGCGCCCCGGGGAATTGGACCCCATCTGGGACGAACCATATGTAATTCATAAAGATCTCCACAACGGAGCTTATATTTTGTCAACAGTGGACGGAGAAGTGTTTCAGAGGGCATGGAACATCCGACACCTCCGTCGATACTTTTCTTAACTTGTACTGCCCATATGAAGTGAATTAACAAAGAGAATCAGTGGACGTAGGCATTTTCGTGCCGAACCACTTTAAAAAACTTGGCTCTTGTTAACTTGTTCCTTTATATCTTGGCTACTTGTTAAGCTTTATCCTTTGCTGTTGAACAAAATCCTTTGCAGATGGCATTTCAATTCAGAGCTTCACGACACAACTCCACCTGGACGAAATCTAACAGGTACGCTACGATCCTATGCCCTCGCCAATGAGACACTTTGCTCCGGTATCCCTCTACCGCGAGTTAACTCATTGTTTGCCTCGGCCCTTAAAGCCGACTGTAATAAGCCGAGTATAAGCCACCGAGAAGGCCGATTATGCCATGGCAGCTCATTACAGCGATTCGGCTCGCCGGCAACTGTGAACCGACCATAAGCCCCAACATAAGGTGTGGCCAGCCAGGGGCAGTTCACGGTTGACGATCGGCCCCCACGCTAGCCGGCCACAGTAAATCGAATAATACCCGCGATTACGGGCCATAATGGCCCGGGTAGTTACTGTGCGCGATCGGCTCCGATGTGTCTTAAGTGCGGCTGTGGTAAAAAAGAAAACTCCCCGCAGAGGCGTAAGATGGGTGACAAATGTCTCCAAGACCCACAGCTAGGGAAAGTGACTACAAAACCCGTTTGCCACGAACTTAAGCACATCGACGGCCTTCCGTGACTGGAAGTTTTACTTTTCCTATATTTCCATTTCATTTAAAACTTTTCTCCTATTCTCCGTAACGGTTCTTGAAAGTACAGGACATGAAATAGGGAATGCTCGCTAATGGAAACAGGAACTTACAATCGGATGACGAGACACTCAACAGCATTCCGTGCTTAGTCTTACAGGGCGCACGAAGTTGCCGTCCACAGCCGAAACATGAAGGGCGATACCTTCTACTTTTATACATTAATGCATGGCTGCAGTTCATATTCACACATCACATTTACGTTGCAAAATGAGAAAATTATACTTTAAGCAAAAAACTTGGCATCAGGCACAGTCAAGCCACTAGTAGCATGCATAGTTACATCACTTACACAGCACAACAAAATAGCGATAACATTCCAACATAAAGGAATCAGCTTATGTTATGAAATTACATAAAGTCATTCATCATAAACAATATTATTACAGTCACATCAATGTTTTGGACTAACATAAACAACGATAAAAGGAAATCGCAAGGTGACCGAATCCGAACAAGGAACCAGCTGCGTCCGCACCTCACCCTTATCCTACCAGCTCTCCAAGCCTACTTAGCCGCAGGGTCGGAGCTCCCAGCATGCTTATCAGAAGTCCCACCTGTCCAATTCAGAAGAGGAATCCGTTAAACCAACAACGAACGATCAAGTCATGAAAAACTAAAATAGGAAGAACTCACCAGCACCCGCTTCTTGGTCCTCATCCCCCAACTGCACACCGGCTTCCTCTGCAGCAAGTAGCCGCATCCCCTCCTTCACCGCTACCTTCTCCTCCTTTGAGAACTGGGCGGTAACCATATCCATCCTGAATGCCGCTCCACCTTTCTTATCCGCATCGGCCTTGACCTCCTCCAAAGCCCGAAGATATATCCTAACTATGATCTGGGGATAGTCATCCATCCAGGATAGATTACCCTGCTTCCAGGTACGGAAGTACATATCCTGCAACATCTCATCCATCATCCCCTCATTTTCCTCAAACTCCCTCACGCGGGCCTCGGAGGACAGCAACTTAGCAACGGCAACATCCCTCTCCGATCGATATCTCAAGCGGTCAGCCTGGAGAGTCCTCCTCATTTCCTCCATCTCTTCCTTTATCCTGGCCTGAGCAAGCTCTGCGGCCTCAAGCCTCCCAGATAACTCCTCCACCTGCTCGAGATCCGCCCTCCGAACCTCGTCCACCGTAGCAATAGCTATGTCAATCCGCTCCTTGCAGGCGGCCTCCATCTTTCGCAACTCAGCCTTGCTAGCCTCCTCCATGGTTTTCTTTAGTCGTCGGGAGGCCGCCTCATGCTGGGATATTTGGATAGCCTGATCGGCAAGCTGTTTGGCCTGGTCAGAAACCTGTAGCCGCAACCGGATGTTAGCACTTCCGATTTCCTCCCCAGCCCTGGCCAGTCGAGCGTGATGCTCCATTAGCCTCTTGGTTTCCTCAGCCACCCGATCGATGATTGCCTTGGCCTCATTCCCCATGGTCACAATCCGAGTAGTAAGCAAATCGAGGTCTAACAACTTAGCCTCATCAAGCACCCGTACCATGGGATTGCGGGGAAGAAGATGCTCACCCGTGACCTCATCAAAAGAGATATCCTGAAAACTCGGGTCCAGATCAGGGTGGCCGACAAATGGGTTGCGATCCAAACCAGGACGGTCTATCGGAGCGACGGTTGGATTTTCGGACGGATGGGGGGAAGGCATAAACTCAGTATCCTCTTCAGTAATATCATGGATGGGCTGGACTGGAGGCTGAGGGCCAAGTGAAGGTTCAAACGAAGATCGGCCCCTTTTCCTCCTTTGCATATCTTCTTCAATAACTCCAAGAAGAGGGCGATATCTAATTTCATCCCCAGGACGGCTAGTTGGAAGCTTTGGTTTGGCAGAAGCTTTGAGTAGCTTATACTGTTCGAGGCGGTGCCGGATATCTGATGACTTGGCCGCCTTACCTGCTTCTGGAATAAAAACCAAGTGTTACGAACATGCAATGATCCATAATCCAAGAAATATGTTAAGTTAAAAAGAATGAGAAGGCACGTCTGTTATACAAACCCTACGGAGGAGTAGGATACTGCAATAAGTCCTGAATCTCAGTCCAGGACGGAAGCGAACCATAAAATATTCCTAAGTCCCTATCATAAATGGAGTCTGCAGAAGTCAAAAGTTCACCTTGAATCGCTGGAATCGCCTTAGCTGAAGAACTCTCAGAAAATGGATCGGCGCCAGCCCCAGTCTTGTCAACCCCCTTTGCCTTCTCAACCAAAGCCGATCCTTCTTCCGACTCCCCAAAATCTTGACGGAAAGCATCATCCGTCCACTCATGAATCTCTCCCGCTTGCCCGGAGGTTAAGGCACCAACGCCACTACCGCTCTGTCCATCTCCTCCTTCACCTTCACCTCTACCTTCCTCCACATCTTCCTCTCCCAGAGCAAGTGGGAAAGTACTAGGAGAGGGACCGTCAGACTTCTTAAGTTTCTTACCTCCAACAACGGGAGGCTTTGTAAAAGGTTCCCTCTTGCCACTCTTCACCGTGGCCCCTTCCTTGGCTTTGGCAGCCTTCTCCACAGCCGTGTCTCTCTGCTTAACCACGGACTGGTGTGGCAGGATCAAGTTGTGCTCCAGGAGAGTAGCATTCCTGATCAGGAAAGAAGTCGACCTGTCCCGTCCCGAAATGGCCTTTATTTCCGCAGCCATCTGGACCAGGGAATCACTCACTACGACTGCAAAACCACCTGTCGCTAGCAAGAAATAGAAGCATATCAGAAGAAGCACTACAGTCGGAATAAGGAAACTGTAAATAAAGTTCAACTTACAGCCAGAAGTGAAGAGGCGGAAGGAGACAGAATCGTCCCTGATAAAAAACCATTCTTTCTTAAACATGGTGAACTTTGAGTATAGGTCCAGGATTTGTTTGAAAGGAACAGCCGCTTCCAAGCTAACATACGGAGATCCCTTCTTATAACCCCTCAAGTTATATAGATACTGGATCTCCCGGTTGGAAGGGGGGCGCCCGTACCTTCTCTTGAAAATAATGTATAAGCACACCAAGATGGCGAAGGAATTGGGCTGAAGCTGGAAAGGAGCCACCTTCAGATAAGTAATGAAGCTGACTATCCAGGTATTAATGGGAGGAATGGCCCCACACATGCAGTGGTACCAACTGTATGCAAAATATCCTTCGGGGGGATTATACGGCATCACTCCATCTCCCGGCAATAGCATGCTAGCCCTGTCAATCCCAAAGGAACGAGAGATGACATCAAGCTGCTCCTCCCTGAGGGAGCTAGGAAAGCAGTCGGGCGGAGAATTCAAGAGCTTCTGGGGGCCATACCCATCTACTAGCGATCTCGGAGCAGGCCCAGGACGTTCGGCCTGAACTGGGGGCACTATGGAGGACTTTGCTCTGTCCTTGGACTTCCGTTTGTCGGACAGGGTTTCCACTTTTTGAGACATTTATCTGCATACGCAATAGCGAGAGACATAGTGTTAGAACAAGAAGTATGGAAATATAAGCAAACAAGTGTATAAAGCGAGCCAGCATATATAAGTCTAGGGCTTCACTCAAGGTTCAAATATAAAAGTTCATTCGGCACTCCAACATTCAAGCCCATTCGGCACTTAAAACGCAGGTTCATTCGGCATCTACAACATAAGGTTCATTCCGTAATCATCACCAGAGTCATTCGGCAGATCTAGGCTAAGGGACATTCGGCACTTACGTTCTCAATGACATTCGGTCGTTCAAAAACATTAAAGCCGTCAGGCAATTACCTGGTTCGGTAGTCAAAAGGCTTCAGCAGTATAATTCATTCGGCAGAAGGAAGAATCTGGTTCGGCTATCTAGGATCGGTAAGGAATGATGAAAGTGTGCAGCCCCTATTTATAGGCAAATATAGGATACCGGACCAATAGGTTCGGCACTCAGGGGCCGAATGAAGACATCCAGGAAACAAAGCGCGACATATGATGACATATGCCCCACTTTGGGAGGCAAATGTTTGGTGTGTTTCACCACCACCGAACCAGGGGAGCCACCACCGAACCAAACCTCCACCGAATCAGGCCCAATGCTACATTGCCGAACCAAACCCTCTCTAACACCCACCGGACCAACCTACCTCCCACATCACTGCCGAACCAGACTCCACTTCCACACTCCACCGAACCACATGCCACCGAACCAACTAAACTCCCACCGGACCGGCTCCACTCCATGCTCACCGAACCAACCTCTCTTCCCGTGCCACCGAACCAAGGCCTCGCCGAGCCAACCCATGCCGAACCAATGCCACTTCACTCACAACCAAATCAAACTCCATCCAACCTACCACCGGACCAAACCACGCCCTCACCTCCGAACCAAGCCTTGCCGAGCCAACACTGCCAGGCCACATTGCTTCAGCCCAGGCCCATCTGCTGCTATATACATCCAAGACCCCTGCCTCCAGCCTCACTCTATAAATAGAGGGGCAGGGGTATAACAATGGCAGATAAGTTTGAGAGCTCAAGCACGGAAGAAACTTTCAAACAACTTTCATATACTTGTATACAAAGCTTTGTACTTGTAATCTGAAAGAAAAGAGAGAATAACATATAAAGTGGACGTAGGCACGTTCTGGCCGAACCACTATAAATCTGTGTGTCTTTTACAGTTTAGCCCCTGTTTTTTTATATATTTGCATAAATCACCCAAACCACTAAGAACAACGTAAAATCAACTAAATCATACGACTTTGAGGTGTTTGTCCATTTTTTGTGCAAACAATTTCTTAATTCATACTTAATTCAGTTAAAAAACAAATAATATAACAATTAACAATAAACAAACAACCCAAGGCACAACATATCCAAAACCCATAATATACAAACAATCATTAATATATAACAACACATATCTATAATTATCGTTTTTATTAGTGGATATACATTTAATATTTTGAAATTCAACTAATTAAATTAGATTAAACATACCAACATGCTTTTGGAACCAACCTCCAAACTCAGCAAACCTAGAGCCAAATTGTTCACCACGAGTCCAATGGAAGAAACCATGCCTTAGTCGGAGTTTGTATGCAAAAGTTATTTACGGTATACGATTTTTAATCATATGTAAATTTAAATCAACAAAGGATGAAATTATCATTACTTTACTTCCTTTCTTCCCTAGCTGTGCCCGATACCACCTCCCTTGACCCACTGTCGAAAGCTTTGACCATCAAATTCGCCATGCTCCGACCACTTGAGATAATGCAGCGCCACCAAGATCTGCCCCTTTCCACCGCTATCACTTCCACTTCACCAAACAACGATTTTGCAACGTTTATATTTATATATTTCTAACACTTATATATGTTACAGATTACTAACGGTAAAAAAGTGTTTGAAAACTAAATAAATGTTAGTAAAAATTAAATAATCTTCTGTATAAAGTTTACAACACATTGGTTTTGATTTGCAACAAAAATAAGTGTTACAATAGTTGGTAAATACATAAATAATTAATTCATAATTGTAGTCCTTTGTAATTTTATTTATGTTTTGATCTGTCGTGCTTATCCATTCCCAATCTGAATATCAGCTGCATTTATTTCAATTTCATCATTAGGGTTTCTCTTCTTAAGCATCTCTCTACATCAATGGCTCTCAACATCAACGACGCTCGATGAAACCCCATTTATTACATATCCCCTTGTATTTCATTCTCATCTCACTTTAGTATCAAACCAAAAGAAATGAAACCCTCAAAATCCAAAAACCTAATTTACAACAAAGAATTTTTTTAATGCTTCAAAGGATAGAAGACGCAGGCAAAAGGGAGGAAACCAAAGATGGAGGTGGTGGGGACCGACCAAGGGTTCACGATACGAGGTGCAATGGGTATTTTAGATGCATGATTAGGTGAGCAATGCAAGTGAATCAACATGTTTATTATTATATTTTCATGCATTTTAATTTTGTTTATGAATCATTCACTTTATTTATGATTATGGTGAAAATATCTTCTTGGCTATCAATTTTGACACTTCCCATTGATTATTTTTAGTTTCTAGCAAAAGTTACATAGTTGTACATTATGTTGAACTAGGAATTATATCTAATAGTTCAAAAATTATATTTAAATTATTTTGGCACTTAACAATCTTTGAGGGATTTTTTATGTGCGTTAAATGAGATCTTTGACCATTGGAACGTACCATGTTGTAACTATATCAGTGTAATATGGAGTTTAATTTACCTTTACATCTTATGCCTAAGTTATACTCATTTGTGCGTAATTTTTTTTCATTATAATATTAATTTTACATTGTCCGGTTCTTATATTTTTAATGTTACTGCATTATTTTCCATGAGTGAAGCAAGCTTTGTATTTTCCAATTTCAGAGTAACCAAGAGGATGTACAAATCAAACAATTCGATTAGTATCACATACCCCATATATAAAAGATAGTAGATGTTGAGTTTTCATTATGCATAAATAGGTATCGATAAATTCATCAAGAATACCAAGTTTTTGTTTTACTGCAAGTTTGTACTATAATAACAAGATTTGATTTCAATTAGCATTGATTCCTTCATTTATTTGATGTTCAGGGAAGCAATTTTAATCCTTTCAAGTAGCTTATTCCCTTTTAATGGATTTTAAATTTTAAATCTTTTGTGTATATAATTTGATGGTTCATTCAAAGATGATGTTTTTCTATTCCTTTAAGTGAATATATTTTCCAAAAATACTTCAAAATGTGGACTACCCAACCCATAAAGTATCAATTACATAATTTATCTTCTATTCCCTAGCACTATTTATGTATGATATTTATAGTATGAAGCACCTCTTAAGCCATAAATCATGTTCTTTTGATTTTGTGCATTTTCTCTTCCACGGTTCCATTCTATCCCAAATAAAAAAATTAAAAATTAAAAATACCAGCCTCTATTGATCTTAAGGAAACAAAGATATTTGCAAGTCATGCTAAGAGGTTGTCCCGTCTCTTAGGAATGCAATCCAGTCATGATCCGTAAAAATCCCCTAACATCTCTGCCAAGAAGGATTATAATCTAATGTCATTATTGTTCAAAGATAAACATTAATGTGGTTATTCATTAGTATAGAGAAAAAAGATTATAATCTAATGTCATCTTTGTTTCCACGATTTATGACAAAATACTATAAAATTTTCAATGATGAGTACCGGGAATAGTGTTTAAGAGAAAAAAATGGGCGAAAATGGAAAGAAAAAAGGGGACTTTTTGGCATAAATTTTAAACTTTTCTAAGAGTGGATAATAAAATACGGGGTTCAAAATACCACTTAGTTGACAGTAGAACTATAATGTGATATTTCACCTGATGATATTTGATAATTTAGAGTTTTAGTAATAGCCCTTGATTTATTATTACTGTTATTATTATTTTTTAGACACCGGTAAGCTTTGATTAGCTTGCTTGGAGACTATGAAATATGCAACATCACTTGAGGTTATGTAGCCTACCCATTGGCATAGGTAGGATATATCTACTCTAGACATTCTTATAGTTTCACATAATATTCTAAGGTAAACATACCAATGAATCAAATTAATAAAAGGGGTGAAACTTAATTAATGTAGAAGTAATTTTAGAGGATTTTAAGTCTGCAATGCTGCAATATCAAAGTGTTCTAACTCAATATCAAATGATAGATTAAAAAAACCACTCACCATAAAGTATTTACTATTTAGAAAAAGAAGAGACAACCACTTAATATCAAATAATTTCCTTTTTATATTGATCACAATAGAATTGAAACGAGGGAGAAGGGCCAAGTAAAAAATAAAGCAAAGGATTTGAAATACATAGTTAACTACAAGTGTTATCCACATATTTTCTAAAGGAATAAACAAAGGGATATGGAAGTAGTAGAAGTGATATCGAGCACCTATCAAAGATATCAGCTATCAAGAAGATATCGAAAATGACGTAGAGATCCTTGAAATGTTGAATCTTTACCAAAGCACACAATATTGAATTTCAAGTGATATTAAGTTCCAACGACTCAAAAGATATAGAATTCCTTCAAAGTCAAACGAGATCAAGCCTCTACAACAGGGTGTAGTAGAGCATGAATACAAAAGAAGATTGCTAAACTACTTGAGCTGTAACGACCCAGAATTTTTATAAATTAAAATTTGAATATTTAATTAATTTTAAATATTAATTAGTGAATTTATAAGTCAAATAAATTTTTATTTGAATTTTTGGATTTAATTGAATAATTAAATCGATAATTTAATATGTGAAATTATGGAAATAATTGAAAATATAGTTAAATATGATTGAAAATGATTTGTAAAATTTTATTTTATCATATTGAAGTTAGGAAATATTTTAGAACTTTTAAAATCGAATTAAAAGTTAATTTGTGAAAATTGAATATTTTAATATTTAATAATCGACTGTAAAATAGTCAATTTTTGAACAGTCTCAGAATTGAACGAAACCAGTTTCATTGGATCCGTAATAGTTAGTTATTATCGGATTTCAATTTTCGTGTCAATCGGAGTTATCGTTTGATCGTGGCAGCTCGAAACGCATCGATTTATTTTTAATTTAAATTTGGCGAGTCAAAATAGCCATTTTTCAAAAAGTCTCGGAATTCGACGAAACCAGTTTCATCGGATCCGTAATGTGATATTATTGTAAGATTTCAAATTTCAAGTCAATTGGATTTACGGTTTGTCCGGTACGAATTAAAACGCCTAGAAATCGACTTAAATCGGTTTAATTCAAATTGAACGTTTTCAGCCATAACTCGCACATACTTCCGAATTAGCTTCCGAAACCTGTTCCATTGTGTCCGGAACGCGGGATAAACCCTAGGTACGCTGGTTACGGCGCCTAAATCGGAGTTCGGAATTTCCGGGTGAATAGTGTCGAACGGTTCCTTATAAATAGCCCCTACCTCTTCATAAATAAATAAAAAAAAAAATAACAAAACCCTAATCTAATAACCCTAGCCGTCACTTATTAACCAATGGCCAGAAATCCATGAACTTCCACCTCCAATTACTCGAAATCCATCAAGAATTAGCAAGAAAGTTCAACTACAAAGTTGAAGATCTCCTCGAGTACTACGTTTTCAACGGCTATGATCTAAAACGGAGCGAAGATGGAAGAGATAGGGGGGCCGACAGGGGGGAGCCTGCGCACGCACTTCCACGCAGCACCTGCAGGCCGAGCTTGGCATGGAGGGGGCCGAACCTAGAGGGAGTTGAGAGCTTCAAAATGCATGTAGCCGATCGAATTTTCATTGAGTATTGAAGTTGCAATATTTAAACCTAGTTTTCATTGTTGGGTTTCATGCTATCGGTCAAGACCTGGAGATGAGAACGAAGAAGATGGGGGTGGAGACGTGCGGCCCAGATGTGAGGGGGGGTGAGATCAAAGGCTGTGATTTGTTTGGGTTTAAATTATTAAGTTAGTTGTGAATTTAGTTATATAAATCGTGTACGATCTTATAAAATGCATAACTTTTTCATACGAGGTCGAAAAAATGCAAACTCAGTTGCGTTGGAATCGTATGGACGAGCACTACGCGATGGAGATGGTTTGGAGTCGTTTGGAGTTAGTGAGAATTTCGGGTAAAATTAAACGCGCGTTTAATTTTATTCGAAATAAAAGCTTAAACGGAAATTAAAACCAAGGTGAGAACTTCTCACTCAATCGAATTAGTTTCGATTTTATTTTAAATAGTTAGATTTAAAATATTTGAATGCATGTTTGAATGATGACTGTAAATTATTGATTGTTAAAATAGACATTATGCGCCGTTAGTAAGCGGATGTTATTTAATATAAACATATACCGCGAATATTTCATAAACAGTGAAATTGGTATTATATATATATAATAGCAATATATATATATTGGCATATGTATATATTGGAGTTGTTGATTTCCCGCATTTTTTGTTTAGCGGATGAGACCCTATTACGCCGTTATTAAGCGGATAATATTTATTAAGAACATATACCGCGATAATTTCGTACTGGAGCGAAATTGGTATTGTGCTAATGTTTTTGGATGCAGGAAACAGGTTGGAGGGATCCAACTGGATTCCTCAACAGTATTTATTTAATTTCAGATATTTTGATATTTGATGGATTATCATATCGATATATGATATCGTTGTTAGTCGTGATTGACTATTTGGTGTGTAGCATCATTGGACCCAGATTTTGGGATTTTAAAATGATTTTAAAGTGATTTTTGAAAATATACTATATTTTTGGAATTGATCCATTATAAATAAATAAACGTTATAATTTTTAAAGTTATAAAAATTATGGTTTTTGTGAAATATAGTTAAAAAGCTGATTTTTAGAAATACGATTAAAAGTCGATTTTTGAGAAATATGAACTAATGATTTTATAAAATAATTTAGATTGGATTTTTGAATATATGATAAAAGTTTAAATATAGGATTTATAAAATTTGATTATTTTATAAATCGAAATGATGAAATTATAAAGGAATTTAAAGACGTTTTAGAATAATAATATAAACTGATTTATATTTAGAGATTTATAAATGAATATTTATAAATTGAAATATAGACATTATAAAACGAGTTTTTATAAGTGTTTGAATGTAGTGAAAGTGAATTTCATAAATGAATGAAATTTATAGAATTATAAACTGTGAAGTTATAAATGAAATTTATAAATAGTAAGATTATAAATTTGTGAAGTTAATTGAAGAATAAATTTGGTTAAATAAATAAATCTTATAAGTTATAAGGTTTATAAATTGAAAAGTCTTTAAAAAGAACGATTTTGTAAAATAACCGTTTTATAAGTAATTAACTTATAATGTGAACGTTTAGTTTATAATTTAGTTATAAACGGGAATAGGTTAATAAAGGAATTTATAAAAAAAGAAGTTTTTATAAATAAATAGAAATGGAATTTATAAACGTTGTTTTATAAATCCGCAAACGACTTATTTTGATAAGTTAATTGTTATAACTTATAAATGGAGTTATATTCACGTTTTAGACAGTGAATAATCCTTTAAGTTAAAGTGAATAGAAATAATGGAATTTGTGAACATAGTATATTCACGTTTTTGAATAGTGAATAACATGTTAAAGAAAATGTTTTAGAATGTGATATTTTAAACATAATTAAGTATATTGAATATTTTCAAAGGTTGAAAATAAAAAGATTTGTTGATTACTTATTTTTGATAAGTATGGAAATGTTTTCCAATAAGAAGTGAATATTAGAATTTATCTTTTTGAAGATAAATTGAAATGAATTATTGAAATCGAATATGCATGGATATTTTGAAATATAAATTCATTATGGAATTTATATGTGAAAAGTGGAATTTGTTTGAAAATAAATATTGATTTATTTTTGAAGTGTTGAAATTATATATCTTATAAAGATATTTTGGAAAATAAATAATTTGGAAAATTATTTTGAATCTGGTGATGTATGCATATCAATTGATAGTTCAATAGCCGACTATCAGTATTTCCCTTTGAATGGGTATTTGATGTGATTTGATTGAATTTGAATGCACACTTATTTTTGAATAAGCGCTCACTATTCGGGTTAACCGGGAAAGGACCATGGGGTCGTATAACCCATTCCGAATATGTGATACGTCGTTATGAATTGCATTTGAAGATCGGTGTTGAAGACCGAGTATTTGTGAAAGCGATAGGATGACCTATCGATTGTCTCTGCACTGGGTAGCTCCTGGTATAGAGATCTCTTAAGTGATGGGAAATTCGATCGGGATTGTGAATACCCGTATTGCAAGGGCTTCGTAAGAAGTGCCTTCGGTTTTGTTCGAGCCCGGAACAGACTTGTATGGATTGTATGCCTGACATTACAATTTGAGATATAAAGCCGATTTCATTCAAATATATTTCTGTTGGTGGCGGAGAATTTATTCTTTGCTTAACACCCTTCTTTGAGACGTACGAGCTCAAAGGTTATATAGTTGAAGTTATCAGCAATATATCCCATTTTGGTAATGTGACATGCTGAGTGATGCTGAAATGATCATTGTGTTGATTATTGTGATAGGATCATTTATTTGATCGTCTATCTTAGTGATCATTGTGTTGATCATTTGTTGACCCAAAGCATGGCTTTTGTATAAAGTATGTTTTTGTGGACGTGAATTCATCGAGCCTCACATCCCGTGAATGGTCAAAACAGGAAAGATGCGGCAAGGTTATGAGGGGTAGCACCCTTTAGGATATGTCCATTTCCTTCTGGAAAAGGGTGGTATCATGGTATGGAGCCCAGATACTTACTCATGTTGAAACACTTTGTTTTTATGATTGTGTGAATTGATTAGAGAGCTCTCGAAAAAAGGTCCCAAAGGACCGGGGGATGGCATATTCGGTCAGTTGTTACTCAGTTAGGAGTAACCCGGCCTTGTGTTGGTAGAGATCCGGTTTGGTTCTCGGGGATGTCCATCCAGAGGCATTCTCAGTGGCAATGGGAAGTTCCTTGGCCTGATCATTCGTTGGAAATCCAATTCCCAATACGAAACTTGTACGGTATTAGTTGTAGAACCTACCATTCACTTATGGTGGTCACCACTGTTTGGATGGTAGCTATAGTAGGCATAGTTCGAAATGTCTATGTTGGCTAAGATTTATATTCTACTTTCGAAATAATTTTTTCTACACTATACACTAATAATAATATCAAATGTTATTTTAAATGCGTATCAAGCATCTTTGACTATCATAAGGAGAAATCTCCTCCGATTCTGCGTTTGCATTGTGTGTGTGTGCGGGAGGCCTTATGGTAGTCTCATTTTTAAAAGCATTGCGAATTGATTAAAAATATTCCTCTATTTTGATTTTAAAGTTAAATAAACTGTTTTGAGTTCTCACACCAGTCACATGACTGACTTGGAGTTTATTGTTTTCCTTCCTAAACTCTGGGTGCCCACCAATTTCCACACGGGCAGTTAAGAGTTAAGGTTTATCAGGATATTCTGGATATTCTGGAGTTGCTGGAGGCAAGCTGGATGGCATGGCGTATTACTAGTTTATATAGTATTTCTTTTTCCGCTGCACTGTATGTTGTTGTATGTAGTTGTACACTCTGATGATATGATGTAATGAAATGTGATGTAATGTAATAACTGATATAGTTCTTTGTTTAAAGATTATTCATTTATTATTATATGTTGTTCCGCTGCGAATTGTGAGATTCTGTTGTTGTTCTGTTGTTTCCTTTTTATCCGTTCTATTTTTAAAATTCTTCTATCTTCTAATTTCAAATTCTTCTATTTTCTTCTATTTTAAAATTTTCTGTTCTCTTTTCTATTTTCTTTTCTCTCTATTTTTCTTTTTCTTTCTTCTTTTTCTCTCTTCTTTCTTTTCTTTTCTTTTTAAAAAACCCATAACATCTCGGTTTTCGGCCTTCGATTTCTCGGCAGTCGATAAAGTGAGTGTCGATGTCGGATTTTCGGAGAACGAAAATCTGGTTTGTTACATTTGGTATCAGAGCTGATGGTTAAGCGACAACCATGGTTCTGTAGGGTATTATTCATTAGAGATAGAGTCAGCAGTACTCTAGAATGAGTTTGAGTGTAATAATAGCTATGAGAGCGTATTGGTTAGTGAATATAAAATTGTTTTATATTGTGATGATTGATTTATTGAGTGGCATATGAACTTTCGTCAGCACAGCCTCGAAACTGAGCCGAAGGGGTTTCTAAACACTTGAATAGAACAATTCGACACAATATTGATTTTTAAATTGGGTAAATGAAATAATTTTGCCTTGATTATATTTTATATATAAAGAAATAATTTTTCAAAATTATTAAAGTGTATATAAGTTGATTATTAGGTTGTTTGAATAATCTAAATGAAAGAATAATTGTATAAGCAAATGAATTATAAGGATTGAATTATAATTAAGGTGAATTACAATTGTGAAATAAACTTATATATATAAGAAGTGAAACTATATGAATATATTTATGAATATGAGTTATAAATAAGAAATGAATTTAAAGTTAAATGGAAGTATAACTTAAGAATTGTTGAATAAAGTTGATATTGATATCAAACTAAATTAATGAAGTTAAGTAATAAATATGAACTTGAGTTATATAATAGAATTCAACTTTGTGATTGAATGTTAATCAATTGAATGTAATTTAAGTTGATAAGGAATAATTAATGAAAGTGTTAATTCATTGAAACCTAATGTTATTGAAAGTTGAATAATTGAATGAAAAATCAATTTAATAAAACCAATTGGAAAGTAAAGATATTAAACCAAAATGAATGTAAGTGAAGCAAAGAAATTTGGTTGTAATAAATAAACATTGGTTGTTATTTGATTGTTAGATGATTGTATATAATTCATTAAGGAATTAATGAAATTGAAAACTATGAAATTGAATTCAAATTAGAAGTAAATAAATTTGAATAGAATTGAATGTGAATTAGATTTAATTAGTGAATGTTAACAAATTGAAACTAATTAGAATTGAGAAGGAATGTTTACAAAATCCAATGTTAATGAATCAAATGTGATTTAAAGTGAAAACCTATTTCATTTAATATTAATGAGAATATAAATGAACATTGATCGGTTATGGATGATAGTTGGTTGATGGTTGATGTTTGCATTTGTTGTTTAGTTGCATTTACTATGTGACATATGTAGTTGTTATGTTGCTACATGTTGTATATTGAGATTATTTTCATATATGCATGATTCTCATGTTGTTTGTTGAGTTTAGTAGGTGCGGATCGCGTTTGCTTCGCATTTGGAGTTCGCTTTTGCGCTATATTAGCTGTATATGCTTGCTAATAAAATATAAGGTACATATCTCGGATTAAATATCGCACTTTTACACTTTTTTTCCCTTCGGGATGCCTCATTACTTGATGAGATGTATATTTGTGATATATATACTGTCATTTTTTTTTCGGATCGAGCCGCGCAAAGGAGACTATGGCGAATTTTTCCGAAAATTTAAGGCGTTAGAAAAAATTTGAGAAAATTGGAAAAATTTTGAAAACTTTAACTTTGATTTTAGAGTTGAAAGTTAAATAATAGTAGTTGTTTTTGAAAAGATAACTAAGTATGATTTGGAAAACTTAGTAAAGTATTGTAAGGAATTTAATTATGAATTTTGGAAAGTTAATAAATTCTGTAACCTTTCTTAATTGTAATTTCGAGGACGAAATTCTTTTAAGGGGGAAAGATTGTAACGACCCAGAATTTTTATAAATTAAAATTTGAATATTTAATTAATTTTAAATATTAATTAGTGAATTTATAAGTCAAATAAATTTTTATTTGAATTTTTGGATTTAATTGAATAATTAAATCGATAATTTAATATGTGAAATTATGGAAATAATTGAAAATATAGTTAAATATGATTGAAAATGATTTGTAAAATTTTATTTTATCATATTGAAGTTAGGAAATATTTTAGAACTTTTAAAATCGAATTAAAAGTTAATTTGTGAAAATTGAATATTTTAATATTTAATAATCGACTGTAAAATAGTCAATTTTTGAACAGTCTCAGAATTGAACGAAACCAGTTTCATTGGATCCGTAATAGTTAGTTATTATCGGATTTCAATTTTCGTGTCAATCGGAGTTATCGTTTGATCGTGGCAGCTCGAAACGCATCGATTTATTTTTAATTTAAATTTGGCGAGTCAAAATAGCCATTTTTCAAAAAGTCTCGGAATTCGACGAAACCAGTTTCATCGGATCCGTAATGTGATATTATTGTAAGATTTCAAATTTCAAGTCAATTGGATTTACGGTTTGTCCGGTACGAATTAAAACGCCTAGAAATCGACTTAAATCGGTTTAATTCAAATTGAACGTTTTCAGCCATAACTCGCACATACTTCCGAATTAGCTTCCGAAACCTGTTCCATTGTGTCCGGAACGCGGGATAAACCCTAGGTACGCTGGTTACGGCGCCTAAATCGGAGTTCGGAATTTCCGGGTGAATAGTGTCGAACGGTTCCTTATAAATAGCCCCTACCTCTTCATAAATAAATAAAAAAAAAAATAACAAAACCCTAATCTAATAACCCTAGCCGTCACTTATTAACCAATGGCCAGAAATCCATGAACTTCCACCTCCAATTACTCGAAATCCATCAAGAATTAGCAAGAAAGTTCAACTACAAAGTTGAAGATCTCCTCGAGTACTACGTTTTCAACGGCTATGATCTAAAACGGAGCGAAGATGGAAGAGATAGGGGGGCCGACAGGGGGGAGCCTGCGCACGCACTTCCACGCAGCACCTGCAGGCCGAGCTTGGCATGGAGGGGGCCGAACCTAGAGGGAGTTGAGAGCTTCAAAATGCATGTAGCCGATCGAATTTTCATTGAGTATTGAAGTTGCAATATTTAAACCTAGTTTTCATTGTTGGGTTTCATGCTATCGGTCAAGACCTGGAGATGAGAACGAAGAAGATGGGGGTGGAGACGTGCGGCCCAGATGTGAGGGGGGGTGAGATCAAAGGCTGTGATTTGTTTGGGTTTAAATTATTAAGTTAGTTGTGAATTTAGTTATATAAATCGTGTACGATCTTATAAAATGCATAACTTTTTCATACGAGGTCGAAAAAATGCAAACTCAGTTGCGTTGGAATCGTATGGACGAGCACTACGCGATGGAGTTGGTTTGGAGTCGTTTGGAGTTAGTGAGAATTTCGGGTAAAATTAAACGCGCGTTTAATTTTATTCGAAATAAAAGCTTAAACGGAAATTAAAACCAAGGTGAGAACTTCTCACTCAATCGAATTAGTTTCGATTTTATTTTAAATAGTTAGATTTAAAATATTTGAATGCATGTTTGAATGATGACTGTAAATTATTGATTGTTAAAATAGACATTATGCGCCGTTAGTAAGCGGATGTTATTTAATATAAACATATACCGCGAATATTTCATAAACAGTGAAATTGGTATTATATATATATAATAGCAATATATATATATTGGCATATGTATATATTGGAGTTGTTGATTTCCCGCATTTTTTGTTTAGCGGATGAGACCCTATTACGCCGTTATTAAGCGGATAATATTTATTAAGAACATATACCGCGATAATTTCGTACTGGAGCGAAATTGGTATTGTGCTAATGTTTTTGGATGCAGGAAACAGGTTGGAGGGATCCAACTGGATTCCTCAACAGTATTTATTTAATTTCAGATATTTTGATATTTGATGGATTATCATATCGATATATGATATCGTTGTTAGTCGTGATTGACTATTTGGTGTGTAGCATCATTGGACCCAGATTTTGGGATTTTAAAATGATTTTAAAGTGATTTTTGAAAATATACTATATTTTTGGAATTGATCCATTATAAATAAATAAACGTTATAATTTTTAAAGTTATAAAAATTATGGTTTTTGTGAAATATAGTTAAAAAGCTGATTTTTAGAAATACGATTAAAAGTCGATTTTTGAGAAATATGAACTAATGATTTTATAAAATAATTTAGATTGGATTTTTGAATATATGATAAAAGTTTAAATATAGGATTTATAAAATTTGATTATTTTATAAATCGAAATGATGAAATTATAAAGGAATTTAAAGACGTTTTAGAATAATAATATAAACTGATTTATATTTAGAGATTTATAAATGAATATTTATAAATTGAAATATAGACATTATAAAACGAGTTTTTATAAGTGTTTGAATGTAGTGAAAGTGAATTTCATAAATGAATGAAATTTATAGAATTATAAACTGTGAAGTTATAAATGAAATTTATAAATAGTAAGATTATAAATTTGTGAAGTTAATTGAAGAATAAATTTGGTTAAATAAATAAATCTTATAAGTTATAAGGTTTATAAATTGAAAAGTCTTTAAAAAGAACGATTTTGTAAAATAACCGTTTTATAAGTAATTAACTTATAATGTGAACGTTTAGTTTATAATTTAGTTATAAACGGGAATAGGTTAATAAAGGAATTTATAAAAAAAGAAGTTTTTATAAATAAATAGAAATGGAATTTATAAACGTTGTTTTATAAATCCGCAAACGACTTATTTTGATAAGTTAATTGTTATAACTTATAAATGGAGTTATATTCACGTTTTAGACAGTGAATAATCCTTTAAGCTAAAGTGAATAGAAATAATGGAATTTGTGAACATAGTATATTCACGTTTTTGAATAGTGAATAACATGTTAAAGAAAATGTTTTAGAATGTGATATTTTAAACATAATTAAGTATATTGAATATTTTCAAAGGTTGAAAATAAAAAGATTTGTTGATTACTTATTTTTGATAAGTATGGAAATGTTTTCCAATAAGAAGTGAATATTAGAATTTATCTTTTTGAAGATAAATTGAAATGAATTATTGAAATCGAATATGCATGGATATTTTGAAATATAAATTCATTATGGAATTTATATGTGAAAAGTGGAATTTGTTTGAAAATAAATATTGATTTATTTTTGAAGTGTTGAAATTATATATCTTATAAAGATATTTTGGAAAATAAATAATTTGGAAAATTATTTTGAATCTGGTGATGTATGCATATCAATTGATAGTTCAATAGCCGACTATCAGTATTTCCCTTTGAATGGGTATTTGATGTGATTTGATTGAATTTGAATGCACACTTATTTTTGAATAAGCGCTCACTATTCGGGTTAACCGGGAAAGGACCATGGGGTCGTATAACCCATTCCGAATATGTGATACGTCGTTATGAATTGCATTTGAAGATCGGTGTTGAAGACCGAGTATTTGTGAAAGCGATAGGATGACCTATCGATTGTCTCTGCACTGGGTAGCTCCTGGTATAGAGATCTCTTAAGTGATGGGAAATTCGATCGGGATTGTGAATACCCGTATTGCAAGGGCTTCGTAAGAAGTGCCTTCGGTTTTGTTCGAGCCCGGAACAGACTTGTATGGATTGTATGCCTGACATTACAATTTGAGATATAAAGCCGATTTCATTCAAATATATTTCTGTTGGTGGCGGAGAATTTATTCTTTGCTTAACACCCTTCTTTGAGACGTACGAGCTCAAAGGTTATATAGTTGAAGTTATCAGCAATATATCCCATTTTGGTAATGTGACATGCTGAGTGATGCTGAAATGATCATTGTGTTGATTATTGTGATAGGATCATTTATTTGATCGTCTATCTTAGTGATCATTGTGTTGATCATTTGTTGACCCAAAGCATGGCTTTTGTATAAAGTATGTTTTTGTGGACGTGAATTCATCGAGCCTCACATCCCGTGAATGGTCAAAACAGGAAAGATGCGGCAAGGTTATGAGGGGTAGCACCCTTTAGGATATGTCCATTTCCTTCTGGAAAAGGGTGGTATCATGGTATGGAGCCCAGATACTTACTCATGTTGAAACACTTTGTTTTTATGATTGTGTGAATTGATTAGAGAGCTCTCGGAAAAAGGTCCCAAAGGACCGGGGGATGGCATATTCGGTCAGTTGTTACTCAGTTAGGAGTAACCCGGCCTTGTGTTGGTAGAGATCCGGTTTGGTTCTCGGGGATGTCCATCCAGAGGCATTCTCAGTGGCAATGGGAAGTTCCTTGGCCTGATCATTCGTTGGAAATCCAATTCCCAATACGAAACTTGTACGGTATTAGTTGTAGAACCTGCCATTCACTTATGGTGGTCACCACTGTTTGGATGGTAGCTATAGTAGGCATAGTTCGAAATGTCTATGTTGGCTAAGATTTATATTCTACTTTCGAAATAATTTTTTCTACACTATACACTAATAATAATATCAAATGTTATTTTAAATGCGTATCAAGCATCTTTGACTATCATAAGGAGAAATCTCCTCCGATTCTGCGTTTGCATTGTGTGTGTGTGCGGGAGGCCTTATGGTAGTCTCATTTTTAAAAGCATTGCGAATTGATTAAAAATATTCCTCTATTTTGATTTTAAAGTTAAATAAACTGTTTTGAGTTCTCACACCAGTCACATGACTGACTTGGAGTTTATTGTTTTCCTTCCTAAACTCTGGGTGCCCACCAATTTCCACACGGGCAGTTAAGAGTTAAGGTTTATCAGGATATTCTGGATATTCTGGAGTTGCTGGAGGCAAGCTGGATGGCATGGCGTATTACTAGTTTATATAGTATTTCTTTTTCCGCTGCACTGTATGTTGTTGTATGTAGTTGTACACTCTGATGATATGATGTAATGAAATGTGATGTAATGTAATAACTGATATAGTTCTTTGTTTAAAGATTATTCATTTATTATTATATGTTGTTCCGCTGCGAATTGTGAGATTCTGTTGTTGTTCTGTTGTTTCCTTTTTATCCGTTCTATTTTTAAAATTCTTCTATCTTCTAATTTCAAATTCTTCTATTTTCTTCTATTTTAAAATTTTCTGTTCTCTTTTCTATTTTCTTTTCTCTCTATTTTTCTTTTTCTTTCTTCTTTTTCTCTCTTCTTTCTTTTCTTTTCTTTTTAAAAAACCCATAACATCTCGGTTTTCGGCCTTCGATTTCTCGGCAGTCGATAAAGTGAGTGTCGATGTCGGATTTTCGGAGAACGAAAATCTGGTTTGTTACATGAGCAACCAAATATTAAAGGATATTGAATGGTTGCATCAATGCTACACTTTATCAATGTCGCACCTTATTAATGTCGCACCCATCAATGCCACACCTTATCAATGCCGCCTTTCATTAACGCCGCACCCCATCTATACTGCATTTCATTAATGCCATATTTCTTCAATAACAAATGCTGCATATCTTCTAGGTGATAGGGATATTGTAAATAACCAAGCCATGCAAAGAAGGAGGATTAAAATCATTGATACAAAAAGAGCAAAGTCAAGAAGATTTAATGTATTTTCCTTCATAAAGCTTCCAAGGAATTCACATTCCAGCACATGCTTTGAGGCCTCTTGTAAAATCCCCCACTTGGAGGCCCAAAAGTAACAGCTACAAATGCTGTAATTATCCATAATTATTAATCCTCGATGACCAAATACGGTAATGTGAGATTCATTGATACAATAAATACATATGGATATGAAGAAATTTTTAAACAATTTAAACAAATTCCTCATTCCATTTCAAAATCATTTCAAATTCATTACATAATCCTAAAATTCAAGAACCACATTTAGAAAAATATAATTATTACAACATATGCTAAGAGAGACATATGAAGACACCCCCTTAGATGATCAGATTATATATAGGCAATTAAACAACTTTTCCTTTACAACAAATACAGCATAATCAAAAAGAAAAGAACTCCTTATTAGCTAGCTAGCCTCCTGCTCATCACCGAAAGCTTATTCGTCTAAGGAGAACCTGATAATCCATTACCCTCAACCTACGCAAATTAATTTTAAGCACCCGAGAGTTTAAGGGGAAAAACAAACTTCATAGACATAAAGCCTGGTATGACTAATAACCTACCATCTCGAACCACTTAGATATCTAGTGAGACTACACTGCGTAGTGGAATGGGTTTTCCCATCACTAGTATCTTATCAAAAACTTATAATAACCATATACTGTGCTTCTGAATCTAAAATGGTTAAAAACATAGCTATTTATAATATTATGATGATATGCAAACAAGTAAAGCATTCTGTTTTTCCCATCTCCATATATTTGACTACCTGTCATAGTTATAGTTACTAATATCACTATTAACCTATTAGTTTTCATGGCCTAACGAATAACCTGTTTATAGTTATGGACTACCTGTCCTATTTCATAGTTTTCATGGGATCACTAAGAATAATTTCAAGCTTATGGATAATATGCCCGGTCTCATGGTTTTCATAGGATCACTAAGAACCTATTTGCCCCTGCCAATAACTTAATTCAATTATTTCATGGGTTCTCCCTAAACCTATTGGTAACTCCAGTAACTCACCTTTATTATAGTTTTCATGGGTTGACTATGAAACTGTTGACTCCTATCAATAACTTAATTCAATCATTTCATGGCTCCTCCCTGAACCTATTGGTATCTCCAATAACTCCCCTTATCATAGGTTTCATGGGTTGACTATGAACCTATTGCTCCCGTCAATAAATTAATCCGGATATAGTTTTCATGGGTTCACTAAAACCCTGTTGGCCACCGCCAATAACTCTTTTTAAACATACTATTCATGGGTTCACTATGAACTAGTCTCAACTGACAACTTCTTAATTATTCTTTGGGCATCCTATATTCTGGTCTACTTGACCCACTGGATGTGACACTATTCATTCAGGAGTTACTTAAATTTATATTCATTACTGGGTCAACCTACCTGGTTATTCTGCCCTTACTCTCTAAAATTCAGTTATGGGTCCATTACTCAGTGAATATATTTATAGAAGAAGCATATAGAAAAATAGTACCGACATCTTTGGTTTAATATCTTTGAAATCATTTCCCCCGAAAATTTGTTTAATCCCTTTAACCCATTATTTATATCAAAGCAAGCTTCTTCAAAACTCCAATTTAAAAGTTTAAAAGCTCTTTTATAATGCCATGGGTTTTACCTTTAAAATTGAGATTGGGTCTTTGTTTTGAAAACTAAGGCTTTTGAAACCTTAAACCTTCACTTTTGAAACCATTGGAAAACCTCCTTCAAAAGCACTCAAATATTCTTTTTAAAACACTAGGCATTTGCTTTCGAAACACTTTAAAAGCTCTCTTTCGAAACCTTTCAAACGTATCAAAGCATCACTATCCAATTATTGAAGCATAGCTTTGAAACCATTTGAAAGTACCTATTTCGAAACCATTGAAAGTACCCCTTTTGAGACCATTGAGTTTAATTTTAAACATATATTTTTGGGTCTAAGTGAATACAAGCGAAAACTTATTTCAAAAACATTAAAAAGAATATGGGGAAAAATAGATGGCTTCAACAATATCCTTTCCAAAGCATCAGTCTTTAAGTTAAAACAATAAGAAGGATAGCGTCGAAACCCCTTTCGACATTCAACTCCATTGCCTTCGAAACCTTCAATATAGTTGGCCACAAGGGCCCTTTCCAAAGCATTGGGAAACGACAAATTATTTTATAAAACAAAAGCTACCTTTTGAACACGTTGACGACTTCAATTCCTTCGAAAGGTATAAACACGGCAGTATAGTTTCGACTGGGTTCAAACTACCCTTTCGAAAGCTTTATTTTAAAAACAAGGTAACTCATTCGAAAGCTACCTATTCAAAATAAAAAAGGCAGCAACCTCGTCAAAAGCATTGTTAAACTCTTTTCAAAGCATTATTTTAAAATAAGGCAAGCAATATTTCTTTTAAAGAGCAAACCAAGGCTCCGACCCCTTCGAAACCTCTATTTTGACTCCATACCTATAACCTTTCTCTAATCCACTACGTAACAAAGCTTGATACCTTATGTATTGGTTTTGACTTGGTCGTAGGCGGAGGTATAGGGTCGATGTAGGATCGATTTCACCTTATAGGGGGATGAATAGGATGATACTAATAATTTTAAAAATTAAATGCGGAAATATATAAAATAATTCCAGCATAGATAATAGGAGAGTAATAAAAGTAGAAATAGAAAACAAAGATTTACCCAGTTTCGGCAAAACCCTGCCTACATGCTGTCCCCAAGGTTTTTACTAGAAATTAAGTAGTCAGACACTTACGCACGTAAACTCACGACACCCACTACCGACTAACCTAACTCTACCCTTAAAACCCTGCCACAACTCAGCCATCGAGTTGCGAATTCTCGAACTACACCATCATAGTTCGTCCCTTAGTCACATGACTAGAATTTACAAATATTTAACCTTAATTTATAATCAAAAATCCCAAAATGAATTTAAAGATGCAGGCCTAAACTAAAAATGTAGTGATAGAAAATATCCCTTTTTCCTTTTATTTTCCTCCGGCCTGTATTCTTTACTTTTGTGAAAAAATGGCTGCCTCTCCGTTCGTTTCTCTTTCAAAATTTTAAGGCTTATGGAAATTTGTTGTAGTCGCCGCTTATTTTTCGAGTGATTGAAATGATTTGCTTGGCTATGCTCTGTCAATCGTCTCCTATCTTCGATTTTCTTTCGGCTGCTTCACTACGTCGAGTTCAATTTGAATAAATCTGGCATGCGATTTTGCTTTGTTATTTTCGTTGATATGCTTGAACTTGATATCTTTTTTAATGCCGATGATGTTAATTGTGTCTATAGGGTTTGATTCCCTAAATTATCATTCGAATGAATTCGTTTGATATTTTAGCTCGGCCGTTCGATTTTACTTGAATACACGTGATTTGTTCTGAATATTTCAATTTGTGTGTTTCATTGCTTGATTACCGCGGCTTGTTTGGTTTTCTAATTTTTTGTTGAGTTTGTTTCAATCTTTTCTCCTATGACTTCAACATCGTGAATATACAATTTTTTTTACCTTTGTGACTTCAGCACTTTGATTTTCTGATGATATTTTGAGATGAGAATTTGTCTTCGACTTGTTCAATATCACTTGGCTTTGACTTTGGTATGAGACTGCTACCTTGATTCCTATAAGACTGTAAACTGCTTCATTTTTGTTCGAGATTGAATGCACTTGTTTTATTGTCTCTTGATCACTGTCTTGCTTGGAGTTCAGTAGCTTGCATTGGTTTCCACTGCATATACATGTGTGTGTTTATACTTTGGTATTGCAGTCTTGTTCATTACTGCATATATGTTGTTTCCTTTTGAAAACCGCTGCATATTTCAAATGCCCTCATGTTGCATATGTTTTGAATCAGTGCATATAAACTTGTATGCTTGGTCTGTACTTATGGTTTGATCATTTCATTTGAGCACTCTGTTGTATTTATTGTTTGTTGTCTTTGTAACTAATGTCCTGTTGCGTGTGCATTTCATCTGTGTTCTGGTCCTCATGTATATGATGCACTTGAAGCTGAAACTTGTTATGCTTGGACATTTGTGGTCAGTTCCATGTTGTGGTCATGTTGATGCATACGCATGCTCTAGCTTTGTTGCTATTTTATGTTGAGGCTTTGCTCATTTTGGATTGTATGTTCGAAGTCTAGATGAGTTTTGTACATGTAGTGTCTACACCTGATTCTCTGGCCTCTATTCAAATGTATAGAGCCAGTGTGGTTTTTCCTTTAATGTTTGCGTCTGGTTCAAGTGAATTTATGCTCCATTGAGTTCACCACTATTTGATTTTGATTTTGTTCATCCTGAAGTTTACTTGTGAGTACATTTTTTTTTTTGGTGCTGGTTGGACCTGAACTGATTTGTTGTTTTGGTCAAGACTGGGTTGCATGCTCATGTTCATCTATATTTTGGCATATGGTTTTCCTTGAGTATGTTCTGTGGTCTTCGCCTTTGTGCCATGCCACTAGCTTGAACAGTTGAACTGTTTGGTGCACCACTTCGAATAGATTGAAGTTTAGGTCTGTACTTTCCTTGAGTTTGAATGGTTGAGTATTTTTCAAGTGTTCACATTGAATTTTTGATCATGGCTTGTTCCAGTCATTAAGACATGACCATTCTATTTTTATTTTTGTATTGCACCTGAGTTGAACCTAGATTTGACTCGGGCTTGACCTTGTGCTCATGTCGTGACTTTATTTGTACTGCACTTGAGTTGAATCCTGCCTCGGCTTGGGTTTGACCGTGTGCTCACCTGTCCCTACAGTTTTATTAAGTGTATATCGGTGTGCACGACCTTGTGGCTTGTACAGTGATACACTATGCATGTCACAAGTTGTTCGTGTAGATGAATTCAAAAATAAATGATGACGAACAACCCAAATAACTGAGGCAAATAATATTTTCAAAAACACACATTTTATTTTACATTGCAAAAATATTTCTTTTTCTATTTTACCATTTCAGTGTTTATTTTGCAGATAATTCAGATGCTGGATACAAATTGGAATATAGTTGAAAAACAAATATGAGTGAACGAGTGATATGTAGTGAGGTGCCAATGTAAAATGAATTTGTGATGTAATCGAAATTGTATTGTAATTGAAAAATGTATATATGTAGAGAGCGCTCAAATTTGTACTATTCAAAATTGTAATAAAATATTTGTTTGAATAATATATCTGTTTGAATTTAAATTCTGTGTTATTTATTTTATTCAGCAAATATTTATTTAATTATGTGAAAATAAAATAGCATAATAACATATACATTTAAATGAAAATATATATGTTTATTATCATCAAAAAATCATATACTAGCAAATTCAATAATCTCTCCCTATTGATGATAATAAACATATATTAAAGATTTCGAATTTATTAAATGTATTTGGGTATAGATGAAATCTATTTTCTCCCCCTATTTTAGCGCTCCCTCTCTACAACAAAGCTCCCCCTTTATATATGCATGAAAATAAATAAAAATATGCAAGTGAACCTAGATGCAAAAAGAAAATAAAATATTTGACCTTTATTTGCCAAAATTTTAACTTTTCTCTCCCCCTTTTGTTATCAGCAAAAGAGTAATAGTGTTATAAAAATAGGGATAAAGTGTTAGACAATAATACAACATTAATACCCAATTGAGTATAAATATTAAATTCCAATAAAAAATCAAGCAAAAATCATAAATACTCTGTTAGGCGCATATTCCACTTTAGAGTGATAGGGATGATGTTGGCATATAAAACCACATAGTTATGTCTATTTGTGGTATATTTATATCAAGAATTTGAATATCTATACATAATCGTTAGGACTTTTAAATGAGATTAGTAGTATTCACAATTTTTTTAAAATGAATTTCAAGCATCTTCTAACCCTGCATAACCGTGAGGACTTTTTAATGGGATTAGAATCAACTGTCAATTTAATAATCAATTTTGATATGTATTCCATACATGCATAACCGTGAGGACTTTTAAATGAGCATGAAAGCACATAATCAAAAATTCCAAGTAATTCACCCATGCATAATCATGAGGACTTTTAAATGAGAGTGAATACTTTGGATGTTTTTATTGCTAAAAATAGAATAAAATGAAAAATAATAATTTTCCATTTAAAATACCACATATTGACATACTATATTGGATTTTGATGAGTGATTGTCGTTAGAAATATGATAGAAATAGAGATGGTCATGGAATATTTTATCAAACAAGAGTTATTACAAATCTTGTTTAAATTTTTAAGAAAATTTACTAAATATACTTTCTCAAGTTATAATAGATGATCAATATCAACACTCATTACTTTTTCAATCATTATTTATCTTTTCGTTAGTCAGTAGGGAGTCAGATTAGTTAATGTAGTCATTAAAGTTCTAATCCAAAATTAATTATAAAATCAAATTTTCTAAATTGACTAATCCGAAACAAGGTCAACAAAAACTATTTTCTGGAAGGGGTTTTATAAGAGAAAATGTCTGCTAATTGAAAATTATTTGAAATTAAAAATATGCAGATATTTTCTTTGAAAAAATGTGATGCAACTAATGAATGTCTCTACATAAAACACGTTCCACTAGTAATTTTTCTATCAACTGGATTACCAGTGTAATCTGCATCTAAATTTCCTATGACTCAAATTTATCATTAGATAGATACCATAAGTTTTTAAATGAAATTTTTTTGAATTTGAATTGAAATAGTGTACACAAGCAAACATAAAATATAATGTCAGTCAAATATATCCACATGTATCTAGAATAATCATCAACCAATAAAACACCATCATTAGTCCGAACAACTTTATATGAACTAGTTCAAAGATGAAAAGAAGATTGGTCAACATTTTTGCACAAATCAGAATCAAAATAAGAACAAGTCAAATAAGAACATATCAAATAAGAATAAGTCAGAATCAAAATAAACATTTATTTTATTATCAAATAACTGGCTGAATTAAATCAGATTATCGTGCAGATTTTCACATTTAATATATCGTTTAAGATAAATGTACCGTTACCTATTTTACCTTCACGATAGTTTTTCATTTGTTGCCCATTGTGATTCTGCTACCTTTGTACTAGACTAAGGAACTTTGATTTGTCATTCGTCGTGTGCCTGGAATGGCCAGAATCCAGGTACCACTCTTATTGTTCCTTTGCCTGCCACCACACCTACACGAGGAATAACTTATTTGTTTTTATAGGTCTATGGTTGTTAGTGGCATATTATTTTTAAAAATATGTTTGTGTAGAGCCAAAACTATTTATATTTGTTCCTTTTGGCACCCAGATTTGTTTGACTTTAAGGAATTTTATATTTGTGCCTTTTGGAACGTAAATTGGAATGGTTTTCACATGTTTGGGTCTACACCAATTTTTTTTCGATTGTGTTCAATTTTTCTACAAATTGTGCATGCAGTTTTGACTTGATTAATTTCACTTCTAACAAGTTCACTTTGATTATATCCAAGTCCTGTCTAATAATACTAACAGTTAGTTTCCCTAATAGCATATTTAACGATCTTTCTCCTTTTGAAAATTTTCCTAAAGTTGTAGACAATTGTTGGACTTGTGTTTTGAGAGATTCATTTTCGTTCAATAATTGAGTGCACTTTTTAATAGAATTTTCTCTCCTTGTGTTTTCACTTTCTTTCAAAATCAGAAATTCATTTTCAAGTGATTTAATTTTAATTTTTGATTTTTTAATCACTTCTTCAAATGATGGACGCTTATCACACTTAGGGCTCTTGATTTGATAATTTTTAACCAATTGATCAAGTTGTCTTTTTTAATTCTATCAAACTATCTCTTTTGATTCAATTTTTAGCATATTTCTCCCTAAGTCTTTCGAAACAGCCATTTACCTTATGATAATATATAAGTAATTCTGAATGAGTAAGTTTTGATGCATCGCTTGGCTTATCACCATCACTATCAATTATATCACCTTGAAGACACAGATCTGCTTTTTCACTCTTATCGCTAGTGCTTTTATTCTCACCATTAATATCATCCCAAGTGGCTGCAAAACTTCTCCTTTTCGGTTTCTTTCCTTGGCTGAGTCGATTCTATGGACAATTGGGTTTGGTATGACCAGGTTTGGTGCTCTTGCGACAGATGATCTCTTTCTCTTATGAGTTATCTAGTACTTTGACTATTCTGCTTTTCAATTATTAATTTAGAGTGGATTTTTGTATCTATGATTCCACCTTTTGAGTTTCTTTATTAATAGAGCCTGTTCAGCTGCTCCAACATCATCATCATCACTTTCCGTTGTTCTTTTGAGAGCTATTGATTTCTTTCGCGTATCACCTCCTTCGCGTTCTTCCTTGTATTTTATTCTTTGCTCATAAGTGGTGAGATTTTTGATGAGTTCTTCTACTTTGATTTGTTTCAAATCTTTTGATTCTTGAATGGCAGTGACTTTGGCATCAAAATTTCGTGGAAGGACTCTAAGGATTTTTTGGACTATTTCTAACCC
Source organism: Allium cepa (assembly GCA_030765085.1). Classification (NCBI taxonomy): domain Eukaryota; kingdom Viridiplantae; phylum Streptophyta; class Magnoliopsida; order Asparagales; family Amaryllidaceae; genus Allium; species Allium cepa. The sequence goes on along the minus strand of CM060935.1, from coordinate 819,968,822 downwards.
TGGGTATGATTTTTCGAGAGCTTTTGATTTGTATACGAGATTGGAAAGTCGTCCATACATCTCTTTGACATTTTCATCCTTGGCCATTGTGAAGTTCTCATATTCGCTATTAAGAATGGCAAGGAGAGATTCCTTGAGTTCAAATGTTCCTTCACGAGTCACTTCAAGTGCGTGCTATATTTCCTACGCAGCTAGACAGTGTTAGACACGATTAAATTCAATTTGATCCGATTAACAAATAATAGAATTCATAGCTTTAGCATTAACATTCTGTAGTTTATTTTCAAAATCTATCCATTGATCCATTGGTTTTTCAATTTCTTGATTATCTGCAACTATAGTTGGTGTCCTATATCCTATCTCAACAATATTCCAAGCATTAATGGTTTCAGAAAAAAATTCGTTCTATTTTTCCAGTAAGCATATTCACCATTGAACATTGGTGGCTTAACTATGGACTGACCCTCAGCAAAAGCATTATTAAAAGAAGCCATTTTAAAAAATCAAAATTTTAAAACAATAATTTGTTTTTGAAAAATCAAATTTTTAAAACCAAAAATTGACTTTTGTTCCTATTTCTGATACCACTAGTAGGATCGATTTCACCCTAGAGGGGGGTGAATAAGGTGATACTAATTATAAAAATTAAATGTAAAAATATATAAAATAATTGTAGCACGGATAATAGTAGAATAATAAAAGTATAAATAGAATAACACAGATTTACCCAGCTTCGGCAAAACCTTGCCTACGTGCTGGCCCTAAGGTTTCTACTTGAAATTAAGTAATCAGACGCTTACACACGTAAACTCGCTACACCCACTACCGACTGCCCTAACTCTGCACTCAAAACCCTGCCATAACTCAACCACTGAGTTGCGAATTCTCGAACTACACCTCCGTAGATCGTCCCCTAGTCACACGACTAGAATTTACAAACGTTTAAAAGTAAATTACAAATAAAAACAACTTAAAAAACTAGAAACCCTAATTATAATTAAAAAACCCAAAATTAATTTAAAGATGAAGGCCAAAATTTAAAATGCAGTGATAAAAAATATCCCATTTTCCTTTTATTTTCCTTCGGCCTGTATTCTTTGCTTTTTGAAAAAATGGCTGCCTCTTCGTTCGTTCCTCTTTCAAAATTTTAGGGCTTCTGTAAATTTGTTGAAGTCGTCGCTTGTTTTTCGAGTGATTGAAGTGATTTGCTTCGCAGTGCTCTATCAATCGTCTCCTATCTTCGATTTGCTTTTGGCTGCTCCACTACATCGAGTTCGATTTGAATAAATCTGGTATGCGATTTTGCTTTGTTAATTTCGTTGATATTCTTGAACTCGATACCTTTTTAAGTGCCGATGATGTTAATGGTGTCTATAGGGTTTAATTCATTATCGAATGAATTCATCTGATATTTTAGCTCGGTCGTTCGATTTTACTTGAATACATGTGATTTGTTCCGACTATTTTAATTTGTGTGCGGCTTGTTTGGTTTTCTGATTTTTTATTGAGTTTTTTTCGGTCTTTTCTCCTATGACTTCAGCATCATGAATATACGAATTTTGTTACCACCGTTACTTTGATTTTGTGATGATATTTTGAGATGAGAATTTGACTTTGACTTGTTCAATATCACCTAGCTTTGACTTTGGTATGAACCTATGAGACCGTAAACTGCTTCATTTTTGTTCGAGATTGAATGCACTTGTTTGATTGTCTCTTGATCACTGTCGTGCTTGGAGTTCAGTAGCTTGCATTGGTTTCCACTGCATATGTTTATACTTTGGTATTGCAGTCTTGTTCATTACTGCATATATGTTGTTTCCTCTTGAAAACTGCTGCATATTTCGAATGTCCTCATGTTGCATATGTTTTGAATCAGTGCATATGAACTTGTATGCTTGCTCTGCACTTACGGGCTGATCATTTCATTTGAGGAATTTTTTGTATTTACTGTTTGTTGTCTTTGTACCTAATGTCCAGTTGCATGTGCATTTCATTTATGTTCTGGTCCTTATGTATATGATGCACTTGAAGCTGAAACTTGTTATGCTTGGACATTTGTGGTCAGTTCCATGTTGTGGTCATGTTGATGTATATGCATGCTCCAGCTTTTTTGCTGTTTGATGTTAAGGCTTTGCTCATTTTGGATTGTATGTTTGAAGTCAAGGTGAGTTTTGTACATGTAGTGTCTGCACTTGATTTTCTGGCCTTTGTTTAAATGTATAGAGCTAGTGTGGTTTTTCCTTTAATGTTGTGGTCTGGTTCAAGTGAATTTATGCTCCATTGAGTTCACCACTATTTGATTTTGAACTGGTTCATCCTGAAGTCTACATGCGAGTACATTTTGTTTTGGTGCTGGTTGGACCTGAAATAATTTGTTGTTTTGGTCGAGACTGTGTTCCATGCTCATGTTCATCTATATTTTGGCATATGGTTTTCCTTGAGTATGTTCTGTGGTCTTTGCCTTTGTGCCTGCCACTAGCCTGAACAGTTGAACTGTTTGGTGCACCACTTCGAACAAATTGAAGTTTAGGTTTGCTTGTCTTGAGTTTGAATGGTTGAGTATTTTCAAGTGTACACATTGAATTTTTGGTCGAGGCCTGTTCCATTCATTAAAACTTAACCATTCTATTTTTGTTTTTGTATTGCACCTGAGTTGAACCTAGCTTTGGCTCGGGTTTGACCTTGTGCTCATGTCGTGACTTTATTTGTATTGCACTTGAGTTGAATCCAGCCTCGGCTTGGGTTTAACCTTGTGCTCACCTATCCTTGCAGTTTTATTAAGTGTATATCGGTGTGATGACCTTATGGCATGTACAGTGATACACTGTACATGTCACAAGTTGTTCGTATAGATGAATTCAAAAATAAATGATGAGGAACAATCCAAATAACTGAGGCAAATAATATTTTCAAAAACACAAATTTTATTTTACACTGCAAAAATATTCCTTTGTCAATTTTACCGTTTCAGTGTTTATTTTGCAGATGATTCAGATGTTGGATACAAATTGGAATATAGTTGAAGAACAAATATGAGTGAACAAGTGATATGTAGTGAGGTGCAAATGTAAAATGAAATTTGTGATGTAATCGAAATTGTGTTGTAATTGAAAAATGTATATATGTAATGAGGGATCAAATTTGTAGTATTCAAAATTGTAATAAAATATTTGTTTGAATAAAATATCTGTTTAAATTTAAATTCTATGTTAGTTATTTTATTTAGCAAATATTTATTTAATTATGTGAAATAAAATAGTACAAGAACAAATACATTTAAATGAATATATATATATATATATATATATATATATGTTTATTATGATCAAACAAAAATCATATACTAGCATATTCAACAGTCTAAAAGGTTGCTACTAGAAGTGGTGGAACCAAAAACTAATACAAAACTATTTTTTTGCCTTTTTAGGTAAATGCTTTTCAACTAACTTTCCTGTTTGTAAAAATATGATTGGTTGCCATAAAATTTATCAAAATTCTTTTCTAAAAGACCGTCGAATTTATGCAGAAAATAACTAAAGATAATTAACAAAATAGCCCTTCCCTTTAACAAAAAAATGAAGACATTTAAGTCCTCCTTAAATAATTTAATTTCCATAGTAAATTACTTTGGAAAAATCCCCAAAAATCATAGAAATTCACTTTTAATATGTTAACTAACATATACAAATTTTGGACCTAAATCTTTTGTACAATAGCCGAAATAAATATTTAAATCCAATTATTTATATCTTTCTTTAAAAATTCAAAATAAATTATCCCTAGCTTGGATACCAAAATTTAAACCCAACTCCAAAATAATGTTTTAGATAACATATTTAATCCTCGTGGCATTTGAAACCCATTATAAACGATTTTATCTTTAATACTATAATAAACATTTATCAAACAATCTCTTTTGAATCAAACATCTCATATATTCCAAGCATATCATCATTAAAATCATCAGAAAGGTTTTAATCTTAGAACCCAAAAACATTTATTCTTTAAAAACAAAAACGAGATGGTTTAAATTATTATTCACCTTGATTTGGGAAAGGAATTGAGATTTGAACTTGATTAATTCTTCTATCTTGATCCCTTATCTTTTACCTAATTCTCCTCCTAAGCAATGGTCGGCTTGCTTCTCTTTGTTAATGTTTTATGCTTTTGAATGTGTGAAATGAGAATGGGACTAAGGGTTTAGGAGTTAAGGATATGGTGGACGACTATTCCCCATATTGCCCTTAGCCTTATTCTCTTATTAGTTATCATATAGCCATTTACATAAAATCACTCTTTTAGTTTATATTTAGTTAAGCTCGGCCTCCAAAAATTTTCCAAATCTCAATCTCCTTATACCTCTAATCTCTACATTATTCTATTTAATTTATCTAATTAAATCTCCTGAATAATGTTATTAAAATTAGGGGTGCTATACCACCGCCAAGCTAGTAATCCATGTAAAGTAATCAACCTTAAAGAGATTACAACAAGTAGCACCATCAAGTCCCACATCACTAATGGAAGCAAGCCTTACCTCCTTCCAACCACTATAAATAGAGATGCATCCCCTTATGGAAAGGGGCCCCTAACTTCTTTTCCTCTCTTAGTAATAATCGCTTATTGGTCTAGAATTTTTCCAAGCTCCCTCTTAAGAGCTCAAGAACAACTTTAATGGCAAATGGTCAATGATGAAGAAAATGGCATATGTTATTTTACATACAAGGGCTTGGACAATTTGAAATTTTCATATTTGACCTGTTTTGTAACATGCCTTACAATTGAACAAAGAATATGACTTGTGCATATTATCTATTTTGCCTATTAACAATAAATAAATGACTATTGCATATTTTGATTGCCTATTTATCATTGAGCACATGGTTTGGATTTTAAATAATTTCGTGAATAATCAGAAAACTAAGGGATGTTATTGGAATTTCTTCAAATATGCCTACTTACATAACACCTTGAATATTGAAAAAAATTTCATTTTAACATTTTGGTGCTAGAAGGAAGGCCTAAATCTCTAAATGTTCGAAAAATGACCAAAATACCCTAAAAGTTTGAATTTTAATTTTTTAAAAAGGATTTTTCAAATCCAACAGCTATTGAGTTTTAAATTTGAAAACTAACAATTGTCAATTATTTGCAAGTGGAAAACAGGCTATCACCAATGAACAACCCATTTAACATTTAACATTTAACATTCGCAAACCTGCTTTTCAACACCCGCTGTTAACCCGCCTTAAGTCAAGTCCATGAACAGGCGGATTCAACCCAACCAACTTCACGATTATCGAGGTTGGAATAGAATGAATTCGGTTTAAAAGAATGAAGTTCACTTGGATATGCCATTTGGTCAAGAAATGGGGAGGTTGCACGACTCGGTCTGAAAGATAAGCTCTGTTCGGCACACCTCCCCTCGATCGGCACACCTCCCCCATTCGGCACACCTCCCCTCGATCGGCACACCTTCCCTCGGTCGGCACCGTCCCTTCGTTCGGCACCCTTTCCTCGATCGACATACCTCCCCTCGATCGGCACACCTCCCCTCGTTTGGCATGAAGCCTCGCTCGGCATTGAATGTCGCTCGTCATTGAACGTCGCTCGGCATCGCACCTCGCTTGGCATCACACCTCGCTCGGCATCGTACCTCGCTCGGCATCGTACCTCATTCGACATTCCAACTGCTCAGGGTCGGTCGACATAATAAAATAGGGTTTGGCTATGGCCTTAGTGGGCCCAAACTACTCAGGAGGCCCAACAACCTAGTTTTGCCTATAAATACAGCACGTGGGTCTCCAGATGGGGGATCTTCTTCTCTCTGCTCTCTAACTTTCTATTTTCTAAGGCTAAAGGTTACTCTATCAGTTTGTAACTGTAACTGATTCGAACATCAATAAAAAAGAAACTTCTGGAGTGGACGTAGGACGGAGTTAGTCGAACCACTATAAAATCTTTGTTCTTTGCTACTTTCATTTTAATCTCGACTGTTCTTCATATTATTGCTCTCTACATATATTCTATCTGTTATCGGTGATCGTTAGTTGGTGATTTCATTTACATTTGGGTGTTAGTGACCAATTTTGGCGCTAACATTTTCGTGCTTTCACTGAGAACGCAAGCACTCGGGAATTTTGGAGCTAGGAACTTGGATTCTAGGAAACAATGGATAGACCATCAGCAAGGAAGCAAGTGACAAAAATGAGTAATCAGGAGGGAAGTCAAGAGGCTTCCTTTGGAGCTGGAGCAGGTCAAGCATCCATCTACATCACTAGAGATGAGATGAAAGCGATGTTGAAAAGACAAGAGGAGATGATATAGACTCTTCTTAGACAATTTGTATAAGCAAGAAATGCAGGAGCACAAATCCATGGAGCTGGATCAAAATCGCTCAATTAGCAAGCAGAGGGAATGGCTCAGCAGGGGGTAGCCCACAATTAGCAGACATCTAACAATCTAGATGGACCTAGACTCGAGGGCACACCACCAGGAAATGCTAGACCAATCCATAGAGGGTACCAGATGATGCTGTGCAACCCAACACCAACAGGAGTGCAGGAGTACAAGATGAGGAGTATGTGCCAGAATTTCCTCTTGAACTCGGGAGGCAGACCGGAGGCAACGGACAAGGATTACAGCTTGGCGATAGCGACAGACTGACGGCGTTGGTTAGACGAGCTACGAGAGGTGGATTGATAAACAAAGACTTGGAGGATGTGAATAGGAGTCCCTTTACTCCTACTATCAGGCGAGCTAGGAACCCACCGGATTTTAAGCTATCATCATTGGAGATGTATAATGGGAGGACGGATCCTACGGTTCATCTGACAAAGTATATGAGGCATATGGAAGTGCTGGAGGGCATCAAAGGAAGTCATGGCCTGATGCTTCCCATTGTATCTGACAGACATAGCAGTACTATGGTTTTGACAATTGGAGAGCGGTTCCATTGGAACGTGGACCGAGTTGACTAGGAAGTTTATGAGGCAGTTTAAAGTTCACATTTCGAGACCTAAGAATGTAATGAGTTTGGCAGCGCTAAAGCAGAGGACCGGGGAATCTTTAAGAAGCTTTCTGACGTGATTTAATGCAGCGGCAACATAGATGGATCGACCAGATCCATCCATGGTCTTAATGGCAGCTATATCTGGTGTAGCTAATGGAACAGAGTTCAAAAATTCACTAACAAGGGATCCACCTATGGATCTAGGGGAGTTTTATCATGAAGCCAAAGGATTTCTATGGTTAGAGGATGCAAATGCTAAGAGAGAGGAAGGAGATGATGTTTATGCAGTCAAGGGTGAAAATCCTTCTAAAAAAGATTCAAGAACGGATAAAGAGAAACGGAAGGCCAGGGATAATGACGATGGACCAGTGCGACCACGAAAGAACCTGTAACAGCCCGCAAATGCGTACCCTTTGAGTCAACACTATTCTACCTAAATCAACTCAAGGTGTACAGAAATACGAACCATTTGGGTTAAAGAAGAAGATGTAGAAGAAGAAAATAGAAAATAACATCAGAATCTAACCATCGCAGCGGAATAAAATATAATAGATAATAAATACTCTTTACTCAAACATCAAATATCTTTGTTTATATATATTACATCATCAGAGTACATCAATCACAGCTTAACATCAATATCATACAAATGGATACACAACAACTCAGTACAACGGAATATATATATATAAAAAGAGTACGGAAATACGCATCGCCATCCTGCTCGTCTCCTGAGCTCCACAGCATCGAAACCTGTATCCTATAATACTCGGTCTGAACCGAACATTATAGTTAAATAACACCCGAGTCAGTCTGGAATACCAGCGTGAGAAAATCACACCCAATTGATTATTAAAGTTTCAAAAATCTTTTGAAAACAAAAGCATCTCGTAAGACCACGCCACAAACAAACATGTCGGGTTTTTACCTTACGATAGCTAAAACACTTTTTATAGAAATCCTATGATATTATAATAGGGTCTATATACAAATACTTATAAAATAGCCGAAATTGTTACATCTATTAAATTCCAGCTACTAGCCACAGAGTGGGTAATACAAACAAAACTCGTTCAAGGCTCGTAGGGGGAATGGATTTCCAACTAATGACTAGGCACTGGGGTACCACCTGTCACAGTATGGGGCCTAGATCACCGTATCGAGGAGTACGCCCGCTCCCCTGCAACACAAGGCCGGGACTACCCCTTACTGGATAATCCCGAGTGAGATCACCCCGCGGTTAGGATCAACAACCGCCCACTAAGCCGAAATAAAAAGGGACATCTAGACTGGAATGACCTCACCCTGCTTGGGTGCTAGCCTTGTTGCATAACCCCTGATTTTCAGTCATTCCCATTTGATGAGGCTTGAGGCTAAGCGTTACCTTTTTAGAACATATCCCTTAGAATGCCCATCGTCCACTTGACGATGTTACGAAAGCATTCATCCATAAAAGTCCGTCCCGGGTTCGAATGGAACCGAAGGCACTATTCCTACTACATCCATTTTGGAAATATCCCCGGGATTAGTAGCGACTTGCCCTTACACTTCACTGCTCCATCTTCGAATCCAAAATCGTTTCCACGAAACGTACAAACCGGATCGAAGTGGTTTTCGAGAAATAAATCTCGATCCCGGTCTCTTCAAAACGATCAGTGCATTTGGCCAATATTGATAGTCGGTGATTTAACTATCAATTAATATTCACAACATCCATCACATAATAAATAATTTCCCAAATTATTTATTTATCTCAAAAATATCTTCACAAGATATATTTTCACTTTTCAAACTCCTTTGAAAAATAGTTTTCAAAACTATCTTCCATTCTCAGAATAAATTCCAAGCATTTCTATTTCCACTAGAATCACCAAGCACAAAACTTTAGATTTTTTTAAAATAATTTAAAAACATTTTATTGTAAAATATATTTAACATTTAATTTAGAAAAATTTACTTTAATACTTAATTTATAATAATACTTTAAACAAAATACCAAACCACTCTGTAAATAACTATTACGATAATAATTAAAATAAAATACTTACTTTGGAATTTACTTTAAAACTTTCAAGTTAAGACTACTTCAAGAATTTACTAAAAATACATACTATATAAACATTTGAAAATAAAGTTACTTAATAAAACATAAAACTAGATTTCTACTTTTAAAAACAAATACTAAGTTACTTCTTAATAATTTCTGCTAAAATAGATTAAAGGAAAATACTTACTTTAGATTTTAAATATTAGAAATAATAAATTTTACAAAACTTGCTTTCTAAAAAAAACAACTTTAGAACATTTAATTTATATTTAAGATTTTACTTTTAAAACATGTACTTGGCTATCTAGAGAAAATTCCAATTTCAATCACTTAAATCAATTTCTCTAAATTGATTCCCAATTTACTCCATTTGAAATAAAGTTCTTTAATTACTCAACTTATTTCAAAATTCATTAATTGTGGACTTAATTATTGTTGTTGTTATTATTTTTCATTTGATTTAAAAACCCTTTAACTGAAATATACGAATTTCAGGTTATTCCCAATTTCTTCTTTGTTCTTTCAATAATTAGATCTTAAATTTTAAATAAATGTTGTATTCTTTTAAATAATATCATTGAAGATTGAAATTCATTAACTTTCTGTTTATTCAAATTTCCTTTCTATACTCAAGATTTATTTATTAGAATTTTAAAGTCACTTTATTTCTTTCCAATTCATTTAAAAATTTATTCAAATTTATATAATTATTTTACTTACAAATTTCACTTCTTTTATTATCTTACCAAAATCCAATTTATATTTTTGGTAATTCATCATACCCAATCATATCCAATCGAACCATAGCATTCAATATTCCAATAAAGATTATCATAGAATATCAAATAAATCACAACAGAGGGTATTAAATAATTTAAATAAATGTTGAGGGATCCAGTTGGATCCCTCCAACCTGTTTTTCCCTGCATCCACAGATGTTAGCACAATATAAATCAAACATACCAAGATATAGTATACTATACTATGGCACATCCACCAATTCAACCATTCAACCAATTTATTTAAATTTAATCATTTAAATTTACTTTATATTCAACTGAGTGAGGTTAACTCACCTTTGGTTTAAATTGCAATCCAACCCAAACGGCTTTATATCTTCCGGATATTGACCTTGTAAAAACAATTCACGATTTATTACCATTTGAATAAATCAAATAATTGATCACCATTCACTTATTTAATTTTAACTTATTCTTTGATTTAAAAATTTTAAACTAATAGTTTCCTTTGACAATTTATTTTTAGCAACCCAAAAATTAAATAAATAAATTAAAACAGTTTAGTTATCAAACTCATTCCTTTATAAAAATTCATTTATACATATTTCAAAATCTAACTTTATATAAACCTCTAATCATTTCAAAATTTCTATATTTATTATATATATATGTATATATATATATATATATTTTAAAAGTCTGCAGTAAGTAACATGTATACGTACTAATAAATTGAAGAAAATAAATTGTTTATGAATTTACCGTAAATTTATTTCCTTTTCTGATGTTCACCTAACCTCTTTTTTTTCTGTACAAATATAAATATTTATTATTATTTTTATTTTTTTACTTAAGCTAAACCGAGCAGAAACATATATATATGAATTAATTTAAATTAAAACAAAATTCTAAATTATACCTTACTGTACACCGACGAAACCCTAGCCTCGAGCATCGTCAGTGAACATCGCGAGCCGCCGAAGCCTCAATCGCCACCGCATCACCTCGAATCCACGCGCGCGACACTGACCAAGCTTCTGCCTTAAATCTCGCTCTACGCCTAATCGCGCAACTCGAATCAGCAAATCGAAGTCACGAAGTCGCCAAGCTCGCAAGGGGTGTTCTAACCATAGCGTGCGCGGAACCCTCACCAAATCACGATTTCGAAATCCCCTCATTTGATTTCGACCGCCATTAATTCGAGAAGGCTTCGGCCGATTAATTTTTTTCTTCTTCTGAAGTTTTGAGTGTGAGATATAAAGAGGGGAAAAAGAAGGGTTAATGTGCGTTTGGTTTTCACGCAAGGCTTGAACAATACGCTTCCTTCTTTATGGCCAACACCTTTCTTATTATATATATATATATATATAAATTTTTCAGTTGTCTTGTTTTAAAAGGGGAAGTGTTCGAATAGGTATGACACAGTGAAGTGAAAAGAATTAAAAAAAAATTCCGATATGAGTATAATGTATTTAAATCTCAAATCATCTCGAAAAATTTTCGATATCAAATTAAGCGCGTTTATCTACCGTACGCTCACACACCAACTCCGAAAGCTCCAAAATTTGAAATCCGATAATAATACAGTATTACAGATCCAATAGAACTAGTTCCGTCGAATTCCGAGACTGTGCCCCGGAAGGCTATTTTTTTTTAAATATCAATTTAAACTATATATTTTAAAACTGAACAAAACACATTTAAATTCAATTTTAAAAGTTCTACCACCTTCGGTATTATCAATATAAATTTAACAAGCCTTTAAATTATTTTTAACAAGCTTAAAAATCAAGATTCAATGTTTTACCCAACTTCAAATTATTAAATTATATAATTAAATTATCCGATAAATAGTGATATTTGAAATTCGAGTTTAAAATCACCTTTTTAATATTTAAAATCAATTAAATATTCCGATTTAAATTGCTTAAAAATTTCGGGTCGTCACATTCCTTCCCCCTTAAAAGAATTTCGTCCCCGAAATTACTAATTAGGAAGAATGGTCCAATACCCATTTATTCTTTTTCCCAAATCCAAACAGTTTCTAACAATTCAACATCTTATCGACTATCTTTTATAAAAGACCCATTATTATTCTTATTAACTTTCTAAACTTTTCATAGTTCCCAATCAACCTTATTTATTCAACTATTCAAATTATAATTCAAAAGCAAGTTTAAAATTTTCAAAATTTCTCAAAATTTTCTAACTCTCTAAATTTTCGAAAAATTTCGTCAAGGTCTCCTTTTTTGCGGCTAGCTCGATACAACTACAAAATGGCTCTACGGCCTCCCAAATCCAAAAAGAAAACAAAAAGCCAAGTGGCTTGATCCAAAATTCCAATCAAATTTCATACCAAATTTAAATACATACCTTTTTGTCGGGCAATTTAATTTTTTATCATCTGAAATCAAAACCAATTTTTCTTTCCTTTTATAATACCTGCATACCTGCTTGACAATAATATCCAATCACAATATTCAAAAACATTTTATCGTTTATTCATTCAAATATTGACTTAGATTATATTAGTAGTATCAAATTTTTTATTTATTTAAAAATTTACCATTCCCTCTTAAGTTAGTATAAGCATTTTATATGCTTCTTATATTTATTCCCACTTTGCCACTTTAGTTTATACCTAATTTTATTCAAATTGATTCTTCATATTCATATGAATTTTATTTATCTTCAACTCTAAATATTTAATTTTTTTTTCATTTATACCGATTCATGTCATTATTTTTAAATTAGTCTCATTTATTAATTTATTTCAATTTCCAATTTAAAAACGTTTGTCGTTAACCAAATTTTCCAAAATTTTCTAACTCCTAAAATTTCTGAATTTTTTTGAGAGAGTCTCCTTTGTACGGAGGAGCTTTTGCAATTTGACAAAAGAGATAAATATATATACATCGACCCACCCGGTCGGAAAAACCAAAAACAGTTCATATTTCATATTTTTAATTGCGTAGGCGTACCTTATTTAGCATTTTAAGCAAGCGTCTTATTATTTTTAGCAAATAGCACAGCCATATCCAGCCACACGGCTCCCAGGTACCTGTACTCACTCAATTTAAACATGTAAGTGCCCAATATATGCAGATTAACTATATTTCACTTAGTTGCAATGGTTAAAACATATGAATTCTAAAAGAAATGCACATCAAACATTTTCCGTAAGCAATTTATACAATTTTCATACTAATTCAACTATTTCAATTAATTTACAAACCGTTTTCATTCAATTTGAATGGTTTAAAACTCAATCGCTTACATTTAATTTATTTTTAAGCAAACCGAACTCATATTTAATCCAATTATTCTCAAAATCAATTTATTTTACTCCTATCTATCCATGGCATTTTAATAACCTTCATTTACGTTCAATAACAATTTATTCTTTGCAATTTGACGAGATCTATGTGAATAAATAAGCACTTGAGTTTTATAATCAATTTAAATTGACTCCGACTCAACTTACACTTAATTCTATTCCATTTCGGATTTATTCACAATCCGTATATTCTCATTTTCATTGCATTTAAAGTTGAATCCATTCACTTACATTTTATTTTATTAACCAAACTAGTTCATTCAAAACCATTAACAACTTAGATTCATCTTAATTACCAATTAAATTTCCTTTTTATTTTGATTCGTTCACAACCATTTATTTAGCTCGACACATTTCATTTCAATTTTATCCACAATCCATTCATTTAAATTCCATTCCATATTTGTTTATTCCAAACTGTTTTATTTAGCTCAAAGACAATCTAAGCTATTTCATTCAATAACCATTTCAATTTTTCTTATAGACTCCAAGTTATTTCAATTTCTTAACAATTTAAATGGTTTATAATTATTTATTTAAGAATTTCATTCCATTAAATATTATCTGCAACTCACCGAATTCTATTTCGATTTAAATTATTTTCACTTGATTTAAATCCAACCCAATATCATTAAACTTAGTTTAAGTTGAATTAAATTCAACTCTCTTCCATGTATTCAGCTTAAGTCAATTTACTTCAATTTATTCAAATTTTATACTTAAGCTCATTTTCATTTTACAAGTAACTTTTTCTCTTTTATTCGCAACTTAACTCAATTGATTCCAAGGCCATATCCAATTTATTTTCACATATCTGGATTTTATTTGCAATTCATACCATTACTATTTTAATCCATTTACATTTGTATTCGTTTCCGATTATATTTAATTTGTTAACACTTCAAGTCAAATTTTAATTAATAACTCAAGTTTTGATTCCACCATTTACCTTTAACTTACCATCAAATTTTATTAACTCATAATTCAACTTCATTCTCTATTTATTTAATTAATTGCAAGTCCACTTTCAATTATATTTTCTTCACCAATGATTCAAGTCGAATTTGATTTATAACTTGAGTTTTATTTCCAAACTTCAATATTAACTCACCAATTCAACTTTATTTAACATTTCATTAACCAATTTATTAACAAATTAGTTCTCTCCTATTTATAGTTCGATACTTGATTTTTAATTCCAAGTATCACTTCATTTAATTTTCTTAGTTCAATTTATTTTATAATTCAAGTTTTGATCTTCATTTTATTTTTCAATTCATCAAACAATATTTGTTTTGGATTTTGCATTCCATTTCAATTTTATAAGTCTCCACTTATAATTTACACAATTCCATTCATCATAGGCTTGAATATATTCATCTTTTATTTTTAATTCGAGTTTTACACTTATTTATAATCCAAGCATATTTTATTCTATGGATTTTTTTAATTCTGATCCTTTTACAAGTTATTCTAATTTATTTACTTCAATACAATCCTTAACGAATTTATTTTCCATTCATTCAGGTAAGAATCTAATTCCTTTCAATAACTCAATTGAATTTTTAATCTAGCTCATTTTTATTTTAAACTCAGATTTATTTAATCTCAATTCGATTTCAACTTAATTCGAAAAACATCTGGATATTATTTTTCAACCTATTTAATTGATTTCAATCCAATTAAATTTTATTTCCCAATCCAAATTAATTTCATTTTCATTTTAAATTTAAACTCCATTATTCAAAGCTTATATTTCTTTCATGATTTAAAAATCATCTCAATTTATAAGCTTACAACTATCTCATCAGGATTTTTAAACACCCGACTTTTGGTTTTCAAATCATTTTCAAATCTCCAACATCTCAAAATCACACTTCTCAAAAAAAATTAAACCAATCCTGGTTTTATTCCCAACGAATTTCCTTTGAGATTTTCAAAAACAACCAGCTTTTCTGAACAAATTTATTTTTTTGCAGCAATCTGTCACTCAGAAATTCGAAAATGAATAGTGATAATGCGGCCGTCATCATCAGAATTATTTTCCAATAATCCAAGTGATTTCAATGCTATATCACTTTCAAAATCCATTTAAAACAGATTTCCATTCAGAAATACCTCCAAAACAATAAGGCTATTATTTATCTTTAAAACACTTCGACAAACACTTCCAAAGTCTCCGGGATTTTAAATTTCCAAAGCCTGCTTAAATAAATTTTAATTATAATTCATTTGTACACTTTATGCTTATACAAATTCTCATTTGATTGTATTTCAATTCATAAATTACATTTATAATTCATATTTAAAAATTTCATTTTATAATGAATTTATTCCCTTAAATTTTAGTTATATTTCAATTTCTAGTAAAATTTTCACTTAACAACGATAATATTTTAATATTATTCTTCCTAACATCCACACAACCATATATTAACTAAAATAGTTTACAAATACTTTTATTTATATCAAAATATATTTTGGGTAAAATTATTTCATTCACCCACATTTAAAACAATACCGTGTCGATTGTTCTATTCAAGTGTTTAGAAACCCCTTCAATACAGTTGTACAGACTGTGTCGACGAAGGTTCATATGCCACTCAATAAACTAACCAACACAATATTAAAACAATTTATATTCACTAACAAATACACACTCATATTTATTAATACGCTCAACTCATTATAGAGTACTACAGACTCTATTTTAAATGAGTAATTCCCACCCGAGCCAAGGTTATCTCCAACCTAAGCTCAGATACCACTATAACAGCCCGCAATTCCGTACCCCTTGAGTCAACACTATTCTACCTAAATCAACTTAAGGTGTACAGATATACGAACCATTTGGGTTAAAGAAGAAGAGGTAGAAGAAGAAAATAGAAAACAACATCAGAATCTAACCATCGCAGCAGAATAAAATATAATAGATAATAAATACTCTTTACTCAAACATCAAATATCTTTGTTTATATATATTACATCATCAGAGTACACCAATCACAGCTTCACATCAATATCATACAAATGGATGCACAACAACTCAATACAGCGGAATATATATACATATAAACAGAGTACGGAAATACGTATCGCCATCCTGCTCGTCTCTTGAGCTCCACAGCATCGAAACCTGTATCCTATAATACTCGGTCTGACCCGACATTATAGTTAAATAACACCCGAGTCAGTCTGGAATACCAGCGTGAGAAAATCACACCCAATTGATTATTAAAGTTTCAAAAATCCTTTGAAAACAAAAGCATATCGTAAGACCATGCCACAAATAAACATGTCGGGTTTTTACCTTACGATAGCTAAAACACTTTTTATAGAAATCCTCTGATATTATAATAGGGTCTATATACAAATACTTATAAAATAGCCGAAATTGTTACATCTATTAAATTCCAGCTACTAGCCACAGAGTGGGTAATACAAACAAAACTCGTACAAGGCTCGTAGGGAGAATGGATTTCCAACTAATGACTAGGCACTGGGGTACCACCTGTCACAGTACGGGGCCTAGATCACCGTACCAAGGAGTACGCCCGCTACCCTATAACACAAGGCCGGGACTACCCCTTACTGGATAATCCCGAGTGAGATCACCCCACGGTTGGGATCAGCAACCGCCCACTAAGCCGAAATAAAAAGGTCATCTAGACTGGAATGACCTCACCCTGCTTGGGTGCTAGCCTTGCTGCATAACCCTTGATTTTCAGTCATTCCCATTTGATGAGGCTTGAGGCTAAGCGTTGCCTTTTTAGAACATATCCCTTAGAATGCCCATCGTCCACCCGACGATGTTACGAAAGCATTCGTCCATACAAGTCCGTCTCGGGTTCGAACGTAACCGAAAGCACTATTCCTACTACATCCATTTTGGAAATATCCTCAGGATTAGTAGCGACTAGCCCTTGCACTTCACTTCTCCATCTTCGAATCCAAAATCGTTTCCATGAAACGTACAAAACGGATCGAAGTGGTTTTCGAGAAATAAATCTCAATCCCGGTCTCTTCGAAACGATCAGCGCATTTGGCCAATAATGATAGTCGGTGATTTAACTATCAATTAATATTCACAACATCCATCACATAATAAATAATTCTCCAAATTATTTATTTATCTCAAAAATATCTTCACAAGATATATTTTCACTTTTCAAACTCCTTTGAAAAACAGTTTTCAAAACTATCTTCCCTTCTCAGAATAAATTCCAAGTATTTCTATTTCCACTGGAATCACCAAGCACAAAACTTTAGATTTTTTTAAAATAATTTAAAAACATTTTATTGTAAAATACATTTATCATTTAATTTAGAAAAATTTATTTTAATACTTAATTTATAATAATACTTTAAACAAAATACCAAACCATTCTGTAAATAATTATTACGATAATAATTAAAATAAAATACTTACTTTGGAAATTACTTTAAAACATTCAAGTTAAGACTACTTCAAGAATTGACTAAAAATACGTACTATATAAACATTTGAAAATAAAGTTACTTAATAAAACATAAAACTAGATTTCTACTTTTAAAAACAAATACTAAGTTACTTCTTAATAATTTCTGCTAAAATAGATTAAAAGAAAATACTTACTTTAGATTTTAAATATTAGAAATAATAAATTTTATAAAACTTGCTTTCTAAAAAAAACAACTTTAAAACATTTAATTTATATTTAAGATTTTACTTTTAAAACATGTACTTGGCTATACAGAGAAAATTCCAATTTCAATCACTTAAATCAATTTCTCTAAATTGATTCCCAAATTACTCCATTTGAAATAAAGTTCTTTAATTACTCAACTTATTTCAAAATTCATTAATTGTGGACTTAATTATTGTTGTTGTTATTATTTTTCATTTGATTTTAAAACCCTTTAACTGAAATATACGAATTTCAGGTTATTCTCAATTTCTTCTTTGTTCTTTCAATAATTTAAATCTTAAATTTTAAATAAATGTTGTATTCTTTTAAATAATATCATTGAAGATTAAAATTCATTAACTTTCTATTTATTCAAATTTCCTTTCTATACTCAAGATTTATTTATTAGAATTTTAAAGTCACTTTATTTCTTTCCCATTCATTTAAAAATTTATTCAAATTTCTATAATTATTTTACTTACAAATTTCACTTCTTTTATTATCTTACCAAAATCCAATTTATATTTTTGGTAATTCATCATACCCAATTATATCCAATCGAACCATAGCATTCAATATTCCAATAAAGATTATCATAGAATATCAAATAAATCACAACAGAGGGTATTAAATAATTTAAATAAATGTTGAGGGATCCAGTTGGATCCCTCCAACCTGTTTTTCCCTGCATCCACAGATGTTAGCACAATATAAATCAAACATACCAAGATGTAGTATATACTGTACTATGGCACATCCACCAATTCAACCATTCAACCAATTTATTTAAATTTAATCATTTAAATTTACTTTATATTCAACTGAGTGAGGTTAACTCACCTTTGGTTTAATTTGCGATCCAAACCAAACGGCTTTATATCTTCCGGATATTGACCTTGTAAAAACAATTCACGATTTATTACCATTTGAATAAATCAAATAATTGATCACCATTCACTTATTTAATTTTAACTTATTCTTTGATTTAAAAATTTTAAACTAATAGTTTCCTTTGACAAATTATTTTTAGCAACCCAAAAATTAAATAAATAAATTAAAACAGTTTTGTTATCAAACCCATACCTTTATAAAAATTCATTTATACATATTTCAAAATCTAACTTTATATAAACCTCTAATCATTTCAAAATTTCTATATTTATTATATATATTTTAAAAGTCTGCAGTAAGTAACATGTATACGTATATTAATAAATTGAAGAAAATAAATCGTTTATGAATTTACCGTAAATTTATTTCCTTTTCTGATGTTCACCTAACCTCTTTTTTTTCTGTACAAATATAAATATTTATTATTTTTTTATTTTTTTTACTTAAGCTAAACCGAGCAGAAACATATATATATATATATATATATATATGAATTAATTTAAATTAAAACAAAATTCTAAATTAAAACAAAATTCTAAATTATACCTTACTGTACACCGACGAAACCCTAGCCTCGAGCATCGTCAGTGAACATCGCGAGCCGCCGAAGCCTCAATCGCCACTGCGTCACCTCGAATCCACGCGCGCGACACTGACCAAACTTCTGCCCTAAATCTCGCTCTACGCCTAATCGCGCAACTCGAATCACCAAATTGAAGTCACGACGTCGCCAAGCTCGCAAGGGGTGTTCTAACCATAGCGTGCGCGAAACCCTCACCAAATCACGATTTCGAAATCCCCTCATTTGATTTCGACCGCCATTAATTCGAGAAGGCTTCGGCCGAATTTTTTTTCTTCTGAAGTTTTGACTGTGAGATATAAAGAGGGGAAAAAGAAGGGTTGATGTGCGTTTGTACTGCAAGGGTTTTCACGCAAGGCTTGAACAATACGCTTCCTTCTTTAAGGCCAACACCTTTCTTATTATATATATATATATAAATTTTTCAGTTGTCTTGTTTTAAAAGGGGAAGTGTTCGAATAGGTATGATACAGTGAAGTGAAAAGAATTTTAAAAAAAATTCCGATATGAGTATAATGTTAATCAATATATATATATATATAAATATTTATTTAAATCTCAAATCATCTCGAAAAATTTTCGATATAAACTTTCGATATAAAATTAAGCGCGTTTATCTACCGTACGCTCACACACCAACTTCGAAAGCTCCAAAATTTGAAATCCGATAATAATACAGTATTACAGATCCAATGGAACTAGTTTCGTCGAATTCCGAGACCGTGCCCCGGAAGGCTATTTTTTTTAAAATATCAATTTGAACTATATATTTTAAAACTGAACAAAACACATTTAAATTCAATTTTAAAAGTTCTATCACCTTCGGTATTATCAATATAAATTTAACAAGCCTTTAAATTATTTTTAACAAGCTTAACAATCAAGATTCAATGTTTTACCCAACTTCAAATTATTAAATTATATAATTAAATTATCCGATAAATAGTGATATTTGAAATTCGAGTTTAAAATTCACCTTTTTAATATTTAAAATCAATTAAATATTCCGATTTAAATTGCTTAAAAATTTCGGGTCGTCACAGAACCGAGGTTCACCTCTTTTTCAGAGCTGAACGAGACTTTGGAATGAATTTACCAACACACTAGGGGGTAGATTCCCTATCGAAGGCTAATGAGAAGGGATGCGACCAGCAATGAAAGAAGATCGGACAAGTATTGTTTATTCCATGAACGGAACAGTCATAGCACAAACGATTGTAGGCACTTGAAGGATGAAGTTGAGGGGCATATCCGAAACGGTCTGCTATCCCAATATGTGAGAAGGAGGGCCATGACGGTTTGAACTAGAACGACCACCACCCGCACCTACTGGGGACGGCATAGGGTCAAGGCGTCATCTTATTATCAACTGAATGAAATAAAGACGAACAAGTAGCAAACTCCGCACCAATGCGATTAAGTTATTTACACATGTACAAGACCGTGAACGATCCTCAAGCATGCTCTGATACGACTATAAATCACATCAATGTAGGTGTTTGCACTTCGACGTCCCTATTTTGCTTTTATTTTCCATTTCTCATGTTTGGACTTGATTTTGTTTGACTTTTCTGTTGAAAGGCTTATTTCGGACGAAAGTATGCCATTTTGATTCCATAACGGCTAAATCACTTACACATGTAAGGGACCGCGAACGGTCCTTAGGCATGCTCTGAGATGGCGATAAACCGCCATAACAAAGAAGTCAGAAATTCACTCAAATGTGAAATCTGGCATTAATAATACTAAGTCCCCTCCGGCACACACGACTCACCTCGAACGACACCCGATAGCGAACGATCACAAATCGCCTCAAACGGCACCCGACCGCGAACGACAC
Organism: Allium cepa; assembly: GCA_030765085.1. Classification (NCBI taxonomy): domain Eukaryota; kingdom Viridiplantae; phylum Streptophyta; class Magnoliopsida; order Asparagales; family Amaryllidaceae; genus Allium; species Allium cepa. The sequence goes on along the minus strand of CM060935.1, from coordinate 819,947,705 downwards.
CCGATCGCGAACGATCACAAATCGGCTCGAACGGCACCCGATCGCGAATGATCACCATTCGACGCAAATGGCACCCGACCTCGAACGGTCACATACAACGCCGAATGACATACGATCGCGAACGATCATCATTCGCGGTCAGATAAGACTATCTATTTCTTTGCAGGTCATTAACAGGATACGAACATCCAACTTATTGAGCTACAAAACACACCTTCCAATAGAAAGGCATGTTCTAGAGGGCAAAGTGTTAACCTGCCTTTAGTCAAGACCATGAACAGGCAAATTCAACCCAACCAATTTCACGATTATCAAGGCTGGAATAGGATGGATTCAGTTTAAAAGAATGAAGTTCACTTGGATATGTCATTTGGTCAAGAAATGGGGGGTTGCACAGCTCGGTATGGAAGATAAGCTCCGTTCGGCACACCTTCCCTCGATCGACACACCTCCCCTCATTTGACACACCTCCCCTCGATCGGTACACCTCCCCTCGATCGGCACACCTCCCCCTCGATCGGCACACCTCTCCTCGATCGGCACACCTTCCCTCGATCAGCACACCTTCCCTCGATCGGCACACCTTCCCTCGATCGGCATACCTCCCCTCGATCGGCACACCTCCCATCGCTCGGCATGAAGCCTCGCTCGGTAGTGGATGTCGCTCAGCATTAAACGTCGCTCGGCATCGCACCTCGCTTGGCATCACACCTTGCTCGACGTCGTACCTCGCTCGGAATCATACCTCGTTCGATATACCAACTGCTCAGGGTCGGTCGACATAATGAAGTAGGGTTCGGCTATGGCCTTAGTGGGCCCAAACTACCTAGGTGGCCCAACATCCTGGTTTTGCCTATAAATACAGTATGTGGGTCTCCAGATAGGGGATCTTCTTCTCTCCGCTTTCTAACTTTCTATTTTCTAAGGCTAAAGGTTACTCTATCAGTTTATAACTGTAATTGATTCGAACATCAATAAAAAGGAAACTTCTGGAGTGGACATAGGCCGGAGTTAGCCAAACCACTATAAAATCCATGTTCTTTACTGCTTTCATTTTAATTTCGACTATTCTTCATATTATTACTCTCTACATATATTCTATCTGTTATCTGTGATCATTAATTGGTGCTTTCATTTACATTTGGGCGTTAATGACCAATTTTGGCGCTAACACCCGCAATCAACATTCGACAATTCTTTCAGTTCCCCATCTCGTTTATTAATATATGATATCATTTGAATTATGACAACTAGTTTTCGACAACCCCATCATGTGATCACTTCACGTTTCACTCATTCCTACTCCATCACATGATCTGCTTTAATTTTATATTCTGCTATCTTCCTCTATAAGCAATTGATTTCCTTACATCTCTTTTCTCATTTTTATACTGTTTCTTTCTTCTCTCGATAGTTCATTCAATATGAGATATCCATTCTGTTCATTTCTCTTTTGATATCCTTCCAGCTCTTAAACCATTTAAAATCTACTATGTTTATTAATAATTTGATATCCCTTGATTTACAACATCCTTCCTCCATTCACTCACTTATAACATCACTTTTTTATGTCACTCCCCTTCAAACAATTCATTCTAGCAGCTCAATCATCCTACTCTTCATTCCGGTCTCAATAACTCACTCTTTTGGATCTATATCAGAACTAAATCAAATCTCGACCATCGAATGATATCAAGTGATATTATAGGTATCATGGATCTCATGCTTGCATTAAATAATGCCTAGGGATCAAATGATACTGTATGGATCAAGTGTGGTCAGCCATATCAGGTTATATTGTGATGTCATATGCTTTAGATGATGTCGTGTACATCAAATTTTCCAAATATATATGTTATATGTCTCTACTACTAATAAAGAAAATTCATTTAACTAATTTACTTAGTGTCCTTTTTAAATACCAATAATACCCTTTTCCCTTTTGTTTAATTTCATGTCCACATACCCTTTGCCAGCTTTGCCTTTTTTATCTTGAAACCCTTCACCTGTTTCCCATTTCACATCCACGAAACAAAAAAATAGATCGATCTACCGATTATCGACCATCTACTATCGACCACTCTGATGCTATATCTATCGATTATCGATTCAGATTGATTCCAGGTATTTGCTATCTCTATCTTTGTGTAGCGACATAGATCGATTCTAGGTATTTGTGTTCTTTATCTTTGAGTAGTAATAAAAATCGATTCTAGGTATTTGCAAATCATTTCCAAGTGTTTGCATTTAGCAACGCTAGATCGATTCCAAGTATCATGCTAATAATAACAATGTATGAATAGTCACACCGCAATTAACCATAAAATCGAAGAACTATTGAAAATAGTAATACTAATGGTATATTTAATTCGATTGAAACTGATTTTTGTATATGTATGTTAGTTATTTGTAGTTTTGTAATGCAAACTAGTATCCTATTTGCATTTGATATGGGGAGTGTGTCTATTATTTAATTTAATAATAATATTGGTGAAACCTTTTGTTTTCCCATTACCAGTTTCTCTTAATTTAAGCTGTCATTAGCTGGATTAAGTTATTCATTTACTATATTTGATAAACTTTGGTTATAATGATGGTTTAACACCTAATCATTTGGTTAGAATTGCTAACGTATTTTAAAATGAGTTCAACTGGCAGTGTTCTTATTAGTTCTACAAACTGGGAAAATGTGTTAGCAAAGGACAATGAGAATTTCTTGAATGCTGCTGTTAATTTCAAATAAGCCCCCTAAGTGTGCTTATTTGGAAGATTAAATATTTGGAAAAGGTATTCGAAATGACAATGAGAATTAAATGGTCTTATTAGTTCACTTAGAATATTTGGTAGATTAAATATTTGGATAGGTATTTTACATCAATATAAACTTAAGCTGAAGAAGATATAAAGTAGAAATGTTAGAGTGAAGGCAATAGATTTAATTCCAAAATAAAGGGACTATTTATTGCACTTGATCACATGTTGTAAAAGCCTATCTTGGATAGGCAACAGCTTAAAAGTCGGTTATGTTTGAATTTATTTCGTACAGCTGGCTATTTTCAAACATGGCACCTCACATAATAAACGAGTTGTAAAATTACCACTACTTTATTATGTTGGCTATTAATTATGCTTCTTCCACTCAGGACGGTATTTTTGTGTCCCAATCCACTATACCCTGAACCTCATGTTACCTCTTATCATTTTTATGCACTCACTTACCGTTTTGTTTTAAATTACCTAAGTAAAATTTAGCTGATGCAATTGTCTAAATTGTTGCAAATTGTTTTGTGTTTAATCAAAGCACTTATGCATATAAATGGTTTCAAAATCGTTTGCTTTGTATCAAAACTAAAAGGAGAATACATTCTCTGTTAATCCTATTCTTCATTGAGTGTACGTATATATGTACCGTTCCAAAATTGTGTTTCTCAATTTTCGTTTTTACATCGAAGAAGAGACATACAAAGACCTTAATTTACATAGATTTTAGCCTCTTTCATCTTTTATATATGTATACACTTGCTGAATTTTTTAACATTATTTTTTTCGTACAGAACTACATGTGTTACAAAGTTCCTTTATTGGATGTTGAATGAAATGCATTAGATTAGAAATCAAAGCAGATTTTCAAGTTCATATAATCATTTAGTTATTATTGATGAATGCGTTTATTAATTGTTACTAGAGCATTATTTTGATGGTTTAGCTCTACTTGTATGCATATCGGGTTTGTTCATATATAAGTTTTCATATATTATGTATATAAAGGTTTCAGATGTAGAGATTTTGAATGTAAATGATTTCGAATGTATGTATATATATCAACTTTCAAATAGAAAGTTTCTCATATATGATAATTTTGTATATATACAGTTTCATACATACATACATACATACATACATGTATATTTATAGCTTTGAATATATATTGGTTTAAAAAATATGTTGATTTCGAAAAGTATAAATTTCCTTACACATATGAGTTTCGAACGAATATACGTATTTAAGTTTTAAATGTATGTGATTTCATACAAATATGATTTTGAATATATATGCGAGTTTCATGTATGTGTTTCAAATATATGATCGCTATGGATATATGCCAATTTCGCATATGTTAGGTTTCATATATATTAAAGCTTTAAACAAAAATTTATAGATTTTTAATACATGAAATTTCAAATATAGCAGGCTTTTAAGTATATAACTTTTGTATGCATGTATATATGTGTGTGTAGTTTTGAATATAAGTAAGTTTCAGATATTTGTTAGCTTAGAAATTATATATTAGTTTTCAAAGATTATATAGTTTCATACACACACACACATATATACATAAGGCTTTTAATATGTATGTGATTTCGAAAGTATATGGAGGCTTCATTTATGTGTATGGCTTTGAATGTGAAGATTTCGGTTATTTGCATGGTTTTGAATCTATGAAGTTTTATATGTATTGATTTCATAAATAAGTAATTCGAAAGTATGCGGTTTCAAATATAAAGGTTTTTGAATATGTAGGACATGAGTAAATATAAGCTTTAGGTATATTAGATTTCGAAAATAAAAGGATTTGCATAACATCAGGTTTTGAAAATAAAAAGATTTATATATCATAAGGTTTCATATATATTTATTTTGATTATATGTATAAGCTTTGAAAATATGTAAACTTTAAATAAATCAAGTTTTTGAATGTATAGGTTTCGAAAACATATTAATTATTGAATATATATAAATTTCAGATACATATAACAACTTCAAATATATGTAGCCTCATGTATATGGTTCCAAGTTTATTTAGTTTAGTGTGTATTGATTTCGCATATACGAAAAGATTTCCAATATGCAAAGGCCTCAGATACATATATATGGACTTTATATGCAGATCATTTTCAAATATGTCAAGTGTCTCCTATATATGGGTTTTTAAATATACATAATTTTATATAAATAAAGGTTTTGAATGAACAAACTTTGAATATACATATGGTTTCATATATAATAGTTTTACATATATCAGGTTTTGAGTAAATAAAGATTTGGAATATATATCAGGCTTGTACGTAAGGTTTTAAATATATATGCATATGTATGTCATGGTATTATGAATATATATAGTTTCATATGCATGCGATCTTAAGTGAACATGATTTCCAATGTATATAGCTCTGAACATATGTATAAATTTCAAATATATATCCACTTTTGGATATATATATATATATATATAAAAGTTCCTAAAATTTTAAGTATATATGGTTTTTAATATAGATAAAGTTTAGATATATATAAAGTTTCACATACGATTTCAAATATATACAGTTTTGTGTGTGCGTATATATATGTGTGTTCTTGAGTCTTTGAGTATATATGGTTTCACATATATAAGTTTTCGAGATCTAATAAGTTTCATACACATAAGCAATTTTGAACATGTCAAGTTTTTAAATATGTCATGTTTCTAAAGATTAAGTTTTATATACACATAGTTTTAAATATACAATTTCGTATATATATGTATATATATAGTCTCATATAAACATATAAGTTTTGTATGCATAAAGTTTTGAATATGTAAATTTTGAATATATATGTTGAGGCTTCATCCGAGAGTATTAAGGGATTTTGATCATTTTTAGGTTCCATGCATGACAATAAATTTTGAAATAAAGGATGGTAAGTGTATAAATAATGAAGATATGGAGTGTGAATTAGCACGTGCATACCTGCACATGTCAAGTCAAAGTGAAATATAAAGTTAGTAGATGTTCCATTTGTTCTAAAGTATACACCGACCATGCTTTATAGTACATAGCCCTATGCCCGAATATATATGCATTAAGTTAAAATAATTATTAAAATAGGATAGTAAGTACTGAGTTGTCAACGCCAATAATTTAAAAACGATAATCACATAAGCTAAATCGCTTCTTCTAGCGATAAGGGACATTTTCGCACACAATTATTTATAATTTATTCCACTTTACTATAAATTTTTGTGAAAGAGTTGAACATTTACTTTTCTACTACTTTTGGTTTTAAATATTCAAAGGCATGTGGTTACACAAACATTGAAATCCTCAATGTTTTCTCTATTCAGAACAAAGTTTTCACACAATATTAATTTAGAAGGATATATTCTGACTTTAATACTCTATTTATTTTTCCATCATTAGACTATCATATTGTAAATTGTCAAAATTGCTTCTAGTTAGCACTCGACTTTATTTTTATGCCGTTGACGCATTTAGAAAACTGTCCATCTAAGATGATATTCTTACAACTTCAAATTCAGACTTCGGCTAGACCATGAAATTTTGTGGCAATTGGCTACCCTAAACAGACTCAACTTGTTGAAATTTCTAATTCACTTTGTATATAAAATTCATCATATACTAATGCAGAATTCAAGTTTCTTTACAGGGCAAGATAATAATCTATATGTCATGGGTAGGCATCTGAGAAGCTCTAAAATTTCCAAAATCTCCGTTATCAAATAAATTTTAGATTTTCTATGCCAAAAGGAATTCTGATTTTCTTATGCATCAGATAGTATTCTAGACATTTTATATATCGGATGGGATTCTGGTCTTCTTATAAGATAAATTTTAAATGAATTTCTTGATCTCCTTATACCGTATGATTTTTCGATCTCCTTGTATCAAAATTATGGGTTCTTCCCTCGAAATGGAGTTTAGGAAGATTCTTTCCTTCACAACCGAGTTTTTAATACCAAAATGAGAATTTAGGTTTTCATATATAGGACAGTGATATTAAAAGATTGACTCCTACATTGATGTTCAATACTCCTAATGTAACGAGTGATTTGAGTCATTGGCACCTAACTCTTCCCATTGGATTAATTCCTAGAAAGATTTTTTTTATGGTCATCTGAAAATCGCTTTTTAAAAGTTTCATGATTTTTGAAATCTACAGTCTAACCCAATTAGACGGAATAATATATGCTATCCCTTGTCTTAATAAAATAATTTTGCTTTTAAAGTTTTCTATCAAATAGTCGTTAACCTAGGAAAATTTACACACCAAAAGCAGTTTATCAAATGATATATAGTTTTTATCACCATAATTTCAACACAAAGGATACTTTGGTAAAATCATTTTTAAGATTTATAAATTATTAATATTGACCAAAAAGGGAATGACTACTCGCAAAGGTAACCTAATGGGGTGTAAGACCAAATTTGAACTTCAAGCAACTGGAATAAAATCTCTTATTCAGTCCATCAAATTACTCTAAGTAGCTTTCAAAAAGTTGAAAGGCGAAAAGACCATTCATCAAGGGTTATGATCATGAGTGGTTATAAGGGACAAATCAATCAAATTGATACTTACTGAGCAAGGAAAAATCTAGGGCCATTAATGAACCACTTCGTGATTTCAGCACACGAATGCTTGGAGAAGCTATCCTTATTTTAAATAACGAAAGATTCAAGAGTGAACGTGAAATTGCCACCATCTGGGAAATAAAGCAGTAATGGAAACTAAATGATTAACCACCGGCTTAAGATCATGAAACACATGAAAAATAGGGATAATAAATGTATGTTCCCATATCAGAAATGATCTTGAACCAACAATAGCAAGGCCAAAAGGAATATGTGAAGATGTGAAAAGAGTCCAAAAAGGATTTTAATATATATCATCTTAGTCATGTGGAGGAAAGTAACAGATGAAGAGTCATTAGCAAAATGATCAATACTTCGAGAAGAAGTAAATATCAAAGGAGAACAACTATCCGACTAAGAAGGAGAAGAAATTTAAGCAAATCAACAAATCAAGGGTCGAATAATCATCCAATATAGTAACTTTCAAGCTTAACATCAAATTACAATATTCAAACTAAATCTACAAGGACCATCCGAGAATAGGATAATAAGATTTATGCCTCTGAAATCTTAAATAAAGACAAGGCAACAAGACCAATTTAGAACATCCTAGGTAATTACGAGATTTTTACAAGAATCAACACCCACCGTATGTGGGTTCTAGAATATTAATTATCGTAAGCTAATCTTTGGATTATTAATGGAGTCACAAAGCATATTTGAACATGAAGTCGATCGGGCGGAAGATTTACCCTTTAAATTGCGTGTTTGTCAATGAGTCACAAATATATCTAGTCTCTATCAAAGAGAAAAAGGATAAATGATAAATACTTGAAGAAGGATAACCAAAGAACAAGAAAAAAAGGCCAAGGAAGGATGAGGAAATAGGTTACAGTCCTTATTGCATATTTTCTAAAAAATTGATTGGAAGAATCGCCACTCGCACTTTGTGCTTATCTAACTACAAGAAACATTGCTTTCAATCAAAATCAGGATGGCATCACATCGAAGGATCAAGAGATAGGAAAATCCCTAGATTCGATCAGAGAACCAAAAAATGAAGGGCCAAGTAAGTGGCTAATTATCATCAAAGGATAACCAAATACTATAATTCCAAATTTAACGAAACATCATTTTGAATAGGAGATTTGTACTCCGAAAAATAATGGCAAACACCAAAAATCCAGCGGATAAGATGCTTAGGTCAAATGAACTTGGAATTCCAAACATCTAAGGCTTTACTTTCCTACAATGGATGCATAAAGAATTAATAAAAGTATATCCACGGAATCGATAACCAAATGAAAGAATGAAACAATAAAGAAAATCGTAAATCATTACCTATAGGTAATAAAGGGCGAACAAAGCCTTTTATCCCATCACAAAGGCCTGCTCAAAGCACCTCCTAGAGGGATGTCAGAGTAAGCCTCTGGTCCTACCTAGACTTGGCAGAGCACTGCAGGCCTTTGGTCCTACCTACATGGCTTGTTCGAAGTGCCTCGTAGAGGGAGGATGAAGTAAGCCTTTGGTCTCGCCTAAGATGGCCTACCCATAGCACCGACCGGCCTTTTGTCTCGCCTATAAGCCCTGTATAGAGCGCCTCTTAGAGGGAGGATGGAGTAAGCCTTTGGTCCCACCTAAGATGGCCTCGACAAAGCACTGACCAAGCCTTCAGTCATGTCTATAAGGCATGGCTGAAGCGTCTCCTAAAGGGAGGTCGATTAAGACTTTGGTTCGGCTTAAGATAGCTAACTAAACGCACCAGATAAAAGATCTAAATTGTCACGTAAGAGAGTGATAAGCGTTTGATCCAAGTTGAGATCATTGCCTACAGATGACAACAAAGAAATCAATCAAAGCCTAAATCACTACTTAAAGAGTAGTAAAGGGAAATCTTCTAGAGAAAGTTCTAATGCAAAAGAAAATCAAACTCGATTCGAAAAAGAGATCGAGGCAGTCTTCTTGAGAAAGATCAATAAAATTCAAAAGCAAACCAAACTCTATCCTAAAGAAGGACCGAGGCAATCTTTTAGAGGAAAATCAATCGAATGCAGATGTAAATTTAACATTATCCTAAAGAATGGATCAAAAGTCATCTTCTAGAAGAACAATTTAATGCATTTAGTTATGCATCAAGATGAATTTATGAGAAACCCGCAGAGGAAGAGTGAAGATATATCTATTGCCTAGGGTCGAAAATTTTAAGAATGTTTGAAAAATTCTGGTTTATTATCTAGAATTGGAAGCTCCGTTCTTCGAAATATCGAGTTATTTCTCAATCCTTGAATCCTAGATTGGAATTCGAATGATCAAATAACGAGAATCTCCATTAATAAGAAGATTGATTTCTGGTCTTCTTATACTTTGATTTCTTATTACCAGATTGGTTTCTTGGTCTTCTGTTAACATCAGGTTAGTCTTTCTGTCTTCTATTAATCCTAGATTGGTTTACTGTTTAGATATTATTACCAGATTGGTTTTCTGTTCTTCTATTTAGATATTATCACCAAATGAATTTTTGATCTTCTATTCAGGTTATGATATTATCACTAGATAATTATTTGGTCTATTCAAATGTTATTATAACCATATGGTTTTTTTTGTTATTTTATTCAAATCACTATCGCCAGAATGGATTCTGGTCTTCTATTCAAATTATTATTGCCATAATGGTTTTTTGGTCCTCTATTCAAATTATTATTATTACCGGAATGGTTTTCTGGTCATCTATTTAGATTATTGCTAGATGGTTTTCTGGTCTTCTATTTAGAATATCATTATTTCCATAATGGATTTTTGGTCTTTTATTCAGATTATTGCTAGATAGATTCCTGATCTTTAATTCAAATTATTAGTGCCAAAATGTTTTCTAGTCTTCTACTCAAGTTATCATCAGATAGTTTTCTAGTCTTCTATTCAAATTATTATTACCATAATATATCTGGTCTCCTATTCAAATAGAGCTATGATACTATTGCCAGCTTGAATTTATGGTCTTCTTATTGAACAAATTTTCGGTCTTCTTAATCAATTTGACTTTACCTTGAAGTATAAAAGCCTCTTTTATAGGAGAACGAGTATAGGATAATTCAAGACTTCACCAACTCCGAGAAGGAGTGCCCAGAAATAAAATTTAAAGTTAATAATGAAAACCATCATTTACTTTGTGATTCCAAAAAATCAAGATTGAAGAGAAAACATCTTCCAAGAAGTGGAATAGTGAGAAGGCGCTCAGTTTTACGCTAGTGTAAAAAGCTACTCTTATACTAGGAGGGGGAAAACATTATCCATATATTTTCTAAAGGAATAAACAAAGGGGTATGGAAGCAATAGAAGTGATATCGAGCGCCCAACAAAGATATCAGCTTTTAAGAAGATATCTAAAATAACATTGGGATCCTATAAACGTTGAATCTCCACTAAAGCACACAATATAGAATTTCAAGTGATACTGAGTTGCAATGACTCAGAAGATGTCCAATTCCTTAAAGTCAAACGATATCAAGCCTCTACAACATGGTGTTGTAGAGCATGAAGACAAAGAAAGATTTCTAAACTACTTGAGCAGGCCGATATTAAAGGATATCGAACGGTTGCATCAATGCTGCACCTTACCGGTGGCGCACCTTATCGATGCCATACCTTATCAATACCGCTTCTCATTAATGGTGCATTCCATCAATATCACATTTCATTAATGCAGTAATTCACTAGTAATGGATGTCATATGTCTTTAGGGTGATAGGGATATCGTAAATCACCAAGCCATGCAATGAAAAAGGATTAAATATATTAATATACGAAGAGCAAAGTCAAGAAGAATTAGTGTATTTTCCTTCATAAAGCTTTTAAGGCATTCATATTCACTACACCAAACAACCCATTTTGTAACACTTTTCTGCTTTCAATTTACAACGCTAATAACCATTACAAATTTCTAACGGTTATACCCGTTACAACCGTTTACATCGGTTATAACCGTTAGTAAATATGGTAATTTCATAAATAATTAAAAGTACCATGGATAAGATTGTAAATTTATCTTCTATCCATCTTATCTCATTTCTCATGATAATTTTTCATTTCTCACTCTCTCATGTTTTACTTCTCTTTCGTTCGTACCGCCTTCATTGTCTGTCATCGCCTCCACCATTTTCGACCGCCTCTGTCTTCTGCCATCGCCTTCTTTCTTTGCCCTATCAAATCGACGAAGATGAAGGAAGTACTGGGATGCGAACCACAAATCTATGGTTTCGCTTTTCCACCTCCATCTACTCAGGTATGAACATTTTTTTCAAATTCATATCAATTTCTTACATACGAATTCGAATTTAAGCTTAGCAACAAGTACCCTAATATAAGTGTGTATAGTTACTGTAATTTAATAACAAAAATTATGAAGTACGAAAGTTTTAAATCCATGTTATTTTATTATAAAAGATGAATAGTGAACTAATAAATCCATTTATTAATAGCTGGAAGTGCAAGAATTTATGGTGTAATATGGACCTAATAAATCCATTAATTAATAGCTAGAAGCCCGTAAGTGCAAGATCTTAGGGTACAATCTTTTTGAAGTGCATGGGTAGTGCCTAGTTCATTATTATTAAGTGATCCACCAACGAGGGGTATTGTTTATTTAGATAACAAGGAAAATATCATAAGCAAAATATTCCGACTTTGAGTTTTGTTCCAAAAAGATTAAGTTATTTAGGCTATTTTTTTGCTTATAAGCTAATGTTAAAGCATTTCTCAAAATTTATAAATTAACAGGGGATGGGTAATGGGTCTAAAAGCAAGTCGGCGAGCATTCTTGTGGAGTGGTTCGAAGAAGAGTGGTGGAATTCACGTGCATTCGCTTTGCTCATGATGCTAGTCGTAATTTTGCTACCGCTTGTCCTATTCAAGCAAATTGTTAAGATATTTATAATTTTGTTTTCACTAAATTAAACTTCTCTTAATATAAGCTATCAAACATATTTGATTTTTGGAAAAAAAATTCTTATAGGCTAAAAAACTTATTTCAAATTTAGGCCTCAAATAAAACTTATTATACAAATAGGCTTAGTTTTGCGCAAATTTGATTTTCTTTGCCTTAAAAAAATTTGCCAGCACAAAATTTGAATTGTGCAAATGACCTTTTTTAGAAAAAAAATTATGTTTCCTTAAATGTGAATTGTGCAAATGTAATTTAAACAACAACAATGCCATTAAAAAACAAAAAATATACTTGCGCAAATTTGAATTGCGGAATTACAAGATGATGTAACAAGCAAAAGGAAGTCTATTCTGTACTAAGTTTTGAACAAAGCCTAAATTGAAATATGTTTTTTTTGTACTAGTATGCAAAATTTGTCCCTGATTTTTAAGTCCACAGTGATAGATAATTAGAAGTGTTGTAGTTGTTCTGTTCGTTTAATCATTGAAATCATTCTTTTATTAATCAATTAGTTTGTAGATGTTCGATAACCTATACCCATGGTCCGGTTTCAAATCAAAGGTAAAACATTAATTTAAGCTAAAAACATCGGAGGATATCATGTTCAACATTACATTATATGTCACTGTCCCATGCATTGTTTTATGTTCGCGGTATAATCCATTAATCATTAAACATATTAATTTTTATTGAAATTCTTGTTTTGTTCAATTGTGATTTTAAAAAACAGATATATTTATAAATAAATAAATAAAAAAACAAACTGTATCATGGTTTATTAGTCTACCGCTACAAAACAAAACATCAATGTTCCTTGACAAAAGAAGAATACGTCAACATTCCGTGACGAAAAAAAGAATGAGCCTTTTGGTATGACTTACTCTTTTGTAATGGATATTTAATAATTGTAGATTAAATCTGAAATGATTTAAGACTTACATGGTAAATAAAGTTTACATATTTATTAAAGCGTGGATTAGTAGGCAAAAATTAATTTATGGTATAAAAGTACATGTACATACCTAGTCCGAGAAGATCAACAAAAGAAACATAAATCTACATGAAAGATATGAAACACAAACACAAAGTTGAGGCAGATGCTTAATTCCATTAATTTAATAACCTAGCGACCTCAACTGGAATTTAATTACAAACACATATTAGACTGTACAAAAGGATTGGTATAACTTAATGCAAATTAAAGCAGGTTGGTATAATTGGTCCTTAATACTTAAAATAAATATTCAAACAACAATGATTCTGCTTCAATTACTGTTGCTAATTATTCTGCTATGATTTCTTAATATATTATATAGAAAAGTGCAAGCTAGATCCATGATAAAAATAGTGGTACTTTTTTGACTTCCCCCATTACAAAAACTGAAAAACAAATGCACGCGGTAAAGAACTCTTTTAACCATTTATTATCTATCTGTGATAGATAATAAACAGGTTGTCAAGCCTATATATGACCAAAATGTAGAAGAAAAAAGATTACCATTTTACTTTAAATATTGTATTGAAATATGGAAAATGATAAACTGTGTTAATTGTTATGTTTTTACTTGCACAATAGATTGATTGAAGTATAGATCAGCAATATCGATTCTACTGGCAGTTTTATTTTTGATCATAAGCTCGGGAATGTCAATTTATTCACTCTACTGTGGAACTGCAAAGCAAATAAGGTTACTGCCAGATTTCAATAAGCAGTTGTTTTTTGAACTCTTGTGATTTTGATATTTAGAACGGCTATAAGGGGAGAGGATAAATCAGTAAAGCATACCCTGTTTCGACAAAGGAAAAGTTATTAATAAATTATTATAATTGCTATATCTGAATTTCACTACTTGGTATATCTGAATTTTGTTTACTATGAAACACTTCCAAACAAAAATACTGAATGGTTATACATTGTACATAATTAGTCTATATGATCAAACATAGAACCTTGCTTTAATTCAGTCGCCCAAAACTTGAATTTCCTATTTGTTCTGCCTTAAAATGTGTTGCCAACCAACCATCCAACTGAACATGCATTGTCATCTACATTTAATAGTAGAAAATTTATATTAGATAGGATGAAAGGACGATGTCATTAACAATAAATAAAATAATCAAAATGGATGAACTATATGAGAATATGCAATTCAATATGGTCAAAGTATCACCTGCAGCAAATTTGAAAGAAATGTAAAATTAAGCTTAAAGAATCAGGTACAACATTACTAAATAAAGCAAAAAACAATAGTTTTTAAATACTAAGATGAGAGCAATATAAAATTTAATCCTGATATATATCCCATTCATAAATTTTACTAAGATTTGTTGACCAGTTTACTATAAAACTGGAAATATTATTTAGCACATCATCAATAGAAGCAAGATTTACCTCCTTCCAACCACTATAAATAAAGATGCACCCCCATATGGAAAGGATCCCCTAACTTCTTTCCCTCTTTCAGTAATAATCACTTATTGGTCTAGAATATCTCCAAGCTCTCTCTCAAGAGCTCTAAAACAACATTAACGGCAAATGGCCAATGATGAAGAAAATGTCATACAATATTTTGGACACAAGGACTTAGACAATTTGAAATTTGCATATTTGACTTATTTTATAACATGCCTTACAATTGAACAAAGAATATACTTGTGCATATTGCCTAATTTGCCCATTGGATTATTGCATATTTTAACTTGCCTATTTTATCATCGAGCACATGGTTTGGATTTTAAATATTTTCATGAATAGTCTAAAAACCAAGGGGTGTTATTGGAATTTCTTTAAATATGCCTCCTTGTACAACATTTTATGTGTTGAAACAATTTTTGGCAAGGTTTATCCTAGGGAAAATATATTCCTTAAATGAGTTGATATAACAAATTGACCTTTATATTTCTTTGTATTTTATTAAAGTATTGTGCTAAAATATATTCCTTAATATTTTAGTAATATGTTGTGTCGAAATTTTAGTACTAAATATGAATATGCTAAAACAAAACAGAGAGAATATTATCATGTTTATTGGTTATGTTTTGTCCATATCAAAAAAAAGGTAAATAGTGGTGATCTGACCAACTCATACTGGTAATAATGTAAATGTCACATGTTATAGTCTTTCATGTATGCACATTAATATATTTTTGTCAATGCAATTTTACATTAGTTTTTTTATTAGATATTGCATGTTAGTATAACTGGTGACATACTACAATTTGTGTTATGGAATATTTTTGCAGCCCAATGTGCCTGATTATTCAATGATTTATGCCAGGCATCGGTGATGCAAATGGCAATTGTGCACTCAGAGCGAAGCTTTGATAAAGAAGAGGCATCAATTTTTTGATACAATCCCCTGAATATATGCCTCCTATATGGAAGTACAAGCTATATGAATTTTCATAGATGCCCAGAGTTTTGTATTCAGTATTTGTAGACTTTAACTATGAACTTTTTTTGTCTTTTGTTATCCTAAATTGATATTAATATGGAATTGATAACCTATGTATTGAATTTGATAACTTATGTATTGAGCTCATCTTTTGTTAGTGGATACTCAATTTTGTTACAACGAATATGGATATTGTTTTTTGAATTTGGTTATAATTTGCTAAGTTGAGATAATATTATTCAAAATGTATATTAAATATAGCTTGTGTATCATCATGCATACCATATTAATTATTACATGGCTTACTAAAGTTACGAAATAGAAGAGTATGACTAACACTTATTTCCGTTGGAAGATGGAATTAGGTAACATATATAAGTGTTGCAAATATGATATTACCATTGCTTATAGCCATTGGGAATAAATATTTTCCAACGCTTATAGCTGTTAACAGATAGAATTCTGTAACGTATATAAGTGTGACACATAAATACCCACGCCCCTATAGCAACATGTATAAGTGTCATAGAAATTACTAACACGTTATACTAATTAGGAATCCTCTGTTTGGGTGTAGTGTTCACGGGGTCTAGCACCCCTTGGAGCTATTGCCGCCACTGCATCAAATAAGGTCTTTGAACCCTAACTCGAGGAATTAGAGCATCTCAAGTCGAATTGGCTATGAACACCTCCACCGATCACTTCTCATAGCGAGAGCAACCGCCTCATGCCATCAATTGCATATAATCGTCGCTTCTATCAAAAACCCCTAATCTAGGTGCTAGGGTTTTTTTGGTTTAAGTTTTGACTACTAATATTAACTAACTTGAGAAATTTTTTAACAAATGAACACCCCCAGTCAACTACATTCATCGAGAGATTTGCAACGATATATAATTCGATAAGATTTGGTGTTTGCACCAAAATTGGACACAACACTCTTCGGATGTGATTGTATAGATTAAAATGAAGATATTAAATGGAAAAAGAGGCTAATATAACAATCACACCAATAAAAGCATGCAAAATAGAAAAAGACAAGAAATTATTGTGGTTCGGCATTGTAGCCTAAGCCCATTTCGAACGTTTTATTGTTTATTGGTGATTGACAACTGATTACAGTAGTACAACAATCTAAGACTCAAGTTACAATGGAGTTGCGGCAGAGTAACGACATAGTAGAGTCAAAAGTCCTTTTTCTGCAGGCATAGAGGTACTATTTATATGTGTAAGTCTGAAATATCTACCTATGAACTAGGAATACTCCTTCTTATACATGGGTGGCCCACCAAATTGATCAGGGGTCATTTGGGATCGATTGGGATCGATCCCTATTTCCTTCGTATTAACCAAAATGGTGTCCATTTGGGATGAGATTGATCATAACGTTCTTGAGGTGGTAAGCAAGCTCTTGTGAAAATTTGGTAGCATTTGGATTTGTAGATGATCGATCCAAGGTTGGTTTGCAAGTGGGCTGAAGTTTGCGTATTGATCGCTTCGTATTGATCAGTGTATATCGATCCAAGCTTATCGATGACATGGAGCGACAATTATAAGGAGATCCACTTTTCATGCTAATGGACCGTTTTTCTTGGTTGACCAGGCTTTCTCCGTATCGGTCCTGTGTGGTTTTTTTTGTATCGACACTTTGTCTATTATTTCGTATCAATGGAATCCCATGGCTTTCATATCGATGATTCCCAATTGTCTTGTATCGATGCCTGACCCTTAGTTTCGTATCGATACTCAGTTGGTTGATACAAAATGTATAGAAGGGGGGATCGATATGAACTGGGCAGCAGTTGATCAGATCGGTCTAGATCGATGCCAGCACTTGATGGATAAGAAGGAAGAGGATGTAGACTTGATGGATACAAATACGATGGATACAAAGTAAGCATGTTTCTCATGAAACTTGATCGATCCATAACATGAGCATACGAACTCCGATTGAATTGAAATTTGGAATTTTGTCTTTTATAGCTTTGTTTGTCGAACCATGTTAATTATATCTCGATCCGGACTCAGACCAAATTTGCCACTATCCATAGTTGACCTGTATATAACCAATCTTCGAGACGGATTGTCCTCGGTTTCTATTCAAGTCCCTGATGTCACAACCTTGCCAAAAGGCGGGATAACATTTTCCCCCAAAGTACGTCTTGTGTAAACATGACGTGCTTTGAAAAGCTGCATTCTTTATATCGAAAAAGCTCTGTTCGATTCGTTGAATAGTCGTTGCCTTTTCATCAAGAGATGCAACCTTTGATTGATTTCTAGTATTATAAATGTTGCATTGTTGACTGCCAATGATTATGTGGTGTTTTATTGCAACTGAAGGTTGAGTGCTAGCAATTTGTTGTTCAGTGTTCGGATTGTTACCAGGTAAGTATTCAATTTCTATTAATTTTGAAAATCGAATGTTAGTTTGTCATATATACACGTATGTTTACCTGACTCCTGTTCACGTTTGCATGCTCACGAGTCATTATCAGGTTCCTTGCTCCAGTTTGGATCGAGTTTTTTATCAGTCCTCTCTTAGATCGATGTGAAATTCGAGTTGTAACAACAAGTGGTGGTTGTTTTCAGTTATTCCTTCGTATTGATCCTTTCCCGGATCGATATGAGATGTTAGAACGCATGCTTTGTATCGATGGTTATCAATGTGAAATAGACAGACCTTGAAGATGCTTTGTATCGATGGATACGAGGTCTTAGGGCCTTCGAATGGACGGACACGAAACTAATACTTCGTATCGATGGAGTTGAGTTGTTTAGGTGCGATCTTGCTGTATCTTTCGTATCGATGAGATTCATACCGATGGATATAAAGATGATGGCCGGTCATTGATGGATACAAAATGCTAATTTTCGTACTGCTTTGAGTTGATGGATACCAATGAGCTCTTCGTATCGGTAGAATTTCTGTCCGCTTCAGTCCGTTTTGGCTACTAGGATACGAAGAATTTTCTCCCTCGGATAGAAAACCATATAAATACCTTTTTGTACTTAGCCAAATTTTCTCACTTGCTATTGCTTTCATATCCGCTTCGCATTGATTGGAAATAGAAGAAAACTATAAAGTCTTTATCTCCATAGCAACAAATCTTTAATCTCTAAACCAACTCTTTAGACTAGGTAATTGACTAGTTGAATCGACTTCAAAACAGTAAGACTTGAGGCTCGATGTCGTTTCATCCATTGTCATGGCCGATTCTGGCGTCGTTGATGTCGGAATCTGGTTGGAGAGAGGTCGAGGATGTATTAATGGTGTTGTGGTAGTTTGGAGAAGAAGAGCTATCAATGGATACGAAGTAGTCACTAGAATGTTGGGAAGTAGTTCATATCGGTCTGGTATGGTGGGGCTTCGTATCGATGGAGGTAGATGGATACGAAGCTGCTTGCCTTGATCCTGCCATGATTCATCACGAAGAGGAGTGGTCTGGAGTGATTGATACAAAGCTAAGGCTTCAGGATCGATATGAAGCGCATCAATTTGGAACAATTGATATGAAGGCATAACCCTGGATTGATAAGAAATCCAGACTCTAGGATCGATACGAAGATCACTTTTGGGGAACGATCCAAGTTTTGAATTTGATGGATACAAAACATAGCCTTTCATATATTCGAACACTTGACTCCGACGAGCTTCAGCTTTGCATAACTGGACTTGACCATTAAACTGCATATCTGACTATCCTTCGAAGCTCGTCGACGAAACTATAATTTGACAGACATAATGAACTTTAACACAGATCGTTCTTTGAAGTAAGGATGGAACGGTTGGGATGGTCATCGATGATGGTCACTCTGGTTGAGTCTCAAAGTCTTGTCGTTTTACCACCTTTCGAACTTATAGAAATTTAAAGTATTATGTAGCACTGCACTACACGACACGATCACACACTTTACACCAGGGGAACACGGGTTTATTGCCATCTAATGATGATTTTTACTAAGTTCTATAGTTATGGATCCCAAAAGCTCGGGGCAGGAAGAAGTTCAAAGTTCTCCACTTCCAATTATAGAAATACCAAAAATCACTTCAGATGTAGTAAATCCTGTTCTGGACGAACTACCGGGTATAGTGTTAGTTCTAAATCCGAAGGATTCAGTTTGCTCAAAAGTTTCTGAAGACATGCTGGGCATGATCTACCTCAGACATGGTATATCTCTAGAAGATGTTTTGTTACTAGGGCCGGAAGATAGAGCCTATAATCCCCTAGAAGGGTATACTACTTGCAATAGATTCATGTGCATAGCCGGGACGTTGCCCCCATTCAACCAATTTATCCGGAGTGTGCTACTCTTTTTGAATATTACGCCTTCTCAACTGCATCCAAACAGATATGCTCTACTCAACAGCTTGTATATTATCTTCATGGAGCCTCTTTTTCGGCCCCCTGACAGTTGAGGAAATCATATATCTATTTAACGTCAAATGTCATGTGTACAACCCTTCATTCACCTTCTTAGAAGTAGTCCGAAACTGCCAAGTAGTGGCTGGCGCTTGGAGTAAATTAAGCTACTTCAAAACCGAATGGTTCTTTGTTCGATGCCCATCAAGGTTTTCCAAACTTGGAGTAAATCAGATATCTATATAATTTAATGCTAATACTTCACTTCTTTTGCAACTTCGATTCTATGGCCCGAAGGAGCGCAATTTAAGGAGAAGTAAGGATTCTCCAATCGGTGCCGACCGAGTTCAGTAAAATCGATGAAGTCCTTACCGATGAAAACTTATTTTCCATGGGTCTTATAGAGGGAGGCCAAAGCATTGGATTAACAGGAGTTCCCAAAGTGGATCCGGTAAGGCTAGAAGGAAGAAGAGATCCTGGCATTGTAATCATTGAACACGATATTGACGAGAGTTTGCTAGCTGGGTATGAGCCCGCAGTTGCACCTTCACATAGTCTTCGATTATCAAAAAGAAAAGGCAAAGCTCTTGCCCATAATTCTCAGAGGTGCAAAACTGTTGTGGTATCTCTACCTGCTGCAACTGCTATAAGTCGGAAGGCTTCTCCTCCGCAAAGGAAGAGTTCTCTGAAAGGATTGACGGATATCCCTATTCCCGATGACTTGATTTCATTCCAAGATTTTGGGTTAGAGGGACTCCATTCCCCATCACAAACTGATGCATGCTTGAGTGCTTCAAATGTAGGGGAGCCAACTCCTACGAGCAAAGCCACCACAATCGATTGGTTGAGGGGTTTGCACATGCATATACACATTTCACAGCGTCACACAACTTCTAATCACATGTTTTCTAGTTTTAGGAGATAACTAATTTTGCTTCTCTTTTCATTTTAAAAAAACAATGGTGAGGCATGGGTCGATGCTTAGCCTTCTTCGTTCAAAATGCCACGCATCCAGCTCTCACTTCGAATCTTATAGTTGAAAATATGAAAGAGATTACGACTATGGCCTTCACTCCAGCCAGAAGCATGAGCAATATGAAAGGGAGAGACCACATCAATATAGGCATCACTCTCGATCGCGATCGCCTCGACCTAAAGGTTCATCAAAACCCTCCGGCTCTGTCAGACAACCTTCTGAGACCACCCACCAAGTAGTGCCTCCTCAAACTTCAAAGTCTGGCGAACAACGCCGAAGGAATGGGGCAGAAGCTCCCATCGTTACAGAACGGTTGTTATAGAACCCACTGGAGAGGGAGATGTTCAGATTGCTAAGTTAAAACAAGACTTCCCAAATATCAGCTTTGATGGATTCGATTTTCCTTCGAACTTGAAAAGAATTCCCAATGATGCAGAAAAAGTGGTATAGGACTAGGTGCATGATGTCTACAATCAGTACCGGGAGTGGGTGAAAACCGCAGAAAAGGCTTCAGCGGTTGTTTTTGAGTAAGCCAAGATAATTGAGAAAAAGGAGACCGATCTCACCTAGAAAAATCGGATAATAAAAATGCTAAATTATGAAGTCGGGTCTTCACGGAAATCAGAGATGGAGGCTGATAAGAGAGCCGAAGAGGGTAAGCAGTCCATGGAAAAAATGCAACGGTATCATATGGACTTAGTTTATGAAATGGGCCACCGGAATACATTTGTCACGGAGGAGAGAGATGCTGCAGTGAAAGAGCTCAGCAAGCTAAAGGAAAAACTGGCCAAGGCATTAAGGAAAAGGTGAAGCCATCAAATATGCCCAGGAGGTGTGCGAATAGATGGTGGGGCTTAAGGATGAAAGGGATGTGGCAAATTGAGAATGAAATTAAAGCGGCGGAGGCCAAGAAGGTGAATGCATTTGAAGATTTCCTGGTCACATACAATGCCAAAATTTTAAGAAACCGCAGTCTAACCTGGCTCGATGAAGATTATCCTTTTCAATTGTACATGGTTTGGAGCCGTTTGGTGGAGGACGAGAAGGTGACTCGCAACACTACATTTATCGTCGAATTCGTACTGGAAAATCAAATACTTGTCGGAGATGAGCCGAAAGTCCTCCACAACACTATCGTTGCTCTTAAAAAGGAAAAGCTTTCTGTTAAATATCTAGACGTTGTAGAAGGATCTAGAGTTGAACATCATGAAGCAGGCTCTGAAGCGCTCCAAGTCTCTTAATCTGAGCCTACTTCTTCTATTGATCTTCCAACTGATCAGGGATATGACCCTGACCAGCCGCACCTATCTCCGGTAACTGAGCGTGGTTCGAAAGGCACGTCAGCTCAACCGGGGAGCCAAACCGAGGAAGGTATTCTGAACACTTCTCCTATTCACTTGAATGTAGGAACATTGCCAAAAGACATCACTAATAATTTCTCCTATCTCCATTGAGCCTTAGATTCTACATCACTTGATCCTCCTACAACTCAAGGAACGCATCACGAGTGGGAGGCACTAATGATGGAAGCTACAACTACAACGGTTGCCGCATCAGTTGGGGAGATGCATGAAAGCAGTTGCGTTTTTTATGAACAAATGATGAAAGCACACCTCGGTCATCAAAGCAACCCGATCACCAAAATGCCTTTCGTCATTGATGAAGATGTGATGATTACGTGCTCCTCGGTCCCGACTAGTAGCATGTCAATGGGGATTCGTGTAGATTGGGCTGAGGAGATAATGGTGGAAATTAAAGCCAAGATAGAGAAAGCCAAGCAAGCAAGTTGTTGGTGGTGGCATGGCGGGTCCCGGCCTGGTCCCTATGCCTATTGTTTCTCCGAGTGGCACGATCATCGACACCAATGCGCCTCGTTCCTCGAACATTGAGGGTGCCACCATTTCTCCAATTCCTCACATGGAGGGTATTTCGATCCTTTTAAGTTCCAAGGAAGAGATAGTTGTAGTTCCCTTGGTCAAAGACAAACTAGCTAAAGTAGGTCAAAGGAGGTAAAGGCTCGAAGAGGCAGTTGAGCGGCAGTTTGAGCGGGTCTACGCCGAGGAAGAGCAAAAAGGATAAAAAACCAAAGGCGTAGACTTGTGCTTTTGCTTTTCTTTTTGTAAATTGCTAGAATAGGATTATCATTTTCTTTTTGTAGGCCATGCATAGATGCGGATTTGGCCCCTGCTTATAGGAATTCTTCGAATAAGTTTTTGTAATTATCTTCTTCGAAGAATTGTGGAAATAAAACTTCATTTTTTTAGCATAACTCTACGTTTATTTGTTAAGTATTTCAACACATGTTTCCATTCAATGTACTTGTGAGGCTTTAGTTTTTGAGTCGAACTTGTGTCTGGTTGCTAAGTCCTAAGTCATGGCCTCATATTATAATCAAACGTCAAGTCATGTCCCAACTTTGCACCGTTTTGGCTAGCGGCTAGTACTTAAGTTATGCCCCTAGTCATAGGGATAAATTGAAGTTGTTGGTCGGCATTTATCTTTCGCCTTTGCTAATTTTAATTTAACTAAGTCGGGACAAAGTTAAAATAAAATGATTTCGGGTGGTCGGATCATACTCGTTCGGTATTCGGAATTATGCCCATACTCCGGGGATATAATTTATTTTATGGGCGGTCAATCACACCCATTTAATGCCTTGAATCATATCTACACTCCGAAGATATGAATTAATTCATGGGCGGTTAATCACACCTGTTTGGTGTTCATACTCCAGTCCGTGCTCTCGGGGCTAGAGTTAGCCGATGGATGGTCAGTCACACCCATTCAATGTTTTGGATTACGTCCGCACTATTGGGATATAAGTTGTTTTACGGGTGGTCGATCACACCCGTTTAATGTTTATGCTCCGATTCGCGCCCTCGAGACCAAGATTATTTGATGAGTGGTCAGTCACACCCATTTAGTGGTTATACTCCAGTTCACACTCCGGGAATCTGGAGTTGGCTGATGGGTGGAAAGTCACACCCATTTGCTGTTTATACCCTAGTCCGCGCTCTCGGGACCAGCGTTAGTTGATGGGTGGTCAGTCACACCCATTTGGTGTTTATACTCAAGTCCGCACTCTAGGGACCAGAGTTAGTTGGTGGGTGGTCAATCGCGCCCGTTAATGTTTATACTTCGGTTTACACTCTAGGAATCTGGAGTCAGTCGATAGACGGTCAATCACATCAGTTCAAGTAGTAGGATCTTGTCTGGACTTCTGGAACGAGGAGATGATCAAGGTTGTGGACGGTCGGATCACATCCACCTTTAGGTTGCAAGCGAAGTCGTAGATGGATGGGTCCATCCTCTTCAACTTGGATTGAATGAGCGCGAAGTCATGGGAGGATGGATCAACCCTCTTTGAGCCCATGTTTTGGAGTTTGTACTCCAGCTCGCACTCTAGGAGCTGGAGTTTGTTAGAGGATTGTCATGTTTCAATCCGTTTTACTTTATTATTGCTTTCCCCCGAGCTCGGGGTTCCATTTAGCGAGTGACAGTCGGATCACAGTCACTTCCTATTTGAATAAGTCCCACCTTCAGATGGAACTTTGTTCTTCGTACATCACGACGGTCGCATGATGCATTTCATAATTGTTTATTTGGCTTGATGAGTTTGCATTGCATTGCTGAAATAAGAAAGTACAACAAATTCAGTTTCCTTATTACAAGTTCGAATTCAAAAAATGCATAAGTAAATTTCAAAGGAAAAGCAGACTAAAGGAATAAAAACCAGTTATGTATAATAGCGGTAGAGACTCTTATTGTTCCATGCTCATGGTAGAGTAAGACCATCAACGGTTGATAGTTTGAATGTGTCATCTCAAAGTCTCCGCTCAATGACATACGGTCCTTCCCATGTCGGTTTCATGTGTGAAGGGATTGGATAAATTCTCTTGAGTACGAGATCACCAACTTCGAGGTTCTGGGTCGAACCTTAGCATTGTATAACCGAGTGATTTGACTGCGGTGTGCGGATGTCCTCAAATCAGCCTCTTTACGCTTCTCATCCAATAAATCCAAAGATTATGCAAGTAAGATGGCGTTCGTTTTTGGATTATAATAGGTCACTCGGTGAGAAGGTACTTTTAATTGACCTGGAATAACAGCTTCGGAGCTGTAGGAAAGAGCAAACAGAGTGTGGCAAGTCGCGTACTTATGGGTAGTTCGATATGCCCATAGTGCCATAGGAAGCTCATCGACCCACTTGCCTCCGGCCATCTTCAATCGTTTCTTCAGAATGGACTTGATAACTTTATTGATAGCTTCAACTTGTCCATTCGCTTGAGGGTGGGCTACTGTTGAGAACTTCTTCTAGATGCAGTAGTGTTGACAGAAATCTTTGAACTCGACACTATCGAAATGGGTCCCGTTATCAATTACAATTGTGTGTGGGAGGCCAAAACGACAGATGATGTTGCACACAACAAAGTTGATTACTTTCTTCGTCTTGATAGTAGCAAGGGTCTCGGCTTTCGCCCATATGGTAAAGTAATCGACTGCAACGATGGCCTACTGCGCACTACCCTTGGCTAAAAGTAAAGACCATATTATATCAATGCCCCATGTGGCTAACGGCCATGGACTGACCATCTGCATGATTTCGATAGGCGGGGTTCTTGGAATCCCAGCATGCTTCTAGCATCTATCGCATCTCTTGGCATAAGACAATGCGTCTCGATTCACGGTTAGCAATAATATCCATATCTGAGTATCTTTTTTGCAAGGCCTTGCCCCCCAGTGTGGTCGCCACACGCTCCCTCGTGCACGTCGTGTAACACTCATTCGATTTCATCGTGGGCGATACATCGGAGTAAAGAAACATAATACTCTCTCCCGTACAGGACTCCATTCTAGATAATAAATTGTGAAGCTTTTCGAAGAATCTATCTTTTCTTGCTTCTATGCTCAATTAATTTTCCATGCTCAAAATTATTTTAAATGGAGTTATCCACGACTCCTTCTTGGGCATTGCCTCGTGCACTCAGTTTGTCTCTAATTGATCGATACTCGAAGCGGTAAGTGTCACGACAGGGACGAGTCCCATCTGTTGTGCTTCGCTTGTGTTGCTCGGTTTTGCTAAAGAATTGGCTTTATGATTGTGCTCTTAGGGTATACAATGAATGGCATAATAGTCGAACTGATTCAACACTTCTTGGTCCCGAGTAAGGTAGGTAGCCAATCTTCGGTCTATGGCTTGATACTCTCCTCGAATCTGGCATACGAACAATTGCGAATCATAGTAAATTTCCACTACAATAATTCCCAAGTCTCAAGTGAGCCTAAGTCCAGCAAGTAAAGCTTCGTACTCGGCTTCGTCCTTAGTTGCGTGGAAGTCAAACTTCAAAGCATAACATATAGAACGGCCTTATGGGGTTTTGAGTACCACTCCAAAGCCTGAGCAACGGTCGTTTGATGCACCATCGGTGTATAGCTTTCACACATGCTTAGGAGACTCACTAGCTTCCGACAAGTCTACTGGTATGGTGAATTCAGCTATGAAGTTGCCAGAACTTATCCTTGGATGGATCTCCTCGGTTATAAGCAATATCAAATTAACTCAAATCGATGTTCCACTTGAGCAATCTACAAGACGTCTCAGGTTGTGCTTGGATCTATCGTAATGGCTAGTCGGTGTAGACTGTGATTGGGTGAGCCTGGAAATATGGACGGAGCTTTCTCAAGGCTATGACGAGACAATAAGCCAGCTTTTTTAACTTCGGGTAGTTTCTTTCTACTCCTATCAGTCGCTTGCTAATATAATAGACCGATCGTTAGATTCGATCTTCTTCCCGAATCAACGCAGCACTGATCGCATTTGCTGAAACCACCAGATAGGTGTATAATCTCTCGTGATCAATCGGCTTCGAAAAAAAAGAAGGTGTTGCCAAATGTTGAACTAGTGCTTTGAATGCACCTTCACACTCCTCTGTCCATTTGAAGTTCCACTTTCCTTTTCTGATCAGATCAAAGAAAGGGATGCAC
Source organism: Allium cepa (assembly GCA_030765085.1). Classification (NCBI taxonomy): domain Eukaryota; kingdom Viridiplantae; phylum Streptophyta; class Magnoliopsida; order Asparagales; family Amaryllidaceae; genus Allium; species Allium cepa. The sequence goes on along the minus strand of CM060935.1, from coordinate 819,920,700 downwards.
TTGTCTGTGGATCTGGAAATAAATCTGCTTAAGGCTGCTACCTTCCCATTGAGACTTTGTACTTGCTTTATGGTTGTGGGAGTTTCGAGATTCTGAATCGCCCAGATTTTATCAGGATTGACTTCAATTCCTCGAGCGTTGACAATGAATACAAGGAATTTTCCTGATGCAACTCCGAAATGACACTTCAATGGATTAAGCTTCATTTTGTATTATCGGAGTATGTTAAACATTGTTTCCAAATCGCTGACATGGTTGATGGATAGTCGCGACTTCACGAGCATGTCGTCCACGTACACCTCCATGATCTTTCCGATCTGATTAGCGAACATTCGGTTCATGAGCCTTTGATAAGTTGCTCCAGCATTCTTAAGTCCGAACGGCATTACTTTGTAACAATAGAGTCCCAAATCAGTGACGAAGCTAGTATGCTCCTGGTCGGGAAGGTGCATTAAGATTTGATTATGGGTAGAATATGCATCCATGAAAAATAAGAGCTAGTGTTCGACTGTTGAATCCACCATTTGGTCAATTCTGGGAAGTGGAAAACTATCTTTGGAGCATGCTTTGTTTAAACCTGAATAGTCCACACATGTTTGCCATTTCCCGTTCGATTTTCTGACAAGCACTGGATTGGATACCTACTCTGGGTATAAAGCATCACAGATAAACCCATTCGACTTGAGTTTATTTACCTCTTCCGTTAGGGTGGCAGATTTCTTTGGATCCATATTTAATGCATTATTCTTGTTTGACGGGGACATGCCCCGGGTCAATATTTAATGCATTATTCACGATGTCCGACGAGACCCCACACATGTCTGAATGAGTCTAGGAAAACTCGTCAAGGTTTTCCTGGAGAAAATCAACTAATTCGTATCTCATCTGGGGGATGATTTGAGATCCAACCTTTATCATTCTAGAGTCATCATTGTCGTGGATCGGAACATCGATCGTCAACTCTATCGAAGAAGTTTGATTGTCTCTGACTTCCTCTTCATCATTATTATCTTGGGGATCAAAATATTTAAGGAACTGGTTGTGGCGCCCGAGCCTAAACCCAAGCGTTAGCTGTTAATTCTCTGAAAAACGGATGCAGAGAGATTCCTCTACGCCCTTGCCTTTCTCTTTACGCTATGCATCCCGTGGCTCAACACATAACAGTCCCGTCCAACCGCTTGATCACCATGTACTACTCCAACCCCATTATCAGTGGGGTACTTCAGACTCAAACACCATGGGCAATTGCTGCGCTAAATTCTACGAGGGCAGGTTGACCCAAGAAAGCATTGTAGGGGGAATGAATGTTTAACACAATAAAATGAAGCATCTAGAATCTCCAACGATCTCCAATACCTAACTCGTCTGGCAACTCCACCATCCCAGTGGGTATAGTTGCACTTCCATTAGAACCATGTATGCAGGACTGCCACAGTTTCATATCTTTTTCCTCCATTCTCATTTGGTCGTAAGCTCGCTTAAAAAGGATGTTCACGGAGCTTCCATTGTCAAAAAAGATCCTCTTCATCCAAGCAGGACCTAATTGAGCTGAAATGACCAACGGATCGATAGTGGGGGCCTTGACTCTATCACCATCGCGATTCCTAAAAACGATGTCGTCTGTCATCATTCTCTGCTGTTTCGTCGAGGCCCCATCGTTAGAATTACTACAACACTCGAAGTCCACATACCTAATCGACCTGGCATATGACTCGATTTCCTTCCAGCTCCGGTCAACTGGATGAGGACCACTACTCACTGTGTTTATAACCAACCTCCCGCTAGTATGCGTGGGTTCTTTGGGCTTAACTTGGCCATGACCTTGATTCGGGTTAGATGGGCCTGCACCACTGCCCTATGACTCCCGATCAAACTGTTCCAACTTCCTTTCTCTAATCAATTTCTCGATGACGTCTTGCAAATTACGACACTCATTAGTATTATGGCCGTAACAATCGTGGAATCTATAGAATTTCCAGTTTGAATTGTTTCTTAGATGATTATTTCGGAGCTGGCTTCTTATACTGTCCATTATTACAAGTCTATAAATAAACATTTTCTAGCGATGTGTTTAAAGGGGTGTATCGGTTGAACATGGGAGCTCTGGATCTGGGTCCGTGATTTGGGTCTCTTTTCTTCCTCTGACCTATATTGCTCTTCTTTTGACCTTGCTTGCTCTGTATGTTCAATTATACTTTGCTAGAGTTCTCACCGGTCTGTTTCACAACAACATTACTCTAAATGCCTTCAACACTGGGCCCCGCATCGTCTTGCTTCCTAGATCGTCTAACATCTTCTCTCCTCGAAAACTAGGCCACCATAGCATAGAAATAATCCGACGACGCTGGTGGTTTCCCAGCCAATCAATTGCCAAACTCTAAATCGGGATCGATTTCATTAGTCAATGCCATCAAAATAGAATTATCATTAAGGTTGCTGACTTTAGCACAAGCAGTATGAAACCTTTCCAAATAACATCTAAGAGTCTCTCCTAGAGCTTGGGTAACAGTAGACAAGGTGCTGACATCCTTTGGCCTTGTAACATGCATACGGATTTGTTCGACAAACTTTGTAGCCAACCGATCGAAACTTGAAATGGTTCCGGGTGGTAGACGAGTGAACCACATATTTGCAATACTTCCTAAGAAAATAGGGAAACTCCTGCATTTAACCGCGTCGTCAGCTCGAGCAGCGTTCATGAGCCATTCATGCTTTAATATATGCTGGTTAAGGTTCGAACTTCCTTCATACATGGGAAAGGTAGGCATCCTGAATCGACGAGGTGGATCAGCATAAAGGATGTCATTGGTGAACGGAGTATGACTTCAGGAGATTCCCCAATCATCATTAGTAAGATCTTGATTTTCTCGAATTATTTGGCGAATCATGGTTGGAATGTCAGGCATCTGGACATTGTGGCCAAGGCATGGTCCAGTTCCATGTTGCGGGGATGGTCCGAGCATTGTCGACAGTCCGTTCCTTGCCTCCTTGGCTCCTAGTCTTCAGGAACGTAGGGTTCATGACATTGGTTTCGTTGACGAAGGGTTAGATCTGGCTAATTCTGTATCTCAGCTTCCAGATCTATAGCGGCGACAATGCATGGTCATGGACGGTGTGAAAAGGAAGTGCCCATCCTCGAGAGGAGGGTCCGTCTTGGTGCCCTATAGAGGGACCAACCCCGGCTTGTCGGAGATTCACAGCACGTTGATGCCTGGAGGCTTCTGCATAATTTCCATCCAGTGGACGGTGTGTAGATCTATGGTTGAAGTTAGATGAAGCTGAGCTTTCGGTCAAGGAATGTGAGACATTATCCCTTCTAGATCTCCTTTGCCTTTCCTCGTTTAGCTGGTTCGCGAGCTCCATATTGGCATGGATCTGTTGAGTGAGCTCTTGACGGCTCTGAGTAAGCTCTTGCATGAGGATCTGGAACTCCTCTCTAGTCACAGGACCTTGTGGATCTGAAGCTCCAGCTGATGTCTGGCCTACAGTAGTCAACTACCTGGGATTTTGCATATCCCTTCCTTTTGGAACTGCAGCATTTGAAGCAGTTCTGATAGTAAGCACCATGGTTGATGTAGCACTTTCCTAGATCTTGAGTAATTTGAGTAGAATGGAAGGAACCATAAGAAGATAGATCTGGATCTCCACCTTAGATTTTAGCAATCTAACAACGACAATAGATCCAATGAATCAGAGAAAAACGGAGTTTTCTTAGTGAAAGAACCAAAATATTTGTACCAAAATTGGACAGAACACTCTTCGAATGTGATTGAAGAGATTAAATTGACGAAATTAAATGGAAAAAGAGGCTAATCTAACAATCACACCAATCAAAGCATGCAGAAATAGAAAAAACAAGAAATTATAGTGGTTCGGCGTTTTAGCTTACGTCCATATTGAATGTTTTGCTGTTTATTGATGATTAACAACTGATTACAATAGTACAACACTCTCGAGTTACAATGGAGTTGCAGCAGAGTAACGACATAACAGAGTCAAAAGTCCTTTTCTATAGGCATAGGGGTGCTATTTATAGGTGTAGGTCTGAAATATCTACTCGTGAACTCGGAATACTCCTTCTCACATGTGGGTAGGCCCACCAAATCGATCAGGGGTCATTTGGATCATTTGGGATCGATCCCCATTTCCTTTGTATTAATCAAAATGGTGTCCATTTGGGTTGAGATCGATCATGAGCGTTCTTGAGGTAGTAAGAGAGCTCCTGTGAAAATTTGGTAGCGTTTGGACTTGTACATTATGTGTTATAACCGATCCAATGTTGGCTTGCAAGTAGGCTGAAGTGTGCGTATTAATCGTTTCGTATCGATCAGTGCATATCAATCCAAGCATGTCGATGACGTGGAGCGGCAATTCTAGGGAGATCCACTTTTCATGCTAATGGACCGCTTTTCTTGGTTGACTAAGCTTTCTCCATATCAGTCCTATGTTGTTTTGTTTGTATCGATACTTTATCTGTTATTTTGTATCGATGGAATCCCATTGCCTTCGTATCGATGACTTCCCGTTGCCTTTGTATCGATGCCCAACCCTTAGTTTCGTATCGATACTCAGTTGGTCGATACAAATTTGTAGAAGGGGGATCTATATGAAGTGGGCAGCAGTTGATCAGATGGATCCAGATCGATGCCAGCAATTGATGGATACGAAGGAAGAGGATGTATACTTGATGGATACAAATACGATGGATACGAAGTAAGCATGTTTCTCATGAAACTTGATCGATCCATAACTTGAGCATACGAACTCCGTTTGGCTTGAAATTTGGAAGGTTGCCTTTCATAGCTTTTTTTGTCGTACCATACGAATTGTAGCTTGATCCTATCTCGGACCAAATTTCCCAGTATCCATAGTGGACTTATGCATAACCGATCTTGGGGATGGATTGTCCTTGGTTTCTAGTCAAGTCCTTAGTGTCATGGCTTTGCCAAAAGACGGGATAACATTTGAAGACCTTGAATTTTTAATAAATAATTATTTGATTTATTGATCACCGTTAGAAGATAATTAAGAAATTTCAGAATTAGAGAAGAAAACTAAAGATAAAGATGACAGTTAGGGTTTGTGGCCTCACTTATATAGTCATTAGGCAAGATAACGGGTTGTGTATCTGGTTTGGCCCAAAATAACCAAGTACGTTATTTACACACTATAATACATATTTCGCAAACCCCACTTCAAATTCATTAAAAATTTATATAAAATTGAACACTCGAAAAGACTTTAGCAATAGATACAAATACGATACCCAATTGACCATTTTATTAAAAATTCATTTTTAATTACTTTAATTTTGAAAGTATCAAATTTTTAGGTCGTTACACTCACACGTGACTGTTGTCTAAGTCGAGGTTTTAGGATTTTTTTTCTTATTTTACTGCATACTTTTAAATGAGTAGACTCTTTATCGTTTCTCAACTATGTTTGCTTGTGAAGAAAATAAGAATGGAAATTTGAATCAAACATTTGATGATGGGAGATGCAAGAGCTATTGCTAGTAGAGGAATAAACAATACACAAACAAATGACCAAGGAGGGGAGGTAGACTCAAAAATTCATGTTGAAGCCAGAATTGGGATGCCTGCCCCAACCATAAGAAACAAAGATATGGATGCGCTCTTTCAATAGTTCTTGACAAACTTAGGGTAGCAATAAGTACCGTTGCAAGCACTTAACATGCCAAGAGGCCTGGTGCAGTTGGCAGTGAAGATTTTGCTAGCTAGGATTTTTGAAGTTTGGGGAGAGAGATGTTTAATGGAAACAAATAGGCATTAGAGGCTAATGATAATGATGCGTGATTGGATTTGTGTTGACTTGGAACTTACAAATGCTCAGAAAGTAAAGTTGATGTCTAGGAAGTTTAAAGGATTAGCAAATGTTGGGTCAAAAAATGACACAACACCCGAAATCAATCAAAAACGAGAATAAAAGATCTAATAATGAAAGCTTCAGCATGTGGGATTTTATTGTGGTTTGGTCTCAAATCAGTACGTCCACTCTAATTTTATTTCTTATAGTTTTGCACAAGTACAATCGAATTATAATGTTTCAGATCTAGAAACCAAAGGAAAATCGAATTCAATTGCATTTTGTGGAAAAATGGGTTGGAGTGTTCAAGGTCAGAAAGAAAAGGCCCTTTATTCATTGTCCAAGATGGGTTTTTATAGACAAATCTATCCATCAAAGTTGCTAGCTTGTGGAAATTCGGGTAAGATATCAGATTAATGCTTTTAGGCATGAAGAATAAGTAATATTCATAAATTAAAGCATGTCGGTACTGACATGATTACTGTTAACATCAAAAATGGCCACCAACACCCAAACAATGTGAGAACACCACATATCCAATAAACAATTCCAAACAGAGTGAAGTAGAGAATAAAATATGAAGAACAGAAAATTAAAACAGCAAGAAATGAACACAATGGGCTTTATAATAGTTCGGATGACTCCGGCCTACGTCAACTCCAAAAAATTTCCTTTTATTTATACCATTGATTACAATTACAGTGATTTGAATCCATGTAATAAAGATTGTAGAGTGTAGCCAAGTGAAAAGAAGAAGATCCAAAAGGTAGAAGAAGATCATTTTCCCCATAGCTAACGATCCTATATTTATAGGAGAAGTCGACGCAATATCTAGCTGATAATCCATGTGCAGAAGACCAAGGACCAGATAAGCCTGCTCATTAGAAATGGGGCCCATCCAGTCCATCATGGGAGATCGACACTGATCAGTTAAGGAGGTCTTGTGGGGCCCGACGATCCCTCGTGTGGGTCCTCCTTTATATCTACTTCGTATTTCCATAGTTGTTTGCATAGTTGCCTTAGAAAAATTTGGTGATATTAGTCGATTTTCGTTGAGTAGCTATTGAGTTAAGTGTCCATATCCATAGTGATTCGATCCGATCCCCTGCTTAGGGAAAGTAATCTGATCAGGTCCCTTGCCTAGGAGAAGTGCCAATCCATACTTAGCTAATTCTAGGATGCCATTCATTTGAATCTGCTCGACTATCATCCATAACCTTGCTTATAATTGATCTCCAATCCTGATAATCATCTCTTTGGGCTTCCTGTCTTAATGATCAACGGAATACATTTTCCTAAATTTATGGTATCACGGCCTTGCCAAAAGGCGGGATAATATTTGCCCTTTAAAACATGCCTTGCGATAGGAAGACGTGTTTTGAATTTCCATAAGTTCAAAGTCCGAAATCCATCGACAACTAATATTCTAATCCAGAATCTGTTCCTTTGCAAACCAAATCTTCGTGAGTCATCCCATGTTCGCCCGAGAATCGGTACTTGCATGCCGAATTCACAATCTCTCTGGATTGCTAGTTTAGTCCACGACTGTTCTGACTTTCGATAGCCAATTTCAAATCCATTACTGAACCGAATCATTTGCCGATACTAAGGACTCGCCGGACCAATAGTCTGGTTCATAGTTTCTCTAGACCGATTTTTGATCTCTCCGAACCCTTGCTATGTTCAATCCAAACTTATCAACGAGTAGGTCGATCATGTTGCTCTCTGACGAAGCGACCTACTGCTTGCACTCCGGCCTCGGCACTCCAGCGGGACATATAGAAATGTAAATATGAATCATGGCCTCTCCAGGTTGACCATGGTCTCTCCAAATCCTTGTTGGACCCTACTCAATCTCCGGCGAGGAGGGCATAATGATAAGTAGGCCGATCCTGTCGCTCTCCGTCAAAGTGGCCTACTTCTTGCACTTCGGTCCCAACTCTCCATCGGAACATAACACGATCTGTGGGGTTCTGTTCTGTGGCCTTGATCTCCCAATCGAGGACTTAATCCTTGACAAATGAGTCCATTCTATCGCTCTCCGATGAAGAGGCTCGCACTTTGCGTTTGTTGCCCTGTCTCTACGGTCAGGACAACCGCGATCAGTTTTGTTCATTGCATAAATGCAGATTTTAAGCGTTCTAAAATCCATTTATTAAATTATATATTATTAATTTTAAGTTCTTTCAACCAGAATACCAAAAACAAGAAAAATCAAATGTTGCCTCTGTGGACATGACGGTTCATCATCATCTCAGAGCATGCCTAGGGACCAGCCTCAATCCCGTACATTTATATATGACTTAGCCATTTTATTGTGGAATTTTTATTTCATGCCGTCCCGATCAAGAGATGATGATATATGACCTCGATCCAAGGCCATTTCCATTGTACGTCGATGGTGGCCGCTCTTGTTCCATTGCCGCAGCCCGTGTCCTCACATACAGTGGCAGCCTGCCATCCTTGACATATTCTTCAACCATATTCTGTAAGTGCGTGCACACATCTGTAGTATAAACATCCAGTTCGTGGAATAGGCAATACTTTCTAGACTTATGTTCCTACTCCATAGGATCCCCCCTTTACGGTTTCAAATAGGGGAGTTGCCCCATTGTGTCCATATAAATCCATCCAAGCTCTCCATCAAATCCGAATAAGTGGAGAACTTTGGTTCTCATACTTTCCTCTACCGCTTCGAACCATTAAAGACATCATCCACTTTCCACTTTCTTTTGTCCTTGCCTATGCCTTCTCTAGACGGTCCTCCGTCCCTTACTACGTTAACCTCTTCTTCTTTATCAAACTTAGCATCTTCCTGTCGTGGGAATATTTCGGCTTCATGATACAATTCTCCAAGATCCATTAGAGGATCCCTTTCCAGTGCCACCTTAAAATCCATGTTATCAGCTATCCCTAATGCTGCCGCCATCAAAACTATCGATGGATCAGGTCGATCCACCAAAGCAATCGCCACATTAAACCTTTTTTAAGAAATTCCTAAGGGATTCCCAAGCCCTCTACTTCATCATCATCAATATCATCACGTTCTTGGATCTCGTGATATGGACCCGAAATTGCCTCATGAATTTATCCACCAACTCCGTCCAAGTACCAGTGGAACTATTCTCAAATTGCCTAACCATAATGCAGCTATATCTACCAAGTACAAGGGGAAACATTGTGCCATTGCTTCCTTCGATTCCCCCAGCACTTCCATATGTCTCATATACCTCATTAGATTAATAGTAGGATTCGTTTTTCCATCATATGTTTCTAGTGTTGGTAACTTAAACTCTGGTGGATTCCTAGCACGTTTGATATTAGTAGTGAATGGATTCCTATTCACACCTTCCAAATTCCTGTTCACCAATCCTCCTTCCATAGCTCATCTGATCATCTCTGCAAACCTGTCACTGCTATCCAAAGGTAACTTCCAATCCGTATTACCAGCCTGCCTCCCTGACTCTATGAGGGTATTTTGGTACATACTCCTCCGAATGTGCACCCGCATTTTGATCCGCATCAACCCACATAGCACCAACCACTGGCCTATTGACATTCGAATCGACCTGACTTGCTACATGCTCCTCCAAGGTTTCTACTAGAAATTAAGTGATCAAACACTTACAAAATACGTAAATTTGCGATACCCGCTAACTCAATTGATCTAACTCTAATCTCAAATCCCTGCCACAACTCAACCACTGAGCTGTGAATTCTCAAACTACGCCCCTTAGTTTGTACCTAGTTACATAAGTAGAAATTTACAAAATTTTAGAAGAGAAAAAATAAAAACAAAAAACATAATTACATTATAATTCAAAATAAAAGAGAACACGACCCCAAAAAAATGTGTGGTCCAAAAACGAGATATCCTTCTTCTTTTCAATATGGCTGATTTCCTTTTATCCCTTCTTTTGAAATTAGGGTTCCTTCTGATTGGATATGCCGATTCAAATTAATCGATTGAAGTGATGATTTCACTTTGGTTTGCTTCATAAGTTGATTCCCTAGCGTTGATTACATTAGGTTGCTTCAATTGAGTCTAGCACTTCTTCAGTTATGGCTTTGGTATGATTTTAAATTTGCTGTTTTTAATTATCTTGCTAGTAACTCGACTAGATGTAATTTTCCAATGATGATATAGGTGTAAATAAGGATAAAATCCTTAAATTTTCATTTGCGTTGATTTCATTTGAATCCTTCGTGATTTTAGTACTTGCGTTGATTTCGGATCGAACGATCTCTGAAGTATAACTCGCTCATCTCTGACCTGATCATCCTTTGATTACAGCTTGGAATTTGAATTTGAGATATATATGCTGATTTTGGGTTAATCTTGACTTCCTGAAGTCTGATTTTTTCATCATGATATCCTTTGCGACTTGTTCAATTTATCAATCGCTGATTAATTTTTTGAAATATGTGACCTCTAATTGAATTTCCTTGACTTTGTTCAAACTACTACTAATAATTAGCAACATGCCTTGATTTTTTTTAATTTTTATGCTTGTGTTGCCTTTGCTTAAGTTCGATCTGATGTCTCCATGTAATACATACATACATACATACATACATATATGTATGGATATATATGTGTGTGATTGCTACGACAATGCTCTGTCCACCCGAGTTCTTGCATTCTGAATTTGCTTGTATTAGCTGCACTTTTATTCTCTGGCCATAATCTCTTGTATTCTCTGAAGTCTGGTTGTATGTTGTGTATGTGTTCATGCTTGAATGCTTGCATATCATGCTTGAATGCCTGATTGCTTGAACATATTGATGTGTTGTTTGTTTTTGCATTACAGCTAAGTTAAATCCAGTCTTGGCTTGGGTTTGACCTTGTGCTCACCTTTCCTTGTGCACCTATATTTTCTGGCCATAAAGACTTTGTGCTAGTTGCTGGTTGAGTTCCATGTTCATTTCCTTGTATTCTATTCAATGTTTGCTGGGTTGATAAACTTGATGCCTTCATACCTGAATTGATATATGTGTATATATATATATATGCATATATGCATACATGTGTACATGTGAGACTGGTCTAGTTGAGCTGCTGTATGCTTCAATGCCTGACCTGAGTTTTGTAGTTTGCTATGTCCATGAGCAGTTGATTGAGTCTAGTTATGTTGATGCTCCTATATCGTATTTGCTTCATTCTTGTGTTGACTTACATATATAACTTGTTCATGTTTATATACATGTTTGTGTTCTTGTATACCCAACCATATGCATTTCCATTGGTTTTTATATCCTTGTACTTGAACCTGCTTCCTTTAATTTGTTGTGTTAACTTCTTTTGCACTTGCCTAATCGCCTTACTCTTTGTTTTCCATAGCCTTATCCGATGGATCCTTGTGCGCACATATGCACTGTTTCTGGTTTTGGTTGCATCCCTTATGTTCACCACTGCTTATGCCCATGTGTGCTTGCACATGTATTAGTGCATGTATACTTTATGCACTCTGACTTATCACTTCAGACTAGATTTCACTGAACCTGTTTGCCTCTGAACTCCTGTGAACTGTTGTGTTTTTCTGCATTTGCTCATTGATTTTGAAAATCATGCACATAGTCATGTACATACATGCATACATATGCATATATACATGTGTAATTGTGTAATGCATGTGCCGTAGCCATTTATATTCTACTTGTACATGTGTGTATTTGCACTTGTCTATGAGATGGAACTAGGAAACGGCCTTGTGATATTTATAGTGATACACTATGCATATTACAAGTTGTTCGTGTACATGTATTTGGTCCCTATCAGAAATTGCGAAAAGAAACAACCCAAATACCTTGGGAAAAAATAATTTTTTTATTCAATTTTATTTTTGCAATTTAAATTTGTTTCCTTTTCCAGTTTACTGCTTTATTTATTTGATAGGTATAACAATTGGCTGGACATAGGCTGGAGCAAGTCAAGATCAAGTGTGTGAGTGTATATAGTAAGGAATAATTATAAGCAAATTGTATACAATTATGCTATAATTAAAAATTTGTACTATTTGAATTTGTAATAAAATATTTGTTTGATTAAAGTATTTATTTAAATAAAATTCCGAGTCATTTATTTTATTTAACAAATATTTATTTAATTCTGTGAAAAATAAAATAGTACAATAACAAACACATTTAGACAAATATATATATTTTATTATCATCAAATAAAAATCATACATTATTATACTCTACAATCTCCGCTTTTAGATGATAACAAACATATATTAAGATTTTGAGTTTAAGTAAATGTGTTTGATATAGTGTGTTTAACCTCCCCTTATATAGATGCTTCTTATAGTTAGGCTCCCCCTACACAGATACGTGTAGTTAAAAAAAATGAAAAATTGATTTTCCAAAACACCTTTGAATAAAAACACTCTCGAATGTTAGTGAGGATATCAGGCAACAGTCAAAATCGTAATCTCTCTTTCCCTTTTGTTATCATCAAAAAAATATTAATAGTAATTGAAACAACTACGAATTTTGATTAAAAATATAAAACCAAATCAAGAGGGAAATATTAATTTCAAATTCAAATTAATCAAACAAAAATCATAATATCTTATTAATTAGAAACAAACTCCACTTTAGAGAAATGGTTAGATTATGGAATTTTATATAGCAACAGAGGTTTGATATTTTCAATGAAGGAATAATTTATGATATTTTCCCTTTAAAAAATTATTATGTAAAAAAATGTGAAGCACTTACTAACCATGCATAACCATTAGGACTTTTAAATGAGGTTAGTAGTTACTTTTAAAAAAAATGATTGTCAAGTATTTCTAACCATGCATAACCGTGAGGACTTTTAAGTGCGATTAGAATATACATATATTTATCTCATCAATGCATAATCATGATGACTTTTAAATGAGAATGGAAGCACACATACAGAAATTCTAGTAATTCACCCATGCACAACCATATGGACTTTTAAATGAGAGTGAATATTTTAGGATATAATAATAATTACTTTTTAAAATATTTCCTTGTTTTGAAATACCAAAATCTGTACACTGTACTAAATTATCATGTATGGATTGAAAGAAAGGTGATAGAAATCGAAATGATCATGGAATAAGTGCTAATCTAAAAATATTATAAAATTTGTTTAATTTTCATGAAATTAAAATTATACTTCTTCTTATTATGAAATATAATTTAATCACCATCGATCACTTTTCAAGTATTATAATAATTTTGATAAGTTTCAAAAAGGTTCAATTAGTCATCAATTTTCTTTCTAGAGTAAATTCTTTACTATTACGTCATTTCTAGAATCCCTAAATCAAGACGGGGTTGCGAAGATCAATTTTCTGGAACGGGTTTTGTGAAAATATCGGCCAATTGCAAATTAGTTGAAATGAATTCTATGCAGATGTCTTCTTTTGCAATATGATCTCTAATGAAATGATGTCTTACACATATATGCTTGGTACGTGAGTGGTGAACAGGATTATTTGACTTATCCATGACACTTTTGTTATCACACTTTAATGGAACCCTTTTAAATGTTAGACCAAAATCTAATAAGGTTTGGATGATCCATAAAATTTGAGCAAAACAACCACTATGAGTTGCATATTCAGCTTCAGCGGTAGATAATGCAACACAATTTTGTTTTCTACTAGACCATGAAACTAATGCGTGTCCTAACATGAAATACTTTCCACTTGTACTTTTCTATCAACAAGACAACCAGCATAATCCACATCTGAATATCCTTCCAAATCAAAATTATTACTAGATGGGTATCATAAGCCATAATTCAAAGTGTGGAGAAGATATCTTAAAATTCATTTTACAGCCTTTAAATGTGGTTCTTTTGGATTAGATTAGAATCGCGTACATAAACATACATAAAACATAATATCCAGTCTAGAGCAGTAATATAGAGAAGAGATTCAATCATACCTCGATATTTCTTTTGATCAACAACAATAATTTTTAATTTTTGTCTAGTTTTAATGTAGGATTCATTGGAGTTTTTGACAATTTTGCATTTGCTAGTCCATACTTTTCCACTAGATCCTTCACATATTTTGTTTATGAGATGACCATTCCTTTGAGAGCTATTGATTTTTTTTGCATATCTCCTCCTTCATGTCCTTCCTTGAATTTTATTTTTAGCACATAAGTGGTGAAGTTTCCGATGAGTTCTTTAACTTTAACCTGTTTCAGATCCTTTGATTCTTGGATGTCAGTCACCTTTGCTTTAAAATTTCATGGAAGAATTCTGAGGATCTTTCGGACTATCTCCAGTTCTGTGTATGGTATTTCTAGGGATTTTGATTTGTATACAGGATTAGAAAGCCGTCCATACATTTCTTTGACACTTTCATCCTTTACCATTGTGAAGTTCTCATACTCGCTACTAAGCATGGAAACGCGAGATTCTTTCACCTGGAAGGTTCCTTTATGAGTCACTTCAAGCGTGTGCCAGATTTCCTACGCAGTTAGACAATGTGAGACACAGTTAAATTCTATTTGATCTAATGAATAAATAATAGAATTCATAACTTTAACATTAGCAGTTTGCATTTTATTTTCAAGATATATCCATTGATCCATAGGTTTATCAACTCCTTGATTGCCTACCGTTAATGTTGGATTGTTATATCCTGTTTCAACAATATTTCATGCATCTATGGTTTTTATACAAAAATTCATTCTAGTTTTCCAATATGTATATTCACCATTGAACATGGATGGTCAAGCTATGGACTGACCATCTGCAAAAGTATTATTAAAAGAAGCCATTGAAAGAAAAAATTAATTTTTTTAACAGAAAATGGTTTTTGATCCAAGCTCTGATACCACATGTAGGATCATTTTCACCCTACAGGGGAGTGAATAGGGTCTACTAAAAATTAATGCGGAAATAAAAATAAAAGCAGAAAGTAATGCAGTAAAAATCATACTCAGTTTTACCTAGCTTCGGCAAATACCTTTCTATGTGCTGCTCCCAAGGTTTCTACTAGAAATTAAGTAATCAGACGTTTACAAAAATACATAAACTTGCGATACCCGCTAACTCGATTAACCTAACTCTAAGCTCAAAACCCTGCCACAACTTAGCCATTGAGCTGCGAATTCACAAATTACGCCCATTATACCTAGTTAGACAACTAGAAACTTGCAAAATTTTAAAAGAGAAAATAAAATAAAAACAGAAACCCTAAATACACTATAATTCAAAATAAAAGAGAACATGGCCCAAAATAATTTGTGCGGTCCAAAAACGAGTTATCCATCTTCTTTTCAATATGGCCGGATTTCCTTTTATCCCTTCTTTTAAAATTAGGGTTCCTTCTGATTGAACATGCTGGTTCAAATTAATCGATTGAAGTGATGATTTCACTTTGGTTCGCTTTATTAGTCGATTCCTTAGCTTTGATTACACTCGGTTGCTTTAATTGAGTCGAGCACCTCTTCAGTTATGGCTTTGGTATGATTTTAAATTTGCTATTTTTAATTATCTTGCTAGAAACTCGACTTGATGTATTCTGCCAATGATGATACGGGTTTAAATAAGGATAAAATCCCTAAATTTTCATTTGCGTTGTTTTGATTTGAATTCTTCATGATTTTAGTACTTGCGTTGATTTTTGATTGAACGATCTTTAAAGCATGACTTGTTCATCTCTAACTTGATCATCCTTCAATTACAGCTTGGCATTTGAATTTAAGATCTATATGATGATTTTGGGTTAATCTTGACTTTTTGAAGTCTGACTTGTTCATCATGATATCCTTTACGACTTCTTCAATTCATAATTCGCTAATTCATTTTCTAAAATATGCGACCTTTGATTGAATTTCCGTTACTTTGTTCAAACTGCTACTGATAATTAGCAACATGCCTTGATTTTCTTAATTTTTATGCTCATGTTGCCTTTGCTTAAGTTTGATCTGATGTCTCCATGTATATACATACATACATACATACATACATACATACATACATACATGTATGTATGTATATATGTGTGTGATTGCTATAGCAATACTCTATCCACCCGAGTGCTTGCATTTTGACTCTGCATGTACTTGGTGCACTTTTATTCTCTGGCCATAATCACTTGTATTCTTTGAAGTCTGGTTGCATGTTGTGTATGTGTTCATGCCTGAATGCTTGCATATCCATGCCTAAATGCCTGATTGCTTGAACATATTGCTGTGTTGTTTGTTTTTGCATTGCACCTAAGTTGAATCCAGTCTTGGCTTGGGTTTGACCTTTTGCTCACCTGTCCTTGTGCACCTATATTCTCTAGCCATAAAGACTTTGTGCTAGTTGCTGGTCGAGTTCCATGTCCATTTCCTTGTATTCTATTCAATGTTTGCAGGGTTGATAAACTTGATGCCTTCATACCTGAACTGATATATGTGTATACATATATATGCATATATGCATACATGTGTATATGTGAGACTGGTCTAGTTGAGCTGCTGTATGCTTCAATGCCTGACCTGAGTTATGTAGTTTGCTATGTCCATAAGCAGTTGCTCGAGTCTGGTTATGTTGATGCTCCTATATCGTGTTTGCTTCATTCTTGTGTTAACTTGCATATACAACTTATTCATGTTTATATACATGTTTTTGCTCTTATATCCCGGACCATATGCATTACCATTGGTGTTTATACCCTTGTACTTGAACCTACTTTCTTTAATTTGTTATGTGAACTTCTTTTGCACTTGCCTAATCACCTTGCTCTTTGTTTTCCATAGCCTTATCTGATGGATCCTTGTATGCACATATGCACTGTTCTGGTCTGGTTGCATCCTTTGTGTTCACCACTGCTTATGCCCATTTGTGCTTGCACATGTATCAGTGCATGTATACTATGTGCACTCTGACTTATCACTTCAGACTAGATTTCACTTGAACCTGTTTGCCTCTGAGCTCCTGTGCACTGTTGTATTTGTTTACATTTGCTCATTGATTTTGAAAATCATGCACATATTCATGTACATACATGCATACATATGTATGTATGTATGTGTAATTGTGTAATGCAGGTGTCGTAGCCATTTATATTCTTTTTGTACATTTGTTTGTGAGATGGAATTAGGAAACGGCCTTGTGATATTCACAGTGATACATTGTGCATATTGCAAGTTGTTCATGCGTATATATTTGGTCCCTGTTAGAAAATATGAAAAGAAGCAACCCAAATACCTGAGGCAAAAATAAATTTTAAATTCAATTTTATTTTTTTAATTTAAATTTATTTCTTTTTTCACTTAACTGCGTTATTTATTTGATAGGTATAATAGATGGCTGGATGCAAACTGGAGCAAGTCATGATCAAGTGTGTGAGTGTTAAGCGAGTGTACGTAGTGAGGAATAATTGTAAGTAAATTGTATAGTGACAATTGTGCTGTAATTGAAGTTGTATTGCAATTGAAAATGTGTAAATGTAATGAGAGCCCAATTTTGTGCTATTTTAATTTGTAATAAAATATTTGTTTGAATAAAATATTTATTTAAATAAAATTCTAAGTCATTTATTTTATTCAACAAATATTTATTTAATTCTGTGAAAAATAAAATAGTACAATAGTAAAAACATTTAAATATATATATATATATATGTTTATTATCATCAAATAAAAATCATACACTATTATACTCTACATCTCCCTGGTGACTCCTATCTGCCAATGGTCTCCTAACCGATTGTCTAACCATTGCTTCGTAGATCCAAATATCCAGGCTTCTAAATCTACGGGTGCAAGCCTTCTCAGTGAAAGCACCAAAATGTTTACGTTAAAAATGGCCGCCAACACCCAAAAAATGTGAAAGCACCACAAATCCAATAACCAATTCCATATAGAGTGAAGTAAATAATACAACATGAAGAACAAAAAATTAAAATAGTAAGAAATGAACATAAGAGGTTTTATAGTGTTTCAGCTAGCTCCGACCTACGTCCACTCCAAAGATTTTCCTTTTATTTATACTGTTGATTATAGTTATAATGATTTGAATTCGAGTAATAAAAATGGCAAAGTGTAGCCAAGAGAGGAGAAGAAGATCTAAAAGGCAGAAGAAGATCCTTTTCCCTTAGCCAGTGATCATGTATTTATAGGAGAAGTCAATGAAATATCTAGTTGAAAATCCACGTGCAGAAGACCAAGGAACATACGAGTCTGCTCACCGAAAATGGAGCCCATCCGAGCCATCCTAGGGGATCGATATCGATCAGTTAAGGCTGCCTTGTATGGCCCAACACTCCCTCATGTGGGTCCCCCTCTATATCCACATCGTCTTTCCATAGTTGTTTGTGTAGTTCCCTTGGTGAAATGTAGTGATATTGGTCGATATCCTTCGAGTTGAGCTGTTGAGTTTAATATCCATATCTATAGTGATCTAATCCAATCCCTTGCCTATGTGAAGTAATCTAATCCGATTCCCTTCCTAGGGGAAGTTCCATTCCATACTTAGCCAATTCCAGGATGCCATTCGTATGAATCCACTCGACTATCATCCATAACCTTTCTTATAACTGATCTTTGATCCTGATAATCACCTCTTTGAGCTTCCTTCCAATGTGATCATGAAATCCGTTTTGCGCGGCTTTACCAAAAGGTGGGATAACAATTATGCCGATGCCGACATGATTTTGTAACTTGTATCTTCAATGTTTCCTCGTATCTGTTCAAGTCTTCAAGTTTCAAGCTTTCTTGTAAAAATTGCTCCTACAAATCTTGTTGGTGCTGATATGATTTTTCCTATGCGAATCTTGTCTTTTGCTACAAAGTATAAGGCAACTTCAGATACTACTCAAAAGTTTGCCCAACATCACAAATCAACTTGGTACCGATATTATTAATCATGTCGGTACCAACATTATTTGACATAAGTAACTTCTTATGAACTTCTTGCACTTCTTATTTTCATCATCTATGCCATCTCTTAAATTTCTTGAACCGTTCGTTCATCATCTTAAAGCACAAATTTATCAAGGAGTTGTTTAGTTCAAATGCTAAATAAAACTTGCCTCCAAAGTACGTTTTTATGAAAACAAAGAATGCTTTGGATCAAGACAAGTGACCAGATACTAACTGCAGAAGATTCGTTATTCTATTAACAATCAAATTGAAGCATCGCATCTATTCCAAGAGCATCCATTCATTGCTTCAAATGGTCGTTGCATTATCTCTTTTCTCCAGCAAAGTTGGAGTCTTCGATTTTCTAGAAGTTACATCATATCATGATATGGTAGACTACCTTTTTCTCATCCTTTTTTAAAATAAATCATGTAGGTATCAATATGATTATGGGTTGAGTATAAATCTAGTGCTTAGAATTTTTCTAAGTCCATACCTACATTCACAAACATTCTAGGTTCCTTGCTTATTGCGATTTCCATCCACCTCTTTCTTCCAACCTTCAACATCTTCACTAACTTCCTTAGTGCCACTGCCTATAATCCAACATCTCCACTAGCTAAGCTACCCCATCAAGTCATTGCTATCTGTTTCCTTTCATAGGTAGTTAGATTTCATGCTTGAACTAAGTTAGCATTCAGCATTGACCTTAGTGACGCTAATGCTGTTACTACCTCATCACTATCGATGTTGAACTCATGGTCATCGATTCATATTCGACTCCGATTTCATGCCTTCCCTTTCTTTCCCATTCCTCCATTATCGATTTGAATCATTAAACTAGATATCTTATGCTACTCGAAGTTGTCTCTAAGCTTTATTAGGTATGACCCCAAGTTTCTCCTTCTTGCAATTTATTGGTGTCCACATTAGGCCTTCAAAGCCTTGGCTCTGAGTTTTTTCATATGACCGCTTTTTGTTGTTTTATGACAAGTTTTTATACATGAAAGGGGGTGATTGATTTTCATTGAACATCAACTGAATATGGATTGGTGAGTCAACTTCAACGGAATGGTTTCAAGAATCGGACATATTGAATGCATTTAGACATTTCACATAATTAGTAGTTGACACTTCTAGTAAAACATCAGATTCCTATGATCCTACAAAGACAATTTCATGTTACTCTGGAGAATTGTTCTGTTATCGTATATTCTACAATAATGGGTAAATTTCAATGCACGGTTCCAAAGCATGACGGAGCTCATTTGCCAACACGAGTGGGCTATCTACACTAAGTGTTCGCATACACTGTGCCATGGACGCATGACACACGCTATATGAATTGACATTTTGCACTGCTCTAGTCAATATGAAGAATCAGATTGACCAACACACATTGAACATCCATTGGACTCTATGCATCGGCTATACAGGCATAAACAAATTAGAACATCAAAATTAAATATATCTGACAATGTTCATCATTAATTTTTCAGTTTAAAATGACGTTCCCAAACGATCTTCACATCTTTGAACAGGCAGTAGCCCATCTATGCATCCGGTGGTAGGCTCATCTACTGCCTTAGCCTTTACTTCTACTCCATTAGGAGTAAGGTATTCAATTATGCAAGAGGTTCAACTTTATGTTGTTCCAATAGTCTAGCCTCATGTCTTTTCCCCTTTAAGGGAAGACCAACATGTTCTATGATCGTGGATAATCCTCTAGACAAGACGCCTTCCAAGCTGTCTATGAAGGAACTCAAAACAATCTACATCAAGAATGGGATCCGTGAAGATAAGGTCCTTCCACTTGAACCTCGTCAAAGGGCTCATTTCCCTCCAATGGACTACACTACATGTAACAAATATTTTCATCTCTTGGGAGACGTGCCCCCTTCAATGAACTGTTAAAATTCTTTCTTTATGGTTTTAGGCTAGCTCCAACCCAACTACACCCAAATGGTTATGCCTTGTTTAGCTTTCTTTACATTATTTCATGGTGCACTTGTGGCGTTCCCTCTCCTTTGAAGATCTTACATACCTACTTAGCTTCAAGAAGAGAAAAGAGATATCATCACTATAAATATTCAAGGCTTTCAATCGCTAAAAGATTTTTTAGGGGCTCCATAATAGGTGAAGCTCTTTTAAGAGAAAATACTTCTTCCTTTGATGGCCAAAGGGATTCAACCTCTTTTGATTGTCTAGCTGTAAGTTCCCCCTTTGATACTCTTATCGTACTTGGATTTTCTTCTCCCAAGTGGCTAAAACCCTCTATATATTTCCATCAGATCTCCTAGAATGAGTCCCAATCAAAGATCTCACTATTATGCTGGCATTCCTAAAGGGATCAATCTGGATCGAGGAAAACTTCATATCTCCTTGCAAATACTTGACTATGACGGTTCCAACTCCTTTGCAATGGAAGGAATGTTGTTCCCAACCTAGTTCCTGCTAGAGCAACTCGAGTGCCAGCTGGTCCTTGTACTCTACCCCATGGCTTTAAGGAAAATGATCAAAGGTGCGAGAAAGGTAAAGGAATTGAAAAAAAAAATCCTAAAAAAGAAGAAGAAGATTGAGGAGTTGGAAACTTAGACGAGGAAGAGATAAGAGGAGGACAAAATGTAGAAGAAGGTGAAAATGAAGAAGAAGATAAAGGGGAAGGCGAGGGTCAGAAAATGAGG
The DNA here is from genome assembly GCA_030765085.1 of Allium cepa. Classification (NCBI taxonomy): domain Eukaryota; kingdom Viridiplantae; phylum Streptophyta; class Magnoliopsida; order Asparagales; family Amaryllidaceae; genus Allium; species Allium cepa. Next base: position 819,899,338 of record CM060935.1, on the reverse strand, counting down.
ACTACAATGCCGGTGTAGATGAATCATTCAGGGAGATATCCCCCAAGGGTATGATGGTCACCTTAGCTCCCAACCAAGATGATTTGTCATTAAGTCATCCCAACTTGCACTTGAACCACATAATGGTCCTGTTGAAGAGTCGACTCCTCTAGCAAGTGCATCCGACAACTTCTTTGGTTTTCTAAGCGATCTTAGGAACCTCTTCGACTTTCCCTCTATTAGGATGAACTTCAAAGACATCTTAAAATCTAGCCTGCACAACTTCAGCTTCCCTTCCGATAACATGCCCCGACCCACTGAGGTTAAGGAAACGGTCTTCTCTCAAGCATGGTCCATAAACTTCCTAAGTTACACCAACACCACATACTTCTAGGATTACAATCAAATATACTTCGCACTTATTCTTAATACATTAATTTGATTCTAACACGATCTATCTTCCTTTCTAGGTACAATAGGGAGATGCGGTCATTTGGTAAGGCTATGAGAAGGCACTGGGCAATACCGCTCTAAGACTTCAGGGATTTCTTATCCTCCTTATGGTTCCTATCATGATTTTGACACTAAAAGGCAACGTAAATAAGGAACGGTAATGGAGCTAAGCCAAAGAGAGATATCGTCAAGAAGAACATAGGGAGTCACATAACAACGCGGAACACGACTACAACTACTACACCAACAGCAACCACATTCCCACCCTTCTCAACTTCATCAATCCTCCCTTATGATTTTCCTTCATTTAGTCATCCTCATACTATAGCTACCATGGCTCCTCGACAATCCAAATTGATCAACCCTACCTCTTCTCAAAATTCCTATAGCATTGGGAGATAAATCACTTCTCAACACACTACTCCTCCTCCACTCGAAGGCCAATCAGGAGTCCTGTCATGAAAATGTAGGCGGCACTTCCAAACATCTTCCCGAAAGGGATTAAGTACGATTGTGACATCAAAGATATCTTATAAAGCTATGTTAATGATAGTCTTGATAGGCTTCGCAAGGCCAACAAGCATCTTTTCCAATGGAAAACTGGCCAAGGGCTTCTTAGACGTCAACAAAGCCAAACAACCGATCATTCAAAGTTTTGATCATGAGAGAATCAATCACACTCACATCTACGAAAGTTACAAGAAAGAATTGCCTGAGATTCAAAAGAGAGAGATGAGAAGGCCAAATCTGCCTAAAATTCACAAAATAAGATGACCAAACTATCTGCTACTAAAAGAGCTAGGAGTCTAGTCCTCAATAAGTGGTTGAAGAAGGCATACGTTTATAGTGAGAACTTGGCAAAGCAAATCATGGCCCAAGAGGCTTAGAAGGCCAAACTCCAAACTGAAATCAATAAGCTCATAGTTGAACTACAGGTTTAAAAAGAATCTAAGGTGTAGGCTTAGAATGAGGTTGCTAAGCTAAAAAACCAAGCCGACCAATGCCAAAAATGAAAATTTTGAAATCAATGCCAAAGCAGCCCAAATTGAAGAAGGAACTGAAGCTACTCTCTTATAATTTTTTTGTAAACATCATCGAGAGCAATAATATGAAATGGTTGGGGCAGATACCCAGCTACACTAGCTAAAGCTTGGAAGGAAATTCTAAATAAGGCTAGAAATGTTGGATATAAGGTCGATGACGAAATGCTCAAAAGCAAGCCTCTCAACGAGGAAGATTTAGTGGCCCTAGAAGAGGGCAGTAGAATCATGGCCAAAGAGGCAGAAGCCGAGAAGCAAGTTTTACTGGCTCTAGCTACTCCCAACACTTTAGGCCAAGCAGATAACACATCTCTCATTCAAAAAGAGGCTCACATAGAGACTAATGCTTTTACGATGGCTGTTCAAAAGGTTATCAAAACCAAAACACTTGTGGCTACAGCCCTTGTTGTTGCCACCTCCAAAAGTTGCAACCCCGACATTCTAGCCTTCATAGCTCCATTTATTAAACTCTCTCTATCTTAAAGAGGGGTAAATCACTAAGGTTCCTTCGAAAGAATATTCACCCACCAAAGGCATATCGATAACATCTCCAATCTTCGAGAGACTTCAGCTCTTGCTTGAAGACATCACTAACCTTTATCATTCTACCTACAAATTTACATGTCATCCATCATTGCCTCCTCCATCACCAATCATTCATGCCTTGTATCCGAGTGCTATCATAACTACATCCACCAATGTCATCACGCCATTTGTCTCAATAACTCTTTCGTTCAGTTCAGGCCTCGAGACTGATTCTAAGAAGATATGGGCATTGGAGGGCATGAAAGACATATGCCTATCAACGAGGAAGTAACGATAGTCAGTGAAAACGAACTTAACTCTACTCCCATGGTGGAGAGGTTGGCTCTTAATATCTCAAAGATCAAAGTTAGATAAGAACCTGGCATGGAGAATCCCCTCACTAGTTTAGGCAAGTCATATTTTACCCCAAAGATTCCCCCCCTAAGATCAAGCCACCCTCAACCCATGTTGCTGATGCTTCTAAAGTTTCTTCTGATGCATTGGAGAAGTCCAAGGATCCCATATACTGGACCACTAAGGATGAGGTTTTCACTTCAAAGAAAAGCTCTCATAAGAAAGTGAAAGATAAAGAGCAGCAGTGGACAACCATCAAGCAGAAACATCCCGCCAAGTAGCTGAAAATTGGTGGAAAACAAAGGAAGAGGAAGTAAATGGATGCCGTGACTTTTGAGGACGTTTTCCTTTTTCCATTTTGTATTTTGTACTTTTGGCATCACTATGTATATATAATAATGTGCGGGAGCTTCCTCGCAAATCTTGCATGAAATTTATGTAAATAAAAAGGTTGTTTTCTATCTAACCTTTTACTTATTTACGCTATCACATATTTTATTTCTGTTGCCCATATACTTGCCTACATTTATAATATTGTCAACTATAATTTAATTACTTATATATTATCCATGCATATGTCTACGATCTTTGCAATGCCATTATCTACTATAACTCTATACATATAAATAAATTGCTGTGATTGCTCAGTACTATTCCATTACTTTGTTCCCCTTATCACTGGCCAGAAAGTTTTTTGGTTTGACCATGATATTTCATTGGCTAACTCCATCCTTAAGCATAAGTGTCTCGAACGTCTATCTTGAAAGTGGCTATGCTCTGATACCAAATGAAAGTTCGGTGTGTATACGATTATATGTGCTAATATAGTATACACGGATCGTGTAATATGGACTACAATATAAATGCGGAAATAGATGATAATAGCATAGTAAATAAAAATAGAAAAATCACACCAGAGATTTTTATACTGGTTCGGAGCACCGTCCTACGTCCAGTCCCAGACTTCTATCTGGATTTTCACTATTAACTACCTCGCTTCACCCGGAGGAATAGGTTTACAACACCCGAGCAACCGAACGGGATTTCACGCCTCTAATACACTGAGGACTTCAACACTTGCCTCTTACAACACAGAGGACTAAGAACAAATACAATTGTTGTTGACAACTTGTGCTCTTGAAAACACGGATTTGTCACTAGTAGTACACCCTTCCTATAATCTTATCCTCAAAGTATGCGAATGATGTTTTGAAAAGATTAAGGAAAGTATATTACTTATTAAATCAAAAGATATGAAATAGTTTCAATGATTCAATAAATAATTGAGAGCTTTTAGAATGCAGGAGTATGTAGAAAGTAAGATCAGAGATTAGAGTAAAAAGCATATATCATCATGTTTTCATTATTTTTTTAATCAATGATTTAGATGAGTATATATAGAGAAAAATAGTTGTAACTCTTTGTGAACAGTTGCCATTAAAAGTTATGATCATTGATTGAAAGGTAAGAGATGCAACCATTGAAGAAGGAAGTGTCTTTTGGGAAAGGTTGCTCTCTGTTTAAAAACGGTCGATAGGTCAAAAATTGGCCGGTAGACAGGATTTCAAATATATAGTCGTTATGTGCATGTGTGCACGTTCATTGTGCATTTTACACAGAAACGGTCGACCGCATGATTATTGACCGGTCGACCGGTCCCTGTTAATTTGCACAATGAATGTGCAATGCTATTAAAACGTATATATATCGATTATATTGAGGTGCATGATTATTTGAGGATAGATTTTAACAAGTTTATCACTATTATAATATCAAATAATCAACCTATAATCTAGAGTACCATATGTAGCTCTTTTATGCCTCTTTATAGCCTTGATGTCTTTGTTTTGTCGATCGCCTTTAATTCTTTGTCAGAAATCAAAACCTTCATAGAACCTGTGACTCAACATTCTCCCCCTTTTTGATTGATGACAACATATATCTGAAGTTCTGAATCTCCCCCTGAATATGTGATCTCCCCCTGAGATTTTGTTTGTATTCTTTATATATATATATATATATATATATATTCCTGCAATCAATTGTTAGCCCTTTCTCCCCCTTTGTCATCGACAAAAAGGAATAATATCTCCCCCTAAGTATAATATCTCCCTCTATTTATATGCATATGAATTTCTCCCCCGAAGTCCATATTTTATTGTAAGCACGTAATTCTATTAAACATATGGAACATTCTTTGAAATTCCAAAATCTATCCTTTTCCTTTTGTTTCTCTGAGTACCTGCAAAAAATAATAATAATTTTCGGTACCCACTTACTATGTTAGGGTCCGGGAGGTTAGGTCTTTGGAAACCATATCCATTTGGGTGTGGTTGAACCTTTATAAATATAATTTTCATTACAAATTACATTCTTATAATAGTTGCTAATATAAAGTTGTTTATCATGATCAATCATATTAGCTGGAATCCATATCTTAATACTATTAGTCATTAGCTTAGTACTTGTAGAATAATTTCTATCATTTCTAAACAAAGTACTATTATGACTATAACTGGTTTTAAAACTATCTTGATTACTAGTACTAGCACTAGAGTTAGTATACATGAATGCATATCTAGTACTATTTTTACTTTTAGCTTGTTTATAGCCTACACCACTTCTATCATTGTGAGCTTTTGAATTCTTAACATAACCTAATCCCTTCTTATTTGAAGCAGGTTGAGAATTTTCAATAATCCTGGATAAATTTTCTCTCCCTTTATTAAAATTGGAAATATTTTTAGTAATGTCATCAAGCTTAGTTTTGAGACTAGTGTTATCTAACTCAACAATTTTAATTTTTGTTTTTAACTCATGATTTTCAGAAGCTAGAGCATTATTCTTTTCTTTTTGAGCTTCTATTTCTTGACTTAATAGAGCGAGTTGAGAATTGTCTGAATCTTGAATTTTCTCAAGTTCTTCTTCTAATATTCTCTTCTTGTCTTTAAGCATATCTCTTTCGAATTCTACTTTCTTATGATTTTCCAGAGCTTCCTTATATTTTCTTTTGAGACTTTTTAAAGTGTCTAGAAGTTCTGAATTTATTTCTATCATATCATCAAAAGTTAGATCACTAACCTCTTTATCTTTTGCCATGAAGCATTTGTTTGTTTGCTCCTTTGATTGTTCTTTATTGCTCTTCCTCTTCTTATTGCCTTGACTAGATCTCTTTGTAGCCATTTATTCTAGGATGTTGTTACGATCTCTAGAAAACCAGGCTCTGATACCAAATGAAAGTGGCTATGCTCTGATACCAAATGAAAGTTCGGTGTGTATACGATTATATGTGCTAATATAGTATACACGGATCGTGTAATATGGACTACAATATAAATGCGGAAATAGATGATAATAGCATAGTAAATAAAAATAGAAAAATCACACCAGAGATTTTTATACTGGTTCGGAGCACCGTCCTACGTCCAGTCCCAGACTTCTATCTGGATTTTCACTATTAACTACCTCGCTTCACCCGGAGGAATAGGTTTACAACACCCGAGCAACCGAACGGGATTTCACGCCTCTAATACACTGAGGACTTCAACACTTGCCTCTTACAACACAGAGGACTAAGAACAAATACAATTGTTGTTGACAACTTGTGCTCTTGAAAACACGGATTTGTCACTAGTAGTACACCCTTCCTATAATCTTATCCTCAAAGTATGCGAATGATGTTTTGAAAAGATTAAGGAAAGTATATTACTTATTAAATCAAAAGATATGAAATAGTTTCAATGATTCAATAAATAATTGAGAGCTTTTAGAATGCAGGAGTATGTAGAAAGTAAGATCAGAGATTAGAGTAAAAAGCATATATCATCATGTTTTCATTATTTTTTTAATCAATGATTTAGATGAGTATATATAGAGAAAAATAGTTGTAACTCTTTGTGAACAGTTGCCATTAAAAATTATGATCATTGATTGAAAGGTAAGAGATGCAACCATTGAAGAAGGAAGTGTCTTTTGGGAAAGGTTGCTCTCTGTTTAAAAACGGTCGACAGGTCAAAAATTGGCCGGTAGACAGGATTTCAAATATATAGTCATTATGTGCATGTGTGCACGTTCATTGTGCATTTTACACAGAAACGGTCGACCGCATGATTATTGACCGGTCGACCGGTCCCTGTTAATTTGCACAATGAATGTGCAATGCTATTAAAACGTATATATATCGATTATATTGAGGTGCATGATTATTTGAGGATAGATTTTAACAAGTTTATCACTATTATAATATCAAATAATCAACCTATAATCTAGAGTACCATATGTAGCTCTTTTGTGCCTCTTTATAGCCTTGATGTCTTTGTTTTGTCGATCGCCTTTAATTCTTTGTCAGAAATCAAAACCTTCACAGAACCTGTGACTCAACATATCTCCGAGCATCCATCCTTGATCTCAGCAATCCTCGAGCAATGATCAAATATACTTCATCAAGCAACCTTGTTTACTTTCAGTTGAACGTATCGCATTGTGCTATATATAGGATTTCTTATGACAAAATATTTAATTCTACACCGGTTCCTATCTCCATGATATGGTGTTTTAGATGCAATCTTCGGGCACCAATCTTTGACTTTGCCTATCTCGGAGCATTGGTCAAAGATGAGATGTGTAAGGGCGAATCATCTGATCGATTCCAATATGATTACTCTCCAGTGGCCCAATCATGGATTAGAGATGTCCATCAATGCATATCTCCGGGTACCTAGACATTGGTTTTTCAAAACACGGAATGTTTGATTTTGCCACTAAACACATAGCACAAAGTTAATCTTATAAGAATATGGTTCCATTGATTCTAAAAGCCAACTTTTTTATATGAATGATAGAATGAAAGACTCTATCTTATTGCTTCAACTCCTAATTGATAAGAAGTATTATTTGCAGAAAATAAATCTAAGTGAAATAACGTCGTAATTACTCGATATTCCATGCCCGTGGAATTGGGTTCCCATCAACAATCGATATCTTGAAAGATCCATCTCCAAGCCATTGTCAAATCACATAAGGAACTTTTTAATTTAGGCCCAATGCACTGTACCAGGAAAGATCCATTTCAAAATAAGGTCGCCTATCTCAAGGGCATGGTTTATGACCTTGGTATTGAAATGTTTTGCTATTCTTATCTGATAAGCAGCTACCTTTAGGTTGACCTCTTCTTGTTTCTCTTACGATAAGTCGAGGGACTCAAGCAAGAATTCCTTGTTCGTCTTGGGATCATAGTGCAGTCGTTGGTGAGAAGGAACCTCAGATTTGATCAATATCATGGCCTGGGCGCCGTAGGCCAGGGTGACGACTGTCGTACACCTTCGACACCCAATAGACCTACAGAGTGCGATGTGATGGTACCCAACTGATGTATGACGATTATCAAGGTTGTAAAGGTAACTAAAACAACCAAATCACAGAATCTGTGGAACATCTCACAACACATACACAAAATATAATAATCAAATATATGTAAAACAGGTGAGACACTAATATATACGAATAAACTATAACATGAACATTAAAGTGCAACAGGTTCATAGGTTATACAAAAATAGGAATAATAGAGTTTATACATCCCAAGTCTCTAAATAAACTCTAACATCTGTCTTTCAAATAACACATATTGACATTGCTCCATAATACCGCACAATGGAATATAAGTGATAGTATGCTCCAAAATATAGATATATAAAGCATAGCCTCCTACTCATACTATGTACAGCTCCATGCGCTACCCTGACCAATTATCCTTAATATACTCACTTACGAGTACCTGATATAATACGAAGAAAAGCATAAAACCTTGAATTGGACAATAGTCTATTATGAGCGACACATCATCTTAAATACTATAAAAAAGTACATAGTAACAAGGACATAAGGTATGTAGAATTATACCTGACATGTCCCTGCATCCAACAAGTTAGCATATAAACACGTTACATGCTAAACTACTATCAAATATTGGTGTAGCACAGTAAGTATAATATAGAGCATTGGCAGTATAACACAAAAATTGACATCCATATCAAGCACACATCAAACAGAGAAACCATCGCATAGTCTTGCATCTTACTCAAGTACGTTGGATATGCAATAACTCTTATGACCCACGTAGATGGTCAACGACTACTAACATCATAAATGCTCAACTCATGGCCATGCGATGGCAAGAAACTGAACACACACAAATGTCCAACATGTGGGTATACAAAGACTACCCTGGGATTGGACACACACATATGTCCAAATTGTGAGGTCACACAGACTACTTAGGATACACACAGACTATACTATCCAAATACAATAAGCATCACAACCTCGGAGTTATCCGTCGATTCCTTAGCATACGTATTGGTAGTAGAACCACTTCATTTTCTACTCCACAAGCTATCACACATTGCTTGTCTACTTGATCTATCTCTAGATGCCATAGTCACTAGCCATATCGAGTCATCAAAGCCATTGAACTTCATTATTTGTCACTGGAAGCTCTAATTCATCTCAAGTCATTACGGAGTCGTCCACTTCAACTCTAAGTCAACTTCTAGAAACCACCAAGCAGCTCCTAGGCTTGGCCCGAAGCAACGCCATGCCAGACTCCTATGAAGCATCCCACTTCAACTATGTCCAGTATTTCCTAGGGTCGACCTGAAGCAACACTACTACCAACCCAAAGCGAACACCTGACATAAACTCTGGTCCGATACCATGCCTACCCAATATTTTCCCTTCACTGACCAAGAGTAATTACTAAACAAAAATTTATGTCTGAGCTTTCATCCCATTGAATCCTTAACTCTAAGCAAGCGCCTCTCAGCCTGAAGAAAATTATCGGATGCCACTAAGCCAAACATCAAGCTCGGACCAACTTCCTATAGTACTTCCAACTTCTTGATGCCATGCCGATTCCATCGCTACACTTACTAGTTCGACCCACGTGCATCCTCTATACATCGATATGACCCCAAACACTCTAAATCCAATCCATCGAATTCTACGCTTATGGATTTTCCATCCATTATGTATTGAATCGGAGAGCATGTTTTACTCCTTTTACACGAAGACCCTTGACCGCAGAATCACCATTACCTATTTTTTGCTCTGATGAGCGTTTACAGCCATTCAAACATACAAACAACATCCAAACAAGCATCAACGAAATCTTATCATCATCCAAACAAATAAACATACATCAAATCAAGGTAAATCATCCAAAAATGCATCTATAACATGGTCTAACCTCTATATAAGTAATCATTCATCAAAGCAACACAATTAAACCACTTTTGATTATTTTAATCCTGGTTTTACTTAAGGCTAGGTTTAAAATAGCATAAAAATATGATTTTGACTATGAAAATGTGCTCAAAAAATGTTGAAACATATGACTACATATATAATAAGTTGTGAGATGGCAAATTACTCACCAAACACCCAAAAGTGGAAGATGTGCACGCAAACGAGGCAAATCCGAGAATATACAGTAAAACCCCAAATTTTCTCTCCAAAAATGTAGATTTGAATGCTCTAGCCAATCCTCTTGCAAATCTATTCTTAATCTATGCATTTGGCTTGATTTGGAAGATATTAGAGGAGGTTTTGGAATAATAAGAAGGTAAACAAAGGTCTATATTTATTTTACGATGAAGGAAAACGATTTGGAAATGACCTACCAGCCACAGTTAGCCTTAAACTCGAAATGGGCCATTAGGCCTACCTCAAAGTTCACTGATTACCTAAAAACTGTCTAACTTAAAACAACCTTATCTCCTAAATGGTAAGTCCAAGAAGCTATTATCAGCATTCTACGAAAAGAGAAATCATTATATATTTCCAACGAAAGTGGCCTCAGACTTTGATTCGACTTCTATCAAAAGTTGTGCCATTACAAGTTTTTAGGGGTAAAATCGTCCAATAAAATTACAAAGGGTCAATAATGTCGATGTTCAACATTTTCCAAATTTATAGCGTCATATGACCTAATATAAATTTAAAAATAATATTTTTAAGATCCTCCAATATATAAAATATGGGTCGTTATAGCCAGGACAAATGGAGTATGGCCTGTCGCGGACTTGTGAGTTATCCTATAACCCGCAATGCAAGCTGTAGCACATCAATCCATTTACCCTTGGTTATCTTTAATCTCTTCTTGATGATTATTTGATGATCTTGTTCATCGTCTCCACTTGTCCATTTACATATGGTTATGCTACTGCCGAGAAGCTCTTCTCATTTCGGTACCAAGCATATAATTCCTTGAACTTAGCACTCTCGAATTGAGTTCAATTGTTAGTGACTATCCTTCATTGAACTCCATATCTACAGAAAATGTTTTTCACTATGAAGTTGATAACCTTCTTCGATGTAATCATTGTTAGTGGTTCCACTTTAACCCATTTTATGAAGTAATCCATAGCTACCATAGCATATTTCGCTTCGTCTTTCGTCATCGGAAGCACACCGATGATATCAATTCCCCACATCGCAAATGGCAACATGCTAAACATTCGTAAGCTCAATGGATAGGGATCTTTGTACATATTCTAGAATCGTCAGCCACATCTCAGTTGACTCTTGGCCAAAAGAACCAACAAAGAAAACCTTCTTTGCTAATGTCCGCCTCGCAATGTGATCACTATAGCTAACTTTTTGCACATGTGTAATAATTGGTGACATGCCTCAACAAGGGCATAAAGAGTTCTCTTCTATTTAGCAGTCCTTGCATAATGAATCAAGGTACTTTACACATGAGTTTTCGTCGTTCATTTCTTCCATTCAGGAGAGTCCCTTTAGCAGATATTCTTTAATCGGAGTCATCTCTGAACCCTTCTCTTCCTCAACATTCAAGATCTAATCAACATATATCCCATCTATGCTTGGAGCCATCAAAGTCTCAGCTGGAATGATAACCAAAATTGTGCATCCCTAAATCAAGCCAGCTTGACCAGTGAATCAACTTTTATAGTTTCTTCCCTAGGGATGTGCGTTATTATGTAATGCTTGATATTTTTCCGTAATTCCAGCACCTTTGTTAGGTAAGGGGCAAGTCTCACTCCCCTTAGCTTGGAATTATTTTTTCACCTAACAAACCGCCGACCGAGAGTCGTTAAATATATGTAACGTCTTGACTCTTGGTTCCTTTGCTATCTTGAGTCTTGTAATCAACGCCTAATATTTGGGTTTGTTGTTTATTGCTAGGAACTTTAGTCTCAAAGAATAAAATATCCTCTATCCTTCTAGGGTCATAAGAACTACTCCTTCCATGGAATCATTCTCGTTGGTGGCTCTATCCACATATAACTTCCACTAAGAAAGTTGGACCCATTCTTCTTCCTTTTCATCGTCCCTGTTGGTGAACTCGGCAATGAAACCTGCTAATTCCTATCTTGGAATTACATTCCGAGGATGGTAAATATATCTAACCGGCTCAACTTGATATTCCATTTGATTAAAGTTTCCAAACCTTAAAGATGTCTTGTCTCAATGGTTGATCTGCCAGCACCTTATAGGATGAGCTTAGAAATATGGCCTCCACTCCCTCGTTGCTATAAAAAAAATACTATGCTAGATTTTCAAGATTTGGATAATTCTTTTATGCTTTAGTAAACCATTTTCTCATATAGTACATGGTCCTTAGGATTCTCTTACTTCACCTACCAAGGAAATAGTTAGTACATGAGCAGGCACCGCTAAGTAAATGAACAGATCTTCTCCTTCAAAACGCCAGTAATGATGGTCCTCCATATGTTCTAATAGGTTCTGGAAAGCACCCTAACATTCCTTCACCAAGACAAACTTTCCCTTCTCTTTCTTGAGGACATTGAAAAACAATATGCACTTATCGGTTACCTTCGAGATAAATATACTCAGTGCATCGACCATCGCTTTTAAGCTCTACATCTCTATCTTTGTCTTCGGGGTAGTAATCTCTCATAATGCTTTAATATATTCAGGGTTAGCTTCAATATCCCTCGAGTTCATAGTAAAACCCAAAAACTTGCCCGATGCGACTTCAAAAAAATACTTCACTGGATTGAGTATTATTCCATATTTTCGAATTAAATCGAAAAATTTAGAAAGATAGCCTATGTGATTCATGGATCATTGTGATTTCGTAAGCATATCATCTAAATAAACCACCATAGTTCATTTGATTCGGTCTGTTTACCAACCGTTGGTAAATAGCTCCAGTATTCTTCAGACTGAATGACATGACTTAATAACAATTTACCACAAATCAGTAAAGAAGCTCATATGTTGTATTTTCCGCATCGGAGGATCGTAAAATATTATTTTTAAATTTATATGAGGTTGTACGACTCTATAGCTTTGGGAAATAACCATTAGTCACATTTTCTATTTTTAGAATTTTTCAGTTGATTCTATCCGTAAAAACTTGTAACGACTATAATTTTTGATATAAGTCGAATTAGCGTTTAAGGCCACTTCCATTAGAAAGATATCGTGGTTCCCTTTTCAAAAAGTGGTCATAGTATCGCTTTGGACTTTCTGTCTAGGAAATATGACTATTTAAAGGTTGTCGGTTTTTGGAGCAGCTAATAGGTAATAGTGAGTTTGGGGATAGGCCCATTAACCCATTTTAGGTTTTACACCTATATTGGCTGAACCAAACATCCCCAAATCATTTCTACCATCTCCCAAATAGATCTAAGCCCCCATTAATTCATTCTCTACCTAAAATCTTCTTTTTTCTCATCCAAATCATGTCTAAATCATAGATTATGGGTAGATTAGCAAGAGAATTCACTAGAGGTCTTCAAATCCACATTTTTAGGTAAGAAAACTTAGGGCTTGGTTGCTAATTTTCCGATTTGCCTCGGTTTGCATGAAAACTTGGATTTTGGAGAGTTTGGTGAGTGATTTATCATCTCCACCTTATTATATATGTATATATAGATTTTAACATGTTTTGGATCCATTTTTGAAGTTAAAATTATGTTTTATTGCTGTTTTAAAACTCTACCTATAGTAAAAACATGAATGAATGGGTTTTTGGTGTTCTAGACATCTTATGTGGATATGTGGTTGCCTATATATATATATATTAGGCTATGTTGTAGACACCTTGTATGATGATTGTTTTGAATGTTGTTCGATACATGTATGGTGTTTATTTTTGTAATAACCCGCCTTAAAAAAGGGCTAATTTTCAACCTAAAAAAGGAACATCGAACATTAGACCATTCCAAAGCTGGTTATTGGTTGGTAAAATTGAACACTACACATAGCTACCTACTAATGCTACTAGAATTCTCACGGTGGACAGAATAAATTATAATATCAGAAACAATACCAATTTTATAAAAAATCAAACATTATAGCAAAACAGAACGTCTCAACATCTATGGTACAATATCTTAAAATAAAATAATATCATGTCTGAATGGGTACATCAAAATGTAACAAAAACATAAGTAGATAGATAACTACCACTAAGACGGTCTCCTCCTTCATCTCCTAAATCTACATCCTCTTCTCTAACACGTGTTGTAATAATGAGGGAGTCATAACTATCTCGATCTTTCCATAATAGGATTTCGTAGTTTAACTTAGATAAAAATATGTCTTACACATCCTAACTATATTTCTTATAAATACCTTCAACTGTAAGCCCAAAGGATCTCTCCCAATAGCTTACACTTTGTTAATCAACTCTATAACTCACCTTCAACTATAGACCTAAGGACATTCACAATCCCCCGCATCTACCATTAATCATGTCCTAACAATATGAGAGGAAGTACCTAGGCCACTTAATACCTTTTCAATCGGAATAAGCAGACTCTGACAATTTAGTACCTATATCTTAGGCATGTCCTCATCTTTTAATACCTAACCCAAGGCATACCTCTCTGTGGTACTATCTAGATGACATCACATGAAATCTCACTAAGCCACTTAATACTTCGATTTGGAAGACGTAAATCTTACAATAACCACTTAATATCTCAAACCTAAAGCGGATCCATTTCGAGATTTCCATCTACTGTGCCTAAACACTATCCCCGACCATTTAATAATTCCTAATTAGGAAGGAAGCAAACCTTACAATAGCCACTTACTAACCTTAATCCCCAAAGCAGGTCATACGTATTATGAACCGTAACCCAACTATGACGTCTCACATTAGTCCGACCATTCGTAGACACCGGTAGCCAAATTAACTGGTCATACTTACCCTATAGAGTTAGGACTAACTTCACGTCCTCCATGAGTACTTATTATAAGTGATGTCTCACATCAGCCTCAAAGTAACACCGCTGGTAGCCAAAAGCTAAGTAGAGTTTCGTATGCTCTTGACTGATCTCGCATCCCTACAACTTAGTCACAATTTACACTCCCCTAATTATACTACGACATACCTTACTGTATTCCACTAAAGCTATAAGGAAGATTCTTTATTTCTCCATTAATCATAATCATCATTAACTTTCATCCTATGGGGTTTAATGCTAATTACTAATCTATTTATTATGTGATTAATACGTTGTTAATTATACATTATTCATATGCTAACAAATTTATAAATATGTAACCAAAATATTCCTAGGCGTGCAAAGATTGCGCCCTATACTAATCATTAAATGTCAAAACTTCCAATTTATACAAGTCCAATTCCATATAACAACATACAAATTAGCTAATATCCTTAGCCAAACAATAGACTTGTATAACAAAATAAAATCAATCACCAAATAAAATAAATGGAATTAACATCGATAAAATTTACGATTCAAATCCTTTAGTCAACTTCTGCATATAAAATGGAAAGGGATTCATATTTAATTTCTAACCTTAATCACATCAAAACAGAAAAGTGAGAAGTGGAATAGAATGTAAAGTATTAATATTGTAAAAACTACACAAATTTTGCTATTTTAATATAGAATAATTGAGATTCTAAAACATGAGAATTGACATTTTACTTTAGGTGAATTTTAGGGGTTTAATTACGCGATTAATATGTTATTGATTATACATTATTCATACACTAATATATTTATAAACATGTAACTAAAATATTCCTAGGCATGCGAAGATTGCGCCCTATACTAATAATTAAATGTCAAAACTTCCAATTTATACAAGTCTTATTCCATATCATAACATACAAACTAGCTAACATGCTTAGCTCACCAATAGACTTTTATGAGAAAATAGAATCAATTATCCAACTTATTTTATATTAAAATAGTAGAATCAACATCGATAGAATTTACACTTCAAATCCTTTTATACTCTACTCAACTTCTGCATGTAAAATGGAAAGGGGTTCATATTTAATTTCTAATCCTTAATCACGTCAAAAGAGAAAAGTGAGAAGTGGAATAGAATGTAATTAAGTATTAAAATTGCAATATCTACAAAATTCCACTATTTTAATATAAAAAATTGAGATTTCAAAACATAATAATTGATATTTCTCTTTGGTAGAATTTTGGAAGATTTAATTGGTGGTTTCATAAACAAAATTCTCCAAGGCATATATCAAATCCAACCTATACTATACAATTATTAAAATGAGAAAAACTAAGGTAGTGTTTGGTTTAAAAATGAATTTTGGGTTTTTAGTTTTCAATCTTTATTTCGAATGTGAGAGGACGGCGGAAGGGATGAAAGAAAGATGGATGAGAAGATGAAGGAGATAGAGGAATGATAGAAGAATGGATTGTTTTACGTGCTTGTGTTATTTCCCAAAACGCGGAAAAAAATTGTTTTCTATTTTGTATGTTAACTTCATTTTCTAAATTGGTCACTTTCCACAATATAAATGCGTCGTGTGCATTTACGTATGGATGAAAACTCAAAACTAAAAATAAAAAACCAAGCAATACCTAAGATTTCCACCCATGGATGATTCCCGGCTTTCTCCTTTGGATTGGAATATGCCAGCTTTTTAATCTCTTTTCATACCTCTTCTTTTTAAAGTGTACAAGGTCGGACTGTATATTGATCAGATTCAGAATTTTAGGGATTGGATGAGAATATAATTAGAAATTGAATATTAATATTTGAAATCCTTTACCTGCAGGCCTTAAGAAATTTTTGAATCATGATGAAGAAAGAAACTGACAGTGCTCCACTTACGTTTCCAAATAATTTAAGAATAAAAATGAAGGGCTAGGCTTTTATTTATAGTGGTTAGAATTCGCCAAAACCGTTCGAAATTAAATCAGTTTAGAATAATAAAATCTAGGCCAATGCTGGCATAGATAACCCTAGCCGCCACAGCATGCACTGGCCAGCCGCTCCTACCTATCCAGTCTGTACATGGTAATTTTTTATTATTGTCATTCAATTATTACTAATTCTTTGATTAATTCTAACATTAACATTTACTTAAACCCCAATCTGAATCACCACTAACTTTTGAAATTTCAAATTTTAATATTAATTACATTTTTTAATTTGAGCTCTATTATGATTATTTTAAATTCAATTCAAACGTCAATAACTTTTTTGTTTGAGCTTCGATTTCAAAACATTATTTATGAAAATTGATCAGAAAATCTCCATTAACGCAATGACATAACTTCCATGGTCAAAATCTGAAATTTTCATAATTTCTATTTTTAGCCTTATTATTAATCAATTAATTTATTATTATTTTTTATGGGGAATTGCATTTTCCACACCTTAAAAAGGATTTCATCCTCGAAATCTCTAAGGGACAAACAATGTGGCACGAACAAAGCATCCATGTTTTACAACCAAGTTATCTATACAACCATCTACACAATCAAAAGTATAATCTGATTACGCAACATACTATAGGTGAGATCAATCATAGCATGTATGCATGGCCATGACATATAGGTGTATATGCAAGCATTCTAAACATGAAAAAAGTTCTACATAAATGTAAAAATGATAGTAATAAGTTGATAACCATTCCCTACCATCCAATCTAGCAACCATGATACAATCAAAATATAATTTTAGAGAAAGAAAGTTTACTAGAGAAAAGATCAAGATGAGAAGTCCCCATCTTCTCTTCAGTTTCTCATGTATTTTCCATCGGATTATCTCCCCACTGTACTCGAACCTGCTTAATTTCTTTATTGCAGAGCTTTCTAGTTCTGTGCTCCACTATGCATATAGTGGCATGGGATGCAATCAGCTCTGTTTCGATGTCTACCAGCTGATCAGGCTCTATTATGGTGGCTTTGTTATGAAAGCATTTCCTTAAGTGCGAAAGGTGAAATACGTCATGGACTCACACCAACTTATCTGGTAGCTCTACTCGATATGCAAGTTTCCCTATCCTTTCCACGATTGAGAAAGGCCCAACAAACCTTGGTGATAACTTCCTCGCATTACCAAATCCCATAACCTTCCTAAGAGGGGAAACTTTGACGAACATCATGTCTCCTACCTCAAACTCTAATTCTTTCCTTTGCTTGTCTGCATAGCACTTCTGGCAATCTATGGTCTTTATTCGCTGCCTAGTTAACTCTATCTTTTTCGATGTTACGTAATTCAAATACGTATAATTTTGTACGTGGTTTCCTACCAATAAATTAGCAATTTGCATGACCTCCCGTATAATGCTTCAAAGGGTGCCATGCTAATTATCGATTAGTGAGTATTATTGTATTTGAATTATAATAAAGGTAAGTGTTGCTACCAATATTCTCCAAAATCCATGATGCAAGCAATCAATAAGTCTTCCAAAATCCTATTTACACTTTTATCTGACCATAAGTTTGTGGGTGGTAGGTAATGCTAATATTCAATGAGATTCCTAAAGCTGGCCACGAATTTTTTCAAAAAGCACTAGTAAATAAGGGGTCCCCATCATTAACAATGCCAACAGTGATTCCATGAAGTTATAACATGCCCTATTTGAAGGCCCGAAGCTAAGTGTTACAGATGTTGCAGCATCTATAGTATTAACTTCTGATGACCAAAGTAACGAACGCGATTTTTCGACGCTCGAAAACCGACATCAATACATACACCGTATCAACTGCCGAGCAATCGAATGCCGGAAAACCGAAATGTTATGGTTAAATAAGAAGAAAAGGATAGAAGAAGAGAGGAAAAGATAGAACAGAAAGAAACAATAGAACAATATCATAATCTCACAATCGCAGCGGAACAACATATAATAGATAAATGAATAATCTTTAAACAAAGAACTATATCAGTTATTACATCACATCACATCACATTACATTATATCATCAGAATGTACAACAACAAACAGCGGAAAAGAAATACTATATACTAGTTTGATACGCCATGCTCTCCAGCTTGCCTCCAATTCTCTACAGCAACTCTCGAATTCCAGAATGACCTGATAACCTAACTCTAGACTGCCCGTGTGGAAATAGGTGGGCACCCATAGTTTAGGAAGGAAAACAATAAACTCTAGGTCAGTCATGAGACTGGTGTGAGAACTTAAAACAGCTATTTATCTTTAAAATAAACAACAGGAGTATTTTAAAATAGATTCGCAATGCTATTTGGAAAATGAGACTACCATAAGGCCTCCCGCACGCACACACAATGCAAACGCAGAATCGGAGGAGATTTCTCCTTATGATAGTCAAAGATGCTTGATACGCATTAAAAAGAAACATTTGATATTATTACTAGTGCATAGTGTAGAAAACATTTCGAAAGTAAAGATATAAATCTTAGCCAGCATAGGCATTCCGCACTTATGCCTACTATAGCTACCATCTAAACAGTGGTGACCACCATAAGTAAATGGTAGGTTCTACAACTAAAACCGTACAAGATCGTATTGTTTCTTTGGATTTCCAACAAATGGTCAGGCCAAGGAACTTCCCATTGCCACATGGGTACGCCTTTGGAAAGACGACCCGAGAACCTAACCGGATCTCTGCCAATACAAGGCCGGGTTACCCCTAACTGGGTAACTACTGACACGAATATGTCATCCCCCGATCGTAACCGATCTATATCCAAGGATCCTCGATTCCAACAACCACAAAGTAATAAATTTGCAACAACAACATAGGTTAAGTATCTAGGCTCGATACCATGATACCACCTCTATCCAGAAGGAATGACATACACTAAAGGGGTGCTACCCCCTAATAACCTTATTGCATCCTTCCTGTTTTGAGCATTTCCGAGGTGTGAGGTCCGACGAAGTCTCGTCCACAAAGCTACGCTTTATACAAAAGCCATGCTTTGATCAACAAATGATGATTAGCACTTCGTATGCCACATTACCAATTTGGGAATGTATCACTAGTAACCATCAACTACATAACCTCTCGGGTGTTGAGCTAAGATAATAAATTCTCCACCACCAACGGAAATATATTTGATAGAAACCATCTTTACATCTCAAATTGTAATGTCAGACACACATCCATTCAAGTTTATTCCAGGATCGAACGGAACCGAAGGCACTTCCAAAGAAGTCCTTGCAATCCGGATATTCACTAATCACGACCGAACTTCCCATCACAAAGGGTAATAAATTCTATATCGGAGATCAACCGATGCAGAAACAATCGACGGTAATCCTTCCGTTTTCATAAATATCCGGTCTTCAACACCGGTCATCAATGCTATCCATTACGACGTACCACTATTCGAAATGGGTTATACGACTCAGAGGTCCTTTCCCGGCTAACCCGAATAATGAGCACTTGTTTTAAAAATAAGTGTAGCATTCAAATTCAAGCAAATCACAACAAATACCTATTTAAAGGTAAATATTGATAATCGGTTATTTAACTATCAATAGATATGCAGAACATCACCAAGTTCCAAATAATTTCCCAAATTATTTATTTCCCAAAAATATCTTTACAAGATATATATTTTCCACACTTCAACATTTGAAAACAAATTTCAAATCACTTTTCACCTTTACAACTTTTGAAAACAAATTTCAAATCGTTTCCCTACACGGGATATATTCACAAATCTTTATTCATTTACATTTCAAAACGGTTCATTTAAACCAATTAAATAAATCCTTACCGATTTACTTTCTATTTACGTTCCAAATCCGTAAATTTATTTCCACACTTTAACATTTTAAAACAAATTTCCCTTTATTTTATAAATTCCATAGTGAATTTACAATTCCAAAATATCTATTAATATACGATTTTCAAATCGATTTCTAATATTCATTTTCAATTTATCTTTAAAAGATAAAATCTCAAAACATTCACTTCATATTGGAAAACATTTCCATACTTATTTAATAATAAGTAATTCACAAATCCATTTATTTTCAACACTTGGAAAATATTCAATATACTTAAATCGAAATTAAGTATATATTTCATTCTTTAAAGAAAACGTGCGCTTAAACACATTTATTTGAGTCAAAATGAATGTTGCGTAAAACATCGTCACGACAACCCAAAATCACTAGTATAGGGATTCAAACTTAAAATAGATATATAAATCCCAATACTATATAAAACATTTCCATTCGGAAATTATTTACTATAACAACAGTGATATAGTCCACTATTTCCTTCTATTTCTTGAAAACGTTTATTTCAACAATGAATGTTGAAATCTATGGTTTCGATAGTTAATACATTTTAAAACATCTTTAAATCATTTTAATTCTATTTAAAATATCACTTCCCCAAAACACATCTTTAATATATTATTCACTGTCCAAAATCGTGAATATAACTCCCAACCAACTCTTTATTATTACATATATTATATAAAGGATAATTCGCTATCCAAAATCGCGAATATATCTCCTCTAATAAGCTTCCACATTAAATTCATCAAATTTGACAAATTTGGATTTATAAAACAATGTTTATAAATCTCCATTCATATTCTTATAAAGACTTCAATTTACAAAATTTAAAAATCTTACTACTTATAAAATTCCATTTATAACCTCATTTTCAGCATTAACAGAACTCCTTTTATAATTCCATTGTTTCGATTTATAAAATATATATTTTATAAATCTCATCTATAAACCATTTATACTTATTCGAAAATCTCAATTAAAATGCCAAAATCCGATTTATAAGTTAATTACTTATAAATCTTTTATTGTACAAAATCTATTCATTTTATAACTTCACAATTTATAAATCTATAATTTCATTTACTTATGAAATCCATTTATACTTCATTTTGACACTTAATAAAACTCGTTTTATAATTCCTATATTTTCAATTTATAAATATTAATTTTATAAATCTTTTATATAAATCGTTTATAGTAATTCAAAAATCCCAATTTAAACCATTCTTTTATAAATTCATCAACTACTTATTTCAAAAATCACACTTCAGTTATATTTCACAAAAATCATAACTTTTATAACTTTAAATATTATAACGTTTATTTATTTAAAATAAATCAATTCAAAAATTTAATAAACGTATACTTTCAAAAATCACTTTAAAATCCTTTTAAATTCAAAATCGTTACTTTAATATTTTTAAAACACCAAAAATAGGCCGATGCTGCAACAGCAACAATATATCAATCACGAAAATCAAAACATCATATATCAAGATGATAACAGAATATATAACAATATCTGTAAATAAATCAATACAGTTGAGGAATCCAGTTGGATCCCTCCAACCTGTTTCCCTGCATCCACAGACGTTAGCACAATACCAGTTCCGTTCCAATACGGAATATCGCGGTATATAGGATTTATAAAATATTACCCGCTATTATGCGGTGTAGTAGGGTCTCATCCGCTATATAATGCGGGAAATCAACTCCAAGTACATAAATAATACCAATCCCAATCAAGATGGAATTATCGCGGTATATGTTTTAATAAATAACATCCACTTAATATACGGCGTATAGGGTCTATTACTATACAATAGATAATAATTTATCATTCAATCATACAATCAAGCAATTTTTTAAATCTAACTATTTAAAATTTAAATCGAAACAAATTCGATCGAGTGAGAAGTTCTCACCTTGCTTTCAATTTCCAACGTTTTATTTCGAATAAAATTAAACACGCTTTTAATTTTACCCAAAATTCAAACTAGCTCCAAACGACTCCAATCCAGTTCCATAGCGTAGTGCTCATCAAAACGAAGCCAATGCAATTCGTTTCAGGAATTTTCGACCTCATATCAAAAAGTTATGTTATTACAAAGTTTTGTACGTATTTAAATACAAATCAATTTCAACTTATATTATTTTCAACCTTTATACAATTCAGGCCGTTCGATTTTTGAGATTTCATCAGGGCCGTGTGATGATGTTCCTTCCCCTCACGTTTTTGCTCCAGGAAACTGAACGCACGAACACCCATCTCGGCCGCCACAAACTCCAGATTAACGCGCCAAGCTCGAGCAATTCCACGACGATCCAACGTCTCCTCTTCAAAGCTCTATATCTCGCGCACCCTTAGCTTGAAAACGAGCAAGCTCGGCTGTCATTGAGCCTCGAAAAACGTGCCGAACCCAATGACAAACGTGGCCAAAAATTGCATCCAAACGGCAATGTTAACGAAAACCGTCCGTTGGATGTAAAGATCACACTATGCTCTTCAATTTGTTAGTTGGAAGTTTTTGATGATAGTGAGTGGATTAGAAGAAAAAGGAGGAAGAAGAATGGATCTTTTTCAGCCATTGGTGAGATAAGTGGCGGCTAGGGCTGAAGATGAAACCCTAGTTTTATTTTTAGTTTGCAAAAATGAAAATCTAGGTCCTTTTATAGAAAATTCGCCAAACATTATTCACCAGAAAATTTCCGAACTCCAAACGAGGCGTACCGGCTGGCGTTTCTAGGGTTTACCCCGCGTTTCGGACACAATGGAATAGGTTTCGGAGGCTAATTCGATCATATGTGCGAGTTACGGAAATAAACGATCGATTTAAAATTAAACCCGATTAAACGAATTTTCTATGCGTTTTGGCTTGCCCCGGACAAACGGTAAATCCGATTGAGACGAAATTTGAAATCTTACAATAATATCACATTACGGATCTGATGAAACTGGTTTCGTCGAAATCCGAGACTGTTTGAAAAATGGCTATTTTAACTCGTCAATTAAATATTAAAATATTCAATTTCCACAAATTAACTTTAAATTCGATTTTAAAAGTTCTATAACATCATTCTAACTCCAATATGATTTATTATAACTTTATAAATCATTTTCAATCATATTAAACCCAATTTTCAATTATTTCTGTATTTTCAAATATTAAATTATCGTTTTAATTATCCAATTAAATCCTTATATTCGAAATAAAATTTATTCGACTGTTTATTTCACTTGTTAATATTTAAAATCAATTAAATTTACGAATTTTAATGAACAGAAATTCCGGGTCGTTACAAACTTCTCCCCTTAAAAGAATTTCGTCCTCGAAATTACCAAGTAAGAAAAAGTTACAGAATCCATTAACTTTCCCAAAACAATTCGTTCAAATTAAATTTCAAATTCATTTAGGTGTTTAACTTTTCCAAAAATTCAATAGTTAAAATTATTACAAAATCTTTACTAAGTTTTCAAATTATACTTAGTTTTACTTTTCAAAATTTTCCAATTTTCTCAAAAATATTCTAACGCCTCAAATTTTCGGAAAAATTCACCATAACCTCCTTTGCGCGGCTCGATCCGAAAAAAAAATGACAGTGTATATATATCACAAATATACATCTCATCAAGTGATGAGGCATCCCCCGGGGAAAAAAGTGTAAAAGTGCGATATTTAATCCGAGATATGTACCTTATTTATTATTAGTGAGCATATACGGCCAATATAGCGTGAAAGCGAGCTCCAAATGCGAAGCAAGCGCAATCCACACCTACTAAACACTCAACAAACAATGAGAAACATGCGTATATGAAAATAATATCGATATACAACATATATCAATAACTATATATGCCACTATAGCAATTGCAACAAAACAACAAATGCAACCACCAAACAACTATCATCCAACTAACATCCAACAAATCCATATCAAATCAATATATATTCACATCTCATTAGTATTCAATGAATTGGTTTTCAATTTAATCACATTTGATTTGTTGACATTGGATTTATAAATATTCATTCATTTTTCAATTAGTTCATATTCACTAATTTACATTCAATTTAGTTCACTTCCAAATCAAATCAAATTATATAGCTTTCAATTTTATCAATTCAGTTTCACCAACACTTAATGAATTTATATACAATCAAGTAACAATCAAATAACAACCAATGTATATTCAACACAATCGAATTTATTCACTTTGTTATTTTACTTCGATACCAGAATCAACTTCATTTAACATCACTTAAGTTATATTCCATTAAACATCATTTGTTTAACTTAACTAAAATTTTCACTTATAAATCTAATTCAGATTCCAATTCTATTTAACTTTTACCAAAGTCAAATTTTCATCACTTATTCAAATTCAGATTTGTTTTGCTTAACAAAATTGTTTAACCATTTATCATTTGGTTTCACTTATATTCAACTATTACAACTTGGATTTAATTGATTCACTTATACTTACTTTAATTTAACTCCATCCTTTAAGTTAAATTTATCCAACTTAATCCGAATCAAATCTCATTTCAACTTATAAAACTCATTTATACATTCACATTACCAATTTCATTCCATTAATGAATTTTATTCCAACTTATAAATATTTTCAATTCCCATTTGTATATAAATTCATTCCTTTATCCTTTGGTTATTATTTCAATTTCTTATTTCAATTTCCATTTTAATAATGATAATATTTCAATATCATCGTTTCCTAACAACCAAGCGACCATATACTGTAATAATTTACAAAAAATTTATTTCTTTTAATATACGAAAATAGTTTGGGTAAAATTATTTCATTTACCCAATTTCAAGTTTATCTTGTTTAAGAGTTTGGAAACCCCTATCGATCACGGTTGTACTTCCCGCACCGACCAGAATTCATAAACAATCAACCGATAAGTCAACACAATACAAAACAATTTATGTTCACTAACAAATACGTGCTCATAGCTATTATTACACTCAAACTCATTCTAGAGTACTACTGACTCTATCTCTAATGAGTAACACCCAACAGAGCCATGGTTGTCGCTTAACGAAAACCGACGTCAATACATACACCGTATCAACTGTCAAGCAATCGAATGCCGGAAAACCGAAATGTTGTGGTTAAAGAAGAAGAAAAAGATAGAAGAAGAAGAAAAAGATAGAAGAAGAGAGAAAAAGATAGAACAGAACAGAAAGAAACAATAGAACAATATCAGAATCTCACAATCGCAGCGGAACAACATATAATAGATAAATGAATAATCTTTAAACAAAGAACTATATCAGTTATTACATCACATCACATTACATTGTATCATCAGAGTGTACAACAACAAACAGCGGAAAAGAAATACTATATACTAGTTTGATACGCCATGCTCTCCAGCTTGCTTCCAATTCTCTACAGCAACTCCCGAATTCCAGAATGACCTGATAACCTGACTCTAGACTGCCCGTGTGGAAATTGGTAGGCACCCAGAATTTAGGAAGGAAAACAATAAACTCTAGGTCAGTCATGAGACTGATGTGAGAACTTAAAACAGTTATTTATCTTTAAAACAAACAACAGGAATATTTTAAAATAGATTCGCAATTCTTTTTGGAAAATGAGACTACCATAAGGCCTCCGCACACACACACAATGCAAACGCATAATCGGAGGAGATTTCTCCTTATGATAGTCAAAGATGATTGATACGCATTAAAAAGAAACATTTGATATTATTACTAGTGCATAGTGTAGAAAACATTTCGAAAGTAAAGATATAAATCTTAGCCAGCATAGGCATTCCGCACTTATGCCTACTATAGCTACCATCTAAACAGTGGTGACCACCATAAGTAAATGGTAGGTTCTACAACTAAAACCGTACAAGATCGTATTGTTTCTTTGGAATTCCAACAAATGGTCAGGCCAAGGAACTTCCCATTGCCACATGGGTACGCCTTTGGAAAGACGACCCGAGAACCTAACCGGATCTCTGCCAACACAAGGCCGGGTTACCCCTAACTAGGTAACTACTGACACGAATATGTCATCCCCCGATCGTAACCGATCTATATCCGAGGATCCTCGATTCCAACAACCACAAAGTAATAAATTTGCAACAACAACATAGGTTAAGCATCTGGGCTCCATACCATGATACCATCTCTATCCAGAAGGAATGACATACACTAAAGGGGCGCTACCCCTTAATAACCTTGCTGCATCCTTCCTGTTTTGACCATTTCCGGGGTGTGAGGTCCGACGAAGTCTTGTCCACAAAGCTACGCTTTATACAAAAGCCATGCTTTGATCAACAAATGATCATCAGCACTTCGTATGCCACATTACCAATTTGGGAATGTATACTAGTAACCATCAACTACATAACCTCTAGGGTGTTAAGCTAAGAGAATAAATTCTCCGCCACCAACGGAAATATATTTGACAGAAACCAGCTTTACATCTAAAATTGTAATGTCAGACACACATCCATACAAGTTCGTTCCACGATCGAACGGAACCGAAGGCACTTCCAAAGAAGTCCTTGCAATCCGGATATTCACTAATCACGACCAGACTTCCCGTCACAAAGGGTAATAAATTCTATATCGGAGATCAACCGATGCAGAAACATTTGAGGTAATCCTTCCATTTTCATAAATATCCGGTCTTCAACACTGGTCATCAATGCTATCCATTACAACGTATCACTATTCGAAATGGGTTATACGACTCAAGGTCCTTTCCCGGCTAACCGAATAACGAGCGCTTCTTTTAAAAATAAGTGTAGCATTCAAATTCAAGCAAATCCCAACAAATACCTATTTAAAGGTAAACATTGATAGTCAATTATTTAACTATCAATAGATATGCACAAGATCACCAAGTTTCAAATAATTTCCCAAATTATTTATTTCCCAAAAATATCTTTACAAGATATATATTTTCCACACTTCAACATTTGAAAACAAATTTCAAATCACTTTTCACCTTTACAACTTTTGAAAACAAATTCCAAATCGTTTCCCTACACGGGATATATTCACAAATCTTTATTCATTTACATTTCAAATGGTTCATTTAAAACAATTAAATAAATCCTTACCGATTTACTTTGTATTTACGTTCCAAATCCGTAAATTTATTTCCACACTTCAACATTTGAAAACAAATTTCCCTTTCTTTTATAAATTCCATAGTGAATTTACAATTCCAAAATATCTATGAATATACGATTTTCAAATCGATTTCTAATATTCATTTTCAATTTATCTTTAAAAGATAAAATCTCAAAACATTCACTTCATATTGGAAAACATTTCCATACTTATTTAATAATAAGTAATTCACAAATCCATTTATTTTCAACACTTGGAAAATATTCAATATACTTAAATCGAAATTAAGTATATATTTCATTCTTTAAAGAAAACGTGCGCTTAAACACATTTATTTGAGTCAAAACGAATGTTGCGTAAAACATCGTCACGACAACCCAAAATCACTAGTATAGGGGTTCGAACTTAAAATAGATATATAAATCCCAATACTATATAAAACATTTCCTTTCGGAAATTATTTACTATAACAACAGTGTTATAGTCCACTATATCCTTCTATTTCTCGAAAACGTCTATTTCAACAATGTATGTTGAAATCTATGGTTTCGATAGTTAATACATTTTAAAACATCTTTAAATCGTTTTAATTATATTTAAAATATCACTTCCCCAAAACACATCTTTAATATATTATTCACTGTCCAAAATCGTGAATATAACTCCCAACCAACTCTTTATTATTACACATATTATATAAAGGATAATTCGCTATCCAAAATCGCGAATATATCTCCTCTAATAAGCATCTATATTAAATTCATCAAATTTGATAAATTTCGGATTTATAAAACAATGTTTATAAATCACATTTATATTCTTATAAAGACTTCAATTTACAAAATTTAAAAATCTTACTACTTATAAAATTCCATTTATAACCTCATTTTCAGCATTAACAGAACTCCTTTTATAATTCCATTGTTTCGATTTATAAAATATATATTTTATAAATCTCATCTATAAACCATTTATACTTATTTGAAAATCTCAATTAAAATGTCAAAATCTGATTTATAAGTTAATTACTTATAAATCTTTTATTTTACAAAATCTATTCATTTTATAACTTCACAATTTATAAATCTATAATTTCATTTACTTATGAAAACCATTTATACTTCATTTTAACACTTAATAAAAATCGTTTTATAATTCCTATATTTTTAATTTATAAATATTAATTTTATAAATCTTTTATATAAATCGTTTATAATAATTAAAAAATCCCAATTTAAACCATTTTTCTATAAATTCATCAACTACTTATTTCAAAAATCACACTTCGGTTATATTTCACAAAAATCATAGCTTTTATAACTTTAAATATTATAACGTTTATTTATTTAAAATAAATCAATTCAAAATTTTAATAAACATATACTTTCAAAAATCACTTTAAAATCCTTTTAAATTCAAAATCGTTACTTTAATATTTTTAGAACTCAAAAAATAGGCCAATGCTGCAACAACAACAATATATCAATCACGACAATCAAAACATCATATATCAATATGATAACAGAATATATAACAATATCTGTAAATAAATCAATATAGTTCAGGAATCCAGTTGGGTCCCTCCAACCCGTTTCCCTGCGTCCACAGACGTTAGCACAATACCAATTCCGTTCCAATACAGAATATCACGGTATATAGAATTTATAAAATATTACCCACTATTATGCCGCGCAGTAGGGTCTCTTCCGCTATATAATGCGGGAAATCAACTCCAAGTACATAAATAATACCAATCCCAATCAAGATGGAATTATTGCGGTATATGTTTTTAATAAATAACATCCGCTTAATATACGGCGTATAGGGTCTATTACTATACAACAGATAATAATTTATCATTCAATCATACAATCAAGCAATTTTTTAAATCTAACTACTTAAAATTTAAATCGAAACAAATTCGATTGATTGAGAAGTTCTCACCTTGCTTTCAATTTCCAGCGTTTTATTTCGAATAAAATTAAACACGCGTTTAATTTTACCCAAAATTCAAACTAGCTCCAAACGACTCCAATCCAGTTCCATAGCGTAGTGCTCGTCAAAACGAAGCCAATGCAATTCGTTTCAGGAATTTTCGACCTCGTATCAAAAAGTTATGTTATTACAAAGTTTTATACGTATTTAAATACAAATCAATTTCAACTTATATTATTTTCAACCTTTATACAATTCAGGCCGTTCGATTTCTGAGATTTCATCAGGGCCGTGTGATGATGTTTCTTCGCCTCACGTTTTTGCTCCAGGAAATTGAACGCACGAACACCCATCTCGGCCGCCACAAACTCCAGATTAACGCGCCAAGCTCGAGCAATTCCACCACGATCCAACGTCTCCTCTTCAAAGCTCTACGTCTCGCACACCCTTAGCTTGAAAATGAGCAAGCTCGGCTGTCATTGAGCCTCAAAAAACATGCCAAACCCAATGACAAACGCGGCCAAAAAATTGCATCCAAACGACGATGTTAATGAAAACCGTCCGTTGGATGTAAAGATCACACTATGCTCTTCAATTTGTTAGTTGGAAGTTTTTGATGATAGGGAGTAGATTAGAAGAAAAAGGAGGAAGAGGAATGGAGCTTTTTCGGCTATTGGTGAGATAAGTGGTGGCTAGGGCTGAAGATGAAACCCTAGTTTTATTTTTAGTTTGCAAAAATGAAAATCTAGGTCCTTTTATAGAAAATTCGCCAAACACTATTCACCAAAAAATTTCCGAACTCCAAACGAAGCGTGCCGGCTGGCGTTTCTAGTGTTTACCCCACATTACGAACACAATGGAATAGGTTTCGAAGGCTAATTCGATCATATGTGCGAGTTACGGAAATAAACGATCGATTTTAAATTAAAACGATTAAATGAATTTTCTATGCGTTTTGGCTTGCCTCGGACAAACGGTAAATCCGATTGAGACAAAATTTGAAATCTTACAATAATATCACATTACGGATCCGATGAAATTGGTTTCGTCAAAATCCGAAACTGTTTGAAAAATGGCTATTTTAACTCGTCAATTAAATATTAAAATATTCAATTTCCACAAATTAACTTTAAATTCGATTTTAAAAGTTCTATAACATCATTCTAACTCTAATATAATTTATTATAACTTTATAAATCATTTTCAATCATATTAAACCCAATTTTCAATTATTTCTGCATTTTCAAATATTAAATTATCGTTTTAATTATCCAATTAAATCCTTATATTTGAAATAAAATTTATTTGACTGTTTAATTTCACTTGTTAATATTTAAAATCAATTAAATATATGAATTTTAATGAATAGAAATTCTGGATCGTTACAACCAATACGGTATCATTAAAGATATCCATATTATCAAAAGTAGTTGAATATGAAACAAAATCACAGATTTAAAAAAAACTTTTCTCATTACATTTTAAAACATAGTTTCATATCCAAGTTATATAATCCCAAACGATTCCCAGGCATTGAACAAAAAGAGCGACATATGAAGATGCCCCTTGGGTGATCAGAGTGTTACTAGACAAAATCTGTCTGAATACAAGACAGTGGAAACAAAAATAACATAACAACTCTTAAATAACTAACATCAGCCTCTTGCTCGTCTCTAGAAGCTTTATTCGTCCACCTACAAAAACATATAAACCTCAATCCTCAGCTTACTTAAATCAATTCTAAGCACCTGAGAGTTTAAGGGGAAAACATAAACTTCGAGTCTCCTGGTGTGAATAATACTATACATCTCGGTCATATGATATTAAGTGAGACCACGCCGCTTAGCGGAATGGGTTTCCCCTTACTAAATCCTTTTAAAATCTTATCTTTTGCAAATCAAAATCCTGAAACCAAACTGGTTAAATCAATCAAAGCATTATCATATATGCATATAAATCAGGTTAAAAATGGACTATCTGTTCGAACAATATAGTTTTGTTTGGTTAACTACTAACCTTTGGTTGGTTTGGGCCTACGAAACAAAATAAACAAATAATCTAACTTCTGTTAGATACTCCTCTTTAGGAAGGTCTGTCTCTTACTTACTTCTCCCAAGGTCAACTGAACCTAATGGTTTTGCGAGATCACCAATAACGTATCTCTCTCGGTATATATTCATTTTTGTGTGTAACATCATTTTAGTCTTACCTAAGACAAAGCCCTACACGTTGGAATTTTTTACTTATATTAGATATGGGCTACTAGCTAAGGTATAGGGTGCGAGTCCATACCAGTCCCATTTAGTATTCTAATATCTAAGTCATTTTACTTATGGTCAACACCCATAAATTTTCCTTGAAAACATTTCTTTTCAAAATGATTTAATCCTTTTAAATCATACTTCAACAGGAGAAATATTCTTTGCTTTACTCAAATCACTTTTCCATGTTATATATACTTTACCCAGAACATTTTTGATAAACAATCAAAACTTTTATTTTACCTTCAAACAATATCTTTAGAAACCATTGAAAGTACCCCTTACGAAACCCTTAAAGTACCCCTTGCGATACAAGTAAATTACTTTACTTTATAACTTTAGGCTGAAAGGCCAAAACATACCTTTCAAAACCATTTACTATAATCCTTTCGAAAACACTTAAAACATCTCTTTTGTAAGCTTGATAAACCCATAAACATCCCCTTTTCAAAACACTTTAAATATGCCTTCCAAAACCTTTGGAAACCTTCCATTTAAAACCTTTCGAAAACATTGGGGAACCCCCCTTTGAAACCTTTATCTTAAACCTTTCGAAAGCATAAGTTCCTCACATAAGTCAAACTTTTCGAAAGCATTTGGGTTCAAGTAAAAACATATGGAATAACCTTTTGAAACCATTCAAAATTATACCTTTTGAAACCTTTGGGTTTAGCCTTCAAAATCTCAAAAAGTACCTTAAAAGAACAAAGTCGAAAGCAATACTTTCGAAAGCTATTTCCTAAGTAAAAGAAGTTGATGGTATCAAAAACTACCCTTTTGAAAGCATTGAAGAAGTGGCTTACGTTCCCATTCGAAAGCATCGCTTTCAAATGAAAAAGGTGGCAGCAAGGGGTTTCGACCCCGTCAAAAGCGTCTTTATAAAACAAAAGGCACGACCTATTTTGGAAATCCTTAAAATCATTTAACCAAGTCGAATGTTATTTAAGTCCAAAGCATTTATTTCAAAAACAAAGTAGGCACATTTTCTTTCAAAGAAAACAAGGCTTCGACCCCTTAGGAACCCCTTGTTTCGACTACATACCTTTCGCCTCGGTCAAATTCACTACGTACCAAGTCTTTGATACTAGGCGCATTGGTTTCGATGGAGATGGAGATGGAAGCACATGGTCGAAACGTAGTGCCAAAAGTGGCGAAATAGGAAAAGTGTAGAGAAAATAAATTTCACTTTAATTCTTTTCAACTAACATGCCTTATTTATCAACATATGATTGGTTGCTAATTTCTTTTCCAAATTCTTTTCTGAAAGCGCTGCCAAATTTTTAGAAGTTGTACTTTAAAACATTAAAAACTACCCCTTCTACGTTTATAAATATATAAAACATTTAAGTCCCATACCTTAAATAAATTTACATATTTATTAAAATACGTAGGAAAATTCTATAAAATTTCCATAAATCAGTTTTGTTATGTTTTGTAACATATATAAATTTTTGACCCAAAATCAACATAAAAAAGCCGTAACTAATTTATAC
Source organism: Allium cepa (assembly GCA_030765085.1). Lineage (NCBI taxonomy): Eukaryota > Viridiplantae > Streptophyta > Magnoliopsida > Asparagales > Amaryllidaceae > Allium > Allium cepa. The sequence continues at coordinate 819,866,145 of CM060935.1, read as the reverse complement.
CCAAAATTGCTATTTTCTTCATAAAAAATCCACGTTAATTTAGAAAATTATGAAATTTGAAACCCATTTTCAAATATCGTTTATGACCTTATACTAAAAACGCAAGGTATTTGGATGTCATTTAATTGGTTTTTCAATCTAAAACTTATCATACAATTTATATGAATTAGCATAAATCATCAACAAGCATATAAATCTATTTTAACAGTCAAAACATGGCAATATACTTTGCAAAATATTCAGATATGATCTAGAAACCAAAAAACATCAAAAATATGAGATGTAATCTATTACTCACTTTTAGCTTGTGATTAAGGAATTAAGATTTGATCTTGGATTAAGTTGCTTAAGCTTCTTCCTAGCTTTATCTTCTTCTTTTTTCTTTGCTTTCATAATGGTGGTCGGTCTCTCACTTGTGTTTTTAGTATGTGAACGGGAATAATGAATGTGAAAATGAACGGGTATGGGGTTAAGGGTATAAGGATATGTCTTATTCCCACTTTACCCCTCATCTATTACCCTAACTTATTTCTTTTCATTTTCCTTTAGTTCATTTGATTAATGGGCACGACTACCTCTTATTTACACAAACCTCAATCCCTTAACCATTATACATTATTTCATTTAATTTTACTAATTAAATGTCCTAAATAATGTTACTAAAAATTAGGGGTGTTACAGCTCCCCTCCTTAAAGAATTTTGTCCTCGAAATTGCGATAAGGTACTTATAGAAATAAATCATAAAGGTTAAACATACCATGAAACAAATCATGATAAATGTCTTTAATCCTGCTCTCAGATTCTCAAGTACAGTCTCTATCATCGTCGCTCCCCTGGACCTTAACTAATCTGATTGTTTTGTTCCTTAGCCTCTTCTCATCACTTGCGACTATACAAACTGGCTTCCTAGCTAAAACCAAGTTCGGTTCCACTACTAAGTCCTCTAACACAGTTGGCGCTGTAGTAGTCTCCGAATCTCGAATACACTTCCTCAGATGAGAAACATGAAAAACATTGTGGACTCCTGCCAAACTTCTTATTAACTCTATTCTATATGCGATTTTCCAGATCCTCTCTATAATAGGAAATGGTCCAACAAACCTCGGTGCTAACTTTCTGTCTTCCTAAATCTGATAACACCTTTCATCGGTGATACTTTGACGAAAAACATGATCTCCAGTCGAGAACTCCAAGTCTTTCCATCTCTTATCAGCAAAACTCTTCTGTCTAGACTAAGCTTCCTTCATTCTCGCTCTTATTAACTTAATCTTATCTTCAGTTTCTCTAACCAAATCCAGACCAAGAACCAACCTATCCCCGGTCTCTTACTAGCAAAGGGGAGATTTGCATGGCATTCCATACAAAGCTTCAAACGGTGCCATCCATATACTAGTCTGATAACTGTTGTTATATGAAAACTCGACTAAGTATAGATGGTCTTCCCATAATCCCCCAAAATCTAGCACACAAGCTTTTAACAAATCTTCCAAGATTTTGTTAACTCTTTCTGTTTGCCCATCTGTCTGCGGATGGTAAGCAGTACTAATCTTGAGTTTGGTACTCAAAGTCTCCTATAGACTCTTCCAGAACTCGCTAGTGAATAAGGAATCTCTATTGCTTAATATACTACTGGGAATTCCATGAAGTCTAACTATATTCTTCATGAATAACTTGGCCAAAATAGGTGCCGTCCTTGATGACTTAACTAGAATGAAATGGGCACTCTTGGTCAATCTATCCACTATGACCCACATACATTCATTTCCTCTATTTGATCTTGGCAACCCATCTATAAAATTTGTCGAAATAGAATCCCACTTCCAAACTGGAATCTCTAATAGTTAAAGTAATCCACTTGGTTTCTGATGTTCAGTTATTACCTATTAATAGTTCAAACACTGTTTCACCCATAAGCCTACATCCCTCTTCATACCTTCCCAGAAGAATCTTCTTATCATATTTGATACATCTTAGTCTCTCCTAGATGAATAATGGATTTGAAAGATGGTATTCTTCTAAAACTTCTTTCCTAATGCTTTCCACATTCGGAAAACATAGTCTTCCCTTCTTCCTTAACCACCCATTCTGCTCAAGAATGAAATCCTTCAAGTCATCGCTCTCCGTTCCATCCCTTAACCTTCTGGTTCACCCTGCTAATACTGGATCCACTCCTTTTTTAAAAGTAATCTTTTCAATCATAACTGGTCGAACTTCTAAAATGACAGCATAGCAGTTTCTATATTTGAACTACTCTTAGCTCTCCACTGTTCTCTGCATGTAATCAACGCTTCTAATCGTTGCACTCAGTTATCATCGCTAACACTGCATTATATTGTCGTCTACTAAGCACATCTGCAACCTTATTATCTTTTCCCGGTGTGTACTCAATACCAAAATCATTAGCGGCTAAAAACTCTAACCACCTCTGCTGACTCACACTTAACTCCTTCTGAGAGAATAAATACATCAACGACTATGATCTGTATATAACTTGAATCTCTTTCCCAAAAGGTAATATCTTCACACCTTCAATGCAAAAATCACTGCAGCTAATTCCAAATCATGAGTCAGATATTTAACCTCATGTGGTTTGAGCTGTCGAGAAGCGTAGGCAATCACTTTACATCTTTGCATTAACACAGCTCCTAATCCTACTACACACGCATCCGTATATACCACTAAGTCTTGATTCCCCTCTGGAACAACTAACATAGGTGCATTTATCAAATAAGTGTTTCAACTTTTGGAATACGTCCTCACACTTATCTGTCCAGACAAGCTTCACATCCTTCCGACTTAGCTTAGTCATTGGTGTTGCTATCTGTGAAAAATCATTAATAAATCTCCAATAGTAACTAGCTAATCCCAGAAAACTTCTTATCTCAATCACCGTCTCGGTTCTCTTCCAACTATTCACTGCATCGATCATAGTTGGATCTACTGACAGCCCTTTGTCTGAAACTACATGACTAAGAAACTTCACTTCTTTCTTCCAGAAATGACACTTCAAAAACTTCGCATTCAGTTGATTCTCTCTCAAAGTCTTAAGCACTACCCTAAGATGAACTTCATGCTCTTTTTTATCTTAGAGTATTGCAAATATCATCTATGAACACCAACACAAACCTATCCAAGTGCTCTTGGAAAACTCGGTTCATCAAGTCTACAAAGAAAGTTGGTGCATTAGTTAGTCCGAACGACATCACTAACCATTCATACTATCCATATTTGATTCTAAACGCCGTCATAGGAATAATATCTTCTGCCACTCCAAGCTGATGCGATCCTATCACCAAATCCAAATGGGAAAATACTTTGGCTCCACTCAACTAATTGAACAAATCGTCAATTCTAGGCAATGGATTTCGATTCTTTATCGTCTTCTCATTTAACTTACGATAATCGATACATAACCTTAACGATCCGTCCTGTTTCTTCACAAACACCGCGACTGCACCCCAAGGCGAACTACTTTATCTGATAAAATTCTTGCGATCCAAGTCCACCAACTGCACCTTGAACACCCTCATCTCGGTAGGTGTCATTTTTCTTGGCGGTATACTCACTGTTTGTACTCCGGGTATTAAATCTACTCGAAACTCAATGGCATGTTTCGGTGGCAGTCCTACTACAGGTTCAAAGGCATTTGCGAATTCTCTAACACTAATAACTTGGTTCAACTCATCTTCTACCTCCACAAAACCCAAAAAAGCATTGACCTCACAATTAGGGTTTTCTATGGTGTATACTATCTGATCACTACAGTCAGGATGTCTAAGTGATATTTTCCTATCATGGAAAAATATCCTAGCGTTGTATTTACTGAACCAATCCATGCCTAAAACAATTCTTAACCCTATGAAGTAAATACATCAAAACTGCAAACAAAGGTATGACCTGACAATTCAAACTCTAAGTGGTCACACTTCATCCCACGTGTTGCATACCCTCCTATTAGGTTTGCAACCCTTAAGGAAGTAACTAAGTATGAGGGTTCTAAGTTAAGCTTATCTATAAAACAACGAGATATAAAAGAACATGATGCACCCATATCAAATTGAATGCTAACTGACATACCATGAATCAAAAGCGTACCTCTCAACACAGATTTTACTATCTCCTGTGCTGTTGGTCTCGAGGTAGCTGGTTCCAATGCAAACTCTTGGCATTTCCTATCCTTAGCTGGCTCTTTGCACTGGTTCTCTTAATGTCCAATTTGATCGCCGCTGAAGCACTTGAAACTCTTTTTCCCGATCACTTTCTTTCCATCATCTTAGCGACATTCGTTAGCGAAATGCCTTTTATTGTCACACTTGTAGCAGACACCTCTAGCTTTCCTTTCTTGGCAGCTCCACCCTTCTGAGATCCTTCCTTATGGAAAAACTTTCTCTTCCAACTCTTCTCCATCTGGAATTCCTTTTCCCTATTCCTATCCAGAAAAGAAAGCATCTCCTCATGTCTCCAAGCCATCTCTACAATCACATCACATGGATCCCTAATGTATGATAACATAGCCCTAGCAAGCTCAGGCTTCAATCCATGGATGAACTTTTCATTCCACTTAATCATAGTATCAATAGTAGCATAACCATACCTCGACAGCTCCTCAAATCTTGTCGCATACTCAATCACAGTCATCTCTCCTTGCTCCAATTCAGTAAACTTCCTAAGCATAGTGGATTTTGCAATCGCAAACATAAACCTCTCTCTAAATCGCCTCTTGAACCCAGCCCATGTCATTAACTCCTCATTAACTCCAGCTGTAACGCTGTTCCACCAGTATAGTGCTACTCCTTGTAGCTGTCTCGCAACAAGACTTCTCTTCTACTCATCATTGAGCCCTAGATCAGCAAAAATCATCTCGCAATGTAGCAACCAGTTCTTCATTTTGATTTCATCTTTAGTACCAATAAATGGCTTTTCTCCTAACCGGGCATAATCTCTACTCAAAACAACATAGTTGTTGACCACTGGAGCTTCCCGAACTCCTCCTCTAACTATTCCAGCAATAACACCTGCTTGCATCATGTTTATGAAGAACTAATACATTGCTCCCAGATCTGCTTGTGGGACTCAAGCACCCACATTTTCAGCTTGTGCCTGACCTAGGTTCTTCTGCTATTGGGTTTGGCATTTCCATTTTTATAATGCTTCCCCCTCTAATGTTAACTCTTCTAGCATCCATTTTTGCATTTGAGTTGTAAGATACAGAAGAATAGCCAAAGAGATAGGAGAATAGAGATATAGTGTATACTTATACATAGAAAATACAAGTACGTTACTATAACATTATCCCATACCCCGATCTTTTCTCTATTTACTAAGGATCATGTTTTCAAAAATCATTGTAAGTTTAAAGTTTTTCATAAACTGCTGCTATGATACCAAATTATAACATCCCCTATCTAGAGGCCTAAAGCTAAGCGCTACAGATGTTGCAGTCATCCATATTATTTACTTTTGGTAACCAAATACGATAATGTTAGTGGTAGCCATAATATCAGAAGTACTTGAATATGAAATAAAATAGTAGATTCAAAGAAAACAACTTTTATCATTACATTTCAAAACATAGTTTTGTATCCAAGTTACATAATACCAAAAATTTCCTAGGCATTGAACAAATATAATTTTACAAAATATGTCAAGAACGATATATGAAGATGCCCCATTGGATGATCAGAGTGCTACTAGACAAAATTTGTCTGAATACAACACAACAGACAAAAATAACATAACAACTCTTAAATAGCTAATATTAGCCTCTTTCTCGTCTCCGGAAGCTTTATTTGTCCACCTACTAAAACCTGTAAACCTCAACCCTCGGCCTACTCAAATCAATTTTGAGCACCCAAGAGTTTACGGGGAAAACATAAACTTCGAGTCAGACATAAAGACTGGTGTGAATGATACTATACATCTCGGTTATGATATTAAGTGAGATTATGCCGCTTAGCGGAATGAGTTTCCCCTCAGTAATATTCTTTTAAAAGTTTATCTTTTGAAAATCAAAATTCTACAACCAACCTGATTAAATCAATCAAAACATCATCATATATGCATATAAATCAAGTAACAAATGGACTATATGTCCGAACAACATAGTTTTTTTGGTGAACTACTAACCTTTAGTTGACATGGGCCTACGAGACAGAATACATAAATAATCTAACTTTTGTTAGATACTCCTCTTCTAGACGGTTTACCTCTAACTTACTTCTCCTAGGTTCAAGTCAACCTAATGGTTTTGCGGGCTCACTAATAACCTATCTCTCTTTGTATATATTACTTTTTGTGTGTAACATCATTTCAGTCTTACCTGTGACAAATCCCTACACATTGGAATTTTGGACTTATAATAGTTAGGGGCTACTAGCTAAAGTAAAGGGCACGACCCCGTACCTGTTCCATCTGGTATTCTAATATCCGAGTCATTTTACTTAGGGTCAACTACCCATAAATTTTCCTTGAATTTATTTTTTTCAAAATGATTTAATCCTTTTAAATTATACTAAAATAAGGAAAATATTTTTTGCTTTGCTCAAATAACTTTGCCATGTTATATATACTTTGCCCAAAACATTTTTGATGAATAATCAAAATCTTTATTTAAACCTTTAACAATATCTTTTGAAATCACTGAAAGCATCCCTTTCGAAACCCTTAAAAGTACTCATTTCGATACAAGTAAACTACTTTACTTTATAACCTTAGACTGAAAGGCCAAAACATAACTTTCAAAACCATTTACCATAATCCTTTCGAAAACATTTAAAAAGTCTCTTTCAAAACCTTAATCATCCCCTTTTCAAAACATTTTAAATAGGCCTTTTGAAACCTTCGAAAACCTTCCATTTAAAACCTTTCAAAATGTTAGGGAACCGCCCCTTTGAAACCTTTATCTTAAACCTTTAGAAAGCATAAGTTCTTCACATAAGTCAAACCTTTAAAAAGCATTTGGGTTCAAGTAAAACATGTTGAATAATCTTTCAAAACCATTCTAAACTATACCTTTCGAAACCTTTGTGTTTAGTCTTCAAAATCTCAAGAAGGGCCTTAAAAGAACTGAGCGGAAAGCAACACTTTTGGAAGCTATTTCCTAAGTAAAAGAAGCGGATGGTGTCGAAACCTATCCCTTCGAAAGTATTGGAGAAGCGGCTTAAGTTTTAAAACAAAGAATCCCTTTCAAAAGCATCGCTTTGAAAGGAAAAATGTGGCAGCAAGGGGTTTTGACCCCATCGAAAGCTTCTTTATAAAACAAAAGGCGCGACCTCTTTCGAAAACATTCCTTAAAATCATTTAACCGAGTCAAAAGCTATCAAAGTCAAAAGCATTCCTTTCGAAAGCAAAGTAGACGCATTTTCTTTTAAAAGCAAAGCAAGGCTTTGACCCCTTCGGAACCTTTTGTTTCGACTACATACCTTTCGCCTTGGTAATTCGCTACGTACCAAGTCTTTAATACCAGGCGCATTGGTGTTGAAGGAGATAGAGGCGGAAGTACTTGGTCGAAACGTAGGTGTGGAAAGTGGCGAAACAGGAAAAGTGTCGAAAAACTTGAATTTATACTTTAAAAAGTAATTCTTTTCAACTAACATGCCTTATTTGTCAACATATGATTGGTTGCTAATTTATTTTCCGAATTCTTTTCTAACCGTGCTGCCAAAATTTCAGAAGTAATACTTTAAAACATTACAAAATACCCCTTCTCCTTTTATAAATATATAAAACATTTAAGTCCCATTCATTAAATAATTTTATATATATTAAAACACTTAGGAAAATTCTATAAAAATTTCCATAAACCACTTTTAATATGATTTCTAACATATATAAATTTTTGATCCAAAATCAACATAAAATAGTCGTAATTAATTTAAACCCAAAATAACTATTCTCTCACTAGAAAATTCATAATAAATCCACATTGGTTTAAAAAAGTATGAAATTTGAAATCTATTTCCAAAATATCATTTCTAACCTCATGCTACAGCCGTAAGGTATTTGGATGTCATTTAATTGGTTATTTAATCTAAAACTTATCATAAAATCTATATGAATAAGAATAAATCATCAACAAGCATATATATCCATTTTAACAATAAAAAACATGGAAAGCTTTGCAAAATATTCAGATCTGATTTAGAAACCAAAAAACATCACAAACATGAGATGTAACCTATTATTCACCATTATCTTGTGATTAAGGAGTTGAGATTTGATCTTATATTAAATTGCTTAAGCTTCTTCCTCTAGATCCTAGCTTTATCTTCTTCTTGCTTTCCTAATGGTAGCCGGCCTCTCACTTGTGTTTTTAGTTTATGAAAATGAATAATGAATGTTAAAATGAATGTGTATGGGGCTTTAGGGTATAAGGATATGTCTTATTCCCATTTGCCCCTCATCTATTACCCTATTCATTTTAAGTTTCGTTAGTTCATTTTTTTAGTGGGCACAGTGTTAGCGCCAATATTGGTCACTAACACCCAAATCCGAGCGAAAGCACTAAATACCAGTCACAGTTCACAGATATAATTTATGTGAAGGATATTAATATGAAGAGAAACAAAAAATAAAATGGTAGCAGTAAAGAACAACATATTTTATAGTGGTTCGGCTAACTCCAGCCTACGTCCACTCCAGAAGTTTCCTTTTTAATAATGTTAGAACCGATTACAATTACAAACTGTTAGACTAACCTTAGCCTTAGGAAATACAAACCAAGAGAGCAGGAAGAAGATCCCTTTTTGAACCCCCTTATGCTGTATTTATAGGCAAATCCTGGGTTGTTGGGCATTCTGAGTGACCCGGGCCCACCAAGGTCATGGTCGAACCAGGGTTATCATTGTAACCGAACCCGAGTTCTGTACGTGCCGACCTACACATGCCGAATGACAACCAAGGCCGAGCCACAACGCCGAGTGACTCTGACCGAACCACAACGCTGAGTGTTGTCCAATGCCGAGCGAGGTCCAATGCCGAGCGACATCCAATGCCGAGCGAGGTCCGATGCCCAGCGACATCCAATGCCAAGTGAGGTGCAATGTCGAGCGACGTCCAATGTCAAGCGGTGTACAATGCCGAGCGACGTCCGATGCCGACCCATATCACCTTGCCAACTCAAACCATACCGAGCCGCCTCCAATGCCGAACCATCCCACTAATGCCGAGCCACCCTGCTCTCACCTCAATGCCAAGCGACGTCCAATGTCAAGCAACCCATAGCATCCAGACCTAGCCTTGTAACTTCTCCACTTCTCGACCGAACGACATATCCAAGTGAACTTCATCCTTTTAAACCAAATCCATTATATTCCAGCCTCGACAAACAAGAAGTCGATTTAGTTAAATCCGCCTCTCCATGGCCTTGCCAAAAGGTAGGTTAACATTTTCCCCCCAAAACATGCCTTGGTATTGGAAGGTGTGTTTTGAATAGCCTTCAGTCTGATATCCGAAGTATGTATGTTATCCACATCCATAGTTTTCGATTCATAATCCAATCCATTTTATCCAAGTGTCATCGCCGTATCCTTGTCGGAACTTACGACTACTCTGAGTCGATATCTACTTCCGAATCTAGTAACTAAATCCTTAGACAAATCCATATCCATCTGAACTCGACAATCGAATTCTAACCCATCCATATCCAATAACCAATAACCACGTCCATGACCTCTTCTGGTCGATGTCCAAATCCGGGACCGTTCCGGGTCCATGCCTAAATCCTTTGGCTGTTCATAGCCAATATCTAAATCTGTAACCTCTCCGATTTCTTGCCAAGAGAATCCACACATGACGACCTATGTTAAGTAATGTAATGGTGTTCCTTGTTCAGTGTCCGTGAACACTAAGTAATACCGTGGCTTAAGTCCTAAGTAGAATCCTGGCCGCTCCGGACCCTTGCCGAGTATAGTCCATACTCGACGACCTGTATAGTAGACAATATGGGGCCTAAGTCCTAGGCCGAATTCTGGTCACTCCGGACCCATGCCGAGCATAGCTCATGCTCGACGACCTTTTAGCCAAAATCTAGAGAAAATCCAATCAAAATCCAATTCAAAATCCAAATCCATCTAGAAAACCAGAAATCCATATCAAAAGTCCAAATAAAAATCCAAATAAAAAATCAAACACCCAAACCAAAATTCAAACCAAAAACCAACAGAAACGGGAGTTCAATCCAAACTCCAAAACCAACGCAGAAAAAGCAAGTGTCCAAGTCACAAGGAAAAAACAAATTTCACAAACCAGAGCATCTCGGTGACCATCATCTCAGAGCATGCCTAAGGGTTATCTCCGACCCCGTACATGAGTAAGTGATTTAGCCGTTTTCCCGAAGTTTGTTACTTATTCCAAACCATCACGACTAGTTGATGATTAATCTACCACCATTCCTGGGCCTCACGCCCTCGTCGTTCAAGGTAGACGGTTGCTGCTCCTGTTCCATCGCCACATTTCGAGTTTCGACATATTTCCACAACTGACCATTCCTTACATATTCCTTGATTATATCCTTTACATGCTTGTAGCTGTTAGAATCATGCCCGTCCAAGTCATGAAAGAGACATTGCCTTGCTGATGCCCTTTCGCATTCTAAGGGCTCCCTTCTTACCGGCCTTCGATAGGGAAGGCAATCGTTAGTATCCAAGAATATCCGCTTCAATGATGCATTCAATTTTGTGTAAGTGGAGAATTTTGGTTCTCTCCAGCGCTTCCTTTTCCCTTTATCCTTGTCTTTACCTGAGTTTGACCGGGCGGTCCTCCATCCTTAACCATGTTTACTTCCTTTGACTTCATATCCAAACATGCATCCTCTCCTCGAAGAAAACTCTCAGCCTCATGAAAGAATTCCCTGAGATCCATTGGTGGTTCCCGTATCAACGATACTTTGAAATCCAAATTATCCTTGACTCCTGATACGGCAGCCATCAAAACCGTTGATGGATTCGGCCGATCCACCGAAGCGATTGCTGCATTAAACCGGGTTAAGAAAGTCTTACGCGATTCATCTGCCCTTTGCTTGACTGAAGTTAGTGTCATCAAATTATTTGGCTTTTTTATGTGAACTCGAAACTGTCCCAAGAACTTATCCACCAGTTCTGTCCACGTCTCAATAGATCCATCCTCTAGCCGTCTGAACCACATAGCAGCTATATCGGTCAAGTACAGGGAGAAATTCCAAGCCATGACCTCCTCTGTTGCCCCCAGCACTTCTATATGCCTTGTGTACCTCATCAAGTGGTCAGTGGGATCCGTCTTTCTGTTTTATACTTCCAGAGTAGGCAGTTTGAAATCGAGCGGATTTCTAGCTGTTCTGATGTTCTGGGTAAACGGACTTTTGTTTACTCCCTCCAAATCTCTATTTTCCAGACTTCCGCGAATAGACCGCCTAATAATGTCAGCCAATCCAGCGTTTCCAACCAAGGGTTGCCCCCTATCCATATTTCCTAGTTGCACTCCAACTCCGCGAGGAAATTCTGGCACATATTCCTTGGCATGTACTCCTGTGTTCCTGTATATGCTGGGTTGCACAGCATCACCTGATATCCCTCCATAGGTTGGTCCAACATTATCCAGCGGTGTGCCCCCAAGACTTGGTCCATCCGGGTTAATAGTTTTTGTTGATTGGGAGCTGTCCCCCACTGAATCACTCCATCTGCTTGCTGGTTGAGTCCCTCAAATCCAGCTCCTAGAACATGAGCACCCGCAGTCCCCAATTGTCCAAATTGCCTAAGAAGAACCTTCAACATCTCCTTTTTTCGTTTCATCATCCACTCCTACATGGAATTCATCATGACCTGCATCTTATCCCTGGTGATGTAGATGGAGGCTTGATTAGCTCCAAAGGAAGCCTCCTGACTTCCCTCTTGCTGACTTCTTTCCGCTGCTTCCTTTCTTGTTGGTGGTCTAACCATTGATTTCTAGAATCTAAGTTCCCAAATCCCTGAGTGCTAGCTTTCTCGGTGAAAGCACCAAAATGTTAGCGCCAAAATTGGTCACTAACACACAAATCCGAGAGAAAGCACCAAATTCCAGTCACAGTTCACAGATAGAATTTATGTGGAGGATATTAATATGAAAAGTAACAAAAAATAAAATGGAAGCAGTAAAGAACAACAGATTTATAGTGGTTCGGCTAACTCCGGCCTACATCCACTCCAGAAGTTTCCTTTTATTGATGATAGAACCGTTTGTAGTTACAAACTGGTAAAGTAACCTTAGCCTTAGGAAATTGAAAGCAAGAGAGCAAGAAGAAGATCCCTTATCAGAGCCCCTTCATGCTGTATTTATAGGAAAATCCTGAGTTGTTGGGCTTTCTGAATGACCTGGGCCCACCAAGGTCATGGCCGTACCAGATTTATCATTGTAACCGACCTCGAGTTCTGTACGTTCCGACCCACACATGCCGAACGGCAACCAAGCTCGAACCACAATGCCGAGTGACTCTGACCGAACCACAATGTCGAGCGACGTCCGATGCCAAGTGACGTCTAATGCCGAGCGAGGTTCGATGCTGAGTGACGTCTAATGCCGAGCGAGGTCCGATGCCAAGCGACATCCAGTGCCGAGCGAGGTACAATGCCGAGCAACGTCCAATGCCGAGCGAGGTACAATGCCGAGCGACGTCCGATGCCGACCCACATCTCCTTGCCAACCCAAACCATACCGAGCCACCTCCAATGCCGAATCATCCTGCCAATGCCGAGCCACCCTACTCTCACCTTAATGCCGAGTGACGTCCAATGCCAAGCGACCTAGAGCATCCAAACCTAGCCGTGTAACTTCTCCACTTCTCGACCGAACGACATATCCAAGTGAACTTCATCCTTTTAAACCGAATCCATCATATTCCAGCCTCGACAAACGAGAAGTCGATTTAGTTAAATCTGCCTCTCCATGGGCTTGCCAAAAGGCGGGTCAACACACGGCTACCTCTTATTTACACAAAATTCAATCTCTTAATCATTTTACATTATTTCATTTAACTTTACTAACTAAGTGTTCTAAATAATGTTGCTAAAAGTTAGGGGTGTTACAGAAGTCGAACCACCTTCTTAATATAAATTTGCGCTAAAGATGCCATAGTCCTATAACTTCTAATAGGAATAAAATGAGAGTATTTAGTGAGCCTATCTATTATAACCCAATTGCTTTACTGCCCTTTTAACTCCTAGGCAACCCATCAATAAAGTCCATTGATATATGCTCCCATTTCCAAGTTGGCACTCCAATGGCAAAATAAATCCTCTTGGCTTTCCTTGTTTATCCTTTATCCTTCGGCACATTAAACCTTAGAGACAAATTTGGCTACCTATTTCTTCATCCTTGGCTAATAGAAAATTTTGCTTCATATCCTTACACATCTTATCTCCTCAGGGGTGGATGATCATCCTAGAATGGTGACATTCTACTAACACTTCTTCTAAAACATCGTCAACCATAGAAACATAAAGGTGTCCCTCTTTCCTCAAACATCATTTTTTGTCAATTGCATATCTACTAACATAGGGAAAATGCTCTCCTCTACGTAGCTTGCCTAAAATATCTATTATCGTCGCATCCTTCTTCCGCTCTAGCCCAATGCAATACATAAATGCTAGCCTAACCTCCAGTGCTGCCAAATAGTCCAAAGTGGGTTCTGTTGGCGGTTGAAAATTGAAATTGGAGAGGACCTCCAGCTGCCTCCACTCATATATAGCACTTAGAGTATCATGCTTCACTATGGGCATTGGCTACGAAATTCCCTTTCCCAAGGGTATATGTATTCCAAAGTCATATGATGCTATAAACTCAATCTAACTCTGCTGCCTTAGATTCAAATATTTCAAGTAAAATAGGTATTTAAGTGATTTGTGGCCAGTGAACAACTCAAACCTTTCCCCTAAAAGATATTGAATTTGATCTTTAAGGCAAAAATGATGGCTGCTAACTCTAAGTCGTGAGTTGGGTATCTCTCTTATCATAATCCTTCAATTATCTACGAGCATAAGCTATCATCCTTTCTTCTTGCATCAGAATAGCTCCTAATCTTGTACCACATGCATTGATGTAAACTATGAAAGGCTTCATTCCATCGAGAATAGTTAATACTGGTGTGCTCATTAACAGCTCCTTCAGCTTCTCAAATACTTCCATGCATTTCTCATCCCATGCAAAAACCCGATTCCTCTTGGTTAAGCAAGTTAGTGGGACTGCTATCTTCACAAAGTCCTTGATGAATTTCCTACAGTATCCCGCCAAACCAAGAGAACTTCTAACCTCTTTGGAATTCTTCAAATATTTCAGTCTGAATAGCTTCCACCTTTGCATGGTCTACAAATAATCCATTCTCAGAAATAATATATCTAAGAAACCTCACCTCCTTCTTCCAAAAGTGACAATTTGAGAATTTGGCTTTAAGTTGGCGCCTTCTTAAAGTCCCTAGTGCCTTTCTTAAGATATTTTCATGCTCACTTTCACTTTTAGAGAATACTAGTATATCATCCATAAATACTACAACAAATTCATTAAATCCTCAAAATACACGGGGGAATTTGTCAACCCAAAAGGCATCAATATCCCTTCACACAGTCAATCCAAGTGTGAATGCAACTATCCTCTACTATCCTCGGTTGATGAAATCCATTAGAAAAGTCTAATTAGGAAAAGGTTTTAGCTCCAACAAGTTGATAAAACAAATCATCTATTCTAGGTAAGGGATATTTATTCTTCTTAGTCAACTTGTTGAGTTCTCTATCATCGACACATAGCCTTAATGAGCTGTCTGCCATAGTATCAAAATCAATAGGTATTTCCCATGTAGAAACTACATTGATGAATGAATCCTTTCTGCAATAGCTCCAAAATCTTCTTATCCAACTCATCCCTTTCGTTAGAGGCCATGTGTCTTAATGGCAGAGCGACAGGTCTAGCATCATTCTCTAAATCAATCCTAAAATTGATCTTCCTTCGAGGTGGAATACTCGAGACTTCCTAAAAGACATCACGAAATTTTCAAACTACAGGTAAAGATGAGACAACATCTTGTGATAAGCTCAACGAATATAAGTAGCTTAACATGACTGAGTTTTAGGGTGTACAACTAACATCTCTATTTCGCCCTTTACAACTCCTTAACCATACAATTCTCTTATCACAATCTAAAATAGCCTCGTAGTAAGATAACCAATCCATCCAGAGGATAATTCCATACCCCTTTAAATTAAGAACAAGCACGATACATGCAAAATCGACATTCCATATGTCCATAACTAAGTCCTTACAAATTTAGGAATGATGTGTCGACTCCCAATGGGATTAGGTACTACTATTGGGATGGTGACAACGAGGGTTTTAGATAAAAGAGTGAACTATATTTTTAGTTATGAATGAATATGATAATCCCGATTCAGATAAAGTACAAATAGTATGCCAAAAAATAATAGTTGTGCCTTCCATTGCAGTCTTTCCTTGATCTCTAAAAGGAGGTCTACTAAAGATAGGAATAGCTTTAATGGCGTAGGCTTGCCTACTCTTCCCTTCCTTCGAAAGCTTCGTACATCGGTTCTTGAAGTGCCCTTCTCCGTGGTAGTGATAACACTTACCCTTAAATTCTTCCCTCATCAAACTTACTTTACAATCCCTAGGGACATGTACTTTCTTTTAGCATCTCCGACATGTTATACCCTCCTTCTTAAACTTCCCTTCGGTCTTCTTATTAACCTTGATTCATCCAAAATAATTTCTTAGCTCCACGTTGGTTTTGTGTCGATCCTACATTCTCATTCTCCTCGGAGCCATCCGTCTAAAGCAAAGCCATCTCAACTAATGTCTTATAAGTAACGCCAGTAGGTGCTTGTGTCAAAAGAAACTCTCTAAGTGGAGAATTTAGGCTTTTCAAAAACTTCATGGCCTTCTTCATGAGGGTATCAATCAAACTCATTTAGAATTTAGCTAGTTTTGTGAATTTACCTATATATTCCTTCAAAGTGGATTCTACATGCCTAAGTTGTATAAACCTTTCCAATTGCAAATTCACTTCAATCATAGACATAGATCGTGACTCAAAGTAGTTTCTAAACTCATCCCAAGTGATAACACTCTTAGCATTCTCCTCAACCATTAAAGTACACCAATCTAAGGTCTCTCCTTTAAGACATCGTGCCACCATCCTCCTCTTAATCCGGTCCTCCCATTTAAGCTTTCGAATGATATGCTCACAATCGTTAATCCAAGTCTTCATCTCCGCAAAACCTTATACTCCCTTGTATTTCCACCCATATTCTGGAAGTTTTTGCACATCTTGGGAAAGTCAATAGGGCGACACAGCGGGTGGCGCTAGTGAAGCTTATTGAGGAATGGTAATTTGCCTTACATGCCTTGGGTATTGCTTGAACCATTCAGGCATCCCTTAGATAGTGGGTATCTCTTGGTTATAGGGGTTCCAATCTCAAAGGAACAATTTTCAGCCATAATCACCTATATTTAGGTTTAAACTTTTAGTTTCAATCTCTTAAGATAGTATTATATGCTAAAATAAAATATTTTCCTAGTGTATCTGCATATGTCCAAAATAATGTGAATGTATATATATGTTGTAGGGTTTTTGAAAAAAAAATTCAAAAATAACAAGCACACATTCATACGTATATCTGCACCCATTGTTTGAGCAACCTATGTTTAATACAAATGTAACAACCCACCTCAAAATGGGCCTAATTTTCGACCCATAAATGTCCCATCTAATATTAGACCCATTCCAAAGCTGACTGTTGATTGGTAAAATTGAACAATACATGGAGCTATGTACTAATGCTATCAGAATTCTCATAGTGGAAAGTAAAAAAATATAGTATACAAAACAATACCCATTTTATAAATATTCAAACATCATAACAAAACATAATGTCTCAATATCTATGGTACAGTATCTCAAAATACAATAACATCGTGTCTAAATGGGTATATCGAAATATAACAAAAACATAAGTAGATAGATAATTGCCACTAAGACTCTATCTTTGCCTTTATCTCTTAAATCTACATCATCTTTTGTAACCTGTATTGTAATGAGGAGGGAGTTAGAACAACAATGTCCAGTGAACAAAATCTCGAGTCTTTCCATAATAGAATTTGGCAGTATAACTTAGATAAGAGTATTGTTATCCCACCCTTTGGTCACGGCTGGAATATCAATGAATTGGTTGTAATGGATGGATATCAGGATCGGAGATTGATTGGAAACGAGGCTATGATCAATGTCGTCAGAATTTGGCCGAGCTCCAATCAAGGCGAGAACGATTGGGAATGATGATCAAGGCTAGAAACGGCTACGTTTCAAATTTCAGGTTAATCGGAGTTCATATGCTCGAGATATGGATGGATCAATGTTGGAAGGAACTGGTTTGGTATTAACACTGTTCGTACCCATACGTTTCGTATCGATGCCCATGGATATGAACAAGATGTTCGCATCAATCAGATAGAGAGGATAAGCAGCTTTCGACCCGATGGCAGTGGACTTGGATTGGATAGGTAGACGTGTGATGGTTTGTTCGACTCGAGGCTGTCTGACACGATGCCTTCATATCCATCCAGGAGATGTAGTGCGTATCCATGCCTCGTTCGTATCCACGAAAAATTGTACTTTGTATCCATCCTTGCGCACCTTCTTCATATCGATCCTAACATACACTAGTACTTCGCATCGATCGACACATATAGGATTGATACAAAGTGCGCAACCGGCACCGATACGAAGCAGACACAAATTCATGGATATGAATAAGACAAATATAAACCAATGGATACGAAATATTGGATTCGAAGCATGTTTTGGACACAAACGAGAAGCAAGCATGATCTCAGGGAAGAAGCATTCAACTCAGCATGAAAGTGGGATCGAGCCTTAGAAATAGCGCCACGTCACCGATGCACACGTGCTTATTGTCGACACGAATAAGCATCGATATGAATGGATCGATCCAGGCCAAACGACGTTGAGGAAACTACATTTTGTATCGATCATATCTCGAGATCTACAAGTCCAAATGATATGAAATTTTCACAGGAGCTTACGTACGACCTAAGGAACATTCATGCCAAATTTCAACTCGATTGGATCAAATCATGATCGATACAAAATTGGTTTGCATCGATCATGGATCAAGCCAAAACTCCATAGGATCGATCGTGTGGGCCCACTCACATGCCAGAAGAAGTCTCCCGAGATCTAAGCGAAATATCAGCCTCGTATGCCTATAAATAGATCCTCAAGGCCTTCGAAAAAAGGATCTTTTTGGCTATCTGATGTCCAGACTCTGTCGGAAACATTTTTGCATTACAAGGCTGCTGTTGTACTCGAATTTTATCATTGTAATCGCTGTAATCAACTGTAACCAGCAAGGAAAGTCAATAAAAGATCAATTTTTGAAGTGGATGTACGCCAGAGATAGTCGAACCACTGTAAATCCTATGTCTCTGTCTATTTCTTTCCGTTTTAAGTTATTACTCCTCATTTTTCATTCTCTATGCTACCTGAATCTGTGATCTGTGTTCATATTCTGGTGTTTTCGCGATATCTAGGGTTTGTGGCCAATTTTGGCACAAACACTTTAGTGCTTTCACTGAGAGAAACTAGCACCTGCTATATTATATTTGAATCCATATTTGAAGGCTCAAGGATTTAGATCTAAAGAGCCATGACAAGGCAATCAAGTAGAAGAAAAGGAACCGAGAGAAGTCAACATGAAGGAAGCCAGAAGGCATCATCAGGGGCTAATCAGACTTCGGCTTTCATCACCAGAGACGAAATGGAGATGATGATAGGAGCAATGCATGAAGAGTTTCTAAAAAGGTAGGAGGAATGATTCAGAACCTCCTCAGATAGTTTGGACAAGCAGGAACGACTGGAGCTTTAGAATTTTAGATCCACGGAGCTAGAGCGGAAGGACCAAACAGGCAATCGAATGGAGCAGCTCAACAAGGCGCAATCCCTAATCAGCACACAACCGCTAATCTGGATGGATCCAGGCTCGGGGGCATGCTACCTCGTAACGATGGACCGATCCCTGGAGGAACTCTAGGCGATACCACACAACAAGATGCTGGTAGGAATACAGGAGTGCATGATGAAGAGTACGTTTTGGAATTCCCTCGGGGACTTGAGGGGAAACCCTTGGCAGACAACGCTGGATCGGCTGAGATTATCAGATGAACTATGCATGGAGGATTGATAAACAGAGATCTGGAAGGAGTAAACAGGAGTCCATTTACTTGTGACATCAGAATAGCTTGGAATCCACCAGAATTCAAGCTACCTACATTAGAGGTATACAATGGCAAGGCCGATCCAACTAATCACTTGATGAGATACACAAGACATATGGAAGTGCTAGGGGCATCGGAGGAAGTGATGGCCCAATGTTTCCCTCTATACTTAACGGATATAGCTGCTATGTGGTTCAGACAACTGGAAGAGGGATCTATCGGGACATGTATAGAACTGGTGGACAGGTTTCAGAAGCAGTTTCGGGTTCATATTAAGAGACCGAAGAATGTATTGATGCTATCATCGGTAAAACAAAGGACAGATGAATCGCTCAGAGCTTTTTTAACTCGGTTCAACGCAGCGGTTGCTTCGGTAGACCGGTCGGATCCATCGATGGTCTTAATGGAAGCAGTGTCAGGAGTCAGAGAGAATTCAGATTTCAAAGTATCACTAATATGGGACCCACCAATGGATCTTGGGGAATTCTTTCACGAAGCTAAGAGATTCCTTCAGCAAGAAGATGCATGTACAGATTTGAGGTTAAAGGAGGTGAACATGGCTGAGGATGGAGGGCCATCCAGCGGAAGCTCGGATGAAGATAGGGAAAAGGGAAAAAGGAAGCTGGATGATGAAACGAGAAAAGCTAGGAAGTGGTGGAGAGAGCCAAAGTTCTCCACTTACACGGGATTAAACGAGACGCTAGAGGGGATATTCATGGAAACTCGGAATCGTCTTCCCTACCAATGGCCGGAAAGGAGAGAACCCTCGAAACGTGAAAGGGCATCGGGAAGGCACTGTCTCTTCCACGATTTGGACGAACATGATACCAAAACCTATAGGAATCTAAAGGATATAATCGAGGAGCATGTAAGGAACGACCAGTTACGATAATACGTCAGGGCTCGGAATGTGGTGGTGGAACAGGAGCAGCCACCATCTACCTCAAACGATGATGGTGCGAGGCCTAGGAATGATGGTCATTTGATTATTAACTGTCAAGGATGACATGAAATAAGTAGCAAACTACAGGCAAACAAAAAAGTCATTTACTCATGTACGAGGATGGAGATGGCCCCTAGGCATGCTCTATATGATGATAAACCGCGACGTTATGGTTTGTGAAATCTGTTTCTTCTATTGGTTTGGACATTTGCCTTTTCTGGTTTAGTTTTGGAGTTTGGTTTGAACTTCGAGTTTTGTTTGTCTTTTGGTTTGGACTTTTTTTTGGATGATTGTTTTCTGATTTGGATGTTGGTTTGGATTTATGATATAGATTTTTAGTTTTCTGATTTGATTTTGATTTTTGTACTGGATTTTGGTAAATGGTCATCAAGTATGGATTATGCCCAATAAGGGGTACGTCTCTTCGTCCGGACGTGGCGAATTGTCTTATTTAGGTCGTTGAGTATGAACTATGCTCAACAAGGGTCTGGAGAGACCTGGGTTCGGCCTAGGACTTAGGCCATATATTATCGATTATTATTTCAGATTGTTGAGTATGGACTATGCTCGACAAGGGTCCGAAGAGGCCAGGATCCGGCTTAGGACTTAAGCTATAGCATTACTCAACGTTCAGGGACACTGGACCATGGTCGTCAAGTGTGGAGTGCGCTGGACAGGAATCCGGAGAGGTTATGGATGCAAATATCGGCTATGAATGACAAAGGATTTGGATATCGACCCGGAGAGGTCTTGGATTCAGTTATTGGTTATTGAATAAGGATGGATTAGAACCCGGTTATTAGGTTCAGATGGATATGGAATTGGCCGAGGCTTTGGTTACTGGATTTGGGATCGGACGTCGACAAGGAGCGGTCAAGAGTGTGGCACTTAGATAGGATGGTTTGGTAATGGATCGGATTATGCATCGGATGGTACGGCTATGGACGGAATATGGACTTTTGATATCAGGTTCGGAACTATTCAAAACACGCCTTCTTATCACAAGGAATCTTTTGAGGGGCAAATGTTATCCCGTCCTTTGGTCACAACTGGAATATCAACGAATTGGTTGGAATGGATGGATATCAGGATCGAAGATCGATTGAAAATGAGGCTGTGATCGATGTCGTTAGAATTTTTCCGAGCTCTAATCAAGGCGGGATGGACTAGGAATGACGATCAAGGCTAGGAAAGGCTACATTTCAAATTTCAGGTCAATCGGAGTTCATATGCTCGAGATATGGATGGATCAATGTTGGAAGGAATTGGTTTGGTATTGATACCATTCGTATCCATGCGTTTCGTATCGATGCTCATGGATACGAACAAGACGTTCGCATCAATCAGATAGAGAGGATAAGCAACTTTTGACTCGATCGCAGTGGACTTGGATTGGATAGGTAGCGTGTGATGGTTTGTTCGACTCAAGGCTGTCCGACTCGATGCCTTCGTATCCATCCAGGAGATGTACTGCGTATCCATGCCTCGTTCGTATCCATAAAAAACCATACTTCGTATCCATCCTCGCGCACCTTCTTCGCATCGATCCTAACAGGCGCCGGTACTTCGCATCGATCGACACATATAAGATCGATACGAAGTCTCGATCGATACGAAGTGCGCAACCGGTACCGATACGAAGTAAACATGAATTCATGGATATGAATAAGACTGATGCAAACTAATGGATACGAAATATTGGGTTCGAAGCACGTTTTGGACACGAACGAGAAGCAAGCATGATCTCAGGGAAGACGCATTTAACTTGGCATGAAAGTGGGATCGAGCGTTAGAAATAGCGCCACGTGCTTATTGTCAACACGAATAAGCGTCGATACGAATGGATCGATGCAGACAAGACGACGTTGAGAAAATTACATTTCGTATTGATCATATCTCGAGATCTACAAGTCCAAATGCTATGAAATTTTCAAAGGTGCTTACGTACGACCTAAGGAACATTCATGCCAAATTCCAACTCGATTGGGTCAAATCTTGATAGATACGAAATTGGTTCGTATCAATTACGAATCAAGTCGAAACTTCATGGGATCGATCGTGTGGGCCCACTCACGTGCCAGAAGAAGTCTCCTGAGATCTAAGTGAAATATCAGCCTCGTATGCCTATAAATAGATCCCCAAGGCCTACGGAAAAAGGATCTTTTTGGCTATCTGATGTCCAGACTCTGCCGGAAACATTTTTGCATTACAAGGCTGCTGTTGTACTCGAATTTTATCATTGTAATCGCTGTAATCAACTGTAACCAGCAGGGAAAGTCAATAAACGATCAACTTTTGAAGTGGATGTTGGCTGGAGATAGCCGAACCACTATAAATCTTGTGTCTCTGTCTATTTCTTTCTGTTTTAAGTTATTACTCCTCATTTTCCACTGTCTATGCTAGCTAAATCTTTGATCTGTGCTCATATTCTGGTGTTTTCGCGATATTTGGGGTTTGTGGCCAATCTTGGTGCAAACAAATGTGTCTTACATATGCTAATTATATTTCTTATAAATATCTTCAACTGTAAGCCCGAAGGCTCTGCCAGTCCAATCCTATAACCTACACTTTTTTACCCGACTCTATAACTCACCTTCAACTTTAGGCCCAAGGCCACTCCTAGTCCTCCACATCTACCGTCAATCATGACCTAAGAATGCGAGAGAAAGTACCCAGGCCATGTTATACCTTTTTAATAGGAATTAGGCAAACTTTTACTATTTAATACCTATCTTAGGCAGGTCCCCATCATTTAATACCTAACCTAAGGTGCACCCCTCTCTGGTAGCATCTAGATGACATCGCATGGAATCTCATCATGCCACTTAATACTTCTTTTTGGAAGAGGCGGACCCTACGATAGCCACTTAATACCTCAAACTCGAAGCAGGCCCTTCCTGAAATTTCCATCTACCATGCCTAAACGCTATCACCAACCATATAATACTTTCTAATTAGGGAGGAGGCGGACCCTGCAATAGGCACTTACTACCCTTAATCCTTGAAGTAGGTCCTACGTATTATGAATCGTAACCAACTTAACATCTCACATTAGTTCGACCATTTGTAGGCACTGGTAGCCAGATTAATTAGGCAGATTTACCCTATAGAATTGGGACTAACCTCACGTCCTTCAAGGGTACTTTTATAGGCGATGTTTTGACACCAACCTAAAAGTCACACTGCTGGTAGCCAGATTAGTTAGGTAGACTTCAGTGTGCTTTTAACTGACCCCACATCCATATAAATTAGCTATAATTTACACTTCCCTAATCATCCTACTACATACCTCTCTGTATTCCACTAAGGCTAAAGAAGAAGATTCTTTATTCCACCACTAATCATAATCATCATTAACTTCCATCTTATTAGGTTATAAAGCTAATTACTAACCTATTTATTATGCGATTAATATGTTATTGATTATATTCTATTTATATGCTAATATATATGTAAATATATAACTAAAATATTCCTAGGTATGCGAAGATTGCGCTCTATAGTATCGTTAAATGTCAAAATTTCCAATTAATATAGGTCTAATTCCATACCATAACATACAAATCAACTAATATCCTTAGCCCAACAATAGACTTATATAAGAAAACAGAATCGGTTATCAAATTTATTTTATATTGGAATAGTAGAATCAACATCGATAGAATTTATAATTCAAATCCTTTTACACTCTACTCAATCTCTGCATGTAAAATGGAAATGGGTTCATATTTAACTTCAAACTTGTAATCACATCAGAAGAGAAAAGTGAGAAGTGGAATAGAATGTACAGTATTAAAATTGTAATAACTACAAAATTCTGCTATTTTAATATAGAATAATTGAGATTTCAAAACATAAATTAACATTTCGATAGTTTTAATTTGTTGTTTTTGTAAACAAAATTCCCCAAGGCATGTATCAAATCCAACCTATACTATGCAATTACTAAAATGAGAAAAATTCCACTCATAGATGATTTCCAGCTTTCTCCTTTGGATTTGAATACGCCAACTTTTAATCTCTTTTCGGACCTCTTTCTTTTGAAATATAATAATCGATTTGTATATTAATTAGGTTCGAAATTTCAAGGATTAAAGGAGAATAAAATTGGAAATTGTATATTAAGATCTAAAATTTCTTACTTGAAAACCTTAAGAAAATTTTGAATCGTGTGGAAGAAAGAAATTAATAGGGCTCTGCTTATGTTCTCAAATAATTTGTGAATAAAAGCGAAGGGGCTAGGCTTTTATTTGTAGTGAACAGAAGTCATTGGAACCGTTAGATTTAAGTCGGTTTAAAATAATAAGAGTCGGGCCGTTCCTAGCCTAAATAAGCTTAGCCACCAGAACACGCATTTTCGACCGCTCTTACCTAGGCAGTCGACCGGTTGCCAATATACGAGAACATTTTATCACTTCCATTTAATTAATTTTTAATTCCTTAATTAATTTTTATCATTAACGTTTCTTTTAATGTTTACTTTAACCAAAATCCAAATCAAGTTAACTTAAAATATTTTAAATTTTAATATTATTTACATTTTTGAATTTGAATTCTATTTGAATTATTTTAAAAACAAAAATTTCGAACATCGATAACTTTTCTATTTGAGCTTCGATTTCAAAACTTTATATATGGAAATTGATCATAAAATTGCCACGACTGTAGTAGCACAACTTTTGTAGCCAAATTACAATATTTAAAATTTTCCATTTTTAGCCTTATTATTATTTAACTATATCTTATTTATCAATTTCTTATTAATTTTTATGGGGTGTTACAGTTTGTATGCTTTTATGGTTGAAATGCTCATCGAACTGAACTAGAGGTAGGAACCATGAGATTTGGACTTTGACGTATAGGCTCTAGGGTGTTTGGAGTTATATCATTGCATAAGCGATTCATGAACGTCAAAGTGTTAGTTGTAGCAATGGAATTAGCGCGAAGTTGATTTATTAAACGAGCTACAGTTTTTGGTTTGGGGAAGCTTAGTTTACCCTTGGGATGGTCCAATGGTTGACTTTGTTTGGTGAAATTTTGTCCGGTATCTAGTTGGTTTGGCAAGGGAAGATCAAGCAACAAATCATGTCGGATAGCTAGTCGATTCGGCAATAGAGGAATAGATAGGAAATGCTATCTAATACCTACTTGATCTGGTGGTGGGGGTACCGGACATGAAATTATGTCTAATAGTTACCTCTGATCGATGGCTAGACAGGAATTTTCATTCAGTGACTTCTTTTCGATGATAGGAGAAAGGCCGAACAGAGCATGAAAGAGGGTTTTGGGCATTGACAATGGAACTTTTGGGAAGCGACTTTGGTTGTTGGACTGAGTTGAGATGGAATGTTAGGGAACTTTGAGTTTGGAGAGGTGGTGCTTTAGGGTTCTTCATGAATTACTTCAAAGATCTTATGGGTGACTTATGGCTAAGAAAGATGGCCTCAAACAACTTAGAATAGCCTTGGATTCTATGCGGCAACAAAGGAAGCAATGTTGCGATGCTTCAACATGATGATTTCGAAACCTTAGTACGATGGCTCTATGAATTACGATGAATGTCAGAAGGCATTTCGAAGATGATGACTTATTATGGAAGTTGGGACAACGATCCAGAAGGTCAAGTTCAACGATAGGGGCATGCGAGTAGAATTTGCGATTGTCTTCTATTATGCAAATAACCAAAATACAATGATGATTAGTTCCATTATAAAGACACATGTAAAGGGATCATTGATAAGTCGGGTTTCTAATGTGCTTGTAAAGAAGGGGAATGTGGGTTTCTTATTACTTCAGGGCATCACATGATGTAGGTATTTTCGACAATTGTCTAGACACTAGACATTGTACTATGATTGTAGTACACTTGTATAGAAGTGATAGTAGATTAGAAAATATTGACCATTATGTGCTAACTCTTTGGATGCAGGGATATGTCAAGTATGGTTCTTCATACCCTATAACCCTATTTACTATATATGATTTTTATAGTATTTTGAGATGATGTATCCCTCACACCAGATTGTTGTCTGAACCAAGGTTTTATACTTTGCTTCTTACTATCTCGGTTCCTCTTAAATGAGAATATTAAGGATAACAGCTCTAGAGCATAGAACTATACGAAGTATGTGCAAGAGGTTGTGCTTCATATGTATGTGTGTATAGAGCTTAGTATTGCTTATATTTCACAATGCAGTACAATGGAGCTATTTTAGTACTTGTGTTACTTTAGAGACGGTTTTGGAGTTTATTTTGGAGATTGAATTGTATAAATTCTATTATTTCAGTTTTTGTATAATCTATGAACCCATTCCACTTTGATGTTCTTATTTATGATTCATTTGATTATATCACCATCTTGCCTATTTTACATCTATATTATTATATTTTATATGCACGATTTGTGATGTTCTACAGGTTCCATGCTTGGATTTTTATTACTCTACACCCTTGGCTATCATCCTATATCGGTCGGGTAACTCCACAGTGCGCAGTATATGTATATTGGATAATAGATGTGTAGGGTGGTCGTCATATTTGGTATCAGAATTTAGGTTGCATGGACGACCAAAGTTGATACTTGGATCTATTAGAGATAAGGAAGGAGCTATCATCTTAGAATGGATCAACCGATATATGAGAGAGCGTACTTGTTATATTTTGGTTTTCAAAAATATATATGTATGTAGTACATAAATTACATTGTATTCATGGACATAACTTATTTTTGATGGAGAGACTGATCATTCTTATTACAACTCATGGGAATGAGCTAGCTAACAAGGAATGCTACTAGGAACTCCATTTCTAGAGTTAAATAAGGGGCAGGATTGGGGGTAGCTAACCTCGACTTGCATAACATGTTCTTTGAGGTTGTGTGAAACATGGTTCATAATGCCTAAGTTACTCCTATTATGGCTGTTGGTAGTGGTGCTTCAGTGCAAGCGTCAAGGGCTGATTTTGCCAAATTGAACAAGGATTATTCTACTCTAGAAGGCAAACGTTCCTTAGAATGGAATCAGCCATTGAAGGGAAGGATCAGTTAAACATCAGCAAACACATCTTTGAGGATATGGGGTTAGAAGATGCGATGGAAGGGAAGTTTCCCTATAGGCAGCTTTGGGGAAGAGCTATGGAGTGATAGAATGCCATCAAGATTACTACTCTTGAGGATCAGATCACTTGAGAGAATTTTAAGGTGAAGTTTGAAGAGAAGTATACACTGGCCACTCAGAAGTTGGTACTCTTCT
This sequence comes from Allium cepa, assembly GCA_030765085.1. Classification (NCBI taxonomy): domain Eukaryota; kingdom Viridiplantae; phylum Streptophyta; class Magnoliopsida; order Asparagales; family Amaryllidaceae; genus Allium; species Allium cepa. The sequence continues at coordinate 819,838,706 of CM060935.1, read as the reverse complement.
AAAAGTTTGCTGACCTAAGTTAGGGGGATATGTCAGATCAGAGTACGTGGAAGAGTTCGACATGCTATCAAAGTATGGTCTATCATTTGTCGATATTCCGCTCAAGAAGACTGAGAAGTTTATAATAGCCTTTGATGATTATCTTGGAGAAAAGCTAGTAGGACATATTGATGAGACCTTTGAAAGGCTAATGGAGAAGGCTCTTCAACATGAGAGTCTGTATCCCAAGCCTAAGTTGGTTGTTGTTTCTATGGATGGGCCAAAGCCACAAGCTGACGAGGGAGGCAAGGAGAAGTGGAACAGCAACAATATTAAGAGGAAGTAGCTACAGATCAATGGTGGCTAGAAGAAGGAAAAATGGATGCCTACTTGCTGTAATTATGGAGAGAAGGGGCTATCTTATTAGAGACCGTAAGGAGAAGGGCAAGAAGTGCTACAACTCCAGCAAGCTAGGGCATATCAAGAAGGATTGTCCAGAACCATTGAGAAATAACCAAGTTGTGTCTGCTTATACTTTGAACGATGTTCCAGCTTCATCGAGTGCTCCATCGATAAAGGAGAAGGGAAAGAGCATCGTTATACAGGGTATGCTTTCTATTTTTGATACACCTGTAGGTGTTTATTTGATACATAGGCTTCACATTCCTTCATATCTAGTGATTTGGTAGATAGGTTAGGATTGAAACTTTAGATAGCTGACCGACCTTTGATTGTCACTAACCCTGTTGAAGGATCAGCTAGCCTTTGTATAGTTTGTCGAGACTTAGCTTTATCGAGTCATGGATGTTTGATTGCTTGCGATTGCTTTGTTTTGGACTTTATGTGGTTCGGTATTATTCTGGAGATGGATTGGCTGCAGAAGCACATAGTGGTGGTGGATTGTGAGAGGCAATTGGTGATAATAGAGATGGATGATGGGCATAGGTTAGAGATAAGATGCCTACCCGATGATGAGGTGATGATTAGCTTTCTGTACTTGCTTGAGATCCCACATGATGAGTTGTCATCTATGCCTATAGCGAGGGAGTATCTAGGCATATTTGAGGAGGTGACCGGACTACCACCATATAGGGAGATAACGTTCCATATAGATTTAGTGAAGGATGACAAACCAATCATTATGCCATTGAGGTGTATGGCACCAAAAGAGCATAAGGAACTAAAGGTGCAAATGAATGACCTATTGCGATGATGGTTCATTCGATGGAGTATATTTGAGTGAGGAGCACATATAGTGCTTTTTTCTAAAATGGATGTCTCTTCGAGATTGTGAGTAGATTACCGTGAGCTGAATAAGGCGATGCAGGAGAGCAAGTATCCACTCCCAGATATTGATGCCTTATTCGATCGACTCTATGGTGCAAAAGTGTTCTCTCAATTGGAAATTACAATGGGGTTTCATCAATTGAGAGTGGCAAAGGAGAATGTACCGATAATAGCATTTCATATGCCATCTGGACTCTACAAGTGGTTGGTTATACCATTCGGCCTAACTAATGCATTGACATACTTTGTTGATCTTATGAACCGTGTTTTCAGGATCAACTAAATAAGTTTGTACTTATGTTTGTGGACAATATCCTTATTTTTTTCGAGGGCAGAGGAAGAACACAAGGAGCATTTGAGGATTGTGATCGAGGTGTTCAGGAAGCATCGATTGAAGGCAAATTTTTTAAAGTGTCACTTCTAGAGGAGGGAGGTGCAATTTTTTGGTCACGTTGTCTCTCAGCAGGGTATTGCTATAACGACCCAATTTTTGGAACATTTCGTATTTAGATATCTGAATTATTTAAGTATCTGTACCTTGAATTTAATATGAATAAATATGATTTTATTATCTTATTAGCCCTTCTATAATTAATAACTAATTATAGAAAATTCATTTTTGAATTTTGTTTAAAACGAATATGTACTTTATAGAAATACTTAAAATGTAACCAGAACACATTTTGTAAAAAAATTAAATTTTTGTTCAATACAAGTTGTACAAGTATTTTGGAACTTGTATAGTAATATGACAATAGTAAAACAACAGCCTAAAACCTCCCTTAAGCTAATCAAACTTGTTTAAGACTAAGTAAAGACATAAGGTATTAAAGGACCCCTAAATAAAGGCTGAAATCAAGGAGAGTATGGTTTGTGTAAGGGTATGGTTTGCATGTACTAAGGTATGGCTTTGTCATGTTGGAGCCCTTTTTCTTCATGGCTAAGGAAGTGCATCTTTGGTCGTTTTCCATAAATTCCTAAGGCTATATATAAGTGGATGGTTTCTCTTCATTTCTTACCAATTAACAAGCTTAAAAATCAATGTCTTCATCTTCCTCCTCCTCCTCTCTAACTCTCTAGAAATCATATCAAACCAACTTCTTTCTCCATGAAACTTTTATAAAGTTCTTATATCATCATTAAAACATGGTTTAGCATCTAATAAGTGAGGAAATGATAGAGTTATAGGGAGATCCTCCCTTTGGCCATGAGCAATGGTGGGTGGTGGAAGGGGCCATACATGTGAGCTTTGGTTGAAGTAGGAAGTGTTTTGATGCTTGCTTGAATGTTGGTAGGAAGATGTTAGTGTTTGGTTTGAATAAATGTGAGTTATTTACACCTTAAATGAAAACTAAAAATTTGACGATTTGTTGGTAAAAACTTGTCTGTTTTGCTTACTAATATTAATAATAACAGACCTTGATAAAGCAATAAACCCTTATCGTATGCTTTTAATGGCATATTACTTGTGATTGTTGTGCCTTCGAAGGCCTTGGTTTATATATGATTGAATAAAGTCGAACATTGAATTGAATATGGAATTTTCCATATAGCGATAGTCTTTATAAACGCACTTTGAATCCCTTAACTTTAACTTGTGTAAATTTGGTGATTTATGAACTTGTCTTTGTATAACTTGTATTGGTTGTTCTACACACTTTTATAAATGTTTTGGAAAAAGAGGAATTACTATGGAAAGTTGTAAGAAAGTTTGAAGTAAAAATAGTCGTTATATCGACACTATTAAAATTCCTTGTTTTTAAGAAATACGGTTTATTTTTGTGAATACATCCTTAGGGGTTTTTGTACTAGTTTAACAAGTAAAATATACTTTGTTCTTATTAAAAAAATTTTGAAGCTCAAATCATTTAATAGCTAGTCGAACGAAGTGGCAAAAGTTATAGCGAAATAATCGTTATACAAGTACTTCGGAAAAATACCTTGTTTTCAGAAATATCTATAGAATAATTATAAGATATCCTTTAGGATTTTTCTTCATGGTTTTTAAGTAGACAAGGTATACTTACTGGTGTAAGAAGAATGGATCAAAAGGCTTTTGTTAAGTGTCAAAGACTAAGTGTAAAGTTGTAGCAAAACATGTTAAAAACATGCAAAATAACTTTAGACAACATTTCTGAAAATGCCATCTTTGTTGTATAAAACTGTAAATTGTGTAAAAAATGATATTTAAATTATTTATTTTCCTCTAATATTTCTAGCGTTGTTATCTAACTTATATTAGAGTGTTCTAAAATTGGTTTCAAGTTTAAATGATTTTTTAACAATTAATTACGAATTTTTAAAGTAAGTGGCTTTTAAAAATAAAACATGTTTATTTGATTTTTCTATTTATTTTAAAGTTTGTTATTTTTACATAATATTATATATAAATAATTATAATATATTTTTAATTTTTTAAGAGTAATTTAACGTATAAATAAGTAATTTAAGAGCAATTATATATATATATATATATATATATATATATTCTAAGTATTTTATAAATATAATAAACAAGCTTGGATTTTAAAATTTAAGTTAAAATAAACGTTTTTGTGAAATTAATTAAAAGTGTATTATCTTAATTAATAAGTATGGATATGTTTTGATCTTTAAGATAAATGTTTTAAAGTTCATAGTAAGCATATAAAAGGTTTTGGGTTGTAGTAAACAATGTTCTAGTAACATTTGTTTTCAACCCTTATTATTAATTATACTTAGAAATATAATTAGATATTTAATAATGAATATTTTAAAAATAATTATAATTAAAAGGCTTTGGGTTTGTTGTGACAAATGTCTAAGTAACAATTGTCTTAAACCCTTAAATGCAATTAAATCTTCTAAAACAAGTTTTAAAGAAAATGGTTAAGTGTGAAATGAGTTTTGGGTTAGTTGTAACATTGTTTGAGTAACAATTGTCTTAACCCTTATAATTAAGCTTAGATCTTTAATTATGGATTTTTTAAAGATGCTAACAAGTATGAAATCTTTTTATATAAAGATAGAAATGTTATATGTCTAATTTATAAAAGAGAGAAGGGGTTTATAGTAACAATGTTTAAGTAACATCGTTTTTAAACTCTTTGATTATATTTTAAAGTAAGTAAATCTTATTAAATGATTCATGACTGTAATTATACCATCGCGATAAGTATATGAATACTTTTAAAGTATCAAAAATAGTATAAATGAATAGTGAAACAACAACATACAAGTATATACCTTTTATAAAGTGAAATAAAATATATATACAAGTATATAAGGAAGTTTTAATTAAAAAAGGAGTATTAAATTATAAAGGAAGTTCAAAATAAAAGAAGTTTTATTAGATAAAAATGAGTTTTACTTATAAAAATGGTTTTTAATTAATAAATGATAAATAATTTAAAAGGGTTTAAAGTCATTTAAGTGACTTGATCGTGCTTTGTATGAATTGATAGTGCTTGTGTGTTTACTTTCTTATGAAAATTATACGGGACTTAGTTCCCTTTTGTGATCATTCACATTATTTTTGAATATAACCAAATTCATCAATTCAATTTTGGAGAGACTGGGATAGGTAAGTGTTCTACTTATTGAAAACCACTTCAAGACCGAGATACATGCTTTATCTCTTGGAAGTGGATATGTCCAAGATGCGTGAATCCAGTTGGGGATTCATGATTTGCTCGAGTATTGAAGACTCATGTGGAAGATGCCGAATGTGACCTCGACATTGGAAATGGCTAAAAATAGAGTAGGCACATAGCCAATAGGGTTTAGCTAACTTCAGAGGGTACAAATCAACTCTATTATCTAGAGTATGCTTATCGAATGTTGTTAGCTGGAGTTGGTATCAGGGACATGTTTTCTACGTGAACCAGTTATTTCTTCCTTATTTGGTATATTTTACCTAGAGATGTACTAAGGACCCTCCAATGGGAAATCCATTTATATGAATGCACCTTAGCGGTTTTAATGTACTCTAATATGATGTTGAATGTAATTAATGTAACCATTCCGGCTATATTATATATTTATTTTCAACCCTGGACATTATTATAATATCGTTGGATTTTCTTATAAAATGGATTAGTCATTATAAGGTAAAAACCCATCCGTATTTATTTGCAGCGTGGTTTTATGAGGTACCTTTATTTTTGAAGTTTATAAATATAAAAATCCATACGATTGAGTTACTCATGCTAGTTTACCAGATGGATTCAGGTGTTATTTTTTTATAATGCTCGGATCAGCCCTGTGTATATTTCCAGATTTCGGTGATATTCATTGGAGCTCTTGGGGAGGAGCTGGATGTTTGCCTACCTTAGTATCCTACTTTCGCTGCATAATTTTATTTATATATCAACAACTATGAGGACACGATGTTATAACCGTCCAGGCTGATGATATGTTAGTTTGCTATGATTATTGTATCCATACAATATTCCTTTATAAAGATCTTTTTTAGATATTATATATCATCGCCGCATGTGAGATTATAATGTTTTTGTTCTCCTCTTCTTATTCTTTTTTCTTTTTTTCTTTTCTTTTACTCTTACTTCTATCTTTCCATCACTTGGGTGCTTGACACATAAATAGCATGGATGTATTAGTATGGACTTTCGATGGTCGAAAAATCAATCGTTACAGCGTGGTATCATAGTGCAAGGTTAAGTGAGAACCTTGGTTTTGGTTGGGTATAACTCATGAAGAGATAGGGCAATGGAATGCCTTATTATGAGATGAGTGTACTATTTATATTAGAATACGTATTTGTTACTATTATAACAATGTTTCATATTGTGTTAATTAGTTTATTGAGTGCTTATTGATTCTGGTCGATGTGCCCAATCAATGTTATCGATGGAGATTCCTAAACATTTGAATAAGGCAAACAGTATGAAATTTGATAAATGAAATAATTTTATCTAGGACTATATTGTATGAATAAAAGAATAATTTTCCATAAGTTGATATAGTTATTTATGATGTGGTTGTTTGTTAGGAAATGATAATATTCAATTATTATTATCATTTATTGGTTGATTAGTTATGCTCGGCCAATTTATGGGCATTGATTATTGTTTATTGAATTGTAACTAATTTACCTCTTCACAACATGTGTTAGGTAGATAGTAATTTATGGAAACATTAAATTAAATACCTTGTGAATTAAGTTTCATAATTTGATTATACGGCATTCGATGAAAATGTTGGGTCAAAAAGTTAACTTTAATAAAGGATGCCTATTATAAAATAAAAGAAAGATATTTTGCAATAGATATTCATGAAATGATTATATATAAGAAAGTAAATTTATAAAAAATATGGTTTACACAAATACTATTTATAAAAAATATAGTTTACATAAATGTTTGTACCAAAATTGGGCACAACACTCTTCGGAAGTATTTAAAGAGATAAAATAAAGAAATTCAATGGAAAAAGAGGATTATCTAACAAACACTTCAAAAACAAATAGGAAAATGCACAGAAACACAGAGTTTTAGAGTGGTTCGGCGTATGGCCTATGTCCTCTATGAAATTGATGATTTTATTAATGTTTTCTTGCCGATTACAATAGATTACAGCGAACTACAGTGGTAAATTTCGAGTACAACAGTAGCCTTGGAGTGCAATAATGGATTCGGCAGAGTCTGGACGTAGGAGAGCCAAAAGTCCCCTTTCTGTATGCTTTAGGATGCTATTTATAGGCGTAGGCTGCAAATATCTCACTCAGATCTTGGGAGAACTCTTCTGGCACGTATGCAGGCCCACGCGATCGATCCTATGTGATTTGCACTCGGTCCGTGATCGATACGAACGAATTTCATATCGATCAAGATTTAGCCCAATCGAGACGAAATTGAGAAGGAATATTCTTTAAGTTGTACATAAGCTCCTGTGAAGATTTGGTGGCATTTGAACTTGTAGATTGTGAGTTATAATCGATGTAAGCTTGCGTTTTATGTCGACTGTCTTGTTCAAATCGATCTGTTCGTATCGATCAATTCGAATCGCTTTTGAGCACATGCCTATAAGTTGACGTGGTGCTAATTCCTCGGATCGATTCACTTTTTATGTCGAACGATCGAGTCTTCCCTATGTATGCGCCTTGTTCGTATTGATCACTATGTTCTGTTCGTATCGATTGGTCATGTTGCTCTGTTCATATTGGTTTGCAATGCCTTGTTCGTATTGTTCATTTGATGTTCAATTCGTATCGATCCTTAGCCGAATGATATGAATTGATTCCCATTAATGGACTCGAAATCGAACCAGGCCAGTTGGATACGAACAAAGGAGCACTTGATGGATACGAACAGAGGGACATTTGATGGATACGAACAGAGGGACACTTGATGGATACGAATAGAGGGACGTGAAATGATGGACCCAAATAGATGGATGCCAATAGCGTGGTTACGGATGGATTCGAACAGATCGACTCAAACATGGCTTTTTGACGGATATGAATGGCTTGTTTACTTGAGTTGTATCAATCATATCTCAAGCATACGAACTCCGATTGACTTGAAACTTGGAACAACGGCTTTCGTAGCTTTACTTGTCATGTCATATGATTGTAGCTTGATCCGGACTTGGACAAAATTTATCAATATCCATAGTGAACCTGTGTATAATCGATATTCGGGATGAGCGGCCTTTGGTTTTTAGTCAATTCCTTGATATCTCGGCCTTTCCAAAAGGCGAGATAACATTTGCCCTCCAAAGTACGTCTTGTGAGAACATGATGTGCTTTGAATGGTTGTATCCTTCTTTTTGATAGCTTTGTCTGACCGGTTGAATGACTGTTTGCTTTCCGTCGAAAGCTGTAACCTTTGACTGATTTTTCAGTAATATGAACTGCAGGCTGCCAACTGTTGTACTGTGTACTGAGTATTGCATGATAGTGGTGTATTGTTTGTTATTGTAATTGTCACTAGATAAGTATTCAATTTCTGGGAATTTTAAAGATTGGATGTTAGTTCATTATACATGAATGCATGTTAGCCTGACTCCCATTAACGTTCGTATGTTCATGAGTCATTATCAAGTTTTCAATTTTTTGTTTCAAATTCGGTATCGATCCTCGCCTGAATCGACGTGAAATTCGTGTTGCAACAACGCTTGATGGTTGTTTCGGGGTATCCCTTCGTATCAATCCTCTCCTAGATCAGTTCAGGATGAACGAATGTAGAGTTCGTACCGATAGAGTTGCATAGTCTGGATATTATTTTGTACTTATCTTTGCATCAACTGTTATGAATCCCTGCAATCTTTCAAAATGATGGATACAAACGAGTGATTTCGTATCGATAGACCAATGAAGGATACGAATAGAGCAACTGGTCCCCCATGTATTATTCGTATCGATGGATATGAATCTTTAGGGGCTGTGACTTGATGGATACGAACAATGCAGTTCGTATCGATGCATCTTGGATGGAGTTAAAAATAATGGATACGAACAAGTGTTTTGTATCGATGGAATTTGATGGTTCAGAAAAAATCTCTACTGCAAACTTCGTATCGATAAAGTTTAAGTCGATGGATACAAATAACTAATTCGTATCAATCCGATGAGAGATCTGTTGAAACCGGTTGCTTTGACCGAGAGGCGAAAAGTTTTTCTTCACTTCTTGGGTCCATATATAAACATTTTGTACTTACAAAGTTGTTAATTTGCTTTCACTTGACTTCCAGCCTTCGTATCGATAATTCAAAAGCCAGAAAACTGCATTTACCTTCAAACCGACCCAAGTTTTAATCCCCCAAGCTAGGTACTCAAATTAGGTAATTAATCAAAAAATTCTTTTAGATATTGAGGAGGCTCGAGATTCAACGCTAACTCATTCGAAGTCGTGGCCTATTCCGGTGTTATTGATGCTGGAGTTGGACTGAAGCGAAATCATGGAGAGAGTAATGGCGTTTGCATTCATTGGAGAAGAAGGAATACGGAGGGATACGAAGGAATTGTTGGATGGCTGTTCGAATTTGATTTCGTATCGATGAAGAGTTAAAGGAACTTGATTTCGCCACGAATCTCAACCAGGAACTTCGTATCGGTCCTCTACCTTCAACTTTGCCTCGATTGTTAGTTCATGGATTCTACATTTATCATTTCGAATCGATACTGATACGAAGTATAGTTGTGATGGACACTGTGCAGTTAATGCGCTCGACAGATTCAAAGTGGTAGAGGTGCAAAAAGTCATAGCGGGGATACGGCGAGGATATAGCGGGATATAGCAGATGGCTCTAAAATAGCATATAAAACTCGTACTTAATGTTTTTACAAATATATAAATGGTAATTAAATGAAAAATCATCATTCAATTGAATTATAATTAATACATAAATAATTTTAAATAAAAACATGCGCAAATATACTTTAAATAAACGTAAAACTATTATATAACATAATTGAATTTAGTAGAATATTAAAGTATTTTCATTTCTGAAAATATATTAAAAATTAAATCAAATAAATTAGTTTCATGATTTTTATAATGCATAAATGCAATTTTTCAATTCATTTTATTAAAGAAGATATAACGGAAATAGCGAAATATAGCGGGAATAACGGGATATAGCGGAAATAGCGGGGCTTAAAGCGGAAAGGCTATATTTTGGGGCTACATGGGAAAATCGTAGCGGTAGAAATCCGCTATGAGATATAGCGGAGTTATAGCGGGACATTAACTACAAACGATGGACACGAATTCTGTTGTAGTCCAATCGATGGAAAATCAATGCGAAGTGCTTGTTTTGGATCGATACAAAGTGATTAAGCTCCGATCAATACGAAGTTATCGCGAACTGATCGACACGAAACCATCGGGTTTCGATTGATACGAAGATGGCGTCCACTGATCGATACGAAACCATCATGTTTCGATCGATATGAAATTAGGTGGTCAATCTCAACTTGCATTTTGATGGATACGAACTTCAACAGAACAAATGACTTCGACGAGCTTCATTCTTGCATATCTGGACTTAACTATTGAACTGCATATTTGACTGCCTTTCGAAGCTCGTCGACGGAACTGTAATTTGAAAAAGATTTAACGAACTTCAACTTGGATCGATCTCTAAAGTCTGGATGGCACGGTTGTGACGGTAAGCGATGACGGTCACTCCAGTTGAATTTCGAAGTCTTGTCATTTGAATATTTTCTCAACTTCTATAGAATTTCTCAAGTTATATGTAGCACTGCACAACGCATTCACGCACTTCAACCTGAGGGACAAACGGGCTTATTATCTTCTAATGATGGTTTTTCATAACTTAGTTAGTTGTGGAGTCTACAGGCTCGCTACTACAAGAAACTCAAAGTTAACTTCCCTTAATAAGAGAGAAACCGGCCATCGCGGCCGAAGTCATCGATCCAGCCCTGGATGAGCTGCCAGGTGCTATTTTCATCGATAACGCACAAGATTCTGTTCCGTCAAATGTCTTCGAAGATATGTTGGGACGGATATGCCTAAGACATGGCTTGTCGCTGGACGACATACTATTACTGGGACCAAATGGTAGACCGCAAGCTCCCCTAGAGGGATTTACTGCCTTTAATAGCCACGCATGCACAACGGGAACACATCCTCTGTTCAACCAGTACATTAGAGAAGTGCTATGGAATTTCTCCATCACTGCTACATTCGAACGGATACGCATTGCTGAATAGCTTATTTATTGTGTTTATGGAGCATCTTTTCCGACCACCGACCCCGATCGAGATTAGATACTTATTTAATGTCAAGAGTCGGGGAGATAGTCCCTCGTTCACATTCCTAGAGTTAGTCAGGAATTATCAAGTTGTGATCGGCTCCTGAACCAGGCTTAGTTATTTTAAAACGGAGTGGTTCTACGTACGATGTGCTCTAGGATTCGCCAGCCGATGGTTAGTCAGACGTAAGTGCTGCAATCTTTTCATGTAGTTATGAGATAATTATAGTTGATATCAGAACTAATATCTCCTTTCCTTTACAACTGTAATTATACAACCCAAGGGCGCACACTTTAAAGAGATAGTTCGTGTCCTTCAAGAAATGTCGAATGAGATGAGGGAAATAGAGTCGGTGTTAAAAGACCAAAACATGAAGACCGGGCTAATCGAGTGAAATCAGAGCATAAGGTTCGAAGGAACATTGAGTGTAGTCCCGACGAGACAGTTGAAGCACAAAGTGCTCGAGACCATAAGTTTCGAAGAGGGTAGCGAAGAAAGTGCGCCCACGAACAATGAACCTGTAGCCGGGCTTTCTGGCAGCTTTCTGGATCTTGAAGGAAGGAGAAAATGCAAGGTTGCAGCCCATAAGCGTTCTAAGTCTAGGAGATGGAAATCTATGATCGTGTCTCTCCCTGTTCCCGGTGTTAGAATTTCAGAGGCTCCTCCCTCGCAAGTGGAGAACCTTTTCGAAGGGCTTGCCGACATCCCAATTCTGGATTATGTGTCACTTCAACATGACGCTGGATTAGAGGAGCTTCAGAGTGCCTTAGACTTAAGCGAGTGTCTTCCCACAAGTGTGGCCGACATTTTCGGTTGGTCGAGGGGTTACACATACATATACACTTCATGGCACTACACGATTTCCGATCACAAATTGTTTACTTCAAGAGATTATTAACTTTGTTTCTCTTACTTTGCAAATACAATGTCTGGTGTGGGTCGATGTTGGGGAGTCTTCGCTCAGCTCGCCGATCCTATTTGTATTATGGCTCACATAGGAGAGAGGCAGAGAGGGATTATGATCATGCATACTCTAGCTAGGAAAGATATGACAGAGATAAGGACATGGACTATAGACATCGATCCCGATCCCATTCTCCACCTCCTAGAATCCCTACACACCCTTCGAGCTATGGAAAAAAAACTGTAGAGCCTCCCCGCCATAAATCATCTTCCTACGCCTCTAGGCCTGAATCACACCGTCGCAAACAAGGGGACGAAACTCCCGTTGTCGCTGAACAGGCTATAACTGAGTCCACCGGGAAATGGGTTATTAGGATCACACAATTGAAGAAAGACTTTCCAAATATTTGCTCTGATGGCTACATCTTCCACTCGCACTTAAAGAGAATTCCCATGGGAGCAGAGAACATGATGCACGACTATATTCATGACATCTACACTCAGTAAAAGGAGTGGACGAAAGCCACAGAGAAAGCATCGAAGCTGGCCTTTGAGCAGGCGACCATCATATAGAAATTAGAAAACGAGCTCGTTCAAAAGGATCGAACCATCCAAGTGCTTAATGATGAAGCCGAATCCTCTCGAAAGTCAGAAATAGAGGCCACTCAAAAGGCCGACGAGGCAAACTTGGCCATTGAGAGGATGAGGCAATCACGCTTTGCCCTGGCGGAGGAGATGGGCCACCAAAATACTATTGTCACAGCCGAGCGGGATGCAGCCCTTAAAGAAATTAATGAGCTTAAAGCCAAAATTTTCAAAATCATCAAAGAAATGGATGATGCAAATATCGCATCCCAGGAGGCATGTTCACATGCCGTAATGCTTCGGGGCGAACGAGATGTGGCAATGGCTAAGGTCCGTGTGGTGGAGACTGAGGTCGAGGAGAAGGTCCGAATGGCGGAGTCTAGGCTAGAGTCTGACATTGAAGATCTCCTCATCACCTATAATGCCAACGTCTTGAAGAATAGGAACCTAGCTTGGCTCCATAGCTATCTGACACACTTATAAAACGCCTGGGGCCATCTAGTTAAGGATGAGAAAGCTGCCTATCAGGGCGAATCGATTAAAGAATACAAGAGAGCCGAGTGTTGAACGAAGACGAAAGGAAAATTCTCCATGATGTTATGATTTTATATGAGAAGGAAAAGCTTGGCGCTCAGCATTTGGAGGTTGGAGAAGGTTATAGTGTCGAGCACCATGATAAAGTCCCGAAACCCTTGTGACGCTCAGCCTGAACCGACCTCTACAGTTGAATCTCAATCTGTTCCTGCTTACAACCCGGATCAGCCGTAGATATCTCAAGCTAGCGAGCAACTTTCTGAGGCCGTTCAATCACCAACAAATCAAACTGAGGAAAGTATTCTGAACGTTTCGTATACTTGTTCATGATTGGCAGCTTCACTTGAAATACTTAATAACGGCCTCCTTTGTTTCTTTCTAGTGATTGGAGCTACATCAGTCATGCCTCCTGCCACCACTCAAGAATCGCATCATGTGCTGGAGGCTATCGTAACTGAAGTGGTCGCTTAAACGACTACCATGTCTATTGGCGGAACGCAGGTATGCACACTTTTCTTTGATGAACATATGATGGAGGAACTTTTCGGTCATCACAGTGACCCATTTGTGGATCTTCCATTTGTCATGAGCGGAAGCGCACCAGCGACTAGTTCTTCAGGTCTAGTTGCAGACATTCCTAGCGATGCACAAACACTTCATTAGGAAGAGATTATAGCTGAGATCAATGCCAAAATGGAAGCAACAGCCCAAACAAGCAGCTTTGGAGGCGAAACTGCGGGGCCTGGCCCAGCTCCGTTAAGGATGATATCTCCCGGTGGTATGGTTTTTGAAACTAGTGTATCTATCCCAGTTCTTACAGTTGATCCGATCCCTCCGACTCCGCCTTCTGGTAGCATACCCATACATGTGAGTTCGAAGAAGGAAGTGGACATAATGCCCTCGATCGGAGCTCGGCCGCCGAAAGGCAAGGGACCGCAGAGAAAAACAAGTGAAAGCTCCAGCGAGTCTAAATCGAAGGGAAAACCGAAGAAGAAAAAAGAATATATGCTTCTCCTCAGCTCATTTTGAGTAGATAGGAATTTATTTTAGCTTTTGTAGGCCGTGTATAGATGCGGGTTTGGCCCTCGCTGGTAGGATTTTGGAAATAACTTGTACATAAATTCTTTCCACAAATAGTTGAAATGAAATTTCTATTTTGGCTTCAACTCAATTATTGTTCGTCTTCTTAAGTGTTCCAGTATTTGAATTTCTGTTCAGTGTACTTGTGAAGTTTCAACCTCTGAGTCAAGTTCATGTTTACTTGTCAAATCCTGAAATTACGAAAATGAGTCATAACCGGATATTAAGTCGAATTTTGATGTTGCACTGCTTCAGTCAATGGTTGACACTTAAGTTTTGCCCTAGTTATGAAAATCGGCTATTGATTGCATTTTTCTTTCAACACATCGAGTGTAGCGTCACTGTATCGATGCTGAAACAAACGAGAGTTGAGTGGTTGAATCACACTCGCTCACTTATTACTGATCACATCCGCACTCTGGGGATTTGCATTTGTACGTCGGCAGTCGATCATGTCCGTTTAAGTTTTAAGTATATGTCCACGCTTTGGGGACTTTAGTTAGTTTACGAGTGGTCATTCACACCCGAGTTATGTTTACACTCTGACCACACTCTGGGGACTCAGAGTTATGTTACGGATGATCAATTTGTATCCGGTTTGTTTTAAACTCTACTCCACTCTCTGGGGATTTAGAGTTAATCGATGTTTATTCTCTAATCCACGCTTTGGGGATTTAGAGTTAGTTGTGGTCAATACTCCAATTCGCACTCTGGGAATCCGAAATTAGTTGATGTTGACACTCGATTCACACTTCAGGAATCCGGAGTTAGTGTTTTATACTCCAACTCGCACTCTGGGACTTGGAGTTGATGTTTGTACTCCAATTCGCACTCTGGGACTTGGAGTTGATATTTATACTCCAATTTGCTCTTTGGAAATTTAGAGTTGGATGACAGATGGTTAGTCACATCTATTTAGGCTTTTGAATTTCGTTCGCACTCCAGGAACGATGGATTTATCAGGATCGTGGATGGTCGATTCACATCTACCCTGAGTTAACAAGTGAGGTTGTTAGATGGACGGGTCCATCCTCCTCAAACTTGGTCAAGATATGATTGAAGTTGTTAGGTGGATGGATCCACCCTCTTCGAAACCGTATTCATGAGTTTATACTCCAGCTCGCACTCTGGGAGACTGGAGTTAGTTAAAGGATTGTCGTGCATCAATCCTTTTTTGGCTTCAGTGTAGTGACTTGCCCCCAAGCTCGGGTTTCACTTAGCAAGTGACCGATCATGTCACGGTCACTCTCTATTTGAATAAATCCCACCATATGATGGAACTTAGATCTTCGTGCATCATAACGGTTGTATAACACATTCAATAAATCACATCTCTGGCTCGAAGAGATGGCATTTTATTGCTGAAATGAGAAAATACGGCAAAGTCAGTTGCCTTAATAAAAATTCAAATTTCAAAATGCATAAACAAATTGCAGATGAAAAATAGACTAAATAAATAAAGCCTATCATGTGTAGTAGCGACGGAGACTCTCGCTGTTCCAGGCTCTTGGCAAAGTAAGACCGTCAACGGTCGATAGCTTAAATGTTCCATCTCCGAGCTTTCGTTCAATCACATATGGCCCTTCCCACGTTGGTTTCATGTGCAAAGGAATCGGGTAGATTCTTTTGAGGACGAGATCGTCGAGTTCAAAGGTTCGGGTTCAGACCTTGGCATTGTATAATCGGGCGAATCAACTTCGGTATGAGGTTGCCCTCAAATTAGCCTCTTCGCGCTTCTCATCCAATAAATCCAAGGATTCAACAAGTAGTATGGCATTTTACTTTGGATCATAATAAGTCACACGATGAGAAGGTACTTCCATCTCGACTAGAATAACGGATTCTGAACCGTTGGAAAAAGAGAATGGTGTGTATCCGGTTGCGGACTTGTGGGTCGTTCGGTAAGCCCATAAATCCATACGAAGTTCATCAATCCACTTGCCCCCGGCCTTTTCCAGTCATTTCTTTAGAATAGACTTGATAACCTTATTAACAGCTTCAACCTGGCCATTCGCTTGAGGGTGTGCAACTGCAGAGAATTTCTTCTTTATGTGGAATCGTTGGAAGAAATCTTTGAACTCAACACTGTCGCATTGGGTCTCGTTATCATTGATGATGGTATGTGGGAGACCAAATCGGCAGATAATGTTGCATACTACAAAGTTGATCACCTTCTTCGTCGTGGTTGTAGAAAGAGGTTCGGCTTCAGCCTACTTGGTAAAGTAACCAATTGCGACGATGGCGTACTTCGCACCACCTTTAGTCAGAGGTAGAGAGCCAATGATATTGATGTCCCATACTGAAAATGGCCATGGACTAACCATTTGGGATATCTCAGTAGGTGGGCTCTAGGAATTCGAGCATGCTTTTGACATTTATCATATTTCCTAGCGTAATCTGCTGCATCACTGTTTACAATCGGCCAATAATATCCTTATCGGAGTGCTTTCTTAGCGAGAGCTTGCACTCCGGCATGATCGCCACATTCTCCTTCATGTACATCATGTAATACTCGTTTAATTTCATCATGAGCGATACATCGAAGTAAAGGAATGGAATATCCTCTTCTACACATGACTCCATACTGAATAGTGAACCGCACAACTTCGAAGAATCTGTCTCTTTTCACTTCTGTGCTCTAGTAATATTCCATGCTCGAGATAATTCCAGAATGGGGTCACCCATGACTCCTTATCGAGAGTGATTTCAAATATCCAGTCTATCTCCATGTGATCGATGCTTGGGAAAGATAACGTTTCAACAGGAACGAGTCTCATTTGTTGTGCTTCGCCCGTACTTGCTAACTTCACCAATGAATTGGCCTTTTGATTGTGCTCACGGGGTATATAGAAGATGGCATAATAATCAAACTGATTAAGTATCTCATGGACTCGGGTTAGGTAAGCAGCCAGTCTTCGATCTTTTTCCTGATATTCACCCCAAACTTGACACACAACTAATTATGAATCACAATAAATTTCCATAGCAATGATCCTCAAATCACGGGTGAGTTTCAATCCGGCAAGCAAGGCTTCATATTCAGCTTCATTATTGATTGCACGAAAATCGAATTTTAGAGCATAACATATGGATCGACCTTCGCGGGTTTCAAGTACAACTCCAGCACTGGTCGTTTGATGCACCATCAGTATGCAGCTTCCAGATATACTCGGGAGGTTCATTGTTTTTGGGCAAGTCCTTTGGGATGGTAAATTCGGCTATGAAATCCGCTAGGAGTTGTCCTTGAATAGCTCGCCTCGAAAAGTAATATCAAACTGGCTCATTTCAATATTCTATTTGAGTAACCTACCAGATGTCTCAGGCCGTATAAGGACTTGTCGTAATGGCTGATAAGTGTAAACAGTGATAGGATGAGCCTGGAAATACGGACGGAGCTTCCTTGAGGCAATAACGAGACAATAAGCCAACTTCTCTAGCTTTGGATAATTTCTCTCAGCTCCGATTAGTCGCTTACTAATATAGTAGACCGGTTTCGACACTCGGTCTTCCTCCCGAACCAGGGCAGCATTGATTGCGTTTTCTGATACCGCTAAGTAAAGATACAATATCTCATGGTCGATAGGCTTTGACAAAATAGGCGATGTGGAGAGTTGCTGAATTAGTGCTCGAAGTGCGCCCTTAGATCCGTAGTCCAATCAAAATTCCATTTCCCTTTTCGAATCAAATCAAAGAAAGGAATGCATTTGTTGGTGGACTTTGAAATAAACCTGCTTGGTGCTGCTACTTTCTCACTGACGCTCTGCACTTGCTTTATGGTTCTTGGAGTCTCAAGATTTCTGATCACCCAGATAATTTCGGGATTTGCTTCGTTTCCTCGAGCGTTGACGATAAACCCAATGAATTTTCTGGATGCGACCCCAAAATGACATTTTAATGGGTTGAGCTTCATTCTGTATTCTCGAAGGATACTAAACATCGATTCCAAGTCTTTAATATGATCAGTGGAGAATCGTGACTTCACCAGCATATCGTCTACATATGCTTCCATGGTCTTTCCGATCTAGTTATCGAACATTCGATTGACTAGTCATTGGTACGTTGCCCTGACGTTCTTGAGTCTGAAAGGCATGACTTTGTAGCAATAGAATCCCAGATCGGTTACAAAGCTGATATGTTCTTGGTCGGGTAACTACATGGGTATCTGGTTGTAACCGGAATATGCATCCATAAAGGACAAGAGTTCGCATCCAGCCGTTGAATCTACAAGTTGATCAATTCGAGGAAGTATAAACTATCTTTCACGCAAGCTTTGTTCAAATCTGAGTAGTCAACACATGTTCTTCATTTCCCATTTGGCTTTCGAACAAGTACAGGATTGGATATCCACTCCGGGTATAAGGCATCTCGAATAAACCCATTCGATTTCAACTTATCTACCTCTTCTTTAAGGGCGGCGGATCTCTCTAGATCCATACCACGCCTTTTTTGCTTGACCGGGATGTACCGCAGGTCAATATTCAGCGTATGGCTCGCGATGTCCAATGAGATCGCACACATCTCAGAATGCATCCAGGATAACACGTCGAGGTTTGCATGGAGAAATTCAACCAATTCCTCTTGCATTTGTTGGCTTAATTGAGACCCAATTTTTATCATTCTAGAATCATCGCTATCATCGATTGGGACATCGATCGTCAGTTCAGCTGGAGAAGCTTGACTGTCTTTACTTTCATCTTCACTTTCACTATCTCTCGGGTCAAGATCTCTTTGTAATTGATTGGGGTGTCGGGGCCTGGGCCTAGGCACCAATTGTCAATTTTCAACAAAACAGACGTAGAGAGATTCCTTTACCCCTTTCCTTTCTCCTTTCGCTGTGTCCCGCGTGGCTCAGCAACATAACAGGCTCATTCAGCAGCCTGATCTCCTTAAGCGACTCCAATTCCACGATTGGTGGGAAATTTAGAGTCAAGCATCATGGGGCAATGGCTGCCTGAATTCAGCTAGGGCTGGTCGGCCCAAGAAAGCATTATATGATGAATCTATGTCCAAAACAACAAAATGCAGTGTCTGAATTCTCCGGCGTTCTCCAACTCCAAACTCCACTGGTAGTTCCACTACTCCAGTGGGTACTGTAGCGCTTCCATTGAAAACCATGAATTCGGAAATGGCAAGGTTTCAAATCTTTAGCCTCCATCTTCATTTGGTTATAGGCTCGCTTGAACAACATATTAACAGAATTTCCAATGTCAACCAAGATCCTTTTCATCCAAGCAGGACCTAATTGGACTGATATAACAAGTGGATTAATAGTGGGGCTTTGACCATGTCAGCATTTCTATTTCGGAACACGATGTCGTCAGTCATCGTCTTCTGTTGTTTGGCCGGAGGCTCATCATCAAAACTACTACAACACTCGAAGTCCGCATGCCTAATAGAACTGGCATACGACTCCATTTCCTTCCAGCTTTGGTCTACTGGATAAGGACCACCACTTGAAGTATTTATAATTAACCTTTCGCTGGTACGAGCGGGTTCCTCCTGTCTCGCCTGATTAAGTACATTATTTTGATTCGATGGGCCCGCACCTCCAAACTACGGCGCCTGAACAAACTGTTCTAGCTTCCTGTCTCTTATTAACTTCTCAATGAGATCTTGTAAATGACGACACTCATTTGTATTATGGCTATAACCTTCATGGAATCTACAAAATTTCCCTATTTGGATCTATCTCTTTGATGATTGCTACGGAGCAGGCTTCTTGTACTGGATAGTATTGTACGTTTGTAGATATACATTCTCCTACGACGTATTTTGAGGAGCTTAATTATCAAACATAAGTGCTCTACGTCGTGGACCGCGATTCTGATCCCACTTTCTATTCTGATTCCCATTGCCTTTTTTTTCCGAGTTTGTTTATTCTTAATATTCAATTGCACTTTCCCAGAGCTCTCCCCGGACTGTTTAACTGCAACATACTTTGAATTCCTTCCATGCAAGGCCCTATGTCATCCTGTTTCCTAGATTGTTTCGCATCCTCCCTTCTCAAGAATTGGGCTGCCTTGAAATAGAAACGGTCCAATGACACAGGTTTTTTTTTGTCCAACTAGTTGCTGAATTCAAAATCGGGGTCAATCCCATTAATCAATGCCAAAAGAATGGAGTTATCATTAGGGTTGCTGATCTTAACACAAGCAGCATGAAATCTTTCTAAATAATGTTAGAGTGTCTCTCCAGGAGCTTGAGTGACACTAGACAGAGTGTTAACATCCTTCGGCTTTGCGACATGCATGCGGAATTGTTTAACAAACTTCGTAGCCAGCTGATCAAAGCAAGAAATAGATCTAGGCAGCAAACATGTGAACCACATAGTAGCTATGCACCCCATAGAGATTGGGAAGCTTCGGCATTTAACTGCATCATCAGGCCGTGCAGCATTCGTCAACCACTCATACTTCAGGATGTGTTGGTTGGGATCAGAACTTCCTTCATAGACTGGTAAAGTCAGCATCCTGAATCCCCGAGGTGGTTCGGCATAAAGTATCTCATTAGTAAAAGGAGTATGACTCCAGGAGATTCCCCAGTCGTCATTAGTGAGGCCTTGACTCTCTCGAATTATCTGACAGATCATTGTGGGAATGTCTGGCACCTGTACATTTTGTACACGCTAGACCAAGGTGTGGTCCGATTCTACAATGCAAGGTTGGACCGGTCGCGGTCGACGGTCTGTATCTCGCCTCCTTGGCTCGAAGTTCTCTGGAACATAGGGTTCGGAAGTATGTCCACGCTGACGATGGTTCGAATCTGACTGATTCCGGGCATCAACTCCTGGTTCAATAGCAGCGGTGGCAGTGCGGTTGTCTGCGGTGTAATGAGGAACAGTGCCTCCCTGGAAGGAGGGTCCAGTCTGGTTGCTGGTTGACGGGCCAACTCTGGGTTGCCCAATGGTCAATGTAGGTTGATGTCCGGTAGCTTGAGTGTAACTTCCGTTTAGCTGTGGACGCGTAGATCGTTGATGGTAATCTGAAGAGGATGAAATCTCCATGGATGAATAAGAGGCCCGATCCCTCCTGGATCTCCTACGCCTTTGGCGATTTAGCTGATCAGTCAATTCTGCATTTGCACGCAACTGTTGAGTGAGTTGCTAACGGCTCTGAGTTAGCTCTTGCATAAGCTTCTGGAATTCTTCCCTAATAACCCTTGGCCTGACGGATCTAATGGTCTGGCAGCATTCTGATTGGATGTAGGTAGTTGTACGGGATTCTATCTATCCCATCCTCCTTGATCTATGGGTGTAGAAGCGGTCCTTGTGCTAACCATGATGGATGGTGAAGTCCTTTCCTAGATCTAATGCAAATCTGAATAGGTTGGAAGAACTCTGAACTTGAGATTTGGATCTTCTTCTCTGATTTGTGCAATCCGGTATCGATAGTAGATCCAACGAGCAGGAGAAAAACCATGTTTTCTTAGTGAAAGCACCAAAGAGTTTGTACCAAAATTGGGCACAACACTCTTCGAAAGTATTTGAAGAGTTAAAATGAAGAAATTCAATGGAAAACGAGGATTACATAACAAACACTTCAAAAATAGATAGGAAAATGCACAGAAACACAGAGTTTTAGAGTGGTTCGGCATATGGCCTACGTCCACTATGAAATTGATGATTTTATTGATGTTTTCTTGCTGATTACAACAGATTATAGCGAATTACAACGGTAAATTTCGAGTACAATAGTAGCCTTGGAGTGCAAAAGTGGATTCGATGGAGTCTGGACGTAGAAGAGCCAAAAGTCCCCTTTCTATAGGCTTTAGGATGCTATTTATAGGCGTAGGCTGCAAATATCTCACTCAGATCTTGGAAGACCTCTTCTGGCACGTGTGCGGGCCTATACGATCGATCCTATGTGATTTGCACTCAGTCCGTGATCGATACGAACGAATTTCATATCGATCAAGATTTGGCCCAATCGAGTCGAAATTTAGTATGAACATTCTTTAAGTTGTACATAGGCTCCTGTAAACATTTGGTGGCATTTGGACTTGTAGATTGTGAGTTATGATCGATGCAAGCTTGCATTTTATGTCGGTTGCCTTGTTCGAATCCATCCATTCGTATCGATCAGTTTGAATCGCTTTTGAGCACGTGCCTGCAAGTTGACATGGTGCTAATTCCTTGGATCGATCCACTTTTTATGCCGAAGGATCGAGTCTTCCCTATGTATGCGCCTTGTTCATATCAATCGCTATGTTCTGTTCGTATCGATCGGTCATGTTGCTCTATTTGTATCGGTTTGCAATGCCTTGTTTGTATCATTCATTGGATGTTTAATTCGTATCGATCCTTAGCCGAATGACACAAATTGACTCCCATCGATGGATTCGAAATCGAACCAGGCCAGTTGGATGCGAACAGAGGGACACTTGATGGATACGAATAAAGGGACACTTGATGGATACGAACAGAGGGACACGAAATGATGGACCCGAATAGATGGATGCGAACAGCGTGGTTACGGATGGATTCGAACAGATCGATTGGTACATGGCTTTTTGATGGATATGAACGACTTATTTACTTGAGTTGTATCGATCGTATCTCGAGCATACGAACTCCGAATGACTTGAAACTTGGAACGATGGCTTTCATAGCTTTGCTTGTCATGTCATATTAATTATAGCTTGATCCGGATACGGACAAGGTTTATCGACATCCATAGTGAACCTGTGTATAATCGATGTTCGGGATGAGCTGTCTTTGGTTTTCAATCGATTACTTGATATCACGGCCTTGCCAAAAGGCGGGGTAACAATAAATATGATTTATACACAAAAAGGATTTAAATTAAGAATTTTTAAACTTAAATCGCAATGTTTTTGAAAATGGTTACTAAGAGTTTGAAGTAAATAATAATAGTATTATTTGAAACTTTATTAAAGGACTAATGTTTTTAAACAGTTTTAAGATTTGTTCGTGTTCAAGGTTACTCTCGGAATCAACAAGTTGATTTGGGAAACAAAGTATTTTTATGTTAGCTAGTTCGAGTGGCTCAAATGTGACAAAAAATGGGCGACAGATGTGTTCGGATGGTTGGCACTTCCCTTGAATATTACCCTTCTTTGTAAAATGGGATATATGATACTTCTTGGTCGTACCCACTTCCTTGTATCGTTTTGTTGTTACTCGATCTATATGAATATTTTCCATGGATTTTAAAGTATATATTTTGGAAATTGGTTTTGATAATGATTTTGGTTTAATCCCAAAAAGTATGATTTGATATCCAAAAAGATGTGCATATATTATTATTTCAAATGATTTGAAATAAAACCCGGTGTTTAATTCTTATGTTTTCTTTTAAGTTATATTATGGACACATGTATCCTATGCATTAGAATAGTTTGGTTATGAATCTTATTATGATACGGTGTATGTTAGTTTTCAAATATTGAAATAAAATGGAATTTTTGATGATTTTGGATAGTTTGAAACTTTCGAACTGATATAGATATTGAAGCTATTGCAAAATTATAAAAATTCAACATTTTATAACTCCTAATTGAAAAGATATTAAGTTAAAACAAGTTTAAAATTTGTTAAACATCCTTGTAAAATAGAACATTCAATGTTATTTGGCCAATTAATAAACGTCTTACTTTAAGGTTGTCTAAGGAAAGTAGACTCTAATCTTGATTTTGGATACCAGAGTTCTACTTTACCTAGCTAATTGCCCAACCTGATGGATAAAGAAGTCTAGAAGGTTGATTCGATTATAAGATCCAAATTTATTTTGCACTTTCGCCGAAATTTTAAGAAGTGAAATGTAAAAGGATTTTTTGCATATACTCGTAGGATACAGTAGAATACTATATGAGTAATGAACTTAAGTCTTGAAATGTTTTCAAATAAAATTTTGTTTCACTAAAATGTTATATAATTGCAGATAAATCTTTATAAAATATTTATAAACTTAAGTAATGTTTTAAGAAATTAATTGGGAAGATATAGCTATAACTTTTAGCGTTAGGGAACACTTCCTTTGGAAAAATAAAATGAATTCCCTTTTTGTAGAGTGGTCATAATAGCAAATTAGACTTTCTAGCTAGGAGATATGACTATTTTAAGATTAGTAGTTTTTGGAGCAGCTTAGTGGGTAATTCATGAGTTTGGGGGTAGGCTCATTAACCATTTCGTGTTTTACACCTATATTGGCTAAAACAAACATTCCCAATTCATTTCCACCGTCACCCAAGTAGATTTAAGCCTCTATTAATCTATTCTACACACAAAACCTTCTCTTTTCTCCTCCAAATCAAGTCTAAATTGTACATTAAGGGTAGATTAATAAGAGGATTCACTAGTGATCTACAAATATAAATTTTTGTGGAATAAAATTTAGGGCTTGGCTATTGATTTTCGGATTTATCTCGATTTGCATGCAAAACCTAGAATGGAAGGTTTGGTGAATGATTTATCATCTCTCATCTTATTATATATATATATATATAGATTTTAACATGTTTTGGATTCACTTTTGAAGTTAAAATTATATTTTATTGCTGTTTTAAAACTATACCTATTGTAAAAACGTGAATAAGTGGATTTTTGGTGTTCTAGACATGTTATGTTGATATATGGTTGCCTTGATATATGTTAGGCTATATTGTAGACACCTTGTATGATGATTACTATGATTGGTTGTGTGATTTTCATGTTTAAATGTTGTTTGGTGCATGTATGGTGTTCGTTTCTATGCTTGTATGGTTTAAATGCTCATTAAAGCGAACTTGTGGTAGGAACCATGAGATTCGGACTTCGATGGATAGGCTCTAGGGCATTTAAATTCATATCATTGCACAGACGATGCATGAGGGTCGAAGTGTTGGGTGTAGCAATGGAATCAGCGTAACGTTGATGTGCTAAAGGAGCTACGGGTTTTTGGTTCGGGGAAGCTTGTTTGGGCATTGGGATGGTCCATTGGTTGGATTCGTTAGGTAAGGGAGATCATACAGGAAATCTAGTCCGACAGCTAGTTGGTTCGGTAAGAGAAGTCCAAATAGGAAATCATGTCTGGTAGCTAGTCGGTTCGGTAGTGGTGTGTCGGACATGAAATCCTGTCGGTAGGTACTTGGTTCAATGATTGGGTACATGATAGGAAATATTAACCGATAGTTACCTCTGATCGATGATCGGAAGGGAATTATCATTCAACGACTTCTGTCTGGTGATCGGAGAAAGGCCAGATAAAGCATGAAAGGTGGCTTTGGGTGCTGGCTTCGAAACTTTTGGGGAAGCGACTTCGGGTTAGTTGTATGGTTGGACCATACATAGATGGAATGTTAGGGAACTTCGAGTTTGAAGAGGCAGTGCCATGGGGTTCTTCATGACTTGCTTTGGGGCTCCTGTGAGTGACTTAGGGCTACGGTGGATGAACCCAAACGACTTGGAATAGCCTTGGATTCTATGCGTCAACAAAGGAAGCAACGACGTGATGTTTTGACATGACGATTTTGGAACCTTAGTACGATGGCTCTATGAATTACAATAGATGTTTCGAGGCATTCCGAAGATGGTGACTTAACGATGGGAGTCGAGATGATGATCAACAAGGGAAAGTTCAACGATGAGGGGTTGCGAGTAGATTTTGCGATTGTGTTCTGCTGTGAGAATAGTTGGGATTGAATAATGATTGGGTTTCATTGTGGAGATGTGTGCAAATGGATCATTGATAAGTCGGAGGTTTGTAGTGTGCTCATAAAGAAGATGTATGTGGGTAGCTTTCACCTGGATTTGCGATTATGTTCAAATCTTTCGATGGTAGATTAGCACAGGCTTTTGTATTTATGAGCTTGGTTTCTAGCCTTATGAAGTGCTGTGGACAAGAACCAATGAAGCTGGAACTTTGATTGGGTCTTTTGTAACGACCCTAAATTTTGGCCCTGTTTATTTTAATAAATATTTAATCTGATTAAATAAAATGTGAACTAATTATTTTCAAATAAATATGATTTTGGAATAATTGTCATCTGTTTATATAAATTTGTATTTTTAAAAGGAAATTTGATCATGGAAATTTAAATAAAATTTCTTAATAATATTTATCTTACATAATTGAATTAAAATACTGTACTTTGTTTACATTTGGAAATATACATATAGATGATAATGTTTAAATTTAAAACCTAATTCTAACAAAATAAAATATAAATGTAAAATATAAATATAAAACATAAATCAAATATGTGTATATAACTTAATTTAAATAGGTAATAGTAAAGTACAAATATAAATGAATACAAATATAAGTAAGAAATCATTTTTAATATGACTTGAACATTGATAGTTAAATATAAAATACAAATGTAAAATTTAAAATAAGAATTAAGTAATTAAGATTTCATACAACATAACTTAACAATTTGTAAACAAAGCTAAAATAAGAATAAGGTATAAAAACACAAAGATAAATAAAACAAAATCAATTGTAAATTATGTAAACTAGAAGTTAACAAAACAAAATATTTTTATACACAATCAACAACAATCATATATATGTAAATTATACAAGTTAGCAATTATGAAACAAATTATTTTCAAACAAACCCATAAGTGTAAAAATGAACCTGACACATGTAAAATATTCATTTGGAAACTAATAACTAGACAAATATCTAATAAGTAACTAACTGCATATATACAAAATCAGGTGTTGCCTGCAAAGTACATACTTTCATATAAATATCTACATACAACAAATCTTGATTTTGATATGCAAACATATTAGGCAAACAAAACATAAATTTCTATCAACTCAGCCAAATATAATTATGATATATACAAGGAACCTGACAAATTGTTTTAATACAAGTATTTTCAGCTTCAAGCTACTTGCTGAGTACATAGCCTCATACCAATGCATACCAAATCTATATACTCAGTACAACATAATTATGTAAACTAATTGAGCAACACAACATTTAATGTTTATCAGTTCAAGCACATATTTTTGTCTATTTCAAATATACACAAATCTCTAATTTTGCAGTGAATAGATCTGATCAACATATATAAAACAAAGAATAGTATATATATTTAGTACAAGCTGTCAGTAAGTAGGTATGTATTATGTATAACCTGCAAATGATTTTGGTAAAGCAAGTAATAAAAATCTATGTATAATAGGATTAAGTGTGAACAATAAGTACATAGCATTTGATGTTTAGCATCTCATCAAAACACTGGGTCGAATTCAAGAATCATATCAGCCTTATAAAATATAAAAAAAAAGAAGCTTGCCTGATAAAACAAGAATTGAATAGTGTACTAGCAGATAACACCTAACCTGGGTAAAACATTTTTCTTTCATAACTTCTTATCTTCTTTATATATAGGTATTCATCTTTTATTTAGTTGGATCAGTAACATAAGTTTACCTGAGAAACAAATATAAAGAGAAAAACAGAAAGAAGTAAAAAAAGGGATAAAGAAGCAAACAAAGCTCAAGTTTAAAATCATAAGAACAAGAACAATTTACAGGCAGGTTTCAACAACAAGTTTTTAAACAAGGAGTGTGCTTTTTGTTCAAAGGTTTTATTGGTGAGTAAACAAGAATTTCAAGCTTTAAGTTATTTTAAAATGGTTCAAGATTATTTAATATTCTGGATATATTTACATGTTTCAGTTTGTATGGCTGTTATGATGCTCTGTTCACTACTGTAATTGATCCAGGTTGTGATAATTTCCTTCAAATTCAATTTGCTCTCTCTAGATTATTATAAGCTTCAAACTTTTCACCTAAACAAGGTATTTAAACTTAAGTTATGATTTGTAAAACCTGATTGAACTTAGATGTAAAACATGATGACTGTAAACTTAGTCTATAGGTATCAAATGATAACTTGATAAAATTGATTTTTGTAAAACATTAATTCAAGATTATATCTTGAATTCTTATAGAAAAATATGATTTCTAAAAAAAAAATCAAGATTTATAGATCAATATTCAAAGAGCAGTTAGTAAATAAACAAAGACTGCAATTTTACGAATTTCTGGTTACCAATTAAATTTAAATTGTTGAAATTTGTTGTGAAGTTAGTATGAACATGCATGATGTTGGGAAAAATGTTGTATAATTTTTCTAATTCAAGAATTAACCGAACGAATGCAAATTAGGGCTTGTGCACAGTTTTTGTTTCATGTCTGTAACATAAGGTGTTCGGCCTCTTCATGCGATCGAGCTGCTCGAGGGTTCGGTAGGAGGTGGTTTGTCGAGTTGTTGTAGTGTGGGCGAAGTGTCGGCAACTCCGGTGGTTTATGCGACGGTGGCGAAACGATTTAGGGATGGACGAGTTTTCTTTTTTTTGAGCTGAAGGCAAATTTTCGATTCGAGATTTTAGGGTCGAATTGGGTTTGGTTTTTCGAACCTATGGAGGACTCGCGACTTGCCGATGGGTTGGGTGATCGCCAGAGATGAGTTGTGCCGCCGTGCACGTGTACGACGTGGAGGATGTGTCTGCGTTGTGTCAGTGAGTGATCTCGAGTCATTCTCGAGATTACCTAATGATTTCTTCGGGTTTACGTTGTGTTCGAGTGAGTACCTAACGTTAATTAAACCAAGTTTAACTTAAACTACAGAAGAACAAAAATGAGGGAGAGAAGAAGAGTTGAACAGGTAGGGGACTCGGGAAGACATCGTGTTTTACTCGAGTTGCGTGCGTGGTTGTTGCAGGTAGGACTCGAGATACCTTCATCTGTAATAAGGCATTTTCACACAGGAGATTAATAAATTTGATTTCCTCAAAATTTTAACATTGTGAACTCAATGATTGTTTAACGAGCTATAACTAAAATTTCGATTCAAGTTATAATATTTTTGGGTAATACTTAACGAAGTTTTAAAACGTTTAATTATTATTTTAATCCAGTAATTTTTTAATTAAGTGTAGTTAGCAAACAAAATTAATTTCTAAATTTAATGAAGGTTTCTATTATTAAAATGTTAATTATGTTGAAAATTTAATCTTAATTGATCATTTCAGAAAGTAAATAAGATAATCACTTTTAATTTTTTTTTAATTGGTGATGGATCAACTGATTGATTAAGTAATTAATAAAGTGTAATTAACTACTTAAGGTAATTAATGAATAAATTAAGCAATTTAATATAAAGTTTAAGTAAGTGGCTAGTTATTAATAAATGGATAATTAAGTTTTATTAAGATCATTAATCCATGATTAAAGAATAGTTAATCAAGTAATTAAGGTTAAACAAATTGATTAAGTGATTGAGTAATTAAGGGAATTAATTACTTATTTTAATTAATAAAGTTTATGATGAATTATTAAGTTAATTAATTAAGTTTAATTAACTTAAATAATTATTGAAGATGTGATATGTATGATTACTTGAAGAAGTAATTAATGAAATGACTGGATAAATTGACTGAGGATGATTTAATAGTGAAAGTAATTTGAGTATAATTACTTTGTGCAATTAATCAAGGGATTGATTTAAAGGAAATCAGTTGAGGAGTAATTAAGTGGTGTGATAAGAGTAATTAAAGGTGGTTGATTACTGAATAGTATTAATCAGGGGTGATTAATAAATATATTTTAATTGAAGATTAATTACTTAAGGTAATTAATTTAATACAGGATAATGAAATTAAAAGGGTGATTAGTAATCATTAATAAAGATAATTAGTAATAAGAGCTTAAAGAATAATTAATTAGTGTAATTAAGAAGTAATGTAATGTTTGCAATTGAAGGTTAATTTCTATATTTGAATAAGATAATTAATTTGTGAAATAATTAAAAGATGACTACTTGAATAAAATTAAATGTTAATTGATCAAGTGTGATTAATTTATTAATTGATTGATAATTGGTTAATTGTTATATAAGCAAGATTTATAATAATGTAGTAATTAATTTCATTTACTTTAAATTAATTAGAGATGCAAGTAATTAATTTAATTCATTTTAAATTAATTATAGCTGTTATGATTGCTTATGTATGAATGAATGTTATTGTTTACTTTGAATGGTTTGAGATTGCTAGTATAAGATAAATGATGCAGTGTGAAATGTATGCTTGATTGTAGTATGATAATAATATGAATTATCTGTGTGATGATAATATTGCCAATCTGTTTATGGTGATAAGGTTGATTATCTAATGTGATATTGTGAATTATCTATCTGTGTGTATATGGATAATTGAAATTGAATTGTTTTAAACTTTAAAACAACTTGGCTCTAAAAGACACGTTTTGGATTTCGATGAGACCGGGATCGGGTTTCCATATTTGGACATCCGAAAACCACATCGATCCAAATTAACGATAGGTCGTGAACCTGATGTGAAGATGAAGATTCAGAATGCAAGGGTTGTCGTCGTTAACTCTGAGGGTGATTCCATAATGAGTGTAACGAGATAATGCCTTTGGTTTCGTTCGAACCCGGAACGAACTTGTATGGATTGAATGCTATCAGCACATCGTCAGGTGGGCGATGAGCATTCTAAGAAATTTGTTCTCTAAAGGTAATGTAGCCTCAAGCCTCATCAACCGGGAATGGCTAAAACAGGGGAGGCGCAGCAAGGTTAGGTGGGTCATGCCCAAGCAGGACAAGATATTTCACCTGTCTAGATGTCCCTTTTTATTCGGCTTAGTGGGTGGTTGGTCGCGCCAACCACGGGGTTTATCTTGTTCAGGACTGTTCAGCAAGGAATGGTTCCGGCCTTGTGTTGTAGGGGAGCGGGCGTACTCCTCGGTACGGTGATCTAGGCCCCGTACTGTGACGGGCGGTACCCCAGTAGCCCTGCCATTGTATGGAACCCATTTTCCAATAAGTTCCCACGGTTTTGATTGTATTACCCACTTTTGTGGCTAGTAGCTGGAATTTAATAATGTAACAATTTCGGCTATTTTCTATTTACTTGAAAACCCTAGACACTATTATAATATCACAGAATTTCCTAAGAAATGTTTTGTTTAGCGTAAGGTAAAAACTTACCCGTATTTATGTGTGGGGAGTCTTATGTGATACCTTTATTTCCAAATGTTTTTCAAGTTAAACAACCTTAAACCGTTTACTCATACCAGACCCATGTCTGACCCGGAGTTTATATTTTGTGTTTTCATAAACTCTTGGGTACTCAAATTTTTACGAGTAGCCAAGTGATAGGTTCTTGGATTGTTGAGTTCTGAAGGAGCTTGGAGCAGGAGCCCAGACGTATGTAGATATCTATATAGTTCCGCTGTGTTAGTTAAAGTATGTTGTATTTTGAGATGTATGTAGTGACAGATGCATATAAAATTGTCAAGTGTATAATATTGTATAACTCTGATATATGTAAACTATGTAATTGTTATGTGATGTATTATTTTTTATTCCATTCCGCTGTGAGATTCCGTGATTGTTATTCTTTCTTTCTCTTTCTTTTCTATTTCTACCCCTTTCTTTCTTCATGATGATACGTCTTTCTGGTAGTAGAAGGACGGGTCGTCACAGTTGGTATCAGAGCTGAAAGATTAAGTGAGAACCTTGGCTCTAGTGGAGATTACTCATTAGAGATAGAGTCGGCAGTACTCTAGAATGAGTCTGAGCGTAATAATAGATATGAGCGCGTACTTGTTAGTGAATATAAAATGGTTTTATATTATGTTGATAGATTTATTGAGTGGTATATGAACCTTCGTCAGTGTAGTCTGCACAACTGTACCGAAGGGGTTTCTAAACAATTGAATAGAACAATTCGACATGATATTGTTTTCAAAAGTGGGTGAATTAAATAATTTCATCCAAAATATATTTTGATATAAAATAAAAAAGAATTTTGCAAGTTATTATATATAATTAAAGGGTTTGGGTGATAGTGTTACAGGCAAATAAGATTTATAAGAATTTTTTTTTTACAAGGGTTTATATAACCAAGGGAAGTATGAGATTGAATTTGGAATTCAAATTAAAAGTGAAGTTAAAAATGAGAATGGTATAGTGCTAAATTTAACGAAAGTTAAGTTTAGACAAATTGAATTAGAATAGAATTCAGTTGAGTTATAGGTGATATTAAATAAATTAGATTCTTACTTAAATAAATAAAAGTAAGTTGATATGAAATTGAATTGGAATAAATATATTCCGATAACTAATAAAGGAAATTTGCAACACATTGATTTAGGATATTTTTGGTTGTAGATGAGTGTTCAATCTCGAGTTAAAATGAAATATGAATATATATATATATATATATATATATATATATATATTCAAGCTTAAATTGGGGGAAAATGTGAAAATATGAATGTGAGATTTATGAAAGAAAATGTGGAGAAGTAAAATAGTAAGCCAATAAAATTTGTTTTATATTTGGAGAATGGAATAAAAATCCAAACTTGAATTATAAAATAAAATTGAACACAGATAAAATAATAAGATGATTTTTGAGGATAAAATCCAGATTTGAATTTGCAGATAAAATCCAATTCAAGCATGGATAAAATAAATATGGCCTTGGATTAAATCTTAACAGAATAAATCGAAGTTGATCTAGGAAGCATGGATAAAATAAGTATGAAATTGAAACAAATAAATTAACCTAAGAGTGAACTTTATAAAAGCATAGCTTCGAGGAAAGTGAGAGTTTATTTAGTAAAAGCTTTAATAATTTAAATTGAATAAAATAAAATCTTTATTCAAATAGAAATAGTGGGATAAGAAATTAAATTTGTATAAATAAACTCTGATGGCTTATCAGAAGAATTTAAATGCTTGAAATAAAAAGTGTGTTTGTTTAACACAGGTAAGATCTGGAGCTTAAAGTGAAAATGAATATGATTAAGAGTAACTGGATGTAGTGTGGTGAATAAATAAATTTGTGGCCCATAAAGTTTAAAAAGTGGAATTATAAGCCAAAATAAAATTATTTTGTACTTGGGAAACGAAATAGACATCCAAACCAGAATTACAAACTATAAATAAATTCAAGAACTATAATGAAGTGATTTTGTGATGAAATTAAATATTGAATTGGAAGTGGCAATAAACTAATTTGAAAACAAATTAGTAAATTAAGTATGTAATGAAATTAGAATTGGTCAAATAAAGTTGGATGGTGAATTAATGAATATGATTGTAAATTAAAATAAATGGGAGGCTGAAACCTTGAGTTATATATATATAATTCAACTTGGATTGGTGTTGTATCTTATAGAATTGAATTGCCAGAACGGATGTCTGGAGTTCAGAATGTATCCCATGCATCTCATCTTGGAATTTTGTTTAGGATCCATCATTAATTATAGAACTAGTAGTTCAGGGAGATTTGGGAAGTCAAGCGGAGTTTGACTGTAGTCAGGAATCCTGTTCGGATTGTTGATCAACCGAGAGGCAACTCGGAGGTTAGTAGTGAAGCTTGTCGATTGCAATGGAGCGAGAATCTCAGTGATTGCACCTGGGAGACTCTGGAGTTCTAGGGAAGTTTATCCGGATTTGTGTTCGGATAACTAGTGTTGCTTATTAGGATAAACTATTTGATTGTTTGCTATTGTATGAATGATATGTATGTGTGAATGGTTGGTATAACAGCTTTTAAATTATCTTTGTTTTAAATTTTGGGGACGAAATTCTTTTAAGGGGGAAGGAATGTAATGACCCTGAATTTTGGCCCTGTTTATTTTAATAAATATTTAATCTGATTAAATAAAATATGAACTAATTATTTTCAAATAAATATGATTTTGGAATAATTGTCATATGTTTATATAAATTTGTATTTTTAAAAGGAAATTTGATCCAGGAAATTTAAATAAAATTTCTTAATAATATTTATCTTACATAATTGAATTAAAATACTGTACTTTGTTTACATTTGGAAATATACATATAGATGATAATGTTTAAATTTAAAACCTAATTCTAACAAAATAAAATATAAATGTAAAATATAAATATAAAACATAAATCAAATATGCGTATATAACTTAATTTAAATAGGTAATAGTAAAGTACAAATAGAAATGAATACAAATATAAGTAAGAAATCATTTTTAATATGACTTGAACATTGATAGTTAAATATAAAATACAAATGTAAAATTTAAAATAAGAATTAAGTAATTAAGATTTCATACAACATAACTTAACAATTTGTAAACAAAGCTAAAATAAGAATAAGGTATAAAAACACAAAGATAAATAAAACAAAATCAATTGTAAATTATGTAAACTAGAAGTTAACAAAACAAAATATTTTTATACACAATCAACAACAATCATATATATGTAAATTATACAAGTTAGCAATTATGAAACAAATTATTTTCAAACAAACCCATTAGTGTAAAAATGAACCTGACACATGTAAAATATTCATTTGGAAACTAATAACTAGACAAATATCTAATAAGTAACTAACTGCATATATACAAAATCAAGTGTTGCCTGCAAAGTACATACTTTCATATAAATATCTACATACAACAAATCTTAATTTTGATATGCAAACATATTAGGCAAACAAAACATAAATTTCAATCAACTCAGCCAAATATAATTATGATATATACAAGGAACCTGACAAATTGTTTTAATACAAGTATTTTCAGCTTCAAGCTACTTGCTGAGTACATAGCCTCATACCAATGCATACCAAATCTATATACTCAGTACAACATAATTATGTAAACTAATTGAGCAACACAACATTTAATGTTTATCAGTTCAAGCACATATTTTTGTCTATTTCAAATATACACAAATCTCTAATTTTGCAGTGAATAGATCTGATCAACATATATAAAACAAAGAATAGTATATATATTTAGTACATGCTGTCAGTAAGTAGGTATGTATTATGTATAACCTGCAAATGATTTTGGTAAAGCAAGTAATAAAAATCTATGTATAATAGGATTAAGTGTGAACAATAAGTACATAGCATTTAATGTTTAGCATCTCAGCAAAACATTGGGTCGAATTCAAGAATCATATCAGCCTTATAAAATATAAAAAAAAAGAAGCTTGCCTGATAAAACAAGAATTGAACAGTGTACTAGCAGATAACACCTAACCTGGGTAAAACATTTTTCATTCATAACTTCTTATCTTCTTTATACATAGGTATTCATCTTTTATTTAGTTGGATCGGTAACATAAGTTTACCTGAGAAACAAATATAAAGAGAAAAGCAGAAAGAAGAAGAAAAAAGGGATAAAGAAGCAAACAAAGCTCAAGTTTAAAATAATAAGAACATGAACAATTTACAGGCAGGTTTCAACAACAAGTTTTTAAACAAGGAGTGTGCTTTCTGTTCAGAGGTTTTATTGGTGAGTAAACAAGAATTTCAAGCTTTAAGTTATTTTAAAATGGTTCAAGACTATTTAATATTCTGGATATATTTACATGTTTCAGTTTGTATGGCTGTTATGATGCTCTGTTCACTACTATAATTGATCCAGGTTGTGATACTTTCCTTCATATTTAATTTGCTCTCTCTAGATTATTATAAGCTTTAAACTTTTCACCTAAACAAGGTATTTAAACTTAAATTGTGATTTCTAAAAGCTGATTGAACTTAGATGTAAAACATGATGACTGTAAACTTAGCCTACAGGTATCAAATGATAACTTGATAAAATTGATTTTTGTAAAACATTAATTCAAGATTATATCTTGAATTCTTATAGCAAAATATGATTTTTAAAACAAAAATCAAGATTTATAGATCAATATTCAAAGAGCAGTTAGTAAATAAACAAAGACTGCAATTTTACGAATTTCTGG
The DNA here is from genome assembly GCA_030765085.1 of Allium cepa. NCBI lineage: Eukaryota > Viridiplantae > Streptophyta > Magnoliopsida > Asparagales > Amaryllidaceae > Allium > Allium cepa. The sequence continues at coordinate 819,802,876 of CM060935.1, read as the reverse complement.
TTACCAATTAAATTTAAATTGTTGAAATTTGTTGTGAAGTTAGTATGAACATGCATGATGTTGGGAAAAATGTTGTATAATTTTTCTAATTCAAGAATTAACCGAACGAATGCAAATTAGGGCTTGTGCACAGTTTTTGTTTCATGTCTGTAACATAAAGTGTTCGGCCTCTTCATGCGATCGAGCTGCTCGAGGGTTCGGTAGGATGTGGTTTGTCGAGTTATTGTAGTGTGGGCGAAGTGTCGGCAACTCCGGTGGTTTATGCGACGGTGGCGAAACGATTTAGGGATGGACAAGTTTTCTTTTTTTCGAGCTGAAGGCAAATTTTCGATTCGAGATTTTAGGGTCGAATTGGGTTTGGTTTTTCGAACCTATGGAGGACTCGCGACTTGCCGATGGGTTGGGTGATCGCCAAAGATGAGTTGTGCCGCCGTGCACGTGTACGACGTGGAGGATGTGTCTGCGTTGTGTCAGTGAGTGATCTCGAGTCATTCTCGAGTTTACCTAGTGATTTCTTCGGGTTTACGTTGTGTTCGAGTGAGTACCTGACGTTAATTAAACCAAGTTTAACTTAAACTACAGAAGAAAAAAATGAGGGAGAGAAGAAGAGTTGAACAGGTAGGGGACTCGGGAAGACATCGTGTTTTACTCGAGTTGCGCGCATGGTTGTTGTAGGTAGGACTCGAGATACCTTCATCTGTAATAAGGCATTTTCACACAGGAGATTAATAAATTTGATTTCCTCAAAATTTTAACATTGTGAACTCAATGATTGTTTAACGAGCTATAACTAAAATTTCGATTCAAGTTATAATGATTTTTGGGTAATACTTAACGAAGTTTTAAAACGTTTAATTATTATTTTAATCCAGTAATTTTTTAATAAAGTGTAGTTAGCAAACAAAATTAATTTCTAAATTTAATGAAGGTTTCTATTATTAAAATGTTAATTATGTTGAAAATTTAATCTTAATTGATCATTTCAGAAAGTAAATAAGATAATCACTTTTAAATTTTTTTTAATTGGTGATGGATCAACTGATTGATTAAGTAATTAATAAAGTGTAATTAACTACTTAAGGTAATTAATGAATAAATTAAGCAATTTAATATAAAGTTTAAGTAAGTGGCTAGTTATTAATAAATGGATAATTAAGTTTTATTAAGATCATTAATCCATGATTAAAGAATAGTTAATCAAGTAATTAAGGTTAAACAAATTGATTAAGTGATTGAGTAATTAAGGGAATTAATTACTTATTTTAATTAATAAAGTTTATGATGAATTATTAAGTTAATTAATTAAGTTTAATTAACTTAAATAATTATTGAAGATGTGATAAGTATGATTACTTGAAGAAGTAATTAATGAAATGACTGGATAAATTGACTGAGGATGATTTAATAGTGAAAGTAATTTGAGTATAATTACTTTGTGCAATTAATCAAGGGATTGATTTAAAGGAAATCAGTTGAGGAGTAATAAAGTGGTGTGATAAGAGTAATTAAAGGTGGTTGATTACTGAATAGTATTAATCAGGGGTGATTAATAAATATAGTTTAATTAAAGATTAATTACTTAAGGTAATTAATGTAATACAGGATAATGAAATTAAAAGGGTAATTAGTAATCATTAATAAAGATAATTAGTAATAAGAGCTTAAAGAATAATTAATTAGTGTAATTAAGAAGTAATGTAATGCTTGCAATTGAAGGTTAATTTCTATATTTGAATAAGATAATTAATTTGTGAAATAATTAAAAGATGATTACTTGAATAAAATTAAATGTTAATTGATCAAGTGTGATTAATTTATTAATTGATTGATAATTGGTTAATTGTTATATAAGCAAGATTTATAATAATGTAGTAATTAATTTAATTTACTTTAAATTAATTAGAGATGCAAGTAATTAATTTAATTCATTTTAAATTAATTATAGCTGATATGATTGCTTATGTATGAATGAATGTTATTGTTTACTTTGAATGGTTTGAGATTGCTAGTATAAGATAAATGATGCAGTGTGAAATGTATGCTTGATTGTAGTATGATAATAATATGAATTGTCTGTGTGATGATAATATTGCCTATCTGTTTATGGTGATAAGGTTGATTATCTAATGTGATATTGTGAATTATCTATCTGTGTGTATATGGATAATTGAAACTGAATTGTTTTAAACTTTAAAACAACTTGGCCCTAAAAGACACGTTTTGGATTTCGATGAGACCGGGATCGGGTTTCCATATTTGGACATCCGAAAACCACATCGATCCAAATTAACGATAGGTCGTCAACCTGATGTGAAGATGAAGATTCAGAATGCAAGGGTTGTCGTCGTTAACTCTGAGGGTGATTCCATAATGAGTGTAATGAGATAATGCCTTCGGTTTCGTTCGAACCCGGAACGAACTTGTATGGATTGAATGCTATCAGCACATCGTCAGGTGGGCGATGAGCATTCTAAGAAATTTGTTCTCTAAAGGTAATCGTAGCCTCAAGCCTCATCAACCGGGAATGGCTAAAACAGGGGAGGCGCAGCAAGGTTAAGTGGGTCATGCCCAAGCAGGACAAGATATTTCCCCTGTCTAGATGTCCCTTTTTATTCGGCTTAGTGGGTGGTTGGTCGCGCAAACCATGGGGTTTATCTTGTTCGGGACTGTTCAGTAAGGAATGGTTCCGGCCTTGTGTTGTAGGGGAGCGGGCGTACTCCTCGGTACGGTGATCTAGGCCCCGTACTATGACGGGCAGTACCCCAGTAGCCCTGCCATTGTATGGAACCCATTTTCCAATAAGTTCCCACGGTTTTGATTGTATTACCCACTTTTGTGGCTAGTAGCTGGAATTTAATAATGTAACAATTTCGGCTATTTTCTATTTACATGAAAACCCTAGACACTATTATAATATCACAGAATTTCCTATGAAATGTTTTGGTTAGCGTAAGGTAAAAACTTACCCGTATTTATGTGTGGGGAGTCTTATGTGATACCTTTATTTCCAAATGTTTTTCAAGTTAAACAACCTTAAACTGTTTACTCATACCAGACCCATGTCTGACCCGGAGTTTATATTTTGTGTTTTCATAAACTCTTGGGTACTCAAATTTTTACGAGTATCCAAGTGATAGGTTCTTGGATTGTTGAGTTCTGAAGGAGCTTGGAGCAGGAGCCCAGACGTATGTGGATATCTATATAGTTCCGCTGTGTTAGTTAAAGTATGTTGTGTTTTGAGATGAATGTAGTGACAGATGCATATAAAATTGTCAAGTGTATAATATTGTATAACTCTGATATATGTAAACTATGTAATTGTTATGTGATGTATTATATTTTATTCCATTCCGCTGTGAGATTCCGTGATTGCTGTTCTTTCTTTCTCTTTCTTTTCTATTTCTACCCCTTTCTTTCTTCATGATGATACGTCTTTCTGGTAGTAGAAGGACGGGTCGTCACATCTTTGGTTTGTGATTATGTTATATGAGTTATCATATATCCAATGCACGAGTGATAGTGTGGATTGTTTAGTGGATGCTATGTTTTCATGGTGCTTATTACTTTAGGACGTCATAGGATGTAGGTATTTTCGACCATATACCTAGACACTAGACATTGTACTTCGACTGTAGTACACTTGTATTGAAATTATAGTAGATTAACGTATATTGACTACCATGTGCTAAATCTTTGGGTGTAGAGACAGGTCAGGTATACTTCTTCACAACCTATACCCCTATGTAATATATTCGATTTTTATAATATTTTTGAGATAATATATCTCTCGCACCAGATTGTTGTCAGACCCAATGTTTTATGCTTTGCTCTTATTATCTCGAGTACTCTTAAATTAGTAGATTATGGATAACAGGTCTAGATAATGCATGGAGCTTTACGGAGTACAAGTAGGAGGATATGCTTTCATATATCTATACTTGAAGCTTATTATTGCTTATATTCCATTGTGCAATATAGTGAAGCTATACAAGTATTTGTACTACTTTAGAGACAATTTTGGAGTTTATTTTGGAGACCGAGTTGTATAAACTCTATTATTTTAGTTTTTGTATAATATGTGAACTTGTTACACTCAGATGTTTTTATTTATGGTTCATTTGATTATATCATTGTCTCTCCTGTTTTACGTCTATGTTATAATATTATATTTTGTCTATGGACTAGGGATGTTCTATAGGTTTCGAGCTTGAATTTTGTCACTCTACACCCTTAGCTACCATCCTATATTGGTTAGATACCTCTACATTGCATATACAAGTGTATTAGGTACAGAGATTTAGGGTAGTCATCATATATGCTCTTAATCTAGGACGTGCATTGCTATCAGATCCATGATAAGAGAAAGAAATTCATGATAAGAGAAAGAAATTCTTTGGGCATGCTTATTCAAGATAGAATAATTAATGCATGTCTGCCATTTCCCGTTCGTTATTTTAACCAACATAAGATTTGATACCCATTCTTGGTATAGTGCATCAAGGATGAATCCATTTGCCTTCAACTTATCCAATTTTTCTTTCATTGCAATGAATCGCTTTAGGTCCATATTGTGCCCCTTTTGTTTCATAGGAGGGTGTCTTGGATCCACATTCAATGCGTGGAATACTCTCTTCGACGGAATTCCAAACATATCAGAATACTTCAATGCAAACACATCTATGTTTTTCTAGAAAAATCCTACCAAATCCTTCCACATTTTCACACCGAGCTGAGACCGGATCTTGAGAACCTTCGTCGGATCTTCTTCATCAATAAGAATATCGATCGTCATCTTAGCTCGGACTGCCCTCGCATCTTCTAAGTCTTTTTGTGGGTCCATCGGTTTATAAAACTTGTTGTTGGACCCGAGCCAGGGCTTTGGCGGTAGTTGGTATGCATCAACGGGTTAATACAAAGTGGCTTCTTTGTATCCTTTCCATTTTCGTCACCATGCCTCTCTGAGCTCTGCAATGTAACATTCTCGGCTAGCACTTTGGTCATCTTGTATTACTTCTATTCCATTCTCGGTGGGAACTTCTTCATTGGACACCATAGAGTAAGGGCAATTCTAAAACTGGCAAGAGTTAGCCAGCCCAAGAAAACATTATAGGTTGAGAATCAGTCGACCACAACAAACATGTGTAATCGCACTATCTTGCGATATTCTTTAGCCAACTTAACTGGTAACTCTGTATAGCCAACATGTTTCTTAGCCTCTCTGATAAATCCCTTAATACGAGATTTACGATGCTTCAGATCCTTCTCGCTGAGTTTCATTTGATTAAACAACTTTTTAAGAAAAATATCAACTGAGCTCCCATAATCAACAAGGAAGCAGCGCACTATTGCTGCTCTATTCACATCCGTAATCACCATGGCGACAAAAGTCGATGCTTGCACTTCGTTAGCTTCTCTATACACTATGTCATCATTCATCGTACTTCGTTATTTCACTAAAGTTCCATCCTCTGTGTAAAACCACATTTTTTGAAGCACATGTCTCAACAAGCTACCATACCTCTCCATCTCGTTCTAGATTTTCTCTATAGGATGAGGCAGTTTAGAGATGGTATTAATCACTATTCCTCTTGCTGGCTATCTTGGCCCTCCCCACTAGATCCAATCTGATTCCCTTGGGTAGGCTTCCCTTGGGGTCTATTATTTGTCTGCCTGCCAGCTTATGGATTCCTTATGTATTGTTGTAGTTTCTTCTTTCTTATTACATCCTCAATCACATATCTAAAATGTCGGCATTCATTGTATTATTCCTATTCATGAAAATGATAATACTTTCCTGAATGCCCTTCTTTCTGAGTTGCCTCTCTCGGTCGTAGCACTTAGTACCTTGTATAACAATGTAGATATTCTCAACCATGTCAATCAAAGGAGTGTAATCTCCTAGCCTAGTGTACCTAGTGCGCTTCTTGGCATCTTGCTTCCTTTCACAACACCTTGGTCCTTTCTCTTAGCATTACTGTTGTACCCAATGTTCACTACAATAATCCTAGCCCTGTCGTTGTTCTGCTTAATAGCAATGTAACCCTGTAACGCGGTAATCGGTACATCCTAAGAGTCAGCAGCTATTCTCGTAGCCAAATCTACCTCTTCCAAGTACATAAATTGGGATGCCTTTTTGTAAAACTCTTCCATGGGAGGCATCTATTTTCTTTTAAGCCATCTACCAAAATCCATTCTTAGAAGGACTCTTTTGATCAACGCCATCAAAACAATCCCTCTCTAGGGTTGATTACTTCAGTAACTGCAGTAACCTCCTTAGAAGGTTCTTCAGAGAGACTCCGGTATTTCGATGAACATTTGACAAAACATCATGTCCTTCGGCCATATAATGTACATGCAAAACTATTTCACAAACTTCTTATAAGCTGATCAAACGAGAATATGTCCCTGTGCACGAACTGAGTGAACCACAACATAGAAACTCCATCCAAAATTAAGGGAAATCACCTACATCTCACACCATCTATAGCAATATCCATAGGCCACTTATACTTCAATATATGCTGCCTTGGATCAGTATTTTCATCATAAGGTAACATAGTCGGCATCATGAACTTCTTTGGATACCTCTCTACCCGAATGTTTTTGGTTAATGGGGTTCGGCTTCGAGATGAACAATTCTAATAATTGTTTCTATGTTGACTTTCTTTAACAACCTCCTAACCATGTTACTATGTACTTCTCTCTACTTTGGGCAGCTGGATGACGAGCATCAAACACAACCCTAAGTGTTTGACTCTACAAATGCTCGTAGTTTGTTGCATGATGTATGGGCTCCCTGTATCTAGGGAAGCCATTTTCCCAGACCCTCTCTATCGATATCTTGTTGGTTCTATAATATTTATCTGAACACATCCAGTCTAAGCATTGGTAGTATATCCATCATGAATACCAACATCGTATAACTCCACTTTGTTGTTAAAGAGATTCACTATTTTAGCATTCATGTCAGTACCAACTTGATTGAACATGTTGATACCAACATGTTTTATCTTTGATTGATTTACTCCATCTCTTGGAGCTCTCTTTTGTGCTGCCCTAGTCTCTCTGTATATAATTTTCTTTCCATCTCTTTTGTTTTGTTTTGTCGAAGATAAGCTTTCTTTTCTAGAATCAACAGATGATGATTATCCCTTATCTTTCCTTCCTCTCCACAATTCAGACCTTTACTGGGTTGATCTAGAGTTGTCAACTGCTCTTGCATAGATTCATTGGATCCATTCATTTGTTGCTCCATTATCCTTGTATTCATATCCAAAATCATCCTCTCCATTTAGCTCTTGTTGCAACTTCACTCGGCTGAAATGATGATGCAGGTAGAGCATGCACAAATTGATTAATCTCTTCTTCAGCATGTTGAGATCCATAATGATCTCCTTCAACAATAGTTCCAGATTTCATAGCACCTTTCTTTTGAGCTATTTCTCCTCAGATCTATAAGTATATTCTTTTTCAAAATCCAAGTAGCTTCATGTCTACAATGAAAAATTCCTAGCTTTGCCTTCTGGGTACTTCAAACCCAACTTCAAAGCTAGATCTTTATTCGAGAGTCTTTACTCTTAGTGAAAACACCAAAAATATTAGATTAAAAAATGGCACAACACCCTCAAATGAATCAAAAACGAGAATAAATGATCTAAAAAAGAAAGTGAAAGCTTGAACACATGGCAGTTTATAGTGGTTCGACCTCAAATCAATTGCCTATATCAACTTTAATTGTAGTTCTCATAGTTTTGCATAATACAATCGAATTACAATGTTTTAGATCTAGAAATTAAAGGAAATTTGAATTCAGTAGCACTTTGTGGCAAAAATGAGGTAGAATGATCAAGGCCAAAAGGAAAAGATCCATTTTTGTTGTCTAAGGATAAAGTTTTATAGGCGAATCCATCCATCAAATTCGCTAATGTGGAAGATCGGGTAAGAGATCAGATTCATTGGCACGAAGAATGAGTAAAACTCGTAACTCAAACCATGTCTGTATCGATGTGATCATAATGGTGCTGACATAATCTTCTAACTCATATCTTTAATGTTTCATGATATTTGTTCAAGTCTTCAAGTTTTTTATAAACATTTCTCCTAGAAATCATGTCAGTACGAACATGATTTATCCTACATGAATCTTGATTTTTTCTGCAAAGTACAAGGCATCTTTACCAACTACTCAAAGTGGGCCCTACATCGTAAATCAACTCAGTACCGACATATTTTACATACGCAACTTCTTAACAAACTTCTTTCACTTCTTCTTTTCATCATCCCTGGCATCTCTTGAGCTCCTTAATCCATTTCTTCATCATCTTAAAGCCCATATTCATCAAGAAGTTGCTTGGTTCAAATGCTGGATATCAGTGAGTATCTAGTGGGATATGATGAGGGTGGAGTTTCCAAGGCAAGAAGTCACTTTTGAAAGTTGGGAGATGTTTAAAGAATAGTTCATTCCTAGTTCAGAGTAGTTAGCAATGTTCTAGGAACTTGTTCAATAACAACAAGGGAATATGACTGTGCCAGCTTATGTGCAAAAATTTAATGCTTTTTCCAAGTATGGGGCTAACTTGATTATAACACCATGGAAGATAGTGAAGAAGTTTATTTTAGGATTGAGGGCTGGATTCAATGACCGAACAATGGTGCATTTAGCACTTCCATTTCATGAGGTGGTGGACATGTTTAGGAGATATAAAATGTGTATGCTGAGAGGAGAGGTGCAGGGAAAAAGGCTTGGATTGATAAAAAGAAGAATTTATCTCTATACCAGAAGGGTAAAAATGGGCAACAATCAAAAAGGGAAGGATGTAGGTGGAGGGGCACGTAAGAATGTTTTGAAGGATAATTATTATAGGTTTGGATAACTAGAGCATTATGCAACTAAGTTCCCAAACCCCAATTGAGTAGCTAAAGTCAAGTGCTATGTTCACATTCATAAGGCTAATGTTTGATTTATGACAAATATAATATAATATCCTATGGTACACACTAATAGATTAATGTCATATGTGAATTATTAACCATTGGGATATATAGTTGATGTATAAGATATAATGTTAAAAGTTGATAATGATATCATAAGGTTTGATAATGATGTCATATACATGTATTCATGTGTGTATATTATTCGACCATAAAAACATTTACTAAAATTGTAAATCCATATAATTCTCGGCATGTATACATAAATATGAAAGATATATTTTTAAAAAACTATTCAAACTCGTATGTATATATATTAAAGTATATGTGTTATATAAATTTCAAAATATAATACTATGTTTAAAATTTTAAATTTAAATAATTTTGCCTTTTCAAGATTAAAAAAATGTTTTTTACAAAAAAGTTATTAACAAAATATTAATAATAATAACAATATATATTTATAGCTTATAAACTGTGAATATAGACATATTGAATTATAGAAATGAAAGTACTTTATTTTAACCAAGATTAAAAAATTACTGTGACTAATAAAATAATTTCAAAACAATTTAAATTTTAAACACACACAATGATATATACATACACATACATATACACAAATAGTTTATATAATTAGTTATATGATTTTTATATGTTAACATATTAAATTTATTTTTCAAAAATATTTTTCATATATTTTGGTGGAATATACAAAATGGGAATACCGAGCATATAAACATATGTTTATGAATTGATTTTAAAATGTAGTATTACGTTTTTCTAATAATGTTGATTGTCGACACCTTGGTTGGTAATGATTTCCTTCTCCGAACTCCAGGTTATGTGTCATCACGATGCGCTGCAACCCCATTAACAAAGCGTCACCATTTTCTAGTCATTAGAGACTAGGTCTTGCTTGTTTATGGAGAGAATGAAGGGTGTGGATATTTATATCCAACCATAAGACAAATATATTACACCCATCTCTATAGACCGAAGACCAAGTCTACAGCCCCTCGTCTAATTTGATTTGGTCTCCCACCCTTCCCCCACCCTACACCCCCCACCCTACACCCCCCACCCCGCGTTTGAGTTTTTCAAACTCAGGGTATAATTGGTTTAATCAATAAATTAATTATTTAATTCCATTATTAAGCATTTACCTTAATTAAATAAATTTATAACAATTATACATCCTTTTCGTTAATTTTAAGGTCTAAATAAATAATTAAAATGTCGTAAAATCAGTAAACTTTTGTCTTATTTTATAATAAAATTATAACATTTATAAATTAAGTTTAAATCGGTCAAATTCATAAATTGACTAACAACGCGGTTGTGTTGACTCTTTTACGTGATCTCCATCATCAATCTATATTTAAACAAATTAAATACTGAAGCCTATTTGAACTTTTTTGAAGTAAAATACGGGACACGGGTTAGTAGCTTATAGATCAGTTAGGCAAAATATAATTTTTAATCTTTATTAAGCTACACCTTGTAATGATATTTTATGCACGTTTTCTTTTCATCATCATTGCATCATTAAGATATCAATAGTGTTGTCAATGGTCAATTACTCTATTAATATATGTAGTTAATGGAGTATACCACTTTATTGCTCATGATTCAACTAGATAACATTTAATGATTTACCGATTTAATCCAGCTAGAGATTTTTACTTTATGTTGATACCAACTATGGTGATGCCAACCTTCTGCAACGAAGGAGAAGAATCCTCTCTTGAGTTCTATTTCATTTCAAGTAGTTCGACATATTCTCACCTATGGCTGCAACATAGTTGTTATGCTATTTGATTGAACACAATCAAAGTAAAACCTAGCTAATTTAGGTCGCCTATACTCTCAAGTTCGAAGACTACTACTCCTTGTTATAGTGAGATCTTCTATTTTGACTTTGTTGTATTAACTCCTTGAAGGTTCTCATTAATTTATTCTATGATTATTTCAAACAACTACAAGTAAGTAACCCCTTGGTTCCCCAACGATCATGAGTATTTCATTATCTATCATATGGAGAGCGCTATGTATACAAGTCTTAACAAATGTATCGATATTCTTTTCTCGATACGTCTTGACTTGGAACATTTAAGGAATAAGTATTTATATATCAATTCAATACTCATGCTCACAAGCATATTTGCAACTACAATTGATAAAATACTTCTCTTAAAGATTTTCTACTTCTATATGTTTAATATACTAATTTCATTATTTATGTCTCTAATATAACACCGATATAATAGAAAATAAAACCATAAGCATACTTTATTTTAAATAAAATTTGTGACGATCCGCCATTCTCGGCCCTCGAAAATTGACATAAATACACCACTGTATTATATGCCGACGATCGAGTGCTGGGAAAAGAAAAATTGCTGAGGGAAAAGAAAGAAGGAGGTAGAAGAAGAAATAGAAACAATATTAGAATCTCACAATCGCAGCGGAACAATATATAATAGATAAATGCTTTAAACAAAAAGAACTATATCTGTTTATACATTAGATCATCAGAGTGATCAACAAAATTCATAGCATACAATTGGACAGTTGTCATAACCTGTCCTCACAAAACTGACTACGCAGTTAATCATACATAGCGGAATATTCATCAAATACGTGCGATATGTCTCACCATCCAGCTCGTCTCCTGAGCTCCACAGCATCCTTTCCTGTATCTATAATACTCAGTCTGACCCGAGCATTTTAGCGAAATAACACCCGAGTCAGTCTGGAATACTAGAGTGAGAAAACACATTCAATTGGATTATTAAAGTTTTTAAAATCCTTTGAAATCAAAGGTATCTCATAAAACCACGCCACAAATAAACATGTCGGGTTTTTACCTTACGATAAACAAAACATTTTTATCAAATCTGTCTGATATTATTATAGTGTCTACAGAAAGTAAAATAGAATCTAGCTGAAATGCTTGCCTCTCACGTTTCAGCATAATTGGGCATAATCAAAACCGTACAGGAGCTTATTGGAGATTAGACTCCATACAATGGCAGCGCTACTATGGTACCGCCCGTCACAGTACGTGGTCTAGATCACCATACCAAGGATCCATCCTGATCCCCTGCAACACAAGACCGGAGCTATCCCTTACTGGATAGTCCGAATAAGATCACCCTACGGTTGGGATCAGCAACCGTCCACACAACCAAATAAAAAGGACATCTAGACAGGGATGACCTTACCCTACTTGGTTGCTAGTCACTTAGCCTTGCATGCATCTTCCTTGTTTTAGCCATTCCTGGTTGATGAGGCTCGAGACTATGCATTACCTTTTTAGCACACATTCATTTAGAATGCTCACTGTTCTCTTGACGATGTTCTGATAGAATTCGTCCATACAAGTCCGTTCCGAGTTCAAACGGAACCAAAGGCACTACTCCTACTACATCTATTTTCGGAATCACCCTCGTGATTAGTAGCGATTAGCCCTTGCACTTCACAGCTCCATCTTCGACTCGAAGCTCTTGTCTTCCATATGAAAACGTTCAAACCGGATCGAAGTGGTTTTTGGGAAATTAATCCCGACCTTGGTCTCTTCAAAACGATCAGCGCATTGGTCAATGTTGATAGTCGGTTATTTAACTATAAAATAACATCCACAAACAACCATCAGATTTAAATAATTTTCCAAATTATTTATCTCAAAATATCTTCGCAAGCTATTTTTCTACACTTCAACTCTTTGAAAATAGTTTTCAAATCACTGTTCTCTCGCGGAATAAATTTTCAAATATTGTTTATTTCCACTGAAATTAACCAAGTCTTAATACTTAGATTTTAAAATAATTTAAATCACTTTATCCAAAATATATACTTTAAAAACATTAATATAAAAACTACTTAAAACACTTATTTAAAATACTAGCTATGAAACTTTATAATAACTTCTCATGTAAAACTTAAGCCAAAACTAATTTTATAATAAAAGTTTCTATAATGTATAAATATTAAATAATTATCTTTAATTAATAATACTAGTTAAAACTTTTAAATACTTTACTTATATAAATAATCTTAATAAATATTTTCTTTTAAAATTTTAAAACCACTAAATAATAATTTCTTTCTAAAACATTCTTTTAAAACCACTACATAATAATTTCTTTCTAAAACATTCTTTTAAAACCACTTTAAAACTTCTAACTTATACTTGAAAATCTTTCTTTGAACATATACTAGGCTTTTCAAGGAAATACACTTCCTTTTTCACACCTTTAAAAATAAACCACCATTTATTTTTAACAAATCACCCTTTCCTTATAAATTCCCATCCTAAATTTATACTTCCAAATTATCCTCTGATATCTTATTTGACTTTATAGACCCAGTTTATAAATTCCATAGTCTCATTGTCCTTTTAAAACACAGTTTCAAACACTAAATCAATTTCCAAATTTGATTTACAAAATTTACTCTATTTTTAAAAAAATTCCTTTACTTACACAATTTATTTCAAACCCATTAATTTCAGATTTACTCCCTTTTTATGATTTAAAATCTTATTTAAACTGAAAATACCAATTTCATACTTTATTTCAAAATTCTTCTTTTATTTTCCCAAACTCATTTCAAATCTTAAATTTTAAAAATATATTTCTTTGTACTTTACAAACAATATTGCTTAAGTCCTTATTTTAAATCAAATCCTTTTTCTGTTTATTCAAAATCCCTATTTTCCCATCCTTGAACTTAATATATAGGATTTAAAATCAATCCCTTATAGCTTTCCCAAATTCATTGTTTAATTCATTTGAATTCATATAACTATTTTACTTAAAATTTCCCTTTTTATTTCCTTTCAAAATCCAAACTTTATATATATAAATATCATTTTCCTCAAATACTGATATATATATTCAACCAAGCCATAGAATTCAATAATTTCAATTCCAAAAATAATATGTAATCCATCACAGGTTATCACAAAAATTACATTACTGAATACAAAATAAATTCAACAATTTGAGGAATCCTGTTCGTTCCCTCCAACCTGTTTCCCTATATCCACAGATGTTAGCACATCAATTTAAAATAGCAATCCCGCTTCAAGGCGGGATATCGTGGTATAGAGGGTCATCCGCTATTGTACGGGGGTGCATAGGGTCGCATCCGCTATATAATGCAGGAATCAATCACTACAATATATATATATATATATATATATATATATATATATATATATATATATATATATATATATATATATCACATCCAGACAATTCAAATAATCAACCAATAATTTAAATTTAACTATTGAAGTTTAAAAGGTAATCCAAATGAGTGAGATTAACTCACCTTTGATTTCTGTTTTGCAATCCACTTCAAACCGGCTTGTTTTCTTTACAATTTTGACCTTGAGTCGACATTATAAGGTTTGTTAATATTTGAATTAATCGAACAATTAATTTTCCATTTGATAAATTTAATTAACTAATAATTTAATTTAACTAATAATTTGCCTTTAGTAGGTTTCTGGTAACTAAAATAATTAAATACGTTAATAAAAAGTTAATCACTAAATCCACTGTTTATGAATAAACTAGCAAATTTAAGTAGGTATATATATATATATATATATATATATTGAGAACACATATCCTTTTCAATATAGTCTACATAGATACCAAAATATATATAAATATATACCAAAATAATAATCTATATTACCATAAAATTTCTATTCTTCTAAATCTTGTCTACATATTTTTCCGCTTATCTGTGTATTTTTAAACAAAAATAGATATGTGGATATATATATATATATATATATACTTTCTTATTTATTGTATATAAACAAATAGTAATTTTCTTTACTGTTAAAATTTTTAAAAGCTGTTTAACAGATAAATCTTCTTCCAAAATGTAAAAATTCCTTGTTTAATAAAAATCAGATTTTTAAACTTTCTTCTTCCTGCCTCAGTACACACACACACACACACACATATATACATATGTGCGCTTTAATAAAATAAAATAAGATAAGTAAAATATCTTACTGTAATAATTTTCTTTCTCTGTATATAGTTTTAGACATATATTAATATAGGATTGAAAAAAAATATAACTGTAACCATTTTAACTGTAAAAATGTAAAATGTAAATATGTTTTTAAACTAAAATTAATTAATCTAGATATTAAATAAACTTACATTATCACAGGAAATACCTCACTGACCATCGAAGCGAACCCTAGCCTCACGACCTGTCGTCCTCATTTGACTGCGGCCTTGATATCTAGCGTATGCGAACCCATTCGATCCACCATCGATCGACTTCATCCCTGACCCATCCTCTATTGCGTGCTCAAATACGAACAGGCGGAGCCACGCATGCCAGGCGACATAATTTGCCCTCCCTAAGTTGCGACTAGGCTTCGATCGATTTGATTATTGTCGATTTTGTGAATGGGTTGATGAAGGAAAGCACGATTTGATTTTGGGGAGGAAGGAACTAGGTTCGAAATCAAACTATTGTTTGGCCATGACTCCCTGATTTTGATTTTGATTTTATCCTTTTTCTTCATTTGCTTACATTTTTCTTTTTATAAAATCTTCTGTGTGCTATTAAATGAAAGAATGGGAGACGAGAAAATACACGTGTTTGGAAGGGCAGGACACGTGTTCCTTTGAGATGAAGGCCAAAAAGGTCTGAGGTTGATATATAATATATTAAATTAAATTCAAATTCAAATTCAAATTCAAATTGTATCGATTAATGTAGCTTAAAATCGTGAATCCCTATCAAGGCGTGTTGCCAGGCGTTTATAATGTTAAACCCCTATTCTGAACGCAATGGAAAAGGTTTCGAGTCCAAATTCGATCGTATGGAGAAGAAAGCTTTTTGAACCCAGTTATTATATTGAATTTTCGATATAGATTTCAATGCGTTTATATATCGTATGGCCACACGATAACTCTAAACATCACGAAAATTGAAATCCACTATTACGGATCAAATGTAACTGGTTTCGTTGAATTTTGAGACTGTGCCTCGGAAGGCTATTTTTAAATATCGATTTAAACGATATATTTTTAAAGCTAAACAAATCACCTTAAAATTAAATTACAAAAGTTCAATTACCTTCAGAATTATCGACATAAATTTCCTAAGCCTTTAAATTATTTTTAACCAGCCCATAATCCCGATTCAGCAATTTCCCCAATTTCTAATTATTAAATTCCATAATTTAATCATTCAATAACTAGTGATATTTGAAATTCAAGTTAAACTAACTTTTAAATATTTAAAATCAAATAAATATTCTAATTTCAAATATCTAAAATTTCCTGGTCGTCACAAAATTATTTACTAAGTTATATAACTATTTACATAATTAACCCTACGGTATATCCTTACTTCTACCAATATATACGTATAAAAGAAATAGTTTTTGGTTTATAAATAAATTGTTTTTGCTTCTACCAATAATCAAAGCCTACACCAAGCCTGCCATTGCCCTTCACCAAGCCTCGCTGCCCTAGCAGTCGTGTCTCCAAACCTAGGTCCACTTTAACAATGTCGAAGAACCACAACAACGGTCGTGAAGCCTCCACCACCCACTCAGCCTAGTCGAACTAAACAAGCGCTGCTCTTTGGTATATTTGAAAATGAAATTTATGCTAGTATATTTAAATTCATGAAATTGGTATAATCAAATTCATGGAATTGAAATTGATATTGGTATCTTTAAATTGAAATTGATATTGATATTGGTATCTTTAAATTGAAATTGAAATCGATCTGTTTTAAGTTGGTATGTTTGACGGTGTTTAATTGGCAATGTTAATTTTAAATTCGTGAAATTGATATTAGTATGTTTGACATTCCTTAGAATGACACTAGTATGTTTGATATTCTTGATATTGACATTCAAACTAAGTATTATATATGATGTTCGTATAAATTGAATAATTTTGACATTGGTATGATAGATTTATTTTTGATGATATATGAATTTCATTTTTGTTGTAACATTATTTGAGAAAATCCCTTATATGCTCAATTTGGCTTTACCTAACAAGAAATATATATATATATGCTCCTTTTTAACTAAAGAGAAAATCAGTATTCATCGGAAATGAATCTGTTAAAATTTGTCCTCGTGTTAGACAAGTTATAAACATGATAATATTTATGATTCATAAATTATTCCAAATTGAAGGATTCTAAAATTTTGGCAATACTTCTTTTTTGTTCTTCATGTTTGCTCTTTTGCGTACGATAAGGAGAACTAGGGTTAGTGCTACCAAAATTTGTTGAATCATTTGAGTTAAAATCACCTGATCAGGTGCGTTGGTAGTGAGGCTAAAATGAGTAATTCCAAAAACTAATATTTTATTGAACTGCACAAGATCATATATGTGTTTGTATAGACAATATTTTATATGAATCATATTTAGTATTAATTAATAAAAGAGTTTCGGGTATAAATTTAATATGATTAATTTGTATGTTAAAGTTTTATGTTTGTTTGTTATAATTTAATAACAATATTTTATTATTAATTTAATTTTACTTTAATTTTATATTTTGATATTATAATATGTTCGTATTCATAATAAAAACATTGTAACTCTATTAAATATGATAATCTAACAAAGAGGTAGCATCATAACATATGTCATAAGGGGTTTAATAAACGATTGTGATTTATCATTAATAAATAGGTATGATGTCATTGTTTTATGAGGAAGTCATACATACATACATATATACACACACACACACACACACACACACACACACACACACACACATATATACATAAAATATTTATATTTATATGTATATTGATATAAGCTATTAATAATATAAAAAAAATTAGCTATTGGTATATTAATTAATATATATATATATATAACATACCATAATGATGTTTTTTAAAATTAATATATGTATAGATATATTATTTAATAATCGATATATCTATACACATAAATATATTTTCATATTAATTGTTTAATAATTCAAAATTAAAAATTTAAAACAGTTCCACCTTTTAAATGTAAAAAAATTAAAAATTTAATGCTGTGAGTTTTAAATTTTTCGTAAATATAAATCATGTAGATTATTTTATTTTGACTTTATCAAAACTTTAAATTTTAAAATATTTGACTTTTTAAATAAATGTTTCTTTAATTTATTTAGAACCCATGAGTAAATTAAAAAAATTAATTATTTAATTTATGACCGAATTAAACATGAGAGCATGGATCAAAAGAATACATACGCATGCATGCACACACATATTAATATGAATTAGTTAAAATTGAAGTTTATCCTGTCATAAACCTGTCAATCGTTGAACACCTTGGTTGCTAGTCATTTCATTCTACAAACTCCTTAGTTCTTTCTCCATGACTATGGGATGTAGCTCCATCTATAAGGCGTCATCAATGATCAATAACATATGTTAGGGTTAGGGTTTGTTCGTTGTAAAGAGAGAATGAATGGGATGATTATTTATAGCCAACTAGATCGCAAATACCTAACTCCTTTCTCTCTAGACCTTGAAGACAAAGTCTCTCCTTACCTCTACATACTTTTATTGGTCCCCTTGATTTGAGCTTCCAAACTTTGATTCAATAATTAAGTCAATTATTTATTTAATTTAATTAAGATCATTCTTTAATTAAATCAATGTAAAACTATTATACATAATTTAATTTAATTTTTAGGCTTCAAATAACTAATTCAAATGCATTACAATTAAATGCAACATTTATACGTAATATTATTATTAATTTATAACATTTATGAACAACTTTTACATTGATCGAACTTGAAAATTAACTAACAACACAGTTATGTTGCCTCTTTGATGTGAACCTAGTCCTCAGTCAATATTTAAATAATTTTAATATTGAACAATGTACGGACTTTGTTGAAGTACAGCATCGAGCAAAAATTGAATAGCTTATAGATCATTTATGCGAAATCCAATTTTTAAGCTTTATTAAGTTGCACCAAAAAACAACAATCTATACACGTTTTATTTTCATAACCACTGATATCTAGAGCTTTGTCTAAGGCAGGGTTTCAAACCTTGAATTTTAGAGTAAATCTCAGGTTGATGTCTCGGTTGAAATGAAGGATATTTAAAACTCTGATAACTAATCAAGCTATTAAATATCGAATTCCGAAGAAAATCTTGAATTTCTATCTCGGGTGAGATGAAGGAGATTTAAAAACTTGGGAGTCTAAGGTCAAAAACTCTATTGATATCATAGTTAATTGCAAAGACTACATTAAAGTCCTTAGTTTAATCTGATAACATTTTTTAATTAATTGATTTACTATGGCTAGAGATTTTTCCTTTTATCTGACTACCAATTGTAGCGAAGCTAACCTTTGATAATGAATGGGACAAGTCCTCTTTTGAGTTTTGCTTCAAGTAATTCAATGTGCACCCAGTTATGGTCTTAAAATAGTTGCCATGCCAATGCTTTATTGTAATCAAAGTACATCCTAGCTACTTAAGATCGATAGTAACGCCAAGTCCAAAGAATATTGTATGTCGTTACCATGAGATCTTCAATTTTAACTTAGTTTTATTAACCTATAGAAAATTCTCATCGAGCCGTTATGTGATTGTTCCAATCAACCATAAGTACATAACCCCTTTATACCCAAACGATCATGAATAATTCACCATCCATTGTACGGAGCATTATGTACAGTGCTCTCAACAGACATATCAATATCCTTTTCTCGATACATCTTGACTGGGGACATTAAAGAAGTTAGTATTTAGATATCGATTCAGTACTCATGGTTGCGAATACATTTGTAATTGCAATTGATAAAATGCTTCTCCTAAGGGTTTTCTACTTACTTATATATAATGTATTTATTTCGATATTTATATCTCTATATAACAACTCATATATAAGAAAATAAAACTACAATCATACTTTATTTCAAACAAGATTATTTACGGAGTTAAGTTATACAACTATTTACATCATTTCCTTAGGTCACACCCTTAGCTCTATTCAATCTCCCACTTACACTAGGGGTCAATCATGGAGGCTCATCCACATTTCTTTGATTAGTCTACCTAAATTAGACTGAGAAAATGCCTTAGTGAATGGTCTGCGATGTTATCTTTAATATCAACTCCCTCGATTATGATCTCTTTGTCATTGACAAACTGCCTTATCATATGGAACTTACAAAGGATATATCTTGACTTCATTTGAGCTTGTAGTTCCTTAGCAATCTGTATTGCTACATTGTTGTGACAATACATTAGCATCAGACCTATAATGTTTGGAATCACTCTTGACTCCTTAATGAATTTGCGAATACACACTACTTCTTTAGCGGCATCATTCAAGGTGTTGTATTCAACCTTCACTGTTGAATCAGCCCAATGTATTATTTGGAACTTTTCCAACTAATGGCCCTTCCATTAAGGGTAAACAAAAAAGCTAAAGCTGATTTTCTATCATCGCTCTAAAAACTCGAGTCTGAGTACCCCTTCATAAAGAGTTCTTTGCTCCATGCATGAGAAACAAATCCTTAGTATTTCCCAACTACTTATGGAAGACCTTAAATGTTGTCCAATGATTTTCTCCTAAATTTGATTAATATCGGCTAAGTGTACCTAGTGCAAAAGTGAGATCCAGTCTAGTACACAGTATAGCGTACGTGATAGATCCTATAACTGAAGCATAACTAATCTGACACATCCACTATCTTTCCTTATCCGTAGATGCAAAGTCCTTAGAAAGGACAATTCCATGCCGCATTAAAACATTTTTGTGCTTGGAAATTTCCATACTAAAACATCTTAGTACAGTATCTATGCACACTGACTTAGACAATCCCAAAAAAATTCTCGATATCTCTATAAATCTTAATGCCTAGTATGATGATGCCTCTCCTAAGCTCTTCATCGAGAAATTATTAAATAACCAAGCTTTCACTGACTGTAACATTTATACATTGTTACCAATCAGTAGTAAGTCATCAATTTATCATTTGACAGCTTCAAGTTATCATCCTTCGATAGCTCAATTTATCACCATGTGACAACTTCAAGTTATTGCCCATCGAGAGCTGTTAGACTCACCACACGATAGCTTCGTGATGTCAACCTTCGATGGCTTTTAGGTTCACCACTCGATAACTTCATGATATCAACTTTCGATGGCTATTAAACTCAACACTCAATAGCTTTAGGATATAAACTTTCCATGGCTCTTAGGTTCACTATTTGACGGCTTATAGATATAAATCTTCGATAGCTCTTAGATTCTTATAAATATCAAATTTCGATGGCTTTTACGTTCACCATTTTAGCTTATAAATATCAACCTTTGATGGCTTTTAGTGTAACGACCTAGAAATTTATCGCTATTTAAATGAATGTTTAATAATATTTTAAATAATTAATAAATGGATCTTTAGTAACAAATAAAACTAGTTTTAAATAATAACTAATGATAATAAAAACGTTTTTAATTTTTTTTACCAGTATATATAGTTCATAGAGAAATAAAAATGTGACCGGAAGTTATTTTTCGAAATATCGATTTTTCATTAGTTAAAAGTTATTCAAAAGGTCATAACACTATGTTAAACACACATGCACACATTATAAACTACCTTAAACATGTTGTGTAAATGTACATATGCATGTACATGTTTCCTCCTTAAGCATATTAACATATAAGAATAAAAGTAAATATATTATAAGGAAATACACACACACACACACACACATACATATAAAAATACATTTTTTTAATGTAAGTACATTTGATATGGTATCAATAGTTAGAAGAGAGGGGGTTACTAGGTGTGGATGGAAATTTGGGAGGAGAGGGGTATAGTGATGAATGCATGTATATATTTAAATATAAACCTCTTTATATTATTTTAATTAAATCCCTAAGCCTATAAATACCCCTAACATACTTGAAAATCTTAAGAGCTTGAGCTAAAGCATCCATGGCTTCTTCTTCATAAAATTAAAAAAAATCACTTCCTTATGTAAATATCCCTCCTTTAATTCACAAAACCACTTCTACATCTCCTACAACACTTTCTTTTCCAAAACTCAAGCAAACACCCAACCAAGACTACATGGCCAAGCCCAAACTAATC
Organism: Allium cepa; assembly: GCA_030765085.1. Classification (NCBI taxonomy): domain Eukaryota; kingdom Viridiplantae; phylum Streptophyta; class Magnoliopsida; order Asparagales; family Amaryllidaceae; genus Allium; species Allium cepa. Next base: position 819,780,787 of record CM060935.1, on the reverse strand, counting down.
ATGGCCATGCTCTATAAGGCCTAGGCTGAGCCCAAACCCACTTGGTCGAACCTAATTCAAGTGTCCAAGCATCCAAAGTTCCATTTTTGCAAAGTTCCTAAAGTGCTTTCAAGTTTCAGCAAAAGTTCACTTTGATTTAGAAACGTTTCGGTGAGTAAAACTAATATTTTCAAAAAATAAACTAACTTGTTCTAAAGATCTATATGTTGCGAAATTTTAGTGTTCTCGTGTCGAAATATCATGTTGTTTTGATGATATATGATTGCAAATTGATTGTTTGCTATTATTTGTGATTTGGATAATATGTTGGATATGTTAGATATGTATATGGATATGGATATATGATGTTGGTTATGATATGATATTAGTGTGGTTATGAAACCAAAACCAAGTGTATGTGATGAATTTGTTGTAAAGTTAGCACCTTGAAAAGTCGCAAAGGACTTGAGATCTGATTTGAAAAAAGAAGCTCTTTTTCTAGTTTTGGATTTAGCAAGTGTTTTCCAAGTTTTCACTTTTGTTTTTAAGTTTCAAAACTTTTACATTTATGTTTTCAATTATATTATAGTTAGAGTTAAAGTGAAGTTTTTGCCTAGAAATCAATTCTACTAAACTATGCTTATAGCGATAGTGCTATGGATGCAGTTCGAAAATTTTCACGATTTAAAGGTTTAAAGTGATTTCTTTGAATTATTTTGAAGTCTTATTTCAAAAATAAATTAAGTAAATCAAAATTTTAAGTTTTTAATAATTTAATTAATTAGGATAATTATTATTTAGTTAATTAATTAAGTAATTAGGTTAAGTAGTTAGATATTAAGAAATTTTTAACAAAGTTATTTATTTTAATTAATTAAGTTTTAAATAATGATTAATTAAGATAAAAGAAAATTAATTTTTATTTAATCAAGTTTATTATAATTAATTATTTAATTAGGGTTGATTATTTAGTTAATTATTGTTTAATTAAGGGTTAATTACCCATTAGTTTATGGTTTAATTTCTTAGAGTAATTTTAATTAATTAAAGTATAATTAAGGTTTAATTATATATAAAATTAGGATCATTAATGATTATTTAAAGATTTATTCAGGTTTAATTGAGCTTTAAACTTATGATTTAATTAAAGTTTATTTATGTTAAAGTTTCTTTTAGAACTCTATCGGTTATTTATTTTTAACCAATTTTCCTTTTTAAGTGAATTGTTCTAAACCCAAGGATCTCTTGTCAATGCTAGAGAAATGAATGAAAGTGGTTGTAATAAAATGATGATGCATTTCATTGAAAGTAAGTCGACTTGTACTTATCATAAATACCGCACTTCAGGAACGTGATGAATACGAGGGGTTAATTTCGATAAGCGGGTCATAATAATTAAAGCATATGGAACATATGTCCATATGTAAATCTTGACACCCTGATAGTGGGATAGTCCACTACAAACACGTAAACGTTCATATTGGAAATAGTAAAGGCAAATGTCAAGAGGAAGACTTTAAAGTGCAAGGACTGTTTGCCACTAACCCTAAGGGTGAATCCAAAACGGGTGTAGAGGAAATAGTGTCTTGGTTCGTTCATCTCCTGAACGGCTTGTATGGATGAGTACTGACATTGTGTCAACATATGGAAGGAAATGTTAGCATTCCAAGTGGTAATGCTAAAATAAAGGTAAACATAGCCTCAGGCCTCATCAACCGAGAATGACTAAAACAGGGGAGATGCAGCAAGGCTAGGTGGGTCGCTCCCATTAGGGTAAGGATATCCCTATCTGGACTCCCTGCTATCAATTCATATATGCTTCGGTACGGTTGCTAATCCCAACCAAAGGGTAATCTTATTTGGTACTATCCAGCAAGGGGTAGGCTAGTCTTATGTTGGCAGGGGATCCAGGCGAGGTCCTCGGTGTTATTTATCTAGAGATGTACCATGATGGGCAGTACCCTAGTAGCTCGGTCATTGTATGGAATCCATTCTCTAATAAGTTCCATACGGATTTAGTAGTACCCAAATATGTTGAAATGCGAGATGCAAGCATTTCAGCTATGCTATGTGTTACTTGAAAACCCTAGACATTATCATAATACCATTGGATTTCTATATAAAGTGTTTTGGTTATAGTAAGGCTAAAAGATCCCATCTGTGTTTATGTGCGACGTGGTCTTACGAGATACCTTTAATTTTCAAAGTGTTTTTCAAGTAAAAATTAAATTGTTTGAATTTATTCACACCAGATCCATGTCTGACCTGGAGTTTTATTTTCTTTTTCTAAAACTCTTGGGTACTTAAATTTGTATGAGCAGTGAAGTAATCCAGGTTTCTTATGGAAGCATTTTAAAGGGGCTGGAATAGGTGGCTTCACCGTTAGCTAATTATTATATTATTCCACTATGTATTTATGCCTGGTCTACGTATTTTGTGATGGACAGGTAGTTATAACTGTCCAGTTGAAGTTGTAATGTAATGACTCTGATGTATTATTATAGGATTGACTATGTAATATCATATGTTATCTATTATATGTTGTTCCGACTCGTGATGAGATTCTATGATTATGTAGTTTTCTTCTTATCTTTCTTTCTATTCTACCCTTAATGGCTCGCCTTTTGGAGTAAGAAAGGAAGTCGTTACAATTTTGTTATCAGATCCAGGTTGAGCAAACACTTAGGCTTTGGGTTGAGGGTCAACTTCGAGAGTGCATATTTGTAATTTATATATATATATATATATATATATATATATGTACGTATGTGTGTATATATCTAATTGATAGATCAGCTTGATACGTTTCATTAATAACCTTCTGTCAAGATTTATCTGATCCAAGTATCCTAAGAATTATCTACTATGTGAGGTAGTGAGACATGAGTAATAGAGGCAGACGAGGTAGGGGAGCAGGTAGCACTAGACTACTAATTATTGAACCCCAAATCCTCTAGGAGTTTGGATTACCGAAGAGGCAGTATCCGAGTAGCCGAGAGTGAATTTCGCAACCTTATGTAATGATTACACTAACCTCGGAGGGAATACTTTTAAAGGAACCAAGTCTATCATGGAGGTGCAAGCTTGGTTGCAATCTTACGAGAATATTTTTAAAGGTCTTGGTTTATCTATGAGGAGAAAAGATTCTTAGCAGCATGGCAACTGCAAGAGGGAGCAGCAGCTTTGTAGGACTCCCTTACTGTAAATATTCCTAAAGATGAGTTTTTATGGGATCAATTTAAGGAAGTTTTTTAGGACCATTTCTTGCCAATAGCAGGAAGGACCAGGATGTATCACAACTTCATGGACTTGAAATAAGGAAATCTATCTGTAGCAGAGTATGAAATAAAGTTCAATGAGTTATCTTTTTTTGACCAGAATTGATCAATAACCTATTGAAGAAGAATGAGATGTTTGTTTTAGGTATGTGGGAAGAATACCATAAGAAAATGACTGCTCATGTCAAAGATAATTTTGTGGATTTAGTTGACATGGCTCTAAGGTATGTGCCTTGGAAAAGAAGAAGCCTGCTGCAATAGCACCTAGTGGAAATACCAATGGAAATGGTTCTAATAAGAGGAAGTTCAATCCGAGCTGGAAAAATCAAGGAAAAAAGAAGCATAGAGAAGATCAAGGCGGCAAACCTACGGATAGTGGTTGTTATATTTGCAAGCAGAAAGGACATATTGCCAAATATTGTCCGAATCTTGAAGTTCCAAAGCAGCAAGGTGAACCCATCCCTTCGATCGTCCAGAAGACTCTTTGTTTTAATTGCCATTAACCCGTGCATATGGTAAAGGACTTCCAACTCATGAAGAAGGTGCAGCAGCCCAAGGTGTACGCCATTAAGAATGAACCGTCTACTTCAACGAATGTGAAGGGAAAAGGCGTCATTGAAGGTACCTTATTGATTAATAATATTTTTGTTCGAGCATTATTTGATACTAGTGCCTCTCATAGTTTTATCACTTGGGAATTAGTGGAAAATTTCATCATATTCCTACTATTGTAGGAAACCCTATGTGTGTGTCTAATCCCATAGATGGTGTAACCCATTTGAAAATGAATTGTGAGAATGTGCCAATTTCCTATCTTTCTTATCACTTTTCTTGTGATATATATGTCTTGGACTTCGAAGGATTTGACATTATTCTTTGGTATGGATTGGTTATCAAAATATGGAGCTGTTTTAGATTGTAATGAAAGAATTGTATCATTAGTAACGAATTTGGGAAGAATTGCTAAAATACTATGTAAGGAACCTAATATTAATATGTGTAGTTTCTTGTATGCCTTGGAATCATCTAGGATGTGTTTGGTTCCACTGAAATTGTTAAGAACTTTCCCGATGTGCTCGAAGAGGTAAAAGTTTACCCCAAACTGTGAGATAGAGTTTCGCATTGATTTGGTCCATGGTGCAAGATCTATGGTTCAACCTAAGCAAAGGATGGCTCCGAGGGGGAGAGAGAGGAGTTGGTGAGTCAAACATAGGACCTATTAAGGAGAGGATTGATTAGGCCCAGTCGTTCAAGTTGGGGATCTACTGTGGTGTTTGCAGCAAAGTCTGATGGATCTTTAAGGTTGTGCATAGATTATAGGGAGTTGAGTAGGCTGACCATTGGGAACAAGTATCCCTTACCTCAGATCGTTGATCTTTTTGACCAACTTCATGGAGCTATGGTATCTTCTCGGATGGATCTCGCTACTGGATTCCATTAATTGAGGGTTGCTGAAGATAGTATATCCTTAACTACTTTTAGAGGCCTTGACCATTGCTTTGAGTGGTTAGTTATGCCTTTCAAGCTAGCCAATGCACCTGCATATTTTATGGACCTCATGAACCGTGTTTTCGAAGACATTCTTAACAAGTTTGTGTTAGTCTTCATTGATGACATCCTTATCTACTCCAAATCCGAGGAGGAGCATAAACATAATTTGAAAGTGGTTTTGAAGACATTGAGGAGACATGTCTTGAAGGCGAAATTTTCTAAGTGCCATTTTTTGGAAATCAAAGGTAAGATTCTTAAAAGTTATCTTGATAGGAGAAGGTATTTTAGTAAATCTAGCGAAGATGTAAGCTGTTCAGGAATGGAAGCAACCGCAGACTCCTACCAAGGTTCACAGTTTCTTATGTTTGGCTGGAAACTATTGTTTTACGATGAATTTTCTATCTAGTTAGAAAATCTTCGAAAAATTTAAAGCGCACGACGTACTAATTTTAGTACGTGGCGAGTATGGGTCAATCCGTAGGGAATTTTTAAGACTTTAAAATTTTCTAATCAATCAGATTTGACCAAAATGAGAGAAGATTGTTAACTACAAACAAAATGAAGCAAAAAATACAATGAAAATGAGATTAGAAAACAATTTATAGGCAAATCCACTCTCATATTTTTTGTAAATTAACAAATAAATAATCTATGATCTCTATTTTTGATATTAAGTGAAATAATTATTGCATTTATCATAAGTATGATTTATTCTTGTTATTAATTAGCATAACTTAAACCATAAAACTATAATAAAACAAATAAACCACTTATCAATTCTCAAAAAAATGAAGCCAAAGTAAAAGCTATTTTAAGCATGATCTGTTTACTATTGCAATTAGTAATATAGATCATCAAATTTTGTTTTTACTTTCATTTCAAAATCAAAAATCAATTAGCAAATGATGATGTAAATTGTGTTTATGTTGAATAAGAATAGCTCATTTGCAAATGCAGCATAAGCTATGAAACCACTTGTATAAACTAACATCAAAATCTACTTTCATGATGCATAAATAAAAGAGACCATAAATCATAGAAATGTGGAAATTACATAATATTTGAGAGCTTCATTACTCCTAAATTGAAGGGGTTTAACTACTTGTTTGTATTATCATATCAACATATGTAAATTTCAACATTAAAAAGCAAAAGAAATAGAAAATAAGCAAAGAAAGAAAATGAAATTAACCACTAAACTACTTGCATAAAAAATAAAGCTACATTACTTGCATGAATGTAATCTAATCTACTAACAAAGAAAAGAAGAGAGCATAGAAGTAAAAATGAACATTAAAGTAAAAAGAAGCATGTAGAAAAGAAAAGAGAAAGAGGCTAGGAAGCCATTCTTATTTCATGAAACATTGAGCCATTTTTATTTCATGTAGAAAATAAGTAGGCTATTTATACATGCATAAAACCCTAATTCAATTTTTAGGGTGCTTCCCAAAATTCCCTTTAGGAAGTGTGGCCACCAAGTAACCATTAGCCTCTAATTAATCCATCATCAAGTATGCATGAAGCTTTAACCTCCACTTAGTTGTCCATTAGTTTCTAATTGTAGATTTAGGTAAATGGGTAGGTGGGGTCCTCCATGATCATTTGTTTGAATTATTTCCATCTTCCTTCATTTGTATTCTCCTATGCATGCATATATCTTCATGAAACCATCTTCTATATGCATCCAAATTCCTATAAAAATCATAAAAAATGTCCAAGTAAAAATTCTCAAGTTAACACATGCACAAAAATGACCATTTTTCCCCTGTATGAAGATGAATATATGATAGTTTGAAAATAATTGAATTTTGGTTTAAACATGTCAAAATACCCAAATATGACATTTACTTAAATAAAAATAGATAAAATATGGATTTCTATATATATGCACTTTTACATGCACATCAACTATAGGAGGTTTATTCAAGATTATTTCAAAATTTCCTCCCATTTGACTAAGCTGACTGAGAAGGATGAGAAGTTTATATGGACTCCAAAGTGTGAAGAGGCATTTCTGGAATTGAAGAAGAGATTGATTAGTGCACCAGTCTTGGTTGTTCTAGATGGAAATAGTGGGTTCATGGTTTACACAGATGCGCGTAGAGTGGGACTTGGTGCTGTTTCAATGCAGCATGGTAGGGTGATTGCGTATGCAAGCATGTAGTTAAAGCCTCACAAGAAGAACTATGCTACGCATGACCTGGAGTTGCTAGCTGTTGTCTTTGCATTGAAAATGTGGAGACACTACTTGCTAGGTCAGGATCCTTCTTTTCCTATTAGTTTCTTTCTAATCCTAGAGATTTAAGGAGTAAGTTTTTTTTCTTTAATTAGGTGAAAAATTCGAGCTCTTCATGGATCATATATCCCTGAAGTATCTTTTTACTCAGAAGGATGTGAACCAAAGGAAATAGAGGTGGTTAGAGTTTCTGGTAGATTATGACTTGGATATTCTTTATATGCAAGGAAAGGCTAATGTGGTGGCAGATGCCTTAAGCAGGAATGCTATTTTGACTCTTTGGGAGGTAATCCCGACACTTCAGGAAAGGATTATAAGGAATCAGAGGAAGGATGAGATACTGGAAGGGTTAATGCAAGGTATTGAGGAGGGTAGATATTCGAATTTTAAGATGGACAGTCGAGGTGCTTTAAGAATGAACAGAGAATTATGTGTTCCAGATGCAGATGGGTTGAGGGAGGAAGTTTAGTCTGAATGCCACAAATCTAGGTTAAGTATTGATCCATGAGTTCATAAGATGTATATGTTAGAACCTTGTATTTTGATGTTTTTATCTTGACAACTATATAAGTATATATTATATGAACTAATCATATTTGCAGGAGAAAATACCATTCTAATCGATATTAGATTGAAGACCAAGAGTCCAAAGAGAAGTTTCAAATTTTTTAAATGGTTAGTCTATAGTCTAATTTAGTAGTTATTCATTGTTAAAATCTCTCATGGGTGGTATATGCATGCACATATGGTTTTAAAATTATTTTCAAATCGTATACACATAATAAAAATAGTTTGCATTAAGTTCATTATCAAAAGCTTTCAAATAGAAATGAATATGGTAGAAAACACAGATTCTAATTGGTTGAATGGTACATGTAACGACCCAGAATTTCTGTCAATTAAAATTCGTATATTTAATTGATTTTAAATAATTAAAAGATAATTTTACAAGTCGAATAAATTATATTTCGAATATCTCGATTTAATTAGATAATTAAATCGATATGTTAATATTTGAAATTACAAAAATAATTGAATATTGGGTTTAATATGATTAAAATTGATTTGAATTTTTTTATTTAATCATATTGGAGTTAGAACGATGTTATAGAACTTTTAAAATTGAATTAAAAGTTAATTTGTGAAAATTGAATATTTTAATATTTAATTGGCGAGTTAAAATAGCCATTTTTCAAACAGTCTCGGATGTCAACGAAACTAGTTTCATCGGATCCATAATGTTATATTATTGTAATATTTCAAATTTCGTGTCGATCGGATGTACGGTTTGTCCGGGGCAAGCTAAAACCCATAGAAATTTGGTTAACCGATTTAACTTAAATTTGATCATTTATTTCCGTAACTCACACATATGATCGAATTAGCCTCCGAAACACGTTCCATTGTGTCCGGAACGCGGGGTAAACCCTAGAAACGCCGGTCACCGTGCGAGATTTGGAGTTCGGAAAAATCCGGGTGAATAGTGTTTTGGTGAATTTTCTATAAAAGGTCTCCATATTTCTAATTTGCACTCAGAAACCCTAACCCTAATTGCAAACCTTCAGCCGCCATTTTCAACATTCAATGGCCGAAATTGCTCTCTCCTTTCTTTCTTATTCTCTCTCAATCCACGGCCTTTCGCGAGAAACTATCGACTAGGAAATTGTAGAGCCTTGCAAGGTCTACTCATCTATACGGAGATGATGGGATATGGCGCAACGATGAGGGGGGTTCTTGGCCACATTCATGCTCGTCTTGCACGAATTCCGAGACCACATAGGGGGGCCGAGCTCCAAGATAATCAAGCCGATGATGGCTCTCGAGTTTGGCTACGAAATGGAGGTGTTGGATCGTGGTAAAGTTGGGTATAAGGAGCACGAAAATTCAACATAGAACGGCGGCTATGGGTTTCTTGTTTGTGGCCGAACTGGGACAGGAACGCATGGGAGGGAAGATGCAAGTAGCGGCCCAGATTTCGTGATGAAGGATCTATCGGCTGTAAATTGATGTAAGGTTAAAAATTAAATGAAATTTGTAAATTGAATTTTTATTAAATCGCGTAAACTTTAAAAGTGTATAACTTTTTGATTCGAGCGTCGAAAAATCGCAAACGTTACATTTGGTATCAGAGCATTTGGTTAAGAGACAACCTTAGCTCTGTTGGGTGTTACTCATTAGAGATAGAGTCAATAGTACTCTAGAATGAGTTTGAGTGTAATAATAGCTATGAGCACGTATTTGTTAGTGAATATAAATTGTTTTGTATTGTGTTGACTTATAGGTTGATTGTTTATGAATTCTGGTCGGTGCGGGAAGTACAACCGTGATCGATAGGGTTTTTAAACTCTTAAATAAGATAAACTGATACAGTATTGTTTTGAAATTGGGTAAATCAAATAATTTAACCCAAACTATTTTCGTATATTGAAAGAAAGAAATTTCCTGTAAATTATTACAGTATATGGTTGCTTGGTTGTTAGGAAACGATGATATTGAAATATTATCATTATTAAAATGGAAATTGAAATAATAACCAACGGATAAAGGAATGAATTTATATACAAATGGGAATTGAAAATATTTATAAGTTGGAATAAAATTCATTAATGGAGTGAAATTGGTAATGTGAATGTACAAATGAGTTTTATAAATTGAAATGAGATTTGATTGGGATTAAGTTGGATAAATTTAACTTAAAGGATGGAGTTAAATTAAAGTAAGTATAAGTGAATCAATTAAAATCCAAGTTGTAATAGTTGAATATAAGTGAAACCAAATGATAAATGGTTAAACAATTTTGTTAAGCAAAATAAATCTGAATTTGAATAAGTGATGAAACTTTGACTTTGGTAAAAGTTAAATAGAAATGAAATCTAAATTGGATTTATAAGTGGAATTTTAAGTTAAGTTAAACAAATGATGTTTGAAATGGAATATAACTTAAGTGAAGTTGAATGAAGTTGATTTTGGTATCGAAGTAAATTAATAAAGTGAAGTGATGAATGTGGACTTGAGTTGTATAAATGAAATTCAACTTTATATGGTAAAATGAATTAGCAATTGAAGTGAACTAATGAATTGAATATTAATCAATCGAATGTAAATAAATTGATGGATGTAAGTGTTAATTCATTAAAGCTAATTAAAAGTGATAAACCAAATTGAATGTAAATTTAATAATCTGGTTATGTAGGATATACATTGATTGTTAGATTATGGTTAGTTGATTGTATGGAAATCCATATGAAATTGAATAAATGAAATTGAAAGCTAAAGTAATTGAAATCAAATTGGAATTTAAGTGAATCTTAAATAGAATTGAATTTGATTTGGAAGTGAACCAACTTGAATATAAATTAGTGAATGCAAACTAATTGAAATTGAATATGAATGAATGCTAGTAAAAACATCCAATGTTAATGAATCAAATGTGATTTAAATTGGAAAACCAATTCATTGAATATTAGTGAGAAGTGAATGTATATTAATTTAATATGGATTTGGTTATGTATGTTAATTGAATGATAGTTGGTTGATGGTTGGATTTGTTGTTTTGTTGCATTTGCTATATTGGCACATATGTTGTTGCTTCTGATATATGTTGTATATCGATATTATTTTCTATATACATGTTTCTCATGGTTTGTTGAGTGTTTAGTAGGTGCGGATGGCGCTTGCTTCGCATTTAGAGCTCGCTTTCGCGCTATATTAGCCGTATATGCTCGCTAATAATATATAAGGTACATATCTCGGATTAAATATAGTACTTTTATATTTTTTTTACCTGCGGGATGCCTCATTACTTGATGAGATGTATATTTGTGATATATATACACTGTCATTTTTTTTTCAGAGCGAGCCGCGCAAAGGAGGCTATGGCGAATTTTTTCGAAAATTTAAGGCGTTAGAATATTTTTGAGAAAACTAGAAAATTTTGAAAAGTAAAACTAAATATGGTTTGAAAACTTAATAAAGTTATTATAAGAAGTTTAACTACGGATTTTGGGAAAGTTAATGGATTCTGCAATTTTTTCTTACTTGGTAATTTTTAGGACGAAATTCTTTTAAGGGACGAAGTTTGTAACGACCTAGAATTCCTGTCAATTAAAATTCGTATATTTAATTGATTTTAAATAATTAAAAGATAATTTTATAAGTCGAATAAATTATATTTCAAATATCTCGATTTAATTAGATAATTAAATCAATAAGTTAATATTTGAAATTACAGAAATAATTGAATATTGGGTTTAATATGATTAAAATTGATTTGAAAATTTTTATTTAATCATATTGGAGTTAGAACAATGTTATTGAACTTTTAAAATTGAACTAAAAGTTAATTTGTGAAAATTGAATATTTTAATATTTAATTGACGAGTTAAAATAGCTATTTTTCAAACAGTTACAGATTCCGACGAAACGAGTTTCATCGGATCCGTAATGTTATATTATTGTAAGATTTCAAATTTCGTGTCAATCGGATGTACGGTTTGTCCGGGGCAAGCTAAAACCCATAGGAATTTGGTTAACCGATTTAATTTAAATTTGATCGTTTATTTCCGTAAATCGCACATATGATCAAATTAGCCACCGAAACACGTTCCATTGTGTCCGGAACGCGGGGTAAACCCTAGAAACGCCGGTCAAGGCGCGAGATTTGGAGTTCGGAAAAATCCGGACGAATAGTGTTTTGGTGAATTTTCTATAAAAGGCCTCCATATTTCTAATTTGCACTCAGAAACCCTAACCTAATTGCAAACCTTCAGCCGCCATTTTCAACATTCAATGGCTGAAATTTCTCTCTCCTTTCTTCCTTATTCTCTCTCAATCCACAACCTTTCGCGAGAAACTATCAACTAGGAAATTGTAGAGCCTTGCAAGGTCTACTCATCTATACAGAGATGATGGGATACGGCGCAACGATGAGGGGGGTTTTTGGCCGCGTTCGTGCTCGGCTTGCACGAATTCCGGGACCACATAGGGGGGCCGAGCTCCAAGATAATCAAGCTGATGATGGCTCTCGAGTTTGGCTACGAAATGGAGGTGTTGGATTGTGGTGAAGTTGAGTATAAGGAGCATGAAAATTCAACATAGAACGGCGGCTATGGGTTTCTTGTTCGTGGCCGAATTGGGAAAGGAACGCATGGGAGGGAAGATGCAAGTAGCGGCCTTGATTTCTGATGAAGGATCTATCGGCTGTAAATTGCTGTAGGGTTAAAAATTAAAATGAAATTTTTAGATTGAATTTTTATTAAATCGCGTAAACTTTAAAAGTGTATAACCTTTTGATTCGAGCGTCGAAAAATCGCAAACGTTACAGTACATTCAGTCGACTGGAAACCTATGCACGTGCATAAGTGCACTTGAAGGTTCAGTCAACTGAACCATCCCATTCAATCAACTGAACTATATGTCTTTTCAAAATTAAAATTAAATTTCGAATTTTCTAAACATTCAGAAGGCATAATTTTTTTCTTTAGTCGACTGAATAGTCATAACGGCTATTTTTTCTGAAAGGTCACTTTCATTTAACGAACAGAAACAACCCTTGATTCAAGAGTTGTTTTCGTATCTTTTGAACGTAACTCTTCACATAGAATTGCATTTTTAAACTCTTTATATAGCCTTAAATTCAGTTGTTTCAGGAACTTAATTCTATTATTCTATTCTAATATTCTTATTTCTAAAACTCTGCTATCTGCTTTCAAAAACTTATTCTAATCACACGCACATTCAAGCACAAATTTATTTGTGATTAAAATAACTTCCAATCTTCACGAACTACACTATATACCACAAAGGAGAAATTATAGGAAGGGTTTACTCTAAAGACTTGTCCATGCTATCAAAAGAGCACAATCGGTCAAGAAAACTTTCTGTATTGTTGAAGTCCTTTTAGGTTGCTCAGGCGGTTGAAGTCATATTCAGTTGTCTAGGCGGTAGAAGTCCTATTCGGTTGCTCAGGCCATATAATACATATTCCTCCGGGTTAAGAGAGGGTTGACAGTTAAATTCTAGAAGGAATCTGGGACTGGACGTAGAACGAGAGTTCGAACTAGTATAAAAATCTGTGGTATCATTTAATTTAGTATTTTCTTTTTATATTCATATTCTACACCAGTAGATGACATAGATTATATCCAATATTATAATCCTTAGCAGTACTTTCGTTTGGTATCGAAGAAAGGCCATCATATAATCGTATCACAGTTATTTGATGCACAGTTAATATGGAAAATAACACTGGTTTTGTTGAAGGTCAATCCACTATACGACCGCCACTATTTAATTTTTGAATTACAGTTATTGGTTAACTCGAATGAGAATTTTTATGCAAGCAAATGGATATGATACTTGGAATATCACTCAAACTGAACACACTATACCTACTACACCATTTGCAAAAGGGTCAAACACACAAAAGTTAAATGCTACATCGAATGCAAAAGCCATTAATATGTTATTTTGTGCCTTAGATAAAAATGAATTAATAGAGTCAACATGTGTACAACTGCTTATGAAATTTGGAGAACTCTTAAAGTCATATATGAATGAACTAACAAAGTTAAACAAAGCAAGATTCTATGCTCAAAAATCTGTTCCAAAATTTGAGAATGAGACCAGATGAAACTATAAATGACATGTATTCTAGATTCCAAGATATACATCATTCACTATTGGCATTAAGAGAAAAAAATTTAGATGTTGATATTGTCTTAAAAATTCTAAACTCTTTAACGGGTGAATAGGAATGAAAAGTCTTAGCTATTGAAGAAGCTAATGACATTTCTACCATCAAACTTGAAGAGTAAATTGGATCTCATGCCATACGAAGTTAATTTGTAGGCAAAATGAGATCAAGCCAAGATAAAAAGGATATTGCCTTAAAAGCTAAATAAGAAGATTCAGATTCAGATTCAGGTGAAGATGATATTGCACTGATTGCAAAGAATTTCAAAAGGTTCTTAAAATTTAAAAAGAAGAAGAAGTTTGGAAACAACAGGAGAGACAATTCTAGTAAACTGCCAGTTTCGAATCTCGAATGTTATGAATGTCATAAGAAGGGCTACATGAAGAAAGAATGTCCTGATAGAAAGAAAGACGGATTCAAGAATAAAAGGACAAGTACAAAAAGAAGCAGGCATTCTCTGTTACATGGGATGATTCAAAATCGTCTTCATCATTAGAGAGTGACATAGACATTGATTCTGAACAAGCCAACGTTCGCTTTATGGCTTCAACTAACGATGTAAGTGGTTTAACTTTTGATGATTTAATTGACATAAATTCAGAAATGTTAGATAAACTCAAAGAAGTTAAAATAAAGTATAAAGATGCACTAGAAAAACTAGAAGAAGAACCTATTAATACATAAGAATCTTTGTCTAATGTTTCTTCTCAACTCACCATGCTATCAAATGAAGTAGAAGTGCAAAAAGAAAAGAATATGACATTAGCTTTGAAAAATCATGATTTAAAATCAAATGTCAAAATTCTTGAATTGAAAAATACCAGTCTAAAAACCGAGTTAGAGAATATCGCTAAAAATGTAACTAATTTTAATAAAGGAAGAGAAAATCTTTCTAAAGTTATTAGTAATTCTCAAACTACTGCTAATAAGAATGGATTAGGATATAAAAATTCTTCGAAAACAATTTCAAAAAGGAATAGTATATCGTATAAAAATTTCAATTTGCATAATTATTTTGTAAATGCAAAAATAAAGCAAAATATTTTCACTCAAATAAAAGAAATTGGTAAAACAAATACTATAAAAATTTAGGTACCAAAAACCAATAACAATTTAATCAGAAACAAGTATGTAAAATCTTTTATAACTTCAGTTCATAAAAATAAAGATTTTACTTCTAAAGGGAATTCTAAACCCTCTTGGGTTTGGCTTCCTAAGATCTAACTCTTAGGACTTTAATAAAAGGTGGGTACCAATGTCATTCATATATTTTTTGCAGGTACCGACTAAGAAAGGAGGAAAGTGGATACTAGGCCGTGGTTGCTCAAAACATATGACATGAAATAAAGATATGTTGACCAACATTATCTACTCGGGTGAAGGATCTGTCACATTTGGAGATAATTCCAAAGACTATATCATCGTCAAAGGCAATGTGAGCAATGACGGTATATCTAACTTACCTCTTATTACAAATGTTTTATTAGTTAAAAATTTAAAACATAATTTACTAAGTATATGTCAACTATGTGATAAAGGTTTTAATATAACTTTAAAGAAAATAAATGCAACATTTTTTATTAAAATAATAATCTTATATTTGAAGGAACCAGAAAAAGAAATATTTATATATTAATTATGAAAGTTAATCATGACACAAATATGTGTCTAATTGTCAAAGAAAATGATCCTTGGTTATGGCATAAAAGATTTTGTCATATGAATTTTAAAGCAATAAACAAATTATCTAAAAATGATTTAGTTAAAGGTCTGCCAAAAATGAATTTCAAAGTAAAAAGTATTTGTGATACTTGTCAATTAGCAAAATTAACAAAACCGTTTTTAAATCAAAGAAAATGATTTCTATATTACAACCACTTGAGTTATTACATTTAGATCTTTGTGGGCCAACTCAAGTTCAGTCTATAAACCATAATAGATATGTTTTTGTAATATTAGATGATTTTTCAAGATATACCTGGACAATATTTTTGAAAAACAAAAGTGATGCTTTTGAAAATTTTAAAATTTTTGCCAAATGAATTCAAAATATTAAAAATTTGAAAATTAAAAATATTCGAAGCAATCATGGTGGTGAATTCAAAAATAAATCTTTTGAAAATTACTTTAATAGGAAAGAAATTGTTTACAATTTTACATTTCCTAGAACTCCACAATAAAATGGAGTTGTAGAGTGGAAAAATAGAGCACTTCAAGAATGTGCCAGAACTTTATTAAATGGAAGTGCTCTACCAAAACATTTTTGGGCAGAGGCTATAGCAACTGCTTGTTATGTTTTAAATAGAGATTCCATCAGACCATTAACTAAACATACACCATATGAGATTTTTAATCGAAGAAAACCTAATATATCATATTTTAAAATTTTGGTTCAAAATGTTTTATTTTAAATACAAAAGAAAAGCTTGGTAAATTTGATCCAAAATCTGATGATGCAATATTCATTGGATATTCAGAATGAAGCCAAGCTTACAGAATTTATAATAAAAGAACTAAAATAATCAAAGAAACACTTCATGTGTGATTCGATGAAAATTTCAAAGTTAATCATAAAATAGAAGATGAAGAAATTATTTCACAATAAAATGACTCAGATGATGATATTGAAATTAATACAAATAACAATTTACCAAATAATAATGAAATATGATCTCCACCAAGACTTCTAAGAAACCACACTGTTGAAAACATCATTGGAGAAATAAACACCAACGTAAGAACCCAAATCAACTAAATCAAATGGGTAACGTAGCATTTCTTTCAAATAATGAACCCAAAAATGCTAAAGAAGCTCTAACTGATGATTACTGGATTCTAGCTATGCAAGAATAATTAAATCAATTTGAATGTAATAACGTTTGGGACTTGGTTCCTAGACCAAGTGATCAAGCTGTTATCGGTACAAAATGGGTTTTCAAAAATAAAGCTGATGAGTAAGGAATTATTATTAGAAATAAAGCTAGACTAGTTGCTCAAGTTTACAATAAAGAAGAAGGAATAAACTATGATGAAATATTTGCACTTGTGGCTCGTCTGGAAGCTATACATATTTTATTAGCTTATGCATGTTTTAATAATTTTATACTATATCAAATGGATGTTAAAAGTGCTTTTTTAAATGTCTTTATAAAAGACAATGTATATGTAGAACAACCTCCTTTATTTTCTCATGAAATATTTCCAGATTATGTTTCTAAATTAAAAAAGGCTTTACACGGTTTAAAACAAGCACCCCGTGCTTGGTATAACCGTCTTAAAAGTTATTTAATTAATTCAGGTTTTAAAATTAGATCAAATTTTATTTATAAACAAGATAAAAATGATATTTTAATAATTCAAATATATGTAGATGACATTTTTTTGGTTCTACAAACGAAAAATTATGTCAAGAATTTCCAGAAATTATGACAAAAGAATTTGAAATGTCTCACAAGAGAGAACTTCCATATTTTCTTGGTTTACAAATTAAACAATTAAAAAGTGAAATTTTTATTAGTCAAGAAAAATACTATGATAATTTTATAACCCAATTTGGTATGAAAAACACTTTTGCTAAACCAACTCCTATGAGTACCATATTACATCTCGATAGAGATGAAAATGGCAAAAGTGTTGACCAAAAACTATATCGTAGTATGATTGGTTCGTTACTATATTTAACTGCTATTCGACCGGGCATAATGATGAGTGTATGCTTGTGTGCACAATTTTAAGCAAATCCCGAAGAATCAAATTCAGTTAAGCAAACTTTGAGATACTCAAGTAAGACTAAAGACAACAGTCTCTTTTATTCAAAAGAATGTCCTTTTGAGTTAGTATCATATAGTGATGCTGATTTTGGAGGATGTCGAATGGATCAAAAGAGTACTAGTGGTACTTGTCACTTTATTGGAAGATCTTTGATATCTTGGTTTAGTAAGAAACATAAGTGCATTTCACTTTTGACGTGTGAAGTAGAATATATGTCTGCTGCTTTGGCATGTGCTCAAGTAATCTACATGCAACAAACATTTCAAAATTTTGGAATAAATCTTTGTAAATCAACAACTTATTATTATAATACAAGTGCGATAAATTTATCGATAAACCCAACAAATCATTTTAGAACTAAACACACAGACATCATTTTCTTAGAGATAATATAGAAAACGACAATATTTCATTAGAATTTGTATCATCAGAAAATCAAATAGATGATATTTTTAATTGAAAATATTTTTTTAAAATTACATCGAGAAATAGGTATTTTATCTTTCCATGATTTATAATTAAAATTAAAAAAATTATACAATTTTTAAGACAAATTAATTTTTGCAAAATGAAGCTGGTGGCACTCAAACTCAGATCGCTGCTAAGGTAGTTGTATGTATTTCCATTGTGCTATATCGTTTCTTGTTATATCAACTATTACCTACCTCACATCACATGTATGGTTATTACTTCTCATCTTTATTTACCTCTTATTTTTTCTTGGCCATAAACGATCATTCATTTTGATTCTCAGATTTCTTTGACTTAAAAATAGAGCATTCTCTTTTATATAAAGACTACCCTCTCCAAACTTTCTTCTTCTTCATTTCTTCCTCTAAAAACTTCTCAATTCAATAAATTTTTAAACTTTTCTTTACGAACATCATAATGTCTTCACAAGAAGAATCAAATCAATCTTCCCTTTTTTTCAGCACTCCCACTTCCAAATCGTCAAAGAATTCCAACAAATCCACTCCTATATATTCCAATTAAGATCACACCGTCTATTACACATCATACTGGATTACACCACAGGGAAACGAACTAAACATAATATAAATTTTGGTTCTCCATCCACGAAAGATAAAATTGATGATATTCATCATTACCAAAGAGAGGCTCATGAACTGCAACGTAAATTGTACTATGAATAGAAAGTGAATGCTAAATGCTTAAGCTTTCTAGAATAAGTCGCTTCGAAGTTTTGCAGGTCTTCATCAAAACAGTGCATTCATCAACCATCGTCACAATGTTCTCAAGTGCCACCGAATTCTTGGGAACGAAGCCCTCAATGTCCACAGGTGCTACAAAACTCTTGAGAGCGTAATAATGTATGGTCACCTATCCGACCATTATATGAAATAACGAAGGTTGAACTGCAATCTGACAATTCACAATCATCTGAAAACTAGGATTTCATGTATTTTGTTTTGAAGTAAATTTTTGTATGTTTTATATGTTTTTTCTTCTATTCAATAATAATATATTATGTTTTCCAAGATATTATAATTATAAAATTAATAAAAGAATATATTGTTTATGTTTATTTCACAAAAATCTATAGCTAAAAGAGGCTAATATTAGAAACTATGATAGTTTAAGTCGACTGAAGTTGGATTTCCAGTCGAATGAAACTTCATATAAATTTTTTATATATAATAATTTAATGCACTGCCTCATCATTTTCAGTCGACTGAAAAGATAAGTTTTTAGGCAAAATATCGCGGCATAAAATTCCTGCACAACAGTTGACTGAATTGATATTTCAGTCGACTGAACATTCTTATATGCTTATTTTTTCTACATTTCAGTCGACTGCCCCTCTAAATTTAGTCGACTAAACTTACAGCAAAAACATGTGGGAAGGAATTCCTTGCACAACAGTAAACTGCACCAATATTTTCAATCGATCGATTATGATTTTTTTGGTTTTTAAAAATATAAATGCACAATTCCCAACCTATCTTTTCAACCACCCTATATATTCAACTTCTTCACTTCAAACCCTACCTCATTTCAGCCAACTAAACCCTAGCCGACATTATTCATCCATTCAATTTTAATTACCTCAAATCAATTCAATCCAATGGCACTTAGAACCAAGAGAGCTAGAGAATCTTCCACTAGACCATCCGAGAGCTAAATAAGATTATAGCGTCACAACGACATTGTGGTTGCTCAATTCAATGCCATGAAAAGCTCATGGATCTTTGATGGCTCCTTCGTAAAATTCTCGGATTTACATGCTTATACGATTCGTGAAACTGTCGAAGCTAGCAGCCTTGATAGCTTGATTGATTTTAATGCTAATAATGCCAAAATCTACCCCCTCCTCATCAAGCTCTTCTTCACAAACATGAACTTGGATCACCAAGATCCAAGAAAACAAGATGACTGCATTTGGACGTTGGTTTGCGGCGTTCGCATTTTTCTCCCTCTTTAACTGATCGGCCATATTATCCGAAGGAGTCGACATCAATGACATTGAGGTCAACTTGGACAATCGAGATAAAGTCTCTCATAGATTTTCTCTTTGATGATATGACCGCTCTTAAATCTATCGCCTTGCAACCAAAGGTGTGCATTCTTCATCGTGCTCTCATCCGATCTATCCAACCTTGTACTGGGAGTTACGAGAAGGTCTACAAAAGAGACTTCGAAGCACTCTATGCCATTTACTCTTCTCAACATGTGTATTCCAGATCCGAATGCCACAAATCTAGGTTTAATATTCATCCAGGAGTTCATAAGATGTATATGTTCGAACCTTGTATTTTGATATTTTGACCTTGACAACTATATAAGTATATATTATATGATCTAACCATATTTGCAGTATAAGATACTATTCTACTCGACAATAGATCGAGAATTCAGAGAGAAGTTTCAAAATTTTTAAATGGTTTGTCTATAGTCTAGTTTGGTAATTAATCATTGTTAAAATCTCTCATGGGTGGTATATGCATGCACACATGATTTTAAAATTGTTTTCAAATGATATACACACAATAAAAATAGTTTATATTAAGTTCATTATCAAAAGCTTTCAAATATAAATAAACATGGCAGAAAACATGGATTCCAGTCGACTGAATGGGTACGTTCAGTCGACTGGAAACATGTGCACATGCACAAATGCACTTGAAGGTTCATTCGATTGAACCATCCCATTCAGTCGACTGAACTATATCAATTTTCAAAATTAAAATTAAAATTTGAATCTTTTGAGCATTTAGAAGACTAAAAAAATTTCTTCAGTCGGCTGAATAGTCATAACAGCTATTTTTCTGAATGGTTACTTCTATTTAACGAAAAGAAACAACCCTTGATTCAAGAGTTGTTTCTGTAACTTTTGATCGTAAATCTTCACGAAGAATTGCATCTTTTAAGCTCTTTTTACATAGCCTTTAATTCAATTATTTCAAGAACTTAATTCTCTGATTCTATTCTAATATTCTTATTATCTCAAACTCTGCCATTTGCTTTCAAAAACTTGTTCTAATCACTCGCACATTCAAGCACAAATTTATTTGATATTAAAATAGCTTCCAATCTTCAAGAACTACACTATGTACCACAATGGAGAAGATTATAGAAAGGGTGTACTCTAAAGACTTATCTGTGCTATCAAAAGAGCACAATCAGTCAAGAAAACTTTCTGTATTGTTAAGTTCTGTTCGGTTGCTCCGACGGTAGAAGTCCTATTCAGTTGTCTAGGCTGTAGAAGTCTTGTTCAGTTGCTCAGGCAGTGTAATACCTATTTCTTTGGGTTAAGAGAGGGTTGACAGTTAAATTCCAGAAGGAGTCTGGGACTGGACGTAGAATGTGAGTTCGAATCAGTATAAAAATAGCCAGTGTCATTTACTTTGCTATTTACTTTTTATATTCATATTCTGCGCTATTAGATAACTTAGATTATATCCCATATTACGATCCTTAATAGCACTTTCAATACAAGGACATGAAAGAGTATTTTGGTGGCTAAGAATGAAGAAGGACATCTCATTCTATGTTAGCAGATGTTCGTGCTATCAATTATGCAATGGACATCATTAGAAGACAGCTGGATTATTACAACCCTTGGAAATACTTAATTGGAAATGGAAAATGATATCATTGGATTTTATCGATGGTTTACCCAAAACTAGAAAAGAAAGTGAATGAGTATTGGTTATCGTGGATCGGCTAACGAAGGTTGCACATTTTATTCCGGTGAAACCAACAAGGACCGCTACTTCTTTAGCTGAAATTTTTATGAGAGAGATAGTCAGGTTGCATGGAGTTCCTGTAAGTACGGTAAGTGATCGAGACCCTATACTTACTAGTGAATTTTGGGAAGCATTGCAAATAACTCTAGGAAAAAGTTGAGCTTAAGCACAACATATCACCCCCAAACACATGGACATACGGAGCGGGAAAGTCATATTCTGGAGGATCTATTGAGGGCGTGTATCCTAGATTTTGGTGGATCAAGGGAGGATCATTTGCATTTGGTTGAGTTCTCCTACAACAATAGCTTCAAAGAAAGCATCGAGATGGCACCTTATGAAGCCCTGTATGGAAGACCGTGCAAGTCACCAGCATGTTGGGTTAAGACGGGAGATAGATTAGTACTTGGGCCAAACATGATCCGAAAGGCTACAGAGAAAGTTGCAGTGATTAAGAAAAGAATGAAGGAAGCCCAAGTTTGCCAAAAGAGTTATGCTGACAGGAGGCAAAGGGATTTGGAATTTTTGGTTGGAGACTTGGTGTTTGTAAAGATTTCACCAATAAGTGGAGCTGTCAGGTTGGGGAAAGCTGGGAAGTTAGCTCCTAGGTATGTTGGGCCCTTCCACATTTCTGAGAGGATCGAATCGTTTTCTTATAGGTTCTGGTTGCCAAAGAGATTGGTGGCAGTTTATAATGTGTTCCATGTGTCTCATTTGAGGAAATATATTCATAACCCATCTTTGATATTAGAGCCATCGGTTCAAGAGGAATTGGAAATAGAACTGAACCTGACAGAGGTTAGACATTCAGTTTATATTGTGGATCAGGATGAAAAGAGGTTGCATAACAAGGTGGTGCGACTAGTTAAAATTCAATGGAGTGAGGATCCAAGAGACTACACTTGGAAGGCGGTGGTTTGTATGAAAGAAGCCTATCCCAAGTTGAGGTTAGGATAGCTAGTTGTAGGTTGTATGTATAGTGTATGTTTGTTTGCTAAGGATGCTTAGTGTGTGTATTTTTCATATGTGTTTTATGATATGAATATATGGCTCTTTGCATAGTTTATATTCTTTTCTTGTTTCTTAATTTCAGGGCGTAACTCTTTTAAGGAGGGACAGTGTAACGATCTAGAAATGCTATTTAAATGAATATTTATTATATTTTAAATAATTAATAAATGGATTTTTATTAAAAAATAAAACTATTTTTAGATAATAACTAAAGGTAATAAAATCATTTTCAAAATTTGGATACCAATATATATAGTTTGTAGAGAAATAGAAAATGTGACCAGAAGTTATTTTTCGAAATATCAATTTTCATTAGTTAAAAGTTATTCAAAAGGTTATAACACTATGTTAAACACACATATGTAAATATTTGCACCCTGATAGTGGGATAGTTCACTACAAACAACTTGACCCTTCAAATTATCGATCGTTGGTTTGGAGAGACCGAGATCGGATATTAGTTGTTATCCGAAAACCTCTTCGAAACAATGTAAACGTTTGAATTGGAAATAGTAAAGGCAAATATCCAAGAGGAAGACTTTGAAGTACAATGGCTGTTTGCTACTAACCCTGAGGATGATTCCAAAATGGGAGTAGTGGAAATCTTGCCTTGGTTCTTTCATCTCCTGAACGACTTGTATGGACGAGTGCTGACATTGTGTAAACATATGGAAGGCGATGTTAGCATTCCAACTGACAATGCTAAAATAAAGGTAAACATAACCTTAGGCCTCATCAACCGGGAATGACTAAAACAAAGAAGATGCTGCAAGGCTAGGTGGGTCGCTCCCATTAGGGTAAGGTTATCCCTATCTAGAGTCTCTACTATCAATTCATGTATGCTTCGATACGGTTGCTGCTCCCAACCGAGGGGTGATCTTATTCGGTACTATCCAGCAAGAGGTAGGCCAGTCTTGTGTTGGCAGAGGATCCAAGCGAGGTCCTTGGTGTTGTTTATCTAGAGATGCACCGTGTCGGGTAGTAACCTAGTAGCCAGTCAATGTACGGAATCCATTCTCCAATAAATGCCATACAGATTTAGTTGTACCCAAATATGTTGAAATATGAGATGCAAGCATTTCAACTATGTTCTATTTTACTTGAAAACCCTAGACATTATCATAATATCACTGGATTTCTATATAAAGTGTTTTGGTTATCATAAGATAAAAACCCATCTGTGTTTATGTGCGGTGTAGTCTTACGAGATTCCTTTGATTTTCAAAGTATTTTTTAAAGTAAAAATTAACTTGTTTGAGTGTACTCACACCAGACCCATGTCTGACCTGGAGTTTAATTTTCTTTTTCCAAAACTCTAGGGTACTCAAATTTTTATGAGTAGCGAAGTGATCTAGTGTAACGACCCTCTATTTTGAACCATTCATATCGACAATAAAACCATACATGTCCGACTTGAATAATTCAAAATACCAAAATGTTAATTAAAATTTGGCAAAACTTAACATATACCGTAAATAAATCATCACAGATCACAGACATGGAGTAATATAATGCAGCGGAATAGATAAAGAATAGTAGTTCATGAAGCTACTATATACATCGGAGTTAGAAATAAAATACAACTGAATATCTTAGATGCAGTGAAGTCTCCAGTACGCGCAGATGACTTCTCTGAACAAATCAACAGGATGACTGAAAGGATAGATAGCTGGATCTTCAAGCAAGGCTCCAACTTTGAAGGTGAGTCCCAAATGTTGTGCCACTCAGTCTGACCCGAGCGTAAAGAAAAACACAAAACACTCGAGTCAGGATTAACATTCTTATATCTATAAATCCAACTCAAGTGAAATATCAACTAAAATACAAGTAACTTAAAGGATGTTTGGGATAACCATCCTTCAAGGATCCATGGAGCTATCTACAATGTAGAAATATACACTATAACACCGTGGTCATTTCAACTTAATTTATACTTCAAAACCAAATATCATTTCACTTCAAATATCTCTATATTTCCCAAAATAGTATTTATATATATTAAATAATTTATACAATAAAGTATTTTCAATTCCCTCAACTTAACAAATCGTTTCAACATCAATCCGACCTTCCCATTTAAATTAAATTCAATCTCAATTTATCAATTTCAACTCAATTCCTAAAATAAACACTTCAATTTATCAATCTCAAATTCGGATTTGTAATCACAAAAATACCCCTTTATATTTCAATATATTTCAAAACTTTAAGTATTCAACGTTTCAACTAAATTTTTATTCAATTTAGTTTTCTAAATAATAAATTCAAATTGGTTCAACCTAAATTTCACTTTAATTCAATTTAGTTGCTAAATAACAAATTCAACTACGTTGATTTCAAATACAGATCTGAATCTCAACATAAACCATTTAAATTCCAATATAGTTCAAGGCTTTAATATTTGAATGTTCTATATAACAGTTTCATATAGATCTCGATTTAACCTCATTATTATTTAGTCTTGAAATACTCCCTTATTAGATTCAATCTCATTTAAGTAACCTTAAATTACATTGTACTCAATATTTTCTTTAATTTTATTAAACGTGAAATATTCATTAAATCACTCGAATCAAAATCCAGTTACAAAATCATACCTTTAAATTTTCCATTCAAAAATTTCAAATCGATTTAATTAAATAAATCCTTATTTAAAATACCATTTTTAATAAACTCAAATTTATCTCCCAATCTTAATTATTCAATTTTTACAACTGTAAATTTTGAAATATAAATCTTAAATAATACTCAAACATATTATATGGATTAAATCAATCTCAATAATATTATTATTAAATCTATATATAAAATTTCCATTTATATATATAATATTTTAAGAACCAATATTTATTAAATCCCATATATTTCTTTTCAACTGTAGAAATTTATTTTCAAAATATTTATATGGACCAACGGTGTCTGTATATATTTCCTATCGTATAGTCAAGTGCTACGGATATTTATCATTTCAACCCATACACTAAATATATACGGGTGGATATCATTTCAACCCGTAATCCCAAATTCAATTAAATGAAAATCGCTTGGGTTTATCATTTCAACCCATAACGATTTCCTCCTATTCTAAAGTCTGTTCGGGTATGTATCATTTCAACCCATAATGATTTCTATACTAACAGGGAACTTGCAGAGTGATAACAGATATGAAAATGATAATAACAACATGCATATATCATCAAAATAAATATAACCAATAGGATATGGTGTCATATCCCATAACTGAACACTTATAGATAATAGCATATATAACAATTTAAATAACTACAGCCTCATATTTCAATTGTCGTTTCAATTGAAATCAAATTTAATAAATAAAAGAACATTAATCGTGAGTGATTTCTCACCTTTCGCGGCTAGGGATGTTGACGATTAAATGAGCTATGAATCCATTCACGAATTTCAAAGCAAAGCTAGATTGGCACGATTTCAATGGATAAGCTGAAAATACGAATAGACGAAAGCAAATCAAAACCGGATTGACGAAGGTAGACGGTATAAATGAACATATATATAACTATGTATACTATATATAAATCATATATAACTTATAATTTAAAATAAACACATACCTTCCAAAATTTATATATACACACGCATAACTATATAGATTCAATATTTTATTTAACTTCTATAAAATAAAGTCCTACACGTATCAATTTTATATATAGAATGACCTAAACATATAGCATGTACACTTGTACTTATCATTTAAAAATCAATATTTAAAAGTTATTAATATATATATAACCTAAACGGTAATTGGGAAATTAAAATCTATATATAACATATGCATACAACTACAACAGATATGTACTAACATAAAATGATGGACTATATTGCATATCTTAAAATATATATATAACATAGGGTAACTCACTTATATAACAAATCTGTGTACTCATGTATAAAATGCAACAGTGACAGTGTATGTGTTGTCAATGACTGTCCTAACCGATATGTAAACTTGTGTAAACAAACATATTATATTATATATTATAATATATCACACGACCTATATATATGTATATACGACAACATAAAACATAAAAATATAAAGTTAACGTGTATTTTAAGATAAGGCGATATTTTTTTCTAAGTTGCAACTACAACGTATAACATAAATATTATATTATATTTAATATAAAGTAATTGTCTAAGTTGATTTATATGCCTGGAAACGTGCATATAATTATAGATTCTACCTATACATGCAGACCAGAACTAATACATCTACAACGTTTTTCTTTTTCTTTTTTCCAAGCCTTCCAATATACATTTACCTTCCAAAATGAATGCTTTAAAGAGTATCTTATACGTACCCACCCACTTAGCTATATATACACGTATATATACTCCTGTGAATATGAACCTTACAAAGTAACCATTGTAAACTTATATAGTATATTTAAAACTCAATATAACTTGCTATATATAAATATAAAATTTATAATACCCGGTGCTAAAACACCTCCAAATATATGCATACCAATCCAATAGAACAGTAACGAAAATTTTAAACATGGAAATATACCTTATATATATATATATATAACTACTTATATAATGCAGGTTATCAACCTGGATATACTTTTTATACATATAAGCTGACTGGCCATAACACCTTAATATGTAACTGGCAACATATGTACACCCTGACCGCATATATACAGCTGCTATAAATTATACATATCCTCTCCTTTTCTTTTTCTTTTTTTTTCTTTGAAAAAAGTCAAATTCACCTATACTTTAATATAAACTAATGTATATGAATATATGTACCAAAACATACTTACAGGTTCGAGTTTTTAAAACTATGTATCATATAACTTAAGTGCATCATTAAACTTTAGAACAAAACTTTTATATCATCTGAAACAGGAGCTCATAAAAATACACAAATCAACACAACTCGTCTATTCATACCTACACAAATCAACACAACATCTACATATAATAAAATCTATAAAACTAACCTATGTATTCAACGCACACATATATACAAACACACGCGACACTTATTTCTATAAACAAAGCAACGAACACAAATAATCGTAAGTACCCCAAAACCTAAAAGATGGTGCGCCGGCGAGGGAGTGTGGTCGGTTGCTCGGTGGAGAAGGAAAGGTTGCGAGCGGGATGGGGTATTGGTTGTGAGGCAGAGGCGAAGCGGGTCGATGTGGGGAAGAGGAGGAGGTGAAGGCGGGGCGAGGGAAGAGGGGGTTCGGTTGCCAGGTTGGTAGCGGACGCAGGAGGGTGATGATGTGGATGGTGGAAAACGTGGAGGACGGCGAGGCAAGAGGCTGGGGTTTGGGCACAGCTAGATTTTGCGTGGGTGAGGGGAGGCACTTGCGGCTGCCAATGTTGAAGTGGGAGATGCAGTGGCACACGAGGTGGAGGTTGGTTGAAGCAGAGGGGCGGTGATGAAATGAAATTGGAATGAAGACGTCTTCCAAAAATATAAATGGAATTGAAGAAAGTGGTGGAGAGGAATGGATGCGGAGGGGAGAGCGGGATGAGTTTCAGGGCCAGTGGAAGAAAATAGCGTGCACTTTGTAAATTTCCAGTGAACAGACTCAAAAGGCAAGTAACCGAATAAAATAAATTTGAAAATGATGGATTGGTAATGGCTGGCTCCCTGAATTTCGCAAAATATGAAATACTTATTATAATATACGTTTCTTTTCAAGCGAATGCAGAGTTCAAAATTTGAAAGACGAGTAACGGTCAACCCTTGATTTGGTGAAAATAATTGTAGCAATTAATAAAAGAAATAAATAGCAACAGTCATGTTGCTTTGATTCAGCTGACCCATAAAAGCAAATTATTTATGATTCAAACGGTAGGAAACGTAAAGAAACGTACCACCATAAAATGAAATTGATAACGTCCGTGCATTGATTCTGCAATATTTATTAAAGTAACTGATTGATGCGCGTTTAAATTTTTAAACACAAAAGGAATCAAATGGTCACGGATTCGGTACCGAAAGATGCTGCTAATTTGTCGAAAATAAGATAAATGGAGCAATAGCTGCCCAATTTTTGAAAACGAAAGATGACGTCTCACTCAGAAGGAGATTTAGAATTTTTCTATGTAAAAATATTCAGGTCTTGAAAATAAATTTATTTCCACCAATTATTAACTGATTTGAATTTAATAGAATTATATAATAAATAAACCTTCATATAATTAATTGAAAATTTACCATTTGCTATATTTAATTATACGTAAACCAAATATTAAAACTTTATTTCAAAATATTGATATAAAAATTTCTCAAAATCCAAATTAAATACGTTATAAAACCAATCAAAAATTAATAAAATTTTATGGGTCGTTACGTCTAGGCTTCTTATGGAAGCATTTTGAAGGGGCTAGAGCATGTGGCTTCATTGTTAGCTAATTATTATCTTATTCCACTATGTATTTATGTATGGCCTATGTATTTTGTAATGGACAAGTAGTTATAGCTGTGCATTTGAAGTTGTAATGTAATGACTCTAATGTATTATTATTATAGGAATGATTATATAATATCCTATGTTATCTATTATATATTGTTCTGACCTGTGGTGAGATTCTGTGATTGTGTAGTTTTCTTCTTATCTTTCCTTTTCTTTTACTCTTAATGGCACATCTTTCGGATTAAGAAAGTTAGTCATTACATTTAGGTTCACCATTTTATAGCTTATATATATCAACCTTTGATGGCTCTTAGGTTCACCATTTGATAGCTCCTACTTTTGTCAATCTGTGCCGACTCTCCTTTGGCCTACAACAACTAGTATATTTTGGGTATAATGATATATGTTACACTTTAAGATAATGTTACATATATCAACATATATGTTAATTTAATTTAATTAATTGACTTTTAATTAATTAATTAATTTGATTAACTATTAATAATTTTTAAAATAATTATTTTATTTCCAAAAAAAAGTTTAAAAAATTATTTTATAACATTTATAAAATCATTACTTATTTTCAATTTAGCCTTTTAAATTTAAAATATTATTTTTTATTTCAAATTTAAAATTATAAATTTAAAATTTTAATTTAGTTTCAAAACAGATTTTGAAATTTAGCCCAAGGCCTAAATAGATTTGTGCATTTATATTGGTGATAACCTTGGTCTTACCTCATCCTTTCGGGCCAAGCTAGTAGCCAAATATGATACAGCACTTGATTACCCAAAACTAACTTTAGACGCTACTTTTCTAGACAACCTACTGTATAGGCAAGCTTTAATAAGTTAGCCATAATATTTCTAAGTTAGACCACATAGGCTATTTCGCTTTGATACCGTTGTTAGATGTAGCTGGGTAAATGAGTGAATTTAAAATTTATTAGTTCATTTTGGTTCTTACTGGACATATGAAGTCTAAATTAATTCATATCTCATCTAAATTTAATTAAAATAAAATCAGTATTTTATTTTATTTATAAATAAGGCTTTATTTATTGTAATATTTATGTTGAATATTATAATATGTAAGTCATAAACACATATGTGTGAATTTGCATATGCAACATAAATCTTGTATATGGTTTAACATGTCCATGTCTAAGAGTTGGGATTTACAATGCAACAGACATATTTTTTTTCCATATACATATGCGTTGTGTAATATATATATACATATACATATATATATATATATATATATATATTCGTGTGTGTTAATGTGTAATTTTATGTAATGTAAAATAATATTTGTAAAATGTTAATATTTATATAATCATGTATGTAAATATATGTATATTGAATATTATAATGTAATGTAACAGTAAACGTTGATGTAAATAATCATGATATAACTAAAATTAAAATTTTAAATTTTAAATCTCAAATCTTGATCTGTTAAATGTCTACTATTTACAATTCAAACTAACATATTAATGTAAATAAAATTATATCTATATAATTTGTAAAATCTGTTTTGGAATAATGTTTTTAAATACAAATTAATTAAATCAACATTTTGAATATATATGTATATAATAAAGCAAATACTTCCCCAATTGAAGCCTGTTTGAATGGTAAAAAACGCTCATGATTTCGTTAAACAACAAAATCTATTTTATAGCATTTCAAAAGTTTGTATTTGTCTTTTCATCCTCTAATCCAATACGTTCCGATTTTCTAGCCCCATTTCTTCCTTAAGTTATTATTAGCTCTATCTCTCTATTAACATCATGTAATTTTCAAAATTTAAAAACCCAAGAACGTCAAAATAAAATAACCAACGTATTTATTTATCAAATTAGAAATTCATAATGCCAATTTCATTGATTTTAATCGCCAACGATATTATGCACTCTCCTCATGAGATTCAATAAATAGACTCCAATGAAGAAAGCATAAAGGTGCAAAATGACTGATCTTGAATGATTTAAGGTGAAAAATATAATTTTGAATGTCAATATGATTTGAAGTTTTCTTCTTTTCTTAAATTTTTGTCAGTACTTAGTCCATTTGTCATTTCAAACAAAACTAGAGAGTTGTCATTTATGAATTGACTAGAATTGGTGTTGATAACTTGGTTGGAGAAATTACTATGTTGGAAAGTAAATCATTTACCATCCAAGGTATAATTTTTGCATTCAGATCTGTTTTTATAAAGTGTATATTTACATCCTGGACAAGTAAGATAAAAATTTGAATCAGTTTGCTAGAGTTAAATACATCATTGGAATTCATTTGTCATACTAATTTACTAGCAACGATGATCATCAAAAAATTTAACAGCCTTGATAACATATGAGAGGCTATTATATAAGAATGATAAAACATATTTGTATGACACAAAAATAAACCACTTTACAATCTTATTTTGATACTTTTGCAAAAGTTATATAATTAGGCTAAATTTATTTATCTGGATCATTTCTACAAGTAATATTTCTTGAAAAACATCATTTTGTCTAATTTTTATGATAAGCAACTTACTTTTCTATATTTTTCGGTGGTATGTTTAATTTTTGTCTTTCTTCGGTCTAGGGCTGATATTTTCTTTTAAGTTCTAGCCATTATTAGTTAAGATTTTAACTTTTAACATAATTTTGTTTTAATTCAAGGTGCGCTGGCTAATTCTATTATGAGTTATGGTGAAAAATATTATCTATTATATTTTGCTACTAGTAGTAGAAATTATGATGTTCCTGTCAAATATATTTTATTCCTTTTATTTCAATGATTGTTGCTATTAGTTTCTTAAGTCTTTACATCTTTGAAAAATTCAATTATAGTAGTTCGTAGGAAATCGTGAATTTTGATTCTAGCGTGTCACATGATAGATTTATTGCAATATGATTGTGCACATTCCAGGGAAAAAAGATGAATGGGATATGTCGGCAGAAGAGGGAAAATGTGTTGCATTTCATAGACTTTCTATGGAAAGATGCGGTGAGGTTCTTCTTCTTCTTTTTTAGGCAAAGCAAGTTTTATTTATTAGTTGCATTATACTTATGAATATGTGTAATTACTATACTGACGGATTTTTCCATGACAACTTCATGTCATACTTTTGTCCATTATATTATTTCTATTTGTTTGTACTTTCTTTTCCACAAGTCGTCTTGGATATAATTCAAATATACATTGGTATGCTATGGACATTGCTAATCTAGATAGGATATAAATAAAATTAGATGGATTTCTAAAATTTGACTATGAAATTTGTTATCAAATAGTACGCATTTAAGTAATTAAACATAAGTTAGGATTCTATGGTTTCTATTAATGACAAGTTGGTAACATGTTTGAAAGCATACCGATTTTTATATTTTATCAATTCAAACATGTTAGTTAACTAATTTCACATTAAAGAAAAAAATCATAAGGGGATATGTTATGAAATATTTTGACATATATGTGACAAAATAAGTAACATAAAACATTTTTTTTTGAAAACCTAGGAGAAACTTGCAGGCCGGTAAACTTCCGAGGAGGGTATAGTAATGTCGCCCGCTGATCCAAGCCCCTATACCTCCTGATAAATTTATATAGAATAGGGAAGCGCATGGTATAAATCGAACTTGGGTCTTTTTACCAGAATCCAAACCTCTTTTCTACTGCGCTGCACACGCGGACAAGTAATAAAAAGCATGTTTTCCCTAAAGTACAATCAAGTCAAAATCAAAAAATTAAACTAAAAGTAAACAATTAAAGCAATAATTAATTGATCAGAAAATATAATCTTAACGGAGCTATTATTCTAACGTTGCAATGTGCTGTAATGGATTAATGGTTGCTATAATGATATAATGTTGTGAATCAAGCTTAATGCTTATGATGCTATAATAATTGCTATAGTATATCATATTTTGTGTTAATGATCATATTAATGTTATGATTTATTGTACACGGCTTTAATGCCTTTAAAATTATAATGCTATTAGATCCCGTTTTCATAACAAAAGGAATGGGAGAAGCTGCTTTCTGGTTTGAGTTGGTATTGATAATTTGTTTGGAGGAATTATCAAACTGTGGGCGATTTAGCAATCATTCAAGGTATAACAAATTGATTTTCAATATGAATTTCTAAATTCGTTTTCCAGACTCCAATACAACAATGAAATTTAGGGTTGTTTTTATATTTGGACATTGCTAAATCTAGTCCATATATAAAAGAGAATAATAGACTTTTGATATTCTTATCTCGCATTCACTCTCACTCAAAATACTTTTCTCTCGTCATTTAAAGGGTAAAAATTCATTTATCCTCATAAAATTAATTGTTCTACTCTAGAACTAAATTTATTTCCATTGTAAGATAATAATTTCTCTAGTACATCAGTTTCTTATCTACCTCACTCTTTGCGTTTATTATTTTTAAATAATCCAATGTATGCTCTTTCTCTTCTCTACGGTTTTAATGCAAGAAAAAACATATTAATTCACTTTCTTCTTCCTCCTTGGTTATTTCACATCTTGACTTTCTTCTTCCTCCTCTCACAAATTTGTTTCTTCCCCTTCTTCGGTTGTTCATATATAAAAAATTCAATTCTTGCAATTTTGTTTCTTCCGTTTCACAAGTTTCAAACTAACAAAATTCAATTGTTAATATAAAATAAACTAGAGTTCCGTACCAAACAATTTGTATATTAATATCATAAACATGACTATAATTTGATTGAATCCATTAATAGTTCTTCTGCTCTATACACTCCATAATTATTTCTAATTATACTCATGTTTTGCAGTGGTTGATTTTCTACTTGATGCGTTTAGGTTTGAATTTTATGAAATGTGTATCTAAAAGCCGCAAAAATCCTTGGCTTACTGGATTGAAGAATTCCAATTAAAGGTAAGCGTTTTATTTTATTACCTATGTTTCTTTTAATTCGAGTTTGAATTTGTTGTTATTGACCTAAATTAATGACTTCGGCCTCTAATTCAAATTTTCTGGCATAATTATGTTTTTCTCTTTTTTTATTAATATGCTTATGAATACGATTTTCTTCATTTATTCTATAGGAGTTTATTGGATTTATTAATGCATAAGCATATTAGAATATTTAGTTGTTCTTAAAAAGTTGCTACAGTTAACGTTGAACTATTTTTTAATCCTTACATATCAAAATCTATTTTCATTTAAGTTTTCATTTTGTTGAATATTATGACATTGGTTTCGTGGAGAATTATTGAGTTTATTAACATACATATACCAATAAACCTTATATTGTTCTATATATAAAAAATCAAGTTTTGTGGAAAAAATTATACCTAAAATAAACTAATATATAAAACTAATTTGTTATAGAATAGTTTAAGGAAAAAATATAAATGAACAAGCAACATTTTTGTATTTTCATCGGTAGGAAATTTTAAAATTTCGTACAAGGTATAGTTTTGACTGCTTATATTTTAAAATTGCTTTTCTAGTCCTAGTCACCAGAACTTATTTTTTCAAATTTTGGGTGTTATCCTGATTAACCAATCTAAATTTTATATATTTCTCTACTTCATTATTTAATATACTATTTAATGTTCACAAAAAACTTACATCCTTGGTTTCCACTAAATTCTTAATTATATTACGAAATAATTAGGAAATTATCTAAGTTCTTTTATGAAGTTTGTTTTATGTTAGGATGTTTTTACTTTTTATTAATATGGAAATGTTCATTCATAACCCAAGACGTAATTATTTATAATATTTATAATTAAACTATTTTTAAATGGGTAGGACAGGTTCAAATATTATTACCATGCAATTGTTATAACAAACTAATTGGTTTTGATTTTGATCACATTGAATTCAAAGTAATTAAAGAATCAATTATAAATGATTTTATTTCATTTATCTGAAATTCAATTTAATGAGAAAATTAGTTATATATTAGTTCGCTTTAATGCTAATGTATTATAAAATTAAACTATTATCAATTAATGCCTTAAAATTATTTCCACAAGTAATTCCTTAAAATTACTAGTTTACAGTGATACATTTTTTTGCTTTTGATTATGTTAATTTTGTATTATTTTACTTATTAAGTCTACATTATGTTTAATGTAAATAAAAAATTATTACGTTCTTTCAAAAATTAGCCAATACAAGGTTTACTGTTTACGTTCATTTATCATGTTATGTTATGTTATATGTATAAGAAGCTATTACATTTTAAGCTACAATGGTATTTTAATTCGATTAGCATTAAATAGTGCCAAAATTATAATTAGCATTTTATTCTACATGTTTCTCCTTACAACATTCTTATTTCCTTCTACAACACCCATGCATAACCATAATTTCTCTATCATAATAGCTTTTTAGTTCTATTTAATTACACATTCTCAAAATTTATCTTTATTAAATCATGTAGTATTGTTCCTATTCGTATTATTTGCATATTTTCAAGCGGTTGGAATCATGTTGTATTGTACCTATTCACATTTGAAATTTTTTATTTATTAAATTATGTTCAAGTGGTTGGAATCATCGTATTTGGAAGGAACACAGTTCACAAGTCAATTTTCTTTTGAAAGCTAATATACTAAAATGATTTATTAACTTGAATGATACGTTGTTTTAAAAGTTAGTATGCTAAGTTGTTAAATAATACTCATTTATGCTTTCAATTTCAAAAAATAATGTTTAGTTTTTTATATTTTTTAGTTTTTAAAACTAAATACTTAGCTTAAAAAAAATCATTTTTATAAATTCACTAAAGTATATGCATAATTCAATTGATCTGAAAATTTTATAACATGTTTAGTATTTAGTTGTTAATACTTTAAATGAATATATTTATATTTTGTATTCTTTGGTATTCAGTAATTTAATTCTAATTGAATAAATATGCACATTTGCGATAATTAATTAATTTATTTAGCATAAGAGAGAATTACTTTGACAATTAATGTGTGGTTAATTCTCTAAACAAAAATTGAAATCAAAGCAAAAGGAAATATATTAGAATAGAAAACTAATTGTTTATTATGATTAGATTAAAATACAAAGCAGTAAATGTATTTATCATAGTTACTTAAAATTTCTATTGCATGTGTATACACACACACATGCACACACATAGAGTTTTATATTTGTTGGTAACAATAAATATATTAATTTTTATAATTTCATGTATATGAAATTATTGTATACGATTTAATCATCCATAAATTAGGATGGGTTTTATATAATTACTTATTTCCATTTATTATCTTAGTGTCAGTTAAACTTAATACAACATTTATAAACATAAACTGTATGCTTGCTTCAAAAAAGAAATGGTAGTCGATGAAAGAAATAGTCATCTTTGCTTTATGTTTTAGGAATAATGTTAGTTTTTTTAATGCTTTAAGTTTGTGAAAATCTTAATTTCAACTTCAGTCAATTTTAAAACTATTGAACACTTGGGTTTATTGTAAAATAATATATAAATATTAGAGACTATATGTAATTCGGTTAATTTAAAATTTTACATGTTTTTTTATTTGGGAGATTAGTATTACTAATGTTTTGGTCTAAGTTTCAATCTAATATATAATTTCATATTTTTTTCATTTTCAATATTCAGTTAATTATATTTAATTAAATTCTCTAATTAGTGTTAATTCATTTAACTAGCATTAAGGAGAATAGATTCTTGAATCAACGTGTTGATCCTTAAGCTTGATTTTGAATCAAATATATCATAAATTATTCTGCATTAGTTTGAATTAGTAAATGTCTTTAGCATAATTCACTTCTACTCTCAAATTTATATGAAAACTAACTACAAATTCATTCTCACATGATATTTATTCACATATTAATGTATTGGGATCATGTATGTTGCGTTACATTTTTTAACACTTTATTCATTATCATTATCATTAGTTGTTCGAAAACTAAAAATGTTTTTGTGCCATAGATACTTCTTTTTCAAAGTGCACCAATGTCGACTGATGATGCTTCCTATTTGAAAACCACTTTTAAACTATTAGAAAATATGCTTAGATCAAAATTTTAAATTTTATTTATTTATTAAAGAATACAAACATGTCACCTAATATTCTTTTAGTTTAGTTGATAGTTTCTATTATAGCAGGGTGACCATTTTAAATTTCATGTTACAAAATTGAGCATAAATATGGTTTTTGGTGAACTATTATCTTAACAGGCTGAATACTAAATATGGTTGGTTATGTCCACATATATGCCTTATTATATGTAATAAAATACATTTTTAAATATGTTTATTCATACATATACAATGAATGTGCTTACGTGGTATTGATAATCTTTATTAGTTAACCAATTTCAAATAGGAAAATCATATTAAATAATACTGCCATGTAATTGATAAAAAAAGTGATTGATATTGGCTCCATTTGATTTGAACTTAAAAAAATAGAGATGTAATTGAAATTGATTATCCTTAATTTAACTTAAATTTAAGGAAAGAATCCAATACATAATAATCCTCGTTAATGCCAATAGATTAGAGAACCAATTTTTAATTAATTATTTCCTTCTATGTAATTCCTTCTATAGTAGTTTCAAAGTGTTTTAATCTTAGCTCGATAAGGGAAAATATAATGTTCATCATCCCATAATTTAACAAATGTTTTCTTACTATTTTCAACTTTTATCATCAAATAATCTTAGGATTTTAAAAGTGATATATTTAATGGTTTTATAAGCAATATTATATTCTACATATTTGTTTATGCTAGAAATGCAACATTATATATCATATACGTAAGGGAACATGATTATATATTTTACCTTACATAAATGATAATTTTATTTGCTTGTAAATTGTGACGATCCTCCTTTGTTACATCTAAAGATGGCACTTAATACACCCACGGTATTCATATGTCGATTATCTAGGCTTATGAAAGACAAGCTGTTGGGGAAAAAAATAAAAGAAAACGACAAAAAGAAAGAAAATACAGAATCCCACATCATAAGGCAATCACATATAATAGTCAACATAAAATATTACATAGCATCATTTCCACAATAAATATCAGAGTTACACAAATACCAACATCAACTAAGGGCAATTATAACTGCCTAACCCCACAATGCTGATACAAAAATATAAACATACACAATGAAAAATAAAGAAGATAACTAGATATCTTTGAAACCACCTGCTTCATGCTCCTCCAAAATGCATCCGTAAAACCTGGACTACTTGGCTACTGATACAAATTAGAGTACCCAACATTTCTAGGGAAAATAAAGAAAAACTCCAGGTCAGATATGAATCTGGTGTGAGTAAACTCAAAAACAACTAGATTTTTATGCTTATAAAACTCTTTAAAAATAAAGGTATCTTATAAGACCACACCGCAACATAAACACGGATGAGTTTAACCTTATGATAACCAAAATAATTTTCTACAAAAATAGAGTGATATTATAATAATGCCTAGGGTTTAAAGTAAATTATGAATATAGATGAAATGCTTGCATCTCACATTCCAACATATTTGGGCACAATTAAGTCCATAAGGCACTTATTGGGAATTGGGTTCCATCAATGATAAGACTAATAGTGCCGCCTATCACAATACACTTCTAGAAAAATGTATCAAGGTCAACAAAAACATCTTGCACCCCTACTACACAGGACCTGCCTACCCTATGTTGGATAGTACCAAATATGATCATCCCTTAGTTGTGATGGACAACCGCATTGGGCCTTGAAGCATACATTCAAAATGATAATAATGATCTAGATCAGGGATGGTGATACCCTAATGGGAGCGACCCATATAGCCCTACTACATATCCCTTATTTTAGTCATTTCCAGTTGGGAGGCTTAAGGCAATTTTTTACCTTTCCTTAAGAAATCACACTCCAAATGCTAACACTACCATCTAGGTGGCAATGCAATGTTAGCATTCGTTCATACAAATTGTTCGGGATATAAACAAACTGAAGGAACTACTTCTACTATATCCATTTCGAAATCTCATCTTCAAGATGTTTCCAATTCGAACATTTACGTTGGTTCGAAGTGATTTTCTGATAATTCACATTATCCGACCCCAATCTCTTCAAACCAATATTCATAGTTTTTAAAAGGTCAAGTTATCGATAGTGGAAAACTCCACTATCAAGGGTGTTCATAGATTTGCATATGAAAAATAAGACATCCTATATTTATCCTCACTTTGCTATTTCCAATAGTATTATCCTTTGATTAATAATGAAGTCGGACAAGTTAGAAACTAACCATGATGTTCATTCTTACTCCTCGGGATAGAGACAAGTTTCCATACCTTGGAATTTGGGGTTAAGTATATGATGAAATAACTTCCATATACTTAATTTATCATTACCCATTTATCGAACTTAACTACCTTGTGTTTTTCATATTTTCGACATTTCGACTTCTCTATCCCTCGCCTAGAAAATCAAGTTTCTAGATCTCATAGATAGGGAAAAGCATACCCATCGGCTTTTAGTGCTAAATAAAAGATGACTTACTTGCAATAAAATGTGTTAACATTTTAGTATAACTTATTCATATTTGTTTGGCTACTTCATAGCACAGACAAAGAGAATCCCTTGCATTTAAACTATTCTTTGTAAAAGAAAGCTACCTTTTAAACAAACTGATCCTTGAAAATAAAGTAACTAAAAATTAAAAATCTTTATTTAATAGTAATTAAATCTTTTGTTAAATCTTAACTTGATTAACAATTAACCCTTCCCGATTAATAATTAATTAATTAATTAAACCTCACTTAATTAATAATTTATTAATAATTAAACCTTACTTAAATAATAATTAATCAAATAATTAAACTTTACTTAATTAAAAATTTGTTAACCCTTACTTAATTAACTAATTATAATCATCTTACTTAATTAGTATTTAAGTACTAATTACCTTTATTTACTTAATAATTAAGCACTAATTAGCTTTAATTAATCAATTAATTGAATAAACATTAATAGTTAATTAATACGTAATAATTAATTTTAATACTTATAGTATGTTTGAAAATACTTTTCAAAAAAAATACTTGAAATGAAAGCACTTTCAATTTACAGAAATGTTGATTTTTATGACCTACTTCCATAGCGAATATCGCTATGGATAACATGACTTCAAAACTAGTTTTATATCTCACACACCCATTAAAACCCTTTCTTTTTATATTTTAAATTGCTTTATAAACTTTTCATAAAGTTTGGAAAACAAAAGTAAAAGTTCTGGAAACTTTTATAAAAAAATTGTAGAAAATAAAATAAGTAAACAAGTTTAAACACAAAGTATTCTCTATGTCCTAAAAAAATCCAAATGCTAGCTTTCATTTATCTTACTACATTCCTAACATAAGCTCAAACATTTACACATACCATAATATCATACACAAGTAAAAATCATAACTTGCAAACTATAACTAAACTTTTGACTAATTTTTTAAGTCTATACAAGCATTACGTATAAACACAAATACGTAGAGCACAAACTACGCTATTTTTCAACCAAACAACCAATACACATTTTTACTAACATGAAGTTTAAAACTTTATTTAAAAAAGTGAGTTTTTTTAATGGTACTTTAAATACAACAAATCACATATCACATGTCAATATATGTTTGAATCACGCTACGCAAGTTTCGAACTTGTGACCTCTCGCACCAGAGTCGAAGCACTTAACCACTGGGACAATGATGCTTGTCAAAAAAAGTGCGATGTGTGTTATGTTATCCCAGCGACATCTTGTATCTAAGTACCATTTCAAAAAAAAGTAAGTTTTACTCACCAAAAATCATTCGAACCAAGACAAACTACCACTGCGACTTGAATTGACACTAGATCTTGGATTTACGTTAGCAAAATTTTGATTTTGGCTTAGGGAAGTGGGATTTTGGTTTGGCCTAGGGTGGAGTATGGTTTGGCCATGGGTGTGTGGGATAGTTTAGGCTTGGTTTTGAAAGAGGCGGAGGTGTAGGGTAGGAAAAGAGCATTTTTTTAATAGGTTTTAAAGTAGTAAAGGAAGGATTTTTTTTTTTTTGAAATTTTTGTAAGGAAGCTATGGAAGTTTTTAAGAAGCTTGGGAAAAAGAATGCTGAAGTTGAAAATGAAAAAATGAAATGAAAATGTGAAGGAAGAAAAAAGGAAAATTGGGTTTATACAAAATGGATTATGTGAATTACCTAAATACCCTTAGGTCCACACCTCTACTCTTCTTTTGCCACCTTACCATCTTCCCAACTTCTCTCATTGAACATGCTACATCCACCTGTTGAAATTTTTGGCACCTCCTCGCATCTTCTGCTATGCGTGCACTTCATTTAGTGTAGAAGAGGCAAGACCACTGAACATTGCTCTTTTGGTGCCAATGTCATGATTGGATATCCCTACGTCCCCCTTAATCACATATATTTTCAGGCAACTTTTGTTATAACAAAAGGAATCCCTTGTTGTAACATGTAATGAATCGCATATATATATGATCGTCTCTTGTAGAATATATTATGATGTGGGACTAATCTAATCCAATTTACACACCCATTCTGATATAATGCGAGCCACAACTAACAGATCTCCACCTTGGCAAGCATTTTCTCAATTCATATTAAAGTTATACAGGGTCCCCAAACACTTGGATAAGGTCGCTAACACCTCCAGCATTTTAGATTAACTCCACCTTAATGAGAATCCTAAGTTAAAACCACATATTGGAGCATATTTAGGTCAACACTACATCATATTGGTCCTCTCGAACCATCGGCTCTAATACCATATTGAAATTTTCGACACCCTCTTATACCTTCCGCTATGTGTGCACTTCATTTAGTGTAGAAGAGGAAAGACCACTGAACGAAGCTCTTTTTGCCAGCGTCATGATTGGATATCACTACATCTCTCATGGAGCACATATATTTTCATGGCAATATTTATTGTAACAAAAGGAACCATTGTTGTTACATGCTACCAATCCCAATTATATACTCATCTCTTTTAGAATATCTTACGATGTGGGACTAATTATAATCCAATCTACACACCCACTCTAATATATTGCAAGCCATACCTAACACCACCTCCCTCCATTACATGCCCTCACTTCATCCCATGAAGTTTTATTACAAAGTGATATTTCCTTTTTTCTTCTTATTATATTTTAAATTTTTGGAAAAAGATCGCATCTCTATTCTTTTTACTTAAGTAAGTAATGTTTCACCAAATATTATTCTAACCATACATTATTTATTTGTATATGTATGTCTACATGTATACCAGAGTGTACATACAATTCTAACAACCTTTTGATGTCGAAAATCTGGAAATCGATTTCCGGTCACATTTTTTATTTTTCTTTGAACTAATTATTTTTATAAAAAAAATTTAAAAACCATTTAATCATCACTACTTATTATTTAAAAGAGGTTTATTTGAGTTATATATTCCATAAATGAATTATTTAAAAATATATTAAATATTCATATTTGAAGTGATTAAATTCTAGATCGTTATATGAGTACCATACCATGTGGATACGTTGATGTGCAAATGGATAATATTAAAAGCATTATTA
The DNA here is from genome assembly GCA_030765085.1 of Allium cepa. NCBI lineage: Eukaryota > Viridiplantae > Streptophyta > Magnoliopsida > Asparagales > Amaryllidaceae > Allium > Allium cepa. The sequence goes on along the minus strand of CM060935.1, from coordinate 819,738,087 downwards.
TCAACATTGGATTAATGCTCCAAAAAAATATTCATATCCATTTAAAAGAATTATGTTTGAATGTTGAGTTAGGTATTAAGTGGTATTGGTTCGATGAAGGAGGAGAGATACGATAGGTGTTTTTACTAAGTAAATTATTAAGAATTTTAAGGAAAATAATGAAGGTATTAAATGCACATAATTCAAATGCAAGTTTTGTCTATGACTTTTGTGATAAAACGTACAGTTTATCTTTAACAGAACCGTAGTTTCTACTAATTTTAGTTTATAATATAACAAGTTAACCTTTCCTATTTCTTGCATTTTATAAAATCATTATTTTACTACACAATGCTTCTATTTTTGTTTCAATATTTGCTGCTTCTATGCGTATGTAGGTCACATTTTATAAAATACTTTGTTTTATTTTGTAATATAACCAACCACGGTAATTTATTCCTATAATAATAACCTTTTTTAATATTTCATTTCATTGATTGTGCTTCCTTACACCGTTTGATCTAATTGTGATCTTTAATGAAATTTTACACATTATTCTCATGTTACGTCTTATAGTAATAAAATATGGTGTTTGCCAAGCTACAGTGATATTTTCCTAATTTAGCAATTATTATGTATGTTAAAATGTATAATAATGCAAATGTTGAAATTCCATTCCAATGAATCAAATTTGGAGCATTTTGTCACTTAGAGTATAATTTCTATATTTTATATTGAAAGTATTATTACCGTAGCTAACTATGTACATATTGAAATTTATATGTTTAACATAGGATAAACCCACATTGACTTTATGTAGCTTAGATTTGAAAAGTAATAAACATGCACTATAATGTAATGCCTAACAAGTTAAGACTAATAGAAAGTTGATGTTAACTTTTGTTGTATAAAGTGATTATGGTCTGAAATTTGCATTTGAATTACTTAAGTGGATTTATCATTAAATGTTTGTTACTAACATTTAAGAAAAAGATAACTTTAAAAAAAACTACATTTCATGGACATATGCCTCCATCTTAATGTAACAACAATCCAGAAATACATCATGAAATAATTATATGGTGAACCTCGGGTGCATAGCACGGATTTGCATTATTATTCATAGAAGTCATAATATAGACTTATTAAAGTCATTTTTCATCTCTGTCAACTTTCTTCTGCATCCATATTCCTCAACATCCCACTTTGTAGTGAGAAAGTTGTTAGAAAAATTAGTCAGTAAAGAGCAAAACAGAGAGGTTGTGACATGGACAGGTCACTGCCTTGAAAGCGAATTATGGAACAACAAGGTGCAATTTTTGATTACCATTTGACCCTATGGTAAAAGCAATGAACTTCAATGCACTCAAGGTTGAAGAATTTGGAGGATTGTAGAAATGCAATTGCTCAAGAAGAAGAATTTTTAAGAAGATGAACAAGATTCTTTTCTATATATCTTTTCTACACAAAAGGGATGGCTATGAATAGGGGTGTGTGTAGAAACTGTAGCTCAAAATTCAAAAGACGAGAAATTTAAACAGTCGAGGCGATGAAAAGGCAATTCTTTTAATACATTTATAAATTTTATTAATAACAACTGTAACTGATAAGCAGATGAAAAGATTTGTCTTTTCAGTTTTAAGAACTGAAATAAGAAAAAGAAAAGAAAGTGTAATGGACAACCGGGCTTATTTCATTTCATTTAAGTGTTAAGTGCTAAGTGCCAAGTGCACCATCAAAGTTCCACAAGTGCCCATTTGCCCATGCATGTGTGCATGCGTATGCGAGCTTGCCTGGTGATCCATACCACCCGCACCTAATTAATAAACAGTAGAAATAAGGATATATAAAAAAGAGAATAATGAAATATTAGGCAATGTGGGACTAAAGTTTTATTATAGTTATCTAGCAATCCCCTACTAACTACAAGAAAACTCCAAAAGGATGAAAGATAAAAAAATCTGAGCAAAGAAAAAATTTCTGCCTATGCACCTATATGTTTCGATTCAAATTAATGCGTAGGAAGTAAAGCTACCACTTCATCTATATAGTGAATTTCTCTTAAACTACAAGATTTGATTAAAACTTCACAACTCGTACTACGCTTTAGTATCTACACTTCTCCACGATAAGTGTGTGCTTTTTATAGCCACGTGCTTATCTTGGAACCTCATGAGTACACTAGAGAGATCAACTAAAATATCCGATATAAGGTAGCCCCACCTTCACACTTAAGTAGGTGAGTCCGTCAAGTGGCTCTCCATTGCACCACCAAATCTAGCTATGGACTCATTAAGGGCATGAAGTCTAACCTGAAGTTGGATAATAGAATCCATCAAGTGCACTTCAAATAAACAACCAATTCTGGTTATAGATCTATTAGTCAAGACTAGAGAAAAGTAATAATGTCCATTAAGTGCTTCTCAAAAGCACAGCCAAGACTAGTTATGAATTAATAGGAAAATATTGGTAAAATTCATCTAGTGTGTCTCAAAGGCACCACCAGAGCTGGTTCTAAATTTATTAGGAAATTTTTTATATAATCCATCAAGTGCATCTCAAAAGCATCACCAAAACCGGTTAGGCATTTAATAGTAAATGGGTTTATAGAATCCACAAAGCGCGTCTCAAAAGTACCACCAAAAATGGTTATGGATTTAATATGGAAACAGATTATAGAATCTATAAAGTGCGTCTCAAAAGCACTGCCTAAACTAGTTATGGATTCAACAAGAGTAATAGACTCGATCATAGAAAAAATCCATCAAGTGCACAACATAAGCACCATAAAAACTGGCAATGGTGTTTGTACCAAAATTGGGCACAACACCCTTCAGATGTGTTTGAAGAGATAAATTAAAGAATATAAATGGAAAAAGAGGAAGATCTAACAAACACACCAATTAACAAACAAGTAAATGCACAGAAACACGCAGATTTAGAGTTTTTCGGCATATGGCCTATGTCTATTATGAAATCGATGATTTTATGAATGTTTGCTTACTAATTACAACGAGTTACAACAGTAGAATTCGAGTACAACAGTGATTTCGGTAGAGTCTGAATGTAGAAGAGCCAAAAGTCCTTTTTCAGTAGGTCATGGGTTGCTATTTATAGGTGCAGGCTGCAAATATCCCGCTTAGATCTCAAAAGACCTCTTCTCTAATGTAGGTGGGCCCAGGCGATCGATCCCCGACCATTTGGGGTTAATAAGTGATCGATACGAACGCAATTCGTATCGATCAGGATTTAGTCCAGTCGAGTCGGGTCGATCACGAGCATTTCCTGAAGATGCATGCAAGCTCCTGTGAAAATTTGGTGGCATTTGGACTTGTAGATTTTGAGTTATGATCGATGCAAGTTTGGATTTTTCGAAGGCCGTTGAATTTGTATCGATGCTGTTCGTATCAATAGCTTCGTATCGATGGTTCTGCAAGTGATGTCTGATGACGCGGCACTTGCTTTTAGGATTGATCCATTTTTTTATGCAGAGTGACCAAATCTTCCACTTGAATGTATTCTATTTGTATCGATTCGGTGCATTCCACTTCGTATCGCTTCTGTTGCACTCCAATTCATATCGTTACTTTATAACTGATTTGTATCGATACGAATCAATGCATTTCATATTGATGACCTGGATGTCTTTTTGTATCGATTATTCCATAGATTTTTTGTATCGATGGCTTTAGCGGCGTTTCGTATCGATCGCTGGCCGATCGATACGAATTGAGTTGATGAGGAGACCGATATGAAGTACATATGAACGATATCGATACAAAGCATTGCTTATTTATGGATACGAGTGAAGCGATCATGATGCATATGAACTAACGCTTACCTAATGGATACGAATACGATGGTTGCAAGACTGGATACGAAGTGGGTCAATTCCGATGGATACGAATGAGTTTATCTTCTTAGCTTGCATCGATCATATCTTGAGCATATGAACTCAGATTGACTTAAAATTTGGAATGTTTGTTTTAATAGCTTTGCTTATCATGTCATATCAATTTTAGCTCGATCTGGACTCGAGAAAAATTTAACAGCATCCATAGTGGACCTGCGTATAACTGGTTTTTTATGATGACTCGGATTTCAGACGCTCGAAAATCAACATCCATACATCACCTGTATTCGATTGTCGTAGATTCAAATGTTGAAATCTAATTCGCCGGAGCTTAACAACATTAGGTGGTAACAACACAGCAGAAACAAAGAATAATTTCTATTGATACACCATAATTGATACAACAATGATACAATATGAAGTGATCAACACATATCAGAGATAGATACAATAGCGGAAAAAACACAGCAGCGAATAGATAATATCTTCAATGCCAAGCTCCAAATATCCCAAACCAGAAGCGAGAACCACCATCATGCTGAAGTTAAGAAAACTCGATGCACAATGCGATCGCCCAACCAAATACTCCAAAGATTGCCAAAAGCTACATCTACTAGCTGATTATCTGATAACCTGACTCTAGGCTGCCTGTGTGGAAAATTGTGGGCACCCAGAGTTTAGAAAAGGAACAATAAACTCCAAGTCAGTCATGAGACTGGTGTGAGAAAACAAAAATAGTTTATTTGAACAAAAAGAAATTTTTTATGCTTTTTGGAAAAAGAAACTACCATAAGGCCTTCCGCCACACACGCAATGCAATCGCACACTTGGAGGAGATTTCTCCTTATGATAGTCAAACATGCTTGATACGCAAAATCCTTTTGATATTATTATTAGTGCATAGTATAGAAAAAATTTTGAAAGTATAATATTAATCTTAGCCAGTGTAACATCCCGGAATTTTGTTAAATTAAATTCGGTAAATTATCTGAACTTTGAATTGAATTTATGAAATTTCAACAGAAATAAAATATTATTAAATAAAAGAAAGAATATGAAATAAATAAATAATAGATAGTTTAAGTTTTAAATAAATAATCAATAAATTATATATAACAAACAAGTTGCAAAAGAAATATACAAACCAGTGAACTAAAATATGTAGGCAAAAGAAAAAAAAAACAAAACATTAGCTAATAAAATAAGAACAGTACTTACAAAATGAATCAAATGAATATGTTACTAAATCAAACCAGGTAAGTGTAAGAAACTAAAATAAAACTCTTTCAAATAACAAAGTAAAGCAAGTTGTAATTAATAAAAATAAGAAAATCAAACAGCACAAGGCTGTAAGTATTCAAGACTAAGAAAAATCTATGAACAAAATAAAGAAGTACTTTCACAACTATAAAATAAGAAGGCTGCAACATGAAAAGGGGGCATGAACATTACACTACATGCTTCCAATAAATGCTCTCATTTAATGCCCTTTACTCTAGTAACCTCAAGCAAGATATCAACTGTAAATCAATGCTTCATTTAATGCATTTACTCTCCAGCAAGAAGAAAATCACATCAGCAACTTTAAAGCATGGTTGAGCAAAGAAAAAAAAAAGAACTGTACTTGCCTATACTTTACTCTGTACACCACCTTTCACCTATATGTATACATACACAAAGCCTCACGTTCATTTGTTAAAAACAACTCAAGTACCATTCAACAAATTTTAGCAAAGATCAGAAAATAAAAAGGGAAGCCAACATCATTTTTATTGAAGCTTGGAAGAAAATTACTGAAGAAAGAAGAAAAGAGAAGAGGATCAAACTGCAGGCCTTCAAAAGAGAAGAAAAAAAGTGTTCTTTGTTTTAAACATTGCCAAGTGAGTAAAACTCTAAACTTGTTGAAATTGCGTATGGTAATCCTTGAAATAAGATATAAATCATGTGTGCATATACTTGAGTTAGCACATGATTTTAATATGCTCTGTAAGAATTGGTACAGACTTTATCTTTCTGTTCAAAGATTCAAACTAGTTTGTTTAAAAACATTTTGTAAGCTTTGATTCTCAACTAAACCAGTTGTAAAAAAAAAATTAAAAAATAAGAATTTTTAAAGGTTGATTTAAAATCCTCTTTATCAAGCATCACTGAAAACTTGTTCTACAGGTTTCAAGTAAAGATTTGGTAAAAAAAAAAATTAATCGTTGTAAAATATTAATCCAAGATTATAAATTGAATCTATACTGCAAAGCATGAATTTAAAAAAAAAATTAGATTTTTAATTTGGTATTCACGGAATAGTTAGTTTTTGAACAAAAACCACTTTTATTCGAATTTCCAGTGATTGAGTTAATGATAAATGTTTTAATTTGAATTGAAGCTAGTTTGGACTTCTATAATGACAAGAAAAATATTAAATAAATTTTCGAATGTATGAAGTTGCTGTTCGAACCCAAAATAGGGTTTAAGCTGGAAGTTGCAGTACGTTAAAAAAAATGGTGATTTTGTCGAAATGAATTGATCGAGCTCCATGATATTGAGGGAAATGGAAGAGCATCGGGTTAGCGTACTATGGACGGAGTTGCTTGGTTTCTAGCGGCGTCAGGCGTCGTGGCGAGGCGTTGATAGGGACGGGTGGTAGTTCCAATTTATGTTACAGGTTTCGAGCTCGAACTCAAATTTCGAATTCGAGATGGTGAAGGAAATTAGGTGATCGGGGATTGGATTAGGGAGGATTATTGACTTGCTCGTCGATGCAGCGACGCCTAAAGATCATCAACGGCGTCGTGCACGTATACGTGCACGAATTGATGACCTGAAAAAATTTGATTGCCTGAAGCGTTTCAGGTTTGTTTTTCTTATGGGTTGTACTCGAAGCTTGACTCGGGGAAAACAGGGTAGAACTCGAAGGGAGACTCGAGAAGTTTCAACGTTGTGTCGTGACAAATTTGGACTTAAACAAATTTTGAAATTTTTTTATTACACGGGTAGCATTGGGTTGAAACTCGAAGCAGGGAGCGTTCGAGCTCGGGCGTGACTCGGGGGGAACCTCGGGTTGGCCACCTGAAACAACATATTCAGTTTGAAATTGTCGAAAACTTAAGTTTAAACAATTTTTATAAGCATTCTTTATAAAATGATGATTGTTTGTTAATGGAATGTGAAGTTAATTAAATAATGATTAAATAATTTATGGTTTATAATTACTTTGTAATTAATAATAATAAATAAATAAAAGCAATTAAAATTAAAATTGTAAATTAAGAATCGTTAATTTGATAATTTAAGTTGATTGATTCAAAATTGATAGTTACATTAAGATAATTTATTAAGGAATAATAAATTAATATAGTCAATTGAGATTTAATTAAATTGTAATTATAAATAATAAATCATCGATTTAAAGTAATCAAGAAAAAATAATATTTATATGGTTAATTTATTAAATCCCATTCACTTTGATTGGAAAACGATTAACTATCGCTGTGCACTATATTGATATTTCTGTTCTGATTGTGACGCTGTGTTATATAAATTGCCATGTACTGCATTATGATTGTGATTCGTTCTGTATTGATGTGAAAACCCTGTTGCCCGTAAAACGGCATTTAAACTTCGATGCGATAGGGAATCATATTTCGGTTTGTTATCCGAAACCCACATCGAACCTGTGAATTTTTGTGAATGACATCCACACGTTTTAAAATTTGACACTCACTATTCGGTTTAGCCGGGAAAGGACCTTTGTGTCGTATAACCCATTTCGAATATGTGATTCAACGTTATGGATAGCATTTGAAGACCGGTGTTGAAGACCGAGTATTTGCGAGAGCGATAGGATGACCTGTCGATTGACTCTGCACCGAGTTGCTCCGGTATAGAGTTCTCCATATGTGATGGGGAATCCGATCGGGATTGTGGATATCCGGATTGCCAGGACTTCTTTGGAAGTGCCTTCAGTTCTGTTCGAACCCGGAACAGACTTGTATGGATTGTATGTCTGACATTACAAGTTGAGATATAAAGCTGATTTCTTTCAAATATATTTCTTTTGGTGGCGGAGAATTTATTCTCTTAGCTTAACACCCTTCTCTGAGACGTACGAGCTCAGAGGTTATGTAGTTGATGGTTATCAGCGATATATTCCCAATTTGGTAATGTGACATGCTGAGTGTTGTTGTGAAATGATCATTGTGTTGATCATTTGTGATATGATCATTTGTTTGATCACTTATCTTTGTGATCATTTCTATGATCATTTGTTGACCCAAAGCACAGCTTTTGTATAAAGCGTGGCTTTGTGGACGAGACATCGTCGGACCTCACACCCCGAAATGGTCAAAACAGGAAAGATGCAGCAAGGTTATTGGGGGTAGCACCCCTTAGGGTATGTGCATTTCCTTCTGGATAGAAGTGGTATCATGGTATGGAGCCCAGATACTTAACTTATGTTGATATCGCAGATATATATATATATATATATATATATATATATATATATATATATATATATATATATATATATTACTTTGTGATTTGTTGCTGGGGCCCCGGTTAAAGGTTGGTTACAACCGAGAGATGGCATACTCGTGTCAGTAGTTACCCAGTTAGGGGTAACCCGGCCTTGTGTTGGCAGAGATCCGGTTTGGTTCTCGGGAACGTCCTTCCAAAGGCGTTCTCATGTGGCAATGGGAAGTTCCTTGGCCTGACCATTTGTTGGAAATCCAATTTCCAATACGAAACCCTGTACGTTTTTAGTTGTAGAACCTGCCATGCAGCGTGGCGGTAACCTGCCACAAAACATGGTAGCTATAGCAGGCATAGTTCGAAATGTCTATGCTGGCTAAGATTAATACTCTATTTTCGAAATGATTTATATCACTATGAACTAGAAATAATATCAAAGAATTCTTTTCTCCTACCAAGCATATTTAACTATCATAAGAAGAAATCTCCTCCAATTTTGCGTTTGCATTGTGTGTGTGGCGGGAGGTCTTATGGTAGTACCATTTTTAAAAGCATACCGAAAATTCTTTTATAAATCTAGTTTCTTTAAAAGTAACTGTTGTTTTTTGTTTACTCATACCAGTCCCATGACTGATCCGGAGTTTATTGTTTTCTTTCCTAAACTCTGGGTGCCCATTATTTCTACACGGGCAGCCTAGTAGCAGGTTTCTGTATTTTGGAGTAAGCTGTATTTTGGAGCTCTTATCTTGGAGATATCTTAGGAGCTATTGGAGATTTTAGGTGTTTGCTTTTGGGAGTTCGTTATCATCTCTCTCATTTGAGAATTTTTGGATATATGATCACTGTTGTATTATCATGATGTTGTATTTGGAGTTGTGGTGTATGTATTATATACTCTGTTGTAGTATGGATATTATGTTGATGTTGTAACTGTGATGACATTTATGATATTGATTCTGTTCCGCTGTTTTTATATTCATCTCATTGTTGTTATAAGCTCTGGCGATGCAAATTTGATGTTGTTTATCGGACATCGAGTTTGGGTCGTCACAAGTGGTATCAGAGCTGTTGGTTGAGTAAGAACTTTAGCTACGGAGTATAACACATTAGATGGCTCATTAGAGATAGGGTGAAGTATACCCTAGAATGAGTATAACCAAGATTGAAACTTTAAATTTTCTTAGTCTGTTTCTTTTTACTGCTGATATTCCTTAAGATATCTCGTCTGTATATCTAAATCAATTTTCTTACTAATCTCAGATAGTGAAAATGAGTGGACGCAGAGGAAGAGCTAGGGGTCAAGGCAATGCTGCAGCACCTAATCAAATTCCCCCAGCCGTAGAAGCAGTAATAGATATTCAGCAGCAGCCGGACTTGGCCGATTTATATAAGAAGTTCAAAAACTTGGTGGTAAACCGTTCATTGGCAAGGAGTCAATTATTGACGCTCAAGCTTGGGTAAGATCGTGTGAAAAGATTTTTAAAGGGCTAAAACTGCAGGGTGAGTAGAAAAGACTTATAGCTTCTTGGCAACTCCAAGGAGAAGCTTCATCTTGGTGGGAAACCATCATTATAGATGAACCCGAGGAAGAATTTACTTGGGATCGTTTTAAGGAAGTGTTTGAGAAACGTTACATGCCATCGGCGGGAGTTTTCAGAATGTATCAGGAATTTCTGGATTTGAAACAAGGAAGTTTGTCGTTTGAAGAATACTTGAATAAATTCAGTGAACTATCTCGGTTTGGCCCGGAAATGCTAAACACACCTCTGAAGAAAAACGAAAGGTTTATCCGTGGTATGAACCAGAAATATCATGAAAGAATGACGGGCCACGTTAAAGACTCTTTTTCAGATTTAGTAGATATGGGGTACAGATACGCTACCCTTGATATACAAGAAGCAACTGTGGAGAAAGGTAATTCAGGTAGTCAGAATTATAAAAAGCGAAAATTTGGAGGCAAGAAACCTTGGCAAGGCAACGAGAAGAAGAGGAGCATTCAAGGAAGCACAACAGAAAATGTCACTTGTTACAACTGCAAAGAGAAGGGCCACTATTCAAATGACTGCCCAAAACCGAAGAAGCCAGCTAAAGAATGTTACAATTGTCACAAGCCGGGACATGTAGTTAAAGATTGCCCAGTGATGAAGCCAGCGCAGGTGGCAAAAGTTTATACGATAAAGAAGGACCCCTCAACTTCAAAAGCTGATAAAGGGAAAAGTGTTTTGGAAGGTAACCTTACTATTAATGGTAGAACTGTTAGAGTTTTATTTGATACAGGAACTTCACATAGCTTTATCTCCCAACAAACCGTAAATGAATTAGGACTTGAAACCAAATTTGCTAACGATCTTATTTGCGTGAAAAATCCGGTTGGAGGTCCCGCAAATCTTTGTTCATATTGTAAGAGAGTTCCTATTTCATATGCTAGCTATAAATTTCCTATCAACCTTTTTGTCCTCGAATTTAATGAATTTGAAATCTTACTCGGTATGAACTGGTTATCGAGATACGAAGCTATTTTGGATTGTAATAATCGGACAGTTTTAATCAAAACGAATCTTGGAAATTTTATTGAAATCTCTTGTGAGGATCCAAGTCCAAGGAGAGATAGGTTGATGTATACTTTGGGAAATCTTGAACCCACTTTGCAGTTTATACCTGTTGTTCGGGATTTTTCCGACGTGTTTGAAGAAGTGAAATCCTTACCTCCTCACCGAGAAATAGAATTCCGAATTGATCTTGTACCCAATGCTCGTCCTGTTGTTCACGCAAGTCGCAGGATGACACCCAGGGAAAAGATTGAATTGGTTCATCAAACTGATGAGCTACGAGAAAAAGGATTAATTCGACCCAGTGTTTCTGAATGGGGCTCAGCCGTCGTATTTTTTACTAAATCAGACGGATCTTTGAGATTGTGTGTAGATTACCGCGATCTAAATAAACAAACTCTCAAAAATAAATTTCCACTTCCTAGAATTGATGATTTATTTGATCAGTTGCACGGCGCTCGTTTCTTTTCAAAAATGGATCTAGCCTAGGGATTCCATCAATTACGAATCGCCGAAGATTGTGTACATCAGACCGCTTTCAGAGGTCCTGATATGTTCTATGAATGGTTAGTTATGCCTTTCGGGCTAACCAATGCTCCAGCATACTTCGTAGATTTTATGACTCGTGTGTTTCGGGAAGTTTTGAATAAATTTGTGCTCATATTCATTGATGATATTTTGATCTATTCTAAGACTAAAGAAGAGCATGTCGAACATCTTAAAATCGTATTGGAAATATTGAGGAGGAATGTTCTATTTGCAAAATTTTCCAAATGCCACTTCTGGGTCAATGAAGTCAAATTCCTTGGCCATATTGTTAATGAAGAAGGAATTTCAGTAGATCCTAGCAAAATTTCCGCTATTCTTGATTGGAAACAACCCACTACTCTAAGAGAAGTTCGAAGCTTTTTGGGTTTAGCAGGTTATTACCGGAAATTCGTTCAAGATTTTTCTAAGTTGGCTAGTCCGCTGACTAAGTTAACAATGAAAAATGCAAAGTTCATTTGGACTTCAGAATGTGAAGAAGTTTTTCAAGAGTTGAAAAAGAGATTGACCACTGCTCCTGTTCTCACTATTGTTAACGGGAACCAAGGCTTATCTGTCTATACCGATGCATGTGGTGAAGGGGTAGGTGCAGTATTAATGCAAAATGGAAAGGTGGTTGCCTACGTGAGTAGACAATTACGTCCGCATGAGAAAAACTACCCAACACATGATTTGGAACTTTTGGCTGTTGTTTTCGCTTTGAAAATCTGGCGACACTATCTTCTGGGTAAGAATCTTTTCAGCTTTCCTAACAATTTATGAACTAGCTTAACTAAAGAAATATACCTAATAAACTCTCTTTGTTTTAGGTGAAAAATTCGAATTATTCACCGACCATAAATCCTTGAAATATCTTTTCACCCAGAAGGATCTGAATTTGCGACAACAACGTTGGTTGGAATTTCTGGCATCTTACGACCTAGATATCCAATATACGCCGGGAAAAGCCAATGTGGTTGCCGATGCTTTAAGTAGGAGACATGCTGTTCTTGCATATCTTGTTATCACTCCTACTCTCTTTGAGAAGATCGCAAGACAGCAAAAAGAAGATGAGTTTCTTCGAGGAATCCATAAAAGAATTTGTCGGGGTGAAGATACTAGTTTTGAGATAGATAATAGAGAAGTTATAAGGTTGAAGGGCAGAATTTGTGTCCCTGACATTCCAGAACTGAAACGTGAAGTATTGGACGAATGCCACAAGTCAAAATTCAACATCCATCCAGGAGTCAACAAAATGTATCGTGATGTTAAAAGGACATTCTGGTGGAAATCAATGAAGAGAGACATATCTATTTATGTGAGTCGCTGTGCTACTTGTCAGCAAATCAAGAGCGATCAAATGAAAGTGGCCGGTTTACTTCAACCTTTGGAAGTACCGAAATGGAAGTGGGATCAGGTATTGATGGATTTCATCGACGGATTGCCACGAACCAAGAAAGGCAATGAAGCGATTTGGGTTATTGTGGATCGTCTAACCAAAAATGCTCATTTCATTCCAGTTAAATCTACTCGGACTGCAGCAAGCTTGGCAGGTATATATATAAAGGAAATTGTTCTCCTCCATGGTATTCCCAGCAGTATTGTGAGTGATCGTGATCTGATCTTCACTAGTAGATTTTGGAAAGCATTTCAGGATGCATTGGGAACGAAATTAAATTTCAGCACTGCTTATCACCCACAATCTGATGGGCAGACTGAGAGGGTCAACCGAATTTTAGAAGACCTACTGCGTGCTTGTGTGCATGATTTTGGTGGTTCTTTGGAGGACCATTTGCATCTGGTTGAATTCTCATATAATAACAGTTATCAGGCCAGTGTAGAAATGGCACCTTTCGAAGCTTTATATGGTCGTCCGTGTCGATCACCTACATGCTGGATCGAATCAGGTGACAGACTTATTCTTGGACCGGATATGATAAAAGAAGCCACTGAGAAGGTAGACTTTATTCGAAAGAAGTTATTAACTGCCCAAAGCCGTCAAAAGAGCTATTATGACCGATGAAGGAGAAATTTGGAATTTCAAGTTGGAGATTCTGCATTTCTGAAAGTATCTCCGATGCGGGGTGTATTGAGATTTGGGAAAACTGGAAAGCTAACACCACGTTATATTGGTCCTTTTCCTATTCTGGAAAGGATTGGCCCTCTAGCATATAGAGTGCAGTTACCCAGCTGGTTGTCTGGCGTACATGATGTGTTCCATATTTCTAATCTTCGGAAATATGTGCACGATCCAGATGATATTATTGAAGAAGCTGCTCAGCAGGATCTTGAAATCACTCCCAATTTGGCAGTTAGAAGGGAACCGATAAAACTTGTAGATCGTGATGAGAAGCGATTAAGAAACAAGATTGTGAGGCTGGTCAAAGTTCAATGGAGTGGCGATCCAAAGGACCGTACTTGGGAGACCGAAGATAATATGAAGAAATCATATCCCAATTGCAGAATTGACATCTCGACTTAAAACTGTAAGTCATTTCCTTGTTTTTCTAAATTCGTATATTCTTTGTTTGCGTTTCTCTCTCTTTCAATTTCGAGGACGAAATTTTCTAAAGGAGGGGATATTGTAACATCCCGGAATTTTGTTAAATTAAATTCGTTAAATTATTTGAACTTTGAATTGAATTTGTGAAATTTCAACAGAAATAAAATATTATTAAATAAAAGAAAGAATATGAATATAAATAAATAATAGATAGTTTAAGTTTTAAATAAATAATCAATAAATTATATAACAAACAAGTTGCAAAAGAAATATACAAACCAGTGAACTAAAATATGTAGGCAAAAGAAAAAAAACATTAGCTAATAAAATAAGAACAGTACTTACAAAATGAATCAAATGAATATGTTACTAAATCAAACCAGGTAAGTGTAAGAAACTAAAACAAAACTCTTTCAATTAACAAAGTAAAGCAAGTTGTAATTAATAAAAATAAGAAAATCGAACAGCACAAGGCTGTAAGTATTCAAGACTAAGAAAAATCTATGAACAAAATAAAGAAGTACTTTCACAACTATAAAACAAGAAGGCTGCAACATGAAAAGAGGGCATGAACATTACACTACATGCTTCCAATAAATGCTCTCATTTAATGCCCTTTACTCTAGTAACCTCAAGCAAGATATCAACTGTAAATCAATGCTTCATTTAATGCATTTACTCTCCAGCAAGAAGAAAATCACATCAGCAACTTTAAAGCATGGTTGAGCAAAGAAAAAAAAAAGAACTGTACTTGCCTATACTTTACTCTGTACACCACCTTTCACCTATATGTGTACATACACAAAGCCTCACGTTCATTTGTTAAAAACAACTCAAGTATCATTCAACAAATTTTAGCAAAGATCAGAAAATAAAAAGGGAAGCCAACATCATTTTTATTCAAGCTTGGAAGAAAATTACTGAAGAAAGAAGAAAAGAGAAGAGGATCAAACTGCAGGCCTTCAAAAGAGAAGAAAAAAAGTGTTCTTTGTTTTAAACATTGCCAAGTGAGTAAAACTCTAAACTTGTTGAAATTGCGTATGGTAATCCTTGAAATAACATATAAATCATGTGTGCATATACTTGAGTTAGCACATGATTTTAATATGCTCTGTAAGAATTGGTACAGACTTTATCTTTCTGTTCAAAGATTCAAACTAGTTTGTTTAAAAACATTTTGTAAGCTTTGATTCTCAACTAAACCAGTTGTCAAAAAAAAAATTGAAAATAAGAATTTTTAAAGGTTGATTTAAAATCCTCTTTATCAAGCATCACTGAAAACTTGTTCTACAGGTTTCAAGTAAAGATTTGGCAAAAAAAAAAAATTAATCATTGTAAAATATTAATCCAAGATTATAAATTAAATCTATACTGCAAAGCATGAATTTTAAAACAAAATTTAGATTTTTAATTTGGTATTCACAGAATAGTTAGTTTTTGAACAAAAACCACTTTTATTCGAATTTC
This sequence comes from Allium cepa, assembly GCA_030765085.1. Taxonomy (NCBI): domain Eukaryota; kingdom Viridiplantae; phylum Streptophyta; class Magnoliopsida; order Asparagales; family Amaryllidaceae; genus Allium; species Allium cepa. The sequence continues at coordinate 819,722,744 of CM060935.1, read as the reverse complement.
CAGTGATTGAGTTATGATAAATGTTGTAATTTGAATTGAAGCTAGTTTGAACTTCTATAATGACAAGAAAAATATTAAATAAATTTTCGAATGTATGAAGTTGCTGTTCGAACCCAAAATAGGGTTTAAGCTGGAAGTTGCAGTACGTTAAAAAAATGGTGATTTTGTCGAAATGAATTGATCGAGCTCCATGATATTGAGGGAAATGGAAGAGCATCGGGTTAGCGTACTATGGACGGAGTTGCTTGGTTTCTAGCAGCGTCAGGCGTCGTGGCGAGGTGTTGACAGGGACGGGTGGTAGTTCCAATTTATGTTACAGGTTTCGAGCTCGAACTCAAATTTCGAATTCGAGATGGTGAAGGAAATTAGGTGATCGGGGATTGGATTAGGGAGGATTATTGACTTGCTCGTCGATGCAGCGACGCCTGAAGATCATCAACGGCGTCGTGCACGTATACGTGCACGAATTGATGACCTGAAAAAAATTTGATTGCCTGAAGCGTTTCAAGTTTGTTTTTCTTATGGGTTGTACTCGAAGCTTGACTCGGGGAAAACAGGGCAGAACTCGAAGGGAGACTCGGGAAGTTTCAGCGTTGTGTCGTGACAAATTTGGACTTAAACAAATTTTGAAAAAATTTTATTACACGTGTAGCATTGGGTTGAAACTCGAAGCAGGGAGCGTTCGAGCTCGGGCGTGTCTCGGGGGGAGCCTCGGGTTGGCCACCTGAAACAACATATTCAGTTTGAAATTGTCGAAAACTTAAGTTTAAACAATTTTTATTAGCATTCTTTATAAAATGATGATTGTTTGTTAATGGAATGTGAAGTTAATTAAATAATGATTAAATAATTTATGATTTATAATTACTTTGTAATTAATAATAATAAATAAATAAAAGCAATTAAAATTAAAATTGTAAACTAAGAATCGTTAATTTGATAATTTAAGTTGATTGATTCAAAATTGATAGTTACATTAAGATAATTTATTAAGGAATAATAAATTAATATAGTCAATTGAGATTTAATTAAATTGTAATTATAAATAATAAATCATCGATTTAAAGTAATCAAGAAAAAATAATATTTATATGGTTAATTTATTAAATCCCATTAACTTTGATTGGAAAACGATTAACTATCGCTGTGCACTATATTGATATTTCTGTTCTGATTGTGATGCTATGTTATATAAATTGCCATGTACTGCATTATGATTGTGATTCGTTCTGTATTGATGTGAAAACCCTGTTGCCCGTAAAACGGCATTTAAACTTCGATGCGACAGGGAATCAGATTTCAGTTTGTTATCCGAAACCCACATCGAACCTGTGAATTTTTGTGAATGACATCCACACGTTTTAAAATTTGACATTCACTATTCGGTTTAGCCGGGAAAGGACCTTTGTGTCGTATAACCCATTTCGAATATGTGATTCGACGTTATGGATAGCATTTGAAGACCGGTGTTGAAGACCGGGTATTTGCGAGAGCGATAGGATGACCTGTCGATTGACTCTGCACCGAGTTGCTCCGGTATAGAGTTCTCTATATGTGATGGGGAATCCGATCGGGATTGTGGATATCCGGATTGCAAGGACTTCTTTGGAAGTGCCTTCGGTTCTTTTCGAACCCGGAACAGACTTGTATGGATTGTATGTCTGACATTACAAGTTGAGATATAAAGCTGATTTCTTTCAAATATATTTCTGTTGCTGGCGGAGAATTTATTCTCTTAGCTTAACACCCTTCTCTGAGACGTACGAGCTCAGAGGTTATGTAGTTGATGGTTATCAGCGATATATTCCCAATTTGGTAATGTGACATGCTGAGTGTTGCTGTGAAATGATCATTGTGTTGATCATTTGTGATATGATCATTTGTTTGATCACTTATCTTTGTGATCATTTCTATGATCATTTGTTGACCCAAAGCACAGCTTTTGTATAAAGCGTGGCTTTGTGGACGAGACTTTGTCGGACCTCACACCCCGAAATGGCCAAAACAGGAAAGATGCAGCAAGGTTATTGGGGGTAGCACCCCTTAGGGTATGTGCATTTCTTTCTGGATAGAAGTGGTATCATGGTATGGAGCCTAGATACTTAACTTATGTTGAATCGCAGATATATATATATATATATTACTTTGTGATTTGTTGTTGGGGCCCCGGTTAAAGGTTGGTTACAACCGGGAGATGGCATACTCGTGTCAGTAGTTACCTAGTTAGGGGTAACCCGGCCTTGTGTTGGCAGAGATCCGGTTTGGTTCTCAGGAACGTCCTTCCAGAGGCGTTCTCATGTGGCAATGGGAAGTTCCTTGGCCTGACCAGTTGTTGGAAATCCAATTTCCAATACGAAACCCTGTACGGTTTTAGTTGTAGAACCTGCCATGCAGCGTGGCGGTAACCTGCCACAAAACATGGTAGCTATAGCAGGCATAGTTCGAAATGTCTATGCTGGCTAAGATTAATACTCTATTTTCGAAATGATTTATATCACTATGAACTAGAAATAATATCAAAGAATTCTTTTCTCGTACCAAGCATATTTAACTATCATAAGAAGAAATCTCCTCCAATTCTGCGTTTGCACTGTGTGTGTGGCGGGAGGTCTTATGGTAGTTCCATTTTTAAAAGCATACCGAAAATTCTTTTATACATCTAGTTTCTTTAAAAGTAACTGTTGTTTTTTGTTTACTCATACCAGTCTCATGACTGATCCGGAGTTTATTATTTTCTTTCCTAAACTCTGGGTGCCCATTATTTCCACACGGGCAACCTAGTAGCAGGTTTCTGTATTTTGGAGTAAGCTGTATTTTGGAGCTCTTATCTTGGAGATATCTTAGGAGCTATTGGAGATTTCAGGTGTTAGCTTTTGGGAGTTCGTTATCATCTCTCTCATTTGAGAATTTTTGGATATATGATCACTGTTGTATTATCATGATGTTGTATTTGGAGTTGTGGTGTGTGTATTATATACTCTGTTGTAGTATGGATATTATGTTGATGTTGTAACTGTGATGACATTTATGATATTGATTCTGTTCCGCTGTTTTTATATTCATCTAATTGTTGTTATAAGCTCCGGCGATGCAAATTTGATGTTGTTTATCGGACATCGAGTTTGGGTCGTCACAGCCAGCATGCGTACCATTATAGTATGTCTTCTATAGCTACCATATTAGATGGTAGGTCTTACAACTAAAACTATGAAGGGCTCGTATTGGGTGATTGGATTTCCAACAAATGGTCATGGCTAAGGAACTTCCTTTCTAAATGGGTACGCCTCTGGAGGGATGCCTCGAGATCTTAACCAGATCTCTACCAACACAAGGCCGGGTTACCTCTATAACTAGGTAACTAATTGTCACGTGTATGCCATCCCGCGATCGTCATTGACCTTTATCCGAGGCGCCAACAACAACAAAATTCCAACAACCACATAAGTTAAGTATCTGGGCTCCATACCATGATACCACTTTTTATCCAGAAGGAAATGCACATACCCTAAGGGGCGTGACCCCCATAACCTTTCTGCATCCTTTCTGTTTCGACCATTTTCGGGGTGTGAGGTTCGATGAAGTCTCGTCCCACAAAGCTACGCTTTTCAGAAAAGCCATGCTTCGATCAACCAATGATCCGCACTTAGCATGCAACATTACCAAATTGGGAACATATCATTAATAACCATCAACTACATAACTTTTGAGCTCGTATGTCTCAGAGAAGGGTGTTAAGCTAAGAGAATAAATTCTCCACCACCAAACAGAAATGTATTCGATAGAAACCAGCTTAACATCTCAAAGTGTAACGTCAAACATACATCCATACAAGTCCATCCTGGGTCTGGATAGAACCGAAGGCACTTCAAAAGAAGTCCTTGCAAATCCGAATATTCCCCAATCACGTCCGGACTCCCTATCAAATAGGGTAACCAAAATCTCTATATCAGGGTCATTCGGTGCAGAGACATTCGTCGGGTAATCCTTTCGCTTTCGAAAATACCCAGTCTTCACCACCGTCTTCAAATGTTATCCCATACGTCGTATCATTAATTCGGAATGGGTTTTATGACATAAAGTCCTCCCTGGCTAAACCGAATAATGAGCGCTTATTTTTAAAAGCATATGGATATATTGGGAACCTATTTAAGTCACAAATTTTAGCCTAAAACCTTTCCTTTTGAATGGTCTAAACACATTTCCACTTTAATCTTTTAAATAAAAGATTCACCTTTAAGATCCTCTTCAATTTGAAACAATATTTTCAAAATCTTTAACAAAGATTCATTCATAGCTTTCAAAACTATTTTCATTTCGAACTTGAAATCCTTACAACAAAACTGGAAATCCTTTCTTTATATGAAAGCTATTATCTTTTGAAAGCAAATGTTTTTGTTTCGGGAAAATCCGATTAAATTTGCTCAAGTTATAGTCTTTAAAAGTATAAATTGGAAAATCAGTGAATTGTCATATCCGATGAGCTCTATTTAAAATCCCAAAATAATTCATTTAAAATACTTAAATGGTTTACAATCCATATATATACATTATATAACTTTGATATCCTTTTTAAACCACAGTTTCCAAAATCTCAAATTATAAACATATACATATAGAATTCAACTTCAAAATCTTAGATTCAATTTCAAGTTCAATTTCAAAACTTTATCAAGATATATTATATTCAAATTAAATTTTAATTTCAAAACTTCCTTTTCAAAAGCTTTTCATTCAACTCAGTTTCACTTCCAAATCATTTGGATTCAAAATTCAACTTTTAAACTTTTCACCATTTTGAATAAAATATATTAAATTCAAAATACCCATGACCGAACCAATTTTCCGTGAAATCCATATTTGTGTGTGTGTGTTGTGTGTAGTCCAAGGGTTTCACAGGCAACAATAAAACATCACAACCATCACAAAATCCAAGCACAATAATTTCAACAAGCAGTATGATAACATAACGCTTATCTTTCATTCACTGATAAACAAGTAAATTTATCACAGATAAATAAACCACAGTTCAGAGCTCAATTCAAAACAATCTTATCACAGAACATCACACATCAGAGGTATCAAACAATTCAAGGCATTCAATATAATTCAATCATGCATAAGCAAGATCATTTAGTTGTTCAATCCCTAATTAATTCAATTTAATTTCCAATTAAATTACTTATGAATTAATTACCAAATCCATTTATTAATTTCAAAACATTGGTTATTATATAAATTAATTAATGAAATTAATCAATGAACCTTAATTACCTATCTTAATTATCCTTAATTAATTAATTATCCCTTAATTAATAAATTTACCTCAAGTTATTTACATAATTGATTGACCCTTAATTACATTAATTAATCATCCTCTAATTAATAAATTAACCTTTAATCATTAAGTGATTAACCCTTAATTAATTAACCTTTAATCATTAATTAATTATCCTTAATTACTTTCATTAAGTAATTATCTTTAAGTAATTAATTACCCTTAATTACTTACATTAATTAACCTTAATTAATTAATTATCCTTACTCGAAGTAATTATCCCTTAATTACATTAAGTAATAATGTTTTATTAATTACATTAAGTAATTATACTTAATTAATTTGATTAAGTAATTACTTACATTAAGTAATTATCCTTTAAATATTAATTATCCCTTAATTAATTAACCTTACATTAATTAATTAACCTTTATTAATTAAAAATAAACCATTTGTCATCATTAGTCACTTTCTTATCATTTAATTCTTATCGAATTAAATACTTGGAATTATTTACTATTAACATACGAAATCATTTGAGATATTTTTGATTAATTAAAATTTAATATCCATATCTTAATCATTTCATAATTACATCATTTTATTCTTGAAAATAATCAGGTATTTAATAAGATAATTAACCTAATACATAATTATATAAACCAAAAAAAAATTTTAAAAAAAATATTTAACTTGTAAATTAAATCTTTGAAAACTTGTTTTTTAAAAACTTGTTTATAAATTTAATTTGAAAACTTGGTTTATATTTCTGTGAAAATTTGTTTAATAAATTTATATTGAAACCCAGTTAAACATTTCAATATATACTCGGCCCAAGCCCAGAAATCACGACCAGGAACTCGAGCCGCAACCAATTCTTCTCGAGAACCACCCCGAGCTCCTTCCTTCTTCCTCCTTTCCTTCTCTTTTTTAAAACTTTTTTTAGTTAATTTTTTTTTAAACCTGTTATTCAGTTTTAAACACTCGCGAACATCCCGGTATCACGCTCGGGCTGCCAATTTCCCGAGATCAACCTCGAGTTCATCTTTCATCTCAAACTTTCTGACTCTTAAGTACGCACGTACACGTGTACAGGCAATTGCGGCAGCTCCGACCATCGCCACCATCTTCAACATATCGTCGATCATCTTCCCTAACCTTCCGACCACCCAGAACCCTGTACCCATCACAAGATCAAAATTGAGCACATCGACCTCCACCTGGAACAAAAACCCACTCACTAAAATCGCCTCGAATAACCCAACTCTGATTGTCAATAGCCTCGCCGTTGAACCCACGCCTTCGTCAGAACCCCGAGCTTCATTTCCCCCACCTCCAGTTGTATCTGATGCCACGACGACGTCGAAAAAACCACCCAAACCTGGTCAACCAAGACTGGGTCTAAAACCCTAGATCCTCGTCGTCCGACGTGGTCAAAAAATTATCTAACCATTTTTCCACGAATCTCCACCACTCAGGCTACCTGCAGCCTCGAAAATGGTATTCATTACATCGTTGATCGCCGGAATTTGATGAAAAACTAAAAACGATCAACTCGAGAAACCCAAACATTCCCAACACTAAAAATTATGATATTACTTTCAAAAATCAACATTTTCAAGTTCGAGCAAGATTATAAAATCAAAATTTGGAAATATGATTATTGATTTTTTCTGATTTAAATCATTTTTACTGTAAATTATCATTTTGAAATAAATGCTCAACATATTCTTTTGGAATTATTTTTAAAAATAAGTTTACAATCCTACAATCATTTTTTATTTAGAAATCAAAGCCTAAAATTGATTATATATAGAGAAATTGAATTTATTTTGAATTTGGTTGAGCTTGTATACAACAGAGACATGTGTATATATGTATATACAGACATGCACAGGTCATGTCCTATTTATATACATACAACCTTATTAATTTTCATCCATGCAACGCATCTATAACATTACTTTAATCATTCATCACATCCATCAAGATATAAATATATTAAGGTTTTATAAAAAATGATGGTTGCTCACTTGTCATGAAACTGAGAACATAAAGTCTGGAAATGATTTTTAAAATCTAGAAAACTTGATTTTCTGATTTACTTTGATCTTTGCTTTCTTGTTTGAGGATTTGATCAGTTGCTTTTGAGTTGAGTTGAATATTGTTTTCAGATTATTGATCTGGAACTGTTTGATCTGCACTTCATTTAAAACTGAAGTTGATCTTGATTTTGTTGAGTTTGGATCTGAAGCTTGATCTTTGAACTTGTATTTTGATTTTAGTTTGTTTCAGGTTTAAATTTATCAAGAGTTTGATTTCTTTTTCTTTTTGTTTCAGTTTAAAAATAGAGAAGATCTGTAACGACCCGGACTCGACCTTTGAAAATCGGCGTTCGAATACGGGTGACGTATTCGATGTCGATTTTCGAAGGTCGAGTCCGGGTCATTATAGGGGTCGTTACATTTTCGAGATGAACTGTCTTTGGTTTCCAGTCAATTCCTTGGTGTCACGGCCTTGCCAAAAGGCAGGATAACATATGGATTAATGACGAACATATAGTTCTAATAAAGACTTTCACGAACGAATCCATCAAGTGCATCATAAGAGCACCACCAAAATTGGTTATGGATTTAAAATCGGTCACAAGAATAGGAAGGGAAAGAATAATCACGTGGTTTTATTTTATTGTCAATAGGTAATCATTAAATTTTCCTCTACACTAGGTCTAAGTCCATTCCTCTTGAAGATTCAAGGACCATATTTCTTGAAGATTCCAACGAAATCACCCTTTCCTTCAAAAGTTTCTTAATCGCTTTGTGTCTGAAATGTATGTGCCTTTTCCCATTATTTACATTATTCTTTGTAATTCCAATAGCAACCTGTGAATCACAATGCAAAAAAACTAGAATATTGGTTTTTTCCCTAGTGGAATTTCTGCTAACAACTCATTTAACCATTCTGCTTCTTGACTTGCCAATTCAAGAGTAATAACTCAAATTCCATGGTAGATCGTGCTATGTAGGTTTGTTTACAGATCTTCCATGATATAGCCCCTCCTCCGAATGTGAATACATAGCCACTCGCTGAGCTAACTTCATCATTACAAGCAACCAAATTTACATCACAAAATCCATCCAAAATAGTAGGATGCTCATTAAAATGCAAGCATTAATCAATTGTACACTTAAGGTACATCAAAAGATGATGAAAGGCATCCCACTGTTCGTTGTTGGAGTTGTGAGTGCACCTACTCAAATGACTCACAGTGTAAGCTATGTCAGGTCCGGTATAATTCATAAGAAACATTACGCCTCCAATGACTTTGGCATATTCATCTTGTGACACACTAGATCTCTTATTCCTTTTAAGATGCTTACTAGAATCATATGGAGATTGAATAGGAGTCACATCAAATAATTAAACCTTTTCAAAATTTTATCTATGTAGTGAGACCGATTCAGTGAGAAACCGGTTGTGGTTTTTCTCATTTTAACTCCTAGTATCACATTAGCCTCTCCTTGATCTTTCGTCTCAAATTGGGAGAACATAAATATTTTTGCATCATAGACTATGACCATGTTTGTACCAAAGAATAACATGTCATTAACATAAAGACAAATAATCACACAATAGGGGCAAAACACCTTTGAATAAACACAGGAATCAGAGGCATTCACTACATAACCATTATTTATAATGGTCTTATTGGATTTTCCATACCATTGTTTACGATCCCATTTTAGGCCATAAAGAGACTTTCTTAATTTTCACACTTTATTCTCTTGACTAGGTACCACGCAACCAATAGGTTGTTCTATATAAATTTCTTCTCCCAAGTCACTATTAACAATACAGTGCACTACTAGATTATGAATTACAGCTAAGACAGCTAAAATTCTAATAGTACCTACCTTGATGACAGGGGAATAAGTGTCAAAATAACCAATATCTTTCTTTGGAGTGAAAACAACGGCTACTAATCTAGCTTTGAATTTATCTATAGAACCATTAAGTTTTAATTTCTTTCTAAATATCCATTTAGTCCTAATTGGTTTTCATCCCTTGGGTAGGTCAACTAAGTCCTAGTGTGGTTAGATGTTATAGAGTCAAGTTCACTTTTAATATCATCTTTCCAAGAATTACCATCCCTAGGGTTAATTGCCTCTTCATATGTTTTAGGATCTTCTTCAATTAAAAGTATAGAAACAATAGTATCATCAATCATTCAAAATTGGTGTTTTCTACCAAAAAGGCGGTAATGAAGTCTAGTCCAAAATTAATCTTATAAGTTTCTTTTTACTCCTTTTGAGTTCGTTATTAGATTAACTTGGTAGAGCAGGCAAAGACGATGGCACATCATTGACAATAAAGAACCAAAAGAGCTCTCATTATTACAGTTATTTAAAGGAAAGACATTTTCAAAGAATATAGCATCTCTAGCCTCACAAATGGTTCGATCATTTAAAGACATGAAACTATATGCAGCATTATTAGAAGCATAACCAATGAATACATAATCAAATGTTTTAGGTCCTACATTGGTTTTTTTAAAGTCCGTTAAAACTACCTTAGCAAGACATCCCCACACATGCAAAAAAAATTAGGTTTTGAGGAAAACATCTCCACAATTCGGTAAGAGGTTTTATCCAACCTTTTTATGAGGCACTCTATTAAGCATATAACATGCAGATAATATAGCTTCCCCCCACATATTGACAGTTATACCAGCGCTTAAGAGCATGGCATTCATCATATTTTTAGGAGTCCTATTTTTTCTTTCGGCTGCTCCATTTTGTTGAGGGCTATAAGGAGCACTAATTTCCTGAATAATTCCATTTATCTCATAGAAACTTTTTAGAAAGTCGGTACAATACTCTCCAACCTTATTAAACTTAAGTGTTTTGATTTTTCAGTCTAACTGGTTTTCAACTTCAGCCTTAAATTTTATGAACATTTCTACTATCTTATATTTAGATCTCAGTAGATAGGTTTTGGTGTATCTAGAAAAGTCATCAATGAAGGTTACGTAATAGCGTTTACCTCCTCTACTGATTATGTTCTTAAAATCTGCCAAGTCCGAGTGTATTAATTTAGTAATTCAGTACTTCTCTTAATGACTTATTTGAATGGTTTTTAGCATGTTTGGCATTAACAGATATTGGCATTTGGGAGATAAATTGTCATTTTCTATTTTTTTCATATTCGGTTTTCTTAGTCTATCGATTGAGCCTGCATTAACATGTCCTAATATGTTATGCCATAAGTTAAAGGATACAATGACATAAGCAAAAATCGAAGTACTTTCGTTACTAAAAACAACAAAGTTCAATACAAACCATCAGCTAGATATCCATATCCCACAAATACCTCATTCCTAGGTATTACAACTTTATCGGATTCAAAAACGAGCTTCATCCCAGCCTTGTTCAATAACCTGTCAGATACTAAATTCCTGCAAAGGGATGGAACATAAAATACATCATTCAAAGCTAAAGTTTTCCCATAAGTAAGTTTAAAAGAACTTTTTCTTTGCTAAGTACTCTAGCAACAGCAGAGTTTCCCGTGAAGACACGCTCGTCCTCTTATGCTTCCTTGAATTGATGGAAAAGCTCTCGATTTGCATAGAGATGTCTAGATGCTCCTGTATCCAGTGCCCAATCGGTTTTGCTTTCCACCAAGTTAGCCTAGACAATGACTGAAACTATGATATCTTCATCCTTAACAAGATTAGCTTGCGCTTTGACAATGGTAGCTTGCTTCCGATTGTGCTATCCTTTTCGTTGAAAGCATTGATGTGCCTTACGACCTAGTTTTCCACAAACATAATAGATGGTCCTTTTCTTCTGAATTTTATTATTTTTGTTTACAACGCTCTGAATTTTTTGATTAGAAAAATTATGAGCCATTTTCCTTTTCTTTTTGAATCTATTCGTATTAGATTGCTTTTCAGTTTCTGCAAGATTAGCATTATCAGAGTCAATGGTGATGGTATTGAATTTATCCTTCAAGTGATTTGCTTCCTCGGACTGCGTGTGACTGATTAGTTCTTGAAGAGGAAGATCCTTCCTTTTGTGCTTGAGATAATTTCTATAACTTCTCCAAGATGGTGGGAATTTTTCTAGCAATACATTGGTTTATAGGATCTCACACATCTTTATTCCATCGTTGAGTATATCAGATACCAAGTTTTCATATTCATGAATCTGTTCCATAATTGACTTGTTGTCAACCATCTGAAATTGCAGCTATTTAGCTACCACATACTTTTTCCATCCAGCATCATCTGCTCCATACTTCCTTTCCAGCGTTTCTCAAATGAACTTTTCTGATTTCTGAATAGCAAATAGATTAAACAGTTTGTTTGATATGTATGTCAACGTATGTCCCTTGGCTAACCATTGTACTTTTCAAATTTTCTTTTGATATCATCATCATTCTCCTTTGGTATAATGCTTTGTTGTGAAGTTTCAGTTATAGCTGGTGCAGTAGCTTCTAAAACCTCGATTATAATTTTAGTATAAAAGACATAATCAACTTCCAATTGCTCAAATAGGATGAGAAGTTTCTGGACCGACATTTATAGTTGGTTTCATCTAATGCTTCAAATCTTAAAGGATTAGGAAGAATATGGTTGACTGGAAAGGCCATTACTCTTTGTTGTGAAAATTCGCTTTCAAATTGTTAGAAAAATCAGTCGGTAAAGAGTAGAACATATAGGTTATGACAAACCATTGCTTTGAAAGCGAATTCCAGCATGACTATTCGCTTCCCAAGGTTCACAAAACAAACTTCAAGCTTGTGCACTCAAGGTTGAAGAATTTGGAGGAGTGTAGATATGCAATGTCTTAGGAAGAAGAATTTTTAAGAAAATGAAAAAGGATTCTTTTCTCTATATCTTTTCTCCATAGAAGGGATAGCTATAAATAGGTGTGGCTGTAGAAACCGTAGCTCAGAACTCAAAAGGTGGGAAATTTAAACATTCAAGGCAATGAAAATATAATTCTTTTAATACATTCATAAATTTTATTAATAACAATTGTAACTGATAAGAAGATGAAAAGATTTGTCTTTTCAGTTTTGAGAGCTGAAATAAAAAAGAAAAGAGAGAAGAAAGTGTATTGGACAACCAAGCTCATTTCATTGCAGTGCAGTGTAGTTCCACGTGTCAAGTGCTCCATCAAAATGCCATATTTTCCCATTTTCTTACGCGCGCGTGTGTGTGCCAGCTTGCCTAGTGATCCATACCACCAACGCCTAATTAATGAGTAGTAGAAATAAGGATATATAAAGAGGGGAATAACAAAATATTAGACGATGTAGGACTAAAGTTTTATTGTAGTTATCCAGCAAAAGTTGTTCATAAAAATCATTCTTTTCATCGGATTATTCCTAACCTTCCGTTGCTCCTTTTATTTTTCTTAAAAAATGTAATATCTTCAATGGTTTTAAATGATATTTGTATTCCCTCGATTTGTGAATTGATTTGGATAAATTCCTATTTAACTTTTATAGGAAATCAAAACTCCCCTTAAATACAAAATCATAGCTTCAACTGTTATTATATCTTAGGCCTTCGGTGTGTCTTGAGGCTGCTCTATTCTTTATTTGAAGCATTGATCGCTTTGAATTATGGTTGTGGCAATAGTCTTTAATGTAGAAGCTTTAAAGGCGACAACTATCTAAACATTTATTCACAGTAAAACAAACTTGATTTTAGTTTTATTTTAGTATTATTTATTGCTAGCATTTAATGCTTTTGCAAAGAAGGTGAACTATTTTGAACTTCTGATTTAATTATGTATTATTTGGTTGAATAAAAAAGCAACTTTTGCTATGACTTCATCAAATAATGACCGCATTAAAGTATAGATGTAGCTATTTTTTCTTCTTTATTTTAATAGTTAAAATACTTATTATGTTTCCGTATTTTCCATAGTTTCAATTTAGGTAGGACTGTGGTTTGCAAAAACTACTCAGATTGTACAAGTGAGAAGCTGGATAATAATGAAATCACTAGAGTTTTTATATTGAAGGGAAAATATAATACTTTTGTTTTAATAGGAAGAGAAAAGGTCAGAAGAAGATTGAAAGTAGTTTACCTCTATAATTATATTACTGAATGATATAGGACTATAAGGCATTGCTAGCATCAAGTTTATGCATTTTGGTATTGGTTTACAGGAATAGTAGTATATGTATAAATACACAAAAACATACATAGACACCACATATACACATACACGTACTGACATACATATACATATACACATGATATATATATATATATATATATATATATAATTTTTTATCTTCCAAAAAGAGGCATAATGTTCAATATTTTTGTCAAAATATAGGCTATGATATATCATGCAAAAGCAAAGTATGGATAATGAAAAGTAGGTATTATCTATCAGTTCTTTACTTTTCTTATATGTTTGGATTGTGTATATAGTATTGTACAAAAAATCAGAATTCCTTTTAAAAATTCTGACTATCTTAACATTTATTCACTGTAAAAAAATTAGCATTTAGTGGTATTTAACTATTATTTATTGTCAGCATTTAATGCTTTTGCGAAGAAGGTGTACTACAAACTAATTATGTATTATTTGGTTGAATCTAAAGCAACATTAGTCGTGACTTCATCAAATAATGACTACATTAAACTATAGATGTAGCTATTTTTTTCTTCTTTACTTTTAATAGTCAAGGTGCTTATTGTGTATCTGTATTTGCCACAATTTCAATTTAGATAGGACTATAGTTTGTAAAAACTACTCAGATTGTACACATGAGAAGTTGGATTGTATTCAATCATCGGAGTTTTTATATTGAAGGGAAAATATAATGCTTTTATTTTAATAGAAAAAAAAATGTTAGAGGAAGAATGAAAGTACTTTACCTCTATAATTGTATTATTAAATGATATAATACTATAAGGCATTGAACTTAACATTGTTTTCTCCATGTTATTTTTTTCTTCATATTTTCAAGTAGTGCTTTTATAAATTACATCGTTGGCTTAATTATATTATATACATGAAAGAAAATTTCCATGTTTATTACTATAATAAATTTGTAGTTAACATAAAAAATCTCTTACAAAACATCTTTATCCCCACCATAAACATATTAATGATGTCGATCTTAAGCCCGAGACAAGGATGAGAGAAAATGATTGCTACAACTGTACTTAGTTCTTACAGATTACTTACAAGCTACTGCTTTTGACATCAACCTTGAAAAAGCATAGAGAAAAATTATTACATCAATTTAAGTCCTACAAAATTTTATAACGTTATTATGGTAAACGATAATTTGAAATCTATACATTATTGTCAAGTAGTTTATACTTCAGCAAGTATTAAGGGTTCATAAGAAAGGAAGTATCATGGAAGGTGTAATCTTTATGGTGGAAAAGAAAATTTCCTTGTATGTTTTATATGTTGATTTATTACTTTTTTAAAATAGAGATGGTGCGAATCTTTTAAGTCCCAAACTACTAAAAATGCTAATTTAAATATTTGTTACATTTCTTTAGATACTGATGTAATAGTTAATTATTCTCTTTACCCATTTAATTATTTCCTAAAATAACTTAGTCTCATTCATGTTTTGATAAATGGTTGATTTGTGCATGTATGCACATAAAAAAGGAAACATTACTATACATCAAATCATTTCGTAAGATTAAGAAAAATCTTACAAACAGTGTTTTATAATACCAATTCCTCATGCGTAGAATATCACGCATGCTATAGTACTCGTGTAGTATGTACGTATATGTGTGTGTGTGTGTTTAGAAGTAGATAATTATTTAATATATATACAGAAATATATATATAGGTATATGCAAGTATACATTCGGCCATGAAAATAATTTTTTTAGTTAATAGCTTACGGTTTTAATTAAAAATAATAATAAAAGACTTTTCATACAGAAACCTTAGAATTTTATTGGAAAATATTCTAAAACACTTATGAATATTTTATTAAATAATTGTAAATATAATTTTAAAAAATATATATAAATGTGTTTACTTTATATAAATAAGATATGATATTAAAATAATTATATATATATATATATATATATCTACTAATAATAATGTAAATTCCATCCATATAATTTCATCCGTGTCTTTTTGAAATACCCGAAATACTCTCCTTGCTTCGTTCTTTTTGCATCACAGCCAGCTCTGTTCGTATACATCTTTCTCTTCTCGCATCGTTCTACCCTAAAATAAGAAAACCCAAATACCCATCACTATCATTCTTTTCCCTGTAGAAAGATGTAGATCCGATCCATATCCAAGCCAATTCAAGATCCATCGCTTCTCCAATGCCCTACGACTGATCGATAGTTAATACGATGCGGTTCCTAATCGACCGTTTTCTCCACCATTAGTGCAATTAACAATTACGGATCAAACAATGATCCAAGGTTAGTTCACTTTCCTTTTCCTGATCAACAACTCTAACCATTGCCTGACATTACGCCTACTTCATCCTCGAGGTTGCAATCAAAGGATTTTGATGACTTTATTGTAGAGCTTAATGAGATTGAGACTTTATTATAGAGCTTAAACTCAAATACTGATATGCTGAGAGGTACGTTTTATTTGATGAAGGAGCTTAAAGTCATTCAAATTTTGTTAAATAAGAGTTGAGGAGGTTAAGCATTGTATCAATCTGTAAAGGCCAAATGCTAAACCGAGTCACGGGACCTCATTTGGAATGGAGATGAGGAGATATGGCTTTGGATGAGGTTGTTGTTTGAAGCTTATCCTATGAGGAATTACCCGGTCAGATCATTGTAGTCAAATTGACCAAGTGTAGACAAGTTGACGCGGAGTCTGTTAATGCCAATTATATATGCTAGAAGTATTCTAATGAAGGAGAAATATCAGGTAAGAGCTTGTTTGCGCCAAAATTGGCCACAAACCCCAAATACCGTGAAAGCACCAGTGTATGAATATAAATCAGCGATATTCAAACACAAATCGCAGATCTCAGTAAATAACCCAAATATGTTTGCACAAAAAATGGGCAAACACCTCCAAGTCGTATGATTTAGTTGATTTTATGTCGTTCGTAGTGATTTGGATGGTTTATGCAAATACGTAAAAAACAGGGACTAACCTGTAAAAGACACACAGATTTATAGTGGTTCGGCCAGAATGTGCCTATGTCCACTTTATTTGTTATTTTCCTTTTCCGATCTGATTACAAGTACAAAGCTTTGATTACAAGAATATCAAAGTTGTTTGAAAGTTCCTTCCAGGCTTGAGCTCTCAAACTTGTCTGCCATTGTTGTACCCCTGCCCCTCTATTTATAGAGTGAGGCTGGGGACAGGGGTCTTGGATGTATATAGCTACTGGTGGGCCTGGGCTGAAGCAATCTAGCCTGGCAGTGTTGGTTCGGCAAGGCCTTGGTTCGGCGGTGAGTGGAGTGTTGATTGGATCGGTAGTGAGTTGAGAGTGGGTTGGTTCGGTTGTCCCTGGTGGAGTTGGTCCGGTGAGGGTTGGACCGGTGAGGGTTGGACCGGCAGTTTGTTCGGCAGTAGGGGGGAAGGTGTTTGGTTCGGCATTAAGTGGAGTGGCATCTGGTTCGGCATGCGGTGGAGTGGCATCTGGTTCGGCATGCCGTGGAGTGGCATCTGGTTTGGCATGCCGTGGAGTGGCATCTGGTTCGGCATGCCGTGGAGTGGCACCTGGATCGATGGTACCTTCTTCCTACCTTGCATCGATCATATCTCCTTCATACGAACCCCGATTAACCAGAAATTTGAAACATAGCCTCTCCTAATCCTCATCATCATTTCCAATCAATTTCATCCCGATCGGAGCTCAACCGCGATATCCAACATTCCTTGCCAATTTTTCGATATTCCAGTTTTTATCCAAAAAGTGGGATAACACTTTGCCCCCCAAAACATGCCTTGTGATAACAAGGCGTGTTTTGAATAATTCCGAATCCAATATCCAAAGTCCATAACCATATTGCCAGAGTATGTTATCCTTGTCTGCTCTGAGTTGATGTCCAATTCCAAATCCAATAATCAAAGCCTTAGCCAATTCCATATCCGTCCGAACTCGACAACCGAGTTCCAATCCATCCTTGTCCAATAGCCAATAACCGAATCCAGGACCTCTCCGGGTCGATATCCAAATCCATAACCTCTTCGGGCTCTTGCCAAGCGCAATCTACACCTGACGGCCATGATCCAGTGTCCCTGGATGTTAAGCTAACCTCTCCGGGTTCTTGCCAAGCGTAATCCACACTTGACGACCTTGGTCCAGTGTCCCTGGACGTTGAGCTAACCTCTCCGGGTTCTTGCCGGGTTCTTGCCGAGCGTAATGCACACTTGACGACCTTGGTCCAGTGTCCCTGGACGTTGAGCTAACCTCTCCGGGTTCTTGCCGAGCGTAATCCACACTTGACGACCTTGGTCCAGTGTCCCTGGACATTGAGCTAACCTCTCCGGGTTCTTGCCAAGCGTAATCCACACTTGACGACCTTGGTCCAGTGTCCCTGGACGCTGTGTAATGCCATGGCTTATGTCCTAAGCCGAATCCTGGTCTCTCCGGACCCTTGTGGAGCATAGTCCATACTAAACGACCTGATAATAACAATTGATAATACAGGGCCTAAGTCCTAGGCCGAATCCTGGTCACTCCGGACCCTTGCCGAGCATAGTCCATACTCGACGACCTGAATGAGTCAATTTACCATGTTCGGGCGAAGCGACTCACCTCTTGCCAGGCATAATCCATACCTAACGACCGTTTATCAAAAATCAGATAAAAATCCAATCGAAATCCAATCCAAAATCCAAATCAAAGCCAGAAAACCAGAATAAAAATCCAATCAAAATCCAATCCAAAATCCACATCCAAAATCCAAATCAAAACCAGAAAACCAGAAATCCAAACCAGCATCCAAAACCGAAAACAATCATTCAAAGGAAAATCCAAATCAAAAAGCAAGAAAAACCAGGAGCTCAATCCAAGCTCCAAAACCGAAAACCAAAAACAAAAGCAGTGTCCAATCCAAAAGCAAAAGATAAATTTCACAAACCATAGCATTGCAGTTTATCATCATTCAGAGCATGCCTAGGGGTTATCTCCGTCCCCGTACATGTGTAAATGACTTGGTTGCTTGCCAATGGTTCGCTACTTATTTCATAATAACCTGGCCAATGGATGATTAACCGACCATCATTCTTGGGCCTCCCGCCATCGTAGCTTGAGGTAGGCGGCGGTTGCTCCTGCCACGCCGTTGCATTCCGAGGTCCAACATATTGTGGCAGCTGTCCATTCCTTACATGCTCCTCAATTATGTCCTTTAGGTGCCTGCAGCTGTTGGTGTCGTGTCCATCCAAATCATGGAAGAGACAGTGCCTTCCTGATGTTCTTTCCCGTTCTGTTGGTTCTCTCCTAGCCGGCCTCCGGTAGGGAAGGCGATTCCGAGTATCCAGGTATATCCGCTCCAGCGTCTCGTTCAATCCTGTGTATGTGGGAAACTTTGGATCCTTCCATTGCTTCCTAGCATTTCTAGAATCATCGTCCAACTTCCTTTTTCCTTTGTCTTTATCCAAACCTTTGTTGGATGGTCCTCCAACCTCAATTGCATTAACCATTTTTAACTTTAAATCCATACTCGCATCTTCTTGCCGAAGGAACCTTTCTGCCTCGTGAAAGAATTCGTCGATATCCCGTGGGGGATCTCGTATCAGAGATACCTTGAAATCCGAGTTCTCCCTGACTCCTGATACTGCTGCCATTAAAACCATCGATGGATCGGGCCGATCCACCGAAGCAACTGCGGCACTAAATCGAATTAGAAAGGTTCTAAGCGATTCATCGATCCTTTGCTTTACCGATGTCAATGTCATCACGTTCTTCGGTCTCTTGACATGAACTCGAAACTGTCCCAAAAACCTTTCCACCAATTCCCTCCAAGTCCTGATAGATCCTTCTCCTAGCTGCCTAAACCACATCGCAGCTAAGTCCGTTAAGTACAAAGGGAAGCATCGAGCCATCACTTCCTCCGATGCCCCCAGCACCTCCATGTGTCTGGTGTACCTCATCAAGTGATACGTAGGGTCTGCTTTGCCATCGTATACCTCCACGCTAGGTAGCTTGAACTTAGGTGGATTCTGAGCCATCCTTATTTCCCGAGCGAACGGACTCCTGTTTACCCCTTCCAAGTCTCCGCTGGTCAAACCACCTCGCACAGTCTTCCTGATTATATCTACCAATCCAGCGTTGTCTGTCGGGGGTTGCCCCCGAGGGAATTCCGGTACATACTCTTCATGTGGCTCGCTAGCAGCAACGTCGGTTCTAGCCTGTTGAACTCCTTCCAAAGGTCCTCCTGTGTTAGATCCTGCGGGCCTGCCCCCAAGCCCTTGTCGATTGCCCTCTGGCTCTACATCCTGTCCTCTATTGGGTTCCATAACCCTAGCTCCTTGTCCTGCATCCACCGCCGCTGTAGCTGTTCCTAAGTTCTGGGTCCCTTCAGCTCTCATTTGCTCCAAGAAAGTCTGCATCATCTCCTGTTGACTCTTCAACAACCTCTCTTGCAGTGAATTTGTTATGGCTTCCATTTCGTCCCGGGTTATGTAGATCGAAGCCGGTCCTTCCTCAGCTCCGGAGGATGCTTGCTGACTTCCTTCCGGTTGGCTTCTCTCAGCCCTTTGCCTTCTACTATTTAGCCTAGCCATTGTCTCCCAAATCCAAACTTCTATCCGATATAGCGGGCGCTAGTTCCTCTCAATGGAAGCACCAAAATGTTTGCGCCAAAATTGGCCACAAACCCCAAATACCGTGAAAGCACCAGTGTATGAATATAATTCAGCGATATTCAAACACAAATCGCAGATCTCAGCAAATAACCCAAATATGTTTGCACAAAAAATGGGCAAACACCTCCAAGTCGTATGATTTAGTTGATTTTATGTCGTTCGTAGTGATTTGGATGGTTTATGCAAATACGTAAAAAACAGGGACTAAACTGTAAAAGACACACAGATTTATAGTGGTTCGGCCAGAATGTGCCTACGTCCACTTTATATGTTATTTTCCTTTTCCGATCCGATTACAAGTACAAAGCTTTGATTACAAGAATATCAAAGTTGTTTGAAAGTTCCTTCCAGGCTTGAGCTCTCAAACTTGTCTACCATTGTTGTACCCCTGCCCCTCTATTTATAGAGTGAGGCTGGGGGCAGGGGTCTTGGATGTATATAGCTGCTGGTGGGCCTGGGCTGAAAAAATCTAGCCTGGCAGTGCTGGTTCGGCAAGGCCTTGGTTCGACGGTGAGTGGAGTTTTGATTGGATCGGTAGTGAGTGGAGAGTGGGTTGGTTCGGTTGTCCCTGGTGGAGTTGGTCTGGTGAGGGTTGGACCGGCAGTAGGGGGAAGGTGTTTGGTTCGGCATTCAGTGGAGTGGCATCTGGTTCGGCATGCGGTGGAGTGGCATCTGGTTCGGCATGCCGTGGAGTGGCATCTGGTTCGGCATGCAGTGGAGTGGCATCTGGTTCGGCATGCCGTGGAGTGGCACCTGGATCGGTAGTACCTTCTTCCTACCTTGCATCGATCATATCTCGTTCATACGAACCCCGATTAACTTGAAATTTGAAACATAGCCTCTCCCAATCCTCATCATCATTTCCAATCAGTTTCATCCCGATCGGAGCTCAACCGCGATATCCAACATTCCTTGCCAATTTGTCGATATTCCAGTTTTTATCCAAAAAGTGGGATAACAGAGCTAGAGCCAAAAGTTTGTCCTTAAGACAATTTAAAAAATAACCATAACTTAAAAAACTAAAACCAGTAATAATTAATATCATAGCTTTTTAAAAAAATAACTTATTTACTTTAATGTTCTAAAAATCTAATATAAATTAAAATCAGTTAATTTACTTTACTTGAACTCTATCTTAAATTCTGAAGTAACTTACAACATCAACTATCAACTAAGAATAAGTTATCACATAGCAGACTAGCAGCAAATCCATATTATGAGTTATATAGGATCACAAATTATCAGAGCAAGAGAAAAATAGCAGATCCAGATCAACAAGTGGAGGAGTTGGTCGAGGCAACTGACTGCATAGTTCCTTTGTGCGCTATTTTGTTGTGGCGGGTACAATTATGATCTTATGTTGCTATTTGTGATCATTTTCTTTATATGTTGAAACCGTTTTCTGTGTTGTTGCTAAGTCAAAATTATAGAATCTGTTGCCATCATATTATTATTTTTGTTGAAAGCTGAAATAACTATTTGTAATCGACTATCAAATGCATTTTAAATATTTTAAATATTATGCATTGTTTGCGCCAAAATTGGTCACAAACACCAATTGTCGATGAAAGCACCTGTTTAAAATCACATATCACAGATAATAAGTATTTAGAGAATTGAAAATGAAGAACACTCAAAAAATTAAGAAGAAAGTAGTAAAGAACACAAAGTTTATAGTGGTTGGGAAATCCGGCCTACGTCCACTTTGAATTTGATGATTTTATTGATGTATCCTTGCTGATTACAATGAGTTACAGCTGATTACAATGCAAAATTCGAGTACAGTGATAAATCCGGCGGAGTATGGACGTAGAAGAACCAAAAGTCCCTTTTCTATAGGCTCTAGGATGCTATTTATAGGCATAGGCTGCAAATATCTCGCTCAGATCTCGGGAGACCTCTTCAAGCACGTGTGCGGGCCCACGCGATCAATCCTATGTGATTTTGACTCGATCCGCGATCGATACGAACGAATTTCGTATCGATCAAGATTTTGCCTAATCGAGTCGAAATCGAGCATGAACATTCTTTAGGTTGTATGTAAGCTCCAGCGAAAATTTCGTAGCATTTGGACTTGTAGATTGTGAGATATGATCGATGCAAGTTCATGTTTTTCGAAAGCTGTCTCCTTCGTATCTATCAATGTTGCACTGTTCGTACTCGATTGCTGTTGCACTGTACGTACTGATTCGATGTTGCATTGTTCCTACTCGATCGATGTTGCATTGTTCCTACTCAATTGATGTTGCACTGTTCGTATTCGATCGATGTTGCACTGTTCATATCTATGGATGTTACACTGTTCGTACTCGATCGATGTTGCACTGTTCGTATCGATCGTTGTTGCACTGTTCGTATCGATCACTATTGCACTGATGGATACGAACAGTGGAGGCTTGATGGATACGAACAGTAGAGGATTGATGGATACGAGCAGTGGAGGATTGATGGGTACGAACAGTGGAGGCTTGATGGGTACGAACGGTGGAGGATTAATGGATACGAACAGTAGGGGATTGATGGACACGAACAGCGGAGGCTTGATGGATACGAATAGTAGAGGATTGATGGATACGAATAGTGGAGGCTTGATGGATACAAACAGTAGAGGATTGATGGATACGAACAGTAGGGTATTGATGGATACGAATAGTTGGTTGCTTGAATTGCATCGATTATATCTTGAGCATACCAACTCCGATTGACCTGAAATTTGGAACGTTGGCTTTTATTGTTTTGCTCATCATGTCTTGTCAATTGTAGCCCGATCCGGACTCGAACAAAATTCGTCGATATCCATAGCGAAACGGTGTATAACCAATCTTTGGTACGAACTGTTCTTGATTTCCAGTCAACTTTTTGTTGTCATGGCCTTGCCAAAAGGCGCGATAAAACTTGCCCCCCAAAACATGCCTTGCGATAGGAAGGTGTGTTTTTGCAGTTTGATAAGCTGGATGTTCATATCCTTTTAATGATCTGTAAAGAAATTGATAATCTTGTCTGACTGTGAATAGTGATCGTTCGCGATCGGATGCCATTCGAGGTGAATGATGACCATTAGAGGTCAGGTGCCGTTCGCGGCGAATGGTGACCGTTCGTGGTCGAGGCGTCGTTCGAGGCGATTTATGACCATTCGTGGTCGGGTATCATTCTAGACAAATTGTGACCGTTCGTGGTCGAGTGTCGTTCTAGACGAATTGTGATCGTTCGCGATCGAGTGTCGTTCTAGATGAATTGTGATCATTTGCGATCGTGTTCCATTTGAGGTGAGTTGTGTGTGCCTGGGGGGGACTTAGTATCATTTTTGTCAGATTTCACGTTCGAGTGAGTTTCTGAGTTGTTGGTTATGGCGGTTTATCGCCATCTTAGAGCGTGCCTGAGGACTGTTCATGATCCCTTACATGTGTAAGTAGCTTAGCCGTTATGGAATCAAAAATAGCATATTTACATTCAAAATAAGTCTTTCAACAGAAATGTCTAACAAAATCAAGTCCAATCATGAGAAATAGAAAACAAAAGAAAAATAGGGACGTCAAAGTGCAAACACCTACACTGATGCGATTTATAGTCGTATTAGAGCATGCCTGAGGATCGTTCGTGATCATGTACATGTGTAAAATGACTTTATCATGTCGTTGTGGAGTTTTCCACTTATTCGTCATTATTTCAATCAGTTGATGATAAGTCGACGCTTTGATCCTGAGTCATCCCCAGTTAGTGTAGGTGGTGGTCGCTCTTGTTCCACCGTCGTGGCTCCCCTTCTCACATATCGCGATAGCAGACCATTTCGGATATGCCCCTCAACCTCATCCTTCAAATGCCTGCAATCATTCGTCTTATGACCATTCAGCTCGTGGAATAAGCAATACTGTCGGATCTTCTTTATTGTTGGTCGGATCCCTTCTCATTGGCTTTCGATAAGGAATCTGCCCCTGGGATCCTAGTAGATTTGCTCCAAACTCTCATTCAACTCTGAATAAGTGGTGAAACACGGCTCCCTCCGTGGTCGCTTTGACCTATCGTCATTATCTTCCATTTTTCGCTTCCCTTTATCCTTTCCAGAATCCTTCCTCGGTGGGTCTCCACCTTTTACTGCATAAACATCAACCTCCTTTCTCTCTTTCAACATTAGCATCCTCCAATCGTAGAAACTTTTCGGCTTCATGATAGAACTCTCCCAGATCCATAGATGGATCTCTAGTCAACAAATTCTTGAACTCTGTGCCATCAGCTATTCCGGATACAGCCGCTATCATAACCATGGATATATATGGTCGATCCACTGATGTTGCCACTGCGTTGAATCGTGCCAGAAAACTTCTTAAAAATTCTCCTGCCTTCTGCTTCAATGTTGTCAAACTCATCACATTCTTGGGCCTTGAAATATGAACTCTTAACTGTCTCATAAAATTTTCAATCAACTTGTTCCATGTTCCAATGGAACCGCTCTCTAACTGCCTGAACCATAGTGCCGCTATGTCTGTCAAATATAATGGAAAACACTGAGCCATGACCTTCTCCGATGCCCCCATTACCTCCATATGCCTCATGTATCTAGTCAGATGAACCGCATGATCTGTCCTCCCAACACACGTTTCCAATGTTGGTAGTTTGAATTCTGGTGGATTTCTATCCATTCTAATCATAGGACAGAAAGGAATCCTGTTTACATCTTCTAGATCCATATTTACTAATCCGCCTCTCATGGCTCGTATGACCATTTCTGCCAAGCTATCACTATCTCCAAGCTGTAATTCTTGTACATTGCCTTCGATCTGCCCTCCGAGTTCATGAGGGTTTGCTGGAATCTGCTCTTCTGAACGAGCATTCGCTCCTCTGTTAGCTCTTTATGGTCTAATCTCAGCCAGTATCCTGCCTAAGGTTAGATCAACATGCTCCTTGGGGTGCCCTTTAATTCAGGGGCTGCCCCTGATGGTCCCGCTCTATCTGGTTCCCGGTTTGGTCGTTCCAGTCTTACTTCGTTGGTTTGAACTCCAATAGCTTCAACTGATCCCGCTTGCTCAATTCATCTAAGAATGTTCGGCATCATCTCTTCTTGCCTTTTGAATAGCTCCTCATGCATGGCTCCCATCATCATCTCCATCTCGTCTTGGGTGATGAAGACTGAGGCCCGATTCGCCCCTGAAGAAGCCTTCTGAATCCTTTCATGCTGACTCCTTTCAGTCCTTTGTCTTCTACTTTATTGCCTTGTCATAGCTTTTCAGATCGGAATCCTCAAGCCTTCAAATTCAACTTCTAAGCGGTAGAATCCTTGAGTTTACTCAGTGAAAGCATCAAAATGTTTGTACCAAAATTGGTCACAAACACCCAGTTGTCGAAGAAAGCACCCGTCTAAAATCACAGATCACAAATAATAAGTATGTAGAGAATTAAAAATGAAGAACACCCAAAAAATTAAGAAGAAAGCAGTAAAGAACACAGAGTTTATAGTGGTTCGGCAATCCGGCCTACGTCCACTTTGAATTTGATGATTTTATTGATGTATCCTTGCCGATTACAATGATTTACAGCTGATTACAATAGAAAAATTCGAGTACAATGATGAATCCGGTGGAATATGGACATAGAAGAACCAAAAGTCCCTTTTTTTTAGGCTCTATGATGCTATTTATAGGCGTAGGCTGCAAGTATCTTGCTCAGAAGTCGGGAGACCTCCTCTGGCACGTGTGTGGGCGCACACGATCGATCCCATGTGATTTTGACTCGATCCGTGATCGATAAAACGATTTTCGTATCGATCAAGATTTTGCCCAATCGAGCCCAAATCGAGCATGAACATTCTTTAGGTTATACTTAAGCTCCAGTGAAAATTTCGTAGCATTTGTACTTGTAGATTGTGAGATATGATCGGTGCAAGTTCATGCTTTTCTAAGGTTATCTCCTTCGTATCGATCGCTGTTGCAATGTTCGTACTCGATCGATGACGCACTGTTCATACTCGATCGATGTTGCATTGTTCATACTCGATCGATGTTGCACTATTCATACTCGATCGATGTTGCATTGTTCGTACTCGATCGATGTTGCGCTGTTCGTATTCGATCGACGTTGCACTGTTCATACTCGATCGATGTTGCACTCTTCGTATCGATTGATGTTGCACTGTTCTTACTCGATCGATGCTGCACTGTTCGTATCGATCGTTGTTGCGCTGTTCATATCGATCACTATTGCATTAATGGATACGAACAGTGGAGGCTTGATGGATATCAATAGTAGAGGATTGATGGATACGAACAGTAGAGGATTAATGGATATGAACAGAGGAGGCTTGATGGATACGAATAGTGGAGGCTTGATGGATACGAACAGTAGAGGATTGATCGATACAAATAGTGGAGGCTTGATGGATATGAACAGTAGAGGATTGATGGATACGAACAGTAGGGGGTTGATGGATACGAACAGTTGGTTGCTTGAATTGCATTGATCATATCTTGAGCATACGAACTCCGA
Source organism: Allium cepa (assembly GCA_030765085.1). Taxonomy (NCBI): domain Eukaryota; kingdom Viridiplantae; phylum Streptophyta; class Magnoliopsida; order Asparagales; family Amaryllidaceae; genus Allium; species Allium cepa. The sequence goes on along the minus strand of CM060935.1, from coordinate 819,696,182 downwards.
TTGACCTAAAATTTGAACGTTAGCTTTCATAGTTTAGCTTGTCATGTCTTGTCAATTGTAGCCCAATCCGGAAGCGGACAAAATTCGTCGATATCCATAGAAAACGGTGTAAAACCAATCTTGGGGATGAACTGTTCTTGATTTCCAGTCAACTTTTTGGTGTCATGGCATTGCCAAAAGGCGGGATAACATGCATAACTTAAACATAATAATGACCATAGATCTAAATGCCCAAGAAAAGCAAGTAGAGCATGAAGATGTTATGTCCTTGAGGAAATAAAAAATGAAATTTACATCTGGCAATTTGAATGAAATAGCATCTACTGATCAGCACATCACAAAGATCACAAATCCTATAGAATTCCTATAAACCTTAGAAAAACGAAGAGACGGGATTTAGAACTACTATAGAAAGCTTAAATAAAACTTATAGTTCCATAAATTTCTGTTTCTGAAACTTTTTCAAATAATGTTATTAATTATGGATAATATTGCAGAACAAATAGTTGATAGTATCATACAAGAAATTGAAACAAATCACCAAAATGTGTCAACCTACATAGAAGATATCCCGAATATAGTGCGGAAATTTAGTCAAAAGAGCAAGAAAAACAAGACAAAAACAAAACAAAAGTTCCTTCTAAAAGATACATTAGGAGCTCAACAAAAGGTAAATGAGTTTACTTGTATGGAATATACGAGGAGCTAACAATGATTTCAAGATGAATGAAATGATTAAACTCCCCCACCTAACAGCCATCTTTGGTTTGCTTGGCTAAAAATAAGCAATCTACTAACAAAATGGATTATTTATGTTGTAATTTCACAAAGACAAGTTAGGCATGATAAAGATCATAGATCTAAAGGCACTTGACATTCACGTATTTTAAATATTTGAATTCTTTGCTTACTTATTTTTTTTGTTATTTATTTTGATTCATGTATTGTTCTATTCTTTTATTTACTATTCTTCTTATCCTCCAACTTATTTTATAAAATTTTAACCTAGCTTTAAAAATTGAGGAAAGGGGGGAGTATATTTATCCGCAAAAATCCTTTGTTTGATCTTATTGTTCATGTGCAATAAACCAAATCATGAGGCAATTGACTATAGTTTTGGATAAAGAGCTTGACTACAAAATTAATTTTCAACTGCAAAGTTAATTTTTTGGATAATTAAACATATAATGCTTATATGTTTAAATGCAAAGAGTTTGATATAGCATCCATATCGAGTTTGTCTACCAAGAGTTTGATTGAAATTGTGTATTTAAACTTATAATTCATATATGCATATAGCAGATATTATGTAATGTCGCATAATAGGAGCTTGAAAAAATTCCTTATTTTCAATTTAAATTCAAATTAAACATATTTATATCAAAATTTCAAGTTTGATATTTTTAAATTGTCATATACATACCTATACTCTTTTTTGATTTTTCTAGAAATAAAAAAACTATAGATTTGAAGTAGATATGGATTTTTGAAATCTATGTGTATTTAATATATCACATTTTCCATTTTAAAGTGACTTTTAAAAACTTTTTATCTCATTTTCATGACTTCAGTCCTACTTATGCACCATATTAGTGGTATATCAAATATGTAAAAATTTATAAACGTCCCAACCATGTAAAACAACCCATAGGAGGCAATATATGGAACCTATAAACCAAATTAATAAAACCCTGGAAATGGTTTATCATTTAACAATAGCCCATTATCTTCCACAATTAACATATCTAGGCTTTTAATTATAAAACCAGGGTGTGTGATGTTGTATATGTGGTATATTTCTGCTTAATATAATGATTAGTATGCAAGAAAATCAAAGCAAGAAGAAGAAACAAGAAGCAAACTCACTGTCATCAGTCTACAAAATAAAAAGTGTATTTAGAATGAGCTTCAATCTTCATCAATTATTGGTTTGATGCTTTAACTTCAATTATATGATATTTATGAAGGTAAATGGCCAATTTCAGTTCATCACTCAAAGTTCGGGAATGAAGGAAGAAAAGAATAGGATAAAAATATATAACTTATGTGTGTTACTTAGAGCATTACTGCTCCAGGTTGCTATGACCGGTCGACCGGCCATTCATGGCAGTTGACCAGTTAATGATGGACTTGGAGCAGTAATGCTCCAAGTAATTCAATTCAAACTCAGTTGCCAAAGCAACTCAGTTCTGAGCATGCCGAAGTAACTCAGTCCAAACTTAGTTGCTGAAACAACTCTCAAACTGAATTGCACTTTGTGCTGTCTGGTAGGACATCGTATGCTACAACGTACTTAGAATATTCTGGAACTGAAGGGTGTAGCCTTAAAATTTCTACAAATCCTGCCTTTAGGTACACCAGCTACTCTAACTCTTCGAATCCCAGAGGATCAACAATCAGATTCCGTGGTAGGTTAGCCAGCTTTCTTGGACGTTGATATCAACAAATCGGGTGCCCTGAGAAATAAATAATGAATCATTAAACTGTAAGTTCCTCTTTTTTGTTTATCTTAGTATCTATCTTTCTCATGAGATTGTTTTAATCACAAAAAAAATATGAACTATGGCCTTGAAATAAAATAAAGTACAATTACGTTGGAGCTGAATTAAGTAATGATCACAACTGCTTTTTGTTAGCTTATAAAGATCAAACTCTAGACATTTGATCAATTCGTGCAGAGTAAAATAGAAAAAAAAAACTGCATCTTACACACAAATACACCTTTCTCCATGTATATTTGAATACAATATCTAATCAAACGTTGGAGATTAACTCTATTAGGTGACAATGTGATGATACATAAATATATAATAAGTTTATGTCTATGAATTTCCATATAGAATGCTAGGATAGATACCTAGCTGTTGTCTATTCTCAATCCACATACAAAATACCTTGTAAACAAAATACATTTTATAATGTACAGTTAAGAAGCTATAGTGACATTAATATATTAGTGGGTGGTTCAAAATACATTTTATAATGCATATGCTTTTGTTAGCTTGAAGTAGCATGTAGCTATCAAGTGGACAGATATAATAATGAATAGATATAATCATGTTCTCATTATCTTCCCATCTACCATTGTTTCATACTTTCAGTGTTACTCATTGCCCGCTCATTGTTATTATTCATTTTTTTCTATTCTGTACATATTTCTCAAAAGTTGGATGAGATCTGGAAGATGATGTACAATTAAACAGTAGTCAACTACTAAGAACTGGAAATTAAATATCTACCTACCACTTCATTGATATATTCGGGTTTCATAAATGAACAATTAGAATGAAGGAACCAGTTGCCTAACAAATTTGGACTTTTGCTTAGACTATTCCAAGAAAATATTGACCTGTAATGTAGAAGTTCCTCAAGCTTATAGTTACATCAACTGTACATCAATTATAGTAGACATTGGTGAGTTTGAAAAGCCAATTGCTTAATAAATTAGCATCAAATAGACTACAAACAATAAAGGTAGAAAAAATATATTGAGCTAAGCAAACGTGGAAACGAAAGGAGATGAGTGGCTAATTTTTACTTCACATAATCTTAGTTTTGATGTTTTTTAAAAGCTAAACACATATCCCATTGAGTTATGTTTTGTGCGCTAAGATTGTATTTGAATTTGTCTGTGATTTCTACTGTTGTGTAATGTATGCGATATTACCAGTATGTCCCATGCTTTCCACTATTACTGAAACTATTATACATTTAAATAACATTCAGAGTTAAACCAACTTCTTTAATATATTGCTCACCCTCAATTATGGGAAGGCCCGGTTCTAGGCTTTGAGTTCCCCTAAAGAAGTGGGGAATATGATGCTTTTATGGAAAAATAATAATACCAATAATCATGTCTTGAATTGCAGGTTATAAAAACTGGATCTCCAAAACTATTTTTCCTTTGGCATCACATGGACTTGAATGGATCAGATGCAACAACGATGCCTCAATCGTATTTTTTTCCATGTTTCCATATGAGTATAATATTAAATGTCTTAGTTTCGAGCTGTATTTATTTTTTTATCGTAAAACATAGGTAGTTTTTGCAGTAGGTTGTTGATTTGTTTTCCACCACCACTACAACTTTGTACTTTATGTGATACATTTAACCTGATATCTGACAAATTCCAACATAGTATGAACTACACACAACCTTAATGATTTCTGCAGGTGTTAACAATAAAGAAAGACATTTTCCTTAAATAATGTAAATATAAGATTTTTTGTATGATAACGTATTTTACAGAATAAAGAGAATAGAGTATAGAATGTGACGTATTAATTCACCTTCATGTACTATGATGTTAATGCTCAAAAATATAATTATATATAATTATATATATATATATATATTCCTTCAATCAAGTGTATCTTACAAATTTTGGATACACAACTTAATCACATATACACCGTTACTATGATGCTGCTTATTTTTCCTCTTAGTAGTTATGTTCTTATTGTGTGCGGAGGAGCATACAAAGTGGCAACTAGACCCGACTCGATGTAGTCGGATCCGATGGACCTGGACCCAATTAGATGGATCTTGGTTTTAGACGGATCAGATTTTGTCGGCTTCAAACTATACATTTTAAAATCTTTGCCCGACCCGATTCGAGTTTCGGTTTGGGTCAGGTATGGTTAATTCGAGTTGGATCAGGTAGGAACATTAAAAATTCATATATCTGAATATTTTTTGATCCGGTCTTTTGGATTAGGTCGATTTTGATCAGGTCTCTATAGTACTTTTCATCATCCACACCCAACCCGACTCGAGACCCATCAGATTCAGTTTGGGTTAGAGTCTTCTCGGGTCGATTTAGTTTGGATTTGTGGTATTAATTGTCAATCCTAAGTCCTAGGAGCACATGAAATTTTTATTTATTATCTACATTTTCCATGAAGTCCATGCCATTTGCATAAAAGAAAATTATTTGCATGCTCAAAGTGTGTGCCATCGTACTCGTATATATAATATACATACATATATGTGCATATGTATGTGGATTTAAATTGTGTATATAAAGTTTTTCATATATTTCTAAACACTTATATATATATATATATATTATAACAAAATAAACATATACATATTATATAATTTTGATTGTATTTTTAGATGTAATTCTTACTTAAATATAACTTTAAAAATCATTTATTTTTGAAAATTTTATTTCTTATCTTTTCTATCATGGCCGTAAGTAACATATTCATGTATATACATATAATCTTTTTAAATTAATACATACATATATATTATCATCATATATGTAAATAGCACAAACATATATGGATTCCTGATATTCATCCCATATCTAAGTATACATATAACATGATGAACATTTATATGTACATGTATACGTATACATACATACATACATACAAAGATGTGTGTGCGTATGTGTGTGTTTGAAAATGTAAATGAAGTATTTACCTTATCTAAATCATATATGAAACACCTTGAAACACCAAATCGGAAACTCCTTGAAACACTGTCCAGAATCCAGAAAGAGCTACAATATGAATGCAAGTACCACTGATCTTTTATTTATATTTAATTTGAGGTTTAATGGCTTGAAAATTTTGGATGAGAGAGGCAATAGGAGCCAGCCTTTACTGGTCTAGAGGAGCTCAAAAGGAGAATGCTGAAGTGGAGGCATAAAATTAGTATATAACATAAGTCCAAGTAGAAGGGATCTGGATTTTCCTTTCTCTCTTACCAATTAACCTTCCTTTGAATCATTATTCAAGCCTTCCTTAGCCTCATATAACCAGCCTTGTATGTGCCCTTTCAGGCCTCCTAATCACTTCAAGCCCAATCAAACAAAAGTGCAATTAAATCAAATTTAAATGCACATTGATATCGTATATCGATACATGTTTCTATAACTATTATATACACACTATTTGATATTGATCAACACAAATTAAATAAAATTTAAAATTTGTTATTTCATTAATATTAATTAATTTATAATAATTGTAATAAATTAAATCAGGTGTTAACAGGAGTATTCAACTTCTTAGTTGTGTAACTCTTAGGTGTAAATTCGATTAGAAATTAGTATCAAACAATTTGAATATTAAACGTTCGTACGACACTTAGCAGGTGGGTGTGACATTATGACCAAATTCATCGCTTACATAGCTTCGGTAAAATCCAATTTTACTTTATTTAAGCGTTACTCGGTAGTGATAATTATTTACACCAATTCTCTACGTCAAAACCCTATCACATTAGGACTTATGTAATTTGGTAATGGTAATAATTCCAATATAGTCCATATTCAATTTTATAATCCAATGACAAAGTCCTTAATTTATTAATAACAATTATTATTAACTAAAATGGTCTGGCCAAGGACTTTGACTTTGAGTTGACTTTAGTTGACCAAGATACTACCTTCATATGATCAAGGAGATGAATTCTCTCTTGAACGGTGTCTCACTTTTACTGCTTCCACTCGAACCCACTCTAGTCATTTGATGGATGTCATACCACGATTTAACTGTAATCAAAGAAGAGCTTCTGCATTAAATCTCAATGGTATTCTCAAGTTGAAGGAATTTTGTAATATTGTCACATCGATATTTTATGTTTAACCTTAGTTATATCAACTAACAAAAAACTATTCAGTGACTCATTCCTTGGTTGTACGATGAATATTAGCACATAAACCCTTGGTTCCCCAGCAACCATGAGTAATACACTACCTAACATTTAGAAAGCAATACTTACTTTAGTCTAAGAAGATGTGTCGATATCCAGTCTCGATAAATCTTGATTAGGAATATTTAAAACGACGTGTTTATTTTATTATGATAAATCACTGATGATTATAACACATTGTAACTACTATCATGAAACATACCATTTATGAATTTTCTATTAAATAAAACTTTAATTAAATTAATTTATATAACAGCCTATATAGATATATAATATAAAGAAAACATCTTTTATTTAGAATAAGATTGGTTATCGAGTCAGATATATGTAACAATTACATAATTTTCCATAGGGCATACCCCTAACTCTATCATCTTATTCTTACAATAACCTAAATGCATGGGCAAAGCTACTTGAAATCATCTTACACTACCTATTGTATTTAATAGCTTGCCTAGTATCATGTTAAATTTATATCGATTAGCATCATATTCCTTTCTTTTCCTTTTCTGCTAGTGGAAAATTAAAAAGAAAACTCAGCATTCAATGAAATATATAAGAAGAAAGGATGGATCTTTATGGATTATTAGCTTTGATGCATAATCTTACAAATATTGTTTTAATACTTTCAAAGTAAGATGTTATATATCAATTTAGGAAACCATGCATGGAAAATTTAAAAGAGAAAGAAAAAGACACATTACATTGTAATTTACAAGACATAATTGTGTCATAGCGCAACAATAGTTACATGATGATTAAATAGTACTGATGTAATATGTAAGATTGAACCAATAGAGCTTGGAAATTGAATCAAACATATATTATGCAACAAGTGACTCAAAGATATAAACAAATTACTTACAATTAGGTCCATAACTGTGATACCTCAAGTCCAACTGCACATATGAGTTTTGGACCATTTTCGTATAAAGCGATCTTTTCTAATACCCATGAGAAATCTATATTCCATTATTTATTCAAAAAATACCTTTATGCCACCATACATACGTTAAGTTCATCAAAAAATTAATAATACTCTCACTAGAGTTTAACCTAGGAACCGTTCACTGGGAAACTCAATACTTTGATCAAACAAGTTATCGTTTACAACAATGTCATTTGAAGTAGCTAAATGTACTTTCTACATGAAGGACTTAAAAGTTTGTAAAGCGACACAATGATAAATGTAATCATATAAAACTAGATAAGGGAATGAAATATTTTTATGAATTTCAATATGGTATTTTCTATGAATATCATTCTAATATACCAACCATATATCGTCATTAAATTCTCAAGCCCATCTCTATCTCATTTAATTCCCTAAAAATATCATTCATATTACATATTAACTAGAAGAAGAAAAAGGATTCAATGATATTCTAAAATTTAAATAATTAAACATTAGATTTGAATTATCACATCTCCTTCTATAGCAATTCAATATTTATAAAAACCAATTTTGGAAACCCTTAAAAATTTATTTCTCATACGAGGATAAAGGAACTGGCTGTAACGACGGTTACTCTGGTTGAGGTCAGTATATTGTAAATGATCTTAAGGACAATAATAGCTTATTAGATTGAAGACTTTGCAGAAATTTTGGTGGTTATTGCCTATAAGATGTGTAAACAAAAGGATGCAATTATCATTTTGTCCACCGTTCTTTAATACTGCACACAAATTTACTATGCTTTCAATAAAAATATATACATGTCTGAAATAATAAAAGAATGAAATCACTAATGATACATTTGATTTCTCTTTTGTACCATGCTATTAGAAACCAATTTTCATGAAAGCTTAACAAAATCAACTTGAAACCGCAAATATTTTAAATATACATATCTAAAAAAGTATTACTGAGATCTGAATCTATGATTTGAATATGAGGCAAATTATAAAACCATGATTCAAATAAATAATTCATTTAAATTGAATTATTTTCCATCACAAACTGAAGGAGGTGGAACGAAAACCCTAGCTTCAAAAGCCAACAAAATCAGAACAGGATACAAATTAGATCAAAAGGTAAAAGTAAGTTTACAAATCTCTCCTCCTTATTTCATTTTATTTACGTAATTACCAACTTCAGATTTTACAAGAATATGTGTTACCAAATGCTTGATTTGGCATAGTGACAATCAATGGGTGGCAATCCAGTGCTGAGTGAGCTTTCTTCTTTCTCAACATACCAAAAAAGTTGGATAAAATGACGAACATGCAAAGATATCTGGAAAGGAAACAGATGATGAGGCTAGTTTTATTTATCAGTAAAGAATTGTGAAAGATTCATAGGCTATAAAAAGTTTTCATAGGCTATAAAAAGTTTTCATAGGAAAAGAGTTTATGAGTTCAGGGAAGAAGAGAAAGGGTATTTATATATCTATGCCTTCAATCATGTGAGTAGATTTCAGAGTGCGAAAAGAGTCCTAATCATTCAGAAGAGATTTGAACAAATTCAACTCGGCATGTGAGAAATGTGACACGTTTTGTCTGGGAAAATGAACCTTTACAGCCAATAGCATAAAGCCATGTGTAAAGCACATTAAAGCTTTGTAGGGCTGTCAATCGATAGGATTTTTGTGATTTGACAAGCTAGTACCCACTTCCGGATACAAACTTTTAGGGCAAAATATTTCTCAATTTTCTCTCAATAAATTAGCAGGCCAATTTAAGGTAGTCTGGCCCAGTCAAAGCCAGCCCAACTACTTCATAACTAGCCCATATAAGTTGGCCCAAGTTTATGATGGTCTCAAAATATCCCTTCCATTCAGCAAGGCACTAAGACGAGGCCCAATCATCCCATCCTAGGAACCTGTCATATTTAGGCAAGATCTGGGCTCGGCTCGATCCAGACAAGCTTGGCTCAACGTTAACGGTCTTCCAATGTCAGTCTACATCCATCACAACCGCAAGTCTACGCGGTCACCCGACGTCACTCCAGTTGACGACCGACACCTCTCCAAGCTTACCTTGCCAGGTAGCACATTAAGCAAGATAGGCTCAAGCATGACCTAACCTTGGCCCGGCTTCAGTATAGCCACCCGACCGGTCCTAAATAGCATTCTCGGTCGCCCTGTACTCGATCGAGCACCATCTTCCCAACATGGTCCTTAGCAAGATTCCTGCCTTCTTTCATATCATTGATAGTCAATCAATTATCTTAGCAAGAATTGTCATACGGGCACTCAAGTACATAACAAGCATCCATCCATCTATCCAAAGCATTGTAATTGAGCAGTTGAACGATGTGGCTTATCATTAGCATTAAATGCGAGGCCCACGCTTGGTGCAGAGGAGTAATGAGTATATTTTCATCCGTCGCACATCTTCATGCACCTTGATAGTTGCTGTCCATCTGCCCTTCCAGCCATATCAACGGTCAAGCTTTTTCCTGCCAGTTCTACATCTCAATTTCAACCATCCATCATCCACTTCAACTATTGTAAATATACTCTGCATTGCAACTTTAAAGGGGTTGGAATATACAAGGATTCTAAATACTATAAACAATTCAGTGCTCTTGATATCGCAAATTATTAAGATTACATAGCTTTATTAGTCTTAAGTGCTTCCTGCTTTCTTGTTATTCTCTTATAATTCCTTGTGGGTTTAAGAGAAATATATAGTAAGAGAACTTCATGATGGACGTAGGCAGTTTTGCTGAATCGCTATATATCTTGTGTTATTTAGTTTTCAGCTACATGCTTAGCTTCTCAAATTTCACTTTATTCCTAGTGTTAACAAGTAACCTTTGTGCATTAGTCTAATTTCGAGGTTGGCTATATCTCTAGTCCATAATGGTCTAGTCTACAGTACCAAAGGTAATTATCATTTATTTTAGGTGCATTATTATTATCAACAACAAACACACAATTATTATAAAGTATATAAATGCCATTACTTAGAGTACCAAAACAAATCATTTTATTATAATAACAAAGATTCATAATACTATCATCACAAATAAAACTATATCTGTGTTTTGTCAAATGGAAAATAGAAATTATTCTACTAATAAAGTTTGGTACATAATAAAATTTTTACAAAATAAAATCATGTCCACTAGCAAGCTTCACATGGAAATCTCCCCCTACGATGGCAGCTACAGTGACTCTATTTGCAACTTGGAATTCCATGCTTCCTCTTGCCACAAGCCTCTTGCTTCTAAGCCCCGTAACAATTGAAAGATATGAGTTCTAATTTTCTATAAGGAAAAAGACCTTTAGGAGAGGATTTTGATTCATATACTTAAATGTCTTCAAGTAGTCTGGACATTTCCTCTTCCAATGTCCCATCTTTGAGCAAAAGTTACATTCATCTTTCTTGTGATGACCCACTATTTTTAACATCTAAAATCAATTATAAATGCCATCAAAATACACTAACAAACTAATTTGATATTAGAGATTGTGGACCATCGGTATAGAAATAAAAAAAATCCAAAAACAACTAACATAAAGGGAAACCTAACAGCAAAATTCGAATATCACTATATATCATTTCAATAATTAAGTAGTATACACATTCAATTCATCAGATAGTATGTACATTTCGATAAAGTAACCCATAAAACATCAGTTGTGTAACTGTAATGCAAGAGACATAACAAATCATCATATAGATATGACTTATTCCAAACCCTATTCCCTTCTTTGCTTTCGCCTGTAAATTTACAAGCACACATATATACATATAACGAAGGAAAAAACTATCAACCATGTTTGGATTGCATCTTATTTGATACATTACGGCGATAGGCTCCATGGCTATTACATAGGGAATAACTGCCTACGTATCCCTTTTGGGGGATCAAGACCACGTAATTTTACATCCTGCTCTTCTTCTACATCCAAATATTTGTTAGCATATAACAAACATAACATCTGAGAAACCAATGCAAATAGTGCAAGTAGAAACATTATTCCTACTCATCCATCACAAAAAATCATTATACGGGGCCACAATAATAATAATAATAATACACAACCATCAAACATTAACAACACCCAATGCCAACCCTATTCATCAAAAGAAAACAATAAAAATATACCTACATACATATTAATCTAATCATCAACTATAGTAATACAACATTAATGTAAGTATAAGTCACCAAATGTATACTGATCACTCTATAATAGTAACACAACATCAATCATCAAGTCTGTAATAATCCAACAAATATTAGTAATACAAGAAGAATCGTCAAATAACATAATTAACTACCCATTGCCGATAGTAATAAGAGTAGAATATCGCACACTCATCAAAATGCGATATAGTCATCAAGCATCACCTATAAGTGATAATAGTAAACAACAATTAATCACACATTCTACAACCATCCAAATAATATATTTAGTAGAATTATTCTCTTAAGTACAAAACTATTTTATTATTGTTTATTATAAAAAGCCTATTTATTTATTGCATCCCAAAACAATAATACTCCTTTAAAATGATAATATGCTTCTCAAATCCTTTATTTTAACTATTTCTTCAAATACCTCAAAACATCGTATTTTATATTGAAACTAGTTGTTTCATCAAATTACTTTTCAAAATAATAATATTATTACTAAAATCACACATATAATTTCTGAACCCAACTTATTACTATTTGTCTCAAAAATGACAACATTTCATTTTAAATCCTAAAATTCTTTTTTATCTCCATTCATCTCGAAACAATAATAATTTAAACCAAAACACTTTTGGAAACATATATTTAATAATATTATTATTATTCAGAAAATACTTTTATTCCATTAGTCAAATAATAATAATAATTTCTATTATTACATAATTTCATCCATTTTATTTTAATCAATTATTTTTATTCCATTTAAATTTGAAATTAATTATAATTAAGCATCTAGTAATAAAGCAATCAATAACAAACAATCAAATTGAGGCACAATACAACCAAAATATCGCAACAACTAAATAGTCATTAGTATAACGTAACACATATCAATAAATATAAATTTCACCGACAAATGTGTATTTAATAGTTTTGAAACGTAATCAATTAATACAAATAAACCATACCAACATGCTTTTGCAAATAGCTTCAAAACTTAACAAACCAAGTGTCAAATCATCTAGAATTCTACCACAAGTCCAGTAGATCAAACCGCGTGAGAATTAAAGTTCGTATGCAAAAGTTAATAAGGTTATAAGATCTCAAGGCAATATTGTAAATAAATTAGAGTGTACACAATAAAATACTATTTAATTGTTTCACACGTACCTGCTTCTCTTTCGTGAACTTACCAACATTAAACCCATAGGAATCCCTCCTTTGTCTGCTTGCAACACCCGCTTACTAGCTACCATCGGACGATCGGAGACCACCGACATGCTCTGTAACACTCCTAAAAAGTTAACCGGAAATTTTAATAACAAAAATTAAATTAATTTTAATAAGGTTAAAAAAGGAATTTTTACAAACATCCAAATTTGGTTATGAAACTTGAACTATTGCATTTATAGCAATTTTGTGGACAATTTTCATACATAAAGTTTTGTAATCGAAGCTCCTATGAAAAAGTTATTAAAGTTTAAAGATTTGGAATTGAAAATTACTAAATATATAAATGTAGAAACAAATAAATTAAAATAGGTAAATTCAACCAGTCGCCATCATGGTTGGGACTAGTCAACCCCTAGCCATTGACCGCTGGTCCCACTGGCCGATCGATCATGGATTATCGGCTAGGATTTGCATGGGCTGAATGATCCGCATTTTTATAAAATTAAATTTAATGGCCAATGTCAATTAGTGCATCTATAGATAAAACGTTAACCTAAGACTTAGAACCATAATCTACCTATACACTCCAAAACTTTATTCTCTTCCAAAACTCTCTATTTCTCTTTAAATCAACCTATTCTTCGAAACAAAATTTTAAAACTAAAGTCAAAGATTATAGAAGGAGAAGAAATAAAATTGAGAAAAAAATAAAATGGAAAGGAGAAAGATTGACAAATCAAGCGGAGACGATTTTAGGAAAACAAATAGGGAACAATTTACTAGAGGTGAGTGGATTCGTTATTAAATATATTGTTTTATATGAAATTAAATTTATCTATACCTATTTGATCAAGAATTTTCCAAATTCAATCTAAGATATTGTTTATCAAGAAATTGCAACTAATTGGGAATTTGATAGAAATCGAAATTATATCAATACGATCCATGTTTAATGATTAAAGTAAATTAGAGATATAAGTTTGATTTCAATATGAACGCCTTTATATTTACCTCGAATATTGAATCTGGGATTTTAAGGTGTATATATGATACCATGTTGATGTTAATTTTTCCCTTAATTACTTTGAAATATAAATATACTAAAATAATTACAGAAATTATTGGAATTGAAGATTTAACAAAATAATGTTTACTATTGAAATTATAAAGATGAAGAAGGGTAATTAATTTACCAACAAAAAAAACAAAAATTAATGTTAATTGTGACGACACAGAATTTTGAAATTAGAAATTAGAAATATTTAATTGATTTTAAATGTTTGGAAGTTAATTTAAACTTGAATTTCAAATATCGCTATGAATTTGACAATTAAATTATTAAATTTAATTATTGGAAGTGGGGTAAAAATTTGAATCTTCAATTTTAAACCTGTTAAAAATAATAAGATGGCTTAGAGAATTTATATTGATGATACTGAAGATAATGGGAGCTTCAAAATTGAATTTGAAACTATTTTGTTCAGTATTGAAATTTATATCTTTTAAGTTGATATTTAAAAAAATAGCCTTCCGAGGCACAGTCATGGAATTCAACGAAACCAATTCCATTGGATCCGTAATATTGTATTATTATCGGATTTCAATTTTCATAGTGTTTGGAGTGATCGTTTAGCCGTACGGTGAGCAAACGCGCTGAAAATTATATCGAAATTTAGTTTAGTAGCTGAGTCCGAAAAGCTATCTTCTCCATACGATCGAATTTGGACTTGGAACCTTTTCCATTGTGTCCAGAGTAGGAGTTTAACATTATAAACGCCTGGTGGCATGCCTCGATTGGAGATCGAGATTTTGAGTTGCGAAATGGAACGATTTAAATTTTAAATTTGAATTTGAAACAATATATATATATATATATATATATATATATATATATATATATGTGAAATTAATATAATATTATCTCATAAGGAATTACACGTCTCCATCTTTAAACCATGTGTTTGGCTTATTCTAATAAATGTTGCATGCGTTTGATTTAAGGAATGTAATTCATTTAAAAAAGAAGAAGAAAAACATCTTTCGTTTAAATTCAGTAATGGTCGCTGCTTAAAAAAAAATTGGTTCAAATCAAATTATCGTTTCCCCCTAAATCAATAATCTAAGCAAATCGTGCCTACCTCCTTGGATTTGAAAACAGGATTTTTATTTCCTCGGCCGTAATGAATAATCGAATCAATCTCAAAAAAAAAGGGCTGCTGAACCGATGTAAGCTCGAGAACTTCATAGTTGGAAGCTAATCAAAGAGGATCGCGTGCCTGGAAATCACGATGGCAAGATCGCTTAGGAGAGGAGTGCACGTACACGCTTGCGCACGCATAAGAGGATCGAGATCAGAGGGCGGCTGTGGTCTGAGGAATGGTCGCGCATGCTTCGAGGTTACGACTTTGAAGAAGGAAGAGGGTATTCATGGTAGGCAATCTGATCAACGACGGTGAAGGTATATGTTTCGCTTTAAATTTATAAACACTTATATACGAATATATTTCAAATATATATATATAATATATAACTCATGTTGATTTTAATAGTAAGGTATTTGCTTAAATTTGATATAATATATACATAGAAAAAAATAAAGAAAAAATATAGAAGATTAAAAAAAATCGATTACAGTAGGGTATTCGTGTGTGTGTGTGTGTATATATACACATGTATATTTATATTAAATTTTTACAGCAATAGATCTTGGGTTGTTTATTTAAGAGGAGAAAAATAAAATAAAATAATAATATCATAATATAAATCCACATGCATATCTTGATTTCAATATAAAAGTAAAATAGGATGTATATGTAAAAAGGGTAAGGTTTGAAAAATAAATATATATATATATATAAATTTTAAATATGTTTAAAATTATGTAAAGTTAGATTTTTATCTATATAAATTAAATAAATAAATGGTTCGACCATTTTAAATGTTAATAAATCGTGAATTGTTTATACTAGGTCAAAATCTGTAAAGAAGTAGGCCGGTTTGGATCGGAATTGCAAAATAAAAAAAGGTGAGATCTTCTCACTCAATTAGATTTTTCTGATTTAATTTTAAATAGTTAAAGTTAAAATTATTGATTGTGTGCTTGGATGATTAATTATTATCAGTTGTATTGAATTAGACCCTATGCGCCGTATAATAGCGGATGATATTATATTAAACCCATATACCATGATATTCCACCTAGAAGTGGAATTAGTATTATATATGTATTTGGAGTGATTGATCCTGCATTATATAGCGGACGAGACCCTATGCACCGCATAATAGCGGATGATATTTTATAAATCCCATATACTGCGATATTCAACCTCGAGGTGGAATTGGTATTTAATTGTTGTGCTAACATCTGTAGATGCAGCGAAACAGGTTGGAGGGATCCATCTGGATTCCTCAAATATTTGAATTTGTTTCATATGTTATGTGTTGTTTTATTGCAATCTGTGTGATTATATTTGTGATTGAAATCGTTGAAGGCTATACTTTAGCCGAAGTATATTTTTGGTATCGTAGGATGCCAGAAATAAATAAAAAATTGGATTTTGAAATTTAAGTAAAAAATCTGTAGTGAAATCCTATTGAATAAAATTCCAAAATATGGGAAAAAGTTTAATAAATGGATTTCGAGTAATATTATTTAATAGTAGAAGAATTTATTTAAAATACGGATTTTAAATAGTTTGGAAGTAATAAAGAAATTTGTTTTAAAAGGAAATAAATTTAGGAATCAATTTGGAATTTAATTTGGTGTTTGAAATAGATTTGGAAAATTTGATTTGGTATTGGAAATAAATCTTTGAAATCAATTTGGAAAATTGATTTGATATTTAAAAAACAATTTTTAGGAAATCGATTTAGTGTCTGAAATCAATTTAGAAATCAATTTGCAATTTTATTTGGTGTTTAAAATAAAATTTGAAATCAATTTGGAAATTGATTTGGTGTTTGGAAATGATTTTTGAAATCAATTTGAAAATCGTAAATCAATAGATATTTGGAAAATTTAGATTCACAATGGGAATTATATAAAAGAAAGGGAAATTTGTTTAAAAATAGATATTGTTTTATTTTTAGAAGTGTGGAAAGGAATTTATGGATTTGGAACGTAAATTAAAATATAAATCTAGAAAGATTATAAATTGATTTGAATGAACCATTTTAGAATGGAAGATGTACTTTCCTTGAAAAGCCGAGTATGTTTTAAATATAGTTTATAAATATAAATTGAAGTTGTAAAGATGGTTTTAGGGAAAGAATATTTTGGAGAAATTATTTACTTAGGTTATTTTGAAAATCTTTAAGGTAAAGATTTATTTAACTAATTATAGAAGTAATGATTTAAAGAATTAATTGATACAGGTAAATATGCACAAGGAAGAAGTTGCAAAAAAATTTAGTCTAAAGGACAACAAGTTTGCTTTTTAGCCTGAAGGACACTTTTTAGCGTAAACTAAAAATGATAGTTACAACTATCATTCTGTGATTTACACTAAAAAGTGTCCTTCAGCCTAAAAAGCAAACTTTTTGTCCCTGAAACTAAATTTTTTTCTAACTTTTTCCTTTAGCCTAAAATCCCCTAATTGATATTTGTTTTAGCAAAATGGATATTTAAATAGTTATACCCTATCTACTAATTTTATTTTAAATTAGTTTTGAGTTTATATGAGATATTAGTATAATATTTTCATAACTAATATTTAAGCAAGTGCTTTAAAAATAGTTTTAAATTTAAATGTTTCCATGTATCTTTTGGATAAGTGTTTTAAATTATTTTTAAAGTATTTGAACTCGGCAAATTTTCAGTGGAATTAGATAAATATTTGAAAATTTATTCCACGTGAGGAAGGTGATTTGAAATTTGTTTTCAAAAGAAGGTGAAAAGTGATTTGAAATTTGTTTTCAAATGGTTGAAGTGTTAAAATTATATCTTGCAAAGATATTTTGAAAATAAATAGTTGGGGAAAATTATTTCTGGTGATTGTTGTGAATGGTTATTGATAGTTAAATAACCGACTATCAATATTGGCCTTTAAATGGCATTTGAATTTCGATGCGACCGGGGTCGGATTCCAAACGGTTATCCGAAAACCACATCGAACCTTTGTGATTGTGATGGATCTTTGATTATCAAAGTGAAAATTGTTGTGATTTGTTTAAAATCTGAATGTAACACTTATTTTTAAAATAAGCACTCGTTATTCGGATTAGCCGGGAGAGGACTTTCTATCATAAAACCCATTCCGAATAATGATACGATGAAATGGGATTGCATTTGAAGATGGTGTTAAAGACTAGGTATTTTTCGAAAGCGAAAGGATCACCTGTTAAATGTTTCTGCACCGGGTTGCTCCAGTATAGAGATTTTATCACCCTTTGTGATGGGGATTCCGGACGTGATTTGTGAATATTCAGATTGCAAGGGCTTCTTTGAAGTGCCTTCGGTTCTGTTCGATCCCGGGACGGACTTGTATGGATGTGTTTCTGACATTACACTTTGAGATATAAAGCTAGTTTCTATCAAATACATTTCTATTAGTGGAGGAGAATTTATTCTCTTAGCTTAACACCCTTCTCTGAGATGTACGTGCTCAGAGGTTATGTAGTTGATGGTTACTAGTGATACATTCCCAATTTGGTAATGTGGCATACGAAGTGTTGCTGTTCATTTGTTGATCAAAGCATGGATTTTTGAAAAAGTGTAGCTTTGTGGACGAGACTTCGTCGGACTTCACACCTCGGAAATGGTCGAAACAGGAAGAATGCGGCAAGGTTATGAGGGTCGCGCCCTTTAGGGTATGTCATTTCTTTTTGGAAAAGGGTGGTATCATGGTATGGAGCCCAGATGCTTAACCTATGTTGTTGCTGCAAATTTATTATACTTTGTGGTTCTTGCTTTTTGGTTGAGGATCCTCGGATAAAGGTCGCAAACGATAGAGGGATGGCATACTCATGTAGTATTTACCTAGTAACAGAAGTAACCCAGCCTTGTGTTGGCAGAGAGCTAGTTAAGTTCTCGGAACGTCCCTCCAGAGGCGTACCCATGCGGCGGTAGGAAGTTCCTTAGCATAACCATTTGTTGGAAATCCAATCTCCAACACGCGCCTTGTACGGTTTTAGTTGTATAAACTGCCATTTACTTATGGTGGCCACCACTGTTTAGATGGTAGCTATAGTAAGCATAGTTCGAAATGTCTATGCTGGCTAAGATTAATATTACACTTTCAAAATGTTTTCTGCACTATGCACTAATAATAATATCGAAAGGATTTTACGTATCAAGCATGTTTGACTATCATAAAAAGAAATGTCCTCCAATTCTGCGTTTGCATTGTGTGTGTGTCGGGAGGCCTTATGGTAGTTTCATTTTCCAAAAGCATAGCGGGTTTCTTTTTATTTTCTTTGTGAAAATAACCATTTTTAAGATCTCACACCAGTCCCATGACTGATCTGGAGTTTATTGTTCCCTTTTTAAACTCTGGATGCACATAATTTTCCACACGGACAGCCTAGAGTCAGGTTATCTTTATTCTAGAGCGAAGTCTAGAAGTTGTGGTGTAGATCTGGAGTTCAAGCTGGATGGCGAGATATATCACTTGTATTATGTAGTGTCCATTGCGTTTGGGTTGGTGCAAGTCAAAAATTTTAAGTAAGCAAGTTAAAATAACTGTCCGTGTTGTATTGTGCCGTTGTAAACTCTGATAATGTGATGTATAAACTGATATAGTGGTTTTGTTTTAAAGATATTCATTTATCTATTATATGTTGTTCCGCTGCGAAATGTGAGATCTATTATTGTTTTCTGTTTCTTCTTCTATCTTCTTCTTTTTTAACCCTAACGGTTCAGTTTTTCGGCATTCGATTGCATGACATTTGATACAGTGGATGTATTGATATCGACTTTTGGTCGACGAAAAATTGGGTCGTTACAACTTTGGCATCAGAGCATTTGGTCAAGCGACAACCTTGGCTTTGGTAGGGAATACTCATTGGAAATAGAGTCAGTAGTACTCCAGAATGAATTTGAGTGTAATAATAGATATGAGCACGTATTTGTTACTGAATATAAAATTATTTTATATTGTGTTGACTTATCAGTTGATTGTTTATAGACTCTAGTCGGTGTAGTTTGGCCAACTGTATCGATAAGTGTTTCTAAACTCTTAAACGAGATAAACCGACACAATATTGTTTAAAATAGGGTAAATGAAATAATTTTACCCAAACTATTTTCGTATATAAAAGGAATGATTTTCCATAAATTATTATAGTTATGGTTGTTGGATATTAGGAAGTGATAATATGAAATTATTATTGAATAAGAAATTGAAATCATAACTTAAAGCTGAGAAATAAAATCCATATACAAATGGGATATGTAAATATAAATTGTAAATGTGATTTATAAATTAAAATAGAATTCCAAAGAAATATTTAAAAGAATTTGAAAGGATTTGAAAATTTTGAAATTTGGAAAAGATTAAATTCCCTTGGAGTTTGGAAATGGTTTTCAAAGGTCTTGGAAAAAGGTTTTTGAAGGGATAAAAGCTCTAAACTTTTTTCGGTCGCTGGAAAATAATTCTGATGATGATCGCGACATCATCGGTGTTCATTTTCTGGTTTCCAAGAGAGGGATTGCTGCCAAATTATTTTAAATGGAAGCTGTTTGGGAAACTGGGTATGGTTTTGGGAATTCAAAAGATAAATTGAAATGATTGCAAAAAAAGGTTTTGAAAAGATGGAAAGACAATGGAATCCTATATAAAGTATTTATAGAATATAATTGAGTTTGACAACTTATTAATTTGAAGTTGTTAGAATAAAATTTTACTTAAAGAAAGGTTTAAATTAAAATGGTTTGATTTTGGAAATAATTGATTTCAAAGGTGATTTTGAAATATTGAGAAATTGTTTAAAGCTTTGGAAGATTTATTAAAATTATTTATGAGTTGATAACTTATATAATTTGAATTTTGATAGAATGAATTTAACTTAAAGAGTTAAGTTAAATTAAAGTGAATATGGAAACAAAATAAGTGAGGAAAGTTATAGAAGTTTAAAATTGAATTTGAATTGTGTTAAATAAGGTTAAGGAGGAAATAAATTCGGCAATGAACAAAAGAATAAAACTGGAATTGAAACTGAATATTGAAAACCAATTTGAATTGTGTGAAATAAAATGAAGTGGTAAAATTAGTTCGAAGTGAACTAAAGACAATAAAGGTGGAAATAAAAAAATGGTTTGAGATAAAATGAAGTGGAATTCGTAATGGATTATTAAATGAAACTAATTTAAATAGTGATATGAATCAGTTGTGTAGGAAAGATAATTGATAAAATTCAATATTCAGAAGGTAAATTGAAATAGAATTGAAAATGTAAATTGAATTCAAATGAAATTGAAAATGCAAGATTGAATGAAAATGGATATATAACTTCAATAGTGAAGTAAAAATGGTATAAAAAGTAAGTATTCGAACTTTTGTAATGGAATATGCAAAATTATAAGCAGGATATACAGGTGTGTTAATGGCAAAAGATAAACTGGGATTTTGATTTCGAAGATAAATTTGAATTGCTCGAAAAGGTATGTATTTAAATTTCAGTATGAAATTTGATGATTTTCTTATCTAGCAACTTGGCTTTTTGTTTTCTTTTTAAATCTAGGGGCCCGTGTAGTCGTGCCGAGCTAGCCGCGCAAGGAAGACGCTGGCGAAATTTTTCGAAAATTTAGAGAGTTGGAAAATTTTTGAGAAAATTTTGAAAATTTTGAAAATTTAAATTTAAATTGGTTAAGAAAACAATATTGTTTGGAGTTTATGGTGGAGGTTGGAAAGTTAGTTGAAGTAATAACGGGTCTTTAATAAAAAGATTTATTTTGGCAAGTTGTTAAAACTATTTGAATTCGGAAAAAAATGATAAACGAGTTGAGGATCATTCTTCTTAACTAGTAATTTCGGGACAAAATTCTTTTAAGGGGGAAGAATGTGACGACCTAGAATTTTGAACATTTGAAATTGAAAATATTTAATTGATTTTAAATGTTTGGGAGTTAATTTAAACTTGAATTTCAAATATCGCTATGAATTTGGCAATTAAATTATTAAATTAAATTATTGAAAGTGGGGTAAAAATTTGATTCTTCAATTTTAAGCCTGTTAAAAATAATTTGATGGCTTAGAAAATTTATATTGATGATACTAAAGATAATGGAAGCTTCAAAATTGAATTTGAAACTGTTTTGTTCAGTATTGAAATTATATCATTTAAATCGATATTTTAAAAAATAGCCTTCAGAGGCACAGTCTCGGAATTCGATGAAACTAATTCTATTGGATCTGTAATATTTTATTATTTTCGAATTTCAATGTTCGTTGTGTTTGGAGTGATCACTTAGTCGTATGGTGAGAAAACGTGCTGAAAATTATAACGAAATTTAATTTAATGGTTGGGTCCGAAAAGCTACCTTCTCCATACGATCGAATTTGGACTCGGAACCATTTCCATTATGTCTGGAATAGGGGTTTAACATTATAAACGTCTGGCGGCATGCCTCGATTGGAGATCGAGATTTTAAGTTGCGAAATTGAACGATTTAAATTTTAAATTTGAATTTAAAAACAATTTTTATGTGAAATTAATATAATATTATCTCACAAGGAAAATTACATGTCTCCATCTTTAAACTACGTGTTGGTTTATTCTGATAAATGTTACACGCGTTTGATTTAAGGAAAGAAATTCATTTAAAAAAGAAAAAAACATCTTTCGTTTAAAATCAGTAATGGTCGCTGCTTGAAAAGAAAAAAAATTGGGTTCAAATCAGATTATCGTTTCCCCCTAAATCAATAACCTAAGCAAATCATGCCTGCCTCCATGGATTTGAAAATTCGATTCTTATTTCCTCAGCCGTAATGAAAAATAGAATCAATCTCAGAAGAAAAAAGGCTGCTGAACCTATGTAAGCTTGAGCGCTTCATAGTTGGAAGCTGATCAAAGAGGATCGCGTGCCTGGAAATCACGATGGCGTAATCGCTTAGGGGAGGAGTGTGCGTACGCGCTTGTGCACGCATAAAAGGGATCACGATCAGAGGGCGGCTGTGGTCTGGGGAAAGGTCGCGCGCGCTTCGAGGTCACGACTTTGAAGAAGGAAGAGGGTATTTGTGGTCGGCGATCTGGTCAACGACAGTGAAGGTATATGTTTCGATTTAAATTAATAAACACATATATACGAATATATTTTAGACAAAAAATATATAATATATAACTCATGTTGATTTTAACAGTAAGGTATTTGGTTAAATTTGATTTAATATATACACAGAAAAAATGTAGAAAAAAAATATAGCAGATAAAAAAATCGATTACAGTAGGGTATTAGTGTGTATATATATATGTATATGTATATATATATATATTTAATTTTTACAGCAATAGATCCTGGGTTTTTTATTTAATAGGAGAAAAATAAAATAAAATAATAATATCAAAATATAAATACACATGCATATCTTGATTTCAATATAAAAGTAAAATAGGATATATATGTAAAAAGGATAAGGTTTGAAATATATATATATATATATATTAAATGTGTTTAAAATTATGTAAAGTTAGATTTTTATCTATATAAATTAAATAAATAAATGGTTCGACCAATTCAAATGTTAATAAATCGTGAATTGTCTATACTAGGTCAAAATCTGCAAAGAAGCAGGCCGGTTTGGATCGGAATTGCAAAATAAAAACAAAGGTGATATCTTCTCACTCAATCAGATTTTTCTGATTTAATTTTAAATAGTTAAATTTAAAATTTTTGATTGTGTGCTTGGATGATTAATTATTATCAGTTGTATTGAATTAGACCCTATGCGCCGCATAATAGTGGTTGATATTATATTATACCCATATACCGCGATATTCCACCTCGAAGTGGAATTGGTATTATATATATTTGGAGTGATTGATTTCCCACATTATATAGCGGATGAGACCGTATGCACTGCATAATAGCAGATGATATTTTATAAATCCCATATACCGTGATATTCCATCTTGAAGTGGAATTGGTATTTAATTGTTGTGCTAACATCTGTGGATGCAGGGAAATAGGAGGGATCCGACTGGATTCCTCAAATATTTGAATTTGTTTCATATGCTATATGTTGTTTTATTTGATCTATGTGTGATTATATTTTTGGTATCGTAGGATACCACAAATAAATAAAAAATTGGATTTTGAAATTTAAGTACAAAATCTATAGTGAAATCCTATTGAATAAAATTCCAAAGTATGGGAAAAAGTTTAATGAATGGATTTCGAGTAATATTATTTAATAGTTGAAGAATTTACTTAAAATACGGATTTTAAATAGTTTGGAAGAAATAAAGAAACTTATTTTAAAAGAAAATAAATTTAGGAATAAATTTGGAATTTAATTTCGTATTTGAAATAGATTTGGAAAATTTGATTTGGTGTTGGAAATAAATCTTTTAAATCAATTTGGAAAATTGATTTGATATTTAAAAATAAATTAATTTTAGGAAATCGACTTGGTGTCTGAAATAAATTTAGAAATCAATTTGGAATTTGATTTGGTGTTTAAAATAAAATTTGAAATCAATTTGGAAATTGATTTGGTTTTTGGAAATGATTTTTGAAATCAATTTGAAAATCGTAAGTCTGTAGCTATTTGGAAAATTTAAATTCACAATGGGAATTTTATAAAAAAAAGGGAAATTTGTTTAAATATAAATATTTTTTATTTTAAAAGTGTGGAAAGGAATTTACAGATTTGGAACGTAAATTAAAAAATTAAATCCATAAAGATTATAAATTGATTTGAATGAACCATTTTAGAATAAAAGGTATACTTTCCCTGGAAAGCCGAGTATGTTTTCAATATAGTTTATAAATATAAATTGAAGTTGTAAAGATGGTTTTAGGGGAAGAATATTTTGGAGAAATTATTTACTTAGGTTATTTTGAAAATCTTTAACGTAAAGATTTAATTAATTAATTATAGAAGTAATGATTTAAAGAATTAATTGATATTTGTTTTGGAAAATGAATATTTAAATAGTTATACCCTATCCACTAATTTTATTTTAAATTAGTTTTGGACTTAAGTTTATATGAGATATTAATATAATATTTTCATAACTAATATTTAAACAAGTGCTTTAAAAATAGTTTTAAATTTAAATGTTTCCAAGTATCTTTTGGATAAGTGTTTTAAATTATTTTTAAAGAAATGAACTCGGCAAATTTTCAGTGGAATTAAATAAATATTTGGAAATTTACTCATGTAAGGAAGGTGATTTGAAATTTGTTTTCGAAAGATTGAAAGGTGAAAAGTGATTTGAAATTTGTTTTCATGCGGTTGAAGTGTTAAAATTATATCTTGCAAAGATATTTTGAAAATAAATAATTTGGGGAAAATTATTTAAATCCTGGTGATTATTGTGAATGGTTATTTATATTTAAATAACCGACTATCAATATTGGCCTTTAAATGGCATCTGAATTTCGATGCGACCGGGGTCGGATTCCAAACGGTTATTCGAAAATCATATCGAACCTTTGCGATTGTGATGGATCTTTTGGTTTGAAAGATGAAAATGAAAATTGTTATGATTTGTCTGAAATCTAAATGTAACATTTATTTTCAAAATAAGCGT
This sequence comes from Allium cepa, assembly GCA_030765085.1. Lineage (NCBI taxonomy): Eukaryota > Viridiplantae > Streptophyta > Magnoliopsida > Asparagales > Amaryllidaceae > Allium > Allium cepa. The sequence continues at coordinate 819,670,554 of CM060935.1, read as the reverse complement.
TCGTTATTCGGATTAGCCGAGAGAGGACTTTGTGTCATAAAACTCATTCCGAATAATGATACGACGAAATGGGATTGCATTTGAAGATGGTGTTGAAGACCGGGTATTTTTCGAAAGTGAAAGGATTACCTGTCAAATGTTTCTGCACCCGGTTGCTTCAGTATAGATATTTTATCAACCTTTGTGATGGGGATTCCGGACGAGATTAGTGAATATCCAAATTGCAAGGGCTTCTTTGAAGTGCCTTCGGTTCCGTTCGATCCTGGAACGGACTTGTATGAATGTGTGTCTAACATTACACTTTGAGATGTGAAGCCGGTTTCTATCAAATACATTTCTGTTAGTGGCGGAGAATTTATTCTCTTAGCTTAACACCCTTCTCTAAGACGTACGAGCTCAGAGGTTATGTAGTTGATTGTTACTAGTGATACATTCCCAATTTGATAATGTGGCATATGAAGTGTCACTAATCATTTGTTGATCAAAGCATGGCTTTGTGAAAAAGTGTAGCTTTATGGACGAGAATTCGTCGGACCTCACACCCCGAAAACGGTCGAAACAGCAAGAATGCAGCAAGGTTATGAAGGTCGCGCCCTTTAGGGTATGTCATTTCCTTATGGAAAAGGGTGGTATCATGGTATGGAGCCCAGATTCTTAACCTATGTTGTTGCTGCAAATTTATTATACTTTGTGGTTGAGGATCCTCTGCTAAAGGTCGCAAACGACAGGGGGATGGCATACTCATGTAATATTTACCTAGTTATAGAGGCAGCCTTGTGTTGGAAGAAAGCTGGTTAAGTTCTCAGGACGTCCCTCAAGAGGCGTACCCATGTAGTAGTAGGAAGTTTCTTAACCTGACCATTTGTTGCAAATTCAATCTCCAATACGCGCCTTGTACGATTTTAGTTGTATAACCTGCCATTTACTTATGGTGGTTACCACTGTTTAGATGGTAGCCATAGTAGGCATAGTTCGAAATGTCTATGCTGGCTAAGATTAATATTATGCTTTCGAAATGTTTTCTGCACTATGCACTAATAATAATATCGAAAGGATTTTGCGTATCAAGCATGTTTGACTATCAAGGAGAAATCTCCTCCAATTCTGCGTTTGCATTGTGTGCGTAGCGGGAGGCCTTATGGTAGTTTCATTTTCCAAAAGCATAGCGGGATTCTTTTTATTTTCTTTATGAAAATAACTTTTTTTAAGATCTCACACCAGTCCCATGACTGACCTAGAGTTTATTGTTCCCCTTTTAAACTCTGGGTGCCCATAATTTTCCACACGGGCAGCCTAGAGTCAGGTTATCATTATTCTGGAGCGAAGTCTAGAAGTTTCTATATAGATCTAGAGTTCAAGCTGGATGGCGAGACGTATCACTTATACTATGTAGTGTTCGTTGCGTTTGGGTTGGTGCAAGTCAAAATTTCTATGTAAGCAAGTTAAAATAACTGTCAGTGTTATACTGTGTCGTTGTAAACTCTGATAATGTGATGTATAAACTAATATAGTGCTTTTGTTTTAAAGATATTCATTTATCTATTATATGTTGTTCTGCTGCGAAATGTGAGATTCTGTTATTGTTTTCTATTTCTTCTTCTATCGTCTTCTTCTTTAACCCTAACGGTTCGGTTTTCCAGCATTCGATTGTGCGTCATTTGATACAGTGGATGTATTGATGTCGACTTTCGGACGTCGAAAAATTGGGTCGGTAAAATTTTGGCATCGAAGCATTTGATTGAGCGACAACCTTGGCTTTGATGGGGAATACTCATTAGAGATAGAGTCAGTAGTACTCTTGAATGAGTTCAAGTGTAATAATAGATATGAGCGCGTATTTGTTAGTGAATATAATATTGTTTTATATTGTCTTAACTTATCGGTAGATTGTTTATAGATTTCGGTCGGTGCAGTTTGGCAAATTGTATCGATAGGGGTTTCTGAACTCTTAAAGAGATAAACCGACACAGTATTGTTTTAAAATAGCGTAAATGAAATAATTTTACCCAAACTATTTTCGTATATAAAAGGAATGATTTTCCACAAATTATTATAGTTATGGTTGCTTGGATATTAGGAAGTGATAATATGAAATTATTATCATTATTATTGAATAAGAAATTGAAATCATAACATAAACCTTAGGAATAAAATCCATATACAAATGGGATTTGTAAATATAAATTGTAAATGTGATTTATGAAATAAAATAGTTTTCTAAAGAAATATTTGAAAGAATTTGAAAGGATTTGAAAATTTTGAAATTTGGAAAAGATTAAATTCCCTTAGAGTTAGGAAATGGTTTTCAAAGGTCTTGGAAAAAGGTTTTTGAAGGGAAAAAAGCTCTAAACTCTTTTCGGTCGCTGGAAAATAATTCTGATGATGATCACGACATCATCGGTGTTCATTTTCGAGTTTCAACGAGAGGGATTGCTGCCAAATTATTATAAGTGGAAGTTGTTTGGAAAATTGGGTTTGGTTTTGGGAATTCAAAAGTTAAATTGAAATGATTGCAAAAAAAGGTTTTGAAAAGATGGAAAGACTCTGGAATCCTATATAAAGTATTTATAGAATATAATTGAGTTTGACAACTTATAAATTTGAAGTTGTTAGAATAAAATTTCACTTGAAGAAAAGTTAAAATTAAAATGGTTTGATTTTGGAAATAATTGATTTCAAAGGTGATTTTGAAATATTGAGAAATTGTTTCAAACTCTGGAAGATTTATTAAAAGTATTTATGAGTTGATAACTTATATAATTTGAATTTTGATAGAATGAATTTAACTTAAAGAATTGAGTTAAATTAAAGTGAATATGGAAACAAAATAAGTGGGAAAACTTATAGAAGTTTAAAATTGAATTTGAATTGTGTTAAATAAGGTTAAGGAGGAAATAAATTCGGGAATGAACAAAAGAATAAAACTAGAATTGAAACTGAATATTGAAAACCAATTTGAATTGTGTGAAATAAAATGAAGTTGTAAAATTAGTTCGAAGTGAACTAAAGATAATAAAGGTGGAAATAAAAAAATGGTTTGAGATAAAATGAATTGGAATTTGAAATGAATTAGTAAATGAAATTAATTTAAATAGTGATATGAATCAGTTGTAAATGAAAGATAATTTATAAAATTCAATATTCAAAAGGTAAATTGAAATAGAATTGAAAATGTAAATTGAATTCAAATGAAATTGAAAATTCAAGATTGAATGAAAATGGATATATTACTTCAATAGTGAAGTAAAACTGGTATAAGAAGTAAGTATTCAAACTTTTGTGATGGAATATGCAAAATGATAAGCAGGATATACAGGTATGTTAATGGCAAAAGACAAATTGGGATTTTGATTTCGAAGATAAATTTGAATTGCTCGAAAAGGTATGTATTTAAATTTCAGTATGAAATTTGATGATTTTTCCTCTAGCAACCTGGCCTTTTGTTTTCTTTTTGAATCTGGGGGCCCGTGGTGCCATTTTGCAGTCGTATCGAGCTAGCCGCGCAAGTGAGACGCTGGCGAAATATTTCAAAAATTTATAGAGTTAGAAAAATTTTGAGAAAATTATGAAAATTTTAATTTAAATTTTAATTGGTTAAGAAAAAAATATTGTTTGGAGTTTATGGTTGATGTTGGAAAGTTATTTGAAGTAATAACGGGTCTTTAATAAAAAGATTTGTTTTGGAAAGTTGTTAAAACTATTTGAATTGGAAAAAATGATAAACGAGTTGAGGATCATTCTTCTTAACTAGTAATTCCAGGACGAAATTCTTTTAGGGGGGAAGAATGTGACGATCCAGAATTTTGAACATTTGAAATTGCAAATATTTAATTGATTTTAAATGTTTAGGAGTTAATTTAAACTTGAATTTCAAATATTGCTACGAATTTGGCAATTAAATTATTAAATTTAATTATTGGAAGTGGGGTAAAAATTTGATTCTTCAATTTTAAGCCCGTTAAAAATAATTTGATGGCTTAGAAAATTTATATTGATGATACTGAAGATAATGGAAGCTTCAAAATTGAATTTGAAACTTTTTTGTTCAGTATCGAAATTTATATCATTTAAATCGATATTTAAAAAAATAGCCTTCTAAGGCACAGTCTCGAAATTCAACGAAACCAGTTCCATTGGATCCAGAATATTGTATTATAATCGGATTTCAATTTTTGTAGTGTTTGGAGTGATCATTTAGTCGTACAATGAGAAAACGCGCTGAAAATTACATTGAAATTTAATTTAATAGTTGGGTCTGTAAAGTTATCTTCTCTATACGATCGAATTTGGACTCGGAACCTTTTCCGTTGTGTTCGGAATTGGAGATCGAGATTTTGAGTTGCGAAGTGGAACGATTTAAATTTTAAATTTGAATTGAAAAACAATATATATATATATATATATATGTGTGTGTGTGTGAAATTAATATAATATTATCTTACAAGGGAAATTACACGTCTCCATTTTTAAACAACATGTTTGGCTTATTCTGATAAATGTTACACGCATTTGATTTAAGGAATGAAATTCATTTAAAAAAGAAAATAAAAACATCTTTCGTTTAAAATCAGTAATGGTCGCTGCTTGAAAAGAAAAGAAAAAATGGGTTCAAATCAAATTATCGTTTCCCCCTAAATCAATAACCTAAGCAAATCGTGCCTACCTCCTTGGATTTGAAAATGCGATTCTTATTTCCTCAAACGTAATGAAAAATCGAATCAATCTCAGAAAAAAAGTGCTGCTGAACCGATGTAAGCTCGAGTGCTTCATAATTAGAAGCTGATCAAAGAGGATCACGTGCCTGGAAATTGCGATGGCGTGATCGCTTAGGGGAGGAGTCTGCGTGCACACTTGTGCACGCATAAGAGGGATCGAGATCAGAGGGCGGCTATGGTCTGGGAAAGGTCACGCGCGCTTCGAGGTCGCGACTTTGAAGAAGGAAGAGGGTATTCGTGGTCGGTGATCTGGTTAACGACAGTGAAGGTATATGTTTCAATTTAAATTAATAAACACTTATATACGAATATATTTCAGAGAAAAATATAATATATAACTCATGTTGATTTTAACAGTGAGGTATTTGGTTAAATTTGATTTAATATATACACAGAAAAAATAAAGAAAAATATAGCAGATAAAAAAATCGATTACACTAGGGTATTAGTATATGTACACACACACACACACACATATATATATATTAAATTTTTACAGCAATAGATCCTAGGTTGTTTATTTAACAAGAGAAAATAAAATAATAATATCAAAATATAAATACACACTCATATCTCGATTTCAATATAAAAGTAAAATAGGATATATATGTAAAAAGGGTAAGGTTTGTAATATATATATATATATATATTTTAAATGTGTTTAAAATTATGTAAAGTTAGATTTTTATCCATATAAATTAAATAAATAAATGGTTCGACCAATTCAAATGTTAATAAATCGTGAATTGTTTATATTAGGTCAAAATCTATAAAGAAGCAGGCGGTTTGGATCGGAATTGCAAACAAAAATAAAGGAGATATCTTTTCACTCAATCAGATTTTTTTAATTTAATTTTAAATAGTTAAATTTAAAATTGTTGATTGTGTGCTTGAATGATTAATTATTATCAGTTGTATTGAATTAGACCCTATGCGCCGCATCATAGCAGATGATATTATATTAAACTCATATACCACGATATTCCACCTCGAAATGGAATTGGTTTTATATATGTATTTGGAGCGATTGATTCCCGCATTATATAGCGGATGAGACCCTATGCGCCGCATAATAGCGGATGATATTTCATAAATCCCATATACCACGATATTCCACATCGAAGTGGAATTGTTATTTAATTGTTGTGCTAACATCTGTGGATGCAGCGAAACAGGTTGGAGGGACCCAACTGGATTCCTCAAGTATTTGAATTTGTTTCATATGCTGTATGTTGTTTTATTTGTAATCTGTGTGTGATTATATTTGTGATTGAAATCATTGAAGGCTGTAGTTTAGCCGAAATATATTTTTGGTATCGTAGGATACCAGAAATAAATAAAAATTGGATTTTGAAATTTAAGTAGAAAATCTATATTGAAATCCTATTGAATAAAATTCCAAAGTATGGGAAAAAGTTTAATTAATGAATTTCGAGTAATATTATTTAATAGTTGAAGAATTTATTTAAAATACGGAATTTAAATAGTTTGGAAGAAATAAAGAAATTTATTTTAAAAGGAAATAAATGTAGGAATCAATTTGGTATTTGAAATAGATTTGGAAAATTTGATTTGGTGTTGGAAATAAATCTTTGAAATCAATTTGGAAAATTGATTTGATATTAAAAAAATCAATTTTTGGAAAATCGATTTGGTGTCTGAAATAAATTTAGAAATCAATTTGGAATTTGATTTGGTGTTTAAAATAAAATTTGAAATCAATTTGGAAATTGATTTGGTGTTCGGAAATGATTTTTGAAATCAATTTGAAAATCGTAAATCAGTAGATATTTGGAAAATTTAAATTCACAATCGGAATTTTATAAAAGAAAGGGAAATTTGTTTGAAAATAGATATTGTTTTATTTTTTAAAACGTGTAAAGGAATTTACCGATTTGGAACGTAAATTAGAAAATAAATCCAGAAAGATTATAAATTGATTCGAATGAACCATTTTAGAATAGAAGGTGTACTTTCCCTGGAAAGCCGAGTATGTTTTCAATATAGTTTATAAATATAAATTGAAGTTGTACAGATGGTTTTAGGGGAAGAATATTTGGGAGAAATCATTTACTTAGGTTATTTTAAACATCTTTAATGTAAAGATTTAATTAATTAATTATAGAAGTAATGATTTAAAGAATTAATTGATATTTGTTTTAGAAAATGGATATTTAAATAGTTATACCCTATCTACTAATTTAATTTTAAATTAGTTTTGGACTTAAGTTTATATGAGATATTAATATAATATTTTCATAACTAATATTTAAGCAAGTGCTTTAAAAATAGTTTTAAATTTAAATGTTTCCATGTATCTTTTGGATAAGTGTTTCAAATTATTTTTAAAGTATTTGAACTTGGCAAATTTTTAGTGGAATTAAATAAATATTTGGAAATTTACTCCATGTGAGGAAGGTGATTTGAGATTTGTTTTCAAAAGATTAAAAGGTGAAAAGTGATTTGTATTTTTTTTCCAAATGGTTGGAGTGTTAAAATTATATTATGCAAAGATATTTTGAAAATAAATAGTTGGGGGAAAATTATTTAAATCCTGGTGATTGTTGTGAATGTTGATTGATAGTTAAATAACTGACTATGAATATTGGCCTTTAAATGGCATTTGAATGTCGATGCGACCGGGGGCGGATTCCAAACGGTTATCCGAAAACCACATTGAACCTTTGTGATTGTGATGGATCTTTTGGTTTAAAAGATCAAAGTGACTATTGTTGTGATTTGTTTGAAATTTGAATGTAACACTTATTTTTAAAATAAGCGCTCGTTATTCGGTTTAGACGGGAGAGGACTTTGTGTCATGAAACCCATTTCGAATAATGATACAACGAAATAGGATTGCATTTGAAGATGGTGTTGAAGACCGGGTATTTTTCGAAAGCGAAAGGACTACCTGTCGAATATTTCTGCACCGGGTTGCTCGGTATAGATATTTTATCACCCTTTGTGATGGGGATTCCGGACGTGATTAGTGAATATCCGAATTGCAAGGGCTTCTTTGAAGTGAATTCGGTTCCGTTCGATCTCGGAATGGACTTGTATGGATGTGTGTCTGACATTACACTTTGAGATATAAAGCTGGTTTCTATCAAATACATTTCTGTTGGTGGCGGAGAATTTATTCTCTTAGCTTAACGCCCTTCTGTGAGACGTACGAGCTCAGAGGTTATGTAGTTAATGGTTACTAGTTATACATTCCCAATTTGGTAATGCGGCATACGAAGTGCTGCTGATCATTTGTTGAGCAGAGCATGGCTTTGTGAAAAAGTGTAGCTTTGTGGACGAGACTTCATCGAACCTCACACCCCGGAAATGGTCGAAATAGGAAGAATGCGGCAAGGTTATGAGGGTCGGGCCTTTTAGGGTATGGCATTTCCTTCTTGAAAAGGGTGGTATCATGGTATGGGGCCCAGATACTTAACCTATGTTGTTGCTGCAAATTTATTATACTTTGGGGTTGTTGCTTTGTGGTTGAGGATCCTCGGATAAAGGTCGCAAACGACCAGGGGATGGCATACTCTACAAAGGTAACTCGGCCTTGTGTTGGCAAGGAGCTGGTTACGTTCTCGGGACGTTCCTCCAGAGGCATACCCATGTTGTGACGACCCAGATTTTTGGGCCATCTAATATTGAGTGATTAACGGATGCAGTTATTGGAATATTAGTTTTAAATTGGTCCAATAAATAAATTTATAATAATTAAAATATTGGATACATAAATAGCTTAAGAACTAAAATAAACATTGGCTCATAAACCTCTGAATATGGTAAAACATATAGAAAAGAAAAATTAAGGATATATATATATATATATAAATAAATTCCACTATCTAAATTAAGATAAAAAAAATCCATAAATATACAAACGAAAATACAAATAGATACAAACTTTATGATGTTCGAAAATATATGAGTATAAGTATATAAATTTACAAATGTATGAATGTATAACTTCACAATAATAAGATTTCAAAACTTATGAGTGTGCATAAATGTTATAATAACAATACTTATGGGGGAAAAATAAATATATAACTATATATAAATATACATACATACATACAAAAGATATATATACATCTATAAATTCATATAATAGTATTTGTAAATGAAAGAGGAGACAAGCATTTAAAGCCAAGCTTACAAAACATAACATCTAAGCTTTTTTTTTAAAATCAAATCACTATTCATAAGAAATCAAATCATAGGAAAGGGGAAATATATAATAAAAAAAATAAAAATAAAGAAGCTTGCTGTGTACTGCAGCCTATACTCCTTATATACCTCCACTTGCCATTTTTTTTATTCATTCGAACCAAGAGAAAGAAAAAAATACAAAGCTTGTAACAAACCAGTAAACAAGCTGAATCAAAGCAAGATCAAGGCAAATCTGGTTCAATTCAAAGAGTATTCAAAACTGGAATCTTAAAACAGGCAAAAAAAAATTCAAGACTAGGGAGAAAATTCAAATTTCCAGAATAAAAGCAAGAGATTGTTCTCTTCTTTATAAACCAGTGAGTAAATTAAAGCTTAAACATTTTTTAAAATTGATATAAATGATAAATGTTTGAAGTGAGATTGTGATGCCTGTATAAAATTGTGTATGCATGTTTGTTTTAGTTCCTGAATCATGTTTATATGAATGAATGCTGTGTGGATGTCTGGGTATACAAAAGTTCATCCCTGTTTTAGGTTCAGAGATTATACTTAGATTAAAATACCAATTCTTCTCACTCTAATCTCTATTAGGCTTGGGAATATAAACAAAGTATGGTTGTTTTAAATTGAACTAAGGTTTAAAAATATTTTTAAGAAAAATAAATAGAGATATTATCTGGAATAAAATAAAATAAAAATTTGTGTGCAGGTCTGTTTCCCCTGTTGAAAATATTTAGTTCATCCCAGCATCCAAAAATATATGTATCTCTCCACCCAGATTGTTTTGCATGTTGATGTAAACTAGGAATATGTTCATTTTCCAGTATAGTATTTGTTAAAAATAGTTTGGGAGAAAATTATGTTACGTGGTTCAACAGGGATCCATTTTACAGCAAACAACCCAATTTTAAGGGAAAATAAATGTTTTTAATTTTAGGATTCGAACATGCAGTCTTGATCCTTGTGTGGAAACGTGAATTTTAGTGGTAGAATTATAATTTTTAGTATTATATATCTCAAAAAATTAGTAGATAACGTTTTCCGTTCAAAAACTTATTTCCATCGATTTGGTCGAAGTGAGGTGTCGCGGCCTGTTCTGGTGGGAGTAGGTGGTTGTTGTGAAGGCATCGACCGAGGCGGAATGTTGATTTTGGGTTTGGTTTGGTTGATTGAGTGGAATGTAGGGTTTTGGGATGGTTTCCGGTGGTTGGCGAACGCGATTGAACTGGGAAATGTGGACGCAATCGAGTCCTTCAAAGTATGGCAGGAAGGAAGTATCGAAGTTAAGCTTCCGATTGGAGGGTAAGTTGCGCCGATCGGTGAAGGGAGTTAAGAGCAGTTTCGACAGATTTGTTTTGGTTTTTCCGCTAGTTCGAACTGAAGTACGTATTTTCGAAGAAGTGGGTTCGGAGTTACGTTATGGCGGCGATGGCGACCAGCGGAAGGAAAGTCGTCGACTCAGGGGATCGCCAGGTCGGAACGGTTGTCGGAGGGTTTGTGCACATGCACCATGTGCACGTGATGCTCGGCGTTGCTGTATTGGAATAGGCGAGAAGGAGGGATTGTTATTGATGGTGTTTGTTGAGTTGCCGATGTTCAAGAGTATGGGTTTTCGAGTTGACCGGAGATGATCACGTCTGGGTTCAAGGCTTCGGGTCTTAGGTAGCTCTGGGTAGATGATTGTCTGGAAGTAGAAAATTGGGAGGAGGGAGAGTAACAGTGTAGAGGTAGGTAGATTTTGGGTTAGGGCTACGACCCATTAAAGTATGTTCGAATATTTCCCAGTTATTAGCCTTTAATACCTTAAAAGACGAAGTTTTGAAATTTAATTTTTTGATTTGAATAAGTATGTATTAGGATATTTACCCAGTGTAATTAATTAAACTATGATTATTTGATGAAGTTACCAAGAATAATTAATAATAAGTAATCATAGGATGATTTAATAATATAATAAGAGGAAATTTCTTATAGAAGTAATAAAGAATTAATTACTAAGTGTAATTAATTAAAGGATTGATTTAATTAAGAAATTAAATTAAAAAGTTAGTTAATCAATGAATGTGATTAATTAGACGATAATAAATCAATATAAGTGAATATAGAATAATTAATTTGAGTGATTGATTAAGGATCAATGTAAATTACTTTATGAGAGAAATTAAAGGGTTATTCAACGTGAGTGGTTGAATGTTAATTAATTTGTATATTCAATTAGAGGTTAATTACTTAATGGAATTAAAGATGATAATTTAAGGATAATTGATTAATTGATTTGTAAATACTGATAGGAAGTGGGATTTAAAGGTGATTTGAAGTAATTGATTTAATTTAAAATTTTATTTTAAAATTAATTAGAAATTGTGTGATTAATCAATCTCGCTTATAAAAGATTAAAAGTTATTGGGTGCCCTAGATTATTGATATCTCTGATGTGAGATTTGTGATGCTTTTGTGATATGAGATATTTTGGTTGAACTGTGTTAATATGGGTTATTTATCTAAGACGAACCATTGTGTGGATATGATATCCTGAATATAAATTGTAATTGTTTAAACTTAATAATTCGACTTGAAGAATGCTAGTGGATTCGAAGAGACCGAGGTCGGGTATCAGTAAATACCCAAACCCACTTCTATTTGTGATCCACGAAAAAAAAAACCTTTATGGAATTTGAATTTGGAATGCATAGGCTGGGATGGAATTGTAATGTAAGCTTGGACATTTAATTTTAGTGATAATATTTTGATATGAATGTATGATGTGTATTGACTATGGTAAGTAAGAACTCGTAGTAAGGTACGAGTTACCCGGGTTTAAATAATTGTATGCATTGATATGTCTTGTTGGATGAGTTTACTCACGCTGGTTTCCAGCCTTATCCGGGTGTTACTTTGATGTTACGCTCGGGTCAGACCGAGTATTACAGATTTTCAAGTAAGGACGTTCTAGAGCTCAGGAGGCGAGCTTGATAGCAGGAACGTATGGAGTGTATTCCGTTGTGATTTATTGTAGCTTATCTGGGACAAGTTGTTATAACTGTCCAGTGGTTGTATAAATGAATGTAACACTGGTGTATTTGAATGTAATTAACTGATACAGTTTTTCCTTTGTATAACTGCTATTTTATTTAATTTTATAATTTGATCCACTGCGAATGTGAGAATCTGTGTTTGATGTTTTCTGTTTTCTTCTTCTTCTTCAATCTCCTTCTTCTTTTTTCTTAACTATCTGGAATTTTCGGGTATGAAAATTTCGGGTCGTTACATTTGGTATTAGAGCCAGGTTAAGCGAGAACCTTGGCTCTGGTGGGATTACTCATTAAGGATAGGGTCAGTGTTACCTTGGGATGAGTTGAGTGTATAAATATATGAGAGTGTACTTGTTATTTTCTTATATAAAGATTTTAAATGATTTTACATAAGAGTATATTTTGGTATATAGAGTAATATTTCTTTCTAATAAATATTAAGATAATTGGTTGTTAAATTATTGGAATTAAATTAAGTGGTAATAGAAATACAACCAAATTGAAATTAAATAAAGATAAGTTGAAGTAGATTAAACCTGAAATTTAAATCTTGAATTTGGAAAGGAATTTTAGAATAAGATAATAATGAATTGATTTTCAGATATGATAATCTTTGTTATTATCGTAAAGGATTGTTGTGGTTAATAATGAAATATTTGTTAATAAGTAAAAAAAAATGAAGTAAACTTTTAAGATGAGTATAATTATAAATTACAGTAGGTATTAAATTGTGAAGTTTTAAAACCTAAGTCTAGAAACATTTGAATTGTTTCAAAGTGTTGAAAGAAAAGAATAAATGATATTATACGGACTATTTTTGAATGTAATCTTATTTTAAATAAGAAGTTGCTTGGAAATTTTAAGGAAAATTTGTTTTGAAAAAAACCACCAAAGGTGGCTTAAAATTTAAGTATAACTTGGTGTGTAAAGGAAATAATATGTGTATATATATGAGGAATATACGCAATATCAAAGATGGTCTGAAATAAACTCTAAATGTTGAGTTTTAAATTTGGAATGAGATGTGATAACCAAGGTGCTAAGTCTTTGAACTTATAAGATTATTAATGTGAAGCTTAAAATTTGAAATGGGAATTCAAATTGGGTAAGGTTGGATGGATTAAGCAAATTGAATTTAACTTTGGGAAAGTTAAATAATTTATCAAACAACCTGAATTGGAAATTTCAAGATGAAATTAAGATTTAACTTGGGAAGCTAAAATGGTTAATTTGAATTGGGAATTGTGTGATCTCAAAATGGGGTGTGGTAATATATCCATTATTAAGATGAAATGAAATCATTTTGACTTAAGATTTGAATGTCTAGATAAAACTTCAAAGGTTTGGTTTCAAAATTGAAATTTGATGATAAATTGAATTTCAAAGAATTAGTTGTTTAAAAATAATTTGAATTATTATGGAACTTTGAAATAAGTTAAAAGTGGAATTTGGATTCAGAATTAAATGGTTTAAAGACATGAGTTGATTTGATTTAAAGGATTAAGTCAACGTTTAAAGATTTAACTTGAATTGATATAATTCGAGATGATTTAAATTTGAAATTTGAATTAAACTAGTTCAAATTGGATTTGATCTAAATTAATTGGAATTGTGATTAAGGTTGGACAGGTTTAAAATTCAAAATAGAATTTGATTTGAATTTGGAAAGAAATTGAGAATTAATTCAACTTGAATTGGGGATAAATCAATTTCAACGGAAATTGAAGTTATTTAAATTGGAATTGAGTCAATTTAAATGAAAGTTGAAATTTAAATTGAATTGATGGGAATGGAGGTTGGGAATTAAACAGTTTGGCTCTGGATTATTTTAAAAATATATTTTAATATAAACTGTTTTAAATCTATTTTTCAAGCTATTTACTATATACAACCTTTCTTTTTAAAGCCAAATTATCTTGTACTTATTTTACAATTATTTTGGGACTATTTAACAATTTTTCAACTATTTTATAAACTAATTACTGTTTTTCAACTACTTTATGACTAATTACTATTTTTCAACTATTTTGCAATTATTTAAAAATTTCCATAACTATTTGACTATTTTCCAACTATTCTACAATTACTTAACTATTCTCAGTTGTTTCACAAACTAATAATTATTTTAAACTATTTATCTATTTTTAAATTCTACAAGCTATTTTAAAATTTTAAGCCGGTCAGAGTGCAAACTATTTATGATTAAATATCCATTTGAGATAAGAATTAAGGTGATAATCAAAATAAGGATTTAAGCAATTGTGAGTAAGTGAATGAAAATCAAAGTGAAGGTGAATAGAAAGAGAATTGATTTGGCTAATAATCAATGAAGTTAAATTATGTATATTATTCTATTCACATAGTGATTTGATCCAGATTCGAGCACAGAATTTCAAGATAGTTTATCGATCCGAGTGGGATTTTTCACTCGATTTTCGACGGTGAATCTGGATATGGATTGTTGATTAGTTCTGGATATTCTCTATCATTGTTATGATTATGCATAGAGAATGACGGTTTCTGATCAAGGAACCAGATCTGAGTCCGCACTAGGAAGTCGGGTGGACAATACTAGTTCGAAAGTGAAATTGTGTGATCGAGTGAGCGATCATATTGGTATATAGCGTACGGATGATATGTGTACATTATACGGGTTTAAATGAAATTGATATTGGAAATTTGTGGATAAGAAATTTGAAATGGTTTTTGAAATGAAAGGTATATTTTGTGAAATATATGATGAAGTAAAGTGGAAATTGGATATTTCTAAGGTAAAAATTTACTTTATGGAAGTAAGTAATTTTGTAAGTGACTCTATAGAGTAATCAAATTTGAATATTTGATTTTGTATAAACAAAGTTATGTATCTTTGTTATATAAGATAAATCTCCCCTTGTTGAATCTATTGTCAGAAGGAAAGCGTTTTGGAAAAAATATTTGAAGTACAAAAAGGGAATTTATACAAGTTTGAAGTAATCCAAAGATTTTCAAAATTATATATATATATATATATATATATATATATATATATATATATATATATGTATGTATATATGTATATATATACATAAAGGATTTCATGAGGATCATTTTGGAAAGGTTTTTGGAACATTTGGATTTGGAAAGGCTTTTGATTTTTGGGTAAAATCAATATTGGAATTTGGAAAAGCCTAATTTGAGAATTATCGATTTTGGGAAAATCGATTTTGAGAAGGGAGATTTATTTGAGATTCATACTAGGTGTATGATTTGGAGGATACTATATCTGTATAGTATAAAGTGTTTTGAAAATGGCTCTGGAAAAAAAGGCGCTCCCTTGAAATGAACTTCTCAGGAGTGCCATAGGTTGGTATTGCCTTGAAACCTAAGGGGGGGTTCTAAAGTTGATCCTGTGAGGAGTCCGGACAAAACTAGTTCCTAAGGATTTTGTAGCGTGTAGCGAAAGTCGAGAACGCTGAGGCCTACAGAGGCATTTGGGTTATGCCGTGACGACAGTGTAACTCAATGTCACTGCGATCTACTGCAGACCATAGCGAAAGTCGTGGGTGCCGCTGAGAGCCAACAGTCTACGTTTGATTTTATATCGGTAGACTGCTACCTATGGTAACATAGCGAAAGTCGTGTGTGCTGCTGAGAGCCAACGGTCTACGTTTGATTTTACATCGGTAGACTGCGACCTATGTGGGAGTGGAGAAGTTTCATTTTGGCAGGAGAATCGAGGGCGTTGATGCCTACAGTTACATGGACTTTTGTTGTGATGGCAACGTAACCTTGGAATATAACTACGATCTGTTGTGGGTTCCACGGCATAATCGAGGGGCGGGGAGTGCCTACAGTTACATGGACTTTTACTGCGATGGCGACGTAACCCAAGATGTAACTGTGACCATGGATGAGGATGATGATTTCCAGAGCATTCTCACCAAAGATATTTTCCTTATTTTCCAGACTGTTTCTATATTTCAATAAAATTATTTTCCAAAGTATTTATACCGGGTGTTGGAAACGGGTTTACCAACTACTTATAGATTTTCAGTCCTACGCCTGATCAACGTATGATCGAATTTCTGTGAGAACAAGAATGGACTTGTTGACACATTGAGTTATAAAAGTATTTTTATAAAACTCCTTTGGAATAATATTATGTAGATATTAAAAAGATATTTTAAAAATGATTAGAGAATTTGTTTCTGATTTTAAGCATTTTCATAAATTCATTTCGTTCCTTTTCGACGACGAAAAGATTCAAAGGGGGGAGGAATGTGACGACCCAGATTTTTGGGCCATCTATTATCGAGTGATTAACCGATGCAGTTATTGGAATATTAGTTTTAAATTGGTCCAATAAATAAATTTCTATTAAATAAAATATTGGATATAGCTTAGGAACTAAAATAAACATTGGCTCATAAACCTCTGAATATGATAAAACTTATAGAAAAGAAAAATAAAGGATATACATATATATATAAATTCCACTATCTAAATTAAGATGAAAAAAACCCATAAATATACAAATGAAAATACAAATAGATACAAACTTTATGAGGTTCGAAAATATATAAGTATAAGTATATAAATTTACAAATATATGAATGTATAACTTCGCAATAATAAGATTTCAAAACTTATGAATGTATATAAATGTTATAATAACAATACTTATGGGAAAAAAATATATAACTATATATAAATATACGTACATACATACAAAAGATATATATACATCTATAAATTCGTATAATAGTATTTGTAAACAAAAGAGGAGACAAGCATTTAAAGCCAAGCTTACAAAACATAACATCAAAGCCTTTTTTTTAAAAAATCAAATCACTTTTCATTAGAAATCAAATCATAAGAAAGGGGAAATATATAATAAAAAAATAAAAATAAAGAAGCTTGCTGTGCACTGCAGCCTATACTCCTTATATACCTCCACTTTCCCTTTTTTCATTCATTCGAACCAAGAGAAAGAAAAAAAATACAAAGCTTGTAACAAACCAGTAAACAAGCTGAATCAAAGCAAGATCAAGGCAAATCTGGTTCAATTCAAAGAATATTCAAAACTGAAATCTTAAAACAGGCAAAAACAAAAAATAAAATTCAAGATCAGGGAGAAAATTCAAATTTCCTGACTAAAAGCAAGAGACTGTTCTCTGCTTTATAAACCTGTGAGTAAACTAAAGCTTAAACATTTTTTAAATTTGATATAAATGATAAATGTTTGAAATGAGATTGTGATGCCTGTTTAAAATTGTGTATGCATGTTTGTTTTAGTTCCTGAATCATGTTTATATGAATGAATGCTGTGTGGATGTCTGGGTATACACAAGTTTATCTCTGTTTTAGGTTCAGAGATTAAACTTGGATTAAAATTCCAATTCTTCTCACTCTAATCTCCATTGGGCTTGGGAATCTAAACAAAGTATGATTGTTTTAAATTGAACTAAGGTTTAAAAATATTTTTAAGAAAAATAAATAGAGATATTATCTGGAATAAAATCAAAAAATTGTGTGCAGGTCTGTTTCCCCTGTTGAAAATATTTAGTTCATCCCAGCATCCAAAAATATATGTGTCTCTCCACCCAGATTGTTTTGCATGTTGATGTAAACCAGGAATATGTTCATTTTCCAGTATAGTATTTGTTAAAAATAGTTTGGGAGAAAATTATGTTGTGTGGTTCAACATGATTCCATTTTACAGTAAACAACCCAATTTTAAGGGAAAATAAATGTTTTTAATTTTAGGATTCGAACATGCAGTCTTGATCCTTGTGTGGAAACGTGAATTTTAGTGGTAGAATTATAATTTTTAATATTGTATATCTCAAGAAATTAGTAGATAAATGTTTTCCGTTTAAAAATTTATTTCCATCGATTTGGTCGAAGTGTGGTGTCGCGGCCTATTCTGGTGGAAGTAGGTGGTTGTTGTGAAGGCATCGACCGAGGCGGAATGTTGATTTTTGGTTTGGTTTGGTTGATTGAGTGGAATGTAGGGTTTTGGGACGGTTTCCGATGGTTGGCGAACGCGATTGAACTGGGAAATGTGGACGCAATGGAGTCCTTTGAAGTTTTGCAGGAAGGAAGTATCGAAGTTAAGCTTCCGATTGGTGGGTAAGTTGCGCCGATCAGTGAAGGGAGTTAAGAGCAGTTTCGACGGATTTGTTTTGGGTTTTCCGCTAGTTCGAACTGAAGTGCGTGTTTTTAAAGAAGTGGGTTCAAAGTTACGTTATGGCGGCGATGGCGACCAGCGGAAGGAGAGTCGTCGACTCAGGGGATCGCCGGGTCGGAATGATTGTCGGAGGGTTTGTGCACGTGCACCATGTGCACGTGATGCTCGACGTTGATCTATTGGAATAGGCGAGAAGGAGGGATTGTTATAGATGGTGTTTGTTGAGTTGCCGATGTTCGAGAGTATAGGTTTTCGAGTTGATCGAAGATGATCACGTTTGGGTTCAAGGCTTCGGGTTTTAGGTAGATCTGGGTGGATGATTGTCTGGAAGTAGAAAATTGGAGGGGAAGAGTAACAATGTAGAGGTAGGTAGATTTTGGGTTAGGGTAACGGCCCATTAAAGTATGTTCGAATATTTCCCAGTTATTAGCTTTTAATACCTTAAAAGACAAAGTTTTGAAATTAAATTTTTTGATTTGAATAAGCATGTTTTAGGACATTTACCCAGTGTAATTAATTAAACTATGATTATTTGATGAAGTTACTAGGAATAATTAATAACTCAAGTAATCATATGATGATTTAATAATATAATAAGAGGAAATTTCGTATAGAAGTAATAAAGAATTAATTACTAAGTGTAATTAATTAAAGGATTGATTTATTAAGAAATTAAATTAAAAAGTTATCTAATCAATGAATGTGATTAATTAGAGGATAATAAATCAATATAAGTGAATATAGAATAATTAATTTCAGTGATTGATTAAGGATCAATGTAAATTACTTTATGAGAGAAATTAAAGGGTTATTCAACCTGAGTAGTTGAATGTTAATTAATTTGTATATTCAATTAGAGGTTAATTACTTAATGTAATTAAAGATGATAATTTAAGGATAATTGATTAATTGATTTGTAATTAATGATAGGAAGTGGGATTTAAAGGTGATTTGAAGTAATTGATTTAATTTAAAATTTTATTTTAAAATTAATTAGAAATTGTGTGATTAATCAATCTCGCTTATAAAAGATTAAAAGTTATTGGGTGCCCTAGATTATTGATATCTCTGATGTGAGATTTGTGATGCTTTTGTGATATGAGATATTTTGGTTGGACTGTGTTAATATGGGTTATTTATCTGAGATGAACCATTGTGTAGATATGATATCATGAATATAAATTGTAATTGCTTAAACTTAATAATTTGACTTGAAGAATGCTATTGGATTCGAAGCGACCGAGGTCGGGTATCAGTAAATACTCGAACCCACTTCTATTTGTGATCCATGAAAAAAAAATCTTTATGGAATTTGAATTTAGAATGAATAGGCTGGGATGGAATTGTAATGTAAGATTGGACATTTAATTTAAGTGATAATATTTTGATATGAATGTATGATGTGTACTGACTATGGTAAGTAAGAACTCGTAGTAAGGTACGAGTTACCCGGGTTTAAATAATTGTATGCATTGATATGTCTTATTGGATGAGTTTACTCACGCTGGTTTCCAGCCTGACCCGGGTGTTACTTTGATGTAATGCTCGGGTCAGACCGAGTATTACAGATTTTCAGGTAAGGACGTTCTAGAGCTCAGGAGGCGAGCTTGATGGCAGGAACATATGTAGTATATTCCACTGTTATTTATTGTAGCTTATCTGGGACAAGTTGTTATAACTGTCCAGTGATTGTATAAATGAATGTAACTTGAATGTAATTAACTGATACTATTTTTCCTTTGTATAACTGCTATTTTATTTAATATTATATTTTGATCCACTGCGAATGTGAGAATCTATGTTTGGTGTTTGGTGTTTTCTGTTTTCTTCTTCTTCTTCTATCCCCTTCTTCTTTTTTCTTAACTATATGGAATTTTCAGGTATGAAAATTTTGGGTCGTTACACATGTGGCAGTAGGAAGTTCCTTAGCCTGACCATTTATCGAAAATCCAATCTCCAATACGCGCCTTGTACGGTTTTAGTTGTATAACCTGCCATTTACTTATGGTGGTCACCACTGTTTAGATGGTAGCTATAGTAGGCATAGTTCGAAATGTCTATGCTGGCTAAGATTAATATTATACTTTCGAAATGTTTTCTGCATTATGCACTAATAATAATATCGAAAGGATTTTGTGTATCAAGCATGTTTGACTATCATAAGGAGAAATCTCCTCCAATTCTGCGTTTGCATTGTCTGTGTGGCGGAAGGCCTTATGGTAGTTTCGTTTTCCAAAAGCATAGCGGGTTTCGTTTTATTTTCTTTATGAAAATAACTGTTTTTAAGATCTCACACCAGTCCCATGACTGACCTGGAGTTTATTGTTCCCTTTCTAAACTCAGAATGCCTATAATTTTCCACAAGGATAGCCGAGTGTCAGGTTATCATTATTCTAGAGCGAAGTCTAGAAGTTGTTGTGTAGATCTAGAGTTCAAGCTGGATGGCGAGACATATCACTTATACTATGTAGTGTCCGATGCGTTTGGGTTGGTGCAAGTCAAAATTTCTATGTAAGCAAGTTAAATTAACTATCAATGTTGTATTGTGTCGTTGTAAACTCTGATAATGTGATGTATAAACTGATATATTGCTTTTGTTTTAAAGATATTCATTCATCTATTGTATGTTGTTCGCTGCGAAATGTGAGATTCTGTTATTGTTTTATGTTTCCTCTTCTATCTTCTTCTTCTTTAACCATAACAGTTTGGTTTTTTGGCATTCGATTGCGCGGCATTTGATACAATGGATGTATTGAGTCGACTTTCGGGTGTCGAAAAATTGGATCGTTGCATTAATTTACATCCATCGGTCGATAGGCTTACTGTGGCCAGTCGATGGCTACAGGAGTCGGCGTTCGACCGCTACAGGAACCGACGGTCGACCGCTACAGAAGCCGGCGGCCGACCGGTGGTCGATCGCTATAGGAGTCGGTACTAGATGAATATTACGTATTAAACATAGACACTAGCTATTCAGTGAATTCGACATTCGATATAAAACAGTTCGGTCGCAAGGATGTGCTAAGCATATGGCACTAACACAAGGTTCCTTGGTGTATGCATGACACCGTTGGTGGATGTCTGGGATGGTGTAGAGTCAGGAACTAACGGGAGGTTCCTTAGTGGATACGTGGAAATGTTGGTGAATGCCTAATGCGTTGCAATAAGTGGCGGCATTACTATTGAGCTTGGATATGGATGCAACAGACCTTAGGACGTCTTGGCACGAGTCGGCATTGCAAGCTCCTCCCAATGTGTAAGAACGACATGTTGTAGTCGAAGTTTGGGGAATGTAGTCCCAAGGATGATATTGAATGTCATCCTATATTAGGAATAGTCCAAGAGGTTATTAGACCTATCCATCATTATTATGAGGTTCGATTAGTAGTTAGAACCTAAATGTAAACATTCACAAGATGTTAGGGTGTAGTGCATTTAGAGCTATATTCCTTATGTTAATGAATCCAATGTTAGCAAGTAATTCACAAGCACAAGTAGGACACCTATGTCACAAAGATTATAAATGAAGTTAATTCCATGTGAAGATGTAGCTCATTCGCTTGACTTTTGTCTGACCCACTCCTTTCCTTTTTCCCTACCGTGGGAGAACAAGGTAGTACGTGATTGGCCCGGATCTAGTATGTGAAGCGGTAACCATTGGCGTTGGCACTGCATATTACTTTCATCACTCTCCATGTAACTATTTATCATATTTAATAACTATCAATTTATATGCCATTATTTTATAAACTCTGGATTTTGACTATATATGTTTTGAGACAGTGTTTTCTAGGAAATTTTTTGAGATGATTATCTTTTGTATTTATATTTTTCTACCTTCTGTTGTGAGATCTGAAAGTGTAGAATGTCTTAGATTTTATCCTTATAATATTAGTCTCTATAATGTATTAAAACTCGATAGTTCGTAATTCTTTGAATGACGTGAGTCCGAAATTCACCCTAGGCTTTGGATTAATGTGTCTGGAGGTATAGGTTGTCACATGCTCCATGCTCCATGCGCCAGTGCCAACCAGTAAACACCACTACAAGAAAAATCACGTTTAACAACATCTGACCATGGAATTTTTACACAAATTGTTGTTATTGATCTCTTTATAAATGGAAAACCTAAGCACATACAACATAATGTTGTATTAAGATTACTATCCAATACATTCAGATAGCTCGTCAAAGTTCCCTCTATTATTTTTACTCGTTGTTTGAAACTTATTTTCCTTTACCATAAAATAACAAACCTTAAACCTCTAATCGCTCAACCTACTTTTCCTCTTCCCTTACTCCTTTCTAAAATCTAAAATATAGATAGTAAGAAACTTCTCTTTTCATTTTAGGGTACAACTTCTGACCGAACTGTGGTAGTTTTGTAATACGTACTCGATCTATGATCCATCAACCATTAGTTTTGTATCAAAATTGGGGCTTTTTTGCTCATTTCCATTTGTGTTTGTGGATTTTGGTTCCTATTGTCAACAACCTTTCTATTTGTAACATTTCATCGAAGTAATACTATTCAAACTATAATATCTATTTAAAATCATCCGATTTTAGTCGATAATTAATTGTCGTCTGACCTTAAGTACATTCAGTTGCTGACTGTTGTTTGACTTTAAAAATTACAAAGAAAATAATCAACTAACTATAGGAAACTATGTATGCTCTTTATTATGGATATTGATAGACCATAGAATGTAATAAAAAGCATATGGTATTCCATTATCGATTGAATTTGGGTACTTTTTATTGTTCTTTATGATGCGAAATAGTGCAAATAGCGACATTTTTCGTTCATGAAACAAATATTCAACGAATCTTCTATTTCTAGCATTTCTTTTTGTAAAATAATAATTAATGAGGTTTGTTAAAGGGGATTCAGGTTTTGGCTAACGAGAGTATAATTTTAGGGGACTCCATCATAAATTAAAATTATTACAAAAGAGATATCTATCTATTATATTATATTATATTATATTATATGAAAGCTTGGTTTACATGCAGAAGACCTTTCATTTCCATTTTCTTTAAAAATCTCCTATGTTGCCATGTGTCCGGGTACTTTTATTCTCGATCTCACACGACTTATTATCCACACATGTTAATCCAAGCATGGTTCAAATGCAGAAGGCCTTTCATTTGTAATTTCTTCAAAAATCTCATGTGTTGCCACATTTTCGGTACTTAAACTCTCTCATACAATTTATTGTCCACAAATTTATAATCTATTTATTATGTATCTATCAGTATAATTATATTAAAATTGGATTTATGCCTTTTTCATTTTCTGTAACACCCTATGGAATAAATAGTAACTAATAAATAACTAACATGGCTCAAAAATAGTTCATATTTAGAGTTTTTTGACCGGAGTTCAAACGAAGAAGTTTTCAGTGTTTGAATTTTTCGAAAAGAAAATAATTAAAAAGAAACAAATGAAATAAATAATAGACTTGCATGGACCCCCACCGATTGACCCCTTTTTTAGGTTGGTCGACCGCTTATAGGGGAGCGATCGACTAATTGTCAAGTGGCGGCTTGGGTTGAACCTTGGCCAAATGGCCCGGATTTAATTATTTTAATATAATGGATACGATTGATTCAAATGCCTATAAATACAAGCATAATCCCTCACTTTTCTTCTTATATTTTTTATCAAAGTAATGGAGCTTATCCATTTTCCCTTCTTTGTTATTTCTATTAATGATAAAATACTATATTATATGTATGCATATATTTGAAGAAGGGATGAAAATAAAAAAGAAGAAGAGAAGGAGAGAATCGATAATGTGGAAAAGGGTAAATTTCATTATTATAAATCTATGTTACACTTAATCCAAATCTCTTCTCTGATCTTAATTCTAGGTATGTATATATCTTGTTATACATATTTTCAGATTGAAAAGCAAAATGAGTAAAATTAAAGGGATTAATTAAGATTTCGGAGATTTGGAAAGCAAGAAAGGTAAGTGGGAAATTATATGATTTATATATAATATTGAAATTTATATCGTTGAATATTATTTAATTACCATGCCTATGCAAGATCTATAGAGTTGTAGGCTTAGAAAGAACGTATTCACTTGAAATCTCATCTACATATTCTGTAAGTTAGGTAATTGGAATAGAACGGTACATAAACCCTAATCTAGAAATTTGAAATCGGTCCCTAAAATTTGTTAATGTAGAAGTTGATTGCAGATTTAGGATAATGGGTTGTAAATTGTTAGTATATATTAAGATTGCCCTAATTTGACTTGGAATGTGAATTCCCATGTTTTAATTGATTGGGAGAATTTTAGGTACAATTTGGTTGTATCTATTTTTGTATAATTTTCATAAATTATCTAATTCCATAAAGTGTGTCATTTGAAATAATAAGGAATATACCAAAAAGGAAAAAGATATGTAAAATACGGATGTTCTCTTTCATAGTTTGCACTATCTATTTCAATAAAATAAAAGTGATAATTCCTTGCGATTTCAAACGGAGCAAAAGTCACATTTTTGGGTAATTTATGGAAAGTATAATGGTATTCCTTTTTAAGAGGGATGGCTCTAATATATTAAAATGTGGAAGTAAATGTTCCTTACAGAATGTACATATAATTATATTTTGGAGTTCCAAAGCGCAGGAATTAATGAGTTAGAAATAAGAATAGATATACACACACACACACACACATGTATAACCATGCCTACCGATTATTTTTATATATATAACATAATATACGATGATATTTGTATTAGTCATAATTAGGATGGCCAGTTATTAATAGTGTAGTAAATTATAGGACTAGGAGGTGTAAATGGAAAAGAAATAATAACTCCAAAATCAATAGGGCAATAAATGTGTAATTACTAGGATGGTACAAGAATTAAATGGGGATGTAAATGCATTTAATAGGACTGATTAAGGAGTTTAATATGGCATTTATAGGAAAAGGAAATAGGTATAAAAGTTTGGATTAAATCGAATAAATAAATGTCATTAGTGATTGTTCAATTTCAATAATAATGACTCTTTAGTACGAACATTGACATTTAAGGGACGTAAGAGGAAAATAGAGAATATATGTAAAGGTATATAAGATAAATTAAATTTTAGGAAGTAGTATAATTTTTATAGTAATAAATTATATAGCTTTAATAATATGCTTAGAACGAGCATGAATTAGTGGGCCTAGCCCAATATTTAGGCCTAGAATGATCAGTTTGGTTTAGCAATGGGGATGCGAGGTCAGTTGAGTTACATAATAGAAGTCTTTCCTTCACTTAAAGGCTACCAATAGTTGTGCATAGTAACTAGTGATGTGGAACATCTCCAACCATCGGACCTATGGGGAAGGGATATACGTTTGCATATGGGTAAGGGAAAATATACCAAGGGTTCACCTTATATTTGAAGTATTATATGGCTCGGTACCTTTAGGGATGTCGAGGGGTTTACTTTAGCATGGAAGGTATTAAATGACCATTAGGTCTGCCTCTATCCTATTTAATAAATTTTAAATACCTACGATGATATCTAATAAGGAAATGAGGTCTGCTTCAATTCTAACAAGTGGTATTAAGTAACTAGAATGAGCATTTTCCTTGACTTACATTAGGTTAGTCTAAAGGAGATTTTGGATGTGGAAGGTCGGCAGGCTATGTCAGTATTATTGATTGCACTGGTATTTAGTAGTAGGACTGACATATAGGCTATGACCACAAGCATTCTCGAGCGGTCGTTAGCAAAGACTTAGGTTGTGCCCCGATGGATTTCGCTTCCTACTAGTGTAGAATCCATGTAGGATATGCAAAGACCTCATTATTTAATTAGTTATTTGTTTGTTATAGGTGGGATAGTTAATCCTTAGATAAGTCTTTGAGATGCATTAGTAATACAGTAATTAAATTATAATGTTGTATCTAGGTGTCATCGATCTCTATAACTAGAACTAATTGATTAGTGATCACATTACGGAGGGCCCGATTTAGGGTTGAGATACTAAATGGCTGATGGTCAGCCTCCTCACTATTTAAGAAGTATTAAGTGACTGGGGTTTTCTTTTGTGTAGTATAACGTTTAGATATACGTACGTACGTATGTATGTATGTATGTATGTAGGTATATATATTGTTATCCAGCCTTTTGACCATGCAATATTCGAACAGACTGGACAAGTCGAACTCGAAGTTATCAAACCAGAAAGCCCAAAGAGATAGCCTCCAAGTCTAGAGACCAAGAAAAAACAGAACCATAGGACGAAAACCAAATCAATCCAAGGCAAGAGAGGCAAATTCCCCCCTAAATGGTGGGTCGGTACCGATCCAACACCTTGGATCGGTAACGGTCCAAGATTGCTCCTCCAATGGGCCCATCTTCTGCCTACATATCCTACTTGATGACAAAAGCCTAACCAAGTGTTGTTTTGTTGATCCAATGCAATTCTCTATCGATCTCCACGAACTCTGGAATCAGCAACTCTGTTCTTCCATGAATCCATCATTTCGACTCAGAAACAAGCTAATATTGGTGCAAATAACTGTGGAATCATGAAGCTAGCTACAAGACGAGGCAAGGAAAGGAATTCAAAACAATGCCCATGGTAATATTATTGGTCGGTATCGATCCAACTCCTTGTGTTAGTACCAATCCACGAACCTTACTGAGGTGTCCTCTTATTCTTTTGGAGAAATGGTCTATGGCATGGAAAAAAAGGTGGAGATCTTCTGGGAAAAAATTTAGACTCCCTAACTCTATAAATAGGAGGATACAGCTCATTTTTCAAGATCTTTTGGCTCTTGCTCTTCTTACTCTAATTTCTTGCAATCTTTGTTGGAGTTGTATCGACCTGTAAGAACTTCTGCCTTCAAGTCAGAATATAAGCAATAAAATTATTAAATGGACGTAGGTCTTGATTTGTCGAACCACTATAAATTGTTGTGTTTTCTTTCTTGCTCGTTCTCATTTGATTTTCCTCATTTTTATTACCTACTTAAACTATTGGATGTTTGTGCCATTTTTGGATCAAACATTTGGTGCTTTCACTGAGAAAGATATTCTCAGGCTACTTGGATCCATCATCTACTATTGGATTCTTAATTCCAAGAGATATATCCAACTTTTCAATCCTATTTTTATACTATTTAGATTTCCAAAAGTCTAAGAGAAGCTATTTACAATGGCCCCTTCAAGAAGAGATATTCAACCAATTCCAGGGCCACTACTGAAGTTAAGCACGAGAATGCTCAACATATAGATGATGCATCTCAACCAGAGCAACCAAAAATCGAAAATCTAGTTGAAATCATCATCGGAACGGAGATGGATCGAATTGTAAAGCAGATAGAAGATGGATTCCAGGGGAGTCATAACTTGGTGAACCAACAAATGCAGCACAACTTGGGGCTATTGAATGAACTAACGCAGAACAGCCATAGGAGGAGCAGGAGAGATTCCAGCTCAAAGTCTAAAAGTTCATTATCATTCGAGTAGAGATGAAGGGACAAAAAGTAGAAAAAGACGCAGAAAACAGTTGGAACTTCATACCAGAAAGGAAGACAAACTTAGGTCATGAGTTTGTGGATCTATACCGACCAAAGAGGCGAATCAGTACCGACCGCTGATGATGGGCTTAGGGCTCCTCATTTGGAAGGCGATGTGAATTTGATTTCTGGATGTGCTGCTAATGATCGAAATTTGAAGAATCATGCTACTGCTGATGATACAACTCATAGGAATCAAAAAAGGGGGCTGATGGACGAATGGGTCCCTCGAAGGCTAGGGAACCTAGGTATCGAGAGCTAAACCAAGAGCCAAAACTATTTAAAGAACTATCATTACAAATTCTTTTATTGAAATTCAACTTAATGAAAGAATTAGTTACGCAATAATTCAATTTAATGTTAATGAATTAGTGCATAATTTTAGTTCAATAAGACGTTTGATTTTTTGATGGACCAAGATAGATTTTTGGTTATGCTTGATTATATATTTTCAAAATATACCTGTAACAACCCGAAATTTTACCACCTTTATTTATGAATATTTAGTTAATTTTAAATATTAAATTAATGGTTTTAATAGTTAAAGAATGCTCTCTTAAATTTATAACTAATGAAAGAAAATTCGTTTTTAAATTTTGTTTACAAAAATAGGTAGTTCGATGGAAGACAAAAAATGTGACCGAAACCCATTTTTGGATTTTCGACTTTGTATTCAATAATAAGTTATAGAAAATTGTTGAACTTTTGTTTTTATCTTTAAAACAACATTTTTTGTGATTAGGAAACACATTTTTATTTTTAAATGTAAGAATTAATATAATAATAAGGATTATCAAATGTAAAAATATGTTCAATTTGAAAATATGAAATGATGGATTCGCTAAAAAATTAGTCCTCAAGTAAGAAGTTAACAAAGGTACATAATCACTTTATTATCCACATACTTTCTAATGCACGGCATGTTGATGGCTTGTGATAAGATGGAGAAGTTGAAATTTTGAATTTGAGGGCATTTTTGGGTTTTTAACCTTTTTATATTGATTTTTATATGTCTTACTTTTCTTTTCTTTTTTTGAAAATTGATTAATTTTATTGCAACCTCAAACTAGCTAAAGCCCAACTACAAGCATCCGAAGTCAATATCGCATAAATACAACATATTTTATATAGAAGTACACTTTAG
This sequence comes from Allium cepa, assembly GCA_030765085.1. Lineage (NCBI taxonomy): Eukaryota > Viridiplantae > Streptophyta > Magnoliopsida > Asparagales > Amaryllidaceae > Allium > Allium cepa. Next base: position 819,641,769 of record CM060935.1, on the reverse strand, counting down.
CTGACTACATTCCTCTTTTATGGTAGAGTTCTCATGGAAGCTCCTAGGTTTTTGATCGATCTACTCCATTCTCAGCCTTCCAGCTCATCCTTGCCATTGCTTGTTCTTCTAGTTCCATTATGTTGGTAAGGTTCTTCCGTGCTATTCGGTCTATTATGATACTCGTCACTCTATTTATTTGGCCAGTTAGTGACAAGGTTTATTTTTTTATCATTGAAAGCCCTATTGTTACGCTCACGCCACAGATCCCAGATGGTAGCTATGAGGCAAATTTTGAGCAACTCCTACACCAAGTTCGACTTGTAAGACCACTGGTTTAGGTAATCTACTCCTTCCTTTAGTGTTTTGACTTCATCTATTTGCACACATTCGAGGTTTTGAAGTCTCCATATTCTCTAAATGTAAAAGCAATTGAAAAATAGATGCTTATGGCTTTCAATTTTCGCATTACATAAATTGGATGTTGTATCTTCCAGTATCCCCCAATTGTGTAGTCTGCCTTTCATAGGCAGTTTTCCCGACAAAGCTTTGTATATTGCATATGCCATTTTTGCGTTGTTAGATTTTTCCTCGAACAGTTTTATGCCAAGGAACGATAGGATATTTCCTCCTAATATCTTCCCAAACATTATGCATCTTAAACTACCCCTTAGGTGAATTTTTCTAGAGCCAAGTATCCTCCTTTCTCTCACTTTGGATAGAAATACCATGCATTTCATCTTTGAAATTCCTGGTTATTAGCTGATAATTACAATTCCAATTAGTACCATTTATTATGCTGGATAATTTGCATGTAGTATTTCCATAATCCAAGTACCCCTCCCAACCCACTCTATCTATGAAACTTTTGCTATTTAGATAGGGGTCTTTCCAAAGGTCAGTGGTTGTGCCATTAACTATCCGTCTTTCAATTAGAGACTTAAGTTCATTTTTGAGTTTTAGAGTGTTTTTTCAAATAACTGATGCATTGTTGTCTATTTTAATTGTCCAAAAATTATCCTTTAGGTATCTTTCATGCATCCACCTAGGCCAAAATTATCTGACACCAAGATTTTCCAGGCCAACTTTAGTCCATAAACTTTTTTTAGCTCAAACAAATTTTTTAGCCCAACTTATCCTTCCTTTTTGGGTTTGCATAATTCTTTGTAACCAACTTTATGAAGCTTTCCTCGCCAAATAAAATTGGCACAGATAGTATTTATTTTTTCAATTGAACAATCTGGTATCTGAAATGTTTGCAACCAAAATCTGACTGTAGAAGTGATAACTGTGTGCATAAGCTCAATCCTCCCAGCAAATGATAGGAACTTTGATCTCCAACCTTGCAATTTTTCTCTAATATATTGTCAATTAGTTTCTCACATTCACTGTCAGTTATGGTGTTGTTTGATAAAGGTACTCCAAGATATTTGACAAGGAGAGATCCTACTATAATTCCAATATTCCTTAATAGATTTTCTTTATCTCTACAGTACTTGTTAAAATAACATTTAATCTTACCTTCATTGAGTTTCAATCCTACTGACATTTCCAACTGTTGGAAAATTCTTTTTAAAGTAAGAATAGAAGTTAGGGTAACTTTTGTAACAATGATCAGGTCATCTGCATAGACTAAATGTGTTGTGATAGGTTTAACCTTGTATACTGGAAAGATCTTATTATGGAATCATGCCATTTCCATTTGTAGAGTGAACCATTCCATAGCAACAACAATAAATTGGATAATAAAGGATCTCCTTGCCTAATCCCTCTGTTACTATGAATATAGCCTTTAGGGATCCCATTAGTAAGTATAGAGTAGGTAGGAGTAGATAAACAATGATCAATTAGCTTCAGGAGTTTGTCTGGAATACCCATTGACTTCAGCGTGTGTATTATAAATTTTCTATTTACTTTATCATATGATTTGTGCAGGTCAACCTTTAAACACATTTTGTCAGCACCATGTTTATTGAATTCTCTGATAAATTCATGTGCCATTAATGAATTTTCTCAAATAAATCTCCCCTTCATGAAAGCAATTTGATATTGAGAGATCAGGTCTGGCAGTACCTTATTTAGCCTCATGCATATAATTTTGCTTAAGATTTAGCTGACATTACAACATGCGATTGGCCTATATTCTTCTATTCTTTCATGTTTTTTAACCTTAGGAACTAGAGATATAAAAGTGTGTTAATTTCTTGAATAAACACACCATTGTCAAAGGCTTCTTGATAAGCTTTAAGCATGTGATCTTTCAGGTATATCCAGTGCATTTTGAAGAATGCATCCCCTATTCCATCAGAGCCTGGGCTGGAATCATCATGGATGGAGAAAGTGGCTCTACTCAATTCCCTTTCATGAATCCCAGCTGTCAACATGGCACAACCTTCCTCGGAAACTTTCCTTCTGCATTGAATTTCTGGTAAGTTTTGCTCGGTTTCACCATTAAACAAGTCAAATCTTTTAACTTGAAACATTTAAAAATTTGACCTCAATGCTTGGGTTTGCTAATATGAGAAATTTAATCTTTGTTTAAGTATATTTTGAATAAATAATAAATGTTGTGAATTTGTTAATAACTTTGATTTGATATGAAAAACCATGTTTAGGCAGTTTTCTAAAAAATCATATTTTTATGTATATGTGCTTGGAAATGAAATTATGGCTTACTGTAATAATGAATGGATTTATCAACACAGACAATACATGTTGTTCTCTTCTTCCTACTCTCTATCTTTTGAAAATTCATGTAATGACACAGAATTTTCGACCCCGAAAATTCGACACTAATACATTCACTGTAGAAGTGCCGAGCAATCGAACGCCGAAGATCCCAGATTGTTAGGGTAAAGAAGGAAAGAGGTAGGAGAAGAAACAGAAAACAAAAAAACAGAATCTCACATTCACAGCGGATCAAAATATAATATCAAATAATAGCATTTATACAAAGAAAAGCTGTATTTTTCAATTTATATACAATACATCATAGTACAATCATTCGCAGATAAACTGGACAGTTGTAACAACTTGTCCCAAACTACTATCAATACAAACTCTATTGCACAGTGGAATATACTCCAAACGTTCCTACAATCAAGCTCGCCTCCTAAGCACCAGAACGTCCCAACATGAAAATCTATAATACTCGATCCGACCCGAGCATTACGTTAAAGCAACACCCGAATTAGGCTAGAAACCAGCGTGAGTAAACCCATATAACTTGAAATACTACGTTATAAATCTTATTTGAAAACCAAGGTAACTCATTTATCACTATGAGTTCTTATCTTGCTAAAACCAACACTTATTTCACTAACAATAACAAGAACTTGTTGTTCAGTTTAAATGGCCATGTTGCTTAATTTATTCCATTCTAGTCTATTTGATTTTAAAATCAAATCTATAAGAATTATTGCAGTTACTAATCGAAGTGGTTCCGGGTATTTGCTTGATACCCGATCCTGGTCTCTTCGAATCCAATACCATTTTTAATCCAAGTTGTTTAAATGAATACAATTCAATTTATATTCAGGGTAACATATTCACATAGCTATTCCATTACAGAAAGATAATCCATATTATCACAATTCAACCCAAACGTATCATATCATATAGCATCAAAAATCACATATCAGATATATCAAATAATCTAAGGCATTCAATATAATTAATCATCCATAAGCAAGATTAATTAGTTGTTCAATTCCTAATTAATTTAATTTAATCTCCAAATAAATTAAATAAATTACCTTTAAATCCTGCGTGCTTAACATTAATTAATTACAAACCATTTATCGTCACTTAAATTAATTAATGAAATTAACTAATCAACCTTTAATTATTAACATTAATTAATTATACTATAATTAATTACATTAATTAGTGATCCTTCGATCACTTCCATTAATTTAATTACCCTTTAATTAATTACATTAAGTAATTATTCTTTTAATTAATTACATTCAATAATTATCCTTTAATTAACTACATTCAGTAATTATTATTTAAGACCTTAATTAATTTAAGATAAACCATTTATATTAATTAATTACTTAATTATCATTATTTAATTCCATTTAATTTAAATGTTTGGAATTAATTTACTATTGACATACGGAAATCACTTAAGGCCATTTGATTAATTATTAAGTTTAAACATTTTATCTTTCTTAGCCATCTACTTAATTCCATTATTCATTTTATTATAATAAACTCAAGGATTCATTAGAAAAGGACGTATAAATAAATTATTCTAAGCATACTTAATTTAAGTTAAAAAAAATTATCTATATAACTTTTGACTAACCAAGTATTTAGACAAAATATCATCTTTAAAGAATTTGTTAGAAACTTACTCAGAAAACTTGTTAAATTTTCTTTTTATGCTTTACTTATAAAACTTGATAATTTTAATTTTTTTTTAAAAGTATGCAGGCCCAAGCCCAAGACTTCCCTTTTCCTTACCTTATTTTTTTTCTTTTCTTCTCTTCTTATTTCTTTTATTTCTTACCAGCCCAAACCCTGGCCCAAATCTTTCCTTTCCACTTTTCTTTATTTCTTCCTTCTATTTTACTTTCTTCTTTACTTTTCTCTGGCCTAATTCTATTTCCTTCGGCCTACTCTCTTTTTTTACTTCTCTTCCTCCACTCTACTTCCAGTTCAAACCCCTGTTCTTCCTTTTTCTTTCTGACTCGACCGTGCACGCGGGTATACGCGCATGTACACACACCATCGGCGACATGCCGACCATCAGCGATTTCACCACCAAGTCTTGATCATCCCCCTCGTCCTTCCCGACCACCTAGAACTTCCTCCAGTGCCCAAAGTCAAAATCTCGAGTTCACGAAAACAACCAGGAACGAACGAACCACCCTCAACACCTCATCTCGCTGTTACACCCACCATCAACCACCCTACTCTGCCGAATCCAGCGCTATGACCTCCTCTTTACTTTCCCCCTGGACCGCACCCTTCTTTAGACTCCTCATCGTCACCATTGATGCCTAACTGAAGCCCAAAGTTTCCAATGTTAAACCCTATTTCCCCCACGAGCCGTCACCACACTATAATAGAGCGAACCACCATTTTTCATGTGTTCCTCCTCCTCCGAACCTTCTCATGACCAAGCCCTAACCCCCCAGTGTTTCTCGCCTCACCGGAATATGAATTAAAACCCAATTCCGTTTAACTTCCGATTTCTTCCTCCATACTTAAATAAAAACCTTCAAACCAAGCCAAAAATTCAAGTTTTCCCGATACGATTAAGTATAGATAATCCAATCATTTAATTGCCTCTCGAAATCTTCCCACCCTTAAGTCAATTACTGTAAAAAAGGTTTCTCTCTTCCTATGCGCCATGATATTTACCAAAATGAAATTTAAAAAAACTACTCACAAAGATAAGCAACTTTGCTTTTGGAATCATTGATTAAAACTGAGCAGTTGTTGTGTTTTTGATTTTTGAGGTTATTTATTAACTGCTTTTGAACATGTCAACATATTCATACTTATATATATATATATATATATATATATATATATATATCTATGTATGTATGTATGTATGTATGTATACACGCATATATAATAGGTATATTCACATCCAACATTAATTAAAGTTTACCCCAACACAAGCATGTGAATATATGTATAAAAGCAATAATTTTTTTTGCATATGTTTACTCACCTATAGTTTGAAAACAGAGAGCCTACTGGAAAACTGGGAAATGTTTTGAAAACCGAAACTTGATGTTGAACTTGAAACTGTAGATTGCTTTGGCTTTGATCTTTAGTTCAATAGAAATGGTCTATGCTTTTAAGCTTTAGTTTTGAATTTGAAAACTGAACTTGTTTTGATCTTTGTGAGCTTGATCTTGAAAACTGATCCGAAGCTTGATATTTGTAAAAGATTACTTCAGGTTTGAAATAATTTGAACTTTTTTTTATTTCTTTTCTGGTATTGTTTTTAGTTTTACTTTCTAGTTTTGGTTTTCTTTTCAGGGTTGTTTCTTTGATTTGAATATGTGAAAAGAAAATGAGAAAGGAGAGTAGAAGTGAATTTATAATCTCTTTCTAATTTTATTTATCATTTTAAAAATAAAAAGAAATCAATGACACTTGTAAATGCATGTTAAAATCAAGCTAACATTTGTTATTATGTATGTTATAATACTTACACATGTCTTTTACATGTATTATTCTTTATACACTTGTCTATTTTTATGTATTTATGACTAAATATGTTTTTATAGAATTTTATATTATATTTTCCATTTAGTTTTACATATATATGTTTTATATATTATTTTATATTATATTTTTAGTTTGGTTTTATATTTATATATATACGACTATATTTATTCATATATGTATGATTTTAAAAGAAAGTATATTAAACCTTTTTACTAATCTTATTTTACATAAATAAATAAACACACGCATATATATATATATATTATAAGTTTTTAAAATATTAACTTTAAATAGCTTTTGAAAATAATTGTATTGAATTCAAAATATGACTTCCAAATCACAATGTGTATATATATAGATAAATTGTAGATAGAAATTTTGGATTTGAAATTCAAAAATAAATATTTAAAAATAAATTGGATTTAAATACTTTATATTTTAAAATTATAATTCCTCATTTATTATAGTTTAAATCAATTTATTTATATCCAGATATTTCTAGTTATTAGAATTTTTTTTGTTCAACTAAATAAAAATCAGTATCTCCATAGGAAAAATTAGTTAATTATTAGACGCCCAAAAATATGGGTTATCACATTCCTCCCCCCTTTGAACCTTTTCGTCCTCGAAAAGGAACGAAGCCAGAATTTATATTACAAAAGCTTATTATTAGTTAAATTACTCTTTGAACATTTTCAACAATAAACTCTTTTTATTTAAATTTTTTAAACACTTTAAAATCTGTATAATATTACCAAAATAGTTTTATAAAAATACTTTTTATAACTCGATGCCTCAACAAGTCCATCCTCGTTCTCACATAAATTCATCATATGTTGATCACGCGTAGGACTAAAAATCTATAAGTACTTAGTACACCAGTTTTCAACACCCAGTAAAAATACTTGGAAAACTTTTGTGAAAATATAGAAAATATTTTTGAAGATATTGAAAACATTTTTGGTGAGAACGCTCTGGAAATCATCACCCCTTCCATGGTCACAGTTAACCCGATGATTACGTCGCTATCCCGGCAAAACCATAGAAAACTGTAGGTCTCCGTGCCCCTTGATTACACTGTGGAACCCGCCACAGATCGCAGCTACACCCAGGTTTTACGTCGCCATCACGGCAAAAACCCATGTAACTGTAGGCATCAATGCCCTGGAATTTCGCTACCAAATGAAACTTCACCACTCCTACATAGATCACAGACTACATCAGTCGAGTCCCAATGTAGCCTGTAGGCACTCACTGCCACACGAATTTCGCTATGTCTTCATAAATCATAGTCTACCGATGTTACATCTCCCTCTTGGAGAAATCAAACGTAGACCATAGGCACTCACTGCCCCCGACTTCCGCTATGGTCCGTAGTAGATCGCAGTGACATCGAGTTACACTATCGTCACAGCATAACCCAAATGTATCTATAGGCATCAGCGCCCTCGACTTTCGCTACCCACACACAATCCTCGAGAACTTCAGTTTGTCTGGACTTCCTCCCAGGATTAAATTTAGAGTCCCCCCTAGGGCTCAAGGCAGAACCACCCAATGGATCTCCTATGAAGTTCATTTCAAGGCAGAGCCAATCTCAAAACATTTTATACTATACACATATAGTTTCTTTCAAATCATACTCTTTGTGATTCACATAAAAATCTCCTTTACACAAAATCGATATCTGAAATCGATAGTTCCGAACTTGGCTTTTCAAATTCCCAAAGTTGATTTTTCCCAAAAGATCAAAAGCCTTTCAAATCAGTGAGTTCCAAAAATTTTATTTCCAAAAATCATTCTCATAAAATCATTTATATATATGGATATATATAATCTTGAAAAATCTTGGATCACTTCATACTTGTATAAATTCCCTTTTATACTTTAAATCTTTTCAAAAATCTTTTCTTCTAGTTTTAGATTCAACAAGGGGGAGTTTATCATATGCAACAAATGTATATAACTTTAGTTATGCCAAATTAAATATTCAAGTTTGATTTCCTTTATAAAGTCATTAACCATATTACTTACTTTTCATAAAGTGAATTTCAATTATAAAGATATACATCTTCCACTTTTATTCATACATATTACTCAAAATACACTTTTCTTTTCAAAAATCATTTTTCATTTCTTTCGAAAATTAATATCTATTACAATTAAGCATGTACAATGTACATATACCATTCGTACGCAATATCAAACATGATCGCTCACTCGATCACACAATTTCACTTTCGAACTAGTATTGTCCACCCGACTTCCTAGTGTGGAATTAGATCTGGTTTCTTGATCAGAAACCATCATTCTCCTTGCATGGCCCTAAATATGATTGAGAATTTCCAGAATCAATCAAAAATCCATATCCAGGGTTCGCCGTCGAAAATCGAGGTGAAAAATCCCAACTCGGATCGATATACTATCTCGAAATTCTATGCTCGAATCTGGATCAATTCACTATGCGAATAGAATAATATACTTACATTCTACATATTTATCTCCATTGATTATTAGCTGAATCAATTCTCTTTTTATTTACCTTCATTTTGATTCTATTCACTTATTCACAATTGCTTCAAATTTCCACTTGGGTTATCACTTTAATTATAAACAGTTTGCACTCTGACCAACTTGAATTTAGAAAATAGCTTGAAAAGTTTAAAATACACAAGTAGTCGTAAAATAGTTATTAGTTGTAAAATAGCTGTAAATAGTTAAGTAGTTATAAAACAGTTGTAAAATAGTCAAATAGTTCCAAAAATGTTGTAAAATAAGTATAAGATAGTTTGGGTTTTAAAAAGAAAGGTTGTATAGTAAATAGCTAGGAAAATAGATTTAAAAAAATATATATTAAAACAATTTATATGGAAAATAGTTTCAGAGTCAAACTGGTTCAATTTCTCATTCTCCACTTCCAATCAATTTCCCATGCCATTAAATTGATTCAATTCCAATTAACTTCAATTCCTATCCCAAATTCAAATTAATTTCCATTTGAATTTAAACTTATTCAACTTCAATCTCACTTCCAATTAATTTAAATCAAATTCAATTTGAACTAATTTCAATTCCAATCTCAACCTTAAACCATCTCGAATTATATAAATTCGAGTTAAAATTTTAAATTTGATTTAATCCTTAAATTAAATCAACCTTTAATTTTTATTTCACAACCTTAATCTTTAACAATTTTTTATTCTAGATCCAAATTTCGAATATTCATTTTAAATTACCTTTACTTAACTTATTTTAAGGTTCAAATAAGAGTTCAAAACTTTTTAAACAATTTAATCTTCAGAATCCAATTTATTGCCCAATTTTAACTTCGAAACCAATTCTTAACCAATTTTCAGTTTGCATGTTCATTTTTAAACATTTAAATCTTAAGTTCAAAGTGATTCCATTTTCATAATTTCAAATTTTATTTCTAAAAATCAAAATCTTTTAAATAATTTCATATTAAAGTTTTATTTCCAATTAATTTTAGTAATGGATATATATATTATCTCAATCCACTTCTTAATTTAATTAAAATAATCCAATTCTCAGTATCATAACAGGATGATATCAGGCTAAGTCAAAGTAAATAAACATCCAAATCATTTAAAACATCCATCAATAGCATCCATTATCAATTTTCAGAACTCAAACTTGTTTTGAGATCACACATAACTCCATTCAAACCAACCATTTAACTTCCCTAAGTTAAATATCAATTCAATCCAGTCAACCTTACTCAATTTGAATTCTTCATTTCAAATTTTAAACTTCTTATCAATATCTTTTTCCACTTATAAGTTCAAAAACTTATTTCTCTTTGGGTTCACATCACATTTCAGGGGAAAATTTAAAACTCAACACTTAGTGTTTACTTCCAATCAACTTGTTATTATGCATATCCCACATATATACATATTCATTTCCCTTGCACCTCAAATCAAATTTTAAATTCTAAACCATTCTTGGTTTTCAGTTCAAAACGACTTTCTTTTAAAAAAAATAAAACAGCTCTTGTTTTAAGATAAAATCCCTACATTTAAAAATGTTATTTGTTATATCTTTTAACACTTTGAAACAATTTAAATTTTCTAAGTTTAGATTTTAAAACTTCACAATTTAAATCCCTTCCCATTTACAAGTTATTCTTATCTAAATGTTCACATCCTCAATTATAATTAGAAAATAAACATCCCATTATTATACACAACAACCATCTTATGATAATGACCAAGATTATCATATCTAGAATCCAATTCATTATATATTATCACATAATTTATTGGAAAATAAAATCAGGATAACTTAATTCAGCATTCTGAAAATACTTCTTCAAATTTTCAAGATTTAATTTCTGGTTTGAATCCATCTCTAGCTTATCTTATTAGTATAGTTCATATTACCCAATTCCTATTTGGTTATATATTTATTACCACTTAACTATTATTATATTTAATTTCAATAATCAACAAACAATTACCTTAATATAATAATAATTAGAAAAATTATTTCTTTATATATCAAAATATAGGATTATATAAAAATCATTTTTAAAACCTGTTTAAAATCTTTATATAAGAAAATAACAAGTATGCTCTCATATATATATATATATATATATATATTACACTCAACTCATTCTAGGATACTATTGACCCTATCCTTAATGAGTAACCCACCAAAGTTAAGGTTCTCGCTTAACCTTCGGCTCTGATACCAAGATGTAACGACCCGGAATTTTTGACCCCGAAAATTCGACATTAATACGTTCACTGTAGAAGTACCGAGCAATCGAACGTTGAAAATCCCAGATTGTAAGGGTAAAGAAGAAACAGAAAACAAAAATACAAAATCTCACATTCGCAGTGGATCAAAATATAATATCAAATAATAGCATTTGCACAAAGAATGCTGTATTTGTCAATTTATATACAATACATCAGAGTACAATCATTCATAGATAAAATGGACAGTTGTAACAACTTGTCCCGGACTACTATCAATAAAAACTCTACTACACAGTGGATTATACTCCAAACTATCCTGCCATCCAGCTCGGCTCTTGAGCTCCAGAACGTCCCAACCTGAAAATCTGTAACACTCGGTCTGACTCGAGAATTACGTTAAAGTAACACCTGAGTCAGGCTGGAAACCAGCGTGAGTAAACCCATATAACTTGAAATACTAAGTTATAAACTTTTTTGAAAACCAGGGTAACTCGTTCATCACTATGAGTTCTTATCTTGCTAAAACCAACACTTATTTCACTAACTATATCTAAGAACTTTTATTCGATTTAAATGGCCATGTTGCTTAATTTATTCCAATCCAGCCTATTTGATTCTAAAATCAAATCAATAAGAATTATTGCAGTTACTAATCGAAGTTGTTCTGGGTATTTTCCTGATACCCGACCCCTGTCTCTTCGAATCCAATACCATTTTTAATCCAAGTTGTTTAAGTGAATACAATTCAGTTTATATTCAGAATAACATATTCACATAGCGGTTCCATTACAGATAGATAATCCATTTTATCACAGTTCAACCCAAACATATCATATCACATAGCATCACAAGTCACATATCAGAGATATCAAATAGTCCAAGGCATTCAATATAATTAATCATACATAAGCAAGATTAATTAGTTATTCAATTCCTAATTAATTAAATTTAATCTCCAAATAAATTAAATTAATTACCTTTAAATCCTGCTTACTTAACATTAATTAATTACAAACCATTTACCATCACTTAAATTAATTAATGAAATTAACTAATCAACCTTTAATTATTAACATTAATTAATTATACTATAATTAATTACGTTAATTAATGATCCTTCAATTACTTCCATTAATTTAATTACCCTTTAATTAATTACATTAAGTAATTATTCTATTAATTAATTACATTCAATAATTATCCTTTAATTAACTACATTCAGTAATTATTATTTAAGATTTTAATTAATATAAGATAAACTATTTACCTTAATTAATTACTTAATTATCATTATTTAATTCCATTTAATTTAAATGTTTGGAATTAATTTACGATTGACATACGGTAATTACTTAAGGCCTTTTAATTAATTATTAAGTTTAAACATTTTATCTTCCTTAGCCATCTACTCAATTCCATTATTCAATTTATTATAATAAACTCAAGGATTCATTAGAAAAGGACATATAAATAAATTATTCTAAGCATACTTAATTTAAGTTAAAAACAAATTATCTATATAACTTTTAACTAACCAAGTATTTAGACAAAATATCATCCTTAAAGAATTTGTTAGAAACGTACTCATAAAACTTGTTAAATTTTCTATTTATGCTTTACCTATAAAACTTGATAATTTCAATTTATTTTTAAAAGTATGCAGGCCCAAGCCCAAAACTTCCCTTTTCCTTACCTTGTTTATTTTTTTTATTTTCTTCTCTTCTAATTTCTTTTATTTCTTACCAGCCCAAACCCTGGCCCAAATATTTCCTTTCCACTTTTCTTTATTTCTTCCTTCTATTTTACTTTCTTCTTTACTTTGCTCTGGCCCAATTCTATTTCCTTCGGCCCACTCTTTTTTTTTACTTCTCTTCCTCCACTCTACTTCCAGTTCCGACTCCTGTTCTTTCGTTTCTTTCTGACTCCACCATGCACGCGGGTATACGTGCACGTGCACACACCATCGGCGACATGCCGACCATCGTCGATTTCACCACCAAGTCTCGATCGTCCCCCTCGTCCTTCCCGACCACTCAGAACTTCCTCAAGGGCCCAAAGTCAAAATCTCGAGTTCACGAACGCAACCAAGAACGAAAAAACCTCCCTCAACACCTCGTCTCGCCGTTCCACCCACCATCAACCACCCTATTCTGCCGAATCCAGTGCCACGACCTCCTCTTTACTTTCCCCCTGGACCGCACCCTTCCCTTGACTCCTCGTCATCGCCATTGATGGCAAACTGAAGCCTAAATTTTCCAATGTTAAACCCTATTTCTCCCACTAGCCGTCACCACACTACTTAATAGAGTGAACCACCATTTTTCCTGTGTTCCTCCTCCTCCGAATCTTCTCTTGGCCAAGCCCAAACCCCCTAACGTTTCTCGCCTCACCGGGATTTGACTCAAAACTGAATTCCATTTAACTTTTGATTTCTTCCTCCATACTTAAATAAAAACCTTCAAACCAAGCCAAAAATTCAAATTTTCCCAATATGATTAAGTATAGACAATCCAATCATTTAATTATCCTTTCGAAATCTGCCCACCCTTGAGTCAATTACTGTAACAAAGGTTTCTCTCTTCCTATCCTCCATGATATTTACCAAAACAAAATTTAAAAAAACTGCTCACAAAGATAAACAACTTTGCTTTTGGAATCATTGATTAAAACTGTTGAGTTTTTTATTTTTAAGGTTATTTATTAACTGCTTTTGAACACAGGAATAGGGAACGGAGTGATTTCCTTGGAAGAAATACAAGATTTTGATCATGTCAACGTCTTCATACTTATACACACACACACGCATATATAATAGGTATATTCACATCCAACATAGATTAAAGTTTACCCCAACATAAGCATGTGAATATATATATATATATATATATATATATATAATAGCAGTAATTTTTTGCATGTGTTTACTCACCTGTAATTTGAAAACAGAGAGCGTACTGGAAAACTGGGAAATTTAGAAAACTGAAACTTGATTTTGAACTTGAAACTATTAATTGCTTTGGCTTTGATCTTTAGCTCAGTTGAAATGATCTATGCTTTTAAGCTTTAGTTTTGAATTTGAAAACTGAACTGGTTTTGATATGAAATTATGAGCTTGATCTTGAAAATTGATCTGAAGCTTGATATTTGTAAAAGATTACTTCAGGTTTGAAATAATCTGAACTTGTTTTTGATTTCTTTTCTGGTTTTGTTTTTAGTTTTACTATCTGGTTTTGATTTTCTTTTCAGGTTTGTTTCTTTGATTTGAATATGTGAAAAGAAAATGAGAAAGGAGAGTAGATGTGAATTTATAATCTCTTTTTAATTTTATTTATCAATTTAAAAATAAAAAGAAATCAATGACACTTGTAAATGCATGTTAAAATCAAGCTAAAATTTGTTATTATGTATGTTATAATACTTACACATGTCTTTTACATGTATTAATCTTTTTACATTTGTCTATTTTTATGTATTTATAACTAGATATGCTTTTACAGGATTTTATAATATATTTTCCATTTAGTTTTACATATATATATATATATATATTTTTATATATTATTTTATATTATATTTTAAGTTTGGTTTTATATTTATTCTTATATATATGATTTTAAAAGAAAGTTTATTAAACTCTTTTTACTAATCTTATTTTACATAAATAAACAAACAAACACACACACACACACACACACACATATATATACATATTATATATAGGTTTTTAAATATTAACTTTAGATAGATTTTGAAAATTATTGCATTGAATTCAAAATATGACTTCCAGATCACAATGTATATATATATATATAGATAAATTATAGATAGAAATTTTGGATTTGAAATTCAAAAATAAATATTTAAAAATAAATTGGATTTAAATACTCTATATTTTAAAATTATAATTCATCATTTATTATAGTTTAAACCAATTTATATATATCCAAATATTTCTAATTATCAGAATTTTATTTGTTCAACTAAATAAAAATCAGTATCTTAATAGTAAAATTCAGTTAATTATCTAATTATCAAATGCGCAAAAATCCAGGTTATCACAATTCATTTCTCCTCTCACCTTCAATAATCATTTTCTCCTAAACCATTCAAATTTAACCAAAACCGTCAACTAGAAAGCTGTACATCTCTGAGTTTAGTTTTTTTTTAAATTGTCGTAGGGGTTTTCATTAAATATATTAGGAGAAATTTGTAAATTACAATAAGTGCTCGATTAATGGCCATTTGTCGACAAGCTTGATGAACGGATTTAGGTTATTTGAGAATTTTGATTTTTAGAGGCAGCCCCATGATTTTTCATGTCGTGATTATGTCATGATAGCTTGACGAACGGATTTAGGTTATTTGAGAATTTCCATACCAATGCGACAAGGGAGGAACTGTGGTTATACAAAGGGGTTAGGGACTTGGTGAGGATGGTGGTGGAGGCGCAGGGTCTTTGGTGGTCAGTGTACTCCAACGGGCTTGACTTAGGGTTTAATGCGGTTTAATTTTTGGATCCAAAAATCAAGGCAGGGGCGGCACATGGAGGTGACAAGCTTGGCTAGAATTGGTCCAGAGGTGAATCAGGGTGATTGATTGGGGGTGGTGGTAGGGGCTAGAAGTGGGTGAAGCGGCCGTGGTTGGTGATGAGCCAAGCCTGAACGCGTGCGCGTTTTTGAAATTTTGGGTTGATGGGTCCATTTCCATTTGAGGATGTTGGAGGGGACGGCTAGGGTGCAGGAGGGTTGTGCGAGGCCATTAGGGTTTATAGGGATGGTCGCGGTGGTGGTTGGAGGTCGATGGCGCATGTACCTATGTATGGGTGTGCACGGTCTTGGCTTTAGTTTCTCTTCGAATTTGGGTAACTTGATTTGTAGGTGATTTGGGATTTGAGTGGTGGGAGAAGAAGCTTTGGTTTTGTTTAGGTATTGGGCTTTGGGCCAAGTAGGGATTTTAATTCATTTTTATTAAGTTATTAAAATTAATACTTCAAAACTTGGAAAACTTATACCACATCCGTACAAAGTCCATTTGACCTGCAGATTTCGACTGTAGGTTCGTATTAACTAGTAGATCACATTTGTAAAATTATTTGACATATTTGCTAAAGTACAAAATATTGATAATTTAATAAGCATAGAAAATAATTATGCCATTAAGTAATTATATTTTTATCTCTGACTTTCTATTAACAGAATAAACCACCATTCTTCTATATTTAAATTGAATATTTTTTTTGGACATTTTAAGCATAATAAATCCCAGTTCTGCTATTTTATTAATTTGGACATTTATTGATATGTTAGTTGACTTGGATAAATGACGCTTTATATATCGTCTATTAATTATGATTACATATTTGTTACTTATGTAAATATCATTGATATGATCTGGGTTGTGAACTGGAAAATAAGTGGTAACTTGTTTAAGTGTCATTTGGGGACGCTAAGCCTTTTTCCAAAAGTTTGACAAAAATGGTTTTTTATTTACTCTGGCTTTAAATTATTTTTGAGGTAAAAACTTTCCTATATTAAAATAGTTAAGTTAATATTATTTTAATTATAATATTTTAATGTTAACCAATTATTTATCAATAATGTTTTAAAGTTGAAAGTTGTTAATTATATTTATCTAAGCAGTTTTAAAATTAATTATTTTGTTTAAGTTATTTTAAAGTTAATTAATTATTTTATTAATGATGTTTTAAGTTAGTAATTATATAATAATGATGTCTTTGAAAATTATTAATTATTTTTTTATAGTGGTTTAAGATTTATTAATCATTTATTTAAAGTGAATTAATTTATTATTTATCCATTATAGTGTTTTAAAATTAATAAATCATTATTTAGGAAGGTTTAAAAGGTAATCAATTTAATAAATAAAGTGTTTAAAGTAATAAATTGTTTTATTTTTAAACAAAAGTTTGTTAAAGTTATAAATGGGGAAAAGATCTTGGAATTTGGAAAAGAGGTTTTGAATTTATAAAACCTTGTTTTTATATGAATTGGATCAGTTATTAAAAATCAAATTATGGACTTAATAAATAGTCCTTCTTAATTATGGTGATATGGAAGCATTTTCCATACTTAACACTGAAGGATAAGTGGTTCAGGTTTATTGTTAACAATATTTTAAATGACATTGTTTTTACCCATGTAGTATGATTTCGAAAAATAGAAACCTTTCTTAAATGTTTTGTGAATATTCTTGTACAGTTGTATATGTATATGGTAAAGTTTATAAATAAAGAAAGTGAATGGTTTGAGGATATACTTATAATGATGAGATATGTATATAAATAGTTTATAAATAATTAAAGTGATTTAGTTAAATGAGAGGTCGCATATTAAATTTAATCTATTTTTAGATTGTTGTTTTATTTGATAGTTAAATAGCCAACTATCAAAATCTTGACCATATTTTAGCTTTGGAAAATGTAGGGGAAAACACGGAAATTATATGGTACAGTTATCTTTATTGACGTTACTTTACATGTAAACTTGTGTGTTTTTCTAAGGCAAATGATAAGGAGATTAGTCCACTAAAACAACCAGGGAGTGATCCCCACTCTTATGTATTGTTTGTTTATTTCCAAAAGAACCGGATTTGAGTTCACCAAAAACTATCGAATGTTGGCTCGAAAAGATCGGGATTGGATAAGTATGAATTATCCAAAAACCACTTCGAACCAACTTAAGCATTTGAATTGAAGATGATGAAATTGAAAATGGATCTCTTTGAAGTGCAAGGGTTACTTGCTACTTATCCTGAGGGTGATTCTAAAATAGATGTAGTAGAAGTAGTGCATTTGGTTTGTTCATATCCTAAACAACTTGTATTGACGAATGTTGGCATTGCATTGTTGCCTAGAAGGCGGTGTTAGCATTCAAGTAGGATTACTATATAAAAGGTAAAGCGTAGCCTCAAGCCTTACCAATCAAGAACTACTAAAACATGGGATATGCCACAAGGCTATGTGGATTGTACCCATTAGGGTATTGTCATCACCCTTCTAGATTATTATTTATGGATTTGGTTGTGCATTAGAGCTCTCGAGAAAAGGTTGCAGAGCAACAGGACTGGATAAATTTTCAGTACTATCGAGTAAGGGGTAGGTCGGTCTTGCAGTCCAAGGGGTCCATACGAAGCCTTTGGTACATTTATCTAGAGATGTACTATGATAGGAGGTACCCAAGTAGCCTCGTCATTAATGGAATACATTCTCCAGTGAGTGCCTTTCTGATTTGGTTGTATACCTATTATGTTGGAATTTCATTAACGTAGCAATTTAGGCTATGATTTAATATTTATTTTAAACCCTAAACATTATTATAATATCACAAGATTTCCTATGAAATGGTTTGGTTATGGTAAGGTAAAAACCCATCTGTGTTTATGTGTGGCATGGTCTTACGACAAACCTTTATTTTGAAAGGTTTTATAACATTAAAATCAAATTGAGGTGTGTTTCTCATGCTGGTTTACCAAATTGATCTAGGTGTTATTTTCTTATGAAGCTCGGGTCTGTCCAAGCATATTTTCCAGATTTAGCTAGACACATAGAGCTACATGAGACAAGCTGGATCCTCTGAGACGTATTACCCAATTTTATCTTCCGTTGTTTGTTTCTTGTCATTATTTATCAGTAATTGTAAGGACAAGTTGTTATAACTATTGAGGCTGATGATAGGTTAGTTACTCTGATTTTATGTATGTATGTTAAAGTTCAGTTTTCTTTTTGTAAAGATCATTGGAATATTATATATCACTCGTCACATTATGAGATTTTGTTCTGCCTTTTTTACCTTCCAATAATCTGTTTTTTCGGTACTTAGATATTCAGCATGTGAATGTCGTGGATGTATTAGTGTCGAATTTTAAGGTTCGAAAAGGCGGGTTGTTACATTTGGTATCAAATTAGAAGGTTAAGCGAGAACCTTAGCCCTGGTTGGGTAAACTCAGCAAGGATAGGGTAAGTGACACCCTAGAATGGGTTTGAGGGTATATATATGAGAGTGCATATTTGTTAGTGCTATAGAAATGTTTTATATTGTATTGATTGATATGTTGAGTGGTTTATGGACTCTGGTCAATACGAGCAGCTAACGTTATTGATATGAAACTCTAACATTGGAATAGGGCTAAACCATACAGTATTGTTTTAGAATTTGGTAACTAAAATAATTATACCTATAAGTACATTTTATATATATATGATTGATTTTGAAAATTAATGTAGTTATTTTTGATATGAGATGATAATATTCAATTTTTAACATTTAAGGTTTATTTAGTCATGCACATTCAGTTTTGAGCATTAACTATTGTTTTTTGATTTATAAATAATTCCTTTTTCTAAAATACGGGTTGAGTAGATAGAAATTATAGGAACATTGAAAATGAACACCTTGTGAATTAAGTTTCACGGTTTGACTATAGGGCATTCGATGTTAATGTTGGATTAAGATTTGATTTTTAATAAAATATGTCATTAAAAGTTATTTTATAATAAATATTTGAAAAATGATTTTATGGAACAAGTTGATTTTATAAAATTGGTTTATAAAATGTGTTTTATAAATAAAAGACTTTGAGGATTCAATTCACGGAGTCTCGAAGAAGATGTTAAATGTATTATGAATAAGGTGGTAATATTTTACTTGAAAGTACTTTTAAGAGAAATATTTTGGAAAGAAATTTTTATATATATGCAGTTTTTTGGTAGGTTTAGGGAATGAGTCTTGATTTTTTTTGTGATGATCTGAATGATTTTGTAAGTAATGATCGGATGTTTGCCTAGGTGAATGCTGCAGTGCACTTAGTAAATTATTCTCTTTACCATTGCATTATCAAAACGAGTTCAAATCCAAATGAACCCAAAGCAAGTTGGTAATATATATTTTTTCATTTATTTATTTGGAATTTTGAAAATTATTGTTCAATAAGGGGATTTTGAAATAAAAGAAGTATTTTTATGCTAACTAGTTCAAGCGACTCAAAAATAACTAAGAATGGAAATAGATGTGTTCGGATGGTAAGCACTTCTCTTAAGTATTACCTTCTTGGTCAAGGAATACATTATACTATTTGGTAGTAACTAGTTCTATACTATAATTTTGGGGTCACTCGGGCTATACACACACACACACATATACATACATACATACATACATACATACATACATACATACATACATACATACATACATACATATATATGTTATCCCACATTTTGGCAAGGCCATGACACCAAGGACTTGACTAGAAACCAAAGGCAATCCGTCTCGAAGGTCGATTATACACAGGTTCACTATGGATACTGGTAAATTTAGTCCGAGTCTGGATCGAGCTACAATTAGCATGATGTGACAAGCGAAGCTATAAAGCCAACATTCCAAATTTTGGGTCAACCGGAGTTCATATGCTAAAATTATGGATCAATCAAAACCAAGAAAGGAGATTTCATTCTGTATCCATCAAAAGCTTCCCCTCTTCATATCCATCCAGCTTCATATCCATCGAAGTCTATCCTTTTCGTATCCATCAACAGCTATCCATATGATCAGTTCGTATCGATCAACTCCTTCAATCTTATTCGTATCGATCATTCAGGCATCGATACTAAATGAGCAACCGGGTATCGGTAGGAAGTTGTCTTCCAATCATCAATACGAAGCCAACTGCAGGCATTGATATGAAGCGGTGCACAAACAGCGATATGAACCACGCACGATCGATATGAAGAAAGCATAGTCAACCAAAAGAAGCGATCTTCTAGCATGAAACTTGGATCTCTCTTAAACTATCGCTCCACGCCATCATTAAACATCTGATCGATATGCCGAGGGATCGATGCGAAGGTCGTTCGATACGAAGGTATCGATACAAACGCTCTAGCCTACCTACAAAATCAACCTTGGATCGGTCATAAATCGAAATCTACAAGCCGAAATGCTACCAAATTTTCGTAGGAGCTTGCTTACCTCCTCAAGAATGTCTCTGATCAATCTCAGCCTAATGAATATCATTCTGATCGATACGAACAAGATGATCGATCGATCCCAATCGATCCTAAATGACCCCTGATCGATCTGGTGGGTCCCAACCACATGTGATAAGAAGCATTCCTAGTTCAAAGGTAGATATTTCAGACCGACACCCATAAATATCACCCCAATGCCAACAGAAAAAGGACTTTCGACTCTACTATACCGTTATTCTGCCGCAACTCCATTATAACTTGAGTCTTCGACTGTTGTATTATTGTAATCAGTTATCAATCGGCAATAGAATAGACAAATATTCAAAGTAGGCGTAGGCTACAACGTCGAACCACTATAATTTCTTGTGTCTTTTCATTTCTGCGAGCTTTTATTGGTGCAATTGTTACATTAGCCACCTTTTTCATTTAATTTCTTCACTTCAATCTCTTTAATCACATCCGAAGAGTGTTGTACCCAATTTTGGTATAAACACTTTGGTGCTTTCACTGAGAAAGCTCCATTTTTCTCTGATTCACTAGATATACTGTCGTTGTTGGATTGCTAAAATCTGAGGAGGAGATCCAGATCTGTCTTCTTGTAGTTCCTTCCATTCTACTCAGATTACTCAAAGTCCGGGAAAGAGCTACATCAACATGGTGCATACTACCAGAACAGCTTCAAATACTGCAGATCCAAAGAAAGGGATAGGCAAAATCCTACGCAGCTGACTACTGAAGGCCAGACATCAGTTGGAGCTTCAGATCCATAAGTTCCTGTGACTAGAGAGGAGTTCCAAATCCTCATGCAAGAACCTACTCAGAGCCGTCAAGAGCTTACTCAACAGATCTGTGCCAACATGGAGCTTGCGAATCAACTAAATGAGGAAAGGCGAAGGAGATCTAGGAGGGATCATGTCTCACATTCCTAGACTGAAAGCTCGGCTTCATCTAACTTCAACCATAGATCTACATGCCGTCGGCTGGATGAAAATTACGCAGAAGCCTTCAGGCATCAGCGTGCTATGAATCTCGGATAATCTGTGGTTGGTCCTTCTAAAAGGCACCAAGCTAGACCCTCCTCCCGAGGAAGGGTGCTTCCTTATCGCACCATCCATGACCATGCAATTGCTGCCGCTATGGATCTGGAAGCTAAGATCCAGAACCAGCCAGATCTAGCCCTTCGTCAACATATCCATGCTCATGAACCCAACATTCTCAAAGACCGGGAGCCAAGGAGCCAAGGACCGTACCGTCGATAGTGCTTGGACCATCCTCGTAGCATGGAACCCGACCATGCCTTGGCCTCGAACATCCAGATGCCTGACACGCCAACCATGATCTGAGAAAGTCAAGGTCTTACTAATGACGATTAATGAATCTTCTGAAGTCGTACTCCGTTCACCAACGACATTATTTATGCTGAGCTACCCCATCGCTTCAGGATGCATACCTTGCCTATGTGTGAAGAAAGTTCAGATCGTAATCAGCATATATTAAAGTATGAATGGCTCATGAACGCCACTTGAGCTGATGACGTGGTTAAGTGCAGGAGTTTTCCTATTTCCTTGGGAGGTCTCGCTACTACATGGTTCACTCGACTACTACCCAGATCTATTTCAAGCTTCAATCAGTTGGCTACAAAGTTTGTCGAATAATTCTGTATGCATGTTTCACGACTGAAGGATGTCAACACCTTGTCCAGTGTAACCCAAGCTCCAGAGGAAACACTTAGACGTTATCTGGAAAGGTTTCATGCTGCCTGTGCTGACGTCAGCAACCCCAATGAAAAATTCTACCTTAATGGCCTTAACTAAAGGGATCGATCCTGATTTCGAGTTTGGAAATTGGTTAGATGGGAAACCCCCACATCTTTTGTTTCTATGCTAAGGCAACCCAATTTTTAAGGAGAGAAGATGCTATACGATCTAGGAAGCAAGACTGTATGAGGCCCAGTGTCGAAGGCATTCAGAGTAATGTTGCTATGAAACAGACTGGTGAAAATTCCAACAAAGTACAATTGAACATACAGAACAAGAAAGGTCAACAGAAGGGAAATAGTGGTCAGGGGAAGAAAAGAGACCCAAATCATGGACTGAGCCTAGAGCTCCCATGTTCGAACAATATACCCCTTTAAACATATCGTTGAAAAATGTTTATTTGCAGACTTGTAATACCGGACAGTATAAGAAGCCAGCTCTGAAACAATCATCTGGGAAACAAATTCAAACGAGAAATTCTGTAGATTTCACGATTGTTACGCCTATAATACAAATGAGTGCCGTCATTTACAAGACATAATTGAGAAGTTGATTAGAGAAAGGAAGTTGGAATAGTTTTTTCGGGTGCCGCAGGATGGAGGTGCGGGCCCACCTAATCCAAATCAAGCTCAAGGCCAGTCTAGGCCCGAAGAACCCACACGTACTGGCGGGAGGTTGGTTATAAATATAGTGAGTGGTGGTCCTCATCTAGCTGATCAGAGATGGAAAGAAATGGAGTCAAATGCTAGCTCAATTAGGCACGTGGACTTCGAGTTTTGTAGTAACTTTGATGATGGGACCCCAGCGAAACAACATAGAACAATGACAGACGACATTGTTTTCAGGAATCGTGATGCTGATAGAGTTGAGGCCCCCACTATTGATACGTTGGTCATTTTTTCTTAAATAGGTCCTGCATGGATGAAGAGGATCTTGATTGACAACGGAAGCTTCGTGAACATTCTTTTTAAGCGGGCTTACGACGAAATGAGAATGGAGGCAAAAGATCTAAAACCCTGTCAGTCCTACACACATGGTTTTAATGGAAGTGCAACCATACCAGCGGGCATGGTGAGGTTTCCAATTGAGTTAGGTATTGGAGGTCGCTGGAGAGTCTGGATGTTATAATTTGTCATGTTAGACATTAATTCCCCTTATAATGCTTTCTTGGACCGATCGGCCCTCGTTGAATTCAGGGAAGCTATTGCCCCATGGTATTTGACTCTAAAGTTTCTCACAAATAATAGGGTTGGAATGGTTCGTAGAGATCAGGAGGCTGGACGCACCTATTATGTTACTGAGCTGCGGGATGGCACCGTAAGGAAAAGGGCAAGGGCATAGAGGAATCTCTCTGCGTCCATTTTCTAAGAATTGACAGCTAACACCTAAGCCTAGGCCCGGGCGCCATAACCAGATCCTAAAAAATCTTGATCCCTGAGATAATAGTGATGAAGATGAAGTCAAAGACAATTAGGCTTCTCCGAGAGAGTTGACGATCGATGTTCTGATCGATGACAATGATGACTACAGAATAATATAAGTTAGGTCTCAACTTAGCCACCAGATGCGAGAGGAATCGGTTGATTTTCTCCGAGCAAACCTTAATGTGTTTGCCTAGACTTATTTATCCATGTGCAGAATCTTGCGGGCCATCGCAAGCCATGCATTGAATATTAATCTGCACCATGTCCCGGTCAAACAAACGAGGCACGGTATGGATTTAGAGAGATCTGCTGCCCTTAAAGAAGAAGTAAATAAGCTTAAGTCGAATAGGTTTATTCATGATGCATTATACCCGGAGTGGGTATCAAATCCAGTCCTTGTCAGGAAATCAAACGGGAAGTGGCGAACGTGTGTGGACTACTCAGATTTGAACAAAGCATGCCCCAAGGACAGTTTCCAGCTACCAAGAATCAATCAACTTGTGGATTCAACGGCCGGACATGAGCCTTATCTTTCATGGATGCATATTCCGGCTACAATCAAATATTGATGCATCTACCTGACCAGGAACATACTAGCTTCATCACCGATCTGGGACTCTAATGCTATAAAGTGATGTTGTTCAGTCTAAAGGACGTTGGGGAAACTTTTCAAAGACTCGTCAACTGAAAGTTTACTAACAAGATTGGAAAGACGGTGGAGGTGTATGTGGACGATATGCTTGTGAAGTCGCGACTATCCATCAACCATGTCAGTGATTTGGAAACAATGTTCAATATACTACGACAATATAGGATGAAACTCAATCCATTGAAGTGCCATTTCGGAGTTGCATCGGGGAAGTTCCTTGGATTCATTGTCAATGCCAGAGGAATTGAAGCTAACCCTAGGAAAATCTGGGTGATTCGAAATCTCGAAACACCTAGAAACATGAAGCAGTTCAGAGCCTCAATGGGAAGGTGGTATCCTTAAGTAGATTCATATCCAGATCCATGGACAAGTGCATCCCCTTCTTTGATCTGGTTAGGAAAGGAAAGCAAAATTTCGAATGGATAGAGGAGTGTGAAGGCACATTCCAAGCACTAGTTCAACATCTAGCGATGCCACCTATTTTGTCAAAGCCGGTTGATCATGAGAGATTATATATCTATCTAGCAGTTTCAACGAATGCGATCAGTGCTCCGTTGATTCGGGATGAGGATCGTATCCAGTGACCAGTCTACTATATCAACAAGCGACTTACAGGACCAGAGAGCAACTACTCGAAGTTGGAAGATCTAGCTTATTGCCTCATCATTGCCTCGAGAAAGCTCCATCCTTATTTCCAGGCTCATTCGATCACAGTCTACACCGATCAACCATTAGACAGATCCTAACACGACCTGAGACATCTGGTAAACTGCTCAAGTGGAACATCAAGTTGAGTCAATTTGATATTGCTTAAACATCGAGGCAAGCCATCCAAGGACAAGTTCTAGCGGACTTTATAGCCGAATTCACCATACCAGAAGAGTTACCTGAAGCCAGCGAATCTCCTAAGCATGTATGGAAGCTATACACCGATGGCGCATCAAATGACCGTTGCTCAGGTATTGGAGTGGTACTCAAAACCCAAGAGGGTCGATCCATATGTTATGCCTTGAAGTTTGACTTTCGAGCAACTAACAACGAGACCGAGTATGAAGCTTTGCTTGCTGGGCTCAGACTTGGGAATTATTTGCTGTGAAGATTTATTGTGATTCACAATTGGTCGTATGCCAAGTTCGGGGTGAATATTCGGCCAGAGCCCGGAAGTTGGCCACTTATCTTACTCGTGTTTAGGAAGTGTTGAATCAGTTCGACTAT
Source organism: Allium cepa (assembly GCA_030765085.1). Taxonomy (NCBI): domain Eukaryota; kingdom Viridiplantae; phylum Streptophyta; class Magnoliopsida; order Asparagales; family Amaryllidaceae; genus Allium; species Allium cepa. The sequence goes on along the minus strand of CM060935.1, from coordinate 819,615,838 downwards.
TATATCATCCACTCTATACCCTAAGAGCAAAATTAGAAATCTGATTCTTTAGCGAAACTGGCCAGCACTGGCCAAGCACAACAAATGGGACTCATCCCCGTTGAGACACTTACTGCTCCGAGTATCGATCAAATGGAGACAGACTAGGTGCACGAGGAAACGTCCAAGAAGGAGTCGTGGATGACTCCATTCAAAAACTATCTTGAGCATGGAGCTTTACCCAAGCATAAAAGCGAGAAAAGACAGGTTCTCCGAAATGCTTCATGATTTATTATCTAGAATAGAGTCTTATACATGAAAGGGTATTTTGTTCCTTTAGTCCGGTGTATCGCCCAAGATGAGATCAAACGAGTATTACATGATGTGCATGAGGGAGAATATGGCGATCACACTGGGGGAAAGCTCTTGCTAAAAAGATACTCAGGTATGGATATTACTGGCCAACCGTGAATTGAAACACATTGTCTTATATCAAGTGATGTGATAGACGTCAGAAGAATGCTAGGATTCCAATAGCCCCGCCTACCGAAATCATGTAGATGGGCAGTCCATGGCCATTTTCCACATGGGGAATTGATATAATAGGGACTTTACCTTTAGCCAAGGGTGGTGCGAAGTACGCCATCGTTGCAGTTGATTACTTTACCAAATGGACGAAAGCCGAGCCCCTTGCTACCATCAAGACGAAGAAAGAAAACAAATTTGTTGTGCGCAACATCATCTGTTGTTTTAGCCTTCCACACACAATTGTAATAGATAATGAGACCCATTTCAATAGTTTGAGTTCAGAGATTTCTATCAATGCTGCCGCATCCAGAAGAAGTTCTCAGTAGTAGTTCACCCTCAAGCGAATGGGCAAGTCAAAGCAGTCAACCAAGTTATCAAGTCCATTTTAAAGAAAGTACTAGAGAAGGCTGGAGGCAAGTGGGACTATAAGCTTCCCATGGCCCTATGGGCATATCGAACTACCCACAAGTCTGCGACCGACCAAACTCTTTGCACTTTGCTATGGCTCTGAAGTCGTAATTCCAGTTAAGTTAGAAGTACCTTCTCATCGCGTGACATATTATAACCCAAAGACGAATGCCATATTACTTGTAGAATCTTTGGATTTATTGGATGAGAAGCATGAAGAGGCTGATTTGAGGGCAGCCGCACACCGTAGTCGAGTCGCCCGATTATACAACACTAAGGCCGACCCAGAGCAATCTCGTACTCAAGAGAATCTATCCGAACCTTTCACACATGAAACCAATATGGGAAGGACCGTATGTCATTAAACAGAGACATGGAGATGACACATTCAAACTATCAACCGTTGACGGTATTACTTTACCAAAAGCATGGACATCGAGAGTCTTCGTCACTATTACACATAATTAGCTTTTTTCTCCTTTAGTTTGCTTTTCCTTTAAAATTTGTTTATGCATTTTTTGAATTCGAACTTCTAATAAGGCAACTGACTTTGCCGTACTTTCTTATTTCAGCAATGCTGACACATCAAGCCAGATAAACAATTTACGAAATGCATCGTGTAACCGTCATGATGTACGAAGAGCTAAGTTCCATCTCAAGGTGGGACTTATTCAAATAGGGAGTGACTTTGATCCGTCTGGTGACTCGATAAGTGAAACCTCGAGCTCGGGGGCAAGCAACAATAAAGTAAAATGGATTGAAACACAACAATCCTCTAACAAACTCCAGCTCCCGGAGTGTGAGCTGGAGTACAAACTCCAAAACACGGGTTCAAAGAGGATGGATCCGTTCTCCCACAACTTCGCCCTCATTCAATCCAAGTTTGAAGAGGGTGGCCCCGTCCATCTACGACTTCGCTTGCCAACTCAGGGTGGATGTGATCTGACCCTCCATAACCCTGATCAACTCCTCGTTCCCGAAGTGTGAACGAGATCCTAATACTTAAAAAGATGTGATTAACCATCTGCCAACTAAGTCTGGTCCCGAAAGCGTGGACTGGAGTATAAACACCAAATGGGTGTGACTGACCACCTATCAACCAACTCCAAATTCTCGGAGTGCGAACTAGAGTATAAACTTTAAACAGGTGCAACTGATCACCCATTAACTAACTCTGGTCCCAAGAGCGCGGACGAGAGTATAAACACCAAATGGGTGTGACTGACCACCCATTGACTAACTCTAATCCTAAGAGCACGGACTAGAGTGTAAACACCAAACGGTTGTGACCAACCGCTCGTGAAATTAACTTATGTCCCTAGAGCATGGATATAATTCTAAGTCCTAAACGGGTGTGACTAACCGCCCGTAAAATAACTTAAGTCCCAGAGTATGGATATAACTCTAAGTATTAAATGGTTATAACTGACCGCCAGTTAAATAACTTAAGTCCCGGAAGCGCGGATATGACTTCAAACATTACGCAGGCGTGACCGACCATAGCATACAAGTTAATCTCAAGAGCATGAACGCAGATACCAACAAATGAGTTAGTGCGACCAGACCACTCAAACTCATTTTACTTTAACATTATTCTGATTAAGTTAAATTAAAGTTATTGAAGGCCGAAAACGACTGCTGACCGACTACTTCAACTCTTCCCGGAACTGGGGGCATAACTCAAGTTCTAGCCGCTAGCTAAAACGGAGCAACATTGGGACTCAACTCGATGTTTGATTATGACCCAAAGCCAATGACTTCAGGAGACTCAAGTTCGACTCAGAGATTAATGCCTCACAAGTACATTAAATGGAAACACGGGTGCTGAAATACTTAAACAAATAAACACAGAGTTATGTTGAAAAACAAAAAGAATTTTTATTTCCACTATTCTTTGAAAAAAGATAAGTACAAAAACTTATTCGAATAATTCCTATGAGCAGGGGCCAATACCGTATCTATACACGGCCTATAAAAAGCAAAAGAGAATCCTATTCCAATTATCTGCAAAAAGAAAAAGCAAAAGTGCAAGTCTATGCCTTTTGTTTTTATTCTTTTTGTTCTTCTTCTGCATAGACCCACTCGAATTGTAACAGCCCGCCTTTTTATACGCTTTAAATCGACCTTAAACCATACACGTCAGACTTAAACCATACAGAAGGGCGGATTGTTATGGGGTAAATAAGAAAAAGCAGAGAAAAAAAGAACAAAACAGAATCTTGCAGCGGAACGATAAAATATAATAATCAAATATACAGTTCATGAAGCTGTTTATAAAATATTCGATTATATTTATACAATACATATCAGAATTACACATACCAGAGAAAAATAAATAATGCAGCGGAATAGTATGAATGTAGTGGAATACTATAATAAATAATAATAAATATTTATCTTCGTCCTCCAGAATACGGTCTTCCAAATCCTGAAATGCTCAGGCTAACCCGAGCGAATTGAAAAGACAAAACACTCGAGTCGGAACTAAAAGATCTTATGTAAGCTAAATCAACAGAAATAAATATGAGTGGAACGGGTCAGAGATGTTTACGGGGTTTGACATCTCCTATCCAGTGTCTAACGTGAGTGCAGTAACTTAAGAGATGTTCGGGATTCACATCTCCTAATGATTCGTTAAACTATTTACTATGTAGTAATATTTCGCTATTATAATAATGTCTATAGTAAAATAAACTTACTTTTAAATAGCGTTAAGGAGTTACCCAATGTCCCCCTTAACACAATAATAGTCACAGTAGTCCATCCAATATCATGGTCCCTCCTGATCGGGAAGCCACCAGAGGATACCACACGGGCTACGGAAGAAAACCAAACTCGTACAAGGCGCGATAGGGTAAGTGACACGGCACAACTAGGCAATGCCAAGGTAGATATACCAATTACGCTTTCGGGCCAGTGGTAACGCGTAGCGCGCAGCTACCACCCACCTCGAGCCATACCCCCAAATCAAAATTCAAAAGTGGCCACCGAATCAATCCAAAGTCAGAGAATAATATCGAAGGGATGTGTCCGATAAAAGGTGCTACCTTCTAAGACCGTCGATCGCTCATGTTTTAGCCACCTTATACCAACTCACGGGAGTCGGGTCCATGTATTTACCTCAAAGGAAACGCCGCCACCATCCTACTTCATTCTGGAATCTCCTCCATGTACACGGTTGTTAAAGTGGTTTTCGAAGTTGGCAAAGAGTATGAAAACTTCCGATCCTGTTCTCTTCAACAACCAAACGTTATTATAATACCGCGGTCATTTCAAAATAATTTATTCTTCAAAGCCAGAATATAGTATCTACTTCAAAACCATATATTACGATATCATTTCCCTTTTAAAAACCAAATCAATATGATATCATTTTAAAATTATAGTATTTCAAAGTTATAAAATTTCGAAACCAAAGACTTAAAAATATAACACTTCCAAAACGTAATACTTTGAAATTTATAGCTTTGAAACATAACTTCCACCCCTTACATGGTTTAAATATTAAAATATTTTATAAAATAAACTATCTTTTTAAATTTCACAAATCAATTTCAAAACAACCAGAATTTCTAAATTTTAAATTTAACCAAATCCCTAAATCATAAATTTCAATTCAATTCGGTTTTCAAATAGACCATTCCAAATTATATCGATTTCAAAATAGATTTGATCCACAAAATAAACCATTTCAAATTCAATATATTTCAAAGCTTAAATATTCAGTATTTCAAACTAAATTTTATAATTCATATATATATATATATATATATATATATATATATACATACACCATATTCACTTTACTATTATTCAGTTTTGAAATATTTGCTTAATAAATCCAATATCCTTTAAATAAAACTTCAAATTTCAATAATTGAATATTCCTCAATTTATTTAGACTTGATATATTCACTTAAATCACCTTAACCCCGAATTAAGTTATAAAACCATATTCTTTTAAAATCTAAATTTCAATAAGTTCCAAATGGATTCTTATTAAATATAATTCTTAATTAAATAAAATCTCAAATCAATTTCAAAACTATCTTCTCAACCTTGATTTATAAAAATCAATATAAACTCTATATTAAAATATAATTTAAGTAAATAATTATCCATATTATATTTTAATAAAATCAAACTTTACTATTAAACTTATTTTATACTTTAAACAATTTTATTCATAGCTTAAAACCAAGAATTTAACTATATATAAAATAACATTTATAAAATATCCAAATCAATATCTCATAAAATCATATATTTCTTTACAAAGCCATAGAAATCAATTCAAAATATTTTTATGTATAGACCGTGGTGTCCGTATAAAATTTTCTATCCTATGGTCAAGTGATACAGATATTTATCATTTCAATCCGTAATTTAAAATATAAATACGGTTATATATCATTTCAAACCGCAATCCCGAATGAAATAAAAATGCATAACAACTTGCAGTTTATAACAATATAAAATACAACATCCATTCATCCAATATCAATCATCAAACATTTATCACAATCATCATCCAATTCAAACAATAACATCAGTATATAACAAATAATAACAACAGGTATTTACTGGCAGTTATATTCAATAATAAATTAAATAACAATTTAACTGGCAGTTTGTATGCAATAATAAATTAAATAAAAATTTAATTGGAAGTTTATATGCAATAATAAATTAATTAACAATTTAATTCAATAAATTAAATTTAACTGGGATGATGATTAAAAGTATGCCAAACATTCATAAATAAATTTTTAATCACATCAAAAATAAATTTAACACACGTAAGAAATTTTAGAAGTTGTGAGTGGGTTAAAACACTCACCTTTTGAATTTAAATTGAATTTAAATCCAATTTAAATCCAAAATTTGAACAGTCTCATAATTCATCCAAACTAGAGTCAAAATGTCTAGAATTCCAATACGAACCTAACGGAGAAAACCATGCGTGAATTGGATCTCGTATGTGAAAATTATAGCAATTAGAACGAGTTGAAATTGAAATCATTAAAGTAAAAAAACAAAAGAATATACCAACCAAACACGTCAGCATCCTACCTTCTTCACACGAGCTACTGTTGAACCAAACCCTAATATCGCGACCGCAGGTATTCGTGTCGCCATCTATTCGATCAGAACGCCGCCGCCTCGATGTGCTTCACCCAGATCAGAGCACTTCGCCGCTATCCCCACACCGAGACGCACCAGCTATGCCCACGCGAGCCACCGCGGCATTGCCTCATTCAACGCATTGTCGCCACCTATGCTCGCCGTTCTAGGTGATTTCTTTGAGCTGCAGTGCAAACAAACTGTGCCGATCGACCGAGCATGCTCTCCTCTACCCATTGGCGTCTCCCGATCGCCATATCGTTGAACATCTACCGTTGAATCTACATATGCACATACGAACGGCCGAGACGAAAACAATGATTTCTGAACAAACCAAAACCCGAATCGAAAAACAGGTTACAGATTTGACTTGTGCTCATCGAGAGCTTCAAACTGATATATAATTTGATGTTATTTGAGGAGTTTGAATTTTTGTTGTTGAGATTTGATTTGAAATTGAATTGGAAATTTTGTTTTGATTTGTCTGCCATTGAAATGAGAAGGTGGGAAGGAATTGTATGTACAGACAACTGACAATGAGGAACAATTAGCGTTTATAACAGGGTTTTTATAGACAAGGCTGGAAATAAAATAGATGGACCAGATTGATTTACACGTTGAACGATAAAATGGCCTGAAAAGCCTATTCTAACTCCGGAACGAAATTGGGTCAACCCATATATCAAAACAGATGTTTTAAAATATTTTAAAATCAATGGAAAAGGTTTCAGGTCCAAATTCCATCGTACGAAGAAGTTATGCTAAAATCAAATTATTTCAAATCAGTTTCAATTGAATTCAATTAAATTGATTTCAAGGTGTTTCAAGCCCGTATGATCATACGACAAGCCCGATCGCTACGAAACTTAAAATCCTACAATAATTCACCGATACAGATCCGATGAAACTGGTTTCGTCGAAATCCGAGTCAGTGGCCAAAATGGCTATTTTCTAGTTAATTAAATAAATTAATAATTGATTAATTAAATCAAGTTTCAATTTCAACTTTATAATTAACAAATTTCATCATTTTCAAATTTCTTATTATTTACATTCCAATAATTCTATTTAATTTACTTTCATTCTATTATTCAATCTATTAGTATCAGATAGATGAAATTAACATTTCATTCAAAATCTATCACATTAACATTCTCATATTCCATCTAGTTTCAATTAACGTAATATTTAGATAATTAATTTCATTTAATTGCAATTACTCCAATTATTATAGTTCAAATCCCAAAATTTGATAAATCTTTATTCCCATTCTTATAATTCAACAAATTGTCCAATTATGAATAACATTAACATTATTTCCAAATATTACCTTAATATTCTCAACTTCATCTAAATTTCAATTAACGTAATGTTTAGATATTTAATTTCATTTATTCGCAATAAATCCAATTATTAAATTTTAATTAATAAATCTTGATTCTCATTCCTCTTTATTCAACCAATCATCATTTTAAGGATAAATTTTACACTAATATATATCCAATTACCCTAATATTTTAAAGTCATCAGCTAAATTCATATTAACTTAGTAATTAATTACGTTTAATTGTAAAGGATTTAGATGTAATTAAATAGATTAAATAAATGGGCAAAAATTAATAATTATCAACATTTGCCTAATTTAATCTCATTCATACTTTATTATCAAACAACAATTATTATAATTATTTTCTAGCATTGATCCTATCAAATTACAATTTATTACGTACAATTTTGTCAATTAATATAACTTTGAATCTATTTCCCAATTTACTAATTGCAATCAATTAAAACCTTACAATTGTTTCAATTAATTGGGATTGCACTAAATTTGTCATTTATCAACTGGCATTAACATTACTACCTTAATTTACATTCAGTTACTATTAATCAATATATTATTGCATTGGTTAATTAAATGCTTACTTTTATTTACTTATTTTAAATTTTATACCCAAATGCAACAAGTAACACTATTTCTTTATTGGGATTTCACTCCAATTGTCAATAATTAATTTTAATTACCATTGCTACATTTCATTTTTAACATTTGCTTCACTACAAATTGTAAAAAAAATTATTTCTTTCTAAATTTCATTACCAAAAATCTTATTAAATTTACCAATTTAATTACCGAAATTTACGGGTCGTTACACTCTCCCCCACTCAAAACTTTTCATCCCCGTAAAGGAAAAGAAGGGAAAAAGAAAGAATTAAGAAATCAGTATATCTTACTTAAAAATATTAACTTTATAAACAATAATTTACATAATTAATTAATTTAAATAAAATATACCAATTTATAACCATTAAATCTTTTATTACTCAAACTAATAAAGTTTGGAAAACTTCTTTTTCAAAAAATTCTAAGTCCAAAATTTATAGAAAATTTTGGTAGAGTCTCCTTTGTACGGAGAGGCTCGGAAGAAAATATAATATCAAATATAACAATATATAACATATAATTTCCAAAATAATCTATCCCAACACGGGAAATAATACAATAACGCTATAAAACCGTAATCTGAGAACGTACCTATTTGTCGGGCAATTTACGCTTAATTATGAAACCAAAAGTAATAGTCATTGCTTCCATAACCTGCATTTCACTTATATAATCCCAAAAGGTTAACAATTATATAAAATGAAATATTTAAGGTTGTTTTACCACTACAACAAATCAATAATAATTACTTGCAATCACAACATACAACCATCATACAGAATCAACATAAATCAATCATCCATTCATATCAAACAACACAAATAGTTTTTCGGGTTTTAAAAACTTTAAATTGTACATAATGAAAATAAACTACTAAGTGCATCATTTACTCAACAGCTTTATATGAAACTAAGTAGATTATTCATACATCCAAACAATTTTAAAGTATCCTTGCCCAGACAACCATAAACCAAACAAACAACGATTTCAAACAACAGATTAAGTTTATTCTTATTAATTCCATTCATACATTTGTTGTTTGATTTGTTTTTCATTCATATAATGGTTTATCTTTTTATTTTACATTTATTTCTTGCAAATTTTCAATTTCCATTCATTCATTTACTACTTAATTTCATTTATTTGCAGTATTCATTTATTACTTAATTTCATTTATTCATTTATTTATAATACTTACCTTCAATTTATTTAATTTGTAGCCTTTCAATTATACTTAAGTTTATAACAACTACAACATCCAATTCATATTTATTAAAGAATTTCATTAAATACTTCCATTATTTCAAATTTTACTTGTAAAATTTCCCATTACATTACTTTTAACGTTTTAACTTTTTATAGTTGGTAAGTTATGTATATGTTAAAGAATGCAATTGACAATTATACAAGTTTATCTTATTTCTTTTAATTAATTTAATGTTCAAAAATTATATCTTTTGTTTTATAGGTTACAATTTCAACTTTCTTGAAATCTCATTTATAACTTAGCATTAAATCTCTTATTTAAATTAGAGGGTCCAATTTTATATTAGTTACATTCCATTTCACTACAATAATTGAAATAATTAATTAATGGAAACTTAAGAATTAAATACCGGGTTAAATTTCAAATTATTTTAAAAATAATAGATAAATGTATATACTTACAACTTATATATCCAATTATATTTAAAATAATTAAAATTTTATATTTGTTTATCCAAATAAATCTGCAGTAAAATTACTATAGTGGCCTTCCCCCTTCGAAACTCGAAAATGAATGTCGATGATGCATGCACTCATCACCGAAATTATTTTCCAGCGACAGAGAGGGGAGTACATAACTTATTTCTTCCAAAATTTCTTAAAAATAGTTCTTTCAAATTGTATTGGGATATTTATATCAGAAAATACTTCTAATAATATCATTACTATATTCCAAAATCATTCGAAAGAAGATTTTAAAACCCTGGAACCTAGATTCTAAATTTCCAATTTTCATTTATTTTCTTTTCTTTTCAAATCTTATTTCCAACCTATGCTTATAGATTTCACTACCAAACAATCAATATATTACAACCAAATATAAATATCATTTATAAAATTTTATTTTATATATAAAAAATATAATAGGCAAAATTATTTCATTCACCTATATTCAAAACAAATATTGTGTCGGTCTATCCTATTAAGTGTTTAGAAATCCCTGTTGATGTCATAGCGTCCTATGCACCAACTAAAATTTATAAATACAAAACAGAACAAATTAACACGATACTAAAACCTTTTTATAACACTAACAAATACGCTCTCTCATTTATACACTCAGCGACTCATCATAGGGTATTGCTACCCTATTGATAAAGAGTCAGACCCCACAAAGCTAAGGTTTATCGCTAAACCAAAGCTCTGATATCAGATGTAACAGCCCACCTGCCTTTTTATACACTTTAAATCGATGTTAAACCACACACGTCAGACTTAAACCATACAGAAGGGAGGATTGTTATGGGGTAAAGAAGAAAAAGCAGAGGAAGAAAAAGAACAAAACAGAATTTTGCAGCGGAAATAAAATATAATAATCAAATATACAGTTCATGAAGCTGTTTTACAAAATATTCGAATATATTTATACAATACATATCAGAGTTACACATACCCGAGAACAATAAATAATGCAGCGGAACAGTATGAATGTAGTGGAATACTATAATAAATAATAATAAATCTTCATCTTCGTCCTCTAGAATACGGTCTTTCAAATCCTGAAGTGCTCGGGCTGACCCGAGCGAATTGAAAAGACAAAACACTTGAGTCAGAACTAAAAGATCTTATGTAAGATAAATCAATAGAAATAAATATGAGTGGAATGGCGTCAAAGATGTTCACGGGATTTGACATCTCCTATCTGGTGTCTAACGTGAGTGTAGTAACTTAAGAGATGTTTGGAATTCACATCTCCTAAGGATCCGTTAAACTATTTACTATGTAGTAATATTTCGCTATGATAATAATGTCTGTAGTAAAATAAGCTTACTTTTAAATAGCGTTAAGGAGTTACCCAATCTCCCCCTTAACACAATAATAGTCCCACTAGTCCATCCAGTATCATGGTCCCTCCTGATCGGGAAGCCACCAGAGGATACCACATGGGCTGCGGGAGAAAACCAAACTCATACAAGGCACGATAGGGTAGGTGACACGGCAAAACTAGGTAATGCCAGGGTAGATATACCAATTACGCATCCGGGCCGGTGGTAACGCGCAGCGTGCAGCTACCGCCCACCTCGAGCCACACCCCAAAATCGAAAATCAAAAGTTGCCACCGGATCAATCCAAAAGTCATAGTATAATATCGAAGGGATGTGTCTGATAAAAGATGCTACCTTCTTAGCCTGTTGATCGCTCCTGTTTTAGCCACCCTATACCAACTCATGGGAGTCGGGTCCACGTATTTACCTCAAAGGAAACGCCGCCACCATCCTACTTCATTCTGGAATCTCCACCACGTACACGGTTGTTAAAGTGGTTTTCGGAGTTGGCAGAGAGTATGACAACGTCTGATCCCGGTCTCTTCAACAACCAAACGTTATTATAACACCGCGGTCATTTCAAAATAATTTATTCTTCAAAGCCAGAATATACTATCTATTTCAAAACCATATAATATGATATCATTTTCCTTTTAAAAACCAAATCAATATGATATCATTTTAAAATCATAGTATTTCAAAGTTATAAAATTTTGAAACCAAAGACTTAAAACTATAACACTTCCAAAACGTAATACTTTGAAATTTATAACTTTGAAATGTAACTTCCAACCCTTACATGGCTTAAATACTAAAATATTTTATAAAATAAACTAGCTTCTTAAATTTCACAAATCAATTCCAAAACAACCCGAATTTCTAAATTTTAAATTTAACCAAATCCCCAAATCATAAATTTCAATTCAATTTGGTTTTCAAATAGACCATTCTAAATTATATCGATTTCAAAACAGATTTGATCCACAAAATAAACCATTTCAAATTCAATATATTTCAAAACTTAAATATTCAATATTTCAAACTAAAATTTATAATTCATATATATATATATGTATGTATGTATGTATGTATGTATGTATGTACCAATTCACTTTACTATTATTTAGTTTTGAAATACTTGCTTAATAAATCCAATATCCTTTAAATAAAACTTCAAATTTCAATAATTGAATATTCCTCGATTTATTTAGACTTGATATGTTCACTTAAATCACCTTAACTCAGAATTAAGTTATAAAACCACATTCTTTTAAAATCTAAATTTTAATAAGTTCCAAATGGATTCTTATTAAATATAATTCTTAATTACATAAAATCTCAAATCAATTTCAAAACTATCTTCTCAACCTTGATTTATAAAAATCAATATAAGCTATATATTAAAATATAATTTAAGAAATACTTACCCATATTATATTGAATAAAATCAAACTTTACTATTAAACTTATTTTATACTTTAAACAAATTTATTCATAGCTTAAAACCAAGAATTTAACTATATATAAAATAACATTTACAAAATATCCAAATCAATATCTCATAAAATCATATATTTCTTTACAAAGCCATAGAAATTATTTCAAAACATTTTTATATATAAACCGCGGTGTCCGTATAAAATTTTCTATCCTATGGTCAAGTGATACATATATTTATCATTTCAATCCGTAATTTAAAATATAAATACAGTTATATATCATTTCAAACCGTAATCCTGAATGAAATAAAAATGCATAACAATTTGCAGTTTATAACAATATAAAATACAACATCCATTCATCCAGTATCAATCATCAAACATTTATCACGATCATCATCCAATTCAAACAATAACATCAATATATAACAGATAATAACAACAAGTATTTACTGGAAGTTATATTCAATAATAAATTAAATAACAATTTAACTGGCAGTTTGTATGCAATAATAAATTAAATAACAATTTAACTGGCTGTTTATATGCAATAATAAATTAATTAACAATTTAATGCAATAAATTCAATTTAACTTGGATGATGATTAAAAGTATGCCAAACAGTCATAAATTTCTAATCACATCAAAAATAAACTTAACACACATAAGAACTTTTAGAAGTTGTGAATGGGTTAAAACACTCACCTTTTGAATTTAAATTGAATTTAAATCCAATTTAAATCCAAAATTTGAACAGTCTCAGAATTCATCTAAACCAGCGTCAAAATGTCTGGAATTCCAATACGAACCTAGCGGAGAAAACCGCGCGTGAATTGGATCTCATATGTGAAAATTATAGTAATTAGAACAAGTTGAAATTGAAATTAATAAAGTAAAAAAACAAAAGAATATACCAACCAAACACGTCAGCACCCTGCCTTCTTCACGTGAGCTACTTCTGAACCAAACCCTAATATCATGACCACAGGTATACGCGCCGCCATCTATTCGATCAGAACGCCGCTGTCTCGATGAGCTTCGCCCAGATCAGAGCATTTCGCCGCTATACCCACACAGAGATGCCCCGGCTATGCCCGCGCGAGCCGCCGCGGTGTTGCTTCGTTCAACACGTTGTCGCCACCTATGCTCACCGTTCGAGGTGATTTCTTTAAGCTGTGGCGCAAACAAACCGTGCCGATTGACCGAGCACGCTCTCCTTTACCCAGTGGCGTATCCCGATCGCCATATTATCGAACATCTAGCGTTGAATCTACATATACACATACGGACGGCCGAGATAAAAACAATGATTTCTGAACAAACCGAAACCCAAATCGAAAAATAGGTTACAGATTTGACTTGCGCTCGTCGAGAGCTTCAAATTGATATATAATTTGATGTTATTTAAGGAGTTTGAATTTTTGTTGTTGAGATTTGATTTGAAATTGAATTGGAAATTTTGTTTTGATTAGTTTGCCATTGAAATGAGAAGGTGGGAAGGAATTGTACGTACAGACAAATGACAACGAGGAACAATTAGGGTTTATAACAAGGGTTTTATAGACAAGGCTGGAAATAAAATAGATGGACCAGATTGATTTACACATTGAACGATAAAATGGCCCAAAAAGCCCGTTCTGACTCCGGAACGAAATTGGGTCAACCCATATACCAAAACTGATGTTTTAAAATATTTTAAAATCAATGGAACAGATTTCAGGTCCAAATTCCAACGTAAGAAGAAGTTATGCTAAAATCAACTTATTTCAAATCGATTTCAATTGATTTCGATTAAATTGATTTCAAGGCGTTTCAAGCCCGTACAATCATACGACAAGCCCGATCGCTACGAAACTTGAAATCCTACAATAATTCACCGATACGGATCCGATGAAACTGGTTTCGTCGAAATCTGAGTCAGTGGCCAAAATGGCTATTTTCTAGTTAATTAAACAAATTAATAATTGATTAATTAAATCAAGTTTCAATTTCAACTCTATAATTAACAAATTTCATCATTTTCAAATTTCTTAATTATTTACATTCCAATAATTCTATTTGATTTACTTTCCTTCTATTATTTAATCAAATAGATGAAATTAACATTTGATTCAAAATCTATTACATTAACATTCTCACATTCCATCTAGTTTCAATTAACGTAATATATAGATATTTAATTTCATTTAATTGCAATTACTCCAATTATTATAGTTCAAATCCCAAAATTTGATAAATCTTTATTCCAATTCTTATAATTCAACAAATTTTCCAATTATGAATAACATTAACATTATTTCCAAATATTACGTTAATATTCTCAACTTCATCTAAATTTCGATTAACATAATATTTAGATATTTAATTTCATTTATTCGCAATAAATCCAATTATTAAATTTAACTTAATAAATCTTGATTCTCATTCCTCTTTATTCAATCAATCATCATCTTAAGGATAAATTTTACACTAATATATATCCAATTACCCTAATATTTTACAGTCATCAGCTAAATTCATATTAACTTAGTAATTAATTATGTTTAATTGCAATGGATTTAGATCTAATTCAATAGATTAAATAAATGGGTAAAAATTACCAATTATCGCCATTTGCCTAATTTAATCCCATTCGTACTTTATTATCAAACAACAATTATTATAATTATTTTCTAGCATTGATCCTATCAAATTATAATTCATTACGTATTATTTTATCAATTAATATAACTTTGAATCTATTTCCTAATTTACTAATTACAATCAATTAAAACCTTACAATTGTTTCAATTAATTGGGATTGCACTAAATTTGTCGTTTATCAACTGGCATTAACATTACTTCCTTAATTTACATTCAGTTACTATTAGTCAATATATTATTGCATTGGTTAATTAAATGCTTACTTTTATTTACTTATTTTAAATTTTATACCCAAGTGCAACAATTAACACTATTTCTTAATTGGGATTTCACTCCAATTGTCAATAATTAATTTTAATTACCATTGCTACATTTCATTTTTAACATTTGCTTCATTATAAATTATAAAAAAAATATTTCTTTCTAAATTTCATTACTAAAAATTTTATTAAATTAACCAATTTAATTTTCAAAATTTACGGGTCATTACACGAACTGCCGCCCAACTGCCTCTTCGAGCCTTAACATCCCCGACTACTTTTGCTGGTTTGTCTTCGGCTGGGTAAATCAGAACTGTCTCCTCCTCGGAACTTAAAGGGATTGGAATACCCTCCATGTGTGGAACTGGAGGAACGATGGGACCTTCAATGCTAGAAGAATGAGGCACGTTGGTATTGATGATGGTGCCACCCAGAGAAATAATAAGCATAGCGATCGAGCTGGGACCCACCATGCCGCCACCAACACTGCTAGCTTGCTTGGCTTGTTCTATTTCGGCTTTAATTTGCACCATTATCTCTTCAGCCCGATCTGCACGAATCCTCATTGGCATGCTACTAGTCGGGCCCGTGGAGCTTGTAATAACCACATCTTCATCAATAACGAAAGACATTTTGGTGTCTGGGTCGCTTTGATGGCCGAGGAGTGATTCCATCATTTGTTCATCAAAAATGCAACTGCTTTCGTGCATCTTCCCAGCCAATGCAGCGACCGTTGTAGTTGTAGCTTCCGTCATCAGTGTCTCCTGCTCGTGATGCATTCCTTGAGTTGCAAGTGGATCAAGTGATGTAGAATCTAAGGCTAAATGAAGATAGAAGAAAATATTAGTAACGTCTTTTGACAATGCTCCTGCATTTAGACGAATGGAAGAAGTGTTCAGAGTACCTTCTTTGGATTGACTCACGTGTTGAGACGATGTGCCTACAGAACCATGTTCATGTACCAAAGATAAGCACTGCCTATCACGGTCGTACGCCGGAACAGCTGGAGGATCAATCGCAGAAGTAAGCTCAGGTTGGGTCGTTGTAGGCGCTTCAGAACATACTTCATAATGCTTAACTCCGGATCCATCTCTGACATTTAGATATTTAGCAGCAAGCTTTTCCTTTTCAAGGGCAATGATGGTGTCGTGAAGAACTTTAGCCTCATCTCTAACTAATATTTGATTTTCCAGATCGAAGTCGTCAATAGTTGAAGTATTACGGTCCATCTTCTCGTCCTCTACGAGGCGGCTCCAGGCCTTATACAAATGGAAGGGATAATCTTCAAGCCAGCTGATATTGCGGTGTCTTAAGACATTGACGTTGTAGGTAACCAGGAGATCTTCAATCTCATTTTCATCCTGGCCTCCGCCACTTTAACTTCCTCCTCAATCCTCGCCTTGGCTTCCTAAACCTTTAAAATTGCTGCATCCCTTTCATCCTTTAGCATCACCATCTGTTGCATGCCTCTTGGGCAGCTTTGTAGGTATCATCCTTCTCCTTGATGGCCTCAGAAAATTCACCTTTAGCTCCTCAAGCTCTTTGAGCGCTGCATCTCTTTTGGCCATACCAGTGGTGTTTCGGTGGCCCATCTCCTCAAACAAGGCAATGCGTATGTCGTAGTTTTTCCATAGACTGATTTGCCTCGTTGGCTTTATTATTGGCCTCTATTTCCAATTTCCTGGAAGATTCGGCCTCATTGTTAAGCATTTGTATTATACGGTCCTTTTGAGCGAGATCTTTCTCCAGTTTCTAAATTACTTTTGCCCGCTCGAAGGCTACCGCTGAAGCCTTTTCGCATTCTTTGCCCAATCCGGTACTGATTTTAGACACCGTGCACATAATTATGTATCGTCATTTCCACATCATTGGGAATTCGCTTTAAGTTTTGGGGAAAATGGAAGCCATCGAAGTGGATATTTGGGAAGTCGGTTTTTAATTTAGCAATCGTGATGGCTCCTTCCCTCATAGACTCCATAGCAGTTGGTGCAGTGACAATGGAAGCTTCTACCTTTGTTCGACGGTGTTGATTGTCGGATGTCGAAGTATGGGGAGGCACTACTTGGTGTGCAGACTCAGAAGGTTTCCTGTCAGAGCCTAATGGTTTCAAAGGACCTCTAAGTGGTGCAGATCGCGACCGGGAACAATGCCTGCTTTGATGTTGCCTCTCCCTCTCCCTTTCATAACGATCATGATCCTGGCTAAAGTGGTGGCCGCATTCATGGTCGCTTTCAGATTCATGCCTATGGGATTCAGAATATGAGGTAGAAGAACAACGTGCAAAAAGAAGACTGCCAAGCATTGATCCCTATCTCACCATCGTATATGTAAAATGAAAGGAGAAGCAGAGTCCGCCAATCCTTTCAAAGAACTCTCCATTTGAGGAGGAGAAATCTTTGGACTTATAGCAGTTGCTACAGGCAGAGACATCACAACAGTTTTACACCTCGTGGATTTACAGATAATAGTCTTGCCTTTTCTTTTCAACCCTAAATATTGAAGACACTGTGTAGGCACAGCCATAGGCTCATCTCCAGCGGGCATACCCTCATCACTGTCCAGTTTAGTGATTACGATTCCAGGGACCCTTCTTCCTCCATGCCTCGCCAGAGCCATTTTAAGAACACCTATTGATCCAATGCTTTGGCCTCTTTCCATAAGCCCAACAGCGATTCAGTTTTCATCGCTGAGGACTTCATCAATCTCTCTAAGCTCATCCGAAGCCGAGTGGAGAGTCTGAACTATCTCTTTGAAGTGCTCTCCTTCGGGCCGTGGAATCGAAGTTGTAAAAGAAACGAAGTATTAGATTCAGCAGTAACTCATATCCTGTTAATTGACAAAGAAGTTGGAGCACTTAGATCTAACTAACCACCGCCTAGCAGATCCGGGTGGACAATGAATGAAGAACAATTCAGTTTTGAAGTAGTTTAATTTACTCCAAGCACCAGCCACTACTTGGTAGTTTTGGACTGCTTATAAGAAGGTGAATGAAGGATTGTCCCCACGACTCTTAATGTTGAATAGATATCTGATTTCTTCAACAGTCGGAGGTCGAAAGAGATGCTCCATGAAGATAATGCACAAGCTGTTGAGCAGAGCATATCCATTCGGATGTGATTGAGACAGAGTAATCCTCAAGAAAAGCAGCACTTCCTGAATAAATTGATTGATAGGAGGCAGCGTTCCAGCAATGCATATGAATCTATCGCAAGCAGTATACCCTTTTGGGGGATTATGGGCTCTATCTTCCGTGCCTAGTACGAAAATGTCTTCTAGAGATAGTGCATGCCTAAGACAGATTCTACCGAGCATATCCTCGGAGACTCTAGAATGGACAGAATCATCTGGATTCATAATAAAAGCTGCACCCGGCATCTCGTCCGTAGTGGGACTTATTACTTCAGCTGCAATCTCTGGCATTTCCACAACTGGAAGTGGAGGACTTAGGATATTCTGCGACTCGGAGCTTCCCGGATCCATAGCTATTGAACTCGGTCAAAATCATCATTTGATGGTAAAAGAACCCGTATTCCCCCCGGTGTAAAGTGAGTGATCATGTTGTGTATTATAGTGCTGCATACTACTTTCAGTTTCTAAAAGTTCGAAAGATGTTAAAATGATAAGACTTCGAGATTCAACCGGAGTGACCATCATCGTTGACCATCACAACCATGTCAACCTGACTTCGGAGAACGATCCATGTTAGAGTTCGTTAAAATTTTCAAACTACAGTTCCATCGATGAGCTTCGGAGGGTAGTCAAATATGCAGTTCAATGGTCAAGTCCGATTATGCAGGGCTAAATCTTGTCGAAGTCGAATTTTCAAATGTGCAAGAGTTTCGTATCCATCAAAGTCAAAACTTGGATTATTCTCCAAAAGCCATCTTCATATCTATCCCAAAGTTTGAATTTCATAGTGATCACCATCAAGGACTTTGTATCGAACACCATCAAGGACTTTGTATCGATTACCAGCCAGGACTTCATATTGATCAAGTTGAGACTTCGTATCGATCACTCCAAATCGATACAAACTCCCACCATTCCAGATTGATACCATGCTGCTTCTCCCAACCATCATCTCCACTTCGATTCGAACTCCCATCACTCCAACCGATATGAAGCCACTTCCTCTATCCACAATCGATACAAGTAACTCCATTATCCCAATCAACGGCTCTCATTCTTCTCTAGGCTGCCACAACGCAATTGCTACTTCCTCGACCCCACTCTAACCAACTTCCGGTATCAACGACACCGAAGTCGACAACGACCGTGGATGGAACGGTGTTAAGACTTGAGTGTTCTCATTTTAAGGTCGATTTAACTAGTCAATTACTTGGTTTAGGGAGTCGGTTCGAAGGACTAATGGGTTATTTTCATTTGGGGACGAACACAGTTCTTTTTCCCCTTGTTATGATCGATATGAACTGGAAGTATGAAAACAGAGAGCAAGTGAAATTTTTTATAAGTACAAATGTTATATATCTAGGTTCGTATCCAAAGGCAAAAATGTTTTGTATCCTAGTAGCCAAAACCGATTGAAGTGGTCACAAGTTCTGTCAATACGAAGAGGCTCACTCGTATCCATCAACCCAGAACGATTCAGATAGTATTTCGTATCCATCAATGGCCGACCATCATCTTCTTATCCATCGGTATGAATCCCAACGATACAAAAGATACAACAAAGTCTTACTTGATTCACTAAATTTCATCAATATGAAACTACTATTTTGTATCTATATGCTTGAAGATCCAAGCTTCATATCCATCGGTACGAAGCACCTCCAAGAACTATTAATTTTGTATTGATAGCCATTGATATGCAACATGCATTCCAACTTCTCAGGTCGATCAGGAGAGGATCGATACGAAGGGATGACTTTAAAAAACTATCAAACGTTGTTACAACTCAAATTTCACATCGACCCAGGAGAGGACTGATACGAAACTCAATTCAAAAAAACTAAAGAACTTGACAATGACCTATGAATGTACAAACGTGGACAGGAGTTAGGTTATCATATGTACATGTATGACAAACTAACATGTACATGTATGACAAACTAACATCCGATTTTCAAAATTAACAAGAATTGAATGTTTACCAAATGACAACCAGGACAGCGAACAACAAATCACTAGCACTCAACACTCAGTTACAACATAACACTTCATGATCATTGGCAGTCAACAGTTAAACATTTATACTGCTGATAATCGATCAAAGGTACATCTCTTTCAAGATAGCGTCTATTCTGCGAATCAGATAGATCTTTTTGGAATAAAGGAACGAAGCTTTTCAAAGCACATCATGTTCACACAAGACGTACTTTGGGGGGAAAATGTTATCATGCCTTTTAGCAATGTCGTGACACTAAGGACTTGACTAGAAACTAAGGGCAATCCATCCCGAAGATCGATTATACACATGTTCACTATGGATACTAGAAAATTTGGTCCGAGTTTGGATCAAGCTACAATTAGCATGATGTGACAAGCAAAGCTATAAAAGCCAACATTCCAAATTTTGGGTCAATCGAAGTTCATATGCTCGAGTTATGGATCAATCAAAATCAAGAAAGGAGATGTCATTTTGTATCCATCAAAAGCCACCCCTCTTCGTATCCATCCAGCATCGTATCCATTGAAGTTTATCCCTTTCATATCCATCAACAGTTATCCATATGATTGTTTTATATCGATCAACTCCTTCACTAAGCTGCATATCAATCATTCTACGCATCGATACGAAATGAGCAACCGGGCATCGACACAAAGACATCTTCCAATCATCGATACGAAGCCAACAGCAGGCATCGATATAAGCGGTGTACAAACATCGATATGAAAGGAACCACATGTGATTGATATGAAGAAAGCATGGACAACCAAAGGAAATGGTCTTCTAGCATGAAACCTGGATCTCTCCTGAACTATCGCTCCACGTCATCATTAAACATCTGATCGATATGCCGAGGGATCAATATAAAGGTCGACCGATGCGAAGGTATCGATATGAATGCTGCCTACCTATAAAACTAACCTTGGGTTGATTATAACTCAAAATCTACAGGTCTAAATGCTATCAAATTTTCACTAGAGCTTGCTTACCTCCTTAAGAATGTCTCAAATCGATCTCAGCCCAAATGGACATCTTTTTGATCGATACAAACAAGATGGGGATCGATCCCAAATTACCCTTGATCGATCAGGTGGGCCCAACCACGTGTGAGAAGAAACATTCCGAGTTCAAAAGTAGATATTTCAAAACTACACCTATAAATGCACCCCAATGCCAACAGAAAAAGACTTTTGACTCTGCTACGTCGTTACTCTGTTGCAACTCCATTGTAACCTAAATCTTCGTGTGTTGTACTATTGTAATCAGTTATCAATCAGCAATAAAACAGAAAAACATTCAAAGTGGACATAGTCTACAACGCCGAACCACTATAATTTCTTGTGTCTTTACATTTCTGCAAGTTTTTATTGATGTGATTGTTAGATTAGCCTCTTTTTCCATTTAATTTGTTCACTTTAATCTCTTTAGTCACATCCGAAGAGTGTTGTGCCCAATTTTGGTATAAACAATATACCATGATTAAAATATATAGTATCATTTCAAAAGGGGTTTAAAATAAATACAGGGTATTTGGATCTTGAGTTTACTTAGAGGAAATAAATTCAGAATGGAAAGATTTGAACCAGATAGTGGTATATATCTCAGGATACATACAAGTTGAACTAAAGTTTAGTTTTTATGAAATTGTGTCATAAATAATTTTAATAGAAAAAGAAATTGGTATTGGTGAGAACCAATAAGAGCAAGAATGTAATTTTACGTAGATCATTTCATCGCACGTTTCTTAATCCATGATTCAAGTACATGACTTTAAGGTGATTCACACACCAAACTGGATAAGAATTTAGCATTCGATTCTTAACAGTGAACAATCAGTGAGGGTTCTTGACATAAAACCAAAATTTTCTATCATGGTATACTGTGATGTAAGGAGACAAAGGTTTCTAGTCAAGAAACATGATCAGAGTTTGCACTAGTGAATCGGGTGAGTGATATTGGTTTGAAAGTGAAGTTACGTATTCGAGTAGAGACCAAATTGGATTTTTTATATGGATGATCTATGAATGTCATACGGACTTATGAATAATATTTGGGTACACATATGATGAAATTTCAAGGTCTAAATTCTTTAAAGGAGGGAGAATGTAACGACCCGGAATTTTATCACATTGATTTACGAATATTCAATTAATTTTAAATATTCAATTAATGGTTTCAATAACCAAATAAACCTATTTAAAATTAATGAATAATGATAGAAAATCCATTTTTAAATTTTGTTTACAAAAATATGTAGCTCGATGAAAAACAGATAATCTGACCGATACCCCTTTTGGATTTTTGACTTTTTATCAAACAACAAGTTATAGGAAGAAAGTGGAAATTAGTTACAAGGGCCTCTTTAGCAAGTGCAATTAGTTTCTAAGACACACAACTGAAATAATTACTTTTAAGGACAAAATGCAAAATAATTAGTTTCTAAGGCCTAAAAACCTATGAAATTATGTCCTTTAAAATAATTGGACTGCTGACTTTGTCCTTTAAAGTAATTATTTTGCTGACTTTGGCCTTGAAATTAATTTATGTGGATGTGTGTCCTAAAAACTAATTGGACTATAAAGTTTGTCCTTCTAGTGAAATTCCCCTTGTAGAAAACTTTTAACTTTTGTTTACATCTTTAAAACAATATATTTTTATGATAAGGAAACACATTATTATTTTGAATTGTAAGAATTGATATAACAATAATAAGGATTATTATAAATAAAAATATATTTAATTTGAAAATATGAAATTATGGATTTGATAATGAAATGATTTCTTAAGTAAGGAAGTTAACAAAGGTACATAATCACACTATTATCCACCATACTTTCTAATGCATGGCATGTTGATGGCCTATGATAAGATGGAGAAGTTGAAATTTTAAATTCAAAGACATTTTTGGATTCTTAACCTTTTTATTTTGGTTTTAACATATCTTACATCATCTTATATTTATATATATATATATATATATATATATGCGCTTCCTTTATTTTATTTCACTTTCTACCTTTCTACTTCTTAACCTTGTTTTTCAACTTCTCGTTTCCTTTTTATTTTGAAAAGAAATTTCAAATCTTTTAGCTTGAAACAATCTAACATATGATCTTGAAGCTTGGGTTTGCTGATCCGAGAAGGTGAGAAATTTAATATTTGTTTAGTATATTTTGAATAAACGATAAATGTTGTGAATTTTTTAAGAAACTTTGATTTGATAAGAAAAATCATGATTAGGTAATTGTCTAAAAAATCAAATTTTTATGTATATGTGCTAGGAAATGAAATCATGGTTAACTGTAAACATGAATGGATTTATAAAAATACAGTACATGTTCTTCTCTTCTTCCTACTCTTGGTCTTTTGAAAATTTACTTCTCCTCTCACCTTCAAAAATCATTTTCTCCTAAACCATTCAAATTTAGTTAAAACCGTCAATTATAAAGTTGTTCATCGTGAAGTCTGGTTAATTTTTTTTAAATAGTAGTAGGGTTTTCATCGGGGAGAAATTTGTAAATTATAGTAAGTGCTCGAATAATGGTTGTTTGTTGACAAGCATGAATCGACGAACGAAATGCCTAGTCATGATCATCTTGGAAAATCATGATTCTTAGAGGCAGCCCCATGATTTTTAGTGGTATGATTATGTCGTGATAGCTTGATGAATGGATTTGGGTCAGTTGAGAATTTTTGACAACCGAAGCGACAAAGGGAGGAAACATGGTTATGGAAGTAGGCTGTGGACTTGGCGAGGACAGTGGTGGAGGCATGGGTTCTCTAGTGGTCGATGGCACTCCAACAAGCTTGACTTAGGCTTTAAGGCGGTTTGGTTTTTAGGTCTAGGAATCAAGGGGCGACGGAACATGGAGGCGACAAGCTCGACATTGCTTTGTCCAGAGGTGGAGCAAGGTGGAAGTGATCGATTGGGGTTGGCGGCAGCGGTTGAAAGTGGGTGAGGCGGCCATGGTTGGTGATGGGCCGAGCGTGGACACGCGTGCATTTTTCAAATTTTGCGTCGATGGATCGATTTTCGTTCGAGGACATTGGAGGGGAAGGCGAGGGGGAAGGAGGGTTGCGTGGGGCCTTTAGGGTTTGTGGTGATGGTCATGGTGGTGGCCAGAGGTCGATGGCTCCTGTACACGTGCACGGGTGTGCACTGTCTTGGTTTCAGTTTCTCTTTGAATTTGGGTAACTTGACTTTTAGGTGATTTAGGATTTGAGTGATGGGAGAAGAAACTTTGGTTTTTTTTGGATATTAGGCTTTGGGCCAAGAAGGAGTTTTAATTCATTTTTAGTAAGTTATGAAAACTAATAGTTTAAAACTTGGAAAATTTATACTGAATCCGTACGAAGTCCGTTTGACCCATAAATTTCGACAGTAGGTTCGTATTAACTAGTAGATCACATTTGTAAAATTATTTCATAGATTTGTTGTTGAAGTATAAAATATTGATAATTTAACAGGCATAGAAAATAATTACGTTGTTGGGTAATTATATTTTCAACATTTACTTTCTGTTACCAGAATAATACATTGTTCTGCTATATCTATAATTGAATAGCTTTTTTTGCATATCTCTTAAGCAGAATAGATCACAATTCTGTTATTTTATTAATTTGGACATTTATTGATATGCCAGTTGACTTGGACAAATGACATGTTATCGGTCATTTGTTAATTGAATTTTATTTACATATTCGTTGCTTATGTAAGTATCATTGATGTGATATGGATTATGAATGGAAAATAAATAGTAACTTGTTTAAGTGCCATTTGGAGTCGCTATGCCTTTTTCCAAAAATTTGAAAGAAAATGGTATTGGATATACTCTGACTTTAAAATATATTTAAGGTAAAAACTTTACTATACTAAAATAGTTAAGTTAATACTATTTTAATTATAATATTTTAAAGTTAACCAACTATTTAGTAATAATGTTTTAAAGTTAAAAGTTGTTAATTATATTTATTTAAGTTGTTTTAAAATTAATTATTTTATTTAAGTTATTTTAGAGTTGATTAATTATTTTATTAATGGTATTTTAAGTCAGTTAATTATTTAATAATAATGTAGTTGAAATTTATTAATTATTTATTTATTGTGGTTTAAGTTTATTAATCATTTATTTAATAGTGATTAAGTTTATTAATCATTTATTTAATAGTGATTAAATATATTAATTATCCATTATACTGTCTTAAAATAAATAAATCGTTTTCTAGGAAGGTTTTAAAAGTAATTAATTTATTAAGTAAAGTTTTAAAGTAATAACTGTTTTATTTTTAAACAAATGGTTGTTAAATTTATAAATTGGGAAAAGATCTAGAAATTCGGCCAAGTGGTTTTGAGTTTATAAAACTTTTCTTTTATATGTATTGGATCACCTATGAATATGTACTTAATAAATAATCCTTCTTAATTATGGTGGTATGGAAACATTTTCCATACTTAACACCGAAGGATAAGTGGTTCGGATTTATAGTACACAATATTTTTGAATGGCATTGTTCTTGATCCATGTCATATGATTTCGAAAAATAGAACCATTTCTTAAAATGTTTTGTGAATATTCTTATACCATTGTATAAGTACATGGTAAAGTTTCCAAATGAAGAAAGTGAATGGTGTGAGGATATAATTATATTGGTGAGATAAGTACATAGGTATTTTTATAAATTATTAAAGTGATTTAATAAAATTAGGATTTATTAAGAGGCTTAGTGGGTCCTATATGGAATTTAATCTATGTTTGGATTGTTGTTTTATTTGATGTTAAATAACCGGCTATCAAAAACTTGACCAATTTTTAACTTTAGAAATATATAGGGGAAACGTAGGAATTATATGATACAGTTATCTTCGCTGATGTTACTGTACGTGTAAACTCATGCATACTTATAAGACAAATGATAGGGATATCTGTCCATTAAAAGGGTTAGGGGGTGATCCCTGCTCTTATTTATTGTCTGTTCATTTCCAAAAGAACCAGAGTTGAGTTTACTGAAAATTATGGAATGTTAGTTCGAAGAGAGTAGGATCGAATAACTATGAATTATCCGAAAACCAATTTGAACGAACATAAGCGTTCGAATTGAAGACATCTTGAAGATGACAGAATCGAAGATAGAGCTTTTTAAAGTGCAAGGGATACTTGCTACTAATTCTGAGGGTGATTTCAAAATGGATGTAGTAAAAGCAGTGCCTTCGGTTTGTTCATATCGTGAACAACTTGTATGGATGGATGCTGGCATTGCATTATTGCTCGAAGGGCAGTGTTAGCATTCCCTGTTAAATTTCTATGTAAATGGTAAAGCATAGCCTCAAGCATCACCAATCGAAAATGACTAAAATTGGGGATATGCTGCAAGGCTATGTGGGTCACACCTATTAGTATTGTCATCACCCTTCTAGATTACTATTTATGGATTTGGTTGTGTATGAGAGCTCTCCGGTAAAGGTTGCAAAGCAACCAAGGTGATGAAATATTTGATACTATCCAGTAAGGAGTAGGCTGATCTTGTCATGTAGAGGGTCCATGCCAGGCCCTCGGTACATTTTATCTAGAGATGTACTATGACAGGTGGTACCCAAGTAGCCTTGTCATTAATGGAATACATTCTCCAATAAGTGTCTTTCGGACTTAGTTGTATATATAGGTTTTACTGGAATTTAATTAATGTAACAATTTAGGCTATGATTCAATATTTATTTTAAACCCTAGACATTATTATAATACCATTAGATTTCCTACGAAATGGTTTGGTTATGGTAAGGTAAACACTCATCCTCATTTATGTGCTGTTAGGTCTTACGAGGCACCATTATTTTGAAAAGTTTTATAACATTAAAATCCAATTGGGGTGTGTTTCTCATGTTGGTTTACCAGTGTTATGACCTGGTTTTTCGACCTTCGAAAGTCGACATCAATACGTCCACAGTATTACATGCCGAGCAATCGAACCCCGGAAAACCCGACCGTAAGGGAAAAAGAAGAAACAAAGAAGAAGAAGATAAAAACAACATCAGAGTCTCACAATCATAGCAGAATAAAACATAATATATAATACAGCTTTTAAATACAAAGAAATATGTAATGTTATATATACATACCATTATCAGAGTACAACAATCATCCATCACTTTGGACAGCTTATTATCTGTCCTCCTTACACAGCGGAAATAATGATTTAAGTACGGGGATATGTCCCTGTCCTCCAGCTCGCCTCTTGAGCTCCATGGCATATTATCCTGGATCTGTTCAACTCGGTCTGACCCAAGCATCATAATAAAACAACACCTGAGTCAGTCTGGAAAACTAGCATGAGAAAATCACATTCAATTGGATTATTATATTTTTGAAAAACCTTTAAAAACAAAGGTATCTCGTAAGACCACGCCACAAATAAATATGCCGGGTTTTTATCTTACGATAACCAAAACATTTTTATCAAATCCGTTTGATATTATAATGGTGTCTATAGAAAGTAAAATAGAATCTAGCTGAAATGCTTGCATCGCACGTTCCAGCAATACAAATACAGTTTGATAATCTTTTTATTACACTACAGGATTACAAATACAGTTTTTTATCCTTAGAAAATTAATGGAGGAAGGAAAGAGAAATTATGAAGAAGAGCCAAAAGAATATCAGTCTAACCAAAAAAGAAGATCCCTTTCCTTGAGCTAATGATCTGCTATTTATAGGAGAAGACGACAAATATCCAGCTGAAAATCCATGTGCAGAAGACTAAGGCCAAGACGAACCAGCTCACCAAAGATGGGGCCCATCTAGGCCTCCTAGTGGGATCGGCCCATATCCTTATGAGGGAATCGACATTGATCCCCTGAGATGGTGGATAGGGGTCGACGGTCTCCATGGTGGGTCCCCCTCCTCTGTTGCTCCATGTTTCCATAGTCATTTGTGTAGTTCTCCTGGTGTTTGTTGAGATATTGAGTGATTATCGTCGAATTGAAATGCCTATTCGACTGATCCACGGCCATAGTGATCCGACCCGATCCGTTTCTAACTATATTGATCTGATTTGATCCACTGTTAGGGGATGTGCAAATCCATACTTAGCCATTTCTTAAATGCTACTTGCTTGAATCTGCTAGACTGTCATCCATAGCCTTGCTTATAACTGACCTATGAGCCTGATAATCGACTCTGCGGGCTTCCTGCTTGACAAGCGCAAATTCATTTAGCCAATTCCATGGTATCACGGCCTTGCCAAAAGGTGGGATGACATTTTCCCCCAAAACATGCCTTGCAATAGGAAGGTGTGTTTTGAATTGCTATAAGTCTGAAGTCCATAATCCATTGATTGCCGAATCTTCCAATCCAGAATCCAATCTTTTGCCAAATCAAATACCGTAATCCACGACCGCTCTGAGTTGATAGCCAATTCTGAAGCCATTTCGAATCCTTAGCCGATTCCATATCCATCCAAACTCGGTAATCGAATCCATGATCTAACCGGATCGTTTGCCAATTCCAAGGTCCTATTGGACCAATAGCCTACTTCATAGTCTCTATGGACCTATCATAGCCTCTTTGAGCTCTTATTAGACCCTATCGAGTCACTCTCCGATGAAAGGGAACAACGATAAGTAATCTGATCATGTCACTCTCCGATGAAGCAGCATTACTTCCTGCACTCTAGTTCAATGTCCCTAAACATTAAGTGATGTCATAGCATTCCTAGGCTGATCATGGTCTCTTCGGACCCTTGTTGGACCCCACTCACTCTTCGGCGAGAAGGGCACAATGATAAGCAGGCCAATCCTGTTGCACTCTAGTGAAGCATCCTACTTCTTGTTTCTTCAGTTTCGTCTCTTCGGTCAGAACATAACGTGATCGGTGTGGTATTACTCATCGGCCTCGATCCCCTGGTCAAGGACTTAATCCATGAACGAGTCCATCATGTCACTCTCAAGTGAAGGGACTCGTACCTTGTGGTTATTGCCTCTTCTTTCCGGTTGGAACTGCACGACCTATTTTGTTTATCACATTAATCCGGATTTTAGTGTTTTAAGATCCATTTATTATGACGACTCATCACCATCTCAGAGCATGCCTAGGGATCAACCTCGATTCCCTGCATGTGTAAGTGACCTAGCTGCTTTATTGTGGAATGTATTATTTATTAGGTTTTTGCCATCCTGATCAAGAGATGACAATCTGTGCCCTTGAGCGGATCCCACTTCGATTTGTAGCGGATGATGGTGTCTTCTGTTCTATCCCTGCCGTATGATTCCTACAAATGTGTCAGGGCCAATCCCTCATCCTTGGCCAGGGTATTCCCTCGATCTCTCTAATTCCATGTCAAAGGCTGCTAGTTTCCGCTCCAAGTCTCGGATTCCAGATTTCAGCCATTCCAACATCCATACCAGCCTACCACTCCCCCATACTCCGTGAGAGAATTTTGGAACATACTCCTTTGTATGTGAATCCGCATTCCAATGCGCATCAAACTGCACAGCATCGATCACTGGCCTTCCGAAACCCATATCGACCCGGGGATGTGCCCCCTAAGTTTAGGTGATCGGTGTCGATCACCCAAGGAGGATCGGTGCCGATCCCTCCAACTTTCCCGGGGTTTGCCCCTGGCTACTCCATTCCGTTCTCCTGCCTTTTAGTTCCATTTCCATGCTCCTGATTCTAATTTTCAACAGCTCCTACTGTTCTGACTCTTTGATTCGGATTTCCAAAAGCTTCTACTCCAGCCTGTCCAATTTGCCTAAGGAAATTTTGCATCATCTTCACTTTCCTCTTCATTATCTGCTCTCACATCACCTCCATCATAGACTTCGTCGACTAGCTCTAGCTTATGAGGATGCCTCTTGACTGCCTCCATGGTGACTCTTATCTGCCAATGGCTTCCTTACCGATTGCCTCACCATTTCTTCCTAGATCCAAGTATTCAAGCTTACAAATCCAAGATCATAGCTTCTAAATCTGCGGGTGCAAGTCTTCTCAGTAGAAGTACCAAAATGTTGTGTCAAAAATGGGCGCTAACACCCAAATAGTATAAAAGCACTACAAATCTTTCCAAATAGATAATTAAATGCACATATCATAAATTCAATAAGACAAAGTAAATGAACATACAAATTTTATAGCGGTTCAGCAAATTCTGGCCTACGTCCACCCCCAATAATCTTTTTATTATACTGTAGGATTACAAATACAGTTTATTTTAGCCTTAGAAAATTAATGGAGGAAGGAAAGAGAAATAACGAAGAAGAGCCAAAAGAAGATCAGTCTAGCCAAAAAAGAAGATCCTTTTCCTTAAGCTAATGATCCGGTATTTATAGAAGAAGGCGACAAAATATCCAGTTGAAAATCTGCACGCAGAAGACCAAGGACAAGACAGATCCGCTCGCCAAAAATGGGGCCCATTTGGGCCTTCTAGAGGGATCGGCGTCGATTCCCTAAGATGGCGCTTAGCGGATCGGCGATCGCCATGGTGGTCCCTCTCCTTTGTTGCTCTGCGTTTTCGTAGTCTTTTGCATAGTTCTCCCAATATTTGTCTAGATATTGAGCAATCATCTTTGAGTTGATTTTCCAATCTAGGTGATCCATAGCCATATTGGTCTAATCTGATTCCCTACTTAAGGAAAGTGCAAATCCATACTAAGCCATTTCTTGGACACTACTTGCTTGACTTCACTTAACTATCATCCATAGCCTTGCTTATAACTTATCTCTGAACCTGATAATCATCTCTTCGGGCTTCCTACCTTGATGATGGCAAATCCATTTAGCCAACTCCATGGTATTACGGTCTTGCCGAAAGGCGGGATAACAACTAGTATGTGAATTTATATACAATAATTGTCTACAAATTAAAATTAATTTTATATCATTATTTATTTATTTTATTATATTGGTTCAGGTTGAATTTTTATATTATTTATAAATTTAAACAGTATATAAATTTAAAAAACAGCAATTAAGGAAATCATATATTATTTGTACTTACGGTTTTAAGAATAACATTATGTTTGGTTCTTTTAATGCATCAAGTTTATAAAATTATTACTTTATTTTAAGCAAAATTTAAAACTATCAAAATAATCTAGTTTTTTTTATATTTACCAATTCATTGGAGAATATGGTAGTTAACATAATTAATACTGCAAGCTATAACTATATGGCCTCAAGCAATTGTAGGTTAATTTGAAACTTATCTTAAGTTACTTCCAATCTCTCAAGTTCATACTAAATTAGATATTAATTCATTCTCATGGTATTTTTTCATATATATATATATATATATATATATATATATATATATATAGGAATCTAGATACTAAAATATTTTAAAACAATTAAGCCATCAAGATTTTCAATAATTGTTTATAAATTTGAAAATCTATCACACTAGAGATGCTTCTTTTTCAAAATGCACCAATGTCAAATACAATGATCCTTCATATTTTGAATCATAACTTCGTTAATTTGGAATTTTAACAATATTACTTTTTCTAGTTTAGTTGAAAGCTGATAATATGGCATGGTGATGTGATTAAAATTTATTATTACAAAACTGAGAATAAATATGAACCACGCTAGGAATTTTCTTAATGAGTTGAACACTAAACATGGTTAGTAACTGATTTATAATAGAAATTTGCATATAAAAAGTTCATTAATTTTTCTTCCAATATTTATGTTCAAGTATTGTATGAGCCTACATATAATATACAACAAAATGAATTTATCCACATGTTACCACATGTTAATTCAAGCATGTCCAACGGATATGTCTACATACTGTTAAAGTTTATAAGTAAACTAAATTCAAATAGTAAAGACTGAATCAAATAGTATTGCATGTTCAACGTATAAAAGGAACTAATACAAATTTCAACCAAATAATTATGATCGATAGCATTTAGTATAAATTTATCTAATTAGCAAATTAACAATAGTTAATTCTATTTGATTGAAATTACATTTAATGAATAAAATTGGTTACATGTTAATTCTATCTATTTCCAATCAATTATAGAACTGATTTGTAATCAATTAATTCATCATGATTAAATCCTTTTAACAACATTTCAAAAGCACTGTAAGTTCCAACTCTGTGAGAGAACATATGATATTATTGTTTTATGACTTTAATAAATGCTTTTTTACTATTAGAAATAATAATGTAGGAACACATTATCCGTACGTTATAGATATTTCTTTCCTTTCACCCTTTTGGTAAAAAAATAAGAAAAAATACATATAGATAACCATCTTTAATAAACGAACAAGCTATAGTTTGGGTAACATTTGTTTATACTTTTAAAGACAATATTATATTTTACATATTTTTGTACGCTTGAAATGATATACCAAATATTCCATACATAACAAAACATGTTTATAATCGTCATCTTACATGCATAACGTATGAGTTAGGTTAAAATTATATTGGATTGATGTTCGCTTGTACAAATAAAAATATTATGGGCACTTATATCGATGTTGAGTTGATGCTCCTAACAAAAGTTATGCCTAATATCCGAATAGGTCCTCCAAGAAAATGTTGAATCTTGCCTATTTGAGTTTTGATGACACAACTATATATTTCTATAAATATTGCATAGCTATATTTCGTACGAGATATGTTCAAAGCAAATGATGAGAAAACGACAACCAGCTGTTGCCATCCAGGCATTGAAGATCAACTACCAAAAATTGTTGTCGTGGTAAGTCAAGAAACTAATGTATAACATCCTTTGATGGTTACACGCTCTTGAAATCCTTTTAAATGTTAAAAAAAATTATCAAGTTAAAATCATTTTTCATAAATACCAGAAGTCAGACTTCTGAGATACTACATCAGATGTAGTAATATTTCAAAACCATAAATTTTAATTTACGGTTAGATGTCTAAGTGAATTTCTCAAACGTCTAAATTATTAAAAGTTAGCCTATAAACTTTTAGGAAGAAACCATGTAAGGTCAGATGTCTGACCCATTTAATCAAATGTTTGAGGTATTTTCTATTTTTTATTTTCTGAAGCTAGTCTGATGTTTGATTGGTTCGACCGAACGTCTAATGCAGGTATCGGATGTCTGATCGAAATAACTAGATGTTTGACCTTGTACAAACCAATATTTATATAATAGAAGTCATATATTTGAATCTTAAAGCCAAACGTTCGAAATAGATCAAAAATGAACGTTCTTTTTTTGGAATACATTTAGAGCCTGACCCTATTTCCAAATGATAAAAAAATAGAGCTAGACGTCTGATTTTTCATCTTAAACATATTAGTCAAAATAAATTGCTATATTTTTTAGCATACAATTATTTATGAAAAGTTGCATCGGTTTATAAAAAGTTATGATCTCTTAAACACTCATGATCTTTCAACATATCTTTTCACTACTATAAATATAGACCAGATTCATTCATTAAGATCATAATTCTTTCTCTTTAATTCGTAATCTATTTGTTGCTCTCTTGAAATAAAAAGTAATCAAGAACTATTCTCTACTTCTGATATCATTGTACAATCAATTCACGAACGATCAGATATTATAGAAAAGGTGAACTCAAGTTTGACTTATCCATGTTGTTAAGAACACATTGAAGTAGGAAAGCAATGCATTAGCTTTATAATTGTTTGAGGTCATGTTTGATTGTTCAGGTAGTTGTAAACTTGTTCCTTTAGGTGAAATGGGAATTGTTGTTAGTGAAATTCCATAGTGGAGCTTAAGGACTCGACGGAAGGTAGGTTCGAACCAGTATAAAAATCCTGTCGTAATCATATTTTATTTTACTTTATTTATATGCTTATTTGCTCATTTATCGATTGTTACATATTATCCATATATACTAGATTCTGTAGAATTTCATTTGGTATCAGAGCAAGTCTTTACTAAACCATGATAAAGTTTGTGATATTCAAAGTGATACGGATAACACCATTGTCATATTTGCAGAAGGTCAATCCACTGCACGACTATTCACTGGTTCAAACTTTGCATATAAGTCAACTAGGATGAGAATATATATGCAAGCATGTGGATATGAAATATGAAATATTAAACAAGTAGAATATATTTTACCTACTGCTAACAGTAGTACATGGTCAAACGCTAAAAAAACCAATGTTACTAACAATGCCAAAGCTATGAACATATTATTTTTATCATCAAACAAAAATGAATTTAACGGAGTCAGTGTGTGCAAAACCGCATATGAGATATGGCATACTTTGCAAGTTACATATGATGGCATAAATAAGGTTAAGCAAAGAAAAATTTCTATATGAAAGAATATATTTTCAATTTTAGAATGAAACCATTACTAACATATATTCAAGATTTCAAGACATTACTTGTGCTCTTATAACATTTAGAGAAATTTTTTTGGATTTTGATATAGTAACAAAAATACTCAACTCTTTAATGAACGAGTAGGAGAGAAAAGTATTGGCTATCGAAGAGGCCAACGACCTTTCAACACTCAAACAAGAAGAGTTGATTGGAAATTTAATGTCGTATGAAGTAAATTAGCAAGCTAAAAGAACACAAGTTCAAGAATAGTAGACCATCGCATTTCACAATGACTCGGACATTAAGGGAGATGACTTCTTATTTCTTGCTAAAAACTTTGAAAGGTTTTTGAAATATTGAAAGAGTAAACGATTCGGCAAAAATAGCAACAATTCATCCTCCTTAAAATTCTATCGATGCAATAAGACCGGTCGCATCAAGAGAGATTGTCTAAATCTTCAAAAATAAAAACAAAGCTTTAAAAGAAAAAATGACCAATAATTTAGAAAGAAGAAGCAACTTTTCAAGTAACTTGGGATAAATCAGATCTGTCTTCTTCGTTAGATGGGGAGAATGATACGGAGAAACTAATGTATGCTTCATGGCCTTAATTGATGATGCAAGTTCTGAAATCCCTTATGTTGATTTATTTGAAATAAACTTAGAATTACTTGATAAATGGAAAACTAGTATGAAAATAAATAAACTATTGGAAAATCGGATAAAGCTGAATTAGAAATTGAAATGCTCAAGAATGAAAAAACATTTTAGAAGAAGAGTTTCAAAAATCTCAAGGCTCTTATACAAATTTGACTTCTCAAATCACTGTTTTGAAAGATGAGAACGCCAACTTAGCCAAACAAAATTATGATTTAGGTACTACTATAGACTTTCTTAGCAATGAAGTTAAAAATCTTAAAAATATTTTAGAAAAATTTCTAACAAAGGTTTCTAACCTTAATAAAGGAAGAGAAAATTTGTCAAAAATTATAAAAACTTTAAAACCATCAACAAATAAAAATGGTTTAGGCTACGTTGGCAATAAAATGGAATCTTCTAAATATAGTTCTTTACATACTAAATTTAAAAAGGGAAATAATGTTAGCTCTGAATAACCTATAATAGCTAATGTGACTACATATAAACTATGGGGACCAAAGATAAATGATAGAGATATTTAAAACAAGTATATAAAAGATTTCTTAAACAATATTCATAATAATGATAATTCTATACTTAAAGGGAACACCAAATCCTCTTGGTATGGTTTTTTAAGATTTAACTCTTAAGAGCCTAACATAGGAAAAAATATCGATTTTAGTTTTATCATCAGCTATGGGTTCAAATCTAAGAGAAATTCTAGATAATGTTTGTTACCCTGAAATTTTATTGTCTTTCTCGAATGATAAGGAGAAAAAAAAGATTGGATCCAAAGAAAATGCCATTTTGGAGTTTTATCAACAATTTGAACTCTTATTTTTTTATAGGCACCCGACAAGAAAAATGATAAATGGATTCTTGATAGCAAATGCTCTAAGCATGTAATAGGAAATCAACACATGCTTTCAAACGTCAAATAGATAGATGGAGACACCACCACCTTTGGAGATAACTCTAAAGGATATGTCATTAACATGGGAGACGTCAACAACAAGGGAATATCTAATTCTCCTTTAATTACTAATGTCCTACTAGTAAAAAAATTTAAAGCATAATTTACTTAGTATAAGTCAACTTTGCAATAAAATATTTACAATTTGTTTCGAAAGGGATAAATGTAACATTTTTTATCAAAACGAAATTTTGGTTTTTGAAGGAAGAAAAGGAAATATATGTTTTGAATGTGAAAATTAATAATAATAATAATAATAATAACATGTATCTCTTAGAAAATGATCATGATCCATGATTATAGCACAAATGATTTTATTATATAAACTTCAAATATGTTAACAAGTTTTTTAAAAGTGATTTGGTAAAAGGTTTATCTAAATGAGTTTTAAAGTTAATAACCTCTGCGATGGAGTCAACTAGGAAAATTAACAAAATCTTCTTTTAAGTCTAATAAAGTTATTTTAGTGCTTCAATCTTTAGAACTACTTCATTGAGAACTTTTTGGACCTACTCAAGTTAGTTCTCTTAACCGCAAGAAATATATATTTGTCATCGTATACTATTTTTCTCGATACACATGGACTTTATTTTAAAACATAAAAGTTATACTTTTGAAGTCTTTAAACTTTTTGCAAAAGGAATTAAAAGCTTAAAATTTTTGAAAATTAAAAATATTAAAAGTGATCATGGTGGTGAATATGATAATGAATTTTTTTATTAATTTTACAATAAGAAAGATACAAGTCATAATTTTTCTATCCTGTAATAGCTAAGCAAAATGATGTTATAAAATGAAAAAATAGAACATTACAAGAATGCGCAAGAAGATTATTAAGCAGTAGCCAATTACCAAAGAACTTTTGGGCAAAAACTATGGTTTATTATTTTTTAAATCATGTATTTATGAGACGGTTAAAAAAACATATACCATATGAATTATTTAATGGTAGGAAACCAAACATCCCATATTTTATAATTTTTGGTTCAAAATGTTTTATACTTAATGCAAAAGACAATTTAGGGAAATTTGATCTAAAAGCCGATGAAGGTATTTTTGTCATATGTATAGAGAAAATAAAGCATATAGAATATTTAATAAGAAATCAAATAATACAGTTGAAACCTTACATGTACCTTTTGATGAAAATTACAAAATAAATAATGACAAAGATGAGAATATTTCAATAATTTAACCAACAAGCATTGAAAATCCCCTCAAAATAAAAATGTTGATAATATGTTAAAATCACCACCTATTATTCTAAAAGATCATCAACTCTACAATATTATATGTGAAATTGACAGTAGAACTAGAATTAAAAATCAAATAAATCAAACCGGTCAAGTTGCATTTATTTCGAATATAGAACAAAGCATCTAAAGTTGACTTTTGGATTTTAACAATGCAAGATGAAATAAATCAATTTGAATGAAATGATGTTTGGGAATTAGTTCCAAGACCAAATGATCAAACCATTATCAGCTAAAAATAGGTCTTTAAAACCAAGGTAGATGAAAATGGTCATAGTAAGAAATAAAGCTAGATTAGTAGCTAAGGTGTATAATCAAAAAGAAGAGATTGATTATGAAGAAAATTTTGCTCATATCGCCAGATTAGAAGCTATTATAATTCTACTTGCCTTTTCTTCCCATCATAATTTTAAACCTTTTCCAATGGTTGTTAAAAGTGCATTTTTAAATGGATTTGTCAAAAAAGAATGTCTTTATTGAACAACCACCTTTATTCGAACTTGAAATTTTCCAAATCATGTGTTTAAACTTAAGAAAGCTCTCTGTGGTCTTAAACAAGCACCCGTGCTTGGTATAATCGATCAAAAAGTTATCCTATAGAATTGAATTTTAAAATTGGAAATCTTTATTTTACTTTATTTATTAAAAAGAAAGATAATAATATTTTAATAGTTCAAATATACGTAGATGAATTATTTTTGGCACCACAAATGAAACATTATGTAATGAATTTTCAAATATCATGAAAGAGGAATTTGAAATGTCTTATATGGGTGAATTAAAATATTTTTTGGGCTTACAAATCAAATAATTGAATAACGATATTTCTATCTATCAAGAAAAATATTGTAATGATTTATTAAAATGATTTGGAATGGAAAAAGTCTCTAGTAAGCCAACTCCGATGAGCACTAGTATTCATCTCAAAAAGATGAGATGGTAAAAATTTTGATCAAAAACTTTATAGAAGTATGATTAATTCCTTATATATTTGACAACAAGATGACTCGATTTAATGATGAGGCATTTGTTTGTGCATAAGATTTCAAACAAATCCCAAAGAATTGCACTTACGAGCTGTAAAACAAATTTTGCATTACTTAACTAATACTGAAGATTATGGACTTTTATATCTGAAAGAATGTCCTTTTGAACTCGTGTCATATAGTGACGCAACTTCAAAGGATGCAAAACGATCGAAAAAGTAACGGTGGCATGTGTCACTTCATCGGTCAATCTCTTGTATCATGGTTTAGTAAAAAGAAAAACCGTGTCTAACTCCTGAAATGTGAAGATGAATATGTTTTTGAGGCTTTGGCATGTGCATAAATCATTTATATGCAGTGAACGCTTCAAGATTATGGTGTTCTTCTAAAAAACTCACCAATATATTATGATAATTCAAGCGATCAAAAAATCCTATTAATCATTCATGAACAAGACATATCTGTTAGGTCGAAAGTTGGGTTCTATATGTTTCAAGCTATTGAACTAGGTAAAGTAGGGAAAGAGTGGCCAGTGTGTACTCCATAGTCTCATGTGTTTACTCAAAGTCAAAAATCATATGTTCAAGGTAATGAAGTAATCATATACATAGGTCGAAAGTTCAAAACAATCAATTATGCAAATTGTCTAAAGTACAAGTCCTTGATTACAAAGTTCTCAATTTAATTTCCCTAGTAGCCATGAATCCTTAAATTGGAGCTCACTTTAAAATGTTGAAAGAAAAATGAAAAATGAAGGAGAAGATCTAGAGAACCGACCTCTTTTATAGGTGGAGGTACATGCTTATTTAGAGAGAAACTGAGCAGTGCGATTCTTAACATATGGCGCCTTGTCGAAAATAGACAGTTGTGATTTGCTGATGTGGCACATGTTCGAAATGACATATGGCGCATCTTTTCTTGGTATAGTGAACCGATTTGCTTCACGGGAGCTTGATTTACGAACACACGATGGCATACTTAAACCTCTCACAAAGTCCTTTGGAACCATCATTTGATGGCTTTAACTTTTCATTTCTTGATAGCTTTATGGAAAGCCTCCTGATGACCTCCGGAGTTGTATGTCACGATAGCTCTATGAAATACCTCACAATGACTTCTAGTTCTTTATATCATGGTACTCTATGAAAACATCTCACGATGAGTCCAAGTGCTTTATATCATGACAGCTCAATGAAAACACCTCATGATGACTCTAAGTGCTTTATATCACGATAGTATAAATTCAACACACAATGACTCCATATCACTTCCCCTTTCATGCGTACTTCTTTTTCATTCACGATTGTTACTGGGGTCACCTTTCGATAACTCTTATTCATCATCCTCGAGAGCTATCATCGCTACTATTATCCCATGATAGCTACTACAAATTTACCACGAAAGCTTTCATGCATCATCCTATGACAGCTTTCCACCTTGTTGTCCTACGTTGACTAACACATTTGGGGTGCAACTACCTTTATCCCATAATATCTTTAGTATGCATCCCACGATAGCACTTATGGATATCTCACGATGGCTCTTGTTCATCGCCACACAAGATCATTTTTTGCTACCACTATCATATAGATGCTCTTATACATATCCCACAATAGCCTTCATTATTGCAGTTAGCCAACAAGAGCTCTTGTACATATCTGACATAGCTTACATTATTGTGGTTAACCCATAAGAGCTTTTGTACATATCTCATGAAAGCTTCCTGTGATCCTTAGTATATTTGGGGTATAACATTTTCCCCGCTCCCTCTTCCAGTTTACAAAATATTTTATACTTTAGTATAAAATAACTCTTCGCATTCCCCTGTTTGCTCATCTTAGCCGCCTATATATGTCGCGCATGATCTAACATTTGCTGTTATTTCTCTTTTTATTATAAATAAAGTGCTTTCTCCTTCCTTTTTCATTTTACTAGCTTTTATTAAGAAGGATCGATCCGTTCTTATTGTCCGAGTCTCGATTTCTTCAAGGCTTTCGATCAGTAAGTTATTTTATTCATTATTAATCTTTTTATTATTTGTTTTGTCACTTCTATTCGACTTGATTTTATGTACTTTTGATTTTGAAGTTAATGTGGGGTTAGTTGTTAATCTTGATGTTGTTAGGAAAATGATTTCAGAATTTTGATGATAACAACATTATAATAATGTCGTTGATGATTTTATCAAGTATCCAGATTATTAAAGAAGCAAGTGCATGTACACAATTCAACACGATAACATACATACACACAAGTATAATATATGAAGGATACTAATCGGTTATGGATTATTCGAGCATTCAAAGATCAATTGTGTTGTTTAAAAATCTATTTAGACCCAGATGCGTCAAGATGACATGAAGAAACGGACTCAAGAACTTCAAAAGAATGTATGTTATAAGTTAAGTCTATATCGAGTCATTATAATATAGAACTGTTACAACCCCCCACAAAAAGAACTCTAAACCACTTAAAATTTCTACAAAACCTCTAATATATCATAAAATATATTTTAAATTTTTTGTAGATTTTTCTGGAATTTTTTTAGCAAGAAAATGGTAAAAAATGATAAAAAAAGGGCAAAATATAAGTATTTTTTTACAACAACAAAGCATAGAACTTTATACGAAAATGCTATCAAAGGCTCCAACGGCTAAACTCTTGGTGGACTTTTGATAGAACTTTTGATAGCCTTTTCTAAAGCAAAATGTTGTTGTACGGTGCTGCCTTAAATCCTATGTTTAAAATTCCTCTAACGGCTATATTTTTGAAAAGGTGTGGTGTCTATTCAATATTTCTCTTCACTAAACAACTTTCTAAAGGGTTACATACATTCAATGGCTTCGTTTTACTCTTATATAAACCTTCCATCACCCCTAAATAGTTACTCAACCATATACACTCAAGCTCTTTTTCTTTCAATTGAAATTGATTTTTATTCTCAAATCAAAAACCATAATTGTTGTTTATTATGCATTCCTTTCTAAATTAGTACAAACAACATATTAAGACACTTTAGGTCTCTCATTGTCACTCCACTTTTCCCAACAAAAGCCTATATCACTTCCTATACACCT
The DNA here is from genome assembly GCA_030765085.1 of Allium cepa. Classification (NCBI taxonomy): domain Eukaryota; kingdom Viridiplantae; phylum Streptophyta; class Magnoliopsida; order Asparagales; family Amaryllidaceae; genus Allium; species Allium cepa. The sequence goes on along the minus strand of CM060935.1, from coordinate 819,574,133 downwards.
TGTTCATTCATCTCCATATTATTTGGGGTGGTTATAGGAGTTTGAGTGCTAGAAGAGACAAATTTGTACATTAAGATACAGTATGTCAAAAAGTGATTTTTGTTACAAAATTGAAGTCCTGTTTTGTTGCTCTGCAAAAGTATCGAAGTCCTGTTCGGTTGCTCGTGCAAGTCTATTGAAATCTCATTCTACTACTCAGATGCATATTCCTCCAGAAAAAGTGAGGATATTAGTTAGTGAAAAGCTATAATAGTAGGACTGGATGTAGGATTAGAGATCTGAACCAGTATAAAATCGACATATGTGATTTTATTTCCATTTCTATTATATTTATATTGTTACTGTGTGATTACTGTGCTTCAATTCTATAATTATATTTGGTCATCATCGATCCTATACATAGTGACTTATAAGTAATATTTATCGACGCTATCTGACTAACAGATGTTAATGATTTTTTTAAATTGCTTTTTTTTATCTTAATTTATTAACTTAGGTCATAGTTTTTTGTTTGTGGGTTTCGGGTCTTATTATTTAAGTATCCATTTATAATTGGTTTGACATGTTATTACGTGTCAAGTCACTGTTTGAGGGCTTAATATCTAAGAGCCATATTTTAAATTTTACATACGAAATCTATGCTTGGGCTTTACATTTGAAAACTTATATTTTAAACTCTTCACACAAAAACCATTCCGGTCATAACACATAAAGGCGCTATTATAAACTTTACATACGAAATGTATGCTTAAATTTAACATATGAAACCCTTTTCTCACATTTTACTCATGAAAGCTATGTTTAGGTTTATCACATGAAAGCATCTATAATTTTGGACTTTTCCCTACATGTCGTCTATCACACGATAACCTAACTTTTGATAAGCCAGTATTCTCATGGTAGCTTTTTACTCGATGGCTTTATACCCGAAAGCTAATCTTGTTGATTTATGATGATTGATTAAACGTTGATTTCATGTTTACATGTAATGAATTGATTTTTCAATAATTACCATATACCCAAGTGTGATGTCATTGTTACACGATAACTTAGCTCATAGTGAGTCAAGGTTCGGAAACTATGTTCTCACGTACAAGTAAACCCAAGTTTTTTTACTATCATTAGTGCATAATTCCTTATCACTTAGAGCATCATCCATTGAATTCATGCTTTATAGATTAATGTTTACTTTAGGATAATCTAGTAAACAATTATTTCCTTTCACCATTATCGAGTTATACATGTGTTGGCATATGCACATTGTTTACTCTGAGAAAGAATCTAAAAAGAAAAGGACTCACGATCTGGCAGAGCAGGTAAAGACCTTAGAGGAAAAGCTTTCCCAAGTTCATTATGAGATTTCTGAGCTCCAAAAGACCTTCGTGAGTTCCTCCCTTAGAGAGAGCTTGGACAAGAAAGATCTTTCTATCGGCAAACTAAGTCATTCTTGTAAGTTACAAAGTCTCTAAGATTTCTTCTTTTTTAGATGATACTCTTCCATGAAGGAAGAAGCAGTGTGCCAACACAATTATGTTCATTGTTCATGAGGATAATACTGACCAATATCTAAATTTGGACTTTCCTTCATTTAGTAATCCAGAAATGAATTGCAAAAGGAAGTTCGACATTCTTTTAGATAGCATTCTTGAAGACAATTCCTGAATCTGAGGACAAAGTTACTATCGATCATGCCAAGTCTTTGGCTCTATAGATATCCCATTAGATGAGGATGACACTGCCAGAAAATGACCATATTACAACTAGTTATTCACAATTGGCGTCGGATGACAGTTGTAATAAAGGATTTTTAATAACTAGCATTTACTGATAGTTGGAATAAAAGGTTTTTAACAGCTGGTTTTTCCTGATAGTTGTAATAAACATATTTTTAATAATTAAGTTTTCCTACCGGTTATAACATACGAATTTTTAACAACTGAGTATTCCAACGCAGTTGCAATAAATGTATTTTAACAACTATTTATTAATAGAGATCTATATAAACTAATTGATTTTGGACGTTGTGAATATTTATTTATAATCATTATCTTACTCATAAGTTGTAAATTATTAACGGTTAACATTTAATATTAATTAATTTACAATTTTAACAATTAATATTTAATAATTCTTTATAGTTCATGATTTCACATATTTAATAATTAATAATTAAGACTAATATTTAATAATTTACTATAATTAATAATTAAGACTAATATTTAATAATTTCTATAATTAATAATTAAGACTAATGTCTAATAATTAATATCAATATTTAATAATTACTGATTAATAAGTAATATTTAATAATTAAGTGGTAAGATTTAAAATTTAATAATTGATATTCAATAATTATTAATTATAATCAAATATTCACACTACTAGAAAAGGCTTAATTACCGACAGCAAGGACTGACGGCTTCCAACGGCTTTCGACGGGCCGTCGGCGGCCGTCGGAAGCCGTCGAAAATTAGCGATTATACCTGCAACCGAGCCTTCTTCTTCCTCCTCCTTTCATATGAAAATTATAATAAAAAACCCCCAAATCCCTTCTCCAAGCTTCCACTCCCTAATTTGTAGCTTCCGGATCCTCTATGGCTGCCTAATCAAACTCCATTACTCTTAATCTCAGGTATAATCTCTTATTTTTACGAAAAATTCAGTTTTTACCCTAATTGTAGATTTGCATAAATTGATAAATTAGGGCGAATTAGTGATTGCAATTGTTTCCAATAGCGTAATAACGGTTTATAGCATCACATGGTATACCTATTTCATCTTTTATCGTGAAATTGTGAAAAACATGTATAATTTGTGATTGTTCATGTATATGTAAATTGTTGTGTACGCGTTGATTCGACGATTGTATACGTTATTTGGAATAAGATAAAATGAGTGAATGAACTAGGAGTATTATATTGTGCACGTATTTACTTATGAAACAAAAAAATGCATTACTCTAAATTATAATTGTGTGTATTGAAAAATGACAAAAATGTTAAACCAACCTTAAGTTGATTTAATACGTCGAATAAATGTGTTAAATTAATATATATTTTGTAAATGTGAATAGTGAGTAAAGCTGTATTTTTTGGTAAAATGCGCGCATGTAACTGACAAATGTCCCTTAGAGAGTTTTTGGCCCCGTCTGACGAGTGTTGTACATGATCGTTGTATAAATAGTCGTTTTTTTCGAAAAACGACCATTTATATTCATCTGGTACAATGTTTGTCGGATTTGTCCCTGTATTGGACAAGTTATAACATGATAAGCATTTACATTCTGTATACTACTTCGTCTCAAACGGTTCATAAAATTTCGGCCTAAATTTTCTTTTTTGTTTCCTGCGTACACGCATTTGTGTACAATGCAGGGAACAAAAGGGAAATGCTGCCGAAATTTTGTTGAATCGTTTGAGACAAAGTAATATACGAAATGTTAATGCTTACTGTGTTTGTAATGAGAAGTAGGATGCCTGACCAATGAAAAAAAAATTATATATATTTTTAAATCGATACGTTAAAAAATAAAATGTGCCCTATTTGAAAATATTTTTAAATTTGTGAAGTTGTTCTTTAAATTCAAAATATTATACGACCATGAAAATAATCTTTTTCGAATTTGTATTCTTCAAAATAAATATTAAATTTTGAACTTCTCATTTTGTCAAATAGGAAAAATGATTGATTATTTTGTTGATCGGAGGAGACGGATGTACCAAAGAAAATGACTGAGCGGCTCAATAAAAGAAGATTTTTATAATGGTATAAACGTGTTTATTGAATTCGCTTTAAGTAATAACGGAAACGATCTAGAAATTCGTTGTCCGTGTAGTAGGTGTAGACATTTGAAGTATTTGTTACCAGATATTGTGAAAGTTCATTTGTGCCAACACGGTTTCGCACCCCGAGTATTATGTTTGGGATCGGCATGGAGAAGTTGTAGCAAATACTTTTGTAGAGTCTGAAAGTGTCGTTAACGAAATAGTTTCAACGACCCGTATAGAAAATATGGTTGAAGATGCAGCACGATCAATGTTTCCTATGGCTGAAGTTGACGACGATGATGGAAACGTTGAAGAACCAAATATTGAAGCAAAAAAATTTTATGATTTACTAGATGCTGCTAAGAAACCTATTTGGGATGGTTGTAAAAGCGGCACTCAGCTGTCAGTAATCGCAGAATACATTGCGATGAAGTGAAAATACAACATCACTGAAGCTGGGTTTACGGCTGTTGTACAAGCTGCAAAAAGACATATGCCGCCCGATAATCTAATGTGTGAAAATCACTACGAAATTAAAAAACTTATGTCGGCTTTTGGTTTACCGTATAAGAAAATAGATATATGTTTAAAAGGCTGCACGTTGTTTTGGAAAGAAGACGCAAACCTTAGAAATTGTAAAGTTTGTAACCAGGAGAGATACAAACCAAGAAAAAAGAAGGGGAAGGAAGTTCCGTACAAGCGTATGCACTACTTACCCATAACTCCAAGACTTCAAAGGTTATATGCCTGCATCTAATATGAGATGGCATAGCGTGAGAACGGAGGAAGATGGTACGTTGACACATCCGGCCGATGGAGAAGCATGGAAGCATTTCGATAAAACGTATCCAAATTTTGCAGCGGAGAGTCGAAATGTTAGATTAAGATTATGTACGGACGGTTTTTCTCCATTTTCTCAATTTGGTTCTAAATATTCATCCTGGCCCATTATCGTCACACCGTATAATTTACCTCCATGGATGTGTATGAAAACACAATATATGTTTCTTACTGTTTCGTTCCTGGCCCCGACGATCCGACACAAGGAATCGACGTATATTTACAACCGTTGATTGAGGAGTTAAAAATACTATCGAACGAAGGAGTTGAAACATACGATGTGTCCAAGAAGAAAAATTTTCGTATGTTTGCTTCTTTGTTGCGGACTATAAGTGATTTTCCTGCCTATGCAATGCTTTCGGGATGGAGTACTACCGGTCGTCTAGCATGTCCATATTGCATGGATGAAACAAGAGCGTTTTCTTTACCTCACGGTAAGAAAATTTCATGGTTTGACTGTCATCGATATTTTCTCCATGTAAATCATCCCTTCAGAGGAGACAAGAAAAACTTTTTAGCTAATAGAGTAGAAACCAGACAACCACCGACGATATGGTCAAGCGAAGACATATATGAACTTGTTAAGGACTATCCAAAGATATATGAAACTGGAGAGCAAAAAGAAATTGAAGGCAAATCAGTTGTTCATAACTGGTGCAAACAAACTATTTTCTGGGAGTTACCGTATTGGAAACATCTTCTGCTTCGCCATAACATAGATGTGATGCACAATGAAAAAATGTATTTGATAATGTTTTTAACACAATTTTGAATGTGAAAGGGAAGACGAAGGATGATTTGAAATCAAGACGTGATATAGAAGAATTATGCAAACGTCCTGAGCTTCATATGAAACCAAATGACAGTAAAAAACCCAAAGCATGTTACGAATTAGATAATAATCAAGTTAAAGTTGTGTTAAAATGGGTGGAAGGGTTAAGATTTCCTGATGGGATGTCATCAAATCTTCGTAGATGTGTTGACTTTAAAAATGGTAGATTGAGCGGAATGAAAAGTCACGACTGTCACATAATGATGGAAAATTTATTTCCCGTAATGTTCAAAGAACTACTGCCGTTAAAAGTTTGGAAGGTAGTAACGGAGCTTAGTATGTTTTACAAAGAGCTTTGTTCGACTACTTTAAAAGTGCAACGTTTACGTAAACTTGCAGTGGACATTCCTATATTGCTTTGCAAATTAGAGAAAATATTTCCGCCAGGTTTTTTTAATGTGATGGAACATTTACCTGTTCATCTCCCATCTGAAGCACGACTTCGAGGTCCTGTCCAATATGGATGGATGTATCCATTTGAGAGGTATGTAATATGTTATAACGTAATTTAATTGCATTTGAAAGATGAAGTTAATATAAATTAATTTTGCATAGATATTTGAATCATCTGAAGAAAAAAGTGAGGCAAAAAGCACGAGTTGAAGGTTCGATATGCAAATCTTACATCGAAGAAGAAGCTTCGTTCTTTTTCTCTCACTATTTCAGTGACCATGTGAATATTTCATTTCAAAGTGTTCCTCGTAATGACGAAGGCGACGAACAAGAGTCCTTTCAAGCAATGTTATCTATTTTTAGACAACATGGTCGGCCTTCTGGAAAATGTGTAGAAATATGGCTAGACGATAGAGATCTTCATGTAGCACACACTTATATTCTTCTAAATTGTGCCGAGGTTGCACCGTTTGTTAGGTAATCTAAAATAATAATTTGTGTTTTATTCTTTTCTATAATGCATGCGCGTGTATAACCTAATGTAATAATTTGTTTATATAAACAGTGTTTATGAACGTGAACATCCGAACAGAGATCTCAGTAAAGAATTTTCCGGTTGGTTTTCAAATTACGTTTATGAGCCGAGAAATTATGTTGTTGACGAAGGGTTGAAACATCTTGCGATGGGACCAAAAAGAGTGGTCAAGACATATCCAATATATTTCGTCAATGGATATAAATTTAACACCAAAGAATACAGTGCAGAAAAATTAACAAATAATACTGGTGTATTTGTTAAAGGTAGTGACGATCCAGAAAATCATTTAAATGATTTTTATGGCGTTCTGACACAAATTTTGCAACTGACATATTTCTCACGACCCGCAGAGGAGGTGTTTCTATTTAGATGCAATTGGTTTAGCAATGTTCAGGTTCTGGAATTAATGTGCACAAGGATTATAATCTTATCGAAATAAAGCATACATCGTACTATCACAAGTATGATCCTTTTGTACTAGCCAAACAAGCATTGCAAGTTTATTACGCTCCTTATCCGTCTCTAAAAAGAGATAAAGCAGATTGGTCTGCAGTTTTTAAAACAAAGGCCAGATTCACATTCGATGGGAAGAATATTCCGGACGAACAAGCTTACCAGGCAGATCTTGAGCAAAATAACGAAATAATAATTACAGACGATCATACAGATTTTGGTCCTTTGATCGGTGAATCAAATGTTTTGGTAGAAGCGTTTGACAGTGCAGAGGAAAATATCGTCGAAAACGAGACCGAATCTGAATCAGAAGACGATGATGACTGATATAAATCTGAATCTGTTTTTTTGCAATTGATGTAACTATGTTGAATTCTTGATGTATTATGAAGTTGATGTAACTATGAAACCAAATCCGTTTACTATTGTTTGCATGTTTTATGTTATTTCCATTTGTCATTTATTTAGCAATTTTTATTAAAAATGCAATGAACTCTGCTTATCGTTGGAAGAGTACACCCATTATGAATCAGGTATAACACACTTCCATTTCTATTTCCATTTCAGTCATTAATTAAGCAATTTATACCGTTGATGTCATTTTCATATGAATATATTTCATTATCATGTTATTATTCTCTTATATAATGATGTTTATATGTCACAGGTTTATCATTATGTCATATAGAGGTAGGAGCTCTTCCCGATCGTCAGGAGGTGATGGCAGCGGCCCATCGCAAGAGCCACAGCGTGCAGTTATATCGTTAGTCCCTAGAGCAGATGGGTAAGAATTAAATTTTATTCAGCATCTTATTTTTTCTATAATATATGTACGTATTTATCTATATCGTACTTAAAAACAGGGGGTTCGACCTACTTCCCTCTAAGGTTGTGTTGGACGTCTCTAGAGCTTCTTATCGCAGTAGGATGAGTGATTGCTGGCCGAAGTGGGATAACATCCCTCCTCACATCATAGAGTGCATATGGCAGGACGTACTAGTATGTATATTTTTCTGTTTTCCATTTTTAATTCGTTTTTGTCGTTTTTCTACCGTTTATCGTTTAAAGTGTAATCTTTTTTTTAACACAGGCTGAGATAGACATCCAGACAGACGATCTGATGCTGGCACGAGCATACTGGATGAAGAAGATGCGCAAGAACTATAGGGACACGATATCTGAGATTAAGAAATTTGGTAAGAAACCACGGTGGATGGGAGAGAGCGTGTGGCAAGGTTGGTTGAGATACTGGGAGACGGACGAGGCGAAGGCAAGTATACTAATTTTTTTTGAATTATTAATTTGACGTGATCGAAAAATAATGTATCAAATTTTGAATGTACAAGCAGAGTCGGATAGAAACTCTGCAAATAGAAATAAGAATCCCGTCACTCATCGCGGAGGATCGAAGTCGTTTCAGCAGTATCGGCAGGAGTTGGTAAATTTACTGAATAATAAATGTAAATAGTTTATGCTATATGATTTTAAATGTATAATAATTGTATGTAATAATTAACTTCAGGAAGCCGAGTGTGACGACCCGAAAATTTTAACAAGTTAAATTGGAATAATTAATTGATTTTAAAATATTTAAAAGTTAATTTTAACTTGAATTCAAGATATCAATATTTACTTGATAATTAAATCATTGAATTATATAGCTTAAATATCGAATTTAATAATTGAAAATTGGTTAACTTGTTGAATCTGAGATTCTAAGCCTGTTTAAAATAATTTGAAGGCTTATAAAATTTATATTGATAGCACTAAAGGTAGTGAAAGTGTTGAAATTGAGTTTGGAAGTGTTTTGTTCTGTTTTAATAATATATCGTTTAAACTGAATTTAAAAAAAATTAGCCTTCTGAGGCACAGTCTCGGAATTTGACAAAACCAGTTCCATTGGATCCGTAATAGTTAGTTATTATCGGATTTCAATTTTCGTAGCCATCGGAGTTGTCATTTGACCCTGGCAGCTCGAAACGCTTAGATTTATTTTAATCGATTTAATTAAATACCGATCGTTTAATTCCGTAATTCGCACATACGTTCATATTAGCCTCTGAAACACGTTCCATTGTGATCGGAACGCGGGTAAAACCTTATGAACGTCTGTCGGTATGTCTGATTCGGGTTTGTGATTTTGCGCTATACAAAACGTGATATTTTCAATATTAAATTATTTTATAAACAAGCGTGCCCAAGAAGCCATCTCACTTCGTTATAATGCCAGTATCTCTCCACTCTTCCATTATCTTCCCTAGGAATTCAATTTAGAAACGAACAAAAGACAAAGGGATGGCCGATCGAAGTTTGTTCGTTCAAAATCCATAAGACAATGGCATATAAAAATTCAAATGCGATGTTTCTTTCTTCTCCTCTAAATGCCGAAAACCCCCTTTTCTTTCAGTTCGACAAAAACAACCTAATCAAAAAAAAAATGGCCGAACCCTCGAAGGAAAGGCGACGCAGTCGCGAGCTCGAGCATGATAGCATGAGGGAAGGTCACAATCGATCGAAGGGGGGGTCGAAATCAGTTAGCGTTCTCGTCTTCACGCGGTCATCAAGTACGGCAGAGGCATGGGAAGCATCGCACGGGGACAGAGCAGTCTCGAGCTATGGGGAGTTGAGGAGTTCGCGTTCGATGGCGCTCGAGATGGGGGCGTAGCTACAGGCGCCGCGTCATCATCGACTTGGCCGAATCGATTAGGGCTTGGGTTTGCTTGATTTTCGGTTTCGATAGTTGACATTGAGGTATAACTTCTGTATGTTTTTTTTTAATAGGCATGTTTTACTGGATGAAATTATTACAAGTAGTTAGTAAAAAGAAATTATTGATTAACAGTAAGTTGTTAAGACAATTTAATTCTTAAATTTATTTAAAAGAAATTGGTTTAAAGATAAAATTATTAGTTTAAAATTTTAATCCTTTGATTTAAAATTAAATTCGTAATTGAAAGTAAATCATCGCATAAAATTTAATTATTAATTAATTAAATTTATGAAACGAAAATTTAATTGTTTGATTTGATTCAAATATTAACAAAAATCATATAATTATTTATACAAGGTCGAAATCGAGGAAACCAAGGCAAGTTTGAGGTGGATTGCAAATAAAGTAAATGTGAGTAAATCTCACTCTGATGGATTTTTAATTAAATTTAAATGGTTAAATTTAATTAATTGGATGAATGATTGAATTATTTGGATGTGCACTGATGATCTGGTAATTTAGTTTTGGTTGTTTCTTGAGTTAATTGTGATTTGACTCGAAGTGTTTGGGTTTTAATTTAACTTAAACTTAAGTCATTAATAAAGAAATGTTTCAATTTAAATGTCGATAAGGGTAATAATTTGCGATTCATCAAATTGGTAGGGTAATTAAAATGGACGATAAATTAATTCATTTAATTAATGATTTGAAGTGATTAATTAGTAATTTAGGGTTTTGAACCAATTAATTAAGGTTTGAGTAAATTTATTAAGTTTAATTTAATTTAAAATAATCGTTGGATGGGAGATAAGTAATTACTTAATGTAATTAATAAAATATAATTACTTTGTGTAATTAATCAAGATATTTATTAAGATGGTTAAATAAAGGAGAAATTAATGTATTTAATGAAGTAAATAAAAGGATAATTAATTTCAGGTTGAAATTCATCGAGAGTGATTAATGTTGTGGTTGAATTAAAGTAATTAATTTAGATTATGATAAATTAAAAATATAATTGGAAATCATTAATTTTACAATCAATGACGTAATCAAAGATTGATTAATTAAATAAATTAATCAGAAATAAGTGACTTATGAGAAGTTAATTAGTATAAGTAATTAAGGATTAACATAATTAAAATAATTAATTAATTTGTGAAGAAATTAAAGATTACTCATTGATTTGATAAGAACAATTAATATCGTGAAACTAATTAAGGAAATTACTTGAGTGGAATTGGAAATGAATTAATCCAGGGTGATTATTTAAGATGAATAATGATGAGTTGACTAATTAATTGATTTGGAATTAATTAATGTTAAATGAAGTAATCTAATGGTAGAGGTTTGAAATTCAATTTAAGATAAATTGAATTGATTTATATATGGTTAAGCTTTGCTTAGGGATGATGGAAGGGTATTGGATGATTTGAATGAGTTGATATCTTTGATATGAAATGTTGTGTATTTCATTCGAATAACTTGAGTTAAGATAACATGAGTTTCGAAGAGACCGGAGTCGGGTATTAGGAAATACCCAAAACCACTTCGAATTTATACAAATTGATTTGTGAAATCAATACGATAAAATGATTTAAGTGAATTAGATTATTTTATCTAAGTTTGGTACTTAGAAATTGACAGGTGGAATAAGTGTTATTTATAGCTAATTGCAAATTTGTCAAATTAATATGACGCCCCGGGTTTATATATGTTGATTTCTTTGGTATTCCATGTTAGTTCGGTTTACTCACGCTGGTTTCTAGCCTGACCGGGTGTTACCGTGGTGTAATGCTCAGGTCAGACTGAGTATTAGAGATTTTCAGGTAGGGACGTTCTGGAGCTCAGGAGGCGAGCTGGATAGCAATATCGAATAGAGTATATCCGCTGTATTTAAATCTGAGACATGATAATTGTAAATATTCATTGACTGTATATAATGTGAAACCCTGATGTATTAGAATGTAACCGACAGATATAGCATTCTTTTGTAACTGTTATTATTTATTATTATATTTTATCCGCTGCGAATGTGAGTTGTTGATTATTTCTGTTCTTCTTCTTCTATCTCTTTCTTCTTTCATAACTATCTGGAATTTTCGGGTTAGAAAATTTCGGGTCATTACATTTGGTATCAGAGCTGAAAGGTTAAGCGAGAACCTTGGCTCTGGTGGGGATTACTCATTTAATAGAGTCTATAGTACTCTAGAATGAGTTGAGAATATATATATATATATATGAGCGCGTACTTGTTATTTTCTCATATAAATTTTTTAAATGATTTTATATAAAATATATTTTGATATATAAAGCAATATTTCCTTCTAATAAATATTAAAGCGATTGGTTGTCAAATTTATTGAAATAAAAATTCAGAAGTAATATAATACAACCAAATTGAAGTCTTGAATTGGAATTAAACTAAGTAGAAATAAAAATTCAACCAAATTAAATTTAATGGATTGAAAATGAGATTCTAAATCTGGTCCCAGAATTTGGAAATTTTGTTTCAAAATAATAATAATAATAATAATAATAATAATAAATAAGTATTATTTGGATAACTGGGACTTGTTGCAAACAATGGGTTGTTTGAAATTTGATTTGAGGTGGTTTAAAATTTTAAAACATGGCTGGGAGGGCCAAGGAATAGATATGTATGTATGAATATGGAATATATATATATATATATATATATATATAAATCAAAAATAGTTTAAATAAACTATAAGAGGTTGAGTTTTGATATTTTTCTGAGGTGTGATGTAAAAACCCAAAGAGATATAAGTTTTGAACTTATAAGAGGGAAAGAATTTTGAAGTTTGATGCGGGAATTCAAATTGAGTAAGGTTGATTGGGTTAAGTAAAATTGGAACTTAACTTGGAAAGTTAAACGGTTGATTTGAATTGGGAATTTGTGTGATCTCAAAACGGGTTTGAGATCTAAAAATTGAAATGGATGGACGTTATAAAAATAAATTGGATGATATCATTCTATTGTTAATGGAAATCTTTAAATCGAGGATGGTATTGTATAAATAAAATAAATTTGAATAATTAAGTTTGGGAATTAAATTGTTTAAGAATTGGCTTCAAGCTGGAAGATAAAATTAAATAATAAATTAAAATTTTAAAATAAAATTGTATTGAATTCTTATTTAAACCTTGAAATACATAAGTAAAGAAAATTTAAAATGGAATTTCGAGAATTGAACTCAGAAATTAAATTGATTAAAAACTTTAGAATAAAAGTTAATTTGGTTTAAAGAGTTAAACCAATCTTTGGGAATTCAACTCGAATTTATATAATTCGAGATGGGTTAAAGTTGAAATTTAAATTCCATTAGTACAAATTGGATTGGATTATATTGAAATGATTTGAATTTGGAATGGGTTCAATTGGTAATAATTCACATTGATTGGAATAATTTGAAATTATAATATAAGTTGAACATGATTAAAATCAAATGGAATTTGATTTAAATTGGGAAAGGAATCAAGATTTATTCAACTTGAATTGGGATTAAATAAATTTCAATGGAAATTGGAGATATTCAAATTGGAGTTGGATCAATTTAAATGGAAATTAGTTGGGGGAGTGAACAGTTTGACTCTTTATTATTTTCAATATAAATTGTTGTAATATAAACTTATTTTCCAAGCTATTAAATATATACAACTCTTCTTCCTTAAAGCCAAAATATTTTATACTTGTTTTACAATTATTTTTGGAGCTATTTAACCATTTTTCAACTGTTTTCTAAACTAATTACTATTTTTCAACTATTTTACAAATTAATTACTATTTCACAACTATTTTGCAATTATTTAAAATTTCTGAAACTATTTAACTATTTCTCAACTATTTTACAATTAGTTAACTATTTTATAGCTATTTTGCAAACTAATAATTATTTTTCAACTTCTTATCTATTTTTTTTTAAATTTTCAAGCTATTTTCAAAATATAAACTGGACGGAGTTCAAACTGTTATTGATTTAAATACCCAACTGAGATAAGAATTTAAGTGATAATCCAAATGGGGATTAAGGCAAATGTGAATAAGTGAGTGGAAATTTAAGTGAATGTGAATGGAAAGGAAATTGATTTGGCTAATAATCAATGAAGTTAAATACGTAGGATGTACGTATATTATTCTATTCGCATAGTGATTTGATCCAGATTCGAGCACAGAATTTCGAGATAGTTATATCGATCCGAGTGGGATTTTTCACTCGATTATTCGACGGCGAACCTGGATATGGATTTTTGATTGGTTCTGGATGTTCTCTATCATAGTTATAGCTATGCAAGGAGAATGACAGTTTCTGATCAAGAAAGCAAATCTGAGTCCGCACTACGAAGTCGGGTCGACGATACTAGTTCGGAAATGAAATTGTGTGATCGAGTGAGCGATCAGATTGGTATAGCGTACGGATGTTAGGTGTACATCGTACGGATTTGAATAAAATTGATATTGGAAAGAGTAATCAAATTTGAATATTTGATTTTGAATAAACAAAGTTATATATATCTTTGTTATATAAGATAAATCTTTCCTTGTTAAATTTATTTCCGAAAGAAAAGGATTTTTGAAGGTATTTGAAGTATAAAAAGAGTTTTATACAAGTTTGAAAAGATCCAAGGTTTTAAAAGTTATATATATCTGAATATATATATAAAGGATCTTATGAGGATTTTGGAAAAAGGTTTTGGGAACCTTTGGATTTGGAAAGGCTTTTGATTTTTGGGTAAAATCAATATTGAAATTTGAAAAGCCTAGCTTGAGAATTATTGATTTTGGGATAATCGATTTTGTGTAAAGGAGCTTTGTATGAGATCATACTAGGTGTATGATTTGAAAGATACTATATATGTATAGTATAAAGTGTTTTGAAGATGGCTCTGGGGAAAAAGGCGCTCCCTTGAAATGAACTTCTCAGGAGTGCCATCGGGTGGTGTTGCCTTGAGCCCAAGGGGGTTCTAAAGTTGATCCTGTGAGGAGTCCGGACAAAACTAGTTCCTGGGGATTATGAGTAGAGTATACCATAGCGGAAGTCGTGTGTGGCGCTGAGAGCCAACAGTCTGCGTTTGATTTTATATCGGTAGACTGCGACCTATGGTATAACATAGCGGAAGTCGTGTGTGCCGCTGAGAGCCAACAGTCTGCGTTTGATTTATATCGGTAGACTGCGACCTATGTAGGAATGGAGAAGTTTCATTTTGACAGCGAAAATCAGAGGTCGTTGAGAGCCTGCAGTTACATGGACTTTTGCTGTGATGGCAACGTAACCCTGGAGTGTAACTGCGATCTGTCGTGTGGGCTCCATGGCGTAATCGAGAGCCCGCGAAGAGCCTGCAGTTACATGGACTTTTGCTACGATGGCAACGTAACCCTGGAATGTAACTGTGACCATGGATGGAAATAATGATTTTCAGAGCATTCTCGCCAAAGATATTTCCTCTATTTTCAAAAAACCGTTTTCTATATTTTCAATAAAATTATTTTCCAAGTATTTTCACTGGGTGTTGAAAACGGGTTTACCAAGTACTTATAGATTTTCAGTCCTACGCCTAATCAACGTATGACTGAATTTCTATGAGAACAATGATGGACTGGTTGAGACATCGAGTTATAAGAAGTATTTTATAAAGAGCTATTTTATTAGTATAATGTGAATTTAAAAGTATTTCTAAATTTTTAAAATAAAAGTGTTGGAACTTTGGGAAAATAAAAGGAAATCCAAACTGAAAAAAAAGGGAGATTTGAACTCAAAAAAATTTAATGAAGTGATTTTTTGTAATAAAATTGAATATTGATATAAAGGCTGGAAGTAAGCTAATTAGCTAAATAATTATTTGATAGAGCATGTTAATAAAATTTAGATCGTTTAAATAAAATGGATTGTAAGTTAATAATGAAGTTTGGAAATAAATTCGAATTATAAATAGAATTCGATTTGGATTGATAATGAATTAAATAAGAAGAGATGTTGTAAAGCAAAATAAATAAATTCAAAAGGAAGTAAGTGTGAACGTATGATTTTACTGGTTTGATTGCACCTGTAAGTGAATATTTACTTTCCTGTAGCAAAAAGCTTAGATATTCTTTCTCCAATTTTCTTTGCTGATCCATCCGCCCTTCTCAATTTTTGCTTAGTATTTGATTGTTCTCGGATCTGTCGGTTGATTGAAGCTATTTTTTTTAAGGCATGACCTTTTGTTTATACCCATTCCCATTATGTTAGCAATGTTAGAAATAATAGTTAGTTTCTAGGTCGGAACTTTATCAGCTTCTGAGACAGTATTTGTGCTTGGAAATTGACATGTTAAAGTCAGTTCTCAATATAACAGTAGAAAACAGTTTTTTTCCCAGCTCCCCTCTTTGTGTTATGTGTATACCAGTAACTTTTCTTATAGATTTGATTAGCTGTAGATGGTTTCGACCATTAGTATTTTGCTGAAATCTCAGCATCGTTTGAGCATATAGAATTTAGCCTTTAGATGATGGGTTAGTAAATTTTTTTTTGTAAATCTGAATCTGTTTAAAATTTAAACAGTTTGTACATTACTAGAATATTTCAATTTAATGTTATGCAGTACGGCAAGTTTTTTCTTTAGAGGTTTGTCCAATATTTAAAACAGTGTTGATTACCTTTTCGCTGAAGGTGTAAACATTATTAAATTAATCTGTTCTATCCCAGCTAGCCACTGTATTGTTTGAGTGTTGTTTTTCCACGTACTAAAAATGACATTCAAAGTTGAAATTAGGTAATCTTCCCTATACCTGTTATTACTTGGAATTAGAGTGTTGATTAAAATTCCACTTACTAACTATCAAATTCATGATTTATATATATACATATGATTAGAAACTATATAAATTTTTATTAAATAATTAGCAAACCCGTTGTTTTGTGATGTCATGTGTTAGCTGCCATGATTGGATCTTTGTGTTTTTAGACTAATAGGTTGTTTTGATTTGACCATTGCCCTATGCTTGAACTAGTACTTTAGTCTGTACACGTGATGTTCTAACTTGAAGCTATGTTTGCTCACATATGTACTCATGATGCTTATGCCAGTCACCTTGCAATAGAGATCAGATCTTATGTGTTGCATATTTATTTGGATTGGCATAAGTGTTTGGGACAGTATAATACTCTTAAGCTATAATTCTAAAACAGTGTGTATATGAGTTTTGAAATGTTGCATGATCTAGATCTTGACCTGACAGTGCCTAATATATATATATATATATATATATATATATATATATATATATATATATATATATATATATATATATATAACAACAAAGTATACATATACATTGACTTAGTGCATGTTTTATTAGCAGCCCTTAAATGAATATGTGATATGCTTTCTTATGTATAACGATACCTTAACTGCGAAACATATTACATTTTGTTAAAACTGAATTTTTTTTCCTTAGTTTAAAAACACATATACTTATATTTATAAGTTTAAATTTAAAATGTATAAGGAGACTTAGATTGTAAACCAAGATAAGTGTCAGTAGTTTTCAACTAAGTGTAGCTATATATATATATATATATATATATATATATATATATATATATATATATTCATGCATTAGCCGATTAAATGTCTTATGATCCTTCTTTTTAAAAAAAAAATTGGACGAAATGGTATATGAATTGGATGAAGGAAAGTGAAATCGTATTGAAATCATATCAATTGCGCATGAAAGTCATTTAGAATACATTTCTTTTGAAGTGATGTGTTGTAGTTGTTTAAGAAAGAAAAATGTTATAAATTTTCTATATAGTGCTTACATATTTATATTGAGTAAGTACAGGTACCTGAAAGCCGTTTGGCTGGATTTGGTTGCACTAATTGCTAAGATAAATAAGCTGCTTGCTTAAAATGCTAAATAAATGTACGCCTACGCAATAAAAATAGGATATATGAACTGTTTTTGCTTTTCCGACCGGGTGGGTCGATGTATACATATTTATATCTCTTGTCAAATTGCAAAAGCTCCTCCGTACAAAGGAGACTGCCAAAATTTTCTAAAAACTTTGGGAGTTAGAAAATTTTGTTAACGACAAAACGATTTCAAATTGAAAATTTAAGTAAATTAGTAAATGAAACTAATATAAATTAGTTATAAATGGAGGATAAAATTCAATATTTAGAATTGAAGACAAATTTGAAATCATATGGAAACGGGAAAAACAAATTCGAATAGAAGTAAATATGAAAACCTACATAAGGAAAGGTATAAAATGATTTGAAAGGTTACGATTGGATATTGTTGCTAAATGGGATATGCAGGCATTATAAAGGGAAAGGAAAATTGATTTTGATTCCAAAAGATAAATGTGAATTGGCCGACAAAAAGGTATGTATTTAAATTTTTGTATGAAATTGGATTGGGTTTTTGATGTAGCCACTTGGCTTTTGTTTTCTTTTGGAATTTGGGTGCCCGTAGAGGCCTTTTGTAGTAGTACCGAGCTAGCCGCGCAAAGGAGACGCTGACAAAAATTTTCGGGAATTTAGAGAGTTAGAAAAAAAATTTGAAATTTTTTTTGATAATATAAATTTGGTTTTAAATTGTAATTAGATGATTAAGCAAAAAGGGTATTGTTTGAACTATAGAAGGTTTGGGAAAGTTGGTGGATGTGATAGTGGGTCTTTAATAAAAGATAGTTGGTAGGGTGTTGAATTGTGAGTTTTGGGAAAAGTTAACGGGTATTGGTCCATTCTTCCTAGCTAGTAATTTCGGGGACGAAATTCTTTTAAGGGGGGAAGAATGTGACGACCCGGAAATTTTAACAAGTTAAATTGGAATAATTAATTGATTTTAAAATATTTAAAAGTTAATTTTAACTTGAATTCAAGATATCAATATTTACTTGATAATTAAATCATTGAATTATATAGTTTAAATATCGAATTTAATAATTGAAAATTGGGTAACTTGTTGAATCTGAGATTCTAAGCCTATTTAAAATAATTTGAAGGCTTATAAAATTTATATTGATAGCACTAAAGGTAGTGAAAGTGTTGAAATTGAGTTTGGAAGTGTTTTGTTCAGTTTTAATAATATATCGTTTAAATTGAAATCAAAAAAAAAAGCCTTCTGAGGCACAGTCTCGGAATTCGACAAAACCAGTTCCATTGGATCCGTAATAGTTAGTTAATATCGGATTTCAATTTTCGTAGCCATTAGACTTGTCATTTGACCCTGGCAGCTCGAAACGCTTAGATTTATTTTAATCGATTTAATTTAATACCGATTGTTTAATTCCGTAATTCGCACATACGTTCATATTAGCCTCCGAAACATGTTCCATTGTGATCGGAACGCGGGTAAAACCTTATGAACGTCTGTCGGTATGTCTGATTCGGGTTTGGGATTTCGCGCTATACAAAACGTGATATTTTCAATATTAAATTATTTTATAAACAAGCGTGCCCAAGAAGCCATCTCACTTCGTTATAATGCCAGTATCTCTCCACTCTTCCATTATCTTCCCCAGGAATTCAATTTAGAAACGAACGAAAGACAAAGGGATGGCTGATCGAAGTTTGTTCGTTCAAAATCCATAAGACAATGGCATATAAAAATTCAAACGCGATGTTTCTTTCTTCTCCTCTAAATGCCGAAAACCCCCTTTTCTTCCAGTTCGACAAAAACAACCTAATCAAAAAAAAAAATGGCCGAACCCTCGAAGGAAAGGCGACGCAGTCGCGAGCTCGAGCATGATAGCATGAGGGAAGGTCACAATCGATCGAAGGGGGGTCGAAAGCAGTTAGCGTTCTCGTCTTCACGCGGTCATCAAGTACGGCAGAGGCATGGGAAGCATCGCACGGGGACATAGCAGTCTCGAGCTATGGGGAGTTGAGGAGTTCGCATTCGATGGCGCTCGAGATGGGGGTGTAGCTACAGGCGCCGCGTCATCATCGACTTGGCCGAATCGATTAGGGCTTGGGTTTGCTTGATTTTCAGTTTCGACAGTTGACATTGAGGTATAACTTCTGTATGTTTTTTTTCTGTAATAGGCATGTTTTACTGGATGAAATTATTACAAGTAGTTAGTAAAAAGAAATTATTGATTAACAGTAAGTTGTTAAGACAATTTAATTCTTAAATTTATTTAAAAGAAATTGGTTTAAAGATAAAAGTATTAGTTTAAAATTTTAATCCTTTGATTTAAAATTAAATCCGTAATTGAAAGTAAATCATCGGTTAAAATTTAATTGTTAATTAATTAAATTTATGAAACGAAAATTTAATTGTTTGATTTGATTCAAATATTAACAAAAATCATATAATTATTTATACAAGGTCGAAATCGAGGAAACCAAGGCAAGTTTGAGGTGGATTGCAAATAAAGCAAATGTGAGTAAATCTCACTCTGATGGATTTTTAATTAAATTTAAATGGTTAAATTTAATTAATTGGATGAATGATTGAATTATTTGGATGTGCACTGATGATCTGGTAATTTAGTTTTGGTTGTTTCTTGAGTTAATTGTGATTTGACTCGAAGTGTTTGGGTTTTAATTTAACTTAAACTTAAGTCATTAATAAAGAAATGTTTCAATTTAAATGTTGATAAGGGTAATAATTTGCGATTCATCAAATTGGTAGGGTAATTAAAATGGACGATAAATTAATTCGTTTAATTAATGATTTGAAGTGATTAATTAGTAATTTAGGGTTTTGAAGCAATTAATTAAGGTTTGAGTAAATTTATTGAGTTTAATTTAATTTAAAATAATCGTTGGATGGGAGATAAGTAATTACTTGATGTAATTAATAAAATATAATTACTTTGTGTAATTAATCAAGATATTTATTAAGATGGTTAAATAAAGGAGAAATTAATGTATTTAATGAAGTAAATAAAAGGATAATTAATTTCAGGTTGAAATTCATCGAGAGTGATTAATGTTGTGGTTGAATTAAAGTAATTAATTTAGATTATGATAAATTAAAAATATAATTGGAAATCATTAATTTTACAATCAATGACGTAATCAAAGATTGATTAATTAAATAAATTAATCAGAAATAAGTGACTTATGAGAAGTTAATTAGTATAAGTAATTATGGATTAACATAATTAAAATAATTAATTAATTTGTGAAGAAGTTAAAGATTACTCATTGATTTGATAAGAACAATTAATATCGTGAAACTAATTAAGGAAATTAATTGAATGGAATTGGAAATTAATTAATCCAGGGTGATTATTTAAGATGAATAATGATGAGTTGACTAATTGATTGATTTGGAATTAATTAATGTTAAATGAAGTAATCTAATGGTAGAGGTTTGAAATTCAATTTAAGATAAATTGAATTGATTCGTATATGGTTAAGCTTTGCTTAGGGATGATGGAAGGGTATTGGATGATTTGAATGAGTTGATATCTCTGATATGAAATGTTGTGTATTTCATTCGAATAACTTGAGTTAAGATAACATGAGTTTCGAAGAGACCGGAGTCGGGTATTAGGAGATACCCGAAACCACTTCGAATTTTTACAAATTGATTTGTGAATTCAATACGATAAAATGATTTAAGTGAATTGGATTATTTTATCTAAGTTTGGTACTTAGAAATTGACAGGTGGAATAAGTGTTGTTTATAGCTAATTGCGAATTTGTCAAATTAATATGACGCCCCGGGTTTATATATATTGATTGCTTTGGTATTCCATGTTAGTTTGATTTACTCACGCTGGTTTCCAGCCTGACCCGGGTGTTACCGTGGTGTAATGCTCGGGTCAGACCGAGTATTACAGATTTTCAGGTAGGGACGTTCTGGAGCTCAGGAGGCGAGCTGGATGGCAATATCGAATAGAGTATATCCGCTGTATTTATATTATTGTAAATCTAAGACATGATAATTGTAAATATTCATTGACTGTATATAATGTGAAACCCTGATGTATTAGAATGTAACCGACAGATATAGCATTCTTTTGTAACTGTTATTATTTATTATTATATTTTATCCGTTGCGAATGTGAGTTGTTGATTATTTCTGTTCTTCTTCTTCTATCCCTTTCTTCTTTCATAACTATCTGGAATTTTCAGGTTAGAAAATTTCAGGTCGTTACACTGAGGCACAAGGTCCTGTCAGCTATATGGTCGTGTTCACCCGTACGCATGCTGTCGAGCATGTTAATCCAGACGGGACTGTTTCTTATACATGGCAGGACGATAAATCCAGCAAAAGCCATGTAAGCATATTTCATTTTATTCAGTACTAGTAATTATTTTAATTGTTAAACTATGATGAAATAAGATATGATATTATTAATTTGTTAATGCAGGAGATGTTTATGGAGCAGCGGCAGAAACTCCTTGCTGATACGGGTCGAGATCAGCGGACAACCGATGAGGAGGACGTTATTTTTGAGTCCGTTATGCATCCAGCAGAGCATGGTCGACGATACGGATTTGGAAATCTAGCCGTAAATAATTTACTTTTTTTTGAACTACTTCAAATATGATATTTTGACCTTTCCAAAACAATAAACTTGGATTTTATTCATTTTTCAATTATTGTAGACCAGTAGTCAGAGTAGGGGACGACAGAGTAGACCTCAGAGCGATCTAGCAGATATAGAAGAATTGCGGACTAGAGTGTCCCAATTGGAGGAGCAGAACCGCCAACAGGCCATGCAGACCGCATAGTTGTTAGAGTACATGCAGCAGTTTGGTGGCCGCTTCCCTTCCTCGGCTGGCTCTGGATCTGGAGGAGATTGATTCATTGTTTGCTTGTTCGTTTGTTCATTCGTTCAGGTATGTTTTCTTTTAGTTTAGAATGATTTGGTAGACGGCGTAGGTAATTATTGATTTATGTATAATTATGTTTGATACACTTGGTTTTGTAGTTGTATGAGGATGTATATGAGAATATTGATGAATTTCTGTATTAACAACATGGTAGACTAGTTATTGTTAGGATTAATGTTAATGTTCGAATGGTTATGTATATTTTGTATTTTATTTTGATGTAATTTTATTTATTTGTGTGTTTATTGAATATTTTGTAGTTTGGATTTGGATATTTGGTTGGATTATTATATGTTGGATTGTGCAGTATTGATATCATAGTGTTTGGAAGAGAAATGTGGTTGAAAGGCTATATTTGCAGCGAATTTAAAAAAAACAGCAGATTTCTGACGGCTTCCGACGGCTTACAGGTCAAAATTTCCGACGGCTCTCGGCGGCCTGTAGCATACTATTTCCGACGGATTCCGACATTCGTCGGAATCCGTCGGAAACCGTCGGAATCCATCGGAGTCGTGTGCGACAGCTTCCGTCGGAAGCCGTCGGAAATACTGCTCCCCGATGCAGTAATTTCCGACGGCGGCCAAAGGCTTCCGACGGCCGCCGACGGTTTTCGGCCGTCGGAAAACGTGATTCCCCTTGTAGTGTTAATTATTATTAAATGTAGAATAATTAATACAAATACCTAATAATTAATAACAAAATTTAATAATTATGAAGTGATATATAGTATTTAATAAATAATTTTAAATAATTATTAATTATTAATGGCTATTAAAAAATTAACAATGATCAATAATTAAGACAAATATATAATAATTATAAGTGGTACTTTATAATTAATAATTAATAAATGAAAACGTAGATAGGTAATTATGTATAATTTATATTTAATGCTTATTAATAAATGATTTAGAATTACTAATTATTATCTATTATTAATAATTGTTTTTATATTTAATAAATTTTTATAGTTAATAATTAGTAAATTAGTTAATATTTATTAATTACATTTAATAATTAATATTAAATTATTAACAATTATATTTTATAATAATTACTAGTATTATATAATATTAAGTAAGTACTATTAATATTCAATGCTTAATTTAATAATTAATAATTAGTAACTATTATTAAGTAATCAATAATTAAGAGTAATATTTAATGTTTAACAACCAATACTTAATTAGCAATATTTAATAATTAAGAAGTAATATTTATTATTCAATATTTAGTAATATATTTAATATTCAATATTTTTGCCTTGCCAATATTCAATATTTTAAAATTTTGAAAATTCGAATATTTTAATTAATTTAAAAGTATTCATAAAATTTAAAAACAAAATTTTAAATTTTTCTATAATAACTAAAAAATCTTCATAAAATTTAAATATAAAATTTATTGTAATATGTACTGGAATTTTGCAACTTTTTATGACAAAAAGTAGTACAGGTTTTCTTTAGGCTTCAAGACCAAATTTTTGGCTCCAAATCAAAAAATTTGGCTCCAAACGATAATTCCTGCCATCCTTTCCTCAATAATTTCATTTTCTGCTTACACCACTAAACCCTAAATTTCAAATACTGTCCCTAAATTCTCCACCTTACCACCATAATACTTAATCTTTATCAGATCTCCTTTCTCTGCATTCTCCACATCCAAAGCGACTACCACATCCTTCGTCTACCTAAGCCCCCCCATCGGCCTATCCTCGGTAGAATGGGACGTCTGCCTCTCTGAGTTCGACGAGAAAAATCAGCTTTGTCTATTCCAAAAGTGCAGCAATGTGTTCCCCCGACTGCATTGATGCTCGGATTTCCGCGCACGTCACCTTCCCCGTCTGCAGAGCTAAACTCGACGACGACGGCAATCTAATAAAACCAGATCCAGTATCGATTCCAATTCCAATTCTTGAGCCTAAAAATCAAGCTGAAACCCAAGCAACTGAATCGGCCAAGCACAAAATCGCAATCGAGGTTAAAGCAAGTGGATTTGAAATGGAGTTGGCAAAACTGAAGAGGTTTATAAACATGAAAAGGTCGAGATATATGTTTCCTCGGTCGCACTCGATGGGGCATTCATTGTTGGTGCTACCAAGGAAGAATCTAGAGAGGTTCATGTTGTGGTTGCTAGAGGAGATAAAGAAGGAGGTGTTGGAGAGGAGTGGGAGCATGGCGATACCGAGAAGAGTAAGGGAAAGGAGTGCCAGAGGGAGGAGAGGAAGGAGTATAAGATTGGGTGGGTCAAGGTTGGAGAAATGGGTTCGTTTTTGATGAGGTCACTTTCTACGCAGTGGCCCAATTGAGGAAGGCGAGGTGAAGGAGAAAGTTCACAATCAATAAAGGGAGAAGGGTCCAGTACGAAGAGAGGAAAATATTTGGGTAGTATTGGATCCATTAAAGAAGTGTATCATTCTTTCTTTTATTTATATTTTTTGTTTAAAGTTAATTCTAAAATTCTATGTGTTTCTTCTTTTTTCCATTTTATGTTAAAGATACGGTCATCTGTATGGGTTGATGATGAAGTTGTATAGAGATTTATTATTTTTATTACGTGATTTAGGATGAATCATTAAATTATTCTATAATATTATTAGTTGTTTTATGATCATATTTGTTCCAATCATTAAATTATTAAATACTGTTACAGATGTATTATGATATATAAGTTGCAGCTAAATGTTACATATTTACAAAGGGCGTTTATAGTTGTAAAAGAACATATTGCAACTGCTTTTAACTGTTGTAAAAAAAAATCCTTACTATAGCAGTCACTTGCAACTGTCATAAATAATTGTAAAATGTAATCATCCTATTACAACTGCGCATATCAGCGGTTGTCAGTTGTAATAGGCTTATCACAACTAGAATTGCCAATTGTGAAATAAGTATTTGTTGTAGTGTGATGAAGAATTGGAGAATGGCGATGCGGATGATAGAGATGATGACAACGATGACAATGATAGAGATGGTGGCACCAGTGGCTCTGCCCAAGGTAACTCACCAAGCGAGGATGGAAAAGATGGTTCAATCCAAGGCGGACCACCCGAAACCTTCTAAGGTCCAAGTTATACTCCTGATCCTCCCTCTTCTATTGCTAATAAAGAACTTAACATAGATCCTGCTCCTCCCGACAAGCCAGTGAACGTTGGATCAAGCAGGCTAGGCGAGTCTCTTCCTAATGTTCCGCATGTCGATCCGTTAGGCCAAACATTACAGTGACTCCCACATAGGTACCCCATGATAGAGTTAGGGGTATGCTCTAAGGGTAATTGTGTAATTTGTTACATATATCTAACTCGATAACCAAACTTGTTTGAAATAAAATATGTTTTCTTTCTATTATATATTTGATATAATGTATTATATAATTTTGTTAAAAGTATGTAATAGAAAACCCAAAAATGGTATGTTTTATGATAATAGTTACAAAGTGTTGTAACCGTAAGTAATTTATCACAATGAAAATAAATATACCATTTTAAATATTCCTAGTCAAGATGTATCGAGATTGGATATTGATATATTCGTTGAGACTAAAGTACGTAATGCTCCCCAGACATTGGGCAGTGTATTACTCATGGCTGTTGAGGACACCAAGGGGTTACTGATAGTTATTGGATAATTATAGAATGACTTACACGATAGTTTTTTGGTTAATGTAACTAAGGTCAAAAAAATATTGATGTGACTAATTTACGTAGTTCTCTCGACTTGAGAATATTGTTGACCTTTAATGTGGAATCTCCACTTTGATTATAGTTAAATCATGACACAATGTCCATCGAACGACTATAGTTGGGTCGAGTGGAAACAATGGAAGTGAAATACTATTCAAGAGAGGATATGTCTCCTCGGTTATATAAGATTAGTATCACAATCAATTAAAGTCAACTCAAAGTCAAAGTCTTTGAACGGAGCATTTCGATTAATAATAAATGTTATTATTAAACCAAGAACTTTGTGTTTGGAATATAAAGTTGAATATGGACGATATTGGAATTTTGACCATTACAAAATTCCAGAAGTCTAAAGTGATATAGTTTTGACGAAGAGAATCGGTGTAAATAATTGTCATGTCGATTAATGCTTAAATTTGTAAAATTGGATTTTACCGAAGCAATTTAAGCGATAAATTGCCAGAATATCACTCCATTAGCTAAGGTGAAGTATGAACGTTAATATTCGAATTGTTTGATATTAACCGCTGACCGAATTTGCACTCAAGAGTCAACACAACTGCAATGATGAATCCTCCCTTCGCCACATGATTTGATTAAATTATAAATGTTATAATTATTTTTGGATGCGGATGTCATCGTATCCATATCCGTATCCGCATCCGTTTTTTCGAATATCATATATTTTTCCGTTTTTCGGATGCGGATATATTTCAAATTTTTCGAATATCCATTGACAGTTTTAAATCTAGCATGGTTGACTAGTGTTTCCAGATTTATTAAACATACGGAAAAAGGAGATATAAACAGACTTATATCTTAAAACTACACTAGGTACATACCATGGTTTGAGATTCCGTCCGGCATGACGGAAATCCGGTCATTCCGGTCCGGTTCCGACAGCGACCGGGACGGAAATCAAGATAAATTCCGATTCAAGGTGTTTGCAATAAGAAAATGGATTAAATTGAAAGAAAAAAAGCAAGAGAGGAAGAGAAATCGGCTCTAATCCACCAATTGCATAAATGAAAATCGAATAAATAAACAGAGATCATTACAATAAACAAAAGAAAAAGAAAAATTCACCTTTGTTTATCGAACAAGATGCGTAGGTAAGAAAACAAATTGATGAACAAAAAGAAGCCGTCGAGCGAAGGAAAGGAGAAAGAAGCGGCGAGCGGCGAGCAGAAGTTTTATTTTTTGATTTTATTTTTTAATCTAGGGTTAAGAAAGATGAACGTGATTGAACTAAGTGGATCAGGCACAAGAGTGTGTGACAGAACCTCCTTCATGCCAATAGCAGATTTTGGGCTTGGCTTTTGGACTTGTTTTGAGTTAATAGTAATTTGTGTAGAATAAATTGTAAAAACAATTACAGGGTTGACTTAATTTAAATTAATAAATTGTGTAAAATAATTTGTATTCCTAATTTTTTTATATTAAACGATGCATGTATACATAGTTCAAAGAATGTACCATAATCTATGTTAGTACGGGACATTTATTAGCGTATTTAGTTATTTATATAATAAAAAATCCGAAATTATGAAGCATATAACTATAGTCGACGAAGAGATAGAAATTTGAACGTTGTACATGAAGATCAAGGGGATTATGATGGCAGGTATACTTCTAACAATGTCTCCAGTTTTAGATATTCTATATCTGAATATACCGGTTGTTATTCGTATTGTGGATTAAATCAACCGTATACTGTTGAGCCATCAAGTAGCCAAGATGAACCCTCACTCTTTGATAATATGATGACGACATTTTTAAGTTCGGATCAGATACAACAGTTTCTTTTTCAGCATATTATAATCCGACACAAGATGAAGAGAGCGATGGACAAAGTTTATATAATACTTAGAGAAATAGCTTTTGGTATTAAATTTTTATGTTGTATGTTTTATAACTTCTATGTCACTTGAATAATTTAGTGTAATTGACTATCAGTATTGCATATTTATTTGCATATTTATAACAAAAATACACCGGAATTCACAAATCGGATTTAAAACGGAATTTTCAGAAATTCTAAAACGGGACCAAAATTTTGAATTTTTCAAATGACCGGAACAGAAACGGAAACAGGAACTTGGAACCTGGGTACATACATAAACTTAGAAAAAAAACACAGCAAGCGCATCACAGAACATTACAACAAAGCCGAGGAGAAACAGCAAAAGAGTGATCGGTCCCACATCTCAATTAACTCACGTTGTATCTCAATGTTAGAGCTCGGCGAGCTTCTCTTTACTTCATTAAAAATAATAGCAAGGATCTCGCTATTTGAGAATTCCATTCCCATAAAGATTCTTGTATATCATTCCTTTCAAATAAATGTGACAAAAACTTTCAAAACATTCAACAGGATAATGACTTCGTTACTTCTCCACCAAGTAGCATTTCTGCCATTAACATTAAAGCAGCATGGAAAACTGACCTTACCATCGATAATATAGTCATATGCTTTGGCTTGGGAAGGGATGCCAGTTTGGGTTCTTTCGTCATAACGATGGTTGTCAATGAGAGTGAGGCCTTTGCTGAGCCCATGGTTCATCCTAGAAGCTCATGTCTTTTCTAGAATTAGCTTGACACATGATAAGGGGGAGAAATTTGTCTCTAAGTTTTAGAATACTTCTCCAAATCCAGTCACAATGCAGAGTGGGTTGGATTACTCAAAACCTTTTGTTCCCAAGATGATGTTTTCTTACCCATTTCACCCACATATTCTTTCTATCAATTAAAAAAACTGTCAAAGTGCTTGGAGAAAGCTGCCATATTCCAAACCCTAATTCTTTTAATACCCTGCCCCTATTTTCAGGCCTGCTTCCACTTTCTAGAAAATGGGGATTAACTTTTTTTGCGTACATATCTCTAGTTCATAGGAAATGGTTCATAGCTTCTCTGATCTGGTTAATGACTTTGATTGGTAGCAGAAAGGTTCATAGCTTAACTTAAGTGTTTGTTTGTCCATCTACTCATAACTGATGTGATTTTTTCGAACAAGGGAAGACAATGTGAAAGTTTGTGTTTGCTACTTTACATTGGTATGCCCAAATAAGTCATGTTATGGAGCATTGGCTGAAGCTTTGCAGTTTTCATAAGGAGAGGCAGTTGGTCTTGGTAAACAACAATAATTAAGATATTGGATTTATCAAGATTGATTTGCAGGCCAGTAATAGTCTGAAAGGCTAACAATATTTTATTGATACATTGCAGGGATTCAATAGTGGGCTTAGTGAAAAAACTATGAGATCGTTCGCAAACGTTAAGGATGTGAGGAGGGGCTCTTTACATTTCTGGTGCAAGACAAACTGTTTACTACGCGTGCCCCGAAGGAGAAACTGCGTTAGGACTTCCAATGATGAGGATAAAAGATAAAAGGACATAGGGTCCCCTTGCCTTATTCCCTTAGTACCATTGAAATAACCAACTGCTTTGCCATTGAGACCCAAAGAGACAGATGTCGTAGAGAAGTAGGATTAAATCCAACTCACAAAGTGGCTAGGAAAATTCATTTTTGCAATAATTTTTACTATAGCACTCCAGAGGGCAAAGTCATACGCTTTAATAGAGATAGTGTCTCTGTAACATAGGGTTTATTGTGTAACAATGCTTGTATGCGGGTCTTGGCCCATTACTCAGCCCATACGTGCATATAGTATTATAAATACTATTCAGAGAGTAATTGTATAGTAACTGGTTTTTCATATTCTCAATAAAATACGAAAATCATTTTTTCGCTTCTGCTACATATATTTCTGCATCACAATATCAACTCGGTAAATATTACATCACTCATCACAATTAGTTGATATTCTAACATGGTATCAGAGCCATAAACAAGCCTAACGGCAGCCTCATCAGAAAAGTCATCATCATTTGAAGGCTTCTAACCCATCAGGTGAAAACTCATCATTTGGGTTACTTATAGAATTTGCTATTATTTGAAAAACAGGTACCATACCAAGAAATCAAAGAAATTTCTGATTGCAACAAGTTTTTCAAACAATCAAAGCAAATTCACGGCAAGAAAATCCAGAAAACCAGAATATCTCAACAAGAAAATCCAGAAACCCAGAAAACCGATTCAAGAAAAACTGTCAAAGACAAAGGAAAGTATTTGCCTCGCCAAGATTCATCAGAAGCAGATTCATCACTTGAATCTTGGCTGAAACTGACCTGTTCTTGCCGTAAATAGAACAATCTTGAATTGGTAATCTTCTCTGAACCTTCAAGTCAGGTTCATCTGATTAGAATTCTATAATCATGGCTGAAGGAGATACTACCTCAGCTACTTCAGATAACACAAATAACCCAGTGCAACAAACTCTCACTGATGCAACAGAGAGACTCATCAAAACCATCATCAGCCCTCAAAGCCAGTTAATTACTGTGCATCTTGAAGAGGACAACTATCTCTTATGGAAGTTGCAAGTCGAGACAGCAATGCAAGGATATGGATTGGAAGGATTCATTCTTGGGTCAATTCCAACTCCTCCAAAATTCATCACTGATTCACAAAACAAAATGATTAACAATGAAGAATACACAAAATTCTACAGGCAAGACAGACTAATAAGTTCTTGGCTGTTATCTTCAATTGATACAAAATTGCTATCACAAGTTATAGGTTGTAAGTCAGCGAATGACATACGGGTTACTGTTGAAAGAATATTCAACACCCAATCTGCTGCCAAGGTTATGCACTACAAATGACAGCTGCAAAATGTTACTAAAGGAAATCAACAAATGAGAGAATATTTGTCACAAGTCAACAACATCTGCAATATGTTAGATGCTACTGGACACAAAGTATCTGAAACAGAGCAAATACTGAGCATTCTGAATGGACTTAGTGAAGAGTATGAAGTCGTGGCTGCAGTTTTTTCATCTCAACCAAGCCTGCCATCAATACAATTTGTTCATGCAACACTACTTGCACACGAGGCAAGAATAGAGCACAAGAAACCTCAAGACACAGATATGTCAGTTAATTATGCCTACAATTCAAGAAATAAGGGACAGAATCAAAACAAACAAGGACAAACATATCAAAGAGGGGGCAGTTCAAACAGATCAAGAGGCAGAAGTAGGTGGAACAACAACAACAACAGACCCAAGTGCCAAATCTATGAAAAAATTGGTCATACAGCAATGAAGTGTTATTTCAGATTTAATGCCAATTATGTACCAAACCAAAATCAAAACAATCAAGAAAATGGAAAAGCCAGTGCAAACATGGTTCAGATACATTCTGACAACAACAAGGGTGAAGTTAATCAAAGT
This sequence comes from Allium cepa, assembly GCA_030765085.1. Lineage (NCBI taxonomy): Eukaryota > Viridiplantae > Streptophyta > Magnoliopsida > Asparagales > Amaryllidaceae > Allium > Allium cepa. The sequence goes on along the minus strand of CM060935.1, from coordinate 819,542,816 downwards.
ACTATAGCAACATCAGAACAGATACATGATGAAAGCTGGTATCCAGATTCAGGAGCAACCAATCATATAACAAATAATCTCGACAACTTAAATCTTGGCAACAAAGAATATAGAGGTAAACAGTCCATATGCATGGGGAATGGTGAGTCAGTCAATATTACTCATATTGGGAAAACCAGTATTGACAGCAAAAGACAGTTATACTTGAATAACTTATTGAGAGTTTCCAAAATAAAGAAAAATCTCATCAGTGTGTCACAATTTGCAAAAGACAACAATGTTTATTTTGAATTTTATCCTAATTATTGCTTGATTAAAGACATACTGACTAATGAAAATCTCTTGCAGGGTGAAGCAGTGAAGGGGCTATACAGATTCAATCTTAAAAACAGTAACAAACTTGAGAGAAATCAGAAGTGTTGTAATCTAGGTGAAATTGATCAGTCAGGAGACAATAGAAATGTGTTTGATTTGTGGCACTATAAACTTGGTCACCCAAACACAAAAGTTGTAAGACAAGTCCTTGAGAAAAATAGAATCATGTTTGATGATATTTCTTTACCATATGTGTGCACATGCTGTCAAATGGGTAAAAGTCATAAATTACCCTTTAATGATTCTTTAACCAAGTACTCAAAACCTTTAGAATTAGTTGCAACTGACTTATGGGGACCTGCCCCAATTTATTCATACTATGGTTATAAATATTACATATCCTTTATTGATGCATATTCTAGATGTACATGGATATATTTTCTGAAAGCCAAATCAGAAACTTATAATGCAGTGATACATTTTATTTTATTAGCTGAAAAGCAAACTGGAAACCAAGTTAAAATCATTCAGTCAGATGGTGGCACTGAATACAAAACACTTGGCAATTACTTTGCTAAGAAAGGAATTGTACACAGAGTTACATGTCCTTATACATCTGAACAAAACGGTCTAATAGAGAGAAAGCACAGACACATTGTAGAAACTGGGTTAACACTACTTGCACAAGCATCATTGCCACTAAAATTTTGGCCTGATTCCTTTAATACTGCTGTTTACTTGATTAACAGACTTCCCACAAAAATTCATAAAGGAATCAGTCCAGTAGAGAAGCTATTGGGTGTTAAACCAGATTACCTAAGTTTGAAAATGTTTGGATGTTTGTGCTTTCCTCATATAAGACCATATAATAATAATAAATTGTGTTTCAGGGCAAAACCATGTACTTTTATAGGATATGGAACAAATCAGAAGGGATACAAATGTCTTGATGAAAGTGGGAAAATCATAGTCAGTAGACATGTTGTATTCAATGAACATGTCTTTTCCTTTAGCAGCAAACATATCAAAACAAATCAGAAAGTATATAACTCAAGAAACTCTATTCCTAATATACATGTCTGTAGTGAAATTCCTTATCCTGAGGTGATTGAAAGGACTGCTGAGGCTCATGATCCACAACTCACAGTGTCAGATCAACCAGGTCATGAATCACAAGGCACATCTAGCTATCTCAATCAAACTCCTGCATGTTCAAAGCATACAACACAATCAGTCAATGAAGAAGAATCAACAAATTCACAAATACAGTCAGAAAACAACAATGGTCAAACAAGTGTAGAAAAATCACCACAGGCAAGGACAGGGCATCCAATGATTACAAGACCAAAAAGTGGTATCTTTAAGCCAAAATTATATACAGCTGCATCAAATTTAGAGGAACCAGAAACCTTCGAGCAAGCTGCAACAGACATTCACTGGAAGACAGCTATGGATGAAGAATACAACGCCTTAATGAAAAACAGCACATGGGACCTCGTATGTCCACCAAATAACAAGAATATTGTAGGATGCAAGTGGACATACAGACTTAAAAGAAATCCAGATGGAACAGTGTCCAGATATAAAGCAAGACTTGTAGCTAAAGGCTACACACAGCAATATGGGTTTGATTTTAATGAAACTTTCTCTCCAATAGTTAAACCAACTACTATACGAATTATTTTAAGTATAGCATTGTATAATCAGTGGAATATTAGACAGTATGATGTAAATAATGCCTTCTTGAATGGAACATTGCAAGAAGAAATATATATGGAGCAGCCACCAGGCTATAAACAAGGTTCAAATCAAGTGTGCAAGCTTAAGAAAGCTATATATGGCTTAAAACAAGCTCCAAGAGTCTGTTTTGATAAACTGAAAGCCACATTAGTTCAACTTGGCTACCAGTCCATCGAATCAGACAATTCCCTATTCATTAAAACTAACAATAAAACAAGCATTTACATTTTAATATATGTTGACGATCTTGTTATTACAGGAAATAATGAAGAGGAAATCAAAAGTCTTGCTCAATATCTAGACAAAAAATTCTCCATCAAAGATCTGGGCTCACTGAATTATTTTTTAGGAATTGAAGCTATGAGAAAATCAAAGTCAGAAATTGTTCTTTGTCAAAGAAAATACATTTTGGAGCTACTTGCTAAAACAAAGATGGACAGTGCCAAGCCTCAGCCTACTCCTATGATAAGTCATCATTACTTATCCAAAAACAGGGGAGAAAACATAACTAACATCAAACAATACAGAAGTGTTGTTGGTGCTTTACAATATTTAACTATTACAAGGCCAGAAATCTCTTTTAGCGTTAACAAAGTTTGTCAATTTATGCAGGATCCAAAGGAAGATCACTGGAAAGCAGTTAAAAGAATTTTAAGATACTTAAAAGGAACAATCAATTATGGACTGCATATGAAGAAAGGCAACAATTTAAATGTAATAGGATATACTGATGCTGATTGGGGATCAGACCCAGATGATAGAAGATCCACCACAGGGTATTGCATCTACATAGGAGACAATCCGGTGTCATGGTGTTCAAAGAAACAGTCAGTTATCTCCAGATCCAGCACAGAGGCCGAATACCGAAGTGTTGCAAGTGCAACTGCTGAACTCATGTGGATACAACACTTACTAAATGAATTAAACATCAAATTACAAGTCAAACCAACGTTATGGTGTGATAATCAAAGCACTGTATTCATGACGGCTAATCCAATTCTACACTCGAGAACTAAACATATAGAAATTGATCTCTGCTTTGTTAGAGAACAAGTGCAAAAAGGAAATCTTCATATCAATCACTTACCATCTGCTTACCAAAGAGCCGACACACTTACCAAAGCACTGTCGAAGCTAAACTTCATCAGATTCAGGACTGAGTTGAAAGTGGTTGATGTTCTCACCAATTCGAACGAATCCGAAGAAGCTTCAAGGCTTCAAAGCAATAAAGTTGAAAGCTTTGATACAAAAGGCAACAGATCTGCCATCAACAGCATAAGACTCTCCTATGGCAAGAAAACCACTCATCAGTTCACTTCAGAGCATCAATTGGAAACCATCAGCAACTCTGATGAGAAGGACAACAGATTTGACAACAGAGTCGACGCAGTGGGGAACAAAGCTCAAAACAAGCCTTGCTTGACAAAAGAGTCACTCATTAATTCAACTTAGTGACGAAATCCCTCAGATTCAAGCAATATTTGTCTCAAATTAAAGTAAGATTCTCAGATTTTGTGTGGCGGCGCAAGAGAAAAGATGTCGCCATGAAACCCTAACGTTAGTTTGAGGGGGAGTAATAGAGATAGTGTCTTTGTAACATAGGGTTTATTGTGTAACAATGCTTGTATGCGGGCCTTGGCCCATTACTCAGCCCATACGTGCATATAGTATCATAAATACTATTCAGAGAGTAATTGTATAGTAACTAGTTTTTCATATTCTCAATAAAATACAGAAATCATTTTTTCGCTTCTGCTACATATATTTCTGCATCACAATATCAACTCAGTAAATATTACATCACTCATCACAATTAGTTGATATTCTAACACGCTTTCTTTAGGTCTAGCTTTAACATTGATCTAGGTGATATATAGGACCTGTTGTAACCATTTAATAACTCTAGAGCCATCAAAACAATGTCGAGAATGCTTCGATCATGAAGAAATGTAGCTTGGTTATGGGGTATAAGAGTAGGTAGAAAAAGTTTCAACCTAGCAGCAATTACTTTAGCTAAACATTTATAAATAACGTCTATGATAGACCTGAAACGGATACTGAAGAAGATCCTATTTTTTTGGGTATATGGGCTAAGGTGGTAGCATTAAAACTCTTCAACATCTTGGCATGTTTGAAAAAATGTTGAGCAACCTATACAAATCTTTATAAATTATGCTCCAACAAGATGTGTAGAAAGTTGCGTTAAATCCATTGGGGCCACCATAAGATTCCTTGTTCATACTGAAAATTGCTTCTTTGATCTCTTCATCTGTTATCCTAAACGATAGAAAATGAATGCCCTCTCGATTCGACGTTGGAAGAGTTAATTTGTCAAGCTCTGAGAAGCCAATGTTGGTATGGTAAGGATTCCCTTAAACATTTGAGAAGTGGTCCAGAAAAGCTTTAATGGCAGGAGGAGAAAAGTGTATAGCCGGCCACTATCATCTATTATCTGCAGAATATTATTTTTAGTATCTTTGATGCTTAATATTTCATGAAATTTTTAGTATTTATGTCTCCATGCCCATCCCGTTCCTTCCTAAGCTTCTGTTTCTTTATGGCAACTTTTGCATCGATTGCGACATACAGTTTTTCAGATATTTCATGTTCCAAGCTTGAGAAGAAAAGGTTGTCTGTGTTTTGTAGCATGTTGAGTTGATCTTCTTTGAGTTGGTTAGCTAAATCAGAAGATAGACTATCATCGTCCCCAAATTTGTTTCTAGCCCATCGCTTTAAGGCATGCTTGGTTGCTTTGAGTTTTTGCTGAAAAATAAACATGTCGTTACCGTAAAAATTGTTAGACCATGCCATTTGAACAAGAGGCATAAACTCAAGATCCTTGATCCAAGCATTAAAAAATTAAAATTTGAGTTTCTTTTAATGACATTAACTCTACGAGATAAGGTTATAGGGGAATGATTAGAAAGCATTGGAGGGTGTATTTGAGAGAAAAGGGTGGGCCACTTGAGGTAGGTTGTTGTGTTTACGAAAATATGATCAATTCAACTCATGGTCCTAACACCAGATCAACTCTTATTATTCAATGTGAAAGCTGAGCCAATAGAGGACAATTCATGCAAATTAGAATGGTATATTGCTTCATACGAGGGGAAGTATCTTTCAGAGATAGAGGAGTGCCACCAGCCCTATCAGAAGCTCGCAGCATGAAATTAAAACCACCTTGAACAATCCAAGGGTGGGATTCTTGACTGAGGTTAGGCAAATCATCAAGAAGAAGATGTCTGGAAGAGGCGATGTTATCACCTAGACAAAAGTCAAGTACAAAGGGTAGAAGTAAGGTGGTGGTAGGCATGAAAGTGGATGATTTGTTTATAGTTAAGGATAGGTTCTAAAGAGAAGATTAAAGGCTCGTGCAAGATCATAATTCTGCCAAAGGCAGCTTAGTCTAAGTTATGGAAGAGGTCCCAAGTTGGATTAATATGATTGACATCTAAAATGGTAAGAGATAGTTTTAGCTTGGTTTCAATGATAGCAACCTAGCTCAAGTTGTTCTTTGCTATTAAATTCTTTACCTGTAGGAGTTTAGACTTCTTGTGTGCTCCTTTGATAGTCCAGATTGCTAAGTTGCTCAACATTAAAAATTATTGGGATAAGGTTAAGAAGGAATTTCTAGTACTCCTTTTGGATGAGGAGTTGGGTTGTAGTTATTTAAGGATAGTTTCATCATATGGGAAGTTAATTCCTTCATTGTGATCTGAACTAGGGTTCTTCTTATACTTTTAGGGATTTTCCTTGCTTTATTTATCACCTGTAGAAGGTTTAGTGGAAGGCTATTTTGAAGAGATGGTGTTTGTGATAGATGAGGTTGAATTTGCTAGCCAACCAGAAGGTGGTGGAATATTAGAGTATGGACCGGTAACTTCAGATTCAAGAACATTTAATACTATGTCCTCTGAAATGCATGAAAGTTCAATCAGGGTTGAGATTGCATTGAGTATTTATGGGAGAAATGATTTCATTCACGGCATCTGATGGTTAGGGTTGGGTTTGCATTGAGTATTTAGTTTGGATATATTATTTCATGCACGACATCCGAATGGGCTAGGGTTGAGATTGCATTGAGTACTTGGTTGGGACAAATGATTTCATGCATAGCATCTGATTGGGTGGAATGCTAAATACTGCAAGCTCATTAATTATTTTATGCATGGAGATATTCGCTATTTCACATGCACTGAGTGCTGTTCATTTCCTTTCAAAGGATATTTCATTTAATGCATCGCATGATTCTATTAGTTTTAAGAGCATGATCGAGCTTGACACACCCAAACAATATGGCTCGGCCAACAACTCGGATGGTTTTGCACATACCATAGCCACCTTCCCTACATCCAGTGTTGCTAATTCTTGAGTTTCACTTGTTACTGTTTCATTTATTTCCTCATCATCTTGTTTTAAACTTTTCAATACTTGAAACTTATTCGAATTGTCTTGATCAATAGAAGTGCCGGAATCAAGTGATGTGCTTATTTTATTGCTTCTTTGGTGCAACATTACATCACATACCGTGTCTAAACTCTCTCCCTCCTCCCAATTGTCATCCTCCTCACCCTCCATATCAAGAACAATCAATTTGTCAACCACAACTTTTCCATCCCCCTTGTATTTGGTGTTCTTTTTCACATACTCCACTCTTCTCCACATGCCTCCTCCTTTTTATTCGATATCTTATTGTTGGAGCGGGATTTCAACTAGAGAACACTCAAATCGAAACCCCACAAGCACAGCGGAAGCAGGATCGTGGTAAGAAGTGTAAAAAAAACTAATAAATAACTCAAATTTCAATCTCAATCAATCCAAGGCAATCACAATCTCAAACAAACAATTCAGAAATCAAAACAATAATGAAAAGTAAATCACACATCAATTTATAGTGCTTCCACTAACGTTGTGTTAGTGTACATCCACTTTAAGAGAGATCTTTTATTAATATTAATGAGAAGAGTACAAGAGATTGAATACAATGATTAAAATTCTAATTAGAAATTGATTTGTGGAGAAGAGAAATTGAAAAAAATTAGGTTTTGATAAACCCTAATTTGTGGAGGCTAATCTCTTGTAGTTGCTTTCATGCTTTTTAGATCTGCAATTTGAAGCTAGCTTATATAGGAGATAGAAACCCTAGGCAATGTTCCGAAATTGCTCCTGTAGATATCACAAATCTTCACGCCAAGTACACACTTGAAAAACAGGCAGAAGCCGCCTCAGACGTCTGGCCAAAATGTCAGATATCTAACTTGAGCTACTGGAAAAGTTTCTCTTCAGCTCGGACGTCTGATCATTTGGTCAGACGTCTGGCTAAAAGCTCTGGAACCAATTCTGCACAGACTCAGACGTCTGACTATTTTGGTCAGACGTCTAACCTCTTTCTCTGGAACAGGTCTGGTGAAGATTTGCTGAAGGGTCGGATGTCCGAATTTTTCCTCAGACGTCTGACCCTATCAATTTAGCCCATTTCACCTTTTCCCTTATATCTTCCGCCTCCGAACTCCGATTTGCGAACTGTTTTCTCTGTTACGAAGCTACTTCCAACCTCTACAATTCTCCATATAATGTCGCTAAAATTTAACACTCCACCTCGACACAATATCCATATCCAGCTCCGATGCTACCATACCATCAACAACAACCGATAGCAGCAACTATCACTTCTTCTACCTTCAGCCAAACATGAATGTTTTCCCAATGAGCTTCGGCAAAGCCACCGCCCATTACACTCCCCCAACAAGCTCAGGCAAAGCCGCCTCCCGCTAATGAAATGTTGAAAACATTAAGTCATAAGCTATTTCACCAAAGACTAGCACTTACCAAGAAGATAGAACCTCAATCTCTCACCGATACTCTTCCTTAGCTACCACCAAGCTCCTCCCTTAACTGTGTCACCTCGTGGCACCTAGCACTTCTCCAAGCGAATCAAGTTCGAGCAATGCTCGAATTTCCCTACCAGTAATGCCTTAGTGAAAATATCCATCACGTTATCCTTTGTGTGCACTTTCCAAAGATATACTTGCCTATCTTCATCCATGGCTACTAGAAATGACTTTCTCACCTCAATATGCATAGTCCGTGAGCTAAATGCCAAATTATCTACCAAGTGAATAGCACTCTGGCTATCACATCGAACATCAATACTATCATGCCCGAATCTCAAGTCACATAATAATCGCTTCAAATAGAGTGCATCATTTCCCGCCTCCACGGCGGTTATCAACTCCGCCTCCGTAGTGGATAAAGCAACTACGGTCTACAATCTAGATCTCCAACTTATGGTTGTACCCCCAAGTGTGAAGACATATCCGGAAGTTGATTTTCTTCGATCCCTATCACCAGCGTAGTCCGAATCACAATAACCAACCAACTTGCAATCCATCGCCTTACTACCATCAAAAAAAGGACAATGAGATGATGTGCCTCTAAGATATCTCAATATAAGCTTCACAGCTTCGCAATGCGATTTCTCGTGATTAGCCATGTATCTACTAACCATCCCGACGGCATTTGCAATATCGGGCCTTGTACACACCATAGCATACATTAGACTTCCAACAACACTAGCATATGACACCTTTTCCATATAAGTCTTGTCTTCCTCCAAGATAGGTGATCCTTTACTCGAAAGCTTCATATGCAAAGGTAAAAGGTGTATTTGACGCCTTTGAATTCTCCATGCTAAACCGGCAAAGCACTTTCTCAATGTACTTCCTTTGAGTAGTTTCAACTCAAAATTCTTTCGATCCCTTACGATTTCCATGCCCAATATCCTTCTTGCTTCTCCAAGATCTTTCATTTCAAACTCAGATTTCAAACTCAGTTTTAGCTTGTTGATTTCATTCTTATCCTTAGAAACAATGATCATGTCATTCATATACAAGAGTAAATACATCCAATAATCATTTTTTAACTTCTTGAAATAAACACAAGCATCTTTGATGCTTCTTTCAAAATCATTTTCAAGCATAAAATGATCAAACCTCTTGTACCATTGTCTAGATAATTGCTTTAGACCATATAGTGATTTCTTCAACTTGCATACCAAATTTGACTTACCATCCACAACAAAACCTTCTTATTGCTCCATGTAGATGTCTTTATTCAAGTTCTCATGCAAGAAGGCAGTCTTCACATCAAGTTGCTCCAACTCCAAGTCGTGAATAGCAATAATAGCAAGTAATATCCGGATAGAAATATGGCGCACAACCAGTGCGAATAACTCATCATAATCCTTTCCCTTCCTTTATGCAAACCCCTTAGCCACTAACCTAGCTTTGTATCTCCAATCGTCCATCATCTTGTATATCCATTTGCACCTAATAGCATGGTTTCCTTTAGGAAGTGGAACCAAATCCCAAGTTTGATTCTTCAACAATGATTGCATATTTTCCTTCATGGCACAAATCCATTTCGAGCTATTACTCGACTCTATGACGTCATCAACGTCCAATGGCTCATCTTGGATTACATGAAGAGCATAGCACAAATTATCACAAAAGCTATGATAGTTTCAATCACCATATCTTTCAGATGGTCTTATAGTACGACGACCGACCCGAGTAGCAATACCTTCACCCAAACTCCCTTCGGCTCCACCTTGAACCGAATCTTCTCTAGAATCATGCACATCACCAACACTACTATAGGAGCCATGTGGACTATGATCCCCGGACGAGAGAAGAATGAAGATTACAATAACATCAACCGCTACTTCCTCACAAGCATCACCAACTACTCTACTCTCTCTACTCTTTGGACAAAATATGGAGATAATTTCCTTCTTCTTTGATTCACCATGAACCAAATCCAGTACATCCGATGAGCTCACATTCTCCTTGAACAACGCCGACTCATCAAAAGTAACATGATGAGAATTCATTACCTTCTTCACTTTCGGATTCCAAATCCGATAGCCTTTTACACCATCCATATAGCCAAGCAAAATCCCCTTGAAAGCTCTAGGTTCAAGCTTATCATTTCCCGGATCATGCATATAAACAGGACAACCAAATACATGAAGATGACTCAAATCAATGTTCTTTCCCTTCCATACTTCCTTTGGAATTTTGTTACCAATATCTGAGCATGGAATTCGATTAATAATATGCACTGCGATTGACAAAGCTTCAGCCCAAAATCCCTTCGCCAAACCCGATGTCAATCTGAAGCATCGAGCTTTCTCAAGTAGACTATGATTCATTCTCTCCGCAACACCTTCGACTGTGGATCTCTAGGTGTAGTAAAATGCCTCTGAATACCATGATACTTGCAAAACTCCAAAAATTCTCCGAAAACATACTCTCCGCCATTGTCAGACCTTAAAACCTTCAAAGACCTTCCACTCTCATTCTCAAGAAGAGCCTTCCATGCTTTGAACTTTGCAAATGCCTCCGACTTGGCCTTCATTACATACACCCAAACTTTCCGAGAAAAGTCTTTTATAAAAGAAATATAATAGCGAGCTCCACCTAAAGAAGCTAAAGGTGTCTGTCCCTAAACATCCGTGTGAACATACTCAAGAACTCTTCTCGAATCATGCTTTCCCTCACCGAATGAAACTTTATTTTGCTTCCTAATGATGCATTCTTTGCAAAACTCTAACTTGTTGAAACTTTCTCCATCGATCATCTCTCTCTTCCAAAGAATGTCCAAACTCCTCTCTAAGACATGACCTAACCTTAAATGCCATAACCTAGTCGCATCCAAGCCATGAGAACTATCAACTTCTATACAAGTTTCACCTTCTACAATCGCTCCTTGAAGCTAATAAATACCATGAGTCCTTACACACTTCATCACCACAAGTGCACCCTTCAAAACCCGCAAGCTATCACTCTCAATAGTGATCTTACAACATTAAGAATCTAGCTGCCCCAAAGAGATAAGAGACTTCCTAAGTCCCGAAACATAGTGCAGTGCACATTAGTGAGAGTACGAACCACTCCGTCAAACATCCGAATTTGCACGGAACCAATGCCTTTTGACTTACAAATAGTACCATTTCCCATAATAATTGAATTTCCTTCTTTATCGATGTAAGAAGAAATACAATTTCTATTTGGCGTCACATGAAAAGACGCCCCTGAATCGAGCACCCAATTACTACCCGAAACATCTAATGCTACCGTCAATAAAACATCTACAACTCCCTCACCAACTTCACTCTCCACCGCTACCGATGAAGATGCTACTTCCTTCTTTGCCGTCTCCTTGTCCGGACACTCATTCTTCCAATGACCTAGCTTCCTACAAATATAGCACTTCCTTTTCTTTCCTTCGACTTTCCTCTCCAACGAGGGTTCCTTGATTTAGAATGCCCTCGGTTCTCCTTCTTCACATACCTCTCCTTATCCACAAATAAACCATGACCATTACTAGCACCACTACTTCCATCACCTAACTCCTTCATTTGATCCCGAAACTTCTCGCTAAAAAGACCCGTTTTGACATCATCAAGAGTTAATGTATCCTGGCTATAGATCAAACTATTTGAGAAACCTGTATAGCGATCTGGCAATGAACACAACAATATCATTGCCTTTTGCTCTTCCTCAATCTTCAAATCTACCGCCTTCATCTTCATTGGTAAATCATAAAAATGTTCAAGCGCCTTTAGTGAAGTACCTTCCTTCATCTTATGGTGAGAATGTTCGCAATAAGATCAACGATTTGTCAGTGACTTCTTCATATACAACTCCTCCAACTTGTCCCAAATACCCTTAGTGTTAGTCTCACCACTGATTTCAGAGATAACATTCTCTCCCATAGCAAGTTCAAGTGTAGTTAATGCCCACTCTTCCATATCCTCTCTCTCAACATCCGAGATATCCGTTAGCAATAAATGTGTATCAAACACTACCCGATGCACCCGATTCCTTCTTAGAATCACTTTCATCTTCCATTACCATTTTTCAAAATCATTATCTCCATTTAACTTGTCTATTACCAATTGTGATTCTGAAGCTGCGTACGAACCACGTACATAAGGAACTGCACCACTTGGATTACCCATTGTGGAACTACTTGAGTTACTACTTGATTCAGGCATTTCTACAACTACCTACCAACACCAAAGCTTTGATACAAAATGTTGGGGTAGGATTCCAGCTAAAGACCACTCAAATTGAAACCCCACAAGCATAGTGGAAGATGGGATTGTGGTAAGAAGTGTAAAAACAACCAATCAATAACTCAAATTTCAATCTCAATCAATTTAAGACAATCACAATCCCAAACAAACAATTTAGAAATCAAAGCAATAATGAAAAATAAATCAGACAGCGATATATAGTGGTTCCACTAAAGTTGTGTTGGTGTACATACACTTTAAGAGAGAGCTTTTATTAATATTGATGAGAAGAGTACAAGAGATTGAATACAATGATCAATATGTTAGATCATGCATTTACCTTTATAAAGTTACTTTTTGGAATGAAAAGGAATTACAACTTTGTTTGATTAGATATATATGTCAATTTTTTAAATATATATATATATATATTTGTAATATAATAAATGATTCTAATGTGTATGTTAAATGAAATTCATATTTATGTATGTATTCATATGTATATGTAATAAGCATATAATTATATATATATATATATATATGAAAATGCTTTGTATATATATACATATCAGTTTTATTTATAATTAAAAGTTGAAAAGGAAACAAATTATTTAAGATTAGGATGTGAAAGATTTTTTCCTAATTTGAAAAGACAAAGAGAATAATAAAAAGAAGGAGAAAGATCTATTCATTGGTTCTGTTTTGTTATTTTCTCAAATCCTAATTAATTTCATTAAACCTCCACCCTTTCCTCTTCCTCTTAATTGCCAATTTGAATCTAATTGATCACTACTTGAATACAAATAAACCTTTTATTAGTCAAAAATAACTTTATAAGATTACTCACTCTCTCTCTCTCTCTCTTCAAATGACTCTCTTTTATTACTTTCTTAAATGCTAATTATTTCATTAAACCTCCCTCTTTTCCTCTTCCTATTAATTGCTTATTTAAACCTAATTGATTGCTACTTGAATACAAATAAACCTTTGATTAGCAAAATAACTTTATAAGACTTTATATGTATAATACATACCTATGTAAACATAAGCAAAACTATATATATATATATATATTGAATTTAAATTATAGTTGAAATCATTTATATTTGTATTTATAAATATAACTATTTTATAATGTCATATACATTTATACTATTATAAATATAATTTCATATCACATTGAATTATATATATGTGTGTGTTTGTATGTGCGTATGTATAAGACAACATATATGTATATGGAAGGGCTAATATGTCTGTTGTGGTATAAATTGTAGCACTTAAATGCGGGAATGTTAAACAGTGTACATTATATATGTTCATGTGCATGTACAAGCACATGTTTATATGATACATATGGTCATATTATATAACATAAATATAAAAAAAACTTTATTTACAAATATAATTAAAAAAATATTTAATAGAAAATTAAGATAAGGTCTAAATGAATTTATATTTCAAAGGCCCAATAAAGGAATTTTTTGAAATTTACCTCTTAACTCCACCGCGGATTGGCCCAGTTCCAATACCTTATATTTGTTTATTTGCCACCCACTTCTTATATATACAGCCACACACATACACACATACGTACGTACGTACATACATATATAAATTAGGTAGGGATTATTTTAGACAAAAAGAAAGAGGAAATTTTAAGACGTAATCGAGAAGGAGAAAGGTTATGCAAGGGATCAAATGAGAAATATATGAGACTCCTAAAACATATTATTATCACTAAGATTTCAAGAATAAGAAGGTTGCAACTCTCCTTCAAAAATCACTTTTTCATTAGGCCAACTTTCATAAGGAAAATGAAGAATTGGCCATGCTTATTTCGATGTTGATTGAGGATAGAGAAAAACTGATGGAGTGTTTATATCATGTATGTAATCGTTTTCCCTTGATCGACTTTTCTTTTCTAGGTGACAGTTGCGGTGGATTAATTAGACGCTTTCATGAGAGGTACTTGGATTTACATGGGTCTGGGCCTCACCTGGGGGAGTGCTAGAATTTTCCTAAGGTTTCTTCCATACCTTTAACTATTGCTCTATCTCCTGATAAAGTTAAATTTAATATGGATATATTTTTAACCCAGTTTAGCAAAGACTTTGTTCTTTATGAACCACTGCAATACTGTAAATTAATTATCTTTTATTTTTTAATTGAAATTATAATAATTTTGTGGACTTTGTATTTTATACGTTCATCATTAATATGAAGGCTTCTAAATATATTCATGTTTATTTATAGTCTTCCATGTCAAGAGATAAGTTAAATAAACTGGCTAGATTAGAAAGGACTTTTAAAGAAAATTATTGCTTGATTAACAAGTCCTTCGTATCAAAATATTGCTTCCTTCGGGATCTACACCATGTGTGTAGCTAGTTCTCAAATTTAAACTTCTCTTTCTTAAGAGACCACAAAAACCAATTCATTCATGACATTCTAACCAATTATGCCCAGTTATTGTGTAGTGGAATCGGTCCTCCACCTAAAGAATGGACTACCGTGGGTTCCCCTGGTTAATACCCCTCTTGGTGTTGAGGTACCTTTTAGTACTACATCTCCCATTTTGTCTTCCTCCTTTCAAAAGATTCAAGAAGCCCTTTCTAGGCTGAGGAACTAGTCATGATGTAATTCTTATGACTATTGTTATCATATATGTAATGGTTATTGTGTTTTCTATTCATCAATTTTTCATATTTATTCAATTTTTTGTCGAAAGTTCATTACTATTCATTCTCTAATTAGACTATCTTTGGATGATCCTAATCTTAATCGATGGCTCAAGAATATTCAAGCTAGGCTAACGACAACCTTGCAAGATCGACCTTCCTGTTCTCTCATTAGCTCAAAATCTATCGATGATATGAAAGCTAACAAATGGTATGAAAAGCACCCTATGTGAGATCTATGTTACTTCTCAAGAGATGGCCGAAGATCTTAAAAAGAAAGTTTCATTGATGGATGATGAAATTGTGAGAATGATGAATAGGCCTAAGTCATGCTCCAATCTCCAATAATAATTAGATTATAGTGAAAAATTGCTCAGGCGAACCAACATATTTTTGGTTTGGAAATTGATGTGATGAAATACAAGAATGAATTTTAGTCATATGAACTCATAGTAATCAAGGTTTCATATGGACTACCTTCTCCCATTCCAACCGAATCTCTTAGGAAGGCAACTTTGCATAGCTCTACTTCTCCGTCTTAGGGGTGTTCGACGCATGGTAGTGGTGTATCTGACTTACCTTTAAAAAGGGGTTCTAGTAAACTTGCACGATTAAGTAGATCCTTCAAGTTGGAGTGTAATCAAATGATAAAGGACTATTGGAAAAGGTATTTTATTGAAACTTTCTTAAAAGTCATATTAGAGGTTGAAATTCTAGAGCATCGACACAACGAACTTTCACTAATGATTAAAGCGTCCGAAGATGATAAAATAAAATTATCTCATAAAGTTTTCAGCTAAAAAGAGATAACACACTTATGAGAAAGCGCTATTAGTTCAGATTAACTTCAACGATTCTCTTAATGTCATTTTCCACAAAAGGAAGAAATTGAAGAAATATCTTCTTATATCCATCTAACATACTGTTGATCTTCCTGTTGCACTAGAAATATTGATAAATGAGGTAAAAGTGCTAAAAGATCAATTAGAATTAATGCAATTTTATTCTATTCGGGATTTACAACTTGAACCCTTGTTGATTATTTAATTGAAGCTATAATGGCTTTTGACTTGAAAATTGACTTCATATTTTTAGGAATTGAGATCAATTGCAGATTAAGGAACGCGGTTGTCTCCAGTTATCGATGGTATTAACACTTCTTCCAATATGGGTGTTTTGATGCCTTAATGGAGATTGGAGGGCCTCGAAATTCATATAAGGATGTAGACTTAACTAATGTGCAACATCTTTATTATGTAGATGTTGTTGGAAAAGGAAAAGAGTTGACTTATCAACACCATCCACTTCCTCATCTTCTAGGGCCATGAGTTTAGAAGAAAACATTTTGTTGTAAAAAGCAGATTATTATGTAATATCATTGTGTAATGTAAAACATTGTAAAAAAATTAAAGTTTCATCGTATGAAGTTGTGTAGTGTTATCGTATGGTAATGAATAATGTAGTTGTTTTATTAAATAAAATTTTGCATGCCTAACTTCTCATGGAAAACTACTTTTAATTGCTTTATTTTGCTCACCATCATAGTTCATGCATTTTATAAATACTTCGATCAATTTTTGGATGGTTGACTATTAAATCAATCTCTTTTTTGCAGATTCGAAGGCTTGCTCTAATTATGACTTTTTATAGGGATGCCTAGCCCTAAGGCATTTTGTCCATTTATCTTGGATGGGTGCTTTGGCCAAGCCTGGTGATGGGACTAAAGGCTTAATTGACCATCACTCTTTGGGTGGGTGCTCGAACCAGGCCTTGAAGCAGGATTGAAGGCTTCTCGTCCATCTCTCTTTGATGGTTTATTTGGCCAGGCCCGATGATGGGACCAAAGATATGATTGACCATCACTTCATGGATGGATGCTCCGGCCAGGCATTGTAGTGGGACCGAAGGCTTTTGTATCACCCTACATTTTTACATCAATTAACTAAAATGAAATTTATTAATAAATAGTAAATAGTAAAAAAAAATATGATTTTTGCAAATGTCATAATTTGGGTATGAAACATACATTATTGTATTTATGGTGATTTTCTGATCAAATTTCATCTATAATATTTT
Organism: Allium cepa; assembly: GCA_030765085.1. Taxonomy (NCBI): domain Eukaryota; kingdom Viridiplantae; phylum Streptophyta; class Magnoliopsida; order Asparagales; family Amaryllidaceae; genus Allium; species Allium cepa. The sequence continues at coordinate 819,525,923 of CM060935.1, read as the reverse complement.
TCAATTGGAATTCAAACGAAAAACTTATTAACGTTTGAAGTTTGAGAGTCGGAAACAATTAGATGTGTAATTACAAAAATAATTAATAATTGACCAACACTAATTAAAAACTATTAAAGTTAACGGTGACTTAACCATTAAGTAGTTTAACTATGGAATAATATAACGGTAATTAAATAAGAGAGGAAACAAAATAATGTAATTCAATAAAAGAGGAAACAAAGCAACATAATCAATTACGTTTAAAAATTCACCATTTTACACTACTTAGGTCGACCTTAAGGTTGGCTAGGTCGACCGTTGGCGGTCGACCAATGGCCATAACCAGTCGACCCGAGTTAGTGTGAAAGCATGGATTTTTATTCGGCCGTGATCGCGTGGATTTAATTGGTTTGATCTGATGGTTAACACTAATTTGAAGCTCTATAAATTAAGACCTAAGGACGTACTTCCAACTCATAATTTTTTAATGAGCATGGAAGCTGTCACTTTCTCTTCTCCTCCAAAGTTCTAGATTCATAGAAATAGATTTAATTTGTACATTTACACTTTAGAGAAGATTAGAAGATGGTAGAGAATAGGAATAAGTTCAAAACAAGTCGCTACATCAGAGGTAAACTATAGATCTAGTTTTAATTAATTAATTAATCTACATCTCTTCTCTCTAATCCAAATTCTAATAAATTTGTATATAAATATTATTTGTGGATCTGAATAAGAAGTCAAAATGGACAATACAAATAACAGAGATTAGATCTAGAAATTTGGGAGAGCTTAAAAAAGTGAGTGAGAATATTATATGTTTTTATATAATATTAGATTATATCGTTGCAGATCTATCCTACATGCTTGAGAAACTGAATTTAAACTACAAATAAATTCATAAATAAGAAATTTTGAAGAGATTAAACTTGCCTATGTTATTTACATTGATGAATCTTTACTTTCCTATTATGAAAACTAGTTTGGTAACCCTTGTTATGGTAATCCTATGTTTGTTTTAAAGTAGAAGATGAAACATGTTAAAAAGGCTCTAGGTTCGTGGGCTAGGAATAAATTTGGAAAAGGCGGTAAACAATCTGATTCACTTAAAGCAAGACTTGCCTTTGCTCAACAAATGGCATCTCAAAATCCCGATGATAATTCTACTACTGGGGTTGATTGAATTAACTGAATAGTTAAACAAGCCTTTGTTAACTGAGGATAACATGAAAAAGAAACAACTAAGGTAGAAGTGGGAAGCTATGGGAGACATGAATTCCAAATATTACCGTGAGTCTTTCAAGATCAAGCAAGCTAAAGCACACATCCACTCCATACATGACCAGTCTGGCCACCTTGTTAATTCCCCACAACAAGTTGAAGCTGCTATGTTGGATTATTTCACCCATTTGTTGGGTAACTCTACTAACTTCGCTCCTTATTTAAATATAATCTCTGATCTCATACTTCCTACTCTTGATAATGACCAAATCAGTATGCTATCGGAATTAATTAGTAAGGAGGAAATAAAGAAGTATTTTCTTAATGAATAAAGATTCGTGTGAGGTTCCTGATGGGTTTAATGCCCTTTTTTCACTACATGTTAGGATATTATAAGTGCTGATTTTATCAAGGCTATTAAAAATTTCTTTAAGCACAATAAAATGTTATCTACGGTCAATGCAACTAATTTAGCCCTTGTTCCAAAATCTGATCACCCTGATGCAGTCTCTTCCTTCAGACCTATAGCATGTTGCAACATCACCTACAAATGCATTTCCAATTTAATTACAACTAGATTAAAAAAGGTTCTCCCATCCCTGATCTCCAATAACCAAGCTTCATTCATTCCAGGTAGAAGTATTCTTGATAATGTTTTAATAAGCCATGAATTGATCAAAGACTACAATAGGGCTGATACTTCTCCAAGGGCTATATTAAAGCTTGATATACAAAAGCTTATGACTCCTTGCAGTGGTCTTCCATAGTGAGTTTCATGGCCAAAATGAAGTTTCCTATGCATTTTGTTGCTTCGATTTACATATGCTTATCAACGGTTCATTTTTCACAATGCTACAATAGCTCCACCAATGATTACATCAAGTGCAACCAGGGCATACGACAAGGAGAGCCTATGTCATCATATCTCTTTATAATGGTCATGGAAGTTTTGAATAGAATGATTAATCTACATGTTTATAGCAAGTTAATCCTCATCCATCCTAAATGCAAGGATCCTTTGATCACTTCTTTGATATTTGCAAACGACTTACTCTTATTCGCTAGGCCCAATGTTGCATCAATTCAATGTATTCTTGATGTCCTTAAGGAGTTCTATCTCTTCTCCGGTCTATGTATCAACAAGGGAAAATCTAGTATTAGAATGGCTGGGGTTACTTCTGATCGTGTTAACGTGATAAAAGCAATTAGTGGGCTTGAGGAAGAAAATGAAATGTCTTCCTATCTTGGCATACCCTTAGTCTCTTCTAAAATCACTGCCCCTCTATGTCTTGACTTACATGACAAAATCATGAGATCTATGAATTTAAGGTCTAACAAGCTTCTATCTCAAGCTGGTCGGCTAGTGCTCATAAATTCTATTATTTTTTTCTTACACAACTTACTAGTGCAGGACTTTTTTGTTGCTAAAAAAACTCATACACCTGATTAGGAAAGCTATCAGGAATTTCTTATGGACCGGTAATATATATTCCAAAAAAATAAAATCAATTGCCTATAATAAGGTGGAGAGTAAAAAGAAGCATGGAGGCCTAGGCATCATTGATCTGAGCAGATGGAATGCTGCAGCTTTTAGTAAACACTTTGACAATATTGTCAACAGGAAAAATAACATTTGTGTAGATTGTACAGTTAAGCACAACATTGCAAACAAAGATTTCTGGTTGATGGAGGCATCATAAAATTCTAGCTGGATTTGGAGAACTATATTAAAGTTAAGAGCTCCTTTCCTGCAACACATAAGAGTCTTATCAATTCCAGGGGGAGTGCAAATTTCTAGACTGATCCATGGATTGGGAAGGGAATCATTCTACATGATATCTTGTCATATAATGAAAAAAATGTAAAATGGTATATCTCTGTATGCAAAGGATTGTGATTATATCCTAGATGGAACAGTAACCTTACCCTACTCCAGTAACAACTCAATTAGAACCTTATGGCATGAGCTCCAGCAATAACACATTCCTATATCGCAAGTTGAAAAGGTTGTCCGGACTGGTAAATATTTAGACCACACAATCTCTGTTGTATATAACTGTCTTTCTGGAATTCTAGAGCCAAGCTGCTTTGCCTGGAATAGAAAGATCTGGAACACACATTGCAAAGAAGGAGACAATTTCTTACTATGGAAGGTTATGAGAAATGCTTTAAATACTAAATCAAAATTGTTGAGACTCGGTATGCATGTTTCTGGACATTGGGTTTACTGTAATGATGAGCTTGGAACTAATTTGCATTTGTTTTTCAACTGCCATATACTATTCCCCCCTTGGGACACTCTGATGATCAAATTGGGTAGGCAACATATAACTAGAGATAGTGAGATGGAGTAGGATTTGATATATAAGGCTACGAGATGGAAGAATTAAAGCACGATGATGTTGCTTCTCGTTTTGAAAAAGTACATCCGTGCAATTTGGAATCAAAGAAATCCAAGATTGTTTGGGGGCAGAATTTTGAATGAAACACAACTATGGAATGGCATGTTACAAGCTATAAAAACTGGGATTAATCTCAATTCCTTTAGTTTTAGTTCTTGTACTTTATGTCAATGGTGTTAGTTCAATCACTCTTTCTCTTTTTATGTTTTTCTTGTATGTTTTGTTATTTCCCAGTGTTTTCTTGTTGGAATGTTGCATGTAACATTCCGACTTAGTTTTTATTATGTTTGCAAGAAACTGGTAAGGGCTCAGTTCACGCTGCTTAGCTTTGCTATAAAAAACTAGTTTGGTATTTTATATGAAATTGATGCTGAATTGCGTAATGATTAGAATTCGCATTTTTACAATGGATGTGAATTTAATGAATCTAAAGTGATGCGTAATGATTAGAAATTTATATTTATTCGATGAACATGGATTGAATGAAATCTTAATGGAGTATGTAATGATTATAAATTTGTTTTTATTTGATGGATATGAATTAAGTTGAAATGAAAATTTAATTTGATCTTTGGGATTTGCATTGGAACTTGGAATGCTACAAGTAGATTTTTGCGTACTATTAAGTTTAAAATAAGAGATGGACCTTGGCGCAAATGTTAGGTCACTCGCAAGGTGATCTGGATGGCTAGATTTGAATCCAGAAATAACCTCTTCATAATGCGAGGGAAATGCTTGGTACATATCGACCTCCTCATAGCCGCTATCGTGCGGGAGCCTTGAGCACTGAGTTCCACCTCTATTAAGTTTAAAACAAATAAAAATGTGATGTTTGGGTAACGAGGAATATTGATATATGAAAAAGAAGAAGTACAAAACAAGGGTAATCACCGTGTTTTGTACCGCCTATTTCAAAAAATAAAAAGATAACTCCTATAAACAACAAACACCACACAAATATTGCCCTTTTGTGAAAAGATACGGAAATTTACCGTGTTAACATTTATTTGGTAGAAGTTTAGTTTCAAGGTATTAAAATGTTGTGACTTCTAAAAGTTGAACGTTAAGATATGAATGAAATAAAAATGGCAATAGGTTGGAAATTAATGAAAAAAAATATAGGAAACAAGCAAGAAGAAGAAATAAAGAATGAAATGGGAATATAAATAACTAGTGGAGAAATTGGCAACGATATTAGGGATTTGATAAAAAGAAGCGATAAATGAACTTTAGAAATTAAAACGCATAATAAAATGAAGACGTAGGGACAACTATAAGAACTGTAGAGGCGATGGAGGTAAAAGAATGTAAGAATGATAATATATATGTATAATATACATATATACATATATATATAAGTAGCTTCGAATATGAATTTATGATGGGTGTGAATTACTATAATTTTATGCATAAATTATATAAAGAAAATGACAAAAGGTCATTAGAGTAGGTTGGAATGCGAAGTTGGCAGGGTTACACAACAAAAGTTTTCCCATCGTAAGGGGCTATCAACTGTAGTGTAACATTATACAGATGTGGGACATGTCCAAATATAGGACCCTTGGAGAGTATACACTTGCATATATATAAAGGGGTATCCTTAGGATATAGTTGTCTGTCCAAATTTATTTTAGAGGAGTGTATTGCTTTGATTACACTAGGTAATCTAAACAGATGATGGGCAGGATCGTGCACTACGCGGTGAGTGTTGGTACCAAATTTAGAGGCATGGCTATCATAAGGTGTCAGTCCCGAGCGGTCAACGGTAAGGACAGGGTTACACCTAGCGATAACCTACCACGGTGGACCACGCTATGTCATGCACCGCCATAGTTGTTCATTATTGTTTAGAGTAAGGCTACTTAACCCATTACGAGATTCCTTCGTAACATAGATAGGATGGTTAGTGGAGCCCAGTCCACGTTAGAAAGCAGACAAAGTGGAAAATCCCCAAAGAGAACATGGCAAGGCCATCGAAAAGAGTATGGCGAAATGTATGGAAGGCCATCAATAAGCACTATATGACTTCCTCGAGTTATACGATAATGAGAACATGATATACGTTGGATCTCGACGGGGTAGTGAATGAGAGATACAAGTAGAAATAATATCTAGGTGCATTAGGGGACCATGGGATACACACACACACACATAGATATAAATCTACGGAAGGTAGATGGGAATGGTTCGTACATGGATATGGATCGAGACGACTAATAAAATGTAAACAGACATAACATTAAATGGTGAACAATCGGATAAGATAGTATTATGTATAAGATTTATAATTTACCAATCACTAGAACATTGTTCTAACCCCATCCTCATTATAAATCACAGGATAGTTAGAAGTGAAAATACTGGTGCTTGGCGCATTCGTTGCTGACGAGGACACTTGATTTTTAAAAGTGTCGAATCTTGGTCAGGACTTATGTGATTTATTATATTTTAATTATTCCGCTGCAAGTTATTTCGTTAAAGCTCTGATATGCATTCTTTTATTTTATTTGCAGGATACCGAATGTTCCGTGCTTTAGCGGACTTGGGTTTTGGATTTAGCGAAAATCCAGGCCCATTGGAGTATTGGTTGTTGCATTTAGTATTAGAGCTTAGGTTAGTCGATCTTGAAAAATTTGGAAACATTGAGTAGACGTATTTGTATTTTTCCTATAAATATATAATATATATTAAATCCTAATATCTAACAGTAGAATAGTTATATATGGAAAAACCATGAAGCTAGACGGTATATGACTCCCTTCTTAGGCCTTTATAGCCCAATGATTGCAGATCCACATATGATTGCCAATTTATAATGTAAAATAAGTCTAGATAAAGGGAAATAAGAATCTATATGTTATAAAAAGTGAGAGATGGGAAAGTTCCTATAGAGGGGTGTTTGCTCAAAAATCAGACAAAACACTTGTTAATCTGATTTTTAATTTATCCTTATTGGATTATGTTTATCTTGCGACTCTTTAAATGTTTCAAGTTATAATGAAATGATACTTGGCAGATACCAAAGTAATTAGCAAATTTGAGATTTAGAAAAGCAGATAAGGAAAGAATAAGTAACACGAGGTTTTTATAGTGGTTCGGCCAGAATGTGCCTACATCCACTTTCCATCTTATTATCCCTTCTTAGATTTGGTTACAAGTACAAGATTGCTCGGAATGATCAGAGAAATTAGAATAACTAGGGTGACAGATCTCAGCAGAGTTTCTCCCTTTCTTCCCGAAAATACGTCCACATTGTTATTAAGAAGCTCCGGTATTTAAAGAGTGAGTTTGTAAGGTGTGGAGGAGAGGTTACAACTGCTCGGGTCTGCTTCGGTATAAGTGTTTGGGACTGGTGGCTCGGTAAGCTTGGATCGGCAATCTCCATCCTTTGTCGGTTCGGAAACCTTCACCTTCCTTTGGTTCGGCAACCTTCATCTTCCTTTGGTTCGGCAATCTTCATCTTCGGAGGATCCCCTTTGACGGTCCAAACATCTAGTTCGGCGTGCCTATTGTACCAAACCAAATGTTTGGTCCGGTAAATGGTGGGTCGTGCTGGACCAAATATTTGGTCCGGCATACCAGAGAATGTCCGACCAAACATTTGGTCTGGTATTTCTAAGGATGCCTGTCTAGATGCTTGGTCCGGTATATTATAGGGTACCGGACCAAATACCCGATCCTACATGCCGGCCCAAATGATTTGTTTGGCATTTTTGCAAGCCAAATGTTTAGTCTGGGTAGCTCTGGCTTTTGCTCCATTTGCTTGCCTTGGGCTACTTCTTCATTTTCTTGCCAGAAAATAGGCCCAACACTTTCTCCCTAAAGCATGTTGACATGCTTTGTTCTAGTCCGGTCATTAACTCCTATCACCGAATGCCACATCCTATAACTATTCGCCTTCCCATCTTCTTCCTTAATTACCGCCTTCCTTCTCTATTCTTCTTCCGATTTTCTTGATCGAAATTTCCTAACTTATCTTGTTCAGTTGTAAACAGCTTCTAGGTTCTTTCATCACCGTCGACCTTCAGTGCTTGCGTGTTTTTTATAATCTTGAGGTAAGTGCGTTCTCTATTCGGCACTAGGTTTTGAAATTCTAGGGTTTCGATGCTAGGTGACTTGATTTAAATCGTTGAGAGACTGGAGTAGTTAGGTCCTCGTTCTCCTAAGGGTGTTCGAGGTGTTGGGAGATTCGCATTGGTTATATGAGTGCATGTAATTATTCACTCAAAAGTATTCGATCCATGCTTGAATGGTTTGTCACTGGCAGAGTCCATAGGGGTAGCACATTTGTTTGTCTGATTGTTAGGTGGAGGCTAAGTTTTTCCTTGATGACGTCATGGGAAGGTACACTCTGGACCGGCAATTGGTGTGTGGCCCTATCTGGTTCGGTATTGGCTCTTGACAATGCCGGACCAAATTCGCTGAGCGTTTTGTCCATGGGTTTGCCGAGTAGAATTTGGTGAGGCTGGTGATGTGTAGGTTTGATGATATGATATTCCAATTAACCTCTATTCATAATTTGGACCTTTTTGCTCATGTTTGCCTCCCTTTTTTTCTTTTTTTACAGGACGTGTCTTCTAGTCGTGAAACCGTTATAAGTTTGCAGCTTCATGGCCTGCGGGAGCAGGTTCTTCTTCTACGAATGTTCCAGCTAACCTCCCTAAGCAACCCAGCTCTTCTTACTCGCTAGTGGAAGGTTATGCTCCTAACCAGATGTTGGCTAGGCCTTCTGAATGTTATCCTAGTGTACTAATGAATGAGAAGTTAAACTCCATAGCTACCACGTTCGGGATAAATCGTAGAGATATGTTATTGCCTGGCCTGGATGACAGAGTTGCCTTTCCTCCAGGTGGTTATATGGAGTACAACAAATATCATTGCATGTGTGGAATGATCTCGCCTCTTAATGCTTGGATTGCAGGCTTCATCATTTATTTGAAGGTTGCTCCAATGCAGCTTCAGTCGAATTCTTATGCTATCCCGACGATCCTCTATCCGATATTCATGAAGCGGTATCAGAGGCCTCCAACTTATAGGGAGATTAGGTATTTGTACAATATGAGGAGTTCTAGGAAGGGTAGCCCCTTTATTAGCCTGGAGTCTTCACACAAGTTCAAGCCCTTCCTGGATTTGTGTTCCAAATTTAGCATGTTCAATAAGGAGTATTTCTTTGTTCATGACGACATTGTGGCTCGACATTCTTTCACCTCTGGATATAAGTAGCTACTTTTCCTTTTCTCATTTTTCTTTCACCTTGGTTACTTACCCCTTCATAACTTCTAGGTTGTGTGAAAGTGGAGGAGGACGATGGTTTAAGGAAGATGGCCAAGCAGATATTAGCTATTCCAAAGGCCGAGCGAGAGGCCTCGTTCCTACTTCATGATGCTACCCTTCGATTTTACAATTTGATTGGGCCCAGGCAATCCATGTATAAGATTAGGCTGAGTTCAATTGAGAGAGAGAAGAGGGTTGAAGGAGAAAAGGGGATAAGGGCAAAGGTTCGAATGAGGATGGTGATGCAGCTAAAGCCCTGAAAAAGCTGAGACATAAGAATGATGCAGTTCGCCCTCCCCGCTCTGGGAAATCCATGCACATTCAAGAAGTCCCCTCTCCAGGTGATAAGGAGGCTTAAATTTGGAAAGGGGGGGTGAAGAGGAGGAAGGTTCAGAGAGTGATTATGAAGCGATGAAAGGGGAAGTTTGCACATCTCCAGATGTAGAATAATGGGTAGTGAAGGCCCCAGTTTGGATCCTTTAAAGGATGTTGAGGCTATGAGGGGGTGGTCCGAACAGTTGGAACGCTCTGACTCAGTCCTCGGACCGCTTCATAATGCAGACCCTCCTCGAGAAAAAGTGGCTCCGAGTGACTCGAGTGAAGTGCCGCCTCCTCCGGTATCTGGTGGAGCTAGATTGGAGAGGAATTCGGACTTCTTCCTGGTACTTTCGATTATTATATGGATTTTGAGATTCTTCTTGAGAACTTTTCATTTTTTGACAGATCTCAGCCTCCACTTGATTCTCAATCCAATGATGTCCTATTGCCAAGAGTTCTTCCTCTATCGAGCGGTGTTCCGTTCTAGAGTATTTTCCACTTGAGTGTGATCATGCCTTGACCACACGATCCACCTTATTCTATGGGTTTGTAGCAACTTGTAGTGTCTTAAGTGTTTTTGTTTCTTGAATTATTTATGCTTCTCAGTTCTAATGTGACTAGGTATATTTTAAGGAGAAGGAGGAATCCAAGGAGGAATGAAGTGTCTAAGCATCTGGGGCAATTTAAACGAATGAAGATGGCTCCCATTCCTCCTCCGGTGGCATCTTAAGAGGAAGGAACCATGGTAGAGGAAGTCAGTAGGGCCTTGTTGGGTTTGGATAAGGGAGAGAGCCATGGATCTTCCCAGAAACATGCGAGGTCCCTAGAGAAGGAGGCCACCTCCCTAGGCTCTCAAACCTCCTTGCATTATTTCCCTATGGGTACGGAAGTGCATGAAGTGCCAGATGAGTTGGGAGAAGGTATCGCGGACCTTGCTTCTTCAGCTCATCAGCAGCGCATATGGAATCCTTTCGGAAGTCATCCTGATATCAACCTTGATTATGTAGGTCGTCGTACCGTGGATCTTGATACTGAGTTTCTTATTCCTCACAACCCATTGGTCCGGATATTAGAAGAGGCTAAATCTTTGGATTTTGCAAATTTGACAACTAGGATGGTTTAGCTCACTGATGAGACTTGCAATATTGTTGATCATCAGACTCACTTGGCCAAAGCTAGTGAAGAGGTTGAGAGTGCCAATGCACTGTTACGTTTAGAGATGGAGGATCTTCGCAAGGCGCTCAGGGAAAAAGGGGCTGAATTGGCAGTGGTTGAAGTGTCTTGCGAGTCAGAAATGAGAAAAGCCAAGGAAGAAGCCATAAGAGAGGCGAAGAATGAAGCAATGAAGGAGGTACCACTATATGTCAAGCCCAGATTGATCTGGCCATTGGTTTCATGGATGAGGGCCAAGAATGAAATATGGAGCGACTTCACTCCCTTGAAGGTAGAGTAAAGAAGTCGAAAATAGCCCTGGCTGAGCTGAAGAGTCTAGGGGTGGATGGCTAAAGGAGGAAGACTCCTACCGAGCTGAAATTGATAGGATGAGGGCAGAGCTGGTACACTCGAAGAAAGATAGGGAGTTATATATGAACAAGGTGGTATCCTTCCAGTTTGAAGCTGAAAAGGCTAGTGAATTTCGCGATGCTGTTAATTAGATGCTGAAGGATACTTGCTGCATGTTCTACAAGCAAAAAAGCCTTCATTGGATGGATGACTACCCTTGGGTGATTTCTTGAATTCATGCTCGGCTTATTAAGGAGGTCAAGGCTACAGCTGCATAGGAGGGAGTGGCCGCTTATGATGCTATGATGATGAATAGCCAATTTTCATCAGAGGAAACCAAAGCCATCGCAAGAGGGTATGAGTTATTAGAGGAGGAGGAGGAAGGTGATGATGATGGCTCTGATCTTAAGGGGCTTAGTGATCCGCCTCATGCTATTGTAGGTATCGCATCCTCCTATTTTGTCATTACTTATTCCATATTGAGAAGTTCGTGATTTTTATCATTTGGATTGCATAGGGACACCTTTGGGACGAGTCAAGCCTTCAACAGAGCCTACCGGAGGAAGTGGCACAAGTGGCAAGGATGTCCCCTCGTCTTGAAGAGGCTCCCCCTTTTTTGGCTTGTGAGAAATGTATGGTTGTTTTGTACCTGTAAATACAGATAGAAACTTTTGTATGTAAAAAGGTTTCTGATGTTTAATGTTTCAATTTATGCTTTTCAAAAGCTTGTAATTATTTCTGTGATTCATGACTTTTATAGATTGTGTATGACTTGTTTATTCATCATCATGCTGAAAATCATATTTGTATGCTTTTCTTCATGGCCGATCGCTAATAGTAACTACTCGTGCTAAAGCTCGTATCATGAGTATTATTCAATTTGTCGTTGCTGATGTAATGTGGATCGTCAAGTACGAATGACCCTTAGGTGTAGCCACGCCTTAATCGAGGGGTTTATAATCGAGATTCGCAGTTGCCAGTGAGCCGAATGCCAATGATGAACTGCCCAGGCTATGAATCATTCATGATCCGTGGCTTATAATCGGTTCATCATTGCTGATCTAGGTTGCCTATCGTCAACAATGAATTGCGTGGGCTTAATTTGTGTCCTTAATCATGGCTATCTCATTTTCATTACTGTCGGCGAGTGTTTGTGAGAGCTCGTAGTAGGGATTGTCATTGAATGAAAAAGTACGTAATTAATATAATTAACTTGAGACATCAAGATTTTTACAGTGGTTCGGCCAAAATATGTCTACGTCCACTGCCTTTCTTTTATTACATTATTCAATACATATTTCTTTACAAACTCAAGAGAAATATCGACGGAGGTGTTGTAGGTTCCACGCCTTTTCGAACACCTCTCCATCTACCGTTGACAGGATGTAAGCTCCATTGTGAAGATCTTTATGAACAACAAACGATCCTTTCCAAATTGGATCCAATGCCCTAGGTCGTGGGAAGACTCTCTTAAGGACCAAGTCTCCTTCTTGCAGTGTTCGAGGCATTACCTTGGTATTGTATTGCCTTGCCACCATCTATCTATGAGCAGCTACTTTGAAGGCGACATCATTTCTCTTCTCCTCGATCAGGTCGAGTGATATGCTTAATAGCTCCTCGTTTTCTTCTAGATTATAGTGTATTCTTTGGTGTAAGGGGATAGTTGTTTCGATGGGGAGCATCTTCGGTTCCATATGCCAGTGCGAATGGAGTGTGCCCTATCGCGATTTTATAAGAGGTTCGGTAGGCACACAAAGCCGTAGGCAATTCGTCGACCCATGCGCTCTTGGATTTTTCCAGTTTCTTCTTGATTAGTGTTTTCAACACCTTATTCACTACTTCTACTTGTCCATTTTCTTGTGGATATGCCACAACCGAAAAGCTTCGGGCAATCCCATGTTCGTGGCGCTAATGGGCGAATTCCTCACTGTCAAATTGGAGTCCGTTGTCCGATATGATTTTCTACGGCACCACATGCCTACACAGGATGTTATGTATTAGAAAATTTATCACTTTGGTAGATGAAATCTTGTTTAAAGGTTTCACTTCCACCCATTTGGTGAAGTAATCCATTGCCACTATGACGTATTTCAATCCTCCTCGACCCATGGGAAGTTCCTCGATTAGGTCAGTCCCCAGATGGAGAAGGGCCAAGGACTGACCATCTGGGTTAGACCAATAGGTGGTAGTCTTGGGATTTTGGAAAATCTCTAGCACTTGTCGCATTTCCTAGCAAACTCGGTTGCCTCTTTGTTTAGTGTGGGCCAAAAGTACCCATAGCACAGGATCTTTCTAGCTAGAGTTTGACCGCCAATGTGGTCACCGCAACTTCCTTGGTGTATGTTGTTGAGAATATCTTTCGCTTCGTTTCCTGCGACACACCTCGGTAGGGGATTGGAAAACCCACGATAATACAAGACGCCCTCCTGGATGGTGTAGCGGGATGCTTTAGGATTTTTATAATCTCATTGCGATTTGCCGGTAGGATTCCTTCTTATAAATATTTGATAACGAGGGTAATCCATGTCTCTTCGCTACTATTGATGGGAGTGATTTGAAGACATTCGAAGCTTGGTGTGGCGTGCATCATGATGGAGGTTGCCCCCAGCATCGACTCTTTTCTCATGCTAGCTTCTTTGGCGAGGGCATCTGCTTTTCGATTCTCCTCCTATGGGATATGTTTGATTACATAGTAGTCTAGCTCGTTTAGAGGGTGTTAGTCCTATTGAGGTAAGAGGCGAGTCTTTGCCCATGAGTCGAGAATTCCTATAGGATTTGGTTTACGATTAGTTGTGAGTCACCGTGTATGCATATCGATTTGATCCCTATTTCCCTAGTGATTTCCAAGCCGGTTATTACCGCTTTGTATTCAGCGTCGTTACTGATTGCAGTGAATTCTAGCCTCAGTGTGTAACTTAACTTCCTTCCTTGAGGCATGATGATTACTATTCCTATCCCCGAGCAGAGTTCGTTGGATGCTCCGTCCACAAACATATTCCACTCGATTGCTTCCTCTGTTCTGATGGTTGTATCCTTGTCCTGAATGGTGAATTCGACAATGAAATCGGCCAGGGTCTGCCCTTTGATTGCGGTGTGTGGATGGTAGGTGATGTCACATTGGCTTAGCTTGATGCATCATTCTAGCAGGCATCCTGATGTATTCGGTTTATGTAGGACCTAACGCAATGGTTGATTTGTTAGGACCCTTACAGAGTGAGATTGGAAGTAATGCCAAAATTTTATGGATGCCATGAGCAAATAATAGGCCAATCTTTTCAATCTTCGGATATTTAGCCTCTGCCCCTGTAAACCTCTTGCTGATGAAATACACTGGTTAATGGATATGGTCATCTTCTCGTGCCAAGGCAGCACTCAATTCATAGGGGAGACATAGTTAAGTACAAGTAGAGGCTTTCTCCATCTACCAGGGTGGAGAGCACTGGTGGTTTCTTCATGTGTTCCAACAGGCTTTGGAGAGCCTAGTGGCATTCGCCGGTCCATTCAAACTTTCCCTTGTCCTTTTTTAGAGTTTCGAAGAATGGAACGCACTTGTTCGGCTACCTTCCCGTTTAGACTCTGCATTTCCCTTCGTGTAGCTCGTATTTTGATGTCCTTCAAGGCTTGGACTTTTTGGGGACTCGCTTTAATTCCTCTGGCGTGCACAATGAAACCCAAGAATTTTCCCGAGGATACTCCAAAGGAGCATTTCAACGGATTCAGCTTCATCCGGTATTTGCGCAATATTTGAAAATTTTCATTTAGGTGGTGTACATGATCTGTTTTATTTTCTTGATTTCACAAGCATGTCATCGTCGTATACTTCCATGGACTTCTGCTCAAACATCTTATTAACCAAGCGCTGATAGGTTGCACCAGCATTCTTAAGCCCGAAGGGCATGACCTTGTATCAATATAGTCCCAGATCTGTGATAAAGCTAATATGTTCTTGGTCCGGTATATGCATGGGAATCTTATTGACCCCGAATAGTTGTCCATAAATGATAACAATTCATGCCCTGCGGTTCCGTCCACTAGTCGGTTGATTCGAGGTAGGGAAAAATAGTCTTTGGGGCAAGCGTCATTGAGATTGGAGAAGTCGATGCAGATTTGCTATTTCCCATTAGATTTTTTCACTGGAACCAGGTTGGAGATCCATTTGGGGTAGATAGCCTCGCGTATAAAACCGTTGGCAAGTAGATTTTATACTTCCTCATTGAGGGAAGTTGAGCGTTCCATCCCCATGCTCCTTTTCTTCTGCTTGACCAAGATTTTGGTTGGGTCTATGTTTAGGTAGTGACAAGCTATCTCGAGGGATATTCCCACCATGTTCTCATGGGTCCACGCGAACACATCCAAATTTCTGCGTAAGAATCCTATCAATTGGATTTTCATATTTTTATCTAGCTGCAACCCTATCTTGAAAAGCCTTATGCCATCATGATCATCTGCTGCAACATGTTCCATAGCCCTAATGGGCTCGGCGCTGGCCTCCTCCTCTCTATCTCTCAGATCTAATTCATTAAACGAGTCGCTAGTATATTCGAGAGGAGGGGCCTTCTTTGATTGCTATGCTTCCACGGTTTTGGTGCAGAGGGTGACCTCTATGTTTTTACCCTTTTCCTTCCTTTTGTTCTAGCAGAGTTCTGTTACACAACAATCGCGAGCTGCGTCTTGGTCGCCTTCTACTTCTCTTATTCCCCAATCGATAGGGAACTTCATTTTCAAGCACAAAAGGGGCGAAGACTATCTATAAATCTGAAAATACATGCCTACCCAAGACTACGTTATAAATAGAATGTCCGTCTATCGGCACAAATGTTTACTTTCGGATAATGATCAAGGGTGATTTCTTAGTTCAACAAACAAGTCCAACTGCCCAAGCGGAATTGTGGCTCCAGTGAATCCGTGTAGGGGTTATTGCATGGTGACACATCTTTCATTGAAAACTTCATTTTATTGAAGGTATGTTTGAACAATATATTAACCAAGCTTCCCGTGTCAACCAAAATGCGAAACACCTCTGCTGGGCCGATCCAGGTGAAAATGACCATGGGATCGGTATGTGAGTACTGCTTTCCAACTAAATCCTCATCGCTGAAGGTTATATTGTTCCTTTTTCTTCATTTGGCAAGGCGCCAAATTCTGTAATGGAATGAACATATCCTTCTTCATCCTTCAAAGATTTTTCGTACCTCTCCGTCTCGGCCCAACTTCCGCCGGTTGAATGCGGGCCTCCTGATATAGCATGGACAATTATTTTCTCCTGATTGGAGCGGCTCGCACTTGCTTCTTCTTTGTTATTTCCATGTTGGAGCGGCTGGCCCTTCGTGGGTCTGAGTGAGAGAGTTATGTTTTTGCTACATGTCATTCCAATTTCTTTTTCCAAATGTATTCTTCAATAAGGTCTCGTAAATGATGACATTCTTCTTTTTTATATCTACGAAACTCATGGAAGCGATGGTACTTTCCCTTCCTAACCATATCTTTCGATTCCTTCTTATATAGAGAGCGTTTGTACTTCAATTCATGTTGAGTGGCCAAGTAAATGTTTTCCACGGTGTCATTCAGTGGAGTGTAGGAATCAAATCTCGATCTCGGTTGGTATCGTCGTTTATTGCTTTTTTCAGTTCTAAGGTTGCCCTGATGGTTACTTTTGTCGCCATTGTTTGGCTTTCTCCCTTCTCCTCAAGGTGGGATTCTCATGTCCATGGGAGATGAAACCCCCTATAGGTTGCTCGCCATACCGGAGAGCCGCTGCGTCTTCCAATCTCATATATTTTCCTTCTTTATGGTAGAATTCCTAAAGAGTTAAAGGCTTCTTCTTCGTCTGTCTTCTTGCAAGTTTCGAGTCCAAGTGCACACCTCCGCATAGTGCCATCAATGTAAGTCTTTCATCCATGTTTTGCATCGCTACTACGGCTGCGTTGAAATGGGTAGGGTATTGCTGCAGAGGTTTCCCCATTTTCTGTTTTACGTCGGACAAGGAATAAGCGTCTCTAGGCTGTTCCCCATGAATTCGAAGCTGGCTTATGAACATTTCCTTCAACATTTTCCAAGAACTGATGGATCTTTGAGGAAGGTGACAGAACCATATTGCTGCTAAATCTAACAAGAATAGTGGAAAACATTTACATAGTACATCTTCAGTTGCTCCATTCATGAGTATGTGCTAAGAGTATCGTTGTAGGTGGATGATTGGGTCAGAGGTGCCCTTATATGGATCCATGGAGGGCATCTTCCATTCTCGAGGTGTAGATGTTGCCCCTATGTCCGCAGTGAAAGGATTGGATACTCTGGCGCCTATCCCCCTTTCGAGTTTTTGCGCCTGAGGTACTCACTGAAGAAACATGTTATCCTTTCTTCGGACTTGGGAGCAGCCCTGGGAGAAGCAGGGCCCTCTCTTTGATAATAATGGCGTCTGGTGCCTTGTTTGAGGCCATACTGGTGATGATTGGTTCGAAGAATGATAGGATCAACCATTACAACCATAGATTGTCCATGTCTGAGGCCCCTTGACTTGGCCTAGCTCTTGATGACCTCTCTAGACCAGCTTCAGGTTGTGTCCTGGCTCGACTTCAAGCCCCTGGATCTTCCTGATTGAACTCATAATTGCCCAGAGATCTATTCCTTCTATGTGAATCTCTAGACTGGGATTCACCCTGAGATCCGGTATTGTAAGTGGATTCCTCTGTGGCCCTTAAGCGTGTCATGAGTTGGTCCACCAAAGCTTCTTGTTAGGCAGCGAAGCGGTCAGTCATCTCATTCACAACCCTTTCTAAGTCTTCTCGGGTGATAACTAAGCTGGAGGTAGGGAGCGAGTAGTTGATTTTTCTTGATCTTCTTGGATAGGCTTGAAAGTATTTGCAATAGCTGCATTCTTACCCTCGTCAATATTTCGCTTAAAGGGAGCCGTAATCTAATGATGCGCTAAGGTTGGAAGAATAATGGACAAGAGAGTTTGGATTTCTATGCCCGTTCTCAGTGAAAGCACCAAAAATATTTGCTCAAAAATTGAGCAAACACTTGTTAATATGATTTTTAGTTTATCCTTGTTGGATTGTGTTTATCTTGCTACTCTTTAGACGTTTCAAGTTATAAAAAAATGATACTTAGCACTTACCAAAGTAATCAGCAAATTCGAGATTCAGAAAAGCATATAGGGAAGAATAAGTAACACAAGGTTTTTATAGTGGTTCAGCTAGAATGTGTCTACATCCACTTTCCATCTTATTATCCCTTTTTAGATTTGGTTACAAGTACAAGATTTCTCGGAATGATTAGAGAAACTAGAATAACAAGGGTGATAGATCTCAACAGAGTTTCTCTCTTTCTTCCCGAACATCTGTCCCCATTGTTGTTGAGAAGCTTTGGTATTTATAGAGTGAGATTGTAAAGTATGGAGGAGAGGTTATAGCTGCCTAGGTCTGGTTTGGTATAAGTGTTTGGGACTGGTGGCTTGGTAAGGTTGGATCGGCAATCTCCATCCTTTGTTGGTTCGGCAATCTTCACCTTCCTTTGGTTCGGCAACCTTCATCTTCCTTTGGTTCGACAATCTTCATCTTCGGAGGATCATCTTGTCTGGTCCAAATATCTGGTTTGGCATGCCTAATTTACCGAACCAAATGTTTGGTTCGATAAATGGTGGGTCATTCCAAACCAAATATTTGGTCCAGCATACCAAAGAATGTCGGACCAACCATTTGTTCTGGTACTTCAGAGGATGCTAATCTAGATACTTTGTTCTGTATATTATAGGGTACCAGACCTAATATCTGATCTGGCATGCCGACCCAATTGATTTGCTCGGCATTTTTTCCGAGCCAAACGTTTGGTCTGGGTGGCTTTGGTTCTTGCTTCATTTGCTTGCCTTGGGCTTCTTCTTCCTTTGCTTGCCAGACAACCTGTCACGACCCGGATTTTCGACCTTCTGTAATGACCCTAGATTTTAATTTAATTTAAATTGATAATTAAATGAAATTTTGAATTAAAATTGTAAAAATTGATTTAAATGGAAGCGAGTTTCCCCGAATTCGACTAGAAAATATATATAGTCATATGGATTTGAAGTTTTGTATATATGTGAATATATATGTATATATTGGATTTTAAATAAATTCTTAAATAAATGATTTTGAAAAATAAATAATATACTTTAGACACAAGTATAGAAATAAATAAATAAATTTATTTAAAAATTTATAAATGATGATAATTTGAGTTATATAAAATATATGTGTACATAGAGAGATGTAAAACAATAATTTTTAAAGTAAAATTTATGATAAATATTTAAACTAACAATAGAAACACAAAAGAAATAGAAGACAAAAGAAGTAATAAAATAAAGAAATGACAACTTTTGTAATATGTACATAAAGTAAAATAAATATCTATCAAACATAAAACAAAGCAAACAAATGCATTTATATGTATAAACAAGTACAAATAAATAAAGGAAAAAAAAAGTAAGCAAATCAATAAAACAAAGTATAAGCTAAATTAACAAAACAAATACAAATACAAGCTAGGCAATAAAATAGAAGTTCACCTATTTTGTAAAGTAAAACAATTTATACTTAAGCTATGAATAAAATAAGAACATTGATATATAAAACAAAAACAATAAGTATAAAACAAAACTAAAGAGAATAAATATGCAAAGTACTAAGTAACAAAGCAAGAAATAAACAAAACAAACATAGTCAAAGCAAGTAGAAGCAGACTGCCCTTATTTCCATCATCTCAGCATAGTAAAGCAAGAGGAAAACAAAGAATAAAATATGTAGCATGTAAGTAGCTGCAGCCACCATCCAATCTGCAGTAAAACAAGCATGTAATGCCTTCATCTCAGCCGAGTTAAAGAAGGCAAGACATAAGAATAAACAAAGATCTTCCATACCTCTAGAATCATGTCAGCCCATGACACAAGCAACTCAACCATACCTTTTGTACAGAACAAAACAATGTTTATCACTTGTACTAAATATATCAACCTGTAGACATGTTCCCCTATATCATCTTCATGTAAATTCGTCCATCTTCCAAACTGAGAAAGATTAGAAAAAAAAGAAGAAGAAGAAATCATCTTCAACCTGGAGATTAAAATGCAACTTGAAAAACAAAGCCTAGATCAGTTTGCATAGGAGCATCTTAAGCAAGTGTTCAAGTTTTCAAACTGGAAAATAAAAATGGAAGCTTGCATTTTTTCAAACCTATTCAACATTTGCAAACTCTGTTCTTCTGTTTCTCTAGAAACTAAGGTGAGTAGACTCTTTGACCCCTCTATACTTTAATTTGTATGTGATTATATCTGGATGGATGTTTGTGAAATAAATATGTATGGAAGTTAATATGTTTGTGTGTATACATATATATATAGATAGAAAATAGATTGAATATGTATGTCTGTATATATATTCATACAGGCCTCTGCTTAACTTAAAAGGTTTTCAAAACCTGATTCAAACTTCAAAATTTTCTCCTCCATCCCCTTTTAAGATAAGATGTCTAAAAGAAATAGGTTTGAATGACTAAGATTTAAATTTTAAAAAGTTATATAAGTTAAAAACAACTTTTAATCTTCTCTGAAAATCAAGAAAACAGATTTAACTTTAAATAAGCCAAATTTCGAACTTCATGATTTATGAATTCAAGTATATAAATGAAATTGTCATACTTTAATGATTTTTAATGCAAAAATCTTGATTTTTAGTTAAGTTTTGGGATCGCATTTTTGAGATGATCAGAAATGGAGAAATCGTCAATCAACGGCGACGTGATGATTTATCGGCCATGGGATTTTCGTAGGAGTTGCGTTGTCGCCTGGGGATCATCAGAAAAATGTTCAACGATTTTTTTATCCATCGTGTTGATCATTCGAGAGCAAATTAGGGTTTAAGGGTCGTGTTTACTGCTTCGAAGTCGCGAGTTAATCGCGCCGCCACCATCGTGTTTCTGGCGATCGCAGGTGGGGGAATGTGGCAAGGAGGTCATGTTGCATCTCTGGTCAGGATGGCGTGCTCGCTGATGATCGGGGATGAGGAGGCGCGGCGTTGACAGGTTTCGAAGTGAAGCTATGTTGTTTTCCAGGTTTCAAATTTTTATTCGAATTTCGATCTCAAGGTGGTGGTGTGGATTTGATGGTTGGAGTTGGACCTGGGGAGGATTGTCGACGTGTTCGAAAATGTGACGGGGTCGGAAGATCGCCAGAGGCGACGTGCACGTGCACCGTGCATTTGTTTTGAAGTCTGGAAATTTTGGGAAGTGGGGAAGAACCAGGGTGAACTCGCGTGTGTTGACTCGAGGCTTTACTCGAGATAGTTAGGGGTAGAACTCGAAGCAGAAGAGTGTTGCTTCGGGTTGATGGTTTGGTTACAGGTTTTACAGGAAACCTGTTATCCTGTTTTACAAATTCCAGATTTTGAAATTAAATAGTTTTATAACTTTAAATGTTTACATAAGTTAAGATTTTAAAGTAAATCTCTAAAAATGTTAAATTTAAAAAGGGATTTGATTTTAAACTGTTTTAAAATTCTTTCATAACCAAATATTACTTTAACATGTGAATTTAAAATGGATAATTTAATCATTTAAATTAATTAATGACTTGTAATTTAATAAGTAATTAAAGGTTCAAATCACTAATTAAAGTAATTAATTTGAGAAGAATTTATTCACTAAAGGTTAATTAATAAATGAAAGTGATTAAGAAATGATTTTAAGGATTAATCACTTATTGAAATTAATGTTGGATATTTTGATTTTGTAAGGTTAATGAATTATGAAATTGGTTTAAAGGTTAATTTAATTTAATTTCTTAAAGTTATATAATAAATAATAGTTAACTAATTAAGGGATAATTAAGGTAATAAAATGATTTAATTAATAAGTAATTAAAGAATGATTCATTTAATTTATAAATAAATAATTAGATTAAATTTTAGTTAGAAATGATTAATAATGAATTTATCTAAGATAATTTCTTAAGAAGGTAATTAAGAAATATTATTAGTTAATAAGATAATTAACTAAGGATTATTAAGTATTAATTAAGGCGATTAATTTTAATAATAAAGTGGATTGATTAGTTTAGATAATCAATTATAAATGGTGTAAGTATAATTACTTTATGGTAAGTAATTAAAGGTTAAATTTCTTTAACTAATTAATTAGAGTTAATTAATTAGGAAATTGGTTTAAGAGTTGATTTAATTAATGTGATAAATTAAGAATAATTTAATAAATTAAAGTGTCTAATAAATTAATTTATATCAAATGATTTGGAATTAATAAATCAGAATTGGATAATAAATCCACAAGTAATTAATTTAATTGGAGATAAACTGAATTAATCAGGATTAAACAATCCTGTTTATAAATGATTATTGAATGCTTGACCTTACTTATGAATGATTATATTGTATGAAATGCCTTGAATTGATTGTCCTATCTGATATGTGATGCTTTGTTTTGAGCTGTGTATATTTATTTGCATCTATATATTATCTGTGATCTGTGAATGAAGATAAGCGTTATAATTTATATCGCTTATCAGATATATTGTTGTATTTGATCTGTCATGATTGAATGATGTGCACTACTGTGTATAACCCCTGGACTACACCATACACACACAAATATGGATTTCACGAGGAAATCGAATAAGTCACCGATTTAAAAATGATTTTTAAAATTGAATATTTGAATTCAAATGTTTCGGAAATGGAATCGGAATAAATGTGAAAAGCTTTTGAAATGAAATTTCAAGTTAAAATTTATTTTAATTTACTTGATTAAGTTTTGAAATTTAAATAATTCAATTTAAATTTGAATTCCATATTTGGAATTGAATTCAACGATTAGAAATTATGGTTAAAGATATTATAAACATGTTTGTATGAATTTAAACCATTTTAAAGGTATGGTTTTGGGAATTTGAATTTAACCCAAGGATTTCAACTCGTATAAATGAATCAGATTTCCAAAATGAAAACGGTTGTTTTCAAATGATAAACACTCTTAAATAAGAACTGAGATTCCAGTTAATTAGGGGAATTTCAAGATTGAATAGAGAAATGATTTTCCTAAGTTATAAATGAATTCTTTTTGAAAGCTATGAATTAAATCTGTTTATTCTTAACAGATTTAAATTGATGATCTGTTTAAATCAAATTGAAATGAAATTGTTTTGAAGGCTATAAAGTTAAATCTTTGATTTAAAGATTTAATGAGTTAATCAAATCGAAATGAAAATTGATTTGGAAAATCTGTGAATGAATCTTTTGTTTAAAAGATTAAAATGTGAAAATTGTTTAAACCGTTAAAGGTTGTGAAAATGGATCTTTTTGTTTTAAAGATTGAAATGGTAAATTGTTAAACCATTTGAAAGAAAAACTTTGGATTTTTAAGTTGTGACTTAATTGAAATCCCAATATCCATATGTTTTTGAACTATTTCGCTCACTATTCGGTTTAGCCGGGAAAGGACCTTTGTGTCGTATAACCCATTCCGAATATGTGATACGTCGTTATGGATAGAATTTGAAGACCGGTGTTGAAGACCGAGTATTTGCGAGAGCGATAGGATGACCTGTCGATTTACTCTGCACCGAGTTGCTCCGGTATAGAGTTCTCCATATGTGATGGTGAATCCGATCAGGATTGTGGATATCCGGATTGCAAGGACTTCTTTGTAAGTGCCTTCGGTTCTGTTCGAACCCAGAACAGACTTGTATGGATTGTATGTCTGACATTACAATTTGAGATATAAAGCAGATTTCTTTCAAATACATTTCTGTTGGTGGCGGAGAATTTATTCTCTTAGCTTAACACCCTTCTCTGAGACGTACGAGCTCAAAGGTTATGTAGTTGAAGGTTATCAGCAATATATTCCCAATTTGGTAATGTGACATGCTGAGTGTTGCTGTGAAATGATCATTGTGTTGATTATTTGTGATAGGATCATTTATTTGATCGTCTATCCTGGTGATCATTTCTATGATCATTTGTTGACCCAAAGCATGGCTTTTGTATAAAGTATGTTTTTGTGGACGAGACTTCGTCGAGCCTCACACCCCGGAAATGGTCAAAACAGGAAAGATGCGGCAAGGTTATGAGGGGTAGCTCCCTTTAGGGTATGTGCATTTCCTTCTGGATAGAGGTGGTATCATGGTATGGAGCCCAGATATTTAACCTATGTGGTTACTGCGAATTTATTACTTTGTGGTTGTTGGTTATCGGGATCTCGTGAGAAAGGTCGTTTACGATCGGGGAATGGCGTGCTCGTGTCAGTAGTTACCCAGTTAGGGGTAACCCGGCCTTGTGTTGGTAGAGTTCCGGTTTGGTTCTCGGGAATGTCCTTCCAGAGGCATTCTCATGTGGCAATGGGAAGTGCCTTGGCCTAACCATTTGTTGGAAATCCAAAGAAACAATACGATCTTGTACGGTATTAGTTGTAGAACCTATCATTCACTTATGGCGGCGCCCCACTGTTTGGATGGTAGCTATAGTAGGCATAGTTCGAAATGTCTATGTTGGCTAAGATTTATATCTTTACTTTCGAAATGATTTTTACTACACTATGCACTAGTAATAATATCAAATGTTCTTTTTAATACGTATCAAGCATCTTTGACTATCATAAGGAGAAATCTCCTCCGATTCTGCGTTTGCATTGTGTGTGTGTGTGCGGGAGGCCTTATGGTAGTCTCATTTTTCAAAAGCATTGCGAATTGACTTTAAAATTCTTTCTTTGATTGTTTTTATAAGATAAACTGTTTTTGTTGCTCACACCAGTCCCACGACTGATCCGGAGTTTATTGTTTCTTTCCTAAACTCTGGGTGCTCAAAATTTTTCTACACGAGCAGTCTAGAGTTGGGTTTTTCAGATAGTCAGATGTAGTAGATTATCTGGAGTTAGTTCAGTCTTTGGACCGCACCAGTCTTGTTTAGCTTGATGCATCGTTATTGGGAGTTCGAGCTATTGCTAGATTGATTCTTGGAAATGGAGTTGCAGTTATTCTTGGAGTTCTTCCTTGAAGACTATTTTAGAGTTATTTGTTCCGCTGCAAGATGTTATCTATTTTCTTTCCGCTGCTATTTTATTGTATCATATCTCTGATGTATATTGATATCTATTGGATCATCTGTTGTATCAGATATTGTATCAAAGCTGTATATCAATGTATTATTCTTTTATTCCGCTGTGTTGTTTACTTAATGATTGTTATAAGCTCCGGCGAATCAGATTTGAACGGTCGAATCTATGGCATTCGAATACGATTTGAAGTATGGATGTCGATTTTCGAGCGGGCAAAATCCGAGTCGTTACATTTGGTATCAGAGCTAAGGGTTGAACTTCAGCTCAGGAGTGTAACACATTAAGTAACTCATTAGAGATAGGGTGAAGTAAATCCTAGAATGAGTAATCCTTAAGATATCCGTTTGAATGCCTCAGTAAATTCTTTTACTATCCACTGATAGTAACTATGAGTGCAAGAACAGAACGAGATAGGGGACAGGAAAATACGACTATAATTAGTCAATACTCTGTAACAACAGTGGAAATAACTTTCTTATCAATTTCTTTGATTCGTTTCCAAATTCTTTTGATTTCTTCATACCAGCTACAAAAAGAAGTTTCGGTGTGATGGTGGCCTTACGAACCGTTGCAGAAAATTATTACTTCGTACTTTATCGATTTCTTATCGGCTTTTCGATTTAAACTCTAATAAATGAATTAGAAATTGGAAATTTTAAATAAATTGGAAATTTTAATTGAATTAAATTGATTAATAGAATATGAAGAATGATTAGAATTGTATCGATAAAATGATTTTGTTTAAAACCAAAATTTGAAATTTTATTATAATTTCTTGTATCTATTATTGATATTCTGATTTGGTGAGCCAAATGCAGAACTGATATCCAATTTAATCTGGAAAGATATTTCTCTATCTTTCATCTATCTCTGTGTTGTTTTCGTGCCTGCGAATTTCGAAGACGAAATTCTTTTAAGGGGGGAAGTCTGTAACGACCCTAGATTTTAATTTAATTTAAATTGATAATTAAATGAAATTTTGAATTAAAATTGTAAAAATTGATTTAAATGGAAGCGAGTTTCCCAGAATTCGACTAGAAAATATATATAGTCATATGGATTTGAAGTTTTGTATATATGTGAATATATATGTATATATTGGATTTTAAATAAATTCTTAAATAAATGATTTTGAAAAATAAATAATATACTTTAGACACAAGTATAGAAATAAATAAATAAATTGATTTAAAAATTTATAAATGATGATAATTTGAGTTATATAAAATATATGTGTACATAGAGAGATGTAAAACAATAATTTTTAAAGTAAAATTTATGATAAATATTTAAACTAACAATAGAAACACAAAAGAAATAGAAGACAAAAGAAGTAATAAAATAAAGAAATGACAACTTTTGTAATATGTACATAAAGTAAAATAAATATTTATCAAACATAAAACAAAGCAAACAAATGCATTTATATGTATAAACAAGTACAAATAAATAAAGGAAAAAAAAGTAAGCAAATCAATAAAACAAAGTATAAGCTAAATTAACAAAACAAATACAAATACAAGCTAGGCAATAAAATAGAAGTTCACCTATTTTGTAAAGTAAAACAATTTATACTTAAGCTATGAATAAAATAAGAACATTGATATATAAAACAAAAACAATAAGTATAAAACAAAACTAAAGAGAATAAATATGCAAAGTACTAAGTAACAAAGCAAGAAATAAACAAAACAAACATAGTCAAAGCAAGTAGAAGCAGACTACCCTTATTTCCATCATCTCAGCATAGTAAAGCAAGAGGAAAACAAAGAATAAAATATGTAGCCTGTAAGTAGCTGCAGCCACCATCCAATCTGCAGTAAAACAAGCATGTAATGCCTTCATCTCAACCGAGTTAAAGAAGGCAAGACATAAGAATAAACAAAGATCTTCCATACCTCTAGAATCATGTCAGCCCATGACACAAGCAACTCAACCATACCTTTTGTACAGAACAAAACAATGTTCATCACTTGTACTAAATATATCAACCTGTAGACATGTTCCCCTATATCATCTTCATGTAAATTCGTCCATCTTCCAAACTGAGAAAGATCAGAAAAAAAAAAAAAGAAGAAATCATCTTCAACCTGGAGATTAAAATGCAACTTGAAAAACAAAGCCTAGATCAGTTTGCATAGGAGCATCTCAAGCAAGTGTTCAAGTTTTCAAACTGGAAAATAAAAATGGAAGCTTGCATTTTTTCAAACCTATTCAACATTTGCAAACTCTGTTCTTCTGTTTCTCTAGAAACTAAGGTGAGTAGACTCTTTGACCCCTCTATACTTTAATTTGTATGTGATTATATCTGGATGGATGTTTGTGAAATAAATATGTATGGAAGTTAATATGTTTGTGTGTATACATATATATATAGATAGAAAATAGATTGAATATGTATGTCTGTATATATATTCATACAGGCCTCTGCTTAACTTAAAAGGTTTTCAAAACCTGATTCAAACTTCAAAATTTTCTCCTCCATCCCCTTTTAAGATAAGATGTCTAAAAGAAATAGGTTTGAATGACTAAGATTTAAATTTTAAAAAGTTATATAAGTTAAAAACAACTTTTAATCTTCTCTGAAAATCAAGAAAACAGATTTAACTTTAAATAAGCCAAATTTCGAACTTCATGATTTATGAATTCAAGTATATAAATGAAATTGTCATACTTTAATATGATTTTTAATGCAAAAATCTTGATTTTTAGTTAAGTTTTGGGATCGCATTTTTGAGATGATCAGAAATGGAGAAATCGTCAATCAACGACGACGTGATGATTTATCGGCCATGGGATTTTCGTAGGAGTTGCGTTGTCGCCTGGGGATCATCAGAAAAATGTTCAACGATTTTTTTATCCATCGTGTTGATCATTCGAGAGCAAATTAGGGTTTAAGGGTCGTGTTTACTGCTTCGAAGTCGTGAGTTAATCGCGCCGCCACCATCGTGTTTCTGGCGATCGCAGGTGGGGGAATGTGGCAAGGAGGTCATGTTGCATCTCTGGTCAGGATGGCGTGCTCGCTGATGATCGGGGATGAGGAGGCGCGGCATTGACAGGTTTCGAAGTGAAGCTATGTTGTTTTCCAGGTTTCAAATTTTTATTCGAATTTCGATCTCAAGGTGGTGGTGTGGATTTGATGGTTGGAGTTGGATCTGGGGAGGATTGTCGACGTGTTCGACAATGTGACAGGGTCGGATGATCGCCAGAGGCGACGTGCACGTGCACCGTGCATTTGTTTTGAAGTCTGGAAATTTTGGGAAGTGGGGAAGAACCAGGGTGAACTCGCGTGTGTTGACTCGAGGCTTTACTCGAGATAGTTAGGGGTAGAACTCGAAGCAGAAGAGTGTTGCTTCGGGTTGATGGTTTGGTTACAGGTTTTACAGGAAACCTGTTATCCTGTTTTACAAATTCCAGATTTTGAAATTAAATAGTTTTATAACTTTAAATGTTTACATAAGTTAAGATTTTAAAGTAAATCTCTAAAAATGTTAAATTTAAAAAGGGATTTGATTTTAAACTGTTTTAAAATTCTTTCATAACCAAATATTACTTTAACATGTGAATTTAAAATGGATAATTTAATCATTTAAATTAATTAATGACTTGTAATTTAATAAGTAATTAAAGGTTCAAATCACTAATTAAAGTAATTAATTTGAGAAGAATTTATTCACTAAAGGTTAATTAATAAATGAAAGTGATTAAGAAATGATTTTAAGGATTAATCACTTATTGAAATTAATGTTGGATATTTTGATTTTGTAAGGTTAATGAATTATGAAATTGGTTTAAAGGTTAATTTAATTTAATTTCTTAAAGTTATATAATAAATAATAGTTAACTAATTAAGGGATAATTAAGGTAATAAAATGATTTAATTAATAAGTAATTAAAGAATGATTCATTTAATTTATAAATAAATAATTAGATTAAATTTTAGTTAGAAATGATTAATAATGAATTTATCTAAGATAATTTCTTAAGAAGGTAATTAAGAAATATTATTAGTTAATAAGATAATTAACTAAGGATTATTAAGTATTAATTAAGGCGATTAATTTTAATAATAAAGTGGATTGATTAGTTTAGATAATCAATTATAAATGGTGTAAGTATAATTACTTTATGGTAAGTAATTAAAGGTTAAATTTCTTTAACTAATTAATTAGAGTTAATTAATTAGGAAATTGGTTTAAGAGTTGATTTAATTAATGTGATAAATTAAGAATAATTTAATAAATTAAAGTGTCTAATAAATTAATTTATATCAAATGATTTGGAATTAATAAATCAGAATTGGATAATAAATCCACAAGTAATTAATTTAATTGGAGATAAATTGAATTAATCAGGATTAAACAATCCTGTTTATAAATGATTATTGAATGCTTGACCTTACTTATGAATGATTATATTGTATGAAATGCCTTGAATTGATTGTCCTATCTGATATGTGATGCTTTGTTTTGAGCTGTGTATATTTATTTGCATCTATATATTATCTGTGATCTGTGAATGAAGATAAGCGTTATAATTTATATCGCTTATCAGATATATTGTTGTATTTGATCTGTCATGATTGAATGATGTGCACTATTGTGTATAACCCCTGAACTACACCATACACACACAAATATGGATTTCACGAGGAAATCGAATAAGTCACCGATTTAAAAATGATTTTTAAAATTGAATATTTGAATTCAAATGTTTCGGAAATGGAATCGGAATAAATGTGAAAAGCTTTTGAAATGAAATTTCAAGTTAAAATTTATTTTAATTTACTTGATTAAGTTTTGAAATTTAAATAATTCAATTTAAATTTGAATTCCATATTTGGAATTGAATTCAACGATTAGAAATTATGGTTAAAGATATTATAAACATGTTTGTATGAATTTAAACCATTTTAAAGGTATGGTTTTGGGAATTTGAATTTAACCCAAGGATTTTAACTCGTATAAATGAATCAGATTTCCAAAATGAAAACGGTTGTTTTCAAATGATAAACACTCTTAAATAAGAACTGAGATTCCAGTTAATTAGGGGAATTTCAAGATTGAATAGAGAAATGATTTTCCTAAGTTATAAATGAATTCTTTTTGAAAGCTATGAATTAAATCTGTTTATTCTTAACAGATTTAAATTGATGATTTGTTTAAATCAAATTGAAATGAAATTGTTTTGAAGGCTATAAAGTTAAATCTTTGATTTAAAGATTTAACGAGTTAATCAAATCGAAATGAAAATTGATTTGGAAAATCTGTGAATGAATCTTTTGTTTAAAAGATTAAAATGTGAAAATTGTTTAAACCGTTAAAGGTTGTGAAAATGAATCTTTTTGTTTTAAAGATTGAAATGGTAAATTGTTAAACCATTTGAAAGAAAAACTTTGGATTTTTAAGTTGTGACTTAATTGAAATCCCAATATCCATATGTTTTTGAACTATTTCGCTCACTATTCGGTTTAGCCGGGAAAGGACCTTTGTGTCGTATAACCCATTCCGAATATGTGATACGTCGTTATGGATAGCATTTGAAGACCGGTGTTGAAGACCGGGTATTTGCGAGAGCGATAGGATGACCTGTCGATTTACTCTGCACCGAGTTGCTCCGGTATAGAGTTCTCCATATGTGATGGTGAATCCGATCAGGATTGTGGATATCCGGATTGCAAGGACTTCTTTGTAAGTGCCTTCGGTTCTGTTCGAACCCAGAACAGACTTGTATGGATTGTATGTCTGACATTACAATTTGAGATATAAAGCAGATTTCTTTCAAATACATTTCTGTTGGTGGCGGAGAATTTATTCTCTTAGCTTAACACCCTTCTCTGAGACGTACGAGCTCAAAGGTTATGTAGTTGAAAGTTATCAGCAATATATTCCCAATTTGGTAATGTGACATGCTGAGTGTTGCTGTGAAATGATCATTGTGTTGATTATTTGTGATAGGATCATTTATTTGATCGTCTATCCTGGTGATCATTTCTATGATCATTTGTTGACCCAAAGCATGGCTTTTGTATAAAGTATGTTTTTGTGGACGAGACTTCGTCGAGCCTCACACCCCGGAAATGGTCAAAACAGGCAAGGTTATGAGGGGTAGCTCCCTTTAGGGTATGTGCATTTCCTTCTGGATAGAGGTGGTATCATGGTATGGAGCCCAGATATTTAACCTATGTGGTTACTGCGAATTTATTACTTTGTGGTTGTTGGTTATCGGGATCCCGTGAGAAAGGTCGTTTACGATCGGGGAATGGCGTGCTCGTGTCAGTAGTTACCCAGTTAGGGGTAACCCGGCCTTGTGTTGGCAGAGTTCCGGTTTGGTTCTCGGGAATGTCCTTCCAGAGGCATTCTCATGTGGCAATGGGAAGTTCCTTGGCCTGACCATTTGTTGGAAATCCAAAGAAACAATACGATCTTGTACGGTATTAGTTGTAGAACCTATCATTCACTTATGGCGGCGCCCCACTGTTTGGATGGTAGCTATAGTAGGCATAGTTCAAAATATCTATGTTGGCTAAGATTTATATCTTTACTTTCGAAATGATTTTTACTACACTATGCACTAGTAATAATATCAAATGTTCTTTTTAATACGTATCAAGCATCTTTGACTATCATAAGGAGAAATCTCCTCCGATTCTGCGTTTGCATTGTGTGTGTGTGCGGGAGGCCTTATGGTAGTCTCATTTTTCAAAAGCATTGCGAATTGACTTTAAAATTCTTTCTTTGATTGTTTTTATAAGATAAACTGTTTTTGTTGCTCACACCAGTCCCACGACTGATCCGGAGTTTATTGTTTCTTTCCTAAATCTGGGTGCTCAAAATTTTTCTACACGAGCAGTCTAGAGTTGGGTTTTTCAGATAGTCGGATGTAGTAGATTATCTGGAGTTAGTTCAGTCTTTGGACCGCACCAGACTTGTTTAGCTTGATGCATCGTTATTGGGAGTTCGAGCTATTGCTGGATTGATTCTTGGAAATGGAGTTGCAGTTATTCTTGGAGTTCTTCCTTGAAGACTATTTTAGAGTTATTTGTTCCGCTGCTAGATGTTATCTATTTTCTTTCCGCTGCTATTTTATTGTATCATATCTCTGATGTATATTGATATCTATTGGATCATCTGTTGTATCAGATATTGTATCAAAGCTGTATATCAATATATTATTCTTTTATTCCGCTGTGTTGTTTACTTAATGATTGTTATAAGCTCCGGCGAATCGGATTTGAGCGGTCGAATCTATGGCATTCGAATACGATTTGAAGTATGGATGTCGATTTTTGAGCGGGCAAAATCCGAGTCGTTACACCTTCGAAAGTCGACATCAATACGTCCACGGTATTTCATGCCAAACGATCAAATGCTAGAATACCAAACTATATGGGTTAAAAAGAAAGAGGAAGAAGAAGAAGAAATAGAAAACAACATCAGAATCTCACAAAAGCAGCAGAACAACATATAATATATAACAACAGATTTTTACGCAAAAGAAACTGTAATGGTTTTATACATTACATTGTCAGAGTACAACATCAACAACAACAAAACACTGGACAGTTATGGCAACTTGTCCACACAAAGCTGAATATACAGCATACCAAACACAACGGAAATAAGAAAGATATGTGTGATACGTCTCGCCATCCAGCACATCCCCTGAGCTCCATAGCAGTCCATCCAGAATCTGTACTGTATAATACTCGGTCTAACCTGAGTATTTAGTGAAATAACACCCGAGTCAGTCTGGAAAACCAACGTGAGAAAACACACTCAATTGGATTATTAAAGTTTTCAAAATCCTTTAAAAAAATCAAAGGTATCTCGTAAGACCACGCCACAAATAAACATGTCGGGTTTTTACCTTACGATAATCAAAAACATTTCTTATCAAATCCTATGATATTATAGTAGTGTCTATATACAAATACTTATTCAAATAGTCAAAATTGTTACATTCATTAAATTCTAGCATAATAGGTATACAATCAAGTTTGAAGGCACTTATTGGAGATTGGGTTTCCATCAATGGCAGGGCTACTGGGGTACCGCCTGTCATAGTACCTAGTCTAGATCAGAGTACCGAGGATCCACCCTAATCCCCTGCAACACAAGACCGAAGCTACCCTTATTGGATAGTCCAAATAAGATCACCTCGCGGTCGGGATCAGCAACCGCCCACACGGTCGAATAAAAAGGGGCATCTAGACAGGGATGACCTTACCCTATTTGGTTGCTAGCCACTTAGCCTTGCTGTACCTCCTCTGTTTTAGTCATTCCTGGTTGATGAGGCTCGAGGCTTTACATTACCTTTTTAGAACACATCTCACTTAGAATGCTCATCGTCCTCCTAACAATGTTCTGATTGCATTTATCCATACAAGTCCACTCCCAGTCCGAACGGAACCGAAGGCACTACTCCTACTACATCCATTTTGGAATCACCCTCAGGATTAGTAGCGATTATCCTTTGCACTTCATTGCTCAATCTTCGACTCCAAGCTTTTATCTTCCTCACAAAAATGTTCAAATCAGATCGAAGTGGTTTTCGGAAAATTATTCTCGATCCTGGTCTCTTTGAAACGATCAGCACATTGGCCAATATTGATAGTCAGTTATTTAACTATCATATAACTTACACAAACAACCATCAGGCCTTAATAATTTTTTAAATTATTTATTTCAAAATATATTCACAAGATATTTTTCTACAGTTCAACCCTTTTGAAAATAGTTTTCAAATCACTTTTTCTCTCACGGAAGAAATTTCCACCCAGTTGTTTTATTTTCACTTAAAATCATCAAGTCTTAACACTTAAGGTATTTAAATAATTTAAATCACTTTATCAAAAAATATATACTTTAAAACACTTAAAATAAAAACTACTTAAAACACTTTATTTAAAGTACTAGTTATGAAATTTTATAATAATTTTTCATGTAAAACTTAAGCCAAAACTAATTTTAAAATAAAAGTTATTCTATGAGGTATAAATATTAAATAATTAGCTTTTAAATCATAATACTAGTTAAACCTTTAAAATAATTTACTTATATAATTAACTTAATAAATATTTACTTTTAAAAAATTTAAAACCACCAAATAATAATTTCTTTCTAAAACATTCTTTTAAAACCACTTTAAAATCTCTAACTTGTACTTAAAACCTGCTTTGAAAACATACTTGGTTTTCAGGAAATACAATTTCCATTTAAATATAGCCATCTAATCATTTATAAATCCTGCTCGATTTATTCCAGTTTAATTTACGTCTCAATCTCGTAAATTTTTTTAACACTTCAAAAATAAAACTACTTTATATTTTTAAAATACATTTCCCATCTCCTTATAATCCCTTTCAAAAATATATAATTAAATTATTTATATTAAGGCTACTAAAATTACTTAAATAAAAATAATACTTAAGAAATTCTATAAGAGTTTCTGAGTAGCACTTAAACCAAAAATTTCCTTTTTAGAATACAATTATTATATCAAATATTTATGTTAAAAATTCCTTTTTAAAAATCATAATACTAGTTTACCTTAAAAAATAATTAACTACCATAATTCACTTAAATAAATATTTACTTTTCTTTTAAAACTAATCAAAATAATAAATTTTCTAAAACATTCTAAAGAACATTTTTGAACTTATAGTTTATACTTTGAAATCCTTCCTTTGAAAATATACTTAGTTTTCCAGGAAAATATACTTTCCAACTTTTAAAAATAAATCACCTTTTTATTTTTAAAATGAATTGCACCTTTCCTTATAAATTCCACTGGAATCTATACTTTCAATTTATCCACTGATAAATATTCCACTTCATTTATAAATCAGTTTACAAATTTCCATTTCTCATTTTCCTTTAAATCACAATTTCCAAAACACTAAGTCGATTTCAAACCGATTTCCTGGTTTTAAATTCCCTTTAAAATTTATTACTCGATTTATCCAATTCCCAATAATTATTTGCTTAAGAATTTTCTTTTCATTGTCTTTAAAAAAATCCAACTCTATATATATATATATATATATATATATATATATATATATATATATATATATATTTCTATTTCTATTTCTTAAAATACCCATATATATTCAGCCAAGCATAGCATTCAATAATTTCAACCCCTAATATAATCAATATAATCTATCACAGATCATCAAATAAAGCACATAGCTGATTATAAAATAAATTCAACGTTTTGAGGAATCCAATTGGATCCCTTCAACTTGTTTTTCTGCATCCACAGACATTAGTACAATACAAAATACCAATCCCACTTCGAGGGGGATATCGCAGTATAAAGGGTCATCCGCTATTATGCGGGGCGCATAGAGTCTCATCAGCTGTATAATGCAGGAATATCAATCACTCCAATATATACATATGCTATTATAATATTCATCCAGACTGATAACATCATCAATTCAATAAATCAACCAATAATTTAAATTCTAAACTATTTAAATTAACCAAAAATCCAGAAGTGAGTGAGATTAACTCACTTTTTTTTGTTTTGCAACCCACTTACATCTCGGCTTGTTTCCACGGTTTTCGACCTTGTATAAGCATTATATGTTTTATTAATATTCGAAATAAATCGAACCGTTAAGTACCATTTAATAATTCAATCGACTAATGATTTAATTTAAACAAATTTTCTTTTAATAATTTCTTTGTAACTAAATTAAATAAAATAAACTAATTAAATAAGTTAATCACTTTAATATACCTCTTTAAATTTAACAGCAGGTTAACTATGTATATTTATATTTCATTTTTATTATTTTTTTGAAACAGCCTTCTGATAATTGAAATAATAACCAACACGTTAAATTTAAAAGTTTAAACTCACTTGAACCTTGGCTCGTAGCAAATTTTCGAAACCAATATTCCAACTCAGTTAAATTTTCAGAACCTCTATAACTAAAATACTTACAGACAGTATCAACTTAACTAAATTCTATATTAACCAACACTTTTACTTAAGTAACTTAAATTTTAAAATGTTTAAAAATTAATTACCTTAGGCTCGATGCGAAAATCAAATCACGAGCTCTGCTCAAAGCTCAATACAAGATTCGACCTCGTCGCCATCCATTGTGCCAACCACCCACCACTTCTCCAATGGCTACAGTTGCGGCTCCAACCCCCTCCATAACTTGCGATGCCACCGCCCCCAGCCGTGAAATCCAAATACCTCGATGCGAACCCTAGCTTCTAATTAAATTACCCGAGCCACGTCTGACTTCGTTTTCTATATATATATATATATATATATATATATATTCGTCGTGCTCGCCATTTTTGAACGGGGGAAGAAGATTTGATTTCGTGACGGGGAGAAAGGATTTCATTAATCCTTGAAGGAGAATGGAAGAGGTATAACAGAAGATAATAGTTTTAAGGTTCGGCCATTTGGTTTTTTCTCTTTTCAAGCTTTTAAAGCAATCCTTTTTTTTCTCGGCTGAACAAAGAAGGAGAAAGGGACATCTGGCACGTGTAGGTGACAGATGGCATGAATTAGAAGACAAGTGGCCATGGTATGAAAAGATAAAGTTCTGATGTTTATATTAATTGACCAGTCAAAGAAAGTATATTTTATATTTAAATTTAAATTTAAATCATCTCGATTTCCGCAACTTACAATCTCGACCACCTATCGAGGCGTGCTGCTAGGCGTTTATAATATTATGCCCTTATTACGAACGCAATGAAAAAGGTTTCGAGTCCTAACTCGATCGTATGGAAAAGATAGCTTTTTGAACCTATATATTATATTCAATTTTCGATATAGATCTAGCGTGTTTATCTACCGTACGATCACACGACAACTCCAAACACTACGAAAATTAAAATCCGATAATAATATACTATTACGGATCCAATGGAACTGGTTCATTGAAATTCAAGACTGTGCCTCGGAAGGCTATTTTAAATATCGATTTAAATGATATATTTTTACAACTGAACAAATAACCTTGAAATTCAATTTTAACACTTTTATTGTTTTCAGTATTATCAATATAAATTTTATAAGCCGTTGAAATATTTTTAACAAGCTTTAAAACCAAGATCACTATTTTAATCAATTTTCGATTATTAAATTCAATAATTTAACTGCCAAATAAACTTTGATATTTGAAATTCAAGTTAAACTAACTTTCAAATATTTAAAATCAATTAAATATTCCAATTTCTAATATCCAAAAATTCCTGGTCGTCACATTCCTCCCCCTTAAAAGAATTTAGTTCTCGAAATTACTAGTTAAGAAGAATTGTCCAATACCCGTTTACTATTTTTCCCAAACCAAACAGTTTTCAATAACACCCAAAACAACTTTTTTATTAAAGACACTATCATCCTTACTAACTTTCCAAACTTCTTCCATAGGTTCCAACCAATATCACTTACTCAACCATTCAACTTATAATTTAAAATCAAATTTTAAACTATCAAAATTTTCTCAAAAATTTTCTAACTCCCTAAATTTCGAAAAATTTCGCCAGCTTCTCCTTTGCGCGGCTAGCTCAGTACAACTACAAAATGCCTTCACGGGCCTCCAAATTTCAAAAGAAAACAAAATTCCAAGTGGCTAGATCAGAAAATCCTGAAATTTTATATGACAATTTAAATACATACCTTTTTGTTGAGCAATTCAATTTGTCTTTTGAAATCAAAAATCTCAATTTCCTTTTGCTTTTAAATACCTGTGTATCCTACTTAGCAATAATATCCAATCATAGACTCCAAGGTCATTTTATTCATTTCTATACAGAATTTTCAATATTCATATCATTCAAGTTTGTATGATGTACCCATATCATTTGCACGTAATATCAAATTCGATCGTTCACTTGATCACTCAATTTCACTTTCGAACTAGTATAGTCTACCCGGCTCCCTAGTGTGGACTCAGATCTGGTTTCTTGATCAGAAATCGTCATTATCCTTGCATAGCCATATACTATGATAGAGAATTTTCAAAATCAATCAAAAATTAATATCCAAGATTCGCAGACGAAAATCAAGTGAAAAATCCTAACTCGTATCGGTATAATTATCTTGAAATTCTGTGCTCGAATCTGGATCAACTCGCTGTGCGAATAAAATAATATACGTCAATCCGACATATTTATCTTAATTGATTATTAACTATATCAATTCTCTTTTATTCACATTAATTTTTATTTCTATTCACTTATTCACAATTTTCTCATTTCATAACTTCCAGTTTAATCTTCATTCAATTATTCACTTAGAATATTTTTCCCAAAACCAAATTTACTTAAGAATTTCACCATCCCTTTCTTAAGTTTAATATAAGTGTTTTACACACTTAAATATTTATCTTCACGCTACCACTTTGGTTGACATATACTTTCAAATTAGGTCTTCCATTCCATGTGAATTAAATTCACCTTTCATTTTAAAATATTGGATTCTATTCATCTCATCTCAAACCATACTTGATCATTTCTTTAATCAGCTCCACTTCCTAATTTTATTTATCACTTCATTTCCAAATTTAATTTCAAATCGCAATAAAAAGTTTATTTCCAAACTTTTACTTCTTTTTGTTCCCTCGAACAAATTCTACAATTTCAGTTTACTTAACACAATTTAAATTGATTCCAATCTTTAATTTAAATTCCAGTTCTATCTACTTACCTTTTTTAAATTAATTTGTTCATTCACAAATTTATTTCCAACTTAATAAATTTTATTACAATGACTATTTCATATTGCCTACTTAGGCCAAAATTTACTTTTATTTAGCTTGATTTAGTTAAATTTCATTTCTATTTAAATTTTTAAACATCCATAAGTTTTCCAATTTATTTAAATTCCATTCACTACTCTCTTTAAATTTACTTCGTTGAATTGGTTTACTTTGACGACTTATTTCGTTTTCACACTTTTTTTAATTTAACTCTTCTTAAGTTAAATTTCTATTCTAGAAAATTTCAGTTTTTACAAGTTATCAAACCCATTTATATTTCCATAAGCATTTTAAATAAGATTCTAGAGTCTTTAAACAATTACTCAACATTTCAAAATCATTTTTGAAATCAATTATATACATAATTCATTTGCATATCAAATTATCCTTTGAATTTTAAAACCAAACCCAGTTTTGCAAACAACTCCAACTTTAAACAATTTGGCAGTAATTTCTCTCCTACTTGAAAATGAACACCGATGATGTCGCGATCATCATCAAAATTATTTTCCAACGACCGAAAAGAGTTTAGTGCTTTATCACTTTAAAAACCCCTTTCAAATATTTTTAAATTCCAAAGCTTACCAGGTTTCAAATCCAAAAATATTTCCAAAATAATATCACTATTATTTCTCCAAAACCTTTGAAAAATCATTTTCAAACCCAAAGGAAATTTAATTTTGTCAAGTTTCAAATTTCAAAACCTTTAAATCTATATTCAACATTACTCTAGAATTTTATTTCAAAATCACATTTATAAATTCACATTTACAAATCTCATTCTGTTATATAAATTTATTTCTTTAACTTTGGTTATTACCTTAATTTCTTATTCAATTTCCATACAACAATGATAATAATTTAATATTATCGCTTTCTAACAACCAAGCAACCATATATTCTTATGATAATTTACAAAGATTATTTCTTTTTATATACAAAAATAATTTTGGGAAAAATTATTTCATTCACCTTATTTCAAAACAATACTGTGTCGGTTTGCCTAGTTTATGAGTTTAGAAATCCCTATCGACAAAGTTGTCCAGACTATACAGATCGGAATTTATAAACACTCAATTGATAAGTCAACACAATATAAAACAATTTATATTCACTAATAAATACAAGCTCATATCTAATAATACACTCAAACTCATCTTAGAGTACTACGGACTCTATTTTTAATGAGTAATCCCCACCGGAGCCAAGATTCTCGCTTAACCTTCAGCTTTGATACCAAAATGCCACGACTCGAATTTTCGACCTTCGAAAGTTGACATCAATACATCCATGATATTTCATGCCGAATGATCAAATGCCGAAAATACCAAACCATAAGGGTTCAATAAGAAAGAGGAAGAAGAAGAAATAGAAAACAACATTAGAATCTCATAATCGCAGCGGAACAACATATAATATATAACAACATATTTTTACACAAAAGAAACTGTAACTGTTTTATACATTATATCGTCGGAGTGCAACATCAACAACAACAAAACACTAGATAGTTATGACAACTTGTCCACACAAAGCAGAATATACAGCATACCAAATACAGCGGAAATAAGACAGATACGTGTGATACGTCTCGCCATCCAACACATCCCCTGAGCTCCATAGCAGTCTATCAAGAATCTGCACTCTATAATTCTTGGTCAGACCCGAGCATTATAGTGAAATAACACCCGAGTAAGTCTTGAAAACCAGCATGAGAAAACACACTCAATTGGATTATTAAAGTTTCCAAAATCCATTAAAAAAATCA
This sequence comes from Allium cepa, assembly GCA_030765085.1. Classification (NCBI taxonomy): domain Eukaryota; kingdom Viridiplantae; phylum Streptophyta; class Magnoliopsida; order Asparagales; family Amaryllidaceae; genus Allium; species Allium cepa. Next base: position 819,485,614 of record CM060935.1, on the reverse strand, counting down.
AAGGTATCTCGAAAGATCATGCCACAAATAAACATGTCGGGTCTTTACCTTACAATAACCAAAAACATTTCTTATCAAATCCTCTAATATTATGGTAGTGTCTATAAACAGATACTTATTCAAATAGCCGAAATTGTTATAGTCATTAAATTCCAGCGTAATAGGTATACAAACAAGTCCGAAGGCAATTATTGGAGATTGGGTTTCCATCAATGGTAGGGCTACTGGGGTACCACCTATCACAGTACCTGGTCTAGATCAGAGTACCGAGGATCCAACCTAATCCCCTGCAACACAAGAAAGGAACTACCCTTACTAGATAGTCCGAATAAGATCACTCTGCGGTTGAGATCAGCAACCGCCCACACAGCCGAATTAAAAGGGACATCTAGACAGGGATGACCTTACCATAATTGGTTGCTAGCCACTTAGCCTTATTGCACCTCCCCTGTTTTAGCTATTCCCGGTTGATGAGGCTTGAGGTTATGCATTACCTTTTTAGAACACATCTCACTTAGAATGCTCATCGTCCTCTTAACGATGTTCTGATAGCATTCATCCATACAAGTCCGTTCCTGGTCCGAACGGAACCGAAGGCACTACTCCTACTACATCCATTTTGGAATCACCCTCAGGATTAGTAGAGATTAGCCCTTGCACATCACTACTCCATCTTTGACCCCAAGCTCTTGTCTTCCTCATGAAAACGTTCAAACCGGATCGAAGAGGTTTTCGAATAATTAATCTCGATCTCCGTCTCTTCGAAACGATCAGCGCATTGGCCAATATTGATAGTCGGTTATTTAACTATCATATAACATCCACAAATAACCATTAGGCCTTAATAATTTTCCAAATTATTTATTTCAAAATATCTTCGCAAGATATTTTTCTACACTTCAACCCTTTTAAAAATAGTTTTCAAATCATTTTTTCTCTTGCGGAATAAATTTCCACCCAATTGTTTTATTTTCACTAAAAATACCAAGTCTTAACTGTTAAGGTTTTTAAATAATTTAAATCACTTTATCCAAAAAAATATACTTTAAAACACTTAAAATAAAGACTACTTAAAACATTATTTAAGATACTAGTTATGAAATTTTATAATAATTTTTCGTGTAAAACTTAAGCCAAAAATAATTTTAATATAAAAGTTAATCTATAAGGATAAATATTAAATAATTATCTTTTAAATCATAATACTAATTAAACCTTTAAAATAATTTACTTACATAATTAACTTAATAAACATTTACTTTTAAAAAAAATTAAAATCACTAAGTAATAATTTCTTTCTAAAGCATTCTTTTAAAACCACTTTATAATCTCTAACTTATACTTAAAAAATTTCTTTGAAAACATACTTGGCTTTCAGAAAATACACTGTCCATTTAAATATAGCCATCTAATCATTTATAAATCCTGCTCGATTTATTCTGGTTTAATTTACGTCCCAATCCCGTAAATTTATTTTAACACTTTAAAAATAAAACTACATTTTATTTTTAAAACGCATTTCCCATCTCCTTATAATCCCTTTCAAAAATATATACTTAAATTATTTACATTGAGGCTACTAAAATTACATAAATAAAAATAATACTTAAGAAATTCTATAAGAGTTTGTAAGTAGAACTTAAACCAAAAATTTCCTTTTAAAATAAAGTTATTATATCATATATTTATGTTAAAAATTCCTTTTTAAAAATCATAATACTAGTTTACCTTTAAAAATAATTGACTGCCATAATTAACTTAAATAAATATTTGCTTTTCTTTTAAAAATAATTAAAATAATAAATTTTCTAAAACGTTCTAAAGAATATTTTCAAACTTCTAGTTTATACTTTGAAATCCTTCATTTGAAAATAAACTTAGTTTTCTAAGAAAATACACTTTCTAACTTTAAAAATAAATTGCCTTTTTATTTTTAAAATGAATTGCATCTTTTCTTATATATTCCACAGAAATCTATACTTTTAATTTATCCACTGATAAATATTCCACTTCATTCATAAATCAGTTTACAAATTTCAATTTCTCATTTTCCTTTAAATCATATTTTTCAAAAAACTAAATCGATTTCAAACCAATTTCCTGGTTTTAAATTCCCTTTAAAATTTACTACTCGATTTATCCAGTTCCCAATAATTATTTACTCAAGAGTTTTCTTTTCATTTCCTTTAAAAAAATCCAACTTTATATATGTATATTTTCCATTTCTCTACCATATATATTCAGCCAAGCATAGCATTCAGTCATTTCAATCCCCAATATAATTAATATAATCTATCACAGATCATCAAATAAATCACATCGTTGAATATAAAATAAATTCAATGTATTGAGGAATCTAGTTGGATCCCTCTAACCTGTTTCCCTGCATCCACAGATGTTAGCACAATATAAAATACCAATCCCACTTCGAGGGGGATATCGCGGTATAAAGGGCCATCCACTATTATGCGGGGCACATAGGGTCTCATCCGTTATATAATGCGGAATATCAATTACTCCAATATATATATACTATATATAATATTCATCCAAACTGATAATAAATAATCAATTCAAGAAATCAACCAATAATTTAAATTTTAAACTATTTAAATTAACCAAAAACCCAGATGTGAGTGAGATTAATTCACCTTTGTTTTGTTTTGCAACCCACTTCCATCTCGGCTTGTTCCCATCGTTTTCAACCTTGTATAAGCATTATATGATTTATTATTATTTTAAATAAATCATACCGTTAAGTACCATTTAATAATTCAATTGACTAATGATTTAATTTAAACAAATTTTCTTTTAATAATTTCTTAGTAACTAAATTAAATTAAATAAGCTAATTAAATAAGTTAATCACCTTAATATACCTCTTTAAAATTTAATGGCAGGTTCATTGTGTATATTTATATATATATTTTTTGAAATAGCCTTCTGACAATTGAAATAATAAACAACACATTAAATTTAAAAGTTTAAACTCACTTGGTCCTTGGCTCGTAACAAATTTTCGGAACCATTATTTCAACTCAGTTAAATTTTTTTCAGAACCTCTATAACTAAAATACTTACGGACAGTATCACCTCGACTAAATTCTATATTAACCAACACTTTTACTTAAGTAACATTAAATTTTAAAATGTTTTAAAAATAAATTACCTTAGACTCGATGCGAAAATAAAATCACGAACTCTGCTCAAAGATCAATATGAGATTCGACCTCATCGCCCATCCACTGTGCCGACCGCCCATCACTTCTCCAATGGCTACAGTTGCGGCTTCGACCCCCTCCTCGACTTGCGATGCCGCCGCCACCCAGTCGCGAAATCTAAATACCTCGGTGCGAACCCTAGCTTCCAATTCAACTGCCCGAGTCGTGTCTGACTTCGTTCGATGTATATTTATATATATATTTTTTGCCATTCTCACCATTTTTTAACAGAGGGGAAGAAGATTTGATTTCATGAAGTAGAGAAAGGATTTCATTAATCCTTGAAGGGGGATGGAAGAGGTATAACAAAAGATAGTAGTTTTAAGGTTCAGCCACTTGATTTTTTGCTTTTCAAGTTTTAAAACAATCCTTTTTTTTCTCGGCTGAATAAAGTAGGAGAAAGGTACATCTGGTACGTGTAGGTGATAGACCGCGTGAACCAAAAGACAAGTGGCCATGATATGAAAAGATAAATTTCTAATGTTTAAATTAATTGACCAGTCAAAGAAAGTATATTTTATATTTATATTTAAATTTAAATCGTCTCGATTTACACAACTCACAATCTCAACCTCCTATCGAGACGTGCCATTAAGCGTTTATAATGTTATACCTCTATTACAAACGCAATGAAAAAGTTCCGAGTCCTAACGCGATCGTATGGAGAAGATAGCTTTTTTGAACCCAGTTATTATATTCAATTTTCGATATAGATCTAGCGCATTTATCTACCGTACGGTCGCACGACAACTCCAAATGCTACGAAAATTAAAATTCGATAATAATACACTATTACGATTCCAATGAAACAGGTATCGTTAAAATCCGAGATTGTGCCTCGGAAGGCTATTTTAAATATCGATTTAAACGATATATTTTTAAAACTGAAAATCACCTTGAAATTAAATTTTAACTCTTCTATTATTTTTAGTATTATCGATATAAATTTTATAAGCCATTGAAATATTTTTAACAAGCTTTAAAATCAAGATTCACTATTTTAACCAATTTATAATTACTAAATTTAATAATTTAATTGCCAAATAAACTTTGATATTTGAAATTCAAGTTAAACTAACTTTCGAATATTTAAAATCAAGTAAATATTACAATTTCAAATATCCAAAAATTCCGGATCGTCATAAAACCGGCCCAACAAGGGTGTGAAATGGCCACTCCTAATTGATAGTTGGATTATTAATATGGAGAAAGAAATAGGTTAGTAAATTAAAGGAAAGATGTTGTTAAATGCACAGTTAGAAATCCACTAGAGTCCACCCAATAGAAAATAGTTTTAAAAGTTGGAAAAAAATTATAATTAATATATTTGAAAAAGTGAAGAAGAAAATACTAGATTTTGGAGAAAAATATATGATATTGGATTTTGGAAAAGTAATTTTATAATAAAAGTTTCATTGGAAATTAAACTAAAAAGTTTCCACAAAATGGTTTATAAAAGCAGTTTGTTTGAAAAAATCATAAAGTGTATATAGCTCGCTAGTTTCTTTGTAAAGAAAGAAAAGTGTAAATATGAAGTTCTAATAGAAATAATGGTTTGTCGTAATCTAAAAAAAATCATTGAGGGAAATTTGTAGAAAGCTATTTCTTTTGAAAGAAAAGTAGAAGTGCAATATAGATTGTTGGTTTTTTGTAACTAAAATTTTTATGTTGTAAATTGAATTTTATGGGTGGACAATAGTTATGGTATAAGTTTGGAATACGCGTAAGTAGTACAGAAAAGATGATTTGGAACCCTAAAACAAAACTGTAGGCGAACGCAATACAATGGTCAGGAAGGCAATAAATTAAGAGAAAACAATTGGAATAAGTGAAGTTTAGGTTGAGGAATTGAATAGTTGAAAAGTTATGAAATATAAATAGAAATGAGATGTGATTTATTGTAATTAGTTTGGGATTTGACATATTTTAATTCATTGGATGAAGAGTGATAACGATATAGGTTTCTATGAATCAATCAAGTTACAAATAAAGGTGCTTTTTTAAATAACAAGGAATGTAAACGTAAAGAAAGAGATGCACAAAATATGGGAAATCCCGTATTTTTTACTGTCTATTTCAGTAAAAAAATTGAAGTATAATTCCTTGTAATTTCACACAAAATATAAATTCTCTTTTAAGTGATTCATAGAGAACTTTAACATTAACAATTCCTTTTGAATGGGGAAAGTAGTTCCAATGAATTAAAGTATGGAATCCTTAGGTACAATAAAAAGTGTAGTTGTTAGAAATTATGTAGGAGATCATGAAAAGAAATTTTGCTAGTAATCTAATTAGAAGCAGCATAAGAAATTAAAGGCAGAAGAAATAAAAATGGACAATCTCCATTGTTGTGTGCACTTCAAGTATCTTTTAAAAGCCTCTTTTGTGACATTAGACACTCCGTTAAAGATTGAAAGTGAGATATAAACATTAAAGAGTGAGAATTATTCTTATCTACTCTAGTTTAATGTTTAGCGATTTATAGAAGATGTTTTAGAAAAGCTGCCACGTGCGCTTTTAGAAAAGAGTGGTTTAGTGTAATAATTAAATTTTTGAAAGAAAAACTTAATAAATTGTTTGAATTAAAAATCCTAATTTTAGAAAAGAAAAGTGAAAAGGTCTTTAAAAAGGAAATGTTGATATGAAGGAGAAAGAAAGGAACTTTTAAAATTTGATTTGCTAACAATTTCTTTTAGATGTAATAAATATGATAAATTCAAAAATTGTAAATTAAAGTTATTAAATGGTTAAAACACCAAGTATTTTTGAATTTAACAACGGGTTGAGTTGTACTTTTAAAGAAAAAGGTTTTGAGATTAAGTGCTTCAAAAAATTTGAAGTTTTAATTTTTGAAAAAAAGGGTAAAGATCAAACCAAGATTTGAAATATGATGTAGATAAGAATTAGTGCAGGGAAGACGGAGTAAAGGATAAGGCTATGAAGAAGACAACAATGATTACTCATGGAATAGTAATAAGGAACCTCGTAGAGTGTAAAGGGTTATGATAAAAACCTAAGGATATTTTAGACACTTGTGCAAGCCATGTGAAGAACCCATAAAGAGATGATAAATGATATTAAAGCATGCTTCTATGAGTTCTAGACTATGCTCGTATGAAGGTGAAGGGTAAAGGAAGTAAAATACCAAGATTTGAGAAAACCATCATAGATTTGGATTTAAAGGAATTGGCAATATATAGTAATGAAACGGCAAACACACATAGAGGGTAATTGGTAGACTCAAAGTAAGGGAGCAAGATAGGAATTGGAAAAGTTATTTCCACTAAGCAAATTTTCCAATAAGTTACTAAAAATGTGTATAGATGGTGTTTCTTGTAGTGAATGGATGAATAGTTTATTCCATAAATTGGTATGATAATGGAAGAAATGAATGGATCTTATTCATCGAAAGCAATAGAGGAAAAGTTAAGATACACGATTGCAGAAGTATGGCATGTTAGAAAGGTCCATTCAAGTTAGAAGTGATAGAGCCACAACATCTTTAGTATTAGTTGATGTTGGGTAACTTCCAGTAGTTGTTCTAGTTAGGTTGGGTTGTAAACATTAGTGATCTTTATTGGGGGTAAAGGCACGTACGATATCGTAGGAAATGTTCGTTTTATTTTTTTTCAATGTAGACCACAATGTTAAAGGGAAAACAATAAGATAAGGAAATTTTGGAAAAGACAGTCAACTAATGCAAAAGAAAAGAAAATAGTATAGACTGGAAGTTAAGAAATAAATTAAGATATTTAAATTCCACTAAAATGGAAAGAGGAACAAGATTGATAAATTTTAACAAGCGGAGGATGAGGAAGGAATATTGAGTAGCCACGAATCAATGTCCATGTACATTAAAGGTTGAATTTTATAATCGAACTTCGCTGCTGGTTGCTATTGTAAATAAAAGAAAAGTTTTTGGAACTTAAAATCTACCATGTAAATTAAGAGAAGTCAACTATTGACATTTGATTGCTGACTAAACCTCGATTTCTTGAAATGTGGAAACTTGTGTTTTGAAATTCTATATATATATACACTTTTAAAACTAAAAATATCTCTGCAAAATGTTTTGGAAGGTCGTCAAGTTTAAATTTTTATGAATATTTTAGGAAGTAATATAAAAAATATTTTTGAATTTTTCAAAATTTTAAAATGCCACATACTTGACATTTAGGAATAATTGACCAGTTGGTTAATAAGGATTTTACTATGCTGCAGAGATGACGGTAAAATAAAATACATATGGAAATAAAGGAGAAGGCTGTTATAGTTAGGGAATCACTTTCTCCATATCTTATTAGTAACTAAAATGTTGATTTTTGAGATAAACCCTGTTTTTAAAACATAAAAAGACATTTACTTATGCAAGCTATACTTGAAAATGTTGGAAAAGGAATAAGGACAAAAGAGAAGATTCCAAGATACAGTGGAAGGGATGCATAAGAGAAGGATGGAAATATGAAATTTTCCATTCTAGCATAAGAAAATAGATTTTGAAAACCGGATTTTTCTAAATTTAGTTGTTAGCAATGGTGGTAGGATTTTGGATAGTAAGTATTGGATGCGAAATTGGTTGAACTATACTTCTATTCTATTCATACAAACGTAGGAAAAAGTCGGATGTAAAAATAATTTTTTGATTTTTAAAAGTTGCATATATGTAAAATTACCAGTATATTTAGGATGTTTGCACCTTATTTTCGAAAACTGTTTTAAAATATGCATTCATATAGGAGGCGTCAATTTAGATTATTCAGTTTGCATATCATATATGTTGTGATACACCAAGCACCATACACGATTTGGTTGCAATTTTTTTTGTACATATTTGATAGTTAACATAGAATGGATATATGGTTAGGTTGCATGATCAAGCCTTTGAAAAATTTCAGGGACAAAATTCCTTTAAGGGAGGAGAATGCAATACCCTACGTTTTTACGATAATTAATTCAAAATAAATTTTATTAATAAATAGTAAACGATGAAAAAATTATTTTTTGCAAATGACAAAATTGGACTACGAAACTTGCACAATTATGTTCGTAGCGATTTTTTGATCAACTTTCATATATAATGTTTTTCGATCGAAGTTCAAACGAAAAGATTATTAACGTTTGAAGTTTTAGAGTCGAAAATAATTATATATGTAACCAAGGAAACAATTACTAATAGATTAACGATAATTAAAAACTGTTAAAGTTAATGGTGATTAACCGTTAAGTAATTTAACTAAGGAATAAGATAACGATAATTAAATAAGAGAGGAAACAAAGCAAAGTAATTGAATAAAAGAGGAAACAAATCAACATAATCGATTATGTTCAAAAATTCGCCATTTTACACTGCTTAGGTAAACCTTGAGGTTGGCTAGGTCGACCATTGGCGATAGACCAATGACCACAACCGGTCGACCCGAGTCAGTGTGAAAGCGTGGATTTTTGTTCGACCGTGACAACCAAGACTAGATTGGTTAGATCCAACGGATAGCACTGATTTGAATCTCTATAAATTAAGACCTAAGGCCTCACTTCCAGCTCATAATTTTCAAATGAGCAGAAAAGCTGTGTCACTTTCTCTTGTGCTCCAAAATTCTTGATTCATAGAAATAGATTTAATTTGCACATTTACAATTTAGAGAAGAATAGAAGATAATAGAGAATAGAAATAGATTCAAACCAAGTCGCTACATCAGAGTTAAATAATAAATCTGTTTTTAATTAAAAAATAATTCTAAATTTCCTCTATAATCCAAATTCTAATAGATCTATATGCAAATGTTATTTATGCATCCGAATTGGGATTCAAAATGGGGAATACATATAACAAAGATTACATCTGGATTAGATCTAGAGATTTGGAAGAGCTTAAAAAGGTGAGTGGGAATAACATATGCTTTGATATAATATTAGATTATATCATTGCAGATCTATTCCTACATGCTTGAGAAACTGAATTTAAATTGCAAATAAATTCATGAGTAAGAAATGTTTAAGAGATTAAACTTTCCTATATAATTTATAACGATGAATCGATACTTTCTGTTATGAAAATTAGTTTGGAATTTTATATGAAACTGATACTTAATTGCAAAATTATTCGAATCGATATTTTTACATCGGATATGAATTTAATGAATCTAAAGTAATGTGTAACGATTACAAATTTATATTTACTCGACGAACACAAATTAAATGAAATCTTAATTAAGTTCATAATGATTAGAAATCTGTTTTTATTTGACGGATATTAATTAAGTTGAGATGAAAATTTATTTAGATCTTTGAGGTGTTTGTGATATTTTAATGCATTGGAACTTTGAATGTTTCAAATAGATTTTCACATATTATTGAGTTTAAGATAAATAAAAGTGTGACGTTTGGAGTAACAAGGAATATAGATATACAAAAAAATGATGTACAAAAATAGGGGTAATCGCCATGTTCTATTTCAAGAAATTAAAAGAACAATCCTTGAAACTACAAACACTGTACAAATATTTCCCTTTTTGATAAGGTATGGAAATTTACTATGTTAACGTTTATTGAGTAGAAGTTTAGTTTCGATGTATTAAAATGTAGTAAATCCAAAAAGTTGAACATTAGTGTAACGACCCATATTTTTAACTATTTTAAATTATTAAATTTATTATAATTATTGTATAAAAATTGGTTAGAAATAAAATTTTATGATTTATTAATGTAGATTATTGAATATGAACTTGAATAAAACTTTGAAATAAACAATTTTGAAGATTTAGACAATAACAAGTATTGAAATGAAATTCTATGTATTGACTATGTTTTAATCCATAGCAAGAATTGAATAATAGATTGAGTTACTGTAAAATGGTAGTAGTTGTTTTGTTATTTTAATTTGTATTAAAAGTTAAATTTTATAAGTTAAGCGACTTATATTAAAATACGATGATTTATTGAATGATTAAAATTGCTTAAATTTAATATTGGAATTATTTAAATAAATGAATTTTGGATTTAATATGAATGAAAATGATGTTGAAAGTAGATTTAAATTTTATTTAAACAAGAATGAAGAATGTTAACTTCTAAAATTGAACTTAAAGGTGATTAAATAATTTTTGAAAATTACTTGTTTTAATTAACGTGTAAAAATAAACATTTTGGCCATTGTCATGGATTTTGACGGAAGCTGTTTCATCGGATCCATGATAGTGAACTATTATATAATTTCATGTTTCATAACGACCAAAGTTCTCTTTTTGGTCGTGCTAGATTGAAATGCGTAGAAATCAATTGAAGAAATTTAATTAAAACATTTTGATTTTGAAATGCTATCTTCGTAATATGATGGAATTGGCTCCCGGTACCTATCCACTATGTTCGGAATAGGGTCATAACATATAGAACACCAGGCGGCACGCTTCGTTTGGAGTTTGAAATTTCGCAGGTAAATCGGGTTCTCTGCGCCTCAATTTGCACGCATGCTGTGGTAGTGGGTGGTGCATGGTAGAGCGTGAGTAGGCGAAAGAATTTGGTGGACATTGATCAACGTTTGGTTTACGTTGGTGGCACACACATGGATGGATGATCGCGTGTATGGGTTCGTCTAGGAATAGTTGAACGGGAGGAAAAGGGGGTTAGTGAGAGGATTCGTATCGACGTCATCTACAACACGGAGTCAAATTGAAATTTATTTGAAGCTGAAATATTTTCAGTTTTAAATAAAAGGTGAATATTTTAAACGCTCACTGTTTGTACCAAAATTGGGCACAACACTCTTCGAATGTGTTTCAAGAGATAAAATGAAGAGTATAAATGGAAAAATAGGAAGATCTAACAAACACACCAATGGTAAATAAGAAAAACGCACGGAAACACACAGATTTAGAGTGGTTCGGCGTATGGCCTACGTCCACTATGAAATTTCCGACTTTTATTGATTTTTTCTTGCTGGTTACAATGAGTTGCAACAGTAAAATCCGAGTACAATAGTGATTTCGACAGAATCTAGACGTAGAAGAGCCAAAAGTCCTTTTTTAGTAGGTTCTGGGCTGCTATTTATAGGCGCAGGTAGCAAATATCTCACTCGGATATCGGAAGACATCTTATCTCACGTGGGCGGGACCAATGATCGATCTCCGGTCGTTTTAACTCGATCCATGACCGATACGAATGAAATTCGTATCAATCAAGATTTCATCCAATCGAGTCGAGATCGATCATGGACATTCCCGAGGTTGTACGCAATCTTCTGTGAAAATTTGGTGGCATTTAGATTTGTACATCTTGGGTTATGATCGATGCAAGTTTGGATTTTTCAAAGGCTGTTGAATTTGCATTGCTTCCTATTCGCATCGCTTCTGGACACGTGATGTCTGATGACGTAGCGCTAACTTTTTGGATCGATCCAATTTTTATGCCCAGTGACCGAGTCTCTCACTTAAATGCGCCCTGTTCGTATCCATCCATTGCTTTTCCATTTGTATCGCTCATGTACCTTACTTCGTATCGCTTCACATATACATTGCTTCGTATCCATAAGTGTGGCTTCATTTGTGTCGACGATTTGAAGCCGCTTCGTGTCAATCACTACATGTGTTCTTCGTATCGCTCTCTTTAAGGGTATGCCTCATATCGATAGGTTAACTGATCGATATGAGTTAAGTTGGTGTGGTTGATACGAAACGTGACTTGTCGATGGATACGGAATAAAGCAAATACGATGGATACGAACTGAAGTGCACGTGATGGATACGAAGTGGCATGCACTTGATGGACACTAACTTGTGCTCACCTGATTGATATGAAGCCATGCGCATTTGATGGATTCGAGCAAGATCGATGCGAAGGAGGTATTTCTCTAATTGCTTGATGGATCCGAATAAGATTATTCCTTGATTTTCATCGATCATATCTTGAGCATATGACTCCAATTGACTTGAAATTTGGAACGTTGGCTTTCATGGCTTTGCTTGTCGTGCCATATCAATTATAGCTTGATCCGAACTCAGAAAAAATTTACCGGCATCCATAGTGGACCTATGTACAATCGATCTCACAGAATTGACCATCTTTATTTTTCGACCAATTCCTTAGTATCACGGTCTTGCCAAAAAGCAGGATAACATTTGCCCCTCAAATACGTCTTGTAAGGACATGACGTGCTTTGAAAAGCTGGAATCTTCATTCTGAAAAATTCTATCCAATTCTCTGAGTAGTTGTTGTCTTCCCATCGAAAGATGTAACCTTTGATTGATCTGCAGTAGTGCAAATAAAAAATTGTTGACTGCCAATTGTCGTACTATGTACTGTTGTAACTTAGCGTCGGATGATAACAAACTATTGTTCAAGGTTGTAGTTGTCATCAAGCGACCGTTCAATTCCCGTAAATTTTGTACATTGAATGTTAATTGCTTGCACATAAATCTTATTTTACCCTGACTCCCGTTAACGTTCATTCATTCATGAGTCATTGTCAGTATTCTCTTATCGAATTCTGCATTGATCTTCTCCTGAATCGATGTGAAGTTCGAGTTGTAACAACACTTGGTGGTTGTTTCGGTGTATTCCTTCATATCGATCCTCTCCTGGATTGATCTGAAAAGTTGAAAAAATTGTCTTCGTATCGATAGGGATCGATACAAATTGGTTGATTTGATTTGATTTTTTTACATGCCTCGTATCGATGGATACAAATACTAATGGACTTCAGAGCAATGGATATGAAGTTTCCATTTCGCATCGACGAATTGCTGATGGGTCAGAATGGTCCAAACAAGTCTCCATTGTCTCGTTCGTATCGATGAGAGCTGATGGACACAAACACCTATGGTCTGAACCAATGGTAAATCGATACGAATAGGTTACTTCATATCAGTAAAGTTGAGTGGCTTTAACATGATCTTGCAGTGACATTCGTGTCGATGGATACGAAGTAAAGGTCTACCCATCGATGGTTCTAAAGTGTTTACACTGCGTATCGCTCTGGGCTGATGGTCACGAATCAGTGCCTTCGTATTGATGCAAGTGACCGTTTCAATCGGTTTGGCTACTAGGATACAAAGAATTTTCTACCTTGGCTACAAAGTCATAAATATACCATTTGTACTTAGCCAAATTTTCTTACTTGCCCTTGCTTTTTACCTTTGCTTCGCATCGATTGAAAACTCAAGAAAACAAAAAGAACCGCAGAAGTCTTCGCCTCCAAAACATTCAGTGTTTAATCCTTAATCTAATTCATTCGAACTAGGAAAATAACTTATTAAAACCATCTAAAAATGATGAGATTTGAAACTTGATAACATTCCATCAAAGGCCGTGGTCAATTCCGGCGTCATCGATGTCAGAATTAGGTTGGAGTAAGGTTGATGGAGCGGTAATGGCATTCAGGCTGTTTGGAGAAGAAGAAGACTGGGAGCTCTCGTATCGAAGGTGGATAAAGGATGAATTCATACCGACTCAAATGTAACATGACTTCGTATCGATGGATGATGAAAGGGCCCTCTATCGCATCAACCTAGGACAGGGAAATCGCATCGATCTGGAGCCGATAAGTGGAAGAAGGAGCTTCGTATCGATCCAGAGCGGTCAAAATTCGTATCGATCTAAAGCGATCGATGCGAAGCAATGGCAGTGTGATCGATATGAAGTCTAAGAGCCGATGATCGATGCGAATTCTTGATAGGCGATCGACACAAAATTGTGAATTTCTGATCGATTTGAAATCTATCCTCCTTCGGTCGATCCGAATCGAGCTTTTGTGGGATCGATCTAAGTTAAATTTTGACAAATGCGAGACACCTAGCATGCTTGAACACTTAACTTCGATGAGCTTCCGCCTTGCATAATTGGACATAATCACTTCACTGCATATTTGACTGCCCTTCGAGGCTCGTCGATGGAACTATAACTTGACGAAAATTGTCAAACATTATGCAGGATCAATTTTCGAAGTCTGAATGGCACGATTGCGACGGTTAGTGATGACGGTCACTCCATGAACTCTAGTCTTGTCGTTTAGACATTTTCTCAAATCTTTAGAATTTTTTAAGTATTATATAACACTGCACTGCACAATGCATTCACGCACTTCACACTGGGGAACACACGAGCTTATTATCATCTAATGATGGTTTTTACTGAGTTGATTAGCTATGGAACCGAGAAGTCCACAACGGTGGACGATCAAAGTCCACTTCCCCCAACAATAAAGATGCCAGCCATTGCAGCCGAAGTTATACGTCCAGCTCCAAACGAGTTGCCACGAGCAATTTTTATTGCAAATCCAAAAGATTCTGTGCCATCCAATATCTCCGAAGATATGTTGGGGAGAATATGCTTAAGACATGGTCTACCACTAGATGACGTTCTGATACTAGGACCAAATGACAGGCCACATACCCCTCCATAAGGATACACAACCTTTAACCGGCATTCGTGCATAGTTGAAAAACTTCCTCCATTCAACCAATATATTCAAGAAGTGTTAGCTTTCTTTAGAATCGCTCCATCATAGTTACATCCAAATGGATATGCATTGTTGAACAGTCTATTAATTGTTTTCATGGAACATCTCTTTCGGCCCCCGACTCCTGAAGAGTCAGATTCTTGTTCAACGTCAAGAGTCTGGGAGATAATCCTTCATTCACATCCCTAGAGTCAGTAGGAATTGCTAAGTGGTGACTAGATCCCGGACCAGCCTCAACTATTTCAAGACAAAGTTGTTCTAGGTTCGGTGCCCTCCAGGGTATGCCAGTCAGTGGTTAGTCAGACGTAAGTGTCGCAATTTTTCCAGTAGCTAATGAGATAGTTGTAACCAATGTTGAGTCTAACATTTTCTTCCCTTTACAGCCGCAATTCCGTGACCCGAAGGTGCCCACTTTATAGAAATAGTACGGATTCATCAGGAGGTGTTGGGGGAGATGAGAGAAATTAACTCGGTGCTCATAGATGAAAATTTGAGGATTGTTGGGCTAATTGATCAAAACTAGAGCATAAGACTTGAGGGATCGCTTAGGGCAGCCCGGCGAGATGGGCTAAGCATAGAGTGTACAGGATTGTAATTGCTAAGGAGGGTGATGAAGAAGATACGTCCACTGAAAACGATCCCGTAGCAGGGCCCCCCCCAATAGTTCTCGGGATTTAGAGGAAAGGAGGAAAGGCAAGGTAGTTGCACTTAAGCGTCATAAGTATTCGAGATGGAAATCCGTAGTCGTGTCCCTGCCAGCCTCCGGTGTTAGAATTTTGGAGGCTCCTCCCTCACCAATGGAGAATCCTTTCAAAGGAATCACCGACATACCAATTCTGGAATATGTGTCGCACCAACAAGACACCGGATTGGAAGGGCTTCAAAGCGCTTTAGATTTAAGCGAGTCACTTCCTACAAGTGTGGCCGACATAATTGGTTGGTCGGGGGGTCTAGCACATGTATACATGCACTTCACGGAACTACACGATTTCTAATCATAAATTTTTCATTTCTGGAGATTACTGATTTTGCTTTTCTTTTTATTTACGGATGCAATGAAAAAGCAAGAATCTATGCTAAGAAGCCTTCGCTCAGCATGCCAGTCATCTAGTTCATATTACGAGTCCCGTAGAAGGGAAGCCAATAGAGACTGCGATCACGGTTATTCTAGCCACGAGCGTTATGAAAGGGAGAGGGATAGAGATAGAGAATATAGACATCGATCCCGATCATGCTCTCTACCTCCTCGAGCTCCAACACTACCCTCCGGTCATGGGAAACAACCCTTGGAGCCTCCATGCCAAAAACCATCTTCTCAAGTTCCAAGATTCGATTCACAGCACGATAGGATCAAGGACGAAACTCCCACTATCACTGAGCAAGCTGTCACCGAGCTTACTGGGGAAGGAGCGATCAGAATCGTCCAGTTGAAAAAAGACTTTCCAAATATTTTTTTGACGGCTTCATCTTCTTTAAAGAGAATTCCAGTTGAGGTGGAGCAAACTGTGCATGATTACATCCATGATGTCTATAGTCGATACCGGGAGTGGATGAAAACTGTGGATAAAGCATAGGCGGTGGCCTTCAAGCGAGCGAAAATGATCGAGAAGTTGGAAACTAATCTTGCTCAAAAGGACCGCATTATTCAAGTGCTTCATGATGATAGCGAGTCTTCTATGAAATCGAAAATGGAGGCAAATAAGAAAGCAGACGAAGCAAATCAGTTTATGGAAAGGATGTGACAGATGTATTTTGCCTTGGTTGAGGAGTTGGGCCATCGAAACACCACTATTATGGCCGAAAGGGATGCTGCGTTGAAGGAACTTGAGGAGCTTAAGGCCAAATTTTGTTAAATCGTCAAGGAGAAAGACAACGCAAATAAAGTTGCTCAGGATGCATGCGAACAGGCCGTGGTGCTCCAGAATGAGAGGGATATGGCAACACTTAAAATTCAAGAAGTCGAGGCCAGGGTCAAAAATGAAGTGAAGATGGCAGAGATTAGGTTGGAGGTCGATATCACTTGACACATACAACGCCAACGTATTGAAGCACCAAAACCTGACCTGGCTTGATAGCTGCCCATCACACTTATATAATGCCTGGGGCCGCTTGGTGGAAGATGAGAAAGATGAGCATCCAGCTGAATCAGTTGATGAATTCGAACTAAAGAACCGGGTGTTGAGTGAAGACGAAAGAAAAGTTCTCCACGACATCACAATAACATATGAAAAGGAGAAACTGGGTACTCAGCATATGAAAGCTGGAGTGGGTTCGGTCGTTGAGCACCGTGATGCAGGTTCTAAAACTCTTACACCAACCATGACTGAATCTACATCAGCGGTTGATCCTCAGTCTATTCCTGCATATAATCCTGATCAACCGTGGTTATCTCCAGTTCACGAGCATGTCACTGAAGCTGCTCCAGTTCTGCTTACAAGTCAATCTGAGGAAGGTATTCTGAACATTTCTAGCGCTCATTCAAAGCTGAAAACGTTGATTGAATTAATCACTGATTCTATGTCTTTGTCTCTATTTGGTGCTGGAAGCTACATCTACCACGCCTCCTGCAAGTCAAGAGTTGTATCACGAGCAGGAGGCCATCATAATAAAAGTGACCACTACAACGGCTGCTACGCCAACTGACGGATCATTGGGGAGCACACTTAGTTTCGATGAACTGATGATGGAGGAACTTCTTGGTCATCATAGTGGCCCTTTCGCCGATCTTCCATTTGTTATGGGTGGAAACGTACCCGTGACTAGCTCCTCGAGCCCAACTGCTAGCGTTCTCGGTGATGCTCAAACAATTCACGAAGAGGAGATAATAGTCGAAATTAACGCCGAGATGGAAGCAGCTGCGCGGGCTAGTAGCTTTGGAGGTGGGATGGCAGGCCCTTGCCTAACTTCTTCATGAATGATTTCTCCAGGTGGCATGGTCGTTGACACAAGTGTGTCTCCTCCGCCTTCTAGCATTGATCCTATCCCTCCAACTCCGCCTTCATGAAGAATACCAATCCATGTGAGTTCGGAGAAGGAAGTTAACATAATGCCCTTAACTATAGATCAGCCGCCAAAAGGCAAGGAATCAAAGAGGTAGGCAAGTGGCAGTTCCAGCGGGTCGACACCGAGGAAGAAGAAGAAGATTAGAGAATAAACACGACTTCTCAGCTTGTTTTTGGTAGATGGATAGGAATTTTCTTTTGTTTCCGTAGGCCATGTATAGATGCTGGTTCGGCCCCTACTAGTAGGACTTTGGGTATAAGTTTGTACTTATCCTTTTCTTTCAAAGAATAGTTGGAATAAAATTCTATTTTGTCTTCAGTTCAGTTTATGTTCATTTGTTAAAGTATTTCAATGCGTGAACATTCATTTAATACACTTGTGAAGTTTTAGTCTTTGAATCGGAATCGGGTTTAGTCGCAAAGTTTCGGAGCTACAGCTTCGGGTCGCGATCGAGCATTAAGTCGAATCTCGATATTACATTGTCTCAATCAGTGGCTGGCGCTTATGTTCTACCCCCAGTTCTGGGGACAAGTTGAAAAGATTGGTTAGCAATCGTTGTTTGTCTTTAATACATCAAGCTTAACTTCGCTGAAGCAAGACTGAAACAAGATGAGTTCAGGTGGTCAAATCACACTTGCTCATCTATTGGTGATCGCATCCACACTCTGGAGATTACACTATAGGTCGGTGGTCGGTCACACCTGCTTAAGGTTTGGAGATACATCCACACTCTGGGGACTTATGTTATTTTATGGGCGGTCAGTCACACCCATTTGATATTCAGAACTTCGAACGCACTCTAGGGACTTAGATTGACTTGTGAGTGGTCAGTCACACCCACTTTGCACTCATACTCCGAGCGCACTCTAGGGGCCTAAAGTTGTCCTATCGGTGATCGTTTCACACCCGGCTTGTGTTTACACTCCAATCCGCACTCTGGGGATTTAGAGTTAGTCGATGTTTTATACCCCAGTTCGCGCTCTTGGAATCCGAAGTTAGTTGATGTTTATACTCTGGTTCATGCTCTGGGAATCCAGAGTTAGTTGATAGATGGTCAGTCACATCTGTTTTCGGTTTTCGAATTTCTTTGGCACTTCAAGAACGATGGATTTATCAGGATCATGGATGGTCGATTCATATCCATCCTTAGTTAATAAGTGAGCTCGTTAGATGGACGGGTCCATCCTCCTCGAACTTGGTTTGAATACAGGGAAATTCGTTATGTGGATGGATCCACCCTTCTAGAAACCGTATTTATAAGTTTATACTCCAGTTCGCACTCTAGGGATCTGGAGTTAGTTAGAGGATTGTCGTGTACCAATCCTTTTTTGGCTTCAGTGTGATGACTTGTCCCTGGGCATGGGTTTCACTTAGTGAGTGACTGATCGTATCATGGTCACTCCCTATTTGAATAAATCCCACTGTATGGTGGAGTTAGCGCTCCATGCATAGTGATGATCGTATGATGCATTTCAAAAAATCATAGCTCTGGCTCGAAGAGATTGCATTTTATTGCTGAAATAAGAAAATATGGCAAAGCCAATTGCCTTATTACAAATTCAAATTTTGAAATGCATAAACAAATTGCAAATGAAAATTAGACTGAATAAATAAACAAAGCCTGTTATGTGTAGTAGCAATGAAGACTCTCGCTGTTCCAGGCTCTCAATAGATTAAGACCGTCAACCATCAATAATTTAAATGTGCCACCTTCGAGCATTTGTTCGATGACATACGGCCCTTCCCACGTTGGCTTCATATGTGAATGAACCGGGTAAATTCTTTTAAGGACGAGATCGTCGAGTTTGAAGGTTTAGCTTCGGACCTTGGCAATGTATAATCGAGCGACTTGACTTCGATATGCGGCTGCCCTCAAATCATCCTCTTCATGCTTCCCATCCAATAAATCCAGAGATTTGGCAAGTGATACAACATTTGTTTTGGGATAATACTAAGTCACACGATGAGAAGGTACTTCCATCTCGACCGAAATAACGGCTTCTGAGCCGTAGGAAAAAGAGAATGGAGTGTGGTCGGTCGTGGATCTGCGGGTTGTCCGATAAGACTAGCCACAGGAAGTTCATCGCCCCATTTTCCCCTGGCCTTTTCCCATCGTTTCTTCATTATACACTTTATAACTTTATTAACAACTTCAACCTATCCATTCGCTTGTGGGTGTGCAACTGCGGAGAACTTCTTCTGGATGTGGAATCGTTGACAGAAATTCTTAAATTCAACACTGTCGAATCAGGCTCCGTTGTCAATGATGATGGTATGTGGAAGACCAAATCGACAGATAATGTTGCGTACTACAAAGTTGATCACTGCCTTCATTGTGATCGTAGTAAGGGTTTCAGCTTCCGTCCACTTAATAAAGTAATCAACAGCGATGATGGTGTACTTCACACCACCTTTGGCTAAAGGTAGAGAACCAATAATGTCAATGCCCCATACTGCAAATGGCCATGGACAGACCATATGAATTATTTTGTTAGGTTGGTCTCAAGGAATCCGAGCATGTTTTTGACATCTGTCGCATTTTCTGGCGTAGTCTGATGCATCGCGATTTACAATCGGCCAATAGTATCCATATCAGAGCACTTTTTTGGCAAGAGCTTGACCCTCGGTGCGATCGCCACATTCATCTTCATGTTGGTCGTGCAATACTCGTTTGATTTCATCATGGGCGATACACTGAAGTAAAGGAACGGAGTACCCTCTTCTATACATGACTCCATTCTGAATAGTGAGCCGCAAAGCTTTTCAAAGAACTTATCTCTTTTCACTCCTACGCTCGGTTGGGTCCCATGCTCGAGAAAGTTTCTGAATGGGGTCATCCATGACTCCTTATCGAGAATGACCTCAAATACCTAATCTATTTCCATTTGATCGATGCTTGGGGAAGATAATGTTTCCACGGGAACGATTCCCATTTGATGTACCTCACCTGTACTGGCTAACTTTGCTAATGAAGCGGCTTTTTGAATGTGCTCTCGGGGTATGCAATAAATGGCATAATAATCGAACTGATTCAATATCTCCTGAACCCAAGCAAGGTGAGCAGCCAGCCTCGGTCTTTGGCCTTGTACTCCCCCCGAACTTGACACATGACCAATTGCAAATCATAATAAATCTCCATAGCAATTATTCTTAAATCTCTGGCAAGTCTCAATACAGCAAGTAAGGCTTCGTACTCGGCTTCGTTGTTGGTCGCACGAAAATAAAACTTTAAAGCATAGCATATAGATCGACATTTAGGAGTCTCCAGTACAACTCCGACACCTAAGCAATGTTCATTTGATGAACCATCAGTATGCAGCTTCCAGATATACTTGTGAGATTCATTGATTTCGGGCAAGTACTCCAGTATAGTGAATTCAGCGATGAAGTCTGCTAGGACTTGTCCTTGGATAGCTTGCCTTGGAGTGTAACTAATGTCAAACTGACTAAGCTCGATATTCCATTTGGGTAACCTACCAGATGTCTCAGGCTGCGTATGGACTTGTCATAACGGCTGGTCAGTGTAGATGGTGATAGGATGAGCTTAGAAATATGGATGGAGCTTCCTTGAGGTAATGATAAAACAATAAGCCAACTTTATCAGCTTTGGATAATTTCTCTCTGCTTCGTTAGTTGTGATATCTCGGAATTTTTGGCAATATAAATTTAATAATCTGTATTTAAAATTAAATTGATTTGATAATTTTAATAAATAAATTTGAATTGATTTAATAATCTTACTTTAATAAATATTTAATTGGTGAATTTTTATCTTTTAAAACTAATAAATTGGTTTCTATTTATAATGTAAATATTTGGTATATATTGTAAATAGAAAAAGCTTGGTTTGAATTTAATAAATAAATCTTGTTTTCAAATTCTAATATACATTTTAGTAATTTGGAAATTTGATTTAATTTAATATAACTTTTCAAAGATATTTAATAAAATAACTATATGATTTTAAGTACATAAAATAAATGTTTAATTATTTAAAAGGGATTTTAGGTTAAAGTTTAAATAAGATTTATAATAAGATTTGTTTAACATTCTTTTTAAATTTATTAATTTATAAATATGATTTGTAAATTAGATATGAAGTTTAAAATACAACTAATTAATGAAACATTTATTCATTTAAATAGTAAGTAATTTATAATCTCTTTTATAAATTTTATTTAAATTATCTAAAATGTTATTTTCAAATAATAAAGTAATGTATTGTTTCTATTTTTAAATACAAATGGTTTTATTTCCATAAAAAAATTAGCTATATATATAATTAAGTATTTGTAAACTAATTAAGTTTAAAACTTTCATTAACTTTTAATTATAAATACTAATTATTTTAGAACATGTGTAAACATCCTAGAGCTTTAATAACATGTGTTATTTTATTAATTAAGGTAAGTGACAAATGTATAGTTTTCTACAAGTGTCAAATTGTATTTTTATTTTTCTTTGATTTTTAATTAATCATGAATTTAGTTTATAAACACTTGCCTTCTTCCTTTCCTTTCCTTTTTCTCATTTTCATTTCATAGCAAAGAAAATTTTTTAGCTGAAAACTTAATACTTTAAAAAAATCCTCAAAACCAAATCTGAAGAATCAAAACCATTCCATTCTAAAACAATCCTTATTCCAGAATCAAAATCTGTAATCATCCTCATATCAAAATGAAAATCATTCCCTGTAACTCCTCAAACCCAGAAATCCATCTGAAATCCCTGGATCCATTTTCAAATTGAAATTAAACTCCTGTAACTCATCTTCAAAAATGCATAGCAAAAATCCCTGTAACATTAGCATGCAAGTTTGCATTTTATTCAATCTGAAGCAAACCTGCAATTTCAACCTGTTTAAAAACCTGCATTCATTTCTTCAACATCTGGAAATCAAGCTGAAGCATGCATATAAGGTTGTAAATTAAGGAGCAAAAGCATTTTAAAGCAACATTCAAGTTTTAAAGTTTCAAAGCATCACAACAACTAAATCTTAAATTCAAAATTTCATTCAAGCATTCAAGAGTTCAAAGGATTAAACGCTGTTCAAATAAAAGTGCTCTACTCATCAGGTTTTAACAGGTGAGTAACATTATTTTTTAAAAAAAAACTTAAGAATGAATATGGTTGCATGTTATTTCTGTGAAAAATATTGTAGTATGTATATTTGTAAATGCAATCTGTTGTATGCATTTTTATTTCCATATGAATATTCTCTGTTTTTAGTTTCCAGTTTCCTGTTTTGGATTTAAATTCATATTCTCTTCAATCAATTGTTGTTAGGACTTGGTTTACAACAAAAGTTGTTTGATTTATTATGGATTAATGTTTAAAAACCTAATTAAGCTAAATTTCAAGCCTGAGTGTCTCTGGAATATAAAAAACGATAGTGTATTTAAACAAAGTGAAAAATGAAACTTTGTAAATTATGAATTCAGTATTATAAATTGAAAACAAAAACTATAACATGATTTTTAACACTAAAATCAAAAATTTTAAATTGGGAATAAAGGAGCAGTGCTGAGATGAACTGGAAATGAACTTGTGGGGTTTTCTGGTGACTCAAATGTTTGGAGAGGTCGGAATCTTGGGTAATGATGGAGGAGTGATTGTAGTTGATGGGAAAAATGGCTGATGGTGATGCATTTCATCGAGGAGGCAGCAGTACTGGATTCTTGGTTTGGAGCCCTACTTTAAACAAGGCTAGGAAATTCGATCATCTCACCTTCTACAGTTGATCGAGTGTAATGGGGTTTTGGGTGATTGAAGCTTGGAAGTGGGGGATGGCTTGGCCGGAGTTTCGGCAACTCTGGTGGTCGGGGATGTGTTGGCGAATTGATTTCCAGGTAGAGTGTTGTTTTGATGGTTTGTTCCAGGTTTTGGGTTTTGACTCGAATTCGAGTTCGAGTTGATTTGGGAGCGACTTGATGTTCGAGTTAGATTTTGGAGATGTTAGTAGATGAGAGATGATCATCGTTGATGATGGAATCGTCCACAGCCTCTGTGCATGTGCACGGTGGACATTTGTAGGTTTTGATTGTTTCTGGGTTGGGCAGGAAATGTTACTCGAGTTTTACTCGAGTTATTTAGTGTTTTTCTCGGGCTAGGTTAGGTTAGGCTCGAGTTAGTTTTGTTACAGGTTAGAAATCCTGTTATGTTTCAAAATTTAAACTGAAATTTAAATTATTAAGCAAGGATTTAAAATAAGTTTTAAATCTAATTTTAAATAATGGATTCAAATTTAATTTGAATCTTAGCTGGATATGAATAAAGTTTTAAATTCAAATTTGTTTAAATAACCTTAAAGGGGTTGAGCGTTAAAAGTGTTTTTGAAGGAATTTGAATTTAAATTGGAGTTTGAAATGTAAAGGAATGATTTAAACAAAGTTTAAATCTGATCAAATCTAAATTTGAATCTTTGTTTTGAAATAAATTTAATTTTTCTAAATTTAAGTGTTTTAAAAAATTTGAATGATAAAGTAAAGTTTAAATGTTTTGAATTTAAAAAGAAATTCGGTTTAAACTTTTGTAAAATTCCTTTTATAAGAGAAAGTATTCTTTATCATGTAAATTTAAAGGTTTTTAATTGATTTTAAATTTTGTTGAAGATAAATTGGTTTTCACTTTAAAACTTGAATTTAAAATGAAATTTGAATTAAATTTGGAAATGAATGTTTCAAATATATTTGTGAATGATAATTTAACCATAGATAAGAAAAAGGTTTTATCTTAAAGATAAATTAGAATTTAATGATTTGTAATTCATTTAATTATTAGGGTAATTAAATGGATAATTAATTTATTTAATAAATTAATGAATTGGATAATCACTTGAAGTAATTTAGGGTTTTAAACTTAAAAGTTTAAGATTAATTATTCTTAAAGTAATTAACTAGTAATTTAAGAATCATTAATTAAATAAGATTAAATTTTAATTAATGATTAGTAATTAATTAATCAAGTAATTAAGAATTAATTAAGTTGCAATTAACACTTAATTAATTAAATAATTAAGGGTTAATTTAAGGGCTATTAATGGTTAATTAATTTGTAATCAATAATGATTAAAATAAGTTAATTACTTTAGAAAATAATTAATGAATTGTTAATAGTTAATGAAGGTCATTAACTAAGGATTATTTAATAATTAATTAATGTGATTAATTTTAATAATTAATTAGATTAATTAATTAATTATAATCATTTGAAATTATTTAATTTTAATTACTTAATAAAAGTAATTATGAATTAATTTCTTAATGTAACTAATTGAGTTTAATGTGATTAGTTTAGGTTAGTTAATTAAGTTTAATCAATTTAAACACTTGATGATTTGATAAATAATTACTTAATGTAATTAATGGAATTGTAATTACTTAGGGAAGTAATTAATTGATAATTAATGGATGTAATTAAAGATGTTTTAATAATGGAAGTAATTTGGATTAAATTACTTTGTAATTAATCAAGGGATTAATTGAGATAATTTATTAAGGGTAATTAATTTATGAAATGAAGTACTTAAGGGTAGTTAATTACTGGATGTTATTAATCAAGGGTGATTAATATATGTGGTTTAATTGAAGATTAATTACTTAATGTAATTAATTTAAATAAGGAGATTAACTAAAAATGTAATTAGAAATCATTGATTAATGATGTAAATTTAGAATTGATTAATTAAGGAATAATTAATAAATGAAGTAATTAATTAATAAAGGATTAATGTAATTAATTTTAGTTAATTAATTGATTTAGTAATTAAAAGTTAATTATTGTAAAGAGTTGAGTATAATTAACTTGTGTAATTAATTTAAAGGCTAATTACTTATTGTAATTAGGGAATTGTTAATCAGGAATGATTAATTGAAATGAATAATGAGGTGGTGATTAATTTATTGATTTGTAATTAATTAATGGTTAAGTTAAGCATGGTTATAATGATGAAGTAAATAATTTAATTCATTTTAAATTAATTAGAGAAAAAGTAATTTATTTAATTCATTTTAAATTAATTATAGATGGAATGATCATTAAATCATTGCTTATGTATGTATGGATGAATATTGATCACCTTGAATGGTTTGAAATCTCAGCTTTGAGATAAGTAATGTTGTGTGATATGGGTGCTTTGGTTGCATTGGGATGATAATATGGATTATCTGTTTATAATGATGTAATGGATTATCTGTTTATGATGATAATGTTGATTATCTATTGTGATGTTGAGAATTATCTATCTGTATGTATATAGATAATGAATTGAAATTGTTTTAAACTCTAAAACAACTTGGCCTTAAAAGATACGTTTTCGATTCGGTGAGACCGGGATCGGGTTTCCATATTTGGATATCCGAAACCACATCGATCCAAATTAACGATAGGTCGTGAATCTGAAGTGAAGATGAAGATTCAGAGTGCAAGGATTATCGTCGTTAACTCTGAGGGTGGTTCCAAAATGAGTGTAACGAGATAATGCCTTCGGTTTCGTTCGAACCCAGAACGAACTTGTATGGATTGAATGCTTTCAGAACATCGTCAGGTGGACGATGAGCATTCTAAGTGATGTGTTCTATAAATGTAATCATAGCCTCAAGCCTCATCAACCGGAAATGGCTAAAACAGGGGAAGTGCAGCAAGGCTAAGTGGGTCATGCCAAGTAGGACGAGATTTACCCCTGTCTAGATGTCCCTTTTATTTTGGCTGTGTGGTGCGGTTGCTGATCACAACTGTAGGGTGGTCTTGTTCGGAACTGTTCAGTAAAGAATGGTTCCGGCCTTGTGTTGCAGGGGAGTTAGGGTGGCTCCTCGGTACGGTGATCTAGGCCACGTACTGTGACGGGCGGTACCCCGGTAGCCCTGCCATTGTATGGAATCCAAAATCCAATAAGTGCCCTCGGTTTTGATTGTATTACACACTTTTGTGGCTAGTAGCTGGAATTTAATCATGTAACAATTTCGGCTATTTTTTGTTTACTTGAAAACCCTAGACCTATTATAATATCACCGGATTTCCTATCAAATGTTTTGGTTAGCGTAAGGTAAAAACTTTTCCATGTTTATGTGTGGGAAGTCTTACGTGATACTTTTTATTTTCAAAGGTTTTTCAAAGTTAAGCAACTTTAAACTGTTACTCACACCAGACCCATGTCTGACCCGGAGTTTATTTCTGTTTTCTTAAACTCTTGGGTACTCAAATTTTTATGAGTAGCCAAGGGATTCAGGTTAGCTTTGATGAATTGTGGAGGAGCAATGGAGAAGGAGGCTTCTGCGTTGTAGTTATATAGTGTTCCACTGTGTTGGTATCTCTGAGTGGTTTCTTTGTATTGTATTGAGTTGTATGACTAGACAAGTGTTTATAACTGCCTAGTATGTGATGTGTTGTCTGTGTAACTCTGATAGTTGTTGTATACTATGTAAAACTTATGTTATTAATATAATTTATTCGTTCCGCTGTTGAGACTCTGATGTTGTTTCTTCTTTCTCTTCTTTCTTTTCTCTTTTCTATCCCTTTCTTTCTTAAAGATGATACAACTTTCTGGTCGTTGAAAGTCGGGTCGTCATAGTTGGTAACAGAGCGCTTGGATGAGCGAATACCTAGGCTCTGGAGTGGTGTCTATCTTGAGAGAGCGTATTTGTAATTTTAATATATAAATATATAATTATTTCTACCTATATGTTGGGTTACCTGTTCGGGTTTTCCAATATAAGTTATAAAGGTAGATATGGTAGTGGTGTGTGTAACACGTCTACTACATTTGTTGGAGTTTGAATGTTTGAGGTTGGAAGTGGATCTGTCGAGACTATAGACCTAATACCGTCTCGAGTGAGCTTTGCTTGGTGTAAGGTTTCATCGATCTCTGAAGGAAACCTGTTAAGGTTCGGAGTCTATCTTTGAAGTTGGATGAGTTGGGTTTGGATCTGTCGGTTTGGCAGAAGCGAGTGATGGTATCTTGATACCTCAGGAAGTAGTAGTTGCGTGATGAGATGCAGTGACTATGGATGTTTCCGAAGATATTTCTTTGGAACAAGTTTAAGGAAGTGTGTCTGTTTCGGTGTGGTAGCTGAGTTCAGCAGGATGTTTCTGTTTGCTTTGAGGTCCGAGTTTCTCAAAGAGTTTTGGTTAGGAAGTCTTTGGCTTCTGTGCCAGCAGTGCAGCTCGGAGTGTTCTGTGAGCTAGCAGGAAGTCTTTTGGCTGAGTAGTTTTTCTGAAGGTGGAGTTCAGAAGGAGCAGTGTGAATCCATTTCTTCGGTGAATTGGCTAGGCCAGCGTAAGCTATTCTGTTGGATAAAGAGAGGACAGTTTTTCTTTGGAAATAGATCTGGGTTGATCGCAAAAGTAACTTGTGATAGTTGAGTGTTCTCTTGGGTTGTTGGAGATTTTCCGGATTGTCTTCAAGGAAGTCAGAGGTTTGTCCGCATTTGGAGATCGAGTTTCCTTATCGATCAGAATTCCAAGAGTGGTACTGGTGTTCAGTTAGTAGAAGGATGGTTCCTAGTGATAGAGTTGGAGAAGCAGCTCAGATTTTGATGGAACTTTTGAGTTTTCTTTATGAATCCGTGGAACCATATTTCTGGAATGTGTTGTCTAGTCTGTGCTCATGTTCTTCACCATCATTTTCTTCTACTTCGGATCAGAGTTGTGCAGCAGAAGCAGTTAGGAGTGCGTCTGTTTTGTCTTTTCCGGATGGAGAAGTGAGTTCAGTCTTTTGTTGTTGAGGAGTAGAGTTTGTGTTCTTGGTTTTGGATTGATCTTGAGGAGATCATGGTGATGGGTTGTTTTGGTCCAGTTTGTTTCTAGAGGCATCAGCAAGGGTTGAGATGATCAGGAAGGATGTAGGCAGCCCAGGATTGTCCGAAGAGTTTTTGTGGATAAGAGGCGGAGGAATTTGGATTATGGAGTCGGAGATTTGGTTATGGTTAAGATTTCTCCAATACAAAGAGCTATAAGTTTTGGTAAGTCTGGGAAGCTAGCTCCGAGGTGTTTTGGATCTCTTCTGTGTTTTGGTAAGAATAAGTGCTTTGGTTTTCAAGAGTTGAATTGCCGGTTTGGATAACTGGGATTCAGTATGTTTCACGTATCTCTGAAGGAGTACGTGTATGATATATTTCTAGTTGTAGAACCAGCAGTTCAGGAGGTTTGGTTGTTGAGTCAGACTTGTCTGCGGTCTGATATTATGTTTTGTTTTGTAGATTTAGATGAGTGGGAGCTCTATAGCTTAGTAGTATTGATTGTTTGGGTTCTGTAGAGCGAGTATTCCAATATTTTTACCGAGAAAACTCGAGGAAATTCTATCCAGAATTTTTCTGGATAGTTAGATTTGTTTTGATTGGACGAATTGGTTGCTGTGGTTTGCATATGGTTGATAATATATGCTTGTGATTTAAAATTAAATCTTAAATAGATTATTAAATTACCTTTGTTTTAAATTTCGGGGACGAAATTCTTTTAAGGGGGAAGGAATGTGATATCCCGGAATTTTGGGCAATATAAATTTAATAATCTGTATTTAAAATTAAATTGATTTGATAATTTTAATAAATAAACTTGAATTGATGTAATAATCTTACTTTAATAAATATTTAATTCGTGAATTCTTATCTTTTAAAACAAATAAATTGGTTTCTATTTATAATGTAAATATTTGGTATATATTGTAAATAGAAAAGGCTTGGTTAGAATTTAATAAATAAATCTTGTTTTCAAATTCTAATATACATTTTAGTAATTTGGAAATTTGATTAATTTAATATAACTTTTCAAAGATATTTAATAAAATAACTATATGATTTTAAGTACATAAAATAAATGTTTAATTATTTAAAAGGGATTTTAGCACAAAGTTTAAATAAGATTTATAATAAGATTTGTTTAACATTCTTTTTAAATTTATTAATTTATAAATATGATTTGTAAATTAGATATGAAGTTTAAAATACAACTAATTAATGAACATTTATTCATTTAAATTATAAGTAATTTATAATCTCTTATAAATTTTATTTAAATTATCTAAAATGTTATTTTCAAATAATAAAGTAATGTATTGTTTTTATTTTTAAATATAAATGGTTTTATTTCCTTAAAACAATTAGCTATATATATAACTAAGTATTTGTAAATTAATTAAGTTTAAAACTTTCATTGACTTTTAATTATAAATGCTAATTACTTTAGAGACATGTGTAAACATCCTAGAGCTTTAATAACATGTATTAATTTATTAATTAAGGTAAGTGACAAATGTATAGTTTTCTACAAGTGTCAAATTGTATATTTATTTATTTTTGATTTTTAATTAATCATGAATTTAGTTTATAAACACTTTCCTTCTTCCTTTCCTTTCCTTTTTCTCATTTTCATTTCATAGCAAAGAAAAAATTTCAGCTGAAAACTTAATACTTTAAAACAATCCTCAAAACCAAATCTGAAGAACCAAAACCATTCCACTCTAAAATAATCCTCATTCCAGAATCAAAATCTGTAATCATCCTCATATCAAAATGCAAATCATTCCCTGTAACTCCTCAAACCCAGAAATCCATCTGAAATCCTTGGATCCATTTTCAAATTGAAATTAAACTCCTGTAACTCATCTTCAAAAATGCATAGCAAAAATCCTTGTAACATTAGCATGCAAGTTTGCATTTTATTCAATCTGAAGCAAACCTGCAATTTCAATCTGTTTTAAAAACCTGCATCCATTTCTTCAAAATCTGGAAATCAAGCTGAAGCATGCACGTAAGGTTGTAAATTAAGGAGCAAAAGCATTTGAAAGAAACATTCAAGCTTTAAAGTTTCAAAGCATCACAGCAACTAAATCTTAAAAACAAAATTGCATTCAAGCATTCAAGAGTTCAAAGGATCAAAGGCTGTTCAAATAAAAGTGCTCTGCTCATCAGGTTTTAACAGGTGAGTAACATCATTTTTTTTAAAAAACTTAAGAATGAATATGGTGGCATGTTATTTCGATGAAAAATATTGTAGTATGTATATTTGTAAATGCAATCTGCTGTATGCATTTTTATTTCCATATGAATATTCTCTATTTTTTGTTTCCACTTTCCTGTTTTGGATTTAAATTCATATTCCCTTCAATCAATTTTTGTTAGGACTTGGTTTACAAACAAAAGTTGTTTGATTTATTATGGATTAATGTTTAAAAACCTAATTAAGCTAAATTTCAAGCCTGAGTGTCTCTGGAATATAAAAAAACAACAGTGTATGTTAAACAAAGTGAAAACTCAAACTTTGTAAATTATGAATTCAGTATTATAAATTGAAAACAAAAACTATAAAATGATTTTTAACACTAAAATCAAAAAAATTTAAATTGGGAATAAAGGAGCAGTGCTGAGATGAACTGGAAATGAACTTGTGGGATTTTCTGATGACTCAAATGTTTGGAGAGATCGGAATCTTGGGTAATGATGGAGGAGTGATTGTAGTTGATGGAAAAAATGGCTGATGGTGATGCATTTCATCGAGGTGGCAGCAGTAGTGAATTCTTGGTTTGGAGCCCTAGTTTTAACAAGGCTAGGAAATTCGATCATCTCACCTTCTATAGTTGATCGAGTGTAAAGGGGTTTTGGGTGATTGAAGTTTGGAAGTAGGTGATGGCTTGGCCGGAGTTTCGGCAACTCTGGTGGTCAGGGATGTGCTGACGAATTGATTTCCAGGTTGAGTGTTGTTCTGATGCTTTGTTCCAGGTTTTGGATTTTGACTCAAAGTCGAGTTCGAGTTGATTCGAGAGTGACCTGATGTTCGAGTTGGATTTTGGAGATGTTAGTAGATGAGAGATGATCATCGTTGATGATCGGAATCGTCCACGGCCTCCGTGCATGTGCACGGTGGACATTAGTAGGTTTTGATTGTTTCTGGGTTGGGCAGGAAATGTTACTTGAGTTTTACTCGAGTTATTTAGTGTTTTGCTCGGGCTAGGTTTGGTTAGGCTCGAGTAATTTATGTGTGGCTCGAGTTAGTTTTGTTACAGGTTAGAAATCCTGTTCTGTTTCAAAATTTAAACTGAAATTTAAATTATTAAGCAAGGATTTAAAATAAGTTTTAAATCTAATTTTAAATAATCGATTAAAGTTTAATTTGAATCTTAGCTGGAAATGAATAAAGTTTTAAATTCATATTTGTTTAAATAACCGTAAAGGGGTTAAGTATTTAAAAGTGTTTTTAAAGGAATTTGAATTTAAATTGGAGTTTGAAATGTAAAGGAATGATTTAAACAAAGTTTAAATCTGATTCAAATCTAAATTTGAATCTTTGTTTTAAAATTAATTTAAGTTTTCTAAATTTAAGTGTTTTAACAATTTTGAATGATAAAGTAAAGTTTAAATGTTTCGAATTTAAAAAGGAATTTGGTTTAAACTTTTATAAAATTCCTTTTATAAGAGAAAGTATTCTTTATCATGTAGGTTTTAAGTTGATTTTAAATTTTGTTGAAGATAAATTGGTTTTCACTTTAAAACTTGAATTAAAAATGAAATTTGAATTAAATTTGGAAATGAATGTTTTCAAATATATTTGTGAACGATAATTTAAACATAGATAAGAAAAACGTTTTTTCTTAAAGATAAATTAGAATTTAATGATTTGTAATTCATTTAATTATTAGGGTAATTAAATGGATAATTAATTTATTTAATAAATTAATGAATTGGATAATTACTTGAAGTAATGAAGGGTTTTAAACTTAAAAGTTTAAGATTAATTATTCTTAAAGTAATTAACTTGTAATTTAAGAATCATTAATTAAATAAGCTTAGATTTTAATTAATGATTAGTAATTAATTAATCAAGTAATTAAGGATTAATTAAGTTACAATTAACACTTAATTAATTAAATAATTAGGGGTTAATTTATAGGCTATTAATGGTTAATTAATTTGTAATCAATAATGATTAAAATAAGTTAATTACTTTAGAAAATAATTAATGAATTATTAATAGTTAATGAAGGTCATTAACTAAGGATTATTTAATAATTAATTAATTAATGTGATTAATTTTAATAATTTATTAGATTAATTAATAAATAATAATCATTTGTGAAATTGTTTAAGTTTAATTACTTAATAAAATTAATTAATGAATTAATTACTTAATGTAACTGATTGAGTTTAATGTGATTAGTTTAGGTTAGTTAATTAAGTTTAACAATTTAAACACTTGATGATTTGATAAATAATTACTTAATATAATTAATGGAAATGTAATTACTTAGGGAAGTAATTAATTGATAATTACTGGATGTAATTAAAGATGTTTTAATAATGGAAGTAATTTGGATTAAATTACTTTGTAATTAATCAAGGGATTAATTGAGATAATTAATTAAGGTAATTAATTTATGAAATGAAGTAATTAAGGGTAGTTAATTAGTGGATGTTATTAATCAAGGGTGATTAATATATGTGGTTTAATTGAAGATTAATTACTTAATGTAATTAATTTAAATAAGGAGATTAATTAAAAATGTAATTAGAAATCATTGATTAATGATGTAAATTTAGAATTGATTAATTAAGGAATAATTAATAAATGAAGTAATTAATTAATAAAGGATTAATGTAATTAATTTTAGTTAATCAATTGATTTAGTAATTAAAAGTTAATTATTGTAAAGAGTTGAGTATAATTAACTTGTGTAATTAATTTAAAGGCTAATTACTTATTGTAATTAGGGAATTGTTAATCAAGAATGATTAATTGAAATGAATAATGAGGTGGTGATTAATTTATTGATTTGTAATTAATTAATGGTTAAGTTAAGCATGGTTATAATGATGAAGTAATTAATATAATTCATTTTAAATTAATTAGAGATAAAGTAATTTATTTAATTCATTTTAAATTAATTATAGATGGAATGATCATTAAATCATTGCTTATGTATGAATGGATGATATTGATTGCCTTGAATGGTTTGAAATCTCAGCTTTGAGATAAGTAATGTTGTGTGATATGGATGCTTTGGTTGCATTAGGATGATAATATGGATTATCTGTTTATAATGATGATATGGATTATCTATTTATGATGATAATGTTGATTATCTATTGTGATGTTGAGAATTATCTATCCGTATGTATATAGATAATGAATTGAAATTGTTTTAAACTCTAAAACAACTTGGCCTTAAAACATACGTTTTGGATTCGGTGAGACCGGGATCGGGTTTCCATATTTGGATATCCAAAAACAACATCGATCCAAATTAACGATGGGTCGTGCATCTGAAGTAAAGATGAAGATTCAGAGTGCAAGGATTATCGTCGTTAACTCTGAGGGTGATTCCAAAATGAGTGTAACGAGATAATGCCTTCGGTTTCGTTCGAACCCGGAACGAACTTGTATGGATTGAATGCTTTCAGAACATCGTCAGGTGGACAATGAGCATTCTAAGTGATGTGTTCTACAAATGTAATCGTAGCCTCAAGCCTCGTCAACAGGGAATGGCAAAAACAGGGGAAGTGCAGCAAGGCTAAGTGGGTCATGCCCAAGTAGGACGAGCTTTACCGCTGTCTAGATGTCCTTTTTATTTCGGCTATGTGGTGCGGTTGCTGATCACAACTGCGGGGTGGTCTTTTTCGAAACTATTCAGTAAGGAATGGTTCCGACCTTGTGTTGCAGGGATTTAGGGTGGCTCCTCGGTACAGTGATCGAGGCCACGTACTGTGGCGAGAGGTACCCCGGTAGCCCTGCCATTGTATGGAATCCAAAATCCAATAAGTGCCCTCGGTTTTGATTGTATTACCCACTTTTGTGGCTAGTAGCTGGAATTTAATCATGTAACAATTTCGGCTATTTCTTATTTACTTGAAAACCCTAGACCTATTATAATGTCACCGGATTTCTTATCAAATGTTTTGGTTAGCGTAAGGTAAAAAAATTTCCATGTTTATGTATGGGAAGTCTTACGTGATACTTTTTCTTTTCAAAGGTTTTTCTAAGTTAAGCAACTTTAACCAGTTACTCACACCAGACCCACGTCTGACCCGGAGTTTATTTCTGTTTTCTTAAACTCTTGGGTACTCAAATTTTTACGAGTAGCCAAGGGATTCAGGTAAGCTTTGATGAATTGTGGAGGAGCAATGGAGTAGGAGGCTTCTGCGTTGTAGTTATATGGTATTCCGCTGTGTTGGTATCTCTGAGTGGTTTCTTTGTATTGTATCGAGTTGTATAACTAGACAGGTGTTTATGACTTCTAGTATGTGATGTATTGTCTTTGTAACTCTAATAGTTGTTGTATACTATGTATTACTTATGTTATTAGTATAATTTATTCATTCCTCTGTTGAGATTCTGATGTTGTTTCTTCTTTCTCTTCTTTCTTTTCTCTTTTCTATCCCTTTCTTTCTTAAAGATGATACGACTTTCTGGTCGTTGAAAGTCGGGTCGTCACATTAGTCGTTTACTAATGTAATAGACCGGCCGTTGTATCTGGTCTTCCTCCCGAATTAGGGCAGCACTGATTGCATTTTTTGACACTGCCAAGTAGATGTATAATATCTCATGATCAATGGGCTTCAACAGAATAGGTGGTGGGGAGAGGTGTTGAATTATGCTCGAAATGCACCCTCACATTCTGTAGTCCATTCAATGTTTCGTTTCTCTTTTCTGATCAGGTCGAAGAAGGGTATGCATTTGTCAATGGATTTTGAAATGAACCTGCTCAGTGCTTCTACTTTCCTATTGTGGCTATGGACTTGTTTTATAGTTCTTAGAGTCTTGAGATTTCTGATCGTCCACATCTTTTCGGGATTGGCTTCAATTCTCGAGCATTGACGATAAATCCAAGGAACTTTCCAGAAGCGACTCCGAAGTGATACTTCAACGGGATGAGTTTCATTCTATATTCTCGGAGGATATTAAACATCGATTTCAGGTCTCTGACATGATCAGTGGAGAATCGCGACTTGACAAGCATGCCGTCCACATATACCTCCATGGTTTTTTCAATCTGGTTAGCGAATATTCGATTAACTAACAGTTGGTAAGTTACCCCGGCGTTCTTGAGTCCGAACGGCATAACTTTGTAGCAGTAAAGTCTCGTATCGGTTATGAAACTGGTATGATCCTAGTCGGGTAAGTGCATGGGTATCTGGTTATAGCCAAATATGCATCCAAAAAGGATAAGAGTTCATGTCCAGCTGTTGAGTCTACGAGCTGATCGATTCGAAGAAGCGGAAAACTGTCTTTAGGGAAAGCCTTATTCAAGTCTGAGTAATCAATGCATGTTCTCCACTTCTCGTTTGGCTTTCGGACAAGTACAAGATTTGACACCCATTTCGAACATAATGCATGTTGCATAAACCCATTCGATTTGAGTTTTTCAACCTCTTCCTTAAGGGCGACATATCTCTCTCGATCCATAACACGCCATTTTTTCTTCACCGGGACATGCCGCGGGTCAATATTCATTGTGGAGCTCGCGATGTCCGGGGAGATTTCACACATTTCAGAATGTGTCCAGACAAACAGGTCGAGGTTTGCCTAGAGAAATCCAACCATTTCTTCTTGCATCTGTTGACTTAGCTGAGATCCAAAGGTTTGCCCAGAGAAATCCAACCAATTCCTCCCACATCTGTTGGCTTAGCAGAGAACCAATCTTTATCATTTTAGAATCGTCATAATCGTATATCGGAACATTGATTGTCAGATCAGCCGGGCAAGCTTGACTGTCTCTACTTTCGTCTTCGCTTTCGGTATCTCTCGGGTCAAGATCCCTTGGGAATTGGTTGGGGTGCCAGGGCTTAGGCCCAGGTGTTAGCTGTCAATTTTTCACAATAAGGATGCAGAGAGATTCCTCTACGCCCTTTCTTTTTCTTTTCGTCGCGCTTCTCATAGCTCAGCAACATAACAGGCTCGTCCAGTAGCCTGGTCTCCATGAATGACTCCAACTCCAATGTCGGTAGGGAATTTTAAAGTAAAACACCAAGGGGCAATGGCAGCCCTAAATTCAGCTCGGGTCGGTTGGCCCAAGAAAGCATTGTGTGGCGAGTCTATGTCCAATACAACAAACTATAATATTCGGACTCTCCGGCGTTCTCCAACTCCCAACTCAAATGTAGTTCCACCACTCCAGTGGGTATAGTTACGCTGCCATTAAAACCATGAATACGAGACTGACAAGGCTTCAAGTCTTTTGTTTTCAACTTCATCTGACCATAGGCTCGCTTGAACAGTATGTTCACTGAACTTCCACTATCTACTAAGATCCTCTTTATTCAAGTAGGACCTACTTGAGCTGAAATGACAAGTGGATCAATGGTTGGGGCTTCGACCCTGTCGGCATCCCTGTCTCGAAATACGATGTCATTTGCATCGTTTTCTATTGCTTCACCGAAGCCCTGTCTTCTAAACTACTACAATATTCGAAGTTCGCATGCCTAATAGAACTGGCATATGACTCCATTTCCTTCCAGCTTCGGTCTGCTAGATGAGGACCACCACTAACAGTATTAATTACCAACCTCTCGTCGATACGAGTAGGTTCCTCCTGTCTCGCCTGATTTGGCATATGGTTCTGATTCGATGGGCCCTCACCTCCTGACTGCGGCGCCCTCACAAACTGCTCCAACTTTCTCTCACATATCAACTTCTCAATGATATCCTGCAAATGACGGCACTCATTCGTGTTATGGCCATAGCTATCATGGAATCTACAAAACTTCCCCGTTCGAATCTGTTTTTCCAATGATTGTTTTGAAGCAGGATTCTTATACTGAATAATATTGCAGGTCTATAAATACACATTTTCCAGCTATGTATTTAAAGGACTATAATTGCCAAACATAGGAGCCCTGCATCGTGGGCCACGATTCTGAGCCTGTTTTCTATTTTGATTTCCATTGCCTTTTTGTTGATTCAGTTTATTCTGTATGTTCAATTGCACCTTTCCAGAACTCTTCCCGGTTTACTTAACCATATATTTGCCTTGCCCCTAGGGAAATCGGGAAGCTTCGGCACAAACCGCATCATCGGCTCGTGTAGCATTCATCAACCATTCGTACTTTAAGATATGCTGATTAGGATCAGAGCTCCCTTCATAAATGGGTAGAGTTGGCATCCTAAATCGCCGAGGATGTTCAACATAGAATATATCATCAGTGAAAGGGGTATGACTCCCGGAGATTCCCCAATCATCGTTGGTGAGACCCTGACTTTCACGGATCATCTGACTGATCATCGTCGGGATGTCCAGCATCTGGACATTTTGAACATGCTAGGCCAGTGTGTGGTCGGATTCCACAATGCGAGGATGGGCCGGTCGTAGTCGACGCTCCATATCTTGCCTTCTAGGTTCTAGGTTCTCGGGGACATACGGTTCAGGAGTATTTTCATGTTGGAGACGGTTCGGATCTATCCGTTTTTAGGCATCAACTCCAAATTCAGTTGCAGTGGTGGCAGTGCAATTGTCGGTAATATGATAAGAAACATTACCCCTTGGGAGGAGGGTCCGGTCTGATGGTTGGTTGATGGGCCAGCTCTCGGTTATCCAAGATTCGGTGTATGCTGATGTCTAGTAGCTTGGGAATGATTCCCATCCAGCCGAGGGCGCGTGGGTCTACGGTTAAATTCAGAAGAGGCCGAACTTTTAGTGGATGAATAGGAAGCATGATCTCTTCTAGAGCTGCTTCGTCTTTGATGATTCAGTTGATTGGTCAATTCCACGTTAGCATGGAATTGCTGAGTAAGTTGCTGGGGGCTTTGAGTCAGCTCTTGCATTAGCAATTGAAACTCTTCCCTGGTGACAGGGCCTTGCAGATCTGAAGGTTTGGCAGCATTCTGATCTGTAGGAGGAAGTTGTGCGGGGTTTTGTCTATCCCGACCTTCTGGATCTGCAACTGTTAAAGTAGTCCTAGTGTTGACCCTGATGGATAGCGAATTTCTTTTCCAGACTTGGTTCAAATCTGAATAGGATGGAAGAACTTTAGACTTGAAAATTGGATCTTCTCCTTAGATTCTTGCAATCCAATATCGGTAGTAGATCCAACGAGCAGGAGAAAAACTGGCTTTCGGTGAAAAGCACCAAAGTGTTTGTACCAAAATTGGGCACAACACTCTTCGGATGTGTTTGAAGAGATAAAATGAAGAGTATAAATGGAAAAGGAGAAAGATCTAATAAACACACCAATGATAAACAAAAAAAACACATAGAAACACGCAGATTTAGAGTGGTTCAGCGTATGGCCTACACCCACTATGAAATGGCTGGCTTTTATTGATTTTTGCTTACTGGTTACAACGAGTTACAATAGTAAAATTCGAGTACAATAGTGATTTTGGCAGAGTCTGGACATAGAAGAGCCAAAATCCCTTTTTTAGTAGATCTTGGGCTATTATTAATAGGCGTAGGCAACAAATATCTTACTCATATCTCAGAAGACCTCTTCTCTCACGTGGGTGGGCCCACATGGTCAATCCCCGGTCGTTTTAACTCGATCCGTGATCGATATGAATTGCATTCGTATTGTTCAAGATTTCGTCCAATCGAGTCCAGATCGATCACGAAAATTCCGAAGGTTTTACACAAGCTCCTAGGAAAATTTGGTAGCATTTGGACTTGTAGATCTTGAGTTATGATCGATGCAAGTATGGATTTTTCGAAGGCTGTTGAATTCACATCGCTTCCTGTTCGCATCGATCTGTTCCCATCACTTCTGGATATGTGATGTCTAATGACGTGGTGCTAACTTTTTGATCAATCTACTTTTTACACCGAGTGACCAAATCTCTTACTTGAATGCGCCTTGTTCTTATCCATCCTTGCTTTTCCATTCATATCGCTCCTATACCTCACTTTGTATCGCTTCACGTATACATTGCTTCGTATCCATAAGTGCGGCTTCATTCGTATTGATGATTTGAAGGTGCTTCGTATCGATCACTATATGTGTTCTTCATATCGCTCTCTTTAAGGTTACGCCTCGTATCGATAGGTTAAATGATCGATATAAGTAAAGTTGGTGTGATCGATACGAAACGTGACTTGTTGATGGATATGAAATAAAGCAAATACGATGGACATGAACTGAAGTGCATGTGATGGATTCGAAGCAGCATGCACTTGATGGATACGAACTTGTGCTCATCTGATCGATACGAAGCCATGCGCATTTATGGATTCGAACAAGATCGATACGAAGGAGGTATTTCTCTGATTGTTTGACGGATGCGAACATGATTATTGCTTGATTTACATCGATCATATCTTGAGCATATAAACTCCGATTGACTTGAAATCCAGAACGTTGTGTTTCATGGCTTTGCTTGTCATGTTATATCAATTTTAGCTTTATCCGGACTCGGACAAAATTTACTAGCATCCGTAGTGGACCTATGTACAATCGATTTCCAGAGTAGACCATCTTTATTTTCAGACCAATTCCTTAGTATTACGGTCTTGCCAAAAGGCGGGATAACACTCGTAAATGACTAAATTATTTTTATGTTATTTAAATTGAAATCCTAAAGTGATTTTAATTTATTGATTTTTTTTTGTAAAATTATCTGACATGGAAATCGACAAAGAAATTTATATGTTATAAATTTTGAATTAACAGTTAAATTGAATTGGAATTAACTACTAGTTAAATTCCTGATTATTGATAGCTGGTAAATTGTTGTGATATATGGACTGTTTTGGAATGTTGATTGTGATTGATGCTATTGGTTGATATTTTGGATGATTTGGACGTTTATATATATATATATATATATAATGTTATCACTCAGTAAACTATTGACGGTATACCAAACTATTAATTGAATTATTTCGAATAAATTAAAAAAATAGGTTGAAATGATACATAACTATGACATTTATTTTGGACTGAATGATATATCCATCCCCAAAATTAAATTGGAATAACTAATCACTTGGCCATAAGATGGAAAATTATATACGGACACCGGATTGATTAAATCAGTTGATTTTAAATTCTTGGATTTGAATTTATTCCAATGATTTTGTTTTATAAAAATAAAATTTAATTGGAAAATGGGAATTGAATTATTTTTGAGTTTGAGCTTGAAATGTTGAAAACTGAAATTTATTAGCAGGAACTGTATAAAAAAACTTGAAATTCAAGATTTTGAAGTTATGATTTAAATCTTGGAAGTTAAATTGTTTTTAAAATGTTTGAACTTTTACTTGAACTTCAAAGTTATTTAAGTAAAAGTGATATAAATCGTTATTTCAAACTTTAAGCTCCGAATTGAATTATTTTGAAGATTTGAATCTAAATTTGAACATTGAAGTTTAATTTGAATAAAATGATTTAAATCGATATTTTGAAATTTAACTCAAAATTTATATAAATTGAAATTTTCTAAAATAAGAATTGAATTGAAATTTAAACCAATAAACAAAATTTTCGAATCAAAATTGAAGTTAAAAATGAAAATTGAAATTTAAATTGATTTGAATTGAAATCGAGTCGATTTCAATTGTATTGAGATTGAAGATGATTTTAAATTGAAAGATTGAAATTGAACCAATTCGATTGAAATTTGGACCTGGGTCCAGAATTATTGGAAATCGAAAGAGACAGTTTGATTTGAAACTTTTTCAAATAAATTATTTTAATATAAACTGTTTAAAAATCTATCTTTTCAAATGTATAAATTACTTTGATTTTCCAAACTATTTTAATATATAAACCATTTTCAATACTAAACTATTTTAATTAAACTGTTTAAACTATTTTCTAAAAATTCAAACCTGTCAAAATGAGAATGTTCATATTTAAATCGTTGATTTAAATGCAAATTGGGTTAAAAT
Source organism: Allium cepa (assembly GCA_030765085.1). NCBI lineage: Eukaryota > Viridiplantae > Streptophyta > Magnoliopsida > Asparagales > Amaryllidaceae > Allium > Allium cepa. The sequence goes on along the minus strand of CM060935.1, from coordinate 819,444,138 downwards.
GAAGTCATAACCTAAATTATAATTCGAATCAAATTTTGAATTGAAATTGACATATCGAACTGAATTGACATGTTTTGAGTAAACGTGAAATTTTTTGAAACGAATGATATCTTGAAATGAATACGATATTTTGATATCAAGTATGAATCGTTTTCAATATGTAAAAGTACCAACCGGTGTGTAAAATGACGTTTGGTTGTTACAAAGACCGGGGCATCTTATTGGCATACTCTCTGTCAATATTGGAACCACTTTAACAACTGTGTATGTGGAGGAGACTCCAGATTGAAGTGGTTGGATTCCGCATCGTTTACTAGATTTAAAGAAGGAGAATGATGATGGATAGACCTCGCACTCGTGCCTATTTGAAATGACTAAAATAGGACGGCTTGACAGGGACAAGCGGGCTAGCTACCTCTAGCAGACATCAATTCTTCGATTTTCTTCTTGGATTTGGTCCATACTATTACTTCTGATGTTGGTTTCGATTGGTTCACCTTGATTTGGGATGACCTCCCTTTAACTCGATATGGGATGGATGGACGCGGTGGGAGATCGTGGCTACGATGCGTTATCATCAGACCTGCGACCAGAACTGGTAGTATCCTACCTTGGGCATTGCCTCACGTGCTTTTTCATACTTTTATCCTTATACAAGACCACTACGATTTTGGTTTAGGGCTGTCCATCACAGCGCATCCTTATCCCCCGTCGTGCTACTGGGGCGTTATATGCAAACTTCATGACAATGCTTAAAATGCATTAAGGGGGATTAATGTAAAGCCTTAACGCTAAGAAAATATTTATTTTACTGATTAGACATTACATATATAGCGTATTCTACTATATATAAATACTTTGATGGATCCATAAGGGATGGAAAATCACGAAACATCTCTTGAGCTATTGCACGCACATTATACACTAGATAGAAGATGTGAAATCCCGTAAACATCTCTGACGCTATTACACTTTTGATATATGTGATATTTGTTGACTCACATACGGATATTTTAGTCATGACTCAAATGTTTTGTCTTTTCATCGTGCTCGGGTCGGCCTTGAGTTTTCAACGCACTGAAGATTATCTTCTGAAGGACGAAGACGAAGATTTGGATATTATATTACTAGTATAATTTCACCACATTGTTTGTTACGCTGCTTTTTTTATTTATTCCGTTGTATATATAACTCTGATGAATGTTGTATAAATTATAATCAAATGTATAGTAAATGGCTTCTTGAACTGTTTATTTGATTATTACATTTTGTCATTCCGCTGTGAGATTATGTGTTTGTTTTCTTCTCTTCTTATTTTTCAAAATTAACCCCATTAATTATCTGTGTTTCGGATCATTTGAGTTGGATATTTGTGGATTATTGTCGATTTAAACCTTTTAAAATGTGGGTCATCACAGTTGGTATCAGAGCTTTGGTTTGGCAATAACCTTAGCTTTGTTGGGGTTGGACTCGTTAGAGATAGGGTAGTCATACCCTAGAATGAGTGTTTAAGCGTATATATATATATGATAGAGCATACTTGTTAGTGTTATAAAATGATTTATATTGTGTTTACTTATCCACTGAGTTGTTTATGAATTCCGGTTGGTGCGTGGGATGCCATGTTACCGATAGGGTTTTCTAAACACTTAAGCGATGCAAGTCGACATAATATTGTTTTAAAAATCAAGTAAATGAAATAATTTTACCTAAATTATATTATATATACATATATATATATATATATATATGATAATCATTAATGAATGATAGTTGTTAGGAGATGATAATATTTAGTTACCATCGATTATTTGTTGAATTAAACTAAAAGCGGATTCTTTATGAACTCTATTTCACGAAGCGTTCACACTCAAATTAAATTGAAATCTAGTGGCAATACAATAACAAAGATGTAGATTAACGAAATGTTTTCATAATAAGAAAATGAAATTATATAAGTATATTTATAATATAGCTTATAAATAGAAAGGATTTAAAAGCTTAGAATTTTAGAATTTAAGATCCCATTGATTTTCAAAATTGTCTTCAAAGCCTTCAAAATTATAATAATATTATTTGGAAGTGTTTTGACCAGAAATATATTTTGAAAGAAATAAAAGCATCGAACTCGCTTTAGTCACTGGGAAATAATTCTGGGGATGACTGCAGCATCGCCAGTATTCATTTTCGAGTTTCTACGTGAGAATTGCTACCAAATTTTTTTTATTTTTGGTTAAAACAAGTTTAATTGTGAAAATAATCCAAATATAATTTGATAAATATATGACAATAGTTTTGAAATTATAAATTGAAAATAGCATAGATAAAAAAAAATAACTTACAAATTTGAGTTGGAAAATAAAACCGAATTTTAAAATAGTTGAACATTTTGGCCAAGCAAACAAAAGAAAATTTGAATTTGAGATATGAAATAAAAGAGTTAACCTAAGAAATGTTAAATTAGTTGAGTTAGTGAAATGAAATAAATAAAATGAAGTTTAACTCAAGAAAGCTTAAATAAAAGTGAATTGTATTTGAAATGAATTAGATAAAATAATGAAATAAAATTCTAAGTGAATAAATTTGTATAACTTATAGATTTGAGAAATATTAAGGTAAAAACAAATTTTTATTTTTTGAATGTGAATGATAAGAAAAGAAAATTTTAACTTAAACAAAGTTAAATAAACTGAGTAATGGATTAAATGGAATAAATTTAATTTAATCAAGATTAAATGAATTGAATTGGATTAAGTGAATTAGATAAATTAGTAAACTGAATTAATTCCACTTAAGCTATAAAATGAATTAATAGAATTAATACGAACTTGAATTATAAATTGAAATGCAATTTAGCTGTGGAAGAAATTGAATGAGAATAAATGGGGGTAAGTAAAAATTTATGTGAGTAATTGAATTTGATTGGAATAAGTTTAAAATAAATTGAATGGTAACTAATAAATTGAATGGTAACTAATTTAATATGAAATAAGTTAATGGAATGAATTATAAGATGAAGGTTAACTTAAGAAAAGTTGAATGAAACTGATTGTGATAAAAATAAAAATTTATTAATATGAATTTGAATTACAAAACAAAATTTACTTAAGTAAAGCCAATGATATGAATTAATGAAATGAACTAATGAAGTGAATCAATGAATTGATATAAACTTAATTTATGAAGAAAATAAATAAATAAACATGAGTTGAACTTTATAAAATGTTTATAACAAATTTAAATGTTTTATGAAATAGTTTATAAATGATATTAGTATTAAAGAGACTAAGTGGTAGTGAAATGAAATTTAACTTAAATAAGATTAAATGAAATGATTTTTAAAATGGTCCATAAATAAATTGATATGAAATATGTGATAACAAAATGTGAATAATTTAAATTAGAATAAATTAAATTTAAGTGTAATAGACGCAAATAAATTGGAAGAAAACCAATTAACTGTCAATAAAAATTAGATGTTAATGATAAATGAAGTGCATAAATTAAATATTGACATTGGATAATACAAATTAATATAGTTTGAATTAACTGGATGTATATTAATATTTGAATGGTTTCTTTTGTTGTAAATCATTTTTATTACTACTTTTGGCTGCATATGATTGCTATGGTTGTGTATTAGTGCTTGTGCTTATGATTTGAATTCAGAATTCATGTTATATGGTTTATTAAATTTATACATGCTTTCTATGTCCTTTAAATGCAACTAATATTCTAATTCAAGTTGAGATAGGTAATACGAAGACCGTTTGCATGTAGACATGGATTTTATTTACTTTTACTTGCTTAATATGATCGAACTTCCTCGTATTAATAATAATAATAAGGTACATATCTTGGATCACATACCACATTTTTATTTTTATTTTTCCTCCGGAATCCTTATCATTGATATCATATGTATATTTGGTATATTTGTGTTATATATTGTATTGTAAAAATTTTATGAATGAGTCGTGCAAAGGAGAAGCTGTCAAAATTTTCAGTAAATCTGGGTGTTAGAAAATTTTTGAGGTTTTAAAATTTTATAACTTGTTTTTATATATAGATTGTAATTTTCCATAAGACGATCGGAGTAGCGTAGTGGAAGCATGGTAAAGGTTTTATAAATAGGATTTTAATGTTTATAAGTTAACAATTTTTAGTAAAATATATCAAATGTTAAATTCTCTACTTAACACCTTTTCGAGGACGAAAAGTTTTGAGTAGGAAAGAATATGACGACCCATATTTTTAACTATTTTAAATTAGTAAATTTAATATAACTATTGAATAAAAATTGATTAGCAATAAAATTTAATGATTTATCAATGTAGTTTATTGAATATGAGCTTGAATAAAACTTTGAAATAAACAATTTCGAAGATTTAGGCAATAACAACTACTAAAATGAAATTCTATGCATTGACTGTGTTTATAATCAATAGCAAGAAATAATATGTTAAATAATTGTAAAACGGTGGTAGTTGTTTTGTTATTTGAATTTGTATTAGAAGTTAAAATGTATAAGTTAAGTAACTTATATTTAAAAATATGGTGATTTATTGAATGATTAAAATTGTTTAAATTTAATATTGAATTTATTTAAATAATTGAATTATGGATTTAGTATGAATGAAAATGATGTCGAAAGTTGATTTAAATTTTATTTAAACAAGAATGAAGATTGTTAACTTCTAAAATTGAATTTAAAGGTGATTAAATAAATTTTGGAAATTACTTGTTTTAATTAAGTGTAAAAATAGTCATTTTGGCCACTGTCTCGGATTTCGATGAAACTTATTTCATCGGATCCATAATGGTGAATTACTATAGGATTTCAAGTTTCATAGCGATTGGACTAGTCGTTTGGCCGTGCGAGCTTGAAACGGTAGAAATCAATTAAAGGAATTTAATTAAAACGATTTGATTTTGAAATGCTATCTTGTAAATATTACGGAATTGGCTCCCGATACCAATCTCATTGTGTTCGAAATAGGGGTATAACATATAGAACGCCGGGCGGCATGCTTTGTTTGGAGTTCGGAATTTCACGGGTCGATCGGGTTGGATATTTATATACAAAGCCACATTTATTTTCATTCGTCAAACCGTAACATTATCGTAGCCGCACTCAAACCTTTAATGGCCGATTTTCCTCTTCTTCTTTCTTCGATTTCTCCAAATCTACACATCGAAATCAAATAATTCCAAAGGCAAAGTCATAGATCTCATCGGGCTTTTTGATTTTGGCGGATGGATCGTGCTAATATGTTGCATAACCGCTTGAATTTAGCCGCATTTTTCATCGATTTTGGGTTCTTTGTGCCTCGATTTGCGCGCGAACTATGATAGGGGCGGCAAGGGGTAGGGCGCAGGCAGGTGAACGCATTGGTGGATGTTGATCAACATCCAATCGACGTTGGTGGCGTGCGCATGTGGATGGATGATTGTGTGTATGGGTTCGTTTGGGAATAGTTGAACGAGAAGAAGAGGGGATTAGTAAGAGCTATTGTGTTATATTATTAAGTGCTAATTAGTTAATTTTATTTTAAATTATACCATTATATTAATTATTACGAAATTTTTGCATACGAGGTCTGTTTCAAGTGAAAGTAGTTGTGGTGGATTCGTATCTGAGTCGTCTACAACATAGAGTAAAATTGGAATTTATTTGAAGTTGAGATATTTTAAGTTTCAAATAAAAGGTGAGTGTTTATAATGCTTACGAATGACTAAATTATTTTTATGTTAGTTAAATCGAAATCCTGAAGTGATTTAAATTTATTGATTGTTGTTTGGTAAAATTAAATGACATGGAAATCGACATAGAAATTTATATGTTAGAAATTTTGAATTAACAGTAAAATTGATTTGGAATTAAACTGCTAGTTAACTTCCTGACTATTAATAAATGGTTAATTGTGCTAATATATTGACTATTTTGGAATGTTTATTGTGATGGATGCTATTGGTTGATATTTTGGATTAATTGGATGTTTATTTATTTCTACATATATATCATGTTATCACCCAGTAAATTATTGACAGTATATAACACTATTAATTGAATTATGTCAAATAAATTAAGGAATAGTTTGAAATGATATATACCTATGACAATTATTTTGGATTGAAATGATATATATCCATCCCTGAAATTAAATTGGAATAACTAATCACTTGGCCATAAGATAGAAAATTATATACGGACACGGATTGGTTAGATCAAATGATTTAAAATTCTTGGATTTGAATTTATTCTAATAATTTTGTTTTATAAAAATAAAATTTAATAGAAATATGGGAACTGAATTATTTTCGGACTTGAGCTCAAAATATTGAAAACTGAAATTTGTTAACAGGAATTGTTTAAAAAAATTAAAATTCGAGATTTTGAAATTATGATTGAAATATGATTTAAATCATGGAAATTGAATTGTTTTTAAAAGTTTGAACTTTTATTTAAACTTCGAAGCTATTTAAGTATCGATATTTCAAAATTTGAGCTCGGAATTGAATTATTTTGAAGATTTGAACCTAAATTCGAACATTAAAGTTCAATTTGAATTAAATGATTTAAATCGATATTTTGAAATTTAACTCGAAATTTATATAAATTGAAATGGTATAAAATAAGAATTGAATTGAAATTTAAACTACTGAATAAGATTATCGAATCAAAAATGAAGTTAAAAATAAAAATCGAAATTGAAATTGAATTGAATTGAAATCGAAATTGAGTCGATTTTAATTGAATTGAGATTGAAGTTGAGTTTAAATTGAAAATTTTGAAATTGAACCAATTCGATTGAAATTTGGACCTGGATCCAGATGTATTGGAAATGGAAAGAGACAGTTTAATTAGAAACTATTTTGAAATAAATAAATTTAATATAAACTGTTTAAAAATCTATCTTTTCAAATATTTTGACTATTTTGATTTTCCGAACTATTTTACTATATAAAACATTTTCAATACTAAAACTATTTTATATTTAACTATTTAAACTGTTCAAACTATTTCTAAAAATTGAACTGGTCAAGGTAAGAACATTTATATTTAAATCGTTGATTTAATGTGAACTGGGTTAAAATCAATTATAACCTAAATTGTAATTCAAATCGAATTTTGAAGTAAAATTGACATATCAAACCGAATAGACATATTTTGAGTAAATATGAGAATTTTTGAAACAAATGATATTTTGAAGCGAATATGATATTTTGATATCAAGTATAATCTTTTTTTAAATGTAAAACTATCAACCGGTGTGTAAAATTACGTTTGGTTGTTAAGGAGACCGGTGCCTCTTATTGGCATACTCTCTATCAATATTGGAACCACTTAAATAATTGTGTACGTGGAGAAGACTCCGGAAAGAAGTGGCTGGATTTGGCGTCATTTGTTGGATTTGAAGAAAGAGAATGATGATGGATAGACCTCAGCACTTGTGCTAATTTGAAATGACTAAAACAGGACGATTGACAGGGCCAAGCAGGCTATCTACCCCTTGCGGACATCCGTTCTTCGATTTTCATCTTGGACTTGGTCCATACTATTACTTTTGATGTTGGTTTCGATTAATGCACCTTGATTTGGGATGACCTCCCTTGACTCGATATAGGATGGATGGACACGGTGGGCGATCGTGGCTACGATGCGTCACCACCAGCCCTGCTACCCAAACTGGTAGTATCCTACCTTGGGTATTGCCTCACATGCCTTGCCATACTTTCATCCCTATATGAGACCACTACGGTTTTGGTTTAGTGTTTTCATATCACGGCGCATCCCTATCCCCGACGTGCTACTAGGGCGTTATATGCAAACTGTACGATGGTGCTTAAAAACATGTTAAGGGGGATAATGTAAAGCCTTAACGCTAAGTAAATAATTATTTTACTGATTAGACGTTACATATATAGCGTATTCTATTATATATAAATATTTTTACGGATCTTTAAGAGATAGAAAATCTCGTAACATTTCCTGATTTATTGCACGCACGTTATACACTGGATAGGAGATGTGAAATGCCATAAACATCTTTGATACTATTACACTCCTGTTATATGTGATATTTATTTGACTTGCATACGGATAATTTAGTCCTGACTCGAGTGTTTTATCTTTTCATCAGGCTCGGGTCATCCCTGAGTCTTCAGTGCACTGAAGATTATCTACTGGAGGACGAAGACGAAGATTTGGTATACTATATTACTAGCATTATTTCACCACATTGTTTGTTTAACTTCATTGTTTTATTTATTCCGTTGTATATATAACTCTAATGAATGTTGTATAAATTATAATCAAATGTATAGTAAATAGCTTCGTGAACTTTTTATTTGATTATTATATTTTGTCATTCTGCTGTGAGATTCTGTTTTTATTTTCTTGTCTTTTTATTTTTCTATATTAATCATATTAATTATCTATATTTTGGATTGTTTGAGTTGGACATGTGTGGATTATTGTCGATCTAAACCTTCAGAAATGTAGGTCCTCACAATTATGATATGAGTGAAATGAAAATGGCAGTAAGATGGAAAGTAATGAAAAAGAAAGTATGGGAAATAGGCAAGAAGAAGAAATAAAGAATGAAATGGGAATAGAAATAAAAGTTGGAACTAATTAACATATTGGTAATAATATTAAGGATCTGATTAAAAGGAAGTGGTAAATGAACTTGAAGAAGAAAGTAAAACACATAATAAAATGAAGACCTTGGGTCAACTATAGGAACTGTAGAGGCCATGAAGGTAAAAGAATGATAATATATGTGTATAATATATATGCACGTATATAAGTAGCCCCGAACATGCGTTTATGATGAGTGTAAATTACTATAATTTAATGTATAAATTATATTAAAAATTTGACAAAAGGTCATTAGAGTAGGTTGGAATGCGAAGTCGGTAAGGTTATACAATAGAAGTCCACCCACCATTAGGGGCTATCAGCTGTAGTGTAACATCATACTGATATGGGACATGTCCAATCATAGGACCCATGGAGAGTACACGCTCATGTATAGATAAGGGATGCCCTCAAGTATAGTAGTCTACTTCAAATTTATTTTAGAGGAGGGTATTGCCTTGATTGCACTAATCTAAACAAACGATGAGCATGATCGTGCACTATGCAGTGAGTGTTGGTACCAAATTTAGAGGTAGAGCTATCATAGGGCGAGAATATTATTAGTCCTAAGCGGTAAACGGGAAGGACAGGATTACACCTGGCGAGTCTTTGTCTATAGCCTACTATAGCGGACCACGCTAGATCATGCACCACCATAGTTGCTTGTTAGGACAAAGCTAGTTAACCCATAGCGAGATTCCTTCAAAACATAAAAGGGGTGTTTAGTGGAGCCGAGTCCACATTAGGAAGCAGACAAAGTAGAAAATCCCCAAAGAGAACATGGCAAAATGCATGAAAGGCAATCGAAAAGAGTATGGTGAAATGTATAAAAGGCCGCCGGTAAGCACTATGTGACTTCCTTGAGTTATATGGTGATGAAATCGTGATACAGTGAGGTATTAGATCTTGATGGGGTGCTGAATAAGAGACACTAGTGGGAATAGTATCTAGGTCCATTAGGAGACCATGGTTACACGCACATTGATATAAATCTATGAAAGGTAGATGGAAATGGTTCGTATGCGGATATAGAGTCGAGATGACTAATAAAAATGTAAACAGACATGACATGAAATGGTGAACAATCGACATAAGATAGTGTTATATATAAGATGTATTATTTAGCGGTCACCGGAAGGTTGTTCTGACCCCCTCCTCATTACAACCTATAAGATAATTAGAAGGGCACGTACTCGTGCTTGGCATATTCATGCTGACGGGATACTTGATTTTTTAAACTGTTAAATCTTGGTTAGTACTTATGTGTTCTATTTTGTTCTAATTATTCCACTGAAAATTATTTCGTTAGAAATCTAATATGCGTTCTTTTATTTTATTTGCAGGAACCAAACCAACGATCCGTGTTTCGATGGACAAGGGTTTTCGATTTAGAAAAAATTCAGGCCCATTAAGGTGCGGGCTATTACCACTTTTTATCCATCTCCTTTGAATGGGTGCTTTAGCTAGGCCCGATAGCAGGACCAATGGCTTGATTGACCATCACTCTTTAGAAGAGTGCTCCAACTAGACCTTGCGGTTGGACCAAAAGGCTTTTCGTCCATCTTCCTTGGATGGGTTCTTTGGCTAGGCCCGATAGTTTTACCGAAGTCTTTATTGACCATTGCTCTTTGGATGGGTGCTCCGACCTGACCTTACAGTAGGACCGAAGGCTTTTCATCAACCTTCTTTGGATTGATACTTTGGTAGGCCCGATGGTATGACCAAAGGTTTGATTGTCCATCACTCTTTAGATGGCTGCTTTGACCAGGCCAATGTAGTAACCCGCACATTAATGGGCCTGACTTTCGACTAAATCGAAATTAAAGTCCATTTGGATATAGATCATTGGTTTTGGTGACATGTATTAAACATAAGCATATTAGAGAGCGATCAATATAAACTCATAGCGGAATTGAAAAATATAATATAACATACGTACTGACTAAGGTTACTACCTTGGAATCAGTACTATTCCTTGGATGTATAATTGCCTTGTCAGCATCAGCCATGAATAAGAAGACTTCTTCATCTACCATTCTTGTCTTGCTCCAGTATCCCGTCTCTTTAAATCTATCATGTGGGTTATAATGAAGAAAGGGTTAGAACAACGTTCCGGTGATTGAAAAATTACATATTTTATTATCTTTTCACAACAACGCTTAGCATCAATTTCTCAACTAATTTGGAAGATTTTTACTGTCCAAAATCTTCAAAAACTCTAGTTCATTTAAACTAATGAAAACTACCAAATAACATACCATAATGAGATGCAAAAATCAAACTTCCTATTGCATAGGATACATAAGCCCAATAAAATAACTTAACTAAAAACTTAAGAACCAAGCACTAGGGATTTATTCAAAACATTTTGAAATAATAATATACTCATCTCCTATTGTATAACAAATCATACTTTTAGCATTTTTAAATCAAAATCCATTTCCCAAAACAACGCTAAAGCAAAACTACGATGGTAGCAGTTCATCATTTAGAAACTTGAAAACCAACGGCGATGATACTGCAGTCATCGCCTGAATTATTTTTCAGCGACAAAAGTGAGTTTAATGCTTTCTATCCCCTTTAAAATCTTCTTAAAATATTTTTGTACATAAATAGTTTCAAAATTTTCTATTATTAATTTCCCAAAACTTTGAAAACAATTTTCGGAAACATTGGGATTTACGTTCTTGAAAATCCTTTTTAGTTGTAAACCATGTTTATAAACCATACTTATATAATTTCACATTCGTATATAAACCATTTCACAAATGTATGTCTTTGTTTTAATTATAATAAACAAATTTTATTAAAATTAAATTTTAACCCATCAATATCATCGAATGCCTTAAAATTAAAACTATGAAACTCAATTCACTAGGTGTTCATTTCAATATTCCGCAGTTACTATCTACCCAACCTATGCAGTGAAAAGGTAAAATTGCTCATAAACGGGTCGAACACAAAAAATCAAACAATAACTGATAATAACCAAATATTATCATTTCCTAACAAACATATGATAAAACTTTATCAATTTTTGAAAATTATTCTTTTATATATAAAATATAAAATTTAGATAAAATTATTTCATTTACCTAATTTCAAAACAATACTATGTTGGTTTGGCTTGTTCAAGTGTTTAGAAATCCCTATCGATGGTATGGCATCCCACGCACCAACAAGAGTTCATAAACCACTAAACAGATCAATCAACACAATATAAAACATTTTTATAGCACTAACAAGTTCGCACTCTCGTATATAATACACTCAACTCATTCTAGGGTGTTACTAACCCTATCTCTAATGAGTGTACCCCACCAAAGCCTAAGTGTTTGCTTAACCTAAGTTCTGATATCAAGTGTAACAACCCACTTTTTCGACCTTCAAAAGTCAACGCTAATATATCCACAGTATTCATGTACCGAGCATCCAAAGTGCTAGAAAGATAGATTGTTAGGGTGAAAGAAAGAAAAGACAAAATAGTATCTCATATCATGGCAAGAAACATATAATACACAACAGATCTTTATAAAAGAAAACTGTAATTATAACAACCCGCATATTTATCGATTTTATATTTAAATATTTTGTCCTTAATCGGATATTGGTCCGAAAAGTTACTTTTTGAAAATGGTCAAATTAGGACTCGAGACCACTTCCATTGAGTTCGAAATGCCATTTACAATTTTTTTTAAGTATAAACATTGATAGGTTTGGAGTTAGTGGAATTTCACTTACTTTTCCCGCTTTGGACTTTGGGTTAGATTAGCCATTATAATTCAAACCCACTTCTCTCCTTCTCCTCACTCTTCATAAATTTCCTAACAACCAAGCTTTAGCATTAATGGTGAGTGGAAGGGGAAATTAATATTCCAAGCTCAAATTCTCTTGCAAATCCAACATTCAATTCCAAATTCAAGAAGAAGATATTGGAATCAAGCTTGTGATTACTTCTCCATTGCTTTCAAGCTTTTCTTCATAAATTTGGTGCAAAGATGAGATTTTTATCTCACATTCTTGTCTATAACTATCTTGGACTGTTGGGAATGAATTCCCGTCACTTTAGCATGTACATTTGCATTTGATTTGGGTTGGATCGACGAAAAACTCCAATTTTTAGTGTTTTTGGTGAATTTCTGCTACTAGGTCGCACTGCCTCGTATTGTCACTTCGGAGTTAGGTCGCTAGGTCGTGGGTCGTTAGGGTTTAGGTCGTAGGTCGCTCGCCACTACGTCGTTAGGTCGCCAGATACTGGGTCGTTCCCCTTTAGCCTTACGCCCACTCCCTTAGGTCGCTCGGCCTTTGATTCGTTAGGTCGTAGGTCGCTCGGCCTCTAAGTCGTTAGGTCGTAGGTCGTAGGTCGCTCGGCCCTAGGTCGCTCCACATTAGGCCTTAGGTCGTTTAGCCTTGGCTTGTTCTGCACTAGGTCATTGGACCTAGGTCGCTCCATTAGGTCGCTCGCCATTAGGTCGTGGCACCGTTATGTCGCTCGACCATTCACCATTTTAGGTCGCCTGACCACTTAGGTCGCCTGACCACTTAGGTCACGTGACCGTGTTAGGTCGCCCACCTTAGGTCGAGCCACTTCCTTCAGACCTTAATACCGTTAGGTCGCATGACCTTTATACCTTTAGGTCATGTACCCTGTTAGGTCGCGAGTTTAATTAGGTCGTTCGGCCTTAAAATGTTAGGTCGCTTGGCCTGTGCTTTTGTTAGGTCGCGAGTCCCTTAAGTCGCTCGCATCTGTTAGGTCGCTTGCTTCTGCTAACTCGCGAACACCCCTAGGTCGCAACCATTAGGTCGCTCGATCCTATCCTCTCTTAGGTCTTCACTAGCTCGTACCGTTTTGGACGGGGCGCTGCCCCGCACCCCGCCGGGGGCGCTGCCCCCTAGACCCCCGCGACCTGACCTGACCAGGCAGGTCGAACCCCGTAGCAGGGGCGTTGCCCCCGCACCCCCACCTTGGGGGGTTGCCCACCCCCCTGGACCCCCCTCCGTAGGGGATCTTATCTGAAAAACATTCAACAAAACTTGCTTTGTTGAGATGCTGAGTTGACCATTCTTCGAGACAAACTATCTTTGGCTTCTCGGTCGATTTTATGGTATCACGGCCTTGCTAAAAAGGCAGGATAACAACTTTAGAAATATGAAGGTTTCGATACTAGTATTAAATATCAAAACTCTTTCAACAAAATGATTTCAACTCTATTTTCAATAACAAAGCTCTTTTCTTAAACCGTTTTCCAATCTACTTGTATATACAAACCTTTACCTCACTCAGATGATAAATCTAATTAAACGGCTTAGTAAAACAAGTGGTATGAAACGCTTACGTTCACTTCGTCGGTTAATTCTTGGACTTGTTCGATTGAACCTCTTGTGACAATTTTCTAGTGAAGATTTACAGTTTGTTCGTAAATATTTAAGTTAAGCAAGTGGTTATGGGACACGAAGATAAACTTTTATATTTACTAGCTTAGTGTAGTTGACACTTCTCGTTGATCATGACGATCATTTTATGATTTAGACTAGCAATTGTGCGATGTCTCTTTGTTTGCAAGGTTAGACTAGACCTCATGGGTGTGATTCCGACTCACACATATCTCTTTGTCCGCAAGGTTAGTCTAGACACCATTTGTGTGATTCCACTCATACATACCTTTTTGTTGCGAGGTTAGGCTAGACACCATTTGTGTGATTCCACTCACACATACCTTTTTGCTTTTTGGTTAGCCTAGACCTCATCTGGGTGATTCCGACTCACCCATATGGGGTAGCTCCCCATGGTCTTCGGACCGTCATGTGATAGGCCTCTTTCCCTTTTTCTGTGATTTCTGGATTTCTTGTGTTGATTTCTGGAATTTATGTCATTGACTTGTTATGAGTACAAGTTTAGGGTATGATGCCCTCTTTGGATCTTTGAGAAGATTCTTGTGATATCGATTTATCTCTTATTGATTGATCTTCTGTTGATCATCATTTGCATACTTATAGTAGTATGTCAGTATGGATATTTTATGTTTATGCCATATCTTTTATTTTATACCATGTCATCTGATATTTATAGCTAGACTGATCCGTTTATTATTTTCTTAAATAATACTCGGGTCAGACTGAGATGTTACAGGTGCTTCTGCTTGACTTCTTTCCGGGATTTGCTACTCTGACTTTTGGCTAACTATTTAGATTAGCAGTTTTTGTTGTATACACTTGAGACATAGACTCATAGTTGTATTCTTTTGTATAACACGTGTTGCTGTTCTTTTGTATTATTGTGGATCTTTTTGACCACTACTCTAATGTACACTTTCATGTGTTAGTTATATATTCATATCTTCTTCCGCCTTTGTGATATGGATGTCTGTGACTGATTTGTGTTATGCTTATTTCTATGTTTGTTTCCGAAGATTATTTATAGCCACCGTGTGATAAGCAATCACATGGATGGTCGCTCCTCAACAGCCTTATTCTCCGTGCTAGTTGACAGCACTACATTGTAGTGTTCTTGGCTAGCGCGGGTATAGAGGTGGGGCGTCACGGTAATATACATACATTAATCAGAGTAAACAAACTATTCATCAGCCTAGACGGTTATAACAACCTATCCTTATAAATGCTGATAAATATAAAACAACAAATACAGCAGAAATAAAATATACATGAATACGTCTTGGAGACATCTTGCTCATCCCCTAAAGCTCCAAAGCATCCATAACTAAATTTAGAAATATGCTTAGGCTGACTTGAGAATTATAAGAAAATAACGCCCGGATAAATCTGGTAAAGCAGTGTGAGAAACACACATCATATGGATTTTAATGTTGTAAAACCTTTCAAAAATAAAGGTATCTTGTAAGACCATGCCGCATATTAACACAAATGGGTTTTTACCTTACAAAAACCAAACTATTTCATAAGAAATCTTATGATGTTATAATAATTCTAGTGTTTCAAATAAATATTGAATTATAGCCGAAATGGTTATATTAATTACAATCCAGCATATTAGATATACAACTAAGTCCGTAAAGGCACGTATTGGAAAATGGATTCCATACAATGACAAGGCTACTGGGGTACCGCCTGCCATAGTACACCTCTTAAACAATATACCGAGGGCATCATGTGAACCCCCTACCAACATAAGACTAGCCTACCCCTTATCAGATAGTACCTAATATGCCACCACCCCGATTGTCATCCAACAACCGTCCTGAGTCTCTAGCACACATAAAAGGGTCAATATCAAATCTAGATCAGTTGATGACCATATCCTAATGGCAGCGAACCACATAGCCTATATGCCCTATTTTAGTCATTACCGGTTCGTGAGGCTTGAGGTTATGGTTTACCTTTTTAGCAAATCTCACTTGGAATGCTAACACTGCCTTCAAGACAATAATACAATGTCAGCATTCATCCATACAAGTTGTTTAAGATATGAACAAACCAAAGGCACTACTTCTACTACATTATCGGGATTAGTAGATAGTAGCCCTTGCACTTTAAAAAATTTCATCTTCAATCTTCTTCAAGATGCCTTCAATTCGAACGCTTATGCTAGTTCGAAGTGGTCTTCGAATAATATATCTAATCTAGGTCTCTCTGAATCGATAGCGATAATTTTAAAACTGATCAAGATTTGATAATTAGTTATTTAACTATTGAATAAACAAATAATTCAACCAAAGATTTAGTTCCATATGAAAACCAATCCTCATTAAGCACATAAGCAACCACTAAGCCTCTTTAATTAATCCTTTCATTAATTAAAAACACTTTGTAAATACTTATATCAAAATAATTTTACAAAGATATATTCACAACCCTCAATAATCTTTTCAATTCTTTAATAATATTGATAACTTATATCAATTATATACGTATATTCACAAATTTCACTTTCAATACTTAGAAAACTTTTTCATATACTTATATCAACAGTATAAGTATATTCACAAAACACTACCTTTCCAATACTTAGAAAATGCACCCATATACTCAACTCAATAGTATAAGTATATTCACAAACCTTAAGAAAGATTTCAATTTTAAAAACATAGTTAATTTGGTTTAAAACAAATGTCATTTAAACCATTGATATAAATAGACCCAAACCACTTTTGGCGTAAGTAAATGGATCGTATAGAAATTAGACCAAATATACTTACCACCACTTCCCAATTTCAAATAGTACCATCTCTCGATTAATAGTGAATCGGACAAGTTAGTATACTATCCTTGCCTCGACGGACATTCTTAATTCTCAAGTTAGAGACAAGTTTTCATACATTGGAAATTGCTGTTGAGTATGAAAATAATACTTCCTATACCACCCTAAGTTAAAATGATCGTTTATAGAAAAAAAACCTCTTTTCCTTTTGTAAAACTCCTTTTTATAAATTTCCAAATTCAAATCTCATTCCCTTTATAAAACTTCCTTTTTATAAATCCCTTTTATTTATTTTCTTTATAAAACATCATTTATAGTTGTTTACACTAAAAGTTGGCACAAACACCCAATATAAGTTTTAAAGAGAAATAAATAAAGAATATGAAAACAAAGGAATTAGGCAATTTAATAGAAGAAAATCAAAGCAAGAGCACAAACACAAAGATTTATAGTGGTTAGGCGTTGTTTACCTACCTCCACTTTGAATAGATTGCTTTATTAATCACTTGTAAACTGAGTACAATAGGGATAAAATAAAAATCGATAGTTACAATAGATTACAAATTAATTAGCAGTGTAAAGGACTCGAAAATGAACAACCAAGCCTGTATATATATAAAGATGATGAAATATCTCCCTGAAAAATTCGGCAAAAGGATCTCTAGAACCATATGGACCCATAAGAGGGATCGCATGGCCCAAATCCTAAATAATAGTGATCGGCACCGATCCATCTTTTGGTGGAATTTGGGAATGCAATCCCTAAGGTAGCTTCCCCATCTCGAAACATGCTTAACCTCCAAATTCCATGCCAATTGGATTAGTAGAACTCGAGTTATTGCTCAAATCAGAATCAAATAAAGATTTTCAAAGTGAATATTCCAACCATTTTTCTTGACACTAATCTTTACTTCAATATGGATTGCCTTCTGATTTCAGCGAATCCCTATTTAAGGAGGAGGGTCGATCCCTTTTATTCCATCCTTTTAAGGTGCGATCCCTAGGGTAGGCTCCTTAAGGCACCTACATCTTGCTCATAAAATTTCATTTGCATTGGACTTATGGATATTGAGAATATCCATATTAATTATTTGCTATTGAATTGCACTTGCTTCCAAAAACATACTGATCCCTGTATTAGAGGTTGATTATAGCTGATCCCTCCTATATGTCGAACCAAGTTCCATACTTCAAACATTATGCATTGCATATCTCTCTATTCCATTCAGTCGCGGCTTTATATTACCATATGCACTTGAGTTTTGGACTCCATAATCATTGCCTTAGACGTACTGGCCTTGACGTCATTCAAATCTAACTTGTCCAATCAGTTCGACTATAGCTGGGTCAAAATGTTGGATAACTTGCTTCCCAAAGTACATCTTGTGCTGATCGTGACATGCATTGAATCGAAGCAGGTTAGAGTCGTCGGAAAGAAATCCATCCAGTTTTCTAAATAGTCGATATCCTTCCATTGAATATTTTCCTAAAGCATTGTATCTCTCTTTGATCATCATGACGTTTGGTCAATTCCAATAGCAAAAATCCAGGATTATATTCCGCCAGCTAATATCTATGTTTGGTTCTATGAGACTGTAAGCTTTGGCTCTTTGATCCAGTATCAAACTTAAAGGTCTCTGGATTGAATTCGATTTCTTTCGATTTCAAAAATTGAACCTTTAGAATATTCACGTGCATATTTGGGTACACATTCTTGCCATCGGCTTTCGTGCGTTTGTACACCCATGGGCCAACGCTAATTTTCATTGAATCAAATGCAATTTTCTTGCCCTTTTTATATATATGCTTTACTTAATTTTCATGTCGATATTTACATGCACTAAAGCCTATAGCTGATCCCTTTTTCTTTTTTAAATATGATAGGGATCGGATGGATCCCCAGATCGAGGGATCGGTACGGATCCCTCAACATGTTGGGAACTCAACCTCATGGGAGATTAAAAAGTCAGTCGAACCCTCAAGCTTCATATACAAGTCAACATTCTCCTTTCCATCCTTTGCTTCATTTTATTTTTTCCTTCTCTCCCTTTTTCTTCCTATGACCGAACCCTTATTTTACTTCCCCAAAAGCCGGTCCCTTCTTCCTTCCATCAATCTAATCCCAAACATCGCCTCCGTCCTTTATTCTGCTACCTTCTCTCGCTCCAACCGATCGCTCCATCTTTAACTTGATTTGAAGTCAAGAATCCTCTACCAAGAAACTTGCAATCTTTACACTTATGTTAGTTTTCTTGCTTTTTGCCTTAATTTTGTGATGAGATGATGGGTATATTACATTGGTGGATGGGTTGGAGTTCGACATGATGGAGAGGTGATGGTCAAAGCTATTAGGCGGAGATGAGGTGTAAGATGGAGTAGGGTTCGGTAGAGCGGAAAGGAAGGAGGAAGAAAGGAGCGTTGGACGTAGGGATCGGTACAAATGTTTGAAAGCGATCATATGAATGTGGAAGGAAAGGTATCAGTCATTTTTGGCTTGCATAGAAGGGTCAGTAGTATCGAAAAGGAAAGGGATTGGTGGTTTTGTTGGAGTGTTATAGATAGAGGGATCGGTGGTTTTCGGGGAAAGGGATTGGGATGATTAATTTAGAGAGAGGAAATGATTATCTCGCTTTGAAATAGGGATCACCATATATAGGGGTCGCTATTTATGCTTGGCCAATCCTTTGATTTGAATTGAATTTGAAAAGAAATCCATATTCACTTGTTTGAACGAACAAAAAAACCAATTCCATCCCAATAAACTTGAATATATGACGATAGTGAACAATAGGATCTGCATATCTAGTACCGAACTCGAAATTAAATGACCAATATGGACTTTGATGATGGACTACACACTTCGATATGCTGACGACCAATTATAAAGTTTACACAACCGTCAATCTAGTCGCGAGTTGAGACGGTCAGCGATGACGGTCACTCTGGTCGGAATCCAAAGTCTCATCATTTACTTTTGCCTTTTATTTTGAACCACTTATCTCTACAATGCACCACACTGCACAACGCTCGCTACATTTTTCATAGAGGGACAGGTAAATTTTCTAATCTCAATTATCTACTGAATTTAGTTGATATGGACTCCAGATGTTCAGAGCATCTAGCTGCAATGTCTTTCGGTTCGACTTCACAACATAGCGACCCCGGAGCTGAATCTAGTTCCATAATTATATCTGGCAGAATTTCCCCTAACCGTCGAACTGAACAACCGGAGGTTTGCGGCCCTCAGTCGACCTTTCCTCTGATATTCTTGTCCTCCTGGCTGAAGATATAAGCCAAGCCCCCGATGTCGTAGAAGGTGCTATATTTTTAGATAATCTGATGGATTCCCAAGCCTCCAGGATCGACGAAGCCGCTTTTCACAAACTATGCTCTAGACACGAGATTCCATTTCGAGATGTTCTAGTTCCTTTGGTGAACGATAGGGCTCATTTGCCTCTAGAGGGGTATACAACATGCAATAAATTCATGTGCTAGGCCGGATGCATGCCGCCCTTCAATTCTTTTATATAGGAGATGCTAAAATATCATGGAATAGCTCCCGCTGAACTAGACATGAACAACTATGCCTTTCTTTATGGCACTTTCATGCTATTCGTGAACGTTCTGTTTCGCCCGCTATCTTATGAGGATATCAGGTTCATTTATAACTTCAAACGATGGACAGGAAGCCTTTCGTATACTTTACTCGATCCTTTTCCCAACTGTCAATACTTAATTGGCACTTGGAACAGACTTAGCCTCTTTAAACATGAATGGTTCTATGTCCGTTGTCCACCTGGCTTTGTGAGGCAATGGTTGGAAGGATGTAAGTGTCATATTCATTTTATTCTCAATTTCCTTATTTCAAGTCATATCCTGAACCAGATAATATTTTGAAATTCTACATGCGTCCATCCAGATCCAGAAGGTGATAGTTTCTCAGGGCAATTTCTGCAATCCATGCCACAGGGGTTAAAGACAGGGACATTAGGTTCCTTGTAACCGATGAATGGCTATCTCTATTTGGGCTGCTAGAAGGTCATAGCATTGGGCTTCGAGGAAGTGTTGCATCACCAAGAAATCTTGTAGAACAAGAAGGCGATGCCCATAACCCTATCATGCCCCCAATCAAAGGGACTCAGGATGACATCGAAGAGGGTAAAATCAAGGGTGTCGAAATCAACAAGCCTAGCGATGCTGACGCAGGTCCAGGCACTACGGCCATGGTCAAAAATAAAAAAGAGCACAACTTTGCTTGCTATTAAGGAGAAGAAAAAATCTTGCATGTAAACTCTATAAGAGAAAAATAGCTAAAAGAACTGAGTTTATTATTACTTCCATCAACGAAGAGTCTTTCTCTCAACATTTAGAAAGTTTGATGGAAGGGTTCTCGAACCTTCCAATCCTTGATGACATTATGACTTATGACTTCCCTAATGATGTGCACGTAAATGTGCACATTTTTATCGCCATACTTAATCTATTTAAATTAAATAAATGATCATATTGGGTATTTTAACTTGTTTTAACCAAAATTCACATTAATTCCAAATTGTCACACATTCATCTTCATACAAGGGTGAAATGGTCATTTTTGTGCATTTATTAAATTGTGAAAATTTATTTAGAATTTTCTATGTTTTTTGTAGGAAATTTGGTGACTTTCACAAGTGGTTTCATGAAGATATGCATGCAAAAATCAATACAAAGGAATGGAGATGGAAATAATTCAAAGTGAAGATCATGGAGGACCCCACCTACCCACCTACCTTAATGTACAAATTAAAGGCTAATGCACATGCTTTTGGACTTAATGGCTTCATGTACACTTAATGGGGGATTAAGACATGTTAATGATTACTTGGCCTCCACGCTTCCTAAGGGGCATTTTGGGCATTCCCCAAAAAAGTGAATTAGGGTTTCATACATGTATAAATACCCATATGTTTCATGTAACATGGGCTCTTCTCTTAGTCTCTCTTAGGTCTCCTTCTCTTTAGTTTAGTTTAGATCAAATAAAAGAAAGCTCTCTTTCTCTTTTAATGGCTACTTAGCCAATTTTTATTTCTTGTAATCTTTTTTATTTTATGCAATTTAATACATGCTCTTTCCTTTTCATGTTCATTTACTTTCATGTTGTAGTGTAGGTTTCTCTTATTTCATGCAAGTAGATTAGTTTTGTTTCTTTGCTTTGCTCTCTTTTTCTTTCTTTTTTTTGCTTTCATGTTGCTTTCTACATTTGTTGATTTGATAACAAATATGAGAGCTTAATCCCTACAATTTAGGGGTAATGAAGCTTTCTAATATGTAGATGCAACATTTTGATGTTTATACTCTCTTTTTGTGCTTTAATGGAAACATTTGAAGTGGTTTAATGATGTTGTTTAGCTTTGAATTTGATAGTCTATGTTGTTCATAACAAATAGGCTATGCTTAAACAAACATAACACAAATTGCCTCTCATCTAAATATGACTATGGCAAAGAAGTGAATGTTGAAATTGAAATTTGATAGCCTATATTTCTAAACAATAGTTAATAGGCTATGCTTAAAATAGATTTCTATTTCAACTTGTTGTCATATTTCATGAGAGTTAAATGTGTATTAGTGGTTGTGTTATAGTTTGATGGTTTATATTGAGCTAATTAATAGCACAAATATACCATACTTATAATAAGCACATCAACTAATTCACTAATGACAAGAAAAGAGAGATCATAACTTCAATTTGTTGATTTATGTGATCTAGAGAGTGGAAATTGCCTCTAAATTGTCTTAACACTCTCATATTTTTATCTATTTTCTTTTCTCATTCTTCTACATTTTTTTAGTTAATCACTCTTTCAACTTCGGTTAATTTGATTGAATAGAATTTTTAAAATCATCAATTCCCTGTGGATCGACCCGTATTCGCCGCGTGCTACATTCGTACACCGTGCGCTTGCGGTATAAATTTTTAAATTTAAATTCGTTCGACGGTTTTCTAAACCGATAGAATTTCCGTCGACGAACAAGTTTTTGGCGCCGTTGCCGGGGAATTGCTTTGATTTTTATTTTCTATTCTTCGAATTATTTTCTTTCATCTTATTGTGTGTTTGTGTTAAAAAAAAAAGCAAAAAAAAAAAAATATTGTGTGCATTTTGATTGTGTTTTTGTTGTTTCCTACTATCAATTGCATTTGCATTTTCTTGTTTCTGTTCAAAACTGTGCATATTTTGGTTTGTGTTGTGCTTCAAAAAACTTGCATTCATTTGTAAACTTGCATTCTAATTTGCTATTTGTTCACTGTTCTAATTTTCACAAATTGAGTTTCATTATAAAAAAAAAGATCAGTGACACTGCAGTTACAATTGTACAAGCACAAAACCATTTGCACTTTTGTTTACATTTGCATTTCATTTTTATCCTTCATCTCTGTTGTTGTTGCTTTTCCTTTTGTTTCTGTGATCTTTCCTTGTAAAACAACTCCAAATCATCTCTGACCATCAACAAACACTGCCACACTTCACATCTTTTCACCATCCACTTACAGATCATTCTCCCCTACTATATACTTCCTTGTCTCTGTGCATATCTGTGCACTGCTGCCTCCAATCCTCCACAATCAATTCACCACAAGCACCTCCCTGTTGCCTTCAAAACAGTGCCACTTCAATCGACATCCACTTCTACCATCCCTAACTTCCATCTTATACACACCATTCCTCACAACCAAAACTGCAGAGGGCGATCACGGTGGGACAAACCTGATATTTCACCAGTTCCAGTCCCAGCCAGAGACCACCAATCAAGTCATCTCCTCACCAATTCATATCATTTCATTTCAACATCTACTACGATCATTGCTACTGTTCCCATATAACATTCTTCATTCAACTGCAACCTTCCACCATACATTTACTGCTCAAAACTCTCTGACCATCTCCATCTACAATATAGCTCCTGCACACTATCTACCATACATTTCAAAAACACCAGCCAAACATTTGTCACCATTTCACCTCCAACCTTCACTGTGCCTTCTCTGCATCACTGCCTTTCCACCATTACTGTTAACATCCACCATTACTTTCAATTTCCACTCAAACCTCAAACTCAGCCAACCCATCACAGTTCTACCATCTCACCACCTTCACTACTCATTAGCCACAAATTATCAACCACCACATCACGAACACACTAGCCTACTTCGCCGATCCCCACAATCATCTTCAACCACTACTGCCCCCTTTCTCTCACTACTTCAACAAACAAATTCACATACCATCCCTGCAAACTTCCCTGTCAACTCCGCCGTAAACCAAAAACTTCCTCTGACATTACTACTTTAAACTCCACACTGCAGACTACGACACACCCGCCTACTACCCTGAACTTCACATTCACCTGATCACAAAACTCCTTTCTGCACCAAACACTACAGCCAATACATACTTCAGACAGCCCATACTCCACATACTTCCTAAAACTCCTCTACAAACTGCCTGCAACTAGTCATTGCCACTGCTTTGTGCACTTCTGCTGTCAACATCTCCTCACCACTACCCTCCCCAGTATAGTGTTGCCACCATCATAAATACCCCGACAATAGCATCCCACAATCCACTTCAATTCATTCAACTGCAACCAACATTCAACAAGACTGCTGACTCCACCTCATTTGCAACTGATACCACAGTTCCATCATCCCCCCTCCTCTACCATAAACATCACATACCACCTTCACAAAACAACTTGCCCACTGCACTACACAAGCCTGAACTCCCTGACCCATTCACCAGTGATCAATTCCACTTCTCTGTGTCAAATACCCCCACAACAACAGCAACCCCATCATTCATCACCCAAAACAGTGCAACATTCACCACATTACTGCTGCACCCTCTCCTTATCACCATTACACAAACCACACTTTTTCTTCCTACCCTCAGCATCGACCTTCTACAACATCCCCTATATCTCCACTACATACCACTACATATCCTCAAACAAAAACAAAAAAAACTGTCAGTACCTCCTTCTAAAGCATTATCTCCTCTTCACAACCAGCTAACCACAACTTCTTCGAGCACCTGAAACCGCACTGCCAACCTCTGCAATCTACAATCCTCAATACAGAAACCACCTCTAATCCCCTCAATTCCCAATTCACCATTCCCAATCCCTGAAAACGCGATCCCAATTCCTTCACCCCCAAATTGCCAACCAGAAATCCCATCGCGACTTCGACTCTCCTCGCAATCGAACCACCAGTCTCCCTCCTCCTCGAGAACAATCGCCAGCAATCAAATAATCACAGCTAACTCAGTGACACACGAAATCATCCAATCGATCCTCAGACCGAGTATGTCTGCACGAATTGATTGAGTTTGGCTTTGGAATTTTCCAAGTTGAAATTGGGGCAAGCAGTTGATTTCGGGGGATTTAAATTTTGTTGGAATGTTCGATGTTAAAACTGAGAATGGTGAACTGTTGAATTTCATACAAGTTGATTCTGGGTTTGTTTTCGAATTGTACCTTTTATTGGGCCGTTCGGGCTTTGGGCTTTGAGCAGTTTTGTTTATTTAAATTTTCTTGTAGACAGTTGAAGAGTAAATCTTGTTTGGCTTTTGTTTCCATCTTTTCTTTATAAAAAAAACAACAAATTTTTTTTTTTAAGTAAAACCCTACTTTTAAGTTTCCTTCAAAAAAAAAACCAAAAAAAAAAAACAATTGTATATGTTTTGTTTTTAATTTCAGGTTGCCCAAGCAGAAGGGATTAGCTTGCTGAAAATTGAAGAATTGCCGCCAAAAATAAACTGCTGCTTGCTTTATAAAAAACAAAAATTGCTGCTTTCATCTCTAATGTTATTTGAATTGCATTGTTGATTGTTTGCATTAAAAAAAAATCCAAAAACAAAAAAAAAATCCATTCATAGTTGCATTGTTAATACACGTTTAATTTTTGTTTTGCATTTCATCTTAGATTTTGATTAATAATAACAAGTAGACATCGATAAATTTTAATTGTATTTTCACAATTGTTTTCTTTGAACAATTTTATTTCTTGGTGTCTAGGCTACGGCAGAGTAATAACCATTTATAAATATTACAGTGATTCGTAAATATTATAGTGGTTGTTCCTCTGAAGGTACTTAAACCTTCGGTTGCATTGCTACGGTGATTCGTGGTGCACCGATAACCCCTGCCCATTACCTGGCTGAGAAATATTTATGTTGATTTAAGACAGTGTGTGACTATACAGTTTTGTGTTAACTTAGGATAAATCATTTGTAATTAACTCTTGCATTCATTTAGTTGCATTAGTTCATGCATATTTAAAAAAAAAAATCAAAATCCAAAACTAAAAAAATTGTAAATATTCCTTTTTCTTCGAAATTTTTATATCCTTTTCTTTGAAATTTCAAAAAAAAAATCCAAAAAAAATTTAGAAAAACCAAAATTCAAAAAAAAAAATTGAAAAAAAAACACAAAAATCGATTTTCCATTTTAAAAATAAATTTTCTTTGTAAATATTTTTCGTTTATAAAAAAAACCAAAAAAAAACATTCTTTAAAATGTCTGAATTTCCATATTCACTTGAATTTTACAATAGTTGCGAAAATCAATATAATCCATATGATTTCACTCCAAATTCGTGTGGATATTTTAACGACAACTATTCTTTAAACGATTTCAATTTTGAACCACAAAATTTTCAAAATGATGACCAAGCTTCGAATCTTGAAAATAGTATTTCATCTTTACTTGAAATCGCTACACAACAAAATCAAGAGATACATGAGTGGTGCAATTCATATTTGTGCTTTAACTCGAATCAAGGTTTTCAAAATAATCAAAATTTGAATTCACTTCAAAATTCAAATGATTTCGAGTGTAACCCATGCCCATCCAATTTCGAGTTTCAAGATGAATTTCAAAATAAAGACGAAAATGTAAATCAATTTTCAAATAATTTTGGCAATGGGAATTGTTTCAATAATGATACGATCGAAAACTTTGGTTATCAACAAATTCAAAATGAAAGTTTTCAAATTAATAACCATGAATTTGATTTTGTTGACCAAATGGAAAAAGATAACGGGGATTTATTACTTGAAAAATACAAAAAAATTCGTGAAAATCATAATCAAATCTCAACACACGAAGAATCAAATAATAACCTACCGTTTATCGAAATTGACAATTCTTGTTCTCAACAAGTCCAAATCGAAAATTTTCAAGTTAATAATTACAAATTTGACTTTGTTGAGCAAATGACTGAAATTTACGATGATCACACGAATTTGTTGATTAAAACATTGGAAAATTCTCGTGAGAAACAAAATCAAGTTTCAACGTGTGACGAGTCAAACGATAATCCATCTTTTACCCAAATCGATGATTTTCAAACAACTTTTGAAACTGAAAATGATGATCTTAACGAAATTGTTGAAAAGACGGTAATTGTGTTGGATTTCAATTCTTTTGAGGGTGAGAAACTCGATTTAAATTTCGATCTTCCTTTTTCTGAAAATTTGAATACACCAACTTTGAATTTTGAACTTGAGACATGTAATAAAGTTGTTGATAATCCAATAAAGGAAGACGAGTTTAATGAACATGAATTTTTTGGACTTTTGGATGACGAGTTGTTAAATTCCGAAGGGGAAGATGAAAATCACCATTTTGATTTTGAAATCAATAATTGTGAAAATGTTTTCAATGATAAGCTTGAATTTCAAATTGGTGAAAATAAACTTGAACTTCAATCAATTGTTTTGTCGACCCTGAAAATCATCGAAAATAAAACAACTCGTACGATTTTTAATAAAACGACATTCGTTTTTCCAAATCGACAATCAACTTCAAATTCTTTTACGATTTGGTTTTTCGTGCTTAAGCTGTGTCTCACGCATTTGACGAGACAAATGAATTGGTCTTTGGAAGACCATTTCATTTACTTTTTGACTATATGCTTTCTCATCTCTTGTAAATAGTAATCTTTCATGTAAATATAGGATTTTATTTTATTTTTCTCCTTCCATTTGGGTTGACTGTGGGGACACAGTCAAAATCAAGTGTGGGGGTAAGGCTCATCTTCATTTTTTTTTCATGGTTTATTTTTGCTTTAAAATCACTAAAACAAAAAAAATAAAAATCCCAAAAACAAATTTTCTTTTGATTTATTTTTAAAAGAAACGCTATAAGATAAATATATGGCTTTGGTTTATTAAATTGAAATTTTTGGAAATTTATTTGTCTAAACAAAAATAAAATTGAAGTTTGATTACAAATAATAATGGTTTAACTAGTATATAGGAAGATTCATGGTGTTAATTATGAAGTATATCCTAATTGAAAATCTTTGTTTTAAAAAGTGGTTGATTTAAAGTAAAGGATATAACTTTTTTTTTTGTCTTCTAAGTTAAATGGTGCTAAGATGATTTTGCAAAACTCTCTCTCTCTCTCTCTTAAAAAAAATAATAACATCCAAGTATTCACTCTCATTTAAAAGTCCTCATGGTTATGCATGGGTGAATTACTTGGAATCTTTAATTATGTGCTTCCATACTCATTTAAAAGTCCTCACGGTTATGCATGTATGGAACACATGTAAAAAAAAACATAATAAAAACCACCTACGGTCGATAGGTGTATGCACGAAAGTGTGTGCACTCGCCATGCTCTGTACTCCCCTCACATAAGTCCGAAAGGCAGTGCATGGGTGGTATATCTGGCCTCAGTTTACCTGAGCTAGGTGTGTAATTTTTCTTGAAAATAATGAGGGAGCAAGCAATTGAAATCCTAGCACTATTTTTACTTAGTTGATTTGATTTGTTATTGAAAAAGAAATGAAGATACCACTTTGATAAACTTTGATAATCAACTAAGGATCCATTTCATAGTTACACTTTGTTATTAACCAAAACGAGTTAAACTATAGTCTATTTGATATGATAACTTGATTTTTGTTGGAAATTTTGACGAGTAAATGACATAAATTTTCAAGATAATAACCAAAACCTATATTTAACTTATTCGTGTCAATTTAAAAATAAATCCTTCATTTGTAAATATTTTCAAAAATTTGCATTCATCTCTTTATTAATAAATCTTGCATTTTGTAAATATTTTCATCCCGCACTTGGATTTTGTGGGTAGTATCCGCTGAAAACCCTCACGAGACAACACTCGTCCTACTGGGGAAACCCAGAGGTTTAACGGCTTGTTGCATACGCTCAATGCAATCGTGTTTCCTACGAAAACGGATTTACCTTAGTTTCCCTTTATTCGAGGACGAATAAAAAGATAAGTGTGGGGGTATTTGATGTGCACGTAAATGTGCACATTTTTATCGCCATACTTAATCTATTTAAATTAAATAAATGATCATATTGGGTATTTTAACTTGTTTTAACCAAAATTCACATTAATTCCAAATTGTCACACATTCATCTTCATACAAGGGTGAAATGGTCATTTTTGTGCATTTATTAAATTGTGAAAATTTATTTAGAATTTTCTATGTTTTTTGTAGGAAATTTGGTGACTTTCACAAGTGGTTTCATGAAGATATGCATGCAAAAATCAATACAAAGGAATGAAGATGGAAATAATTCAAAGTGAAGATCATGGAGGACCCCACCTACCCACCTACCTTAATGTACAAATTAAAGGCTAATGCACATGCTTTTGGACTTAATGGCTTCATGCACACTTAATGGGGGATTAAGACATGTTAATGATTACTTGGCCTCCACGCTTCCTAAGGGGCATTTTGGGCATTCCCCAAAAAAGTGAATTAGGGTTTCATACATGTATAAATACCCATATGTTTCATGTAACATGGGCTCTTCTCTTAGTCTCTCTTAGGTCTCCTTCTCTTTAGTTTAGTTTAGATCAAATAAAAGAAAGCTCTCTTTCTCTTTTAATGGCTACTTAGCCAATTTTTATTTCTTGTAATCTTTTTTATTTTATGCAATTTAATACATGCTCTTTCCTTTTCATGTTCATTTACTTTCATGTTGTAGTGTAGGTTTCTCTTATTTCATGCAAGTAGATTAGTTTTGTTTCTTTGCTTTGCTCTCTTTTTCTTTCTTTTTTTGCTTTCATGTTGCTTTCTACATTTGTTGATTTGATAACAAATATGAGAGCTTAATCCCTACAATTTAGGGGTAATGAAGCTTTCTAGTATGTAGATGCAACATTTTGATGTTTATACTCTCTTTTTGTGCTTTAATGGAAACATTTGAAGTGGTTTAATGATGTTGTTTAGCTTTGAATTTGATAGTCTATGTTGTTCATAACAAATAGGCTATGCTTAAACAAACATAACACAAATTGCCTCTTCATCTAAATATGACTATGGCAAAGAAGTGAATGTTGAAATTGAAATTTGATAGCCTATATTTCTAAACAATAGTTAATAGGCTATGCTTAAAATAGATTTCTATTTCAACTTGTTGTCATATTTCATGAGAGTTAAATGTGTATTAGTGGTTGTGTTATAGTTTGATGGTTTATATTGAGCTAATTAATAGCACAAATATACCATACTTATAATAAGCACATCAACTAATTCACTAATGACAAGAAAAGAGAGATCATAACTTCAATTTGTTGATTTATGTGATCTAGAGAGTGGAAATTGCCTCTAAATTGTCTTAACACTCTCATATTTTTATCTATTTTCTTTTCTCATTTTTCTACATTTTTTTTAGTTAATCACTCTTTCAACTTCGGTTAATTTGATTGAATAGAATTTTTAAAATCATCAATTCCCTGTGGATCGACCCGTATTCGCCGCGTGCTACATTCGTACACCGTGCGCTTGCGGTATAAATTTTTAAATTTAAATTCGTTCGACGGTTTTCTAAACCGATAGAATTTCCGTCGACGAACACCTAACATCAGTATTGGAGGGCTCAATTCTCCCACCAGAAGTAGTGATGACATTCTTCCCACTGGTAAAGGGGAGAAAATTCCAATGAGCAAGGCTGCAGCAACTGGTCTGTCGAGGGGACACCAAGACACTCACAATCACGCGCACTTCACTGCATGATTTTCATCTATCTTTTGTTCGATGGTCACTCATATACTTTTGTTTAGTTTGCAGATGCAATGTCTCAGTCCTGTTCTTTCGATCATTTGAGGGGTTCCTTAACACAATACGGATCCAACGGTGGTTTAGAATTGGGTAGGCGCAGAGAGATGATGATTATGAAAGAAGTCGTCGTTCATAGGAATATTCATCTTCCAAACATAAGTCCCTGTCTCAATTGTCTAATCATAAAGTTAAGCCTAATCTTCCTATACATATTGGCGATCAGACTTCTTTTTAAGGCCCTCAAGTTGTTGTACTACCTGAGCAGTATTCTGGTTCATCTAGCTCCAAACAGTCCTATGATCGTAGGTCGAGTAAATGCCCAATCGTTACTTCTGATCTATTATTACTGACTATAGCTCCCGAGGCTTCCACGGTGGAAAAATTGGCCGAACGTATGGTCAATTTCCCAAAGATTTAATTAAATAAGCTTAAGTTTCCCTCTATTTATAGATCCTAGGGACTGGTAAAGCGAGTTCCCTCGCATGCATCAATGATGTTTTCATGCAACACGGATCAGTCGAACACTTGGCCAAAAAGATCTTCGAGGTATCTGTCGAGAGACAGCATGAAATCGATCGTCTCAAGCTAGAGGCAATCCATGATAAAGACATAATTAAACATCAATATAATGAGATCTCGGAGTTGATAGTGAAGCTAACCGAGGCAGAAAGAAGTGCCAAGGAAACATTTGAGGCAGTGAGTCATCTAGAAGCTGCCTATAAAACGGAACTGAATGTCGCCCTCAACCACAGTGGTATGCTTGCGTTGGAAAAAGATATCTTGCAAAAGGAGAATAATATTTTGGCC
This sequence comes from Allium cepa, assembly GCA_030765085.1. Lineage (NCBI taxonomy): Eukaryota > Viridiplantae > Streptophyta > Magnoliopsida > Asparagales > Amaryllidaceae > Allium > Allium cepa. Next base: position 819,412,422 of record CM060935.1, on the reverse strand, counting down.
TGACGCATTGGGTAGCTTGAAGAACTCCTTAAAAAGAGAGGGAAGAGAAAATTGAAGCTCAGGAGAAGTCACAAAATATTATGAAGAGGATATTGAAGCCTGGGGACTAAAAATTAAGCGTGACGAGTAACTCGCTTAAATCAAAGTCCTCAAGGAAGTGGTAAGGGAAGTGGGCCGCAACAAGATTAGAGAACAGATCGAGCCCTAGTTAGAAGATGCCTTAGAAGCTAGTCGAAATGAAATTAAGGACATATTTGATCCCCTGATCATTGAGTATAATGCTAAAGTCTTCATCCATTACGATTTGAGTTTTTTTGGAGAGGGCTACCTTGAATCGCTCGCTAAATCCTGGGAAAACATTGTCCAAGTGAAAAAGAAAATGCTCGATGAAGCCGATTTAGATGAAGAGAAGCTAGTACAGGAGATTCTTCGCAGTGATGGACCTTTAGACCTTGTTGCTGCAAGGCTTCGATACTTTGACATCCTAGCACCCTCCGACAAAAGGATAAACACAGCTGAGTCTTTGGAGTTCGATCCCAAGGGCCCCTCCTCTTCTCAAACAGCTGGAGCATCGATTTCTCTAAGCCTAGGACAAGATCTAAGCTACGATCTAGACAGATCCAGTTATCAATCTAAGGTGTTTACTCTATTCCTAGAGAGAAGCACTCCGGCGATAATTAAGAGTCAGCCAGATGCAGATATCCTGCTTTATTCTCCACTTTTCGAGAGATTTCTTTCTTCATGCCCAATAGTTATAGGCTTATTTTCTTATTTCTGCAAACCTGCAGTCTCCTGGGTCCTAACCAAACTTTAAGAAGCAGTGTTGCTGTGGAGCAACAATTGACATCTATTGAGATTGCAGTGGCAAAATGCCTTAGGACCCGATGCTCAAGTTATCGGAGCACTTGATGATGATGATGATGATGATAAAGTTGAAGACCCTCCACTGTCGGATGAATCATATAATATTGTGATAACTGGAGCCACCAAACATACCGATGAGCTGAGATTAAAAGAGCGCATCAAGAGAGAGGAGTTGCTAAAGGAAAAAAGTTAAGACTGAACCCGTCAATGTAGACTTTGATGAACTAAATCTCGTTCCATTACAAATCATTCCACTCGACGGGACGGTTTCCTAAGAACTCCCTCCAACCTCTAAAAGTTCTGCTGCCATGGACGGCAAAGGATTAAGGAAAAACAGGCACAAGTTCGGTAGTGGCACTCCTAATAAATCCAAAAAAGAGAAAGGGCAGAAGAAATAGTCATCACTCCAGCTTAGTTTGTATATAGTTACATGGCTATTTTTCTCTTTTGTTGATTGTGAATGTGTGGGTACGGCCCTCATTTTTGAATAAACTTGCATCATAATTTTGAAGTTTAGCATGCAAATAAAAGTTCTTTGTTTCTGTCAAACTCTTATTTGAATTTTATCTACATAGTTGAGCTATTACTTTTCCATTAAATGTACTTGTAATTCGTTGCTCATTTATTTGGATGGCAATCCGTTATTTCTATCACAAGGCCTCTAGATAGTCATGGCCCTGAGTTGTACTAAACACGGGGCTCAAGCCCTAATGTTACGTTGTCAAATTTAGTGGTTTAAGCTATTATACTCCTTCCCTCAGTCTTGGTTTAGCAGAGTTAGATAGTGGATGCTTGAATTCCATCCTTAGCGAGTTTGTACTCCTGTCTCGGGCCAGAGTTTATGGAATGGTGGGTGGTCAAACCGCACTCGTCTATTTGTTTATACTCATACCCGCACTTTAGGGATAAAAGTTAGTTAGCGGGCAGTCAGATCACGCCCATTCATGTTTATACTCTAGTACACGCTATGGGGACTTAGAGTTATTTCAGAAAATAGTCGGACCGTACTTTCCTTAATTGATTGATTTTCCCCCAAGTCTGGGGTTTAACTTAGCGAGCGATCGGTCGTATTATGATCGCTTTTGGTGTATATTTTCCCCATCATTTGACCAAATTAATTTAGTCATTGTATGGTCGAGTCACATTCATCGCTTGTTATGAATTCTATCCATTGGGTTATGAGCAAGGATCATCGAATGAACGGTCGGACTATTCTCATTTCGTTTAGTTCAATCATAAACTTCTGTAATCGGCTGGCACCAAACTCTGGGAACTTTCTCGGACATATCAATATTAGTTAGTCGGGTATCGTAACTAATATGCAATGTTACAGCAACCATAGATGTGAAGGAATTTCAAACTTTATTTACCAAATGGAAAGAAATGACATAATCTGCCTTATTACATATTTGAAAAATCAAATGCTAAAGCATATTCAAAAACAGAATACAATTGAATAAAAATGAATACACTAAGTGAAATAGCATCGTAAATGCTCGCTATTCCATAACCTTGGGAGTGTATTGCCATCAAAACTCGCAAGTTTAAAGTTCCCTCTCCAAGCCTCTGTTCAATGACATACGGTCCTTCCCAAGTAAGAATCATATGCGATTGCGCAGGAAAAACCATTTCAAGACTAAATCACTGATTTCTTAGGTTCTTGGTCAGACTTTAACGTTGTAGTATCGGGCGATTCGATGGTGGTGTGCAGCAGCTCTCAATCAGCTTCTTCGCACTTCTCATCTACATAGTCTAGAGATTCCAAGAGGAGATCTTTATTCATTCTGGGATAGTAGTAGGTCTCTCGATGAAAAGGGACTTCGAGATCAACAGGAATTACAGCTTCGAAGCCATAAGCAAGGGAAAATGTAGTATGGCCAGTCACGGACTTGTGGGTGGTCCTATAAGCCCATAGTGTTATCGGGAGTTCATCCACTCAATTGCCTCTAGACTTTTCCAAACGCTTCTTCAGAATGGACTTTATGATTTTGTTCACTGCTACAACTTGTCCATTTTCTTGAAGATGAGCAACTGCCGTAAAGAAAAAATCAATATGATGCCGACGGTATAAGTTTTTTGAATTTAGCACTGTCGAATTGAGTCCCATTATAAGTTACAATGGTTCATGGAAGACTAAAATGATAGAAGATGTACCAAACGATGAAGTTGATTACTTTCTCTATCGTCATCATGACTAAAGGATCTGCTTTGGCACATTTAGTGAAATAATCAACTGTAACAATGCCGTACTTTGCTCTACCTTCATAGATCAGTAAGGAACCGATAATATCTATCCTCCATATGGAAAACGGCCATGGGCTGACCATTTACGCGACTTCCGTCGGTGGAGCTCTTGGAACTTTTGCATGCATCTAGCACTTGTCGCATCGCCTTGCATAATCAGCAGCATCTTGATTGATAATCGGCTAAAAATACCAGTAACGGAGTATTTTCTTTGCTAGGGTTTGGCCCTCATTGTGATCGCCACATTCCCCTTTATGAACTTCCTTTAGGACTCGCTTTATTTCATCATGAGCGATATACTGGAGCAGGGGGATGGAATAACCCTTTCTATACATAACTCCTTCTTGAATGATATATCATAAAGCTTTGCAAAGGACTTGTCGTTTTTCATTCCTCCATTCGAGAAGAACTCCTTATAGAAAATAGTCTTTAATTAGAGTCATTCACGACTCCTTCTCTGGCTCCGTTTCTTGCACTCGGCCAATTTCCATTAGGTTTATGTTTGGAGCGTTTAATACTTCGATTGGGACTAAGCCCATTTGTTGTGCATCCTCAGTGCTACAAAACTTTTCCAATTAGTTGACCTCTTTATTTTGATCTCGAGGAATGTATGTAATTTCATAGTGCTCAAAATCAACAGCTCTTGGACTCAGGTAAGGTACATAGCGAGTCGTTGTTCTTTAGCTTGGTAACCTCCCCTGACATGGTATACAACCAATTTTGAGTCACCAAAGTTTCAAGAGATTTTATCCTCGGTTCTTTCGCGAGGTTAAATCCAGCAATCAGAGCTTCATACGCAGTTTCATTGTTTATTTTAGGGAAATCAAGCTTTAAAGCATAACAAATTAACCAATCTTATGGAGTTACTGGCACAATTCCATCTCTAATACAACGGTCATTGGATGCTCCATTCATATACAACTTCCACCATATGGTAAGAGTTCCACCGCTCTTTGGAAAATCATCTTGTGTGGTAAATTCTGCTATAAAGTCGTTCTTATCCCTGAATAACCCTCCTAGGAAGATAAGTGATGTCGAATTGGATTGGTTCGATATTTCACTTGATCAACCTTCCCGATGTCTTAATTTGCTATAGGACCTGTTGTAACGAATGATTGGTGTATACATTGATAAGATGAGCATGAAAATAGAGGTAGAGCTTTCGTAAGGCAATTAACAAGCGGTGTGCGAATTTTTCTATCTTTGGATAGCTCCTTTCAGCTCTTGTCAATCGCTTGCTGACATAATAACCGGTCTTTGGATTCAATTCTCTTTGCGAAGCAATGAGGCACTTATAGCATGTACCAACACGGCCAAGTAGATATACAAGTCTTTATGATCTACTGGTTTCAACAAGATGGGAGGTCTCTTTAACTGGTTTACCAAACCGTACAATGCATCTTTATAATCCTGCATCTATTCAAAATTCATTTTCCCTCTTCCAATCAAGTCAAAGAAAGGAGTGCATTTCTCGGTTGCTCTGGAAATAAATCGATTTAGGGCGGCAACCTTCCCATTCAGACTCTGTACTTATTTGATGATCTTTAGCACTTGAATGTTGCGAATAGCATGGATCTTCTCAGGATTAGCTTCGCTTCCATGGGCATTAACAATGAAACCCAAGAACTTTCCTAATGCAATACCAAAAGAACACTTCAGAGGATTGATCTTCATTTTTTAATATCGGAGGATATCGAACATTTTTGCTAAGTCACTGATGTGGTCGCTAGATCGTTGTGACTTCACGAGCGTATCATCCACATATACCTCCATCATTATTCTGATCCAATCTTTAGACATTCTTTTGACTAGACGTTGATAGGTTGCTTCGACATTCTTCAATCCAAATGGCATCACCACATAACAATATAATCCAATGTCAGTAATGAAGCTAATGCGCCCTTGATCAGGAATGTGCATTGGGATTTAGTTATATCCTGAATACACATCCATGAAAGATAGCACTTCGTGTCCCGCGGTTGATTCTACCAACTAGTCGATCCTTGGAAGGGGAAAATTGTCTTCCAAGCATGCCTTGTTCAGGTCTGAGTACTCAACGCATGTCCACCATTTCCTATTTGCTTTTCTCATAAGTACAGGATTAGATACCCATTTAGGGTAGAGGGCGTCGCTAATAAACCCACTATCTTTGAGCCTATCCACCTCCTCTTTATGAGCGGTAGATCTCTCTGAATCCATGCATTGCCTTTTTTGTTTCATCGAGACGTGCATCAGGTCAATATTCAATGCATGGTTCACAATGGTAGGAAAGATACAACACATGTTAGATTCAGTCTAAGCAAACACATCGTGATTTTATTGGAGAAAACCAGCAAGCTCTTTCATCATTGAGGGGCTGAGCTATGATCCGATCTTTAGGACTAGTGAAAGGTCTTCATGACTGACCGTAATGTTAATCGTTAGCTTAATCGGTGCAGCCTTGGTCTCTTAGGGCTCCTCCTCTTCATCCCTCAGATTTATGTCTCTATAAAACCAACTTTGGCGCCCGAGCTAAGGCTTAGGCACTAGTTGTCAATCTTCAGTGGTTTGGATGTGGAAAGACTTATCCACTCCCTTACCTTTCTCCTTCCGTTGAGCATCCCTCAATTCAGCTACATAACGGGCACGTCCGGTCACCTGATCACCATGAACAACTCCAACACCATTATATATCGGGAACTTAAAAGTAAAACACCATTGGACAACAGCAACCCGAAACTCAGCTAGGGCCGGTCAGCCCAAAAAAGCATTGTATGGAGATTCAACATCCAAAACAACAAACGGAAATATCTGCACTCTTCTATGGTCACCTTCTTTCAACTCCACGGGCAATTCAACATAATCAACAGCTTCGGTCGCAGCACCGTTAAAGCCATTAATGTGGGCCTTAGACGGTTTCAAGTCCTTGGCTTCCATCTTCATCTGATCATAAGCTTTTTTGAAAATTATATTTATGGAGCTTCCACAATCAACCAAAATCCTCCTCACTAAAGCGGGGCCAATCACGATCGAAATGACTGTTGGGTCGATCATTCGTGCCTCGACCTTGTTTGCATCTCGGTTTTTGAACACATTGTCATTTGTCATTGTACATTGTTATTTTGCCAGAGCTCCATCTTTTGTCTTCTAACAACATTCAAAATTCACATGCTTGATCACGCTAGCATAGCGCTCCATCTCATGCTGACTCTTATCAGCTGGATGCGGTCCTCCGACTAATGTGTTGATCACTAACCTTTCATCGTTCCACGCAGGCTCCACAACCCTATGTGGTGCTTGTCCTCGATTGGGGTCGGATGTCCCCTGCCCCCTATCATGTAGGGTTTTTACAAACTGGTGTAACTTCCTTTCTTAAATCAGTTTCTCAATAATATCTTGGAGATGCTTGCACTCATTTATGTTATGACCATAACATTCATGAAACCGGCAATACTTTCCAGGTTGGTTTTGCTTCTCCATTGACTCTTTCGGAGGTGGCTTCCTATACAGCATGGTATTGTAGGTAGACAAACAGACATTCTCTAGGGATGTATTCAGTGGCATAGAAGTATCGTACATTGAAATACTGAACTTTCCTCTTCCGGAATCCATTTTTTGGTGTCGACTCCTATCTCTGCCTTTCTTTTGCTGATTCGGTTTATTTTAGGCATTCACTTAAACTTTTCTAGAACTTTCACCTGACTACTTTACTGTAATGTTATTTTGCATTTCCTCTCCACTTAGTTCCATAACATTCTTCTTCCTAGAACATCTGTCTTCCTACTTCCTCAAATACTAAGCTATATTTGCGTAGAAATGTTCCAATGTCGCGGGCGGATTACCAACTTATCAGTCGTCAAAATCGAATTCTGGATCAACCCCACTTGTTACCGCCATCAATATTGCATGGTCATTCGAAATACTGATTTCTATGATGGCTATATAGAATTTCTCTAAATAATCTTTTCGCGATTCTCCCGGAGCTTGGATCATGTTGGATAGGGATATTACATCTTTGGGGCAAGTTGTGTGCATACGAAACTGCTCCGCAAACTTTGCTGCTAAATTGTCAAATCTAGAGATTTACCAAGGGTAATCTCATAAACCACGTCATTGCTATTCCAAAGAGAGTAATAGGAATACACTACACTTGGTTGCTACGTAGGGTTGGTTTTTCCCTCATAGGTTGGCATGGTCGGCATACCGAAACTCCTTGGATACTCGACATGTAGGATATTATCAACGAACGTGGTATGGCTCCTCAAAATCCCCCAATCATCATTAGTTAAGCCGTGGCTTTCCCTTTCCAGTGTCTAACCATATTCAACAAGTCCGGCATTTGGAAAGTTGGAGCCAAGTGGTGGTCGTTTTCCACCTCACGTGAATGGTCTAGTCGATGTTGTAACATCCCCTATCTTGAGGCCCGGAGCTAAGTACTACAAATGTTGTAATCGTTCATAGCATTAACTTTCAGTGATACAATATGGTAATACTAATGGTATCCACAATATCAGAAGCATAAGAATATGAAATAAAATCATCGCATATTAAAACAGCTTTTGTGATTACATTCCAAATCAATATTTCATATTCAATTACATCATCCCATAATCGATTCCTAAGTTTTGATCAAATGTAATTATTACAAATTACGCCAAGAGCGACATATAAAGATGCCATGTTGAATGATCAGAGTACTAAATAGACAATCTGTCTTAATACAACACAGTGGAAGCAAAACAAAGTAGCTTTTATATATAACTAGCATTGCCTCCTGCACATCTTCGGAAGCTTATTCGTCAAATCTACTAAACCTGCAAAACATCAACTCTTAATCTACTCAAATCATATTTTAAGCACCCAAGAGTTTAAGGGGAAAACATAAACTTCAAGTCAGACATAAAGCATGGTGTGAATAATACTACACATCTTGGTTATCTAATGTTAAGTGAAACCATGCCGCTTAGTGGAACGGGTTTTCCCTCACTAATATCCCTTTTAAAATGCATCTTTTACAAACCAAAAACCTATAATCAAACTGATTAAAGAAAGAATAGTAACATCATATATGCATATAAATCAGGTATTCAGTGGACTATCTGTCTCTAAAATATAGTTTTGTTTGGCTAACTATTAATCATTAGCTGACTCGTGCCTACCAGGCACAATCAATTATCTAACATCTGTTAGACACACTCTGGGTTGACTGCCCTTTACTGTCTTCTTCTAGGGTCAACTGAACCTGATAGTTTTGCAGACTCATCAATAACCTATCTTCTCTCTGTATTTTGCTTTCTGTATGTAACCTCATTTTAGTCTTATCTGCGACAAAGCCCTACACGCTAGAATTTTGGACTTATATTAGCTAGGGGCTTGTTAGCTAAGGTATAGGGCACGACCCTATGCCAGCCCATCCGGTATTCTAATATCTGAGTCATTTACTTAGGGTTAACTACCCCATCAAATTTTCCATGAAAACATTTCTTGCAAATTGATTTAACCCTTTAAATCATACTTAAACAAGGAAAATATACTCTTTGTTATACTCAAATCTCTTTTCCATGTTATATATACTTTACCTAAAACAATGTTGATGAAATATAATGGGATCATCTATCCCTCCAAAATAAGTTAAAAAACCTTTTTTAACTTAAAAGCTCTTAGGCCATGAAACCATAATAAACCATTCAAAACCTTTGCTTAAAGTATTTAAACAATACCTTTCGAATCCATTAAAAATACCCTTTTCAAAATATATTAACTAATACCTTGAAACTCTAGGCCGAGAGGCCAAAACATACCTTTCGAAGTCTTTAAAATAGAATTTCAAAATCACTGAAGGTATCCCTTTGAGAGCTTTACAAACCTTAGACATCCTCTTTTAAAAACTCCTTGAACTTGCCTTTCAATAGCATTGGAAACCATCCATTTAAAAGACTCAAGTAACCTTTTAAAAACGTTGGGGTACCTCCCCTTCGAAACCTTCATTATAAACCTTTCGAAAGCATTAAAGTCCTTTTCTCATATCAAACCTTTCGAAGGCATTGGGTTCAAGTAATAGTTTGTGGAACATAGCTTCGAAACCATTTAAAACCTTCCTTTCTTAACCTTTAGGTTTTTCTTCAATAGAGCAAAGGGTTTTAAAAAATTTAGCACGAAAGCAACTCTTCTTAAAGCATGTTTCCTAAGTAAAAGAAAGTTGATGGATTCGAAACGAACCCTTTCAAAAGCATGGAAAAGCGACTTCTTATTAAAAGCGAAAGCTCCCTTTCGAAACCAATGTTTAAAGACATAAGCGGCCTCAACTGGGTCTAAAGTTAGAATGCGGCAGCAAGAGTTTCGACCCTGTCGAAAGCTTGTTTAAAACAAAAAGACAGCAATCTCTGCCGAAAGCCATATTAAAACTGTAACATCCCCCAATTAGAGGCCCAAAACTAACAGCTACAAATGTTGCAGTCATCCATAGTTATTAAACCCTGGAGACCAAATACGGTAATGTTAGATAAATTAATATACCAGAAACACATGGATAAGGAAAGAGTTTAAAATTTCAAAACAACTTTCACATTCCATTCTAAAAACCCATTTCAACATTCTTTACATAATCCCACAACGTTAACTACGTTTGAAAAAAATATAACTATTATGATATACTTCAAGAGCGACATATAAAGATGCTCCCTTGGTGATCAGAGTATATAATAGGCAATAAACAACTTTTCCTTAACAAAACAACTTTGCCTTAACAAAACAACATAGAGAAATCATATGAGAGAGAACTCAAATAACTACATGCCTCATGCACCACTTCGAAAGCTTATTCGTCTTAAGAGGTACCTGAAAACCTCAAATCTCAAGCAAACCAAAATCAATTCAGTACTCGAGAGTTTAAGGGAAAAACATAAACTTCGAGTCAGATATAAAGCCTAGTATGAATAATAATCTATCATCTCAAATCATTTAGATATCTAGTGAGTCCACGTCGCTTAGCGGAATGAGTTTTCCCTCACTGGTATCTTAAAATCCTTTATAAACCATTTTCTATGCTCCTGCATCCATAATGGTTAAATCAATTCAAACGTTATTAGGTGATGATATGCAAAACAATTGAATTAATTCTGGATTACCCATCCCCATTCATTTTTACTATCTGTCGTAGTTATAGTTTCTAGGATTACTATTTAACTTAATAGTTTTCATGGGCTGACTAATAATCGGTTAAACATTTATGGACTCACTGTCCACTTATATAGTTTTCAAGAGATCACTATGAACTTATTGGTAACTCCAATATTGTTTCTTTTATCCTAATTTTCATGGTCTGACGAGGAACCTATTGACTAATTGTCAATATCTTTCTTTTTCCCTAGTTTTCATGGGCTAACTAGGAACCTATTTACTATCTGTAAATATTTCATTTTCTTATCCCGATATAGTTTTCATGGGCTAACTATAAACCTGTCTGACACGTCTTCAATCGTACATGATTTTCATGAGCTAACTATGAACCTATTAGCCCTTGCCAATATCATTTCCCTTACATAGTTTTCATGGGCTTACTATGAACCTATTGGCTCCTACTAATATCTTCAATTTATATTCACTATTGGGTCAACCTAACTGGTTATTCTGCCTTTTCCCAAAGTACCGTTATGGGTTTATTACAAAGTGAATATATACATATATTGAGAAGCAAACAATATAACTTGGTTAATTAATTTTACCCATTAAGACTTCTTCAAAAATTCCATTTCAAAATACTTTGTTCATTAATATGCCATGATTTTGCTTTTAAATGAGATTATGTTGTTTGTTTTGAAAACTATACTTACGAAATCTTCGAAACCTTGCTTTTGACCTCAACGAATAGCCTCCTTCAAAAGCATATATCTCTTTTCATAACATTAGACTCCTGCCTTTTAAAAACCTTTAAAATCCTTTTTCAAAACATATCTAATATAATAAAGTGTTACTTATTAATTATTAGAATCGTAGCTTCGAAACCATTGGAAGTATCTCTTCTTAAAGTGTAGAAAGTCCCTTTGTTCGGCATCATTCGGTTTGCCTTTTAAAATATCATTTGGGTCAAAGTAAATATAAATGAAAGTATCTCATTCGAAACCATTCTTTACCATAAAAAATGCTAGGGTATTTATGATGGTGTCGGAACCATCCCTCTCGATAGAGTCGAAAGCATATATAAAAATACTGAAGGATAACTTCGAAACCCCTTCGAAGCCATTGCCTTCGAAACCTATAACCCTTTCGAAGGCATTTAGAAAGCATCTTAATTCATCTTTAAAATAACACTACCTTTCGACAACATTGATGACTTCAGTACACTCGAAAGGAAAAAGAATCGGCCGTAGGTCTTCGACTGTGTCGGAACCCCTTCTTTCAAATGCATTGATTTATAATTAAAGGAACTAGTTCGAAAGCCCTTTTTCTTTTAAAACGACATGGAAACCCCTTATAAAGCCATTATAAAACTCCTTCCAAAACATATGTATCGACTAAGTCGAAAATTAGTAAAACAAAGGCATGCGCTTAACTTTTTAAAACAAACTAAGGTATCAACTCCATCAAAAGCATGCTTTCGATATCATACCTTCGACCTTTCTCCAATCCACTATATACCACCTAGATATGTGTATTGGTTAGGGCTTAATGGGTTTTTGACTTTGTGGAAGGCGAAAGGTACCTAAATAGAGGTGGAACCTTTTTTTGGGTTAAATGTCAAAGTAAGCAACTTATATCAACTAACCTGCCTACGTGTAAACTTCTTATTGATTGCCTTAACTTTTCCCATGCTTTTCAAAGTTAACCGTCTTATTATTTTGGATAAGTATCAAGCTTAGAATTTTATAGATAAAACTTCCCAGTGCAAATACAATTAAATCATTTAGATCCTCTTCTCGAAATAATTTAATTTATATATCAAATCACTCGAGAAAAATCTCCAAAAATAACGGAAATTTACTTTGTTCATATTATATAACATATCAAAATTTCAAACCCAAATTCTCAATATTTTCTAAAATAAATTTATAAACCCAATGTGTTATATTTTCATTCGAAATTCATAATAATCATTCTAAAGCTTGGAAAATTATCAAAAATAAAACCCAACTCTAAAATCATGTAAACCATCATTTAAACAATTTCGTTTACATTTAAACAAACCATAATTCAAACATATCATCATCAAACATCATATTTTCAGCAAATAGAGATGGAAATTATTATTCACCTTAATCTTTGATAAGGAAAGTGGATTAGGATGAGTTTGATTCCCCTCTTTAACTTTTTCCTTGAATATCTTCTTCTTTTCTTCCAATCAATGGCCAGCCTACTTTCTTTTGCTTACGTTTATTATTTATGAAAAAGTGATAATGAATGTGAATGGCTTAGGGGGCACATAAACATATATATATATATATATATATATATATATATATATATATAAAGGTGGAAGTCATGGGAGGCCAATATTTATTATGCCTTTATATAATTTATTTAGTCTATAAACCATTCTTTAAGCCCATTTTTATTAATAAGCATGACCACTTAAATATTTTCAAATCTCAATCCCCTTATCAATTAACATTTTGAATTATTTTATTTGATTTATCTAATTAAATATCTTGAATAATGTTATTTAAAAATTAGGGATGTAACAAAAAACCCCTAGAGCATTCTTTTAAAAGCAAGGCAAGCGGCATCTCTTTTGAAAGTAAAACAAAGGCCTCGACCCCTTCGAAAGTATGGTTTAAACCCTATACCTTTCGCCTATCTCCAATCTACTATGTACCAAGGCATTGGTACTACGTGTATTGGTTTTGACTAGGTTGGAGGCAGTAGTATGAGTTCGAAAGGTGGCCGCCGAAAGTGGTGAAACAACAATCCTTTACAAAACTGATTTTTAACTTTATAAAGTAACATATTTACAACTAACTTGCTTTTTTGTCAACATATGATTGGTTTCCCATTTATTTTCCAAAATATTTTCTAAAGTGTTGTTGAATTCAATAATTAATAATTTAAAACATTTAGCAAAATGTCTGTTCTCCTTTTATAAACATATAAAACATTTAAGTCTCATACCTCAAATAATTTTATATACTTAAAAAAACACTTAGGAAAATTCTTCAAAAATTCCCATAAATCAATTTTAATATGTTTTCTAACTTATTTAAATTTATGACCCAAAGCTAATATATATAATAGTCGAAATTAATTTAAACCCAATTTAACCATTTTATTTACTAGAAAATTCATAATAAATCCACAACAACTCTGAAAATTATGAAACTTGAAACCCATCTCTAAAATAACATTTCCGACCTCATATAAAAAAGCAAGCCATTTGGATGTCATTTAGTAGGTTTTTCAAATCAAATCTTATCATAAAATCTACATAAAGCAACTTAATTCATCAACAAGCATATGTATTCATTTAAACAATCAAAACATGGAAATATTCTTGCAAAATAATTTCGAATCTTATCTAGAAGCCGAAAACAATAAAAATGAAACGTAATCTATTATTCACCTTTGGCTTAAGTGTTAAGGAGGTTGAGATTTGCTCTTGAATTAATTTTATTAAGCTTATTTCTTGAAATCTTGTTTATCTTCCCTTTATCTTCTTCTAATGGTGGTCGGCCTTGCTCCTTGGTTTCGTTTTAATTTGTAAATGTTGTAAATGAGAATACGTTAAGGGTTTAGGGTATATGAGTATGACCTATTCCTAATTTGCCCTTGTCTTATTACTTCTTCTTTTATTTGTTCAATTATTCTTAAGGCATGGCTACCTTATAATTTTACAAATCTCAATCTCTTAACCACTTAATCATTACATTATTCTATTTAATTTGTCTAGTTAAATCATTTATATAATGTTATTTAAAATTAGGGTGTTACATACTCCTCTCCTTAAAGAATTTTGTTCTTGAAATTACGATAAGGTACTCATAACAATCAATCATGAAGGTAAAACATACCATGAAACAAGTCAGATTAAGTATCTCTAATCATGCTTTCAGTTTCCCAAGTATAGCCGCTCTCGTCGTCACTCCACTAGACTGACTAATCTGACGGTCATGTTCCTTAGCCTTTTCTCATCTCTCGCGACTATACGAACTGGCTTTCTAACTATAGTCATATTGGGTTCCACTACTAAATCATCTAATATGGTCAGTGTAATAGTAGTTTTCGGATCTCGAATACACTTCCTTAGATGAGAAACATGAAAATATCATAGACTCCTGCCAAACTGCTCGATAACTCTACTTTGTATGCGAGTTTCTCGATCCTCTCTACAATAAGAAATGGTCGAACGAATCTCGGTGCAAATTTTCTTGATTTCCCAAATCTGATTACATCTTCCATCGGTAATACCTTGACGAAAGCATCATCTCCAACTGAGAACTCTAAGTCTTTATGTCTTATATGAGCATAGCTCTTCTACCTATCTTCTACCTAGACAGAGCTTCCTTCATTCTAGCTCGAATTAACTCAACCTTTTCTGCTGCTTCTCTAACCAAATCTGGACCAAGAACTAACCTATCTTCGGTCTCTAACCAACAAACAAGAGATTTGCATGGCCTTCAATACAAAGCTTCAAACGATGTCATCCCTATATTAGTCCGATAACTGTTGTTATATGAAAACTCGACTAAGTGTAAATGGTCTTCCCATGATTCCTCAAAGTCAAGCACACAAGCTTTTAACAAATCTTCTAAGTCCTTGTTAACTCTTTCCGTTTGCCCATCTGTCTGCGGATGGTAAGCGGTACTCATCTTGAGCTTGGTACCTAAAGTATCCTGTAGACACTTCCAGAACTCGCCAGTGAATAAGGAATCTCTATCACTTAGTATACTATAGGATTCCATGCAGTCTAACTATATTCTTTATGAATAACTTAGCCAAAACAGGTGCCGTCCTGGTTGACTTAACTAGAATGAAATGGGCACTCTTGGTCAACCTGTCCACCACAACCTATATATTTTCATTTCCTCGATTTGACCTTGGCAACCCGTCTATAAAATCCATTAATGTAGAATCTCATTTCCATACTGGAACATCTAAAGGCGAAAGTAACCCACTAGGTTTTTGATGTTCGACTTTTACCTGTTGACAGTTCAAATACTGCTTCACCCATAAGCCTACATCTCTCTTCATCCCTTTCCAAAAGAAACTAATTTTCATATCCTGATACATCTTAGTTCCTCTCAGATGAATAGTGAACTTTGAACAATGGCATTCTCCAAGAAATTCTTTCCTAATGTTTCCCATATTTGAAACACATAGTCGTCCTTTCTTTCTCAATCATCCATTCTGGTCAAGAATGAAATCTTTCAAGTCATCGCTCTCTGTTTCATTTCTTAACTTTCTAATCTGTTTAGCTAATGATGGATCTCCTTGCTTAGAAGCAATCTTTTCGATCATCACTGGTCGAATTTCTAAATATGACAATATAGTAGTTTTTATACTAGAGCTATTCTTAGATCTCTACTGTACTCTGCATGTAATCAATGCCTCTAAATCCTTCCACTCAGCTATCATTGTTAATGCTGCATTCTGATGTTTTTTGCTAAATGCATTTGCAACCTTGTTGCCTTTTCCTAGTGTGTACTCAATACCAAAGTCATAAGCGGCTAAAAACTCTAACCACCTCTGTTATCTCATATTTAACTCCTTCTGGTAGAACAAGTACCTTAGTGACTTAAGATCTGTATACAGCTTGAATCTCTCTCTCAATAGGTAATGTCTCCATACCTTCAATGCAAAAAACTACTGCAGCTAATTCCAAATCATGAGTTGGATATCTAGCCTCATGCGGTCTGAGTTGTCAAGAAGCGTAGGCAAGCACTTTACTTCTTGGCATTAACACAGCTCTTAATCCTATTCTGCAAGCATCCGTGTACACCACTAAGTCACGATTCCCTTATGGAACAACTAGCACAGGTGCATTTTTCAATAAGTGTTTCAACTTCTAGAATGCTTCCTCACACTTATCGGTCGAGACAAACTTCACATCTTTCTGAGTTAGCTTAGTCATCATGTCGTTATCCATGAAAAATCCTTAATGAATTTCTGATAGTAACTAGCTAGTCCAAGAAAACTCCTTATCTCATCACTGTCTCGAGTCTCTTCCAACTCCTCGATCTTAGCCGGATCTACCGACAACCCTTCTTTTGAGGTTACATGACCAAGAAACTTCACTACTTTCTTCTAGAAATGACATTTCGAAAGTTCCACCTTCAGTAGATGCTACCTCAATGTCTCAAGTACCACTCTAAGATGAACTTCACGCTCTCTTTCATCCTTAAAGTATATCAAAATGTCATCTATGAATACCAACAGAACATATCCAACTTCTCTCAGAAAACTCGGTACATCAAATCTATAAAGAATGCTTGAGCAGTAGTTAGTCCGAATGGCATCACTAACTATTCGTATGATCCATATCTAGTCCTAAAATCCATCAAAGGAATACTATCCTCAGCCACTCTAAGCTGATGGAATCCTGTTCCTAATTCCAACTGGGAAAATACTTTGGCTCCACTCAACTGGTCAAACAAATCATCAATTCTAGGTAACGGATATCAATTCTTTATTTTCTTCTCATTCAACTTACGATAATCGATAATAACCTTAATGATCCATTCGATTTTTATACAAACAATGTGGTTGCTACCCAAGACGAACTGCTTGGTCTGACAAAATTCACCTTTTAAATCCACCAACTACACCTTTAACTCCTTCATCTCGGTGGGCGTCATTCTATTAGTGGTCTACTCACCGGTTCTGCTCCTGGTACTAAATCTATCCGAAACTCAATCCTACAGGTTCAAAAACACCTACAAAAGCTCTAACAGCTAAAACTCGATTCAACTCGTCTTCTACTTCTACAACACCCAACAAAGCATTAACCTTAAAACTAGGGTTTTCTACGGAGTATATAATCCAATCACTACAGTCAGGGTGTCTAAGTGATATTTTCCTATCATGGAAAAATATCCTAGCATCATATGTACTTAACCAATCCATATCCAAAATAATTCTGAACCCTACAAAATCAAACATATGCGAACTGCAAGCAAGTAAATGACCTAAAATTCAAACTCTAAATGGTCACATCTCATCCCTAGAGTTGCATAACCTCCTATCGAATTCGCAACCCTTAAGGAAGTAATTAGGTATGAGGGTTCTAGGTTAAGCTTATCTACCAAACAATGAGATATAAAAGAATGTGATGCACCAGTATTAAATAAAACTCTAACTGACATACCATGAATCAAAACCATATCTCCCAACACAGCTTTTCCTATCTCCTCCAATGTTGGTCTCGAGGTAGCGGCCTCCAATGCAAACACTTTGCCTTTTGGTTGGCTCCTTGCACTGGTTCTTATAATGTCCAACTTGATCGCAGTTGAAACATCTCACTCCTTTCTTGTCAACAGCTTTCTTCCCTTTGCCTGTCTGGCACTCAGGAGCATGGTGTCCCTTCTCATCACACTTATAACATACTACATCAGCCTTTCCTTTCTTGGCAGCTCCACACTTCTGGGCGCCCTTCTTATGGAAAAACTTCCTCTTATGGTTCTGCCCTCCTTGAGCTCCACTAGCCTTGTTACCCTCCATATAAGCAAGCATCAATTCCTACCTCAAAGACATATCAATAACTACATCGCACGGATCTCTAATATGCGACAATGTGGCCTTAGCAAGTTCAGGATTCAACCTGTGAATGAACTTCTCATTCCTTTTGATAACGGTATCAACCATGGCGTAATCGTATATTGATAGCTCCTTAAATCTGGTTACATACTCAAGCACTGTCATGTCTCCTTGATCTAACTCCATAAACTTCCTGAGCAAAGTTGACTTAGAAATCTTCGATATAAACCTCTTCTCAAACCTTCTTTTGAACTCGTCCCATGTCATGGTCTCCTCATTGACTCTGACTGTAACACTGTTCCACCAAAACAGTGTTGCTCCTTGTAATTGCCTAGAAGCAAGCCTTCTCTTCTGCTCATCATTGAGCCCTAAATCAGTAAAGATTCTCTCGCAATGAAGTAACCAATTCTCTACTTCAATTACATCTTTAGTCCCGATAAATGATTTTCCTCCCAGCCTAGCATAATCATTACTCAGCACAGCATAATTATTGACCGAAGCTTCCTGATTTCCTCCTTTAGCATTTCCTTCAACTAATCCAGCAGCAACTCCTGCCTATATCATGTTGACAAAGAACTGATACATAACTCCCATATCAACTTGCGGCAGTTCAGCACCCACATTAGCAGCTTGTGCCTTACCTGGATTCCTCCTAGTATTTGGTCTGGCATTTCCATTTGTTGTGGTGCTTCCCCCACCAAGGTTAACTCGTCCACCTCTAGCATCCATATCTTATGTCCGTAAAATCTACATTTGAGCATTTGTAAGATAGAGAAGAATATCCTAAGAAAGATGGGAGAACAGAGATAAAGTGTATACTTATATATAGAAAATACAAGCACTATAGTGTTATCCCATACCCCAATCTTTTCTCTGATTCCTTAGGATTATGTTTTCAAATATCATTTTTTAAGTTTGAAATTTCTTTCAAGTTTTTCATAAACCTATGCTCTGATACAAGTTGTAACATCCCCTGTCTTGGTATTCATACTATTTGAAGCATATGAATGTGACATAAAATCATCATAAATTAAAACAGCTTTTTTGACTACATTTCAAATCAATATTTCATATTCAATTACATCATCCCATAATCGATTTCTAGGTTTAGATCAAATATAATTATTACAAATTACGCCAAGAGAGGTATAAGAAGATGGCTCTTTGGATGATCAGAATACTAAATAGACAATCTGTCTTAATACAACATAGTGCAAATAAAACAAAATAGCTCCTATGTATAGCTAACATTGCCACATGCACATCTTCGGAAGCTTATTCGTCTAACCTACTAAACTTGTAAAGCCGCAACTCTCGATCTACTCAAATCATATTTTGAGCAACCGAGAGTTTAAGGGGAAAACATAAACTTCGAGTTGGACATAAAGCCTGGTGTGAATAATACTATACATCTCGATTATCTGATATTAAATGAGACTACGCTGCTTAGCGGAACAGGTTTCCCCTCACTAATATCCCTTTTAAAACATATCTTTTGCAAACCAAAATCCTACAATCAAACTGATTAAAGCAAGAATAGTAACGTCATATATGCATATAAATCAGGTAATCAATGGATTATATGACCCCAAAATATAGTTTTGCTTAGCTAGCTATCAAACATTGGTTGACTTAGGCGTACCAAACACAATAAATTATCTAACAACTTTTAGACACACTTCTAGGCTGACTGCCCTTTACTATCTTCTTCTAGGGTCAGTTGAACAAAATAGTTTTGAGGGCTCAGCTGTAACGACCTAGAATTTCTGCCATTTGAAATTCATATATTTAATTAATTTTAAATATTTAAAAGTTAAGTTTATAAGCTGAATAAATAATATTTCGAATATCTGCATTTATTTGGATAATTAAACTGTTAATTTAATATTTGAAATTGCTGAAATAATTAGAATTTGGATTTAAAGTGAATAAAAATAATTTATAAAGTAAAATTAAATTCTATTTGAATTTAAATGACGTTACAGAACTTTTAAAATTGAATTAAAAGTTAAATTCTAGAAATTGAATATTTTAACATTTAATTGACGAGGGAAAATAGTCATTTTTCAAACAGTCTCGGATTTCAACGAAACTAGTTTCGTTGGATCCGTAATATTAAATTATTATAAGATTTCAAATTTCGTGTCAATCGGATTTACGGTTTGTCCGAGGCAAGCTAAAACGCGTAGAAATTCGTTTAAGTAAATTTGAAATTTAAATAGTTAATTTGAAAACCTATCTTTCAAATACGATCGAATTGGCTCCCAATATATATTCTATTGCATTCAGAATGAGGATAGAACATTATAAACGCCAGGAGGCACGCTTCGTTTGGAGTTCGAAAAAATTTCGGATGAATAGTGCGCGCGAATTTTCTATATAAGGCCATCATTCTTTCTATTTGCAAACCTAATCGGCCCTAGGGTTTCATAGCCGCCACTTTCACTTTAATGGCCAGAAACTTCCCTCGTTTTAATTCATTTTTCTCACGATCCATCAACAATTACAAAAAAATTTCAACTACAAAATTATAGAGGGCATCGAGAACTATAAATCTGACGATTATGATCGAATATGGTGGAGCGTGGAGGCCGGAATGGTGCCACATCCGTGTCGACTTCGAAGTGAAATCGCATATCATAGGAGAGGCCGAGTTGCATGAGGTTGAGGCCGAAGGTCGTAGTCGCATTGGGCTTCGAAACCCCGGTCGTTGATCGTCGTCAAATCGATGGATGAAGGGGCGGCATTGAAGAATTGTACGTGAGCTATGGGTTATCTTCGTAAGACATTCACCTGGAGAAGACAAAAACGTGCGGCCGAGATTTGCATTCGAAAACATGCGGCCCTGATTTGATTTCAAGGTTTAATAAAAAAAATGTTAAATTATATTATTTAAGTTCGTACAATGTTTAAACATGTATAACTTTTTGGTACGAGGTCCGTTTCGCACGAAACGAGTTGCATTGGGTTCATATTGACGAGCCCTATGCGATGGAGCTAGTTTGGAGTTGATTGGAGCTAGTGTGAATTTTGGGTAAAATTAAACGCTTTTTTAATTCTAATCGGAATAAATGGCTAACGCGATGACTACAAGCAATGTGAGTACAACTCACTTTTTCCGATTCACTGATATTTTTATATAAGTGAGAAATAATTTATTTATGACGATTGATGATTGTTTGGATGATATATTGATTGGTATTTGGATATATACCTGCCTAGTGGAGCAGACGACCCTATACGTTCTCGTGTATGAGCGGATGAGGCTTTGTACGCGCGTTTGCCTCGAAGCGGATATTGTACACATATTCTAATATGTATATTTGTTGCAAGTGACAGGTTGGAGGGATCCAAATGGATTCCTCAACAGTATTGATTTCATTTACAGATATTGATATATATGTTGTTATCATATGATATATGATGTCTGTGATGCCTTGATTGATGTATTTGGTGCTGTTGCAGCATTGGGCCTATTTTTGGAATTTTAAAAATGTTAAAGTGATGATTTCCAAATTTAAAAGGATATTCGATTGATTTTGAAAATATACGTTTTGTTGAATTTTAAATTGTTAAGGAAATGAATTTATTTTAAATAAATAAATGTTATAATTTTTATGTTATAAAAATTATGATGTTTTGGGAAATATAATTGAAATGTGATTTTTGAATTATGAAGTTAACTGTTTTGTAAAATAGTATAAATGGAGATTTTTGAATTATTATAAATGGTTTATATATAAGATTTATAAAATTGATATTTTATAAATCAAAATGATGGAACTTTAAAGGCATTTTATATGTGTTAAAATGGAGTATAAATAGGTTTTTATAAGTGAATAAGATTTATAATTATGAAGTTATAAAATGAATGAATTCGTGAAATAGACGATTTATAAGCAATTAACTTATAAATTGGATTTTTGAATGTAAATAAGGTGTAAATGGAATTTGTTAATAAAGGAATTTTATTACTTGAAGTTTTTATAAAATATAAATTGAATTTATAAACATTGTTTTATAAATTCGAAATTAACTACATTTTGATAAGAGAATATAGAAGTTTATTAAAGGAACTATACTCACGATTTTGGATAGTGGGTAATCCTTTAATTTAAATATGCAATAGTAATGGATTTGGTAAAGGGGTATATTCATGATTTTGGACAGTGAATTATCTTTTGAAATAAATGTGTAGAAGTGTTGGAATTTGTTAGAGAAATTATATTCACGATTTTGGACAGTGAATAATATTTTAAAATTAAATAAACGTTTTGGGAAGTGGTATTTAAATTGAATTTAAATGATTTAAAGATGTTTTAAAATGTGTTAAGGATCGAAACAATAGATTTCAACATTCATTATTGAAATAGACGTTTTCGAGAAATAAGGAAATGATGGACTATAACACTGTTGTTATAGTAAATGATTTTCGAAAGGAAATGTTTTTATATAGTATTGGGGTTTATTATCTATCTTATTTTCGAATCCCTATACTAGTGATTTTGGGTTGTCGTAACGATGTTTTACGCAACATTCGTTGTGACCCAATAAATGCGTTTAAAGAGAATGTTTTCCTTATATAATAAAATATATACTTAATCGTGTTTTTAAGTATATTGAATATTTTCTAAGTGTTGAAAATAAATTGATTTGTGAATTACTTGTTATTAGATAAGTATATGGAAATGTTTTCCAATATGAAGTGAAATGTTTTGAGATTATATCTTTTTAAAGATAATTTGAAGTGAATATTTGGCAAGCGAATTAATTAATAAAAGGTTAATTAAAAGGGCCTAGTGATTGTTATAGTGCTGGATATTTGTTTGTTTGCTTTGATAGTTAAATAACCGGCTATCAGACTTGGCCAAATTTTAGTTCCTCGACTTGATGTGGGAACTATTTAGTCGTACACTTAGTACGTAGCCTTCTGTGTAGACTAGATTATCGTTTGTGTTAAGAATGTCGATTCATATAGTGCGGAGTATTACTCCAATCTATCGAGCTTCCTTCTTAGCCCGAAGGATAACAAGTTGAAAGTTGGAAACGTGATATTCCATGAGACTTAGTTTCTGTGTGAGGTTGAGAAATGCTTTTGCGTTGTTGGTGCGAAGAGACCGGGATCGGATTTATCTGAAAACCACTTCGGACCAACGTATATGCGACGATTGTGCAGGTTGCTTTGTGATGATATAGTTATTCCAGATCTTCATAGTGGAGGGACTGCTTGTTGATCATTTGGGATTAAAATCCCAATATACATCCAATACAATGGTCTCTTCATTATGAAATATCCAATGCGAGGACTATTCGCTACTAATCCTAGGGATTTCCCGACATGATGTGGTAGGAAAGTACCTTTGATTTGTCCTGTTCCTGGACAACTTGTGTGGATGTTTGTCTGACATTGCATTTCTAAAGATTATGTACATTGGTTTTTACAAATGTACATCAGTGGTGGAGGATAAGGAAACTTCTCTTAGCTTAACACCCTCCTTGAGACGTATGAGCTTAAGGGTTGTATTTTTATGGAAGGCAATTAGTAGTCAACGGAAATGGTCGTGTGGCATTCTAAGTGATGTGATTATGCTTTGTGAAAGGTAATCGTTACCTCTATCCTCATCAATTGGAAATGACCAAATCAGGGTTAGATGCAGCAGGGCTAAGTGGGTCATTCCTAGGATATGATTATCCTCTTCTAGATATATCTTTGCACGCTATGACGTCGTGTATCTGATTATTGTGATTTGTATGCTAGTGGGCCCTCGGTAAAGGTCGGTAACGATCGGAGGATGATATATTCGGTACCATCTAGTTATAGAGGTGGGCCGGTCTTGTGTTGGTAGAGGATCCTTAGTGATGGTCCTCGATACATTTTTTTAGAGATGTACTGGCGGAAGGTAGTCCCTTCACCTGGTCATTTGTATGGAAATCCAAACTCCACTACATGTTTGCTATTTTGATTGCATTACCCAATTGGCTATATGCTGGAATTTAATTAATATAACAATTTCGGCTATGATTAATATTATTTGTATATAGTAGACACTACTATAATATAAGAGGATTTGATATGATATGTTTCAGTTATCGTAAGGTAAAAACATGTCCGTGCTTATGTGTGGACTTGTCTTACGAGATACTTTTGTTTTGAAAACTAAGAAAAAGTTTGGTAATTTAATAAATTCTGTTGAGTGTGTTTCCCACGCTGGTTTACCAGACTGATCCGAGTGTTCTTCCCTTTAATGAACGGGTCAGACCGAATACACCTACAGGTTATGCTTTGGTGCTTTTGGAGCTTCAGCAGGAGAGTTGGAGATCTTCATTTTCGTATACATGTACTTGTTTTGATTATTCGCTGTGCTTTGTTTGTTGTTATATATTATCAACATTTGTGAGGACAGGTTATTATAACTGTTCAAGCTGATAACTATTGATTGATTGTTGAACTCTGATTGATGCATATATATACAGTTTCTGTTTTATAAAGATCATTGATATGATGTTCTCTATTTTCCGCTACGATGTGAGATTCTGTATTGTTCTGTTTGGTTCTATCTTCTCTCTTTCTTCTCTTCTCTTCTTCTCTCTCTTTTCTTTCTCTTGACTTTCCGTCGGTTTGTGCTTTTTGGGTCGTACATGTGTGGATTATTGTCGATTCAAAGGGTACGGATTTGTGGGTCGTCACAGCTGGTATCAAAGCTTAGATTTTGTATATTCCTAAGATTTGATGTGTACTCGGTATAGATAGGGACAGTAGCACCCTAGATTGAGTTGAGTGTATTATAATTATGAGCGTGTATTTTATTAGTGAATATAAAATGTTTTATATTGTGTTTGTTTATCCGTTTAGCTGTTTGTGAATTCTGGTCGGTATGTGGGATGCCATTTTATCGATAGGGATTTCTAAACACTTAAACGAGGCAAGTAGACATGGTATCATTTTAAATTGGGTAAATGAAATAATTTTACCTCGATTATATTTTGTATATAAAGAAATAATTTTTCAGAAATTATTAAAGTGTATATAAATTGAATTGATTGTTTGGTTGTTTGAAAATGTAAATATATGTAAGTTAATAAAAAGTTGTTTGAATAATCTAAATAAAATCAACATTTGTAAAAGAATAAATTATATAAGCAAGTGAATTATAAGTATGGAATTAAAATTAATATGGTTTACAACTGTGAAATAATCTTATATATAAGAAGTGAAACTGTATGAATATATTTATAAATATGAGTTATAAATAAAAATGAATTTAAACTAAGAATTTGTGAAATTTGAATCTCGTTTTATTTGGAAGTTGTTTTTCAAAGTTAAAGAGGTTATGTTATTATAAATCTTAATAACATAAGAATTTGAAATGATCTTATGTAAATAAAGTGAAAATAGTGAAATTATATAAGTAAAAGATTTGTAGATGTGATTTATGAATAAAAAGAATTTTTTTAAAAAGAATATAAAGCACTGAATTCACTACTGTTACTGGAAAATAATAAGGGTGATGACTGCAGCATCATCAGTATCATTTTCGAGTTTCTGTGTGACGGATTTGCTACCAATAGTAAATTGAAATTGAAATTTTGTTACGATAAACAAATTTGATTTAAAATCCGAGTTGAAATTGATAAATATAAGTAAAATAAATTTTGGACTTATAATATATGAGATAATAAAATTTTAGCTTTGGTAAAGTTGAAATAAATGTGAGTTAGCATAATAAATATATGATTTGAAATTTAACTAAAGGAAAGTTAATAGAGTGAATGGATTTGAAATTATAAAGAATGAGTTTAGTGAATGAAAGTGAACTTAAATAAATGTTTCTGGAAGTTTGAACAAATAAGTGGTATAACTTATAAAATGAGAAAAGGTAAGTAAAACCAATTGTTAAAATGGTTAAACAATTTTGTTAAGCAAAGCAAAATCTGAATTTGAATAGTCGGATGAAATTTGACTTTAGTAAAAGGTTAATGAAATGAATTAGAGATGAACTTAAGTTGTATAGTGAAAGTAAATTTAAATGAATATGAAATGAAATATAGCTTAAGTAATGTTGAATAAAGTTGATTTTGGTATCAAAGTAAATTAATAAAGTGAAATAAAATGAATATGAACTTGAGTTATATAAAGAAATTCAACTTTAGTGGTTAAATGAATTAGCATTAATAATGTTGTTGTTAAGAAGTTATGAATTAATAATAATATTGGAAGTGTTGTACAAAAATATGAATATAGTGAATACTAGAATTCAATCTGAATTGAATATTAAACCAAATTGAATATAAGCGAAGTAAATAAATTTGGTTATATTGGTTATACACTGGTTTCTAGTTGATTGTATATAAATTTATTAAGTGTTAATGAAATTGAATTAATGAAATGGAAAGCTAAGTAATTGAATTCAAATTGGAAGTAAGTAAATTTCAATAGAACTGAATTTGATATAATTTGGAAGTAAACCAACTTGAATGTAAATGAGTGAATATAATTGAATATGAATGAATGAATGTTGGTAAAATCCAATGTTAATGAATCAAATGTGATTTAAATTTAAAATCAATTCAATGAATATTAATGAGAAGTGAATCTATATTGATTTGGCTATGGATGTTAGTTGGATGATAGTTGGTTGATGGTTGGATTTGTTGTTTATTGATGGCATTTGCTATATTGGCATATATAGTTGTTGGTATATGTTGTATATTGATATTACTTTCATGTATACATGTTTCTCATTGTTTTTTGAGTGTATAGTAGGTGCGGATGGCGCTTGCTTCGCATTTGGAGCTCACTTTCGAGCTAGCCGTATATGCTCGCTAATAATATATAAGGTACATATCTCGGATTACATATCGTACTTTTACACTTTTTTCCCTTCGGGATGCCTCATCCTTGATGATGAGATGTATATTTGTGATATATATATATATATATTGCTATTTTTTTGGGATCGAACCGTGCAAAGGAGGCTATGGCGAATTTTATGAAAATTTAAAGTGTTAGAAAATTTTTGAGAAAATTATATTTTTTTTATATCAAGTTAAAAGTTAAACGATAGTAGTTAGTTTTGAAAAGATAACTATGGACGTATTTGAAAACTTAGAAAAGTTTTTATAAGAAGTTTAACTAGTGGATCTTGAGAAAAGTTAAAAGGTTTAAACTTTTGGTAATCTAATTTGAACGAATTGTTTTGAAAAGTTAATGGATTTTATAACTTTTTCTTGCTTGGTAATTTCACGGACAAATTTTTTTTTAAGTAGGGGAGAACGTAACAACCTAAAATTTCTGTCATTTGAAATTCATATATTTAATTGATTTTAAATATTTAAAAGTTAAGTTTATAAGCTGAATAAATAATATTTCGAATATCTAGATTTATTTGGATAATTAAACTGTTAATCTAATATTTGAAATTGCTGAAATAATTAGAATTTGGATTTAAAGTGAATAAAAATAATTTATAAAGTTAAATTAAATTCTATTTGAATTTAAATGACGATACAGAACTTTTAAAATTGAATTAAAAGTTGAATTCTAGAAATTGAATATATTAATATTTAATTGACGGGTGAAAATAGTCATTTTTCAAACAGTCTCGGATTTCGACGAAACTAGTTTCATTGGATCCGTAATGTTAAATTATTGTAAGATTTCAAATTTCGTGTCAATCGGATTTACGGTTTGTCCGAGGTAACTAAAACGCGTAGAAATTCGTTTTAGTGAATTTTAAATTTAAATAGTCAATTTGAAAACCTATCTTTCAAATACAATCGAATTGGCTCCCAATATATATTCTATTGCGTTCGGAATGAGGGTAAAACATTTTAAACGCCAGGCGGCATGCTTCGTTTGGAGTTCGGATAAATTTCGGATGAATAGTGCGCGTGAATTTTCTATATAAGGCCATCATTCTTTCTATTTGCAAACCTGATCAGCCCTAGGGTTTCATAGCCCCCACTTTCACTTTAATGGCTAGAAACTTCCCTCGTTCTTCCTCGTTTTTCTCACGATCCATCAACAATTACAAAAAAGTTTCAACTACAAAATTATAGAGGGCGTCGAGAACTATAAATGTGACGGTTATGATCGAACATGGTGGAGCGTGGAGGCCGGAATGGTGTCGCGTTTGTATCGACTTCGAAGTGAAATTACGCGTCATAGGAGAGGCCGAGTTGCATGAGGTTGGGGCGGAAGGTCATAGTCGCGTTGGGCTTCGAAACCCCAGTCGGTGATCGTCGTCAAATCGAAGGATGAAGGGGCGGCATTGAAGAATTGTACGTGAGCTATGGGTTATCTACGTTCGACATTCACCTGGAGGAAGACAAAGATGTGCGGCCGAGATTTGCATTCGAAAACGTGCGGCCCTGATTTGATTTCAAGGTTTAATAAAAAAATGTTAAATTATATTATTTAAATTCGTACAATGTTTAAAAATGTATATCTTTTTGATACGAGGTCCGTTTCACATGAAACGACATGTGTTGGGTTCGTATTGACGAGCACTACGCGATGGAGCTAGTTTGGAGTAGATTGGAGCTAGTTTGAATTTTGGATAAAATTAAACAAGCGTTTAATTTTAATCGAAATAAATCGCTAACGCAACGACTGCAAGCAATGTGAGTACAGCTCACTCTTTCTGACTCACTGATATTTTTATTAAGTGAGAAATAATTTATTTATGATGACTGATGATTGTTTGGATGATATATGATATATTGATTGGTATTTGGATATAAACCTGCCTAGTGGAGCAGAGGACCATATACGTTACCATGTATGAGCAGATGACCCTTTGTACGCGCGTCTGCCTCGAAGCGGACATTCTACACGTATTCTACTATGTATATTTATTGCAGGTGACGGGTTTGAGGGATCCAACTGGATTCCTCAACAATATTAATTTTATTTACAGATATTGATATATATGCTGTTATCGTATGATATATGATGTCTTGGATGCCGTGATTATTGTATTTGGTGCTGTTGCAGCATTGGGCCTAATTTTGGAATTTTAAAAATGTTAAAGTGATGATTTCCAAATTTAAAAGGATTTTCAAGTGATTTTGAAAATATACATTTTGTTGAATTTTAAATTGGTAAGGAAATGAATTTATTTTAAATAAATAAATGTTATAATTTTTATGTTATAAAAATTATGATGTTTTGGGAAATATAATTGAAATGTGATTTTTGAATTATGAAGTTAACTGTTTTGTGAAATAGTATAAATGGAGATTTTTAAATTATTATAAATGGTTTATATATAAGATTTATAAAATTGATATTTTATAAATCAAAATGATGGAATTTTAAAGGCATTTTATATGTGTTAAAATGTAGTATAAATGGGTTTTGTAAGTGAATAAGATTTATAATTGCGAAGTAATAAAATGAATGAATTTGTGAAATAAACGATTTATAAGCAATTAGCTTATAAATTGGATTTTTGAATGTAAATAAGGTGTAAATGGAATTTGTTAATAAAGGAATTTTATTACTTGAAGTTTTTATAAAATATAAATTGAATTTATAAACATTGTTTTATAAATTCGAAATCAACTATATTTTGATAAGAGAATATAGAAGTTTATTAAAGGAACTATACTCACGATTTTAGACAGTGGGCAATCCTTTAATTTAAATATGCAATAGTAATGGATTTGGTAAAGGGGTATATTCACGATTTTGGGCAGTGAATTATCTTTTGAAATAAATGTGTAGAAGTGTTGGAATTTGTTAGAGAATTTATATTCACGATTTTGGACGGTGAATAATATTTTAAAATTAAATAAACGTTTTGGAAAGTGGTATTTAAATTGAATTTAAATGATTTAAAGATGTTTTAAAATGTGTTAAGGATCGAAACCATAGATTTCAACATTCATTGTTGAAATAGACGTTTTCGAGAAATAAGGAAATGATGGACTATAACACTTGTTATAGTAAATGACTTTCGAAAGGAAATATTTTTATATAGTATTGGGGTTTATTATCTATCTTATTTTCGAATCCCTATACTATTGATTTTGGGTTATCGTAACGATGTTTTACACAACATTCATTTTGACCCATAAATGTGTTTGAAGAGAATGTTTTCCTTATATAATAAAATATATACTTAATCGTGTTTTAAATATATTGAATATTTTCTAAGTGTCGTAAATAAATTGATTTGTGACTTACTTATTATTACATAAGTATATGGAAATGTTTTCCAATATGAAGTGAAATGTTTTGAGAATATATCTTTTTAAAGATGATTTGAAGTGAATATTTGGCAAGTGAATTAATTGATAAAAGATTAATTAAAAGGGCCTAGTGATTGTTATAGTGCTGAATATTTGTTTGTTTGCTTTGATAGTTAAATAACCGGCTACCAGACTTGGCCAAATTTTAGTTCCTCGACTTGATATGGGAAATATTTAGCCATACACTTAGTACGTAGCCTTCTGTGTAGGCTTGATTATCGTTTGTGTTAAGGATGTTGATTCGTATAGTGCGGAGTATTACTCCAATCTATCAAGCTTCCATCTTGGCCCGAAGGATAGCAAGTTGAAAGTTGGAAACGTGATAAGTCTATGAGACTTAGTTTCTGTATGAGGTTGAGAAATGCTTTTGCGTTGTTGGTGCGAAGAGACCGGGACCAGATTTATCTGAAAACCACTTCGGACCAACGTATATGCGACGATTGTATAGGTTGCTTAGTGATGAAATTATTATTACGGATTTTCATAGTAGGGGAATGCTTGTTGATCATTTGGGGTTAAAATCTCAATATACATCTAGCAGAAGTGGTCTCTTCATTATGAAATATCCAATGCGATGACTGTTCTAATGGCCCTGACTCGACCTTCGAAAATGGCACCAAATACGACACTCGTACTTGAATGCTGCAGATCCAAACGTCGAATCTGGTTCGTCGGAGCTTATAACACAATTAAGTACAACACAGCGGAAGAAAGGAAATGAATATCATATGCAACTCCAATGAATTCAATATCCAATGATACAATAATGATATCAATATCAGAGATACAATGAATTTGCTACGGCGGAAAACTCAATTAACTAGCAGCGGAAATAACAATATGATATAGCAGCGGAACCAAAAACTCCAAACAGCAACAGCAATTCTAACTCCAAAGCACCAATCCAGAAATAGCTCGAACCACCATCACGTTGCACCAAGCTGAGTAAGGTCGGTAGTCCCAATCAAATACTTCAATACCCAAAGTCATCAAAAAATATCGAAGAGAAAGCTGAAAGCTACTGAATCGATATCTATATCTACTATCTAAAAACCCAACTCTAGACTGCCCGTGTGGAAAATAGTGGGCAGCCAGAGTTTAGGAAAGGAAAGGAACAATAAACTCCGGGTCAGTCGTGGGACTGGTATGAGCAAACAAAAAGAGTTTTATCTTTTAAAAGCAACAAAAGAATTTAAATTGAAAACCGCAATGCTTTTAGAAAATGAAACTACCATAAGGCCTCCTGCCACACACACAATGCAAGTGCAAACTTGGAGGAGATTTCTCCTTATGATAGTCAAAAATGCTTGATACGCGAAAAACATTTGATATTATTATTAGTGCATAGTGTAGAAAACCTTTCGAAAATATAATATAAATCTTAGCCAGCATAGGTACCATTATATTATGCCAGCTATAGCTACCACCTGAGGTGGCAGGTTATACAATTGAAATCGTAAAGGGTGCGTATTGTTTTGTTTGGATTTTCAACAAATGGTCAGGCAAAGGAACTTCTCATATAGAAAAATGGAACGCCTCTGGAGGGACGTTCCCGGACCCTAACCAGATCTCTGCTACACAAGGCCGGGTTTCCTCTGTAACTAGGTAACTACTGACACGAGCATGCCATCCCCCGGTCATTTGCGATCTTTATCCGAGGTACCTCTTAACCAACAACCATAAAACTATAAGTTTGCAACAACCACGAAGTAAGTATCTGGGCTCCATACCATGATACCACCTATAATCCAAAAGGAAATGAACATACCCTCAGGGGGCGCTACCCCCAAGTAACCTTGCTGCCACGATTCCTTTTTCGACCATAACCAGGTTGTGAGGCTCGACGAAGTCTCGTCCACAAAGCTACGCTTTTCACAAAAGCCATTCTTTGATCAACAAATATCAGTAGCACTCAACATGCCACACTACCAAATTGGGAGTATATCACTAATAACCTTCAACTACATAACCTCTGAGCTCGTACGTCTCAGAGAAGGGTGTTAAGCTAAGAGAATAAATTCTCCGCCACCAACAGATATGTACTTGAAAGAAATCAGCTTTATATCTCAGTTTGTAATGTCAGACATACAATCCATACAAGTCTGTTCCGGGTTCGAACAGAACCGAAGGCACTTCCGAAGAAGCCCTTGCAAATCCGGATAATCCCTAATCACGTCCAGATTCCCCATCACAAAGTGTGATCAAATCTCTATACCGGGACCAGTTGGTGCAGAGACATTCGACGGGTTATCCTTTCGTTTTCGAAAATATCCTGTCTTCACCACCGGTCTTCAAATGCTATCCATATCGTCGTATCATTATTCGAAATGGGTTATATGCCACAAGGTCCTCTCCTGGCTAAACCGAATAATGAGCGCAATATTTAAAAACATATGGATAATGGGATTTCAGTTAAATCACAGCTTAAAGCCCAAAGCATTTTATTCAAATGGTTAAAACAAATTACCATTTCCAATCTTTTAAACAAAAAGATTCATTTCCAGAAACCTTTCAATGGTTCAAACAATTTCCACACTTTAATCTTTTAAACAAAAGATTCACTTTTAAAACCCCTTTTTAATTTAAAAACAAGGTACACCAATCTTTACAAAGATTCATTTATAGCCTTTCAAAACAATTCCATTTCGAGTTGGATTAACTCATCCGGTCTTTAAATTAACGACTCATTTTATAGCTTTCAAAATCATTTTCAAAGATTCATTTATAATTTTCAAAACAATTCCCATTTCAAATCTTTTATATGTAAAAGACACACCATTTACAAATCCTCTTAAATTTCAAAATAGGGTTCAGCTATCTTTCACAAAAATTCAATTATAGCTTCCAAAACCGTTTGGTTTTAAAATTCAACCTTAAAAACCATTTCAAAATATTAAATTCAAATATATGTGACTTAACTGATTTCCTCGTGAAATCCATATTTGTGTGTGTATATTGTGGTCCATGGGTTTTACACAATAATAGTGCAACAACATCAACCATTATAGTCCAAATACAGCAATATCAATAAGCGGTATAAACTATAACGCTTATATCAGACAAGCGGTACAAACCAATTGTAACGCTTATCTTTCATTCAAAGATCATAGATGTATATATCGCGGATAATAATTTACATTACAGATAATTAATTTCATCACAGAATAAATTACATCACAATTCACAAAACAAAATAATTCATATCACATATTATCACAAATCAGGAACATCAATCAATTCAAAGCATTTCATAGAATCCTAACATCCATGAGTAAGATCAGTTAATTATCTGATTTGTTTAAATCAGATTAATTACTTATGAATAAATTTCTAATCCTGGTAAATTATCATTAATCAATTTCAAACCATTTTGACTAATTACTCTTTAATCATTAATTAACCTTTAATTAATAATAATCCTTTGATTAATTAGTCTTAATTAATTTCAATAATTAATAAATTAATTCTTAATTAATTATCCTTAATTGAAATAAATGATTATTCCCAATCATTTTCATAACTTAATTAACCTTTATTTATTATCTTTTAATCAATAAATAAATTATCACTAATTACTATTGATTAAATCTTAATCACCATCATAAATTAAATCATTACTTAATTAGTTAATCTCATTAATTAGTTATTCTTTAAATTAGTTAACCTTTAATTACTTGATTCATTAATTATCTACCCTCAATTACTTTCATTAGGTAATCATTTTTAATTAATTTTTCATAAATTACTTGATTAACCAAATCATTAATTAATTTATCTTAATTACTCTATTTAAGTAATTAACCTCAAACAATAAATTTCCTTTAACAAATATGTAACTTAAACTTTGAAAGTTAATTAACAATTTAAAACATCCTTTATATTAAATAACTTCTTTAAATATTATTAAGTTTATTTAATATAAACTTTCAAATAGAAGTTTAGGTATATTAACCAATTTTAAAAAAAAACTTAGATAACATCTGATATAAAAAGGAAATTGTTTTAACAAAATTTGTTTTTAAATAATATGATTTCCTTAACTAATCATACAATTCCAAAACTGGTATAACCAATCATTATTTAATTTGGAAAGGGATTAAAACTTAATTTAAATTTAAGAATTTGGAAACTGGATTTATTTATTTATTATTATTTTCTCTTTTTTTCTATGATTAACTGTAATTAATTAATCACCATAAAATTAATTAATAAATAATCTTTTAATTAAATCAAAACTCTAATTAATTAAAGATAACTCATGAATAAATTCATTTATTAACCCATACATTAACTTAAGGCTTTTGATAAATTTTTAAAGACAAACCATTTATCTTTATAAATCACTTAATCACATTATCAAAAATTATTTAAATAAACCCTTAAATTAATTAAAGGATACATGATAAATGTTTAAGCTTAAGTTGATTTTAAAATAATTTATTTTAAAAACTTTTAACCAACCCATAATTTAAATAAAACATTTATTAATTTAAAAGAAATAGGTTGAGAAAATTTATTCAAATTAAAACTTGATTTGTTAAAATTCTAAAACATTGAAAATCATCATTTTACTGACCCAAGATGGCTTCGGGTATTACTCGAGTAGTTTGCTAGTTTACTCGAACCTGTTCCCGAGTTAACCCTTATTTAATTTGCTTCAAGTATTTTCATGAATTTCCTGAGTCGAACCCGAGATAATTGTTTCTTCCTCAAGCCCACACCCATTCAAACATTACATATACAAGGTGCACGTGTACGAGCCAACGTCGATGCTCTGGCCACTGCCTTCATCATCCACCAGTCGCTGGTGAACTCGTCGACAACACCGACCATCCAACACCTTCAAGTTCACCATAATTCAAAATTGAGAGGGATCGTGCAAACCTGGAATCAAACTCCAGTCATAAAATTGACTCGCCTGGTCACCATCGTTCATCTGCCATCTCGCCGCCGCGTCCAGAGACGCCTCAATGACCGTCACAACATTCCTCCATAGACCGATCGCCTATAAATCATCTATGACGATGCAGCAAACAATTTTCCCACATCGACCCAAAAATTTATCTAAACCCTACTTTAATCCCTTTCTGACACCACGATCAATTATAAACGCCTCTAGCATTTTTCCTAAATTACCCTATTCTCCACCATCCTTCAACCACGATCTCGAAGCCTCAGACTTCCACGACCACCAGAACTTGACTAAATTTCAGTTTTCGATCAATATGAGTTTCCTCAATAATTAGGAACTTAAAAATCATGAAATGATTTTTAAAAATCATAATTTTATAATACGAATTTGTTGATATAATCAAAACTCGAAAATAACTCATTTGAGTTTCTACCTTATGTTGATTATTACTGACATTGAGCAAATTTTCAAATGATTATTTAACACAAACACTTTGTAATTATTTTTAAAATACAAATTACCCCATTGCCTTCCTTTTTCATTCAGAAAACATCACTTAATAATGTTTATTTGAAAACGTGTAGATTTATTTATGTTGTTCTTGGTCTGTGAATGAAGTAATAGAGATGTGCTACCTGTAAACAGACATGCATAACATTTTACACATACATACAGATTTATTTCCACAACAACAGATAAAAACATTAAGCTATATCAAAGATTAAGGGTTAACTGGGTCAAGTTTGCTCACTAACAAAACAACAGGTTCAGGGAGGAGATTTGCTCACCAGTACATGAAGAACGGAGATCCCAGAGAAGAACAGAGACAATGAGTCTTGGAATTGATTTAAAACAGATTTTTTTGATCCTGATGCTTTTGAGGGTTATTAAGTTGAGATAGATCTGATTCTTGTATTTTATCTGAGTTTTGTTACTTGAATTCCCTATTGCATAGCTTCATATTTTTGCTTTGAAACTGTTTGACCTTGAGGAAGTTGTTTTCTAGAATTTATTTTCAGGTTTTGATTTGAGAAATTTTTTTTGTTTTCAATTTGCAGGTTTCAGTTTTGAATTCCTGAAACAAAAATGAGAAGAGAAAAGTTTTCTTCTTTTGTTAACATTATGTTTTAAAATTAAATTTTTAAAAGAAAAATAAAATAAAATAAAAAATGCCACTTGTTGTTTTGTATTAACACTTGTAAACACTTAGCTTAAAATTTTTTACACTTGTTATTGTATGGCTTTTAAAATAACACCACTTGTTAACATAATAAATTTTGTGTTTAAACCCTTTATTCAAATTAATTTAAAATTTATTTACATATTTTGTTCTTAAAACCTTGTCTTGATTTAATTTAAATTTTTTATTTTAAACTCTTTTCATTTTAATATTTTACATATGTATATTTTTTTAATTTTAAATCCTTACTCTATCATGATTATGTGATATGTAAATGTTTTTACATTTTATATTCATGAATATACAACTATTGTCTATATGTTCCAATGTTTTAAATCTTTTTATCAAATCTAATTTTATATTCCTATCTAATTTTACATCTTAAATTCAAATTCAAAATTTAATATATAATCAATTTGTAATTATAAATGAATAAATAATCAAATACGTTTTTATAAATATATCTTTATATTCCATTTATCATCTATTTCTTTTAAAGTTAAAATTAAATTGTTATTTATAACAAATACATATCCTATTTATCTTTGAAATATAAATTTTGATATATCCAATATTTATTTATAAAAAATTTATTCTTAAATTCTAAATCATTCTTGAATTTTCAATCTCATAATTAAATTAAAAATAAATTTTATATACAAATATCTGATATAAATTGGAAAAATTCACATTTATTCACAATTTGATTCCAAAAATTAAATTAATTATCAAATTATTTTAACTAAAATTTCAGGGATGTTACAGATCCCCCCCCCCCATTAAGAAAATTTCGTCCTCGAAATTTGTAAGTAGGGAGACAATCAAGAACAGATGAAAGACAGAGAAATATCTTTTCGGTAAAATTGAATATTTATTCTACATTTGGCTTCCCAAATCAGAATATCAATAATGGATACAAGAACGAATCAAGATACTCGGGTCATCAGAACTATGAATATACAGAGGTATTGGTTAGTTCGAAAAATAACTAACCACTCGTAGAATAAATTGGAACCCCAAAGAATAGACAGATATATGGATACAATCCTAAAACCTTTAGTTTGAACAACCAAAATATACCTATCAACCATAGCAACCAAAGCAAACAATTCATTCAAACAATTCTGACCCATCTGGAGTTTGTGTCCCATGCAAATATATCAAAGCTTTTTCCTGGAGCTGCCAAGAAGACATCAAAGAATTGAAAAGAGATGAACCAAAGGAGACTGATGGAGAAAGTTATTTCCGCTATTACAGGGTATCGACCATTTGTAGTCGTATCCCCTGTCCCCTATCTCGTCATCTTCTTGCACTCATACTCACTGTCAGTGGATAGTAAGAGAATTTACTAAGGCATTCGAACGGATATCTTAGGGATATACTCATTCTAGGGTATATTTCACCCTATCTCCAATGAGTTACCTAATGTGTTATACTCCTGAGCTAAAGTTTTAACCTTCAGCTCTGATACCAGTTCTAATGGCCCTGACTCGACCTTCGAAAATCGGCACCAAATACGACACTCGTACTTGAATGCCGCAGATCCAAACGTCGAATCTGGTTCTCCGGAGCTTATAATACAATTAAGTGCAACACAGCAGAAGAAAGGAAATGAATTTCATATACAACTCCAATGAATATAATATCCAATGTTACAATAATGATATCAATATCAGAGATACAATGAATTTGCTACAGCGGAAAACTCAATGAACTAGCAGCGGAAATAACAATATGACATAGCAGCGGAGCCAAAAACTCCAAACAGCAACAGCAGTTCTAACTCCAAAGCACCAATCCAGAAATAGCTCGAACCACCATCACGTTGCACCAAGCTGAGCAAGGTCGGTCATCCCAATCAAATACTTCAGTACCCAAAGTCTTCAAAAAATATCGAAGAGAAAGCTGAAAGCTACTGAATCGATATCTATATCTACTATCTGAAAAACGCAACTCTAGACTGCCTGTGTGGAAAATAGTGGGCACCCAGAGTTTAGGAAAGGAAAGGAACAATAAACTCCGGGTCAGTCGTGGGACTGGTATGAGCAAACAAAAACAGTTTTATTTTTTAAAAGAAACAAAAGAATTTAAATTGAAAACCGCAACGCTTTTAGAAAATGAAACTACCATAAGGCCTCCCGCCACACACACAATGTAAGCGCAAACTTGGAGGAGATTTCTCCTTATGATAGTCAAAAATGCTTGATACGCGAAAACTATTTGATATTATTATTAGTGCATAGTGCAGAAAAACCTTTCGTAAATATAATATAAATCTTAGCCAGCATAGGCGCCATTATATTATGCCAGCTATAGCTACCACCTGAGGTGGCAGGTTATACAATTGAAAACGTAAAGGGTGCATATTGTTTTATTTGGATTTCCAACAAATGGTTAGGCAAAGAAACTTCCCATATAAAAAAAATGGAACGCCTCTGGAGGGACGTCCCCGGACCCTAACCGGATCTATGCTACACAAGGCAGGGTTACCTCTGTAACTAGGTAACTACTGACACGAGCGTGCCATCCCCCGGTCGTTCGCGACCTTTATCCGAGGTACCTCTTAACCAACAACCACAAAACTATAAGTTTGCAGCAACCACGAAGTAAGTATTTGGGCTCCATACCGTGATACCACCTATAATCCAGAAGGAAATGAACATACCCTCAGGAGGCGCTACCCCCCAAATAACCTTACTACCACGATTCCTGCGGGTTGTGAGACTCGACGAAGTCTCGTCCACAAAGCTACGCTTTTCACAAAAGCCATGCTTTGATCAACAAATGATCAGCAGCACTCAGCATGCCACACAACCAAATTGGGAGTACATCACTAATAACCTTCGACTACATAACCTCTGAGCTCGTACGTCTCAGAGAAGGGTGTTAAGCTAAGAGAATAAATTATCTGCCACCAACAGATATGTATTTGAAAGAAATCAGCTTTACATCTCAGTTTGTAATGTCAGACATACAATCCATACAAGTCTGTTCCGGGTTCGAACAGAACCGAAGGCACTTCCGAAGAAGCCCTTGTAAATCCGAATAATCCCTAATCACGTCCAGACTCCCCATCACAAAGGGTGATCAAATCTCTATACCGGGGACCAGTCGGTGCAGAGACATTCGACGGGTTATTCTTTCATTTTCGAAAATATCTGATCTTCACCACCGGTCTTTAAATGCTACCCATATCGTCGTATCATTATTCGGAATGGGTTATATGACACAAGGTCCTCTCCCGGCTAAACCGAATAATGAGCGCAATATTTAAAAACATATGGATAATGGGATTTTAGTTAAATCACAGCTTAAAGCCCAAAACATTTTATTCAAATGGTTAAAGCAAATTACCATTTCCAATCTTTTAAACAAAAAGATTCATTTCTAGAAACCTTTCAATGGTTTAAACAATTTCCACACTTTAATCTTTTAAACAAAAGATTCGCTTTTAAAACTCCTTTTTAATTTAAAAACAAGGTTCACCAATCTTTACAAAGATTCATTTATAGCCTTTCAAAACAATTCCATTTCGAGTTGGATTAACTCATCCAGTCTTTAAATTAAAGACTCATTTTATAGCTTTCAAAATCATTTTCAAAGATTCATTCATAATTTTCAAAACAATTCCCATTTCAAATCTTTTATATGTAAAAGATACACCATTTATCTTAAATTTCAAAATAGGGTTCAACTATCTTTCACAAAAATTTAATTATAGCTTCCAAAACCATTTCCAAAACCGTTTGGTTTAAAATTCAACCTTAAAAACCATTTCAAAATATTAAATTTGAATATACCTAATTTCCTCGTGAAATCCATATTTGTGTGTGTATAGTGTGGTCTAGGGGTTCTACATAATAATAGTGCAACAACATCAACCATTATAGTCCAAATACAGCAATATCAATAAGCGGTATAAACTATAACGCTTATATCAGACAAGCAGTACAAACCAATTGTAACGCTTATCTTTCATTCACAAATCACAGATGTATATATCACAGATAATAATTTACATTACAAATAATTAATTTCATCACAGAATAAATCACATCACAAAAACAAAATAATTCATATCACATATTATCACAAATCAGGGACATCAATCAATTCAAAGCATTTTATAGAATCCTAACATCCATGAGTAAGATTAGTTAATTATCTGATTTGTTTAAATCAGATTAATTACTTATGAATAAATTTCTAATCCTGGTAAATTAATGATTAATTAATTTCAAACCATTTTGATTAATTACTCTTTAATCATTAATTAACCTTTAATTAATAATAATCCTTTGATTAATTAGTCTTAATTAATTTCAATAATTAATAAATTAATTCTTAATTAATTATCCTTAATTAAAATAAATGATTATTCCCAATCATTTTCATAAATTAATTAACGTTTATTTATTATTTTTTAATCAATAAATAAATTATCACCAATTACTATTGATTAAATCTTAATCACCATCATAAATTAAATCATTACTTAATTAATTAATCCCATTAATTAGTTATTCTTTAAATTAATTAACCTTTAATTACTTGATTCATTAATTATCCACCCTCAATTACTTTCATTAAGTAATCATTTTTAATTAATTTTTCATAAATTACTTGATTAACCAAATCATTAATTAATTTATCTTAATTACTCTATTTAAGTAATTAACCTCAAACAATAAATTTCCTTTAACAAATATGTAACTTAAACTTTGAAAGTTAATTAACAATTTAATCATCCTTTATATTAATTAACTTCTTTAAATATTATTAAGTTTATTTAATATAAACTTTCAAACAGTAGTTTAGGTATATTAACCAATTTTTAAAAAAACTTAGATAACATCTGATATAAAAAGGAAATTGTTTTAACAAAATTTGTTTTTACATAATATGATTTCCTTAACTAATCATACAATTCCAAAACTGGTATAACCAATCAGTATTTAATTTGGAAAAGGTTTAAAACTTAATTTAAATTTAAGAATTTGGAAACTCGATTTATTTATTTATTATTTTTTCTCTTTTTTTCTATAATTAACTGTAATTAATTAATCACCATAAAACTAATTAATAAATAATATTTTAATTAAATCAAAACTCTAATTAATTAAAGATAACTCATGAATAAATTCATTTATTAACCCATACATTAACTTAAGGCTTTTGATAAATTTTTAAAAGACAAACCATTTATCTTTGTAAATCACTTAATCACATTATCAAAAATTATTTAAATAAACCCTTAAATTAATTAAAGGATACATGATAAATGTTTAAGCTTAAGTTAATTTTAAAATAATTTATTTTAAAAACTTTTAACCAACCCATAATTTAAATGAAACATTTATTAATTTAAAAGAAATAGGTTGAGAAAATTTATTCAAATTAAAACTTGCTTTGTTAAAATTCTAAAACATTGAAATCATCATTTTACTGACCCAAGATGGCTTCGGGTTTTACTTGAGTAGTTTGCTAGTTTACTCGAACCTGTTCCCGAGTTAACCCTTATTTAATTTGCTTCAAGTATTTTCATGAATTTCCTGAGTCGAACCCGAGATAATCATTTCTTCCTCAAGCCCACACCCGTTCAAACATTACAGATACACAGTGCACGTGTACGAGCCAACGTCGATGCTCTGGCCACTGCCTTCATCATCTACCAGTCGCTGGTGAACTCGTCGACAACACCGACCATCCAACACCTTCAAGTTCACCATAATCCGAAATCGAGAGGGATCGTGCAAACCGGGAATCAAACTCCAATCATAAAATTGACTCGCCTGGTCACCATCATTCATTTACCATCTCGCCGCTGCGACCAGAGATGCCTCATTGACCCTCACAACATTCCCA
The DNA here is from genome assembly GCA_030765085.1 of Allium cepa. Lineage (NCBI taxonomy): Eukaryota > Viridiplantae > Streptophyta > Magnoliopsida > Asparagales > Amaryllidaceae > Allium > Allium cepa. The sequence continues at coordinate 819,370,441 of CM060935.1, read as the reverse complement.
CATAGACCGATCGCATATAAATCATCTATGACGATGCAGCAAAAAAATTTCCCACATCGACCCAAAAATTTATCTAAACCCTACTTTAATCCTTTGCAGACACCATGATCAATTATAGATGCCTCGAGCATTTTTCCTGAATTCCCCTATTCTCCACCATCCTTCAACCACGATCTCGAAGCCTCAGACTTCCACGACCACCAGAACTTGACCAAATTTCAGTTTCCGATCAATATCAGTTTTCTCAATAATTAGAAACTTAAAAATCATGAAATGATTTTTAAAAATCATAATTTTAAAATACGAATCTGTTGATATAATCAAAACTCGAAATTAACTCATTTGAGTTTCTACCTTATGTTGATTATTACTGACATTGAGCAAATTTTCAAATGATTATTCAACACAAACACTTTCTAATTATTTTTAAAATACAAATTACCCCATTGCCATCCTTTTTCATTCAGAAAACATCGCTTAATAATGTTTATTTGAAAAGGTGTAGATTTATTTATGTTGTTCTTGGTCTGTGAATGAAGTAACAGAGATGTGCTACCTGTAAACAGACATGCATAACATTTTACACATACATACAGTTTTATTTCCACAACAACAGATAAAAACATCAAGCTATATCAAAGATTAAGGGTTAAATGGGTCAAGTTTGCTCACTAACAAAACAACAGGTTCGGGGAGGAGATTTGTTCACTAGTACATAAAGAACAGAGATCCCAGATAAGAACAGAGACAGTGAGGCTTGGAATTGATTTAAAATAGATTTTTTTAATCGTGATGCTTTTGAGGGTTATTAAGTTGAGATAGATCTGATTCTTGTATTTGATCTGAGTTTGTTTACTTGAATTTCCTATTGCATAGCTTCATATTCTTGCTTTGAAATTGTTTGAACTTGAGGAAGTTGTTTTCTAGAATTTATTTTTAGGTTTTGATTTGAGAATTTTTTTTTTTCAATTTGTAGGTTTCAGTTTTGAATTTATGAAGAAAAAATGAGAAGAGAAAAGTTTTCTTCTTTTGTTAACATTATGTTTTAAAATTAAATTTTTAAAAGAAAAATAAAACAAAATAAAAAATGCCACTTGTTGTTTTGTATTAACACTTGTAAACACTTGGCTTAAAAAAATTTACACTTGTTAATGTATGGCTTTTAAAATAACACCACTTGTTAACATAATAAAATTTGTGTTTAAACCCTTTATTCAAATTAATTTAAAATTTATTTACGAATTTTGTTCTTAAAACCATGTCTTGATTTAATTTAAATTTTTTATTTTAAGCTCTTTTTATTTTAATATTTTACATATGTGTATTTTTTTTAATTTTAAATCCTTACTCTATCATAATTATGTGATATGTAAATGTTTTTACATTTTATATTCATGAATATACAACTATTGTTTATATGTTCCAATGTTTCAAATCTTTTTATCAAATCTAATTTTATATTCCAATATAATTTTACATCATAAATTCAAATTCAAAATTTAATATATAATCAATTTGTAATTATAAATGAATAAATAATCAAATACCTTTTTATAAATATATATTTATATTCCATTTATCATCTATTTCTTTTAAAGTTCAAATTAAATTCTTATTTATAACAAATACATATCCTATTCATCTTTGAAATATAAATTTTGATATATCCAATATTTATTTATAAAAACTTATTCTTAAATTCCAAATCATTCTTGAATTTTCAATCTCACAATTAAATTAAAAATAAATTTTATATACAAATATCTGATATAAATTGGAAAAATTCACATTTATTCACAATTTGATTCCAAAAATTAAATTAATTATCAAATTATTTTAACTAAAATTTCAGGGATGTTACAACTATTCGCTACTAATTCTAGGGATTTCCCGACAGGATGTGGTAGGAAAGTACCTTCGGTTTGTTCTGTCCTGGACAACTTGTATGGATGTTTGTATGACATTGAATTTCTAAAGATTACGTACATTGGTTTTTACAAACGTACATCAGTGGTGGCGGAGAAGGAAACTTCTCTTAGCTTAACACCCTACTTGAGACGTATGACCTTAAGGGTTGTAATTTTGTGGAAGGCAATTTGTAGTCAACGGAAATGGACGTGTGGCATTCTAAGTGATGTGATTGTGCTTTGTGAAAGGTAAACGTTACCTCTAGCCTTATCAACCGAAAATGACCAAAACAGGGTTAGATGCAGCAGGGCTAAGTGGGTTATTCCCATTAGGATATGATCATCCTCTTCTAGATATATCTTTGCACGTTGTGACGTCGTGTATCTGATTATTGCGGTTTGTATGCTAGAGGGCCCTCGGTAAAGGTCGGTAACGACCGGAGGATGATATATTTTTGATACCATCTAGTTATAGAGGTGGGTTGGTCTTTTATTGGTAGAGGATCCTTAGTGATGGTCCTCGGTACATTTTTCTAGAGATGTACTGCCGGAAGGTAGTCCCTTCACCTGGTCATTTGTATGGAAATCCAAACTCCACTACGTGTTTTCCATTTTGATTGTATTACCCAATTGGGATATATGCTAGAATTTAATCAATGTAACAATTTCGGCTATGATTAATATTATTTGTATATAGTAGACACTACTATAATATAAGAGGATTTGATATGATATGTTTTAGTTATCGTAAGGTAAAAACATGTCCGTGTTTATGTATGGACTTGTCTTACGAGATACTTTTGTTTTGAAAACCAAGGAAAAGTTTAGTAATTTAATAAATTCAGTTGAGTGTGTTTCTCACGCTGGTTTACCAGACTGATCCTGGCGTTCTTCCCTTTCAATGCTCGGGTCAGACCGAGTATATCTACAGGTTATGCTTTGGTGCTTTTGGAGCTTCAGCAGGAGAGCTAGAGATCTTCATTTTCGTATACACGTACTTGTTTTGATTATCTGTTGTGCTTTGTTTGTTGTTGCATATTATCAGCATTTGTGAGGATAGGTTATTATAACTGTTCAAGCTGATAACTGTTGATTGATTTTTGAACTCTGATTGATGCATATATATACAGTTTCTGTTTTATAAAATCATTGATATGATATTATATATTTTCCGCTGCGATGTGAGATTTTGTATTGTTCTGTTTGGTTCTATCTTCTCTCTTTCTTCTCTTCTCTTCTTCTCTCTTCTTTTCTTTCTCTTGACTTTCTGTCGGTTTGTGCTTTTGGGTCGTACATGTGTGGATTATTGTTGATTCAATGGGTACGGATTTGCGGGTTGTCACATCAGCAATAACCTATCTTCTCTCTTTATATCCTTTCTATGTGTAATCTTATTTTAGTCTTACCTATGACAAAGCCCTACACATTGGAATTTTAGACTTATATTAGCTAGGGGCTCATTAGCTAAGCTATAGGGCGCGACTCTATACAAGTCCCATTTGGTATTCTAATACTTGAGTCATGTACTTCGGGTTAACTACCCCATCAAATTTTCCTTGAAAAATATTGCAAATTGATTTAACCCTTTAAATCATACTTAAATAAGGAAAATATACTCTTTTCTCTACTCAAATCTCTTTGCCATGTTATATGTACTTTACCCAAAACAATGTTGATGAAATATAATAGGATCATCTATCCCTCCAAAATAAGTTAAAAACTCTTTTTAACTTAAACACTCTTAGGCTATAAAACCAAGATAAAACATTTGAAATCTTTGCTTAAAATCATTAAACAATACCTTTCGAAACCAACGTTTAAAGGCATAAGCGGCCTCAACTGAGTCGAAATGTAGAATGTGGCAGCGAGTGTTTTGACCCTGTCGAAAGATTTTTTTTAAAACAAAAAGGTGGAAATCTCCATCAAAAGATATATTAAAACCCTTTTGAAAGCATTCTTTTAAAAGCAAGCGGAATCTCTTTTGAAAGCAAAATAAAGGCCTCGACCCCTTCAAAGCATGATTTCGACCCTATGCCTTTCATCTATCTCCAATCCATTATGTACCAAGGCATTGATACCATATGTATTGGTTTCGACTAGGTTGGAGGTGGTAGTGTGAGGTCGAAAGATGGTTGTTGGAAGTGGCGAAACAGCAATCCTTTACAAAACTGGTTTTTAACTTTATAAAGTAGTCTCTTTCCAACTAACTTGCTTATTTGTCAACATATGATTGGTTGCCATTTCTTTTTCAAAATCTATTCTAAAAGTGCTGCCGAATTCAACAATTAATAATTTAAAACATTTTGCAAATTGCCCATTCTCTTTTTGTAAACATATAAAATATTCAAGTCTCATACCTTAAATAATTTTATATACTTAATAAAACATTTAGAAGAATTCTCCAAAAAATCCTATAAATCATTTTTAATATGTTTTCTAAAATGTTTAATTTTTTGAACCAAAGCTAATATATAATAGCCGAAATTAATTAAACCCAATTTAACCATTTTCTTTACTAGAAAATTCATAATAAATTCACAACTCCGAATATTATAAAACGTGAAATGCATCTCTAAAATAATATTTTGACCTCCTATCAAAAATGCAAGCCATTTGGATGTCATTTAATAGGTTTTTCAAATTAAATCTTATTATAAAATCTATATGAAGCGACTTAATTCATCAACAAGCATATATATTGATTTAAGCAATCAAAATATGGCAATATTCTTGCAACATGATTTTCGATCTCATCTAGAAGCCGAAAACAATAAAAATGAGATGTAATCTATTATTCACCTTTGGCTTGAGTGTTAAGGAGGTTGAGATTTGCTCTTGAATTAATTTGATTAAGCTTCTTTCTTGAAATCTTGTTTACCTTCCCCTTGTCTTCTTATAATAGTGGCTGGCCTTTCTCCTTAGTTTAGTTTCAATTTGTTAACGTTGTAAATGAGAATAGATTATGGGTTAAGGGTATATGAATATAACCTATTCCTAATTTGCCCTTATCTTATTACTTCTTTCTTATTTCATTTGTTTACCCATTCTTAAGGCACTGCTATCTTATAATTTTATAAATCTCGATCTCCTAACCACCTAATCTTTACATTATTATATTTAATTTATCCAATCAAACATTTTGATTAATGTTATTTAAAATAAGAGGTGTTACAGATGTCTATAGGCCATTCCATGCCTTCTTAATTTAACATCCTCTTGATGTACATCACGTGCATTTACTTCATCATCATTACAAGGAAGCAACTGGTTGACATCCACCTAAACTCCAGTATTCAAATTAGTTGCAGCAGCTCCGACTTGGATTCCAGCATGGGTAGGTAAGTTCCCTCCTCTAGAGGAGGGATAGATACCGATCCCTATGGAGGGATCGACACCGATCGGTCTTGGCAGACCAACGAGGTTTGCCTATTGACGCTTTGAAGCTTTTGTGCGATATTCGTTAATTCTACGGCATCTGCATTTGTGATACTTGTCTAATGAACTAGAACTCTTTGATGTAGAGTAAGGGGTAGGGTCTCTCCTAACTTTCTTACGCTATTGTTGAATGAGTTGGTTCATTAGATTGATATTGTCTTGAATCTACTGATTTAGTTATCGGTGTCTATCCACTAGCTTTCTTATCAGATTCTAGAATTCAGCTCTTGTAATGGAATTAGCTGGATTCTAGAAATCAACTGGATCGGTAGCATTCACATCCACTAGTTGATTGCTCGGGCCTCCATGTTAGATGTTAGCGTTCTCGTTACCTTCAACATTCTAAGAAGAAGATCCGGTGTTCTAACCATTGTAGATAGATTTATTAGACTTTTGCAAATCTGAATAGAGCAAGCAAGTTTCATGAAGATAGTAATGGATCTCCTTCGTGGATTTATGCAATCCAGTAGCAATAAAAGGATCCGAATAAGCTGAGAATCAAGGCACTCGGTGAAAGCACCAAAATGTTACACCAAAAGTTGGCACAAACACCCGATAAAAGTATTGAAGAAAAATAAATGAAGAATATAAAATGGAAACAGAGGAATTAAGCAATTTAATAGAAGAAATCAAAGAAGAGCAGAAACACAATGATTTATAGTCATTCGGCGTTGTTCGCCTACGTCCATTTGAATAGATTGCTTTATTAATCACTTTGTAAACTAAGTACAATGAGGATAGGATGAAAATCCTTAATTACAATATAGTACAAAGCAACTAGTATCATAAAGGTCCCAAAAATGAACAATCAAGCCTGTATTTATAAATGAAGATGACAAAATATCTTTCTGAAAATTTGGTAGAAGGATCTCCAAAACCATATGTAACCGTAAGAGGGATCACATGGCTCAAATCCCAAAGAATAGGGATCGGTACTGATCCCTCTTTTGGTGGAATTTGGGGGTACGATCACTAAGATGGTTTCCCCAACTCGAAACATGCTTAGCCTTCAAATTTCGTGCCAATTGTATTGGTAGACCTCAAGTTATTGCTCAATCTTTACTTCAATATGGATTACCTTCTAATTGTAGCCGATCCCTATTAAAGGAAGAGGGTCGATCCCTCATACTCCATTCTTTTAAGGTGCAATCCCTATGGTAGGCTCCTTAGGACCCCACATCTTGCTCAAAAAATTTCATATGCATTGGACTTATGGTTATTGAGATATTAATTATTTTCTATTGAATTGCACTTGCTTCCTAAAACATATCGATCCCTATATTAGAGGGTGATTACAGCCGGTCCCTCCTATATGTTGAACCTTATTCCATATTTTGAACATTCTGCATTGCATATCTCTCAGTTCCATTCGATCACAGCTTCATATTACCATCTATATTCGACTTCTATACCCCATAATTATCGCCCTGGACGTACTGGCCTTGACGTTAGTCGAATCCAACTTGTCCACTCGGTTCGAATATAGCCGGGTCAAAATGCCGGATAACAATAATATTCCTTTATAAAATATTGTTCGTAAACTTCCTTTAACACTTAACACAAATCTTCATTTTCAAAATAAGATCAAATACTTTTCATAAAATGATCATTTCATATATCATTGTAATCCATCAATGTGATTTATTTTCCAATTTATCAAAATGATATTAATTTCCTTTTTATAAAATATCATTTATAAATCTACCCCCTTCTTTATAAAATACCATTTGTAAACCTATTCTTTTATTTATAAAACACCATCTATAAATCTATTCTTTTATTTAAAAATACTATTTATAAATCTCTCTTTTATAATCATTATTTCCTTTATAAATATTTTCAAAATCTTTTGTAAATTTTTTTCCCATAAACATTTCATAACATATTCTTCTATGAATACCATCTTTCAAAAGAAACTCCTTGATATAAAACATTTTCATAAATATTTATTTTAAAATATTTCTATCTTCTTTTAAAAACAAAATCACTTAATTACAAAATAGATATATTCACCTTTAATTTTCTTTTAAGATCAATGTCCATTATTATAATAGATTATCTATAAAAATAAATACTTTCCAAGATACATTTAAAACATTTCCAAACAAACTAGAAAAGAATAACAAAAAGATTGAAATAAAATAAAGAAGTTCGAAAACCATTATAAAAGTAAAATGCCGTCGAAATTTCCAAAAATCATATTTAAAATCAACATCTAAATCAAAATCATTTCAAATCAAAACAGCAAACCATAGTATTTCAAAATACTAAAATGAGGTCCAAAGTTACCATAGCATTTAACCAATGCTATTACTACCATTATCACTAAAAATGTTCAACTTTTAACATATATCAATATCCCATCCAATATGACCGAACTACCAAGTTTTGACATTTAACGATTTATATAATAGGTATATAACTGAAACTAAAATAAGTAGTAACGAGAAATCCATATTCCCTTACACAATTTCCTGTATTTCACTTTATACGTCATCTACTTTTAAAAGAGGAAATTCAACCAAATCAAATCAATAAATCATTCAAACATAAAAATAATAATTTGTATCTAGTATATATCATTATAGTATTCATTCAAAGGTGAGATAACTCATCAAAATTCCAGCAGATGCTTAAGCATGTAGATTGATCTAAAGTGAACGACATTCGATTCTAGCTCAAAATTCCATTAGCTCCAAATTCTACGAAACTAATTCCAGTGCGTAGATAATGCTTCTACAAGAGAAAGAAAAAGACCATGTCTCAATTGGACCTCATATGAAATAGTTATTACTTATTAGTTTTCGATTTAAATAATATAATCAAATCACTAATTACTAATTTGACACCTTAATTACCAATATAAACTTCTTCCCTCCCAAACACTTTCCCATGTTCATTCCTGCATACCATTCAAGTGCACGAACCCAATGCATGAAAACTTCCTTCATCGATTCCTCCCACATGTATCTATGAAATCGACCACCGTCAATACTTACAAACTCCACTACTAGAAAGCTTTGCGTCCCTCATGACCAAGCTAAGCTCGAACCACTATACCAAAAAGCGACCGAAACCCCTCCTCCTTGACCACTATAGGTTGCGATTCCCTATAAGCCCACTCACCTTCCAAAACTTCGACCGTCGGTGCTTTAGTACACAACAAACTCAGATCCAAACTCGGTTTCGCCTAACTCCGCCTATAACTTGCTTAAATCAAAACCCTAGTTGCCGAGTCTTTGAGTCCAAACTGTCGGTCCTCACAACCCATCACTGCACGCTTCCAAACTACATGGATTTGAAGATCTCTCCATTACAAACTCAAAGAATCTAACTTTATAATTTTTCGTTGAGTATTTGATTTGATTTTGAATTTAAAAGAAGAAGATTGGTTTCTTTTGCTTAACAGAAAATTGAAATGTGAAAGACGAAGGGAAAAAGAAAAGTCAGAAGTGTTGAATTGTCCAAGTCTTGAAGGTAGTTTTATTTTGCAATTTTCGGCATCTTGCTATATAGAATTATGTTCGCGTATGAACTGCGAACGACGAAAAAAAAAACGATCGTGTATGAAATGTGACATGATCTTAAAACAACAATAAAATACACTAATTTAAAAAATTTTAAAAAAACCAATGTTTGCCGTAAAATATGTCAAACGATAATTCAAATATTTTACAAATTAAAAATTATGAAACAACCGTACAAATTAAATTAAAAATACCACAATAAAAATCAAGTCATTTTATTAAACTTTGATTTTTTTTTTATTTATTAAATTTGAAGCAAATCTGAATAATGAAATAAATTAAATAGACTTATTCGAAGCGTTAAAAATTTCGAGTTGTTAAATATATGCATACTATTAGAATTACATATCAGAGAAGAGGTTTGGGGTTAAGAGGAATATAAATTTATAGCTATAGAAATTCACCTTTTTTCACAGTATTGATTCGCTTCTTCTCTTCTTCTCTTTTATTTTTGCACTTCTCCAATTATATGTATATATAGAATATTTTATTACTTTTAGAAACAGAGAAGAAGGGAAAATGGCAGAACTTTGCTGCTTTGATCAGAAAATATAAGAAGAGAAGTGCGGGGTTAGGCTTATATTTATAGGCGCTCGAATCAACCGTAATTGTTAGATTGATTTTTTTAGTTTGAACCGTTTGGCCAAGGTTCAAACCCTAGCGCCACCCTCAACCATTCGACCTTCCCCTATAAGCCGTTGACCAATAGCAGTCAACTGAACCAAGTAAGGGGATCGATCGTGGGGTCCTGCAATTATTATAATTTATTTCCTTTTTCATTTTTAATTATTTCGCTTTGAAAACTTCAAACACTGATAACTTTTTAGTTTGAATCTGATCGCAAAACTCCAAATACAAAGTTGCTTAGAAAATCGCTACGAGCACAATAGTGCAAGTTGCATAGCTAAATTCTACCATTCGTACAAATTCCATTCTTGGAGCCTTATTGATTATCGCTAATTTTATGGGATGTTACATTCTCCCTCTTAAAAGAATTTCATCCCCGAAATTTGGTAATGGTTAAATCGTGTAATATTGCACACAACCAATCAAAATTATCCAACTAGTTAGTGTATGACTAATTTTGCAGCCAAAGGTGTACAAGTGCATAGTGTATCACAACATATATGTTATCCGGGTTCTTAACCCAGCAGAATCCAAAACAAGTTTGAACAACTTGATCGAGTCAAAATAGCTCAAAAGCCAACTAAAAGGACTAGAACAGTGAGAAAAAGGGAGCCAAAGGAAAAAAGAAAGCAAAAAATCGCTTAGGGCATGGAATGCTAGGGATCCATGGCCTATGGATCGCTAGCGACCCATCGTATTAGCTCGTAGCAGCCTAATGTCATCAACACAAGACAACAAAGGCTATCTCAAAGACAAAGCCCGAAAATTGGCTAAGTACATGGATGCCAACGATCCATATACTATGGATCGCTAGCAATCCATACTTTGTCATCGGTTCGCTACAAAGCTTATGGAACGAAGCGAGGGAAAGCACTAAGGCATTGGAGCGTCATCGAGTCGAGTCTATGGATCGCTAGCGATCCATGGCCTATGGATTGCTAGCGACCCATCATTTTAGCTCGGGTCACGGTGAAACTTCTTGGATGCTTTCCTATGATGATTTGCAAGCATTTAGCAAACAGGCTTGGTTCTCCAACCTATATAAATACTCTTCTATCTGCAACATATAGGGTATCCTTCAGACTGGTTGCTGAAACTCTACAGAAGACCTTCTTCACTCTACTCCTTCCTCACAATAGTTATCCAAGGAGTTTAGTATGATTTTCCAATGAACTTTACCACTGGAGACTTAATCTAACTTAGGATAGTCAATCACTTTGTAATCCAATTCTCCTTGTAACAACAATCAGTTAATGATAAAAGTTATAAAGTGAATGTAGCCTTCATTCATAGCCGAACCACTATTAAAATAATCTTGTCTTTCTCTTGTTTCCATTATAGATATGTCTCTATTCTACTTTATTTTGATCTGGTAAAAAGGGCTGGTGCTTTCATACTCTGTCCAGGGTGTTGTTCCACTTTTTAGGTTAACGTTTTAGTGTTGTCACTGAGGAAACCCAACTCGGACGAAAATCTAGCTATTTACTCTGGATCAAATAGGTTCAGAAGTTAGATCCTCAATCTGTGTTTTAAAAGTCAAGTTATCTACTTTGAATCAGATAGGTTCAGAAGTTAGATCCTTAATCCTTGTTTGAAAAATCTTCTGCTAAGAATAAATGACCCTAGGAAGAAAGAGGACGACTTTCAGAAGATCTATAAAAGCCACCATTGCTGGATATGCGGACCCCTAACGTGTTAAGATCAACAATCCCATTAATCAGTAATCAAATTATAGGATCCTCTCTTCAGTGTGAAATTGTCACTAGGGGCGAATTAAATAAGATGGTTAATGAAATCATTGAAAGATGGAAAATAGTCAAAGGGATCTAATGGACAAATTGAATGCCCTATTAACCATACAAACTCATGCTCCTCCAAGAACTATGACAGAACCTACGGCTGCTATGGAACAAGAAATTTCCTCCGTTTCTGGCCTAAACAGAAGGGGCAAAAAGCAACTACAAAAGAGAGCGATGGGTGGAACAATGGGGATCAACATAGAAGGAAACGCAAGTACTCCTCCAACCATAAAGCAAACAACTATGAACTTGAACCAAGGGGCAAAGACCCCATATAAAGATATAGCCATGGACCTCTCAGACTCGAAAGAAGGAGAGTAACTTGATGAAGGCAGGTTGGAAGGAAATGTCAATGCATTCGATAACGCCAGAAATGTCCAAAGTGCCCCCAAATTAGCCAACCACAAGCCAACGAGATCCCAAGGGAATGGCTCTTCTGAAGACAGGAGAGCCTAGGATTCAGCCCACTTAACAAGACCGTTTGCAAAGCCAAACGCTTGGTATAATGACTAACAACTGACCCCAGACTCTTGGACATTAGAGGCATACATCGTGGATATGGTCAAGCGACTGATGGATAAGAATAAGAATAAAAGAGATGATGAGTGGGGATCTGCTCCAAGTCGGACTGCCTTCACTGATGAGATCCTGAATGAGTGATATCCAAAAAAGTTCACTTGCCAAATATTCCATCCTTTAACGGAACAAAAGACCCAAAACCCCCATTTGTACAAGTACAACTGGTATATGGATGGAGAGAATGCTTCTGACGCTATTTTATTTAGAACTTTTCCAATTTTCCTAGAGGGAATTGCTTCCATTTGGTTCAGTAGGCTCTCGCCAAGATCCATCTCTGCTTTTAAGCAGCTAGCAATAAGATTCCATGATTAATTCAGACTTCACACGGTGCAGTTCAAGGATGTGATGTCCTTGTCCAGCCTACTCTAAGGACGAAACGAATCTCTGAAGTCTTACATGAATCGATTTAATACCACAGTGGCATAAATAAGCAATCCAAATGAGAATATGGTTTTCATGACTTTGGTCCGCACCATCCACCTTGAAATTGAGTTCGAAAAATGGATCAAAATGAAACAACCTATCACTATGAAGGACTTCAACCGTAAGGCAAGTCAATACTTGAGACTGGAAGAGGTGCAGGAAGTAAAGAGAAAGTCATCTAGTTTGCAATCAATAAACGTTGGGCATAATGGCATGGTAATGAATAAGAAGACAAATGCCTCCGGAACGCTGAAGGAAGTACAGGAAAAGATGAAAGCCAAAAGAGGAAGAATTAGAATTCCTACAAATGGAATGGAAACAATAAGCGACTTAAAGGCTTCAGGCCCAAAGATTATACCCCACTCATAGACACTCCGACAAACATCTATCTTGCAACACAGGGGACATAAAAGTATAAGAAACCCCCTAAAAAGGAAGCAACAGAATGGAAAAAGCATTCCGAGAAGTACTGCGCTTCCACAAAACGCATGGCCATAACATGAACGAGTGTCGCCACTTAAAGAACCTGGTTGAGGAACTGATCCAGAAGAATAAGCTCCAGTAATACATAAAGAAGTCACAAAATCCCCACCGACCTGCAGCTCCCCAAGCTCTAAGGGATCGAAGAAACCAAGCTGTGATAAGAAAAGAGGGATCTAGACGAACTGACTAAAGGCTCAAGATTGGAATGATATCTGGTGGATCTCACCTCGCACAAAAAAATTGGAGAGAAATGGAGCGATGCGCTAGCTCATTAAAGCACGCTTCGAAGGGTTCGTGCCTCGCAATCGAAGATGGAGCTCTTGCCAAGCAACAAAGGACTCTGAATGATGGTATAGTATTCCAAAGCCGAGACACCAAAGGGATTGAATATCAAAATTTCAACCCTATGGTCATGAAAATAGGGATTGGACCTGCCATGGTCCGATGAGTATTGGTAGACAGCGGTAGTTCTATGAATATCCATTTCAAGTGCACCTTTGATCAAATAAAGATCATCATGAAAGATGTATCTTCCTGCCAAACCAAAATTCAGGGATTCACTGACAAGCCTAAACAACCCGTTGGAACAATTGACCTAAATGTTGAACTTGGGGAAGGCAACTGAAGAGTCATCCTTATCCAAACCTTTATGATCATAGATGAAATGTCTGTGTATAATGCTTTCTTAGGACGACCCGCGATGGCAGATTTCAGAATCGCTTTATCCTAACGTGCCTTACCATGAAATTCCCCACGGAGAATGGGTTTGGAGTGGTCAAGGGAGAACAAAGTGTCATAAGGGAATGTTATATCACTGACCACGTGAATCCAAAAGAAAAGAAAAGTGGAAGAATATGGGGAGAACTCTCCACATTCATGAACATGTAGAATAGCAACTACGAGCCACCCTTGGCTTGAGGACCATGGCCAATTCGATAAGGATTTGGACCCTAGAAAGAAGAGTTCAGGGGAGGATCGGGCAGCACCGGCAGAATTGACGGGGTGACTGTCCCATTCGAGATGGATGACCAAACACGGGTCTTAAAAATTGGATCACACCTCGGAAACAAGATGTTAATGGAACTAACTAAATTTATTCACGCCAACTTGGATGCGTTTGCCCAGAAAAATTCTGATATGTGTGGGAATCACCGGAAATTGCATGTCAAGCACTCAACATCGACCCCAAGTATACACCGGTGAAGTAGAAGAGGCACAGATTTGGCCCCGAACGATCCAAGGCCCTAGAGAGGAGATAGACAAGCTAACGGCCAATGGTTTTATCCACAATGTGACTTAGCCCAAATGGGTATCTAACCCGGTCTTGGTCAAAAAGTCCAATGAGAAGTGGAGAACTTGTATCGACTACTCGGACTTAAACAAAGCTTGCCCGAAAGACAGCTTCCCTCTACCTGGAATCGATCAGCAAGTGAAAGAGACGGCAGGGGACGAATTGCTATCATTTATGGACACTTACTCGGGATATAACTAGATTTTAATGCACAAACCCAATCAGGAAAACACCAGCTTCATCACCGACCTATAACTATACTACTACAGGTAATGCCATTTGGTTTAAAGAATGCGAGGGCAAGCTGCCAAAGACTAGTGAATGCTATGTTCAAGCATCAAATCGGCAATACCATGGAAGTCTATGTGGATGACATGTTGGTTAAATCGTGAGTAGCTACCAATCACCTGGATAATCTCGTCAAAAAGTTCGAAATACTCTAAAAATATGAGGTGAAGCTCAATCAACTCAAAGGTTATTTCGAGGTAGCCTTTGGAAATTTCTTAGGATTCATACTGAGTGCTAGAGGCATTGAAGAAAATCCATATAAAATTACTGTCCTACGAGAAGTCGAAGTCTTGAAGAACAAAAAGGAGGTACAAAGCCTAAATGGGAAAGTCGCAGTGTTAAGCTGGTTCATCTCGAAAGCCACAGACAACTGTATACCATTCTTTGATACACTAAAGAAGAGAAAGAAGAACTTCGATGGAATAAGGATTATCAGACCGTGTTGGAAGAATTACTATGACATATGGAGACTCCACCAATCCTATCGAAGCCAGTAGACGGAGAGGACTAGTTCATCTACAAAGCAGTCTCACCTCACACGTTGAGTGCTAATCTTGTGCGAGAGGAAGCTATGATCCAGCAACCTGTGTATTACATCGGTAAACGTTTCACTAGTGCCAAGAAAAATTATCCAAAGTTGAAAAAGTTGGCGTATTGTCTCTTAATTGCATCCAAGAAATTGTGGCCGTATTTCGAGGCACACCTGATCAAAGTATTGACCGATCAACCCTTAAAGCAGGTATTGTACCATCTCGAGACTTTTGGGTGGTTCATCAAATGGAATATCGAGTTAAGTTAATATGAGATCACTTACCACCCTAGAAGAGCAATCAACGGTCAAATGTTAGCAGATTTCATCATCGAAATTATCCTCCGGGAAAATGAAGAGGAGACTACACCGGAAGTGGAAACACGATGGAAGCTCTTTGTCGATGGAACATCTAACGACTTCTGCTCCGGGGCATTGGTAGTGCTTGAAACTCCAGAAGGACAAGCCATTTGCTACGCTTTACGATTAGAATTCCTAGTGACAAATAAAGAAGCAAAATATAAGGCATTGGTGGGTGGGCTAAAAATTGTGAAAGAGCTGAACATAAAATCCATGTACATCTATAGTGACTCTCAATTGGCCATATGTCAGGTGAAAGGTGAATACCAGGCTTGAGGGGAGAACCTTGCCCCATATTACCTAAAGTGCAAGAATTGTTGAGTGACATTGAGCACTACACAATAACTCACATCCCGAGAGAGCAGAACACAAAATGAGACTACTTAACCAAACTAGCCAGTTTCGAAGAAACTCAATCATTGGGATTAGTCCCGATCGAAACTCTGACCACTCCAAGCATAAGTGAAATGGATGTCGACTGGAACTTCGAGGCTACCATTGAACCAGAGATACGGATGACGCCAATAAAAAGCTACTTGCTCACAAGAAATCTTCCAAAGGATAGAAACCAGTGGAAAAAGCTACTCCGGAAGACACCGCGATTCATAATATAAGAAGGGATACTCTACCAGAGTGAGTTCTCTACCCCCCTGCTCGGATGTTTGACCAATGAGGAGCTCAAAGAATCCTAAGCGAGGCTCACCCAGGGCAATTGCGGAGACATACTAGGGGAAAACCCTAGCAAAGAAAATCCTTCAATATGGGTACTTTCGGCCAGCCGTAAACCGCAATGCAGTAGATCACGCTAGACGATGCGACCGGTGCCAAAGATTTAGCAAGATCAAAAGACTTACGCAAAAGCTTACGAATTGGGAAAATCTTCTCCGCGGTCGCACATCCACAGGCAAAGGGCAAGTGGAAGAAATAATCAAGATCATCAAGTCCACAATCAAAAAGCGGCTAACTAAAGCTAAAGGGAGTTGGGTTGATGAACTTCCACTCGCACTGTGGGCTTATAGAACAACACACAAAACGACAATCAGGCATACCCCGTTTGCCTTAGCGTATGGTTCAGAAGCAATGATCCTAGTCAAACTACAAATCCTCTCTCATAGGAGGCAAAACTTCTGTTAAAGGCAAAATGGTCAGTACCTACTCGAGTCGCTTGATATGATATATGGAAAGAGAAAAGAAGTCGAATTATGAACTACTGCTCACCAAAAAAGGGTTGCATGGTACTTCAACTCCAAAGTTCACAACCGAACCTTCGAAGTATGAGATCTCATCCTCCAATGAGTCTATCCTGTACGGTGGAATTTGGGCCAAACTGGGAAGGGCCATATGTCATCAGTCGAAAACTAGGGGATGGAACATTCAAACTAACAACTGTTGACAGAATCTAAATTCCTGGAGCATGGAACAATGAATCGTTGTGTCCCTACTTCGTTTAGAGTCATTTTATGTACTTCTTATTTTTAGAAAATAAGCTGTCCTGGAATGTTAGGGGCATTGTAAATAGGCAAAACTTGCCCAACTTTCTTAATAAAATTCCTTTGCTTTATGAACCAATAAAACCGCGTTCATAAAAGTAACATGTTGAGCCGATGGGGTCAGATCGGCACAAACCATCTAATCGCTACTTGAGGGAGTGGAATCATGCTCAAGTACACACCACCTACCCACCGATCCGACGGAAGAAAATCGATTCAAACCGTTGGATCGGCGAAACCCAATCCCTGCCTTCTAAAAACCAATGTCGCTCCGGCGGCATCGGAAAGGCTCAAATTAAAGCCACGCATCCCATAAGCCATGTACTAACTCTATGAACCATGAAATAATGCTCTTAAAGCATAAACTCCTAATGTTATCTGAAGATTGGCAACATTGAGAAGTTTCAAAACCGTTCTGGATCGGCGGGTCATATTGGTCCTAAAAGACGTGCATCCTATAAACCACGCATACATCTAAAAAGCCACGCACACTTTTAAGTACCGGAATTTCCATGAAAATATCGGGAAACTTATCCATTGTAAGAATAACAAGGATCAACCCACTCCCCTTACCAGGAGTAACGAGCATGAATCTAACAAAATCAAAGTGTTATAAATTAATAGAAAACTTTAATTGTTGACCAATAATAATTCTATAATTAAGTCGTTCAAATCATAAGTTCCCGAGAATGGGAACCATAAAGCAAGTCGGATAAATATAGAGGGCAATAATAAGCAAACTCGATTAACCGGTCGTTTGTCAAATGTTCGAAGTAAATAGCCCTGTGAACTGGGGGCATACACTAGTACTCAAATAGAAATGCTTAAGAATAAAAACACTTCACAAGTTATGTCACTCCAAACAAAGAACTTTGGCAGTAATCACAGGGCAAGATAAAATAGAACAGAAGTAAACAAAATAGGTATAAGTAAATAAAACATAGATAAGAAGATAGGTGAAGTTACAATCAAAATGTCAGCAACGTAATGCTTATAACTTTTTTGTACTAGGTCACAATGTAAGGACTGTAGCCACACAATACCGGCCAACAAAAAGAAGAAGTACAAACACTACAAAAAAAGAAGTAAGTGTAGACTCTGCACTTGAACAAAACAATACAAAATGCCTCAAAATCAGCTCAACTACCGTCCGAGCTTCTCAACACTTTTTTCGGCCACTCCCCTTCCCGGCTTTGGTTGGAAGTTTTTGCTTCCCCTTAAGGGTAGTGTCGTTGCCGTTGATGTCGACTATCTCCTCGGTGCTAATATCCTCTTCCTACTCTTTAACTTTCTTATATGTTTTCCCTTTTGTTGTACGCTTTTGGGATTTGCGAGAGTTCTTCGAGGATTTTATCGCTTCAACCTTTTCCTTTCTTGATAGCAACCACTTTCTCTTGGGATTGATGCGGCCTCTCAATCTGAATCTCCTGCTCCTGAACCTCAGCTACCGTAAAGTCATCCTCCAAAGATATAGAAGGGTCACCTAAGCCATGTAATGCAGCGATTTTCTCCAACTCCAGCCTCGATTGAAAACCAAGCATAGACATGACAACCGAAGCAGCTATGGAGACGAGCACGGAAGCAGTTGAAATAGCAATGGGTCCGAGTATCAAATAAGACAGACCTATAAGATCAAAAAAGAAAGCATTAAGTTCATTTTGTTCTTGTGGCGTAAGCCAAAAATCCACAAACTCGGGGATGGAAAAAGGATTACCTACATCGGAGGATTTATCGAGAACGCCGACCCCATATTCACCGCCTTCTTCCTCCTTAGACGGTCCCACAATCTGCGAAGAAGCTTTGGTCCCAGAACATGCCAATGGATTGCAAAGCTACCTTGACGATTCACTAAAACCAAAACAAGGGGCTCCGGCAACGTCTTCATTGTCGCTGCCATAGCAACATCGGCAACTTCCCGTTCCCTCTCAATTTATAGAATTTCCCAACCATCTATCAATGCTTTCTTTTATTCTTCATTAAGATAGGCGTCCTCTAGCTCCCACTCAGTAAGATATCCTATGTCTTAGAAGTAGGTCAAAATTTCCTCCAAACCACGATGAAAGTGCGCGGGAACTTGGGGCCCAAGTAATTGAGACTCCCCTGATGTAATAAGGAATTAACACAGAAATTCAAGATGGTCTCGTCCATCTTTTCCATATTCTTCTCTAAAACATCCTGCAACTCCAAATAGTCCGCTGACATGGCGATTTTCTCGACTTCAACATGAGTCTTATCGGCGCTAAGCTACGCAACCCTCTCCTCGAGCAATGCAATCGTTTGAGCTTGATCGAATACGGTCTTATCGCAGGACTTTATGATTCCCTCTTATTCCACGATTTCTTTGTTGTGCCCTTCGATAACTTTTTCATGATCAGAAATAGTCTTCTTCTAGGCTTCGATGGTCACATTGTGAGCTTCGAGCTCCTCCTTCAGCTTGACTTCTTATGCATTGGCCTTCTTAATTTCATCTCTGCAGATGATCTCAATTCTCTCATGGGCCTCTTTCAACTCTTTTAGCAAGCCTACATTACTCTTGCTCTCCTAAAGCGTCGCATTCCTCTCTTCTACCAGTCATTCAATTCTGGCATCGCGTTCCGCCAAATCTTTCTCGAAGTCATCCTTCCCCGATTTAAAGGAGAGGATTTCTTGGTAATTATTGTAATTTGCATTCATTGGCTGTTTGCGTAGTTTATCCCATCCCTTAGCTTGCTCTAAATCACTCTGGACCACTTGAAAGTGGGGTTTATACGAATCTTTGCAAACTGGATAGAGATCACGGTCGAATTTAACCCCTATTAAAAACCACTCAGAAAGCGCCGCCTCAAGCTTAGGAGTATCGGACGGATGAACATAGTCTGACCTCTGATGAGGACGAGAAGAACCAGGGGCAAGCATTACATGGGACGATGGAACTTGAGAAGAAGCTGGAACATGAGCCGAAGAAACTGGAACTTCGAGACCGACTGAAGCAGGAGCCAAGGCGAAGGCCTGCTGCTCTGAAAGATGAGAACTGCGATCGATCTTTGACTTCTTGGATGGTTCCTCTCGCTCATCAAAAGTCTTTCTTTCTCGTTACCGCCTTTGTATGTTGACTTCGTTCCCCCTCATCTCATTGGCGAGCTTCAACCTCCGAATCCTTCCATCTTCTCTACTCTACCTCTGTTTTATAAGGCTGATGATAGCTAGAGGATCGTTTCAACCAGTGTTGCGAAATGGTGAACTCCTCAAAATCATCGTAAAGACCACATCCTCTCATGGTACCTGGAATGAGGAATAGATAAAGAACTTTAGTAACGGAAAATTGGCTTGAATAACATGTATATAAGTGAGTGTGACCCTAGTGAAACATGTAATATGTCTACAGGGAGGGCGTAAAATGGCATCACAAACCAGATCGGGTGGTCAGTGTGGTAGGAATTGGACTGGTTTCGGGCACAATATGGCCTGAACAAGGAGATATATCTTCAAATAGAAAATCTTCCACATGAGGGCGTCAAAATCAACGTAAATGTTGCTCAGATCCCTAAAGTCTACACCGACATCTTTAATCGGTAAATCCTAACATCCTCCGACATCTAAAGCATCGTCTTTATTGCGAATTTCTGGAGGAGACAAGCTTGGGACAACGAGACTTATTCATGGAGTCTCGTCGCATGATTTAGAATCTCCATCATTGGAATCTGCATAAAAATCATCATCATCACTGGAAGATGGACTCATCACTACTGCTCTCAATTTCACCCTCCTCTTTTTTTGCAGCTATCGCAGCCTTGCCTTCTCTCTATTTAAACTCTTCTTCTCCTTCCTTCAGAATCAGGGGCATTCTAGCCGGGCAACTGGCTTCGGTTGCGGCATCTTTTCTCTCATGAGCCTCTTTAGTTGACTCACCGGACAAGCCTTCCCTTTCTTGAAAAGCACCATCTTTGGAACCGTGAGACGAAGAAGTAGAACGCGTTCATACTCTGGAATGAGAAAAGGATGGGACCCCAACTGGGACTGCGGATCTCCCTAAATGCAACAGTCTGTACCGAAGCAAGTTTTCATCTATCGGTAAGAATTTGACTGATCTTTCCCCGGCATCTACAGCCTTTGGGGTATAGAAAGTTTCATCAAGAGATAGTTCCTTATTCGGCCTTGGAATTACTATAAGAAGTATTTGACTTGTTAGAAATTCCATAACAGCATATCAGAACTCAATAAGTAAGGAAGAGAACTTACTCCCCATTGTCCAAAGACGATTAAACCCTTTTGGACATTTGACAAAGAAGTATTGAGTCTTGAATTGAGATAAATTACTCTGTAGTTGTAAAATGATTTTACGGTTTCTCCGAGCCTCGGTCACAACTAAGGATGGATACTCATCACTTCTTTTAAACGAGAGAAAATATCTCTGCTCGTCGAAACTCGGAGCACGGTTGAATATTTTCATAAAAAGAACGTGCAGGCAAATTAAAACAGCATATCCGTTGGGACGAATCTAGAACGGAGCGATTCCCATGGGCATCACACTGTTTAGGCACATATACATATGACAAGCAGTAATCCCAGAGGTGGCATATGAGCGAATTCATCTTTCCTCAGGAGGCACACGTCCGAAATGCCATGCTATAAGCAGATGTTGTGCAAAAATTTAGCAGAGATCACATAGGAGGCTCTCTTCAGTGGATTAAGAATAAATCTGAAGTTAGGAGGAGTTCGATCCAAGATTAAACTGACTGGGACTAGTTGGCCGTACTTGGACTACAAAGCACAAGAAGAAGGGGCGACAGATGACGACTCGGCCTCCGAAAGTGCTGGACTTCCTCCGATGGACTTACGACGAGAAGACAGGTACTTCATTCTAAACAACAGAACTTGCTTCCGAAATGGTCAGGTAGCTACACTTTAAACTAAGATTTCCCTTACAACACTTTAAATCTAAAGAAATATTAACTCATACTGCAATATCAGATTTCAAGTGTGTACCAGGATAAGTGTGATGTGTTATCTATGGGAGTGGGCTCAGTGTCTTGAATACTACAAACGCTCTATCCCGTGTAGATAGTTCGCTCGTAGCGGAAAGGAAAAAGGACTTCCTGTAACGTTTTCTTTCTAGAATTACGTTTTCTACACTTCCCCGTTATCGGTCAACGATCGATTATGGATCCATTATCCTAAACAACGTGGAAAGTTCTTCCCAATACAGGTACATCGAGCATGCAAGAGAAAGTAAAACCAATTTGAATCCTGTGGAAAGGTGAAACCAATTCATGATGTGTCGTGCGGTATTGGCAATGAAACCTAGTATAAGACAATTCTGGTTCAATGGATAAAGATAACAAAATATGTCATGCACCGAGGCAAGGCTCGAATGTCGTTTCGTGAAGAACTCAAGACTCGATTTACTATCTTCCTTTATTAAATCACAATCAACTCAGACTTTCCATGATTGTCAACACGAATACAGCTCCATCGCCAAAACGATAAACAAAGGTCGTAATTAGTATAACCCACTTTGAATTAATGATCAAAATATAAAGGTGGTCGAAATTCTCAATCAGCGACCCAAACACGATGGATCGACAGCGATCCAAGGAAGCAAGTGAATGAGCTAAGCTAGTCAGCAATGATCCTAAAAAAGTGTGGCAGTAATAAGGGTGGCGGCAAAGTTCTTGAGTCAATGGAAAAGCGAACAATCGGCAGTGTTGATGGAATCACGATGGAAGCTTGGTCGAAGTTGGATCAAATCGCTAGAGATGATGGCTCAAATCGCAAAACGAAGCTCGGGTCGCAAGGTAGAAATGAACTAGGTCGACTCAAAGCATTTAGATAAAAGAGCTACAAGAAAAAAAGAAAAAAATATTAAAGTAATTAGATCGCTGGCGACCCAACAATTTGCTGGCGATCGATCTCAAAGTTGTCTAGCAAAATCCACATACTACTTCAAGGCACTTTGGAAAGTTATAGAGCAAAATTTGGTCCGTTATGAAAAGCAATGGCGGTCCAGGTCAAAACTTAGCAAGTAACAATATAGCCTAATGCAAATTCGTATGGCCCGAACGTGACTACTTGAAATTTTACAAACAGAAACTGAAAAGCGATTACTTCCAGAGCATGCCTTGTTTACAATGAAGACATGCTCTAGGGGCAAATATTATTTGGGTTCTTAACCCAGCATAATCCAAAACAAGTCGGAACAACTTGATCAAGTCAGAATAGCTCAAAATCCAACCAAAAGGACTAGAACAGTGAGCCAACGGAAGCCAGAGGAAAAGGAAAGAAAAAATTGTTAAGGGCATGAATCGCTAGCGATCCATGGCCTATGGATAGCTGCGACCCATCATATTAACTCTCATCTACCTAATGTCATCAACACAAGACAATAAAGGCTATCCAGAAGACAAGCCCGAAAATTGGCTAAGTACATGGATGGCTAGCGATCCATATATTATGGATCGCTAGCGATCCATACTTTGTCACCATTCACTATGAAGCTTATGGGATAAAGAGAGGGAAAGCACTAAGGCATTGGACCGCCATCGAGCTGAGTCCATGGATCGCTAGCGATCCATGGCCTATGAATTGCTAACGACCCATCATTTTAGCTTGGGGGCGACGAAACTTCCAGGGTGCCTTCCTATGATGATATGCAAGCATTTGGCAAATAGGCTTGGCCTAGTAGTCCTCCAACCTCTAAAAATACTCTCCTATCTACAACATAAAGGGGATCCTCCATACTGATTGTTGAAACTCTACAGAAGACCTTCTTCACTCTACTCCTTCCTCACAATAGTCATCCAAGGAGTTTACTGTGATTCTACAGTGAACTCTACCACTAGAGACTTAGTCTAATTTAGGATAGTCAATCACTCTGTAATCCAGTTCTCCTTGTAACAGCAATCAGTCAAAAATAAAAGTTATAAAGTGGATGTAGGCTTCTTTAGCAGCCGAACCACCATAAAAATATTCTTGTATTTCTCTTGTTCTTGTTATTGATATGTCTCTATTCTACTTTATTTTGCTATGATAAACAGGGCTGGTGCTTTCATACTCAATCTAGGGTGTTGATCCATTTTTTAAGTTAATAATATAAGACATGTATGCAGAATAATTCTAAATTGGTGACTCCTATATGAGTGCAATCTTTTAAAAACATTTTGAATATATGATGCAACTAGCCTATATATACCGAAAGTTTTATATTTATTCATGTTTTTGAAAATTAAAAATCATTTTTTGTACAAAAATTTCCATACCCTCGCAAGTAGAAGTGTAGTTCAACCAATTTTGCATCCAACGTCTACCATCCAAAACCTAGCACAACTTCTAATATCCAAAAAATTTGAAACAATTATTCTAAATCCATAATCCTATGCCAAAAAAAGGAATTTAGATGGAAAATTTTAAAATTCCATCCTTATTTTGGATACATATTCCATTGTACCTTTGAATCTTCTCTTCCACCCCCTCCCCCCCCCCCCAAAAAAAAATACTTTTCCAATTTTTCCAAGTACAATAAGCATAAGGAGATTTATTTTTGTATGTTCAAACATGATTATCCTAAGTGTAAATTTCATTTCACTATCAAATAGGTATGAAAATAGAAATTCCAAAGCTAAATTATTCCTTTCCCTTGTTATTATTTATGTTTCGTATATTGTCACCCTTGTCGGACAGTAAAATTCATATTCACTAACACGTCGACCCGCTGTACGTTAAGCATATAATGCTAGAAAATTGATTTTTTTAATCTTACGTCAAAAATCCTTTTCTTCTTCCCACCAAACTTGCAAAATAGTTTAGAAAAATCAAATTCCCAAAAGCACTTAAATATATATATTTTTTCAAAAGCACTTAGCCAAAATTTTCCAAACAAATTTGAACCCAACTTCTCAAAAGCATTTAAATAAAAAATTTCAAAAGCATTCGAATAATTTTTTCAAAATATTTTTCGCTTTATCCTTAACATAAATCAAGCCACGCATTAAAGTAATCCAAACATAGCCTACGAATAGACGCATATGATTGACCCTAGTATTATGCAGTTAATCAAAGATTAAGGAACCTTTTCTTTTATTCTAAAACAACGAATTACCAACAAACGTATTTATAAACTTTAGTTTTTAACGCATAGGAATAGACACCCATGACTTGACAATAACTTTTACATGTCCTTCATTCGGTAAAATTTACTTTTTCCAAAATCCTAAAATTTTTGGGATTAAAGCATTTTTAATTTCTAGTTGTTAACTTAATTTCCTAATTTTTTTTATAAATTTCCAGTCTTACCTACATGTTATCGTTAGCTAAGTGTCCATGTGAGATCTCCTTATCTATTTCTCCATATATTTATAAAGCGGTCAAAGCTCATCTGAACCGTCAATGAAGTAATAAAATATGAACATATCACATATCATATTATATGCTTTTCCAATAACCTAAGAGAAACAACTAACGATTACAACCCAAAAACCCTTTAAAAAATTGCTAGAAGTTGTCATTCATCATCAACTGGTGTTAATGATATGTGACTCTAACACTTCTTACTAAATTAAGAAGGATATTTCTAGTATGCTATTCAACTATGACTTAACTTACCTCCACTTCTAATAAATAAGATTTATCCATTACATTAATCATTCCATCTGATTTTGGGATAAATTACGCATTCCTATACTGTAGTGGTTAGAGATATAAACTATGCATATTTAGAATAACTCTTCGAAATTTAGCTTGGTGGAATAATTTTCCTACCACCTATCTTACCTTATCTTACCTTGAGTCAACCAACATCCTTTATGTGGGTTTGCTAGATTATTACTCCCTTCTCCAACCATACTATTATCTTCTCTCAATTATTTTCTCTTGATACTAACTTCAAACTTTGGTATTTCCTTCATCTAAATCCTTGATCCTTTATGCGAGTATACTCGAAGACCTAGAAAATTGTACTTTGATACCATTCACTATTCCTTTAAGAGAGCGATTAATATAAACTCGTAGCGGAATTAAAAAATGTAATAGAACATACGTATTGACTAAGGGTACTATCTTGGAATCAATATTATTCCTTGAATGTATAATAGCTTTTCCAACGCCAAGCATGAATACGAAGACTTCCCCATCTACCGTTCCCATCTTGCTCCGGTGCCCTGTCTCTCTAAATCTATCATATGGGATATAATGAGGAGGGGGTCAGAACTACAATCTGGTAATTGGAAAATTATATATTTTATCCATATCACTAATTTATGCCAATTGATTTCCATTTAAGTGTAATGTCTAGTAATTGCTACCGATCTATTTAATATTTTGTGCACGTACGATATACCTAACCTAACCTTCTCCAAGGTACAATCATAAACATTCATTACCCAAAGCCCGACCACTTAATACTTCTTTAATAGGGAGGAGGAAGACTCAACATCCATTTAATACCTTAATCCCCAAAGTAGACCCTTCGCAACGCAAACACTAATTACTAAGTTATAGCCACAGTAACTGATGATATATGCGGCTCTATAATTTATAACTTAATTGTCGTACTACTAACGTATCTCAAAGACTCATCTAAAGGTTAACTAGCCCACCTTTGATAAATAAATTTTCATCCAACCATCTACTTTGAGGTATGTGCATCTCCCATATAGATTCTACACTAATAGGAAGCGAAACTCGTGAGGGAATAACCAAAGTCTTTGCTACCGCTCGCTTAGGACCGCTGGTGGTCATAGCTTATATGCAAGACCTACTACTAAATACTGGTACAAAATATCGACATAGCCCGTCGACCTTCTACAATTGACATCCTATTTAGACTAAACTAAGTAAGTCAAGGAAAATACCCATTTTTATTACTTAATGCCTCTTATTGGAAGTGAAGCAGACCTCATTCCATAAAAGTATTAGGTTATTTAATACTTTAAATCCGAACGAACCCTCGGTATATTTCACTCAACCATTCGCAACGCATATCCCTTCCACGTGAGTTCTATGGTTGGAGATGTCTCACATCAGTAATAAGCATACACAATTGCCGGCAGCCTCTAGGTGAATGGCAGACTTATGTTGTGTAACTCTTTGACCTCACATCCCAACCCACAAAACCAAACCAACTACCCAAAGCCTAAGTGTTGGGCTAGGCCCATTAATTCACGCTTATTCTAAATGTATAATTGAAGCTATATAATTTCCTGCCATGAAAATTATATTGCCTTCTAGGTGTATTTTGTAGTATTAGTACTTATTTGTTCCGTACGCAATTATTCCTATTGATACGCTTAGGCTTTGGTTTCCTTGTTTCCTTCTTATGTTTAATAAATGTCCATTATCTGTAATAATTGGTCATTAATGTCCAAATTGGATAATCTCTAATGATATTTATTTACTCGTTTCAAAATCCACTTATTATACCTATTCAATTTCTGCATAAATGCTATATTAAATTCTCTAATCACTATACATTTATGTCTTTTAACTCTCCATCAACTACAAATTTATTGTCCGATAAATTTGTAGTTATTGTCCGTAAATTTTGGAATTACTATTCCTTCCTTTTTCAACCTCTTGTCCTATAATTATTACGTTATTAATAATAAATATGAATATCGTCGTAATTATGCTACGTGTATATATATATATATATATATATAATTGTTAAGCGCGGTTATACGTGTATGTGTGTATATATATTCCTATTTCTAACTATAAAATCTTAAAATAGAATATTCCTTTCTATATTTTAATTTATTAGAGCTATCTTTTCAAAAAGGATTACCATTATAACTTTCCATAAATTATCCAAAAATGAGACTTTTGCTCCGTTTAAACTAAAAGTTATTATCTCTTTTTTTATTGAAATAGACAGTGCAAACTATGGAGATGAATATCCATACTTTACACATCCCTTTTTCTTTTTGATATATTCCTTATTAATTCAAATGTAGCGCTTTTGTAAATTTATGGAGTCGATAATTTATGGATATTACATGGAAATAGATATAATTGAATTATACACCGCTTCTAATAAATTAAAACATAGAAATTCACATTCCAAGTCAAATAGGGAAACCTAATTTGCAACTCAATTATAGATCTGGAATAAACTCTACAATGTTACGAACATTTTTCAATAATAATTATTTAGAACTAATTTCAAATTTCTAGATTATGTTGTACATACTATTTATATTTCAACATGAGAAGAGAAGTGAGGGGTTAGACATGTATGTGTAGATGCTTGAATCAACTATAACCATTAGATTAAAATAATTAAATCAGCCCCTTCGGTCCAAGGTTCAAACCCTAGCCACCACCCCAACCGGTTTACCGCCCCTATAAGCAGTCAATCGCTAGCAGTTCGCCAGCCCAAGTGTATCCCACAATTATTATAATTTATTTCCTTCTTTGTTTTAATTATTTTTGCCTCAAAAACTTCAAACGTTAATAAATTTTTCGTTTAAGCTCCGATCATGAACTCTAAATATGAAAGTTGTTCGGAAAATCACCACCAAAAAAAGGGCGTAAATTTCATGGCTTATTTGGTCAAATTCCATTTTTGGAGTCTTATTAATTATCATTAATTTTGCAGGGTGTTGCAGCCTTGCGATCGGACCGAAGGCTTTTACAGTCCATTAAAGCCCTTCTTTTGTTTGAAGATAGAATTTAAATTATTATTGTTCTTTTAAACACAGCTTTGCTCACTTTTCCTTTAAATCCTTAAACATTGGGATTCAACAAACTCTTGTAGTTCTCTTTTCCTTACATAGCACTCGATAATTCCTAATAAAGCTCGACAATAATTAGTGCGATATCCGTGAGATTTATGATAGTGGCAGTATGCTCCTTCCTCGTGTCTCTCTTCCTTTCTTGAAGTTTTATAGGGAATCCAATAGCTTAACCTTTTCTTGGTACGTAAATACACTTCTTCTCGAGAAATAAGAAGAGGGGTGATAATTTTGCCTTTTGGCCCTCTTATTGTAGGATTTCCTTATTTATCTCTATACTTTTTCCAAACATTTTGAACTTCTAAGTCCACTTTCCATTTCTTTAATCGAAAATCTCCTCTTTTAAAGGTCAAATCAACAAGATCTTTTCATATTTGAGCAAATTCTTCAAAATCATAATTCAATTTAGTTTTAAAAATAGTTCTCAATGCTTGTAATTAAATGCTTTGCCTGGCTTATGAAAATGGGTCTTTTATGTTAGAATCTCATAGTTTGGTAGTAACAACTATACCTCATTATAGTGTGTGTATACTAACCACTTGCATAGGAAAAGATCGGCAAAAAGAAGACCATGATGGCACAATTATGCAGTACCAGCCATAATGTCTTAGTCTAGAGTTATATAAATTATTAAAACCTCTCCTGGTGGTATATACAAGCACACACGATCACAAATTAATCAAATAAGTCAAATATGCATCAATCGTTCGATTAAAACATCCATGTCAGTCGACTGACCCAAAGGAATTACACATACAGTTTCTTAATAGTTTTAGACAATTGAAAATCCGAAACAGTCGACTAAATATATTTTCAATCGATTGAGTTGATGATTTCAATCAACTTAAACTGCACTTTTTTGAACTACTTACTTTTTATTTTTAAAACGTATTTCTCTACTCAAATATAATCAACTGGTTTAATTCCTCTAGTCGATTTGACGATCGTAACAACCATATTTTTCAAATTTTCTAAAGAAATGCTCTTCTCCGTGAAGGGTTATTCCTCTTCGTTAACAATTGCAATCATTCCTCTAACAGTTGCAGCTATTGATCATCTATATAAAGCAATTCATTTCAAAGATTCAATCAACTAATTTACAGTTCTTTCTATCTCAATATTGATTCTCTTAAGCATTCAATTCGATATATTTCTTTAGGACTTTGATCACACATTCATTCAAGAATATTTTCTTGTGATCAAATAACTACCATTCTTCACGAGCACACACTATATTGACTAATCCATGTTATTCATGAGCATAACAAAGTCACAAACTATTCTACTTTTATAGACGGAGTCCTATTTGGTTGTCTAGGTGGTTGAAGTCACGTTCGGTTTATCGGGCGGTTGTATTACCTATTCCTCTGAGTTAAGTGATGGCGTTGATAGTTAAATCCAAAAGGAGTCTTGGAATGGACGTATAATAGAATGTTTGAACCAATATAAAAATATCTAGTGTTATTTTCTTACTATTATATACTTTTATATTTATATTTCACACAAGTTTATAAATTAGTTAATTATTCGTATTACTCGATCCATATAAACTTTCATTTGGTATCAGAGCAAGGCTATCATTTAACTGTAACATAGTTTTTGATATTCATAAAACATGGATAATAATACTACATCAAGTTTTGTTGAAGGTCGATCTACAGCACGACCCCCACTACCTAACGGACTAAATTACAATTACTGGTCAACTAGGATGAGGATTTATATGCAAGAAAATGGGTGTGACACTTGGAATATCGCTCAACAGGAATATACTGCACCTACCACTACTTATGCACAATGGTTAAAAATAGGGAAATTGGATGCTACTACAAATGCTAAAGCTATGAATATGTTGTTTTGTTGTTAGATAAAAATGAGTTACAGAGTTAGTATGTGCGCATCAGCATATGAAATTTGGCATACTCTCAAAATAACATATGAAGGTGCAAACAAAGTCAAACAAAGCAAGATTTCAATACTTAAAAATTAATTTTAGAATTTCAAAAGTGAAGCAAGATGAAACTATAAATGGTATGTACTCTAGATTTCAAGACATATATCACTCACTTCTAGCACTAGGAGAAAAATATACTAATTTTGATGTTGTTTCAAAAATCCTAAACTCTTTAACGGATGAGTGGGAATGAAAGGTCTTAGTTGCTGAAGAAGCTAATGATATT
This sequence comes from Allium cepa, assembly GCA_030765085.1. Taxonomy (NCBI): domain Eukaryota; kingdom Viridiplantae; phylum Streptophyta; class Magnoliopsida; order Asparagales; family Amaryllidaceae; genus Allium; species Allium cepa. The sequence continues at coordinate 819,339,818 of CM060935.1, read as the reverse complement.
CTATCATTAAATCAGGAGTATTAACAGAAAATCTCATGTCATATGAAGTGAACTTATAGGCAAAACGGGTACAAGCTCAAGATGGAAAAACAATTGCATTCAAGGCAAAAAATGAAGACTCTGATGAAGTCGTTACATTTTTAGCAAAAAAATTAGAAAATTTTTGAAATTCAAAAAGAATAAGTAGTTTGGCAACAATAATCTGTTAACTTCCTTGCTAAAACGCTATGAATGTGACAGATGGCTCATATAAAAAGAGATTGCCCAAAACGAAAGAAGAAAGGCTTCAAAAATAAGAACGAGAAATTTTATAAGAAGAAAAAACAGGCATTTTCAGTAACTTAGGATGATTCAGACTCTTCTTCATCATCAGATAGTGACAATGATTCCGAACAAGCAAATGTATGCTTCATGGCTACTAATAACGATGTAAATGAACTTTCATTTGATGATCTAATTGAAAGAAATTCTGAGTTATTAGATAAGCTAAAAAATTGAACAGAAAATATAAAGATACGCTAGCGAAATTGAATAGAAGCGAACTAGAAATTGACATGCTAAAGAAGAAAAGAAAATACTTAAAGAAGAATTAGTTAAAATCTCAGGACTCTTATGCTAATACATCATCATAGCTTACTTTATTAAGCGGTGAAATAGGAACTTAGAAAAAAAAATGATGTATTAACAGAAGAAAATCACAATTTAAATTTTAGTAATAATATATTAGAATTAGAAATAGATGGTCTTAAAACAAAGTTAGAAAATATTACAAAAAGTGTTTCTAATTTTAATAAAAGAATAGAGAATCTTTCTAAAATTACAGTTAATTCACAATCTACTTTTAGTAAAAAAGGATTAGGACTAATCTAGAAATGAAGTTAAAACTAGGACTAAACAATGTAGTTCACTATATACTAATTTCAAAAAGAATAATTGTAATCAAAGGAAACAAATCAATCAATCTAAGATTGTAAAAATTTGGGTTCCAAAGACTAATAGTTATTTGATATGAAATAAATATATAGATAATTTTATTACTAATGTTCATAAGAATTCAAATTTCATTTTCAAAGGAAACTTTAAATCTTATTAAGTTTGGCTTCCTAAGACCTAACTCTCAGGACCCTAACAAAGGAAGTGGGTACCAATACCATCTCAATATTTTTTCAAGTACCTAGTAAAAAGGGAGGAAAGTGGATGCTCGGTAGTGGTTGCTCCAAATATATGACGGAAAACAAAGACAAGCTAACAAATATTATCTACTCAAATGGAGGTTCTGTTACTTTTGGAGATGACTCTAAAGGATACGTCATTGGAAAAGGAGACATGAGTGGCAACTACATATCTAATTCGCCTCTTATTACTAATGTTTTATTCGTTAAAATTTAAAACATAATTTATTAAGTATTAGTCAATTATGCGATAAAGGTTTTAGTATATCCTTTCTAAAAGATAAATGCGAAATTTTTGATCAAAATAAAAATCTAATTTTCGAAGGAGTTAGAGAAAGAAATATTCATTTTAAATATGAAAATCAATCAGAATAAAGATATATGTTTAATAGCAAAAGATAATGATCCATGGCTATGGCACAAAAGATTTTGTCAAATGACTTTTAAAGCTATTAGTAAATTATCTAAAAACAATTTAGTAAAGGGTCTAACAAAAATAAATTATAAAGTAAATAATATCTGCGATCCGTGCCAATTAGGAAAACTAACTAAATCAACTTTTAAGTTTAATAAAATCTTTTCTACATTACAACCTCTTAAACTACTGCATTTGGATCTATTCGGTCCCGCTCAAATTCAATCTATAAACCATAACAAATGTGTTTTTGTAATTATAGATGATTTTTCTAGATATATATATGGACATTATTTTTGAAAAGCAAAAGTGATACTTTTAAATCATTTAAAAAATTCAAAGTTTAAAAGGTTTAAAACTAAAAATATTAGAAGTGATCATGGTGGCGAATTTGATAACCAATTTTTGAAAAAATTTATAACAAAAAGTGTATTAGTCACACCTTGTCATTTTCTAGAACTCCACAACAAAACGGATTTGTAGAAAGAAAAAATCAGACATTACAGGAATGTGCTAGGACTCTACTTGGTGATAGCAAACTACCAAAACATTTCCAGGCAGAAGTCGTGTCTACTGCATGCCACATCTAAAATCATGTCATTATTCGACCCTTATCTAAGCACGCACCATACGAACTTTTTAATATTAAAAAACCTAATATATCATATCTACAAATTTTTGGATCAAAGTGTTTTATATTAAATACAAAAGATCAACTAGGAAATCGATCAAAATCGGATGAAGGAATATTTATTAGATATTTAGAACGAAGGAAAGCATATAGAATATACAATAAATATACAAAATACAGAAGAAACTTCACACGTCTCATTTGACGAAAATTTCAAAAATAATAAAGTTGATGAAGAATATTTTGTAAGATAATCGACCATAGAAAATTCATCTCAAAATTGTATGAATGAAGAACAGCAAATCACAAAAATCCAGTTGAAAATGAACTTAGAACCCCACCCGAATTTTAAAAGATCATCCATTTGAAAATATAATTGGTGAAGTAGATACAAATGCCAGAACTAGACATTAATTAAATCAAATTGGTCATATTGCATTTATATCTAACATAGAACCTAAAAATCATAAGGAAGTTTTAACCAATGGCTATTAGATCTTAGCTATGCAAGAAGAGTTAAATATATTCAAATGAAATAATGTTTGAGAATTGGTATCAAGGTCAAATAATCAAATAGTCATAGGTATGAAATGGGTGTACAAAAATAAAGCTGATGAAAATGGAAATATAACCCGAAATAAGGCAAGTTTGTTGCACAATGATATAATTAAGAAGAGGGGATATGCTATGAAGAAACTTTTGCTCCCGTTGCAAGACTTGAAGCAATATAAATTTTACCATCCTTTTCTTGTCGCCATAACTTTAAACTTTATCAAATGGATGTTAAAAGTGCCTTTTTATTCGGTTTTATAAAAGAAAATGTCTTTGTAGAAAAATCATCTCTATTTAAACATGAAAAATTTTCTGACTACGTCTATATACTTAAGAAAGCACTTTACAGTTTGAAACAAGTACCTCGTGCTTGGTATGAACAACTAAAAGGCTATCTTATAGATTCTAGGTTTGAGATTGGAAAGGTTGACCAAACTATGTTTATTAAAAGAGATAAAAATGATATATTAATTATACAAAATCATGTAAATGATATTATATTTGGATCCACAGATGGAAATTTATCTAATGAGTTTTCAAGGATAATGACAAGTGAATTCAAGATATCTCATATGGGAGAACTCTCATATTTTCTTGGTCTGTAAATTAAACAACTAAGCAATGGTATTTTTATTAATCAAGAAAAATATTATACTAATTTAATAAAACGTTTTGGAATGGAAAAAACATCAAGTAAACCTAAACCTATGAGCACTACGATTCATTTCGATAAAGATAAAATCGAAAAAGGTATGAATCAAAAATTATATCGAAGTATGATTGGATCTTTACAATATTTGACCGCTTGTCGCCATGATATCATGATGAGTGTCTGTCTTTGTGCAAGATTTCAAGCAAATCCTAAAGAATCACATTTGTGAGTCGTAAAACAAATTCTGCGATACTTAAGAACCACTAGAGACTACGTCCTCTTCTATACCAAAGAATGTCCTTTCGAACTTGTATCATACAGCGATGCTGATTTCGGAGGATGTCGAATAAACATGAAAAGTAGCGGTACTTGTCAATTTATCAGATGGTATCTAGTACCGTGGTTTAGTAAAAAGCAAAATTGTTTTTCAGCATCGACGTGTGAAGCAGAATACATATCTGCTGCTTTGGCATGTGTGCAAGTGATATACATGCAACAAACTCTTTGTGACAATGGAATATACATTAATAAATTTCAAATTATTGTGATAATACAAGTGCTATTAACCTATCGAAAAATCTAATAAACCACTCTCATACCAAACATAATTATATTCATCATCACTTTCTACGTGATAAAATATAAAAAGACGTAATATCAATTGAGTTTACTTCTTTCGAAAATCAAATAGCAGACATATTCACCAAACTCTAAATGAAAATTCATTTATTAAACTAAGACGTGAACTTGGCATATTATCACTAGATGAGTTGCCGGTTAGTTCACTACATACCAAAATTAAAAATTTGTTACCACTTACACAAGTCTAATAACCATTAAAAATGTATACGACCATTAACTCCAATATATACTGTCCATTAAAAAATTAGAATACATAAAATTAGGAAACTAAAAATGACTACCTACAAAACTGCAAATATTCCCAACCTATCAAGTACATATCAAATTTAACAAATTAATGCAAGATATAAACAACAGTTTCTTTTTAATCGAACTTGTATAATATGTCATAAATAAAAAGAAATTCTCAAATGGATTCCAACTATAATTCAACTTACTCCGCAATCGATTATAGTTTACCATCTTCTAAAAGTAATCATGCAACTCCAAACAAAACAATCCATCATGAAATAAATCATCTTCAGTTAATATCATTCTGTCGCTTACATATCACATTGGTTACTCTCCAAACGTAAGAAACTCAAACGGCCAATCAACCTTGAATCATCTTCCACTACCAAAAGTGATGAGATTTTTCGCTATCAAGAAGAAACGATGGAAGTACAGAATGAGATGTATTACGAGCAAAAAAGACAAGGAGCACATCTAAATTTTCTAGAAAGGTGTGTTTTGGCTATCTCACCAATGAAAAACAGTACATCAAAACATTCTTCTCGACTAACGAAAACACCAATAAATAAATATGACTCCACTCTGAGAAATTCTTAGGAACAAGGACCCAAACAACGATTGGAATCACACTCCGGTTCGAACAATTATATGGTATCCTCTTAAGCCTTTGAATTAGCAAACGAAGATTGAACCTAGCTCATGGGAACACTTTCTCGAAGAAGAATCTGAGCCGAGTGAAAATAAACGAATTTTTAAGTGTGTGTATGTGTGTGTGTGTATAACAAGTTGATTATTATTTTAATATTTAAACAAAACTTGTATTTGTTTCTATTGAAATAAATATAATATATCATAAAATATATTAAAAGTCAAAAAATATACCTAGAACACAAAATGTTACTAAAATATGAACTTTTTTAAACAAACAACAGGTTCATTCGATTGAAAGTCCTAGTTCAGTCGACTGAACAAGAAGAAGGAAAAATAAAACAAACCAAACTTCAATCGACTGGATTAAATATTCAGTTGACACGGTTAACAAAGCATATTTTTAACTGGAACTTACCAACCAGGTCAATCGACTGACTCCAAGATTCAGTTGACTGGTCGAACAAAAATAAACATACTACTTTGAGATTCAGTCGTCTGAATATTTATTTCAGTCGAATCCATAAACAACAAAGTTATTTTCCCGTACTACTAATCAAAGTCAGTCGACTAAGTGTTAATTCAGTCAACTGATACCGAAGTGAAAAATATTTCCAGCCCAATTTTCAGTCGACCAAATTTTACTACCAATCGACTAATCGAGCATTTTTTCATTTTTTGTAAACAAAAAATCATTCAACTTCACGTCTTTTGAGACATCTACCAATTTAAAACCCTAACCTCTATTCGATACCTCACATTTTCTAACTTTACTCTTTCATCTCCTCCTCTAAAGAGAAAAACAAAATCAATTTTCTTCCTCATTACTCAATTACAATGCCTCTACAATGTTCAAGAGAATAATCTATACCCATTAGACCATCTAAATCTCAAATCAGAGGATGGTTATACAATGATGTTGCTGTCCAAAGGTTCAATAATATGAGGAACATGAGGATTTTCAAAGGTTCATTCATTTGATTTAGAGATTTTGGAGGCTATGCTATTCTAGAATTCGTTAATGCAAATCACATTGATCATCTCATCAAATTTGAAGCCAAAAATTTTAAGATTTACCCAATATTGGTAAAATTGTTTTATGCTAACCTAAAATTAGATTTCATGAATCATACAATAGATAAATTGTATATGGACTCTTGTTTATGGTGTCAAAATTTATCTGCCTATTGCAGGATTAGGATCTATTTTAAATTGTTCTTCGGAAGGAGTAGATTACCTTGAAGTGGATTTGAACAATCATGATGAAATTGGCCATCTGTTTTAAGCTGATAACTTAGAAATATTGAAAGCAAAATTCTTGCGGCCAAAAGCTAGAATTTTACATAAAGTACTTACTCATTCTATACAACCACGGACCAGTAGTTAGGAATTGGTTTATAAACATAACTTCCATGCTCTTTATGCAATATATGGTCGTTAAAATACCGATGAGGGAAAAGTAACAATAGATGAATTTGCAACATTTCATAACCATATAGCAAAACGATCCATTATGGAGAGTATATAATGCATATCTTAACGAGCTTTCAAGTACCACTTCCAAATTTCGAGTTTACTACAGTTGGTTGTTTAGACTCCAAAACTCTCAGTCTCATGAAACTTCCATAAAGAGAAGAACACCATAATATTATATCCTTCAAGCAATGGAAAGCAAATAGAGAAGTCGACCATCCCCAACTTGTCAATCCTACTGCAGCTTCCTTCTCTCAAGCTCCTCCACCTCTTCAACCTTAATGTGATGAAGATGACATAGAAGATATATCTTTGGTACATCAAGAATGTCAGGCATATGTCACTCTCTCTTACAATCAGAGTAAGCCTGATCGACAACTTTCTCGCTTGAGCATGTTGTCACTAGGATATATAACAAGCTTGATCGAATTAAAGAATTCTTGAACAAAATTTAGGATAAAATGTCATGCGCTTCATCCTCCTCTGCATATACACCATCCAAACAAATTCCTCAAAATCTTGAGCATTTAACTTAGACATCATCCGAAGAGAAAGAAGGAGAAGACTTGCTTGAGCATGGAGAAACTAGCAAGAGTCGCGACTATTAAGCCTTAGTACGATGGTATTTTTTCCGTCCTTTATCACTTATGTATCCTATTTTCACTTATTTCTAAGAAATTTCAAATCGTTTGTTAATTTGTGACAATTTGTATTATTGTTATGTGATTATTATCATGACAATTATGTAATTTGTGTTGTTATTTGTGACCTTTGTGTTCTCTTGTGAAATGTTTTATTGTTATGTGATTGTGAAATGACCTCGTCTTTAAATCTTATTTATTCAAATTTGCTTCTCTTAATTTCAATTTCCTTTTTTCGATGACAAAAGGGAAGAATCACTACTCTGTATCAATAGTGGAGGATAGATCAATCTATATCAATTACTTTAAAATGTATAGTTGTCATCATTAAAAGGGGGGAGAATGTTAGAACCTTATATTTAGGTATTTTGATAGTAACAACTATATATCATTATTGTGTATACTGACCACTCGCATAAGAAAAGATCGACAAAAAGATGACTATGATGACACAATTATGTAGTATCATTCACAGTGCCTTAGTCTCAAGTCGTATAAATTGTTATAATCTCTTCTAGTGGTATATACAAGCACACATGATTACAAATTAATCAAATAAGTCAAAATATGCATCAGTTTGTCGACTGAAACACCTATATCAGTTGACTGACCTAAAGGAATTAACATACAATAATTCAGATGACTAAAAATTCGAAACAGTCGACTAAATATAGTTTCAGTTGATTGAATTGATGATTTCAATCGACTGAAACTGCTTGTTTTACTTTCTGCTTTTGGAATATCTATCTCTACTCAAATGTAGTCGACTGGTTTATTTCTTTCAGTCGACTAAATAATCATAACAGCCATATTTTTCATATTTTATAAAGAGATGCTCATCTCCATGAAGTGTTATTCCTCTTCGTTAGTTGCAATCATTCCTCTAATAGACAGCTGCTGGTCATCTATATAAAGCAACTCATTTCAAAGAGTCAACCAATTGATTTACAATTCTTTCTATCTCAATCTTGATTTACTCTTAAGCATTCAACTCGATATATTTCTTTAAGACTTTGATCACACATTCATTCAAGAATATTTTCTTTTGATCAAATTACTTCCATTCTTCACGAGCACACATTATTCCACAAAGAAGAAGATTATGAGAAGGTTGAACTATATCGACTAATTTGTGGTATTTAAGAGCATAACAAAGTCACAAACTGCTCTACATTTGTAGATGAAGTCCTATTCAGTTGTCTAAGTGGTTAAGTCCTGTTCGGTTTCTAAGGTGGTTGTATTACATATTCCTCCAAGTTAAGTGAGGGTGTTGACAGTTAAATCCATAAGGAGCCTGGGACTGGACGTAGAATGGGAAGTTCGAACTAGTATAAAGATCTCTAGTGTTATTTACTTAATGCTATTTACTTGTATATTTATATTCTGCACAAGTTTATAACTTACTTAATTATTCATATTACTCAATCCATATACACTTTCATTTTATGGGCCTTGTGTTATTCCTATATCTTAGGTTTGTTCTTTCCGATCTTAGCCTATTGGCTAAGGCATAGATCAGCTCGCTTCCTATACAAAAGAGATTTAGACTCCATTTGGTTAGACTGCACTGATCTATCCTTTATTTTCCTCTAAAGTTTGAAGAGCTAGTATTTTCAAGTTTAACTCTTGTTCTCTTATAAATCGTCGATCAGTTTGCAGATAAGATAAGGGTTTCGAACGTGACTCATTGGATCCTTGTTGAGACCTAATTATCATGGCAGAAATTCAAGTGGAGCAGTTTTAACTTTTTGCTTCGAGTGGATAGACAAGCTTAAAAAAGAGAAATTCCTGAGCTTAACTTTTAATAAAAGCACCACTAAATGTTAGGTCAAAAGTTAGGTTTTATATGTTTCAAGCTATTGAACTAAGTAAAGTGGGGAAAGAGTGGCCAATGTTTATTTTATAGTCTCATGTGTTTTCTCAAACTCAAAAGTCATATCTTCAAGGTAATGAAGTAATCATATACATAGATCAACAGTTCAAAACAATCAAACAGTTTGTCCAAAATACAAGTCCTTGGTTACAAAGTTCTTAATTCAATTTTCCCTAGCAGCCATGAATCCCTAAATTGGAGCTCACTTTACAATGTTAAATGAAAAATGAAAAATGAAGGAGAAGGAGATCTAGAGAATTGACCTCTTTTAGGTGGGGTACATGCTTATTTATAGAGAATTTAAGCCATTGGGTCCTTGACACATGGCTCCTTGTTGAAAATAGACAGTTTTGATCTACTGATGTGGCACACGTTCTAAATGACAGATGGCATATCTTATCCTAGCCTAGTGAACCGATTTGCTTCACGAGAGTTTGATTTACAAACACATGCTGGCTTTTTGTAAACCTCTCACAAAGTCCTATGGAACTATATTTTGATGGCTTTAACTTCTCATTTCTTGATAGCTTTATGGAAAGCCTCACGATGACCTTGGGTGATGTATGTCACAATAGCCTTGTAATAGCTCACAATGACTTCTAATACTTTATATCACGATAGCTCTATGAAAATATCTCATGATGACTCCAAGTGCTTTGTACCACGGTTGCTCTATGAAAACACCTTACTATGACTACCCGACCTTCTCGACCCTCGAAATTCGACACAAACACGCCATTGTATAATATGCCGACGATCGAGTGCTGGAAAAGACATATTTATGAGGGAAAAGAAAAAAGATAGAAGAAGAGAAAACAAAACAATAATAGAATCTCACAATCGTAGCGGAACAAAATATAATAGATAACAACTGATCTTTACACAAAAAGAAACTATATCTATTTTATACATTACATGATCGGAGTACACCACAATCAATAGCAAATACTGGACAGTTATATTAACTTATCCTCATAAAAGCTGACTATACAGCTCATACTGCACAGCGGAATATACTTCAAGTACGTGTGATGCGTCTCGCCATCCAGCTCGTCTCCTGAGCTCCACAGCATACTATCCCGTATTTATAATACTCGGTCTGACCCGAGCATTATAATAAAATAACACCTGAGTCAGTCTGGAAAACCAGCGTGAGAATAATACACTCAATTTAATTATTAAAGTTTCAAAATCCTTTTGAAATCAAAGGTATCTCGTAAGACCAGCCACAAATAAACATGTTGGGTTTTTACCTTACGATAACCAAAACATTTCTTACCAAATCCTCATATATTATAGTAGTGTCTAAATACAAATACTTATTCAAATAGCCGAAATTCGTTACATTCATTAAATTCCAGCAATACTATGCTCTACAATCAAAACCATAAACGGCACGTAGGGAGAATGGATTTTCAAATAATGGCTAGGCACTGGGGTACCACCTGTCACGGTACCTGGTCTAGATCAGCATACCGAGGATCCACCATGATCCTCTGCAACACAAGACCGGAGCTACCCCTTACTGGATAGTCCAAATAAGATCACCTCATGGTTGGGATCGGCAACCGCCCACACAGCCGAATAAAAAGTGACATCTAGACAGGGGTGACCTTACCCGAATTGGCTGCTAACCACTTAGCCTTGCCGCATATCCCCTGATTTTCGATCATTCCCGATTGATGAGGCTATGCATTACTTTATTAGAACACATCTCACTTAGAATGCTCACCGTCCTCTTGAAGATGTTCTAAAAGCATTCATCCATATAAGTCCGTTTCGGGTCCGAACGGAACCGAAGGCACTACTCCTACTACATCCATTTTGGAATCACCGTCAGGATTAGTAGCGATTAGCCCTTGCACTTCACTGCTCCATCTTCGATTCCAAGCTCTTGTCTTCATCACGAAAACGTACTCGTTGGATCGAAGTGGTTTTCGGATTTCAAATCCGATCCTAGTCTCTTCAAAACAACGTTCGCTATTTCCGATAAACTCAACCCAGTTCTTTAGGAAATACACAGACGAATATAAGATCGGAGTTCACATCCTAATCGTTAGTGGACGGATTTCCTTATAAACATCCTAGAAGAACGAACAAGTTTATACGTACAGTATAGCACCTTGAACGGTTACTGTACCATATAATTCTCATACCTCTTCTAGATATTCCAAAGTTGTATTTGGGTCCAGATTTGGTAGTCAGTTATTTAACTATCAAATAAACAATCAATTCAACCAATTATTTTATTTCCACTGAAACACCAAATCTCATAAAATTTAGATTTTTAAATAAATTAAATCCCTTTACTCAAAAATATATACTTAAAACACTTAAAAATAAAACTATTTAAATTACTTTACTCAATATAATTGTTATGAAATTCTATAATAATTTTCCAAGTAAACTTAAGCCACAAACTATTTTTAAATAAAATTGCTATATAAAGTATAAATATTATAAAATTCCTTTTAAAAACATAATACTTATTTAATTTTTAAAATAATTACTACTAAAATTGATTTGAATAATATTTACTTAAAAATTCTAAAACAATTAAAAATAATAAATTTCTCTAAAACATTCTTTTAAAACAAATTTAAAACTTATACTTAAAAATCTCCTTTGAAAATATACTTGGCCTTTATACACTTTCCATTTCAATATAACCCATATAATCCTTTATAAATCCTGCTCGATTTATCCTAATTAAATTTACGTCCCAATCCCGTAAATTTCTTTCGATACTTTAAAAATAAAACCGCTTTTTATTTTTAAAAAACATTTCCCATCTCCTTATAATCACTTTCAAAAATATATACTTAAATTATTTGAAATAAAGCCACCAAATTCTTTATTCAAAATAATACTTATGAAATTCTATAAGAGTTTCTTGAGTAAAACTTAAACCAAAATTACCCTTTAAAATAAAGTTATTATATCAATATCTATGTTAAAATTTCCTTTTAAAAAAATCATAATACTAATTTACCTTTAAATATAATTAAATGCCATGATTAACTTAAATAAATATTTACTTTTCACTTAAAAAACTAAAATAATAATTTTTTTAAAACATTCTAAAAAACATTTTTAAACTTCTAGTTTATACTTTGAAATCTTTTCTTTGAAAATATACTTAGCTGACAAAAATATTATTCCTAACTTTTAAAAATAAAATCATCTTTTTATTTTTAAAATGAATTGCACCTTTCCTTATAAATTCCCACCGGAATCTATGCTTCCAAATTTATCCACCGATAAATATTCCTCTTCATTTATAAACCCGGTTTACAAATTTTCATTCCTCGTTTCCTTTTAAATCACAGTTTCCAAAACACTTAATCAATTTTAATTAATATCTTAGTTTAGATTCCCTTTAAATTTATTACTCGTTTTATCCAAATTCCCAATAATTATTTACTTAAAAATTTTCTTTTCGTTTCCTTTAAAAAAACCAATTCATTCTATTCTATATTTTAAAATACCAAATTATTTTCATCCAAACCATAGCACTGAATAACTTATATTCCAATTCAATCTATCACAGGATATCACATAACATATCACAGATATGAAAAATAATTATAATATTTTGAGGAATCCAGTTGGATCCCTCCAACCTGTTTCCCTGCATCCATAGATGTTAGTACAAGAAAGAAAATACCAAATCCCACTTCGAGGGGGATATCACGGTATATAGGGTCATCCGCTATCATATAGAGCGCATAGAGCCTCATCCGCTATATAATATGGAAATATCAATCACTCCAATATATATATACACACACACACACACACACACTACTATATAACATCGCATTCAGTGAATCAATCAATAATTTAAAATTTAAACTATTTTAAATTAATTAGCCATCCAGATGTAAGTGAGATTAACTCACCTTGCGTCGGCATTTCAAATTTTAAATTAAATCTAGCCCGTTCAATTTAATCCAAAATTTCCACTTGCTCAAATTGCTACCTGATCTGCTGTAGCGCGTAGATCGCGTCGCTACGATTAAGACGCTTCTAATTTCATCGGATTCTGACCACGCATGCAAGAGATATGTTGTTTTAAAGTTTTGTATATAAATTATATAAACAATTTCCTATATTTTTTTATTATTATTACCAAAATAGATCGGGCCCGCCCGATCTTACTTCTTTCATCCGTGCTCGAACGTGAAGAAACCCACTTGCAGTTGCTCGCTTCCCCCTGTCGCGGCCATGTCATTCCACCGGAGAACGATCGGCTGCTACTAAACGAAACGCCTTCACCACTTGACCCAAAACCTGAAAACCGTGTCGAGCTCGACGCCCCCATTTCCTCTGAAAACGCGAAAGAACGACCTAACTTCAACATCGAACTGTCGGCAATCCATCTCTCCAACCTTGATCATGACCGGTCGATTTATAGATCTCAACAAGATCTATGATTTTGCAGTAGTGAGATTTCGCTAAATCTCGATGGATTTCGAGAAAATCATGGAAGAATGAAGTATCGACCATTGAAAATATAGCGGCGGCTCATAAACAACTAGGGTTTCTGTTCGCCCAAATATATATATAATAATTTATATATTATTTTATTATTATTCTCAATTTTAATTGCTTTTCGAACGAGCTCCAAACAACACGTGCCGCCTGTTATTTATAAGGTTTTACCCACCTTCCGAACACAATGGAACGTGTTTCGGAGTCTAATTTGATCGTATGTGGAAGATAGCTTTTTAAATCGATTTAAATATTAAATTTTTGATTTTTAATTTCAACGCATTTCTCACCTGTACAAACTAAAGGTAATTCCAAACACTGCGTAATTTGAAATTCGATAATAGTACACTATTACGGATCCAATGGAACTAGTTTCGTCGAATTCCAACACTGTGCCCTGAAAGGCTATTTTAATTTGTCGATTTAAATCGAGCGAATTATAAAATCGTTGGAATCATTTAAAACTTCACTTTTAAAACTTTACTAACTCCTTTATAAATCATATTGAATTTATATTCACATTAGAAATCATTCTGATTCATTTTAAATCAGAATCGATTATTTACATTATTATTATTATAATAAATATATATATTAAATCCCATTATTAAATTAATATAAAAACTCCAAATTTAACTTATCAACTTTTGATTCCATCTAAAGGTCAACACCTATAATTCAAATCCAACTGGACTTTAAATAAATTTTAGAAATCGTTTCTATATCTATTTATTTCTCAGATTTACAAATTATCTCAATTTCAAATATTAAATTACTATTTATCCAAATACAATTAAATTACCATATTTGAAATTATAACTCATTTTATTGATTCAACCCAAATCTCCATATTTCAAAATCAATTAACAATCCATATTCAACATTTAAAATGAATTAAATGTTCAAAAACTAATGATCAAAATTTCGGGTCGTTACATTCCTCCCCCCTTATAAAAATTTCATCCTCGAAATTTGCTAAGGTAGGAAAATGCTTCCCAACTCATTAACTTACCCAAAATCCACTTAATTAAAGCTTACATTCATTTCTTGAAACCCTTTATTTAATCCAAAACCATCAACCTTCATTCTAACTCAAAAACTTTGATTTCTACCATCGTTTCAAAAACAATTTTTATAGCTAACCAAAATTTTCAAACTCTCAAAATTTTCTAACTTCCAAAATTTTCAAAAAAAATTTGACAGCATATCCTTTGTACGGAGAGGCTTTTACAATATCACAAGAGATATAAATATATATACATCGACCCACACGGTCGGAAAACACAATATATAGCAATATATTTATGAAATCCCGGAATTTCAAGGAATTTAAAATGTGATAATCTCCTTATTTAAATTATTTAAAATAGATAAAATTGTTATTTTCAAATATAAATAACAAAAATAATAATAATGTGTTGATCTTAAATATAGTCATAAATAGATTTTTAAATAGAATAATTATTTAATTTGTATTATTTTATAAATTTGATTTTAGATAGATTTATCATTTTCAAATTTAATAAGTGTTGTTCAAATGTATATATATTTGTTTAAGATAAATTTAAAGTTAGAAATTAATATTTCCAAATTTAATAATGTGTTTGTTTAAATTAATATAGATATATTTGAGTTGATTTTAAATTGAAGTTTAAATTGAATTTGAAATTTGGATTTAATTTTGAAATTTAAAAGAATATATATATATATATATATCTTGAAATTATTTTGGATATAAAAGAATATATGAATAAAAAATTTATTTAAAAAAAAATTTATATTAATTTAAACAAAAGAATTTTATTTATATAAATTTAGAAAATATTTATTTAATAGTAGATGAATACAAAAGTTTTACATTAACATTTAAAAATGGATTAAATATATTATATATGATTTTATTTAAATTATAATTGGTTTTTATTCTATTTTATTAAGGGGATTTTATTTATTTAAAATTAAGAAAAGCATTTATTAATTTAGAAATGTACTAATTAATTAGGGAATATATATTAAAAGCTTTTAAAAAAATTTAAATAATATAAAAGTGCATAATTACAAGTGTTAATTATGAAAGATTGTGATAACATTTGTAAGTAAATTAGAAATTGGTAATGACAAATGGAGTTGAATTGAACAAGTGTCATTTTTATTTTTCGTTTTCTTTAATATTAATAAATCCTAAATTTAACACTATATAATCACACATCCCCTTTCTTCTATATCTTTTCATTTTTTTTAAAAAAACTTAAGAACTCAACCTATAAAGCAAATTCACAAATATACAAATCTTCAACCAGAGAAAACTCAACCTATTCAACTCTACAAACCAAAAAATCAAACTTGTAATCTTCTCTAAAGCCTGTAACCATTTTATATCAAAGCCTGTAACAAGTTTCAAATGGAACCTGAAATCAAAGGTCTTAAAGCTTTCAAGTTTCCAGTTTCAAAGAGGACTTGGTTTTCGGTTTTTCAAATCAAAGCATTCAAAGTTTCCAGTTTTTCAAGCATTTCAGTTTCAGAGGAAATCTAAGCAATTCAAGTTTCCAGTAAAACAAGCTTTCAAAACAATTTAGTTTTCAATCTAGTTTCAAGCCTTTGCTTTTTAAAGGCGAGTAAACTTTTTAATTAAAAGTTTAAGTAGGTAAATAATTGTTGCTTGTGAAATTTCTGTGATGAAGATGCTCTGCATGTATGTATATGTATGTATGTATGTATATATAAGTGTAATATCTGTATTTATATGATTGTGTTCAGAGGTGCATGTCAGAGTTATTTTGTTCTTCCTTGTTTTTGTCACAGGATTATTAAGTTTAGATCAAAAATTCATTTTTCTCTTCCTCTGATTTCCTATAGGTTTTGGTTTTCAAACATTAAAGGTTTGTTTAGACATAAATTTAATTCTAAAAATGAATTTGAAAACTAAGAATTTTAAAAGTGAAATTAGGATTTTTAATGCTATATTGAGTATGCATTGTGGTAATGTCTGGAAAATGATTTTTGAGCATTGATTGGTGGCCGGAGGTACTCGAGTGGTCGGGATTTTGTTTGGAGCTAGAATGATAATCGGGGTGTTTGGCAACAATGGTGGAAGTGGCGATCATGGGCCGTGGCGTTGGCGGTGGGTCAAAAGGGTTTTTAACCCTTGTTTTTGACTAGGTCAGGAATAGATCACCACGGCATCTCGGGTGATGCGAGTTGCTTGAAACTCTGGGAAATGGTGGCATGGTAGGTCGGCGGGGTATGGCCAGAGTCGCTCGACCTCTATTGGTCGAAATAGGTTGGTCGAAGGGTTTTTCTGGCATAGGCTTTAGTTTCAGATTCGACTGGAGTACTCGATCTTGCTCGAGAGCTTGTAATTGTGTTTTGGTGGTCGAGATGGGTTGTTATGATATTGAGTGACGTGCCGAAGGGTGCGTCGATGGTTGGAGTAGCTTCAGGCAATGGTTCATGTGCACGATGGAGCTTTGTGTGTCTGCGGGTTTTATTGTGGGTTTGCTCGAAGGAAGGGTCGGGATTTGGTGGTAGATGACTCGAGTGTAAACTCGAGTAGTTGTGGGTGATAGGCCTGTAGGTTTTAAACTTTAAAAAAAAAATACGCAAAGTTTTTGGTAATGGAAGAGAAGCAGGGGAAACTCGGGGCCAGACCCGAGGGGACTTTGGGTTTGACCCGATGCATGTGTCGAGCAGTTTTTTAAAAAGTTTTAAAATCTAAGTTTTGAAATTTAAAACTTTAATTTAGTTTAGATCTTCTTATATAAAATTACTTTATATATAATAAATGTTTTCTTTAACATTTTGATTAAGAAGTTTTGAAATTTGTTCATTTATATTTTGTTAAGTAAACTAAAGTGAATTTAAAACTTGAGTTAGGAATGAAATTTTAAAAGTTTTTATTAAAGCAAGTTTTTAGATTCAAATTTGAAACTAGTTTTCTTTTAAAACTATAATTTCATAAATGTTTTAAGTTATTTTAAGGAAGTTATGTTTTCTTAACTTTAATTTATCAAGTTAAAATAATTATTTTATTTTAAAACTTATCTATGATTTAATTAAGTAAAGTTAATTATAAAGATAAAAGGGTTTAAATATGTTTGTGGTAATTAAAGTATTTATCAAATAATGTTTTATTTTAAGATAATTAAGGTTTTAATGTCTTGATATTAATTAATTAATTAAAGGAAATTAAGTATAATTAATTAATTTAATTGATTAATTATAAAGGAGTAATTAAGAAATTAATTAAGAATAATTAATTGATTTAATTAATAAATAATTAAAGGCTAAAGGTTAGTTAATTTAAAGGGTTTTTTAAATTGTAATTAAAGATCATTAATTGGATAATTAAAGATTATAAATTAATGATTAGAGATTAATTAATTAAGTAATTAAGTGTAATTAAGAATTAATTAATTAAGTAATTAAGATTGATTAATTAAGTGATTAGTGAGTAATCAATTAAGTAATTAAAGGTTACTTAACTAGTAATTAAGAAGTGCATAATTTGTAATTAAGTTTATTAATTAATAATTAGGTTTTTATTAACTAATAATTAAAGGATAATTAATCTGTAACTAAAGATTAATTAAGAATTTGTTAAATGGTGATTAAGGATTAATCAAATGGTGATTAAGGATTAATCAAACGGTGACTAAGGATTAATCAAATGGTAATTAAGGATGGGTTAACTGTTAATTAAGGATTGATTAACTGTTAATTAAGGAGAAATTAATTTGTAATTAAGGTTGTTAATTAATAATTAAGGTTTATTAATTAATAATTTAAAGGATAATTAATTAGTTAATTAAAGATTAATTAATTAATTAATTATAGGAGTGATTATGGATTAATTAATTGAGAGATATTGATTAATAATTAAGGTTTATTAATTAATAGTTAAAGGATAATTAATCTATGATTAGAGATTAATTAATTAATGGATAAGGTAATTAAGGAGTGATTAATTAATTAAGTGGTTGTAATTAATTAATGATTGATTAAGCAGGATTAGGTGATTAATTTTTAAGTAATTAATTTAAATTAATTAAATTAATTATGATATGGATTAATAATTCCTGTCTGTGGATGATTGTTTGTGTAGAATGTCTGAATTGGATGATATCTATTGGATGAAATGCTGTGATATTCTATGATGTTTACTCACACCAGACCCATGTCTGACCCGGAGTTTATTCTATTTTTCTTAAACTCTTGGGTACTCAAAATTTTACGAGTAGCCAAGGGACTCAGGTTAGCTTTGACGAACTCTGGAGGAGAGATGGAGCAGGAGGCTTCAGCGTTTGTAGATATATAGTGTTTCCACTGTGTTGTTATCTCTGTGTTGTAGTTGAGATGTATGATAGACAGGTTTTATAACTGTCTAATGTGATGACGTTGTTGTATCTGTATTACTCTGATATGTAAATGACTATGTAATATCTATGTGATATATTATATTTTGTTCCGTTCCGCTGTGAAATTCTGATATTGTTGATTTCTTTCTCTATCTATTCTATTTCTACCTCTTTCTTTCTTTTTGATGATTCGTCTTTCTGTGGAGTGAAAGGCGGGTCGTTACACTTGGTATCAGAGCATAAGTTGAGATAATACCTAGGCTCTGGAGTGGTGTCTATCTTGAGAGCGTGTATTTGTAAAAAAATTTTAATTATATACCTATCTAAATTTGTTGGGTATCTGTTCGGATTTCCAACATGAGTTATAGAGGAGTTTCATCGCTCTTTGTTTGGTTGACCGTCCTATCTTGTATCTAATCCTATAGGTAGGGTAATCGAGACAGATAAGATCTGTATAAGTTTAAGGCTTTCTTATCTCCTCCATAGTTTTCTTGTGACCGATTTGTATTAGATTTCAAAGAGTTTGATCTTATTCTTGATTTGGATTTGTTGGATAAGTATAAGGCTGTTTTTGGTGTGTGAAGCAAGGATTGTGTCTTTGGAGACTGAGTTGGGAAAAATCGCAAAAGTGACTTGCGATGATGTCGGAGTTCATTTGAGCAATATGTTGGTTGGAGTTGAGGCATCTCCAGAAGGTTTAGAGTCCATCGAGGTGGTCAGAGATTTTTCGGATGTTTTCAAGCAAGTGAAAGGTTTGTCCTCGTCTGGAGATAGAGTTTTGGATCATCTTAGTTCTGGGAGCAATGCGTGTTGTTCAGCCTAGTAGAAGGATGGCACCAAAGGATAAAGAAGAATTGGTGAAGCCGACCCAAGATTTCTTAGAGGAAGATTTTGATCCGGCCTAGTTTTTTTTAGTTGGGGCTCAGCTGTTGTCTTTGTAGCCAAGTCGGATGAGTCTTTTGAGATTCTGTGTGGATTTGATGAAACAAGTTTTTTGGGATGTGTGATATAAGTTTGTTCTTGTGTTCATCAATGATATTATAGTCTTCTCCAAGTCTGAAGAGGAGCGCAAGCGGCATTTGGAGATAGTGTTAGAGACTTTGAGGAGGCATTTTGTTTCTGCTGAGGCTATTTCTGTAGATCAAGCCCATGTAGCTACTATTCAGGAGTGGAAGCAACCGCAATTTTCTGGTTTGGCAGAGTTCTACAGGAAATTTAAGTGGACCCGAGTGTGTAGATGCTTCCTTGGATTTGAAGGCAAGGCTGACCAGTGTGCCTGTTCTAGCTATTCATGATGGCAAGAGTTAGTTTGAGGTCTACACGGATGTTTTTGTGTGCCAGTGGTGGATGGATTAAGTCAAGAATGGTCAGTGTTCTGGTTTTGTGTTTCGATGTCTAGGGAACATTGAAATGGAAGGATTTGTGTTCCGAATTTCTGGGATTTGAAGCGAGAAGTTCTTTCAAAGAGTCGTCGGTCCAGGTTGAGTGTCCACCCAGGGTTTTCAGAGGTGTATATGGATATGAAGAGAGTCTTCTGGTAGCCGAGCACGAAGAAGGATGTAGCTGCTTTCGTCAATGGATGTGCGATCTGTCAGCAGGTGAAGGTGATCGGCAGAAGACCGACGGATTGTTGCAGCCTTTGGAAGTTCCGAAGTGGAAGTGGGAAATGATTTCTTTAGATTTCGTCGATGGTTTGCCAAGGACCAAAGAGGTAAATGAAGGAATATGGGTGATTGTGGATCGGTTAACTAAGAGCGCCCATTTTATTTTGATTAAGGCAATCCATACTGCAGCATCTTTGGCTGAGTTTTTCTTGAGGAGTTTGTCCGACTGCATGGTGTTCCAGTCAGCATTGTTAGCAACCTTCATCCTATCTTCTCCGGCAAGTTGTGGGAGGCTTTGTGATCAACTTTAGGTTTGAAATTGTGAGTTCAGCCTATCATCCCCAGATCGACGGTCAGAAGGAAAGGCTGAACCAAATTCTTGAGATTTGTGAGGGCTTGTATTTTGGATTTTGGTAAATGTTGGGAGGACCATCTACATTGAATGGAATTCTCGTATAGTTATCAGGCGAGTATCTAGACGACACCCAATGAAGTTCTTTTTATGGAGGACCTTGTAGATTGCCATTCTGTTGGGTAGGGTCAGGAGATCGTCTTGTCCTTGGTCCATTTTTGATCAGTGAGGCATCTATGGAGGTGGAGCTTATTAAGAAGAGATTTAGTGATGTGGTCTATAGGATTGAATTGCCAGTTTGGATGGCTAGAATTCATAATGTTTTTCACGTATCTCATCTAAGAAAATACGTGAACGATCTATCTTTTGTTGTGAAGCTAGGATTTCATAATTTGTCTTGAGGAACTCTGGATAGGTTTAGGAAGGCTTATCTGAATCTGTGTCCGGATAGCTAGTGTTGTTTATTTGAATGAATTGTTTGTTTGAATAAACTGTTTGTTCGGTGAATTGTTGTTTGGTTGATAGTGTACGGTTGATATGTATGCTTGAATGGTTAAAATGAAATAAAAGTTTTTAGATTACCTTTGTTTTAAATTTCGAGGACGAAATTCTTTTAAGAGGGAAGGAATGTGATATCTAAGAATTTCAAGGAATTTAAAATGTGATAATCTCCTTGTTTAAATTATTAAAATTATTAAAATTGATAAAATTATTATTTTAAAATATAAATGACAAAAATAATAATAATGTGTTGATCTTAAATATAGTTATAAATGGATTTTTAAATAGAATAATTATTTAATTTGTGTTATTTTATAAATTTGATTTTAAATAGACTTATCAATTTCAAATTTAATAAGGGTTGTTTAAATGTATATATATTTATTTAAGTTGACTTTAAAGTTAGAAATTAATATTTCCAAATTTAATAATGTGTTTGTTTAAATTAATATAGATATATTTGATTTGATTTTAAATTGAAGTTTTAAATTGAATTTGAATTTGAAATTTGGATTTAATTTTGAAATTTAAAAGAATATATATACCTTGGAATTATTTTGGATATAAAAGAATATATGAATAAAGCTTTTATTTAAAATAAGATTTGTTTTATATTAAATTAAACAAAAGAATTTTATTTATATAAATTTAGAAAATATTTATTTAATAGTAGATAAATACAAAAGTTTTACATTAACATTTAAAAATGGATTAAATATATTATATATGATTTTATTTAAATTATAATTGGTTTTTATTCTATTTTCTTAAGGGGGTTTTATTTATCTAAAATTAAGAAAAGTATTTATTAATTAAGAAATGTACTAATTAATTAGGGAATATATATTAAAAGCTTTTGAATTATTTTTTAAAATAATATAGAAGTGCATAATTACAAGTGTTAATTATGAAAGCTTGTGATAACATGTGTAAGTAAATTAGAAATTGGAAATGACAAATGGTGTTGAATTGAACAGGTGTCATTTTTATTTTTCATTTTCTTTAATATTAATAAATCCTAAATTTAACACTATATAATCATACATCCCCTTTCTTCTATATCTTTTCTTATCTTTTCATTTCTAAAAAAAAACTTAAGAACTCAACATGTAAAGCAAATTTATAAATTTACAAATCTTCAACCAGAGAAAACTCAACCTGTTCAACTCTATAAACCAAAAAAATCAAACTTGTAATCTTCTCTAAAGCATGTAACCATTTTATATCAAAGCTTGTAACAAGTTTGAAATGCAACCTGAAATCAAAGGTCTTAAAGCTTTCAAGTTTCCATTTTCAAAGAGGCCTTGGTTTTCAGTTTTTCATATCAAAGCATTCGAGGTTTCAAGGTTTTCAAGCATTTCAGTTTCAAAGGAAATCTAATCAATTCAAGGTTCCAGTAAAACAAGCTTTCAAAACAATTCAGTTTTCAATCTAGTTTTAAGCCTCTGCTTTTTTAAAGGTGAGTAAACTTTTTAATTAAAAGTTTAAGTAGGTAAATAATTGTTGCTTGTGAAATTTCTGTGATGATGATGCTCTGCATGTATATATAAGTGTAATATTTGTATTTATATGATCGTGTTCAGAGGTGCATGTCAGAGTCAATTCGTTCTTCCCGGTTCTTGTTACAGGATTATTGAGTTTAGACCACAAATTCATTTTTCTCTTCCCCTGATTTCCTATAGGGTTTGGTTTTCAAACAATAAAGGTTTGTTTAGACATAAATTTAATTTTAAAAATGAATTTAAGTAAAAATATTTAAAAGTTTACTTGGGAATTGTGAATACAGTAGAAATTCTTTAAAACATGTTAAAAATCAATCATCATAAATTGGTGATTCGGGAATATAATCTGAATCGAATTTGAAAAAAAGAATTTTAAATGTGAAATTAGGATTTTTAATGCTATATTGAGTATGCATTGTGGTAGTGTCTAGAGAATGGTTTTTGAGCATTTACCGGTGGTTGAAGGTACTCAAGTGGTCGGGATTTTGTCTGGAGCTAGAATGATGATCGGGTGTTTGGCGAAAATGGTAGAAGTGGCGATCATGGGCCATGGCGTCGGCGTGGGTCAAAAGGGTTTTTAACCTTTTGGACTAGGTCGTGAATAGGATCACCGCAGCATCTCTGGTGATGCAAGTTGGTCGAAACTCTAGGAAATGGTGGCATGGTGGGTCGACGGGGTATGGCCAGGGTCGCTCGACCTCTGGTGGTCGAAATAGGTTGGTCGAAAGGTTTCTCTGGCATAGGCTTTAGTTTCAGATTTGACTGGAATGCTCGATCTTGCTCGAGAGCTTGTAATTGTGTTTTGGTCGTCGGGATGGGTTGCTGCAATATTGGGTGATGTATCGAAGGGTGCGTCGATGGTCGGAATAGCTTCAGGCGATGGTGCATGTACACGGTGGAGCTTTGTGTGTCTATAGGTTTTATTGTGGGTTTGCTCGAAGGAAGGGTCGGGATTTAAGGGTAGATGACTCGAGTGTAAACTCGAGTAGTTGTGGGTGATAGGCCTGTAGGTTTTAAACTTTTAAAAAAATATAAATAAGGAAAGTTTTTGGTAATGGAAGAGAAGCAGGGGGAACTCAGGGCTAGACTCAAGTGGACTTCGGGTTTGACCCGATGCATGTGTCGAGCAGTTTTTAAAAAAGTTTTAAAATCTAAGTTTTGAAATTTAAAACTTTAGTTTAGTTTAAATCTTCTTATATAAATTTACTTTATATATAATAAATGTTTTCTTTAATATTTTGATTTAGAAGTTTTGAAATTTATTAATTTAAATTTAGTTAAGTGAATTTAAAGTGAATTTAAAACTTGAGTTAGGAATGAAATTTTAAAAGTTTTTATTAAAGCAAGTTTTTAGATTCAAATTTGAAACATTTTTTTTAAACTATTATGTAATAAATGCTTTAAGTTATTTTAAGGAAGTTATGTTTTGTTAACTTTAATTTATCAAGTTAAAATAATTATTTTATTTCAAAACTTAATTAATGATTTAATTAAGTAAAGTTAATTATAAAGATAAAAGAGTTTAAATATGTTTATGGTAATTAAGGTATTTATAAGATAATGTTTTATCTTAAGATAATTAAGGTTTAATGTCTTGATACTAATTAATTAATTAAAGGAAATTAAGTATAATTAATTAATTTAATTAATTAATTATAAAGGAGTAGTTAAGAATAATTAATTGATTCAATTAATAAATAATTAAGGATTAAAGAATAATTAATTTAAAGTTTATTTAAATTGTAATTAATAAGATCATTAATTAAATAATTAAAGATTACAAACTAATGATTAGAGATTAATTAATTAAGTAATTAAGTGTAATTAAGAATTAATTAATTAAGTAATTAAGATTGATTAATTAAGTGATTAGTGAGAAATTAATTAAGTAATTAAAGGTTACTTAACTAGTAATTAAGAAGTGGTTAATTTGTAATTAAGTTTCATTAATTAATAATTAGGTTTTATTAATTAATAATTAAAGGATAATTAGTCTGTAATTAAAGATTAATTAAGAATTTGTTAAATGGTGATTAAGGACTAATCAAATGGTGATTAAGGATTAATCAAATGGTGACTAAGGATTAATCAAATGGTAATTGAGGATGGGTTAACTATTAATTAAGGATTGATTAACTGTTAGTTAAGGAGTAATTAATTTGTAATTAAGGTTGTTAATTGATAATTAAGGTTTATTAATTAATAATTTAAAGGATAATTAATTAGTTAATTAAAGATTAATTAATTCATTATAAGAGTAATTATGGATTAATTAATTGAGAGATATTGATTAATAATTAAGGTTTATTAATTAATGGTTAAAGGAAAATTAATCTGTGATTAGAGATTAATTAATTAATAGATAAGGTAATTAAGGTGTGATTAATTAATTAAGTGGTTGTAATTAATTAATGATTGATTAAGCAGGATTAGGTGATTAATTCTTAAGTAATTAATTTAATTTAAGTTAATTAAATTAATTATGATATAGATTAATAACTCCTGTTTGTGGATGATTGTTTGTGTAGAATGTCTGAATTGGATGATATCTATTGGATGAAATGTTGTGATATTTTATGATGTGATATTGGATATATCCGTGATAAATGTGTGATGTTTATCTGTGTAAATGCTGTGTGAATTCAAAGTATTGAATTTAATTGAATTGAACTAAATTGTTTAAACTTTAAACAACTTGGCCTTTAAGATACTTTCCGATTTCAATGAGACCGGGATTGGGTATCAGAGTTGATTATCCGAAAACCATATCGATCCAAGTCAAAACATTGGGTCGTGAATTTAAGTGAAGATCAAGTTGAAGACTCGAAGTGTAAGAACTATTTGTCGTTAAACTCTTAGGGTGATTCCAATACGAGTATAACGGAGATAGTGCTTTCAGGTTCGAGATGGAGTTTTAGAGTACAAGGGTTATTGTCGTTAACTCTGAGGGTGATTCCAAAATGAGTGTAACGAGATAATA
This sequence comes from Allium cepa, assembly GCA_030765085.1. Taxonomy (NCBI): domain Eukaryota; kingdom Viridiplantae; phylum Streptophyta; class Magnoliopsida; order Asparagales; family Amaryllidaceae; genus Allium; species Allium cepa. The sequence continues at coordinate 819,314,101 of CM060935.1, read as the reverse complement.
CCTTCGGTTCCGTTCGAACCCGGAACGAACTTGTATAGATTGAACGCTTTCAGCACATCGTCAGGTGGACGATGAGCATTATAAGATAGATGTGTTCTATAAAGGTAATCGTAGCCCCAAGCCTCATCAACCGGGAATGGCTAAAACAAGAGAGGTGCAGCAAGGCTAAGTGAGTCGCGCTCAAGTAGGATAAGATCTCCCCCGTCTAGAGTCCATTTTTATTCGGCTGTGTGGGCGGTTGCTAGCTACAACCGCGGAGTTGTCTTATTCGGGACTGTCCAATAACGGATGGTTCCGGCAGTGCTGCAGGGGATCGGGAAGGATCCTCGGTACGTTGATCTAGGCCACGCATTGTGACGGGTGGTACCCCAGTACCCCTGCCATTGTATGGAAATCCAATCTCCAATAAGTTCCCTCAGACTTGATTGTATAACTCACTTTGTGGCTAGTATGCTGGAATTTAATCATGTAACAATTTCAGCTACGTGAATATTTATTTGAAAATCCTAGACCCTATTATAATATAGCCAGATTTCCTATCAAATGTTTTGGTTATCTATCGTAAGGGAAAAACTTGTCCGTATTTATTGGCGGAGAGTTTTACGAGATAACTTTTGTTTTCAAAGGTTTTTCAAAGTTAAGCAACTTTAACCTATTTACTCACACCAAACTCATGTCTGACCCGAAGTTTTTTCTGTTTTTCTTAAACTCTTGGGTACTCAAATTTTTACGAGTAGCCAAGGGATTCAGGTTAGCTTTGACAAACTCTGGAGGAGAGATGGAGCAGGAGGCTTCAGTGTTTATAGATATATAGTGTTTCCGCTGTGTTATTATCTCTGTGTTGTAGTTGAGATGTATGATAGACAGGTTTTATAACTGTCTAATGGGATGATGTTGTTGTATCTGTATAACTCTGATATGTAAATGACTATGTAATATCTATGTGATATATTATATTTTGTTCGGTTCCGTTGTGAGATTCTGATATTGTTGAGTTCTTTCTTCTATCTATTCTATTTCTACCTCTTTCTTTCTTTTTAATGATTCAATCTTTCTATGGAGTGAAAGGCGGGTCGCTATACTTGGTATCAGGGCATAGGTTGAGATAATACCTAGGCTCTGGAATGGTGTTTATCTTGAGAGCGCGTATTTGTAATTTTTTTAATTTAATTATATACCTATCTAAATTTGTTAGGTATCTGTTAGGATTTCCAACATGAGTTCTAGAGGAGTTTCTTCTCTTTTTGTTTGTTGACTGTCCTATCTTGTATCTTATCCTATAGGTAGGCTAATCGAGACAGATAAGATCTGTGGAAGTTTAAGGCTTTATTATCTCCTTCATAGTTTTCTTGTGACCCTTTTCTATTGGATTTCAAAGGGTTTGATCTTATTCTGGATTTGGATTGGTTGGATAAGTATAAGGCTGTTTTTGGTGTGTAAAGCAAGGATTGTGTCTTTGGAGACTGAGTTGAGAAAAATCGCAAAAGTGACTTGCGATGATGGCGGAGTTCATTTGAGCAATATGTTGCTGGGAGTTGAGGCATCTCCAGAAGGTGTAGAGTCCATTGAGGTGGTCAAAGATTTTTCGGATGTTTTCAAGCAAGTGAAAGGTTTGTCCTCATCTGGAGATAGAGTTTCGGATCGTCTTAGTTTCGAGAGTAGTGCCTGCTGTTCAGCCTACTAGAAGGATGGCGCCAAAGAAGAAAGAAGAGTTGGTGAAGCCGACCCAAGATTTCTTATAGGAAGATTTTGATCCGGCCTAGTTTTTTCAGTTGGGGTCCAGCTGTTGTCTTTGTGGCCAGGTCGGATGTGTCTTTTGAGATTCTGTGTGGATTTGATGAACCAAGTTTTTTGAGATGTGTGATATAAGTTTGTTCTTGTGTTCATCAATGATATTCTGGTCTTCTCCAAGTCTGAAGAGGAGCGCAAGCGGCATTTGGAGATAATGTTAGAGACTTTGAGGAGGCATTTTGTTTATGGTGAGGGTATTTCTGTAGATCCAGCCCAGGTAGCTACTATTCAGGAGTGGAAGCAACCGTTGTTTTCTAGTTTGGCAGAGTTCTACAGGAATTTTAAGTGGACCCGAGTGTGAAAAGGCTTTCTTGAATTTGAAGGCAAGGCTGACCAGTGTGCCTGTTCTAGTTATTCTTGATGGCAAGAGTTAGTTTGAGGTCTACACGGACGTTTGTGTGTGCCAGTGGTGGATGGATTGAGTCAAGAATGGTCAGTGTTTCGGTTTTGTGTTTAGATGTCCAGGGAACATTGAGGATCAACAGAAGGATTTGTGTCCGAAAATCTAGGATTTGAAGCGAGATGTTCTGTCAGAGAGTCATCGCTCTTGGTTGAGTTTCCATCTAGGGTTTTCAGAGGTGTATATGGATATGAAGAGAGTCTTCTGGTGGCCGAACACGAAGAAGGATGTAGCTGCTTTCGTCAATTGATGTGCGATCTGTCAGCAGGTGAAGGTGATCAGCAGAAGACTGCCGGATTGTTGTAGCCTTTGGAAGTTACGAAGTGGAAGTGGGAAATGATTTCTTTGGATTTCGTCGACGGTTTTCCAAGGACCAAAGAGGGAAATGAAGGAATATAGGTGATTGTGGATCGGTTAACTAAGAGCGCCCATTTTATTCTGGTTAAGGCAATCCGTACTGCAGCATCTTTGGCTGAGTTTTTCTTGAGGAGTTTGTCCGACTACATTGTGTTCCGGTCAGCATCGTTAGGAACTGTGATCCTATCTTCTCCAGCAAATTTTGGGAGGCTTTGTGATCAGCTTTGGGTTCGAGATTGAGTTTGAGTTCAGCCTATCATCCCCAGATCAACGGTCAGATGGAAAGGCTGAACCTATTTCTTGAGATTTGTAAAGGCTTGTGTTTTGGATTTTGGTAAATGTTGGGAGGACCATCTGCATTGAATGGAATTCTCGTACAGTTATCGAGCTTGTATCTAAATGGCACCCAATGAAGTTTTTTTTATGGAGGACCTTGTAGATTTCCATTCTATTGGGTAGAGTTAGGAGATCGTCATGTTCTAGGTCCAGTTTTGATCAGTGAGGCATCTGTAGAGGTGGAGCTTATTAAGAAGAGATTTAGTGATGTGGTCTACAGGATTGAATTGCCAGTTTGGATGGCTGGAATTCACAATGTTTTTAACGTATCTCATCTGAGAAAATACGTGAATGATTTATCTTTTGTTGTGAAGCTAGGATTTCAGAATTTTTCTTGAGGAACTATGGATAGTTTTAGGAAGGCTTATCCGGATCTATGTCCGAATAGCTAGTGTTGTTTATTTAAATGAATTGTTTGTTTTAATAAACTGTTTGTTTGGTGAATTGTTGTTTGGTTGATAGTGTATGGTTAATATGTATGCTTGAATGGTTAAAATGATATAAAAGTTTTTGGATTATCTTTACTTTAAATTTCGGGGACGAAATCCTTTTAAGGCGGGAGGAATGCGATATCCCGGAATTTCAGGGAATTTAAAATGTAATAATCTCCTTATTTAAATTATTTAAAATTGATAAAATTGTTATTTTCAAATATAGATAACAAAAATAATAATAATGTGTTGATCTTAAATATAGTTATAAATAGATTTTTAAATAGAATAATTATTTAATTTGTGTTATTTTATAAATTTGATTTTAAATAGACTTGTCATTTTCAAATTTAATAGGTGTTGTTTAAATGTAAATATATTTATTTAAGTTAACTTTAAAGGTAGAAATTAATATTTCCAAATTTAATAATGTGTTTATTTAAATTAATATAGATATATTTGAGTTGATTTTAAATTGAACTTTTAAATTGAATTTGAATTTGAAATTTGGATTACTTTTGAAATTTAAAAGAATATATATATATATATATCTTGAAATTATTTTGGATATAAAAGAATATACGAATATGGTTTTTATTTATAATAAGATTTGTTTTATATTAATTTAAACAAAAGAATTTTATTTATATAAATTTAGAAAGTATTTATTTAATGCTAGATAAATACAAAAGTTTTACATTAACATTTAAAAATGGATTAAATATATATAATATATGATTTTATTTAAATTATAATTGGTTTTTATTCTGTTTTCTTAAGGGGGTTTTATTTATTTAAAATTAAGAAAAGCATTTATTAATTTAGAAATGTACTAACTAATTAGGGGATATATATTAAAAGCTTTTAATTTTTTTAAAATAATATAGAAGTGCATAATTACAAGTGTAATTATGAAAGCTTGTGATGACATGTCTAAGTAAATTAGAAATAGGTAATGATAAATGGTGTTGAATTGAACAAGTGTCATTTTTATTTTTCAATTTCTTTAATATTAATAAATCCTAAATTTAACACTATATAATCATACATCCCCTTTCTTCTACCTCTTTTCCTGTCTTTTCATTTCTGAAAAAAACTTAAGAACTCAACCTGTAAAGCAAATTCACAAATTTACAATTCTTTAACCAGAGAAAACTCAACCTGTTCAACTCTACAAACTAAAGAAATCAAACCTGTAATCTTCTCTAAAGCATGTAACCATTTTATATCAAAGCCTGTAACAAGTTTGAAATGCAACCTGAAATCAAAGGTCTTAAAGCTTTCAAGTTTCCAGTTTCAAAGAGGCCTTAGTTTTCAGTTTTTCAAATCAAAGCATTCAAAGTTTCCAGTTTTTCAAGCATTTCAGTTTCAAAGGAAGTCTAAGCAATTCAAGGTTCCAGTAAAACAAGCTTTCAAAACAATTCAGTTTTCTAACTAGTTTCAAGCCTCTGCTTTTTAAAGGTGAGTAAACTTTTTAAGTAAAAGTTCAAGTAGGTAAATAATTGTTGCTTGTGAACTTCTGTGATGATGCTCTGCATGTGTGTGTGTGTGTAAGTGTAATATCTGTATTTATATGATTGTGTTTAGAGGTGCACGTCAGAGTCATTTTGTTCTTCCCTGTTCTTGTTACAGGATTATTAAGTTTAGATCAAAAATTCATTTTTCTCTTCCTCTGATTTCCTATAGGGTTTGGTTTTCAAACAATAAAGGTTTGTTTAGACATAAATCTAATTTTAAAAATGAATTTAAGTAAAACTATTTAAAAGTTTATCTGAGAATTATGAATACAGTAGAAATTCTTTTAAACATGTTAAAAATCAATCATCATAAATTGCTGATTCAGGAATATAATCTGAATCAAATTTTAAAACTAAGAATTTTAAAAGTGAAATTAGGATTTTTTAATGCTATATTGAGTATGCATTGTGGTAATGTTTGGAAAATGGTTTTTGAGCATTTACTGGTGGCCGGAGGTACTCGAGTGGTTGGGATTTTATCTGGAGCTAGAATCATGATCGGTGTGTTTGGCAAAAATGGTGGAAGTGGCGATCATGGGCCGTGGCATCGGTGGTGGGTCAAAAGGGTTTTTAACCCTAGTTTTTTACTAGGTTGGGAATAGGATCACCGCAGCATCTCCAGTGATGCAAATTGCTCGAAACTCAGGGAAATGGTGGCATGGTGGGTTGGCGAGGTACAGCCATAGTCGCTCGACCTCTGGTGGTTGAAATAGGTTGGTCGAAGGGTTTTTCTGGCATAGGCTTTAGTTTCAGATTGGAGCAGAATGCTCGATCTTGCTCGAGAGCTTGTAATTGTGTTTTGGTGGTCTAGATGGGTTACCGCGACGTTAGGTGATGTGCCGAAGGGTGCGTCGATGGTCGGAGTACCTTCAGGCGATGGTGCATGTGCACGATGGAGCTTTGTGTGTCTGTGGGTTTTATTGTGGGTTTGCTCGAAGGAAGAGTCGGGATTTAGGGGTAAATGACTCGAGTGTAAACTCGAGTAGTTGTGGGTGATAGGCCTGTAGGTTTTAAACTTAAAAAAAAAAATAAGAAAAGTTTTTAGTAATGGAAGAGAAGCAGGGGAAACTCGGGGCTAGACCCGAGTGGACTTCGGGTTTGACCCGATGCATGTGTCGAGCAGTTTTTAAAAAAGTTTTAAAATCTAAGTTTTGAAATTTAAAACTTTAATTTAGTTTAAATCTTTTTATATAAATTTACTTTATACATAACAAATGCTTTCTTTAACATTTTGATTAAGAAGTTTTGAAATTTGTTAATTTAAATTTTTTTAAGTAAATTTAAAGTGAATTTAAAACTTGAGTTAGGAATGAAATTTTAAAAGTTTTTATTAAAGCAAGTTTTTAGATTCAAATTTGAAACTAGTTTTTTTAAAACTATAAATTGATAAATGTTTTAAGTTATTTTAAGGAAGTTATGTTTTGTTAACTTTAATTTATCAAGTTAAAATAATTATTTTATTTTAAAACTTAATTAATGATTTAATTAAGTAAAGTTAATTATAGAGATAAAAGGGTTTAAATATGTTTATGGTAATTAAGGTATTTATAAAATAATGTTTTATCTTAAGATAATTAAGGTTGTAATGCCTTGATATTAATTAATTAATCGAAGGAAATTAAGTATAGTTGGTAATTAAGAAAGTAATTAAGAATAATTAATTGATTTAATTAATAAATAATTAAGGATTAAAGGTTAATTAATTTAAAGGTTATTTAAATTGTAATTAAAGATCATTAATTAGATAATTAAAGATTATAAATTAATGATTAGAGATTAACTAATTAAGTAATTAAGTGTAATCAAGAATTAATTAATTAAGTAATTAAGCTTGATTAATTAAGTGATTAGTGAGTAATTAATTAAGCAATTAAAGGTTACTTAACTAGTAATTAAGAAGTGCTTAATTTGTAATTAAGTTTTATTAATTAATATTTAAAGGATAATTAATCTGTAATTAAAGATTAATTAAGAATTTGTTAAATGGTGATTAAGGACTAATCAATTAGTGATTAAGGATTAATCAAATGGTGATTAAGGATTAATCAAATGGTAATTAAGGATGGTTAACTATTAATTAAGGATTAATTAACTGTTAATTAAGGAGTAATTAGTTTGTAATTAAGGTTTTAATTAATAAGTAAGGTTTATTAATTAATAATTTAAAGGATAATTAATTAGATAATTAAAGATTAATTAATTAATTATAAGAGTAATTATGGATTAATTAATTGAGAAAAATTGATTAATAATTAAGGTTTATTAGTTAATAGTTAAAGGATAATTAATCTGTGATTAGAGATTAATTAATTAATGGATAAGGTAATTAAGGAGTGATTAATTAATTAAGTGGTTGTAATTAATTAGTGATTGATTAAGCAGGATTAGGTGATTAATTCTTAAGTAATTAATTTAATTTAAGTGAATTAAATTAATTATGATATGGATTAATAATTCCTGTTTGTGGATGATTGTTTGTGTAGAATGTCTGAATTGGATGATATCTATTGGATGAAATGTTGTGATATTCTATGATGTGATATTGGATATATCAGTGATAAATGTGTGATATTTATCTGTGTAAATGCTGTGTGAATTGAAAGTATTGAATTGAATTAAATTGAATTGTTTAAACTTTAAACAACTTGGCCTTTAAGATACGTTTGGATTTCGATGAGACCGGGATCGGGTACCAAATTTGATTATCTAAAAACCACATCGATCCAATTTAATTATTAGGTCATGAATTCTTGTGAAGATCAAGTTGAAGACTCGAAGTGTAAGAACTATTTGTCGTTAAAACTTTGAGGGTGATTCCAATAGGAGTATAACAGAGATAGTGCTTTCAGGTTCGAGATGGAGTTTCATAGTGCAAGGGTTATTATTGTTAACTTGAGGGTGATTCCAAAATGAGTGTAACGAGATAATGTCTTCGGTTTCGTTCGATCCCGAAACGAACTTGTATGGATTGAATGCTTTCAGCACATCATTAGGTGGACGATGAGCATTCTAAGATAGATATGTTCTATAAAGATAATCGTAGCCTCAAGCCTCATCAACCGGGAATGGCTACAACAGGGGAGGTGCAGCAAGGCTAAGTGAGTCGCGCTCAAGTAGGATAAGATCTTCCCTTGTCTAGAGTCCATTTTTATTCGGTTGTGTGGGCGGTTGCTAGCTACAACCGCGGGGTTATCTTATTCGGGACTGTCTAGTAAAGGATGGTTCCAGCTTTGTGTTGCAAGGGGTCGGGAGGGATCCTCGGTACGTTGATCTAGGCCACGTACGGTGATGGGCGGTACCCCAGTAGCCCTGCCATTGTATGAAAATCCAATCTCCAATAAGTTCCCTCGGACTTGATTGTATAACCCACTTTGTGGCTAGTATGCTGGGATTTAATCATGTAACAATTTCAACTATGTGAATATTTATTTGAAAACCCTAGACCCTATTATAATATAAGCAGATTTCCTATCAAATGTTTTGGTTATCGTAAGGGAAAAACTTGTCCGTATTTATTGGCGGAGAGTCTTACAAGATACCTTTTGTTTTCAAAGGTTTTTCAAAGTTAAGCAACTTTAACCCGTTTACTCACACCAGATCCATGTCTGACCTGGAGTTTATTCTTATTTTCTTAAACTCTTGGTTACTCAAATTTTTACGAGTAGCCAAAGGATTCAGGTTAGCTTTGATGAACTCTAGAGGAGAGATGGAGCAGAAGGCTTCAGCGTTTGTAGGTATATAGTGTTTCCGCTGTGTTGGTATCGCTGTGTTGTAGTTGAGATGCATGATAGACAGGTTTTATAACCGTCTAATACGATGATGTTGTTGTATCTGTATAACTCTGATATGAAAATGACTATGTAATATCTATGTGATATATTATATTTTGTTCCGTTCCGTTGTGAGATTCTGATATTGTTGAGTTCTTTCTTCTTTCTATTCTATTTCTGCCTCTTTATTTCTTTTTGATGATTCGTCTTTCTGTGGAGTGAAGGGTCGGTCGTTATAATGTCATCGTTTCTTAATTTTTTTATTACGTAGGCGTACCTCATATTAGCATTTTTAAGCGAGCGGCTAATTTAATATGCATTTACGCGCTCCAACTCTATCTGATTGCCTTCTACACCTGTACTTACTCAACAAGCACATAAGTTTTCAAAATCATGAAATTTTAACAACATTCCACTTACCTACTAGCCTAACATAAAGCCTAACAATCCAAACAAATAAACTTCATAATCAAACAAATTAACCATATATTATAAGCAATCACAAGGTTTCAACTCTATTTTAGTTTCCTCCATAAATTTATATATCATTTTACTCCACTTAAAATATTTTACAACCAAGTTCACTATATTCAATTCGTCTTTGCACCAACTAATCTCATATTCATATCAAATTGGTTTATATGCCTTGCCTTACATAATTTTGCCCTTCCCAATTCCAAATTGATTAATTTGCATCACATACATAATTCACTTTCATTTATATGCAAATCCATTTTATTAACCTTCAATCTATTCCAATTGATTCAAAAACCAATTTTATTTACTTCTTTTAATTCATTTACTTAGTTTACGACAAAACGACTAATTTCTATGCAAGTTTGCTGTTATTCAAGCAAATAACAGTTTCTTAAGCTTATAACCATTTTAAAATAATTACAACTCAATTTATATTAATTTCATTCCATTTTGAAATATTCACAACCCAAACATTCTCATTTCCATTACATTATTAATTTAAATCTCTACTCTGGCATTTCAGTTTCATTATCCAGACAGGTTTTATTCAATATCATTTCAATTAAATTAAATTATCTTTCAATTCAATTCTACTTCACTTTATCTTATTTCAATTCACATTTCATTTAGAATTCAATTTTTAACTTTCCATTCTTTTTACCATAACACTCAACCATTTTCATTTAGGTTTTTAAATTCCATTTCTCTATTCATAAGTTCACCAACTTATTTACTTAAAATCTTATATTGCTCATTGGAGTCTGTTTACATCTTATAATCACAACTCTAGATTATACACACACACACACACACACACACACACACCCACTTAATAGCTTAAGGGTATAAATTTCATTACATAATTATAACCCACAATTATATAATCATTTTATCGACTTTATCCAATTTTAACTTTATTTAACTTATCTTAAGTTAAATTCCAATATACCTTATCCATTTTTGATTCACTCAAGTTAAATTTTTATTCTAGAATTAAAATTTCCATTTTCCCTCTTGGTATATCAAATCAAACCTTCATATTTCAAAACAACTTGGTTTTACCAAAACAATTTCCCTTTGAAATTTCTAAAACAAACTTGTTTATTAAACAAGTCCAAATAAATGATCATATTGTACCACCCCGGCAGCAATCCATCACTTAGAAACTCGAAAATGAATACTAATGATGTGACCATCATCACCAGGATTATTTTCCTACGACTAAAGTGAGTTCAGTGCTTCTTTACTTCAAAAATTTCATTTAAAACAATTTCTATTCAAAAATATTTCCAAAATGATACTCTATTATTCCTTTCAAACACTTTGGAAAACATTTCAAAAATTTCCAAGATTTAAAATTCCCAAGCTTTTTGTTCAAATTCATTTTAAAAACATTTTCCAAAATTTTTGGGATTTAAATTCTGGTTTAAATTAAATTTTAGTTATGTTCCATTGTATTATTTCATACTTACATAATTCTATTTGGTTATAAATATAGACCATTTCAAAATTTTGATTCTTATTTGATTATAATATTAACAACCAAGCATCCAAATATATATAATAATTTTAGAAAATTATTTCTTTTATATCAAAATATAATTTTGGGTAAAATTATTTTATTTACCCTATTTAAAACAATACTATGTCGGTTTATCTTGTTTAAGAGTTTAGAAACCCCTATTAATGACATAGCATCCCACGTATCGGCCAGAATCCATAAACACTAAACTAGTAAGTCAACACAATATAAAAACAATTTTTATATTCACTAACAATTACGCTTTCATATCTATTATTACACTCAAACTCATTCTAGAGTACTACTGACTCAATTTCTAACGAGCAATTCCCCCACCAAAGCCTAGGTTATTGCCAACTTAAGCTCTGATACCACATGTGATGACCCGCCCTTCTCGACCCTCGAAAATCGACACAAACGTGCCACTTATAATATACCGAATATCGAGAACCGAAAAAAACAGATTTTTAGTGGCAAAGAAAGAAGGTAGAACAAGAGAAAACAAAAAAATAACAGAATCTCACAATCGCAGCGAAACAAAATATAATAGATAACAACTGATCCTTACACAAAAAGAAATTATACCTGTTTTATACATTACATCATCATAGTACACCACAATCAATAGCAAATACTTGACAGTTATATTAACTTGTCCTCATAAAAGCTGACTATACAGCTCATACTGCATAGCGGAATATACTCCAAGTACGTGTGATACGTCTCGCCATCTAACTCGTCTCCTGAGCTCCACAGCATCCTATCATCTATTTATAATACTCGATCTGACCCAAGCATTATAATAAAATAACACCCGAGTCAGTTTGGAAAACCAACGTGATAAAAATACACTCAATTTAACTATTAAAATTTCAAAATCCTTTTGAAATCAAAGGTATCTCGTAAGACCATGCCATAAATAAACATGTCGGGTTTTTATCTTACGACAACCAAAACATTTCTTATCAAATCCTCTGATATTATAATAGTGTCTAAATACAAATATTTATTCAAATAGCTGAAATTGTTACATTCATTAAATTCCAGCAATAATAGGCTCTACAATCAAAACCGTAAATGGCAGATAGGGAGAATGTATTTCCAACTAATGACTAGGCACTGGGGTACCACCTGTCATAGTACCTGGTCTAGATCAACATACCGAAGATCCACCCTGATCCTCTGCAACACAAGACCGGAACCACCCCTTACTGGATAGTCAGAATAAGATCACCTCGCGGTTGGGATCAGCAACCGCCCACACAGCCGAATGAAAAGGACACCTAGACAAGGGTGACCTTACCATAATTAGTTTCTAACCACTTAGCCTTGCTGCATATCCCTTGATTTTCAGTCATTCCCGGTTGATGAGGCTCGAGGCTATGCATTACCTTTTTAGAACACTTCTCACTTAGAATTCTAATCGTCCTCCTAATGATGTTCTGGCATTCATCCATACAAGTCCGTTCTGGGTCCGAACGGAACTGAAGGCACTACTCCTACTACATCCATTTTGGAATCACCCTCAGTATTAGTAGCAATTAGCCCTTGCACTTCACTGCACCATCTTCGATTCCAAGCTTTTGCCTTCATCACGAAAATGTACTCGTTGGATCGAAGTGGTTTTCGGATCTCAAATCCGATCCCGGTCTCTTCGAAACAACGTTCGTTATTTTCCGGTAAACTCAAACCCGGTTCTTTAGTAAATACACAGACGAATATAAGATCAGAGTTCACCTCCTAACCATTAGTGGACAGATTTCCTTATAAACATCCTAGAAGAACGAACGAGTTTATACGTATAGTATAGCACCTCGAACGTTAACTATACCATATAATTCTCATACCTCTTCTAGATATTCCAAAGTTATACTTGGGTCCAGATTTAATAGTCGGTTATTTAACTATCAAATAAACAATCAGTTCAATCAATTATTTTATTTTCGCTGAAACACCAAATCTCATAAAATTTAGATTTTTAAATAAATTAAATCGCTTTACTCAAAAATATATACCTAAAACATTTAAAAATAAATCTATTTAAATTATTTTACTCAAAATAATAGTTATGAAATTATATAATAATTTTCCGAGTAAACTTAAGCCACAAACTATTTTTAAACAAAATTTCTATATAAAGTATAAATATTAGAAAATTCCTTTTAAAAACATAATACTAATTTAACTTTTAAAATAATTACTATAAAATTAATTTGAATAATATTTACTTAAAAATTCTAAAACAATTAAAAATAATAAATTTCTCTAAAACATTCTTTTAAACAGATTTAAAACTTAAACTTATACATAAAAATCTTCTTTGAAAATATACTTGGCTTTCAGGGAAATACACTTTCCATTTCAATATAACCCATATAATCCTTTATAAATCTTGCTCGATTTATCCCTATTAAATTTACGTCCCAATCCCGTAAATTTCTTTCAACACTTTAAAAATAAAACCACTTTTTATTTTTAAAACACATTTCCCATCTCCTAATAATCACTTTCAAAAATATATACTTAAATTATTTAAAATAAAACCACTAAATTCTTTATTCAAAATAATACTTATGAAATTCTATAAGAGTTTCCTAAGTAAAACTTAAACCAAAATTACCCTTTAAAATAAAGTTATTATATCAATATTTATGTTAAAATTTCCTTTTAAAAAAATCATAATACTAATTTGCCTTTAAATATAATTAAATACCATAATTAACTTAAATAAATATTTACTTTTCACTTAAAAAAATTAAAATAATAAATTTTCTAAAACATTTAAAAAAAACATTTTTAAACTTCTAGTTTATACTTTGAAATCTTTTCTTTGAAAATATACTTAGTTTTCCAGGAAAATCACCTTTTTATTTTAAAATGAATTGTACCTTTCCTTATAAATTCCCACCAGAAATCTATACTTACAAATTTATCCACCGATAAATATTCCAATTCATTTATAAACCCAGTTTACAAATTTCCATTCCTTATTTCCTTTTAAATCACGGTTTTCAAAACACTTAATCAATTTTAACCGATATCCTAGTTTAGATTCCCTTTAAATTTATTACTCTATTTATCCAAATTTCCAATAATTATTTACTTAAAAATTTTCTTTTCATTTCCTTTAAAAACCAATTCGTTATTTTAAAATACCAAATTATTTTCATCCAAAGCATAGCACCGAATAACTTAATTTCCAATTCAATCTATCACAGGATATCACATAACATATCACAGATATGAAAAATAATTACAATATTTTGAGGAATCCAGTTGGATCCCTCCAACCTGTTTCCCTGCATCCATAGATGTTAGCACAACAAAGAAAATGCCCAATCCCACTTTGAGAGGGATATCGCGGTATATAGGGTCATCCGCTATTAGGCGGGGCGCATAGGGTCTCATCCGCTATATAATATGGGAATATCAATCACCCTAATATATATATACACACACACATGTCTACTATATAATATCGCATTCAGTCAATCAATCAATAATTTAAAATTTAAACTATTTTAAATTAACTAGTCATCCAGATGTGAGTGAAATTAACTCACCTTGCGTCGGCGTTTCAAATTTTAAATTAAATTGAGCCCGTTCGATTTAATCTAAAATTTCCACTTGCTCAAATTGCCTCCTGATCTGCTGCAACGCGTAGATCGCGTCGCTACGGTTCCCGTGCTTCCTGTTTCGTCGGATTCTGACCACGCATATGCAAGAGGTATGTTGTTTTAAAGTTTTGTATATGAATTATATAAACAATTTCCTATATTTTCTTTATTATTATTGTTGGGGATGCGGATTAAGGATCTTAAGGCAGAAATAACACTAGAGGGGGGGTGAATAGTGTTTTAAAGAATATATGAACTATATGACTAAATTAAAACTTTCAACACAAATCTAAACAGAATTCTAACACAGAATGATCACAGAACATATAACAAATGAAAATAGTAAAGTAAAGCAAGTAAAAGGAAAGAACACATCGGATTTTGTACTGGTTCGGAATCCTCCTACATCCAGTCCTGCACCAAGGCAATATCCTTGTACAGATTTTTATAAGCCAATATCCAAATTACAACCCTCAATTTCTAAGGCCTTGAGGAACCCTCCTATCTTCGAGTCTGGGGTAAACTCTCTTGATTTACGGGACACAAGATCACCTTAATACTTTCTAATAACAATCCTTTTGAATGGATAGACTCTATGGACTTTTTGAATACAAATTAATCCTATAACTCTGAATAGCACTTTGATCTTTAGTAGAATGATGGAGAATCAAATAGAGAGAGTATCTAAATGATTCCCTAGTAAGAATTTGGCAGAATGATGGCACGATCTTGAAAATATGAAGTTTTATGGATATGGAATGGTGGAGAAGAAAGAGTGAAGAAAAATAAGAAAGTAGTTCTTAAAAAATTCGTTTTGGAAGCCTTTATATAGATGCACAACAGTCATAACATTGGCGAAAGGTTTTTGAACGAATAGACACTTCTTTTGAAATTTGAATTTTGAATCCAACTGTCATCATGTCGACATGGGGTATCCCCATATGTCGACATCCCTCAGTTCAAAATTGTAGAGATGTTGTTTTGTAAAAGCATTTGAATTTAAAACAAGTTGAAACTTCTCTGAAGCAAAATAAAGTGTTTAAACAATATTTTGAGATAGAGAATGAATATAAAACATTATTTTAAATATATATATATAATTGATATAGACCGTCAATTATATAAGTAATATTTAAAATCAGAATAAGTTTTGATGTTTTAAAAATAGAAGTTTTTAAAATCAGAATGAAGGAATATTTCAAGGCTAAAACAAAGTTTGAAAACATTTTTGAAAACATGATTTTGAAAGCTAAAACATTTTGAAAAACAGATTTTAAAAACATTTTGAAAAATCTATTCAAACTGAAATTGCAAGAACCTTCCTACAGAGCTCCTCCATAGGACTCGAGAACTTGTACAAAGTAGTTTAAATGATTTTTATTTTCATGGGTTTGTAAGCCACTTGTCGTAGGTTTGTAAGCTACTTGTCGTGGGTTTGTAAGCCACTGGTTTCGATAGAAATTGGGTTTCATCCCAAAAGAAAATTGGAAGAAAGATGAGAGTGCTATTATGAAGTTTTAACAAAATACTAGACACTTATCTTGAGATCTTGAAATCTTGATTCTCTAGAGTCTTGAATCTTGAATCTCTAATCTTCGTCTTGATGCTTGAGTCTTTATACTGATCAGTCTTCGATAATACCTGCATATACTTCCTATATACATACATACATACATACATACATATATATATGAAAATGTTAGTATATATTTTATAAAGTAAAGTATAATAACTATATAAGGTTGTTGTCATCAAAACATCATCAACTCAGTTCCTAACAATTATTACCAAAATAGATCAGGGCTGCCTGGTCTTACTTACTCCATCCCATGCTCGAACGTGAAGAAACCCACCTACAGTTGCTCGTTTCCCCTGTCGTGGCCATGTCATTCCACAAAGGAGAACGATCGGCTGCCGCTAGACGAAATGCCTTCACCACTTGACCCAATGCCTGAAGCCGTGTCGAGCTTGGCGCCCTCATTTCCTCTGAAAATGCGAAAGAACGACCTAACTTCAACATCGAACTGCCGCCTATCCATCCCTCCAACCTCGATCATTATCGGTCGATTTATAGATCTCAACAAGATCTATGATTTTGCAGTTGTGAGATTTTGCTAAATCTCGATGGATTTCGAGAAAATCGTGGAAGAATGAAAGTGTGTATCGGCCATTGAAAATATAAGCGGCGGCTCATAAACAACTAGGGTTTCTATTTGCCCAAATATATATATATATATATATATATATATATATAATAATTTATGTTACCCGATGGCTTGACCAAGTAACAAGAGGCTCGGCGTAAAAGGGTCGCTCGGCATAGAGCACCCTTCAGCATTAAGAGGTCACTCGGCCTACGGCCTTGTTTGGCGCACCTCTCCTCGCTCGGCATAAGAGCGTTGTTCGGCATAGAGCCTCGTTCGGCATGGAAGGGCCGTTCGGCATAGCAAGGTCCTTCGGCATTTCACCTCGCTCGGCATAGCAAGGCCATTCGGCATTTCACCTCGCTCGACATAGCAAGGCCGTTCGGCATTTCACCTCGCTTGGCATAGTAAGGTCGTTTGGCATGAGCCTCGTTCGGCGTAAGCCTCATTCGATATAAAGCTTCGTTCGACATCTCCCCTCGTTCGGCATCAAGTCTCGTTTGGCACAGGTCTCGTTCGGCCTACACTCTTCACTCATCACACTGTCTCGATCGGCATGTAGATACCATTCGGCATATCTTCCTCGATTGGCATACGAATGCCGTTCGGCCTGGATATGTGGTTCGACAATTACCGTTCGACATTTGTGGCTCGGCGTACATAAGTCACTTACTACGGGCCGAGGTATCTTAATACAAGGCCTATAAGGGAAGTCCAACCCATCTTCGTCTATAAAATGGAAGGGCATGGGCACAGTGAAATGGACCTTTTTTGAAGAACACTAGGGAGACTCTGCTGCATTCAAGACTTATTCTATTTTACTTAGCACTTATATTCAAGCCATTATAGTACGGATTGTATCTGTATTCGATCATTTGTGAAAGCAATAAGGATCAAGGTTCAAAGTGGACATAGGCAGCTACGTTGAACCACTATAAATCCGGTGTTCTTGTTTTTGCATTTAATTTAGCATACAATTCTCTGTTTTAATTTACTTTCTTCATTTATCTCTCCACATAAACTTTCTTAAGGGTGTTAGTGACCAATTCTAGTGCTAACATTTTGGTGCTTTCACCGAGAATCGAATTCTCAGGCCGCTAGGATCTGCTTTGTAGCTACTGGATTAAATAAATCCCTCAAAGGAGATCTAAGTCATTCATAGGACGTTCATTGATTCTACTCAGAGTTACTATCAATAACTCTACCATGGGAAGTCCATGTACTAGATCGGCCTTTTATAACGTGGACGTCAACGAGACTGCTAGCGTACAACAAATAGGACCTAGCAATCAACAAGAAAATCTAGGTGCAGGGACTACCACCCAAAATCAAACGGAAGTCATCACCACGATAGAGTTCAACGACTTGATGAGAGAACTAATGGAAAGTAGAAGACAATTTGCTGAGCAGATTCAAGCTAACGCTAACCTCATGACTCAGTTTACCCAGCAACAGCATCAGAATGCTGGATGTAGCCATGTTCCTTACTCTTCATCTGATAGTTCGACCTCATCCGATGAACCTCCCAGGCGTAGACGCCGCAAAAACAGAAACTGCACAAGCAGATGCTACTGATCAATCAACTAGGGACCGCTTACATCTTGGAGACCACAACCAAGCTGGAATGGGAAACTTAGGAGCTGAAGCACATATGGAGACTGGACGTTCGGCTCACCAAGACCCCAATGAAGTTGGTCCCTAGGATACACGTTTGGCAGACTGCCAACAAAGGAGACACCACCCTGAGCGGTCCCGAAGAACAGAGCCCAACCTTCCATCCTCCATACAGACTCCGAACTTATCAGCTATGGTCAGACAGTTGATGAGAGAGAATCAAGGCTTGACCAATGAAGATTAGGGGATGTCCAGGAGTCATACTTCATTCATGGATACTATTCTACAGGCTGAGTACCCCAGGAAGTTTAGCATGCCAACTATCCCGGCCTATGAAGGAAAGACTGATCTCAGGCAGCATGTGATGAGATATGAATGGATTATGGATTCGACTAGAGCAAATGACGCGACCAAGTGTAGATGCTTTCCAATTACTTTATTCGGAATCACCACCATGTGGTTCACTCGACTTCCCCCATGGTCTATATCCAGCCTTGACGAATTGGCAACGAAATTTATGGAACAATTCAGGATACATGCCACTCGTCCCAAGGATGTGATGCTCCTATCTAGTGTAATTCAGGCTCCGGGGGAGTCATTGAAAGAGTATTTGCAGAGATTTCATATTACGGCTACCGAAGTTAGTAACCCTAACGACCACGCAATTCTAATGGCGGTAATGCGAGGTGTGGACCCAGATTTAGAGTTTGGAGACTAGTTGGTAGGAAAGCCTCCAACTACGCTGGAGCGTTTCTATTCAAAGGATCATCAATTCATAAAGAGGGAGGAAGCTAGATGGATGAGGCGAGATAAGGCACTAGGTCCTATTCAGGAGACCGTAAAAAGCAACATCACTGTGAAACAGTCCGGTGACAATTCAGGGAAGGTCCAAGTCAATGTACATAATAAGCCAGGGCATTCTAAAGGGTCCGGAGGAGGAAATCCCAAAAAGAAAAGAGAAGCAGGGAAATGGAAGCCAAGGATTCCAACCTACAACGAATACACCCCACTGAATGCATCTCTTAAGCATATTTACCTGTCAACCTGTAACACTTTCCAATACAGAAAGCCTCGCCCAAAGGAGTCAATAGAGAAACTGTGACACCCCACCTCTATACCCACGCTAGCCAAGGACACTACAGAGTAATGCCGCCAACTAGCGCGGAGAATAAGGCTGTTAAGGAGCGACCATCCGTGTAATTGCTTTGTGCGAGCACCGATATGTCAGATAGTATAACATGCATTTTCTTTTCAAGAGGGAATCCGACATACCGATACAAACTCAAAACTACTACACAGTGGCTATATATATTCTTCGGAAACAAACATACAACTAAACATAACACAAATCAGTCACAGAAACAGAAGCGGACCGAGAAGTACTGTCGCTTCCACGAGATTTACGGGCACAATACAGAGGAGTGTAGACACCTCCACGATGCCATTGAAAAGATGAATAGACAGAAAAAATTGCAGGAGTTTGTCAAGAACCTACAGGAGGGTAGGCAAGGAACATCAGACCTCGGACGCAGGTCGGCTCCATGCCAACCCGAGGAACCTACCCGAACTGTGGGTAGATTGGTCATAAACATGATAGTCGGTGGACCTCACCCTGTAGACAAGAATTGGCAGGAGATGGAACGATATGCTAACTCCTTAAGGCATGCAGATTATGAGTGTTGTTCGAATGTGGAGGATGGGACCCCCGCTAAGCAGCAACGCATATGGTAGACGATATGTATTTAGGAGCCGAGATGCGGACAAGGTAGAGGCTCCAACCGTCGACCCGATGGTCATATATGCGATGATCGGGTCGGCATATGTGAAGAGAATTTTAATTGATTGTGAAAGTTCCGTTAACATCATCTTCAAAAAGGCAAACGACCAAATGAAGATGGAGACAAAGGATTTGAAACCATCTAAAGCCCGAATCCATGGCTTTAATGGTGCAGCGACTGATGCGGTAGGATATGTTGAGTTGCCAGCTGAATTGGTACAAGGTGAACGTAGGAGGGTATGAATCCTACCTTTCATAGTTTTGGATGTTGATTATCCATACAATGTGTTTCTAGGTCGACCGGCCCTGGCAGAGTTTAGGGCAGGTTTGGCCCCATGGTGTCTAACGTTGAAGTTTCCGACAGACAAAGGAGTTGGTGTGGTGCATGGCGATCAGGCGACCGGTCGCGCATGTTATGTGGCTGAGCTGAGAGAAGCAAAGCGGAGAGAGAAAGGAAAGGCTGCGAACAGCTCCGTCCGCATCCGGAATACCATCGATTGACAAGTAGTGCCCGAGCCCTGGCTCGGGCGACATTCTCGGATCTATAGAAACATAGATCCAAGAGATAATGATGGGGAACCCAGGGAAACAAAAGCAGCACCGGCTGAACTGACGATTGACATTCCAGTCAGCCGAGATGACCCATCACGGGTACTCAAGATTGGATCACAACTCGACTCGTCAGTGGCTGAGGATCTCATTGACTTCCTCCGAGCGAATCTGGATGTTTTCGATTGGACACATTATGACATGTGCGGGATTTCTCCCGCTATTGCGAGTCATGTGTTGAACATAGACCCAAAGTACGTTCCTATAAAACATAAAAGGAGAGGCATGGACCCGGAGAGGTCCGCTGCTTTTAGAGAGGAGGTGGACAAACTCAAAGCCAATGGGTTCGTCCGCGACACCCTCTATCCTGAATGGATGTCCAACCCTGTGTTAGTAAGGAAAGCAAACGGGAGTGGAGAACTTGCGTTGATTACTCTGATTTGAACAAAGCATGCTCGAAGGATAGTTTTCCTTTACCCAGAATCAACTAGCTCGTCGACTCAATGGCTGGACAAGAGTTACTGTCATTTATGGATGCATACTCGGGATATAATCAAATCCCGATGCACATTCCAGACCAAGAACACACCAGTTTTGTCGCAGACGTTGGGTTATATTGCTATGTAGTGATGCCTTTCGAATTGAAAAACACAAAAGAGAATTATCAACGTCTGGTGAATCGAATGTTTAAGGACCAGATTGGCAGAACGATGGAAGTCTATGTGGATGACATGCTCATGAAGTCACGGCAGTCAAACGACCACATTCGGGACTTAGCGGAGATGTTTGATATACTCAGACATTATGGAATGAAAATCAATCCTTGAAGTGTTCCTTTGGCGTTGCGTCAGGAAAGTTTTTGGGTTTCATTGTGAATGCGTGGGGAATCGAAGCAAACCAGGAAAAGATTCAAGCTATTTGGGACTTACAAGTGCCCAGAACAATAAAGCGTGCTGAGTCGATTCATACCCAGAGCCACGGATAAATGTACTCCTTTCTTCAATGTAATAAAGAAAGGAAAAAGAAATTTCGAATGGACATCTGACCGTGAGGAAGCGTTCCAAGCTCTGGTAAGCCATTTAGAAAGTCCTCCGGTGCTATCGAAACCAGTAGACCATGAAATGTTGTATGTGTACTTGGCTGTATCCTAGCATGCTATTAGTACGGCTTTGGTTCGCGAGGTGGACCGATTCAAAAGCTAGTATACTATGTCAGTAAATGTTTAACAGAGGTAGAAAGAAATTATCCCAAGATTGAGAAACTAGCTTATTGCTTGGTGATTGCATCACGCAAGCTCCGGCTATACTTTCAGGCACACTCAATCAGTGTTTATATTGATCAACCCTTGCGACAGGTACTCCAACGACCGGAAACCTCTGGAAGGTTGTTAAAATGAAATATTGAGTTGAGTCAGTTCGATATTACCTACCTACCACGAACGGCTATACAATGGCAAGCACTAGCAGACTTCATTGCTGAATTCACCGTGTTAGACAAATCGAGCAGTCACAATTTCATACCTCCCATTCAATGGAAGATGTACACCAACGGGATATCTAATAAATGTTGCCCGAGGGCTGGCATGGTTCTTGTGACTCCTGAAAACCGATCAGTTTGTTATGCTTTAAAGCTCGAATTCCCAGCAACAAATAACGAAGCCGAGTATGAAGCATTGATTATTGGCTTGAGACTTATCAGAGAACTGGGGGTAAAATCGGTTGAAATCTTTTGTGACTCATAACTGGTGGTATACTAGGTGTGGGGGGACTATCAAGCGAAGGGCAGAGACTTGCCTCATACCTTACACGGGTTCAAGAGCTGCTAGCAAATCTAGAATATTATGATATTTCGCATGTCCCGTGTGAACAAAATAGAGAAGCCGATTCATTGGAAAAATTTGCAAGCACTGGCGATGCACAACAAATGGGATTAGTTTCCATTGAAACCTTACATACTCCGAGTATAAATACGATGGAGGTAGATTTCGTGTTAGAGACATAAATTGAGAAGGAATCACGGATGACCACATTCGAGCAATACTTGCTACACGGGGTCTTTCCCAAAAGAAGGAGCGAAAGACGACAAATCATTCGTAAGGCTTTGCGATATGTAATGCAAGATGGAATAACGTATCGGAAGGGATTCTCGACCCCCTTACTCCAGTGCATTGCCCACGATGAGATAAAACGAGTTCTGAAGGAGGTCCTTGAAGGAGAATGGGTGACCATACTGGGAGGAAAACGTTAGAAAAGAAAATCCTCCGCTACGGATACTATTGGCCAATTGTAAATCGAGATGCTACAGACTACGTAAGGAGATTCGACAAGTGCCAGAAGTATGAAAAAATCCTGAAAGCTCCGCCAACGGAAATCACGCAAATGGTTAATCCCTAGCCGTTTGCAATGTGGGGAATCGACATAATCGGTTCTTTATCCATATCCAAAGGTGGTGCGAAATACGCGATAGTTGTGGTCGATTACTTTACTAAGTGGGTAGAAGTAGAGCCTTTGGCCACGATCACCACCAAAAAGGTCATTAATTTCGTTGCACGAAAGATTACATGCCGTTTTGGCCTTCCACGGACTATCATTGCAGACAA
Source organism: Allium cepa (assembly GCA_030765085.1). NCBI lineage: Eukaryota > Viridiplantae > Streptophyta > Magnoliopsida > Asparagales > Amaryllidaceae > Allium > Allium cepa. The sequence goes on along the minus strand of CM060935.1, from coordinate 819,291,200 downwards.
GGAACTCAATTCAAAAGCAAAGAGTTCAAAGAATTTTGTCAAAAGTATGGCATTGAAAAAAGGTTTGCAGCAGTTGCTCGTCCAAAAGCCCATGGACAAGTGGAAGCTGTGAAAAAGTAATCAAGTCCATATTGAAAAAGCATTTGGAAAAGGCTAGAGGCAAGTGGGTGGATGAACTTCCAACAACGCTTTGGGCTTATAGAACCACCCACAAGTCCAAGACTGGCCACACTCCATCCGCATTGGCATATGGCATGGAAGCTGTTATACCTGTAGAACTCGAAGTTCCATCACATTGGGTAACTCATTACAACCCTAAGATGAATCGGGATCTGTTGCTGGAATCACTGGACTTCATTGATGAAAAACGTGAAGAAGCTGATTTAAGAGCAGCCGCGTATAGACACCGAGTCGCTCGATATTATAAAGAAAAAGTCCGGCCAAGAGTCTTCGACGTGGGCGACCTCGTTTTGAAATGAGTTTTTCCGATCCCGTCGCATCTGAATCCCACATGGGAAGGTCCATACGTCATCGAACGGAGGCTTGGAGAAAGAACTTTCAAGCTAGCGCCGTTGATGGCGCGACACTCCCCTGAGCATGGAATAGCGAGCATCTACGACATTATTACATTTAGTCTATTCATCTTCTATCTTTTTTGCAATTATTTTCAGTATGTTTTCATTCCGTTGATTCTTATTTTTCAGCATGTAATAAGGCAATTTAGCTTGCTTCATTAATAAAGGCTTGAAGCTATTTTTCCATGAAATATTGATGTCTCCGTGTATGATAATTTTATGACAGAAAACTAGAGTTACATTATTCTGTCCGACGTATGAACGCGCATAAACGACTTAAAATCTCCAAGTCCCATGAGTGCGGACAGGAGTACTTTGAGTCCCCTAAGTGCGGAATAGAGTATAAATTTAAAATCTCCAAGTCCCCTGAGTGCGGACTGGAGTACCCTGAGTCCCCTGAGTGCGGACTGGAGTATAAATGACTTAAAATCTCCAAGTCCCCTGAGTGCGGACTAGAGTACTCTGAGTCCCTTGAGCGTAGACTAGAGTATAAATGACTTAAAATCTCCAAGTCACCTGAGTGCGGACTGGAGTATTCTGAGTCCCCTGAGTGCAGACTGGAGTACTCTGAGTCCCCTGATTGTGGACTAGAGCATAAACGACTTAAAATCTCCAAGTACCCAGAGTGCGGACTGGAATACTCTGAGTCCCCTGAGCGCGGATAAGAGTATAAACGACTAAAAATCTCCAAGTCCCCTGAGTGCAGACTGGAGTACTCTGAGTCCCCTGAGTGCGGACTAGAATATGAATGGCTTAAAAATCTTTAAGTCTCCGGAGTGCAGACTAGAGTATAACTGACTAGAAGTCATCAAGTCCCCAGCATATGGACTGAAAAATATTCTAAGTACCCGAAGCATGGAATAAAGGATGTACAATTTCAAAGAATTTTCGAGTTATATGAAGATGAATTGGGGGGTTATGTAACTCCCAACAGCTCGGGTTTCGACCATAATAATACCAAAAACTGAACAGTGAAAGTCGTTTGAAAGACAAAAGAACTAAATTTTATTTATTCATCCAAAGTGAGGTTCTACCACAACTCCTCCAAAACTCGGAGTCAAAAGTCTATTACATTAACGATGGAAATATGTAAAAATAATTACATAATCTAAGCTCTCGTTGAACGAGTGTAACAGCTACTTCTTTGACTTCTTGGGTTTCTTTTCCTCCTTTGTTTTCTCAGGTGACTCTTCCCCAACGCGTTTTCGTTTGGACGTTTTGCTTGATGGGAAGGTGACCTCTAGCGGCCTGGACCTACCAGGGAGGATGACCTTCAAAGCCTTGTTTAAAGGATCATCTAGATCCAAAATTCGAGGTCGACTTTGATTTCAGCTGTCTTTTTCTTTTCCTCCGCGAGCTACTTCTTCATGCTCATTTAGAAGTGTGTCTGAGGCGCTTGTGATCTCAATTTCATAACTTCCTTCGACAGGAGACGAAGTCTCAGACTTATCCTCATCGAGCGACTTAACCACTTTAGCATCTGAACCAGGAGTCTCTCCCATGCGAGTAGCCTCGCTTTCTCCTTCCTCTCCTCGGCATCACCGCTCCTTGGAGTGGGCTCAAGGTCAGAGCGACCTATGCAAATCACAAGAGACAAACGTTATAATACAATAACCTTTCGTCAAAAAAAAGGTTTTTTAACTATAAGAATAAGAGTTATATACCAGCTTCTTGCTGGCTCTCAACTGTCCAAGGAGTCTCACCTTCTGGAATGGGAGAAAGAATGTGAATGCCGAGGCCAAGGTCTTCCGGGTCATAAATAGTATGTTGCTCGAACGGATCGAGTACTGGCCGATCAGCCAATTGAGTAGGAGGAAAGGTTGGAGATTCGGTTCTAGATGGACCGACAATGACATCTTTTCCTTTTGATGAGGAGGAACCTTTGTAGTAAAGGGCCTTCGCTGCATACAAGTCTGAAGGCTCATTCCCGTTGAGAAATTCATTCACCAAAGCCTCCTCATCAACCTCTTCAGTGCCCAGCTCGACCTTCCTGATCTTTATTAAAGTCTCCCATGCCTCGGCTAGAGATTCGAGATAGCCCTCGCCAAGAAAAATTAAGTCTCGATGCATGAGGACACGGGCATTGTATTCTGTTATAAGTGGGTCGAACATGCACTTAATCTCCTCCCTGCCAGCCTCTGTAGCGGCCTCAAGGCGAGAGTCAATCTCCGTGGATGCTATTCTCTTGCCCTCTTCACGGGCTTCATCCTTCATTATCCTGACCTTAGATAGCTCGAAGTCAAGTTTTACCTTCAGAGTCACGTAGCAACAATCTCGTCGCAATATCATTGTGACACTTCCTGGGCAGCAGTTTTCTCCTCTCTTTCTTTGCGGAGTTGATCTTCCAGCTCTTTGACCCGGAGGGCAAATGCATCCCTTTCCTTCTGAACTGAATCCTTCTCTAAAGCCAGGGCCCCGCAACGTTGGACCGCTTCGTCAATTTCTTTCTTATGTGTCATTTCCAGATGATTGACGACCTCTGCAGTATCATTAGCACTTTGTTGGGCGGCTTCAGGTTGAGACTTGTACAAAGAGAGCTCTACATCTTGAGCTTTGATAATGTATTTATTGTGAATGCTTCAAGCTTCAGGTGATCAATTTCGTGTTGACGCTCAATAGAGACTTCCGAGACTTTTTCGGCTAAATGGACAAACGCGTCATGTTGAATATAAACATCGTTGTTACAAGCAATGGTGCTCTGTTTGACATGTCCCGGAATGTGATGGATCGCCAGGAGAAACTTCAGACCATCGAAGCAGATTTTGGAGAACTTAGCCTTAAGCTAGGCTAGTCTCTCCGATATTGTCAGATCTGTTGCAAGAATAGGGGGAAACGGCTTTGAAAGTTTAGTTTTCTTGTGAGGTTCCTGTGATTGCCATATGCTGGATGAACCAGAGTGTTGATCACGGAGGACATCGGATTGGGACCCCTTGTGGTCGTATTTCTCCTTGCCTTGCTCCGAGTGATAAGGAGGATTAAAATGGTATGGAGGCTGATGATAAGTTTTCTTTCAAGATGATGAATCTCGGGAGTGATAATCCCTGTCGCCGTCATCATCTCTATCCCGACGTCTTCCAGAGATCGAATCTCGTCCAGAGTGGTGAAGAATAGATGACCCACGAAGACGATCGAGTCTGTGTGTGCGCCTCATATCACCTACATAGAATTTAAATAATGGCAAGTTAGCAAAGAGTAGAGCAATGGCGAAAATTTAAGTGTAAGGTGAAGTGCACATGTTTGTGTGTGCCCTAGTGTTCCCCTCGACGGACCAGTTTCTTTGTCTTTACTAATAGGAGCTTTTTCCCTCGGTTTTGGGCTTGAGCGCTTGTATCGCCTCTCATGGGCGAATAAAGCTTAAGGGCCTCAGATTATCGAAGCTATAGTTAAGCAAATCATCAGGTATAGTGAGGTCCGGCAGGCCTTTCAATGAACTCTCTAAGCATCGCGAGGAAGGCTCCTCTCCGCTGGAATAAGGATGACCTTAGAGGTTCCACCCACTATTTTCTTCCTCAGCTTGTAGGTCAATTTCTTCTTTCCCTTCGAAGGGAGAAGGCGTCATTTTGATATCATGAACCTCGATTATCGGGTCCCGAGCGACACTAACATTTTCACCCTGTACTTCGGGCGTTTTGGCTTCTCTAATCCCCCCTCCTCTGGTGTGTCAGGGGCATTACGTGCTGAAGACCCAGCTTGCTTTTTTCCTTTGCCCGAAGCAGACCTGGTTATAGTGACGCCTTGAGGGAGGCTTATGCGGCGACCTTCCGCCAGCAGCCCAAACTTCGAGAGCGATTCGTTTGAAATGAGATATCTAATGTCCCGGTCACCTACGGTGATAGCTCAGATACCGTCAATAGCTTTAGAATACCCATGGCCTTGGGGACATGGGTTAATGCCTGTAAAAGTAGAGAAAGAGTTAGAAAAGGTGCAATTTCCGCCAAGCGCAAGTATTGATACAGAAAAAAGACCCACTTCCTTCCACCCATCTCCTTGCAAAGCCGGGAGGACAACGCACGTACAACCACTCCTGCTTATACTAGACAAATTTGCTCCACGTCTCGGTCAGAATTTAACATTTTTTATATGGCTCGAGAAATACAAAAGATAGGATGTCTGACCGTCTCTTGAAACGATAAATATAGCGTATATCGCCAAGAGTCGGGAGCCTGAAAAGGACACTCATGAAGAGAATGCAAGTGCCGTATATGAACGCGTGGCTGTTTGGATGTAATTGCGATGGGGCGATCTCGATATACTGTAACAGGTTGCAGAGGAAGGAGTTGAATGGTGGCATGCCACCGACCCAACACATGAATCTGTTGTAGGCCGTATATCCGACTGGGGGCAAGTGAGGACGATCTTGTCCCGATGGAACCAACACATCATCGAAAGGAATCCTGTGTACTGAGCATATATGATGGAGCTTGCTTCCATTAATTCTCAAGGTTTGGGAATCGATCGGATTGTTTAAAAAGATCGCTACATCCAAGGCATCAGGAGCCAAGTCGACAGATGCGATCGCGGGGCTCGGCATGTCTTGTACAGGAGTAGTCGACGGATTTGAAGTTCCAACTACTTCTTGTTGAGAAGATGGCCTAGGTCTGTCCGAGATCGTGGCAGAACTAGATTTCCTAGACATCTCTAGTGAATGTTGGATCTGACGAAACACCTATTTGAACTATACTTGAAAAACAATCGACATTAGACTTAACAACAAAAATACTCCCCCCGTGTGGTGTGTGAACTAGTGCAATCATTCAAGTATAAATGCCAAGAAATTAAAAGTCATGGAGTTGATGAAATAAAGTTAGGCTTTGAGCTATCATCTTCGAATACCGTCATCGCTGACCGTCTGCGAGAGCTTGTTGTAAGATGGTTTATGTTTTGAACTCGACACCGCGACTGTACGTTGAAGGTAATTATCCATTTTAATCAAGTTAAATTCAGGTTTGTAGTTGTCAAAACAGAGGAGTTATCAGTCTGGATTGTCTGATATGCTTAATTGCTTAAGTCCCCGTACTTGTTCACCGTCATATGTTCGGGCATAAAAATTAGGTTGAGTTAACTGTGCATTATGTTCGGCCAGTGTTGTTGTTGTACACCACTCTCCTACCATCCATCATTACCGTTCGGAACCACAATCATGTCGGACCGCAGACATGCCGAGTCGCATCGCTCGGCACTGCCCTCAATGCCAACTTCCTTCCTACACATCCTCTCTACTGCTCGACACAGACTAGTCATCCAGCAAGTCATGCCGAGCCGCCTCGTTCGGCACTCTACCCATCTCCCACATTTCTCCTGCACTCCATCTAACACCGTTCGGCATAGGGGGTCATGCCGAGCCGTAGCTATATCAAACCACATCGCTCGGCATGCTAAACCCAACCTCAACTTTACTCCTACACACCCTCACATCGTTCGACATGAGGAAGTCATGCCGAGCCACATCCATAGGTCTTCTTCCGACTCCTTTCTTCGGACAAATTAAACATCTTCCTAAATGGCCAGTCGACCACTACTTCAACTCGCACGCCACCCTCGACCAACATTAATTAACATCACCAATTCCTACTGGGCTGACATCTTCTTCTTCTTCCTCCCATCTAATCCTAAGGGGCGTCAAAAACTTTGAATCCACCTTCCTTATCTACACGACTTCCATTATTCATGGGTTATAGGAAGGTCGTACCTCGTCTAAAATCTCTATTCGGAGAGAGTCGAGTGAATGAAGAGTTCATACCTAGAAGAAGGGATCGAGGTCTAATGGGGTGCTCGATTTAGAAGTAGAGTCCTCTCGGATTTGTTATTGAAGGCAGTCGAGATGTAACATGTGGAACTCGGGAGTCGAGAAGGAGATTGAGGTGTTGGCAAAATTCTGGAAGGAGGTATGTTCGTAAGAATGTTAGAGTGGAGGTAAAAGGTAAAAAGGGAAGAAGAAGGGAAGTACCGACTTTTATAGTAGGAAGGAAAGAAGGTGAAGAGACAAGTAAACTGTAGAACTGGTCAAGACACCTCGGTCGTTCGGCATCAACATGTCGTTCGGTATTGAGGGGTCGTTTGGCATCGCTATGTCGTTTGGCATCGAGACCTCGTTCGACATCAAGGCGTCGTTCGGCATTCAAGGGATCACTATAGAGAGGACATAATAAGGGTTTAAAGAAAAGTACGGAGTGCTCATGGTTCAAAGCGCATCATGTTCGTCCATATGATACACTTTGGGGGGCAAGTGTTACCCGACGGCTTGACCAAGTAACAAGAGGCTCGGCGTAAAAGGGTCGCTCGGCATAGAGCACCGTTCGGCATTAAGAGGTCGCTCGGCATACGGCCTCGTTCGGCATAAAAGCATCGTTCGGCATAGAGCCTCGTTCGGCATGGAAGGGCCGTTCGGCATAGCAAGGTCGTTTGGCATTTCACCTCGCTCGGCATAGCAAGGTCGTTTGGCATTTCACCTCGCTCGGCATAGCAAGGTCGTTCGGCATTTCACCATGCCCAGCATAACAAGGTTGTTCGGCATGAGCCTCGTTCGGCATGAGCCTCATTCGGCATAAACCCTCGTTCGGCATCTCCCCTCGTCCGGCATCAAGCTTCGTTCGGCTTACACTCTTCACTCAACACACTGTCTCGATCGGCATGCAGATACCGTTCGGCATATCTTCCTCGATCGGCATAGGAATGCCGTTCGGCCTGGATATGTGGTTCGGCAATTTCCGTTTGGCGTTTGTGGCTCGGTGTATAAAAGTCACTTACTACGGGCTGAGGTATCTTACTCCTAGACCCATGAGGGAAGTCCAACCCATCTTCGTCTATAAATAGAAGGGCAGAGGCATAGTGAAAGGGGCCTTTTTTGGAGAACACTGGGGAGACTCTGTTGCATTCAAGACTTATTTTATTTTACTTAGCACTTATATTCAAGCCATTATAGTACGAATTGTATCTGTATTTAATCATTTGCGGAAGCAATAAAGATCAAGATTCAAAGTGGACGTAGGCAGTTACGCTGAACCATTATAAATCCGGTGTTCTTATTTTTGCATTTAATTTAGCATACAATTCTCTGTTTTAGTTTACTTTCTTCATTTATCTCTCTACATAAACTTTCTTAAGGGTGTTAATGACCAATTCTGGTGCTAACAATTTATATATTATTTTATTATTATTCTCAATTTTAACTACTTTTCGAACGAACCCCAAACAACACATGCCGCCTGGAGTTTATAAGGTTTTACCTACTTTCTGAACTAAATGGAACGTGTTTCGGAGCCTAACTTGATCGTATGTAGAAGATAGCTTTTTAAATCGATTTAAATATTAAATTTTCGATTTTTAATTTCAACGCGTTTCTCACCCGTACGAACAAATGGTAGTTCCAAACACTACGAAATTTGAAATCCGATAATAATACACTATTACAGATCCAATGGAACTAGTTTCATCGAATTACGAGACTGTGCCTCGGAAGGCTATTTTAACTCGTCTATTTAAATCGAGCGACTTTTAAATTGCCGAAATCATTTAAAACTTCGCATTTAAAACTTTACTAACTCCTTTATAAATCATATAGATTTTATATTCACATTAGAAATCATTCTGATTCATTTTAAATCAGAATCAATTATTTACATTATTATTATATATATTAAATCCCATTATTAAATTAATATAAAAACTCCAGATTTAACTTATCGACTTTTGATTCCATCCAAAGGTCAAATACCTATAATTCAAATCCTACTGGACTTTAAATAAATTTTAGAAATCATTTCCATATCTATTTATTTCTCAGATTTACAAATTATCTTAATTTCAAATATTAAATTTCTATTTATCCAAATATAATTAAATTGCCATATTTGAAATTATAACTCATTTTATTGATTCGACCCAAATCTCCATATTTCAAAATCAATTAACAATCCATATTTAACATTTAAAGTGAATTAAATGTTCAAAAACTAACGACCAAAATATCGTGTCGTTACACTTACGATGATTCCAAGTGCTTTGTACCATGTATATAAATTTATCAGACAACGACTCCACTTCACTTCCCTTTCATACTTTATTTTCATTCATGATGATTACTAGGTTCACCTTTCGATAACTCTTATTTATCATCCTATGAGAGCCTTCGTCGCTACTATTATCCCACGATAGCTCCTACGCATTTCTTATGAAAGCTTATGTACATCATCCTTCAACAACTTCCCACCTTGTTGTTCTGTGACGATTGATGTATTTCGGGTGTAACAACATTTATCCCACGATGGCACTAATATCCATCCCACGATAGAACTTACGGATTTCCCACAAGGGCTCTTATTCATCACCACATGAGAGCATTTGTTGTTACCGTTATCCCATTGATGCTTTCATATATATTCCATGAACCTTTGTTATTGCGGTTAACATGTGAGAGCTCTTATACATATCTCACGATAGCCTTCATTATTGCAGTTAACCCATGAGAGCTCTTGTACATATCTTATGAAAGCTTCCCATGACAAATAATATATTTGGAGCATAATAATGATATGCAACACCGCTATTTATGAGATAACGTAGATAAGAATTTTGTTTTCCTATAATTTGTTAATTCAAAAAATCAAATATCTAATATTTTACTAAGCCACTTGCAGAAAATATTATTATAAATTTGCAATGAAAATTAGGAATATGTTCTCAAAATGAAATAGTATAAAAATGATTTAAATTCAACTAGTTTATTTAATTTCTGGCCTTAATTCAACAAAATTTACATCACTAGAAACTAAGGTAATTATCTATTTTTGACATATTTGAAAATACTATTTAAGGTCAGAAATTTTTATTATGAAACTATATACTCTTTGAGAAACAATAAATGGCTTATAAAGGATGTCCATCCTCAGTTATTCAAATAAATTCATCTTTTTCATCATCGGAAGAATTAAATGATTATTATCCTAGAGAAACGAAAATTAAAGAAGCTATAACCTTCGATGGCTGCTTAATTCATCAGAATGAAATATGAGAACATAAAAAAGCTTACCAAAAATTAAAATGTTTAAATGATGCCATCATGAAGGAAGAAAGAAGGACAAAATCGGAGAAATAACAACAAGGAGAAAAAGTAAATGTCATTGAAAGAATGTTGTCAGTCTTCAGTGGAACTACTCAGACTAGAAATAGTATCAATAGTCATCATTCCATGAATTCAAGACCATTAAGAATAATATGATCCATAAAAACCGCAATTGTCTGATTCTAATACTATAGCCCATTTAGGATATCATGGTTGGAGGAGGTGATTTGACTAGTAATATTTTGAAATATTCCTATCGTTATATTTAATATATGACATTTATAAATCATTCAAGTTTATTTATATATTTTTCCTAAAAATAAACAGTCAGACATCTAACTGTTCTAATCAGATATCAAAGATATAGCCAAACGTCTCTCATACGTTTGATGCATCTAGAATTATTTCATATAAATTTTGAGTTTATTGCCTCGTTCATAGCGCCAAGCACCACACTAACTCCTCAAACCTTCAAGTTAAAATAGTCATCTTCCTTCATCTTTTATTCACTTTATCCAGTTTAATTTTTCACAAACCCTAAAATTACCTCCATGGCCACCATAGCTCCTCCAAAATCAAAGATGTCTAAGAAAAGGAAGATCGAAGAGTCCTCTTTCGATCATCCGCCTGTCATCACTCAAGAACAATTAACAGAATGGCTTCATCATGATCCGAATAGCATGTGAAGGTATAAAAATTTAGTTAATATAAAGTTATCCCATGGTTTCTTCTATAAAATCGACGATTTTCCATCATATAATCTAAGAGCCCTTGCAGATAGAGCATATATTACCTCCTTGATAGAATATGGTTCTAATAATGTTCAGATTGATACCCTAGCTATAAAACTCTTTTATGTTGACATGTGGAAAGTTTGTTAAAATACATAATGGTGAAGGTTGCTTAGGATCAGTGTTTATGGAAAAATAATAAAACTCTACTATAACCATATTGGTCAAATGTTGGGAATTGGTTATAAAGGAATTGAATTAAAAGACGTAGACATCAAACATTGTAGGGGAAACCAAATTGGACATCATTTATATAAAAACTAAGTAACTAAAGAAATTTATAAGGATTTGCTGTATAGGCCCCGTCTATAAGAACGAATGATACTCAACACCCTTATTCGTCGTACTAGAAGCATTAACAAATATATGATAAGCATTATAAGGCATTATATGCTATTATAGGGGATATCGATGTGAATCGAGCAAAATTTCTTCAAGAAAAGAGATGTTGTTCTTCTTTGAGCACTCTAGAAAGACCATTTTCTACGGACCTTACATAACTCATTTTATGGTGTCTGAAAACGTTCCTCTTGTGCCTGACGATGCAGAAAGTGCTATTTACGCTAGCAAAAATTCTTTTGCCTCATGTGCTTACCCTCAATGATTCCTCAATATATCTCTTATGATGAGTATTTGCAATATCTCAAACACCAAACCTCATCTGCAATTGCTACCGCTCAAGGTAAAGAGGTAGAAATTCACTACAAAGAAACTGAAGAGGAACGTTGTGAGGAATATGAGAGTGATGATAGCATAGAGTCGGTTAAGATTATTTCCTTAAATATTGCCGCTTTGAGATACCACAACTTCACAAAACTCAAGTTTTACTATCCCAAAATCGAAAATTTCTTGAAAAGCGTTTTTTTGAGAATGGTTTATGAGCTTTCTATGGATAAATAACTTTTTGCGAAAAAAATATGGAAATGTTATCGGGAAGGTCACGATCCTCATCTCCTACCATTCCCTTGCCGCCTCTACCTCCATACCAAGTTACCAGGCCAACTACTGCTTCAGTACAACCATCAAAGGAAGGAGACGATGAAGTGGTAGGAGCATGAAACAAAAAGCGGAGATGATGAGGAAGAGGTGTTGCCACATCAGGATATTAAGTAAAGGTAATATAAAACTTCTGTTAAAATCATTAAAATTTATTTGTTCACTTCATATTTACATTATTTTCATGTATGTGTTAGGTTCACTTGGAGTTTGCATGTTTGTTTGTGTGCTTGGAAATTGCTTGGTTGTGTGCATCAGTCATGGTTGTTTTTGGTTGAGGGTATTACATGAATAAAGTATTGCTTTGAAGTAGTTTATGTTGTATTTTGTTTTAGTGTTTTTTGTTGTGTATTAATGATGGCTAAAAATACAATTTATAGTTCATTGTAATTAGGTGGTATGTGTGGTGTTATGTTACGAAACAATTTGTATGCACCATTTTGTGTTATGTTTTGGTATGATACAATGTATCATTTTGTATGCAACATTATGTTGTGTGAATCATTAGTTATTATTTGTTTAATCATTCTACACCTTGTGCCTTTTTGATATCTTCGATAAAAATAAAAGGGGAGAAATATATGGAGCACATTGATATGAGGAGTATTTCATATTATAGATATATGTAGCTGTCATCATCAAAAATGGAAAGAATGTTGAATTCTGCCTTTTCGAGTTTTGATGACACAACTATACATTTCTATAAATATTGCACAACAATATTTCTTAAAGGATATTTTCAAAGCAAACGACAAGTAAATGACAACTAACTGGAATCAAGGCATTGAAGATCAACTGTCAAAAATTATTGTCGTAATAAGTCTATAAACTAATATACAATTTCCTTTGATGATTACACACGCTTGAAACCTTTTTAAACGATTAAAAAAATTCAAAGTCAAATCATATTACAAAAACACCAGAAGTTAGACGTCTAAGATATTTTATCAAATGTCTTAGTATTTTAAAACCTTAAATTTTAATTTAGGGCCAGACGTCTGAGTGAATTTCTCACACGTCTGAAGCATTAAAAACTAGCTTATAAGCTTTTGGGAAGAAATATTATAAAAGGTCAAACGTCTAACCCATTTAATCAGACGTTTGAGATCCTTTCTATTTTTATTTTATACAGCTAGTCAAAAATTCGATTGGTTCGACCAGACGTCAGATGAGGGTATCATACGTCTAATCAAACCAACAAGACATTTGACCTTCTACAAACCAATTTTTATATAATAGAAGTCAAACGTCCGAATCTTAGGACCAAACGTTTGAAATAAGTCAAAAATGAACGTATTCTTTTCTAGAATACATTCAGATGTCTGACCCCCAAATGCAAATGTCTGATTCTATTTTCAAATGTTTAAAAAAATAAAGAGCCAGACTTCTTATTTTTCATCTCACACGTCTAAGGCGAAATAAACGGCTATACTTTAAACGAAAAATTATTTATGAAAAGTTGCATCTGTTTATGAAAGTTTAGATCTCTTGAAAAATCACGATCTTTTATCGGATCTTTTCACTGCTATAAATATAGACCAGATTTGTTTGTTGAGATCATCAATTCTTGCTCTCTAATTCATAATCTATATATTGTTCTCTTGAAATAAAAGGCGATCAAAAACTATTCTCTACTTCATATATCATTGTACATTCATTTCATGAATCATCAAGGGATATCATAGGAAGGGTGTCCTCAAGTTTGACTTATTTATTGAGAACACATTGAAGTCGAAAAACAAAGCGTTTGCTTTAGAGTTGGTTAAAGTCATATTCGAGTGTTCAAGCAGCCGTGAACATGTTTCTTCCGACGAAGTGATGATTTCTCTTAGTGAAATTCCTAATTAGAGCTTAGGGACATGACGTATAACGGAGGTCCGAACCAGTATAAAAATCCTGTTGTGATCGTATTTTATTTTACTGTATTTAGATGCTTACTTGCTTATTTACCAATAGTTAGATATTATCCATATTATATTAAATCCTATAGAATTTCAAAAAACTTATGATCAATGTTTGAACCACAACACCATGTGATAAATAAAAATGCATGAAGGCTAATTACTTGAAAAAAGACAAGGTGATGCATTTATTAAATAAGAGGTGAATTTAAGTGAAAATTATGTTTGAATGTGGAGTTTGGCATTAAGCGATGTTTGTTTGTTTGAAGGAGGAGAGTTTTACGGTTATTTTCATTCAGCCAATTATTTGGAAGATTTTGTAGGAAAATACTGAAGATTAGTAATGAACATAATTGATATTGAAATCTTAACTGTACCATTAATGGAAAACAACATAATTTCTCTCCGAGAAATCACCATATTCCACAAATTTTGGTTTATATTAAACTAAATTAAATTCGGACACTTTTTGCATTTCAAAATCATTATTCTGCTATATATAATTCCTAATATTATTTTAGGATTTTTTGCTTTTGCGCATATGTACGTTACCTATTTTATAAATATAAACGATAATCTATTTTCATTAATTTGCTTCATTGACTATGTTTCTTTACACACACTCCAAATTTTATCTTCAATAAAATATCATTTAAAGTGTTTTTTTTTTGTGTGTATCTAGAGCATTTTGTTTAATAGTGATATTAATTTAGTTTGAACTATGCTTATTATCATATTATTTTAGTTATTACATTTGCATGAATATTTGAAGTAAAATGGAAAATTATTCGGCTATACATATACATGCTTAGTAATGTAGTATTTATAAAGTTAGAATCGTTTGTTAAATAAAACCATTATGCTATAAAATATTAATTATCCTTTAAATGCTTTGGGATTAGTTAAGCGAATTTATCAAAAAACGTTTTTCAGTAGTGTTGGATAAAAATATATTCAAAAGAATACAACACATAAACATGTGTTTTTAGCTTCATATAACTTGAAATTTCAGGGAATGCACCGATGAAACTATATTGTGAAACTCATGTACGTAGCACGGATTAACACTAGTGATATAAACTAAATCAATGATTTACTGTTGTATACTCGTTCAAAGCAAATTTGACAATACTATGTAGATGGTTCATCGAAAACTAAATTTGGAGAAGTTTGATCGAAAAGAAAATCATAAAACGGCAAGGGTGCGCTGAAATAGTTGCACAACGTGCATATTCATGGAATTTTTTGGTGCTTCTAGCAATTTTTAAAATGTTATATAAAACAACGGGTAAATTTATGTAGGATAGGGAAGCGCATGGTAGGAATCGAAGTTGGGTCTTTTTATCAAAACCCAAGCCTCCTTTCCACTGCGCCGCATCCGCGGACATCCAAATATGGAAATTAAAAGGTCTAATTAGGAAGTTTTTTAAATGAAAGTACAGTGCATACAGTTCTCGCCGTCAGCATAAGTTATCACAGCTAGTAAAAAAAAGACCAGTGATAAAAATTAGGGTTTCTTCAAGTTAATCATCAAATCGAGACATTTCAAAGATCTTAAGGTAATTATCTCCCACCATTCCACCGTATTTTCATCTTAGTTGATCTCACTTCAGTTAGAATTCACGTAGTTGTACTGATTCATCAAACGATGTGAATTTGGTAAAATGTAATTAGGTAGTTTAAGTAATTTAGTGGAGCTTCTTTGATTCGTTTATGCTGCGAGGTATATGATCTGGATTATACATTGTGCTGTTGGGATGCAAAAAAATGCTAAGAATTCGTTGTGAAACTGCAAATTAGAAAATCGCATGAGCTTAATGTGTCTATTTTGATGTCTGTTGCTCAGTAAAATGATGGAAATTTCTATTTATATGGCAGGCTCCATTATCGTTATTTTCCAACGAGCTTAGTTTAGACTAGTTTAGACAGCGTGTGCAATTTTTTTTTCCAGAAAATTGAATGCGGCTCTACATATTTGTTGTAGTTTTGGCTGTTATTTTATGTGTCATGCATGCAAATTGAGAATCTGAGGATACATTTTTTTTCATTACTTCGCTTGCTTCATTTGTATACATGCAGAATATTAATATCTTCTTTGGGTTTTTCCAGTGTAATGGGAAAACAAGTCACGAACATGTTCAGCGATGAAGAACCAAATTGCATTCTGATTTCATCAGATTGTAATAGCACTGAAAGAATTATCGATAACACTGAAAGAATTACTGATAATACTTTTGATTCGTACAAACAAGCTGATTTGAATGATGTAGAAACTCAGAGTTCTGATCCTCCTGCTACTCATGTAACACATGATACAAAAGACGGTGATACAAAAGAAGGTATCACTACAGGAGTAGTAGTGGTGCAAGAATTGCCTCACATTGATACGATAAGTTTAAGCGATGAGCCAGTAGAAAAGAAGAAAATAGTGAACAAGGAAACACAAAAACCTACAAATAGAAAAACATCAAACCAAACTGTTCCTCAACCATTTGCTCTTGCAACCGATACACGTGCTTCTGGTAATGGAAACAAAAAGCATGACACAAAAAGTTTGCAGTCGCAGAATCAGAGGCAAAAGGATCAGGTAATTTTCGATCTTTTTAACTCGTTATGTCTCCGTGCAGAGTCTACATGTATGCTATGGAAGTGCCCTATCTGTTTGCAAGTCATTGTGCAAACTTCTGATTTCATAATAATATCATCATGTTCTTTTTGCTACTAGTGTCCAACTGAGTCACGAAGCTTGTTTATTTGATACTTTGATTATCTCTGCATCACATGTGCTCGATTCATTTACTTCATTTGATTGAGATACTAGTTCATACCAATTAGATTTGCATGTTCTGCAGGATCCCCTATCACCTGTATCAAGGAAGCTTCTAACTGACAATGTAATGCATGTCAACGACGAAGACTCTTGTTCTGTTGCTTCATCATATCCTTATAATCATGAGTATCCATGTTTATTCATTTTTCTTTCCAGTCTTTATTTTTTTCTTAACGATTAATAGAACTGCTGCATCTGTTAAGACCTTGAAAGGCAGAATTACAACAGCGTCAGCTCCTACTTTTAGGAGCAGTGAGCGTGCAGAGAAACGGAGAGAAGTAGGTTCATGCTCACTTCTTTGATTCATTTTATCCTTTTTGGTTTTGCACTTTGGGATATCATTAATGATTCCTCCTATTCTTAGTTTTATTCCAAGTTAGAAGAGAAACAGAAAGCTCTGGAGGCGGAGAAGAATCAGTATGAAGCAAGGACAAAGGTATCATCTTTTGTATCATTCTTTTTGCTACTAGTGTCCATCATCTTTTTCATGGATCTTCTGTATTAGTATTTCATAATGTCAAAATTCATGTGTCAAGGTTCTTGCCATTTTGAAATGCATCGTGCATTATAGCCGTATAGTCTCATTTGTTACTTAACTGTTTTTGAGGCTATCGGCGAAGATCTTAAACTACTATATGTTGGCACTGCATCACTTTGTTTAACAGAAAGGTATGACTAGTATCACAGTCATCTCCAATACAAATATATGCTGCGTAGCTTTAGTCATGTAATGGAGACACTTTTGACTTAGTGTGGAGACACTTCATGCCATTTCCAATACTCATTGATCTATGTGTGATCACCAATGTTATCATCATATTTTGGTGGTGACATGTACAATAATTAAGGACAACATGGACTGCAAGGACCATAGTGCGAGCAACACTTGACTGGTCGAAGAATTACTGTCGAAATCATGATCCGCTGCTTTGCATTGAAACATGTTAATCAAAATATGTGGGAAGTGCCCACACAAAGTCAACACGTTGCTCTCCATGCCTCTGCAAAGCCTGATTAGGATACCTTGATTCAAAGTCCAAACTTTTAACAAGACTTCTCAAAGCCTGCTCGAATTCTACCATGTTTGTTCAACATAAGAAAGCATATCCTCACAAACACTACTCATGATTGTTCTAAAATTATGCAATGAACAAACAAATGCAAGAAAGACACATAAGTTGCTCACAGGATGATGGTCCGTCCCACTAAACAAATGCGTTAGTCAAATAAAGCGCATTCAAACTGCAAATTCTCTTCAGCAGCCGGATATGTAAATATCTACCTTTAAATCAGGATCTAAACAGATGGAAAATATAATAAATATAGAGGATGGTTTGCATAGAAAAAAAAAAGTCAAACCATGAAGGAAATTTTGAATTGAGCACATGGATATATCAATTATCAAGGTTGATGATGCAAAGTTTGAGGTAATTCGATCGACCACAAGCAACAATGGTGTCGATAAGAAGAGAAGAAATGACCAAAACAACAACAGTCAGTGGTAGAGCAATCAAAAACATTGAAGGTAAACCATAGTAGAACAACCAAGTAAGTCCGCTGTTATATAAAGTATATTCTTTGATCGAATCACGAGAGCATATGTTTGTTGCTAGGCAAGCGTAAGTGCCTCCTTATAGACGTCAACCTTCTATAGAAGGGTGCATGTATAAAAGAGATCTGAGGAACTATTGTTATTCTTATAAAGTCGTGGGTCATGGTGCAAATGAATGCATGCACCTTAAGAAGAAGATAGTTATCTAAAGCCGTACATGCGAGCCCCACATGAACAGGGAAAATCAAGATCAATGAAGACAACTCTTGTACTAGTAGATATCAAGAGAAATGTAACATCCATATCTGGTTTTCCACTCTTCGCTGGAGAAAGTGGTAAAGCTCGATAAAGATATGCTCTACTGGGATGCAGATACACTGTCTTGTTTCTCAAACAATGAATGAACGCTGAAATAATTACACATACAAGATTTGGATGTTTTAGAGCGAACGATGCTTGAAATGTCTTCACAATGATCCTCTAACTGTTCAAATCACAAATATGAAAGTTCAAACTTCTTGTTAATTCTAAAGCATGTTGGAAATGTGCCTTAGTAACTATAGTTTTATATTTGCTAAATAAATGATCAATATAGACTAAGTCCTTAGGAATTTTGGCGTTAAATGTGGCTTGCTTTTGGAAAGATATTATGTATTTCAGCTATGCTTTCAGCTTTATATAAAGTGTACTACAGTTAATAATATGTACACATCTTGAGTCATAAACAAAATCTCATCTCTTTATTTTTCATTCGCTATCATAAACCTTCTGCCTAAATAAACCAACAGATTGGTATAAAGCATTTCTTCTTGAGGGACCTGTGTAGTGAGCCACTTTTTGTTGCAACATGCTTTGCGACAAGCAACAACTCTAGCGATTCCTGGTTGGTCGACGGTGGCTGCACAAATCATATGACTAATGACTAAAAGCTCTTCAAAGAACTTGATAAAACAGTCATTTTCAAAGTAAAAGTTGAAAATGGTGAGTAAGTAAAAATTGAAAATGGCGAGTTTCTTTCAGTCAAAGGGAAAGAGAACGTGGCTATAGAAAGTTTGATAGTTTTGATTTATATGTGCTTAATATTGACCAAAACCTACTTAGTGTTGGCCGGTCGATTGAAAGTGACTTCAAAGTCATATTTAAAGATTATGCTCAAAGATGCAAAAGGCAAAATTGTATTCAAGGTGAAAATGAGAGCAAAAAAGCTTCACTTAAATCTAGTAGAGGAGGATCAAATGTTGAAAGCAATATAGAGTTATGGCACAAAAGGCTAAATAATTTCCACCGTGATGGACTTATATGTATGTAGAAACATAATTTGGTGAAAAGTGTTCCTTTGTTGAAAACAAATTAGCTAAAAGCAAGCTAGAAAACTTTTTCTCAAGCAACATGGAAATCGACACACAAGCTAAATCTTGTACACAGCTAAATCTTGTACACATATGTTAAGAGGACCTTAGAAAACCTCATCTTTAAATGATAGTAAGTACCATCTGAATTGTAACAACATGCCCCTTCGACCTCGGGTTTGAGGATTGAACCGACGCCAACCTGAGAATCGAAAGGACAAGTCATTGTGGGTAAGATTATATATATAATACGTATATAGACACATACGGTTATAGACACAGATAGATATGAGATACAATTCTAACCAACTCTATCTAATAACTACTTTCAGAGTCTCACATCAAAAAGAAATAAAATGTAATATGCAAACAGATGCCATACTCACATTACCATAGCAGGTCCATAATATCAGATTCATATGTCTGAATAAATACATATACAACCCAGAGCACATGTATAATTAAATCCATGTACAACACATATATGCACTATATATACAGTAATACATAAATGGTTCTTCATCTATGATACGATCTCATCACTAGACTTCAATATGGATATATATATATATATAAGTATGTATATGTATGTGTGTATAATATGAGTGTGTCGGATATAACCTCATGCACTACTAAATCGTTTATTGTCCTTGTCCACCGTCACATCAACCGCATATAGGACTCACGTCATGGACTAACCTCATGCCCTACAGGATCATCAGTTGTTCTTGTGCTACTTAACTGGACTCATGTCCTGGACTAGCCTTATGCTCTACAGGGTCATTTACATCCACTGGTCATCGTAGTACTACAAGGAGCAAAGCGATACGTGGACCACCTACATAGATCCTTGTCCGCATCTGCATCCGTATCCATGCCCATATCTGTATCTATATTCATACCCATGTTTCTTGAGGTCTTCTCGCGTCGTAACTCATTCACATTTTACATTCACCACCGTATCACGTCTCTGCGTTGCCATAACATTTTTTTTTCAAATAGCAATAAATTATCACAACCATTCATTCAAGTCGTATCACCATTGTTTGCATCATCACTAGCCTTAGATCACCTTTCTGAACACAGAAGAAACAAGAGTCGAATCATTTGTTATTTATTTATTTAGGTCCTTCTGGGTCCAGGTTCAACCTGTACTGACACGGTTACCGGTGCACCAGTCCAAGTCCACCATGGAAACAGTGTACGTATTCCCTGGGTGTTTCAGGGTTCACGAAGTTTGTGTTTTTATCGTCGTTTCCGCCTCTTATCGCCTCCGTTTCGTCTCTGATCGTCTGAAAATGTGCCTAGGGTCTAACATTAAGTTTCCTAGTCTGGTTTTTAATCACATTATTCTATAGTATTATAGCATACATGTCATCTTAAATGATCATGATTGCATTATATGAAGAAGAGAGCATGAATCACTTGCCAAATTTCTATTTTTGCCAAGATTCTCGCTGTTCGGCCCAATGCATCTCATTTTGGATTTCTCCCTTCAAATCGATGCTGGTACGTAGCATTGTCCGAAAGCTTTGCAACACTTGTTTCGTTCAATTCGGTGGAGTTTTAAGAGAGATATTAGGTTTTGATTTTTGATTGGTTGAGAGGAAGATCGAGGAAGAAGAGTCGGTTTTCTCAACTGAAAATAAACTGTATGTGTTTTTGATTTAAACTAAAGGAGGGAAACTGTCTTCCCGTCAAAATTCACATTCTAGAGTTTTGGTGCTAGTTTGATTTGATGCTCTTTCAACTACTACTTCTTTATATGAATTTAAAACGAAGCAAATAAAAATGTTGCGTGATTCAGAAAAAAATGAGACGATCACAATGAAGTTGGTTTTGTCGTCAAATTCCAACGTCTAAAAATTGATCATTTTGTCCCTTCTTATTCTTAATTTATTTAATTTATTAATTTCATTTATTTTCACATCATCATATTATTAATACTTAAATTATTTATCAAAATTTTGAGATATTACATTCTCTTCCCCTAAAATAATTTCATCCCCGAAAATTTTAAGGAACGGAAACGAAAGAAAGCAATGTAGAAGCAATGTAGAAACAACGTATGAAACAAAGAAGACGAAATAGGAACAAGAGGGATCCAACAAAAAAGACAAAAATAACCCGATTTACGAAATTCTTACGATAGATATGTCAAAAGGAAGTCTGATTATGACGTATTTATAATCCTAAATAGAATGTAACGATGTAGGGATCCATATTCCGATCTGGACCGATATGGAATGATCTTATAATTTGATGATCTAGTTGATTCCATAATTATAAGTTCATAAACCTAGACGGAACAGATCAGCTAATTCTTTTATTTCAGTTGGTAAGAGGGATCCTGAAATAAGAAACAACGTTCATTCGTCAAACTTATATCAACCAAGTCATAAACATAGCGTCCAAATTAATGTAAACAACGGTATATAAATGGTATGAATATCACATAAGCATGAATGTCAAGAACTTGCAGTTTCTATCCTTATAACACATAAATGCAGTTAGTGTATCATATATGAATGCGATAAGATGACATATTAGGCAAGATGCACGACATCCTAATATATATATTTAATGCAAATTCAATCACATATATAAAATTCGACAATCAGTCCATCCAAATCTATCGTAAAATAATCTAACCAAAGAACTTAGATTAAAGTCTGGTAACGAGCAAAAAAAAGCTGCTGGTGGGCAGCCTTCATCTTCTCTTTCGGCTCTCATGCATTCTCCTTCAGGTCATTTTTCATTGCACTTTAACCAATTTATTGTCTTATTTAGTCATTTCACCCTACGTTCCACAATACAGGTCGGACCACGAGATGAACTCGGTTCAGATTCTAACTTCACTTCTTTCAATTGGCCGGACGCTATCACAGTCGTCGGATTGTGTACGCATTTACATAAATATGACACGTGAAACACGTTGTGGACTTCCGCCATCTTCTCCAAAAGCTCCACCCTATATGCCAAACTCCATATCATCTCCAATACTGAAAATGGCTCGACAAATATGAGTGCTAATTTTCCTGAACTTTCGAATCTTACTACTCGTTTTAACGGAGAAACTTTAACAAAAATCAAATCTTCCACTTCAAACGCCAAATCTTTCCTTCCTCTATCTGCATGTGACTTCCATCACTCCGCAACACCTTTCATCCTCTTATAAGCTCCACATTCGCCGTATCTCTAACCATCTCTGGATCCAAAATAATTTTATCTATAGACATCCACCTACACAAAGGTAATTTGTACGGCCTTCTGTACAATGATTTAAACGGTATCATGCCTATTTTTAGTCTGGTAGCTATTATTATATGCAAACTCCACTGAAGGTAGATAGCCTTCCCTAGATCCTTCAAAATTCAATATACAAGTTCTCAATAAATCCTTCAATACCTTGTTCACTCTCTTCGTCTGTCCATCGGTTTGTGGATGATATGCGATGCTTAGATTCAATTTAGTTCTTAACGTCTCCTATAGATTCCTATGGAATTCACTCGTGAAAAGTGGATCCCGATCGCTTACTATACTAGCTAGAATTCTATGTAGTAAGACCACTTCTTTAACATACCGCGTTGCTATAGTCGTTGCAGTTCTCGTGCTCTCCACTAGAATAAAATGTGCGTTCTTCATGAGACGATCTATTATCATCTATATGCTCTCGTTTTCTTTCTTGCTCCGGGGTAATACATCCATAAAGTCCATAGATACGCACTCACTTCCATTGTGGCACATCTAATCGAAGTAATAGCCTACTCGGTTTTTTCTGTTCCGCCTCATCCTCTAATACGTCATACATTTTGTTATATGCTCAACTACCTGTCTGTTCATCCCTATCTAATAGAACATTCTTTTCACATCCCGATACATCTTATCTTCTCCTGGATGAATAGTCATCCTAGAGCTATGACACACACCCAAGACCTTCTTTGTCAATTCCTTAATTTGTGGTACACATAGCCATTCATCTCTCCTCAAATAACCTTTCCAATCCTTGGAGTAAAGTGACTCGATCGTTCACTCCGTTCCAATTGCTTCATAATACTAGCCAACGATGCATTTTGCCATTGACTCGGTCAAATACGATTCATTAATGCAGGCCAAACTTCTATGGCTGCTAACAATTGCGACACATACTGTAATCGAGGTCGGAAATCAAATTTCGACATGACCTCCATACTTCTCCACTCTAACAACATAGCATTTACCTCCAATGTCTCCTATTCAAAGCGTCTGTAACTATGTTTCCTTTTCTTAAAGTATAAGAAATCCTAAAGCTTCATCCACCGTTACTGTCTTAGATTCAGGTCCTTTTAAGAAAACAAATACCTGTGAGTTTTATGATCCGTAAATAACTCGAATATCTCGTACATCAGATAATGTCTCCACGACTTTAATGCGAATACAGTATCAATCAATTATAAGTCGTGACTCAGATAATTCCTCTTATGGTTCTTCAACCGTCTATTTGCATATGCTACTATCCTTTCTTGCATAAGAATAGCACCAAGACCAGTACCACATGCATCGGCATGCACGGTAAATGGTTTGGTACTGTCGAGAATGACTAAAACTGGAGCATTCGTTAGCAACTCCTTCAATCGAGTAAACATCGCTTCACACTTCGGGCTCAACGTATAAGTCAAGTTTTTCTTTGTCAAACGGGTCAAAGGTGCTATACTTTCGCAAAATCCTTAATGAACTTTCGATAAATCCAGCCAAAACCAAAAAGCCACGGACCTCTAATGCATTTTTCGACGTCTTTTAATCCCTGACTGCAACTACCTTCCTTACGTCTACCGTCAATCCATCCGCTGATGCTACCTGCCCAAAGAAACAAACTTCATCTCTGCAGAAGTCGTACTTAGAAAAGTTAACTTTCAATTGATTTCTCTTCAACACATCCATTATTTTCCTCAAATGAACCTCATGCTCTATCTCCCTCTTGGAGTAAATAAGAATATCATTTACGAAGACCACTACAAACCTCAATTGCTTTCGAAATACGTTACTCATCAAATCAACAAAATAAGCTGGAGCATTTGTCAGCCCAAACAATATGATCAACCACTCATACAACCCATCATGTGTACAAAAAGCGGTTTTCTGGATACTATCTTCAGCCGCTCTTAACTGAAGAAATTCAATCGTCAAATCAAGCTGCAAGAAAACCTTCGTGCCGACTAACTGATCGAAGAGGTCGTCAATGCGAGACAATGGATGACGGTTTTTCTTCATTAGCTTATTCAGTTTTTGATAGTCGACGCATAAACTGAGTGAACTGTCTGCCTCAGTAGCAAAACGATAGACGCTCCGCATTCCGAAATATTTCTCTGAATAAAGCCTTTCTGCAATATTTCAAAATTTGCTTATTCATTTCTCTTCTATCTTTCAGAGTCATATGCCCAAGAGGCAGTGTGACCGGTCTTGCGTCTTTCTCGAGATCAATACGAAGTTCAATTTCTTTTCGGGGAGGTAAAGAAACAAAACATTTCACATATGCCTAATAGCCATAGCATTCACCACTGTATCACTAACATTATACATGTCCCTTCATGTTTCACGTCCACCACCGTCCCACGTCTCCGCATCGCCATAACATGTATATTTATTTCAAATAGCAACGAATCATCACAACCATTCATTAACTTCATATCATCATTATTTGCATCATCACTAGCTTCATATCATCTTCTAGAATGCAAAAGGAACAAGTCAAATTGTTCGTTATTTATTTATATATGTCATTTTGGGTCCAGGTTCAATTTGCACCCACACGGCCGCCGATGCATCGGTCGAAGCCCACGGGGGTACCGGTGTACGTATTTCCTGGGTGTTTCGGGTTTTGGGAAGTTTGTGTTTTCATCTTCGTTTCTGCCTTTGACCGCCTTTGATCATCCGAAAATTGCCTAGGGTTTAACTCAAAGTTTCTACGTCTGGTTTGGTTATTTCATTAATTTAATTATAATTCATTGAGTTAAACATATTCATATGAAACCCTACTTTTAATTTATTGGTCATATACAAATCCCTTCCTGTCCCAATTTGAATACGAACTTAGGTGTTCAATTACATTATTCTACAATATTATAGCCCACATATCGTCTTAGATGATCATGATTGCATTATATGAAGAAGAGAGCACGAAATCACTTACCGATATGCATATTTCTGTCCAGATTTTCGCTGTCCGGCCTGTTGCGTCTTCTCACTTTAGATTTCTGCCTTCAAATCACCGTTGGTATGTAGTCTTGTCCGATAGCTTCGCAACGCTTTTGGTCTCGTTTGATTCGGTGTAGTTTTGAGAGAGATAATAAGTTTTGATTCTTGGTTAAGTTGAGAGGAAGATGGAGGAAGAAAGAGCTAGTTTTCTCAATTGAAAATAAAGCTTATTTCTAATTTAAATGGAAGGAGGGAAACCATCTGTCCACCAAAATTCAAATTTTAGGGATGTGGTGCTTGTTTGATTCGATGCTCTTTCAACCCTAACTCCTTCATATGATTTCAAACGAGGCAAACAAAAATACCGCGCGACTCAAAAAAACAGGACGGTCACAATGATTTTTGTCGTCAAATTACAATGTTTGAAAATGATCATTTTGCCCCTCATTATTTTTTTACTTTATTTAATTAATTTATTAGTTTCAATTATTTTTGCATCATCGTATTATTACTATCTATTCAAATTATTTATCAAATTTATGGAGAATCACATGAATCATTGTGCCCAATCACTTGTCCATTTTTCAACCTTCTATAAAGTAAGAGAATTGAAGTTGGATTGCCTGTATAACATCATACAAGCATTGAACTTAATATGTAATGTTAAATTTCATTTACAAATCATCACAAAGGTGCATCATACACATGTTGAAAACTCTATTATCAAAGTGCTCGTTTAGATGTGCCTATGCGCCCATCCTAGGACTTATCAGCTCCTCCGCATAAGGTGCCGAAAAAGTACCTAGGCGTTGAAGAGTCGTAAAATCAAATCGTCGCATTTAAAAAGCGCGTTTTACTTTAATTTTTTTTTAAAATGTTAAGGACTTCAGCCTAAAATCGAGTCCAATTGAGGCTTATTTGGCAAATATCGATCAAATTAGGGCATATGACATATCGATATTGTATAGAGAAAAAAATTCTTGACTCTCGACCTTACATCCGATCCCATTGTCACTGACAAACTCGACCTATCGCCGCCGTCAAACTCAAGCCACTACCTGTCGCCTGTTGCCTTCACTTGCTCACAACTTATCCATCCCTTCAGTCCTGCCGATAAAGCGATGTTCAAGGCATCCAAAAAAGCCCTAGGTGCAAAAATACGCTCGTTGCCAGCCTCGGGCTTACTTCGGCTGAAAATGAACAATTTATACCATGCTGCCTGCATTTAGCAAGAAGGTTTGTAAGAGAAAAGGAGAAGCACACAGGAGATCAGGATCCATGAAAGCCTTTCCATTGGTCGACCAAAGGAAAAAATCAGTTGGCATACAGAGAGTCTTGATTATTAACACTTTTGTCCTTTGGAATGGAAAACATATTTTGGGGTGGTTTATGTGTTTGGGATGGTATTTTTCATAATGACTCGTGTGGTTTATGTTTTTGTGGATGGTTTCTACAAAGTTCCATTTTGTGGGAATAATGCTCCAAAATCTTAGCAAGCTCGAGATTCTTTTTTTTTGTGTGGATAGACTGGTGGGCTGATTGGACTAGTGTTGAAAAGCATTGGGTCAAAGGAAAAAAGTGTAAACTGCTTTTAGAATAACACCAAATGTAACGACCCGATTTTCGATACCCGAAAATCGAACCATCAGGGTTAAAAGAAGGAGATAGAGAATGAAATAAAAACAATATCAGAATCTTACCAATGCAGCGGAATAAAATATAATATATGATAACAGATCTTTACACTAAAAGAAATTATATCTGTTATATACATACATCATCAGAATACAGTATCAGAGTTCAATAAAATCAATACACTCAGATCGAGTATTATAGAGTACAGATTCTGGATGGACTGCTGTGGAGCTCAGGAGACGAGCTGAATGGCAAGACGTATCCGACGTATTTGATGTATATTCCGCTGTGTATTCAGATTTGGAAGGATCACTCGATTTTCGACGACGAATTCTGAATATGGATTTTGATAGATTCTGAAAATTCTCTATCATAGTTTGTGGCTATGCAAGGAGAATGACGATTTTTGATCAAAAAACCATATCTAAGTCCGCATTAGGAAGTCGGGTGGACGATACTAGTTCGGAAGTGAAATTGTGTGAATTAATTTGAGTCGTACTCTGATGATGTATATAAAACAGTTATAGTTTCTTTTGTATAAAGATTTGTTAATATTTATTATATTTTAATCCGCTGCGTTGGTAAGATTCTAATATTGTTTCTATTTCTTCTTCTACCTTCTTCTTCTTTTAACCCTAATGGTTCGATTTTCGGGCATCGGAAAATCAGGTTGTTACACTTGCTCAATTTATTTCGAATCCCATTAACTTCAGATTTTACACCATACTGTTAAGCAAAAGCGAATGATGGTATCAGAGCGCTAGGTTGAGTGAATACCTAGGCTTTGGAGTGATTTCTTCTTAAGAGAGCGTGTTTGTATTTTTAATATATATATATATTCTACATATTTATACCTGTTCGGGTTATCCAATATGAGTTCTAATGGTAGATAGGGTAGTGGTTTGTGCAACACGACTACCAATGGTAGGAGTCTGTATGTTGGGGTTAGAAGTATATCTGTCGAGACTGTAGACCCAATACCGTCTCGAGTGAGCTTTGCGGTATGGTGTAAGGATTTCACCAATCTCCGATACCATTGTAACGACCCGCCTTTCTCTCCACAGAAAGACGCATCATTATTAAGAAAGAAAGGGATAGAGAAGAGAAAAGATAGAGAAGAAAAAAAGAAACAATATCAGAATCTCAACAGCGGAACGAATAAACTATATTAATCACATAGATATTACATAGTATCATATACATCAGAGTTACACAGCTTATACAATACATACTAGATAGTTATAAACGCTTGTCTAGTTATTACAACTCAAATACAACTCAAAGAAATCAACACAGCGGAACACTATATATATCTACAACGTTGAACCCTTCTGCTCCATTGCTCCTTCACAATTTGTCAAAGCTAACCTGAATCGCTTGGCTACTCGTAAAAATTTGAGTACCCAAAAGTTTAAGAAAACAGAAGATAAACTCTGGGTCAGACATATATGCTCGATTTCAGTTTGTATTGAAGTCGTTATTTAAGTAGTTACCTAGGGATGTTTAGTAATATAGTGAAGTGTGGGTATGGTTGGTTAAGTTTTACATTCCAACTTTTCTTCTATTTCAGTCAACTCATCATGTTATTTAACAATACATGTATTCTAGTTATTGCTTTTTCTTTTAAATATTTGTCTATGTTTAACCCCAGGAAGAGCGAGAGGCTGCATTAAAGAAACTTAGAAAGAACATGACTTTTAAAGCTAATCCTATGCCTAGCTTCTACACTGAAGGTCCTCCTCCTAAGGTGGAACTTAAAAAGGTAACGGAGGAAGTCAATATTATTTACAAAATTATGTTTATGATATTAGACATCCTTTGAACTTACCAATTTGAGTTATATATAACTTAATGTTGTTTTGTTTGGTTTCTCTTTATGTTTCATTAAAATATTGACTTTACCGTTTATTTTTTATTGTTTCTTAGGATATCATACCATAAAAGTTTTTCATATAAAGATTGGGCATGTTATTTCTGATGCAATGAAATTCATTTTTTATTTTTGTATTTTAATAGTTCGCTACAATATTTTTAGAATCTTTGTTTTATTTTTTAGTGACTTGACTCTCTTTTTATAGTTGAAGTTCTAGTTTGTAACTTTTTCTTTTTTTGGCGTGGAAATCACACTATCACTTTGAAAACGATTTTAAATGTGAGTTCTTTTATTTTGACACCATTTTAGCGACTTAGACTTGGAAGGACTTTTCAGCATGCCGTAGCTTCTAAAGTGTGCTACTATTATAATTATGCCCATCTTGTACATTGTCAGTATACCTTGTATATATGTATGTATGAATGTATTGATTTAGCATAGCAAAATTTTACCAAGCTTGTGGACTGTAAACAGCGGTATAGAAATTCTCAGCTTGTGTGCCATATAGATTTGGTTGTTTTTTTGGTAATTAGGAGTGTAAAAGGGCTTCAAGCTTCAGTCTACATTGGCAACGTTACTATGACATATTTATAGTTATGGCACATGCTGATGCTAAATGTACATCCACCTAAATCTGAAATTTTGTATCATATTACATTATTCCGCCCCTTTAAAGAAACCAGAAACACGACGATTCAAAATTTTCACTGCTAGATAAGGCGTACAATTCTCTCCAAAAGCACCGTCCTTTAGTTGTTGCATGACTGATCATGCTGCAGCAACTTATATTATGTGCTTGCATGTAGATGTCAACATTACCTATATCCATGACGATAGGGAATTTATGGTATCACATGCATACATGGTTTTTCTAATCATAGCGGCAAACACTTGAAAAAATATGACATTTAACTTTGCACGAGGACATAAAGCATCTCAGGAACCAAGTATATCAATCAGAAAAGGTAAAGTTACTCTTTTTACAGTGTTTCTGAACCTGCATCCAAAATGACATAGCTAAGTAGGGTCGAAGATATAATAAACATTCATATTCATGACCACAACTGTAGCATAGAGTGTTAGTGCACATGCCCCTCTGATTCATGACTATAGTCTGTGCCAGGTAGTCTTATATGGTAATATCTAGTGTACGAGAATATATTTAAGCTAATTCGCCGATAACTTTAAACTCTGTTGCTATTACAATAGCTTCCTACAACACGTGCAAAATCTCCAAAATTCAGTAGAAGAAAGAGCTGTGGTGATACCACAAACAATAACCAAGAAGGGGACAACAATGGTAGAGTGCGTGCTAGTAATGTGCAGCCAATTCGCCACAGTTTGGGTTCCTACAAAGTGAACAACAAGCAGCCAAGTGCAGCAAAGAATGCCAAAATTCCCAAAAATGATGATAAGAATGAGCTTTGACTAGTCCGTAATAACATATCTCCATGTCAACTACTACTGTATGATCTCTATATACCCGAAATTGTGCACTTGCATCTTCTAATATCCTGGCAATTGGGTTTGGAAGAATTTATGTTTCATTTGATATGCAATGTATGTAAATTATGTAAGTTATGCGGGGAGTTTGTTTTGTATCAAATGTTTGTGAACGGCTCAGATGTTGTAATGTTAGTTTTGACCTGAATTATGAATTATAAACTTATTTGTCCCTTCAATGCTAAATTTTCTCAATTATCCTTGTAATTGTTGCTTCTTTTGCTCCTGATTGGTAAAGCAGTTGAATGTGTTGTCCATTGCAGTATGTACGCACGCAGGGTTTTTTTCACTTATGTCTCTAAGTGTATTTGTTCACATTTCAGCCGATGTTCTGTGCATGGCTTTCAAAGTTGGATGGTTGATATTGTTTATTAGATGGTGTTTTACTTGTTTCCCATTCAATGTATAACAAATGAGCATATAGGGTAGGCTGTTTTGGAAATTTGATAAAAGGATAACTAACTCTGGGTTGTATTTGATATCATTTGAAGAGGGTCCCTATCAGTAATTATAATTCAATGGAATATTTTAACATTTTTGGGTTGCTTACAGTTTTGTTATGTCACGCTTTTTCATCTGTATTACAAAAATGACATTAGTTCATTTTTTTTCCATCAGAACTGCATTGAAAATGCATAACAAATGCAATTTTTTTAATTTATTTATGCATTTCAGCAGTTCGCATTTTTACAGGTAATAAGCATTTTTACATTTTTTAATTATTTTTCAAATAATGCATACAATATGCACTTCTTTTAAAAGTACAATAATTAGGATGACATTCTTGCTGATCGTATGCGTAGTGATCAATTATGGTTTCAGTCTATCCAAAATAATATTTTTGAATGAATGGTAGAATGAAGATCCAGTGTCTAACGTCAAACCTCTAAATTTTAAGAACAGGTTCTTAATACAAGTCCTTCGCTTTTTGCGGGTATTTTGTTCATGTAGTATACTTTTCATTATTCTTATATATATATATATATATATATATATATATACACAGTAATTAGTTATTGGTTCAAGCTCCTCTGAGTGATAGATGCCATCTAGTGGATCAAGAATTTTTTGTTTGTCCAAAATGTGCACGCTTAATTACAGCAGTAAACTGGCACGCATTATCCCCCAGACTCTGATTCATCTTTGTCATTATCAACTCTCTGGAACAAGCATTTCGAACAGACTTGACACATAAACTATACATTCTAACAAAACAGCTTTAGTACAGTTATTCAAATCCTTTTGACCTGTCATGCACGTGTTACATTAACTGATACTGTTATGCTGTGATATATTCTGTTAATTAGTATTGTGAAATTAGTATTAAACTAAACTCAAAGTTGCTTTGCGAAACCAACACAAAAACGTAGGGTAAAAATATTACATGTCAACCAGACTTCACAAAAAATTTACAGCACCACACCGCTAAGCAGATAAAGCGTAAATACAATAACAAAGGAGAAATAGAAAGTTAACTCTTACAATATTTATAAGATTTCCTATAGCTGCTTGCTGTAACTTTGAACAGAACCAAGTTTTACATGAAGTTTAGCACAACAAACAGAAAATTTGTGACTAGACAGAAATCAATCGAGATCTTTGGTCCAATCAAATGGCTCCCATTGCTTAGCAAAAGCCACAACTGCTTGCTTTTGCCTTTCAATCGATTCAAACTGACTTCTCCGGTGCATGTCCTCTTCTGGAAGACGAAGCATTCCTCTGACTATGTTAAGCCCAAAGCTACTCGAGAAGTTGGAATCATCATCAATGACATGAACAAAGCCTCGATCAAGTCCGAATTCTACATGGAAGTATGAGAAGTTTTCTGGAATTACATTTCTCAGATTTCCGTTCGTCGGGATTACTTTCTTCATCTCATGTTGCCCCCACTCATCCTCTGCTTCATCAATTGCCTGTTACATACATTTTGTTCTTATTACAATTACCATGCAAGGAAGAATCATTTCTAGTATACCATGCAGGAATATTTTTACCAAATGTTCTTCTGTTTTGCCTAAATTACACTTATGTGGGTACATGGATTCATATTTACACTTTAACATCTTTATTTACTTGAAAATTGGTGACAGTCTACCAACAGTAAGGAATTGTATGATGAACAGAAGGGAGGTTTCGAGATCACCTTTTTAAAGTACATTGGTGCCTGCTTGGCAATGGCATACGGTATAGGAATGCACTCGATTAGACAATGTCTTCTTTGCTTTGACAAATTTATAACAGTTTCAAGGAACAAAACATCCTTTTCCTCTGCTGCAAACATCTTCAGGAGGCACTTTTTGAAGTTCCTTAGTTCTTCCGCAACGTTCTTATCAACCATTCTATACGATAATTCATGCTGCAAACAGAAAAATAATAATATAAGTTTTGAAATCAAGCCCAATGACAATACAATACGAAGCAGACATGCACAACTTAATTCTCTAATAAGTTTACCGGTCCGCCGGGTTCTTCCGAGTATAATTACCAAAAAAAAAGCAACAGTACAATACGATGCAAATGTCAGCCAAAAGGAATTTTGGATATTCTTAAAGATCAACAGGACACAGAACATTGTTTGGCAACAGCAAAACTGGTACTCTGATACTGTTAAACTGAATGTATGTATGCATGTGTATATAAAATTTAATTCGGAACATGTCGTGGAAATCTCGGGGGGGGGGGGGGGGGGGTGTTGGTGTGCAATGTGGCGGTGAAATGTCGCCAAAATGAGATGTAGCCGACCCTTGTAGCCAAATAAGGTGTAGCCCACCCTTGAATTAAATTTTTTAGACGAGCATTCAATGGCACCCTGATTGCCCCCTAATTTCCACAACTTATATTTAAATAACACTTCTTTCTCCCTCTTTCCCCTAACTCCATTATATATATATATATATATATATATATATATATATATATATATATATAGAGAGAGAGAGAGAGAGAGAGAGAGAGAGAGAAGAGGCACAGTCAGTTGGAAATCACTATAAAATAAGGAATTCAGGAATATTTTAAATGTCAATTCAACCTTGACAGTTCAACCATTTGAGTTTGACATATGTGTATATAGAAAAATAACATACAGATTTTATCTAATCAGGGTTCCACCATTGATGTCACACTTGCAGAGAAATTCAAATGAAAATAATTAAAACTGGGAAATAAAGATTAGGCAGTGTATCATACCTGCATTGGTAAAATGCGACAATGACCTTGTACAACTGGCAGAAATTGAGGAAGTGTCATGTATGTCAAATTGCCGATTGAAACTACAAGATGCTTAGGTCTAGAAGGGCTTTCGAAACAAAATTGACATCGCTCTTGTTGAGTAACGAAGTGTCTTGGCACTTTCAGTTGTTTTTCATCACTCATTTTTTCTTTTCTACGGCCACTTTTTTTGCTGGGAGCTACACCATCATAATCATATTCATCATCCATGCTACCAGAAATACTATACTTTTTGTCTTTCATGATTGTCTGAGCAAGATGCAAATCAGCATCTTCTTCCCTTCTTTTTCTTTCGGAAGACATTTGCTTCTTATAATATCTACTGTTTAGGTAACAGGGATCTATATCAGAATCCTTGAAA
Source organism: Allium cepa (assembly GCA_030765085.1). Taxonomy (NCBI): domain Eukaryota; kingdom Viridiplantae; phylum Streptophyta; class Magnoliopsida; order Asparagales; family Amaryllidaceae; genus Allium; species Allium cepa. Next base: position 819,257,371 of record CM060935.1, on the reverse strand, counting down.
AAATTGATGTTATGCGAGGGAATGTTACTACAAATATAGGACAGAGTTAACATGATTTTATTTTTGCATCCAACTTGCTGAACTTTGGCTTAAGACAGAATTGGATAGTTGAATGGACAGTTGAGAAAATGATATTTTGGATGGATATACAGGAGTTGTACAAGGTAAACATATCAATTAGTAAAGATATTTATTCATTAAAAAAATTCACATAATCAACTTATGTGTTTTCTTAGTTGGGTATCCATTAAATGTTCCCAAAATTAACAGGATATACCAAAGTCAACCTGTTTATGTTTGCATTAAAAATATGAAAATGAGTAATTTTACCTGCTTGCATTTCGTTCAGTTTCTCGATTTATTTTGTTTCCTGCATCAGGCTTATCATTTATGACCTCCATCTGTTTCTGTATAAAGGAAGTTAAAAAACTTTAGCGTATTACAAAAAATATATCACAAATTAATGTGAATTCCTGAATTATATAATTTTTATGCCTAAGCCAGGCATGCAGAATATATTGCAAAGTGGTATACATTGTAGAAGTTTAATATCCATGCATTACCAATTGCCTAACCAGCTCATAAGCCTTATCCAAATGATTTGTTCAATGCTGAGTACAAATGCTAATGTCATTCGATGCAAACAAATCAATTGACCTGTCAATAAAAGGAGGAGAGAGAAAATGTAAAAGCTAACCGAAAGCTGTTCAGCTTCTTCATGGCGTCCTTTCATTTTAAGCTGCAACACCTTTGCTGCTAATTGGTTTGCACTTAGCCCTTGCGTATTGATAAAGTCTCCACTTGCAACTTTCCTTTTAGAGGATGACCCAATATCATATTCACCGTGATCACTCTCTTCCTTTTTAGCAGGTGATTTCTCCTTATTTCGCAAGTTTGATATACTCTCCAAAAAACTTCCATCGTTGTTAAACTTGTTAATTCCAGAAATCGCAGAAGATATTAGCGAGCTGTTTTCTTGAGATAAAGTTTGTGTTCTATTCTTTTTCCAATGTAGAGAATCTTGCTTAGGTTTCTTCATTAAAAGATTGCGAGAAGACACGCCTCGCAAATAATCACGATTATTTTGCCCTTTTCTGGTACTAGCATTTGATTCACTATCTAAATTTGTACCTGAAATTTCAGAATTCCCTGTTCTTCTATCTTTTATGGCATGTAAATGAGCATGAGTAGGGGCAGCTCTTCTGGAAGAAACAGAAGCAGCCAATTGGCCCAAAGACCCCCATCTTTCTTCAACTACCTGTAGATGCAAAATAAAAATAAATAAAAAAGACTATTATCAAGATTGAGTTCCACTGTTTCAAAATTCTTGTTGCGGCTTATAATATATTTACACTAATACATTTCCCTCAACTAATACAAATATTAGAGCTCAGAGCCTGCTTGGGAACATCTTATTCTCTACTGCTTAAAAGGAATTTTGCACAGTAACTTTGAAACAGTTTTAAGTGAAAATAATATGAAGAAGTGTTTGTGATAAATAAGTTGGAATGATAGTAAAATTTAGTTGTAAAAATTGAAATAAGTCATAAGGTTGTAATTATTGCTTATGACTAATCAACTTGCAAGTTATTTGGCCTCCTTAAGTTGATAAACAAAAATATAGTAACAAGTAACTAATAAATTGTTTTAGCTACTTATAAGTGATTGCCAAACACGCTCTTAGAACCCATTTGGAAGCAAATTATTATATTCCTTCGTAAATGCAGTAATAATTTGGTCTAAAGTGGATATTAATACGAAAAAAGTGTCTGGGTAATAAGCTGAAATGGCAGTAAAATTTAGTTGTAAAAATTGAAATCATAAACAAGTAATTGTTGCTTGTGACTTATCAACTTATTAACGACTTATTTTGTCCCCTTGTAAGTTGTTGTCTTCATATAGATTGTTGACAAACGCAAAAATAGTAATAAGTAACTAATAAGTTGCTTTAGCTTTATAAGTTAACTGTCAAACATGCTCTTAAAAGTGACATGAATGTGGTCTACCAGTAAACAAAACAAGTGAATCGCATTCAATGGTGTTTGTTTGGTCATGTGATTGTACTGTTTGAATCAAAATCTGAGAGATAATAAAACAAACCGTGTTAGTTAGCACAAAAATCACTACCCCAAGGGAATTTTTAAGTATCGGTAAGCAAAACGAATAGAGCAAAAACATTGCCTTTGAGGAGAGCCGATTACTGGCATTTTTTACGTAAACTGCTTTACATTATTTTTTTTCACTGTGATATTATTGAAGAAAAAGAGATATGTTTATCAAGTAGGTTTCATTTGGACGAAGCGCCATTGAAATGAACTAACATTACTGGACATCAAGTTTTAGATGAATTATATTTACGAATTGTTGTTTTACTTGCCTCATCGAGTTTTCTTCCTTCACGGGCTGCTTGTTCTCTTGCACGTTTCAAAGCTTTTAAGCGCCAGCTGGCACCCCCATCACCCACAACTGAAGGAGAAAGTAGTTGAGGTTTGCCAACTAATTCTGGGGAGACTTCCACTGGGTAACCGCTGCCATTGTTTCTATAATAAGGATTCAACTCCCTAGGATTTGCACTTGCCTGTCTTAAAGCAAGCAAAAAATCATACATCAACCCACGAATAACAAAATCAAGTAGAAATTTAATACAAGAATATGTCGTATATGTCAAATTATTATAAATTGACCAGCAAAACATGGACTTGCAAATCCTAATAATACATTCAGAATTTAGAGTCATATTTCCATCCAATACAAAAGAGTTTTGAAATATAACAATATTCGAGTTCATGCTTTATATCTCAATGATGTACTATACGTCAAGTTTTGAAGAATGTATGAAGCTTTTATGTGCAAAATTGTACATTACCCAAAGGTCCAAATAATATTAATTATAACAAAAAAACAAAAATGAAGGGGGGGGGGGGGGGGGGAGCGGTTGTTGGGGGATTGCGCACATAGCTACATTTCATTGTAATCACAGAAATATAATTGCTTAGTTAAATAGCATATGACATACTGCACTGGTCAAGGATTTGTTTTCAGTAACTCTTGGTTTATATGTCAAAAGTTCCAATAGCTTGAAGAAATAATTTACACAGCTCAGTATGCTGTGCCTTTAGTACATCTAATTGGTTGGTCGCTGAAAATATAAGCTAGGGCAGCTCATTAAGTAGCTGAGATTCTTTTTATACCTCTCTAATTTGAGGCTCCTCCTGTTGACAATCATCTTTTGAAGCAGTAACAGGTCTATCGGTGCTGGCATTCTTACGTCCCGAACCAAGCATCCACTCCAACCCCATCTCTTTTCTTGCTAGATCCTTTCTGGCTTGTGAAAGGTCTCCATCATCATCATCTATGGAACAAAAATAGCAATTACAGACCTTGTAAATATGATTCCAAGTTAACTTTATTCAGCTGGACTATACAAGGGTGTGTCTTTCTGCGACACGAAAGGGTCATGGATAGAGACATCTTAAAATGGGATAGGTTAAGGAAATGAAATAAAGGGCAATTAATCGTTTTGTTGTTATTAAATATGTTTTAGAATATTAATTATTTGTGTTGGAAAGAGGACCAAGATATTAATATTTGTTTGGAAGCATGACCAAAGCATTAAATGTCTCTAATTACTGTTGGCATGATCAGTTCATCCCAATGGACCAAAGAGAATTGACGGGACACAACACCAACACAACAGAGGCATTTTTTTGTGCCAAACGCACCCTATACGTCAATCAGCAATATAATAGATGGATAGTGAATACAAAGCACGGTTATTAAGGAGCACGTTCTAAGAAATAATTTGAAACGTCATTCGTCACAAAGCTGACTGAAATGTCAGCATAAGAAAATCTCAATGGATGAATTTTCTACCCACTATTTTGCCACCGTTAACAACCTAGATTCCAACAGTAATCTAACATAACATATGAAATACATAGGACAAATTTGTCTTGGTTCGAAGTGAAAATTATAGAATAAAGTTGTTGCTTTCAAACAACATAACTCTTATTTCAGTTCAAATGTAAGCATGGTTGTAAAAATTGCTACGCGAACACTATGCGGCAAGCATAGACTAGGGATTGTTTAAGCGGGGATTAATCGGAGCTAGACGCTTTTAACAAATTTGTGTATTTTGATTAAAAAAATTAGTATTCTTTTTCTAGTATTAATTGATCTGGAATGAAAAGCTAGAGGTTCGGATAGGCTTGGGAAAAACTAACGAGGTAAAACCGCTTGAAACTTTAATGTAAATGCTTAAACGAGACACAAGACCTCAATTATTGCCCATAAACTGCTTATACACCTATTTAGATGCTTAGATGATGGGGTATGCTTCATCTAGGCGGACCTAGGCGGATGACTAGGCAGCAAATATCGCCTAGCGCCTAGACGAAGGCCTAGAAGAATTTTTACAACAGAGGGCGTAAGTTTATATGGAGAGAACTAAAAGAGTTAAGAACGCAAAATAGCATATGCCCTGCATTGTGCCCACCAGGGGCGGACCACATATAACCTGGCGAGGTCGAGTGACCCCGCCAGGATTCCTTGAAACAGAAGAAAAAATCATCCGCAAAGCACTGGAGAACCTTAGCTTGACTTCGCCTCGGTTCCACCTCAAAACCCTAGCACCTTACCTACCACCTAAACAGCGACTCCAACCTCCCAGCCTAACAACATCCAGCTCTCAATGAGTAATTGGAAGATCAAATATATTTTCAATTTGCTGTTTAAGTTGAGTTTGGTTAATGTTTATTGAGTTTGTTATTTGTATAATTGTATTAAGTTCAAAATTGAATAAATCACTGGAGTTTGCTGCTTGAATTGAGTTAAATTTATTCAGAAATTGAAATTATGTAATTCTTTGGGTTTGCTATTAAAGTTCAAGTAATTTGCTGGCTGGTAATGAATTATAAACTGGTGACATATTCTGAATTCTGAAACGAGGATTTTTATTCAAAGGGCTTCTTTGTGCAGGGAATAAGTTTTAAGAACAGTTCTTCTATTAGTTTTAAGGACAATTTACATAAGAAAAAAAAATTGAAGTTATCATTTTCAGTTATACAGAAATAATGATAAAAGAATTTATCATTTTTCTATATAATTTAAAAAGATAAATGAATTTACCATTTTCTTGTAAATTGTCTTTAAAATTAATTAATGTCCTTAAAACTTATTGCTCTGAAATGAGAAGCCCCTCAACCTAATTTTCACTTCTGAAATATAGCATAGTTTGATGTTAAAAATGACAATGAATTTTGGTTTTAATTGACACAATGACACAAATCTTTACAAATTTGAAAACAAGAAAAGTCTTGTATTTGAGATCAAGAATGCAATATGCATTGTAAAAGGGACTCCAATTTTGAATAAGCGGATCATTTTTTCAATTTTCATAAAATTGCTATGGAATGTAAAAAAGATGTTGCATCCCTCAACAAAAATAAAAATATCCGTAACTGCCTTTGTTATTTCGGTGTTCCTCCACTGACTTCTTTTCATTCTTTTCGATCAGACCCCATCGAAAATTGGGTTTTGCCGAATTTTGATTTGCACGAGGGTAAACAATAAATCGTTTTATTTGATTCCATTCATCACGCCCTCTCCCAACAATTTTTTTTCTTGGTGGAGTCCACCTGAAATTGGCCCCCTCTTATCAAAAATGAAATCCATTTAACAATGCCCAATGCACTATGAATCTTGAATACATAATTTAGTTTCAATTGATGTTGTGACACAGATCTTTACAAATTTTCAAACTTTTTCATCACTTTTTTGATCGGTAAAATAGAAGTATCAATTAACTTTAGTTGATCAAGAACTTGTTTTTGTTTTCTGACATACCAGTAGCTTGCCATACAAAATGACTTGAACCAACCATATCCCTAATTGTCTATTAGTGGAGTCATTAAGTTAATAGATTGCTTAACCACTTTATATCAATCTAAGATGGAGTTATTTCAGATTTAATGCAAATTTAGTTTGGAACAACTTTGTATGTAAAACTAAAAAGAAAATATGATATCTAGTCACAATGCTTACTAGTGTTCCTGTCTGTCTATTTAATTCCCAAATATAGTATCAAGACATAAGCTTATGTTGCATTTTACCTTCTATATCATGAAAAATGCTTTAGAGGAACATTATTATGTTTTTAGTTCAGCCGTGAATGCAGATTAATAAAATCTTAGAAAATGACTAGTCAATGAATGTAGTTAAGCTGCAACTTTTCTAGGAGTAGAAAAGGTTACTTTTTAGCATTAGATAATTGGCCAAACAAGCAGAATAAATGCAGGACAATTTTCAGGGGCAATCGCCCTGGAACCCCCAAATTGTTCAAACTTCAAACCGTGACCATGCCAGTCTTAATTCCTGGCTATGCCACTGGTCCCCACGATAAACATCTAAGCACAAATTAAAAGATTATATACCGGAAAATAATAAAAAGTTAAAGTGCAGAGTAGGAGATTACTTACCAGCAAATTCCTTGCCACTTTTCTTCTTCTTTTCTCTCTCACTTTTCCCAAATTCTTCAGATTCGCTCGAATCATCCATTGCTCTATCTTTTCTTTTTCCCCTTTTCTTTTTTTTATTCTCATCAGAAGAGCCTGATCTATCATCAGAATCAGAACTATACTCTCTACTCTTTTTCCTCCTTGCATCTTTCTTCTTTCTACCATCTTTCTTAGATGAAATCCTCACATCGTGATCATCATCAAGCTGAAAAGTATTCAGTATTTGATATTAAAAGAGATCCAAACGCTTAAAATCCAATTTACGAATTAGGTAAGGAAAAAGTGCTCACTGTGCTTAGCTGATCCCTCGGTATAAATTTAATTCCGGTGAGCATTTTACTGACTGGAACTAGCTAGGATCAATCAACTATCTGACAATTGTAGAAATTAAAAACTCAATAAAATTTTAGGTTGATTTTATTTATAGAACAACTAGCATGACACATGCTTCGCACACAATTTTTTGTTTTTAAAAAAAGAAACATATTATGCATATGTTATCCCATTTTTTGGACAAAACTGGAATATCAAAGTTGAGCGCGTCTCTACCACGACCGAGCTAAGAAGAAGCAATTAGCAAGCGTATACAAGTCGATGATTTCGTTCATGACCCAAGTGCAAAAGCTCATTCGGCCTTAAGAGGTTTAAGATCCATTCGGCATTGATTCATTCGGCATTCATAACGCCAAGTTTCATCCGGCCTCTCCATGTCATGCCGAACCAAAGGACATCCGGTCGAGCCTCCTTCCCTCCAAACTCCATCACCGGATCAACTCCACCACCGGATCAATTACAAGCTCCATCTTTCACCAACCACTACCGGTCCAACATCACCGCCGAACCAGCTGCCCTACATCCCCATGCCGAACCAACCCACACCGAACCACACACAACTCAACCTAACACCGGACCAACCTTCCTCCCACTACCGAACCAAACTCCAACTTCTCCTTGTATGACCGAATGAAGCCTCGCCGAACCAGAATTGCCAGTCTAGATTGCTTCAGCCCAGGCCCACCAGCAGCTATATACGTCCAAGACCCCTGCCCCCTATCTCACTCTATAAATAGAGGGGCAGGGGTACAACAATGGCAGACAAGTTTGAGAGCTCAAGCCTGGAAGGAACTCTCAAACAACTTTAGATACTTGTAATCAAAGCTTTGTACTTGTAATCTGAAGAAAAAAGGAGAATAACATATAAAGTGGACGTAGGCACGTTCTTGCCGAACCACTATAAATCTGTGTGTCTTTTACATTTTAGTCCTTGCTTTTTACATATTTGCATAAATCACCCAAATCACTAAACACAACATAAAATCAACCAACTCATACGACTTTGGGTGTTTGCGGCCATTTTTTACGCAAACATTTTGGTGCTTTCACTGAGAGTAACCGACTCCCGCTACATCGGATATAAGTTGAATTTGGAAATCTAAGAGTTCAGATCTAAGAGTTATGACGAGACAAACAAGTAGAAGGCAAAGGCCAGAGAGAAGTGAACACCAAGGAAGTCAAGAGGCTTCCTCAGGAGGGAATCAAGCGTCGGTCTTCATCACTAGGGATGAGATGGAAGCCATGATGAGAAGACAAGAAGAGATGATCCAGAACTTACTTCAGCAAATTGGGCAAATTGGAGCACAAATCCAAGGAGCAACTAGAGTTCAGAACGGAGCAGGACCGTCTGGCGCAGCACCAGAGCTAGGGGGCACTCACGCGGAGCATGTTGATCCAACCCCGGGAAGAGAGATGGGGGCATCCGAGCCACCTGGAAGCAATAGAGGAATGAACGTTCAGCCAGAGGGACATACACATGAAAACTCCCATGGACTAGGGGGGCAGGTCGAAGGCAATGAACAAGGACTACAACTTGGAAACAATGACAGATTAGCAGAGATGGACAATGACAGATTAGCAGAGATGGTTAGAAGAGCTATGAGAGGCGGTTTAGTAAACAGAGACTTGGAAGATGTAAACAGGAGTCCTTTTTCTTCTGCGATTAGGATGGCTAGAAACCCACCAGAATTCAAGCTACCATCATTGGACATGTACAACGGGAAAACGGACCCCACGGTCCATCTAACGAAGTATATGAGACATATGGAAGTGCTGGGGGCATCAGACGAGGTTATGGCCCGGTGCTTTCCACTGTATTTGACGGACATTGCAGCGTTATGGTTTAGGCAACTGGAGAGCGGCTCCGTAGGAACATGGGCAGATTTAACTGAGAGATTCATGAGGCAATTCAGGGTTCATATTGCGAGGCCCAAGAATGTGATGACTTTGGCAACCTTGAAACAGAAAACTGGAGAGACTTTGAGGAGCTTTCTAACGCGATTTAATGCTGCAGCAGCATCAGTGGATCGACCAGATCCAGCTATGGTCATGATGGCAGCTGTATCTGGAATAGCTGGTAATACAGAGTTCAAGAATTCATTAACCAAGGATCCGCCTATGAATCTGGGAGAGTTCTATCATGAGGCTGAAAAGTTTCTGCGTTTGGAAGATGCTAGTACAGAAAGAGAGGAAGAAGATGACGTTTACACAATCAAGAGCGGAAACCCACCTGGAAAGGGTGCAGAGACTAGCAAAGGAAAGAGAAAGGCTGAGGATAATGATGACAGGACGAAGTGGCTACGGAGAGAGCCACGATTCACCACCTATTCACAGTTGAATGAGAGTTTGGAACGGATTTATCAAGATACCAAGGGGCAGGTTCCGTATCGTAGACCAATGCGAAGGGATCCAACCTCTGACGAAAGAAAATCAGATAAGTTTTGTGTATTTCATGAATTGAATGGTCATAACACTAATGATTGTAGGCACTTGAAGAACGAGGTGGAAGGGCATATCAGGAACGGTATGCTCCTTCAGTATGTGAGGAGGCGAACTCCAGCGGTGGAGCCAGAGCGACCACCCTCTACATCAGCTAGAGGTGACCCTAAATCAGGGCACCATTTGATTATCCATTGATTGCTTGATTAAAATAACGATGAACAAGTCGTAAGCTTCCACTAAAGCAATTAAATCATTTACACATGTACGAGATCGCGAACGATCTCCAGGCATGCTCTGAATGATCATTGACTGCTTCGGTGTGGGAACTTACACTTTGACATCCTTGCTTTGCTTTTGTTTCGATTTGAACATTTGAACTCTTCATGTTTGGACATTTCTGCTGTAAGGTACTATTGCTTTAACATTTACAATTCTATGAAAAAATTATTTACTTGTATGCCCGTTGGATCGCGAACGGTCCACGAGCACCTATTGCATGGCAACGAACTGCCGAAGTCTTTGATTCGAAAACTCCCCCAAACAATAACTCCAACACTGATAATATTAAGTCCCCCCCGGGCACACTCATTCGCCTCGAACGGCACCCGACTTCGAACAGTCACAATTCGCCTCGAACGGCACCCGACTTCGAACAGTCACAACTCGCCTCGAACGGCACCCGACTTCGAACAGTCACAACTCGCCTCGAACGGCACCCGATCGCGAACGATCATAACTCGCCTCGAACGGCACAACTCGCCTCGAACGGCACAACTCGCCTCGAACGGCATAACTCACCTTACCTCAAATGGCTCGATCGCGAACGGTCGTCATTTGAGGTCCGCCACCTGATCACTAACTGTTACACCTTACCTCAAATGGCTTGATCGCGAACGGTCGTCATTTGAGGACCGCCACTTGACCGCACACTGTCGCACCTTACCTCGAATGACTCGATCACAAACGATCGTCATTTGAAGTTAGGCGCTTGACCTTGAACGGTCGCATTTCATCACAAATGGCTCGGTCTCGAACGATCGACGCGTGGACTTACAGGCTTGACCGCGCACTGTCGCACTTTACCTCGAATGACTCGATCACGAACGATCGTCATTTGAAGTTAAGCGCTTGACCTTGAACGGTCCTCACTCGACCGCGCACTGTCGCACTTTACCTCGAATGACTCGATCCCGAACGATCGTCATTTGAAGTAAAGCGCTTGACCTTGAACGGTCACATTTCACCGCAGATGACTCGATCCCGAATGATCGACGCATGGATTTACGCGCTTGACCGCGCAGGGTCGCACTTCACCTCGAATGACTCGATCGCGAACGGTCGTCATTTGAAGTTAGGCGCTTGACCATGAATGGCCGCGCTTCATCCCGAATAGCTCGATCCCGAACGGTCGTCATTTGGGGCCATATAAACTATCAAATTCTCTACAGGTTGATGACAGGATATGAACATCCGGCTCATGGCATTACAAAACACGCCTTCCTGCCGCAAGGCATATTTTGGGGGGCAAAGTGTTATCCCATTTTTTGGACAAAACTGGAATATCAAAGTTGAGCGCGTCTCTACCACGACCGAGCTAAGAAGAAGCAATTAGCAAGCGTATACAAGTCGATGATTTCGTTCATGACCCAAGTGCAAAAGCTCATTCGGCCTTAAGAGGTTTAAGATCCATTCGGCATTGATTCATTCGGCATTCATAACGCCAAGTTTCATCCGGCCTCTCCATGTCATGCCGAACCAAAGGACATCCGGTCGAGCCTCCTTCCCTCCAAACTCCATCACCGGATCAACTCCACCACCGGATCAATTACAAGCTCCATCTTTCACCAACCACTACCGGTCCAACATCACCGCCGAACCAGCTGCCCTACATCCCCATGCCGAACCAACCCACACCGAACCACACACAACTCAACCTAACACCGGACCAACCTTCCTCCCACTACCGAACCAAACTCCAACTTCTCCTTGTATGACCGAATGAAGCCTCGCCGAACCAGAATTGCCAGTCTAGATTGCTTCAGCCCAGGCCCACCAGCAGCTATATACGTCCAAGACCCCTGCCCCCTATCTCACTCTATAAATAGAGGGGCAGGGGTACAACAATGGCAGACAAGTTTGAGAGCTCAAGCCTGGAAGGAACTCTCAAACAACTTTAGATACTTGTAATCAAAGCTTTGTACTTGTAATCTGAAGAAAAAAGGAGAATAACATATAAAGTGGACGTAGGCACGTTCTTGCCGAACCACTATAAATCTGTGTGTCTTTTACATTTTAGTCCTTGCTTTTTACATATTTGCATAAATCACCCAAATCACTAAACACAACATAAAATCAACCAACTCATACGACTTTGGGTGTTTGCGGCCATTTTTTACGCAAACAGCATAGTCGTGGATATTTGAGCAACATTTAAGTTATTCTGCATATGCAGCTAAAACTCATGTTCTATAACGGGCAACTGATGTGTTTGTAAAGCATGAAAATTTGTAAATGTATTCCGATGCATTGGAAATCAATAAAATATGTGATCAATCATTTGCTAGTAACTAACACAACATTGTTTTACCTTTTCGTCTTTTTTTTTCATTAAGATAGGACGATGTGAACTCTCAATTGTTCGAATTTTTTTGTGTCGTAATCTTGTGTATTGGGTTCTTTTTTTAAATCTTCAAAACTTAATATAATAATATAATGCACAAAAATAAAGCGGTGTGCCTTGTTATTGAATAATATATCAACCCATGTCACCTAAGCAAATTAGCTTGAAGCCAATTCCCATCTATATGAACTTCTGTTTTGCTATGCAACAAAAATCAGTTGGTTCTGTAAACTTGTCGGTTAGGGAGAAGTCCATTGATTTAATTTTAGTTTTATTCAAATCAAAATACAGGCCTGTGATAAAGTTGAAGCTCGTTAAAAGAATGAACCACGTCAAATTTGAACTATCATTGATTCCCAGTGTCAGAGAAAATCCAGCTGACTATATATTCCAATAGATGAATAAGTTCAATTTAAATTATCACATCCAAAATTCTGCCATCAACACTCTCCTTACTAGCGTCGTCATCGCTGAATGCTTTTATAAAGTTTCTGCAACTTTGACCAAAATACATCCAAAAGAATCTGAATGAAATAATCCATACATGGTAGATTATTTTCGTCGGGTTTCTGTACCGTTTGCAGCCTGGCCAAAAATCATCAAAATGGTTTGTTGCTCTTTTTTAGCTTTTCCTTATGTTGAGGCTTCCTTATGTTGAGGCTCCATGTACGATCACACACAAAAAAAGCATATAATTTATTTATGCCAAAGTCTACAACTTCAAAGGCTAAACAATCATAAATAAAAATCACCTTACTTGACAAAATTGAGATTTTCATCAATTCAAGAGACTACATAAAAAGGCGAACTTCCATTAAACTGCTTTAGTTAAGTTTTATAATCACATCTAACTATTTTGACATCATGAACCGTTTTTTATTGAAGATACACCATTAAATATATTTTGAATGATCGACTTTATTACAACATTATTTTTAGTTAAAGTATATGTTTGAATTTTGATTCTTGAAGGTAGTTTTTAACACAAGCACACGCATGCACACAATGTATTTTATTCCTCATCTCAATTCTCAATCATAAATCTATAAAAACTAAAGGTACAAGCAGAAATAATATATGTCTCATGGAGCATCCTAAAAAAAAAGATTAGATGCCACTTTTCATACGTTTTAATGGGCGTAAACCATTTGGACAAAATGGGTACTTTATCATAATTGAAACAGAATGTAATTACATTCTTATTTCAAAAGTACTGAAAATATTCTGTAGCATTTTGGTAAATACATTTCGGCTGAAGAACATACTCTTTTTACAATAAGATAAGATCAAATTGTGATTAGCATACACGCATAAATAGTTCTATATTACTTATTATTTAGGATAGGGATGTTTTTGCTATTGTTTTGGCGAGTAAAGCAATTTGTTTTGCTGTTCTATATAGTACTTATTATCAAAAAACAGTTGATGTAGAGCCAAAAGAAAAAGAACAGAAGTACCTTAAAAGGCTGAAATGATTCAAATAACAACAGCAAGTCAAGTGAACAGAAGCTGCAAGGGATTCGGATTCTTTTTTGAAGATTACAAGGAAGTTGAACTACCACCAGATCAGATACGGCGTGGGACTTCGCGGCAGATGCGGGATAAGGCGTGGGTCGTGACAGATGGAGATGGTCACAGCGCGGCATCGGTGGGCGGTTGTGTGGGGATGGAGATGGTCGGTCGTGGCATGACGTCGATGGTGAATTGATTTCAGCACTAAGCAAGCAATTTTATTTCAATTGTTAGTAGTGGCAAAAATTTGTTGCCCCTCCGCGATTTGATGCCCTAGACAATTGTCTCAATTTCAGCACGAAGCAAGGAATCTGAAAGCTGGACATCCCAGTGCGAGATCGAGATGGGATAAGGGAGATGAAAGCGAGATCGAAATGGGCAACGGAAGATGGGAGATGAAAATTGAACTTTACTTTTTCATTATTTTAGCAAATTAAGCTACCGGTAAACATTAAAATGGAGGAAAAATATACGTGAAAAGGGAGGGATATAGATTACCTTGATCGTTGTAAGGCTGCCAAAGACACGGCAGTGTTTCGAATTCCGAAGGAAGCGACTAGGCGAATACCACCTTGCAGAAGGAAGTGATATAAATTTAAGATTGGATCGATAGGAATCCAATCAAACCGGGGGAATACATTTCAATTGGAAATAGCAAGGGTTTGATTAGCAGTTTAACGACACTAGGCCTCTCGGAGCTTTTGGACATCCGCATTTGTGATATAGAGATTTCTCTCTTATCGATGACTGTTGTGTTACCCGTGCGTTGTATACGCTATGTCATATAAAAATAATATTTTAACTATTTTTTAAGGATAGAATGGATTATGCGAAGATAAATGAATTATAAAATGAAATTACTAACTAGAAGCGTGTATATTTTATGATACACATATATTTGGGTAAAAATTAAATTATCATTTTTGTTGATAAAAATGAGTTACACAATAATTTATAATTTTTTAGGATTCATTATTTATTAATCAAATGAATGAAAATAAGTGTTCTTAATAAATTTTGAAATTAAATTTTTATAAAATTTTATAAATAAATACTCATATACGTATATTCTGACATTTAGCTTTTGATACGTTTGAATAAAAGATGAATGATGTATTCATCAAATATGAAACACTACCTGAGACAATGACGACAATTACTTAAAAATAGAAGTGTAATACCAAAGACTCAATATATTTATAAATCAAATTTCAAATTAGTTAAAATTTGTCATACCAAAAATTATTTCTCATTCACCTAAGTTTATAATATTTCCTTGGATAAGACCTAAACATGATATTTAAGTTGCTTATAAGATGGAAGTGTGAACACATGTTGAAACAAAAAATCAAGTACATGGACATGAAAAGTGATAGGGGATGGAGTGCTCAGAAAACGTATTCAATATCAAACAGTTGGTCACTTATGAGTATTTATAATATTATCAGTCATATATTTAATAACGAAATGACTATCAGCGCATACAAAACATTCTATACAAAGTAGAGCACCACTGTTCAAATGCCAAGATAAACAATTTATGACATGAGTATAATACCATACCTAGCTGATATTATCCAAAACTATATAGATCAGATGGTGTGTGAAAGGCTCTTAAGAAATACAAACTTAGGCATAGTAATACCTGGAAGAAATGGTTAAATAGGTTATGAAACACAGAAACAAAGAAGATCTTAAAAAAAAAAAATAGCTTTCAGCAACCCTGTACCTTTGATTCTCTTCATGAATTGGAATCTAAAATCTTGTGCAAATACTGACATAAGCATACTTAAAAAAGGAAGTTGACCTATACAAATATATATCGAATACAAGCTCCTATAAATATAACATTGACCTATACCTCGCATCATCCATTTTAGTAGAATCATGCTACTTCAACATAATATATTAAGCTATAACACGTAATAGCGAACAAGATAAAATTAGAATAAGTAAAAACCAAATCAATTTTGCAGAGCTCAAATGCCACTGACGATAAACTAAACGAAAACTAATCAGCTGAAGTTAATTGAATTACTAAAGATCCATTATCTCATTAAATAGAAAATAATACCTGACGCGGATGCATGAAAAATCGATTCAACAAAACAAATTATATGTGAGGAAGAATGGACGACATTAATAGCTAGGTTTGGAAGAAATTTAAGACAGAGAAATGTTCAAAATGAAAAATTGAACCTTGAAATTGAATAAAGGAGAATTGAGTACAAGGTTTAAATGTAAATGGTTGAAACGGAAGATTTTGAACAGGCGGCGTTAACTACCATTTAATTTTTGGAGGCATTGAACTGCAATTAATCTTTTCGGGTGGCTAATTTTTAAAATGTCATTCAAATGTTCGAGAATGAAGGATTAGAGCTGAGAACAAATAGGATGCAAGAAAAAAGTTAACGTCATATTGCATTTCTTGTATAATAGAATAGATAGGATTGTGACGTCTCCCATCCCAAAACTCAAAGATGAAATCGCTGTGTGCTGCAGTTATCTTGAAATTATCTTTCGACAACAGAATAACATCGATTGTACATAAAATCAACAGTTTAAGTAAAAAGGGTAGTTAATAGATGTCACATATAATCATTTTACATTCCCAAAATGTTTCCATAAACATGCCCACACAGAGGTCAAAAATATAATACGATTTAAATAACGGTATCATGCCTAACATATGAAGATGCTGGCATGAACACAATTCATACATCAGAATAAAAGCAACATTTATTTCAGCTAAGCCTCCTACTTGATCTTCGAAACTCTTCATTCGACTCCCAAAAGCAACATGTTTATTCTCATAAACTCAGCCTACTCGAATGAGTATCCGTAAGTTTATGCGAAAAACAATAACAAAAACATGAATCAGAGAAAAAATTTAGTATAACCAATACATTACCCTAAACATAACATATAGTGAGATCACGCCGCTAAAACATGGAACGAGTTTTCCCCATACTATTGCACAACATTGATTAAACAACTCGGAGCACAAACATATATCGTCATTTCATTCCCGAAGGTCTTATGCATGTTATGATATCATGATTAGAATCAATTTCACTTGATATGTCATTCAGTCCTCATTCGCCTTTCTTTTAAAAAACGAAGTTGCAAAGCTTTCGTTGTCACCAAGGTGCTATGCCTTCACTACTTATAGGGGTGAGTGTTCGGTCGATTCGGTTGGTTTTAAAGTAAAAAAATGTTAAACTGAACTGAAACCAAAAAAATATATCAAAACCAAATTGAACCAAATTAATTTCGGTTAATTCGGTCGATAACCGATTTAACCGAACTAAAAAAGGCAAGTAAGTTAAATTACCATAGATTAAAATTCAAATGGTTGATTACATAAAGGAAAACATAAATTTATGTTTAGAGAAACTATTTTAAGCTACTTTTTTAAATTTATAAGAAATATTAATATACTTTATATTATCCCGCATTTTGGCAAGACCGTGAAACCATAGATTTGTATAAGACGGGTGATCACCAACCTTGAGAATTGATGATGTTAGTCCCTGAGAAGTTGGTTTGATGACAACAACCTTAGAATAAGGTTATAAAATATAAATACTAACATTATTGTTTAGATATATATGTATATGCAGGATATATATACAGGTACCAAAGAATGAAGACTGTACAGTATAGAGATTCAAGAACTGATAAACTCAAGATCGAAGATATCAAGATTCAAGACTTATGAGTATCAAGATTTCAAGATTTCAATATAAGTAATCTAGTTAGGAATTTTGTTAAAACTCCTAAAAAAGCACTGGAATCCACTTCGAGTCCATTAAAGGGATGGAACCCTAAGTAGGATGGAATTTACGAAAAATCTAGTGGAACATTGTTTTGTATCCACTAACTTTTGTTCAAATGTTTTACAAAATTATATCTTGTTTTCAAAATGATTTCAAAATCTTCTTTTTTAAATCAAAAACATCCATCCTGGTTTTAAAATACTTTTTGCCTCAAAATAATCTTTATTTTCAATATCAAATTATCCTTGGTTTTAAACTATCTTTTAATTACAATATATTTAACTTTTAATATTTATGCTTCGATATATAAAATTATAGTAAAATTTTATATATACCAAATTATTATTCTCTATACTTATTTATGTATTTTAACTATAGTTAAGTATATGTATAAAGTTTAAAATAGTTTTAATACAAGATAGAAGTTATTTTCAAAGAAAACAAATTATCAAAAATAACTTAGGCCTGTCGACAACCCCAAGGAACCCTTGTCGACAAGGTGACAGTTTATTTCAAAAGTTTGAATTTCAAAGGAAGTGTCTATTCGTCATATCCTTTCACGAATGGACATGGTTGTTATCCTACTATAAATAGGGACTGTTTTAAACGAATTTACATTCATATATATTCTCTGATTTCACTCATCTTCTTCTTCTACGTTTCTTTATATACATTTTTACCATTACTCTGCCGAAATCACCATTGAATCTAACTAGATCATCTCTGTTTTGATTCTCTATCACTATCTCAACAAGATCCCAGTGCTATTCTGAGTTATAGACTTCTTTGTAATCAATCGAGTGAGAAAATGTGTGATTGTAGCTTAGAAAATCAATCGGGTGAACTTGTTGCCCGTAAAATCAAGTATCTCTATCCAGAGGATTTGTGAATCTGAAGCGGTGTACCTCATGGCCTTGAAATCGAGGGTGTAATTGTAAGAATTGATTTTGAAAGGAAATATGTACTTGTGTTGCGGGACTGGACGTAGGGTAACTCCGAACCAGTATACAATTCGGTGTGTTCTTTCCTTTATTGCTTTTACTTTATATCTGCATCCGTGTTTGATTCTGTGATCATATCGTGTTTGAGTATTGCATACATTTGTGTTCAAATTAATATAAACTCAAAAAGAATTAGTAATTCCTTAAAACACTATTCACCCTCCCTCTATTGTTAATTCTAGCATTAAGATCCGTAATCCGCATTTCCCACAGATGATATACAAGACTATGGACGATAGTCGAGCAGATTCGAATCAGATCCAGATTAAGGTGTATTCAGTATGAAGTAATAAGAAAAAGCATGTGAGGCTGCATTTCAAATTTCAAATCAATCGAAATTCGTACGCTCGAGTTATGGACAAATGAAGGATTTATGCGATCGATCGGTAACGATCCATAAAACGGCGCCAATCGATGAAGATCGATCGATATATAAAATCTACAAAGCCAATTCACTTGAAATTTTCAAAGCCTTAGTACATCGAAGAGTGGACCCATAAAAACGATCGTACATAAATACCTTGAGAAATGAAGATAGTTGATCGTTGTTGGTCGATCTTTATTTGCTGATCCTTCATAATGATTGGTGAACATTCAAATTGTAGCAAAAGTTGATCCATGTTGCGTAATGAACAGCTCAGATTGACTTCATATTGTAGGGACAAGTTCAAGAGGCATATGGTACCCTCCAAAAACGATCGCACGTAAATTGGAACAAAAGTAACGATCGGCTAAATTTTGGAGGATCGTTCCAAAATATTGAGTTAGGGCCATCGTGGTTATGGTGTGCCCCTATGGATCTAGAGACTCTTCGTACAAAATTTCAACTCAATCTATGCAGGTCTTGTCCTGTAAATACAGCGGTCGTTCTCCATAAAGAGGATCCTTCTTTCTACTGCCTAGACTCTGCCATTTTTATTCCTCACTTTTGTACTAATGGATCCCAACTGATCCAAACATTATGATAACTCAAAATTAAATCGAAGGTCAATAAAAATATGAAGTGGACGTATGCCAAGATTGCCGAACCATTATAAAAATTTGTGTGTTCATTTACTTTTTCTACGATATTTTAATTTCATTCATCGTTTAATCTCCATGAGATTTTATTGGGTATTGATGCCCATTTTTGACGTCAACATTTCGGTGCTTTCACTGAGAACCGAATTCTTGGCTTGATTGGATCTCATCTTCTACTTGTGGATTTTCATTTTCCGAGATAGATTCAGCTTTCACCGACAAGTTTCTTATTCTCCTCAGATTTGAAGAACATTATCTCCAAGGAAACGATCAGCCTTGGCCAGAGGAGCCAAGTCTGCTTCCCTTACAGAAGAAGGAAAACATGATGCTAGTGTTCGATCGGTCATGTGTTTAATCGTCCATGATCCATACATCCTCAATGAATGATCGTTCCCTACAAATTTATACGCCGCATCATCTTGTACGATCGTTTCTCTGTACGATCGTTTTTTATTTGATCGTTCCACCAACGTGATTTAGACCGATCGTTTTTCTGTATGATCATTCCATATGATCGTTTCTCATTGGTTGTTCCATCAATGTGAATTTGGCTAATTGTTTTTTCTATACGATTGTTCCTGTAAGATCATTCCAGCCTATAGTTCACGTCGATCGTCATTTTCGCCGATCGTTTTTTTAGAAGCTCATTGTTTTCAACCGATCATTTTCAACCAATCATTGTTAACATTTCCATAAGATTGTTCCACCGATCATTCCAACATCACTTGCACCGATCGTTCCAAGATCGCCTTCACCGAACGTCTTTCACCAATCGCTCCATACGATCGTTCTTGTGCGATCATTCCACTGCTACGTGTTTTTGCATAATCGTTCTTTATACGATCGATTAAACGATCGTCTTCCAACCGATCGTTCTGTCTACTACAGATCGTTTCCAAACGATCGTTTCCATCCAATCGCTCGTAGAAGATTGTTCCACCGATCGATTTTAACCGATCATTTTCAAAACTTTATAAGTACGATCCATATTTTAGCAAAAATGCTCTTAATTTTTTTTTAGTGAAGTGGCCCCACATTCTACATTTGGAACTCAACTTAAATACGGTGCTTTCTATCCACTTTCCTTGCGTCCTGTGACTGACCGAGGCATAGGAGATCAAGTGGCAGCTTCTGAATTGAAGCCAAGGAATGGACAATGAGCTGCTATGCAAACGGAACTCCCAAAGGCAAAAAAACAAGTTGATATGACAAAAACTAGGATCGATTATTGGATCAAACTTCCAGCTTGGATTGCGACTGCCACAATTTATCCGCTTCCAAACTCCTGAATCGACGGCTATGGTCATCGAAAAACTCACTACAAGGTTGACCAGAAGTCTAACTTGAAGTAATCATCCATCTGACTCGAAGCAAACCCAAGAAACTTTGGTCCAAAGCCAAATCGAGGTAAAACTAAGATTTTCTCTAAGCAAGTGCCGATATGACTCCAAGCGCCATTCTTCACTGATCCAGCACTTCGAATTTAGTGACTCCAAGCAAATCAGTTGCCGACTCCAAGAAAATAGCAGATTTTCTCAGGTCCGACTCCAAGTAAATTACCACCAATGTGTCAGTACCGGTCCATCTTGCTTTGCTCATATCTCGGACATACGACCTCCAAATGACTTGAAACTTGGTGTGAAACCTCAAGAAGCCTTCTTTGCTGCCTTATATGGATCGTGCGCCATCTAGATGAAAGTTTGGGATCATCACCGATCAACGACCTCATCCTAATTGATTCGCCGTTCGATCATCATTCTCAACCATTTAAATGTTTGACAATCATGCATACATCATTTACAAGCATTACAAGTAGCTGTAACTTGAAAATGAACTAGACTGACAATGACTGGAGCATCTCCCTCAGTCAAAACCTATTCATCGAAGCCATTCAGCATGCAGAATATCCTAGGAGATTCAGTGTGCCGACCATGATGGCATATTCAGAGAATGCGGGCCCCGACGACATCTCATGAAATTTGAATGGCATATGAATTCCGCCAGAGCAATGGATGCCATCGAGTGCGGATTCTTTCCTATATTCCTCGAAGGTATAGCGATCATGCGATTATTGTCCAAATCCATCTCCTCATTCAATCATTCGGCTAAGAATTTGTCGAGCAATTTAGAATGCATGTGAATCGCCTCAAAGATGTGATGTCATTATCCAATTTATTCCAGACATCAGGTGAGCCCTTAAAGAGGTTTTGCAGAGATTCGTCGTCGTCGTCACTAAAGCGAGCAATCCCTGTGAGGATATCATACTGATGGCGTTGATGAAGGGAATCGACCATAAGATGGATTTTGGTAGCCATAGCTGGAGAGCCTCCTACAACATTGGATCGTTTCCGTTACAAAGTGAACCAGAACCTAAACAAGGAGGAGCTATAACAAACTAGAAGAAAGAATGATGCAGGCCCGTTGCCTGAAGGAATTCAAAGCGAGGGCAGCATTGAGGCCTGATATGAGGACTCAGATTTTAGGAGATGACCCAAAATCTCAAAATTCGAGTCATATACTCCTTTGAACGATTCAACCAATAACATCTACTTGGAGACTCATGACCCGGAACAGTACTGAAAACCAGCCTCGAGAGAGTCCACCGAATCCCAAAGTAAATCCGAGAAATGTTGTATATTTCATGATATGCATGGTCATAACGCCGGCGATTGCAGACACCTCCGAGATGTGATCGGAAACCTAATCCAGAAAGGAAAGTTTCAACAATATGTGCAAGCTCCATAGAATAGCGGGCAAGGAACATCCGACCCCTATTAATAAAGAACTTTGATCATTAATTGGACCACCTACGATCGACTTTCAGCTGAGAAGGGTTTGGGCAAAGTGGAATAGCGAGCATGCAATGCTGCTTCACCTATCAATAAGATTTATTTCAATTTCAATTTCAATCATGTTGTGAACTATGACCAACTTGAACTAAACTACTTCCAAACGATGCAGGTGACCAAATACCAAGAGTTGGGCGCCAACCAACCTCAATGGACCATGATTGGACCTTTGGAGTTTCATCAAGTGAGCGTGATGCAACCGCTCATCAGCTACCATATCCCCTCGACTTAGGGCCAATGACTTGAAGTGGAAGGTGGGTGTGACTTGACCGTCCACTTTCTGCTTTGTGCTTCAATTCTGACAGAACATCCATGCCTTGCTAAGAGCTCGACAAGGTCGGAATCCAATACAAAGTGGACATGACTTACCGTCCACTCATCAACTTTCGCGCTTGACTTAAAGTTCGCCAAGTACTTATGCCTCTCCCGAAGCTCAACGAAACCGAGGCCGAACTAAGGTGAATATGATTTGAACATCTACACATTAACTTCTGCCCTTGACACAGAGGGCGGTCTGGGAGATCGACTAAAATAGGCACGACTGACTGTCTACTCATCAATCACCACCCTCGGCATGAGGACACAACTGCGGCTTGAGGTGGACGCAACTTGACCGTCTGCCCAATAACTCTCTACATTAATTTGCCAAGAAGACTATGAAGCAAATTGGATAAGACCTTACAATCCAACCCAAGCATGGATATGGTCCAACCATCCAACGCCTACTCCCTTCCTTGACTTGATAGGAGGAGCTACAATCACTATGTGGACGTGAATCGACCGTTTCACTTTCCAAGTTTTATCCTTGATGTTGGGGGTATAATTCCATCCCACGAGTGAACGTGATTCAATCGTTCATTCGACAACTCTTACCTCGACCTGACAGGTGGAGAATAAATCGAAAACGGGTGCGATTACATGGTGAAGATAAAGAATATGGATACAGTCAATTGCGTGAATAAGAAATGATGATTACATAAAGGCTCTCAACCCGTCTTTGTTTATAAAACTGTGCGAGATAAAGCTTTTTTTACTTATGGTTACAATAACGAGGAATGCATTTTTATACTGAAACAATCAAGTATATTGACATGAAACAGATAAGAGATGGAGTAGCCAAAACATTTGCATATAATTAAACAAAAAATAGTGCTGAAATTTGTTTTTTAGATAACTAAAGCCAGTAAAGGTGCTGCTGGTTTGAATAAAATCAAATTTCAGATTAGTCAAAATTTGTCATACCAAAAATTATTTCTCATTCACCTAAGTTTATAATTTTTCCTTGGATAAAACCTAAACATGATATTTTAGTTGCTTATAAGATGGAAGTGGGAACACATGTTGAAACAAAAATTCAAGTACATGGACATGAAAAGTGATAGGGGATGGAGTGCTCATAAATCGTATTGAATATCGAACAGTTGGTCACTTGTGAGTATTTATAATATTATCAGTCATATATTTAATAACAAAATGACTATCAGCACATAACAAAACATTCTATACAAAGTAGAGCACCACTGTTCAAATGCCAAAATAAACAATTTATAACATTAGTATAATATCATATATTATCCAAAACTATATAGATCAGATGGTGTGTGAAAGGCTCTTAAGAAATACAAACTTAGGCATAGTAATACCTGGAAGAAATGGTTAAATAGGTTATGAAACGCAGAAACAAAGAAGATCTTAAAACAAAAAATAGCTTTCAGCAACCCTGTACCTTTGATTCTCTTCATGAATTGGAATCTAAAATCTTGTGCAAATACTGACATAAGCATACTTAAAAAAGGAAGTTGACCTATACAAATATACATCGAATACAAGCTCCTACAAATATAACATTGACCTATACCTCGCATCATCCATTTTAGTAGAATCATGCTACTTCAACATAATATATTAAGCTATAACACGTAATAGAGAACAAGATAAAATTAGAATAAGTAAAAACCAAATCAATTTTGCAGAGCTCGAATGCCACTGACGATAAATTAAACGAAAACTAATCGGCTGAAGTTAATTGAATTACTAAAGATCCATTATCTAATTAAATAGAAAATAATACCTGATGCGGATGCATGAAAAATCGATTCAACAAAACAAATTATATGTGAGGAAGACTGGACGACATTAATAGCTAGGTTTGGAAGAAATTTAAGACAGAGAAATGTTCAAAATGAAAAGTTGAACCTTGAAATTGAATAAAGGAGAATTGAGTACATGGCCGGAGGATGTGAGTACAAAAATTGGAAAGTCAAATATACCTTCTTTTTTTCTTTAATTTATGTAACGGCTTCGATTTAGGGAAAATGTATTGGCTTGCTTAAATGTAAATGGTTGAAACGGAAGATTTTGAATAGGCGGCATTAACTACCATTTAATTTTTGGAGGCATTGAACTACAAATTTATCTTTTTGGATGGCTAATTTGTAAAATGTCATTCAAATGTTTGAGAACGAAGGATTAGAGCTAAGAACAAATAGGATGCAAGAAAAAAGTCAATGTCATATTGCATTTCTTATATAATAAAATAGATAGTATTGTGACGTCTCCCATCGCAAAACTCAAAGATGAAATCCCAGTATGTTGTAGTTATCTTGATATTATCTTTCGACAACAGAATGACATCGATTATATATAAAATCCACAGTTTAAGTAAAAAGAGCAGTTAATAGATGTCACATATAATCATTTTACATTTCCAAAATGTTCCCATAAACATGCCCACACAGAGCTCAAAAATATAATACGATTTAAATAACGGTATCATGCCTAGCATATGAAGATGCTGGCATGAACAAAATTCATACAGCATAATAAAAGCAACATTTATATCGGCTAAGCCTCCTACTTCATCTTCGGAACTCTTCATTCGACTCCCAAAAGCAACATGTTTATTCTCATAAACTCAGCCTACTCGAATGAGTATCCGTAAGTTTATGCGAAAAAAACACGAATCAAAGAAAAGGTTTAGTATGACCAATACATTACCCTAAACATAACATATAGTGAGATCAAGCCGCTAAAATATGGAAAAAGTTTTCCCCATACTATTGCACAACATTGATTCAACAACTCGAAGCACAAATATATATCATCATTTCATTCCCGAAGGTCTTATGCATGCTATGATATCATGATTAGAATCAATAGTCATTTCACTTGATATGTCATTCAGTCCTCATTCGCCTTTCTTTTTAAAACGAAGTTGCAAAGCTTTCGCTGTCACCAACGTACTATGCCTTCACTACTTATAGGGGTGAGTGTTCGGTCGATTCGGTTGGTTTTAAAGTAAAAAACTGTTAAACTGAACCGAAACAAAAAAACCAAAACCAAACCGAACCAAGTTAATTTCGGTTAATTCGGTCGATAACCGATTTAACCGAACTAAAAAGGTAAGTAACATAAATTACCATAGACTAACATTCAAATGGTCGATTACATAAAGGAAAACATAAATTTATATTTAGAGAAACTATTTTAACTTTTTTAAATTTATAAAAAATATTAACAGACTTTATATTATCCCGCATTTTGGCAAGACCATGGAACCGTAGATTTGTATAAGATGGGTGATTACCAACCTTGAGAATCGATGATATAGAAGACTATGGACGATGGTCGAGCAGATTCGGATCGGGTCCACATCAATGTGTAATCAATATGAAGTAATAAGAAAAAGCCTGTGAGGCTACATTTCAAATTTCAAATCAATCGAAATTCGTACGCTCGAGTTATGGAAAAATGAAGGATTTATACGATCGATTGGGAAAGATCCACAAAACGGCGCAAATCGATGAAGATCGATCGATATATCAAAATCTACAAAGCCAATTCACTTTAAATTTTCAAAGCTTAGTGTATTGAAGAGTGGACCCATAAAAACGATCGTATATAAATACCTGAGAAATGAAGATAGTTGATCGTTGTTGGTCGATCGTTATTTGTCGATCCTTCATAATGATCGGTGAACATTCCAATTGTAGCAAAAGTTGATCCATATTGTGTAACCAATAGCTCGGATTGACTTCATATTTTAGGGACAAGTTCAAGAGGCATATGGTACCCTCCAAAAACGATCGTATGTAAAGTGGAGCAAAAATAACGATCAGCTAAATTTTGGACGATCGTTCCAAAATATCGAGTTAGGACCATCGATGATTATGGTGTGCCCCTATGGATATAGAGACTCTTCATACAAAATTTCAACTCAATATATGCAGGTCTTGTCCTATAAATACAACGGTCATTCTCCATAAAGGGAATCCTTCTTTCTACTGCATAGGCTCCGCCATTTTTATTCCTCACTTTTGTACTAATGGATATCCAAACATTCTGGTAACTCAAAGCTAAATCGAAGGTCAATAAAAATATGAAATGGACGTATGCCAAGATTGCCGAACCATTATAAAAATTTGTGTGTTCATTTACTTTTTCTACGATATTTTAATTTCATTCATCGTTTAATTTCTACGGGATTCTATTGGGTGTTGATGCCCATTTTTGGCGTCAACATTTCGGTACTTTCACTGAGAACCAAATCCTTGGCTTGACTGGATCTCATCTTCTACTTGTGGATTTTCATTTTCCAAGATTGATTCAACTTTCACCGATAAGTTTCCTATTCTCCTCAGATTTGAAGAACATAATCTCCAAGGAAACGATCAACCTTGGCCAGAGGAGCCAAGTCTGCTTCCCTTGCAGAAGAAGGAAATCATGATGCTAGTGTTCGATCGGTCATGTGTTTCATCGTCCATGATCCATACATCCTCAATAAACGATCGTTCCCTACAAATCCATACGTCGCATCATCTTGTATGATCGTTTTTTATTTGATCGTTCCACCAACGTGATTTAGACCGATCGTTTTTCTGTATGATCATTCCAAACGATCATTTCTCATTGGTCGTTCCATCAATGTGAATTTGGCTAATCGTTTTTTCTATATGATTGTTCCTATAAGATCGTTCCAGCCTATAGTTCACATCGATCGTTATTTTAACGATCGTTTTTTCAGAAGCTCATTTTTCAACCAATCATTTTCAACCAATCATTGTTAACATTCCCATAAGATTGTTCCACCGATCATTCCAACATCACTTGCACCGATCGTTCCAAGATCGCCTTCATCGATCGTTCCATACGATCGTTCTTGTGCGATCATTCCACTGTTAAGTGTTTTTGTGTATTCTTTCTTTATACGATGTTTCCAACCGATCGTTCTGTCTACTACAGATCGTTTCCAAACGATCGTTTCCATCCAATCGCTCGTAGAAGATTGTTCCATCGATCGATTTTAACCGATCATTTTCAAAACTCTATAGGTACGATCCAAATTTTAAGAAAAATGCTCGTAATTTTTTTTAGTGAAGTGGCCCACATTCTACATTTGGAACTCAACTTAAAGATGGTGCATTCTATCCACTTCCCTTGCGTCCTGTGATTGACCGAGGCATAGGAGAACAAGTGGCAGCTTCTGAATTGAAGCCAAGGAAGGACAACGAGCTGCTATGCAAATAGAACTCCCAAAGGCAAAAAAAAAACAGGTTGATATGACAAAAACTAGGATCGATTATTGGATCAAACTTCCAGCTTGGATTACGACTGCCATAATTGATCTACTTCCAAACTCCTAAATTGATGGCCATGGTCATTGAAAAACTCACTACATGATTTACCAGAAGTTTGACTTGAAGTAATCATCCATCTGACTCGAAGCAAACCCAAGAAACTTTGGCCCAAAGCCAAATCGAGGTAAAACTAAGATTTTCTCTAAGCAAGCACCAATATGACTCCAAGCGCCGTTCTTCACTGATCCGACACTTCGAATTTAGTGACTCCAAGCAAACCAGTTGCTAACTCCAAGAAAATAGCAGATTTTCTCAAGTCCGACTCCAAGTAAATTACCACCAATGTGTCAATACCGGTCCATCTTGCTTTGCTCATATCCCGGACATACAACCTCTAAATGACTTGAAACTTGGTGTGAAACCTCAAGAAGCCTTCTTTACTGCCTTATATGGATCCGTGCCATCTAGATGAAAGTTTGGGATCATCACTGATCAACGACCTCATCCTAAATGATTCGCCGTTCGATCGGCATTCTCAACCATTTAAATGTTTGACAATCATGCATACATCATTTACAAGCATTACAAGTAGCTGTAACTTGAAAACCAACTAGATTGACAATGACAGAAGCATCTCCCCCATTCGAAACCTATTCATTGAAGCCATTCAGCTTGCAGAATATCCTAGGAGATTCAATGTGTTGACCATGATGGCATATTCAGAGAATGCGGGCCCCGATGAAATTTGAGTGGCATATGAATTCCGCCAGAGCAATGGATGCCCTCGTGCGTGGATTCTTTCCTATATTCCTCGAAGGTGTAGCGATCTTGTGGTTTATGCTATTATTGCCCAAATCCATCTCCTCATTCAATCATTCGGCTAAGAATTTGTCGAGCAATTTAGAATGCATGTGAATCGCCCCAAAGATGTGATGTCATTATCCAATTTATTCTAGATATCCGGTGAGCCGCTTAAAGACGTTCTGTAGAGATTCGTTGTCGTCGTCACTAAAGCGAGCAATCCCTGTGAGGATATCATACTGATGGCATTGATGAAGGGAATCGACCGTAAGACAGATTTAGGTGGCTATAGCTGGAGAGCCTCCTACGACCTTGGATCGTTTTCGTTACAAAGTGAATCAGAACCTAAGCAAGGAGGAGGTATAACAAACTAGAAGAAATAATGATGCAGGCCCGTTGGCTGATGGAATTCAAAGCGAGGGCAGCATTGAGGCCTGATATAAGAACTCAGATTCTAGGAGATGACCCGGAATCTCAAAATTCGACTCATATACTCCTTTGAACGATTCAATCGATAATATCTACTTGGAGACTCATGACCCAGAGCAGTACTGAAAACCATCCTCGAGAGAGTCCACCGAATCCCAAAGGAAATCTAAGAAATGTTGTATATTTCAGGATATGCATGGTCATAACGCCGGCGATTGCAGACACCTGCGAGATGTGATCGGAAACCTAATCCAAAAAGGAAAGTTTCAACAATATGTGCAAGCTCCATAGAATAGCAGGCAGGGAACATCCGACCCCTATTAATAAAGAACTTTGATTATTAATTGGACCACCTACGATCGACTTTCAGTTGAGAAGGGTTTGGGAAAAGTGGAATAGCGAGCATACGATGTTGCTTCACCTATCAATAAGATTCATTCCAATTTCAATTTCAATCATTTTGTGAACTATGACCAACTTGAACTAAACTACTTCCAAACGATGCAGGTGACCAAATACCAAGAGTTGGGCGCCAACCAACGTCAATGGACCTTGATTGGACCTTTGGAGTTTCATCAAGTGAGCGTGATTCCATCGCTCATCAGCTACCATATCCCCCTGACTTAGGGCCAAGGACTTGAAAATGGAAGGTGGGTGTGACTTGACCGTCCACTTCTTGCTTTGTGCTTCAATTCTGGCAGAACATCCATGCCTTGCTAAGATCCCAACAAGGTCAGAATCCAATACAAAGTGGACACGACTTACCGTCCACTCATTAACTTTTGCGCTTGACTTAAAGTTCTCCTAAGTACTTATGCCTCTCCCGAAGCTCAATGAGACCGAGGCCGAACTAAGGTGGATATGATTTGACCATCTTCACATTAATTTCTGCCCTTGACACAGGGGGCAGTCTGGGAGCTCGACTAAAATAGGCACGGCTGAATGTCTAATCATCAATCACCACCCTCGGCATGAGGACACAACTGCGGCTTGAGGTGGACGCAACTTGACCATCTACCCAATAATTCTCTATCTTAATTTTCCAAGAAGACTATGAAGCAATATGGATAAGACCTTGCAATTCAACCCAAGCATGGATATGGTCCAACCATCCAACGCCTACTCCTTTCCTTGACTTGATAGGAGGAGCTACAATCACCAAGTGGACGTGTATCGACCGTTTCACTTTCCAAGTTTTATCCTTGATGCTGGGGGTATAATTCCATCCCACGAGTGAAGGTGATTCAATCATTCATTCGACAACTCTTACCTTGACTTGACTGGTGGAGAATAAATCGAAAACGGGTGTGAGTGACCACCCATCGATCAACTATAGTTCCCAAAGTGCGGACTGAAGTATAAACACAAAAGAATAGATGCGGTCCGACTGTCCATCGATCAACTCTAGTTTTTAGAGTGCGGACTTGAGTATAAACATAAAAATATGGACGCGATCTGACCGTCCATCGATCAACTCTTGTTCCCTTGGTGCGGACTAGAGTATTAGCACAAAAAGATGGACACGATCCGACTGTCTAATGATCAATCATATTCCAATAGTGTGGACTGGAGTATAAACACAAAAAGATGGATGCGATTCGACCGTCCACCAACCCCAGTCTTCAAAGCATGGTCATGAGTATAAATACCATAAAAAAGATGGACGCGGTTCGACCGTTCGCTCTCCAACTCTTCACCTGGCTTGGGGGCAAAGACACAACTCAAAGTGGATGAGGTCCGACCATCTGCTCCCCTGCTTGGGCATGGAGTTCGCTAAAACACTCATCTCACTCCTAAGGTTTGGTAGAAGCATGATCTAAATGAAAGTAGATGCGGTACGACCGTCCATGCATCGACTTCTGCCCCGGATGCAAGGGGCAGTTTGAGAGTCTAAGTTTAAATCAAATACCACCCGGCCATCCGCAAATCAGCTCCTTCCCACGATTCGACATGAAGAACTCCAAGTAAGAGTGAACGTGATATGACCGACCACTCTTCGACTGCCGCCTTTCACTTGGGAGCAGATGAAATGACCAGGGACAATGTGGTTCGACCATTTTCTAGAACATATCTAAGTCCCAGAGTGTGGACAGGAGTATAAACACAAGTTGGGTGCGATTCGACCACCCGCCGACAAATTCTTATTCCCACAGTGCAGATATGAGTATATATAAATAGACGAGTGCGGTTCAACCACTCACTATTCCATAAACTCTGACTTGAACTCGAAAAGAGGAGTATAAACTCTTTAGGGATGGCATTCGACCATCCATGAACTAACTCCATTAACCCAAGACTGGGGGCAGGAGTACAAATTACTGAAATCTGAATGCAACAGCTTACTATAGCTCCGGCTTGCTGTTCTTTATGACTTAAGGCAACATCCATAAGGAGGCCTTAATACTAAATCAATCGAAATGACGTCTGTAGTTATGCGAGGTTGATTATATCATACCTTTGGATCGATAGGCAATGCCAATCGAAACTCTCTATATCGTGCCATCAGATCGAGGGTCAATATTGATCTGCACCAATCATAAATGGATGTGACCCGAACGTCCATCGAAAAACTCCGGTCACTAGAGCGTGGATAGGAGAATAAACCACGAATAAGTGCGACTTGACCATTCATTCTCCATCACCTTCATTTGATCCATTAGGAGGAGTACGAAACCAGATGAGCATGACTTGACCACTTTTGAGCAAACTCTGTCCCTAGATCTGACGGGATAATATGAATCAAAATGGGCGGGACTGACCATCCAGCTTTGAATGGATGCGACGTGATCGTTTATTCGTTGACTCCTACCATGATTCGACTAAAAGAGCGATACGAAATGAACATGATTCGACCATCTACATACCGATCCTTGCCTTTGGTCTGATAGGGAGAGCATCAAAACTAATTAGATGTGACTTGACCATCTATTTTTTGGTCCTTTCCTAGAGTATGGCGACATTTGCACCAAAAGTGGACGTGATTGACCGTCCAATGCACACTCCTGCCGAATTTCAACGAAGCATCAAAGCCATCCCCGGGAAGGAAAAACCAGATTATGAGCGACTCAGCTTTCCATCAAGTAGCTTGATCCTACGATTCAACGAGAAAGAGTATAATGCTAAAGTTGACATAACTTGCCTTCCTACTTGTCGATGTATGCCCAGACTTAAAGCACGATCGAGAAACAAGATGAATGTGAACCATTCATTGGTCAACATAAGTCTTTGGAGATTAGGTGGGAGTATAAACACAATTAAGACGAGACTCGACCGTCCATGCAGTATGTTTACCAACCTGAGACCGGGGTTAGAAGTTGTGATCATCCAAAGACAGACTACAATAGCTCAATACTATGACTCATAGCTAGAGTGTGCAATGACCAGAGGCTATGACCAAAAGGATTCCTAGAGATAGAATCATCGAATCGATGCCCAAGCTCATGGGCAACTAACCATCACTGTAACTTGAACGACGAGTAACGGATCATGAGTACATTGAATGGAAAACGCATTACTCGAATATACAAGAAAATTCAAACTCAAAGCAATAGCCAGCTATGCAGTTGCATGCAACACGCGGCTAAACCCTACTCGACATTTGGTTCAACGTGCTTCTAAGCTTGATCTTCGGTCATTTGCAGATATCGCTCTAAGAATTTAGAGCCCTTCACTATCAGATTCAATAACTCATGACAATACTTTAGGATTTGACCGGAGTAACCATCATCATTGACCGCCCTAACCAAATTTCACGTCCATTATTATGCGAAAAAGTTACGTTTGAACTCAAGGAATCCAAG
This sequence comes from Allium cepa, assembly GCA_030765085.1. Taxonomy (NCBI): domain Eukaryota; kingdom Viridiplantae; phylum Streptophyta; class Magnoliopsida; order Asparagales; family Amaryllidaceae; genus Allium; species Allium cepa. The sequence continues at coordinate 819,224,694 of CM060935.1, read as the reverse complement.
GCTGTACCTGTTGAGTTAAACGATCAACACTACGGTCGGCCGCGACAACCTGTCATGGGTACTGAAGATCGGATCATGGCTCAGTGCAACGATGATGAAGGAATTAGCCAACTTTCCTCGAACGAATGTTGATGTATTCGCTTGGACCCATTTTGACATGTGTGTGATCTCAGCGACCATCGTAAACCATGCATTGAATATCGACCCGAGGCATGTTCCGGTGAAACAAAAGCAACGTAACATGGATCTAGAAAGGTTTGCTGCACTTAAAGAGGAGGTGGATAAACCAAAAAATAATGGGTTTATCCGCGACGCCCTTTATCCGAAATGGGTATCCAATTCAATTCATGTAAGAAAAGCTGATGGAAAGTAGCGAACGTACATCGGCTACTCTGACCTAAGCAAGGCATGCCCGAAAGACAGCTTTCCACTTTCGAGGATCGACCAGTTGGTAGACTCAACTGCTGGATATGAACTACTTTCATTTGTGGATGCGTAATTGAAATACAATCAGATCCCGATGCACATCCTCCACCATAAGCATGCCAGCTTCATTACCGATCTAAGGCTATATTGTTATGTTGTGACGCCATTTGAACTAAATAAATTGGAGCTACTTACCATAGACTAGTCAACCGGATGTCCAAAGATCAGATCGGGCAACCAATGGAAGTATATGTGGAGGATATGCTCGTGAGAACATGGTGATCAAACAACCACATCAATGACTTGGCAGAGATGTTCAGTTTTTCCAAAAAAGCGAAATGAAGCTCAATCCCTTGAAGTGATCTTTTTGTGTTGCGTCAGGGAACTCTTTGGTTTCACCGTCAATTCACGCGGAATTGAAGCCAATCTCAAGAAGATTAAGACAATCAGAATTATTCAAGCATAAAAGACTATAAAACAAGTATAGATTTTAAATGGAAAGGTTGCTGCTCTAAGTCGATTCATCTCCAGGGATACCAACAGGTGAATTCTCTTCTTGAACCTAATCAGGAGAGGGAAGAGAAATTTGAATGGATGCAGGACTGCGTTGACGCATTTCAAGCTCTGATAGATCACTTGAAGCGACCTCCCATCCTATCCAAACTACTGGATCGTGAAGACTTACACATCTATTTAGTGATGCCGGTACCGCCATAAGTGCCGCACTATTACATGGACAAAATCGGATCTAAAGGCCAGTATGTTATGTTAATAAGCGATTCACAGGTGCTGAGAGAAACTATATGAAGTTGGAAGGGCTCGCGTATAGCCTGTTCATTGCATCATGAAAGCTTCGCCTATACTTCCAGGCTCACCCCATCAACATATACACCGACCAACTGTTACGATGGATCCTACAATGACTTGAGATATTTGGAAGGTTGCTCAAATAGAATATCGAGATAAGCCAATTCAGTATCACTTATCTTCCTCAAAGAACTATCCGAGGACAAACATTAGCAGACTTCATCTCTGAATTCACTACATCAGATGACGATCTGAAGAGCAGTGGAGAACCGACCACCCGATGGAAAATGTAAACGGATGTAGCATCTAATGATCGATGTTCTAGCACCAGAGTTGTGTTAATGACTCCCAAGGAATGATCGATCTGCTACGCCTTGAAACTCGACTTCCCTAGAACAAATAATAAAGCTAAGTATGAAGCCTTGATGGTCAGGCTCAAACTTCCCAGATAATTGGGAGTTAAAACTTTACAAATTTTTTGTGATTCTCGGTTAGTATCATGCTAGGTCAAGGGAGATTATCAGACTAGGGGGTAATAGCTCGCTCCTTCTCTCGGCCGGGTCCAAGAGCTTCTAGTAAACTTCAAGTAGTACCATGGTTTTAAATCTTCTATATATCGCCCGAGATCTCCTTTGTGATCTCCTTTTCACACTTAAATAAGACGAGACATCAAATTCCTCCATATCTCCCTCGACACTCATCTCGTCCGAGATGTTCAAATCTCCCGAAATATGGATCAAAATCTCAGTACGAGATCTCACCAGAAATTATACATTTTTCTTATTTTCCATAATATTTTTTATTTTTGTATTGATTCAAAAGAAACTACTTAATCCAATTATAATTTACCAACTTCTTGAACATATTCTTTTACTTTTTATCTTAATGAGTTATAATGGAAGGTTACACTTCTTTATTATGTTCAAATAAAAGGATATTATTCAATCATTACAAAATCAATTAAGCTAATCAAGCTACTACTCTTCTAAAAATATTCCCTTTTCCATGTAAATCAAGAAAGTTACCATTTTTATTTTTACTATGAAAGTTATAATCGTTAAATAAACTTTTGATACATCAATTTTAGACGCATAAGTACATTCAAGATATTCTCGTGATGCATTATAAGACCTAAGATGTCAATCCGAGATGTACACTCGATATGTACTCATCTCGTTCGAGATCTCCCCTGACACGAGATAATTTGTGTAAAAATTTCGAGACGAAACGTCACCGAAATCCAATATTTAAAACATTGAGTAGTACACCATTACACACACCCCTAGAGAACAAAATGAGAAAGCCAACTCACTGGCCAAACCGGTTTGTTCCACGAATGCGCAACTAATAGACTTTGTCCTAATTAAAGTACTAAATGCTCCAAGCATCAACCAGATGGACAATAATTAGGTTTTGGAGATGGAATTGTAAAGGGAGTCATGGACAACTCCTATCTAAGATTATCTACAACGGGGGATCCTTCCTGAAGAGAGGAGTGGAGAATGACAGATCCTCCGCAAAGCTTCATGCTGCATCATCCAAGGAGGAGTCATATAAAGAAAGGGTTTCTTTGTTTCCTCAGCTTCGGTGTATCGCCCAATATGAAATAAAAAGAGTCTTGAAAGTAGTCCATGAAAGAGAATGTGACGTTTACACCGGGGGGCAAATCCTGACAAAAAATACTCCGACTTGGGTATTACTAGCCAACTGTCAAATGAGATGCAGCTCCTCACGTAGATAATGCGATAAGTGATAGATGTTTGCAAAAAATTTCGAGAGCTCCGTCGATGGAAGTTACACGAATGGTCAGTACATGGCCGTTTGCCACTTAGGGCATTGATATTATCAGTTCCTTACCGATCCCTAAAGATGGAGCAAAGTATGCCACTGTAGCAGTTGATTACTTCACAAAATGGGCTAAAGCTGAATCTTTAGCCATGATCACGATGAAGAAAGTAATCAAATTCATTATCCAAAGCATCATCTATCATTTTAACCTTCCACGAACCATTGTAAATGATAATGGAACCCAATTCGACAGTGCTTAATTCAAACATTTCTGCCGTCGGCATCATATTGAAGATAGATTTGCGATAGTTGCTTATCCTCAAGCAAACAGACAAGTTTAAGAAATGAGCAAAATCATAAAGTCTATTCTAAAGAAACATTTGAAAAAGTCTAGAGGCAAGTGGGTGGATGAACTCCCAATAGCATTATGGGCTTACAGAACCACCCACAAGTCCGTGACTGGCCATACTCCGTTCGCCTTTGCTTACGGCTCTGAGGCCGTCGTTCTTGTAGAACTTGAAGTCCTTTCCCATCAAGTGACTTATTACGACCCCTATTTCATTATAAAAAAACATAAACAAGGAATTGCATTCTAATTGCAATTAAACTATATGGAATTGGTGACGGCTGATGAGTGTACAGACACAATAGGGAGCCAAAGGTAATAGCTTGTGCCTGAACGTGTATATGCGTATTCTAAAAATTCAATTTCTTGAAACCGACGTAAATTGAATTTACACCTAGAGTTCTTACAGAAAAGACTGGATCAGATAGCTAATGCTTACTAGCCTCGTAGAACCGAAAACAGATAACAATTGAAGAATACAATCCTAAATTTATGTTGTTGGAAATCAACCAATGGTCATGACAAATAGAAAGAAATGCAACTATCAGTAAAAGCGACTTAAGGGAAGGTAACAACCGTTCGTACTTTTTCGATGATTGAAGCTTGCAGCCATTCGAAGCACCCCATGTCCGAACGAGACGTACTTTGAAGGGCAAAATGTTATCCCGTCTTTTGGAAGGCCGTGAAACCATAGATCTAGCTAAAACGGGTGGTTACCGACCTTGAGAATTAGTGATATACAAGACTATGGACGATGGTCGAGCAGATTCGGATGGGGTCCAGATCAAGGTGCAATCAATGTGAAGTAATAAGAAAAGCCTCATGAGGCTACATTTTAAATTTCAAATCAATCGGAGTTTGTACGCTCGAGTTATGGACAAATGAAAATTTTATATGGATCGATCTGGAATGATCCATAAAACGATGCAAATCGACGAAGATCGATCGATATCTCAAAATCTTCGAAGCCAATTCAATTGAAACTTCCAAAGCCTTATTATATTGAAGAGTGGAGCCCATAAAAACAACCACATATAAGTACCTTGAGAAATGAAGATAGTCGATCGTTGCTGGCCGATCCTTCATAACGATCGTTGAACATTTCATATGTAGCAAAGGTTGATCCATATCTTGTAATCTGCAGCTCAAACTGACTTCATATTTTAGGGGCAATTTCAGAAAAATGTGGGACCCTCCAAAAAACGATCACACGTAAATTGAAGGCAAAAATAATGATTGGCTAAACTTTGCTTGTCCATTCCAAAATATCGAGTTAGGGCCACCGATCGTTATGATAGGCCCTACGGGTCTAGAGACTCTTCTTGCAAAATTTCAGCTCAATCCATGCACGTCTTCTCCTATAAATACAGTGGTCATTCTCCATAAAGAGGATCCTCCTTTCTACTACCTAGGCTCTGCTATTTTTATTTTGCACTTTTGTACTAATAGATCCCAACCGATTCAAATATTCTGATAATCAAAGCTAAATGGAAGATCAATAAAAATATGAAGTGGACATAGGCCAAGCTAGTCGAACCGCTATAAAAATATGTATGTTCATTTACTTTTTATGCGATGTTTTAATTTCATTCATATTAATCTCTATGAGATTCTGTTGGGTGTTGATGTCCATTTTTGGCGTCAAAGCTTTTAATAGATAAAGTTTGGATTTTATTCCTAAACAAATTATTAAGAGTATTACAATGCCCTGGATAATATAATAGAAGTTTAGAATTCGGTTAAAACGATGACCAAAATAAAATTATTATACAAACCGATAAGATTTCATAACCAAGCCGATTGAAATGAACTGGTTTGGTTAGTTAATTCGATGCGAACTGAATATTGCTCACCCCTAGCTACTTTCGCAGTTATTACCAATCATTATAACGCGCCTCGATTTTACGATAATTAATTTAAAAGAAAATTAATATAACAACATCGAAAAGTAGAATTTTTACAAACGTCAGAATTCGCCTATGAAACTTGCACCATTGGATTCGTGGCCATTTTTTGATCAATTTTCATATATAAAGTTTTTCGATCGAAGTTCAAACGAAACGTTATTGACGTTTGAAGTTTTGGAATCGAAAATAATTATATATGTAGTTAAGTAAACAAATAATAATTAACTAATATTAGTTGAAAACAGTTAAACTTAATGGTGGCTTGGACGTTAAGAAAATGATAATAGAAAATAAATATTAATGATGATTAAATAAGTAAAATTAAATAAACAAAAATCAAATGATGTACATAATTCACAAATTAACAACCGTCGACCTAGAAAGTACCATGGTCGATTGGTAGTGGTCGAGCATGTAGGAGAAATGATCGATCGTGGATACTGTAAAAACGATAGTATAGAGAGGCCAGAACAACCTATAATTAAATAGTTCAATCGAACGACTTGCATTGATTTGAACCCCTATAAATATAGACGTAGTTCCTACTTTCAAACTCATATTTTTTAATGGATGCAGAAGCTCTGCCATTCTCTCTTCTCCACAAATTTCTAAGTTCTTAAATTAGTTCTACTTATATATATATATATATAATTAAAGAATTGTAGAAGATGATAATGAGGAGAAATAAGGTCAAATCAAATCATCAAAGCTGACGAAACTATAAATCCAAACCTTAAATACAAATCAAATCCAAATCTTTTTTCTAATATAGATTTCCAATAGACCTATATACGATTGCGGTATATATATATATATATATATATATATATATATATATATAGGGGAAAAAATAGTCAAACTGGAATAATAGAAATTAGATCCGGAGATTTGGAATGCTAATAAAAGTGAGTGGGAATAATTATATACTTTTGTATAATATTAGATTTATATCATTGTAGATCTATTCCTATATGCTTGAAATGTAAATCTACACGTATGCAATGAAATTATAAACCCTGCCTACATATTCTGTAATTTTTAACCTGATTTATATGTGTTATATTAATGTAAATATAGAGAATGTTTAGGATATTAGCAGTCCCTAACAAAAGAAAGAGATGTATCAAATAGGGATATTTATTATATTTTGTATTATCTATTTCAATAACTATAAAAAGATAATTCATTGTCATTCCAAACGCAACAAAAATCTTCCACTTGGATAAGATATAGAAATTTACGGTATTAACATTTCCACGGTGGAAGCGTGATTCCAATGCATTAAAATGCAGAAAATCCTAAAGTGCTAAATAAAGAGATATAAACGTGATAAGAACTTTCTAAAATAAAAGATGTGTGATAACAATAAAGATAGGAATTAAATAAAAGAAATAAAAGCGTAGGAAAGAACAAATAAAAGGGTAAAAAGGTAATAGAAATAGAAAATGGTGAAAATGGGTAAAGGGATAGAAAAGACATTATAGATCGTTTAGAAAGAAACCAGTCGGTAACCCTGAAGCAAGAAAGACATAAACACATAATGAAATAAAAATGTATGGTGAATAGTAATTTGTAGAGGAAAAATGATTAAGAAAATATGGTACAAATATATATATATATATATATATATATATATATATATATATAAGTAGCCTCAAATATGCATTTACGACGGGTGTGAACTATTGAAGTTAATAAATGATTGTATGAAAAGAATATAGTGAATAGTATAGTTTGGAATGTGAGGTAAGTAGTGTTACACAATAGAAGCTCCTCGTTATGCACGGCGTCGAGATCGTGATACAGCGAGAGTGATGGATCCTGACTAAGTGCTGATGTAGAGATACTGGTAGGGATAATATTTAGGTCAAATTTGGGACCATGGTACTTATATTTATTTATACGTATATAGTTATAGTCTACTACGAATAGGTGGGACGTATTGTCGCATACGTGGAGTCAAAGCGACATGGTAGAAATTAAAGACATAATATGTAATGGAAGACAATTGGAATAAACTAGTGTTATGTATAAAGTGTATAATTTACCAGTCCTATAATGTTATCCTGACCCCCTCCTCATTTCAACCAATATGATAGTTTTAGAGGGATAGGTACTGGCATAAGGCGGAAACATGAAAGGTCGGGTTTTCTAATGCATGCTCGGCACCAACAAGGACACTAGATATTGGAAGTGTCAACTTAGTCGGTAACTATATGCTTATTATACCTTACTATTACACTATGAGTTTATATCAATAGTGCTCTGATATTCATTTATTTATTAATTTGCAAGATACCAAACCAATGATCCATACTTTGGTGGATTTGAATTTTCGATATAGCGAAAATTCAGGCTCACTAGGGTGTGGATTATTACATTAGGTTTCGGATCCAGGTTAGTCGATCTTGAAAAAAGAATTAGGGAACGTTGTGTAAATGTATTTACATTTTTCCTATAAATATAAATAAATATATTATACGCTGAACCATTTAAATTTCGACTATAGAGTAGTAGCAACCATACAGTAAATTATGGATAAGTTGATTATGAGTCGGAACAATGGATGAAGCTGAAAATGTACAGCTACCCTGATTACCCCATGGAAAAGAGGTCATACGAAAAGGAGTTGAGTTAAAGTAGTCTGAGTACAAGATATGGAAGGTCTCTGAAGCTGGATAGTACGTGACTCATTAGTTGGGTTTTCAATAGCTCAATAATTGTAGATTCCCATATGATGCCGATTGATGATGTACTGAAGGTCCAGATAAGGGAAAACTAAGAGTCCATATGTTGTATATATCTGAAAATAATTGAGTTCCCAAAGGAAGGTATGAAGTAGTCACTCCAAGATGATAGGCAAATTTTTAATATTTGAAAAAAGGAGATAAGTTAGAAAGTAAGTAGGAAAGAAGAGAAGTCTAAAAGAATGAATGAATAGAAATCCACCCCATGTTCGACCCTATATAGTAGAATTAATACAAAATTAGAGAAAATACATAAATGATGTAATTACAATGACTTTCAAAGTGTTTATTTCAAATAAAGAAACCCTATAAATTTTTAAAAAATGAAACACCTACATTTTATTTGAATATAAAGTTCTAGTGGAAATTAAATTTCTTAAAAACTAAAATATCGGTAAAAAGGGTTTTTTATTAAAAGAAAGTTATTTGGTTTGAAAAAAACTGTAGTAGAGCATTGATTTTTCTAAGATGAATTTTTTTTATGATGGAAAATTATTTTTAGGGCCGGACAATAGGAAGTGGTACAAGTTTGAAATGGGATAAAAAGGATGGGAAAGATGATTAGAACCCGAAATTAAAGCAGTAGGCAAATACACATCAATGGTTCAACTAAGAAGATAGTTGGAATAAAGGCAGTTTAGGTAGAGGAAGGTTGAATAGTTATAGCATTATAAAATATAAATAAAAACAATATTATGAATTTATAATAATGTTAGTAATTGAAAATAATGCTAGGAGGTTATATTAAAAATGTGACGACCCGCCCTTCTTGACCTTAGAAAATCGACACAAAATACACTACAGAATAATATGCTGACCCTCGAGTGCCGGAAAAGGCAGATTGTTGAGGGAAAAGAAAGAAGATAGAAGAAAGAAGGAACTAAACAATAACAGAATCTCACAATCGCAGCAAAACAAAATATAATACATAATATCAGATCTTTCCACAAAACGAAAACTATATCTGTTTTATACAATACACCATCAGAGTATCACAAACAAACAACAATTACCAGCCTGACAATTTCAGACAATCACAGCAGTGGATATAAACAAGTACGGATAATACATCTCGGTCTCCAGCTTCTCTCCTGAGCTCCACATAATCCTTTCCTGTAATCTGTAATGCTCGGTCTGATCCGAGCATTATAATGAAATAACACCCGAGTCAGTCTGGAATACCAGCGTGAGAAAAATACACCCAAATTGATTATTAAAGTTTCAAAATCCTTTGAAAACAAAAGCATCTCGTAAGACCACGCCACAAATAAACATGCCGGGTTTTTACCTTACGATAGCTAAAACATTTCTTATCAAAATCCTCTGATGTTATAATAGTGTATATATATAAATACTTATTCAAATAGCCGAAATTGTTACATGATTAAATTCCAGCTACTAGCCACAATCGTGGGTAATACAAACAAAACCGTAAAAGCACGTAGGGAAAATGGATTTCCAACTAATGACTAGGCACTGGGGTACCACCTGTCACAGTACGTGGCCTAGATCACCGTACCGAGGATTACTCCCAATCCCCAGCAACACAAGACCGGAACTATCCCTTACTGGATAATCCCGAGTATGATCACCCCACGGTTGGGATTAGCAACCGCACCACTAAGCCGAATAAAAAGGGACATCTAGACAGGGATGACCTCACCCTAATGGGTGCTACCCACTTAGCCTTGCTACACAACCCTTGATTTTCAGTCATTCCCAGTTGATGGGGCTTTAGGCTAAGCGTTACCTTTTAGAACATTTCACTTAGAATGCCCATCGTCCACCTGACGATGTTCTGAAAGCATTCATCCATACAAGTCTGTCCCGAGTTCGAATGGAACCGAAGGCACTACTCCTACTACATCCATTTTGGAATCATCCTCAGGATTGGTAGCGACTAGCCCTTGCACTTAGCTGCTCCATCTTCGACTCCGAACTCGTTTTTCCCCACGAAAACGTACAAACATGATCGAAATGGTTTTCGAGAAATTAATCCCGATCCCGGTCTCTTCGAAACGATCAGCGCATTGGCCAATATTGATAGTCGGTGATTTAACAATCAATTAACATTTACAAACATCCATCAAACGTAAATAATTTCCCCAAATTATTTATTAACCTCAAAAATATCTTCGCAAGATATATTTCCATTTTCAGCCCCTTTAAAAACAGTTTTCAACCCACGCTCTTCTCATGGAATAAATTTCCAAATATCTATTTCCACTGAATACATCCAAGTCCAAATATTATAGATTTAAAATAATTTAAATCACTTTATTTTTGAATATACCTTTAAACATTTAAATTTAAACTACCTAAATATTTTGTTTAAAATATATACCTTTAAAGTATTTCAAACAAAACTACTTTATAAAACACAAACTACCTTTCTCTAAAATAAAAGTTAAGCCATAATAAATTTAAAATAAGAGTTATGAAATTCTATACTAGTTTCCAAAAATATTTTAACTAAACTTATTTTTAAAATAAACTATTTTATTAAAATATAAATATTAATCATTATCTTTAAAACATAATACCGATTAACCTTTAAAAATAATTTGTATTATAACTAATTTAATAAATATTTACCTTCAAAATTTATATAACTTAAATAATAATCTTCTTAAAACATTCCTTTAAAATGAACTTCAAAACTTCTAACTTTTACTAAAAAACTTGCTTAAAAACGTACTTGGCTTTCAGGGAAATACGCTTCCATTTTAGAATAAACCAAAGAATTCTTTTTATAAATCCCGCTGGATTTATCTCAATTCAAATTTACGTTTAAATCCCGTAGATTTCTCCAAACACTTTAAAAATAAAACCTTTTTTGTTTTTTTAACACATTTCCCATTTCCTAGAAAATCACTTTCAAAGTATATGCTTAAAATATTTAGAATAAGGTTACTAGAAATTTCTTAAATGAAAAATAATACTTAAGAAAATATAGAGGAGTTTCTAAGTAATTTAAAACAAAATTACCTTTTAAAATAAAGTTATTAATCAAATATTTATATTATAATTTCCTTTTGAAAACTTAATACTACTTTACCATTAAAATAATAAGTATCATAATTACTTAAATAAGTATTTACTTTATACTTAAAATAACTAGAAATAATATTTTTTCAAAATATCCAAAAACATCTTTCAAACTTCTAGTTTATATTTCGAAAGCTTTTCTTTGGAAACACACTTAACTTCCCAGGGTAATACACCTTCCGTCTTTTAAAAATAATCTCATCTTTATTTTTAAAATAATTTATACCTTCTTATAGAATTTTCCACCGGAAACCTATCTTTCAAAAATTTATCCACCGATAAATATTCCATTTTATTTATAAACCCAGTTTATAAATTTCTATTTCTCGTTTCCATTCCTATCGCAGTTTCAAAATATATCAAATTCCAAACCCATTTCCTGAATTTAATTTCCTTAAATTCATTCCTTAAAACTTCCTTTTCATTTCCCTTTGGTCCCATTTTATTTTATTTATATTTTAAAATCCCAGATTCTATTTATCCAACCATAACACAACACAATCAAATTTCAAATTAATCTATCACAGTATATAAATAAAATGCATCATCAATTATGAAATAAATTTCTCATTTTGAGGAATCCCGATGGATCCCTCCAACTTGTTTCTCTGCATCCACAGATGTTTGCACAATAATAAATATCGATCAAATCTGATAATAATTATCATATTCAGCTAATCAACTAATCAATCATTTAAATATTAGCAATTTAAATTAAATGGCATCCAGATGTGAGTGAGATTAACTCACCTTGAAACCAAAATGCCGAGCATTTAAATTTTACGTTAAATCGAGCACGTTCGATTTAATGCAAAATTTTCACTTGCTCAAAACGATTCTAGATCTGCACCATAGCGGGCTGCTCGTCGCTGCGATTCCGACGCTTCTTGTTTCGTCGGAATCTGATCACGCATGAGATAGTTATGCAGTTTAAAATTTGGATACAATTTATAAAAACAATTTATATTTTATTTTATTTTTAACCTTATTAAATCCTAGCCGTTCCATTTGGAAATGAGATCAAGGGCACTGAAGAAAAAAAATCCATCTTCTTCATCGCGATACCAGGGTTTTTTCGAACCCAACAGCCGCAGTTCCAATTCGAAAATTCGCACCTCCGATAAGCAATTATACGATGATCAGGAACCGCCATCCTGAAGCTCTCACCCACATGCACCCACGCCATGACTACCGTCGAACACGGTCATGCCACCACTGTTGAAATTGCATTTAACCGCGAGATGAATGGCCTCCAAATACGCCCCCAAATATTCCCCCAAATGACAACGATTCTCTAGATCCACCGTTGGATGTGCTCGCCTCGAAGAGCTCTACGACATTCCTTTAGAAAGTTTGGAGAAATAGTGCATAGATTTTGAAAAAATAGGGAGAAGAGGATTGTATACCGGCCATGGAAATGTTATAAACGGCGGCCGTGAAATTAGATCTAGGGTTCGCTGAAAAATCGAATTTATATAAACGTATATAATAATATTTTAATATTAAATTCACTTTTAAACAACGTTTTCAAACGATCTCCAAACGACGCATGCCGACAGATATTTATAAGGTTTTACCCATGTTTCGAACACAATGGAACGTGTTTCGGAAGCTAATTCAGTCATATGTGGAAGATAGCCTTTTGAATTGATTTAAAATAATAAATGTTCGATTTCAATTTCAACGTGTTTCTCACCCGTACAGACAACGGTAACTCCAAATGCTACGAAATTTGAAATCCGATAATAACTAACTATTACGGATCCAATGGAACTAGTTTCCTCGAATTCCGAGACTGTGCCCTGGAAGGCTATTTTAACTTGTCGATTAAATCGAGCGATTTTCAAAATCGTCGAAATCATTTAAAGTTTCACTTTTAAAGTTTTACCAACTAAATTACAAATCATATAGAATTTATAATCACATTATAAATCATTCTGATTCGTTTTAAATCAAAATCTGATTATTTGCATTATTATATTAAATCCCATTATTAAATTAATATAAAATCCCAAATTTCAAACTTATTGACTTTTGATTCTATCCAAAAGTCCAACATTATAATTCAAATTCAAATAGACATTAAGTCAATTTAGAACTTTTTTCCATAACCATTTATTCCTAGATTTACTAATTATCCCAATTTCAAGTATATAATTATTATTATTCAAATCCAATTAGAATTGCCATATTTGAAATTTTAACTAATTTTATTAATTTAACCAAAATCTTCTTGCTTCAAAATCAATCCAAAATCCACATTTAACATTTAAAATGAATCAAATGTTCAAAACTAACGAATGAAGTTCCGGATCGTTACATTCCTCCCCCCTTATAAAAATTTCGTCTCCGAAATTTGCCGAGGTAGGAAAATGCTACTAAACTCATTTACTTACCCAAACTTACTTAGTTAAAAACTTACATTTACTTCACCAAAACTTTTTAGCACAATTCCAAAACCATTCGCTTTATATTTAATTCAAAAGCTTCATTTTCAACCTAATTCAAAAATCACTTTTCTAGTTAACCTAAAATTTCCAAATTTTTCAAAAATTTTCTAACTCCCAAAATTTTAGAAATTTTTTGAAAGCGTCTCCTTTGTACGGAGAGCATTTCACAATATCACAATTGATATAAATATATATACATTGACCCGCACAGTCGAAAAACAAAATATACCACAATATATATATATATATATTTCAAATTTTATTGCGTAGATGTACCTTTGATTAGCATTTTAAAAGCCAGCGGCTAATTAATATCGCATTTACGCGCTCCAACGCTATCGATTGCGTCCCGTACCTGTACTTACTCTAACAAGCACATAAGTTTTCAATAATATAAGATTTATAACATCCTTCCATATATTAATCTTAGCCAAACACCTCAATTACATAGTTCAAATAAACAAATTTCATAATTCAACCTGTGAACCATATATTATAAGCAAATCCCAAGATTTCAATCACCATTTCAATCTCCTAACAAATCCAACTTCATTTTATTTCACTTGAATGATTTACATTCAAGTTTACTATTCACAATTCATATTTACTACAACCAATTCATTTTCTTTTTAATATGATTAACATATGCTTTACTTACATCAATTTACTTCAATTCAATTCCAAATTGATTCACAATCAATTTTATCTCCAATTTGATTGGTTTGCATCATATTCATAATTTCTTTCATTTATATACAAATCCGCTTAATTAGATTTCACTTAATCCAATTGATTCAAAAACCAGCTTAATTTGCTTCTTTGAATCAATTCAATTCCATTTACAACAAACAACCAATTTCCATGCAAATTTTTAAAGTTATCCGTGCAAGTAACCATCACTTAAGCTTTCCATTTTCAGTCCTTTTAAAAACAGTTTTCAACCCACACTCTTCTCATGCAATAAATTTCCAAATATCTATTTCCACTGAATACATCCAAGTCCAAATATTGTAGATTTAAAATAATTTAAATCACTTTATTCTTGAATATACCTTTAAACATTTAAATTTAAACTACCTAAATATTTTGTTTAAAATATATACCTTTAAAGTATTTCAAACAAATCCGCTTTATAAAACACAAACTACCTTTCTCTAAAATAAAATTTAAGGCTTACTAAATTTAAAATAAGAGTTATGAAATTCTATACTAGTTTCCAAAAATATTTTAACTAAACTTATTTTTAAAATAAACTATTTTATTAAAATCTAAATACTAATCATTATCTTTAAAGCATAATACCGATTAACCTTTAAAAATAATTTCTATTATAACTAATTTAACAAATATTTACCTTCAAAATTTATACAACTTAAATAATAATCTTCTTAAAACATTCCTTTAAAATCAACTTCAAAACTTCTAACTTTTACTCAAAAACCTGCTTAAAACGTATTTGGCTTTCAGGGAAATACACTTCCATTTTAGAATAAACTAATGAATTTTTTTTATAAATCCCGTTGGATTTATCTCAATTCGAATTTATGTTTGAATCCCGTAGATTTCTCCAACACTTTAAAAATAAACCTTTTTTATTTTTTCAACACATTTCCCATTTCCTCGAAAATCACTTTCAAAGTATATGCTTAAAATATTTAAAATAAGGTTACTAGAAATTTCTTAAATGAAAAATAATACTTAAGAAAATATAGAGGAGTTCCTAAGTAATTTAAAACAAAATTACCTTTTAAAATAAAGTTATTAATCAAATATTTATATTATAATTTCCTTTTGAAAACTTAATACTACTTTACCTTTAAAATAATTAAATATCATAATTACTTAAATAAGTATTTACTTTATACTTAAAATAATTAGAAATAATATTTTTTCAAAATATCCAAAAACATCTTTCAAACTTCTAGTTTATATATCAAAACTTTTCTTTGGAAACATACTTAACTTCCTAGGGAAATACACCTTCCTTCTTTTGAAACTAATCCCATCTTTATTTTAAAAATAATTTATACCTTCTTATAGAATTTTCCACCGGAAACCTATCTTTCAAAAATTTATCCACCGATAAATATTCCATTTTATATATAAACCCAGTTTATAAATTTCTGTTTCTCGTTTCCATTCTAATTACGGTTTCAAAATATTTCAAATTCCAAACCAATTTCCTGAATTTAATTTCCTTAAATTCATTCCTTAAAAATTCCTTTTCATTTCCCTTTGGTCCCATTTTATTTTATTTACATTTTAAAATCCCAGATTCTATTTATCTAACCATAACACGGCACAATCAAATTCCAAATTAATCTATCACAGTATCTAAATAAAATGCATCATCAATTATGAAATAAACTTCTCATTTTGAGGAATCCCGATGGATCCCTCCAACCTGTTTCCCTGCATCCACAGATGTTAGCACAACAATAAATATCGATCAAATTTGATAATAATTATCATATTCAACTAATCAACCAATCAATCATTTAAATATTAGCAATTTAAATTAAATGGCATCCAGATGTGAGTGAGATTAATTCACCTTGAAACCAAAATGCCGAGCACTTAAATTTTACATTAAATCAAGCACGTTCGATTTAATGCAAAATTTTCATTTGCTCAAAACGATTACAGATCTGCACCATAGCGGGCTGCTTATAGCTACGATTCCGGTGCTTCTTGTTTCGTCGGAATCTGATCACGCATCAGATAGTTATGCAGTTTTAAATTTTGGATATAATTTATAAAAACAATTTATATTTTGTTTTATTTTTAACCTTATTAAATTCTAGCCGTTCCATTTGGAAACGAGATCAAGGCCACTGAAGAAAAAATTCCATCTTCTTTATCGCGATACCAGGGTTGTTTCGAACCCATCAGCCGCAGTTCCAATTTGAAAAGTCGCACCTCCGATAAACAATTATACGATGATCAGGAACCGCCATCCTGAAGCTCTCACCCACGTGCACCCACGCATCGACTACCGTCGAACTCGGTCATGCCACCACTGTTGAAATTGCATTCAAGCGCGAGACGAACAGCCTCCAAATACGCCCCCAAATGACGACGATTCTCTAAATCCACCGTTGGATGTGCTCGCCTCGAAGAGCTCTACGACATTGGTTTAGAAAGTTTTGAGAAATAACGCATAGATTTTGAAAAAAATTAGGGTGTAGAGGATTGTATATCGGCCATGGAAATGTTATAAACGGCGGCCGTGAAATTAGATCCAGGGTTCGCTGAAAAATCGAATTTATATAAACGTATATAATAATATTTTAATATTAAATTCACTTTTAAACAACGTTTTCAAACGATCTCCGAACGACGCATGCCGACATGCATTTGTAAGGTTTTACCCATGTTCCGAACATAATGGAATGTCTTTCGGAAGCTAATTCAGTCATATGTGGAAGATAACTTTTTGAATTGATTTAAAATAATAAATGTTCGATTTCAATTTCAAAGCGTTTCTCACCCGTACAGACAAACGGTAACTCCAAATGCTACGAAATTTGAAATTCGATAATGACTATTACGGATCCAATGGAACTGGTTTCATTGAATTCCGAGACTGTGCCCCGGAAGGCTATTTTAACTCGTCGATTAAATCGAGCGATTTTCAAAATCATCGAAATCATTTAAAGTATCACTTTTAAAGTTTTACCAACTAAATTATAAATCATATAGAATTTATAATCACATTACAAATCATTCTGATTCGTTTCAAATCAAAATCTTATTATTTGCATTATTATATTAAATCCCATTATTAAATTAATATAAAATCCCAAATTTCAAACTTATCGACTTTTGATTCTATCCAAAAGTCCAACATTATAATTCAAATTCAAATAGACCTTAAATCAATTTAGAACTTGTTTCCATAACCATTTATTCCTAGATTTACTAATTATCCCAATTTCAAATATTTAATTATTATTATTCAAATCCAATTAGAATTGCCATATTTGAAATTTTAACTAATTTTATTAATTTAACCAAAATCTTCTTGCTTCAAAATCAATACAAAATCCACATTTAACATTTACAATGAATCACATGTTCAAAACTAACGAATGAAATTCCGGGTCGTTACATTCCTCCCCCCTTATAAAAATTTCGTCCCCGAAATTTGCTAAGGTAGGAAAATGCTACTAAACTCATTTACTTACCCAAACTTACTTAGTTAAAAACTTACATTTACTTCACCAAAACTTTTTAGCTCAATTCCAAAACCATTCGCTTTATTTTTAATTCAAAAGCTTCATTTTCAACCTAATTAAAAAATCACTTTTCTAGTTAACCCAAAATTTCTAAAATTTTCAAAAATTTTTTAACTCCCAAAATTTTAGAAACTCTTTGACAGCTTCTCCTTTGTACGGAGAGCATTTCACAATATCACAATTGATATAAATATATGTACATTGACCCACACAGTCGGAAAACAAAATATACCACAATATATATATATATATATATTTCAAATTTTATTGCATAGACGTACCTTTGATTAGCATTTTAAAATCCAGCGGCTAATTAATATCGCATTTACGCGCTCCAACCCTATCGATTGCCTCCCGTACCTGTACTTACTCTAACAAGCACATAAGTTTTCAATAATATAAGATTTATAACATCCTTCCATATATTAATCTTAGCCAAACACCTCAATTACATAGTTCAAACAAACAAATTTCATAGTTCAACCTGTTAACCATATATTATAAGCAAATCCCAAGATTTCAATCACCATTTCAATCTCCTAACAAATCCAACTTCATTTTATTTCACTTGAATGATTTACATTCAAGTTTACTATTCACAATTCATATTTACTACAACCAATTCATTTTCCTTTTAATACGATTAACCTATGCTTTACTTACATCAATTTACTTCGATTCAATTCCAAATTGATTCACAATCAATTTTATCTCCAATTTGATTTATGTGCATCATATTCATAATTTCTTTCATTTATATACAAACCCACTTAATTAGATTTCAATTAGTCAAATTGATTAGAAAACCAGCTTAATTTGCTTCTTTGAATCAATTCAATTCCATTTACAACAAACAACCAATTTCCATGCAAAAGTTTAAAGTTATCCATGCAAGTAACCATCACTTAAGCTTATAACCATTTAAAATTAATTCCATCTCAATCTATATCAATTTTATTTCACTTGGAATTATTCGTAACCCAAACAATTTTTACCTCATCACAATCATTAAATCAAATCCCTATTCTCATTTCAAGTATCATTCTATTCCGGATTATTTACAACTCACACATTCTTATTTCCCCATGATAAGAAACTAAAATTCTTTCTCTTTCATTAAAAGTTAATTATCTAAACAGAATTTCATTCAAGACCCCTTATAAAGCTCGACCACAATCATTTTCCAATTTGCTTAAGTTATTTCAATAATAAAACAACCCCATGTCTTCTCACCTTAATCTTAGTTCCATTTTAACTTGTTCAATCAAATTCCAATCCATTACAAATTTTGATTCAATTTGTTTACTGACTTAATCCATATTAAATTTTAATTCACCTCCTTAATTCACTTCTGAATTTATTTTATTAATAACGTAACCATTCCAATTATTGTAAACCAGAACTGGGTTTTATTTTGCTTTTCAAATTTTTAACAAGCTACCAAAATTTATTCATTCCAATACAATTTCCATTTAATTTAGCTTACACTAAGTTCATTCTCAAACAATTCCTTTGGATTTAATTGAGTGAGCATTTACTTCATTCAATATCATTTCAACTAAATTAATTTTTCTTTTAATTCAATTCTTTTCCAAATTTAATTCAAGTTCAACCAAATTTTATTTAGCCAACTTAAATTCATACCATTTCCTTTACCACTTTAAATAAGAATTAATTCTATTCAATAATATTTATAACACAATTGGATTTTGATTTTAATTCAATCCAAATTCAACTAAATTCTATTTCTCTATATATATAAGTTCAAACTTATTTGCTAACCTAAGTCCATTCACATTTTATTTTTCTTCACCTTATTCCAATTTATATTTCATTTAGGATCAAGTTTTAATTTCCCATAAAATTCCAACCATATTATTTTGGATTTACAACTTTCATTTCCTATTCTTCAGTTCGCCAACTTATTTATTTAAAAGCTTATATTGCTCATTTGAGTCATTTTCACCTTATAATCACAATTCCAAATTATATATATATATATATATATATATATCACTTAATAACTTAAGGGTAAAAATTTTCATTACACAATTTTAATCATTGTACATTTCAATATTATATTCAATTTAATTCAATTTCAATTTCAATTTTATTTTATATTTAACTTATCCTGAGTTAAATGCAAATATATTTTATTCACTTCCATTTACTCAAGTTAAATTTTAATTCCAGGATTAAAATTTTCATTTTCCTTTCTTATTCAAATCACTTCACTTAATAAGTTCAATAGTTGATTTATCTTTACTTTCATATTATTTAAATAGAATTTTCCAAAACTCAATTTCTCGGTTTTTTATTTCAAAACCATTTTGAAATCATAAATAACACATACCCACTTAGTATATCAAATCAAATCTTCGAATTCCAAAACACACTTGGTTTTACCAAAACAAATTTCCCTTTTGAAATTCTAAAACAACTTGTATACCCAACAAGTCCAAACACATATCATAACCAATCTCCACGGTAGCAATCCATCACTTTAGAAACTCGAAAATGAATTCTGATGATGTGGGCATCATCATCAGGATTATTTTCCAACGACTGAAGTGAGTTCAGTGCTTCCTTATTTTCCCAAATTCCTTTCAAAACAATTTCCGTTCAAAAATATTTCCCAAAATAATACTCTATTATTGCCCTCAAATACTTTGGAAAACATTTCAAACATTTCCAGGATTTTAAATTCCTATGTTTAAATTCATTTTAAAACACTTTTCAAAATTTCGGGGATTTAAATTCTGCTTTAAATCAAATTTTAGTTATACTTCTTTTGGATAAATCATACTTATAGAATTC
Organism: Allium cepa; assembly: GCA_030765085.1. Taxonomy (NCBI): domain Eukaryota; kingdom Viridiplantae; phylum Streptophyta; class Magnoliopsida; order Asparagales; family Amaryllidaceae; genus Allium; species Allium cepa. The sequence continues at coordinate 819,204,120 of CM060935.1, read as the reverse complement.
TATTTGGTTATAACCATTTCAAATTTTAGATCGAATTTTAGATTTTTATTTGATTATAGTATTAACACCCAATCATCCAAATATATATAATAATTTCAGAAAATTATTTCTTTTATATCAAAATATAACTTTGGGTAAAATTATTTCATCTACCCACTTTAAAAACAATATTATGTCGGTTTATCTTGTTAAAGAGTTTAGAAACCCCTATCGATACGGTTGTACTTCTCATACCGGCCAGAATTTATAAACACTCAATTGATAAGTCAACATAGTATAAAAACAGTTTTTATATTCACTAACAAGTTCACTCTCCCATATCTATTATTACACTCAAACTCATTCTAGAGTACTATCGACTCTATTTCTAATGAGTAATTCCCACCAAAGCCTAGGTTATCGCTAACCCAAGCTCTGATACCAAGTGTGACGAACCGCTCTTCTCGACCTTCTAAAATCGACACAAAATACACCACAGAATAATATGCCGACCCTCGAGTGCCGGAAAAGACAGATTGTTGAGGGAAAGGGAAGGAGATAGAAGAAAGAAGGAACTAAAAAATAACAGAATATCACAATCGCAGCGGAAAAAAATATAATACATAATATCAGATCTTTCCAGAAAATGAAAACTATATCTGTTTTATACAATACACCATCAGAGTATCACAAACAAAAACAATTACCAGCCTGACAATTACCTGTCCAGTCTATATACAAATACTTATTCAAATAGCCGAAATTGTTACATGATTAAATTCCAGCTACTAGCCACAATCGTGGGTAATACAAACAAAATCGTAAAAGCATGTAGGGAAAATAGATTTCCAACTAATGACTAAGCACTGGGGTACCACCTGTCACAGTATGTGGCCTAGATCATCGTACCGAGGATTGCTCCTAATCCCCTATAACACATGACCGGGACAACCCCTTACTGGATAATCCCGAGTAAGATCACCCCACGGTTGGGATCAGCAACCGCACCACTAAGCCGAATAAAAAGGTACATCTAGACAGGGATGACCTCACCCTAATGGGTGCTACCCACTTAGCCTTCTACATAACCCCTGATTTTCAGTCATTCCCGGTTGATGAGGCTTGAGGCTAAGCTTTACCTTTTAGAACGTTTCACTTAGAATGCCCATCGTCCACCTGACGATGTTCCGAAAGCATTCATCCACACAAGTCCGTCCCGGGTTCGAACAGAACCGAAGGCACTACTCCTACTACATCCATTTTGGAATCATCCTCAGGATTAGTTGTAACGTTTGCGATTTTTCGTTGACGAAAACCGACATCAATACGTCCACTGTATCAACTGCCGAGCAATCGAAAGCCGAAAAACCGTACCGTTAGGGTTTTAGAAAAAGAAAAAGGTAGAAGAAGAGAGAAAAAGATAGAACAGAACATAAGAAATAACAGAACAACATCAGAATCTCACAATTCGCAGCGGAACAACATATAATAGATAAATGAATAATCTTCAAACAAAGAACTATGTCAGTTATTACATTACATCATATTACATTTCATTACATCAAAGTGTACAACAACAAAAGACATCAACAACGGAAAAGAAATACTATATATTAGTAATACGCCATGCCATCCAGCTTGCCTCCAGCAACTCCTGATTTCCGGAATATCCTGATAAACCTTAACTCTTGACTGCCCATGTGGAAATTGGTGGGCACCCAGAGTTTAGGAAGGAAAACAATAAACTCCGAGTCAGTCATGTGACTGGTGTGAGAACTCAAAACAGTTTATTTATCTTTGAAAACAAAATAGAGGAATACTTTTAAAGTCAATTCGCAATGCTTTTAAAAATGAGACTACCATAAGGCCTCCCACACACACACAATGCAAACACAGAATCGGAGGAGATTTCTCCTTAAGATAGTCAAAGATGCTTGATGCGCATTAAAAAGAAACATTTGATATTATTACTAGTGCATAGTGTAGGAAAAAATCATTTCGAAAGTAGAATATAAATCTTAGCCAACATACGACCATTATCGTATGCCTACTATAGCTACCATGTTCAATAGCAGGTTACTGCCACATTCCATGGCAGGTTCTACAACTAAAACCGTACAAGTCTCGTATTATTTCTTTGGATTTCCAACAAATGGTCAGGCCAAGGAACTTCCCATTGCCACATGAGAACGCCTCTGGAATGACGTCCCGAGAACCAAACCGGATCTCTACCAACACAAGGCCGGGTTACCCCTAACTCACTACAAAAAAAATGATTTTTAAAGACTATTGTATTTTGTCTCTAAATGCAAGTTTTTGTCTCTAATTTATATTTGTAACCAACTTAAGACAGATAAGTGTTGTCTCTAAAATAAGGTCTCTAAATAAACAGAGACCACAAATATTGGTCTCTAAAATATTAGTAACTTCACAAATGGTCTCAAATACACGTCTACATTAAAAACTAATTAGAGACAATTTTATTGGTCTCTTGTACAACTATAGAGACTATATTCAAGGTTTCAAATCAGTCATTAATATAGTGGTTATTATAAACCAGATGGATAGAAGAAATGAAACATAATTTTATTATAGTATGCAGCACAGATCAAAGAGCAGAAATATATAATGTCAAACAAACAAAAAGCAAAATAAGTGATGAATTTGCGGCTCATGTACAAAAAACAAGCTCATGTGCAAAAATGGTAAGCCGCTGCCTGCATAATAATGTAAGAAGCTACAGACTGAACAATATCAAAGTAAGAGCTTGCAAAAAAGTAAGCTTGCACAATATCAAAGTAAGAGCTTGCAAAAAAGTAAGCTACTGCATAATATCAAAGCAAGCTGCGGACTGTATAATATCATAGTAAGCTGCGGACTGCATAAACAAAAAACTGCAGTTCATTGCAAGAAAAGCAAATTACAGAATATTCCAAGCAAAGATGTCATAATCAAAACAAAACATATCTAATTTGGAGCCTACAAGCTATAATCCTGAAACAAGATTCAAACAAAACAAAAACTAAAATAGAGTTTAAAAGAAAAGACAATTCCAACAGAGCCTACTTCATGCTTTCAGAAGCTAACATGCAATTCATGCATCATTTTCATTTTGCAACCCAACGTTTCCTCGAGTGTTTGATGCTTGATTATTTCCAAGTAGATTATGATCGGGTTGATCTTGTGTTATAGGTCTCAATAGTTGCATGAAAGATCCAACTTGTTCTGAAATGTTTCCAAAAGTTGATTGAAAAGGCACATTCGTTGTTTGATACTGTTCGGATGTTTGTTGACAAGGAACTAATGGTTGTATCATTTGATAAAGTTGTTGAGAAGACTGACCTGATGGTTGCGGAATATGGTTAGGAATTTGTGGAAACGGTTGATCACATGGATATGATGGCTGCGCGAGAAAACTTGAAGATTGTAGAAATGGTTGAGGAGGATGCTGCAACACTTGATTTGATGGCTGTGGTAACGATTGAGCGGATGGTGGCACGAATGGCTGAGCAAGCGGTTGTGGGATTTGACTTGGCGGCTGTACAAAGAATTGACCCAAGTGTTGTGTTTGACCGGATGGTTGGTTGAACGACCATGATTGTTGGTTTATGCTTTGAAGATTGGTCGGATTAATTGAACCAAGCAAGCTAGTTACTCTCAATTGCACTTCTCTTTCTATTACCGATTTAAGCTCCGATGTTAATAACATGCTACTGGACATTGCAGGTTGTTCTTGATTTGCACGATCTACAAGACAGTTGGATTGAGAACTGTTATGCAATATAGTATTTGTATCAACATAAGGTGCTCCGTAAACCCTTCCTCTTGTAAGGCCTCCGGATGATTCAACCCAAAGTCTTGGATTCCATACATTTTCATCTTCTTGTAGTTCGGCTTTTTTCTTCATATATGTTTCCTGAAAAGGTTAAAAGGGTAACAACATATAGGCTTGTTGGATAGTAACATCTAAGCTTTTATTTTGACATAGACTAATAAATGAGATAAACTAAAATTTTGGCAAACAAAAGTTAAAAGTTTGGACGAGCCACTGTGCTAGCTGTACCTACAAATGCAAACGCAAATTGATGTGACTTATTGTGATCAAAGTTTAAAATTAGTTTTCAAACTGAGTGTAAACTCAGATCAGAGTTTAAAATCAGTTTTTATACTGAGCCTAAACTCAGTTTATAAACTAGGTTTGTAAGCTGGGTTGTTGAATTCGGTTTGCTAACTGGTTTAATATTGCCTAAGTACTCATTAAACATTGATATCTGGTGCTTTCCTCCAAATATGTGAAGCTTATGTATAATTCAAGAAGTCATGTATATGACTTGATTCCACAATCAGTAGACGTAGGCAAGTGACAGCCTTCGTTTTGAAATATGCAGCATAATCAGTAATAGGAATACACAGTAATGGGAAAAATGTCAATGAAAATAATATCATCTGCCACATGACTTCAAACATATGTCAGGACTTGTACCCAACTTCTTATAAGACAAAAGCTACAAGGATATATATGTCATAATATTCATAACAAAACCAAATTTTATTTTCTTTTAATTGGTAGAAAGTATGAGCCGAGCAGCAGTGATACTCCACTATGTCTAAAATTCGTTATTAGTACGAAGTCCATTTTATACATATATAATATTGATCTGGTGGTCCATACATTTCTCTACTCTTCATTTTTGACAGGCTTTGTGTTATTTACATTTCTTCGTAGCCTATGCTTATTTTATCAACCGTACCATTTTTGACAGGCTTTGTGTTATATAATATTGATCCAGGCCACTATGCTCATGTTTCGTTTCAAAGCTGATATTGTGAAGAAAATACAGTATTTAACTTTTAGGTATATTATAATAAAAAAGAATATATTATGCAATGTGGAGTAAATTGTTGAGAAGGATAACTTATAGATTGAACTTGTTATTTACTTTAGTTTAAAACTGAGATTGTGCAATGTGAAAATTATGCAGTGTGGAGTAAAATTCTTATTATCTGGATGTTATTTACTTAAGTTTAAAAATAAGGTTTCAGTACGTTATGCTTTTTACCAACTGCATGAACAAAATGATAATTTTCCCATCTAAATATTAGAGGTTTTTTAAGTTAGTAGAGTTAATTTAAACTTAAGTAAATTAGTTGTGTTATAACTGAGATGAAAACACTAAGTTTTAACTCGGTTTTAAAGTGAGTTTAAAATTCAGTTTCAAAATGAGTTTAAACTCAGAAACTGAGTTTAAAACTCTGTCTGAGTTTTAAATCGAGTTAAAATGAGATTAAACTCAGTTTAAAACTGAGTTGTAAGCTTAGTTTTTCTGAGTTTAAAACCCATTTTAAACTTACAAACTGTGTTTAAAACTAGGATTCACAATGAGTTAAAACATTTGGGTTTTGGATAATTTATGCTAAGTTTCTATATCAGTAACTTCGCTTGAATGTTTTTAGTTGCTATTAATATTATATTTATTACTATTATCTTCAAATTCTATAATGTATTGGGCATGTGAATGTCTAGAACATAAGTTTTTGTTGGCCACAGCCTTGATATGTCCAAACCATGCCTCATTCATATGACTACCCATACCGATACTAATATTGTTTTGAATTATTAAATTTTTTAAAACGACTATTCTACTTTCATAACAATTTGTATAGCTGAATGGGACTGAATTTATGCAATACCTTATGGCTCCAAGAAAAACAAACCTGATTACTGTTAGTACATGATTGTACTTTTGTCCTTCTGTACTTCATTTTCAGTTTAGTCATTACTATATTATGCTTGATTAGTGCTTTTTCCCTTTTGCAACATAAATCATGAACTGTTGGAGATATGCTAATGCATTACTATGTTATGCTTATTTGTACCCTATTTTTAACTTCTATTAAGTCAAGACGGAAAAAAATTTGATTGCTTGTTTCATTAGGAAATACATTGTATTATATTGAATATGTTAATGTAAATTAGTGAAATAAACGAAAGTATGGATCCATTCTCTATTAATTTAAGGAATAAGTGGCATATAGTTATACTTTAGTGGCATATAGTTTTAATATGTACCTGCAAATGTTTGCCCCTTTCCCATTGTTCTAATACTCATTTTTTTCCCATTTATGACAGGGCTGACATTGGAATGCATGTTGGTTTTTGCAAGTGCAGGAAGCAACTAAAAGATTGCACTGTCATCCATTATGTCTAGCCATATCATGCGTCATGGATTTTTGATTGTCACATAACATTTCATTGCTATTGGGACACACTACAATCATAGGTTAAATATTTCTCCAAATAATACTTTTTTGTTTGGTACTCTAAATTTATTTATATGTTTATACGAAGTACATATATTTATACTAGAAAACAACTCAGTCAATTTTTTTAACCTGTAGATCCGTTGAAATTGTTTTCAACAATATACTTTGGAATCATCAGAAACCTATTTACAACCAGTCCTAATACGAGTTTCAACACAATGTGCGTTCTACGATTTTATTTCTAGTTAGAGCAAGTTCTCTTAATTTTTCCATCTCATTCATCATAATACTCTGGCAATGATAAAATGTGCATGCTCTAAGAGTCTCAAATCCCATAACTTTAATCTGTTTCCAGAATCTCCATATGCAGTTTTCTAAGTATATACTAAACATGAAAATTTCTGAAACACAATATAATATCCAAACTTATATGACATACAGTTGAAAAGTGATATTGTTTAGGACTACTAATATATGAACCCCATACAGAAATGGAAAATGAAGTGAACTGCGTTTTTTTATCATCTTTTGTGGCTAGTTTTCTCACCTTTTGAAACTGAGTTTAAATTAATTTTTAAATGAGTTTAAAGCTCAATTTAAATTAGCTGTTTTATAACTGAGATTTAAATACTAAGTTTTAAACTCAGTTTATAATTCAGTTTTAAAATGAGTTTAAAACTCAGTTTAAACTCAGAAACTGAGCTTAAAACTGAGTTTAAACTCAGAAACTGAGTTTAAAACTTTGTCCGAGTTTTAAACTGAGTTTAAATGAGCTAAAACTCAGTTTAAAGCTAAGTTTTAAACTCAGTTTTTCTACGTTTAAAGCTCGGTTTAAACTAAGAAACTGAATTGAAAACTCGATTTTGAACTCATTTTAAAACTCGATTTTAAACATATTTTAAAACTCAGTTTAAGCTGAGTTCAATCTCAGTTTAAAACCGAGTTTAAATTCTTGGTTAACTCCTTTTTTCACCAAAGTTAAACTCGGTTTTAAACTGGTTAAAATGTTGAATTAACTGAGTTTTTAATTAAGTTAATAGGCACTAAACAAACTGAGTTACATGAAATTTATTGATTTACATGAAATGTACAGTTTGTTTGGCAATAATGTTTCAGGTTGAGCAGCACAGCCTATAAGTTATTCTGTCTCAAGAACAAGGCTTGATTTTTAATGTCTTCATAAGCTCTAAAGCCAAAACTTTGTGCTAACATGGTAACAAAATATACATGCTAATTTCAATGACGAACAATTGAACTAGTTTAGATTTCAACCTACAACAGAACATAACAAGATTAATAAAATTTAAAATAACTCACATAGACTTTCCGTGACTTGTTGTCAACAAATTCGCAAGTTGATACTGAAGCTGCTTTGCTTTACCTTTTTCCTTAGCTTTCTCTCTTTTACTATGCCAAGCCACGAAACTTTCCTCGAAACTCATCGGTTTACCTGTCTCAAGCACCTATAAATCGAGGATATAGAGATTAGTAAAATATCGAATAATGCAGCAAGCACTTGTGCTATGATCAGAAAACTATATACATATACAAATATGATTATTTGATTCATGAGTTGGCCTTAGTATGCAAGCAGAAAAGTAGCATTTGAAATATGTTAGTGTTTTATATTTTCCCATACCGATGAGAATCATAGATGGATTATAATTCAAAACTGCAATGTTAAAATTGTTCCTTTATTGGCCTATGTTTTATTTTCGTAAAATAGTTTTATGCATTGCTGACCGACCGATCGACTCCGTCACAAGATTGTTCTAATTGGTCAAATATTGCCTACTGCAATGCCACTTTACGTTGGTTAGATGTTTTTTTTTTCATTTTTAAGCATCAAAATTCTTTGCTTCAAGTGAATTGATTAAATGATAAGAATAAAACAATGAAAAAAAAACAATGAAATCGTAGACGCCTGTATAAAAAAGCAAATCAACAGAAATACTTGCATGCAATATGAGATGACTCAATATTGGACAAATAGGCCTTTGATGTTTGTAGAATTTCCCAAAAAATACAAATGTAGAATGACATGGTTAACATAACTTACCATAGGCAATTAAATATGTCACTATAAATTAAAAACCATCATTTTGTGTACTTCACTTGTAACAAAATAGTCCAATTTTTTTAGCAATGCAGCAATGGAAAAAGAATTTGGAATATCATATATTTATTTTTTAGTCCATGTCTTAGGCTTAATTCAGCCTTGACATAAAACAACAGAGATAATCTTTATAGTATAGAATAGAAAATGTCGAATCGGCTACTATATTCTGTTTACCAACGTTGCCTAAAAGACTTAAACTCATAAAAAAGGTTTTGAACACAAATATAACAATCGATTAGAGGTGTGCATGTATTGGCGATCTCAAAATCTTGTTGCATTCCAATAGAACACCTTTTAGGTAGCGATTAGAATAATAACTTGTTGCGTCTAGTTGACTTCCTCAAGTCGGCAATGTCAAAACTGTTCCTTTATTGGCCTATGTTTTATTTCCTTAAAGTGGCATTGCAGTGGGCAATATGTTTTATTTCCGTAAAATAGTCAAAACTACAATGTTAAAAAGTACAAAAGCTGTTGAAATAGGGAGGAGAATAAGTACAAATTGAGCACAACACAAAATAATAGTGATGCATTTAAATGGAAAAAATGTCAGCAATGCATAAATTGAATCTCACATTTCAGGTTAATTTTTAAAGCAAACACAATGTTGAATAAAATAAGTCATAAATAGATAAATGAAAATTATCTACAATGTCAACTGTTCCTTTATTGGCCTTTCTATGGACATTAGTTTTTCTATAACAAAATCAAATACAAAGAACTATATGTAAATTTGTTCAATTTTATAATCTTTAAAAGTAAAAATTAAATTATTGTAAAGAAGCTTTATCAATTTATAGGTCGCCACACGCTAAGCAGGGTGAAATTTCAAATTTCAAGGAGACAAATGTAATCTGAATTCAAATTTTGTTACTTTTAAGTAAATACATACCACTTGCGCGTCATGTGAAACAATGGACACGGATCCAGCGGTGTGACGTGTGTGTGTCCCTTCTTTTGGTGTCAAACGATTGGCTCTCATCTTCTGACATTTATCATCATATGCGCTTTTGTGCCATTCAATATCAATCATTTTATTCCATACATCTGCCTGTATCCATGCAGGAGGGGTGTCTCGACAGTCAGTCATCTTTGTGGTTTGCTTTAATCTTTTGGCTCTTTGTCGTGCACGATTTAGTTTTTTTTTCAATATAGAAGCCGCTTTCTTTTGCCACATGTCATAAACTTTGTGCTCATAAATAACGTCATAAGTGTATGCCCTCTGCACAAAAAAAGCAATATGATTGAAATTAAAATTTAAGACACTGCAAATTGCTTCGTTGGTGGTATAGCTACAACCCGGTAACTGTATATTCATACATGCACACACGTTGAAGCTAACTTGAGATTAAATTGAACTTATCGTTATCAAGGTCAACAAATTGTAACAATAGAAGAATTACGGAGGTTCTAACAAATAGCTTCAAGTGGCGACACAAAAGGGAATCTAATCATAAATAGTCGGTGGGCAATCCGTTGGTAGGAAAATTTGCTTTCAGTCAGTCATTGGTAAATCACACAATGCATTATGTGTAATGTAATGATAGTGTGCATAGTGAAATTATAAGTGCACTTGAGAAACTAAATGAAAATGTAGAAAGACATGCACAACTTGAATGTCATGAGTTGCATAAAGGGGTGAGTAGTTTGAAAAATAAGGATTGTAGTTTTTAAAAATGAATATAGAAAAATGTTACAAATTGAATACTTATTTAATAAAGAGTCAAAAATATTGAGATACCTTAAACTCATTAAATAGCAGCAGTTTTTTCTCCTGTGGAACTTTCGAAAATGCATACCATGGTTCGGTAAATCGCATATCCCAGATAGATCTAATAAGACGTGCAGCAGATTTATTCTTAAATCTATAATAATCAAAAGAAATATAAACTGTTCAGTATACATTATTTTTTAATGTAAATGCAGAATTATGTAAAACTTACCGAGTTCCTTTCCATTCAAGTGGCCTTTTTTGCGTAATAGGATCAATTGGAGTGTCATATCCTCTGATCGGAATATACTCCCTTTCATCAACTATATCTTCTGTCTCTGCTCCGTCTGCCTCATGTTCTCCAATTTCTAATGCATCGTTTCCTTCTTGGACACCTATTTCTGCTTCAAAAGCTTGATCTCCTTCAACTTCCACAATATTTGCTACTCCATCCTCATAAGTCGATGAGCGTGCTCTTTCTTCTCTTTCAACGCATTGCTCTTCTCCAATTCCCACCATGGGTTCCATTCCACCCTCATATATGCTTGATAGATTTACATCGATGTTAGATAAACTATCATTTCTTCCAGATCTTCCGGAGCTTTGTCTACCTCTTGTGCAAGATACCTTTCTCATGAGGCCTCGAAACTTTGTACCTACCATTAGGCCTTAACAAAATCTCATTAGTACAAAATCTCATCATTACTGCTAGTATTGTTTTTAAAAAACGATACCAGCTTATAAAGATGCAACAAATAGTTGTTGCCTATTTCTCACTTTATTATATTATATATCAGTTCTAAAAACAGATTAAACCACGAACCTTTTGTTTGAAATCAGTATTCAAACTAATTGCTTTAATTGGCATATTACAATCAAATAATAGAATGTCGAATATTGGATAAAGCTTAGATAAAGAATGATTATCGTAACATAAGTAGACCTTTATATTTATGTTATAATTGCAAAGAAAAGGATAAAAACTCTCACCGAAGCACGTCGACTAAGCATGCACTACAATGAAGTTTTAAGCTTTGTCGTTGGTGTTGTCAGCAACATTATAGTGTGCCTATATGCTAAAAAATCCATATTGTATGTTAGAAGATAGAACAATACCCAATATATTTATTAACTAAAGTTTTAATTTTTATGTCATGTGCATACTAAAAATAAATGTACGCTAAATCAAACGAAAATATACGTTCATTAAATAATCATCACAAATGTAAAATATATTACTCACATATGCATGCAATCTAGATTGGAAGAAATAATAATAAGTAATCTAGAAACATTTTCCAACTTGCAATGTACCATGTTTCAAACAACAAAAGTTGATAACAAAATTATTCGTGGACAATAAGAAATTAAAATACAATAATCATAACATCTAATAGTAGTTTAATTCTGCTAGGGAGAGTATTCATCCGCAATAGCTACTTCGCCATTGCTCTGTTCATCATCACTTGCATCAACATCATCGTCGTCGCTTTCAGCTTCTATATCCTCTTCTGAATCATCACTATTGCTCTCGGGCGTTTCCATTTCATGAACTAGTTCTTCATTATCAATGATGTCATATTGTTCATTGTTAATGGTTGATCAAGACTATCATCTGAAATAATAGTAGGGGGTTGAGATATCTCGTCTGCTTGATCCACATCAGTATTCTCCTCTGAGTTGAATACATCAAGTGAAAACCGATTTCTTGCAGTGGTTTTAATCACAGTTAACCATTCGTTGGATGTATTTCCAGGTTGGCATGTGAAATAAATTTGCTGACATTGATGTGCGAAGACAAACACATCTTCTATTTGAAGTCGTGAATTATTTTTCACGTCAATCAATCCATTTGTACAGTGCACTCTTATCCCATCTCTTGACAGTGTGTCAAACCAATCACAATTGAACATAAAAATTTCGTTCTCCTTTCCAAGGTATGTCAGCTTAATAACTTCTTTAAGCATCCCATAATAATCATTTTCTAGATCATCATAACAACTTCCTTTCACACATACGCCACTATTCATTGTTTTTTTGTGCTTTCCATACTGCATTGTATGGAACTTATAACCATTTACAAAGTAACCGTTGTAACACTCCACTAAATAACTTGGTCCTTGTGCAAGTAAAAATAGTTGATGCATAATACCATTTGGATGGAATGAAATCTGTTAAGTAAATACACAAGGTAAGTGAACAATTTATACATCATAAGTTGTATGTAAAAAAAATTAATTTTACAACCATTTAAAAAACTTACATTTGATTTTAACCAATCAGGAAACATAGATTCCAACGTTGTATCAATGAAATTCTCATCCATCTGTGAATATTGACCTCTTAATTCCTCTTTGCATTTTCTAAGCACAAAATTATATTTTTGTTGGTAAGTTATATTATGTATATCTAATTATAATGATATTCGATATTACTTACATCATCAAATCTTTCAATTCAGGGCAATTGAAAACTACATATTTATGCATAGCATGATGCTTTATTGGGGTCAGTCTCCTTTTCACGAATGCAGTGGATAACACCCTGCCCGAATGACAAAAAATAGATAGTTTTTCATCAGCCATAATCTCTCCTCCATCATCATTTCTTGGAGCTTGATTCCATATAGTTTCAACATTCGGACCAAAATAACAGGATGTAAAATTTGATATCTCATCAATAAGATATGCTTCGGCTATGGACCCTTCAACATGCGCCTTGTTACCCACTTTCTTTTTCAGATAATATAAATACCTAGACCATACATGAAAATTAGAAAATAACCCATAAGATTATTGAAAAAATAACGAACGTACCTCTCAAAAGGATACATCCATCGATATTGAACAGGACCACCTACTTTTGCTTCATACGGAATATGAATGGGCATATGCTCCATGGAATCAAAAAGGGAAGGAGGAAATATTTTCTCAAGCTTACAAACTATTTCAACGATATTTTTTTCCATCAAACTCATGTATTCAACATTTATAGTTTTCGCGCAAATATCACGGAAGAAATTACTAAGTTCCACTAAAGTTTCCCATATATTTTTTGGCAAAAACGGCCGAAAAGCAGTAGGAAGAAGTCTTTGCATGAATACATGACAATCGTGACTTTTAAATCCAGTAATTTTAGTTTCAGACTCATTGACACATCTTTGAATGTTAGATGCATATCCATCTGGAAAACTTATGTGTTTAACCCACTGACAAACAGCTTTTTGATCTTTTTTTGGAAGACAAAAAGGAGCCTTTGGCTTGTAATAATTACCATTAGAATGTTGAATTAAGCTCATCCACCTTTGCTTGCTACAAATTTTTTCAAGATCAAGTCTAGTCTTCAAATTGTCTTTTGTTTTGTCAGTGTCCATCAACGTGTTGAATATGTTGTCAAAAAAGTTCTTTTCAATATGCATCACATCTAAATTATGACGAATCAAATTTGATTCCCAATAAGGAAGATCCCAAAATATACTCTTACGTACCCAATTATGTGATTCACCAAATCCTGGTATTTTTTGATTACCTGATTTAAATCCAAATACAACATTAGGCAAAGTGCACACTATATCTCTCATCTCAACACCAGAACGACGAGAAGGTGGTATATCACGTTCAATGGTATTCTTTATGAACTTGTCCTTTTGCCTTCTGAATGGATGATTTAATGGCAAAAATTGTCGGTGGCAATCAAAAAAACAAGCCTTTCCTCCATGTTGAAGAGTAAAAGACTTTGTTTTTTCCATACAATAAGGACAAGACAATCTTCCATGTGTACTCCAACCGGACAACATACCATATGCAGGAAAATCACTAATTGTCCATATCAAAGCTGCTCTCAAGAAAAAATTATCTTTTTTGTGCACATCATAAACAAGAACACCTTCCCATAGCTCTAAAAGTTCATCAATCAAAGGTCGTAAGAAAATATCTAAATTCCTACCAAGACCTTTAGGCCCTGGTATGATCATGTTTAGGAACAAAAATGGTTGTTTCATGCACTTCCATGGTGGTAAATTGTAAACTGTCAAAATCACCGGCCAACAGGAATAAGCTTTTGCGGAAGTTCCAAATGTACTAAAACCGTCGGTACATAAACCCAATCGGACATTTCGATCAGATGATGCAAAATCCGGATGTCGACGATCAAATTCTTTCCATGCTTCGCCATCAGCTGGATGAGCCATTGAACCATCACTTGATTTATTATAATAATGCCATGTCATGTCTTTAGCATGATTTGGCGACATGAATAACCTTTTCAATCTTGGAATGATTGGAAAGTATCGAAGTTGTTTTACAGGGATGTTTTTGCAATTATTTCCTATATCTTCCTTCTTGTAACGAGGACTTTTACAAATATCGCATTCAACCTTCATATCATTTTCTTTGTAATACAACAAGCAAAAATTCTGACAAACATCAATTTTGTCATAGCCAAGTCCAAGCGGTTTCAGCATTTTTTTAGCTTCATAAAAATTTTGAATTAGCTTATGCCCTTCAGGTAGCATGTTGTCAATTAGTGCACTCATGTCCTTAAAACATGCCTCTGTCATACGTCGTCGAGATTTAAGAGCCATCATTTTCGCACACGCAGATAACTTTGTTTCTTTTTTGCATCCATCCCAAAGTGGTTCATCGGCCGCTTTTAACAGATGTAAGAACTTTTGAGCTTCAACATTTGGTGGTTGCTCTTCGACATCATAACCAACACTCATTGCATCTAACACCATATCTTTATATGGGTTGTCGTAATTTGGATTACTTGTATCTTCCTCTGACATTGTTGGTTCATCAACTTCTTCCTCTCCATGAAAAATCCATTTAGAATAAAGCGGAACAAAACCATTTAATAATAAATGCTTCGAAATTTCTTCCTTTAACTGAATTTTTTTGTTTTTGCACATGGAGCATGGACACCTAACAGTTCCTCCATAATTTACTTGTAAAAACGCGTTATCAATAAAATTGTTGACACCATTAACAAATTCTAGATTTATATATCCATCTTTAAGCCTACGATACATCCATGAACGGTCACTCATTTTGAGATTAATCCTACATAGAAATAAAACTTACTTAATATTTAAATGGTAGTAAAATGTTTTTAAACAACAAATAATGATTCAAAGCATATAATCCATAGAAATATATTAACGATAAAAAAAACATGCAGCTTAGTGTTACCATGTAGATCATTATCAGTATCGACTACTGTATGACTTTATGAATATACTACAGGGTTTAATTACCAAAATGAGTTTCTAATCTTAAATCATGAATTTAACAATTGAATCAAACCAGGATATAAATCATAAATTGTGAATTCAATGAATTCATAGTTTAACGATTAAAGTCCATGTTCCATCAATTATTTGCACACAAAAAATTCTGAATGTTGAGACCTACTAAAGACCATAATTTCAATCTTTTAGTAATAATTAGTGACAAAATTATTTTGTCTTTAATTAGACCTTATTTAAAGACAAAAAAGTTTGGGTCCCTAAAATTTGTTTTAAAATTAATATATTGTTGTAATGCCAATCCTCATCGCCAAAAATCTTCTCCGATATGGAAGATGAATCAGAGATTGAAGAAAATATTCCTTTGGTTAGAGATATTAAGGATCATATAGTAAGAACAGGTAATTAATATTTCCCCTTTACCTGTATCTTTTTAGTTACATGAATTATCATAGTGTTTATAATGAATTTGGATCCTGATTTGTAGAGTAGACACAGAAGTATACCATTGAATTCAATTCTCACAGGATGATAATTCATAAACTTTTACCTATACATGATGACAATTAATGATACAATAAGCATACGAAATCTATGCTATCATATTTGTTCATCAACAATCCATATCCGCAGCGTTGTTTTGATAATCACTGATAAATAAAAAATAGTATTTAAAAGGGTTATTATCAAAACAGTTTCTAGTTTTATGGTGAAACAGGAGAAACAAACTTACTGAAGCAGGTGGTAAAAACTTTGAAAATTCTTTAAAACCAAAGCAAAAGAAAAGGTAGAGTTAGAAGAGGCAAATAAGGCTTACTATTATTGAGTTTGACGATGCATTCATGCGTATAAAATAATTGTACCAAAGGCTTTTTTAAGCTACAAGCAACAAGTTCCCACAAGACTGGTTTACCTTTTGTCAGTTTGCTGCAACAATAAAACCAAGAAGCAACTAAATTAATTGGCAAGGATGTATACTTTATATTCATAATTATTGGTGTCATTTTGACTATTCACAGCAATCAATTACCTCTTAAACTTTAGATTAATTTAAAATCGTACCAAGTAAACACACTTATATTTGTTTCCTTTTGGAACTGAAAATAGGAACTGTACGAACAGCATCAGCGCATATAATAACAGCAGTGATAGGATCAGGGGTTCTATCCCAAGCATGGAGTGTGGCTCAGTTGGGTTGGATAGCAGGACCCTTTGCAATAATGTTTTTTGCAGCTATTACATTGATTCAATCAAGTATACTGGCTGACTGTTACAGATCTCCAAATTCCGAACATGGTCATATTCGAAACAGATCATATATGGATGCAGTCAAGTTCAACTTAGGCGAGACCAGCATGCTGATATGCTGTGTTCTACAGCAGTTGGGCTTGTTTGGAATTGCTATTGCTTATACTATAACTTCTGCTTCTAGCATGAGGGCAATTCAGAAATCCATTTCATGTTTGATATCTTTAGCTAATATAAAATAAATAGCTTATAAACATATATAAAATTCGTAAATTAGGTGCTGAAAAATACTTTGAATAATGTCACAAGCATATACATACGTGAATGGATATCAAATTTTTAGTTAATATATTTTAATTAGGAATACCAATCACTAATGACAAATAAATGCATTCAATATCTCCTTAAGTCATCTTGTAAGTTGCAGCAATCCTTTAGTTATTGTGCTTCTTAAAATTCTTCGTATGTAACAGTAGATTATTTATATGTTACATATGTTGGGTAGTTGGTTTTCAAGTCTACTGCTACTAGCCTGGCCTTCAGCTTTAATGCGACATTAGGTAGATACCACTTAGTTCACTTCAACTAGCAGTCGAACCACAGTTGACTTTAGTTCTCTCATTAACCTAGACACCCAACGCTCAGTTAATCAACTTCAGCCAATCATTCATCCATTTAGCTTCACTTAATCGTGTCCAACAATTCATGCTTCAGTCATACAGTCAGGCACTCCCAATTGTTCGTTCAGCTGCTTCTCTTATCCTCCATTTTGTAATGTTGCACTACAAGTCCTTCAGCTATTACAACAAATAGCAGGTCAACTCTAAGCACACAGTAGCAATTTGTTAGCCCAACACCCAGCAATTCACTCGTCACAAAATCAGTCAGCTCTACTTCTCCACTCATACAACAGCTCACTTCAGCCTGCAATAGAACCTGCTAGCGTAGTGTTGCATTATGGACGTGTAGCATAACAAAAACCTGAATCCTTTAGTTGTAGTGGTTTTCTAGTATTCAGTAGTATCATTTTTTTTTCTAATCTTCATGCAATGATTTCTGACCACTTTATCACCAAACTTAGGCTGAGTGGGTGCAAGTGAAGAATCAATCAGGTGACTGGATATTTGCAGGCCCAATACTTGGAACTTTTGTTTGTAACATCGGTGACATGCTTAAGGTTATATTCATATTAAGATTTTTCATTATGATATACACTACATATTATTCAATTGATTCTTGTTATAAGTTTTAAATATTGTTGATCCGACATTACATGATCAATAACTCTCCAAAATACGTATTTCTATTGCTTTCTTTTACAAGGTGTGAATGCACTGTTTCTATATGATCTTTATAATTTTTACAAGGCATGAAAACACTGTTTGTATATGAATTCAAATGGAAAATCATCTTAACACCAATGGAGAGATTTGGAGGTTAACCAACCATGCACTCGATAACCAGTTCCTATGTTATTCATTTATAGAGTTTCCAATAAGCGCTTACATGAACAGTAATTATATTTTGTTTAATACCTCATCTTACAATATAATAGAACCAATTTCCTAGTAAATACCACCAGTCATGCTAAATGTAAGTATGTTGGATACAATCTGTACATCAGTAAAATAAGAGTGAATGGTGAAAGTTTCTGTAAATCTTTTAAATATCAAAAGATAAGATGACCTGAGAGTTGAGATGTAGGTGATTAAAATGAAAAAGATACAAAATTTGATTGAAATTGATAATCTTATAAAATGGGAAAACTCAAATGATTTTAGTTTATTTCTTATTGATGCGACGACTTCAATTTAGAACAAAGTTTTATATATGCAGGATAAAGTTAGCAAACAAATTAAACTATTGGAGCTTTTTTAATAGTCAACAAAATATGTCTTGGTTTCTACGAGTCGATCGACCACCCTTGTGTATTGAACAATCAGTTGTGTTGTAGTTAGTTTTTTCTTTCTTTCAAATCGTTGGATATGTTAAACTCAAAAGGTTTCTTTGAAAATTTTACCATGAGAAAATGAATCAACGACCTCTCATTAAAAAATAGTGTTGTTTCTAGAAATACCGAAGTTCAGATTTCATACAAAATCTGAAATATGTACTAGTGGCTAGTTGGTTGACCAACTAATTAAAAATTGATTTTATTATAGAAAAAAGTTACCGCTAATAAATGTATGTTTCCAAAAACTTATATCCAAAAGGTAAACAATCACTTGCTACACATGACAAGAAGAAATTGGAGTTATCATTGCAAGCATACATAGTAGAAAGAGGCTACGAACTATGCGTATAACATTTTCTTTCTTTCATTGTTGGATCAAAAATGGATTATAGTTGTTGTGTGTTTGATATATGATAATTTGCATCATAGATGCTTGTATTTGCTATAATGAATCATGTCTTTTCAATTTACAAAATGTGAAATAAGCAATGTTTTTTTTCCCAGATCTGCATTTCTATTATCATGTAGAGAAAATAGACCTGAAACACGATCAATCTATATACAATTAAATGTTGATATATATGATCCTTATTACATGAGTTTGGATATATACTATCTCAATTTCTTACGCACGAGTTTAGGTAAAATTATTTAGGACAGATGATTTTATGCAGCAGAATCACATATATTATATACACGTTGCAACAAACAAGCTTACTATTGCTGGGCAGGTAAATTGGAACTCGTATTATATTGGTGATATGTTACGACTTGTAATAGAAATTTTTTTGTCTTCTTAGGTTTTGCTGGAAAGAAAAACATACATATAAAAGCAGCCATTAACAAAGGACACAACATTGCACCACTAATTCAAAATATAACAAGCAGACTCTTATATTCAAACTCTCGGTACTGTAGTGAATGAAAATAAAAATCACTAAATCGAACAAAAGATAAGGATGGCCTTAGAAAGTACCTTGTTTTGATATGACAATAATCTAACTAAATTGGCTGCCACTTTCACAGTTGCAGGGGATTCTGCAACAAAAAATATAAAACGAGTGACATTAACGTGCTAAATGCATTCACATAGCATTGAAAATGAAATATACAGTTCTCCTTTTTCTGTATATTGTTATTTCAACTTTGTATATTGTTTTGATATGACAATAATATACAATTCTACTTTTGTTTCCGTTTACCTATACTTTTGTTTGCCTTTACGTCTACTTTTGTTTGGCGTCCTAATTCTTTGCAAAATCTCTAAGTTAGATTCTTGCAGTAAACAAGGACTTAGATTAATTGATGGATTTAGGTTGACCCTGTAGGAGAGTTGGAGGTCGACAAAGGACCATCATACACACATTCGCTTAAATATTGCTTATTATAACATTAACCCTATTTATTTAGTAATAATTAGTGACACCATCATTTTATGTTTAATCGGACCTTAATTAAAGATCAAAAAGTTTTAAATCTCCAAAATTTGTCTTAAAATTAATATTTTGTTGCAGTGTCATAACCTATTATATTAACAGGTCCAATACTATAATCTTGTAAAAAGTACGACTTTAGAATACAATAATTATATAACTCAATGGCATAAAATAAGAACATAAAAATGATTGTACACTTACCTAAGCACCACTATGTAGTATCCAAATGCCAAGGCTCACAAATTTGTTATAGGATCAAATGCTAGCTTGCTCATTTCTATAGAAAAAATACCAAAAGTAACCATATGTTTAAAATGCAATATATGCATGTTGAAAAAGAACAATCAAAAACATAATACATGGAAATTAGAAATTAAGGATTAGACTTCATTCATTTTCATACCAAACTCTTGCTGTTCCATTATGCTTAAATCTTCCTCATAGTTAATTTATATGTACAAAAAGTATTGCGCAGCCAACCATTGGTGCATACAAGGACTGAACAATCATAGGTGTCAATGAACTTCTAAATGGATCAAGGATGCGTCTACCAGTGCTAAATGTAGATTTCGACGCTACCGTAGACATGAGGACAGTTAAACATCGTGATTCATTGTGGATATGATGCGAAATTTTTAACAATTTTCTTTCCAATATTTCAAAATGTAAACTCTACAGAATCTACTTCATTTTCTTTATTAAGATATATATTTCTCCAATTTAGACTTTCGTACTCCACAGTTATGCAAGGATTTCAATTTTTTAAACATTCTCTTAAATCAATTATGCCTTCATCCTTTTCAATTTCACTGCCCACTTTATTAACTAAGTAAAGCTTCTTTAATTTTCTTTGTACTCATCAAATAGTTCAAATATGGCATTATTAACTAGTTGAACCACATATGTGGAGGGGTAAAGAGCTTCTAATGAAAACTTTATAAATCCAAATCTCCAACAAGAATCAATGACAACAACAATATAAGTAATTAAACGTATGTTTTTCCCAAACAGTCCAATATTTATCATACTCCTCTTTCATTTTTCTGCTGGCACGTAATAAAATCAAAATTCCTCTTTCAGATTAAGATGATTTGGGAATGATTGTTGAAAATAAAATGATAAAAAATAAAAGTAAAAATCAGAAACTTAGAAATCCGCATACAACAGGCAGCAAATCAATTAGAAATTGAAAAACAAACCTTTATGTTCTTCAGATGTACACATCGACAGCTCATCTTTGTTCAGTCGTGATTAGAGCAACGAGGATTCGCTTGAAGGAGGATCGAGTTGTATAATTTTTTGGGGAAGAAATTTTTTGGAGGCGGCTAGCTAGGTTTGTTTCTGCGTGTGTTATTTTTGAGGATTTTTTTTGTGCGTACGTGGGTGGGGTGGAACCAGTTACATAATTAAAAGCATTTTAATTTTGTGCGTGTGTTATTTTACGTTGAGACTAAATTATAAGATTATGGTTTAATTTTCTTAACAATTAATTAAAAGCATTTTATGTTGAGACCCAATAAAGACCACAGTTTCAATTTTTTAGTAAAAATTAGTGACCCCATCATTTTGTCTTTAATTAGACCTTATTTAAAGACCAAAAAGTTTTGGGTCTCTAAAATTTGTCTTAAAATTAATATTTTGTTGTAGTGACTGGGTAATTACTGACACGAATATGTCATCCCCCGATCATAACCGATCTATCCGAGGATCCTCGATTTCCAACAACCACAAAATATGCAGCAACAACATAGGTTAAATATCTGGGCTCTATACCATGATACCACCTCTATCCAGAAGGAATGATGTACACTAAAGGGGCGCTACCCTGTAATAACCTTGCCGCATCCTTCCTGTTTTGACCATTTCCGGGGTGTGAGGTCCGACGAAGTCTCGTCCACAAAGCCACACTTTATACAAAAGCCGTGCTTTGGGTCAATCAAATGATCATAGAAATGATCACCAAGATAAATGATCAAATAAATGATCCTATCACAAATGACCAAACAATGATCACTTCACAGCAACACTCAGCATGCCACACTACCAAATTGGGAGTATATCACTAATAACCTTCAACTATATAACCTCTGAGCTCGTACGTCTCAGAGAAGGGTGTTAAGCTAAGAGAATTAATTCTCCGCTACCAACAGAAATATATTTGAAAGAAATCAGCTTTATATCTCAATTTGTAATGTCAGACATACAATCCATACAAGTCTATTCCGGGATCGAACAGAACCGAAGGCACTTCCAAAGAAGTCTTTGTAATCCGGATATTCACTAATCACGACCGGACTTCCCGTCACTAAGGGTGATAAAACCTCTATATCGGAGATCAGCCGATGTAGAGTAACTCGACGGTAATCCTTCCGTTTTCACAAATATCCGGTCTTCAACACCGGTCATCAATTGCAATCCATAACGACGTATCACATACTCGGAATGGGTTATACGACCCCAAGGTCCTTTCCCGGCTAACCCGAATAGTGAGCGCTTATTCAAAAATAAGTGTGGCATTCAAATTCAAGCAGTTCACAACAAATACCTATTTAAAGGTAAATATTGATAGTCAGATTTTTTACTATCAATAGGCATGTTCAACATCACCAAATCCAAATAATTTTTCAAATTATTTATTTTCCAAAATATTTTTACAAGATATATATATATTTCCCACACTTCAACATTTGAAAACTAATTTTCAAATCACTTTTCACCTTTACCACTTTTGAAAACAAATTTCAATCAACATGGTTCATTTAAACCAATTTAAATAAATACTTAACGATTTACTTTATATTTATGTTCCAAATCCGTAAATTAATTCCCACACTTCAAAAATAAATCATTTATTTTTAAACAAATTCCTCTTTTCATTTATAAATTCCATAGTGAATTTACATTCCAAAATATTTATGAATATACAATTTCAATTATTCATTTTCAATTTATCTTCAAAAAGATAAATTCTCAAAACATTTCGTTTCACATTGGAAAAACATTCCCATACTTATTTATTCATAAGTAATTCACAAATCCATTCAATTTCAACACTTGGAAAATATTCAATATACTTAATATCGGAATTAAGTATATATTTCATTCTTTAAGGAAAACATTCACTTAACACATTTATTTGGGCTAAAACGAATGTTACGTAAAACATCGTTACGACGACCCAAAATCACTAGTATAGGGATTCAAAGTTTAAATAGATATATAAATCCCAATACTATACAAAACATTTCCTTTCGGAAACCATTTACTATAACAACAGTGTTATAGTCCATCATTTCCTTCTATTTCTCGAAAACGTCTATTTCAACAATAAATGTTGAAATCTATGTATTCGATACTTAATGCATTTTAAAACGTCTTTAAAAATCATTAACTTCATTTCATAATGTTCCTTCCCCAAAACATATCCATTTCATTTAATAATATATTCATTGTCCAAAATCGTGAATATAATTCCTTTCATATATTCCTATATCCAACTTATCAAATTCAATTGATTTCGGATTTATAAACAACGTTTATAAACTCCATTTATATTTTTATAAACTTCTATTTATAAAAATCCTTTTTTTATATCTCATTTTAAATGCCAAAATCCGGTTTATAAGTTGATTACTTATAAATCTTATATTTTACAAAATTTATCCATTTTATATATTCATATTTCATAAATTTATAAATCTCAATTTACTTATGAAATCCATTTTTTTATTTAACTTTATTACTTATAAAAACTCGTTTTAGAATTCCAGTTTTTTTAATTTATAAATATCAATTTTTATAAATCTTTTATATAAACCGTTTATAATAATTCAAAATTCCCAATTAAACCATTTTATAAATTAATCACTATTTATTTCAAAAATCTTAATTTGGTTATATTTTACAAAAACAGTAATTTTTATAACATAAAAATTTATAACGTTTTAATTATTTAAAATGAATCAACTCAAAATTTTATAAAAACATATACTTTGAAAAATCTCTTTAAAATCCTTTTTAAAACCAAAAATCATTATTTTTAAAACTTCAGAAATGGATCCGATGATGCAACAGCACCAAATAGTCAATCACGACATCCAAATATCATATATCGATATGATAATCAACAAATATCACAATATCTGTAAATAAATCAATACAGTTGAGGAATCCAGTTGGATCCCTCCAACCTGTTTCCCTTCATCCAAAAAACATTAGCACAATACCAATTCCGCTCTAGTATGGAATTATCGCGGTATATGGGATTTATAAATATTATCCGCTTAATAGGCGGCGCAATAGGGTCTCATCCGCTATAAAATGCGGGAAATCAACAACTGCAATATATACATATGCCAATATATATATATATATTGCTATTATATATAATACCAATTTCACTGTTTATGAAATATTCGCGGTATATGTTTTTAATAAATAACATCCGCTTACTAACGGCGCATAATCTCTATTTTAACAATCAATAGATAACAATCATCATTCAAACATGCATTCAAGTATTTCAAATCTAACTATTTAAAATATTAAATCGAAACTATTCGATTGAGTGAGAAGTTCTCACCTTGAATTTCCGATAGCAATTTGTAGCGTTTTATTTCGAATAAAATTAAACATGCGTTTCATTTTACCCAAAATTTTCACTGACTTCAATCGCTTCCAATTCATTTGCATCGCGTAGCATTCGCGAGTACGATTCCAACGTACTTCGTTTCATAATTTTCCGATCTCGCAGCAAAAAGATATCAACTTTTAAAGTTTGTACACGATTTAAATATAAATAAAACAACATTTTCTTTTATATTTATTACCCTAGCTAATCCAGCCGTTGCTTTCTAACCCTAAGATCAGGACCGTGCCTTTCAAGCTTCTTCCACCTACAGGCAATGCAAAAATCACGTAACCCATAGCCGCCATCTATGGCCTAATTCGCGCGACCAAATCGAGCACTTCTACGACGATCAGGAAACACCACAACGACGCTTGCTACATGAGCCACCATCGACTGGGAGGTTGCTGAGCTCGGTCTCCTCCTTCCTTGGAAAACGCGCACGCAGCGCATGGCCTTCATCTCCATTTTGCCGTCGATCTACTCAATGAAAACCTATCACAACCGTTGAACTACTAGATCTCATTGTCCTCTCCAATATTGTAGTTGAAGAATTCGCATAATTGTCTACGGATTGAAAGATAAAGGAGGAGAAAGAGTGGAGCATTTCGGCCATTGATGAAAGGGGGTGGCGGCTACTGAAGTTTGACCTAGGTTTTTTTTTTATTTGTGATAAAACTTGTCTATTTATAGAAAACAAACGAACACTATTCATTCCGGAATTTTCAAACTCCGATTTACGCGCGGTGACCGGCATTTCTAGGGTTTACCCCGCGTTCCGAACACAACGGAACAGGTTTCGGAAGCTAATTCGATCATCTGTGCGAGTTATGGCAATAAATATTCAATTTAAAATTAAACCGATTAAACGATTTTCTAGACGTTTTAGCTTGCACCGGACAAACGGTAAATCCGATTGACACGAAATTTGAAACAATACAATAATATCACATTACGGATCTGATGAAACTAGTTTCGTCGAAATCCGAGACTTTTTGAAAAATGGCTATTTTAACTCGCCAAATTAATATTAAAACAATTTCGATGCGTTTCGAGCTGCCACGATCAAACAATAACTCCGATTGACACGAAAATTGAAATCCGATAATAACTAACTATTATGGATCCAATGAAACTGGTTTCGTCCAATTCTGAGACTGTTCAAAAATTGGCTATTTTTCAGTCGATAATTAAATATTAAAATATTCAATTTTCACAGATTAACTTTTAATTCGATTTTAAAAGTTCTATAATATCATTCTAACTCCAACATGATTAAATAAAATTTTACAAATCATTTTCAATCATATTTAACCCTATTTTCAATTATTTCTGTATTTTCAACTATTAAATTATCGGTTTAATTACCAAATTAAATCCAATATTCGATAAATAAATTATTCGACTTATTAATTTCACTTATTAATATTTAAAATTAATTAAATATTCAATTTTAAATTAATAAAAATTCTGGGTCGTTACAGACTTCCCCCCCTTAAAAGAATTTCGTCCTCGAAATTAACAAGTAAGAAAAGTTACAGAATCTATTAACTTCCCCAAAATCCATAGTTAAACTTCTTACAATAACTTACTAAGTTTTCAAATCATACTTAGTTATCTTTTGGAAACCAACTACTACTGCTTAAATTTCAATTCAAAAATCAAAATCATAGTTTTCAAAAAAAATTCCAATTTTCTCAATTTTTTTCTAACGCCTTAAATTTTCGGAAAAATTCGCCATAGTCTCCTTTGCGCTGCTCGATCCGAAAAAAGATGACAGTTTATATATCACAAATATACATCTCATCAAGTGATGAGGCATCCCGCAGGGAAAAAAGTGTAAAAGTACGATATTTAATCCGAGATATGTACCTTATTATATTATTAGCGAGCATATACGGCTAATATAGCGCGAAAGCGAGCTCCAAATGCGAAGCAAACGCAATCCGCACCTACTAAACACTCAACAACAACATGAGAATCATGCATATATGAAAATAGTATCAATATACAACATATAGCAACATCTATATATGCTAATATAGCAAATGCAACTAAAGCAACAAATGCAAACATCAACCAACTCAATATTCATTCATATTCTCATTAATATTCAAGGAATTGGTTTTCCATTTAAATCACATTTGATTTATTAATGTTGGAATTTACTAACATTCATTCATATTCAATTTTAATTAGTTTGCATTCACTAATTAAATCCAATTCACATTCAATTCTATTCAAATTTACATATTATCCGTTTGAATTTAATTACATAGCTTCCAATTTCGCTAATTCACTTTCATTAACACTTAATGAATTTATATAAAATCAATCAACAATCAAATAACAACCAATGTTTATTCAATACAACCAAATTTATTCACTTTACATTCAATTTGGTTCAACACTTTTAATTCCAATTGGATCATATTAGATTGACTTTCATTCAATTTATTCAACTTCCAATAACATTAGCTTTTAATTAATTTACACTTACATTCATTTTTTTTACATTCGATTGATTAACATTCAATCCATTCATTAATTCGACTGCTAGTTCATTTAACAATATAAGGTTGAATTTCATTCATATAACTCAAGTTCAAATTCTTAATGACTTCACTTCATTAATTTACTTATTAATTTACTCTGACACCAAAATTCAACTTCATTCAACATTACTTAAGTTATATTTCATTCCAAACACCTTTTGTTTAATTTAACTTAAGTTTTCACTTATTAATCCAATTCAAATTCCAATCCTATTTAACTTTTCTACCAAGCTAAATTTATTAACTCCTATCATAAGTTCAAAACTTATTTCACTTATATTCATCATCTTATAAGTTATACAACTTATATTCAACAATTACTACTTGGATTTTATTGATTTACTTATACTTCCTTTAATTTAACTTCATCCTTTAAGTTAAATTTATTCTATCGAAATTCAATTTGTATAAGTTATCAACTCATTTATCATTTCCATAATATTTAAATAGGATTGCAGAGTCTTTTCAACCTTTCAAAACCATTTTTGAAATCAATTCAATTATCTTTAGAATTTCAAAACCCAAACTCAAAATTTTCCAAACAACTTTTATTTAAAACAATTTGGCAGCAATTTCTCTTTTGGAAACCCGAAAATGAATTCTAATGATGTGGCCATCATCATCAGGATTATTTTCCAGCGACCGAAAAGAGTTTAGAGCTTTAATTTCTCCAAAATAATTTTCCCAAAATATCAAATCCTTTCAAAATACTTCTTTGGAATTTTGTTTTCAGAATATAAATCATATTTACAAACCTTTTACTTATATAATTTCACTTCTTATATAAGGTTATTTCACAATTGTAAATTACATTAATTATAGTTTCACACTTATAATTCATTTGCTTATACAATTCATTCTTTCACAGCTGTTGTTTTTATTTAACTTATTCAACAACCAAACAATCAATTCATATATACTTTAATAATTCTGAAAAATTATTCTTTATATATAAAATATAATTAAGGTAAAATTATTTCATTTACCCTATTAAAACAATATCGTGTCGAATTGTTCTATTCAAGTGTTTAGAGATCCCTATCAACAACGTTAATTACTCGTGTTGACCAAAATCCATATACCACTTAACAAACCAATCATCACAATATAAAACAATTTACATTCACTAACAAATACGCGCTCATATCTATTATTACACTCACACTCATTCTAGAGTACTGCTGACTCTATCACTAATGAGTAATACCCAACAGAGCCATAGTTGTCACTTAACCATAAGCTCTGATACCAAATGTAACGTTTGCGATTTTTCGTTGACGAAAACCGACATCAATACGTCCACTGTATCAACTGCCGAGCAATCGAAAGCCGAAAAACCGTACCGTTAGGGTTTTAGTAAAAGAAAAAGGTAAAAGAAGAGAGAAAAAGATAGAATAGAACAGAAGAAATAATAGAACAACATCAGAATCTCACAATTCGCAGCGGAACAACATATAATAGATAAATGAATAATCTTCAAACAAAGAACTATGTCAGTTATTACATTACATCATATTACATTTCATTACATCAGAGTGTACAACAACAAAAGACATCAACAGCGGAAAAGAAATACTATATATTAGTAATACGCCATGCCATCCAGCTTGCCTCCAGCAACTCCTAAATTCTGGAATATCCTGATAAACCTTAACTCTTGACTGCCCGTGTGGAAATTGGTGGGCACCCAGAGTTTAGGAAGGAAAACAATAAACTCCGAGTCAGTCATGTGACTGGTGTGAGAACTCAAAACAGTTTATTTATCTTTGAAAACAAAATAGAGGAATACTTTTAAAGTCAATGCGCAATGCTTTTAAAAATGAGACTACCATAAGGCCTCCCGCACACACACACAATGCAAACGCAGAATCGGAGGAGATTTCTCCTTATGATAGTCAAAGATGCTTGATACGCATTAAGAAGAAACATTTGATATTATTACTAGTGCATAGTGTAGGAAAAAATCATTTCGAAAGTAGAATATAAATCTTAGCCAACATACGACCATTATCGTATGCCTACTATAACTACCATGTTCAATAGCAGGTTACCGCCACATTCCATGGCAGGTTCTACAACTAAAACCATACAAGTCTCGTATTGTTTCTTTGGATTTCCAACAAATGGTCAGGCCAAGGAACTTCCCATTGCCACATGAGAACGCCTCTGGAATGACGTCCCGAGAACCAAATCGGATCTCTGCCAACACAAGGCCGGGTTACCCCTAACTGGTTAACTACTGACACGAATATGTCATCCCCCGATCGTAACCAATCTATCCGAGGATCCTCGATTTCCAACAACCACAAAATATGCAGCAACAACATAGGTTAAATATCTGGGCTCTATACCATGATACCACCTCTATCCAGAAGGAATGAAATACACTAAAGGGGCGCTACCCCCTAATAACCTTGCCGCATCCTTCCTGTTTTGACCATTTCCGGGGCGTGAGGTCCGACGAAGTCTCGTCCACAAAGTCACACTTTATACAAAAGCCGTGCTTTGGGTCAATCAAATGATCATAGAAATGATCACCAAGATAAATGATCAAATAAATGATCCTATCACAAATGATCAAACAATGATCATTTCACAGCAAAACTCAGCATGCCACACTACCAAATTGGGAGTATATCACTAATAACCTTCAACTATATAACCTCTGAGCTCGTACGTCTCACAGAAGGGTGTTAAGCTAAGAGAATAAATTCTCTCCCACCAACAGAAATATATTTGAAAGAAATCAGCTTTATATCTCAATTTGTAATGTCAGACATACAATCCATACAAGTCTGTTCCGGGATCGAACAGAACCGAAGGCACTTCCAAAGAAGTCCTTGTAATCCGGATATTCACTAATCACGACCGGACTTCCCGTCACTAAGGGTGATAAAACCTTTATATCGGAGTTCAGCCGATGTAGAGTAACTCGACGGTAATCCTTCCGTTTTCACAAATATCCGGTCTTCAACACCGGTCATCAATTGCAATCCATAATGACGTATCACATAGAATGGGTTATACGACCCCAAGGTCCTTTCCCGGCTAACCCGAATAGTGAGCGCTTATTCAAAAATAAGTGTGGCATTCA
Source organism: Allium cepa (assembly GCA_030765085.1). Taxonomy (NCBI): domain Eukaryota; kingdom Viridiplantae; phylum Streptophyta; class Magnoliopsida; order Asparagales; family Amaryllidaceae; genus Allium; species Allium cepa. The sequence goes on along the minus strand of CM060935.1, from coordinate 819,173,891 downwards.
AATTCAAGCAGTTCACAAGAAATACCTATTTAAAGGTAAATATTGATAGTCGGATTTCTTACTATCAATAGGCGTGTTCAACATCACCAAATTCAAATAATTTTTCAAATTATTTATTTTCCAAAATACCTTTACAAGATATATATATTTCCCACACTTCAACATTTGAAAACTAATTTTCAAATCACTTTTCACCTTTACCACTTTTGAAAACAATTTTCAATCAACATGGTTCATTTAAACCAATTTAAATAAATCCTTAACGATTTACTTTATATTTACGTTCCAAATCCGTAAATTAATTCCCACACTTCAAAAATAAATCAACATTTATTTTTAAACAAATTCCCCTTTTCATTTATAATTTCCATAGTGAATTTACATTCCAAAATATTTATGAATATACGATTTCAATTATTCATTTTCAATTTATCTTCAAAAAGATAAATTCTCAAAACATTTCATTTCACATTGGAAAAACATTCCAATACTTATTTATTCATAAGTAATTCACAAATCCATTCAATTTCAACACTTGGAAAATATTCAATATACTTAATATCGGAATTAAATATATATTTCATTCTTTAAGGAAAACATTCACTTAACACATTTATTTGGGCTAAAACGAATGTTACGTAAAACATCGTTACGACGACCCAAAATCACTAGTATAGGGATTCAAAGTTTAAATAGATATATAAATCCCAATACTATACAAAACATTTCCTTTCGGAAACCATTTACTATAACAACAGTGTTATAGTCCATCATTTCCTTTTATTTCTCGAAAACGTCTGTTTCAACAATAAACGTTGAAATCTATGTATTCGGTACTTAATGCATTTTAAAGCGTCTTTAAAAATCATTAACTTCATTTCATAATGTTCCTTCCCCAAAACATATCCATTTCATTTAATAATATATTCATTGTCCAAAATCGTGAATATAATTCCTTTCATATATTCCTATATCCAACTTATCAAATTCAATTGATTTCGGATTTATAAACAACGTTTATAAACTCCATTTATATTTTTATAAACTTCTATTTATAGAAATCCTTTTTTATATCTCATTTTAAATGCCAAAATCCGATTTATAAGTTGATTACTTATAAATCTTATATTTTACAAAATTTATCCATTTTATATATTCATATTTCATAAATTTATAAATCTCAATTTACTTATGAAATCCATTTTTTTATTTCACTTTACTACTTATAAAAACTCATTTTATAATTCCAGTATTTTTAATCTATAAATATCAATTTTTATAAATCTTTTATATAAACCGTTTATAATAATTCAAAATTCTCAATTAAACCATTTTATAAATTAATCACTATTTATTTCAAAAATCTTAATTTGGTTATATTTTACAAAAACAGTAATTTTTATAACATAAAAATTTATAACGTTTTAATTATTTAAAATGAATCAACTCAAAATTTTATAAAAACATATACTTTGAAAAATCTCTTTAAAATCCTTTTTAAAACCAAAAATCATTATTTTTAAAACTTCAGAAATGGATCCGATGATGCAACAGCACCAAATAGTCAATCACGACATTCAAATATCATATATCGATATGATAATCAACAAATATCACAATATCTGTAAATAAATCAATACAGTTGAACAATCCAGTTGGATCCCTCCAACCTGTTTCCCTTCATCCAAAAAACATTAGCACAATACCAATTCCGCTCCAGTACGGAATTATCGCGGTATATGAGATTTATAAATATTATCCGCTTAATAGGCGGCGCAATAGGGTCTCATCCGCTATAAAATGCGGGAAATCAACAACTGCAATATATACATATGCCAATATATATATTGCTATTATATATAATACCAATTTCACTGTTTATGAAATATTCGCGGTATATGTTTTTAATAAATAACATCCGCTTACTAACGACGCATAATGTCTATTTTAACAATCAATAGATAACAATCATCATTCAAACATGCATTCAACTATTTCAAATCTAACTATTTAAAATATTAAATCGAAACTATTCGATTGAGTGAGAAGTTCTCACCTTGAATTTCCGATAGCAATTTGTAGCGTTTTATTTCGAATAAAATTAAACGTGCGTTTAATTTTACCCAAAATTTTCACTGACTTCAATCACTTCCGATCCATTTGCATCGCGTAGCATTCGCGAATACGATTCCAACGCACTTCGTTTCATAATTTTCCGATCTCGCAGCAAAAAGATATCAACTTTTAAAGTTTGTACATGATTTAAATATAAATAAAACAACATTTACTTTTTATATTTATTACCCTAGCTAATCCAGCCGTTGCTTTCTAACCCTAAGATCAGGGCCGTGCCTTTCAAGCTTCTTCCACCTACAGGCAACGCAAAAATCACGTAACCCATAGCCGCCATCTATGGCCTAATTCGCGCGACCAAATCGAGCACTTCTACGACGATCAGGAAACACCACAACGACGCTTGCTACATGAGCCACCATCGGCTAGGAGGTTGCTGAGCTCGGTCTCCACCTTCCTTGGAAAACGTGCACGCGACGCATGGCCTTCATCTCCATTTTACCGTCGATCTACTCAATGAAAATCCATCACAACCGTTGAACTACTAGATCTCATTGTCCTCTCCAATATTGTAGTTGAAGAATTCACATAATTGTCTATGGATTGAAAGATAAAGGAGGAGAAAGAGTGGAGCATTTCGGCCATTGATGAAAGGGGGTGGCGGCTACTGAAGTTTGACCTAGGTTTATTTTTATTTTTTTATTTGTGATAAAACTTGTCTATTTATAGAAAACAAACGAACACTATTCATTCCGGAATTTCCAAACTCCGATTTACACGCGGTGACCGGCGTTTCTAAAGTTTACCCCACGTTCCGGACACAACGGAATAGGTTTCGAAAGCTAATTCGATCATCTGTGCGAGTTATGGCAATAAACGTTTAATTTAAAATTAAACCGATTAAACGATTTTCTAGGCGTTTTAGCTTGCACCGGACAAACAGTAAATCCGATTGATACGAAATTTGAAACCATATAATAATATCACATTGCGGATCCGATGAAACTGGTTTCGTCAAAATCCGAGACTTTTTGAAAAATGGTTATTTTAACTCGCCAAATTAATATTAAAACAATTTCGATGCGTTTCGAGCTGCCACGATCAAACGATAACTCCGATTGACACGAAAATTGAAATTCGATAATAAATAACTATTACGGATCCAATGAAATAGTTTCGTCCAATTCTGAGACTGTTCAAAAATTGGCTATTTTTCAGTCGATAATTAAATATTAAAATATTCAATTTTCACAGATTAACTTTTAATTCGATTTTAAAAGTTCTATAATATCATTCTAACTCCAACATGATTAAATAAAATTTTACAAATCATTTTCAATCATATTTAACCCTATTTTCAATTATTTCTGTATTTTCAACTATTAAATTATCGGTTTAATTACCAAATTAAATCCAATATTCGATAAATAAATTATTCGACTTATTAATTTCACTTATTAATATTTAAAATTAATTAAATATTCAATTTTAAATTAATAAAAATTCTGGGTCGTTACATTAGTAGCGACTAGCCCTTGCACTTCATTGCTCCATCTTCGACTCCGAACTCGTTTTTCCCCACGAAAACGTACAAACCGGATCGAAGTGGTTTTCGAGAAATTAATCCCGATCCCGGTCTCTTCGAAACGATCAGTGCATTGGCCAATATTGATAGTCGGTGATTTAACTATCAATTAACATTCACAAACGTCCATCAAACATAAATAATTTCCCTAAATTATTTATTAACCTCAAAAATATCTTCGCAAGATATATTTCCATTTTCAGCACTTTTAAAAACAGTTTTCAACCCACACTCTTCTCATGGAATAAATTTCCAAATATCTATTTCCACTGAATACATCCAAGTCCAAATATTGTAGATTTAAAATAATTTAAATCACTTTATTCTTGAATATACTTTTAAACATTTAAATTTAAACTACCTAAATATTTTGTTTAAAATATATACCTTTAAAGTATTTCAAACAAAACTGCTTTATAAAACACAAACTACCTTTCTCTAAAATAAAAGTTAAGCCATACTAAATTTAAAATAAGAGTTATGAAATTCTATACTAGTTTCCAAAAATATTTTAACTAAACTTATTTTTAAAATAAACTATTTTATTAAAATCTAAATACTAATCATTATCTTTTAAGCAAAATACCGATTAACCTTTAAAAATAATTTCTATTATGACTAATTTAACAAATAATTACCTTCAAAATTTATACAACTTAAATAATAATCTTCTTAAAACATTCCTTTAAAATCAACTCAAAACTTCTAACTTTTACTCAAAAACCTGCTTGAAAACGTACTTGGCTTTCAGGGAAATACACTTCCATTTAAGAATAAACTAAAGAATTCTTTTTATAAATCCCGCTGGATTTATCCTAATTCGAATGTACGTTTAAATCCCATAGATTTCTCCAACACTTTAAAAATAAAACCTTTTTTATTTTTTCAACACATTTCCCGTTTCCTAGAAATTCACTTTCAAAGTATATGCTTAAAATATTTAGAATAAGGTTGCTAGAAATTTCTTATATGAAAAATAATACTTAAGAAAATATAGAGGAGTTTCTAAGCAATTTAAAACAAAATTACCTTTTAAAATAAAGTTATTAATCAAATATTTATATTATAATTTCCTTTTGAAAACTTAATACTACTTTACCTTTAAAATAATCAAATATCATAATTACTTAAATAAGTATTTACTTTATACTTAAAATAATTAGAAATAATATTTTTTCAAAATTTCCAAAAACATCTTTCAAACTTCTAGTTTATATTTCGAAAGCTTTTCTTTGGAAACATACTTAACTTCCTAGGGAAATACACCTTCCTTCTTTTGAAAATAATCCCATCTTTATTTTAAAAATAATTTATACCTTCTTATGGAATTTTCCACCGGAAACCTATCTTTCAAAAATTTATCCACCGATAAATATTCCATTTTATTTATAAACCCAGTTTATAAATTTCCGTTTCTCGTTTCCATTCCAATCACAGTTTCAAAATATTTCAAATTCCAAACCAATTTCTTGAATTTAATTTCCTTAAATTCATTCCTTAAAAATTCCTTTTCATTTCCCTTTGGTCCCATTTTATTTTATTTATATTTTAAAATCCCAGATTCTATTTATCCAACCATAACATGGTACAATCAAATTCCAAATTAATCTATCAAGTATATAAATAAAATGCATCATCAATTATGAAATAAATTTCTCATTTTGAGGAATCCCGATGGATCACTCCAACCTGTTTCCCTGCATCCACTGATGTTAGCACAACAATAAATATCGATCAAATCTGATAATAATTATCATATTCAGCTAATCAACTAATCAATCATTTAAATATTAGCAATTTAAATTAAATGGCATCCAGATGTGAGTGAGATTAACTCACCTTGAAACCAAAATGCCAAGCGTTTAAATTTTACATTAAATCGAGCACGTTCCATTTAATGCAAAATTTTCACTTGCTCAAAACAATTCCAGATCTGCTCCATAGCGGGCTGCTCATAGCTGCAATTCCGACGCTTCCTGTTTCGTCCGAATCTGATCACGCATGAGATAGTTATGCAGTTTTAAAATTTGGATATAATTTATAAAAACAATTTATATTTTATTTTTAACCTTATTAAATCCTAGCCGTTCCATTTGGAAACGAGATCAAGGCCACTGAAAAAAAAATCCATCTTCTTTATCGCGATACCAGGGTTGTTTCGAATCCATCAGCCGCAGTTCCAATTCGAAAAGTCGCACCTCCGATAAGCAATTATACGATGATCAGGAACCGCCATCCTGAAGATCTCACCCATGTGCACCCACGCCTCGACTACCGTCGAACTCGGTCATGCCACCACCGTTGAAATTGCGTTCAAGCGCGAGACGAACAGCCTCCAAATACGCCCCCAAATGACGACGATTCTCTAGATCCACCGTTCGATGTGCTCGCCTCGAAGAGCTCTACGACATTCGTTTAGAAAGTTTTGAGAAATAATGCATATTTTTTTAAAAAAAATTAGGATAAAAAGGATTGTATATCGGCCATGGAAATGTTATAAATGGCGGCCGTGAATAGATCTAGGGTTCGCTGAAAAATCAAATTTATATAAACGTATATAATAATATTTTAATATTAAATTCACTTTTAAACAGCGTTTTCAAACGATCTCCGAACGACGCATGCCGACAGGCATTTATAAGGTTTTACCCATGTTCCGAACATAATTGAACGTGTTTCGGAAGCTAATTCAGTCATATGTGAAAGATAGCTTTTTGAATTGATTTAAAATAATAAATGTTCGATTTCAATTTCAACGCGTTTCTCACCCGTACAGACAAACGGTAACTCCAAATGCTATGAAATTTGAAATTCGATAGTAACTATTACGGATCCAATGGAACCGGGTTCATTGAATTCCGAGACTATGCCCCGGAAGGCTATTTCAACTCATCAATTAAATCGAGCGATTTTCGAAATCATCGAAATCATTTAAAGTTTCACTTTTAAAGTTTTACCAACTAAATTATAAATCATATAGAATTTATAATCACATTACAAATCATTCTGATTCGTTTTAAATCAAAAACTTATTATTTGCATCATTATATTAAATCCCATTATTAAATTAATATAAAATACCAAATTTCAAACAAATCGACTTTTGATTCTATCCAAAAGTCCAACATTATAATTCAAATTCAAGTAGACCTTAACTCAATTTAGAACTTGTTTCCATAACCATTTATTCCTAGATTTACTAATTATCCCAATTTCAAATATTTAATTATTGATATTCAAATCCAATTAGAATTGCCATATTTTAAATTTTAACTAATTTTATTAATTTAACCAAAATCTTCTTGCTTCAAAATTAATCCAAAATCCACATTTAACATTTAAAATGAATCAAATGTTCAAAACTAACGAATGAAATTCCGAGTCATTACATTCCTTCCCCCTTATAAAAATTTCGTCCCCGAAATTTGCTAAGGTAGGAAAATGCTACTAAACTCATTTAGTTACCCAAACTTACTTAGTTAAAAACTTACATTTACTTCACCAAAACCTTTTAGCTCAATTCCAAGACCATTCGCTTTATTTTTAATTCAAAAGCTTCATTTTCAACCTAATTCAAAAATCACTTTTCTAGTTAACCCAAAATTTCTAAAATTTCCAAAAATTTTCTAACTCCCAAAATTTTAAAAAAAATTTGACAGCGTCTCCTTTGTACGGAGAGCATTTCACAATATCACAATAGATATAAATATATATACATCGACCCACATGGTCGGAAAAAAAAATACCACAATATATATCATATTTCAAATTTTATTGCATTGGCGTACCTTTGATTAGCATTTTAAAAGCCAGCGGCTAATTAATACCGCATTTACGCGCTCCAACCCTATCGATTGCCTCCCGTACCTATACTTACTCCAACAAACACATAAGTTTTCAATAATATAAGATTTATAACATCCTTCCATATATTAATCTTAGCCAAACACCTCAATTACATAGTTCAAACAAACAAATTTCATAATTCAACCTGTTAAACATATATTATAAGCAAATCCCAAGATTTCAATCACCATTTTAATTTCCTTACAAATCCAACTTCATTTTATTTCACTTGAATGATTTACATTCAAGTTTACTATTCACAATTCATATTTACTGCAACCAATTCATTTTCTTTTTAATATGATTAACCTATGCTTTACTTACATCAATTTACTTCAATTCAATTCCAAATTGATTCACAATCAATTTTATCTCCAATTTGATTTATTTGCATCATATTCATAATTTCTTTCATTTATGTACAAATCCGCTTTATTAGATTTCACTTAATCTAATTGATTCAAAAACCAGCTTAATTTGCTTCTTTGAATCAATTCAATTCCATTTACAACAAACAACCAATTTCCATGCAAAATTTTAAAGTTATCCATGCAAATAACCATCACTTAAGCTTATAACCATTTAAAATTAATTCCACCTCAATCTATATCAATTTTATTTCACTCATAATTATTCGTAACCCAAATAATTTTTACCTAATCAATATTATTAAATCAAATCCCTGTTCTCACTTCAAGTATCATCCCATTCCGGATTATTTACAACTCACATTCTTATTTCACCATGATAAGAAACTAAAATTCTTTCGCTTGCATTAAAATTTTATTATCTAAACAAAATTTCATTCAAGACCCCTTATAAAGCTCGACCATAATCATTTTCCAATTTGCTTAAGTTATTTCAATAACGAAACAACTCCATTTCTTCTCACCTTAATCTTAGTTCCATTTTAATTTGATTCTTGTTCAATCAAATTCCAATCCATTACAAATTTTGATTCAATTTGTTTACTGACTTAATTCATATTAATTTTAATTCACCTCCTTAATTCACTTCTGAATTTATTTTATTAATAACATAACCATTCCAATTATTCTAAACTAGAACTGGTTTTATTTTGCTTTTCAAATTTTTAACAAGCTATCAAAATTTTATTCATTCCAATACAATTTCCATTTAATTTAGCTTACACTAAATTCATTCTCAAACAATTCCTTTGGATTTAGTTGAGTGAGCATTTACTTCATTCAATATCATTTCAACTAAATTTAATTTTCTTTCAATTCAATTCTTTTCCAAATTTAATTCAAGTCCAACCAAATTTTATTTAGCTAACTTAAATTTATACCATTTCCTTTACCATTTCCTTTACCATTTTAAATAAGAATTGATTCCATTCAATAATATTTATAACACAATTGGATTTTGATTTTAATTCAATCCAAATTCAACTAAATTCTATTTCTCTCTATATATATATATATAAGTTCAAACTTATTTACTAACCTAAGTCCATTCACATTTTATTTTTCTTCACCTTATTCCAATTTATATTTCATTTAGGATCAAGTTTTGAATTTCCCATAAAATTCCAACCATATTATTTTGGATTTACAACTTTCATTTCCTATTCTTCAGCTCACCAACTTATTTATTTAAAAGCTTATATTGCTCATTTGAGTCATTTTCACCTTATAATCACAATTCCAAATTATATATATATATATATATATATATATATCACTTAATAACTTAAGAGTATAAATTTTCATTACACAATTATAATCATTGTACATTTCAATTTTATATTCAATTTCAATTTCAATTTCAATTTTATTTTATATTTAACTTATCCTGAGTTAAATGCAAATATATTTTATTCACTTCCATTTACTCAAGTTAAATTTTAATTCCAGGATTAAAATTTTCATTTTCCTTTATTATTCAAATCACTTCACTTAATAAGTTCAATAGTTGATTTATCTTTACTTTCATATTATTTAAATAGAATTTTCCAGAACTCACCTTCCTGGTTTTTTATTTCAAAACCATTTTGAAATCATAAATAACACATACCCACTTAGTATATCAAATCAAATCTCCAAATTCCAAAACACTTGGTTTTACCAAAACAAATTTCCCTTTTGAAATTCTAAAATAACTTGTATACCCAATAAGTCCAAACACATATCATAACCAATCTCCACGGTAGCAATCCATCACTTTAGAAACTCGAAAATGAATTCTGATGATGTGGCCATCATCATCAGGATTATTTTCCAGTGACTGAAGTGAGTTCAGTGCTTCCTTAATTTCCCAAATTCCTTTCAAAACAATTTCCATTCAAAAATATTTCCCAAAATAATACTCCATTATTGCCCTCGAATACTTTGGAAAACATTTCAAACATTTCCAAGATTTTAAATTCCCGAACTTTATGTTTAAATTCATTTTAAAACACTTTTCAAAATTTCGAGGATTTAAATTATGCTTTAAATCAAATTTTAGTTATACTTCTTTTGGATAAATCATACTTATAGAATTCTATTTGGTTATAAAGATTTCAAATTTTAGATCGAATTTTAGATTTTTATTTGATTATAGTATTAACACCCAATCATCCAAATATATATAATAATTTCAGAAAATTATTTTTTATATCAAAATATAATTTTGGGTAAAATTATTTCATCTACCCACTTTAAAAACAATACTATGTCGGTTTATCTTGTTTAAGAGTTTAGAATCCCCTATCGATACGGTTGTTCTTCCCATACCGGCCAGAATTCATAAACACTCAATTGATAAGTCAACATAGTATAAAAACAGTTTTTATATTCACTAACAAGTACGCTCTCCCATATCTATTATTACACTCAAACTCATTCTAGAGTACTATCGACTCTATTTCTAATGAGTAATTCCCACCAAAGCCTAGGTTATTGCTAACCCAAGCTCTGATACCAAGTGTGACGACCCGCCCTTCTCGACCTTCGAAAATCGACATAAAATACACCACAGAATAATATACCGACCTTCGAGTGCCAGAAAAGACAGATTGTTGAGGGAAAGGGAAGAAGATAGAAGATAGAAGAAAGAAGGAACTAAACAATAACGGAATAACACAATCGCAGCGGAACAAAATATAATACATAATATCAGAACTTTCCACAAAATAAAAACTATATCTGTTTTATACAACACACCAACAGAGTATCACAAACAAAATACAATTACCAGCCTGACAATTTCAGACAATCACAGTAGTGGATATAAACAAGTACGGATAATGCGTCTCGGTCTTCGGCTCCTCGGCTGAGCTCCACAGCATCCTTTCCTGTAATCTATAATACTTGGTCTGACCCGAGGATTATAATGAAATAACACCCGAGTCAGTCTGAAATACCAGCGTGAGAAAAATACACCCAAATTGATTATTAAAGTTTCAAAATCCTTTGAAAACGAAAGCATCTCGTAAGCACGCCACAAACAAACATGTCGGGTTTTTACCTTACGATAGCTAAAACATTTCTTATCAAAATCCTCTGATACTATAATAATATCTATATACAAATACTTATTCAAATAGCCGAAATTGTTACATGATTAAATTCCAGCTACTAGCCACAATCGTGGGTAATACAAACAAAACCGTAAGAGCACGTAGGGAAAATGGATTTCCAACTAATGACTAGGCACTGGGGTACCACATGTCACTGTACGTGGCCTAGATCACCGTATCGAGGATTACTCCCAATCCCCTATAACACAAGACCGGGACTGCCCCTTACTGAATAATCCCGAGTAAGATCACCCACGGTCGGGATCGGCAACCGCACCACTAAGCCGAATAAAAAGGGACATCTAGACAGGGTTGACCTCACCCTAATGGGTGCTACCCTCCTAGCCTTGCTGCATAACCCCTGATTTTCAGTCATTCCCGGTTGATGAGGCTTGAGGCTAAGCGTTACCTTTTAGAACGTTTCACTTAGAATGCCCATGTCCACCCGATGATGTTCCGAAAGCATTCATCCATACAAGTCCGTCTCGGATACGAACGGAATCGAAGGCACTACTCCTACTACATCCATTTTGGAATCATCCTCAGGATTAGTAGCGACTAGCCCTTGCACTTCACTGCTCCATCTTCGACTCCGAACTCGTTTTTACCCACGAAAACGTACAAACCGGATCGAAGTGGTTTTCGAGAAATTAATCCCGATCCCGGTCTCTTCGAAACGATCAGTGCATTGGCCAATATTGATAGTCAGTGATTTAACTATCAATTAACATTCACAAACATCCATCAAACATAAATCATTTCTCCAAATTATTTATTGACCTCAAAAATATCTTCGCAAGATATATTTCCATTTTCAGCACTTTTAAAAACAGTTTTCAACCCACACTCTTCTCATGGAATAAATTTCCAAATATCTATTTCCACTGAATACATCCAAGTCCAAATATTGTATTTAAAATAATTTAAATCACTTTATTCTTGAATATACTTTTAAGCATTTAAATTTAAACTACCTAAATATTTTGTTTAAAATATATACCTTTAAAGTATTTCAAACAAAACTGCTTTATAAAACACAAACTACCTTTCTCTAAAATAAAAGTTAAGCCATACTAAATTTAAAATAAGAGTTATGAAATTCTATACTAGTTTCCAAAAATATTTTAACTAAACTTATTTTTAAAATAAACTATTTTATTAAAATCTAAATACTAATCATTATCTTTTAAGCATAATACCGATTAACCTTTAAAAATTATTCCTATTATAACTAATTTAATAAATATTTGCCTTCAAAATTTATACAACTTAAATAATAATCTTCTTAAAACATTCCTGTAAAATCAACTTCAAAACCTCTAACTTTTACTCAAAAACCTGCTTAAAAACGTACTTGGCTTTCAGGGAAATACGCTTCCATTTTAGAATAAACCAAAGAATTCTTTTTATAAATCCCGCTGGATTTATCTCAATTCAAATTTACTTTTAAATCCCGTAGATTTCTCCCACACTTTAAAAATAAAACCTTTTTTATTTTTTTAACACATTTCCCATTTTCTGGAAAATCACTTTCAAAGTATATGCTTAAAATATTTAGAATAAGGTTGCTAGAAATTTCTTAAATGAAAAATAATACTTAAGAAGATATAGAGGAGTTTCTAAGTAATTTAAAACAAAATTACTTTTAAAATAAAGTTATTAATCAAATTTTATATTATAATTTCCTTTTGAAAACTTAATACTACTTTACCATTAAAATAATTAAATATCATAATTACTTAAATAAGTATTTACTTTATACTTAAAATAATTAGAAATAATATTTTTCCAAAATCTCTAAAAACATCTTTCAAACTTCTAGTTTATATTTCGAAAGCTTTTCTTTGGAAACATACTTAACTTCCTAGGGAAATACACCTTCCGTCTTTTCAAAATAATCTCATCTTTATTTTTAAAATAATTTACACCTTCTTATAGAATTTCCCACCGGAAACCTATCTTTCAAAAATTTATCCACCAATAAATATTTCATTTTATTTATAAACCTAGTTTATAAATTTCTATTTTTGTTTCCATTCCAATCACAGTTTCAAAACATTTCAAATTCCAAACCAATTTCCTGAATTTAATTTCCTTAAATTCATTCCTTAAAAATTCCTTTTCATTTCCCTTTAATCCCAATTTATTTTATTTATATTTTAAAATCCCAGATTCTATTTATCCAACCATAACACAACACAATTAAATTCCAAATTAATCTATCACAGTATATAAATAAAATGCATCATCAATTATGAAATGAATTTTCCATTTTGAGGAATCCCGATGGATCCCTCCAACTTGTTTCCTTCGAAAATTGTCACGAGATTTCGATCGAACAATTCCAAGAATTAACCAACGAAGTAAACGCAAACGTTTCATACCACTTGTTTTGCTAAGTCATTTAATTAGATTTCTCATACGAATGAGATAAAGGTTTGTATGTACTAATAGATTAGAAAATGGTTTTAAAAACGAGCTTTTTTATCAAAAGCAATGTTGAAATTGTTTTTGTGAAAGAGTTTGAGTATTTACTACTAGTATAGAAACCTTTGTATTTTAAAAGTGACAAATCACAGAAATGATTGTAAAAACCATCTATCACCAAAAATCCACAGTCAACGACGTGAATTAAAACAATGAAAGATGACATCAAATCCGTCAAATGGATATTACAAAAATCACGAAAAGAAGTCATCAAAGTCGATAATAAGTGACAACAACCAACCGAATCAACAAAAGCGATATAAATGGAAACCCTCATAAAAATAGGCAAATTGGCTAAATTTTACAACGCCAGACGTCTGGTGGTCTTCCGAGACGTCTGAGCTGAAGGTCTGGAAATTTTCTTCGAGATTGCACAGACGTCTGGGAACAACCTCAGACGTCTGAGTTGTAAGTCTGGAATTTTTATTTCGACCTTGTCTGAGTGTTTTACCAGACGTCTGAGCTGAAGCTCAGGGCAAAATTTACCTAGCCAATAATGGCCAAATCATCTCAGAAGCGATCGAATGAGCGACGATGGCTAGGGATTTATGCCAAGCGGCAACCCAGCCTATAGACTCGTCAATACACTCCAAACAACATGTCCAAACATCAATAGTAGGATTTCCATAGATTTTGACTTCAAAATACCAAAAATTGGAAAATTCACCAAACCAATTTAATTCAAAAGCGCTTGGAAATGAAATAAATGTTAGGAATTCATACCTAACAACAATAAAAGCTATAGACGTAGATGTGAGTTCAAAAACTCACTTTTAAACTCAAAAACAACGAATATGAAGCTCTAAAACAAAGGAAAGATTAACCTTTCTTTAACTTTAACTCTAGAAGCTCCAATCAGTGATCATATGCAAATATTTTCTTAGTAAAGTTATAGGAAATTATGAAAATTGAAGAGGAATTGAGATGGAGAAGATGAAGTGGATGCTTACATAAGCTTCTCCTTGATTTTGGAACTTGAATTTGAATTTCCTAAGAATATAAGGCTTAGGAATTTTGATTTACTCTCTCTTCCCACATTTTTCCTTTTGCTTAAGTGTTAGGAAATTTGTGGGTGGAATGGATGAAGATGAGAAGAAGAGGTATTTTGTAGAAGAGTTTGGGTTCTTTTATTGGGTTAGTGGGCTAGATCATAACCTAAAGCCCAAACAAAATACCAAATTCCTAATCAACTCCAAACATATCGAAGTTTATACTTAAACAAGTTGTAAACATCGTTTTGAACTCAATGAAAGTGGTCTCCAGTCTAAATTTGACTGTTTACAAAAAGTCACATTTTGAAATTTAATACTACTAACGATGCTATATTTAAATAAAATATTTAAATATATAATCGTAAAATATGCGGGTTGTTACAAACTCCCCTCCTTAAAGAAATTGCGTCCTTGCAATACTTCAAGAAGAAAATCGAGAGTAACAACCAAACTAAGGCATAAAAACACAAAAGAAAATTTTGAAGTGAAAAGTTCACCTTAAGGAGCACGAGAGAGCAAGTCCGGATGTGTTTGCTCGATGAATTCTCTAGATTTCCAAGAGCAATCCTTAGGATTTGAGGACCATTGAACTTTCACAAATGAAACATCTTTATTTCGAAGGCGCTTATCCTCTGTAGCAATGATACGAATAGAATGTTGTTCGTTAGTCAAATTAGGTGAAACTTTAATTTCTTCAATAGCACCGGGCTCAAGCATAGAATCAGAATCCCTAAGGCATTTCCGTAGTTGAGAAACATGGAATGCTTCATGAATAGCAGAAAATTATGCCGGTAATAAAAGGCGATAAGCCACGGAACCAATGTGTTCAGTGATGGAAAATGGACCAATATATCGAGGTGCTAATTTTCCTAAACGACTGAAATGTACAACACCCTTCATAGGTGAAACGCAAATGAACACCAAATCTCCCACAGTAAATTCTAATTTCCTTCTTCAGTTATCGGCATAGGATTTTTTCCTACTTTGAGCTTCTCTCATCCTATGATGAATAAGGTCGATCTTTTCTGTGGAATCACGAATAAAATCTGGACCTAAAACCAGCTTCTCGCTGGCTTTAAGCCAACATGAAGGAGATCGGCATGGCCTTCCGTAAAGTGCCTCGAAATATGCCATACCAATGCTAGATTGGAAGCTATTATTATAAGAAAACTCAACAAGAGAAATATGATCTTCCCCACTTCCATCAAAATCAAGAACATATGCATGAAGAAGATCTTCAAGAGTTTGATTCACATGCTCGGTTTGTCCATCGGACCGAGGATGATAAGTAGTGCTAAAATAAAGCTTCGTTCCGAAAACTTTTTGAAGACCCTTCCAAAATCCACTAGTAAATAATGGATCATGATCACAAACAGTAGAAGTTGGAACTCCATGAAATCTAATAATTTCTTTACATAGAATTTGGTCAAAAGTGGTACGGTCCGATTGGACAAACGGGAATAAAATGAGCGGATTTTGTAAGTCTATCTACAATCACCCATAGTTTGTCATGACCCGAAAGAGAATAGGGAAGACTGCAAATAAACTCCGTGGAGACCTGATCCCACTTCCAAATGGGAATGTCTAAAGGTTGCAATAACCCACCGGGCCTTTGATGCTCGGCCTTTATGAGTTGGCAAGTCATGCAACGCTTAATAAAGTTAGCAATATCAAATTTCATTTCATCCCAATAATAAAGTCATGTCATGTCTGCATACATTTTACTTCTACCGAAATGAATGGTAAATTTAGAATGACAAGAATCTTCTAAAATATCTTTACGAAGATCACCAATATTTGGCACAATCAGTCTGCCAAATTTTCGAATACCTTCACGAGCATCAATTTCAAAGTCTTTCAAATCATCAATATTTCTATCTCTACAACTTTGGCTAAGTTGAGTCAATTCGGGATCATGCTTTTGGGCTTCAAGGATGCGGTCTAAAAGAGAAGAGTGAGCCTCAGGGCTACATAAAACTAGAGATGAACATGAATCAGATTCACGATCTCAAATCTCCCAAGTGGACAAAGTCTCGAGATCTTCCATTCGGATATCATCATAGAAACAACCGCCTGTAGCTTTCAGCTAAGGGCATCGGCAACACGATTTCCCTTTCCGAGAGTATAAAGAATATCAGGATCATAAGATACAAAGAATTCGAGCCAACGTTGTTAACGCAAATTTTTTAAGATAATAAATACTTTAAAGATTTATGATCGGTGTAGAGGAAAAATTTCCCTCCCAAAAGATAATGACGCTAAATTCTAAGGGAAAAAACAATGGATGCGAGCTCTAAATCATGAGTGGCATATCTAGTCTCAACGGGCTTTAATTGTCTAGAAGCATAAGCGATAACACGTTTCCTTTTGTATGAGAATGGCATCCAAACGAATATGGCTAGCATCGGTACAAACAGTGAAGTCTTGTTTCCCTTCGGGGATGACAAGAATAGGAGCATCAGAAAGGAGTTCTTTTAATTTCTGAAAAGTAGCTTATATGCTAAATCATTTATTTCACGATCCTTTTTCCCGAAAAGCTAAGACATTCAAAACTATGATTAACTTTATGCAATCGACTTTTTAGAAACATTTACTTATACAAGTTAATTTACTGTTTTTAATTGTTTCATCACAGTGTTTAGGAGACTCCTATCGATAACGTTGATCAAGCGCATCGACCAGAATTCTTAAAGAAATCAATGAGCAATACAACATAAAATCATCTTCTATATGATGAGCATGTCTCTTAAAAATTTTATGAATATTCTTTGCTCGTTTTAAGAAAAAATCCAATTATATTTATAAATATATCTTATTAGAAATATTTACAATTTTAAATTGCTGTTTTCGCCTATAATCAATGAATACAAGGACGGACTAATCGAGGTATTCATAGAATACTCGATTCATAAGATGTATGAATTAATCTGGAGGGTTTGTTAAACCAGAATGGTGTAACAAGCCATTCATAAGATCCATAATGAGTTCGGAACGATGTTAAAGGAATGATATTCTCTGCAATACGAAGCTGATGAAAACCAGTGGCAAGGTCGAGCTGAAAAAACATTAGCACCACTCAATTAATCTCTTAGGTGGTAACCCTAAGTCAGGCTCAAAGATACCGGGAAATTCACGAACTAACTGAATGAGGGCATAACATCTTCCTCATCATGTGGGCTTAAAGAATAAAATGATGCCACCAAACTGGAATCGAAATCCTTAAGAATAATAAAAATCTTCTTAATATATTGAGGATGTCAAAGATGGATGGTCCTCTCGGGATATAGAATATGGGCTTCATAACAGTTAAACCAATCCATTCCCAAAATCAATTTCGAAACCTATATAGCGCGTAACTTGCACATTAGCGCGGAAAGCATAATCACATAGAATAATTTCAACATCCTTACAAAATAAACTGAGTGTTGCAGTTGGACCAACCGAGTTTGCAATTCCCAGTGAAGTCATCAAGCCCATAATATATAAAGAAAAAGTATCAACAAGTTTTCTTGATATAAAAGAGTGTGATGCACCTATATCAAAAAGAACTCGAATATGATGATCACAAAATATAATAATGCCATCAAGGACGAAATGAGAAATTCCTTGACCAAGAGAACTGTTACTAGCGGCTTGCACAACATTCAGCTTTCCCTCTTTCCTACTTTCAAGTTTGGAACATGAAGATATAAGATGACCCGAACTTTTGCAATAGCGACAAGTAAGGGGCTTTGGACACTTATTTGCATTGGTCCTTAGAACTACAATTGTAGCATACTCCATGATCATGGGTAGGAGTCTTTGCTGCCGAAGTTGATTTCTGCACTTTCTTGTTGGGATTAGGGCTTTTGAACTTTATATGCCTCTTCTTGGAAACCACAGTATCACCATCACTTCCTTTGTCGGCCTCTTCAAGTTGAAGAGTGATATCTACAAGCTGATTGAAAGGAACTTCTAATTTCAGAGATGAAACCTTTTTGGGGTTCTTATTCAAAGTACTGATAAACCTTTGATTCTTTACAAGATCCAAAAGTTGTTGGGCAGACATGAATACACCATCCAGAGGAGTAGCATTGAATTGGCCGACGCTTGGACTGCCAGGTCTAACCATCTCTTTTTCTTTAAGAAAGAAAGAAAGATCGAAGAGGAAAAAGGCTATTCGTAGAATGAATGTCAAACAATTTTGATAGATAAAACAAGGCATCATAAAAGAAAATAGGATAGAACGGGTCCTAAGACTCGAATTAAATCCTAAGACACGATTCCAAAGAGAGACTTAGGACAATGATCCTTGCTCGATTATTCTATATCGTTCGGAGGTTTGGCTATGATACCAAGCTGTGATGCCCCACCTCTATACTCACACTAGCTAAGGATACTACAAGGTAATGCCATTGACTAGCATAAAGAAAAAGGCTGTTGAAGAGCGACCATCTGTGTAATTGATTTGAGTGAGTACCAAAATGCCTGATAAAATATCAGACCTTTCATTTCAAAAGGAAATCTGTCATATCAAATGCAAACTCAAAGCTACTACACAGTGGCTATGTGGCCTTCGGAAACAAATATAAAATAAACATTACACAAATCAGTCAGAGATATTCAAATCACTAAGGCAGAAACAGATATGAATATAACACATAGAAGTGTACATCAAAGCAGTGGTCATGCAAGATCCACTACATCATAAAAGAATAGGTACAAGTGCTAGACAAAAGAATATGTATACATCAAGGAGTCTCTATCTCGAATGTATAAAAGTAAAAACTACTAAGCTAAAGTAGTTAGCCAAAAGTAAGAAGTTAGTCCCTGCTAAGAAGTCAAGTGGAAGCACCTGTAGCACCTCGGTCTGACCCGAGTATTATTTAAAAATAAAAATAATAAATTGATCAGGCTAGCTATAAATATCATTCAAGATGAGATAGGATAAGAGATATGACAAAAATATATGATAACAATAATGTCATATTGTGACAAGTATATATTTGATAACAATGAAAATCATATAATATCTCAAATCTTCTCAAACACCAAAAAAGAATTCATATTCTTTAGCACCAAACTTCAAATATTGACAAAATATATCAGTGCAAATCGAAAAAATTGGTGAAACAAAAATTCCAAAAATCCATAATAGAAAATCCGAAAAACATAAAAAGGGCAAGGCTTATCACAAACAGGAGCATGAAAACTCACCAACATGTGTATCACAAATGGAACACTATCCCATAAAATGAGGAGAAGCTCCTCCTAACAGGGTATCGTCCCCCTTTGTGGACTATGAGCCGAAGCTCCTCCTAACAGGGTATCGTCCTCCTTTGTGGACTATAAGCCGAAGCTCCTCCTGACAGGGTATAGTCCCCCTTTGTCGACTATGAGCCAAAGCTCCTCTTAATATGGTATAATGCCCCTTTGTCGGACTATGAGACATCGCACATCGCTAGTCTAAATCTCAAAATGATCGCCATTGATTAGTAAGAAGTGTAAATTACACTATGCTAGTGAATAAATGAGTTTAGCTTTATGTTCCATAACCTCTGGCTTAACTTAATTATTTACAAAAAAATTGTAGATTTCCACTAGAAAATTGTCACAAGATTTCAGTCGAACAAGTCCAAAAGTTAACCGACAAAGTAAACACAAGCATTTCATACCACTTGTTTTGCTAAGTCGTTTAATTAGATTTCTCATACAAATGAGGTAAAGGTTTGTATATACTTATAGATTAGAAAACGGTTTTAAATCGAGCATTGTATTAAAAGTAACGTTGAAATCATTTTTGTCAAAGAGTTTGGGTATTTACTACTAGTATAGAAACTTTTGTATTTTATAAGTGACAAATCACTGAAATGATTGTAAAAACAATCTATCACCAAAAATCCACATTCAACGATGTGAATCAAAACCATGAAAGACGATATCAAATCCATCAAATGGATATTCTAAAAATCCAGAAAAGAAGTCATCAAAGTCGATAATAAGTGACAACAACCAACTAGATCAACAAAAAGCGATGTAAATGGAAACCCACATAAAAATAGGCAAATTGGTTGAATTTAACAGCGCCCGATGTCTGGTGGTCTTCCGAGACGTTTGAGCTAAAGGTCTGGAAATTTTCTTCAAGATTGCCCAGACGTTTGAGAACAACCTCAGACGTTTGAGCTGTAAGTCTAGAAATTTTATTCCGACCAGCTAGACGTCTGAATGTTTTACCAGACGTCTGAGCTGAAGCTCATGGCAAAATTTTCTAGGCCAATAATGGCCAAATCATCTCGAAAGTGATCGAATGACGACGATAGCTAGGGATTTATGCCAAGCGACAACCCAACCCTATAAACTCATCAATACACTTCAAACAACATGTCCAAACATCCATAATAGAATTTTCATAGATTTTGACTTCAAAATACCAAAAATTGGAAAATTCACCAAACCAATTCAATTCAAAGCATTTGGAAAAGAAATAGATGTTAAGAATTCATGCCTAACAACAATGAAAGCTATAGACATAGATGTGAGTTCAAAAACTCACCTTTAAACTCAAAAACAACAAATGAGAAGCTCTAAAACAACGGAAAGATCAACCTCTCTTCAACTTCAACTCTAGAAGCTCTAATCTATGATCTTACACAAATATTTTCTAAGTTGGGTTATAGGAAATTATGAAAATTAGAGAGGGATTGAGATGGAGAAGATGAAGATGATGCTTACCTAAGTTTCTTGATTTTGGAACTTGAATTTGACTTTCCTAAGAATCTACGGCTTAGGAATTTTGATTTTCCCTCTCTTCCCCCATTTTTCCTTTTTCTTAAGTGTTAGGAAATTTGTGAGTGGAATGAATGAAGAGGAGAGGAGTAAGGGGTATTCTGTAGAAGAGTTTGGGTTCTCTTATTGGGTTAGTGCGCTAGATCAAAACCCAAAGCCCAAACAAAATGCCAAATTCCTAATCAACTCTAAACATATCGATATTTATACTTAAACAAGTTGTAAATGTCATTTTGAACTCAGTGAAAGTGGTCTCGAGTCTGAATTCGACAGTTTACAAAAATTCACATTTTTGAATTTAAAACTAACAATGCTATATTTAAATAAAACATTTAAATATATAATCGTAAAATATGCGGGTTGTTACATCAATGCCCTCCAATGACAATGTGCTGATAGCGTTCGTCCATACAAGTCCATTTTGGGACTGAACGAAACTGAAGCACAATTCCTACTACATCCATTTTGGAATCACCCTCAGGATTAGTAGCGATTATCCCTTGCACTTCACATCTCTATCTTCTATTCCATGCTCTTCATGATGTCTTCAGATAAAAAACATATTCATTGGATCGAAGTGGTTTACAAATAACATGTCCGATCCCGGTCTCTCCGAAACAACATTCGATAATTTCCGATAAACTCAACCCCGGTTATTTAGAAAATAAATAATCAAAGATAAGATCGGAAATCACCTCCTAACCGTTAGTGGATGGATTTCATTATCATTATCCGAAGAGAACGAAATAAGATTTACACGCATAGTACAACATCATCGAAGATGAATGTACCATATAACCCACGTGTTTTTCCTAGATATTTCCAAAGTTACATTTGGGTCCAATTTCAATAGTCGATGATTTAACCATCGAATAAACAAACACTCAAATCATAGATTTCATTTCCCATAGAACTCACTGAGCTTCACATTCATAAATTTAAAATCACTTTTCAAATACTTGGAAATCACTTCCATATACTTATCTCAATAGAATAAGTATATTCACAAAATGCAATATTTTTCAATATTTAGAAAATATAACCATGTACTTAGCTTAATGATATAAGTATATTTTCGAACCATTCACTTTGAAACTTGAAGTCACTTTTGCATATACTTACAAATTGGTATAAGTATCTTAACTGATCACTTAGAATGTTTTACTTATTTCAAGATCGTATTTAAAATGATAAAACATAAGTATCCTTTAAACAAATGTAGAAATATCCCAAAATACCTTTCCTTTCTTTAACTCTCTTTTATTTTTATTTTAAAATATCTTCTTAATAAATCCCACAATCTATTTATAGAATTCCTTACAAATTTCTAAGTTTATTTTGTACAAGTACCTTTTTATAATCCCCTAACCTATGGAAAAAAATTCCTTTTTAATTACTAACCATTTAAAATCGTCGTTTTCACAATCTTTCAAAATCCAACTTCTTTTCCAATTCCAATCATCTTCCTACGCTTATAAACTCCTTTGCATACATTCTTTTATAAAAGAAATCCTTGTATAACAATTTATTTTATTTTATATTTTTATTTGTAATAAATAAACTAAAATCATAAACTTAGCTTTAATCCTTTTAAATAATATAAAATAAATATAACTAAAAGCACTTATAATATTATAATAAATAAACTCTTAACATTTAAACATCTCTAATAGGTAAATAAAATAAATAAATTTAAACAACCCTTTGAATAAAATTAATTAACTTCAAAAACACTTCAATGAAATAATTATCTAGTTTAAAATAACTAATAACAAAATAATTTTATCTTCTAAACATAAATAAAGTAATTTATTTAAAACACTATAGATAATATAGTAACTAACTTACAAAATTAATTTTTACAAACATTTATAATTAATTATTAATATGGCTCCTTGTATATATATAGTAATAATTATAACATTTTTCCTCCAATTTATAAAATTAGAAGTTAATCAAATCCACAATTTTCGAATCTTGAAAAGGCTCAGCAATCCCATTGGTACTTATTAAGCAACCATTACCTTTCATTTAATTTCTCAAATCAAATTGTTGGTATTACATAATCAAGCATATATGTAAACCAATCCATAATTAACAATCAACTGAAACATAAATAAATGTCCAAATTAATATAATAGCAGAACGATGATTTATTCTGCTAATCAATGTCATTCAAAAATAAACCCTTACATTTATTAAAATATGTCTATTTGGCCAAATAAATAACACCAAGAAGTATACTTACATTAACTACGTTGTAATTTTGAACAACGCAATTAAATTAATCAAAATCATTATCAATTTATCACTTATATGATCCATTATTTAAAACAAGTTTAAATACAAATTTAAAACTCAAAAAATCTAATAGCATTTCAAGATGCTATATCGCGATCCTAGATCAAATTTAACCAGTCTAATAGCATGTCAAGATGCTATATCGTGATCCTAGACCAAATTCGATCAACCGACACATTCAATCAGTTCAAGCAGATATAAATAAATTTAATCTACACAATATTATACTGATAAATCAGAAAGGTGAGTTTAACTCACTATTATTCCAGTTGTCGCTTTATTATTCAGTTTGGTCTATAGTCAAACAATGCTTGCCTATAGCTCCAGATTCAACTAGTTCCTAATGCAAATAATTCAACTCTATCGCATAGAGGTTGACAACACAATTCCAACGCAACCGACGTCATCTTAATTGGACCTTGTACGAGAGAGAGAGTAATTAAAATTATAAGTTATAAATACTTAAATTAGATTAAGTTTATTAATTACAAATTTAATCGCTAACTACCCAACATTATATTTAAACACCATCTTCCCCAAAATTCACTCCTCTCTGCCTGCACGTTCATGTCTGCTCCCTTGTGCATGCACACTCCCCTTCTTCCCACAGTCAAAGAAATCAAACATCGATTGATCCGACGAATTCTTCTACACCTCCTCTCTACAATAATCACCACCACACACAACTCGGCCTATCCAAAAGAAAAGCGACCTAGAAGAGTTCATTCGAGACAATCCAAAGTCGCACGTCCTAAAGGTGAGCAACACATCACCAATTTCAGCCTCGAGATGCCCTTCGACCTTACGAACTCAAATCAAGCCACACATATGCAAATCGATGACCAACATTACTGAAATCTCCAGCATTAGATGATTACATCCCTCTCAACTAACTGTCGAACTCCTCTATGATGTTATGACCTCTGCAAGCATATTCAACCATAGATCTAGGCTAAAGGAACCAAAAAATATAAACTTTTATTTTCTATGTATTTCTGCAACTGTTTTGATTGATTTTTTTAGAGGAGGATCGGCTGCTTTTTTTCTTTCTCTGGTTCAATTTTCTTGTGTGAGGAGAACGAAATCAGTCAAGATAAGTAAAGTGATTTTTCGATTTTTTCTTCTTTCTTTTCATTCTTCTTGATTTTCAAAAAGTGAAGAAGGAAACAAGCAGAATGGGGTTGAATAGATGAAGAGAGAAAAGAGTAGAATTGATTATTTAAAAAGAAAACGGATCAACAAATTGATTTCTTCCATTCGTTTCTGATATTTGAATAGATGAAGGCTAACAACAAATGTCTGTAGTAAGTACGAAAGGGTGACAAAAAGGTTGGGTAAGTATGAATTGTTGGGTTAATGGTTTGTATTATCTCAAATTTCCGGTGTCCTACACTGCTTTCCATGCGCGTACGGACTTGGAATTGACAAAATAAAAATATGGTCGCGGTAAAAACAGCAGTGCAATCCCAAAACATAAATAATATACACCGATTATTAAATTCTGTAAGATCACAAAAATGTTGTCGTTTGCCGATATTTTGTCAAACGAATAATTTCAATATTTCCCAAATTTAAAATTATGGAAAAATGCAATAAAATAAATTAAAAATACATCGATAGAATTCGAGTCATGCAAATAAAAATAATTTCTCTGATAATTTATTTGAACCATCTATTACAATAAATAACTTACAAATTGAATTTACTGATATTATTTATCATTTAAAAGAAATTAACATGTCTGTTTTATCCATAGGATTAACATCTAATCTAAAATCTAAATATTTAAATCATTATTAAAATAATTATTCATAACTCAAAAATTTTAAACAATCATATAAAATAATTCAATTTTTTTAAGCTTTTAAACCAATATTTTAAGTAATTAAAATAAATCAAATATTCAAAAATAAACGACCATAAATCCCAAGTTGTTACAAAAACTATGTAAAAGTGTGTGTTTGTATATATATATATATCTATGTATGTATGTATGTATGTATGTATGCATGCATGTATACATTTATATATACATATAACTTATATGTAAAAATATTAACGATTTATATCCATATATTATTGCATTAAATATTATATATTTATACGTATATATAATATAGATTTTTTTAAATAATTTTACACATATACAATATATATACGAATTATAGTAAAAAAATTATTACTATCTATTTAAATATATATATAAGTATATATATATATAAGTATATATATATATATATATATTAATTAATTATTTATAAAATATATAGTTTAAAACCTTTTCAGCTCAAATGCATGGCACAAAAAAATTATTTATAATTTATTACATTAATATATATATATATATATATATATATATATATATATATATATTTGTTGGCGTCAAAATTAACCACAAACACCGAATTGTTGATGAAAGCACCAGTTCACAATCACAGATCACAGATAACAAGTATGTAGAGAATTAGAAATGAATAACACTTAGAAAATTAAGAAAAGAGCAGTAAAGAACACAGAGTTTATAGTGGTTCGACAATCCGGCTTACGTCCACTTTGAAGTTGATCACTTTATCGATGTTTTCATGCTGATTACAATTGATTACAGTGGATTACAGCAATGAATTTCAAGTACAACAGTAGCCTTGAAGTGCAAAAACGAATTCGGTAGAGTCTAGACATAGAAGAATTAAAAAGTCCCTTTTTTGTTGGCTCCAGGGTGATATTTATAGGCGTAGGATGCAAATATCTCGTTTAGATCTCGGGAGACCTCTTTTGGCACATGAGTGGGCCCATGCGATCGATCTCAGGTGATTTTAACTCGAACAGCAATCGATATGAACAAATTTGAAATTTGGCATGAACATTCCTTAGGTCGCACGTAAGCTCCTGTGAAAATTTCATAGCATTTGGACTCGTAAATCATATATTATGATCGACACGAATTAGAACTTCCTCAATGCCGCTTGGTTCGTATCGATCAATTCGTATCGATACTTATTTGTATCGACACCAAGCACGTGTGCGTTGGCGGCATGGTGCTATTTTCAAGGCTCGATCCATTTTCCACGCCGCACTGAGTGCTTCTTCCTTCAAATCATGCACATTTCTAGTTCGTATCCAAGCTTTGTGCTGTTTGGCTCTACATCCGTTTATTTGCATCCATCTCTTCGTGTCGACTCCCGGTCATCGGTGCTACCTTGTTTGTACCCACGCTTCTTCGTATCGATTGATCTTCATTCCTTCATATCCTTCGGCCGCTCTCCTGTTCGTATCCATGTTGATCAACATGAATAGTATCCATTCGAAGTATCCCATGTTGATCGATACGAACATTATCGATTCGAAGTATACTGCTATGCTCCACCCTGATCGATACGAAATCATCGAGTCGAACAAATCATCATGCGCCTATCTATTCAATCCAAATTCATATTCACCGAGTCGAAATTGACTTAACTGCTCTCCCTGATCGATACGAATGTCTTGTTCGTGTCCCTGCCGGACATATATGAATTTGTTCGTATCGATTCGAACGAGGCATCCTCGTGCATGTATCCATCAATTTCTTGAGCAAATGAACTCCGTTTGACTTGAAATTTGAAATATAGCATTTTCTAGCCTAGTTCATCATTTCCAATCGATCCCATCGTGATTGGAGCTCGACCTTGACCAAAAAGTGGGATAACAAAATTAATTATTCAAAATATGATAAAATAATAATATAAAATATTTTCATGTTATATTATTCTAATTTTAAATTTTTAGAAAATCAAACATCGTATTTTAAAATTATGATTTTTTTTCAAAACTTTCTCAGTTCAAATAATATTTTTAATTAATTGATTGATTTTGGTAGTTTATTAAACTGATTTTTAAAAAATATAAAATGTGATTTTTGAATTTTGAATATAGTTGAGGGCTTACATGATAATAACAAAATTTTATTTTATACGATTTATCTAATTAGTATATTGATTTAATAATATTAAATAATTATAGATAAATATTAAGAATTAATTTTCAGCCATCGGAAAAATATAATCTATGTAAATATGCATTTATAAAATATAAGTTCAACTATTAACATGATATGATGTATAATTGAATACAAGTCATATAATTAAAATTAGGTAGTATATTAATACATACGTACATACATACATATATTAATAAAATGATAATAATTAAAATAAAATTTATTTGGCTATGCACTTCAGATCTATATATAAAAATGCATTTTTTTAATAAATTAAAATATAGATATAACCGATCTAATATGTGACAACATTGATGATACATATAAGAATCTTACTTAATCGGCAATACAATAATGATATACATATATGAATAATACAATATTATCTAGAAATTATAAATCATATAGTATAGTAAATACATACCTAATACTAATGTCGTAGCGTACACCTTGTAACGATGAATGCTCCCTCCTTCGAAATCTTCTAGATTCGGCATATTATTAATCCTGGAATCGTAGACCTTTAGCGATCCAATAGCTGTCGCCTTTTGAATTGATTTGAGATGAATTTGTTGAAGCACCTTATTGATGAGGTCAAGAAGCAATGATAAGGGAAAAGTAGCTATGAAGTTCTTTTTGCATTAGGGTTAGGGGTCCTTTTATAGTGGAAGAAATAGAGAGAAATATGGATCACATATCATATCATTTCTCATCAAATCCCAACCCCTCTAGCATTTTTAGCCGCCTCCTACAAGCCCTATTGCAGTCGAAATAACATCTTAACATCATGCTATAACAACCCATTTAAGCCTAAATAAATATTATTAATCAAATCTAATTTAATTGCTTATCGATATTGCATATTGATTGATATATTCATACCTATTATAAATATATACAATAATATTTGTTTCTCGAATCACATTCATAATTTTGTGGTCATAAATATTAATTAATTTATAACAATTACAAACTAATT
The DNA here is from genome assembly GCA_030765085.1 of Allium cepa. Lineage (NCBI taxonomy): Eukaryota > Viridiplantae > Streptophyta > Magnoliopsida > Asparagales > Amaryllidaceae > Allium > Allium cepa. The sequence goes on along the minus strand of CM060935.1, from coordinate 819,145,364 downwards.
AAATCGTTTGGTCTAAAGAGAATTTCATCGTTCCAGTTGTGTGACTCGTCAGGTGTAAATTCAGTCAGCGATTAACATCGAACTTTCGAATGTTAATGTTCACACGTCACTTAGTAAGAAATGTGAAATTTTAGCCAAACTTATCACTTAATTTCAATAAAATCTAATTTTATATTATTAAGCATCATCCAGTTGTGACATTTATTTACACTAATTCTCTTAGTTAAAACTGTATCACTTTAGACTTATGGAATTTGGTATTGGTCAAAGTTTCAATACCATCTATATTCAACTCTATTGTCCAATCATAAGTCCTTGGTTCAATAATTACGATTATTATTAACCAAAATACTTTGGCTAGGGACTTTGACTTTGAGTTGACTTGAGTTGACCGTGATACTAACCCTACATAACTAAGAAGACGAATCCTCTCTTGAATAGCGCTTTACTTCCAATACTTCCACTTGACCCAACTATAGTTACTCAATGGACATTAGGCCATGATTTGACTATAATCAAGTGGAGCTTTATATTGAATATTCATAGTATTCTCAAGTCGAGAGAACTACGTAAATCAGTCATATCGATATTTTCTGTTTTACGTTAGTTATATTAACCAATAGAAAACTATCGAGTCAGTCATTCCATAGTTATCCAATAACTATCAGTACATAACCTCTTGGTGCCCCCAACAATAATGAGTAATACACTGTCCAACATTTAAAGAGCGTTACGTACTCTAATTTCAATGGATATATCGATATCTATTCTCGATGCATCCTGACTAGGAACATTTAAAATGATATATTTATTTTCATTGTGATAAATTACTCACCTTTGCAACATGTTTGTAACTACGATCACAAAATGTAACATTTATGGATTTGCTATTAAATATACTTTTAGTTAAATTAAATTAATAATATATAACACATTATATCAAGTATATAATAGAAAGAAATATGTAAAAACCTTGGTCAAGGTTAAAGTAAAATAAATATATTGAAATGGATTTTTGGATAAAGTGGTTTAAAATCCAATTTAGCATTTTAATTGCAATTTGAAAACCCAAAAGTCATAAAAATCCATATCAGCGGAATAAATGACATTTGTGAATTTTGTGATTAATCTGAGAAATAAACGATAACTAATAGATAGCAGAATAATTTTTATACCATTAACATGGTCGATAAATTAAATCCATTTCAACGTTATATGATGGATAATTAAATAAAAATAAACAAATATATGATTTAAGATAGTTATAAGATTTTGGAATAATTAAAAGAGTTTGGAATTTAAAATTCTAAGAAATTATAATTATAATTTATTAATTAGAAAATAATTAGAATATGATTTAATAATGTTGTTTGAATGTAATTTTAATCAATTGAAATAAATGTAAAGTTAATTTGGTCATAACTGTAAATAGTAAATAAATTAAATGTTGGATTTAATGTTGAAATTATATGTTATAAATTGGAATAGGTTTATTATGGAATATGAAATCAATTAATTAGTACGTAAATTTATTAGCTTTTGTTTGTAAACAGTAAATTTAGAAATGTTTTGAATTACTACTGTGTAATAATTGTTTTAATTATTTTATTATTTAATCCGTTCGAAACTAATTTGGAAATCAATAAAAAAATATAATTGAAATATTGCAATTAATATGGTAAAAGACGTTAACTGTTGAAGATGAGGACAATATGATGGAAACTTTTGTTAAATTAATTCATTAGGTAATAGTGATTTAATTCAAGAATTTAATTCTAAATAAATGATTCTGCTTGAAATTTAATTATAATGAATGCATTTATTACCGTTGTAATTGAACGCTGAAATTAATGTAATATTTAAATCTTGAATTTAATATGAAAAATTGTATTTGTAAAAGATTATAGATTCTTGGTTAATCAATAATGATGAAAATTGTTAACTTTTAATCTAGAATTTAAAAGGTGATTAAATTGATTTTAAAATAATAATTTATTTAATTAACATGTAAAATTGGGTTTTTGGGCACTGTCTCGGATTTTATGAAACTAGTTTCATCGGATCCATAACAGTAAATTATTATAGGATTTCAAGTTTCGTAGCGATCATACTTACCGTTTGATCTTGCGAGCTCGAAACGCGTAGAAATCAATTAACGGAATTTAAATGAATATAATTTAATTTTAAAAGCTAACTTCTATATAAAATGGAATTAAGGTCTGGAACTAGTTCCATTAAGTTTAAAATTATCAAAAACCTATATTTCGATATATTGGATGACCATTTTCGTTCCGGGGATGGGTCTGGGTATCGCTTCGACCCAATCCAATCTGGTCCATCCATTTCTACTTCAGCTCTGCCTACATATAGGTTGTTATAAACCCTAACAGTTTCTCACTATCATTTTTCTGTACGTACTACTTATTTCTATCACCTCTTCCTTTCCACTGGCAGAAAACCCTAATTTCAATTTCAATCAAAATCCTAATTCCCATTTCCCAAAATCAAACTTCAAAATTCAAACTATATCAAATTATATATTGTTGCGAAGCTATCGACAAGCACAATCTACTGCTGCAATTCTTTTTTTGATTGAAGGTTCAGTTTAGCCAGAAATCAGCATCTTATTCTTGGCTGTCCATATTAGGGTTTCGTGATCGATGGTGGATCGTCGACCATCCAACAATCGGGGAGTGGCATCTGGAAGAGGATGATAAGCAGAGGCGATCGGTGGTGTTCATTCATCGTGGATTGGCTTGTGTTCTCTAGAAATGGCATAGATAGGCGGTGACGGAGGTCGATTGAGGATGCCGGAGTAGGCCGCGCTTGGCCTAGTGGTACGACACGACTAGGCGCATCTCATGGTGGGGCTGGAGACAGGCGATGTTGGTCATAGGGGCGTGTGGTAGAAGGTGAGGGGTAGCGGCTATTGGTTCGAATCGTTCGATATTGTGCTCCGTTAGGGTTTTGAGAGGTAAGGATAATTACTTATTTGCCATTCGATTTATGTTAACTTAAATTTAAATTTTCAATGTTCTAACTATCATAGCTTTTTTATACAAGCTTCGATTGTCATGCGGTTTCTTCCGTTACGATCGTATCGAAATTCCAAACAACGAAGCTAGTTTAGTTGAATTCCGAGACTATTGAAATTTTGGGCTTTATTTGGATTTTAAATCGACAAGAAATCAAAGGTGGGTGATTTAACCCGACCCACTCACGAAATATTAAACTTTCTTATGTTAGTTGAATTAAATTTATGATCTGATAAGAATTTTATTGATTGCTGTTTGGTAATGTAAATTGCCATTTAATTTTGATTTGAATTAAATTGCTATTTAAATTAATATTGAAATTGAATTGATAGTTAAAAATCTGATATTGATAACCAGTTAATTGTTGTGATTCATTGACTGATTTGGATGTTGATTGTGATAGATGTTTATTTGTTGACATTTTGGATGATTGGATGTTATGTTTATTATATATGTTGCTATCACACTGCAAGTTCACTTAATTTGTTGTTAGGAATATTACTATGGATTGAAATGATACATACCCGAATGATCTTATGAATTAGAGAAAATCGTTTTGGGTTGAAATGATACATACTCAAGCGATTTAATTTACTGGAAATTATTAATTCGGGATACGGGTTGGAATGATATATACACGGGAAATTAACCTATTTTGGGTTGAAATGATACATACCTAATCACTTGACCATATGGTAGAAAATTATATTCGGACACCGTTGATCGGTTTTGAACTATTTTCTAAATGGTAAAGTATGTTTGATTTATAAATTTGATTTTTAAAATTAATTTAATGATTTTATTTAAAAATTCATATTGAAAATTTATTATTTTATATGTTTTAAAGCCTCAAATTATAAGTTAATATATGGTTATAAATTTAAATTTAAGATTTTAACTTATAATTTTATTTAGTTTTAAAAGTATATTTTAAATAGTTTAAAATTTAATTTGATAAAATATTTAATATAGTTTTGATATATATATATATATATATATATATATATATATGTGTGTGTGTGTGTGTGTGTATATATTAAATTAAATTTTACATAATAAATATAGTTTTGATTTAAGATAATAAATATAGACTTTTGTAATAACTTTGATAGATAAAAAAATTTGTAAAAGATTTAAGAATTTTATAAAAGATTTTGTAAGGATTTTTTTTTTAAAAGAGATCTTATAATGGATTTTATAAAAGACTTTTTAAAGGATTTTATAATGGTTTTATAAAGGAGTTATAAAGGTTTTAAAGGATTTTATAAAAGAACTTTTATAAAAGGATTTAGAAGCGTTTGACGGAATTTGCTTAGAAGTCTAAGAAAAAGGGAAGAGTTTTAAACTGTTTTGGAATTTATAAATAGCTTTATAAATGGTTCTAAAGCGTATAAATAGTTTATAAATGCTTTAAAAGAGATTTATAAATTATTTTCGAAATTGATTGAAATAAATCTTTCTCGGTATTTACGAATACAGTTATAATTTTGGAATAAGTATATGGATACCTTGATATGAAGGTATAAACTATTTTCTAGATTTATTATTTAAATGTTTTACAAAATGAGCACGATGTGAAATAAGCTTTTGGTTGTTAAAGAGAATGAGATCAGATATTGTCATACTCTCCGCCAATTTCGAAACTACTTTAACAACTGTGCACGTGGTGGAGAATTCAAAACGAAGTAGGTTGATTTGGCGAAAGCTACTAGCGTGAGGTAAGAATGCAGCTCCGACCTTCGGGTCATTTTGATATGACTAAAAAAGGAGCTATCCCAGGCCAAGTGAGGTTGCTCCTCCTATTGGACATGCTTCTTCGATACAATATCTATTACTTTGTGATTAATTGGTGGCCACCCTCGATTCGATTATGGAAGTGTGTCTCGAGGTGGGCGGTATGGACACGAGTCGGTTTGGTGCAGTTTGAAGCCCAAACCGCTTCTGCACCACATCAAGTGGTTAATCAAAAATACAAACAATATACTAATCATTTAAACGGTTTGGTTTAATGTAGTACGGTCCAATTTTGGCCTAGTTCGGTTTGAACCCATATTAAATATGACATAAGAGAAATACTTCCATCAACAATCAATTTACGAAGGCAACTGTGTGAAGCTTTTATACTTAAAGGTTAAAACACACAATGTCATACATAAATGAAAGATTGGTTCTTAATTGAATATTTCAGCTTGATACTTGGCTATAAGTGAGAATTTTTCAGTATAACTAATTATTAACGTTAACCAATGCGTAATCCTTAGTAAAAGAACTAGAATAAGATTATAATTAGCATTTATCTAAAACATGAGATGAAAAATGTCATACTAAAACTATTACTTCTTCCTTTATGACAACAATTATTATTGACACAAGCTGAAAATAGAATATACATCGCTAGAATATAAAATAAGATAGGAGTTGCTTATACTTTTATCATAAGACTACTAGTGTAAATATTCGGTTTTGTTCATTTTAATATGGTCGGCTTAATTATCCAAACTACAACCGAACCATATCGATGTGGATCGGTCCGGTTTAGGGTGATTGCATTGATTAGAAGATTTGGTGTGGGTATCTGCATCATTTTTGCGGTCTGGTGTAGGCGGTTTTCCATATAGCGGTGCGCTTTATGCCTACCCCTGGGTGGTAGTAGCTGCTATGCGTTACCACCAGTCTGGATGTGCAAAACGGTAGAATCCTACCCTGGGAAATTCCTCACGTGCCTTGTCATATGCCTTATCAAGCCCACTATATTTTGTTTTATGTTGTACCTATGGAATGCTCCCTGATACCCCGTCGGTCTATGGTGGAGTTTACAGTACTACATAGACTACAATGCCTATAAAAATGTTTTAAGGGGATATGGGTAACCCTTAATGCTATTTTAATACTTTACTTATAAACACTACGTGTATAGCATATATTACTACATATAAATAGTTTAACGGATCCTTAGGAGATGAAAATCCTGAAACATCTCTTAAGTTATTGCACGCACATTATACATTGCATAGGAGATGTTAAATCCCGTAAACATCACCGAAGCTATTAAGCTCATATTTATTTGTTGTTGATTTAACTTACATAAGATCTTTAGTTCTAACTTGAGTGTTTTATCTTTTCATTGTGCTCGAGTCAGCCTGAGCATTTCAGTGTTGAAGACTTTATTTCTAAAGGACAAAGATGGAGTTTGGTTTATTATATTATTGGTAATTTTTCGCTGCATCATTATTGGAATGCCATTGTTTGTACTCTGATTGTTATAAAAATTGTGCAATCAAATGTATGTTATAAAACAACTTCATGAACTATTTATTTGAGTATCATATTTTGTCATTTCGCTGTGAAATTTTGTATTTTTTTCCTCGTATTCTTTCTCTTATTTTCTTATTTACCCCATTGGCAATCCACCCTTTTGAATGGTTTGATTTGACATGTGTGGTTTATTGTCGATTTAAGTCGTCCAAAAAGGTGGGTCGTTATATCGAGGTTCAAAAAATAAATATATTGAAATGTACTTTTGGAGAATTTAGTTATATTTTTAGGATTTTTGGGAATAACGTGGATAAAGTGGGTTAAAATCCAATATAGCATTTTAAATGCAATTTGAAAAGACAAAAGTCATAAAAATCCATATCAGCGGAATAAATGTTGTGAATTTTGTGATTAGTCTGAGAAATACACGATAACAAATAGATAGCTGAATAGTTTTTATACTATTAAAATAGTTGATAAATTAAATCTACTTCAAAGTTATATGATGGATAATTAAATAAAAATAAACAAGCACTGATCCAATTATTGAAATATAGTTTACAGAATAAAGCAAAGGTCAATTTAAATTTGATTAAACAGTATTTACAAATAAATGCAGAGATTGATAATTAAATTTAAACATAAAAGGAGATCATTTAAGGACTAAATAGAATTGAAAATTAAACTCAAAACAATAGCAAACCCAAAGCCCAAACCTACTTAAATAATCTATATTTCATTTCTTCTTAACTAAACTTATTAGAAGAAGAACAAAAAAGAAATAGCTGCATTCCATTCCTTACAGCATGTCGATGCCCTAATCCCCAAACGTAATACACGAAATCGAAAAGAAAGAAACCCAAATCGAGTTATCTTATAAAGAAAAAAAACGAAGCTGATCCCCATGTCCTAATTTCCCAAATTGACGATCGTGAGTGGATTGATGATGCTCAGCTGTCGTTGGCGAAAAAGGTAGAGGCCGCGTGCCTCTAGAGGCGGCTGTTGATGTTCGAGTGAGGAGTCATGCTCATGGAAGGAGGACGATGGTTGGATTAAGTCGTGGTTGGGGTGTATGGTTGCGACCATGTGATGTCGTGTGGACGTCATCACGATGCCAATGGCATTAGGAGGTGTGCAAGCGAATGCGTTGAGGTGGAGCTACTCTCATGTGCACACTTCAAGGTAGCTAGGATTTTGGCCAATAAATTGATGGGGTTTTGGGTGCATGTAAAATCCAATGAAGAAGTTTCAATCGCCAATGGGTTAAGGTGAGTTATTTTTAACTCACATTTCTGTATCGATCAAAATAAATATCTTTTACATGTTGGATTGGTTTCCTGCATTATTCACTTGCAATAACATAGATGATTTGGGTACACTTTCATTATTCCATATGTATGCTTTGATTGGGATTACGTAAATGATTGGTAGGGAATTATAGAATTAAAATAAAATTTGATGATGTGGTTTGAATTGGTTGAATACAATGTTTGGAATATTGGGTTTGAATTAATTGTTAAAAATGTAATAAATGGTTGAAATAAGGTTACGTGCTAAATTTTGTATTATCCATTGTAAGTTTGATTGATGGTTAAAAATACATACATTGTTCTATAATCAGAGTTTGCCGGAAAGCAGCCCGGATTGGTAAGCAATTCTATATTATGGAATTATATTTTTATAGAGCGATGTTCGCTCAAGATGTTCAACTTTCATTGGATTTATTGTTTGAATTATTTAAATGTTTTTAAATGAATTTCAGAAATGTGATTTTATCCATTTTGGTCCTTATTGAAATTAGTTTATAAAATATATAGTTAGAAAATACCATCCTATTAACTTATTGCTCATCATAACATTTCCAATCAAAACTTTTAAAAATAAGTAATATTTATGTACAAAAATCTTTTTAAAATTATCATTTATCAGTATATAAGTTTAGAAATGCTTTATAGGCAAAAGATAAGACATCTATTATTTTAGAAAAAGTGGTTATGAAAGTAATAAATTCAATTTCCAATAATTTTAGCTGTAAAAGTTGTTTAAACGATTTTAGAAATTTTTTTTAAGCCTTTGGAAAATTATATCTTTATTTGTATGTGTATATATTCAAATAGGTTTTCAAAATAAAGTAAGTTGTCAATTATGAAAAATAAAGCTTTGTTTTAAAATAAATTTAACTAAGATTTTAAGTTTAAAAATAGTTTATGGTATTAAAGTGTTTATGAAGTAATATTATATATATATAGATTTGAAATAAAATGAATTATCAATTATTTAAATATTGTTTGATTCAAAGGCCTAATAAAAGAATTTAATTTTAAGACTTAAAACATTATAACTCTTTTCTTTTTATACATATATGAGTTATAGGATTTTAAAAGTGATTTTGGAAGAAAAAAAATATCTTGATATATATAATCCAACTTAAAACTCTTTTAATTTATTTATTATGGATTAACGAAGGCGACAAGTTTAAAAGTGAATTATAGATAAAATATTTAGAAATCATTTTCTATACGATAAAATTATATTAACTACTTTCAACCTATTAACTATTGTTGGCATTTATTGTATTTAGCTTTTGGCTATTTTTATGCAAGTTTTAATTGAATTTCTGTTGAATTTCGTTATTTTCTGTGAAACAACGAACTTTAATAAACGGTTGAATTGTCGGGTGGTATGGGACATTTTGTACAATTCTTTCGATTATTACTATAATTTGTTAAAAAGAGTTCAAGTGGAATTTACTAGTTTTTAGTAAATACTTGAATTTAATATCTAGTATAGGACAGTTAGTTAAATTCTTGTGATTACTGTAACGACAGTGATTAACACTTAGACTGTATTATCTTAGGGAGTTCGGATTTCAGTTTGATAGATCCTTGAGAGAAAATAACTCATTTTTCATCGATCTGAGAATCGATACATTTTTAGATTGAGTAGGCAGATCTATTTTGGAAGATCCGTTATGGTGTAAATACATCCGTCTCTTTTGGAAGGCAGATTTTTACATGCATCATAGTCCATAGATACTACAACCTATCAGTTTATTTTGTTTTATATAGTTAGATTATGTTTACTTCTTTCGGAAGGAAAATTTGCAAAGGGCAGATTAGGTACACGGCTGCCCTTTTCTTTGAGCGGTGTCCCTAATCTGCAATCTCTTTCGGAAGACTTCTTTTCTATGTAGCGGTTCTCTTTTGGTAGATTTCGTGTCACTGTATTAAACTGAAAGATGACTATCATTATTATTTCATTATTGATGATTAATTCTTCATATATTTTTAGTATGGATATTCTGTATCATTTATGACACTGAGGAATTTTGAATTGGTTATCACTATATTTTGAGATGATAGTCTATTGAGACTTGATATATATTTATAAAATGGTGATTTGTTAGATATGTATATATTTAAATATTAGTTTTGGGCATATTTTATGTATGACTTACTTGATTATTGTTAAGTCAAAATTTTGAGATCTGTATTTATTGATTTAATATGCCTGATTGAATTTTTGGTTTTAGGCATATTTTGAGATGACTTATTTTTGAATTAAGTCATTTATGGAATTATAAAGTAATCAATTTAATTAATATGCCTGATTATGATTTTTCGTTTGGCACATTTTATATGACTTATTGTTTTAAGTTGTAAAGTTATAACAATAGCATCTCACTTTTTATTTAGATATAGTCTGACCCGTTTACTATCTTAATACTCGAGCTAGGCCGAGACTTTACAGGTACAGGGGCCCATTTACCTTTGGATGTTGGGTTAGCATTGAAGTAGATTATTTTAATAATTTTAGTTTACTTCTTAATTGTATATATTGGCAGATAGGAGTTTATGTCACATATGTTATATAGTAGTGATTTTGTACCTGGTACAAGATTTTGAATATGATGTACATATTTATGTGGGTCTAGTACTCATATTTTGTAGACTCACATTCTATTATGTATATAATTATGTATATTATTTCGCTGTGATCCATGACTATGATTTTGATTTATTTATATTATAACTATTTTGAATAATTTTAATCAGTGCGTTTATTACTTTTTATTAATACTATATACGCATAAATTTCATTTCAGATTCTCAAAAAGGTAAATAAGGTGAGTCAATGTTAGTATAAAGATATATTCACATTCGATCGTCCTTAACCGGTCGTATTCTCTGGATTAGTAGACGATATTACTTGTAATGTTCTTTTCTAAACTTGACATAGCAGTGGGGTTGTTACATATATGTAAAAAATTATATAATTGCCTCTAATACATACCCCTAACTCTATCAACTGTGAATTTGGTGCTGGCTCCATGCCATAAGTCTCCCTTTTGGTGCTAACAGAGTGATAGATTGGCGCATATTGTTGATGCACCCCACTTAAGTATAGATATGGATTAGGCAACCCCCCCATACACACACATATATAGGCACTTTGCATCATCATACAACCATCACGACATATTTCGATTTATTCACATATGAGGAAATGAGGTTATATCTAGACAGGTGTATAAAGTATAGTGGATTCTCGTATCTTTTATTATATCGATAAGCAATCTATCCTATCCTACATATTGATGATAATGTTCTTATTATTAAGATCGAGAGATATATTTGGGCATTGCTATGTGCTAACCTGATTATACTTTAGGATATCCCATTTATTGGCCATTTTTGGAATTTGATGATGATTTCTGGATGTGGGTGGTTCACCCATTTAATATTGATTCTGTTACTTCTAATTTGTTTACTTCTATATGGGAAATGACATCTCTATGCATGGTTTTGTGATATTAGTGTTATGTGATGCTTCAGTAATTGTTTGTGATATTGTATACCACGCATATGTTTCCATATATATTTATATATAAATATATGTACGTATATATATATATATATATATATATATATAGACATTAAGATTGTTGACTTAAGTTACACTAACAGTGTTGTCATATTATTATTCCTAGTATATATATTGTGTCACATATGTATATTGATCCTTGATTTAGACATAGTCCGACCCCTTGTTTTATTTACGTAATACTCGAGTCGGTCCAAGGTATTTCAGGTTTAAAGGCATATGACCAGCTTGTGTTTTGTGAGCATAGTGGAGACATGATATTTAGAATTGTTGTGTATTATTTTTGTGTGGTAGATGAATTGTATGCATGACATCGTGATGTATACATCTTATACACATTGTATTATATTGAGATAGTTAATATTTGAGATGTTTGATGTCCAAAATATCTTATATATTTTATATTATATATCATTGCTCTGATTCTAACTCTGTGTTCTGTTATTTTCTGTATATTGTGTATTGTTCTGTCCTGGCAGCATTCTTTTTATTTCTTTCTGCCAATACTATGTACGTATAGGCGAGTCACTTCTTTGATGTTTAAATATGTACCAATGTTAGCCCAAGGAAAAATTCACATGTGTACCTCATATAGCATATTTTTCATATTATCTGATAGTATTACATAGTAGAAATCTTGGATAGTATGAGTGTAGAGGTGGGATGTTTCAGTATTTACCTCTAGCAACTCCAATAATACACACTAGGGGTTCACAAATTCATTCACAAGTAAAAGCATAAAAAGAATGGTTCTTCACCCTCTTCTTCTCCTCTCTTTACCTTTTTAGAACCAAACCAAATGAACTCCAAATTTCACCAAACTTTGGCAAAGGTCCTAGCAGAATTTAGAGCATGGAATAATAACATAAAGCTTGAATAAAAGGAGCACAACATCCCCAACCCAACCCAGTCGTAAGAAAAAAGTGAGGGAGGGAAGCATGGCCAAGAGCATTTTGGTGCTTTAGAAGGAGTTTGTTTGCTTTTGGTAATGGTAGGAAGTGTTCACATGTTCGTGTGGCTTGTGCTTGATGTTAGAAAGGATTTGGATGAGTTAACTCACTATTGAAAAGTAGATATTATGTGTATATGTGTGTGTATGTGTGAATGTGAAGTTAAGATACGAACTAATAAAAGTTATAACTTTAGACCTCCTTGCTTTGGAAATAAAATGAAAACTTTATATGTGATATATTCACTTCTATTACCCTCTAAAACATGTAATGTGGCCTACACTTTGTATTAACATATTTGCTATGGTTGTATGTGATGTGAAAGTATTTGTGAACTTGTTTGAAGCAAAAGAGTCGCCATAAGTGCACTTTGAAACCCCTTATGTTTAATTTGTTTAAAATGGTGATATATGAATAACTTGTGGTTGTGCCATACACTTCTAGTAGGGTATATAAGTAAGGAAAAAGTTCAAAAAATTACAGAACTTGTAGAACACAGTTGAGAAAGTTAGAAGGAAGAAAGGTCGTTATATGGGCTATTTGTAAATACCTTGTTTTTGGGAATTTTTAATATAATTTTGAAAGATATCTTTAGGGGTTTCTTTGCATGATTATTAAGTAGTATAAGTATAGTACTTACTATAAAAAAAATCAGTGTTTAAATCAGTTATAACTTGTAGGCCAAAATTGCAGAAAGTTTGAAGCAAGAAAGGTCGCTATATGAGCACTTTGTAAATGTCTTATTTTTGAGAATTTTTAATATCATTTTTATAGACATCCTTAGGGGTTCGTTTGCAAGGATATTATTACTCTAAGAATAATAGTACTATAAAAAAATTAGAGTTTAAAATAGTTGTTTGAGTTGACGGATCAATGTTTTGAACCATTTTAGAGTATTCTCTTCGAGGCGTCTTTTACAGCACTTAACAACAGCAGTTTATGACCAACGACGGTAGTTCTTATGTTTTTTGTAGCACTATTTGCTGTAGTGCGGTTTTTAACTATTTTTAGTGATTTAAATGAGTTCAAAATGATAGTTAAATATTTTATTTTTGTTAGATCTTCTTATGAATGATTAATTGCGGGATTGAGAGTATGTATAAAGTAGTTTCAAGTTTAAATATATTTTTAATAATTATATATGAATTTTTAAAATAAAGGTTTTCATTGTAACATTTATTTAAAATGATTTTTCTAGTAATTTCTAAATTAATTATTTTTACATAATAGTTTATATGGATATTAATACATATTTATAAGTATTTTGAAAAGCGTGTGTGTGTCTATATATATGTGTGTGTGTGTGTGTGCGCGCGCGCGTGTGTATATAAGTTTGGAAAAGTAAGTTACAAATCAATTCTAAATACAGATTTGAACCCCAAAATAAACCATTTCAATTTCCATATATTCCAAAGCTTTAAATATGTGTGTGCGCACGCGCGTGTGTGTATATAAGTTTGGAAAAGTAAGCTAGTATTTTAAAAGTATTTATGTATATATAAGTTTCGAAAAGTAAGTTAAGTATTTTAAAAGTATTTATGTGTATATAAGTTTCAAAACGTAAGTTAAGTATTTTAAAAGTGTGTGTGTGTATATATATATTAGGTTTAAAAAAGTAAGTTAAGTATCTTAGAAGTGTGTGTATATATAAGTTTGAAAAGTAAGTTAAGTATTTTAAAAGTGTATATATATGTGTGTGTGTGTGTGTGTGTGTGTGTGTTTGAAAAAGTAAGTTAAGTATTTTAAATGTATATATGTCTGGAAAAGTGAGTAAAGTATTTTATAAAAGGACAAAAGAAGATTTGATATAACATTTAATGAATGGATCTTAAGAAGTTATTTAAAAGTATATTGGCATGTTAAATAAGTGTAGACATGCTTAGATCTTTAAAGAGAATGTTTTAAAGATAATGTAACGTATAAAAGGTTTCGGGCTTATTGTAACAATGTTTAAGTAACATTTGTTTTTAATCCTTTTGAATATACTTTTGAATAATGTTTTAATCTAAACGGAATGTTTTAAAAATAATGAAACTTATGTAATGTTCTGGGTTTATAGTAATAATGATTAGGTTAACATTTAACCTTTTTGAATAATGCTTTGATATTTAAAAAGAATGTTTTAAAGATAATGAAAAGTATATGATGTTTTAGGTTTATAGAAACAATGCTGAAGTAACAATTTTTTTAACTTTTGAATATTAGTTTGATCTTTAAAATGAATATTTCAATGGTAATGAAAAGTATAGAATATTTTGGGTTTATAATAATAATGGTTTAGTAACATTTGTTTTTAAATCTTTTGAATATACTTTTGAAAAATGCTTTTATCTTTAAAAATAATGTTTTAAAGATAATGAAGAGTATAGAATGTTTCGGGTTTATAGTAACAATATTAAAGTAACATTTTGCAACGACCCGGAATTTCTGTCATTTGAAATTCGTATATTTAATTGATTTTAAATACTAACAAGTAAAATTTGTAAGTCGAATAAATTATACTTCGAATATCTAGATTTAATTGGATAATTAAATCGATAATTTAATATTTGAAACTACATAAATAATTGGAAATTGGGTTTAAATTGATTAAAATTGATTTTTAAAGTTGTATTAAATCATATTGGAGTTAGAATGATGTTATAGAACTTTTAAAATCGAATTAAAAGTTAATTTGTGGAAATTGAATATTTTAATATTTAATTGACGAGTAAAAATAGCCATTTTTCAAACAGTCTCGGATTTCAACGAAACTAGTTTCGTTGGATACGTAATGTTATATTATTGTAAGATTTCAAATCTCGTGCCAATCGGATTTACGGGTTGTCCAGGGCAAGCTAAAACGCACTAAAATCGATTTAAGTGAAATTTTAAATTTAAGTAGTCGATTTGAAAATCTATCTTCCAAATACGATCGAATTGGCTCCCGATATATATTCCATTGCATTCAGATTAGGGGTAAAACATTATAAACGTCATCCGACACGCTTCGTTTCGAGTTCGGAAATTTTTTGGGTGAATAGTGTTTTGCAATTTTCTATAAAAGGACCCCATTATCTTCATTTTACACAAACCCTTGGGTTTCAAGCTTCAGCCGCCACCGGTATCATCAATGGCCGAAAATCACTAATGTTCTCCCCTCAATATCTGACGATCCGCTCACTTTCATCGAAATCATTCAACTACAACATCGAAGTGCTAGACGAGATCTATAAATCCATACGTCTACGATCGCCTGAAGCTCATAGTCGACAATGAATTTTGGCCTCGTTTGGCTGTGGTTCGTGCGTGTTTTCCCATGCATAGGGATGACCGAGTTCACCGTTGTCGTGGCTGGGAGTGGAGCTCGTTGTGGCGGTTCGAACGGTGGTACTCGATCGTCGTCTCGATCAATGGTTTGGGCGCGAAAATTCGTAGACAACGACGGCTTGATGGGTTCTTCGTGTACCTGGACGCGCATAAGGAAGAAAGAAGGGTGCGGCCAGATCTGGTGGGAAGGAAATCAACGGCTATGATGCAAGGGTTTGAAAAATATAAAGTAAAATTGTAAATTAATTATATTAAAATTTGTATAATCTTTAAAACTCTGTAACTTGTTCATACGAGGTCGAAAATTGATGAAACAACTTGCGTTGGGTCTGTATTGTCGAGCACTACGCAATGGAGCTAGACTGGGATTGATTGGAGCTAGTGATAATTTTGGATAAAATTAAACGCTCGGTTAATTTTATTCGGAATAAAACACTGCAACGGTTATTGAAAGCAAGGTGAGAACTTCTCACTCAATCGTAATTGTTTTGATTTAAATTTTAAATAGTTAGATTTAAAATTGCTTGATTGTGTTGATTGTATACTTGGATGATAAATTGCTATCTGTTGTATTGAAATAGACTCTATACGCCGCATATTAAGCGGAGGTTATTATATTAAACACATATACAGCGATATTCCACCTTGAAGTGAAATTGGTATTATATATGTACTTGGAGTTGATTTACCGCATTATATAGCGAATGAGACCCTATTGCGATGCATAATAGCGGATGATATATTATATAAACCCGTGTACCGCGATATCCCGTCTTGAAACGGGATTGGTATTGTGCTAACATCTGTGGATGCAGGGAAACAGGTTGGAGGGATCCAACTGTATCTCTCAAATAATTGAATTTATTTCAATGTTGTGTGTTGATTATTTATGATCTCTGTGAGATTATCTTTGTGATTGAAATCATTGAAGGCTAAAATTTAGCCGAATATAATTTTGTATCGTTGGATACCGAAAATAAACAAAAATTTGATTTTTGAAAATTCAACTTCAAAGTTTATATTAAAATTTATTTTTGAGAATTGGATAAATTTAAAAGAAGGAATTCTAAAATAATAAAGTTTTATTTTTAATCTTATTGAATAAAATTTCAAAATTTAGGATAAGTTTTAATAAAGGGATTTCGGGTAATATTATTCAAAGGTTGAAGAATTTATTCAAAATACGGATTTTTAAGAGTTTGAAAAATAAAAGAATTTGTTTTCTTTAAAAGGAATTTATTTTTAAAAGGAAATAAAATTTGAAATCCATTTGGGAATTAATTTTGGTGATTGAATTTAAATCTTTTGAAAGCCCATTTGGAAATTAATTTGGTGTTTTGAAACGAATTTGGAATCAATTTGAAAATTGATTTGGGGTTTAGTAGAAATTGATTTCAATTCGAGATTTGAACGAAATTATCTTGGTGTTTAATTTTTTAGGAAATCAATATGGAATTTGATTTGGTTGTTTTTGAAATCGATTGAAAAATTGAATTGTTGTTGAAAGTGAATATTTGAAATCGATTTGAAAATCATATATCAGTGGATATTTGGAAATTTAAATTCACCATAGAATTTATAAAGGAAAGGGAAATTTGTTTCAAAATAAGCATTGATTTATTTTTGAAGCGTGGAAGTAAATTTACGGATTTGGAACGTAAATTTAAAATAAATCGGTAAGGATTTATTTAATTGGTTTAAATGAACCATATTGAAATGAAAGTGTATTCTCCCTGGAAAGCTGAGTATATTTCCAAAGCAGCTTTTAAAGTATAAATTGGAAGTTCTAAAGTTGGGTTTTAAAGGATACCTTGGAGAAATTAACTTCTTAAATTGTTTAAATCCTTTAAGTAAAGATTTATTAAGTTGATATAGAAATGATTATTTCCAAGATTTAATCAATAATTGTTTTAGAAAATAGTTATTATATAGTTATACCCTATCTACTAATTTTTATTTTGAAAATTAGTTTGGACTTAAGTTATATGTAATATTGGTATAATATTTTTATAACTAGTATTTTAAGTAAAGAAAGAAAAATTGTTTTATTTCAAAGTGTTTTTCCGATATATTTGGGATAAGTGTTATAAATTATTTTAAAGTATTTGAACTTGGCAGATTTCCAGTGAAAATGAATAAATATTTGGAAATGTTTCCGCATAAGGAAAATGATTTGAAATTTGTTTCAAAAGTTGTAAAGGTGAAAAGTGATTTGCAATTTGTTTTCAAACGGTTAAAGTGTGGAAAAATATATCTTGTAAAGATATCTTTGGAAAATAAATAATTTGGGAAATTATTTTGGAATATGGTGATGTTATGCATATCTATTGATAGTTAAATAACCGACTATCAATATTTACCTTTAAATGGGCATTTATTGTGATTTGCTTGAATTTGAATGCTACACTCATTTTAAAATAACGGCTCGTTATTCGGTTTAGCCGGGAGAGGACCTATGGGTCATAAATCCCATTCGGAATAGTGATAGTCGTAATGGATATCATTTGAAGACCAGTGTTGAAGACCGGATATTTTCGAAAACGGAAGGATTACCGTCGAATGTCTCTGCATCGGCTGATCTCTGATATAGAAATTTTATCACCCTTTGTGATGGAAGTCCGACGTGATTAGTAAATATCCGGATTGCAAGGGCTTCTTTGGAAGCGCCTTCGGTTCCGTTCGATTCCGGAATGTACTTGTATGGATGTGTGTCTGACGTTGCAATTTGAGGTGTAAAGCTGGTTTCTATCAAATACATTTCTGTTGGTGGCGGAGAATTTATTCTCTTAGCTTAACACCCTTCTCTGAGACGTATGAGCTCAGAGGTTATGTAGTTGATGGTTACTAGTGATACATTCCTAATTTGGTAATGTGGCATACGAAGTGCTGCTGATCATTTGTTGATCAAAGCGTAGCTTTTGTGAAAAGCATAGCTTTGTGGACGAGACTTCGTCGGACCTCACAACCCGGTAATGGTCAAAACAGGAAAGATGCAATAAGGTTATAGGGAGTAGCGCCCTTTAGGGTATGTGTATTTCCTTCTGGATAGAAGTGGTATCATGGTACGGAGCCCAGATACTTAACTTATGTGGATATCGCAAATATATATGACTTTTTGATTGTTGTTGGTTGAGGATCCTCGGATAAAGGTTGTTTACAACCGGGGGATGGCATACTCGTGTCAGTAGTTGCCTACTTTTTGCAGAGGTAATCCGGCCTTGTGTTGGCAGAGATCCGGTAGGTTCTCGGGGCGTCCTTCCAGAGGCATATCCATGTGTGGGAAGTTCCTTCGCCTGACCATTTGTTGGAAATCCAAACTCCAATATGCAACTTGTACGGTTTTAGTTGTAGAACCTGCCATTTACTTATGGTGGTCACCACTGTTTAGATGGTAGCTATAGTAGGCATACGATAATGGTCGTATGTTGGCTAAGATTTATATCATACTTTCGAAATGTTTTCCTACACTTTGCACTTATAATAATAATATCAAAGAAATTTGCATATTAAGCATGTTTGACTATCATAAGGAGAAATCTCCTCCAATTCTGCGTTTGCATTGTGTGTGTGGCGGGAGGCCTTATGGTAGTTACATTTTCTAAAAGCATTGCGAATCTACTTTAAAATATTTCTTTGTTTGTTTTTAAAGATAAACTGTTTTAAGTTCTCACACCAGTCCAATGACTGACCTGGAGTTTATTGTTCCCTTTCTAAACTCTGGGTGCCCATAATTTTCCACACGGGCAGCCTAGAGTCAGGTTATCAGGATATTCTGGAATTCAGGAGGTGCTGTGGAGCTCAAGAGGCGAGCTGGATGGCGAAACATATCACTTGTATATTATATTATCTTTTCCGCTGTGTGTTCACTTGTGAGGACAGGTTTATATAACTGTCCATTCTTGTGTTGTGTTTTATATTGACTCGGATGATGCAATGGATAAAATGTACAGTTCTTTTGATTTAAAGATTATTCATTTATCTATTATATGTTGTTCCGCTGCGATTGTGAGATTCTGATATTGTTCTGTTGCTTCTTCTTTCTTTCTTCTTCTACCTCTTCTTCTTTAACCCTAACAATTCGGTTTTCCAGCCATCGATTGCTCGGCAGTTGATACAGTGGACGTATTAATGTCGATATTCGGGAGTCGAAGAATTGGGGATCTTACACATTTGTTTTTAACCCTTTAAATATACTTTTGAATAATGCTTAAAAAGAATATTTTAAATATAGTGAAAATATATAATGTTTTGGATTTAAAGTAACAATGTTTAAGTAACATTTGATTTAACCCTTTTAAATGTACTTTTGAAAAATGCTTTGAACTTTAAAAGGAATGTTTTAAAGATAATGAAAAATGTAGAATGTTTTGGGTTTATTGTAACAAAGTTTAAGTAACGTTTATTTTTAACCCTTTTGAATGTAACTAGATCTTTAAAAAGAGCGTTTTAAAAATAATGAAAGGTATATAAAATCTTTTGGGTTTATAATAACATTTATTTTTAACCCTTTTATTATATTAGTGAATATATTTAGGCTATAAAAGGAGTTTTTTAAAGATAACGATAATTATTTAATGTTTGGAAGAAGGTTAGCAAAAAGTAAAGGTTTAATTTTTAAAAGAGAGAAGCGGTTTATAGTAAAAATGTTTGGGTAACATTTGTTTTTAACCTCTTTGGTTATAATCGAAAATGGGAAATCATATCAAGCGATTTGTGAAATTTCATATATCTTTGAGATTGGTATAAGAATGTATTTTGGAGAATCAAAGGAGTAGTAATGAACAGTGAATTAGTAGAATACATGCATATATCTTTTATAAAGATATTTTAAATATATGTGCAAGTATTAACAAATAAGTACTATTTAATAAAATGGTATTAGAATTTACTTATGTGACCTAATCATGTTTGTGTGTTACTCGTTTATGGAAAGTATTTAGTCTCTTACTTAGCACTAAAGTCGAGAATTCAAAAGAGTTGATAAGTATATAAGCTAATTTCCACATGTGATCGTTTTCGTTTTATACCATCGAACTTGATCAAATTACTTAGGAATTATATAAAAGCATAACGTATTTATATGGTTTAAGATCCTCAGGGGAGGACTCATTTATATGAAATGTCTCTTTCTTTGAGAACGTGTATTCGAGATCCCCTGGAGAGGACTCGCATACATTTTCTGCTTATGTAACAACCCACATATTTTACGATTATATATTTAATTTTTTTATTTAAATATAGCATCGTTAGTTGAATTTAAAGTCCAAAATGTGACTTTTTGTAAACAGTCGAATCCAGACTCGAGACCATTTCCATTGAGTTTAATACGACGTTTGCAACTTGTTTAAGTATAAATATCAATATGTTTGGAGTTGATTAGGATTTTGGTATTTTTATTGGGGCTTTGAGCTTGGTTCTAGCCCACCATCCCAACAAGATAACCCAACCTTCTACCAAATACCCCCTAACTCCGTTCCTCTTCATTTATTCCACTCGCAATTTCCTAACACTCAAGCCCTAGGAAAAAAAGGGCAATAGAGAAGATTCGAATTTCCTAAGCCCTAGTTCTCTTAGGAAATTCAAATTCAAGATCCAAAATCAAGGAGAAAATTAAGCAAGCATGCTCTTCATCTTCTCCATCTCAATTCCTCTTCAATTCTTGATTTTTCCTATAACCTAACTTACGAAAAACATTACATTTTTAATCATAGAATGAAGGTTCTTGAAGTGAAGTTAAAGAGAGATTGATCTTGCTTTATTTTAGAGCTTCTCATTCACTGTTTTCAAGAAGGCGAGTTCTTGAACTCACATCTATGTCTATAGCTTTCATTATGATTAGGTACGAAATTCCTAACATCTATTTCATGTTCAATTGCTTATGAATTGAATTGGTTTGGTGAATTTTTCTATTTTGGTATTTTGAAGTCAAAATCGATGAAATCCTACCATGGATGTTCGGACTTGTTGTTTGGAGTGTATTAAAGAGCCTATAGTGCTGGGTTATCACTTGGCATAAATCCCTAGCCACCATCATTCATTCGATCGCTTTTGAGTTAATTTGGCCATCAATGGCCTAGGCAAATTTTGCTCTGAGCTTCAGCTCAGACGTCTGGGAAAACACTCAGATGCATGAAGCAAAGGAATAAAAATTCCAGATCTATATCTCAGACATCTGGAGTTTTCCAAAACACCCCAGACGTCTAGGCGATCAGGAAGAAAATTTCCAAACCTTCAACTTAGACGTCTGGGAAAACTACCAGACATCTGGTGCTGTTAAATTCAGCCGAATTGCCTATTTTTATGTGGGTTTCCATTTTTATCGATTTTAGTTGATTCGATTAGTTGTTATCACTTTTATGACTTCTTTTCTAAATTTTTAGGAATATCCATTTGATGGATTTGATATCGATTTTAATGGTTTTAATTCACATCTTCCAATGTGGGTTTTGGTGATAGATTGTTTTTACAATCATTTCTGTGATTTGTCACTTTTAAAATACAAAGGTTTCTATGCTAGTAGTAAATACTCAAACTCTTTCACAAAATAATGATCTCAACATTTCCTTTAATACAAAGCTCGTCTTTAAAACCATTTTCTAATCTATTAGTATATACAAACCTTTACTTTATTCATATGAGAAATCCAGTTAAACAACTTAGAAAAACAACTGGTATGAAACGCTTGTGTTTTCTTCGTTAGTTAATTCTTAGACTTGTGACAATTTTCAAGTGGAAATCTACAATTGTTCATAAATATTTAAGTTAAGCCAGTGGTTATGGAACATGAACCTAAACTCATTTATTTACTAGCTTAGTGTAATTTACACTTTTATTAACCAATGATGATCATTTTTATGGGCTAGCGACCCATGGTCTTTTAACCATTTTATGGAGTTTCAGGTTCATCGGGCATATCGTTGTACTATGTCATTGTTTCGACTTATCTAAGTTTCAGGTTCATTGGGTGTATCATTGTACTACGTCATTGTACCGACTTATTTGAGTTTCAGGTTCATCGAGGGCTTCATTGTACTATGTCGTTGCACCGTTTGTGATACACGTTTGGCGAGTTATCATGCTCCCATTTGTGATAGGCCTCCCCCTTTGTGTTTTGTGGATTTCTAATTATTGATTTCTAGAATTTGTATTTCACAATTTTTGTGATTTGCATTGATATGTTCTGTCAATATTTGAGGTTTAGTGAATGAGCTTAAGAATACGATATTCTTTTTGGATATTTGAGAAGATTTGAGATATTGTATGATTTTCATTGTTATCAAAATATCCTTGTCATAGTATGGCATTATTATTGTCATATATTTATGTCATATCTCTTATCCTATCTCATCTTATATGATATTTATAGCTAGATCTGTTTATTATTTTCCTTCTTAAATAATACTGGGTCTGACCGAGGTGTTTCGGTGCTTCCGCTTGACTTCTTAGCAGGGTCTAGCTTCTGATTTTTGGCTAACTAGTAGTAGTTTTTGTTTTTATACACTCGAAATAGAGACTCCTTGATGTATAGATATTCTTTTATCTAGCACTTATACCTATTCTTTTGTGATGTAGTGGACCGTGTATGACCACTACTTTGATGTTCACTTTTATGTGTTATACTCATATCTATTTCCGCCTTAGTGATATGAATATCAATGACTGATTTGTTTTATGCTTATTTTGTATTTGTTTCTGAAGGCCACATAGCCATTGTGTAGTAGCTTTGAGTTTGTATTTGATATGTCAGATTTCCTCTTGAAATGAAACGCATGATATATTATCTGATATATCGGTACTCGGATAAAGCAATTACATAGATGGTCGCTCCTCAACAGGCTTGTTCTTCATGATAATTGACGGCATCACCCAGTATTGTCCTTGGTTAGTGTGAGTATAGAGGTGGGGAGTCACATCTTGGTATCAGATCCAAACTTTGGAACAATATAGAATATTATGACACAGATCATTGTCCTAAGTCTCTCTTAGGAATCGTGCCTTAGGATTTAATTCGAGTCTTAGGACCCATTCTATCCTTTTTTTAGTGATGCCTTCTTTTATCTATCAAGTTTGTTTGATATTCATTCTGAGAATAACCTTTTTTCTCTTCTTTCTTTCTTTCTTAAAGAAGAGAAATGGTTAGACCTAGTCGTCCTAACACTGGTCAATCCAGTGGTTCTCCTCAAGATGGCGTATTCATGTCTGCCCAATAGCTTTTGGATCTTGTAAAGAATACCCAAGCTACTTAACCCATTCCTCAACCTACTCATCCTAAATCTGGGTTTGCACGCTTATGCAATGATTAACCAATTTGGGTAAAACGCCATTCAAGGGTTCTGAAAGCATTATAGAAGTCCAAGCTTGGCTTAGAACATGCGACTGCATCTTTTGTCGCATGAATCTTATGGATCTACATTGAGTTCAAGTGGCTTCCAGCATGCTCCAGGAAAGAGCATTAGATTGGTATGAGCTTATGATTTCAAAAATTGTTGAAGAAGATCTTACTTGGGAGCAATTCCAAAAAAGGTTCGATTTGAAGTTTGTGTCGAAAGCTGAATAGGTAACTTTAGCTCGACACTTTACTGACCTTGTTCAAGATGAATCTTATGCAACAGATTATTTCGCATTTTTTGAATCCCTCTCTAAATATTGGGTCGAGTATATTAATATCCCATTGAAAAAAAACCAGAGGTTTATCTATGGGTTGAATAAGAACCTCAAAAAGGCTTTACTTCTGAACTAGAAGTTTCTTTCGATCAGCTTGTAGATATCGCTCTTCGACATAAAGAGGCCAATAAAGAAAGTGATGTTGAAGTTGTGGGTGCCAAACAGAACTTCAACAACAACAAGAAGAGGCAAATCGAAAGTAAGTTCAAAGACCCTAATCCCAACAAGAAAGGGAAGCAAGCAACTTCGGTAGCAAAGACTACTAATTCTAGTCATGGACAATGCTACAATTGTGGTTCTAAGGACCATTATGCTAATAGGTGTCTGAAACCCCTTTATTGTCGCAATTGCAAAAGTTTGGGTCATTTTACACTTCATGCCCCAAACTTCAAAGTAGGAAAGAGGTAAAGCCGAATGTTGTGCAAGCTGCTAGTAACACTTCTCTTGGTCGAGGTATTTCTTATTCCGTCCTTGATGGCATTATTATGTTTTGTGATCATCCTATTCAGTTCTTTTTGATACGGTTGCATCACACTCTTTTATATCAAAGGAACTTGCTGATACTTTTTCTTTAGATGTTATGGGCTTGATGACTTTATTAAGAATTGCGAATCTGGTTGGTGCCACAACACTCAGTTTATTTTGTAAAGATGTTGAAATTATTTTATGTGATTATGCTTTCCAAGCCGATTTGCATGTTATATGATACTTAAGTTTCAGAATGATTTTGGATATGGATTGGATTAATTGTTATGAAGCCCACATCTTATGTCCCGAGAGGACTATCCATCTTTGACATCCCCAATCTGTTAAGCAGTTTTCTATTTTTCTTAGAGATTTAGATTCAAATTCGTTGGAATTCATATATTCTCTAAATCCACATGATGACGATAATGATGATAAGGAAAATGTCATTTCCCTCATTCACGTTGTTTATGAATTTCCAAATATATTTGAGCCCGTTTTAGGATTACCACCTAAGCTAGCAATTGAGTTCAGAATTAATCTAATCCCTAGAGCTCTACCTATCACTCGTCCTCCTTATCGTATGTCCAATAAGCAAAATGAGGACATGCATAAACAATTATCCAAATTGGAAGCAAAATAGTTTATTCATTCTAATTCCTCTCCTTAGGGAGTTTCAGCTATCTTTGTAAAGAAATCCGATGGTACATCTAGGCTTTGTGTCGAGTACGACAAGCTTAATGATCTCACCATCAAGAATAAATACCCCTTAACTTGGATTGATAATTTATTTGATCAACATAGCGGTGCTAGAGTCTATTCATTGTTAGACTTAGCAACCGGATTTCATTAGCTTCGTACTGCAGATGATAGTATTCCTTTAACATCGCTGTGTACTCGTTATGGATCTTATGAATGGCTTGTTATGCCATTTGATTTAACGAATACTCCAGCTTATTTCGTTGACCTTATGAATCGAGTTTCTAAAGACTTCCTCGATCAATTTGTTCTCATCTTTATAGATGATATTCTTACTTATTCTAAAACTGAGGAAGAGCAAGAAAACATCTTCGGATTATGTTGGTAACTCTTAGGAGCAATCAATTGAAAACAAAATTTTCTAGGTGCCATTTTTGGAAATCCTGTGTGAAATTTTTAGGACATATTTTTTCTGAATCCAGAATTTCCATGGATCCTTCAAAGATTGAGACGATTCAAAATTGAAAGAGACTGGAGAGTGTGATGGAAACTCTTAGCTTTCTTGGATTAGTGGGCTGTTACCGTTGTTTCATAAAAGACTTTTCTAAAATTTCCATACCTCTTACTAGTTTGACAAAGAAGGGAGTTAAGTACATTTGGTCAGACAAATGTAAAGCTGCTTTTCAGAAATTAACAGAACTCCTTTCCAATGCTCCTATTCTTATGATTCCGAAGGGAATCAAGACTTGATTGTTTATACCGATGCTAGTCGTGTTGGTTTGGAGCCGTTCTCATGCAAAGGGAACGTGTTATCGCTTATGCTTCTAGGCAATTAAAGTCTGCCGAGACTAGATATGCCACTCATGATTTAGGGCTCGTGGCCATTAGTTTCGCCCTTAGAATCTGGCATCATTATCTTTTGGGAGAGAAATTTATTCTTTACACCAATCGTAAATCTTTGAAGTATATATTTTCTCAAAAGGAACTTAATTTACTACTGGAGTAGGAAATCGTATTGCCGATGCCATTAGTGGTAAGCAACAAGTGGTTATCTCAATGATGATATCCGAATGGAATGATCTCGTGACTTTGTCTACTTATGAGATTCAGTATCGTGAATCCGATTCATGTCCATCTCTTGTTTTATGTAGCCTTGAGGCTCATCCATCGCTTTTAGGCCGCATTCTTGAAGATCAAAAGCAAGATCCTGAATTGGCTTTTCTTAGCCACAACTGTAGGGATAAAAATATTGACGGTTTGAAAGATTTTGAAATCGAAGCTCATGGAGGCATTTGAAAATTTAGTAGACTTATTATGCCAAATAATAGTGATCTTCTAAAGACATTCTAGAAGGTTCTCATCGTTCTAAATTTACGATTCTTCCCGATAGTACTAAAATGTATGCGGACATGAAAGACTTTATTATTGGGATGCAATGGAATCTGATATTGCTAACTTTATTGGGCATTGCATGACTTGCCAACTCGCAAAGGCCGAGCATCAAAGGCCCGGTGGGTTATTGCAACTAGGGCTGGTTATTTTTCCATTTTACCGCTTTTCCAGCATTTTCCTTCCGAATATTTCCGTGATTTCCGGTTTCCGTGTTTTTCCGTTAAAAATACTTCGAAAGGAATTCCTTCCGCTAGGTGACGGAACTCAGCGGAAATTTCCATTATTTCCGTGGAAATTTTCTTTCTTCCACATGAACAAAAAAAATGGAACCGTTAGAATTGGGCTAGGCCCATACAAAATTAACGTTTAAAAAACATTCCACTCAGCAGTCAGCACAGTTCAAAACCAACCCACCAATTTCCACGAACAAACCTAACCCTAATTCCCTTTTTCTCTCTCCTCCCGAAATCATCCGACTTTCCTTTCAATTACGATGAAGAAATTAGTCCTCGGGTACTAGATTTTTCTTTTCTTTCCTTCTTTTTTTGTTCACTATTTTGTTTATCCATTATTAATACTCATATCGGCTTCTTGTTTGCCCAACGCATTTAAATTAAGTGTAAGAATTCTTATTTTCATTTTGGGTTTTTCATTTCTGATCCTTCTTCATTCATTTTGGATTGATATCAAGTGTCAATTGGTAAACTCTTTTGCTCTGTTGCCTACAAAGCTGGAATATTCAGCACTTGATTTTCATTTTTATTCGATGCCTTATAAATTTTACAAAAAACTATTACCTGTATTGTTTACAGGCTTTGTATTCATGGCTGTTACCTGTATTGTTTATAATTGGTATGCATATTCTCCGCTTTCTGCTTCTTCCAGAGCGTTTTCTATGTCTTGAAAGCAACATAAACTAGGGATATATAAAATCATTATCATATTATTTAGTTGTGAATCTGAGTTCTTTCTTACCGTCTTGGTATTTTTGATAGTGTGCTAGTTTATTAGTTGGCCTCTATAGTATATTTGTTCTTACTGTATAAACTATGTTTGCATGTGTCTAAATCACTTTTCTGTATTACAACAACAATATTTAATCCACGGGGATAGCATAGTTCGTTAGGACATATGGTGCTTACATGTAAGGTCGAAGGCTAAATCTTTGCTAACCGAATATCCTTGTAGGAATTGAATGAAGTTCCAAAAAAACTGCCATATTAAGCATGCTCTGTACTGTGGCTATTTTTTAGAACAAATAAGTATGTGCTGCTATACAACTCAAAATATATAACCTGCGTAACTAAGTATTAAGTAAAACATGAACTCTTACTTTGAACTAACATAACAACGTTGCTTACTTGATTATTCTAAGAGGTAAGAAAAATGAAAATTTGCTGTTCTTTCGTATCATTAATTTAAAAAAGGAATTTTACATCAAAATGTCATGAGTATAAAAATTGAATATAATATGTAGTTCCTACTTGTTAAAATAATTCACATTTCTTTCCATCATTCATCTAACTTTACTTACGTAATACCTACACATAGAAAATACTTATGAATCGTGTTTTATTCATGTTATGTGCAGTTTTATTCATGTTGCATTATGAATCGTGTTTCAAATAAATATCCATGCTAACAATGATACCTGTAAAGCAGGACATGCTTTAATAATCATGGTAGGACTTCGATCCTTAGAATGCACATGAGAACTTTGAGCGTAAAATGCATGCCTTTTAAAAGATATTATTATTGAAAAAGAAAACGAAATTAAATAAAATAAAGGAAGAGACACCTCAACTGCCACATGCCCCATTTTCTTGCTTTCTTCGATGAAAATATCAGAAAGCATGCATATTCATGTTTTTAATTTTAGCATACGCATGGTTATATAACTCATTACATGTTGTTTCATGCCTTGCCATTCTGAAATGGCTCAACATTATTGCATATGCTCATTTTATAATTGGTATGAAGTTTTCTTATTCTTAGAACTGAAATTTTGTAGGTTTTCTATGGAATCTAGTGAATCAAGTGCAGCGAATGAAGAGGGACAAACTCAGCCTGACATGCAAAGTCGAACAGAAATTCAATGTAGAAAACCATCGAGACCAACAAAATCGATAGTATGGGACCATATGACAAAGATTTTTAGGAAGAAGGACAATGGGGAAATAGAGGCGATTGCAATATGTAAGTACTGCAAAATGGAGTACACGACCGATTCGAAGCAAGGAACAACTGGCTTACGGCATCACCTTTTTTATTTATGTTCAGAATCTCCCATTTATAAAAAAAAGATATGGACAACAGTCAACCTCAAGATGGGTTGGCTGGATCTTTGGTTTCACATTCTTTTAATCAAAATAGATGTACGTTAGCTTTGGCAAAATTCATTGTTAAGAATGATATATCATTTAGGATGGTAGAAAGTGAAGGCTTTAGAGAACTATTTGCTGAACTTCAACCAAGATTTATAGTACCCGATAGAAAAAAAATGTGCATCAACTATTTGGGATTTGTTTATAGTGGAAAAGGCTAAATTAAAAAGTAATTGGAGATCAAAGGTTAGTATAACCACCGATACTTGGACTTCCATTCAAAACATTAATTATATGGTTGTTACCGCAAATTTTATGGATAGTGACTAGAAATTGCATAAGAGAATTATAGCATTTACAAAGATTAATAGTCATAAAGGAGATGTAATAGGAAGGGTGTTAGAGAATTGTTTGAATGAATGAGGCATAGATAAAACTTTTACTATCACAGTTGATAATGCTAGCGCTAATGATACAACAATTGGTTATATAAAGAAAAGATTAGAATATTCTGATTCTTTATTGCTTGGTGGAAAGTATATACATTTGAGATGTGTGTGTCATGTTTTAAATCTAATTGTTAAAGATGGACTAAAGTGTTATTGCGAAGCTGTTGAAGGCATTAGGAATTTAGTAAAGTATATTCAGTCCTCTCCTTCGAGATTGGATAGGTTTAGATATTACTCTAACTTGATGAAAAATGATAAAATGGCTATTGTTCCACTTGATTGCCCTACAAGATGGAACACAACGTTTAAAATGCTTGATATTGCTTACAAATTTCGAAAAGTATTTGATAGAATGTGTACGGAAGATGAACCAATTAAAGTCTACTTCAATGAGATGATCAAAGATAAAAAGAAAAATTTAGTAAAAAGAACAGGACCTCCAAAAGAAGAAGATTGGGAAAGGGGTCTAGTTTTGATTGAGTTTTTGAAGGGATTTTATGAAACTACATTAAAACTTAGTGCAACTACGAATGTCACTTCTTCGTTAATTTTCGATGAGGTTATATTGGTTCAAGATGCAATTGAGCAAGCTACTAACAATATTCATGATTCTAATTTGCAAAATGTAGCAAAAATGATGAAAGTTAAATTCGATAAATATTGGGGTAGTATTGAAGTAATTAACAAAGTGATTTTTATAGCTCATATCTTGGATCCAAGATATAAATTTCAATCTTTAAAGATTAGCTTTCTCGATATAGGTTGGAATAATGGTAAAATAAATGAGTTTCTTGGTGTTATAAAACATGCTTTAAATGAGCTATATGATGAATATAGAAAGAGCATGAATATACCAAATGTGATTGGATCTAGTGTTATTGTAAGAAATGAAGAGATCGATGAGCAATTTGATGATAGTCTTAGAAGTAAAAAGTTAAAAAGACTTCAACAAACAAGAAGAGAAGAACAATCACTTGAGATAACTAATGATGTTGATTGGTATCTAATGATCCATTTGAAAACCTTACGAGTAGAGATTTTCATTTGTTAGATTGGTGGAAAGGTAATCAAGCAAAGTATCCAATACTTTCAGAAATCTCTAAAGATATCTTAGCCATTCCTAGTTCAACCGTTGCTAGCGAAAGTGCGTTTAGTCTTGGTTGAAGAGTTTTTAATCCATTAAGGGCTTTGTTGGCTCCTAATATGGTTGAAGCATTGGTATGTCTTAGTGATTGGTGGAGAGCGGAAAGCCTTGGTTGTCATCAAATGCAATTTGAAGAGGACGTCGAATTATTTATGGACACGGAGGCGATTTGTGAAGGTAAAAAATTAAAGTATTACTGATAATTGTGATATTGTCATCAAATGCTATTCTTTTCCTATAACATGTTTATTTCACATGTTATACCATGAATGATGCAGAATTTTGATTGGTCAGCAGAGCTGCAATTGTTGGCTGATTAATATAAACAAAACTTTAAGTTATGAAGGATGTTAATGCGTCATATGCAACTTCCTATGTCTGCTGATATAAATTAGAAAACTGGTTTATATTTAGGATACAAACTGGATTTCTAGTATAATTACAAGTCTATGTGTTTCAAGAAAACAAAGGGAGTTTACCATGTCTATATCTTGGCACATATCTGTTTTATGGATGTCTAACCTTGTTTTGTAAACCATTTCTATTACAATAGGGACTTCTTCCATGTCATTAGCAACTCATCATCACATAATATGGCAAAATAAATGCATAGAGGGCATAAGTGTTCAAAGCAGGTATGTATTTTACCTTCTGATTCACTATATTTACCATCATTAGTCATATACTGATTCATCTAATATTATTTTTATCTTTATAATCTAATATTGTATCATAGAATATGTACTTTTACATAAATTTACCGGCTTGCAACTTTAATTTTTAGTACCTGATATATATTTAGTATCAGTATATATATTAAATATATAACTAAAGATTATATGTTAAAAATTATGACTTTGCTTTCATCGGCAATCTGGAAAACTCATTGATTACTTTTCATTTGTATGCATCCCGTCATTCATGTTTCTCTGGCAATCTAACAAATTTATATATATCAATTGATAATTTCTCCTAAAATACTATCAACTTGCTAGAATTGGTTGTGAATATGTTGTATGCACGCCAAGTAATTCATTTTTTTTACTTCATGTGTCTCACTCACTAAGTGATTCATTTTTTTTACTTCATATATACATGCCTATGTATTTATGGTATAAAAACAAACTAAAAAAGCTTTCCAATTGTTGTTTCCCTGCAGATAAATAGCGAATGCAAAACACCAAAGAAAAAGTTCAAATCTTCGTCAGATTCGATTTGCTCTTCAACAATGGTTATTCTATGCAACAATGACATGAGTACGTTGTTATTTTATTCTTCCTGTGAGTTTCCGTTTAGAAATACATTTTTGTAAATATTAGTTAGCAATATCTTTATGCCTGCAGTGTTATGAGAGGAGATTCTCCAAAACTTCTATATTTTGTTTGCTAAATAGACCAATGTTAGATTTATATTTTAATGGATCGATATTTTTCAATTTGTGTGAAATTCACCCCATCAACACCTGCATCCTATTTACAGAACTGCACAAATAATGACACTATATTAGTATTATGGTGTCATGGAAACATCCATAATGAAATGAAAGAACTGAACAGGACCTTACTCATTCGTTGTATAATATGAGGTTAATTTAAAGTAGCTGTTTTCAAGCTTGTACAATTTCCATACAAATCTCCTGGTAAAAAAAAAGTAGACTAACTTGCAGTATTCAAGTTTTTATGGGATCAGCAATCTAAAATAAACTTCAACATCATACCACATTCATTCATATGTAGCACTACTTATATAATATATAGGGTTGAAGACCGGATGGCAGTATGGACTTGATTTTCAAAACTACATTAATTTTTAAGCGATAATTCTTGAAGATTTTTTTAATGCATAACCTAATTTTTGTTTTGCTGTTTTAGTTTAAACGGATCTCATTTTCACAAATTAATATTTATAATTTTTGTTTTGTCGTTTTAGTTTAAACTGGCAATATAAGAGAACAATGATATTTTTCGGATTCTAAGGCATTAAAATTTTCATCTGTGTTTGTGCAGTTTTCAAACGACGGGCCATATATGCATCTTTCATTTACTAAATAACTTACACTACAAGTTATTTTGTACTAAATTTTCAAAAATAGTCTAATCCATCATGTTGTAGTCTGACGCAGCGGATATTCGAAAAACAAATGAAATGGATGAAAGTAGCAAGCGGTGAATGGATAATCCTGTAATGCCCGAATTTATTGATCCGAAGATACCGAATTCTAGCTATCTTTATCACGTTGATCACGCACGATTCCGCGAAAAGCGATCTACGATTCTTCAACGTTGATCTTGCGCACAAGATACCGCGAATCGGCTTCAACAAACGATAATTCGAACGAACTCGAATTACGTAAGTGGAGATAGGAGTTAACACTCGACTACCAATTTAATGGAGGCACAAAGCTTCACAAGAAAATTTTATTCAATTTTCAACAACCTTTACAAATGACACGACTCGCCTATTTATAGGCTTACAACACCACAACACTACACAAAGTACAACGCGTTACAAACAGTTACAACATAACACGACTTGCCATAAGAAACATAAAACAAATGACTTAAGAGACAACGCACGCGACCTAAAAAAAAAACTAAACTAAACAATAGTGCGACCTATAATTTTGTAGCGACTTAAAATTAGGTCGGCAACGACCTATGGTAAACCGTTCACGCGACATATGGGGGAAATAGTAAGTCGTTCGCGACTCAAGAAAGGAGATAAGTCGCTCGCGACTTAGGGCATCTTGCGATCTATTGGACGCGGCACGAAATAAGTCGCTCGCGACTTAAGGTACTTCGCGATCTACTCTGGATGCGGCACGCGACTTGGAATTCGCGAGTTATGGTGGAGATTGAATCGTGGGTCGCGACATAGGAGTTTTATCTCGGCAGAGGATGAGTCACTTGCGAGATATGGATAAGGTCGCGGTAGGGATTTTGGAGCAGGTCGATGGTACTGGATTTGACTCGTGTGTCGCGGTGGGGTTAAGTCGTGAGTCGGTGGTTTGGGAATGAGTCGTGGGTCGTGGTTTGGGAATGAGTCGTGGATCGTGGGAAGGGGCGATGAGCCGTGAGTCGGTGGGAAGTGGCGATGAGTCGTGAGTCGGTGGGAAGGCTGGGTCGCGGCTTCGAACGAGGTAACTACTTCATCATCCTCCCCTTGTTGGATAGAATTCGTCCTCAAATTCACACTCTCGTCATCTTCGATGAAATACTCCCCACAATACGGAACTAAATGTTTGACATTAAAAACATCAGAAGTATGAACATTTCCCGACAACTTTAACTGATACGCATTATCATTGATCTTCTTCAGGATTTCTACTGGACCAATCTTTCGTGCTTTTAACTTGTTGTAAGTTCCAACTGGAAAACGATCTTTCGTTAATACCGCGTAAACAAAATCACCCTCTTTGAAGACCACACTTCTTCGTTTCTTATCCGCCATTTGTTTATACTTCTCATTTGCCTTTTCCAATCGTTCCTGAACGATTCTATGGCATTCCGTCAACCCATCAACAAAATCCACAGCCCGCTTAACTGTTCCCTTCGGTTGTGGTACTATTGCCAAATCCAACGGCCCTTTTGGTAAGCTTGAATATACAATCTGAAATGGACTGAAACCTGTACTTTGGTTATTTGCATGATTGTGAGCAAATTCAGCTTGACACAACTTCACATCCCAGCTCTTCAAATTGTCTTTCACAAGACATCGTAACAAATTCCCCAACGATCTATTCACCACCTCTGTTTGCCCATCTGTTTGCGGATGGTAAGCGCTACTAAAATTCAGCTTTGTTCCGACCATCTTCCACAAGCTCAACCAAAAATGGCTTAAAAATCTAGTATCTCGATCAGAAACGATGGATTCTGGTAAACCATGCAATCGATACACCTCTTTAAAGAATAGTTGAGCTACTCGAACTGCATCTGCTGTCTTCTTACAGGCTATAAAATGCGCCATCTTCGAAAATCTGTCCACCACAACAAATATAGAATCATTCCCCCTTTGAGTTCTAGGCAAACCCAAAACGAAATCCATGCTGATATCAACCCATGGTCTGGTAGGCACAGGTAACGGCATATATAATCCCGCATTCGTCGATGTTCCTTTCGAAACCTGACAGATATGACATCTCTCCACAAATCTCTCTACCTCTTTCCTCATTGACGGCCAAAAATAAGACTGAGAAATCAACTGCAGTGTACGATCTCTGCCTACATGGCCTTCTTCATGTAATTCTTTAACAATCTTCATTCTCAAACTACAGTTTGGTATGCATAATCGATTTCCTTTAAACAAGAATCCATCAACCAACACAAATTCATCAGTATTCCCATCCTTAACTTTCTCAACAAACTTTGCAAAGTAAGGATCCCCCTCAAACAATTCTGGCAATAATTCGAATCCTGTCACTTTAACCTTCAACGTTGTCAACAAGTGACTTCTCCTGCTCAAAGCATCCGCTACACGATTTGTTACCCCTGATTTGTGTTTTACCATGAAAGTAATTTGTTGTAGATATGCTATCCACGAAGCATGTCTCGCTTAAATCTTGTCCTGCCCCTGTAGATGTTTCAATGCTTCATGATCAGTGTAAAGAACAAACTCCTTCTGAAACAAGTAATGTCGTCAGTGCTTCACGGCTTGAACAATCGCGTAAAACTCTACATCATAAGTGCTATATCTCAACTTGGCTCCAGCCAATTTCTCACTGAAATAAGCAACTGGTCTTCCATTCTGACTCAACACTCCACCAATTCCCACTTTCGAAGCATCGGTATGCAACTCAAACAACAACTGGAAATTCGGCAGTACCAGTATTGGTGCCGTCGTCAAAAGTGCCTTAACCTTCTCAAAAGCAACCCCTGCTTCCTCTGACCATACAAACTTCTTTCCTTTCATGCAATCGGTTACTGGTGCCATCACACTGCTAAAGTGCGGAATGAATCTTCGATAAAAAGACACCAAGCCATGAAAACTTCGCACTTCAGCAATTGTCTTCGGTTGTGGCCAACTCCTGACAGCTTCCACTTTATTTTCATCCACTTGAATACCTTCCTTTGAAAGAACATACCCCAGGAATAAAACTCTGTCCGTCATAAACACGCACTTCTTTGTTGCTGCATAAAACTGCTCTTGTCGTAGAGTCAACAATACTTCTCGCAAATGCTGGATGTGTTCTTCCGTGCTCCCACTATAAATCAGAATATCATCAAAGTAAACAACCACGAACTTCCCAACAAATGGTCTAAAAATCTGGTTCATCACTCTCATGAAAGTACCAGGAGCATTTGACAAACCAAATGGCATAACCAACAATTCGTATAAACCCTCCCTGGTTTTAAAAGCAGTCTTCCACTCATCACCCGGTCTAATACGAATTTGATGGTATCCGCTCTTCAGGTCAATCTTGGAAAACACAACAGCCCCACTCAATTGATCAATCAAATCATCAAATTTCGACATAGGAAATCTATATCTCACCGTGATCTTGTTTAGAGCCCGACTGTCCGTACACATCCTCCACGTTCTATCCTTCTTCGGTACCAATAAGGCTGGCACGACACATGGACTCAAACTCTCCTGGACAGGTCCTTGTTCTAACAACTCCTCCACTTGCCTTCTCAATTCTTCATGCTCCTTCGGACTCATCCGATAATGTGGCCTGTGAGGTAACACTGACCCTGGCACAAGATCAATTTGATGTTGAATATCCCTCAACGGCGGTAACTCCTTTGGTAGTTCTTCCAGAAATACATCACTGAATTCTTCTAATATCGGTTTTACTTCCTTTGGAATTTCAACGGATTCAGTAGCTTCATGTCCAATCAACAAAAACACTTCAGGACTCTCCTCTACTTCTTCAACAAATTCTTTTAATGTCAATAGAGTTTTCAGCTCCTCAATCTCCTCAGATTTGCTCTCACCTTGTTGTCTCTTCTTTGGAACTAAAATAATTTTAACGCCTTCAAACATAAAACTATAGCTATTGGTTCGACCGTCATGTTGCACTGCTCGATCATACTGCCACGGTCTTCCCAGAAGCAAATGACAAACATCCATCTCAACTACATCACACCAAATCTCGTCTTTATATTTCTTTCCAATAGAAAATGGAACTCAAACTCGCTTATCCACCTTCACTTCTCCTCCTTTTCTCAGCCACGCTAACTTATAAGGATTTGGATGTTTTTCCGTTTTCAACTTCAATTTTCTCACCGCTTCTGTAGAAATAATATTGTCACAACTTCCTGCATCAATCACAAATTTACAAACTTTCCCCAATATAGTGCATGTCGACTGAAAGATGTTACTCCTCAACCAACTAGCTTCATCCTCTTGTTTCGGTGTTAAACAAGACCTCCTCATCATTAGATTACACCCTTCGTCTCCCGATGCGATATCCTGTTCATCTTCCTCTACTGGACTAGAATTACCTTCACCAACATCCTCAACTTCAACCTCAGCTATCATAGCTCGTTTCTTCGGTTTTGGACACTCATTGCTTTTATGACCTATCTCTTGGCAATTGTAGCATTTGAAACCATTGTTAACCTTCGCCTTCTCACCTTCCTTTATCATGGGTTTACTGACACGTTTAGAAACATTAGAACTTTCACTAATACCCTTCACTTCATTGTTGGAATTAGTAAACACACCACCTCCACGTCTTCCCTGCTTCTCCCAAGCCAACGCCTTCTGGTGCGCTTCAGCCACAGATCTCGGGTCAAACATATTAACCATATCCTGGATCTGCATTCACAAACCTCCAACAAACCTAGCAGTCAATTGTTCCTCTGTCTCCATAATGTCATTTCGAGAAATCAGTTGATAAAGCTCGTCAGCATAATCATTAACAGTCTTTGTCGCTTGTCTCAAGTTCTGTAATCTCTGATACATGAGAGATTGATAATTGTAAGGTAAAAATGCAGCCTTCGTCAATTTCTTCATTTTCTCCCAATCTACAATCTTCGACTTTCCCATCCGTTCTCGTGTAAGTTTAGTTTGCTGCCACCACGCCAAAGCTCTCCTCCTCAGCCTTGTAGCGACTAACTTCACTCGGCGATTCTCCGGAATCTCCTTGAAATCAAAAATTTCTTCAACATTAGACAACCAATCTAAAAATTCTTCAGAAACCATTCCACCTTTGAACTCTGGAATTTCCATCTTCATTCCCGATTCCCATCGACGATCATCCACTACATCTCGATACTGACGTCATGTTGGTTCTCTATCTCGGTAATGAACACTTCCCCTATCACCATCAAACTCCTCATCAAAATCTGAAGTATATCGATGTCGATCACGACCTCCAACATCTCTACTACCACTCCTTCGATCAACATTTCTATCGCGATTGTCATCACTTCTATGATCTTGATCTTCTCTTCTCTCTTGATCTGAATGTATCGAAGCTCTACTTCCCCCATGGTTCGATTCAGGTGAAACTCTTCTTCTATTTTGATTCATTTCAAGCATCATTCTCTCTAATTGACCAATTCCTTCATTCAACTTCTCAGTGAAACTCTCGTTGATTCGTTGCTCCATTTCATCAGCTTCTTCTCTTCCATACAAAGCATTGATATTTCGGTGGCGTTGAGCTCGTCTCGAAGGCATGATTGAACTTCAAACAAACTTCAAAAAATAATTTTCCAACACTTTTCGAACTTTGATCCAAAGTGAGATGGATCGAAACTCCCAACTTGTTGCAACTTCACGATGAACACTAAACTTCTCAACAATTGCAAATACGATCTCCAAACTTCAAATTCGCGAAACCCAATTCTCCAAATGATGCAAACTCGTTGCAATCTGGCTCTGATACCAAACTGACGCAGCGGATATTCGGAAAACAAATGAAATGGATGAAAGTAGCAAGCGGTGAATGGATAATCCTATAATGCCCGAATTCGTTGATCCGAAGATACCGAATTCTAGCCATCTCTATCACGTTGATCGCGCACGATTCCGCGAAAAGAGATCTACGATTCTTCAACGTTGATCTTGCGCACAAGATACCGCGAATCGGCTTCAACAAACGATAATTCGAACGAACTCGAATTACGTAAGTGGAGATAGGAGTTAACACTCGACTACCAATTTAATGGAGGCACAAAGCTTCACAAGCAAATTTTATTCAATTTTCAACAACCTTTACAAATGACACGACTCGCCTATTTATAGGCTTACAACACCACAACACTACACAAAGCACAACGCGTTACAAATAGTTACAACATAACACGACTTGCCATAAGAAACATAAAACAAACGACTTAAGAGACAACACACGCGACCTCTAAAAAAAAACTAAACAATAACGCGACATATAATTTCGCAGCGACTTAAAATTAGGTCGGCAACGACCTATGGTAAACCGTTCACGCGACATATGGGGGAAATAGTAAGTCGTTCGCGACTCAAGAAAGGAGATAAGTCGCTCGCGACTTAGGTCATCTTGCATCTGTTGGACGCGGCACGAAATAAGTCGCTCGCGACTTAGGGTACTTCGCGATCTACTCTGGATGCGGTACGCGACTTGGAATTCGCGAGTTATGGTGGAGATTGAATCGTGAGTCGCGACATAGGAGTTTTATCTCGGCAGAGGATGAGTCGCTTGCGAGATATGGATAAGGTCGCGGTAGGGATTTTGGAGCAGGTCGATGGTACTGGATTTGACTCGTGTGTCGCGGTGGGGTTAAGTCGTGAGTCGATGGTTTGGGAATGAGTCGTGGGTTGTGGTTTGGGAATGAGTCGTGGATCGTGGGAAGGGGCGATGAGTCGTGAGTCGGCGGGAAGTGGCGATGAGTCGTGAGTCGGTGGGAAGGCTGGGTCGCGGCTTCGAACGAGGTAACTACTTCATCATAGTCTCTTCAGGTTGAACCCACAAAAGATGGTGGAAAGGTATTTACAAGACTTAAACACCATGAAACCAGTGTTTTATCTTGTGGTATACGACTAAGTTTAAAAGCACTGTACTTGACTTTTTGTGAGTTATATTTCAATTATTTTTCTTTTTTTTAATACCAATCAAATAGTTCTTACTAACC
Source organism: Allium cepa (assembly GCA_030765085.1). Lineage (NCBI taxonomy): Eukaryota > Viridiplantae > Streptophyta > Magnoliopsida > Asparagales > Amaryllidaceae > Allium > Allium cepa. The sequence goes on along the minus strand of CM060935.1, from coordinate 819,105,738 downwards.
ATGTCTTGGTCTGTTGTGCACTTCTTTGGTTCAACTTACAATGAAGTTTGTCATGAATTTTTATGGTAATAGTTAGTTTCCTTTTGGTGATATTTTAGCGCTGTAGTTTGAAGCTAGATTTTATTTTGAGTTACGATGAATTTGGAAACATGAAATATTTTTATTCTTCTCACCAATAAGGTTGATCTGTAGTCTCATCTGGTAATAGTTATTGTTATTTAACACGGTATTTTGTTTTGCAAGGAAGAAATAATAAAACAAACAATCCTTGCACAAATCTGATCTTCAACATGCTGTCTTTTTCTTTTCAGGTGGTTAAATTTCTCATTTCGGATCAGAGAATCAACAAATGTGTTGCTTTTATTTTGAAGCTTTGATGTAAAGATCTCAAATTCCTGTAATATATGTACATTTTTTGTGGATTTGTACTATAAGACTGAATTTGATCATTGTCTTTGATGAAAATTTGATGCAATATTTAGTCTGCAGTAGTGACATAACTATGAATTCTTATAATGTTTGATCTGCAGTTAAAATTTGATGAAAATTTCATTTTACAAAATTCTTTGATCGGAAAAAGGAATTACATGTTCCGTTTCGAGTTTTTCGATTTTCGTCAATAGGAATTCCAATGTTGATGGAATGGAATATGGAATAGACCGCGTCATTCCATCAACAATCGAAAGGAATAGGAAATGCTTTGGATGGTACGAAAATTTTCTACCCACCCCTAATTGCAACCTTTGGACATTCTAGTTTGGAAGTGGGATCAAGTCTCCATGGACTTTATTGACGGTCTTCCTCAATCTCGTTCAGGTTATGACAGTCTATGGGTGATTGTAGATAGACTAGCAAAATCCGCTCATTTTATTCCCGTTTGGTCCAATCGGACCGTATCTCTTTGGCTAAACTCTATGTTAAAAAAATTGGTAAATTGCATGGAGTTCCTACTTCTATTGTTAGCGATCGTGATCCATTATTTACTGGTGGATTTTGGAAAGGTCTTCAAAAAGCTTTGGGAACGAAGCTTAATTTTAGCACGCTTATTATGCTCAGTCTGATGGACAAATAGAGTGTGTGAATCAAATTCTTGAAGATCTTCGTGCTTGTGTTCTTGATTTTGATGGAAGTTGGGAAGATCATATTTCTCTTGCTGAGTTTTCTTGTAACAATAGCTACCAGTCTAGTATGGCACCTTTCGAGGCACTCTGCGGAAGGCCATGTCGATCTCCTTCGTGTTGGCTTGAGGCCGGTGAGAGGTTGGTTTTAGGTCTAGATTTTATTCGTGGTACCACAGAAAAGATTGACCTTATTCGTCATAAGATGAAAAATGCTCAAAGTAGACAAAAATCCTATGCCGATAACCGAAGAAGGAATTTCGGATTTTCTGTAGGAGATTTGGTATTCATTTGTATTTCACCAATAAAGGTTATTGTGCATTTCAGTCGATCAGGAAAATTAGAACCTCGATATATCGACCCATTTCCCATCACCGAATGTATTGGTTCCATGGCTTATCGTCTTTTATTACCAGCTTAATTTTCTGATATTCATGACGTATTCCACGTTTCTCAATTACAGAAATGCCTTAGAGATTCTGATTCTATTCTTGAGCCTGGTGTTATTGAAGAAATTGAGGTTCCACCTAACTTGACTTATGAGCAACATTCTATTCGTATCATTGGTGTAGAGGTTAAACGCCTTCGAAATAAAGATGTTCCACTTGAGAAAGTTCAATGGTCCTCAAATCATAAGGATTGCTCTTGGGAATCTAGAGAATTCATCGAGCGAACACATATGGACTTACTCACTCGTGCTCCTTAAGGTGAATTTCTGATTTAAAAAAATATTATATTATGTTGTTATGCCTTAGAATGGTTGTTACTCTTTATCTTCTTCTTAAGTATTGCGAGGATGCAATTTCATTAAGGAGGGGAGTCTGTAACAATATGCATATTTTACGATTATATATTTAATTATTTTATTTAAATATAACATCGTTAGTTGAATTTAAAGTCTAAAATGTGACTTTTTATGAACAGTCGAATCCGGACACGAGACCACTTCCACTGAGTTTAAAACGACGTTTTACTACTATTTTAAGTACAAACATCGATATGTTTGGAGTTGATAAGTATTTTGGTATTTTTATTGAGGCTTTGGGTTTGGTTCTAGCCCACCGACCCAACAAGATAACTCAAACCTTCTACCAAATACCCCCTAACTCCTCTCCTCTTCATTCATTCCACTCATAATTTCCTAACACTCAAGCCCTGGGGGGAAAAAAGGGGGAAAGAGAGGAGATTAGAAATTCCTAAGCCCTGGTTCTCTTAGGAAATTCAAATTCAAGTTCGAAAATCAAGGAGAAGTTTAGGTAAGCAAGCTCTTCATCTTATCCATCTCAATTCCCCTTCAGTTCTTAATTTTACCTATAACCTAACTTAGGAAAAACATTGCATTTGATCATAGCTTGAAGGTTCTTGAAGTGAAGTTGAAGAGAGATTGATCTTGCTTTGTTTTAGAGCTTCTCATTCATTGTTTTGAGTTTAAAGATGAGTTCTTGAACTCACATCTATGTCTATAGCTTTCATTGTTGTTAGGTATGAAATTCCTAACATCTATTTCATGTTCAATTGCTTTTGAATTGAATTTGTTTGGAACTTTCCAATTTTGGTATTTTGAAGTCAACATCTTTGAAAATACTATTACAGATGTTTGGACTTGTTGTTTGGAGTGTATTGAAGAGCCTATAGGGCTGGGTTTCCGCTTGGCATAAATTCCTAGCCATCGTCGCTCATTCGATCGCTTTTGAGTTAATTTAGCCATCAACGGGCTAGGAAAATTTTGCCCTAAGCTTCAGCTCAGACGTCTTGAAAAACACTCAGTTGTCTGAAGCAAAGGAATATAAATTCCATACCTACAGCTCAGATGTCTGGGGTTTTCTCAGACATCTAGGCGATCTGGAGGAAAAATTTCCAAACCTTCAGCTCAGACGTCTGGGAAAGCTACCAGACGTCTGACACTGTTAAGTTCAGCAAAATTGCCTATTTTTATGTGGGTTTCCATTTTTATTGATTTTTGTTAATCCAATTAGTTTTTGTCACTTATTATCGACTTTGATGACTTCTTTTCTGGATTTTAGGAATATCCATTTGATGGATTTGATATCGATTTTCGTGGTTTTAATTCATGTCGTCGAATGTGGATTTTTGGTGATGGATTGTTTTTACAATCATTTTTGTGATTTTTCACTTTTAAAATACAAAGGTTGCTATACTATTAGTAAATGCTCAAACTCTTTCACAGAAAAATGATTTCAACATTTCCTTTAATACAAAGCTCGTTTTTAAAACCATTTTCCAATCTACTACCATATACAAACCTTTGCCTCATTCGTATGAGAAATCTTATTAAATGACTTTACAAAACAAGTGGTATGAAATGCTTGTGTTTACTTCATCGGTTAATTCTTAAATTGTTCGATTGAAATCTTGTGACAATTTGCGAGTGGAATCTACAATTTGTTCGTAAATATTTAAGTTAAGCCAGTGGTTATGGGAATGAAGCTAAACTCATCTATTTACTAGCTTAGTGTAATTTACACTTCTATTGACCAATGATGATCATTTTTATGGGCTAGCGATCCATGGTCTTTTAATCGTTTTATGGTGTTTCAGGTTCATCGGGCGTATCATTGTACTACGTCCTTGTTTCGACTTATTTGAGTTTAGGTTCATCGGGGTATCATTGTACTACATCATTGTACCAACTTATTTGAGTTTCAGGTTCATTGGGCGTATCGTTGTACGACGTCTTTGTACCGACTTATTTGAGTTTCAGGTTCATCAAGCGTATCATTGTACTACGTCGTCGCACCGTTTGTGATACACATGTTGCCAAGTTTTCATGCTTCCGTTTGTGATGGGTATTCCCCTATATGTTTTCTGAGTTTCTAATTATTGATTTCTAGAATTTGTGTTTCAGCAATTTTTGTGATTTGCACTGATATGTTTTGTCAATATTTGAGGTTTGGTGAATAAGCTAAAGAATATGATATTCTTTTGGATATTTGAGGAGATTTGAGATATTGTATGATTTTCATTGTTATCAAATATATATTTGTCACAGTATGGCATTATTGTTATCATATATTTCTGTCTTGTCTCTTATCCTATCTTACCTTATATGATATTTATAGCTAGACCGATCCGTTTATTGCTTTCCTTCTTAAATAATACTCGGGTCAGACCGAGGTGTTTAAGGTGCTTTCACTTGACTTCTTAGCAGGGACTAGCTTTTGACTTTTGGCTAACTACTTTAGCATAGTATTTTTTTTATATACTCAAGATAGAGACTCCTTGATGTATACATATTGTTTTGTTTACCACTTGTACCTATTCTTTTATGATGTAGTGGATCTTGTATGACCACTACTTTGATGTTTACTTCTATGTGTTTATTCATATCTGTTTCCGCCTTAGTGATATGAATATTTTTGACTGATTCAGTGTTATTCTCATTTTATATTTGTTTCCGAAGGCCACATAGCATTGTGTAGTAGCTTTGAGTTGTATTTGATACGTCAGATTTCCTCTTGAAATGAAATGCATGATATAAAACCTGACATATCAGTACTCACACAAAAGCTATTAAACAGATAGTCTCTCCTCAACAGCCTTATTCTTCGTGCTAATTGACGACATTATCTAGTAGTGTGAGAATATAGCTGGGGCATCACGGCTTACTTCTAAACGAATCAAAATTGATTAATTGGAAATTCACCGAATTCGTTTTTAAAGAGTCTGGGGTTAGATAAGTATACAATGTACTACTTACCGAAAACCACTTCAAAACTAATATTCGAGTTCTATGTTTTGGAATGCATTGTGAAATGAAATCTTATAGAGTTACACTACATATCCTAAGGGTATCTATGAGGGAGAGGTCAACGATAACAAACAATATCTTGAGAGTGATTCCAAGAGAGGAGAGGATAGGGTTAGCATTCGTTAGATGATTTATGCTGGGATCCATGGGGACAATCGTGAACTGTTTGATTGATGAACACTCGTATGTTGAGATATTGGAATCCATATAAAGATTCAAGATCTATTTGAGTGATGAAGACTCATGTGGGGAGATGTTGAACATGACTTCACCATCTAAAATGGAAAAAAAACAAAGTAGGTGCATAACCATTGGGTTTAGCTATCCCAAGGGTACATCAACTCCGTATATCTAGAGACGCTTACGATTAATGCATGTGGGAGTTGATGGCATTGGGTATCACATATTAAGGTGTGGACTAGCTATGTTTAGCTTTGTGGTATATTTTATCTAGAGATGTATATGGCTTAGGAGTTAGTTTTTGACTCTTTCCAGGACGCCCGCCTCAACGTACTGAGGGAACCTCCAATGGAAATCCATATGCGAACGCAATCCTTAGCAGTTTCGATTGTATACCTAAGATTGTTGTGATGTGAGATGCAAGCATCATAGTTATTTTCTAATTTATATACTACACCCTAGACACTATATATTATACTGCCTTATGTAATTATATGGTATTGATTCTTTTGAGGTGAAAACTATTCTAGTGATTCGGTTGGTCTCAACAGATACTGTTATGTGGACATGTGTCTCTTGAGTTTTTCATATCAAACTTATATCTGACTTATGGTTTTATTTTTCCTTAAATTCTCGGGTGCTCTTTCGAGCAAATTGAGAAAGATAGGTTTTCGTAAGATATACTTTGGAGCTTAAGGAGATGAGCTGGATGCTTTCACCTGCTGTAGTATTCTTATTTCCAGTGCACCAATAGCATGTATATATCAACATTTGTGGGGACAGACTATTATAACTGTCCAGGGGATGATAATACTTAGATTAGTAACACCGAAATGCTATGTATCATAGGGTAACTCTATGTACAGCCATTTTAGATATTATATATTACCGTTCCATTATGAGATTCAGATGTTTTGTTCTTTCTTTCTTGTTTGTTTTCCTTCCGCCTTTTCTTTTTAACCTAACAATTTGTCTTTCCAGAGAAGAAATGGATCTTATAGAGAGCAAATTTTCCATAAAAGAAATACATTTGGAATGGAAATCTAATTTCTTATTCCATATTAAACGTCTATAAATATTTTAACACGTCATATTTCTGATGTCTACTCATGAAGCAAAAGCGACCATTCACACTTCATCCTAACTTTCCAATATTATTATCTATCAAAATGTCGAATCATTCAAAGGAGATACCCTTTACTTCAAGACTGCATTTAATTTTGTACAAAAATGCATTCGGTCTTCCTTACATTTAAGGATATCGAATAAGTTGCATTTATGTAAACTGGTAAAACTGATATTTCGGTACTCAAATTCTTAGGTCTGTCTTATAGCTCTAGGTTTGTGTTACTTCTAACTCCATAATATCCCTATTGTATTCAATCGTATTCAAAACATGATCTTTCAAAATGGTTCTTTTGCTCGTTTCGAACGAAACATTTCCATTGAGATTTCATATAACATGAATGGGATAGTTGTAAGGACCCGATTCTTCGACTTCCGAAAACTGACATCAATACGTCTACTGTATCAACTGCCGAGCAATCGAATGCCGGAAAACCGAACACTTAGGGTTTTAAGAAAATAAAAAGATAGAAGAAGAGAGAAAAAGATAGAGATAGAACAGAACAGAAAGAAAACAATAGAACAACATCAGAATCTCACAATCGCAGCGGAACAACATATAATAGATAAATGAATAATCTTTAAACAAAGAACTATATCAGTTATTACATTACATCATATTACATTACATTATATCATCATCAGAGTGTACAACAACAAAACAACAACAACAGCGGAAAAGAAATACTATATACTAGTGAATACGCCATGCCATCCACCTTGCCTCCAGCAACTCCTGAATTCTAGAATATCTTGATAAACCTCAACTCTTGACTGCCCGTGTGGAAATTGGTGGGCCCCCAGAGTTTAGGAAGGAAACAATAAACTCCGAGTCAGTCATGTGACTGGTGTGAGAACTCAAAACAGTTTATTTATCTTTAAAACAAAATAGAGGAATATTTTTAAAGTCAATTCGCAATGCTTTTAAAAATGAGACTACCATAAGGCCTCCCACACACACACATGCAAACGCAGAATCGGAGGAGATTTCTCCTTATGATAGTCAAAGATGATTGATACGCATTTAAAAAGAACATTTGATATTATTACTAGTGCATAGTGTAGGAAAAATTCATTTCGAAAATAAAGATATAAATCTTAGCCAACATACGACCATTATCGTATGCCTACTATAGCTACCATCCAAACAGTGGGGCGCCACCATAAGTGAATGATAGGTTCTAGAACTAAAACGGTACTAGTCTCGTATTGTTTCTTTGGATTTCCAACAAATGGTCAGGCCAAGAAACTTCCCATTGCCACATGAGAACGCTTTTGGAAGGACGTCCCCGAGAATCAAACCGGATCTCTGCCAACACAAGGCCGGGTTACCCCTAACTGGGTAACTACTGACACGAATATGCCATCCCTTGGTCCTTTAGGACCTTTATCCGAGCGCTCGTAACCAACATCACACAATGATAAATAAAGTGTTTCAACATGAGTAAATATCTGGGCTCCATACCATGATACCACCCCTTTCCAGAAGGAAATGCACATACCCTAAAGGGAGCTACCCCTCATAAACTTGCCGCTTCTTTCCTGTTTTGACCATTCCGGGGTGTGAGGTTCGACGAAGTCTCGTCCACAAAGCCACGCTTTGGTACAAAGCCATGCTTTGGGTCAACATGTGATCATAGAAATGATCACAAAGATAAGTGATCAAACAAATGATCATATCACAAATGATCAAACAATGATCATTTCACAGCAACACTCAGCATGTCACATTACCAAATTGGGAATATATCGCTGATAACCTTCAACTACATAACCTCTGAGCTCGTACGTCTCAGAGAAGGGTGTTAAGCTAAAAGAATAAATTCCCCGCCACCAACAGAAATATATTTGAAAGAAATCAGCTTTATATCTCAATTTGTAATGTCAGACATACTATCCATACAAGTCTGTTTCGAGATCGAACAGAACTGAAGGCACTTACAAAGAAGTCCTTGCAATCCGGATATTCACTAATCACGACCGGACTTCCCATCACATATGGAGTCTCTATACCGGGGACCAGTCGATGCAAAGACATTCGACGAGTTATCCTTTCGTTTTAAAAAATATCCGGTCTTCAACACCGGTCTTCAAATGCAATTCATAACGACGTATCACGTATTCGGAATGGGTTATGCGACCCCAAAGTCCTTTCCCGGTTAACCCGAATAGTGAGCGCTTATTTAAAAATAAGTGTGACATTCAAATTCAAGCAAATCACAACAAATACCCATTCAAAGGTAAATATTGATAGTCGGTTATTGAACCATCAATGGATATGCACAACATCACCAGATTCCAAATAATTTTCCAAATTACTTATTTTCCCAAAAATATCTTTACAAGATATAAAATTTCAATACTTCAAAAATAAATCAATATTTATTTTTAAACAAATTCCCCTTTCTTTTATAAATTCCATAGTGAATTTACATTCCAAAATATCTACGAATATACGATTTCAATTATTCATTTTCAATTTATCTTCAAAATGATAAATTCTCAAAATATTCACTTTATATTGGAAAACATTTCCATACTTATTTAATAAGTAATTCTCAAATCTTTTTATTTTCTACACTTGGAAAATATTCAATATACTTAAATCTAAATTAAGTATATATTTCATTCTTTAAGGAAATCATTCTCTTAAACATATTTATTTGGGCCAAAACGAATGTTGCGTAAAACATCGTTACGACAACCCAAAACCACCAGTATAGGGATTCGAAATTAAAATAGATATATAAATCCCAATACTATACAAAACATTTCCTTTCGGAAATCATTTATTATAACAACAGTGTTATATCCACCATTTCCTTCTATTTCTCAAAAACGTCTATTTCAACAATGAATGTTGAAATCTATGGTTTCGAATCTCAACATATTTTGAAAACATCGTTAGATCGTTTAATTCTATTTAAAACATCACCTCCAAAATATTTTCTTTAACATAATATTCACTATCCAAAACGTGAATATACTTCGTTAACCTACTTCATCATTTCTATTCATTTTATTTTAAAAGGATTATTCACTGTCTAAAACGTGCATATAACTCCATTAATAAGTTATAACAATTTACTTATCAAAATAAGTCGTTTGCGGATTTATAAAACAACGTTTATAAATTCCATTTCTATTTATTTTATAACAACTTCCTTTTATAAACCTGCTTTATTAACCTATTCAATTTATAACTCAATTATAAACCAAAAGTTCATATTATAAGTTAAATACTTACAATTTATTTGTTTACAAAAATCGTTCTTTTAAACTTCCCAATTTATAAATCTTATAACTTATAAGATTCATTTATTTACCCAAATCTACTCTTTTAATAACTTACAAATTTTATAAACCTACTGCTTATAAAATTCCATTTATAACTTCACCGTTTATAATTCTATAAATTTCGTTCATTTACGAAATTCATTTATAATTCATTCTAATACTTATAAAAACTCGTTTTACAATTCAAATATTTTAATTTATAAATATCAATTTATAAATCTCTTATATAATCAATTTATACTATTATTTTAAAACGTCTTTAAACTCCTTTATAATTTCATCATTCTCTTTGATTTATAAAATAATCAAATTTCATAAATCCTATATTTCAACTTTTTATAATAAATTCAAAAATTCCAATTTAAACTATTTTATAAAATCATTAACCCCATATTTTCAAAAATCAACTTTTAACTACATTTCTCAAAAATCAAAATTTTATAACATTAAAATTAGACGTTTATTTATTTAAAACGAATTAATTCCAAAATTATTTTACAAAACGTATACTTTCAAAAATCACTTTAAAAATCATTTTAAAGTTCTAAATTTGGTCCAATGATGCTACACACCAAATAGTCAATCACGACAACAACGACATCATATATCGATATGATAATCCATCAAATATCAAAATATCTGAATCAAATAAATACTATTGAGGAATCCAGTTGGATCCCTCCAACCTGTTTTCCTACATCCAAAGATGTTAGCACAATACCAATTCCGTTCCAGTACGTAATTATCGCGGTATATAGGATTTAAAATATTATCCGCTTAATAGACGGCGCAATAGGGTCTCGTCCGCTATATAATGCGGGAAACCAATTCCAAGTACATAAATAATACCAATTTCAATGTTTATGAAATATTCACGGTATATGTTTTTAATAAATAACATCCACTTACTAACGGCGCATAATGTCTATTTTAACAATCAGTAGATAACAATCATCATTCAAACATACAATCAAGAATTTTAAATCTAACTATTTAAAATAAAAATCGAAACCGATTCGATTGAGTGAGAAGTTCTCACCTTGATTTCAATTTCGTTTTCAGCTTTTATTTCGAATAAAATTAAACGTGCGTTTAATTTTACCCGAAATTCTCACTAACTCCAAACGACTCCAATCCAATTCCATAGCGTAGTGCTCGTCCATACGATTCCAACGCAACTGGTTTCGCGCGTTTTCGACCTCGTATGAAAACGATATGAATATTTAAAGTTATACGAATTTTTTTATATAATTTACAACATAAGTTTATAACCTAGAACAGATCATCACCGTCCATCCTTCAACCCGAGATCACGGCCGCTCCTTCATCTTCCTTCTTCTCCAGTGAACGCACGCACGTACACAACCCAAGCCGCCACCCCTAGGGTTTAATTATACTCCACCCTCAACCAATTTGAACACGATCAGATTACACCATTCAAAAGCTCGTGCTAGCCTCCACCTTCGCACAAAGCATCACCACTCTCGGCCTCGACCTGACGTCGACACGCGCGCACGAAATACAGCCAAACGCGGCCCCTTTACTCCTTCCACGTTGCGAATTATCCAATCACAACCGCATAGATTCGAAGCTCTCCTCGAGCTCTTAAACTTTCATGTTGAAGATTTCGTGAAATATTGCATGGATTTGAAGTAATTGAGGAGGAAAGGAAAGAAATTTTTGGCCATTGGTTTAAACAAGCGGCGGCTCCTGAAGAAACCCTAGGGTTTTAAGTTTTGTGAAAATAATGAAAATAGGAGGGCTTTTACAGAAAATTTACGCGACACTATTCATCCCGGATTTTCCGAACTCCAAACGAAGCGTGCCGGTTGGCGTTTCTAAGGTTTACCCCGCGTTCCGAACACAATGGACTGTGTTTTGAGAGCTAATTCGGTCATCTATGCGAGTTATGGCAATAAACGTTCGATTTAAAATTAAACCGATTAAATGATTTTCTAGGCGTTTTAGCTTGCACCGGACAAAGGATAAATCCGATTGACATGAAATTTTAAACCATACAATAATATCACATTACGGATCCGATGAAACTGGTTTCGTCAAAATCCGAGACTGTTTGAAAAATTGGCTAATTTCACTAGTCGATTAAATATTAAAATATTCAATTTTCACAAATTAACTTTTAATTCGATTTTAAAAGTTCTATAAGATCATTCTAACTCCAATATGAAAAAATAAAATTTTACAAATCATTTTCAATCATATTTAACTCAATTTTCAATTATTTTCATAATTTAACATATTAAATCATCGATTTAATTATCCAATTAAATCCAACTATTCGAAATAAAAATTTATTCGACTTATAAATTTCACTTATTAATATTTAAAATTAATTAAATATACAAATTTTAATTAATTAAAATTCTGGGTCGTTACATACTCCCCCCCTTAAAAGAATTTCGTCCTCGAAATTACCAAGTAAGAAAAGTTACAGAATCTATTAACTTTCCCAAAATCTATATTTAAACTTCCTACAATAACTTTACTAAGTTTTCAAATCATACTTAGTTATCTTTTCAAAAATAACTACTATCGTTTAACTTTCAGTTCCAAATCAAAGTTATAGTTTTCATAAACTTTCCAATTTTTCTCAAATTTTTTCTAACGCCTTAAATTTTCGGAAAAATTCGCCATAGTATCCTTTGCGCGGCTCGATCCGAAAAATATGACAGTATATATATCACAAATATACATCTCATCAAGTGATGAGGCATCCCGCAGGGAAAAAAGTGTAAAAGTACGATATTTAATCCGAGATATGTACCTTATATTTTATTAGCGAGCATATACGGCTAATATAGCGCGAAAGCGAGCTCCAAATGCGAAACAAACGCAATCCGCACTTACTAAACACTCAATAAACAGATGAGAAACATGTATATAGACATTAGTATCGATATACAACATATAGCAACATAATAACTATATATGTCAACCTAGCAAATGTAGTAAAAACAATATATTCAACCATCAACCAACTATCATCCAACTAGCATTCAACTAACATCCATAACCAATAAATATTTATTCATATTCTCATTAATATTCAATGAAATAGGTTTTCAATTTAATCACATTTGATTCATTAACAGTGGATGTTTTTACTAACATTCATTTTCAATTAGTTTATATTCACTAATTCATATTCAAGTTGGTTTACTCTCAAATCAAATTCAATTCTATTTAAGATTCACTTAACTTCCAATTTGATTTCAATTACTTTAACTTTAAATTTTATTAACTCAATTGCATATGGGTTTTTATACAATCAACTAATTATCATATAACAACTAATGTATATTAATTACAACCAAATTCCTTTGCTTATATTCATTCAATTTGGTTTAATTAAATTGATTTTCATTCAATTATTCAACTTCCAATAACATAAGATTTTAATGAATTAACACCTACATCCATTATTTCATATCAACTTTATTTACATTCAATTGATTAACATTTAATCCATTCATTCAATTCAATTACAAAAGTTGAATTTCATTACATAACTCAAGTTTACATTTATCATTTATCTTTAATAATTTACTTTGATACCAAAATCAACTTCATTCAACATCACTTAAGTTATACTTCCATTTTACAAACATCGTTGGTTTTACATAACTTAAATTCCCACTTATAAATCAATTTCAGATTCCAATTCTAAGTAAATTTCCATTTAACTTTAAATTCATTTTTATTTACAACTCATATTCATAAATATATTCATATAGTTTCACTTCTTATATATATAAGTTTATTTCTCAATTGCAAATCACTTTAATTATAATTCAATTCTCATAATTCATTTGCTTATACAATTATCCTTTTATTTAGATTATTCAAACATCTTTTAATTAACTTATATATATATTCTTACATTTTCAATCACCAAATAATCAACTTATATACACTTTAATAATTCTGAAAAATTATTCCTTTATATATAAAATATAATCAAGGTAAAATTATTTCATTTACCTAACTTAAAACAATATCGTGTCGAATTGTTCTGTACAAGTGTTTAGAGATCCCTATCAACAACGCTGATCACACGTATTAACCAGAATCCATATACCACTCAACAAACCAATCATCACAATATAAAACAATTTTATATTCACTAACAAAAACGCTCTCATAGCTATTATTACACTCAAATTCATTCTAGAGTACTACTGACTCTATCTCTAATGAGTAATACGCAACAGAACCATGGTTGTCGCTAAACCATAAGCTCCGATACCACATTGTAAGGACCCGATTCTTCGACTCCGAAAACTGACATCAATACGTCCATTGTATCAACTGCCGAGCAATCGAATGCCGGAAAACCGAACATTTAGGGTTTTAAGAAAAGAAAAAGATAGAAGAAGAGAGAAAAAGATAAAGATAGAACAGAACAGAAAGAAAACAACAGAACAACAGCAGAATCTCACAATCGCAGCGGAACAACATATAATAGATAAATGAATAATCTTTAAACAAAGAACTATATCAGTTATTACATCACATCACATTACATTACATTATACCATCATCAGAGTGTATAACAACAAAACAACAACAAACAGCGGAAAAGAAATACTATATACTAGTGAATACGCCATGCCATCCAGCTTGCCTCCAGCAACTCCTGAATTCCAGAATATCCTGATAAACCTTAACTCTTGACTGCCCGTGTGGAAATTGGTGGGCACCCAGAGTTTAGGAAGGAAACAATAAACTCCGAGTCAGTCATGTGACTGGTGTGAGAACTCAAAACAGTTTATTTATCTTTAAAACAAAATAGAGGAATATTTTTAAAGTCAATTCGCAATGCTTTTAAAAATGAGACTACCATAAGGCCTCCCGCACACACACATGCAAACGCAGAATCAGAGGAGATTTCTCCTTATGATAGTCAAAGATGATTGATACGCATTTAAAAAGAACATTTGATATTATTACTAGTGCATAGTGTAGGAAAAATTCATTTCGAAAATAAAGATATAAATCTTAGCCAACATACGACCATTATCGTATGCCTACTATAGCTACCATCCAAACAGTGGGGCGCCACCATAAGTGAATGATAGGTTCTACAACTAAAACCGTACAAGTCTCGTATTGTTTCTTTGGATTTCCAACAAATGGTCAGGCCAAGGAACTTCCCATTGCCACATGAGAACGCCTCTGGAAGGACGTCCCCGAGAACCAAACCGGATCTCTGCCAACACAAGGTCGGGTTACCCCTAACTGGGTAACTACTGACACGAATATGTCATCCCCCGGTCCTTTAGGACCTTTATCCGAGCACTCGTAACCAACATCACACAATGGTAAATAAAGTGTTTCAACATGAGTAAATATCTGGGCTCCATACCATGATACCACCCCTTTCCAGAAGGAAATGCACATACCCTAAAGGGAGCTACCCCTCATAACCTTGCCGCACCTTTCCTATTTTGAACATTCCGGGGTGTGAGGTTCGACGAAGTCTCGTCCACAAAGCCACGCTTTGGTACAAAGCCATGCTTTGGGTCAACAAATGATCATAGAAATGATCACAAAGATAAGTGATCAAACAAATGATCATATCACAAATGATCAAACAATGATCATTTCACAGCAACACTCAGCATGTCACATTACCAAATTGGGAATATATCGCTGATAACCTTCAACTACATAACTTCTGAGCTCGTACGTCTCAGAGAAGGGTGTTAAGCTAAAAGAATAAATTCTATGCCACTAATAGAAATATATTTGAAAGAAATCAGCTTTATATCTCAATTTGTAATGTCAGATATACTATCCATACAAGTCTGTTCTGGGATCGAACGAACCGAAGGCACTTACAAAGAAGTCCTTGCAATCTGGATATTCACCAATCACGACCGGACTTCCCATCACATATGGAGTCTCTATACCGGGGACCAGTCGACGCAAAGACATTCGACGAGTTGTCCTTTCGTTTTCAAAAATATCCGATCTTCAACACCGGTCTTCAAATGCAATTCATAACGACTATCACGTATTAGGAATGGGTTATGCGACCCCAAAGTCCTTTCCCGGTTAACCCGAATAGTGAGTGGTTATTTAAAAATAAGTGTGGCATTCAAATTCAAGCAAATCACAACAAATACCCATTCAAAGGTAAATATTGATAGTCGGTTATTGAACTATCAATGGATATGCACAACATCACCAGATTCCAAATAATTTTTCAAATTACTTATTTTCCCAAAAATATCTTTACAAGATATAAAATTTCAATACTTCAAATATAAATCAATATTTATTTTTAAACAAATTCCCCTTTCTTTTATAAATTCCATAATGAATTTACATTCCCAAATATCTACGAATATACGATTTCAATTATTCATTTTCAATTTATCTTCAAAAAGATAAATTCTCAAAATATTCACTTTATATTGGAAAACATTTCCATACTTATTTAATAAGTAATTCACAAATCTTTTTATTTTCTACACTTGGAAAATATTCAATATACTTAAATCTAAATTAAGTATATATTTCATTCTTTAAGGAAATCTTTCTCTTAAACATATTTATTTGGGCCAAAACGAATGTTGCGTAAAACATCGTTATGACAACCCAAAATCACCAGTATAGGGATTCGAAATTAAAATAGATATATAAATCCCAATACTATACAAAACATTTCCTTTCGGAAGTCATTTATTATAACAACAGTGTTATAGTCCACCATTTCCTTCTATTTCTCGAAAACGTCTATTTCAACAATGAATGTTGAAATCTATGGTTTTGAATCTCAACACATTTTGAAAACATCGTTAGATCGTTTAATTCTATTTAAAACATCACCTCCAAAACATTTTCTTTAACATAATATTCACTATCCAAAACGTGAATATACTTCGTTAACCAACTTCATCATTTTTATTCTTTTTATTTTAAAAGGATTATTCACTATCTAAAACGTGCATATAATTCCGTTAATAAGTTATAACAATTTACTTATCAAAATAAGTCGTTTGCGGATTTATAAAACAACGTTTATAAATTCCATTTCTATTTATTTTATAACAACTTCCTTTTATAAACCTCCTTTATTAACCTATTCAATTTATAACTCAATTATAAACCAAAAGTTCATATTATAAGTTAAATACTTACAATTTATTTGTTTACAAAAATCGTTCTTTTAAACTTCCCAATTTATAAATCTTATAACTTATAAGATTCATTTATTTACCCAAATCTACTCTTTTAATAACTTTACAAATTTTATAAACCTACTGCTTATAAAATTCCATTTATAACTTCACCGTTTATAATTCTATAAATTTCATTCATTTACGAAATTCATTCATAATTCATTCTAATACTTATAAAAACTCGTTTTACAATTCAAATATTTTAATTTATAAATATCAATTTATAAATCTCTTATATAATCAATTTATACTATTATTTTAAAACGTCTTTAAACTCCTTTATAATTTCATCATTCTCTTTGATTTATAAAATAATCAAATTTCATAAATCCTATATTTCAACTTTTTATAATAAATTCAAAAATCCCAATTTAAACTATTTTATAAAATCATTAACCCCATATTTTCAAAAATCAACTTTTAACTATATTTCTCAAAAATCAAAATTTTATAACATTAAAATTATACGTTTATTTAATTAAAATGAATCAATTCCAAAATTATTTTACAAAATGTATACTTTCAAAAATTACTTTAAAAATCATTTTAAAGTTCCAAATTTGGTCCGATGATGCTACACACCAAATAGTCAATCACGACAACAACGACATCATATATCGATATGATAATCCATCAAATATCAAAATATCTGAAATCAAATAAATACTGTTGAGGAATCCAGTTGGATCCCTCCAACCTATTTTCCTGCATCCAAAGATGTTAGCACAATACCAATTCCGTTCCAGTACGGAATTATCACGGTATATAGGATTTAAAATATTATACGCTTAATAGACGGCGCAATAGGGTCTCATCCGCTATATAATGCGGGAAATCAATTCCAAGTACATAAATAATACCAATTTCACTGTTTATGAAATATTCGCGGTATATGTTTTAAATAAATAACATCCGCTTACTAACGGCGCATAATGTCTATTTTAACAATCAATAAATAACAATCATGATTCAAACATACAATCAAGAAGTTTAAATCTAACTATTTAAAATAGAAATCGAAACCGATTCGATTGAGTGAGAAGTTCTCACCTTGATTTCAATTTCGTTTTCAGCTTTTATTTCGAATGAAATTAAACGTGCGTTTAATTTTACTCGAAATTCTCACTAACTCCAAACGACTCCAATCCAATTCCATAGCGTAGTGCTCGTCCATACGATTCCAATGCAACTGGTTTCGTGGGTTTTCGACCTCGTATGAAAAAGATATGAATATTTAAAGTTACATGAATTTTTTTATATAATTTACAACATAATTTTATAATCTAGAACAGATCATCACCGTCCATCCTTCAACCCGAGATCACGGCTGCTCCTTCATCTTCCTTCTTCTCCAGTGAACGCACGCACGTACACAACCCAAGCCGCCACCCTTAGGGTTTAATTATACTCCACCCTCAACCAATTTGAACATGATCAGATTACACCATTCAAAAGCTCGTGCTAGCCTCCACCTTCGCACAAAGCATCACCACTCTCGGCCTCGACCTGACGTCGACACGCGTGCACGAAATACAGCCAAACGCGACCGCCTTACTCCTTCCACGTTGCGAATTATCCAATCACAACCGCATAGATTCGAAGCTCTCCTCGAGCTCTTAAACTTTCATGTTGAAGATTTCGTGAAATATTGCATGGATTTGAAGTAATTGAGGAGGAAATGAAAGAAATTTTTGGCCATTGGTTTAAACAAGCGGCGGCTCCTGAAGAAACCCTAGGGTTTTAATTTTTGTGAAAATAATGAAAATAGGAGGGCTTTTGTAGAAAATTTACGCGACACTATTCATCCCGGATTTTTCGAACTCCAAACGAAGCGTGCCGGTTAGAGTTTCTAAGGTTTACCCCGCGTTCCAAACACAATGGAACGTGTTTCGGGAGCTTATTCGGTCATCTGTGCGAGTTATGGCAATAAACGTTCGATTTAAAATTAAACCGATTAAACGATTTTCTAGGCGTTTTAGCTTGCACCGGACAAACGATAAATCCGATTGACATGAAATTTGAAACCATACAATAATATCACATTACGGATCCGATGAAACTGGTTTCGTCAAAATCCGAGACTGTTTGAAAAATTGACTAATTTCACTAGACGATTAAACATTAAAATATTTAGTTTTCACAAATTAACTTTTAATTCGATTTTAAAAGTTCTATAACATCATTCTAACTCCAATATGATAAAATAAAATTTTATAAATCATTTTCAATCATATTTAACTCAATTTTCAATTATTTCCAAAATTTAACATATTAAATCATCGATTTAATTATCCAATTAAATCCAATTATTCGAAATAAAAATTTATTCGACTCATAAATTTCACTTATTAATATTTAAAATTAATTAAACATACAAATTTTACTTAATTAAAATTCTGGATCGTTACAATAGTTCACCGTACAACTTTTGTATGTGATCGAATATGGATCAAATATCTATACTCTGATAATGCTTTACAGTTCGGAATTCATAGAAAATAATAGAAAGTCTCGGGCAAATTAAGTCTTAAGTGACCAAGGCGCAAATATTTTTAATACTTATATAACTTTGACTCTTGCATGGGCCTTGAAGCGACAATATGCCAAAAGATTTATTGGTAAGCATATTTTACATTTCTTTCTTAATATTCATTTCATGTTTTTTATCAATAAATTTGTTTATCGATTATATTTATTATGCAAATTTGCATTAGTAGATTATTTTAAAATTTATACTTATTATATTAGTTTATTATATTTACCCAATAATGATCCCAGTGAATTTTGCATCTCTTAAAAATCCTAATTAAATATGGGAATTTCATGGATTCCTTCGGTTAGTGTTAGGTTTTGTTTATCAGGTTACTACAACCTTGACACATTGCTCAACGAATTATAGTCCTTATCAATGGTAAGTGGCAGTTTATTAATTGCATCTTATATATGTCCATGTAACAGTAACACTTTGCTAATTATATCTTATATATAAATTTACTTTTAGTTATGTCCTTAATCGTCTTCCTTAAGGTTGATCAATAAATCATAAAGTATATTAAACACTGTAGACTCATCATTTTGCAATATCCTAAAATGGGTTACATAACCCTTGAGGTTGCGTAAAAAAGTTACATAAATATTTTTACTTATCAGGAAAATAATTAAACATCACTTTAGTTATTCTGTGGCTTGATGTTTCTCAACAACCATTTGTATGTAAGGTACTCCGACGGAGAGAATTATTATTTTGAATTTATAATTTAAAACAGTTGTATAGAGTATTACCGATAATTTAAGGAGATGAGCATAGCGAGTATATCACATGATAACGTGTATCTTTTATACACGTTCAATGTATACTCTCTTTAAGTCTTATGGAATTTATTTAAATTAACCTCCCATTTTCTTTATGCATATATATTATATATACATTTAATTTTATAACAATTTATTATTAGATAAATTGTGTACATATACATATATATATTCATATGTATTTCTTTTATTAGTTAAATAATTTAATTAAAGGGCATTTCAACAGGAGAACAAACTTTGCATTCCAATTAGTTTCTAGGACACACATTCAACGAAATTACTTTCAAGGCCAAAGTCAGCAGAATAATTACTTTCAAGGACAAAGTCAGCAGTCCAATTACTTTCAAGGACATAATTTCATAGGTTTTTAGGCCCTAGAAACTAATTATTTTGTGTTTTGTCCTTGAAAGCAATTATTTCAGTTGTGTGTCCTAGAAACTAATTCCACTTGCTAAAGAGGCCCTTGTGGCTAATTTCCACTTTAATTAATTTATAAATATATATTTATTCAATTTTTTTTTTTACATTTTTTAACTGTTTATATCATTACGTTAATTATTTATTTAATTTAAAACTATTCTAAATTATTTCATAATATTCAAAAACGCTATTTTGAATTAACCTAAGGCTCAAAACACTTTTGAGCCGCCTATAGGGACATACCCTAGAAACATGCCATTTCGACTAGTCGGGTAAAAGCCAGGAGATCATGAGGTTTTACACTTATAGTTCTCCTTTATTAAAGTAACTTTCTCCTTAGTTTGGTGAATTGTGCCTTATGCATTGGTGAATTACTCACATAAAAACATTGTGGGCTCTAATACCATTATTGGATTAGGTATTGTAGCAACAGGGTAAAAAGGAAATTTACAAAATTCCTTTTATTAAATTGAACAAGTTCTTATTTTGTTTTGCATAAAAAATATTTTGTTTATACCAAATCAAATTTAGTATTTAATTAATAAAATATTTTTAAAAATATATAATTTAATTAATTAGATTAAAATATTTATTATTGTTAATGTCTAAAATAATTATTAAAAATTTAATATATAATTAATTTATTAATTAATTTTTTTTTTTGGCAAGGCCAGCCGGTTTTATAGTGGACCGTCCACTTTTTATTACGAACGTAATAAAAATTGAAGTACAGGAGCAAGGTAAAAGCACCTTAACTACTAAAAATACAGAAAATACAGCACAGGTACGTGACAGCTATGTCACGGTAACTATAAGTATCACAAAAAAAACTAGCGCTCCTCCGAGGAAGGAGAATCACCAACAAACCCAGTCACCAAAGAAGAGGTCAATGGGACAGACCCAGAAAGACCAGCAAAGGGGCGAAACCGGAGAGCAAGACAAGGGTCATAAACCACATCATCAGAACAGTAGACAAAAGATCGATCCCAGGATGGATCAGCAAGCATGTCAGAATTTGCACTCGCATCCAAACCGTCCATATCAAGAACTAGAGAATCACCAGATTGTTTGTAGCGGAGGCATCTAAGGTCCAGCTGATCATCAGAAACAAACCGGAAGAAGGATTCATTAACCGGGTTATACCTCATATCAGAAATGGGATCAATCCAGCACCCTTCAGCCACATCCCAAGCTACAGGAGGCAGCAGTGAGGAAGGGTCAGGAGCATCTAATGGGATGACAGGAGCAACACTAGGAACCTCTGAACCAGGATGTAAAACATGCGAAACTAGAGGCAAAGAAGGAAAACTCAGATCTGACAACATAGCCTCAGGAGCAGGATTGGGAGGGACTGAAACCTTGGGGACCCAGATCCTACGACGGGGGCGCGGTAAAGGTGACTTCGGAGCAGCCGCGGAGGCTTCAGAATGATGGCAATCGATAGTCAGGTGTCCAAAGGAGTGACAGAAAGTACAAATATCCGGAACCCATCCATAGCGAACTCTGACTTCCACAACATGACCGACAGCAAGCTGAACAGGAATAGAAGTAGGGAGAGGCTTAGAGGGGGAAATCTCGACAAGAGCCTTCGCGTACATCAACTTATCACGTGCCACCGTATTAGAGTCAAAGCATTTCAGCTTACCAACATTACAAGCTAACCAATTCAGTCCAATAAGAGGCTGTAAGACAGAGGGAATCTGAGAGAAATAAACCCAAACAGGGATAGTAAATACTTGCTCACGAGCACACGCCACGGTAGGAGACCAGGGGGTGACAATAAAAGGCCTTCCATCAACAAAAGAAGGCTCAGAATCCAAAATAAGCCGACGATCCTCAGAAGAGGAAAACTTTAAGTAATACATCGAATCGATCAGCTTCACATGCAAATTTCCACGAAGCTTCCAAGCCCTCTGAAGTACCGAAGCGGCATCCGAAATTCGGTGACGAGGTTCCAGAAAAAAACCAACCAAGTAGTCTGACCAAAATTCCTCACCGGCTAGCAAAACACTAGGGGGAGGAATCATCACTCCATTTTCCTCAACCAAATCAAAATCAATCGGGATGTAGGCACCCGCATTACGGGGCAAGGACGTGAAAAGAGAAGACCACGATTTTGAGATATGCTTCGAACCAACAGCGTCACGGCTCTCCACAACACTGGGGGCACTTGCGGCAGAGGGAATAGTTGCATCAGAGCGAAATACAGGGACATTAGGAACAGAGTTCTTTGGGGAATTTACACAAACATCTGTTGTGCCATGACGACTACAAGGAGAATTAGCTGAAACACACCCCTGTACAAGATCAGACACACCATCAACCACACTAGGAACGTATTCATCAAACTCAGTAGCCTTGCCCACTTCACAACCCAACGTTATTGGCTTACAAACATTTTGCCCACTCGCAACAGAACGATGCAGGGCTTCAAGCGATGTGTCACAATCATCCAATACACATGGGCGTACGCGTGAAAGTTGCAATGGTGGAAACTCAGAAGGCGAATGGATGGCAGGGGGACGTACAGACACCGACGACATGGGCTTGAAAACACGGCCAGACCTAGTTGAAGAGGGAGAGAGGGGGAAGGAAATGAGAGGGGGCAGAGAAGAAGCTCTCATGGGAAACGAAGCAGGGAGGTGGAGAAAAAGAAGCGACAGAAAGAAAAGGAGCGAAGATACTGGACAGTCGCCATTAACGAAGCAGAGAAGAAATTGCAACTAATTTTATATATTTATATTTTATGATATATTCACAATATGAACATCTCGATGATATAGATAAATAAACTATCCCAGGTAGGCATGTCAACGGGTCGGGTATCTTAAAACACCCAAGCCTGATTACAATAAGCAAAATCCAAGTTTGGCCCGAACTCTCAGGGTGTTTCAAAACCAATATTCAAGCTCGAATTGTTGGACATTTCAAGCCCATTGGGTAATACCTGTATAGCTATCTCATAATTTTTATGTTAAAACAGTACTTTAAAATTATAAAATTTATAAATCATGTTAATGTACAAATTGGATTGTGATGTAGCCAAGTTCACAACAAAAGTGTGAAAAAATATCTACATACAAAAAAGGGCAAACAAATAGCATAGGCACTCATGTTTTTTTGCAAAGCCAGCCGGGTTGAATGGGCCCCTACTATTTTATTAAATAAAAGAAGTTACAAGGAAAGATGGTATCCTGAATGTAACGACCCGTTAAATTTGATAATATTAAATGAATTAAATTAATATAATTTCTAATCTGATTTA
Source organism: Allium cepa (assembly GCA_030765085.1). Classification (NCBI taxonomy): domain Eukaryota; kingdom Viridiplantae; phylum Streptophyta; class Magnoliopsida; order Asparagales; family Amaryllidaceae; genus Allium; species Allium cepa. The sequence continues at coordinate 819,082,044 of CM060935.1, read as the reverse complement.
GAAAAAAAAGGCTTTAAGATTTATTTGAGAAAATGTAGTAATTTGTTATAGTAATTGGAATTTAATGTAACAATTTAATTTTTATGACAATAGTTTTGGATAATGTAATTGTCACACTTTGTTAAAAGTTAATGTTAAGAAACCAATAAATGTTGAATTAGTGAATATTAATAAAATATTTACTAGAATGGGATTCATTTAATATTAAAATAAATTGTAGGATTGTTTCATTTGGTGACCGTTGAATAAACCAATGCAATAAGTGTAGATAAATTTTTTTATGAATATTGTTCAATAATGAATGTACTTAAAAACGGTAATAAACATAATATAAGAAAACAAAGGCAAATTGTGTATTAATTAATGAATTCATGAATCAGTGTATGGACTTAGTGTAACTATACGTAAATGTACGCAATAAGGTTGTGAAATACCAATGATTTGGATTTCCAATTTATATTAAACATAATGTTGGTAGAAACTGGAATTCACTGTTGTGTGAAATATATGAGAAATCAGGTCAAATGTAAATTATACCGTTGATGATATACTCTTTTAAACAGTAGGATTTTTAAATAAATAAACGTTTCACTTAGGTTTCAATTGGATAACTTATGTAGTTTAATGGAGAATCAATTGCAATTAATTGCCATAAATTAGTGATGATAGGGTAGTTTGATTTGGCCTTTAAGAAGCAAAGAAAAAGAAAGCCAAGATTTATGAATTCATTTGCAATGTGAAATGCAAATCTTGTGGATTGTTTTTTTTTTTACAAATGGAATTAATATTTAACCATTACGTTAGTGGAGTCTGATAAGTTAAGGTAGATAATCAATGGTAATTTACCTAATTCAAAGGATATATTAATATAAATATGGGTAAAATGAGGTTAGACCAAGGATATAATATTAATTGATTTTTAAGGCTTAATTAATACGTGAAATAGACAAGATTCCACATTCAAACATTTATACAAAGCTAAGTTGTAAATAGAAGTACCAATGTAATATAATGTAAATAGATGGGAATCAACATTTATTTATTTATTTAATGGAATTTAATTTCTATAGTATGATAATCGCAATTAAATGAAATTGAAATAGCTAATTTATACGTTAGTTGAAATTTAGCTGGAATATGAGGATTTTTAATGAAATAGTGAAATCAAATGGAAATAAGGTTTCAATTATACATTGGAATTTATATTCACCATAAAAGGTTAATTGAAAACCAAAGGAGTTAATAAAGGAATCAAGCTTTATCTATTAATTTGGATTTAAGATATGGTAAATTGGATTTATTGCAATAATTAATTCTATAAGATGAGGTTAATACTTATTCTATTTATAATTGGACCAAATTATTGATATAGATTTTTAGAAAGCAGAATCTATAAATTAATTTGAGTATCAAATTCAATAATTGCGCTTATTGCATAAATAAAGGGAATTTAACGTTAAATATTACGTTACTGAAATTTAAAATAGACTTTAAGAATAATAATGTGAATCATGAACCAAAGTATGTGGCATCCCTATTTTGGATAAAAGATAAGTATACAAGGATTAAAAATGTTATAAATAGGTTTTGAGGAATTTATTTATAATTCCTTAATATAAGGAAGCGGAGGAATGTATACTGAAATTTGATAGACCTGTCAACTCTAATTCACAGCCAAACTTGTTAAATCATTTAAATTGATTTTAATTTACATAAGCAATAGAATTGGGACAATTTTAGAATATTCATATAGAATTGAATTTCTATAATTTATTTAATTTATTTAATGAATATTAAAAATAGCCTTTTTGGCCACGGACTCGGATTTCGACGAAACCAGTTTCATCGGATCCGTATCGGTGTATTATTATAGGGTTTCAAGTTTCGTATCGATCGGACCTGTCGTTTGATCGTACGGACGCGAAACGCCTTGAAAATCAATTTTATTAAAATCAATTTGAAATCAATTTGGAAATCTTGTTTTCAGCATAACTTCTTCATACGATCAAATTTGAACGTGAAACTTTTTCCATCGCGTTCAGAATATTTTAAAATACCTATCTGGATATATGGGTTTGACAAATTTCGTTCCGGGGTCAGAACGGGCATTTTGGGCCTTAGTTTGTTTCGTACGTTCATCTATCCAGTCTATCTACTCTAACCCAACCCTACCTATAAATATACAGTTATAAACCCTAGCTCCATTCTATTGTCTATTTGCTGTACCTTCATCTTGTTCAAGCTTCTCTTCTTCTTCAATGGGGGCTAACCCTAGATCCAGTCAGTTCAAAAAAAAAAAATCAATTTCAAAAAAAAAAAAAAAATTTGCGGATCTGCAGCAGCTTCTGGTCGCGCTTCGGGTTTCAGGGAAGAAAACCCTAGAGCAACTTCGGGTCAGGAAGAAAATGACTCGGGTCGCTCCGGGTCGTTTTGGCGAAAACTCCAAGCAAGCACCGGGGAATTGAGGAGGCGCACCGAAGTCGAACCCGAAGTCGACCCAGGACCAGAATTTTCCATTTTTCAAATTTTCATAACTTTTGCATACGAGCTCGGATTCGCGCGCGGTTTGTTTTGATGGAATCGTATCGGAATTTATGACGTTTTGGCGCTGGTTTGGACAAATTTGGAGACCTTCAAATTTTTGGGTTTAAATCGAATTTAAATTCGATTTAAATTCCAAAGGTGAGTGTTTAAACCCACTCACAACTACTAGAAGCTTTTATGTTTGTTAAATTAATTTTAGAAATGAATATAAATTTATTTATGAGTATTTGGCATGTTTATTTCACTCATATTTGTTGAAATGCATTTATTAAATTTAACTGTGAATTTAATTCATTTATTGCGTATAAATTTACAATTAAAATTTATTTGTTTGTATATGAACTGCTAGTTAATAGTTATATAATTTATTACTGAATATAGACTGTAGATTAATAGCTGTTAAATTTAATTTGAATAAAATTGCCAGTATTACCTGTTATGTAGTACCAAAAATAATATTGTTATTGATTGATATTGATTGATGATTGCGATTTGGATGATGGATGATGTTGATGAATGGATGTTTATTGCATATCATTAAATTGCAAATTATCATGCATACTTCATTTCATTCGGGATTGTGGTTTGAAATGATATATAACCGCAAAATTTTTATATCTTTTAAATTGCGGATTGAAATGATAAATATCCGTATCACTTGACCATAGGATAGAAAATTATATACAGGCACCGCGGTATATATATAACTATTTAAATGTGATTTCTATGGTTTGGATGGAATACGGTTTATAATAATCTTAAATTTTATATTGTATAAATATTTTTCTTCCATATAGATATACATATGAAGTTGAAAATTTTGAAATTAAAAGGTGTATAAAAATCTTTATTAAAAATGGAAGAAAATTAAGAAAATGGAGTTTAATAATTTATATCATATGTTTAAATGTTAAGTTTGGAAATTTTAAGATATGATATTTATAATTGGATTTTTCCCAAAATAAATTGAAATGAATAATCTAGTATAATTTGAATTGGGAAAAATATATATATTTTATTACTAGAAATTGAAGTCTTATTTTTATGGATTTTATATGAATATTCAAGACTAATTAATAGAACAATTGATTTGTTGAAAGCATAAAATCCAACTTTAGTTTGAAATATTGATACTCAAAATGGATATACGTATATATAAATAAGTTGAAGTGGTTTTGGAACTTGAGAGAGATAATATAAATTTTGGTTTAGACTTTAATAAAGAAATGTATTTGTAAAGCCATGAGAACTATTTTCTTTACAAAGTAACATTTAAGTTAAACCATTTAATTCATATACCGTTGAATATCCAAACCATTCAAGTTTTAAAAGTTATGGTTTTAAATTATGAATTTCGAAATATTATGCTTTGAAAGGATATTTGGCTTTCAGACGTTATAAATTTTAAAGCATTTGGATTTTTGAAAGGGTTTATATTTGGGATAAAGGATATCATATTGTTTTGGGTTTTAAAATGATATCGTATTCATAATTTTAAAATGGAAATGTTTATTCTGGTTTTAAAGTATGAGCTATTTTTAAATGACCGCGGTGTTATAATAACGATGGGTTGGCAAAGAGACCGGGATCGGATATGGACATACTCTCTGTCGATACCGAAAACCACTTTGACTAACCGTGTACGCGGTGGAGATTCCAGAATGAAGTAGGTGGTGGCGACGTTTCCTGTAAGGTAAATACGTGGACCCGACTCCCGTGAGTTGGCATAAGGTGGCTAAAACAGGAGCGATTCTCAGGCCAATGAGGTCATTCCTCTGATCGGACCCTCCTCTTCGATATTATACTTTGACTTGGATTGATTCAGTGGCCACTTCTATATTTTGATTTTGGGGAGTTAGTCCGAGGTGGGCGGTAACTGCGGCTACGCGTTTCCACCAGCCTGGATAGCAATTGGTATATCTACCCTGGCATTGCCTAGTTGTGCCGTGTCACCTACCATACCGAGCATTTACTACGAGTTTCTATTTGTGTCGTACCTATGGAGTATCCTCTGGTAGCTTCCCGATCAGGAGGTATTACGGTACTGTATAGACTATTGGCATTATTTGTGTTAAGGGCTATATGGGTAACCCCTTAACGCTATTTAAAAGTAAGTTTATTTTATAAATAGACACTATTATAATAGCGCAATATACTACATAGTAAATAGTTTAACGGATCCTTAGGAGATGTAAATCCCGAACATCTCTTGAGTTACTGTACTCATATTTATTTCTGTTAATTTAACTCACATAAGATCTTTTAGTCTGACTCGAGTGTTTTTGTCTTTTCAAATTCGCTCGGGTCAGTCCGAGCGTTTCATGATCGAAGACTTTAGCTTTGAAGGACGAAGACGAAGGAGTCGTATTATTATTATCTATAGTATTGCACCACACTCTAAATTTCCGCTGCATTGATTGTATTGGTATGTGTAACTCTGATATTCATTGTATAAGTAAAATAAATATTTTGTAAACAGTTATCATGAACTGTATATTGATTATTATATTTTATCCTTCCGCTGTGAGATTCTATTTTGTTTTATTTCTTCTCTGTTTTTCTTATTTACCCCATAACAATCCGCCCTTGCGTATGCTTTGAATTGGCACGTGTGTCGGTTTAAAGTGTGCGAAAAGGCGGGATGTTACAGTTGGTATCAGAGCTTTGGTTTAGCGATAAACCTTGGTTTTGTGGGGTTTGACTCTTTGTTAATAGGGTAGTAATACCCTATGGGAGTCGCTGAGTGTATATATATGAGAGAGCGTATTTGTTAGTGTTAATAAAGATTTTGATATTGTGTTAATCTGTTCCGCTTTGTATTTATAAATTCTGGTTGATGCATGGGACGCTATGACATCAATAGGGATTTCTAAACACTTAATAGGACAGACCGACATAATATTTGTTTTTAATATAGGTGAATGAAATAATTTTGCCTATTATATTTTCTATATATAAAAATATTTTTATAAAAATATATATATATATTTGGTTGCTATAGATTGGGTGTTAGGAAATAAAAATATTTATAACAATTGAAGCTAAGTTGAAATTATAATAAATCAAATTGGAGATTTTAGAACTTAAGTCCGGGATTTTTGAAAATCTTCTTTCAAAGGATTTGTGAAATATAATGATTTGGTTTATAGGTAATTTCTTATATAAATGTTTAGTATAATTCGGAAGAATTGTTTTAAAAGAGGATTTTGGAGAAAATAAATTTTGTACTTTCCTCTCTGTCCCTAGAAAATAATTTCGGTGATGGCGGCCGCATCATCGACTTTCATTTTCGAGTTTCGTAGGGGAAAGGCCACTGTAGTAAATTCTACTGCAGATTTATTTTGAAATTATCTAAAATTTTAAATTGTTTTAAATATAAATTGAGATATAAGTTGTAAGAACTCATTTATCTATTATTTTTAAAATAAAATTGAAATTTGACCCGGTATTTAATTCTAAAATTTTCCACTAATTAATGGTTTAAATTAATTTTAGGGAAATATAAAGTAAGTAATAAATGGATTGAAACCTCTAATTTAAGTAAGAAAATTAATGCTAGGTATAAAGGAAGTTAAAATTTTAACTGATAAATAATGGTAAAGTTTTATTGAAAATCAACGAATTAAAAGGGTTGAGATTAAACTTGTATAAGTTCTTTTGCTTTTTCTTTAACACAAATAACTTACCAAGTATAAAAAATTGAAATGTGAATTAAGATTGAAATTGAATATTATACAAGTAAATTTTTGGAAATAATGAAGTACTCAATAAATTACTGTTATAAATAAGAATTTAATGGTATAAACTTAAGTTATAATTGAAATTCTACTAAAAATAAAGTTAAGTATTATTAATAGGTGATATGAACTTAAGTATATAAGGTGAAATTCTAAACAAAAAATTGATTGTAGGATTATTAACTTAAGTATGTTTTAATTTCCACTATTCTAATATAATGGAAAGTAGAAAAAAAAAATTTAAATGACTGCAATCCATAGTTAATGAACAAGTAAAATCTTTCACTTATAGGAATGCAGGTTACAAGGTTAATAAATTAAGTGTAATTAGAGGGTTACTGTAATTAAATATAATAGAAACGTAAACATTAAATAAAGGAATGAAATTAAGGGTAAGTTGAAATTGTAATTTATAAAACGAATATATATTTGTTGAACCATAAATTAATAAAAAGGAATTGAGAAGAAACTTGTAAATTTTCACTTACATTCTTAAAACATACATAACCTACCACATAATAAAAGTTGCAATGTTAGTAAGAAAATGTAGGGGAAATCTTACAAGTGAAGCTTGAGGTAATTAAGATATTCAATAAATTTGCTGTTAAAACTTAAGCTAAATCGGAAATTTTACTATATAAGAAAGGTAAGTAGAATAAATGGGTGATATAAACTTTAGTCAATAAATTGGAACACAAATATGATAATTTTGTAATAAATGAAAATGAAAATTGTAAGAAATAAAGAAATCCCTCCATAAATGAAAGAAAGAAAATCAAACCACTGAAGCATGAAATAAAAGTATAATAAGTAAAATTTTGGTTGTTGGTTTGAATTGTTATTGTTTGATTTATGTTTGTTGGGTAAGGAATTTGAAGTTGTTGGATGAATAAATAATCTATCTTTGTTCCATCTAAGACTGTTGAGTAAAAGGATGCACTTGATAGTTAATTTCATTTCATACGAATTTCAAGTTTGAACCCAAACAACTGTTTGTTTGATGGATTAAATGGTTGCTTTGCTTTGTGTATGTATGCTGTTTGTAAGGTTGATGGTTATTGTATTGATTGGTTGATTAATGGTTGAAACCAACTAAACATTTCGCTTTAATATAAATATTTAACCTTTTTAGATTATATAAGTGAAATGCAGGTTATGGAAGCAACCGCTACTGCTTTTGGTTCCATAATAATAAGCGTATTGCCCGACAAATAGGTACGTTTCCGGATTACGTTTTGTAACGCTATTTTATATAATTTCTCCCGTGTTGGGATATAATATTTTGGATAATATATGTAATATATTTGTATATTTGGATATTATATTTTCTCCAGAGTCTCTCCGTACAAAGGAGACTCTGCCAAAATTTTCCGTAAATTTTGGACTTAGAATTTTGTTGAATATTTTCCAAACTTTAATGATTTAAGTATAAAAGGTTATAATGACTATAAAACGGGCATATCTCATTTAAGGAAATTAATTTAGTAAATTATTGTTTATAAGTTAATATTTGAAATAAGATGTAATGTTTTATTCTTCCTTCTCCCTTCTTTTTCCTTTTCGGGGACGAAAAGTTTTGAGTGGGGGAGATTGTAACGACCCGTTAAATTTGATAATATTAAATGAATTAAATTAATATAATTTCTAATCTGATTTAGAAAAAAAAGGCTTTAAGATTTATTTGAGAAAATGTAGTAATTTGTTATAGTAATTGGAATTTAATGTAACAATTTAATTTTTATGACAATAGTTTTGGATAATGTAATTGTCACACTTTGTTAAAAGTTAATGTTAAGAAACCAATAAATGTTGAATTAGTGAATATTAATAAAATATTTACTAGAATGGGATTCATTTAATATTAAAATAAATTGTAGGATTGTTTCATTTGGTGACCGTTGAATAAACCAATGCAATAAGTGTAGATAAATTTTTTATGAATATTGTTCAATAATGAATGTACTTAAAAACGGTAATAACTTAATATAAGAAAACAAAGGCAAATTGTGTATTAATTAATGAATTCATGAATCAGTGTATGGACTTAGTATAACTATACATAAATGTACGCAATAAGGTTGTGAAATACCAATGATTTGGATTTCCAATTTATATTAAACATAATGTTGGTAGAAACTGGAATTCACTGTTGTGTGAAATATATGAGAAATCAGGTCAAATGTAAATTATACCGTAGATGATATACTCTTTTAAACAGTAGGATTTTTAAATAAATAAACGTTTCACTTAGGTTTCAATTGGATAACTTATATAGTTTAATGGAGAATCAATTGCAATTAATTGCCATAAATTAGTGATGATAGGGTAGTTTGATTTGGCCTTTAAGAAGCAAAGAAAAAGAAAGCCAAGATTTATGAATTCATTTGCAATGTGAAATGCAAATCTTGTGGATTGCTTTTTTTTTACAAATGGAATTAATATTTAACCATTACGTTAGTGGAGTCTGATAAGTTAAGGTAGATAATCAATGGTAATTTACCTAACTCAAAGGATATATTAATATAAATATGGGTAAAATGAGGTTAGACCAAGGATATAATATTAATTGATTTTTAAGGCTTAATTAATACGTGAAATAGACAAGATTCCACATTCAAACATTTATACAAAGCTAAGTTGTAAATAGAAGTACCAATGTAATATAATGTAAATAGATGGGAATCAACATTTATTTATTTATTTAATGGAATTTAATTTCTATAGTATGATAATCGCAATTAAATGAAATTGAAATAGCTAATTTATACGTTAGTTGAAATTTAGCTGGAATATGAGGATTTTTAATGAAATAGTGAAATCAAATGGAAATAAGGTTTCAATTATACATTGGAATTTATATTCACCATAAAAGGTTAATTGAAAACCAAAGGAGTTAATAAAGGAATCAAGCTTTATTTATTAATTTGGATTTAAGATATGGTAAATTGGATTTATTGCAATAATTAATTCTATAAGATGAGGTTAATACTTATTCTATTTATAATTGGACCAAATTGTTGATATAGATTTTTAGAAAGCAGAATCTATAAATTAATTTGAGTATCAAATTCAATAATTGCGCTTATTGCATAAATAAAGGGAATTTAACGTTAAATATTACATTACTGAAATTTAAAATAGACTTTAAGAATAATAATGTGAATCATGAACCAAAGTATGTGGCATCCCTATTTTGGATAAAAGATAAGTATACAAGGATTAAAAATGTAATAAATAGGTTTTGAGGAATTTATTTATAATTCCTTAATATAAGGAAGCGGAGGAATGTATACTGAAATTTGATAGACCTGTCAACTCTAATTCACAGCCAAACTTGTTAAATCATTTAAATTGATTTTAATTTATATAAGCAATAGAATTGGGACAATTTTAGAATATTCATATAGAATTGGATTTCTATAATTTATTTAATTTATTTAATGAATATTAAAAATAGCCTTTTTGGCCACGGACTCGGATTTCGACGAAACCAGTTTCATCGGATCCGTATCGGTGTATTATTATAGGGTTTCAAGTTTCGTATCGATCGGACCTGTCATTTGATCGTACGGACGCGAAACGCCTTGAAAATCAATTTTATTAAAATCAATTTGAAATCAATTTGGAAATCTTGTTTTCAGCATAACTTCTTCATACGATCAAATTTGAACGTGAAACTTTTTCCATCGCGTTCAGAATATTTTAAAATACCTATCTGGATATATGGGTTTGACAAATTTCGTTCCGGGGTCAGAACGGGCATTTTGGGCCTTAGTTTGTTTCGTACGTTCATCTATCTAGTTTATCTACTCTAACCCAACCCTACCTATAAATATACAGTTATAAACCCTAGCTCCATTCTATTGTCTATTTGATGTACGTTCATCTTCTTCAAGCTTCTCTTCTTCTTCAATGGGGGCTAACCCTAGATCCAGTCAGTTCAAAAAATAAATAAATTCAATTTCAAAAAAAAAAAAAAAAAAAAATTTGCGGATCTGCAGCAGCTTCTGGTCGCGCTTCGGGTTTCAGGGGAGAAAACCCTAGAGCAACTTCGGGTCAGGAAGAAAATGACTCGGGTCGCTCCGGGTCGTTTTGGCGAAAACTCCAAGCAAGCACCGGGGAATTGAGGAGGCGCACCGAAGTCGAACTCGAAGTCGACCCAGGACCAGAATTTTCCATTTTGCAAATTTTCATAACTTTTGCATACGAGCTCGGATTCGCGCGCGGTTTGTTTTGATGGGATCGTATCGGAATTTCTGACGTTTTGGCGCTGGTTTGGACAAATTTGGAGACCGTCAAATTTTTGGGTTTAAATCGAATTTAAATTCGATTTAAATTCCAAAGGTGAGTGTTTAAACCCACTCACAACTACTAGAAGCTTTTATGTTTGTTAAATTAATTTTAGAAATGAATAGAAATTTATTTATGAGTATTTGGCATGTTTATTTCACTCATATTTGTTGAAATGCATTTATTAAATTTAACTGTTAATTTAATTCATTTATTGCGTATAAATTTACAGTTAAAATTTATTTGTTTGTATATGAACTGCTAGTTAATAGTTATATAATTTATTACTGAATATAGACTGTAGATTAATAGCTGTTAAATTTAATTTGAATAAAATTGCCAGTATTACCTGTTATGTAGTACCAAAAATAATATTGTTATTGATTGATATTGATTGATGATTGCGATTTGGATGATGGATGATGTTAATGAATGGATGTTTATTGCATATCATTAAATTGCAAATTATCATGCATACTTCATTTCATTCGGGATTGTGGTTTGAAATGATATATAACCGCAAAATTTTTATATCTTTTAAATTGCGGATTGAAATGATAAATATCCGTATCACTTGACCATAGGATAGAAAATTATATACAGGCACCGCGGTATATATATAACTATTTAAATGTGATTTCTATGGTTTGGATGGAATACGGTTTATAATAATCTTAAATTTTATATTGTATAAATATTTTTCTTCCATATAGATATACATATGAAGTTGAAAATTTTGAAATTAAAAGGTGTATAAAAATCTTTATTAAAAATGGAAGAAAATTAAGAAAATGGAGTTTAATAATTTATATCATATGTTTAAATGTTAAGTTTGGAAATTTTAAGATATGATATTTATAATTGGATTTTTCCCAAAATAAATTGAAATGAATAATCTAGTATAATTTGAATTGGGAAAAATATATATTTTATTACTAGAAATTGAAGTCTTATTTTTATGGATTTTATATGAATATTCAAGACTAATTAATAGAACAATTGATTTGTTGAAAGCATAAAATCCAACTTTAGTTTGAAATATTGATACTCAAAATGGATATACGTATATATAAATAAGTTGAAGTGGTTTTGGAACTTGAGAGAGATAATATAAATTTTGGTTTAGACTTTAATAAAGAAATGTATTTGTAAAGCCATGAGAACTATTTTCTTTACAAAGTAACATTTAAGTTAAACCATTTAATTCATATACCGTTGAATATCCAAACCATTCAAGTTTTAAAAGTTATGGTTTTAAATTATGAATTTCGAAATATTATGCTTTGAAAGGATATTTGGCTTTCAGACGTTATAAATTTTAAAGCATTTGGATTTTTGAAAGGGTTTATATTTGGGATAAAGGATATCATATTGTTTTGGGTTTTAAAATGATATCGTATTCATAATTTTAAAATGGAAATGTTTATTCTGGTTTTAAAGTATGAGCTATTTTTAAATGACCGCGGTGTTATAATAACGATGGGTTGGCAAAGAGACCGGGATCGGATATGGACATACTCTCTGTCGATACCGAAAACCACTTTGACTAACCGTGTACGCGGTGGAGATTCCAGAATGAAGTAGGTGGTGGCGACATTTCCTGTAAGGTAAATACGTGGACCCGACTCCCGTGAGTTGGCATAAGGTGGCTAAAACAGGAGCGATTCTCAGGCCAATGAGGTCATTCCTCTGATCGGACCCTCCTCTTCGATATTATACTTTGACTTGGATTGATTCAGTGGCCACTTCTATATTTTGATTTTGGGGAGTTAGTCCGAGGTGGGCGGTAACTGCGGCTACGCGTTTCCACCAGCCTGGATAGCAATTGGTATATCTACCCTGGCATTGTCTAGTTGTGCCGTGTCACCTACCATACCGAGCATTTACTACGAGTTTCTATTTGTGTCGTACCTATGGAGTATCCTCTGGTAGCTTCCCGATCAGGAGGTATTACGGTACTGTATAGACTATTGGCATTATTTGTGTTAAGGGCTATATGGGTAACCCCTTAACGCTATTTAAAAGTAAGTTTATTTTATAAATAGACACTATTATAATAGCGCAATATACTACATAGTAAATAGTTTAACGGATCCTTAGGAGATGTAAATCCCGAACATCTCTTGAGTTACTGTACTCATATTTATTTCTGTTAATTTAACTCACATAAGATCTTTTAGTCTGACTCGAGTGTTTTTGTCTTTTCAAATTCGCTCGGGTCAGTCCGAGCGTTTCAGGATCGAAGACTTTAGCTTTGAAGGACGAAGACGAAGGAGTCGTATTATTATTATCTATAGTATTGCACCACACTCTAAATTTCCGCTGCATTGATTGTATTGGTATGTGTAACTCTGATATTCATTGTATAAGTAAAATAAATATTTTGTAAACAGTTATCATGAACTGTATATTGATTATTATATTTTATCCTTCCGCTGTGAGATTCTATTTTGTTTTATTTCTTCTCTGTTTTTCTTATTTACCCCATAACAATCCGCCCTTGCGTATGCTTTGAATTGGCACGTGTGTCGGTTTAAAGTGTGCGAAAAGGCGGGATGTTACACTGAAATACATGAACATAACTATTTCCCACAATATATGATGAATAAAACTATGGTCTAAACTAATTTGTAATAGAGAGGAACAATACTTGTTTAGTAGTAAAATGTCCATTAAACACTCTATTGTTCCTTTCCATCCAAATTAGGTAAATAGCCTTCTTAGGCACTCTCAACAATAGTGTACCCTTACCAGACTTCCATCTCGTTGCTTTGAAGCATTTCTAATGTTGTACCATTCTAATAAAGCATTTCTTTTAGGTTTATGCAATTTCAGAAGATTCAATGTGCTTTCCCATATAAAATAAGTAAACTCACACTCAAAAAACAAGTGAGAGACATTCTTCTTCTCCTTACCATAGAGCAAGTAGTCGAAAAACTTCACTATTCCTTTTGATTTAAGCTTTTCAAGAGTTTGAAACCCATTTCTCAATACCTTCCATAGAAGATTTTTTTTTTGGAGTGGAAGCAGATGTCCAAATTCTGGTATACCAAGGAAATCTGTTAAAATGAGAGATTTTAACAAGGAACTTATAAACAGAATTTATAGCGTGAGGCTTGCTGCACTACAAAGCATGATTGTTATTACTGTTATATGAATTGCCTTGAATGATGTTCCAAACAGCCAGAACTGTGAAGGAACTACAGTAGGAAAGGTTAATCAATCTATCAGCCCAAAAACTTGCAACTGTTACCTTCTCATTGATACCTATCATCGTTCTCAAATTGTAGTTAATAATTTCAGCAAGAATAACCCCATAGGCCGACGAAGGATCAAACCAGAAAGAGAGACCATTCATATTCCTCATGCAACTTTGAAATATGGGTATAAAAATAGATCGGCTTCGAAATATTACTCCAAGTCCAACTATAATCTATAGGAGGAATCATAATCCAGAAATTGTATTTCTTGATCAAATTATTTTACTCTATGTAGCCCATAAATTACTATCATACTTCAGAAGTTTGTCAATGCGAGTAAATAAAGCAGCCTGGTTCCATTTCTTTATGTTCATAATACCAAGGCCACGATTCTCATATGGACAGCATATTGTTTTAAAAGCAATAAGGACCAGTTTTCTGGAACAAGGGTTTCCATGCCAAAGGAAGTGATTCAAATCTATTTTAAATATGGAAATGAGATTCCAACGCAGAATGAATATTCTAGCCTAATAAAAGCACATGGAAGTGGCTGTGGACTTGACAATGACAAGTCTACCTGCCGTTGAAAATTTAGAACCTGGCCAAGAGGAAATCTTAGTTGTAATCTTTTTGAAAAACTGAAGACATTGATTAGTCCTGACTTTGGAGGAGCACATGGGAGCACCAAGGTATTCTTCGTTGTGATCAAAAGGAGATAAGCCAAATAATGAATATATACCAGCCATTTCAAGGTCAGTCATTCCTACTATCTTAATTTTTGATTTGTTTCTATTGATTGACAATCCAGTCTTTTGTTTAAAAGCATTCAAAATATCCAAAACTCCATTTATAGATTTAACATTAGGCTTAGTGAGTAGCATGAGATCATTCAGCAAATAACAATTCAGTTATTCCATTATTCTTGCATAAAGGATGGTAATCCATAAGGTTATGAGACACGACATTAATTATGAGGCAAGTGAAAAGTTCCATCACAAAAAAAAGATATGGTGGCATAGGATCACCTTATCTTATACCCTAAGTAGCGTCAAAGTAGCCAAATGTATTACCATTTAAACTAAGAGAGTATTTGATTGATGATATACAAGTGTAGATCCTAGTCAGAAATGGAATGGGAAAGTTCATTTTATGAAGAATGTATATGATTGATTTCCATTGAATGGTGTTATATGCTTTCTGTATGTCTAATTTCAATACACATCTTTGAGAAATATTTTTCCTCACTCATGTTTTGATACTATGGAAAACTAATAATCGGATCGGGCCATAATCAAGCCGGGTTTTGATAAAACTATACTCGACCCAAATATTAACCTTGTCGGCCTTGGGTAACTAGAGAAAAACCCATAGTCATATTAATTGGGCGCGTTCGGGCCGAAACCCATGCCGTTGATAGGCCTAATACTGGGGGTCCAAGTGAAAATTAACCGTTGTGTCCTACAGCCAATAAGATGTCACACTATACCAAAATACCTATCTCCCAACTGGTAAAGCCAGTTGTAATAGGCCTAGTACAACTTGGCACACGAAAATCTTAATATGCAAAGTTATAGTCGAGTCGAAGCATTTTACAACTGTTTTGGACCTTTATAAGGTACCGTTGTAATAAAGTTTTTTACGACTATTTTTCCCAGTTGTAATAGATCTTTTACAACTTTTTTCTATTGTAATAGGTCTTTTACAACATTTTACGCTCATTATTAAAAAATGTAAATTTAGAAAAATAAATGCATTACTACAACTTGCACCTATAGATTTAATATTATTTTGCAATTGAAACCAACACTTTACTAATAACAACTAAAATCAATCGAATTTATTAGAAATAAGATGAAAGATTCACACGCTTAGAGGCCAAAACAAATCATATATTTACATCATTCATAAAGTCTTAACATAATTACAAATCATCGTAGTTCAAGCCTAAACAAATATAAATAATAATAATAATAATAATATAATACAATCACCCTCTAAATGCCATCCAACAATTACACATCAATGATAAGATGTCACAATAAAAAATAAAACAAGTTAATTCAAATTATTTAATTGAAAAAGTGAAGATTATTAATAGGCCACCATAATAAGATACAACTTACCTCGTATGGAGGAATGAAGAATACGAACTTGGGTTCTTCAAGTAGGAATATATCCTTGGTAAAACTGCATGGCCTAAATAGCGGTACCTATAAGGCCAAAAAGCAGCAAGTCTACAGTAATTTAGTCTCATTCTTTGTATAAGAGATGTTGGATAATCAAAGAAAACAAACGTATGTTGATTGTAAAGTGAGCATGGGTGAATCTATCGGCAAAACACTTCATAAACCATGTACCGTAAATAATATGATATTAGTGGAACTAATATAAAGATGCTGGAAATAATGTTTTCGTCTTCTGCCATGAAAAGTTAGGAGGAGAGAAATAAACAGACTGAATGGAAAAATGAATTGTACGTACATAATGAATTAGATAATATGTATTATTTGAAAGAATGGAATTTTTTCAATTGTTTAATTAAAACTTTCCTAATTAATTCCCTTGATTCTCTCTCTCTCCAGTTGTTTCTTTTCACCTATGTCATCAAATGACATAAAATTTCCATAAATTATAGCATCAAATGACATAAAATTTCCATAAATCATGTAATCAAATGACATAAAATTTTCCATAAATCATTTCATGCAATTATCTTTAAATTACATCGATATCGTATATTAATGCGCACAAATATAACTTTTATAAATGCATTTAAGTAATTGCAAAAAAACTTACAAATATCAAACAAATATTAAGTAATATTTATCAAATATCAATTAATTTAATCAGTTTACAACATTTTTTAAATTAATTAAATCATGTGGTTTTTCAAAGAATTCACCATTATGGTTATGGGACTCAAAGGTGCAAATTCAATCAGCGATTAATACCGAGCTATTCGAATATTAACATTCACACGTCATTTAGCAGATGGTGTGAGATTTTGGTTGAATTTATCGGTTACACATCTTTTGACAAAATCCAATTTTGCTTATTATAAGCGGTACCAAATAGTGACAATTATTTACACCATTTCTTTTCATCAAAACAATATCACTTTGGATTTATGGAATTTAGTAATGGTAAAAATTTCAATATAATCCAAATTCAACTTTATAACCCAATACAACATCCTTGGTTCAATAATAACAATTATTATTAACCGAAATGCTATGGCCAGAGACTTTGAGTTTGTTAGAATCTCAATTATTGGATTTTAATGACAACAACTATACAATTATGCCAAAGAATCTCTAAGCTAATTTGCAGGTACATGAGCATCAAAAAGAGATAATCAAATACATTCAAAATGAAGATACACAATACAAAAAAGGATGAAAGTATATACATGGAGATACAAGAAGAGATATACACGATAGAGACAAGACGAAGGTGATAAACAAAGTATTATTAGTCATATAGTGTCATGTCTAGAGTTTACAAATGTTAAAATCTTCTCTAAATGGTATACACACTATAGATTCATATCTTAAATGAAAAATCAAGTTTTCAAAAATTGCATGGAGTGGCTCTCGAACCCGGGTCACCAGTTCAGAAGGCAAGTGCTTTAACCATTTGAGCTATGGTAATTTTTTGTTACAAGATAAATTTAGACGTCTGAAATACTTCATTCAGACGTCTGAATGCTGAAACAAAATTGTGATTCCATAATATTTAGACGTCTGAATGAAAATATTCAGACGTCTGAATAAGGACAAAAATAGCCTATTTCCTTTCTGGTCTGAGCTCGTGCAATTTCAGAAGTCTGAATATTGTTTAGTTCAAATTAAGAAGTTTGAATTATTCAATTTAGAAGTCTGAATATTGTTTAGTGCAATTTCAGAAGTCTGAATTATTCAATTCAGAAGTCTGACTATCTACAACGGCTATATTTTCAAATAGGCACTTCCATTCGTGAGGAGATGCGTCCTTCATTTCAATAGATATGACCATATCTCTTCATGATAACTCTTCACTAACAAATGCACCTATTTATAATCTATATAAACACAATAGAATCATTCTTTTATCAATGAATTTCAATCTGTTCTCACTCTACTCTCATATTCTTGATTCTAATATTCTTGTGCATTCAAATTTATTCAAAATCATTCATTTACTTCCATATTCTTCACATACACATATATAAATATCAAAAATAGAAGATTATAGGAAGGTTGTACTATCAAGAGACAAATTCGTGTTAACAAGAACACACTGTGTCAAATACTCTCTGTATAAGTTGAAGTCCTGTTCTGCTGTTCAGGTGAGTGAAGTCCTCTTCGGCTGTTGAGGCATCGAAATCCTATTCTGTTGTTCAGGTGTTGTAAACCTATTCCTCCGGGTCAAGTGAGGATTGTTGTTAGTGAAATTCCAGAAAGGAGTCTGGGACTGGACGTAAACGGGAAGCTCGAACCAGTATAAAAATTCCTGGTGTGCTTGTTTTATTTTACTTATTCACATTGTTATAGTATCTTAGTTTATTTCCGCACTAGTATAGTATAATTCCATATAGCACGATCTGCATAGTATTTTTCAGAGTTGACTTCAGTTGACTATGATACTAACCTCATATAACCGAGGAGACGAATCCTCCCTTGAATAGTATTTCAATTCCAAAGCTTCCACTTGACCCAAATATAATCGTTCGATGGATGCCGTGCCAAGATTTAACTATAACCAAAGCGGAGCTTCTACATTGATGATCAACAGTATTCTCAAGTCGAGGGAAATGTGTGAATTAGTCAAATCGATATTCTCTGCTTGACCTTAGTTATATTAACCAATAGAAAACTATCGAGTGAGTCGTTCCATAGTTATCCAATAAATATCAGTATGTAACCCTTTGGTGCCTCCAACTGTCATGAGTAATGCACTGCCCAACATTTAAAGAGCGTTACATACTCTAATCTCAATGGATACATCGATATCCAGTCTCGATGCATCTTGACTAAGAACATTTAAAATGGTATATTTGTTTCATTCGGATAAATTACTCACGGTTACAACACTTTGTAACTGCTATCTCAAAACATACCATTTATGGATTTTCTATTAAATAAACATTTAATTAAATTTATTAATTAATATAACCACATTAAATCAAGTATATAATAAAAAGAAAATACCTTTATTTCGAACAAGATTGGTCAACGGGTTAGATGTATGAATTTTTTTTACATAATTTCCCTTAGGGCATACCCCTTAACACTATCAATCTCTCACTTGCACTTAGGGTCAATTATAGAATCTTACTCCAACTTCTCCAACCGGTTTTCTAAAAACCAATCGAGTCAGTCCCTTTGTGAACGAGCATGCTATTATGTTTTAATCATCTACTTTGTCCATCAACTCTCCCCGACGGTGATAAACTGCTTTATCACGTGGCATGATTCGAAGTATGTCTCTCAACCTCTGGTGAGCTCTAAGTTCTATTACAAATCATATCGCGATGTTGTAATCATATAACAATGTTACGAGATTCTCAACATTTAGAATCGGCTCGGTTATAAATTTATGCATCTATAATTTTATATAAATTATTTTTATTGCGGCAATATTCAAGGCGGTGTACATACCCTTTTTTTCATTGACTAAGCCACAGTCGTTTATTTGGAACATTTCCAACTTAAAAATTCTTAACTTAAATTTATTATTGACATACTACACTCAATATGACTTGTGAAGTTTGAGTTCGAATACTCCTTCATAACAATTTTTTTTATTTCTGTAAATAATTCTATAGTATTTCATAAATACACGAGAACACTTCAAACAACCATTTAGTGATATCAATTTGGATTTTATATTTTCTTTATGTATAAAATACATAAAAAATCATGATATAGTAGACAACATATCACGTATGATAATTCCTATTTCCAATGCAAAGGAATCAATCTTACATGTTCCGTACTTAGCATTTTAGTAAGGTGTCCTTGCATATCATTTGGGGCATTCCCGACATCTTTTATACTTACTATAAAAGACATCATTTATTAATCCAATATCGAGTATTAAAACAACTAAGGCTTATTTTAACATAAGAACATCGTTAAAATCAATAATGTGTTGTTTACTTATAGTTTAGTAATATCATTGTACCTTTTAACGTTCTTTCTTATGAATACAATTTCCTCTGCATTTTAATTGAAAATAAAACTATTTGATATATCTATCAAAATATATATTCAATCTTGATGCTTATAAAATGATACTTTCGTATCATTTCTTGAATCATACCCAAAGACTTATAAACTCAATATCGCTCCCACTTACTCTGAGACTTTTTTGGTTATTATGTGTAAACATCTTACTCTAAATCGTTATTTAGAATTTTATGTTTCAATGCATATGTACCAAAACACTAGGACTTATCAAGCGATAATTTTATGAGTAAATCTGAATTGACTTGAACATGTTGAATATCGAATCTATTATGCTAGTTTCAACAATTGAAATTCGCAATATTATTCTTATCAACATTACTCATTTAATTCAACTTCATTAGTCTTACTCATAAAGACACAGTCGTGATCGATAGATCATATCCCTTCAGCTACAACGACCAAAATCTATATTTCAATAGAGTAATTGGAATTCTTTCTGATTTGCATATCATACCATATAGAGTCAACACTCTAAATGGTTAATTAAACAATCTAGGATTATATATTTTCACCATTAATAAAAAACTCATAGTTTCTCTTCAATGTGCGAGAATACTTATTAAACACTCTAATGCAATGTTTTCATTAGGTTAGTTAATTTCATTTCGTCTCATCTAATCGGTATTATCTATGGATCGTATCTTTTTCTATTTTACCATGAATAATTCCTCAAAGAAATTTCTCCACAACGAAGTTAATATTTCTTGAAACAACAATTGTTTCTCAGCGAAATAAAGTAGGTATTCATAAATGTTTTATGAATTTCTTTGTTCATAAAAATGATTAGGTTTTAGTTTACAAAACTTATGTTTAAAACATAAATATGTCATCCAATGACAGTCTTCCAAAAACTCTTTTGGGGAGATTCATACAAAACCCTTACGAACAGTTATTACGTGCAGTCTTTCGACTCGCACAACATGCCAACTCCTTGGCCTAGGATATGTCGGAGTTTCTTATAAACCCTTATCTTGTAAAATTGTGTAAACTGTTATTCAGATGAATAATATTAACATTGTGTACTACCCTTAATTACATTACTTTATAGAAACTAACTCAACTTCACTCATAATTAATCGTACATTGTCCAACAAAATTCGATTATTTTATATCGATGCATCATTATGCATCACAGGAGGAGTAACTTTGGGATTGAATCTTTAATCATTTAAGTACGTTCGGAACATTTTTTGATATACTCACTCATTTGATCAAATCAAACATTTCTATCGCATGCTATATTATTTACTCTTGTTTTATATTCTATAAGTTTACCATAGACATACTACATATGTATAAAATACACATAGCCATGATGACGATAACTCATCAGTGAATATGACGAAGTACGTGGAACCATTTGGTATTTATAGAATTATGATTGCATACATACATCTATATGTATCGATTCGAAGAGTTCATCAACTCTTATGATACTCCTACTAAATGGTGCATAGCGTTTTATTATTTGGGATATAATTAATAAGTACATATGATTCAAAATCATACAATAAAATTATTTCTTAAAACTACGGCTTAGTCTACAATTCCAAAACAACTGTAAATGATATTAGATAATTTATTATTTTCCAATGCATCACTTTTGTTATAAAAAATAATACCACATTATAGTTTTATTTCACAAAGAATATTCATAATATTCATATTGAAATATAGCTATGTCTATTTCTTTTTCAATTAATACCGAAAAATAATCATTATTTCATAAACAACTTATGGTAAGTTTTACGAAAACAATTTTCGTACTACGATGCAATTAATGAGTGTTATATGATATGCTCCCACTATTCCCACCATCATATAATAGCGTGCTAAATTTGAGGTTCCATCATTCACTTAATACCATTTTTTTATTTCATACACTGCAACCATATATAGTGGAGAGTTCGTTGATCAAATATCTTGAGCTCAAAGAAATAAATCTCATAGAAAATAATTTTCTATATGAAAATACATTTTAGAATATAAATCATATTTCTTATTTTAATATTAAGTATGAATTATTTTTACAATTCTTGTTTTCATTGTTTCTCTATGAAGGAGAAGTGACTATTCATTCTCTTCATCCCAACTGTATCTTAAATTACATCTATTCTTATACATTTATTTTCCTTTCAAATGGTCAAATTATTCAAAAGAAAACCTTACTACAATATCATAACAAACTCTTTACAAAAGCGCATTCGATTATCCTTAACATTTTAAGGACATTAAATATGTGGCACTTTACATAAACCGATCAAAATGACATTTCAGCGACCGAGATCTTAGATCTATCTTGTAGTTATGGTCTTGTGTTACATTAAAATAATATGATCCCTTTTGTAATCAATCAGTTGAATAAATGATCTCAAAATACTATTTATTGGCTTATTTCGAATGAACTATATTCATTGAAGTATCGTACATCACGAACTGTGACATTTCACCATATAACATTTATAAATTATAGTATATGGATCAAATATCAATATCCTTATATTACTTTTAGAGTTCAAAATTCACAGATTGCAATACACGGTCTCAATCAAATAAGAAAGTAAGCGGCCATTTACGAATGTACTAAGTAGTTGTAAATATAAGACACTTACATGGGTATAGAAAAAACGTTAACATGCGATAGACATTTAATAGTGAGTATTATATTTCCATTTGTCAACTTTCAATTTTTTTCGCTTGTATATGTTAACTTATAAACATTTCATCAATCATATTAAATGCGCAAATTTATCATTGTAGATAATTGTAACATTACTTAGCATATGTTCTTACAATATTAGAAAGGTTAAATGTTATCATTTTATATCTAAGAAGGCTTCCACTAGTCTTTCATGTTTTTCCAAACCCTAAGATAAAACATGGAAGTCTTTCGACTTTACTAGTGGGTGTTAGGACTCGTCTATCTTAGTATTCTGAACTTGAGTTTGCTCAACAAATCATAGCCCCACAAATAATGGATAACTCCTTATCGGTTGTATCACATACAACTCTCATCCCATTTTCCTTGTCCTAATCTCATTTCGACATTGAGTTTGCTCAACAAATCGAACAAGATTATTCACTCATACCTACCATGTCATGATGGCTTAAGTATAGTATATATACCTTGAGTTTTCTCAATAAATACATATATTTATCCAACCTCATCCGTTCAATATATTAATAATACTACACATAACATTCCTAGCTTGAGTTTTTTCAATAACTAAGGAGTATGCAAGTAATTTATCAATATATATATATATATATATATATGTATGTATGTATGGTAGAGGACAACATTATGTTAAAGATTTCAGAAATTATGGAATAATGTATTTCTTAAGAAAACCCTCGTAATTCAAGTATCAAACACTTCAGAAATTAAGATATATGTACATCTACATATGTATTTATTCCTTAAGTCTATTTGAGTTTCTTTAATGTTCCACCTTTGGTTTATACATTCATATCATATAAGTTTAATTGGTATATAACTTTTATATTTCATATTACTTATGTGTACTCATACGTATAATATTTTATTTAACTAAATCTAATTAATTTAAATTAAATAACTCTTTAATTAATTTTATATTTCCAACACAACATTTATACTGGACATATCGACTATAACCTTTATAACATATATTATAACCTTTATAATATAACACATATATCTTATATATACGTATTTTTATTTAATTAATTAGCCTTTAATTAACTTATTTAGTTAAACAATTAAACCATATTACTTTCAAAATTTATCTTATATAAATACATGTATACTTATATTATCTTAAACATTTCAAAATAACATAACATATATCAACATATATAATATATGCATATAAATATTAATTAATGAACTCAATTAATTAATTTGTTTTTTTAATCTTATTAATAAAATTTAAATTTTGAAATTAATATTTAAATAATTTCAAATATTTTAAAATATTCATTACATTTTCAAACATTTTGAAACTTTATGTTATATTATAAACAATTATAATAAATATGTTTTTATTTTAAATTTTACTTTTAAATTTAAAATACTATCTGAATTTTCAAAACTATTTTGAAAATTAGCCCGAGGCCCAATTCAAATTGGGCTTTTTCTATTAGGGGCAACGTTTAGGCTCACTTTACCTTTCAGGCCAAGCAGGTAACCAGGTAGGACTGGGTACTTGATTACCTCATTCCATTCCTAGACATCACCTTTCTAGTCATCGTACTAAGTGTGCAAACTTAATTAGTTAGCCATAACATGACTAATTTTAGATTTCGTAGGCTATTAGGCTCTGATTCCATTGTTAGAACTGGGCCAACACACGTTGGAAGAAATGGGTGAATTTCAAAAAAATTAGTCATTTTGAATCTTTAAAGGGCCTATGAAGTCTAAATATACTTATAACTTTTCTAAGTTTCTTTTAAATAAAATTAACATTTTATTTACTTCATAAATAAAGTTTCACTTTAGGTTAATGTGTATGTAAGTTAGAGTATATCAAATATACTCTTATATACAAATTTGTGTGTAACGTTTACTTTTCAAACTTATTCAGAGAAAGAAATATTTTGTTTCCTTTCTCTTAATTTATTCAATTTAGGGGAATAAATTTACTTAGAAAAAGAAACTTTTCATTTCATTTCACTTAAATTATTCAATTAATGAGGGATCATAAATTTAAATAGAGAATATAACTTTTCATTTCCTTTTCTTAATCAAATTAAATAATTGATTAATTAAAATAACAATAATGACTAATTTAATATGACAAGAACTATAAATATATCCACATTAAATATTATGCAAGTGCAACATATAGAGAGTGTGCATAGTCAGTAGTAATTGACATGTATACATAAAATAAAGAAAAACAATTTGAATGGTTATTACAGAGGAATTGAAATGGAAATAAATAAGGATGACAAGGTGATTGATACAGTTTCCCTTTTAAACTTAATTTGCAAGATAATAATGGCAATCAATATGTACCATAAACTAAGAATATAAAAGGTAAACAATAAATTGTATGTATACATTACTGTCTTAATTAAAAAACAAGAAATTATTTCATACTACAACAATATATGTAAAGGAAAATAAATCCATATGAATACATACAAGTTGATCCAAATATGTATATATATTCAATCAAAGCTTTCAAATAACATAAATTAGATAGCTATTACAGCAATTCTAAAAAAAATTGTTGTTAAAATTGCTTTTAATCATATGTAAATATCTAATGCAATAACAAATGTAAGTAATGCATACACATATACATACATATATTAACATTCAAAACTAAAATTACACTTTATTATGAAAGGTTAAAACATAGATCTACAATCGAAACATTGTACTGATTCATATAAGTTTCATTTTAACTTTAAATATAATTCAATCAATCAACATGAAAGTGTTAATTTCCAGATTTAAGGAAATGGAGGTCAAATTAAATGTTAAAACATAGAACTAAAATAAAACATTATATTTAAAATATATATAGATTTAGTTTCAATTTAACAAAGTAAAGAAAAGCAATTAATTAATTTGAACATGTAAACATTCAGATCTGAAGAATTACACTTTATTTAAAATGTTTAAAAACATAGATCTACACAAATTATTTTAAAACATAAACAAAATTAATTTTGATCCATCAAAAAAAGCTAAATCATATCATTCAACAAATAATTCAATCTTCATAAACAATTTTTATTTAAGCAAGTTAGTAATACATCATATAAATTATAAAAGTCAAATTAAATTTCCATCAAACATTGCAAGATCGCTATCTATGTATAGAAAATGACATACCTTGCTACTTAATCCTTAAAACACACCTTGTTGATGTTGCCTTTGATTTGCACCTTGAATGCAGAATGATTCTAGATCTGTTGAATCACCTTAGGGTGTTGCCTAGAAATTAAGCATTGAATGATGATATCTCCTCAGATCTTCAAGATCCCCATCCTATCTTTGTAAGAGATGGATGAATTTTTTTTGTTTTATTTTATTTGATGTTTTTATATGGAGTTAGAAGATTTTTGAAAACTTTATTTTATTGTTTTTTTTGTGTCATGAAAAGTTAGGAGGAGAGAAATAAAATAGACTGAATAGGAAAGAATGAATTGTACATATAAAATGAATTAGAGAATATGTTTTATTTGAAAGAAAGAATTTTTTTCCATTATTTAGTTAAAACTTCCCTAATTAATTCCCTTGTTTGTCTCTCTCTCCAATCGTTTCTTTACATGTATGTCAACAAATGACATAAAATTTCCATAAATCATGTCATTAAATGACATAAAATTTTCGTAAATCATGTCATCAAATAATATAAAATTTTCATAAATCATTTCGTGCAATTATCTTAAAATTACGTTGATATCGTATATCGATGCATGAAACTATGACTTTTATAAATGCGTTAAAATATTTACAAAACACTTCCAAACATCAAATAAAAAATAAGTAATATTTGTCAAACATCAATTAATTTAATCAATTTATAATATTTTATAAATTAATGAAATCATTGGTTTTTCAGAGAATTCATCATTACGGTTGTGCGACTCATGTGTAAATTCGGTCAGCAATTAATACCGAACTATAAGAATATTAACATTCACACGTCACTTAGCAGGTGGTGTGACATTTTGGCCAAATTTATCGCTTATACATCTTTTGGTAAAATCCAATTTTACTTATTGTAAGCGGTATCTAATAGTGATAATTATTTACACCAGTTCCCTTCGTCAAAACTATATCACTTTGGATTTATGGAATTTGGTAATAGTCAAAATTCCAATATCATCCACATTCAACTTTATAGTCCAAACCAACGTCCTTGGTTTAATAATAATAATTATTATTAACTAAATGCTATGGCTATAAGCTTTGACCTGACTTCAGTTAATTGTGATACTAACCTCATATAACCGAGGATACGAATCTTCTCTTGAATAGTGTTTCACTTCCAAAGCTTCCACTCGACCTAACTATAATCGTTCGATAGACGCCATGCCATGATTTAACTATAATCAACGCGGAGCTTCCATATTGAAACTCAACAGTATTCTCAAGTTGAGAGAACTGTGTAAGTTAGTCACATCGATATTCTCTGCTTCATCTTAGTTTTATTTACCAATCGAAAACTATTGAGTCAGTCATCCCATAGTTATCCAATAACTATCAATATATAACCGCTTGGTTTTCCCAACTGTCATGAGTAATAAACTGCCCAACATTTGGAGAGTGTTACGTATCTAGTCTCAATGGATACATCGATATCCAGTCTCGATGCTTGACTAGGAACATTTAAAATTGTATATTTATTTCATTGTGATAAATTACTCACAATTACAGCACTTTGTAACTACTATCACAAAACATACCATTTATGGGTTTTTATTATTAAATATACATTTAATTAAATTTAATTAATATAACCATATTATATCATATATATAATAGAAAGAAAATACCTTTATTACGAACAAGATTGGTCAATGAGCTAGATATTATAACAAATTACATAATTTCTCCTAGGGCACACCCCTAACTCTATCAATATTCTTATATTATTATGCCC
This sequence comes from Allium cepa, assembly GCA_030765085.1. NCBI lineage: Eukaryota > Viridiplantae > Streptophyta > Magnoliopsida > Asparagales > Amaryllidaceae > Allium > Allium cepa. The sequence goes on along the minus strand of CM060935.1, from coordinate 819,054,439 downwards.
ATTAATTTTCATTTATATGCTGCATTTTTGAATTTTACGAAATTGGAAATTGAATCAATCATTCTGATTACCCTTTATTTATTTCCCATTTTTCTATATTTGATCTGCCATCCATTTTGTTTATATGTCTACACCTTATCATCAGTTGATAGTAATATGTTGCACTTACAGAATTTACATTATAATATATTTGTTTATACTTATATTCATGTCATATACATGGTGCTAATTAATGACATTCGTATAATAAATCAATTTAATTAAAGAGAGAGAAATGAAAGGTTTCTCTCTTCATCCAAATAAATTTTTGTCCCCTCATTAATAGAATAAGTTAAGAAGAAGGAAATGAAAAATTTCCTACTCTAAATAAATTTATGCCTGATTATTAATAGAATAAGTTAAATAAAGGAAATAAAAAGTTTCATTCTCTAAATAAATTTATGCCCCGTCGTTAATTGAATAAGTTAAGAGAAGGAAATGAAAAGTTTCTTTGTCTAAATAAATGTAATATGTAACCTTCACACACAAATATTTATATAAGAGTACATGTGATATACTCTAATTTATAATCAGATAAATTATAGTGAAACTTTATTTATGAAATAAAATAAAATATTGATTTTATTTAAAAGAAACTTAGAAAAGTTCTAATTATATTTAGACTTCATAGACCCATTAAAGATCCAAAATGATGAATTTTTTGAAATTCACTCATTTCCTTCTCTGCGAGCTAGCCTAGTTCCAACAATAGTATTAGAGCCCAGTAGCCTATGCGGTCTAAATTAGTCATGTTAGGACTAACTAAGCTTGCATATTTAGTACTGTGTCTAGAAAGGCGATGTCTATGATTGGAATTGGGTAATCAAGCACCTTGCCCAACCTGGTTGCCCGCCTGACCTGAAAGATGAAGTGAGCCCAAAGGTTGCCCTTGATGGAAAAGGCTCAATTTGAATTGGGCCTAAGCTAATTTACAAAATAGTTTTGAACATTAAGGCAAGATTTTAAATTTAAAACTTAAATTTAAAATAAAAACATGTTTATTATAATTGATTATAATATAACATAAATTTTCCAAATCTTTGAAAATGCAATGAAAATTTCAAAATGTTAGAAATTATTTAAATATCAATTTCAAAATTCATTAATAATATTAATAAAAAATTAATTAATTGAGTTTATTAGTTAATACTTATGCATGTATTATATATGTTGATATTTGTTATGTTTTTTTAAAGTGTTTAAGATAACATAAATATACATGTATGTATATAAGGTAAATTTTGCAATTAATATACTTTAATTTAAATTATTTAATTAAAGGTTGATTAATTAAATAAAAATATGCATATATAAGATATATGTTTTATATTACAAAGGTTATAGTATATGCTATAAAGGCTATAGTAGATATATCCAATAAAAATGTTGTATTGGAATATAAATATAAAATTAAAGAGTCAACTAATTTAAATTAACTGAATAATAATTAATTAAATAAAATATTATACATAAGACTATCATATAAGTGATATGAAATATAAAAATTATATAACAATAAAACTAATATGATATGAATGTTTAAACTAAAGGTGGAATATTAAAGAAACCCAAATAGACTTAAGGAATAAATACATACGTAAATGTACGCATGCCATGATTTTTGATGTGTCTGATACTTAATCACGAGGGTATTTCACAATAAATATATTAGTCCATAAGTCGAAATCAGTTAATATAATGTTGTCCTCTACCATATATATATATATATATATATATATATATATATATATATATATATTAAAAATTACTTGCGTACTCTTAAGTTGGAGAGCAAACTCAAGCTAGGATGTTATGTGTAGTATTATTAATATACTAAATATATGAGGTAAGATAACTATATGTATTTATTGAGAAAACTCAAGGTACATATACCATATTTAGGCCGTTGTGATATGGTAGGTGTGAGTGAATAATTTCTTCCGATTTGTTGAGCAAACTCAACGTCGAAATGAGGTTAGGACACTAAAATATGGGTTAGGAGTTATATGTAATACAACTGATAAGGAGTTATCTATCGTTTGTGGGGCTATGATTTGTTGAGCAAACTGAAGGTAAGAATATCAAGACAACGAGTTCTAAAATCCTAGTGAAGGCAAAAGACTTCTATGTTTCATCTTAGGGCTTGGCGACACATGAAAGACTAATGGGAGCCTTATTAGAAAAATGAAATGGTAATGTTTAACCTTTCTAATATTGTAAGAACATATGACAAATAAGGTTATAATATCTAAAATGATAAATTTATGCATTTAATAAGATTGGTAAAACGTTTACCAATCAAGATATATAGATGAATTGAAGATTGACAAACAGAAATATAACATATACTTACCAATAAATGGTTATTGCATGTTAACGTTTCAACACCCATGCAAATGCCTAATTTTACAACTGTTGAATATATTTGTGGTTTTGTCACTTACGCATTTATTTGGTAAGACCATGTATTGCATTCTATGAGTTTCAAACTCTAAAAGCTGAAACGACCCTGACTCGACCTTCGAAAATCGACACTCAAACACTTCACCCATATTTGAATGCCACGGATTCAAACATCGAATCTAGTTCGCCGGAGTTTATAACACATTAAGTACAACAACACAGCGTAAAAAGAAATGAATATCATTAATACAACTCCATGAATACAATATCTGAACAACATCAGAGATCTATAAATATATAACAACGGAACCAAACAGCACTAACAGCAGAACAATATCACCAATATGGTCTTCAAGAGAGACTGAATAAATGAAACGATCGACGACAGCGGCCATATAACAACCCGCCATGGCGCACAATGGTACCCCTCAGTTTGATTTTACGGCCAGCCTTTCGACTCAATTCAACCAACCCCTCCCCGGGGACATGTTGGGGTAAGAGTCTCCCGTTCGCCACCAAACGCAAAGCGAGAACCCCCTATCATGTTGTATTAAGCAAGGTCAGTCATGGGACTGGTGTGAGCAAACAAACAGTTTATTTGAACAAAAACAAACAAAAGAATTTAAAAAGAAATTTGTAAGGCTTTTTGGAAAATGAAGCTACCATAAGGCCTCCTGGAACACACACAGTGCAATCACACACTCGGGGGAGATTTCCCCTTATGATAGTCAAACATGCTTGATACGCAAAATCCTTTTGGTAGTATTATAAGTGCACAGTGCAGAAAACATTTGCAAGTATAATATTAATCTTAGCCAGCATACATACCATTATATTATGCCTACTATAGCTACCATATTAGATGGCAGGTTCTACAACTAAAATCGCACAAGGCGCGTATTGGATGATTGGGTTTCCAACAATGGTCAGGCTAAGGAACTTTCTATGCCACATGGGTACGCCTCTAGAGGGATGCCCCGAGAACCTAACTCCATCTCTGTGAACACAAGGCCGGGTTACCTCTGTAACTAGGTAACTACTGACACGAGTATGCCGTCCCCCGGTCGTTATCGACCTTTATCCAAGGGCCCTCAACCACAAAGCAACAACCACATAAGTTAAATATCTGGGCTCTATACCATGATATCACTTTTTATCCAGAATGAAATGGACATACCCTAAGGGGCATGACCCCCGATAACCTTGCTGAATCCTTCCTGTTTTGACCATTTTCGGGTTGTGAGGTCCTGATGAAGTCTCGTCCACAAAGCTACGCTTTTCACAAAAGTCATGCTTTGATCAACAAATAATCAGCAACACTCAGCATGCCACATTACCAAATTGGGAATGTATCACTAGTAACCATCAACTACATAACCTCTGAGCTTGTACGTCTCAGAGAAGGGTGTTAAGCTAAGAGAATAAATTCTCCGTCACCAAACAGAAATGTATTTGACAGAAAGCAGATTTACATCTCAAAGTGTAATGTCAGATATACATCCATACAAGTCTATTCCGGGTTCGAACAGAACCGAAGGCACTTCAAAGAAGCCCTTGCAATCCGAGTATTCACAATCTCAATTGGACTTCCCATCACATATTGAGATCTCTATACCGTCGAGACTCAGTGCAGAGACATTCGACAGGTAATTCTTTCGTTCTAGAAAATACCCGGTCTTCACCACCGGTATTCAAATGCTATCCATTTCGTCCTACCATTATTCGAATTGGGTATACGACATAAAGTCCTCTCTCGGCTAAACCGAATAATGAGCGTTTAATTTTAAAACATATGGATATTGGGATATTAGTTAAGTCATAACTTAAAGCCCAAAACCTTTCTTTTGAATCATTTAAACAAATTTCCACCTTTAATCTTTAAAACAAAAGATTCACCTTTTTAAAATCCACATCAATTTGAAACCAAGATTCACCGGTCTTTCACAAAGATTCATTCATAGCTTTCAAAACAATTTCATTTCATACTTGAAACCTTTTCAACAAAAACTGGAAGTTCTTTCGTTATATGAAAGCCGTTATCATTTGAAAACGAATGCTTTTCATTTCGGAAAATCCGATCAAATATGCACAAGTTATAGCTTTTTTAAAGTATAAAATTGGATTAAATTTAAATTCCCAAGATAATACTTTTACAATGGTTTAAAATCCATATATATTATTGTATAACTTGTATACCCTTTCAAACAATATTTTCCAAAATAATTTCAAAACTTAAACAAGATATATTCTATTCAAACTAAACTCAATTTCAAATTTCCTTTTCAAAAGCTTTTCATATTCAACCCAATTCCATTTCCAAAATCATTTTGGATTCAAGATTCAATCTTTAAACCATTTCATAATATTAAATTCAAATATCCGTGACTTAACCAATTCCCTCGTGCAATCCATATTTTTTTATGTGTGGTGTAGTCCAAGGGTTTTACACACAACAATACAATATCACCAATCATCACAAATCCAAGCACAGCAATATCGATAAGCGGTATAATCCTATAACGCTTATCTTCATTCACAGATTCACTGAAAAATAATATAAATTCATCACAGATAAATAAATTTCATTCATCACAGCTCAAAACAAAATAATTCATATCACAAAGCATCACACATCAGGGATATCAAATAATTCAAAGCATTCCATACAATCCAAACATCCATAAGTAAGATCAATTAGTCATCTGATTAATTTAAACCAGATTAATTACTTATGAATAAATTACTAATCCTGGTTAACTAACGTTAACTAATCACAAATCATTTTGATTAAATATCCTTTAATCATTTATTAATTAACCTTTACTAATAAATAATTAACCTCTAATTATTAATTAATCAATCTCAGTTAATAAATCAATCAACCTTTAATCATTAAATGATTAACCTTTAATCATTTAATTATCCTTTGATTAATTATTCTTAATTATATTAATTATATTAATTAATTAACCATTAATTAATTACCATTTAATTAATTATCTTTAATTAATTACAAAAGGTGATTATCCCTAATCACTTATATAATTAATTACATTAAGTAATTATCTTTTAATCACTTGATTAATCAACTTTAATCATTAATTAATTAATTTTAATTAAGTAATTATCTTTAAGTAATAAATTATCCTTTAATTACTTATCATTAATTAAACTTTACTTACTTAATCATCCTTTATTGTAATTACATAAAGTAATTTATCATTAATTAAGTAATAATCTTTTATTAATTAAATCAAGTAATTATACTTAATTGATTTCGTTAAGTAATCATCCTTTAATTAATTAACTCTTAACACATTAATTAATCCTTGATTAATACTTAATTATCCTTTAATTAAGTAATTATCATTAAATTTCAAAGTAGTGATTCTTTAATCTTAACATAACCTATTTATCTTAATTAATTTCATAGTCATTATTTAAATCTTATTTTAAATAACCTTTGAAACAAATTAACAAAATCATGCAATTTAACTTAAACCCTTTTAAGTAAATTGATAATCAAAATTATTATTTCAAGATGAACCTTTTTATCTTTAAAATCTTATTTAAATAACCTTGAAAATAAATTATCATCGACATAAAAATTAACTTAATATCTTCAAGTTAATTACAAAACAAAAACATCATTTAAGATAAACCATTATCTCTTAAATCAGTTTCTTAATTTAAACTATTAAATTATATTTTCAAAATAAACTTAAGAAAAACAAAAATTAGTTAATTTTTAAGTCAAATAAACTATACAACTTTCATTGGCCCAAAATTTAGATAAGCTTTTATTATATGAAAGAAATTTGTTTTAATAATAAAATTTTGAAACTTATTTTATTTAAATTTCAAATCTGATCTGTTCAAACACTTCAGACCTGAGACAACCCCGGGTTAAACACGATAACACACCCGAGTTTCTTCCTTTGCTTCACTGCTTTGATTCACACACAAATTCATCCCGAGATCCAACCCGAGCAGCTTTCCTTCTTCCCCAACAACTTGATTAACCAGACATACATGTGCACAGGTGCACGTGTACGATCGTTCGCCGACGATCTGATCATCGCTGAGACCTCCAGCATGTTGTCGCTGACCACTCCACCTCAGGCAAACGCTCAAGTCGACGATTTCGGGTGGAATTAGAAATTGAACTTATTCGAACGAATACTAGAACACATCTCCGATGACGAAACCCCCTTGTTCCGACGATCCAGGCAACCTTACGCCTCGCCACCACGACTACAGCCTCATCATCGACCCACACGTTATTTCCCCTAGGACCGGACAACTCTGATCGACCCACGACGTCGGAAACATCTCAGAAAGCCCCTCGACCATTATTGGGTATAAAATCCGAAAAATCCATCGCGTGCCACCTCAGCCACCTTAAAATCCTTTTATTATTTTTCCGAGGATCCCTTAGCCTCCAGCCACCTTCGGCTACAAGCCCGACGACCATCACTGCCTTGATCGTCCAAAATCTATAAAAAAACCTAAATATGATTATCTCAAAAATACTTGCTAATTACATTCTTAAATATCTTGCAATTTACATCAAAATTCATCGATTTGCAATACGAAGCCATTCATATAATTATGACTTAAAATCCGGATGCATGATTTTGAAAAAATTCAAGATTATCACTGTAAATTTTAAATTTTGAAATGATTACTTAATTTAAAATCTAGAAACCATTTTTAGAAATGAGATTATACACTTACAATCATTTTTCATTTATACATCTAAGCTTACAAGTGAATGATCGAGGAGATTTTGATTTTGATTTTTTTTCTAGCCTGTAAACATAGGAACATGTATATAAACCTATACGTGCATATTTTAATTTATGTATATATATATGCTCACAGACATACAGATATAATTTCATTCTATACAACATTTTTCTTCAACAACTACTTCACAAAGCATCAAGATATATCATAGATTTAAATTTTTAAATAAGTCAGTTTGCTCACCTGAAGAGTTGAGACAGAGCAACAAATTTTTATTTTTTTATTTTTCTTTCTTTGATCTAGACCTTTGTTTTGTTTTAATCCGGAAATGTTTGATCTGGTGAAACTTGATGATGTTGAAATGACCTGATGTTGGTTTGAAACTGTTTGAAACTTTGTTCTTTGTGCTTGAATTTGCTTAAAGCTTTGAATTGATCTCACGGGTTGAAAGTTGAAGACAGTTATATTTTGTTTTTGAACTGGAAAATTGTTTCCAGGTTTATGAAGTTTTGATTTTGTTCTGGTTTCATTCTCAGGTTGAAGATTGCTTTTGTTTTTCTAGGTTTTATTTTCAGATTTGAAAATGAAGGAAAGAGATGAGAATATTTGAGAAAATATATGTATAACCTGGTTTCTCTTTGATATTAACATTGTAATTTTAAAAAGAAATAGGTATGCCACTTGTTATCTAGACTAACACTTGTAATTACAAATCATTTTTAAGGCAATACATGTTAATACCGTTTGTTGTCAACTTACAAATGTTCATATAAAAATCAATTAGTGTTTAAACCCTTAGTTATTTTTATATTTACATATATGTTATGTATTTTAATTTTTTATTAAATCTCATTTAAAATTTGAAACTTAGGTTAAAATATCCTTATTCATATACAAACCATTTTTATACCAAAAGATGTATATAAGTTTTAAAATATAGAATTTAATTTTAAACAACTTTTGAAAATTATTTATATTAAATTCAAATTATAACTTTCAAATCACAAGGCATATATATTTTGAAATATAAAATTAAACTTTTAAATAGCTTTTGGAATTCAAAATATAACTTCCAAATATATAAATATACATACACACACACATATATATATTACAATTAGAAAACAAATTCTTATTAACATTAAAATATAATGTTTTCAAATCCAATACAATTTTAAAATAAATATTATTTGATTTTAAAATTTAAATTCTATTTACAATCAATTTATATACATATATATAAATAAACAAACAAATGTTTCATTTAATTTGAAAAAAAATTCAAATTAATTTACAATTTATCCAAAATTTTATATTAATTATTAATTTAAATTTGAATCAAAACCGGGATCGTTACAGATTCCCCCCTTAAGAAAATTTCGTCCTCGAAATTTGCTAGTCAGGGAGACCAACAAAGAATACAACGAAATAGCTTTCCAGATCAAGCTGAATATTTATTCTGCATTTTGGCTTACCAAATCAGAATATCAACAATATATACGAGAACAAATTTATTCAACACTGCATGAAATATTCGGGCCATCAGATCTACGAAATATGCAGGGACATTGGTTAGTTCGAAGGATAACTAGCCCCTCGTAGAATGTATCTAGACCAAAAGAATAGACAGATATATTGATACAATCCAGTTTAACTTTATATTTTTGTTAACTAATTTATTCCAAATAAAATTTCAAATTCAAAGTTAAAAACGAAAAGCTTATAGGGAACCGATGAAGAGAATACGAAATAGAAACGTTTCTATAACGATTCGCAGGGACATCACCACACCAAAGCTTCTTTCTCGAGCTGCCACGAAGCCATTAAAGAATTGAAAGTGAACGATGATCAAAGAGACTGATAAAGAAAAGATTGTTTCCTTGTTGTTGCAGGGTATTGATCATCTGTAGTGATACTCCCATGTCCCCTATCTCGTCCTCTTCTTACACTCATGCTTACTATCAATGGATAGTAAGAGAATCTACTGAGGCATGCAGATGGATGTCTTAGGGATATACTCATTCTAGGGTAATTGTAACCCTATCTCTAATGAGTCACCTAATGGCTAATGTGTTATACTCCTGAGTTAAAGTTCTTACTCAACCTTCAGCTCTGATACCAATTGAAACGACCCTGATCCGACTTTCGAAAATCGACACCCAAACACTTCACCCATATTTGAATGTTGAGATTCAAACGTCGAATCTGGTTCGCCAGAGCTTATAATACATTAAGTACAACAACACTGCAGAAAATGAAATGAATATCATTGATACAACTCCATGAATACAGTATCTGAACAACATCAGAGATCTATAAATATATAACAGCGGGACCAAACAACACCAACAGCAGAACAATATCACCAGTATAGTCTTCAAGAGAGACTAAATAAATGAAACGGTCGACTACAACGGCCATATAACGACCTGCCGTGGCTCACAATGGTACCCCTCAATTTTTTTTTACGGCCAGCCTTTCGACTTAATTCAACCAACCCCTCTTCGGGGACATGTAGGGGTAAGAGTCTCCCGTTCGCCACCAAACGCAAAGCGAGAACCCCCTATCACGTTGTACTAAGCAAGGTCAGTCATTGGACTAGTGTGAGAAAAAACAGTTTATTAAACAAATAAAAGAATTTAAAAATAAATCTGCAACGCTTTTTGGAAAATGAAACTACCATAAGGCCTCCCGGCACACACAATGCAATCGCTCACTTGGGGGAGATTTCTTCTTCTGATAGTCAAACATGCTTCTTAGCTAGCATACGTACCATTATAGTATGCCTAATATAGCTACCATATTAGATGGCAAGTTCTACAACCAAAACCACACAAGGCGCATATTGGATGATTGGATTTCCAACAATTGTCAGGCTAAGGAACTTCCTATGCCACATGGGTACACCTCTGGAGGGACGCCCCGAGAACCTAACTAGATCTCTTCCAACACAAGGCCTAGTTACCTCTGTAACTAGGTAACTACTGACCTGAGTATGCCATCCCCCGGTCTTTACAGACCTTTATCCAAGGGCCCTCAACCACAAAGCAACAACCACATAAGTTAAATATCTAGGCTCCATACCATGATATCACTTTTTATCCAGAAGGAAATGGACATACTCTAAGGGGCGTGACCCCCGATAACCTTGCCGCATCCTTCCCGTTTCGACCATTTCCGGGTTGTGAGGTCTTTATGAAGTCTCGTCCATAAAGCTACCTTTTCACAAAAGCCATGTTTTGATCAACAAATGATCAGCAGCACTTAGCATACCACATTACCAAATTGGGAATGTATCACTAGTAACCATCAACTACATAACCTCTGAGCTCGTACGTCTCAGAGAAGGGTGTTAAGCTAAGAGAATAAATTCTCCGCCACCAAACAAAAATGTATATGGTAGAAACCAACTTTACATCTCAAAGTGAAACATCATACATACATCCATACAAGTCTGTTTCGGGTTCGAACAGACCGAAGACACTTCAAAGAAGCCCTTGCAATCCGGTTATTCATAATCCCGATCGGACTTCCCATCACATATGGAGATCTCTATATCGGCGCGACTCAGTGTAGAGACATTCGATAGTAATCCTTTCGTTCTAGAAAATACCCGGTCTCACCACCGGTCTTCAAATGCTATCCATTTCGTCCAATCATTATTCAGAATGGGTTATATGACATAAAGTCCTTTACCGGCTAAACCAAATAAAGAGCGCTTAATTTTAAAACATATGAATATTGGGATCTTAGTTAAATCACAACTAAAAGGCCAAAACCTTTATTTTGAATGGTTTAAACAAATTTCTACTTTTAATCTTTTAAAATAAAAGATTCACCTTTTTAAAATCCACTTCAATTTGAAACCAAGGTTCACCAGTCTTTCACGAAGATTCATTTATAGCTTTCAAAACAATTCCATTTCAAACTTGAAATATTTTCAACAAAAATTGGAAGTTCTTTCGTTATATGAAAGCCATTATCATTTGAAAACTAATGCTTTTCATTTCGTAAAAATCCGATCAAATATACACAAGTTATAGGTTTTAAAGTATAAACTTGGGTTAAATTTAAATTCCCAAAATAATACTTTTAAAATGGTTTAAAATCCATATATATTATTGTATAACTTGTATACCCTTTCAAACCATAGTTTCCAAAATAATTTCAAAACTTGAATAAGATATATTCTATTCAAACTAAATTCAATTTCAAATTTCCTTTTCAAAAGCTTTTCATATTCAACCCAATTCCATTTCCAAAATCATTTTGGATTCAAAATTCACCTTTAAAACCATTTCATAATATTAAATTCAAATATCAGTGACTTAACCAATTCCCTCGTGCAATCCATATTTGTGTGTGGTGTAGTCCAGGGATTTTACACACAACAATACAATATCATCAATCATCACAAATCCAAGTACAGCAATATCGATAAGCGGTATAATCCTATAATGCTTATCATCATTCATAGATTCACAGATAAATAATTACATTCATCATAGCTCAAATCAAAATAATTCATATCACAAAGCATCATACATCAGGGATATCATACAATTCAAAGCATTCTATATAATCTAATCATCCATAAGTAAGATCAATTAGTCATCTGATTAATTTAAACCAGATTAATTACTTATGAATAAATTACTAATCCTGCTTAATTAACATTAATGAATTACAAATCATTTTGATTAATTATCCTTTAATCATTTATTAATTAACCTTTAATAATAAATTAATTAACCTTTGATTATTAATTAATCAATCTCAGTTGGTAAATCAATCAACCTTGAATCATTAAATGATTAACCTTTAATCATTTAATTATCCTTTGATTAATTATTCTCAGTTACATTAATTAATTAACCCTTAATTAATTACCATTTAATTAATTATCCTTTATTAATAACAAAAATTGATTATCCCTAATCACTTATATAATTAATTATATTGAGTAATTATCTTTTAATCACTTGATTTGTCAACTTTAATCATTAATTAATTACTTTTAATTAAGTAAATATCTCTAAACAATAAATCACCCTTTAATTACTTATCATTAATTAAACTTTGCTTAATTAGTCATCCTTTAATGTAATTACATAATGTAATTATATTTAATTAAGTAATAATATTATATTAATTAAATCAAGTAATTATACTTAATTGATTTTGTTAAGTAATCATCCTTTAATTAATTAACTCTTAATGCATTAATTAACCCTTGATTAATACTTAATTATCCTTTAATTAAGTAATTATCATTAAATTTCAAATTAATGATCCTTTAATCTTAAGGTAACCTATTTATCTTAATTAATTTCATAATCATTATTTAAATCTGATTTTAAATAACCTTTGAAATAAATTAACAAAATCTTACAATTTAGCTTAAACCATTTTAAGTTAATTGATAATCAAAATTATCATTTCAAGATGAAACATTTTATCTTTAAAATCTTATTTAAATAACCTTGAAAATAAATTATCATCGACATATAAATTAACTTAATATCTTTAAGTTAATTATAAACAACATCATTTAAGATAAACCATTATCTCTTAAATCAGTTTCTTAATTTAAACTATTAAATTTTATTTTCAAAATTAACTTTAGAAAAACAAAACTTAATTAATTTTTAAGTTAAATAAACTATACAACTTTCATTGACCCAAAATTTAATAAACATAAAATAAATTTGTTTTAAGAATAAAATTTTAAAACTTATTTTATTTAAATTTCAAAACTGATCTATTCAAATACTTCAGACCCAAGACAACCCCGTGTTAAATCCGATAACACACCCAAGTTTCTTCCTCTGCTTCATTACTTCGAGTCACACACGAATTCATCCCGAGATCCAACCCGAGCAGCTTTCCTTCTTCCCCAACAACTTGATTAACCAGACACACATGTGCACAGGTGCACATGTACGATCATGCGCCAGCGATCTGATCATCGCTGAGACCTTTGGCATGTCGCCGTGGACCACCCAACCTCAGGCAAACACTCAGGTTGACGATTTCGAATGGAATTCGAAATTGAACTTGTTCGAACGAATACTGAAACACATCTCCGACGATAAAACCCCCTTGTTCCAGCTATCCAGGCAACCTTACGCTCCGCGTCCACGACTACAGCCTCTACATTGACCCATGCATTATTTCCCCAGGACCGAACAACTCTGATCGACCCACGACATCGGAAACATCTCAGAAAGCCCCTCGACCATTGTCGGGTATAAAACCCTAGAACACCGTTGCACTGCCGCCTCAGCCACCTTAAAATCCTTTTATTATTTTTTCGAGGATCCCCTAACCTCCAGCCACCTCCGGCTACAAGCCTGACGACCATCACTACCTTGATTGTCAAAAATCGATAAAAAACCTAAATCTGATTATCTCAAAAGTTCTGGCTAATTACATTCTTAAAAATCTTGCAATTTACATCAAAATTCATCGATTTTCAATACGAATCCATTCATATAATTAGAACTTGAAATCAAGATGCATGATTTTGAACAAATTTTAGATTATCACTGTAAATTTTAAATTTTGAAATGATTACTTAATTTAAAATCTTGAAACCATTTTTAGAAATGAGATTATACACTTACAATCATTTTTCATTTATACATGTAAGCTTACAAGTGAATGATAGAGGAGATTTTTATTTTTATTTTCTTTCTAGCCTGTAAACATAGGAATAGGTATATATACCTATACATGCATATTTTAATTTTTATATATATATATATATATATATATATATATATATATGCTCATAGACATATAGATATAATTTCATTCTATACAACATTTTTCTTCAATAACTACTTCATAAAGCATTAAGATATATCACAGATTTAAATTTTTAAATAAGTCGGTTTGCTCACCTGAAGAGTTGAGACAGAGCAACAAATTTTTATTTTTTTATTTTTCTTTCTTTGATCTGGACCTTGGTTTTATTTTAATCCGAAAATGTTTGATCTGTTGAAACTTGATGATGCTGAAATGACCTGATGTTGGTCTGAAACTTTGTACTTGAATTTGCTTAAAGCTTTGAATTGATCTCTCAGGTTGAAGGTTGAAGACAGCTTAATTTTTTTTTGAACTGGAATCTTGTTTCCAGGTTTATGAAGTTTTTATTTTGTTCTGGTTTCATTCTAAGGTTGAAGATTGCTTTTGTTTTTCCAGATTTTGTTTTCAAATTTGAAAATGAAGGAAAGAGATGAGAAAATTTGAGAAAATATGTGTATAACCTGGTTTCTCTTTCATATTGACATTGTAATTTTAAAAAGAAATAGGTATGCCACTTGTTGTCTAGACTAACATTTGTACTTACAAATCATTTTTAAGGCAACACATGTTAATACCCTTTGTTATCAACTCACAAATGTTCGTAAAAAAATCAATTTGTGTTTAAACCCTTAGTTAGTTTTATATTTACATATATGTTATGTATTTTAATTTTTTTATTAAATCTCATTTAAATTTTTAAACTTAAGTTAAAATATCCTTATTCATATACAAACCATTTTTATTCCAAAAGATATATATATAAGTTTTAAAATATAAAATTCAATTTTAAACAACTTTTGAAAATTATTTATATTAAATTCAAACTATAACATTCAAATCACAAGGCATATATATTTTGAAATATAAAATTTAATTTTTAAATAGCTTTTGGAATTCAAAACATAACTTCCAAATATATATATATATATTTTACAATTAGAAAACAAATTCTTATTAACTTTAAAATATAATGTTTTCAAATCCAATACAATTTTAAAATAAATATTATTTGATTTTCAAATTTAAATTCTATTTATATAAATAAACAAACAAATGTTTTATTTAATTTGAAAAGAAATTCAAATTAACTCACAATTTTATCCAAGATTTTATATTAATTATTAATTTAAATTTCACTCAAAATTGAGATCGTTACAAAAGCAATAAAAGACTATGGATATTTGATCCATATACAATTGCATATAAATGTTGTATGGTGAACGGTCATTGTTTGTGTTGTACAATATTTCAGTGAGATTAGTTTATCCGAAAAACCAAATAAACCTTAGTGCAAGATCGAGTACCCAACCCAGTTGATCACAAAAGGATCTTTCTTGTTAACTACAACACTAATCCGAAATTACAATATAAATCTAAGAACTTTATCATTGAAATGTCAGTTTGATCAGTTTACATAAAGCTGGACATACCTAACGTCCTTCAAAGCTAAGGATAGTTGAATGTGCTTTGTAAAGAGTCTGTTATGATATGTAGTAAGAGTATTATTTTGAATGGTTTGACCATCTAGAAACAATAGCAAATGTATAATAGTAGATATGATTTAAGGCACGGTTGGGATGAAGAGAGTGAATAGTCATGTTTATTTCATAAAGAAACAAGGAAATAAGAATTGTAATAGTAGCGATTGATACTTAACATTGGAATAAGAAATACGATTTCTATTCCGAGATGTATTTTCGTATAGAAAATTGTTTTCTATGAGGCTTATTTCTTTGAGTTCAGGATAATTGATCAAAGAACTTTCCGTTGTAAATTTGGTACAGTGTATGAAATAAATAAACTATGTTAAGTGAACGATGGACCTCCAAATTTAGTAAGCTATTATAATAATGGTAGAAATAGTGGGAGCATGCCATATAGCACTTATTGATTGCATCATATTTTAAAAATTGTGTTCGTAAAATGTACTAAACATTATTTATGGAATAATGACTATTTTTCGGTATCGATTGAGAAATAGACATAGCTATATTTCAATATGAATATTATGAATAATCGTAATGAAATAAAACTATAATGTGGTATTTGTATTCATAACAAAAGTGATGCATTGAAAATTCAGAAGTACCTAAAATTATTTACAATTACTTTAGAATTACAGACTAAATCATAGTTCTGAAAAATAATTTTTATTATATGATTATGAATCATATGAGACTGGTAAATTATATCTCAAACAATTGAAAATTTATGCACCCAATTTGTGGGAGCATTTTAAGAGTTTATGAACTCTTTAGATTGATACATATAGATGTATGCCATCGTAAGCCTATTAATACTAAAATGGTTCCATGTACTTCATCATATTCACCGATGAGTTATCACTGACATGGACATATGTATTTGATACACATGTAACATATCTATAGTAAACTCATAGAGTATAAACGGAAGTAAATAAAATAACATGGGATAGAAATGATTCAATTTGATCAAATGAGTGAGTATATTAGTAAGGGTTCCAAACGTACATAAAAATGAATAAAGATTCAATCTCAAAAAGTCACTCCTCCTAGTTATACATAATGATGCATTGATTAGGAGTAATCGAACTTTATTGGACAATGTACGATTAGTTGTGATTGAAGTTAAGTTAGTTTCCTTCTATAAGTTCATGTATTTAAGAGTAGTGCGCAAGGTTAATATTATTTCATATGAATAACAATTTATAAAATCACACAAGATAAGAGTTTATAAGAAACTCCAACATATCCTAGGCTAAGTAGTTGGCAGGTTGTGCCAGTCGAAAGATTGCACGTAATAATTGTTCGTGATGGAGCATGTTTGAATTTGCCCAAAAGGATTTTGGAAAAGACTACCATTGGATGAAATATTTATGTTTTTGAACATAAGTTTTGTAAACTAAAACCAAATCAGTTTTATAAATAAAGAAATTCATAAAACGTCTATGAATACCTATACTGTTGCACTGAGAAACAATTGTTGTTTCAAGAAATATAAAGTTCGTAGTGAAGAATTTTTTTTAAGGAATAATCGATAGTAAAATGGAATTGAATACGATCCATAGATAGAATTGATTAGATGAGATGGAATGAAATTAACTAACCTAAACGAACATGTAACAACCCTGGTATTGGAGATTACTGATGATATTAAATTATAACAATAGTTATAATTTAATATGGTGAATAGAATGTTATGGAGAAAATAAATTTGGTTTAAATTTTTTATTACAAATAAACAATATGATTGAGTTGATATTGAATTTGTCTTTACTTTGAGTTAATTAATTTACCAAGTGATGTATTTTAACATTTAATTGTTGAAATAAATCCAAATTGATGGAAGTAAAGTTTTAAAAACTATATTTTGAATATTTGGAGTGACAATAATAATTAATTATTGTATTTTATTTGAGAAAATGTTATAATATTGTAATTAATGCCAGTATTAGCCTTTTATTGAATATAAAAGGAGAATTATGAATAAAACATGTCCTTTATTAAAATAAAAGATGAAATATTGTTTGAAAATATTATTTTGATGGTTTAAAAGTGTTAGAATTATTTATTGTAATTTATTTGACAAAGAAAATAATTTTTGAACAAGTTATGATTAAAAATAGTGTTCTTACACTAAAATAGTGTAAATTGTAAGATATTGTTAGAAAAAAGGTTTAATTTGTAAAAATAAATTTTTACAAATTAAATTAAGTTTTATTTTGTTGTAATAACAATTTATTGCAATACAAATAAGATGTCTACATTTTTTTGACTTTAAAATGTATTATAATGTGTATATAGTGTAAAATAGGTTATTCATGTACATAACTTTGAATTTTTTTTCGCTAAGAGCTTTATTTGGGCCTTTTAGGTTGAGGTTCAGTCCTTTAACCAATAACTAGAAGCTTCTAGTTAAGAGAATTAGCTTGTACATAGAAAAAGTTCACCTCCTCCTTCTCAAATTAGCTTACAGTAAGAAACAAAAGAAAAAGTCATGGCTTTCTCCAATTAAAACTAAAATTCACCAAATCTGCTGTAAATTAAAGAAGATAATTAATAAAAAAAATTCTACAAGGTAATCTCTGTCCAATACTATGTAAATTTCATAAAAAAGATTTGAACTTGTGATATGAATTGTCTGCAACTAATTCTTTGTTACTGTGTGTTCTTGTTTCAGCATTTTCAGGTGCTGAAGTTAACAAAGGAGCCTCAAAGCCATCAAATTAATCCGAATCGGTGAAGTTTTCAACCCCAATCTTTGCTGAATATCTAAGGTGAGTGTGACGACACAGAATTTCTGGATATTTGAAATTGGAATATTTAATTGATTTTAAATATTTGAAAGTTAGTTTAACTTGAATTTCAAATATCACTATTTATTTGGGTAATTAAATTATTGAATTTAATAAATGGAAATTGGGTAAAATGTTGAATCTTGATTTTTAAGCTGGTTAAAAAATATTTCAAAGTCTTGTGAAAATATTTCAGTGGCTTATAAAATCTATATTAATAATATTAAAGATAATAGAACCTTCAGAATTTAATTTAACAGTGTTTTGTTCAGTTTTGAGACTATATTGTTTAAACTGATAATTAAAAATAGTCTTTCGGGGCACAGTCACAGATTTCGACGAAACTGTTTCCATTGGATCCGTAATAGTGTATTATTATCGGATTTAAATTTGCGTAGTGATTGGAGTGATCGTTTGGCCGTACGGTAAGTAAACACGCTGAGATTTATATCGAAAATTTAATAAAATAACTGTGTTCAAAAAGATATCTTCTCCATATGATCGAATTAGGACTTGAAATCTTTTCCGTTAGGGGTTTAATATTATAAACGCCTAGTGGCACGCCTTGATAGGAGTTCAAAATTTTGGGTTGCTTTTTTTAGACGATTCAAATTTGAATTTGAAAATAAATAATATAATCAAACACTATACTGAGCTTGGACACGTTGAGAAATAATAAACACATGTTCTCTTTCTTCTGTAAATTTCACATGTGTTGTTATGTTTCTTTTAAAAAAATAATATAAACCGAGCATTTTAATATTCAAAAATCAAATTCATATTTACAAACGAAAACTTTTTCTCTGAATCGAACAAACCCAAAATTAAATGGTCACTCTTGTTTTTAATCCATCGACTCAAAACAATCGAATCGATCCTCGTTCAAAAGAAAATAAAAATGGTGGAACGAATTCAAAATTTCATTCGTAGATATAATATCCCTAAAATAAATTTCGATTTAGAATCGTGCGGGTTTGGCAAGTTTCTGGGATCGACATCAAGGCGTAGGCGAGCTATTAGAGGAGACTGTCTGGGAATGTCGCTCTGGAGCACGACGTGGACGAGGTGGCGATTTCATGCTACGATGGAGACGAGCCTCGCGCACGAAGAGATGGTTTTTGGGCGTAGTTGATAGCTTCGAGGCGGTGGATTCGAACCGAGGGTTTTCGCGATGATCTAGAATAGCACGCCGCGGGTCCAAGGGAGGGTTGTTGGAGCGGCGACTTTAGGCGATCGATTTTAGGCTAATCTCAAGGATGTTCTGGCAATAGTATATTACGGTTTGTCGAAGCTAGGTTCATATTTTCCGAAGGTAAAGCTACTTCTGTTTTTAGTTTAATTTATCTCTATATATATATATATATTTCAAGATTTGAAAATAGAATTATATATATATATATATATATATATATATATATATATCAACCGGTTGTAAATTTTGAAAAGAGTTTTAATTTTTCAGATGGAAATATAATTACAGCAAACATTATATATATATATATATATATATATGCATGCAGGTTTCGATTTAAAAATATATGGGATTTGGGAATAAAGATAGGAATTTTTTTGAGGATTTGAAGAGTTTATATAAAATCAGATTTTTAAATCTAAATATATTTTATAAGTATATGTATATGTATATGATTTCAAAAGAAAAAGAAAAGATCTTGGAAATATATGGGGATTTTAAAATGTTCGAGGAATTTATAAAAGTAGATTTTTGAAAATCTGTAGTTTATTTTATTAGAGTATATGTAGTTTCAAAGCGAAATTAATAGTTTAATCAAATCATTTGTCAATTAAAATTATAATATGGAAATTGATTATTAAATTAATTCAAATATTAATAAATTATATAATGTTTACAAAAGGTTTAAAATCATGGAAACAAGCCAGTTGGAATGGATTGCAAACAGCAAAATAAAAGGTGAGTTAATCTCACTCATCTCGGATTTCTGGTTAATTTAAATAGTTAATTTAAATTATTGGTTGATGGATTGAATAGATTGGATGTGATAGTATATATTGTAGTATATATAGTATTTATTGGAGTGATTGATTTCTCGCATTATATAGCGGATGAGACCCTAGGCGCCGCAAAATAGCAGATGAGATGATATAACCCCATATACCGTGATATTATACCTTGAAGTGGAATTGGTATTTTATATTGTGCTAACATCTGTGGATATAGAGAAATAGTTTGGAGGGATCCAACTGGATTCCTCAAAATATTTGGATTGTTTTAATATTCTGTGATATAATTTATTTGATTACCTAAGATAGATTATATTGGTGATTGAAAATATTGGATGCTATGGTTCGATTGAATATATTTGGG
Source organism: Allium cepa (assembly GCA_030765085.1). NCBI lineage: Eukaryota > Viridiplantae > Streptophyta > Magnoliopsida > Asparagales > Amaryllidaceae > Allium > Allium cepa. Next base: position 819,033,818 of record CM060935.1, on the reverse strand, counting down.
TATACCGACTTGCCAAAAATATATAGATGGGATTTTTGATGAGAAAATAAAAGAGAGAATTTTTAAGTAAAATAATTATAGAGAATTTGAATAAATTAAAGAATGAATTGGGAAAGAATAAAAGTGATTTTTAAATTATAATAAATAAATTCCGAGTATAGGAAAGTAGATTTTGAATAAAAGGGGAAATAATGAATTTTAAAGCTTAAATAATATTATTTAAAGGAATAAAGAATTTACTTTAAAATCAAGGTTTAAATTTATTGGAAAGGGTAAAGAAGGAAATTGGAAAAGTATGAAATTGGTATTTTTAGTTAAATAAGATTTTAAATCATGATTAAGAAGCAAAATCTGAAGTTAATGAGTTTTGTAATAAAATTGAGTAAGTAAAGGAATTTATTTAAAATGGAGTAATTTGGAAATCGATTTGGAAATTGATGAAGTGTTTGAAACTGTGATTTAAAAGGAGTGAGGCTATGGAATTTATAGCTGGGTTTATAAGGTGAAATAAGATATTAGGGAATATTTGGAAGTATAATTCACGATGAGAATTTATAAAGCAATGGGTAATTTATTTTAAAAATAAATAGTGGATTACTTTTAAAAGGTGTGGAAAAGAAGTGTATTTCCCAGAAAAGCCAAGTACGTTTTTAAAAGCAGATTTTAAGTATAAGTTAAAAGTTTTAAAGTTTTTCTCAAGGAATGTTTTTAAGAAATTATTATTTAAATTGTTTAAATTTTAAAAGTAAAAATTTATTTAAATTAATCATAGTAGTAATTAATTGAAAGGTTTGACTAGTATTATGATTTTAAGGAAAATTATTAATATTTATATTTTATAAAATAGTTTTATTTTAAAGATAGTTTGGTTAAAGTTTTATTTGAAAACTTGTATAGAATTTCATAACACTTACTTTATAATTTGGTTTGGCTTAACTTTTATTTAAAAAAAATAAAAATTATTAGTTTTATATTTTATAAAGTAGTTTAGTATTTTTGAATAAAGGGTTTTAAGTAGTTTAATTTAAATGTTTAAAGTATATTTTAGAATAAAGTGATTTAAATTATTTTAAAATCTAAAGTATTTGGACTTAGTGATTTTCACTGGAAATAGATAATATTTGGGAATTTTATTCCATGAGAGAAAGATGGTTTGAAACTGTTTTCAAAGGGTTGAAGTATGGAAAAATAACTTGCAAAGTTATTTTGAAATAAATAATTTGGAAAATTATTTAAAGTATGATGGTTGTTTGTGAATGCTATTTGATAGTTAAATAACTGACTATCAATATTCGCCAATGTGCTGATTGTTTCGAAGAGTTCGAGATCGGGATTAATTCCCGAAAACCACTTCAATCCGGTTTGAATGTTTCGTGATGAAGACAAGAGCTTGGAGTCAAAGATGGAGCAGTGAAGTGCAATGGCTAATCGCTACTAATCCTAAGGGTGATTCCAAAAGGATGTAGTAGGAGTAGTGCCTTCGGTTCCATTCGGACTCAGAACGGACTTGTATGGATGAATGCTTTCAGAACATCGTTAGGAGGATGATGAGCATTCTAAGTGATTGTGTGCTAAAAAGGTAGCGCATAGCCTCGAGCCTCATCAACCGAAAATGGCTAAAACATGGGAGGTGCACACAAGGCTAAGTGGCTAGCAACCAATTAGAGTAAGGTCACCCCTGTCTAGATGTCCCTTTATTTCAGTTGTGTGGGTGGTTGTTGAACCCAACCGCGAGGTGAACTTGTTCGGACTATCCAGTAAGGGGTAGCTCCGGTCTTGTGATGCAGGGAATAAGGTGGATCCTCGGTATGGTGATCTAGACCATGCACAATGATGGACGGTACCCTAGTATCCCTGCCATCATATGGAATCCAATCTCCAATAAGTGCTTGTACAGTTTTGATTATGCCCAATTATTATTGAAACGTGAGATGCAAGCATTTCAACTAGATTTTATTTTACTTTCTATAGACACTATTATAATATCAGATAGATTTTGATAAAAATGTTTTGGTTATCGTAAGGTAAAAGTCCGGCATGTTTATTTGTGGCGTGGTCTTACAAGATACCTTTGATTTCAAAGGATTTTGAAACTTTAATAATCCAATTGAGTGTGGTTTTCTCACGCTGGTTTTCCAGACTGACTTGAGTGTTATTTAACTATAATGCATGGGTCGGACCGAGTAATATAGAACACGGATGCTGGATGGACTGCTGTGGAGCTCAGGAGATGAGCTGATGACGAGGCGTATTTCCATAAATTCATATTTCCGTTGTGCAGTATAAGCTATATATTCAGGTTTGGAAGGATGAGATATTATAACTGTCTTGAATTGTGATGTTGATTGTATTATACTCTGATGATGTATGTATAAAACAGATTTAGTCTCCTTGTGAAAAGATCAGTTATTATCTATAATATTTTATTTTTCTGCTTTTGTGAGATTCTGATATTGTTTTCTATTTTATCTTCTACCTCCTTCTTCTTTAACCTTAATGGTTCGGTTTTCGGGCATTTGATACGGTGGATGTATTAATGTCGATTTTCAGGTATCGAAAAATCGGGTTGTTATAGCCCTCATGATTTCTTTTGTTTGTATTCATGCGTTTAATGATGATATATAGTGGTGAACTTGCCGAGGAAAAAAAATCATTACAGTAATATTTGTTTTGAGATTGAAGCTTAAACGAATTTGACCATATCTTTACACTTCTTATCCAAACTCAATAATTTTAGATGTTTCGGAAAGCTTAGGCTTTATGCTAAAAGTTTCATATTTTGAGTTTTCTGAATTTTGAGGTAAGCTTGGTCAAAACTATTTTGTTTGTTGCTATCCCGAGAGCAAAACGACAGCAATAGTGATCATTGATCTGAGAATTATTTTGGCAGTATCTTTTGATCCATAAGTCCAATTTTGGTAATTCTTTTTCTGATATCAAGCTTAGAAAATCCCTTCAACTTTTATGTTTTGGGTTTTGTCAAATTTTTAAATTTATATTGTCGAAAGTTCAATCTAAGATCGCTGTCCCGAGACCAAAATGACAGAAGTAGTGAAATTCAGATCTCAGAATTGTTTTAGCCATAAAATTTTCAATTTTTATCGAAATGCCATAATTTTTAGTGTCCTAGAAATCTTAGGATATCTTTTACAACTTTCATGTTTTATGTTTTCTTAAATTATGTATTTAAAAGGCATAAACCGGTCAAACAAAACATGGGCCTGGGCAAAACGCCTAAGTTTCTTCGTGGGTATCTTGAATTGTTGCATCAGTTTTTGGTGCTTTCTCCTGTGTTTTCGAGCGCAGTTATCATGCTCATTTCAATGCAAATATTAAGAGCTTTATATCACAAATGCTATAGTATTGAGTCATATATTTTCTTGGATTGTTCGGGCATGGTTTTGGTGATAAATTTTAATACAGATCTTGAGTGTTGTATTATCTTATTCAAGGGATAAACCATGCTTCTTGTGATTGTTTTTGGGTTGCTTCTACTATATAGAAGCCTGGATTTTCATGAACCCATTATTGGGATTTTAATGAATTTTGAGGATTCATTCAACGATGTTTTCATTATGATTCTGAACACATGTGCATGTATTTTCAAATTATTTTTCCAAAAGTGTTTATATTCTATCTATTATTCCAAGAAATATATTTTACAAAGTCATTTCTTATAAAACATATATAATTACTATTTCTAAATTATGAAAAGATTTTCAAAGTTGATTTCTTAAATATTTATATTTAAGAAATTTATTCAAATCCCAATTTCACTAAAATATATTTCCTATGTAAAAATACACGTTTTTGCACTTTTCGAATGTATGAGAAGAGAATTAAACGATTTAGTAAGACACATGGTATGGGACACGTGAGTTTGCTTTTTCGATTAATTCCGGACCAATACGATCGAAAAATCTTGAGTATTCTATTTTGAGTTGATATTTGAGATTTATAATTCCTATTATAGGAATTATCCGAGTTAGCCAATATTTGGTGAGTTGATGTAACGACCTGATATTTTCAACCATTCGCATCCGAATATGCCGAAATTGAATTGCTCAAAATACCAAATTATAAGTTTATATTTGGCAACACTCAACATATACAGTAAATAAATAATCACAGAATCACAGATACAGAGTAGTATACAATATGCAGCGGAAACAAGAGAATAGTAGTTCATGAAGCTATTATATATAATAGAGTTAAATAAGATACAATAGAAGTCTCAAATACAATAGTCAAATACAATATCAGAATACATCACTAGAAGCAACTGAATATCTGAAATTTGGATAGATGGCTGGATCTTTAGTTGAAGCTCCAACTCCAAAGGTGAGTCTAAAAAGTTGAACCACTCAGTCTGACCCGAGCGTGAAGCAAAATACAAAATACTCGAGTCAGGATTAACATTCTTATATCAATAAATCCAACTCAAGTGAAATAACAACTGAAATACAAGTAACTCAAATGATATTTCGGATAACCATCCTCTAAGGATCCGTTAAACTATTTAATGTACGCTAAGTAGATAATGCCTATCAGTAATATAAAGTATCAAAATAGCGTTAAGGCGTTACCATTACCCCCTTAACACATTTTATATAAGCGTCATAGTCTGTACAGCACTGTAAACTCCACCATAAAGTAGTGGGCTATCAGGGAGTACTCCATAGGTATAACACAAAACAAATCATAGTGGTCATGCATAGGGATACAAGTATGATAAGGTACATAAGGCAATACCCAAGGTAGTGGAACTACCGTTTGCTTGATCCGGACTGGTGAGAACGCATCGCTGCAACGATTGCAACACCGCGAAACAACACTCCCAATTCAAGGGTGTGCACCAATCAAAAACAAGTAATGAGTAGTATACGAAGAAGTGTGCTTGCTTAGAGGTGGCTAACCGCATTGGCCCGGCATGGCTCCTGTTTAAGTCATTTCCAATTTGACACAAGTCTCAAGGCTATCCATTATCGCTCTCTTTCTCCAAATCAAGGAATGTCATCATTCCAACCACTTCATTCTGGATCACACTCCACATATAATAGTTATTAAAGTGGTTTTTGGTTTAGACAGAGAGTATGTCCCAAACCGATCCCGGACTCTTCAATAACTACGTAATTATTACACCGATTGGTCATTTAATAAACTTTCAGAATAGTTTTTTGAAAACCAAAATATCATTACCATTTCAAAACCATATTAATACGATATCATTTCCATTTACAAACCAAATACGATATCATTTTCATTTTAAATATATCCATCTCAAATATAATCCATTTACAAAATCTTAGTACTTCAAAGTTATAACACTTTCTACATCAAACACTTTGGAAACCATAATACTTTGGAATCATAACACTTCCCACTTAACTGTTTATAAATAATAGTATACATAATAAAATAGTTTATATAAAAATAGTTATAATTTAAAATAGTTTTATATTAAAAATAATTTATATTAAAATAGTTTATATGAAATAAATTTATAAAGTAACATATATAAATAGTTTTAAATATAATTTAAAAATACTTTATATAATAAAATAGCTTCCTCAAATTTCACAAATCAATTCCAAATCAACGCCAATCCCAAAATTTCAAATTAAGTCGAATCTCAAATCATCAATTAATTAAATTTAGTTCCTAATAAACTCTTATGTCGAATTCAAATAAAGATTTGAATCACAAATAAACCATTTAAATTTTGATATATTCCAAAGCTTTAAATATTTCACAATCTCAAAACTAAATTTGATAATTTCATGTAAATCTTAATTTAACTTTATTATTATTTATTTTTGAAATATTCACTTAATAAATCCAGTATTATTTAAATAAATCCCCAAATTACAAATAAACTAAATATTTCTTTCAACTTATTTAAACTTGAAATATTCATTTAAATCACCTTAACCAAAATCAATTTAAAAAAAAATTATATCCTTTAAAAATCTCAAATTCAATAAGTTCCAAATCGATTTCTAATTAAATATATCTCTTAATTAAATATAATTTCAAATCTATCTTCTCAACCTTAATTTATTAAATCATTATAAACTCTATATTAAAATGTAATCTAAATAAATACTTAATCATATTATATTTTAATAAAATCAAGCTTTATTATTAAGCTTATTTTATTTTAAAACAAATTCTTGCATAGCTTAACATCAAGAATTTGACTATATATAAAATAACATTTATACAATATCTAAAATCAATATTTATATAAAACCATATATTTCCTTTAAAAACCATAGTAATCATTTCAAATTATTTATATATAGACCAACGGTGTCTGTATATAATTTTCTATCCTATGGTCAAGTGGTACGGATATTTATCATTTCAATCCGAAATTTAAATATATACGGGTATATATATCTTTTCAACCCGTAATCCCAAATTCAATTCAAATGAAAAACACTTGGGTTAATCATTTCAACCCATAATGATTTTCCTCCTATTCTATAGATCGTTCGGGTTTGTATCATTTCAATCCATAGTGGTTCTATACTAACAGGGAACTTGCATAGTGATAACATATATAATAATATTACAGGCATGTATCATCAATATAAATAACATATAATGGTGTTAGATATCATAGGTGAATAGATATAGGAAATAGCATATATATATATATATAACAATGTAATTATTAATAGCAGCATATTTCAATTGTCGTTTCAATTGAAATCAAATTTAATATATATAAGAACGTAAATCGTGAGTGATTGCTCACTTTTCGAGGCTAGAGAAGGTAGACAACACAACAAGCTACAAATTCCAAAGCAAAGCTAGATTAATTTGGACGGACAAGCTGATAGATAGGAATTGATGAGAAAAATCTAATTGGCTTGATATAGATCGAACAAAACATATACATTATATATTACTCTAAAATCGAAAAAACACAAATTTGAAACACAAACTTATTATAATGTGTATAAAATTTAAAATCAATAAATAACTTTTAAAACAAATCTCTATATATACTATTACAAGATCACTTTCTTTATACCACACGTATAGGAAACATCAATATAACTTTCAAAAATAAAATATACTTTATAACCATTATCTAATAGTATAATTTCAGTACTCCTATATATATAACTAGTATACAAATCTCTTACAAAACAAATCAAAAAATGAAGTAAAACCCATATGTATTTCACGTAATACTCAGGCATGTCTAACTAATATGTAAACGGTTGTTGCACTAATATATATAATACATCCTATACGCAGACCAGACTTATATAATATGTATACTTAACTAATAGATAAAATATATATTATATAGCTTATATTATAAATAAATGTATATTTACACAGTACAAAATATAATACTGTAAGTTTCAAAATCTGATCATAGTACATACAAACACTCTTAAACATACACAAAATAACATAAAATCTTTATATATCTCAAAATCACTTTATTAAATTAAACATATATACACTAACAGATAATCAAGTAACCCTTTTATTTAAAGCTTATATACTATTTTACATACTTTAAACAATATGTATAAACTGTAAACACTTCATACAGTAACCAATATATGCGAAGCAGCTGGCCAAAACATAAATGAGACCAAACATATACAAATATATATAACCATATATATCTACAGCAAACTATTATATATTTAATTAATAAATATATATATACAACTTATCATACTATAAGTTCCAAGACTAGAATATAGATAACATTAACATAAAATATATATTATAAACGTATATAACTAACAGCGATTATACAACATATATAAACTGTTATAAAACATATGCATACAAATATCAACATATACAGAATATAATACAAAACTTATATACACCGTTACTATATATACTGTTATAAAATCTATGCAGACAATACAAATGAATACAAAAGCTTACCTTGTTAAGTCATTATCAGAGAAAAGGGGAGACACGCAAGGGTTCAAGCATGGAATGGTGGTTGAGATCTCACGAGGGAGAGAGAAGGTCAGGGTGCGTGAGTGAGTTTGTTGGAGATGAGGCCGTGTGGTGTTGGAAAGGTGATGCTTGTGTCTGGGCAAGCTTCGGCAACGTTCAACTGATCACATGAAGGTGGTGGTGGTCGGCCATTGGAGAGGAGGTGCGGCTATGGTTGCTCAGGTAAGTCTCGGTCTGGCTTTGATTGAAGAGGTTGTTCGGCCTGGCTTCGGTGAGAAAGAAAGAGAATGGTGGTGTGATGGGCTTGGGCCGAACAAAGAGAAGGGAGAAGAGAAAGAAGGGCATGGTAAAGAAGGAAGTGGGAGGCGCTTTCTGATATCTGTGCTTGGCCACATGAAGATAGGAGTTGAATAAAAGAAGTGACGCATCAGTTTGGTATATAAATCTATTTCAATGTATATGAGAGTAGAGGTGGACCGGTTTCCTTTTCAACGCAAATGCACAGACCATAAAAAATATTTATTGAATATCATAAGTAAAGGTTGGTAAACAAAGTCAAAGGTTGTAATTTTGGGAATTATAGAATGTTGCAGACTATTTGTTTTCAAACATGGGCAAGCGAAAGGTCATAAGAAAAGAAATCGACTCAAATGGACCGTGTTACCGTTTTACAAATGTCATGTACCGGATTTCAAAATACAGAAATAAATATACCCTGGTGATTAGCACGACAAGATGATCAAAATGACATACAAATATCAGTGATTCGATTGAATTATAAAAATTCGAATTTTCTACTACGGAAAATGCAGCTAAAACGTAGAAAAATAAGATCGACAGAGCTAAAGAAGTCCGAATTTGAAAAAACGAAAAATGAAATCTCGGTCAGAAGATGATTTAGAATTTTTCTATGTAAAAATATTCAGGTTCGAAAAACATTTTATTATCGTCAAATTTAACTGATTTAAATTGAAGAATTACACAATAAAAGTAGACTGCAATATTATCTGATGAAAATTTACCATTTGCTATGTTGAATTAGATGTATTCTAAATATCAAATTTATATTTCAAAATTTTTATTTAAAATTTTACAGAAATTCAATCAATTAAAGAAATAAAACCACTGAAAATTCCGGGTCGTTACAGTTGAGACATTCAAGATCTCCTATTATAGGGGTAATAATCAATGAGAACTGGTTATATATGTTGTTTTACTCGCCTTGAGACAAGGTGAGTCTTGAGATCAGATTTCTCTTTTCGAGAATTATGGTTTATGAGAAACAATTATGAGATTTATTTTCATTTGCGGATGATACGAGGCAAAATATATGAGTATTCTTAGATTTTCGAGATTTGAGGTTTTATTTTACGATGTGTAGTTAACTAGCGGTTAGTAAACCATTTAGTGCAAACGTGTGGTATAGGATGCACGCTAACACTTTTCGGGTTCCTTTCTGAGAGTCTGTGACACATCCACGAGTATGCCAGTGCTATAGACATTCGAGTCATCTGAGTTATGTGACTTCGGTCACCATAAGTCACGTGACTTCATTTACCATGAGTTATGTGACTTCGGTCACCATGAGTATGACCTTTGGTTCCACGAGTTAGGTACCTAAATTATAAATAGCACTGGACAAGAGTTTAGCACGTGTAGCATTGCTTCGGCATTAAAATCGGGGATCTGGCCAATCCCGGATTTTTGAGTTTTATACCATTTCACCATTTTGAGATATTTTTATCACATCGATAGCCTAGTGCTACATGAGATGCAATATAAGGCGATTTCATTTTTATGAGTTTTGAACTCCTTTTTAGGGTCCTATGAGATTTGAGTTTTGAATTTTGATGAATTTTCCTTATGGCTTTTGTATTGTTACTTATTTTATATTGAATGCCTTAAGTATGGATTTCTTATGTTGAATTAAACCTAATTATGCGACAATCCTTTGTGAATCTATACCATGGCATTATATTTGAACCATATGTATACCATTCCTTTATGGTTAAAGAAAGAATTCGCTTATGCACTTTTATTCCTCTTAACTTTTATTAAAATCAAGTTCTAGCTAGCCTGACTCTTTTATTTATTACTGGGTCAGACCGAGTTGTAGATTAGGTAATTAGACACTTAGCTTGCTTACCTTTTGGACTCCATCTTTAGAACATAGTTTATGTGCGGTTGGATTTTTGGTTGGGAACTATATGATGTATATATATTCTTTTGTGGGGATGTATGTATGTATATATTGTGGTTGAATACCACTTGTGACGGGTTGTATTACACTTGATTTATGTTTATGTATATATTATCTGTGTTGTTGTTCTATGACTTGAGATTGTATAGTTATTATGTTTTGCTTCTGAATCGATCCTGTAGCTACCGTAGTAGTGTATTAGATAGGGATTAAGTATGTTGAATAATTGAGATGAAAAAAATGTGCACAAATACCGACGTACTTGGCTCTTATCTAATGCATGACTATGATGGTCACCCTTAACCAGCCCAATTCTCCGCATAAATAGACAAAATTACTTAGTAATTCTCTTTACTAATGTGGGTCTCGGGGTGGGGCGTCATAGGTTGGTATTCGAGCGGGATTCAGAATGAAATGAAATAAACACAAAACAATATACATGACTATCATACATCAAGTATAATACACTCGTAAACATCATCCCCAAATCATAACCAAACCTAACTTTGTCTTTAACCTTTTGATTCCTTTGGGGTAGATAGAAAGGAGTATGTCTAGGAATGTTAATTTTAATTCCGTAGTTTTCCTTAAATATTGCGTTTGAATTGCCAATATCTACCCCTGTGAGTAATCCTATCTTATCTTATCTTATCTTATCTTATCTTTCAGCAATGTTTGGAAGGGGAAGAGGTCGCACTTCGGAGACGGGACCGTATAATGGTTCTCATCCTGAAGGAGTTTATATGTCCGCCAACCATATTCTTGAGCTTATTAGGAGCACTCAGCCTCTTACACCAGCTCACTCTTCTCCTCCGTACAAATCCGCATTTGTGCGCATGTGCAGCAACTTCACCCACCTCGGAGGCAAGCCATTCAATGGCTCCGAGACTGTGCTAGAGGTTTAGGCTTGGCTCCGTACTTGCGATCGCATCTTAAATCGCATGGGGATATTCGATCATCATCGAGTACTTGTGGCGTCGAGTATTCTATAATAACGTGCTTTAGACTAGTACGATCTTCTTATAGTAGAGATGGATGAGTCCACCCTCATATAGCAGCATTTCCAAGACAGATTTGAGCTTAAGTTTGTACCAGAGTCCAAGAAGGCATTCCTTGCCCGTCGCTTCCTCGAGTTAAAGTAGGGCAAGTCATCAGTATCAGATTATGTTTCATCTTTTGAGTCTCTATCTAAGTATGGGCTAGAATTCATCAGCACCCCATACAAGAAGAATCTTTAAGCTCATATCTGGACTTAAGAAGTTTTGAAGAAGTCGCTCATGCTTCAGCTTAAGCTCTCGTTCGAGGAGCTTATGGATTCAGCGCTTTACCTCGAAGCCATCGTAAAAGAAAATGATAGTAGTGATGAAGCCGAGGTTCGAAAGAACCTACATAAGAAGAAATTCCCTTTCCAGGGATCTAAGTCCTTTCCTCCTAAGAAGAAGAAGAAGCAAGGAAATTCTAGTGCTCATCCTCATGTCACACCTCCTTCAACCAAGGTCTTAGCCTGCTTCAAATGTAATTCTCAAGACCATCTAGCTTGCGAATGTCCTCATTCTTGCAAATGTATCTATTGCAAGCAAGAGGGACATATGATTTCTACTTGCTTTAAGAAGAAGAAGGATGCTCGTTCTGGCAATTAGAATGTGGTGAAGGCTTTTGGTAATGCTTCTCAGTCTTGAGGTATGTATTCTACTATTCTAGAGTGCTCCATTCCTTTCCGTAGTCATTCTATTAGAGTGCTCTTCGATACGGGTGCATTGCATTCATTTATATCAGAGGCACTCGTTGATGCTTTACAATTGGATGTTTCTTGTTTGATTACTTCTTTGAGGATTGCGAATCCTATCGGGAGATCTGCAACCCATAGTATGTGTTGTGACGATGTTGAGATTCTTATTTGTGGCTTTCCTTTCCATGTGAATTTGCACGTGGTTCCTTGTCTTGGTTTTGATATGATATTAGGTATGGGCTAGCTAGTTTGATACGATTCCAGGATTCTATGTTTAGAGAGTCTTATATCTTCGACATCCTGACTCTCCTGCTCGGTTGTCTCTTATACTTCAGGACGTTAATGGTGAATCCGCATCTTCTCTATTCTTTCTTGAATATCGAGATGATGATGATGATGTGTCTCGGATTCCTCTTGTTCATGACTTTCCGGACTTATTTTAGCCTACTTTAGGATTACCACCCAATGGGCTATCGAGTTTTGCAACGTCCTTATTCCAAGCGTGCAACCGATTAGTCGTCCTTCCACGACAATGTCTACAAAAGAGAATGAGGAACTCAATAAGGAACTCCTAAAGCTTGAAGCCAAGCATATTATTCGATCTAGTTCTTCACCGTGGGGAACCGCGGTGGTATTCGTAAAGAAGTTAGATGGGACTCTTAGGCTATGAGTTGATTATCGCAAGCTTAATGAGTTAACCATCAAGAATCGTTACCACCTGCCTAGGATTGACGATATGTTCGATCAATTAGGTGGCGCTAAGGTGTTTTCACAGTTTGACCTTACCACGGGATTTCACCAGCTCCGAGTTGCGGAAGACAACATTCCACTTATAGCTTTCCACACCTACTATGGTTCATATGAGTGACTCGTTATGCCGTTCGGTTTGGAGAATGCCCTTACTTATTTCGTCGACTTTATAAATCGAGTATTTCGGGAATATCTCGATAAGTTTGTTCTTGTTTTCATCGACGACATTCTTGTATATTCTAAGTTCGAAGCAAACCATACTCGATATATTAAAAAAAAAATTGAGTACTCTTCGACAACATCAACTCAAAGAAAAGCTTTCTAAGTGTCATTTCTGGGAAAAGCAAGTTAAGTTCTTAGGCTACGTTGTTTCTTCCAAAGGCATTTCGGTCGATCCATCTAAGATCGAAGCCATCCAGAATTTAAGAGGCTTGAGAATGTTCATGAGATTCGTATCTTTTTGGGTTTGGCGGGTTATTACCGTTGATTCATCAAAGACTTTTCTCGTATTGTGCTTCCCTTATCTAGTCTTACAAAGAAAGGCATTCGCTATATATGGTTAGATAAGTGTGAGGCTTCCTTTCAAAGATTGAATGAGCTTCTCACTAATTCTCCTGTTCTTGTGGTTTCCGAAGGGAATCAGGATCCTATTGTCTATATCGATGCCAGTCATAGTGGTCTCGGTGCTGTTCTTATGCAGAGGGATAGGGTAATTGCCTGCGCTTTAAGGCAATTACGTCCGAACGAGGTTCTGTACGCTACCCACGATTTAGAGCTTGCAGCCATTGTCTTTGCTTTAAAGAAGTGACATCATTATTATTTGGGAGAGCACTTTACTCTCTTTATCGGTCATAAATACTTATTCACTCAGAAGGAGCTCAACATGCGATAGCAGCGTTGGCTTGAGTTTTCAGCTTCATATGACTTCGATATCCAGTATACCCTTGGCAAGGGAAATCAAGTAGTTGATGCTTTGAGTCACAAGCATTCAGCTATTTTTTCTTTGATGATTGCAGAGTGGGAAGTTCTTAAGACTCTTTTCATGTGTGATATCCATGATTGTGCTTCTACTTCAGATTCACCTATTCTATTGTATAACATGGAATCTCGTCCTACTCTTCTTGATCGGATTACCGAGGCACAGCGATAAGGTTTTGATATATCTTCTCTTATTCAGAAGTGTAATTTTGAATCCCATGATGATACGAAGATGAGGGATTTCAGCATCAATATTCATGCATGTCTTCGAAAGAAGAACCGTCTAGTCATGCCTTCTATTCCAGAGCATAGGCGGGGCATTCTAGCCGATTGTCATCGTTCTAATTATACTATACATCCTGGCAGCAGCAAGATGTATGTTGATATGCATCATCTCTATTACTTGGAAGGCATGAAGCGAGATATAGCAAGTTATGTAAGCAATTGCATGACTTGTCAGCTTATTAAGGCCGAGCATCAGCGACCCAGTGGTCTTCTTCAGCGTTTAGAGGTTTCGTTGTAAAAATGGGACCAAGTTTCTATAGATTTCATCGATGGCTTACCTCATTTGAGGTCAAGCCATAGCAGTATTTGGGTTGTTGTGGACCATCTCACCAACTTCGCATATTTCAATCCTATTAAATCTAAGAGGATGGCATCTCTCTTATCGAAGCTATATATTAAGGAGATCGTGCAATTGCAAGGTGTTCCATCATCTATTGTATGTGATCATGATCCTCTTTTCATGAGTCACTTTTAGCGAAGTTTTCAGCAACCTTTGGGCACAAAGCTTCATCTTAGCACAATTTATCACCCATAATCTGATGAACAAACTGAGCGGATGAATCGTATCTTGGAAGACATACTTCGTGCTTGTATCTTTGATTTTAGTGGTAGCTGGGAGGATCATCTTTCTCTACTTGAGTTTGGATACAACAATAGCTACAAATCTTCTATGGGCATGGCTTCTTTCGAAGCTTTATATGGAAGGTCGTGTCGTTCTCCATCATGTTGGCTCGAGCTGGGGGAAAAGCTCATTTTAGGCCCTGAGTCTATTCGAGAATCATCTGATAAGATCCATCTTATCTGTGAGAGAATGAAAGAGACTCAAAGTCGACAGAAATCCTACGCGGACAATCGTAGGAGGCCTCTTAAATTTTCAATAGGTGATCTTGTTTATATTCGAGCTTCTCCTCTAAAGGAAATGGCACGCTTCAAACAGATAGGGAAATTGGCACCACGCTATATTGGGCGATTTCCTATTACAGAGCATATCGGTCTTGTTTCATATCATGTAGCACTTCCCAAGCAGTTTTCTGGAGTTCAAGACGCATTCCACGTCTCCCAGTTAAGGAAGTGTCTACAAGGTTCTGATTCTGTGCTTAATTCTCGTGCTTTAGAGAAGTTGAAAGTCTCTCCTAATCTATCTTATGTGCAACACCCTATGAGAGTTTTTGCTTAGGAGACTAGACGTCTTTGAAACAAGAGTGTTCCGCTCGTTAAGATTCAATGGTCCGATAATCCCAATGACTGCACTTGGAAAACCAATGAATTCATCGAGCGATCCTATCCTAATTTCTTATCTTATCACTCCAAAAGGTAAGAATTTTCCATTTAACCTGTCTAAATTCCTTTGTTTGATGAAATAAATTGTGTTGAATACAGATTTCCTCCAGAAATTGCGAGGACATAACTTTTATAAGGGTGGAGTCTGTAACAACCCTAGTATTGGAGATTACTGATGATATTAAATTATAATGATAGTTATTATTTAATATGGTGAATAGAATGCAATGGAGAAAATAAATTTTGTTTAAATTGTTTATTATAAATTAACAATTTGATTGAGTTAGTATTGAGTTTGTATTTACTTTGAGTTAATAAATTTACCAGGTAATGTATTTCAACATTTAATTGTTGAAATAAATCCATATTGATGGAAATAAAGTTTCAAAAACTTTATTTTGAATATATGGAGTGAAAATAATCAATTATTATATTTTATTTGAGCAAATGTTATAAATTGGTAATTATTGCCAATATTAGCCTTTTATTGAATATAAAAGGAGTATTATGAAGAAAACATGTCTTTTATTAAATAAAAGAAGAAAAATTATTTGAAAATATTATTTTGATAATTTAAAATTGTTAGAATGATTTATTGTAATTTATTTGACAAGGAAAATAATTTTTGAACATGTTATGATTTAAAAATAGTGTTTTTATACTAAAATAGTGTAAATTGTAAAATATTGTTAAAAATAAGATTTTATTTGTGAAAATAAAATTTTATTGTTACACTAAATTTATTTTTGTTGCAATAACAATTTTATTGCAATGCAAATATGGTATATATATTTTTGTTGGCTTTAAAATGTAATATAGTATGCATATAGTGTAAAATAGGTTATTCATGTACATAACTTTGCATTTTTTCTCACCGAGAGCTTTGTTTGGGCTTTTTGGGTTAAGGTTAAGTCCTTTAACCAACAATAGAAGCTTATAGTTAAGAGAATTAGCCTGTACGTAGAAAACACTCACCTCCTCCTTCTCAAATTAGCTTGCAGTAAGAAACAAAAGAAAAAGTCATGGCTTTCGCCAATTAAAACCAAAATTCACCAAATCTGTTGCAAAGTAAAGAAGATTTCAATAATAAAAATCTACAAGGTAATCTCTACCCAATACTATGTAAATTGGATCAAAAAGCTTTGAACTTGTGATATGAATTGTCTGCAACCAATTCTTTGTCACTGCATGTTCTTGTTTCAGGATTATCAGGTGCTGAAGCCAAGGAGCCTCAAAATCATCAAATTGATCCAAACTAGTGAAGTTTTCAAACCAATATTTGCTGAATATCTAATGTGAGGGTTCTTTCATGCTTTCTACTTTGAATTCATGCGTTTAATGATGATTTACAGTGGCGAACTTGCTGAGAAAAAAAAACATTTATAGAAATATTTGTTTTTAGATTGAAGCTAAAACGAATTTGGCCCTATTTCTCACATTTCTTATCCAAATTCAATAATTTTAGATGTTTTAGAAAGCATAGACTCTATACTAAATGTTCCATGCTTTGAGTTTTCTGAAATTTAGAAGTTAGCTTGGTAAAAACTATGTTTGTTTCTTGCTATCTTGAGAGCAAAACAACGGCAATAATGATCGTTGATTTGAGAATAGTTTTGGTCGTATCTTTTGATCCATATATCCAATTTTGGTGATTTTCTTTTTGATTTCAAGCTAAGAAAATCACCTTCAACTTTTATGTTTTGGGTATTGTCAAATTTTAAAATTTACATGGTTGAAAGTTCAATCTAACGTCGTTGTCCCGAGACCAAAATGGCAGATGTAACATCCCGATATTTTCAACCATTTTCATCCACACATGTCAGACTTGAATTGCATAAAATATCATATTGTTAATTTAAATTTGGCAAAACTCAGTGTATATAGTAAATAAATCAATCACAGAATCACAGACACAGAGTAATATAATAATAATACAGCGGAATAGATAAATAGTAGTTCATGAAGGTACTATATAAACATCAGAGTTAGAAATAAAATACAACAGAATATCTCAAATACAGTGAAATCTCCAGCATGAACAGATGACTTCTCTGAACCAATCAACTAGAGAGCTGAAAGCTGAATCGATGGTTGGGTCTCCAAGCGAAGTTCCAAACTCCAAAGGTGAGTCTCAAATGTTGTACACTCAGTCTGACCCGAGCGTAAAGCAAAATACAAGACACTCGAGTCAGGATTAACATTTATTATATCAATAAATCCAACTCAAGTGAAATATCAAATGAAATACAAATAACTCAAAGGATGTTTGGGATAACCATCCTCTAAGGATCCATGGAACTATCTACAATGCAGAAATATACAAAAAAACACCGTCGTCATTTCAAATTTATTTATACCTCAAAACCAGAATTATCATTTTCATTTCAAATATATCTATTTCCCAAGATAGTATATATATATATTAAATAATTTATAAAGTAAAGTATTCGTAATTTTCCTCAACTTCACAAATCGCTTCAAAATCAACTCGACTTTCCCATTCAAATTTAATTTTAATCTCAATTTCAACTTCCATACGTTTCAGTTTCCGACTAAACAAATTCAACTTTTATCGATTTCAAATACAGCTTTGAACCACAAATAAACCATTTAAATTTCAATGTAATTCAAAGTCAATATATTTTGAAGCTTTAAATATTCAACATTTCAAAGACTAAATTTGATAATTGCATTTATCTCCCAATTTGACTTCACTATTATTTAGTTTTGAAATATTCACTTAATAAATTCAATACTATTTATATGATCTTAAATTACACTTTCTAAATTTTACCTTCGATTTCTTTAGTTGGGAAATATTCATTAAATTACTTAAATTAAAATCAAGTTATAAGATCATATTTTAAAGATTCAAATTCAATAGTTCCAAATCGATTTAATTAAGTAAATTTCTTAACTGAATACAATTCTGACCAATTCAACCTTGTCCTCCTTACTTATACAAAATATTGAAAAATCGATTTAAGAATATAATACTTAACATATTATATTGATTAAATCAAACTTTATAAATTTAGGTTTATTAATAACCACTACTTTATATTCAAAACATATTGATATAAAATATTTCGATATTAAATAAAACCATGTATATTCACTTTCAAAACTATAGAATCATTTTCCAAATATTTATATATAGACCAACGGTGTCGGTGCATAATTTCTATCCAATGGTCAAATAATACGGATATTTATCATTTCAATCTGCAATTTAAATATATGCGGGTAGGTATCATTTCAATCCATAATCCCAAATTCAATTCAAATGAAAGTCGCTTGGGTCTGTCATTTCAACCCATAATGATTTCTCCTATTCTAAAGTCCGTTTGGGTATGTATCATTTCAACCCATAGTGAATTCCATAGTAACAGGGAACTCGCAGAGTGATAACAGATATGATAATATTAATAACGGGCATATATCATCAATAACAATATATTATAAACAACAGGATATGTTGTCATATTCCACAGGTGAACAGTTGCAAATAATAGCATATATAACAATTTAAATTAATAATAGCAGCATATTTCAATTGTCGTTTAAATTGAAATCAAATTTAATCAATAAAAGAACGTTAATCGTGAGTGATTGCTCACTTTCGAGGTTAGAGAGATTAGACAATGAATTTGAGTTACGAATTGAAGCACAAATTTCAAATCAAAGCCAGATCGGCACAAATTCGATGGATAAGCTGATAGATACGAGATTGATGAGAATGAATGAAATCAATTCTGATATCAACTGAAAATATATACATTATTATCTTATTATTTTCCCTAAAGCCCATATTTAATTAAAATACATATTTAAAATTTATATATACTATATATAATTTAAAATGAATTATCCAAATAAAACCATTATATTACGTTTCAAAATCAATATTTATTATGAAGACCAACCTAACTTAGTTTACTATAATATATTGTTTTTAAATTCCAACAAATTCATATATAGGCATATTTATACCGCCAAACATGTCATAAATTTCCATATAACTTATATACATATAATTCTTTGTAGGCTCAAACAGGAGATAAATAAACTTGTGAAATCTTATCAATACAAACTAAAAAATGTATAGATACCTACAGTATACTACACCTATAAAGTAGATTATATACATAGGTATATTTATACACACTATACATATACTAATAAAATATCAAACAAGCTTCGGTGAGGTACATTCCTTTAATAGTAAAGCAGACTCCAAGCAAACAATACATATATACCTTATCGAAAACAAATGCTATAAACTGATACAACTTAAAATCATAAATTTTTAGTATAAACATATATATATATATATATATCTTATAACTGTATATAGATATGTAAAGTTGTTTCCAAAGTTAAATTTAAAGTATTAACATACATATTATATTTTTATATCAATATAAATCGATATAACTTCTGTACACAAACCATGTTTTATTCATCATCATACACAAAAAAAAACAAGAAGTTATCTGCCTTTCACATACTAATATATGTATATACATATATAGTATACACTGTAAACAAAGTATATAATGTTGCTACGAACTGAACAAAGTATATTAGTATATAATCTAAAATATCCATATCTATAATCTGTTAAGTCCCATAAACACGTTATTACACAAAAATTAAAACTAGCTATTAAAACACATCAGTAAAGAAAAATATATCTATATACTATTTCTAAAAGAAACGGAAAAAGGAAATCCACCTTTCATACAATAGGACAGACTATAACATCTATAACTTATAACACATAAAATACTTATAACAAGTCTACAAAATAGGCGAACATGCAAATATAAAACAGATTCCATATATATTATATACACTTCAAAACAATACTTATACACAAATATATATAAATCAGAGGAACTAATTTTTTTTTGCAAACCGACAAATATGTAACCTGACTCATGCATACATATCTTCAAACCGATCTTTTTCAAACATATATAGCCTATATGTACCAGATGATTAAAAAAAATCATTATATTATATATATAAACTATATGACTTTATACTACATATAAATAACTTGTTTGTAAAAACTGCATACTCTTATATATATAACATACGACATATATATAAAAGGTAGGAGGTAAATAATTAGGATATACGCAAAAGACTGCGATAGAATGTATATATATACCCAAAATATAAAAGAGGGGATAGCGGCTATTGGAGAGAAGGAGGGAGAAGCTCGTATTAATATAATTCAAAATAGTTTTATTCATTCACTTAACAAAATATTTCAAACTTTTAAATCATATTACGTCATACTTAAATATGCAAAACCCAACTTATATACTTTATCAATAGTTTATGCTTTTCAAAATTACTTAGCTTTGAAAATTAAACCTCGATTTGGAAGTGTTCGAACATTCAAAATAGTCAGTGAAATCAAATTCCAATTCAGAGTTGGAACTCAACAACAAATCAGTAACCAATTTCAATAGATAGGGTTATATCAAATCGGAAGCTCGAAGATTGGACACCGGGCTCACTTCAAATCGTTTCAATATATATACATATATCTTTCGAATATCAAATCGTACTTCGGAATTTGAAATCAATTTTTTTTTCACACAATCACTCGCATAGCAAAGCTGTGAGAGTGGCCTCTCCCCCACTCTGAAACTCGAAAATCAATGTCGATGATGCGTGCACTCATCACCGAAATTATTCTCCAGCGACATAAGTGAGTTATGGACTTCTATTTTCTTGAAACTTCTTTGAAATTTCTTTGAAATCATTGGAACCCATTTGAAGTTATTCGAAACATTTCTTATATGGAAAAATTCTTTCAAATCGTATTATTATACTAGTTTCAAAATCTTAAAACCAATTTCAAAACACCAGAATTCAATTCTCGAATTTCAAATTTAACCTTTTAGTTAAAATCATTTTTATATAAATCAATTTCTTATATATTTTCAAATTTTCAAATCCTTTCGAAACTTCAAATTCTCGTTTTAAAGAGTATAATCTCCTTATCGAAAACATTTTCTCTTTCATATATAGAACATAATCATACTTATCGAAATAATAATTTCGATATATAAAAAAAAACTAAAAAAAAAAACAATAAACCCGATTTTTTCACTGATGATACAAGAATGAATTTCAAAATAAAATTAGATTTTCAAATTAGAGGGACCCTAATCAAATAGAATTCTGATTCAAAGATAGGCTCGATCAAAGTTGAGATAATTAAATTCCAAAATAGAAGGTGGATATACCTACATGGATCGTGGGCAACCTTAAGCGGGTCAACCGTGACTTCAAGAACAAGGTCGATGCGGAATTCTAAGGCAAATTGACATTTGATCGCCAGAGATAGAATTCGGCATAACAAGGGATAGAAGCATCTAAACCGAGGGATATATAAATCTCTGGTGAATCAATGCCAAATCATTCAAAGATTGGAGGGATCGCCTATTCTTATAGAAATCATTCAAAGTGGAGTTATGGGATACTCCAGAATCAAGAAACACGAATAGGGAGAGAAGATAATGGATTTTCGAATGGAAAAGAACGTTCCAAAGTCCAAAGGAAAGCAAATCAAAGAGGGAGGAATTCAAGCTCGAATGAAAGTGATTCTGCAAATAAATTTACTATATATGCTAACTTTGCCTAGAGCCAAAGCTCTGATACCACATGTAGCATCCCGATATTTTCAACCATTCACATCCACACACGTCGAACTTGAATTGCTCAAAATATCAGATTGTTAATATAAATTTGGCAAAACTCAGTATATATAGTAAATAAATCAATCACAGAATCACAGACATATGGTAAAATAATAATAATGCAGCAGAATAGATAAATAGTAGTTCATGAAGCTACTATATAAACATCAGAGTTAGAAATAAAATACAACAGAATATCTCAAATACAGTGAAGTCTCCAGTACGAACAGATGACTTCTCTGAACCAATCAACTAGAAAGCTGAAAGCTGAATTGATGGTTGGGTCTCCAAGCGAAGCTCCAAACTCCAAAGGTGAGTCTCAAATGTTGTATCACTCAGTCTGACCCTAGCGTAAAGCAAAACACAAGGCACTCGAGTCAGGATTCACATTTCTTATATCAATAAATCCAACTCAAGTGAAATATCAACTGAAATACAAATAACTTAAAGGATGTTTGGGATAACCATCCTCTAAGGATCCATGGAACCATGTACAATGCCAAAAATATACACCATAACACCGCCGTCATTTCAAATTTATTTATACCTCAAAACCAAAATTATCATTTTCATTTCAAATATATCCATTTCCCAAAATAGTATATATATTAAATAATTTATAAAGTAAAGTATTCATAATTTTCCTCAACTTCACAAATCGCTTCAAAATCGACTCGATTTTTCCATTCAAATTTAATTTTAATCTAAATTTCAATTTCTATATGATTCAGTTTCCAACTAAATAAATTCAACTTTTATTGATTTCAAATACAGCTTTGAACCACAAATAAACCATTTAAATTTCAATGTAATTCAAAGTCAGTGTATTTCGAAGCTTTAAATATTCAACATTTCAAAGACTAAATTTGATAGTTGCATTTATCTCCCAGTTTGACTTCACTATTATTTAGTTTTGAAATATTCGCTTGATAAATTCAATATTATTTATATGACCTTAAATTACACTTTCTACATTTTACCTTCGATTTCTTTAGTCGGGAAATATCCATAAAATTACTTAAATCAAAATCAAGTTATAAGATCATATTTTAAAGTTTCAAATTCAATAGTTCCAAATCAATTTAATTAAGTAAAATTCTTAACTAAATATAATTCTGACCAATTCAACCTTGTCTTCCCTACTTATACAAAACATTGAAAAATTGATTTAAGAATATAATACTTAACATATTATATTGATTAAATCAAACTTTATAAATTTAGGTTTATTACGAACCATTACTTTATATTCAAAACATATTGATATAAAATATTTCGATGTTAAATAAAACCATATATATTCCCTTTCAAAACCATAGAATCATTTTTCAAATATTTATATATAGACCAACGGTGTCGGTGTATAATTTCTATCCTATGGTCAAGTAATATGGATATTTATCATTTCAACCTGCAATTTAAATATATATTATTTCAACCCGTAATCCCAAATTCAATTCAAATGAAAATAGCTTGGGTCTATCATTTCAACCTATAACGATTTTCTCCTTTTCTAAAGTCCATTCGGGTATGTATCATTTCAACCCTTAGTGAATTCTATGCTAATAGGGAAATCGCAGAGTGATAAAAGATATGATAACAATAATAATAACAGGCATATATCATCAATAAAATATATTATAAACAACAGGATATGGTGTCATGTCCCACAGGTGAACAGATACAAATAATAGCATATATAATAATTTAAATTAATAACAGCAGCATATTTCAATTGTCGTTTCAATTGAAATCAAATTTAATCAATAAAAGAACATTAATCTTGAGTGATTGCTCACCTTTCGAGGTTTTGAGAGATTAGATAATGAATTTGAGTTACGAATCGAAGCACGAATTCCAAATCAATGCTAGATCGGAACGAATTCGATGGACAAACTGATAGATACAAAATCGAAGAGAATGAATGAAATTAATTCTGATATCAACTGAAAATATATACATTATTATATTATTATTTTCCCTAAAATCCATATTCAGTTAAAATACATATTTAAAATTTATATATACTATATGTAATTTAAAACCAGTTGTCCAAATAAAACCATTGTATTACATTTCAAAATAAATATTTATTATGAAGACCAACCAAACTTAGTTTACAATAATATATTGTTTTTAAATTCCAACAGATTCATATATAGGCATATTTATACTACGAAGCATGTCATAATTTCAATATAACTTATATACATATAATTTTTTGTAGGCTCAAACAGGAGATAAATAAACTTGTAAAATCTTATCAATACAAACTGATAATGTATAGACACCTACAATATACTACACCTATAAAGTAGACTATATACATAGGTAAATTTATACACACTATACATATACTAATAAAATATCAAACAAGCTTCGGTGAGGTACATTCCTTTAACAGTAAAGCAGACTCCAAGCAAACATTACATATATATTTTATCGAAAACAAATGCTATAATCTGATACAACTTGAAATCATAAATTTTTAGTATAAACACACACACACACACACACACATATATATATCTTATAACTGTATATAAATATGTAAAGTTTTTTCCAAAATTAAATTCAAAGCATTAACATACATATTATATTTTTATATCAATATAAATCAATATAACGTCTGTACACAAAACCATATTTTATTCATCATCATACACACAAAAAAAACAAGAAGTTATTTGCCTATCACACACTAATATATATATATATGTAATACTTATATAGTATACATTGTAAACAAAGTATATAATATTGCTACGAACTGAACAAAGTATGTTAGTATATAATCTAAAATATCCACATCTATAATCTATTAAGTCCCATAAACATGTTATTACACAAAAATTAAAACTAGTTAAACACATCGGTAAAGTAAAATATATCTATATACTATTTCTAAAGGAGATGACAAAAGGAAATTCACCTTTCATACAATAGGACAGACTATAACATCTATAACTTGTAACACATAAAATACTTATAACAAGTATATATATATATATATATATATATATATATATATATATATATATAATATAATACAAAATAGGCAAACATGCAAATATATAACAGATGCCGTATATATTATATACACTTCAAAACAATACTTATACACAAATATATATAAATTAGAGGAACTAATTTTTTTGCAAACCGATAAATATGTAAACTGACTCATGCATACATATCTTCAAACCGAGTTTGTCAAACATATATAGTCTATATGTACCAGTTGATAAAAAAATCATTATATTATATATATAAACTGTATAACTTTATATTATATATAAATAACTTGATTTGTAAAAACCGCATTCTCTTATATATTACATCGACATATATATAAAAGTTAGGATGTAAATAATTAGGATATAGGCAAAAGACTACGACAGAATATATATACGTACCCAAAATATAAAAGAGGGGATAGCGGCTATTGGAGAGAAGGAGGGAGAAGCTCGTCTCTGGTTTGCGTGTTTGAACTGGAGGAGGCAGAGACGTGGTCGGCTTCAGGAGGAACTCGGATAGAAATCGTAGGCATGTGGAGGTGCTGGTTTTGAAATTGGAGCCGAGCATAGACTTCGGTTGGGCAAAGGTGGGTTGATAGGGTGGATTTGGTCTCAGACAGAGGGTGGAGGAGCATGGCTGGTCAAGGTAGGCGAGCTTGGCCTGATCTGAGGAGGGAAGGTGTAACTAGAGATGGTCGGTGGGAGAGGCGCAGAGAGGAATAGGCTTTGGTGGTGGCCGCATATATAAAAAAACGAGAGGAAAAATGCAAAAGAGGAAGAAGCAAAAGAAGAGAACGCAAGCAAAAAAGAAATGGGAAGAAGTATAGGAAAAGATGAGGAGAGCACAACAATCTTAGTGACTAAAATAAATGTAAAAGAATACGAAAGTTAGATGTTCAAAAAAATACGCACACGAACCAATGCACACAAACCAGTGGAAAACAAATAGTCAACCGGTAGAGTTCAAGGAAATATCAATGTTTATGACTGTTGATTATACAGGGTGAGCAGTGAATGATCACGGGCAATTAAAAGCCAAATTGCGTAACCGATACAGCACTTGCCGTAATTTCCAATGTTGTTCAGATTTCGAAATTTACAAATGATTAAGCTGCAGAGATTGGCACGACGATACGATCCAAACGGTATGCATATATCAGTTATACGATCATCCGACCGAAAGTCGATATTCGGTACCGAAAAATGCTGCTAATTTGCCGGAAATAAGATAAACGGAGCAATAGGGATCAAAATTTGGAGAAACGAAAGATGACGTCTCACTCAGAAGATAATTTATAATTTTTTTATAGAAAAATACTCAAGTTTGGAAATTTTTTTATTATCATCAAAAATTTAACTGATTTAAATGGAAATAGAATTACACAATAAAAATAAACCTCAATATTATTGGATGAAAATTTACCATTTTCTATGTTTAATTAGACGTATTTCAAATGCAAAATTTCTATTTCCAAATTTTATTACTTAAAATTTCACCAAAATTCAATAAATAGATAATAAAACCATTAAAATTTTCGGGTCGTTACAACAGAAGTAGTGAAATTCAGATCTTAGAATTGTTTTAGCCATAACTTTTTCAATTTTATAGAAATTCAATACTTTTTAATGTTCTGGAAAGCTTAGGATATCTTCTACAACTTTTTTGTTTTGTGTTTTTCTCAAATTAATTGTTTAATAGGGGAAAACTGGCCAATCAAAACACAGATCTGGGTAGAACGCCTTGGTTTCTTTCTGTGTATCTTGAATTGTTGCACCAGTTTTTGGTGCTTTCTCTTGTATTCTCCAAGCGTGGTTTTGATGCTCATTTCAGCACAAATATTGAGAGATTTATATCGTATATGCACAAGTATTGAATCATGTATTTTCTTGGATTCTTTGGGCATGGTTTTGATGAAAGTTTTTAATATAGATCTTGAGTGTTGTATTATCTTATTCAAGGCATAAACCATGCTTCTTGTGATTATTTTTGGGTTTCTTCTACTACATAGAATGCTGGATTTTCACAAAACCAAAATTCAATAAATTAAATAAACAAAACCATTAAAATTTTCGGGTCGTTACACTCTCCCCGCTCAAGAATTTTTGTCCCCAAAAAGGAAGAAGATAGGAGAATAGAACCAACCAGGAAGAAAAATAAATTGAAAGATAAGGATATACAATTTATTTAAAACTATATAAATTTTACTTGGAATATTCATTTGAAAACTTCATTTGCAATTCAATTATCTTTAATACTTTAGCACTTTTCACAACTCATTTGTGAAATTTCTTGCTTCCATTGTAAATACCATTTATATGTTTAGATAATACCTTTAAATATGTGAAAACTATTGGAAACAAATATTTACATCATTACTTATATTTACAAAGAAGCTATTGAAAACATTAAATCCATAATCCGTAAACTCATAAATTTTATCTCGAGATAATTTTTCAACCATTATTACTAAATCAATAATCATTTTCTTTTAAACATGTTTTATTTAATTAATAACTTCTAAAATATTTACAACATTAATAATTTACTATTAAACCATTAGTATATAAATAAACAATATTTTAAAAGGATATTCAAAAAGGAAAAGAAGGTAGATTCGAAAAATAGAATATAGATGAAAAATATAAAGCCGAGCAGATAAGGTAGATTCAAAAGAATAGTATCGGGCACGAATAATTAATTTAGAACCATAAGAATTTCAATTTCAAATATTAATGCAAAATTTCTTTATTGAAAAATACTTTTATAATAAAATACTTTTATATCGAAACAAATTTTCCTTTTGAAAATATTTTTATAACTCGATGTTTCAACAAGTTTATCCTCATTCTTGCAGACTCTGGACATGCATTGATCAGAAGCAAAGCTAGAATTCTCCAAGCGCTTAGTAGACCTGTTTCAACACCTAGTGAAAATACTTGAAAAATCTTCAAAACCGATATGGAAAGTACAATCCAAACAAATCACTTGGATCGCAGATACACAATGGTTACACCTGGATCCCCCAGGAAACATTTGTACCTTTAAGCAATCGTTGCCTTGCGAATTACGCCATGATAACCAAAACTGTGACCGCAGGATACATAACAATGGTTACGCCTGGATCACTCAGGAAACATTCGTACCCTTTAAGTAATCTCTGCCTTATGGATTATGCCACGACAACAAAACCAGTAGACCGCAGGACACATAACAATGGTTACATCTGGATCCCCTAGGAAACATCCGCACCCTTTAAGCAATCTGTACCTTGCAGGTTACGCTACCTAAAAAAAATGACCATGAGTTACGCCATGGTAGGACACTCGAGTATCACATCCGAAAAGCCAAAATTAGAGAGAATAATATCGATAGAATGAATCCATAATGCGACAACAAAGCGGATATCAAGCAGAAGACACTTTCCATATTTTTACTTCAAAAATATATATCATATAGTACCTTTCAAATTACCTTCAAACATCATACTTATATAAAGCCCATTTTATATAAGATTCCATTTTCAAATCAAATACTTTCCAAAATCACTAGTGTACGATCGATTTCACCCTAGAGGGAGGGTGAATAGGGTGGTGCTATTAATTATAAAATTAATTGTTGCAGAAGCTTATAAAATTATTTCAACACAGATATATCGAAATTATAGCAGCACAAATAATAGCAGAATAATAAATGCAGAAATAGAACGACACAGAATTTATCCAGCTTCGGCAAAACCCTGTCTACGTTCTGCCCCAAGGTTTCTACTAGAAATTAAGTAGTCACATGCTTACACACGTAAACTCACGACACCCGCTACTGACTAGCCTAACTCTACGCTCAAAACCCTGCCATAACTCAGCCACTGAGTTGCGAATTCTCAAACTACGCCACGTAGTTTGTCTACACGACTAGTAATTACAACGTTTAAAAGAGAAATACAAATTTTAAAAACAATTTAAAAACAAAAGAACTAACACAAAGCCCTTAAAAAATGAAAGCCCCAAAATATAACAAGGCCAGCCCTATATGAAATAAGTAACCCCCTTTTTCTTTTCTTATGTATTCGTCCCGATTCCTTGTGAAAAATGGTGGCTTTCTTGTTGCTCGTTCTCGTTCGTTCCAATTTAGGGCTTCATGATTATTTTCGAAGCCGCCGACTTTGTAGATCAATCAAGTGGATATTTGCGTGAGGATTTGTTGATCGATCGTTTCTTTGTTGCTCAATTTTAGCTGCTTCGACGATCGAGTTTGATTCAACAATTTGGTACGTGATTTGTTACTTTTGTTTTACTGTTTTTACTTGCTTGAACTCGATTGCCTTGTAGCCGATGATGATTGGGTCTTTATATAGGGTTTGAAACCCTTGATTTTCGTTCGTATGTACTCATTGAATTTGTCTGATAAATTTTTGGCTTGCCGTTCGATTCAACTTGAATGTTGATGATTTGCACTGACTTGTTCAAATTCGTATAATTTCTGGTAGCTTGATTCACACGGCTTCGATTCTGACTCGTTTGATTTCTTGATCATCACGGCATTGATTCTGGTTTGACGATGTTGATTTATCTCGGCCAGTGATTTGAATTTGTGTCTTATGACTTGCTCAAAACCGTTTCATTGATTTAAACAGCTTTGAAGTTGAGATTTCTTGGCTTTGAATTTTTTTTGGTACTTTGACTTCGGTCACTTTGAACCGCAGTTTGAAATCTTCTCTGTCTTTGCTCAAACTAGCCGTGTCACTTGCTTATGGTTCAGTCTCGATTTCTTTGTAGTCGCTGGTATCACTCTTCGAGACAGTTTGCATTTCAATTGCATTGTTGGTCTTTTACTTGTGTACCATCTGGAGCTTGATGTCTATATTCATTTGAACTTAATTGATGTTTTGGTTTTATAATCTCTGGTTTATTGTTGTAGTTGATGCCAGTTGCCTATGGTTTGAGTTTTACTTGTATAACTTGAACTTGATCTCGAGTTGGTGCCATTTACTTCTGCACTACTTCATTGATACATATATATGTCTTGTTGAAATGTTGTATTTGTATTTGATGTGTGCACCACTTATGGTCTTCGTTTTCACACTGTTGTCACTTGTAGTTGCCGTAGTGTTGCAGTCTTTGTAAAAACCATTCGAGGCAGTTTGCATATTTGTTTCATGACACTCTGCTTGGTGTTGCTTGATGCTTTGTACTTGTAGTCTTGTTCAAGTTCTTCATTTGACTAGTGTCTGGTTCTATTGGTGGCTTCACTTTAGTATTGTTGCATTGTCCTTCGACTTTGAACTGTTTGCATTAATTTTGGCTGTTGTGTTGATCTTTCTTGCTACCTGGTCGACACTTGCAGTTCACTAGTCTTGGCCTTGGTTCCTGTGCATTACTGCATACTGCATGTTGTATTTTTGGTGCTTGGTTTTGTGATATGAAATGTTGGTGCATATACTTCATTTGTTGCAGACTTGTGGCATGCATGTTGCCATTCCTGCTGTTGCAGTTCCATCTGGTTCATGGTTGCATCTCCATTTGTTGTACTCGAGTTATTTAATTGCATTGAGTACTGAATTGCATTCACTCGTGTATATATTGCATATTCACTTGGTTGGAGCTTTACTTTGTTTTGCGCTTGAAGTCTGAGTATATTTCACACTCTAGCCTTCATGCATTGAGGTTGCTCTCGACCATTTTATTGCATTTGGATTTGGCTTTCGAATTACACCTGAGTTGAATCCAGCTTGTAGCTCGGATTTGACCTTGTGCTGGCCATTATTTTTATTGCACTTGTTGAACCCGACGTTTTGGGTTTGACTTGTGCTCACCTGTCCCTGTAATTATATCAAGTGTATGTATCGGTATGCACGACCTTATGGCATATACAGTGATACAATGTGTATGTCATAAGCTGTTCGTGTATGATGAATTCAAAATGATGATGAACAACCCAAATAACTGAGGCAAATATTATTTTCAAAATCCACATTTTATTTTATACCGCAAAATATTTTATTTTCAATTTTACCGCGTCAAAGTATATTTCTGTAGATTGCTCAGAAGCTGGATTCACATTGAAATGAAGTTGAAGATCAGTACGAGTTGAGTGAATGAGTGATATGTAGTGAGGTGCAATGTAAATGTGAAATTGTGATGTAACCAAAATTGTATTGTAATTGAAGTTGTATATATATAGTGAGAGCTTGAAATTTGTACTATTCAAAGATTGTAATAAACATTTGTTTGAATAAAATTTTTGTTTGAATTCAAATTCTGTGTTAGTTATTTTTATTCAGCAAATATTTATTTAATTTAAGAAAAATAAAATAGTACAATAACAAATACATTTAAATGAATATATATATATATATATATATGTTTATTATCATCAAACAAAAATCATATAGTCACATATTCAACAATCTCCTCCTTTTGATGATAACAAACATATATTTAAGATTTTGAACATATTAAATGTATTTGATGACTCCATTTGCTCCCCCTATTTGAATGTTTCCTCTCTACATAAAGCTCCCCCTTCATATATGCGTACAATTAAAAATATGCAAATGAGTAGAAAATATTTGACCTTTACTTGATTTTATTTGACAAAATCTTAACTTTTCTCTCCCCCTTTTGTTATCAGCAAAAGAGTAATAGTATTAGAAAAAAATAGAGATAAAGTGATCGATATTAATCCAACATTAAAACTCAATTGAATAAAAATATTAAATTTCAATAAAAAATCAAACAGAAATCATAAATACTTTGTTAGGCACATATTCCACTTTTAGAATGATGAGAATGATGTCATCGTATAAAACCATACAATTGTGTCTATTTGTGGTATATTTATATCAGGAATTTGAATATCTACCAACCATGCATAACCGTTAGGACTTTTAAATGAGATTAGTAGTATTCCAAATTTAAAAAAAATGAATTCAAGTATCTTCTAACCACGCATAACCGTGAGGACTTTTAAATGGGATTAGAATCAACTTGTTTATTTTAAAAATCAATTTTGATATGCGTTCCATACATGCATAATCGTGAGGACTTTTAAATGGGCATGGAAGCACATAACAAAATCCAAGTAATTCACCCATGCATAACCATGAGGACTTTTAAACGAGAGTGAATACTTTGGATTTTATTATTATTATTATTATTATTATTATTATTATTATTTTATTTTATTAAAAAAATGTAAAATGAAAAACGAATGATTCCTATTTAAAGTACCACATATTGATGAACTATATAGAATTTTGATGAGCGATGGTCGTTAGAAATATGATAGAAATAGAGATGGTCATGGAATTTTTAACAACAAAAAGTTTTATAACTCTTGTTTAAATTTCTAAAGAAATTTACTAATTATACCATCTCGAGTCATGATATATGAGAAATATCAATACTCGTCACTTTTTCAATCACTATTTATCTTTTCAATAATTTGAGGGAGTCAGATTAGTCAAAATAGTCATTTAAAATCAAATTCAAAAAAAATTATAAAACCAATTTTCCAAAATGACTGGTCTGAAAACATGGTCAAAAATGATTTTCTCGAATGGGTTATATGAGAAAAAATTCGGCTATTTGAAAATTATTTGAAATGAAAAATATGCAGATATTTTCATTGAAAAACGATGCGGTTACTAAATGTCTCAACAAAAATCACATTCAACTAGTAATCTTTCTATCAACTAGATTACCAGTGTAATCCGCATCTGAATTTCTCTTTCACTCAAAATCATCATTAATTGAATTTGATAGACCAGACCATGAAGTGTGCAAAATTTTTTTTCTCAAAATCAATTTTAATAGCTTTTTAAATGACATTCTATTGAATTTGAATTGAAACCGTGTAAATCATCAAAAACCATGAATATAGAGTTAGTCGTAAAATAACCAAATATATTATCATCCAATAAAACACTATTATTAATCCAAACTAATATATATGATGTAATTCAAAGACTCTACAGATTTCTATAGTGTTCTTGGCATAAGAATATAATTGGCCAACAATTTTGAATAAGTCAGAATCAAGACCATCATTATTTCATCATCACGTTATTGGTTGATTTAACTCAGATTATGGTGCAGATTATCACATTTAATACATCTTTCAAATAAATATACCATTACCTGTTTTACCTTTATGATATTTTTCATTGTTGTCCATTATGATTCTGTCACCTTTATACTAGGCTAAGGAACTTTTCTTTCTCGTCCGTTGTGTTTCTGGAACAGCCAGAATCCAGATAACACTATTGTTGTTCCTTAGCCTTCCACCACGCCTACACGATGAAAGATTTTTGTGACCCATTTGTTTTTATAGATCCAACATTGTTAGTGGCCGAATATTTTGAAAAATAATTTTATGGAGACCCAAAACTATTTATATATGATCCTTTTGGCATCCATATTTTTTTAACTTTGAGAAATTTTATATTTGTGCCTTTTGAAACCCATATTGGTATAGTTTTCACGTGTTTGGGTCTATACCAATAATTGTTTTGATCGTGTCCAAATTTTCGACAAATTGTGCACATTGAATTTACTTGATTAATCTCATTTCTAACATTTTTAGATTGATTATACCCAAGTCCTTGTCTAATTGTATTAACAGTTTGTTTCCCTAAGAGCATATTCAACGATTTTTCACTTTTGGAAAATTTATCTAAAGTCGTTGACAATTGTTGGACTTGTGTTTTGAGAGATTCATTTTCGTTTAATAATTGTGTGCACTTTTTAATAGAATTCTCTCTCCTAGTATTTTCAATCTCTTTCAAAATCAGAATTTCATTTTCAAGTGATTTTATATTAATTTCTGATTTTTTAATTTCTTCTTCGAATGTTGGACACTTATCACACTTAGGGCACTTATTTTGATAGTTTTTAACTAATTGTTCAAGCTGTTCATTTAGTTCAATCAGACTATCTCTTTGTGATTCAATTTTAGCATATTTCTCCCTAAGTCGTTCAAAACAGCCATTTACTTCGTAGAAATATATAAGTAGTTGTGAGTGAGTGAGTTTTGATACCTCACTTGGCTCGTCATCATCGCTATCAGTTATATTACCTTAAAGGCACATATTTGCTTTCTCACTCTCATTGCTAGTACTTCGATTATCTTCATCACTTGTATTCCACGTGGCTGCAAAACTTCTCCTTTTTGATTTCTTTTCAAAGTCGTGTCGGTTTTGAGGACAATTGGGCTTAATGTGTCCGGGTTGGTTGCACTTGTGACAAATGATATTCTGTTCATTTGAGTTGTCTAGTGCTTTGACTATTTTGCTTTTCAATTTTCGATTTAGAGATGGATTTCCGTATTTGTAATTCCACCTTTTGATTTTCTTTATTATCAGCTCCAATTATGTTGCTCCGTCATCATCATCATCACCATCACTTTTTGTTGTTCCTTTAAGAGCTATTGATTTCTTTCGAGTGTCACCTCCTTCATGCTCTTCCTTGAATTTCATTTTCTAGCTCATAAGTGGTGAGATTTCCAATGAGTTCTTCAACTTTCATCTGTTTTAAATCTTTTGATTCTTGAATGGCAGTCACTTTGGCTTCAGAACTTCGTGGAAGGACTCTGAGGATTTTTTGGACTATATGTGTGTATGATTTTCCGAGAGCTTTTGATTTATATATGATATTGGAAAGTCGTCCATACATCTCTTTGACATTTTCTTTCTTCGCCATTGTGAAGTTCTCGTATTCGCTGCTTAGCATGGCAAGGTGAGATTCTTGGACTTGAGATGTTCCTTCGTGAGTCACTTCTAGTGTGTGCCATATTTCCTGCGCAGTTAGACAATGTGAGACACGATTAAATTCAAATCGATCCAATGAACCGATAATAGAATTCATTGCTTTAGCATTAGTATTTTGTAGTTTATTTTCTAGTTCTGTCCATTGATCCTTTGGTTTCTCTATTTCTTGATTATCTACAATTATAGTTGGTGCTCTATAACCTGTCTCAACAATATTCCAAGCGTCAATGGTTTTTAGAAAAACTTTCATTCTATTTTTCCAATAGGCGTATTCACCATTGAACATGGTGGTCTAACTATAGACTGACCCTCAACAAAAGCATTATTGAAAGAAGCCATTTTAAAATTTCAAATTTTTAAAACAAAAATTTATTTTTGAAAAATCAAATTTTTAAAAACAAAGTTGACTTCTATTCCTAGCTCTGATACCACTTGTAGGATCGATTTCACCCTGGGGGGGTGAATAGGGTGATGCTGTTAATTATAAAATTAATTGTTGTGGAAGCTTATAAAATTATTTCAACACAGATATATCGAAATTATAGCAGCACAAATAATAGCACAATAATAAATGCAGAAATAGAACGATAAAGAATTTACCCAGCTTCGGCAAAACCCTGCCTACGTGCTGCCCCCAAGGTTTCTACTAGAAATTAAGTAGTCACACGCTTACGCACGTAAACTCGTGACACCCGCTACTGACTAACCTAACTCTACGCTCAAAACCCTGCCACAACTCAGCCACTGAGTCGCGAATTCTCAAACTACGCCACGTAGTTTGTCCCTTAGTCACACGACTAGTAATTACAATGTTTAAAAGAGAAATACAAATTTTAAAAACAATTAAAAAACAAAAGAACTAACACAAAGCCCTTAAAAATGAAAGCCCTAAAATATAACAAGGCCGGCCCTAAATTAAATAAGTAAACCCCTTTTTCTTTTCTTATGTATTCGGCCCGATTCCTTGTGAAAAATGGTGGCTTTCTTGTTGCTCGTTCTCGTTCATTCCAATTTAGGGTTTCGTGATTATTTTCGAAGCTGCCGACTTTGTAGATCAATCAAGTGAATATTTGCGTGAGGATTTGTTGATCGATCGTTTCTTCGTTGCTCAATTTTAGCTACTTCGATGATCGAGTTCAATTTAACAATTTGGTACATGATTTGTTGCTTTTGTTTATTGTTTTTACTTGCTTGAAGTCGATTGCCTTGTAGCCGATGATGATTGGATCTTTATATATGGTTTGAAATCCTTGATTTTCATTCGTATGTACTCATTGAATTCATCTGATAATTTTTTGGCTTGCCGTTCGATTCAACTTGAATGTTGATGATTTGCACCGACTTGTTCAAATTCGTATAATTTCTGATAGCTTGATTCACACGGCTTTGATTCTGACTCGTTTGATTTCTTGATCATCACGACATTGATTCTGGTTTGACGATGTTGATTTATCTCGGCCAGTGATTTGAATTTGTTTCTTATGACTTGTTCAAAACTGTTACATTGATTTAAACGGCTTTGAAGTTGCGATTTCTTGGCTTTGAATTTTTTTTAGTACATTGACTTCGGTCACTTAGAACTGCAGTTTGAAATCTCCTCTGTCTCTGTTCGAACTAGCCGTGTGACTTGCTTATGGTTCAGTCTCGATTTCTTTGTAGTCGCTGGTATCACTCTTCGAGACAATTTGCATTTCAATTGCATTGTTGGTCTTTTACTTGTGTACCATCTGGAGCTTGCTGTCTATATTCATTTGAACTTAATTGATGTTTTGGTTTTGTAATCTCCGGTTCATTGTTGTAGTTGATGCCAGTTGCCTCTGGTTTGAGTTTTGCTTGTATAACTTGAACTTGATCTCGAGTTGGTGCCATTTACTTCTGTACTGCTTCATTGATACATATATATGTCTTGTTGAAATGTTGTATATGTATTTGATGTGTGCACCACTTATGGTCTTTGTTTTCACATTGTTGTCACTTGTAGTTGCCGTGTGTTGCAGTCTTTGTAAAAAACCATTCGAGGCAGTTTGCATATTTGTTTCATGACACTCTGCTTGGTGTTGCTTGATGCTTTGTTCTTGTGGTCTTGTTCAAGTTCTTCATTTGACTAGTGTCTGGTTCTATTGGTGGCTTCACTTTAGTATTGTTGCATTGTCCACTTCGACTTTGAACTGTTTGCATTAATTTTGATTGCTGTGTTGATCTTGCTTGCTACATGGTCGACACTTGCAGATCACTAGTCTTGGCCTTGGTTCCTGTGCATCACTGCATACTGCATGTTGTATTTTTGGTGCTTGGTTTTGTGATATGAAATGCTGGTGCATATACTTCATTTGTTGCAGATCTGTGGCATGCATGTTGTCATTCCTGCTTTTGCAGTTCCATCTGGTTCATTTTGATTTGGGTTGCATCTCCATTTGTTGTACTCGAGTTATTTGAATGCATTGAGTACTAAATTGCATTCACTCGTGTACATATTGCATATTCACTTGGTTGGATCTTTACTTTGGTTTGCACTTGAAGTATGAGTATATTGCACACTCTGGCCTTCATGTATACTTGATGTGCATTGAGGTTGCTCCCGACCATTTTATTGCATTCGGATTTGGTTTTCATAGTACACCTAAGTTGAATCCAGCTTGTAGCTCGGATTTGACCTTGTGCTGGACATTATTTTTATTGCACTTGAGTTGAACCTGACGTTTTGGGTTTAACCTGTGCTCACCTGTCCCTCTAATTATGTCAAGTGTATATATCGGTGTGCACGGCCTTGTGGCATATACAATGATACACTGTGTATGTCACAAGCTGTTCGTGTATGATGAATTTAAAATGACGACGAACAACCCAAATAACTGAGGCAGGTATTATTTTCAAAATCCATATTTTATTTTATACTGCAAAAATATTTTATTTTCAATTTTACTGCGTATATTTATGCAATTGCTCAGAAGCTGGATTCGCATTGGAATGAAGTTGAAGATCAGTACGAGTTGAGTAAATGAGTGATATGTAGCGAGGTGCAATGTAAATGTGAAAATGCGATGTAATCAAAATTGTATTGTAATTGAAGTTGTATATATATATATATATATGTATATATATAGCGAGAGCTTGTAATTTGTACTATTCAAAGATTGCAATAAACATTTGTTTGAATAAAATTTCTATTTGAATTCAAATTCTGTGTTATTTATTTTTATTCAGCAAATATTTATTTAATCTATGAAAAATAAAATAGTACATTAACAAATACATTTAAATGAATATATATATATATATATATATGTTTATTATCATCAAACAAAAATCATATAGTCGCATATTCAATAAGTAGTATATCAAACCACACTTATATAGACTTCTATTATATAAGATTTCTTCTTTCAAATCGAGTACCTTACCAAATTGATAATTTCACATCAACTTCATACTTATACAAATCAATTTATATAAGTTCGATAACTCCTAAGTCAAGTATTTAGTAAAATAAGGTTCCCAATTTCAATTCGTTTCAATATCAATTCAGTTTCACAATCATATACAATTTCACCAAATTATTTCTTCCAAATTTAATATCTTCAGTTTTAAAGTTTCCAAAATAATGGGCTTAGAGAATAATCATGGCTTCCAAATCACATGTCAAACAAATTCATTTCCCAAAATCATCATATGAATACTGGGTTTTAAATTCCAATCTATTTTCGAAACCAAATATTTTTCTCAAAATCAATTATACCCAAAATTTATCAAGTTTATAACCATCCCTTTAAAGCCTTTAAACTATTTATTTCCATTTCAAAACATTACAAAACTAAATTTCATATTAATATAATTAATAGTTTTATCCATTCACTTAACAAAACATTTCAAACTTTTAAATCATATTACTTCATACTTAAATATGCAAAACCCAACTTATATACTTTATCAAATAGTTTATGCTTTTCAAAATTACTTAGCTTTGAAAATTAAACCTCAATTTGGAAGTGTTCGAACATTCAAAATAGTCAGTGAAATCAAATTTCCAATTCAGAGTTGGAACTCAACAACAAATCAGTAAATCAATTTCAGTAGATAGGGTTATATCAAATCCGAAGCTCGAAGACTGGACACTGGGCTCACTTCAAATCGTTTCAATATATATACATATATCTTTCGAATATCAAATCGTACTTCAGAATTTGAAATCAAAATTTGTTTCACACAATCACTCGCATAACAAAGCTGTGAGAGTGGCCTCTCCCCCACTCTGAAGCTCGAAAATCAATGTCGATGATGCATGCACTCATCACCGAAATTATTCTCCAGCGACATAAGTGAGTTCTGGACTTCTATTATCTTGAAACTTCTTTGAAATTTCTTTGAAATCATTGGAACCCATTTGAAGTTATTCGAAACATTTCTTATTTGGAAAAATACTTTCAAATCGTATTATTATACTATTTTCAAAATCTTAAAACCAATTTCAAAATACCAAAATTCAATTCTCGAATTTCAAATTTAACCCTTTAGTTAAAATCATTTTTATATAAATCAATTTCTTATATATTTTCAAAATTTCAAATCCTTTCGAAACTTCAAATTCTCGTTTTAAAGGGTATAATCTCCTTATCGAAAACATTTTCTCTTTCATATATAGAACATAATCATACTTATCGAAATAATAATTTCGATATATAAAAAAATTTAAAAAAAAAAACAAAAAAACCCAA
Organism: Allium cepa; assembly: GCA_030765085.1. Taxonomy (NCBI): domain Eukaryota; kingdom Viridiplantae; phylum Streptophyta; class Magnoliopsida; order Asparagales; family Amaryllidaceae; genus Allium; species Allium cepa. Next base: position 818,994,433 of record CM060935.1, on the reverse strand, counting down.
TTTTTTCAAGGATGATTCAAGAATGAATTTCAAAATAAAGTTAGAGTTTCAAATTAGAGGGACCCTAATCAAATAGAATTCTGATTCAAAGATAGGCTCGATCAAAGTTGAGATAATTAAATTCCAAAATAGAAGGTGGATATACTTACATTGACCTTGGGCAACCTTAACCGAGTCAACCGTGACTTCAAGAACAAGGTCGATGCGGAATTCTAAGGCAAATCGATATTCAATCGCCAGAGATAGAATTCAGCATAAGAAGGGATAGCGGCATCTAAACCGAGGGATATATAAATCTCCGGTGAATCAATGCCAAATCATTCAAAGATTGGCGGGATCGCCTATTCTTATAGAAATCATTCAAAGTGGAGTTATGGGATACGCCAGAATCAAGAAACACGAATAGGGAGAGAAGATAATGGATTTTCGAACGGCAAAGAACGTTCCAAAGTCCAAAGGAAACCAAATCAAAGAGGGAGGAATTCAAGCTCGAATGAAAGTGATTCTGCAAATAAATTTACTGTATATGCTAACTTTGCCTAGAGCCAAAGCTCTGATACCACATGTAACATCCCGATATTTTCAACCATTCACATCCACACACGTCGAACTTGAATTGCTCAACATATCAGATTGTTAATATAAATTTGGCAAAACACAGTATATATAGTTAATAAATCAATCACAGAATCACAAACATAGGGTAATATAATAATAATGCAGCATAATAGATAAATAGTAGTTCATGAAGCTACTATATAAACATCAGAGTTAGAAATAAAATACAACAGAATATCTCAAATACAGTGAAGTCTCCAGTACGAACAGATAACTTCTCTGAACCAATCAACTGGAAAGCTGAAAGGTGAATTGATGGTTGGGTCTCCAAGCGAAGCTCCAAACTCCAAAGGCGAGTCTCAAATGCTGTATCACTTAGTCTGACCCGAGCGTAAAGGAAAACACAAGACACTCGAGTCAGGATTCACATTTCTTATATCAATAAATCCAACTCAAGTGAAATATCAACTGAAATACAAATAACTTAAAGGATGTTTGGGATAACCATCCTCTAAGGATCCATGGAACCATGTACAATGCCAAAATATACACCATAACACCGTCGTCATTTCAAATTTATTTATACCTCAAAACCAAAATTATCATTTTCATTTCAAATATATCTATTTCCCAAAATAGTATATATATTAAATAATTTATAAACTAAAGTATTCATAATTTTCCTCAACTTCACAAATCGCTTCAAAATCAACTCGACTTTTCCTTTCAAATTTAATTTTAATCTAAATTTCAAATTCCATACAATTCAGTTTCCGACTAAACAAAATCAACTTTTATTGATTTCAAATACAGCTTTGAACCACAAATAAACTATTTAAATTACAATGTAATTCAAAGTCAATGTATTTCGAAGCTTTAAATATTCAACATTTCAAAGACTAAATTTGATAGTTGCATTTATCTCCCAGTTTGACTTCACTATTATTTAATTTTGAAATATTCTCTTTATAAATTCAATATTATTTATATGACCTTAAATTACACTTTATACATTTTACCTTCGATTTCTTTAGTCGGGAAATATCCATAAAATTACTTAAATCAAAATCAAGTTATAAGATCATATTTTAAAGTTTCAAATTCAATAGTTCCAAATCAATTTAATTAAGTAAAATTCTTAACTAAATATAATTTTGACCAATTCAACCTTGTATTCCCTACTTATACAAAACATTGAAAAATCGATTTAAGAATATAATACTTAACATATTATATTGATTAAATCAAACTTTATAAATTTAGATTTATTACGAACCATTACTTTATATTCAAAACATATTGATATAAAATATTTCGATATTAAACAAAACCATATATATTCCCTTTCAAAACCATAGAATCATTTTCCAAATATTTATATATAGACCAACGGTGTCGGTGTATAATTTCTATCCTATGGTCAAGTAATATGGATATTTATCATTTCAACCCGCAATTTAAATATATATCATTTCAACCCGTAATCCAAATTCAGTTCAAATGAAAATCGTTTGGGTCTATCATTTCAACCTATAACGATTTTCTCCTATTCTAAAGTCCATTCGGGTATGTATCATTTCAACCCTTAGTGAATTCTACGCTAACAAGGAACTCGCAGAGTGATAAAAGATATGATAATAATAATAACAGGCATATATCATCAATAAAAATTTATTATAAACAATAGGATATGGTGTCATATCCCACGGGTGAACGGTTACAAATAATAGCATATATAACAAATTAAATTAATAACAGCAGCATATTTCAATTGTCGTTTCAATTGAAATCAAATTAAATCAATAACAGAACATTAATCTTGAGTGATTTCTCATCTTTCGAGGTTTTGAGAGATTAGATAATGGATTTGAGTTTCGAATCGAAGTACGAATTCCAAATCAATGCTTGATCGGCACGAATTCGACGGACAAACTGAAAGATACGAAATCGATGAGAATGATTGAAACTAATTCTGATATCAACTGAAAATATATACATTATTATATTATTATTTTCCCTAAAACCCATATTCAATTAAAATACATATTTAAAATTGATATATACTATACATAATTTAAAACCGATTGTCCAAATAAAACCATTGTATTACATTTCAAAATCAATATTTATTATGAAGACCAACCAAACTTAGTTTAAAATAATATATTGTTTTTAAATTCCAACAGATTTATATATAGGCATATTTATACTACCAAGCATGTCATAATTTCCATATAACTTATATACATATAATTCTTTGTAGGCTCAAACAAGAGATAAATAAACTTGTAAAATCTTATCAATACAAACTGATAATGTATAGACACCTACAATATACTACACCTATAAAGTAGACTATATACATAGGTAAATTTATACACACTATACATATACTAATAAAATATCAAACAAGCTTCAGTGAGGTACATTCCTTTAACAGTAAAGCAGACTCCAAGCAAACATTACATACATATTTTATCGAAAACAATGCTATAAACTGATACAACTTAAAATCATAAATTTTTAGTGTATATATATATATATCTTATCACTGTATATAAATATGTAAAGTTTTTTCCAAAATTAAATTCAAAGTATTAACATACATATTATATTTTTATATCAACATAAATCAATATAACTTCTGTACACAAAACCATGTTTTATTCATCATCATACACACAAAAAAACAAGAAGTTATTTGCCTATCACATACTAATATATATATATATATATAATACTTATATAGTATACACCGTAAACAAAGTATATAATATTGCTACGAACTGAACAAAGTATATTAGTATATAATCTAAAATATCCATATCTATAATCTATTAAGTCCCATAAACATGTTATTACACAAAAATTAAAACTAGCTAAACACATCAGTAAAGTAAAATATATCTATATACTATTTCTAAAAGGGACAGCAAAAGGAAATTCACCTTTCATACAATAGGACAGACTATAACATCTATAACTTGTAACACATAAAATACTTATAACAAGTCTATATATATATATATAATATAATACAAAATAGGCAAACATGCAAATATATAATAGATGCCGTATATATTATATACACTTCAAAACAATACTCATGCACAAATATATATAAATTAGAGGAACTAATTTTTTTTGCAAACTGAATATGTAAACTGACTCATGCATACATATCTTCAAACCGAGTTTGTCAAACATATATAGTCTATATGTACCAGTTGATAAAAAAATCATTATATTATATATAAACTGTATAACTTTATATTATAAATAACTTGATTTGTAAAAACTGCATACTATTATGTATATTACATACGACATATATATAAAATTTAGGATGTAAATAATTAGGATATAGGCAAAAGACTGCGACATAATATATATACGTACCCAAAATATAAAAGAGGGGATAGCGGCTATTGGAGAGAAGGAGGGAGAAGCTCGTCTCTGGTTTGCGTGTTTGAACTAGAGGAGGAAGAGACGTGGTCGGCTTCAGGAGGAACTCGGATAGAAATCGTAGGCATGTGGAGCTGCTGGTTTTGAAATTGGAGCCGAGCATAGGCTTTGGTTGGGCAAAGGTGGGTTGATAGGGTGGATCTGGTCTCAGACAGAGGGTGGAGGAGCATGGCTGGTCAAGGTAGGCGAGCTTGGCCTGATCTGAGGAGGGAAGGTGTAACCAGAGATGGTCGGTGGGAGAGGCGCGGAGAGGAATAGGCTTTGGTGGTGACCGCATATATAAAAAAACGAGAGGAAAAATGCAACAGAGGAAGAAGCAAAAGAAGAGAACGCAAGCAAAAAAGAAATAGGAAGAAGTATAGGAAAAGATGAGGAGAGCAGAACAATCTTAGTAACTAAAATAAATGTAAAAGAATACGAAAGTTAGATGTTCAAAAAAATATGCACACGAACCAATGCACACAAACCAGTGGAAAACAAATAGTTAACCGGTAGAGTTCAAGAAAATATCAATGTTTATGACTGTTTATTATACAGGGTGAGCAGTGAATGATCACGGGCAATTAAAAGCCAAATTGCATAACCGATACAGAACTTGCCGTAATTTCCACTGTTTCTCGGACTTTGAAATTTACAAATGATTAAGCTGCAGAGATCGGCACGATGATACGATCCAAATGGTATACATATATCAGTTATAGGATCATCCGACCGAAAGTCGATATTCGGTACCCAAAAATGCTGCTAATTTGCCGGAAATAAGATAAACGGAGCAATAGGAATCAAAATTTGGAGAAACGAAAAATGACATCTCACTCAGAAGATAATTTACAAATTTTTTATAGAAAAATACTCAAGTTTGGAAAACATTTTATTACCATCAAAAATTTAACTTATTTAAATGGAAATAGAATTACACAATAAAAATAAACCTCAATATTATTGGATGAAAATTTACCATTTACTATGTTTAATTAGACGTATTTCAAATATAAAATTTGTATTTCCAAATTTTATTACTTAAAATTTCACCCAAATTCAATAAATAAATAAATAAATAAAACCACTAAAATTTTCGGGTCGTTACAACAGAAGTAGTGAAATTCAGATCTTAGAATTTTTTAGCCATAACTTTTTCAATTTTATAGAAATTCAATACTTTTTAATGTTCGGGAAAGCTTAGGATATCTTTTACAACTTTTTTGTTTTGTGTTTTCTCAAATTATTTTTTTAATAGGGAAAACTAGCCAATCAAAACACAGATCTGGGCAAAACGCCTTGGTTCCTTTCATCTTGAATTGTTGCATCAGTTTTTGGTGCTTTCTCTTGTGTTTTCCAAGCATGGTTTTGATGCTCATTTCAGTGCAAATATTGAGAGATTTATATCGTATATGCGCTAGTATTGAATCATGTGTTTTCTTGGATTGTTTGGGCATGGTTTTGATGAATTTTTAATATAGATCTTGAGTGTTGTATTATCTTATTCAAGGGATAAACCATGCTTCTTGTGATTATTTTTGGGTTGCTTCTACTATATAGAATGCTGGATTTTCACAAATCCATTATTGGAATTTTAATGAATTTTAATGATTCATTCTGTGATGTTTTCATTGTGATTCCGAGCACATGTGCATGTATTTTCAAACTATTTTTTCAAAAGTGTTTATATTCTATCTATTGTTCAAAGGAATATATTTTACAAAGTGATTTCATATAAAACATGATATAATTAATATTCTTGAATTATAAAGAGATTTTCAAACTCAATTTCTTAAATATTTTCTGAAATTTATTTCAAATCCCGATTTTGCTAAAATACATTTCCTATATAAAAATACACATTTTTGCACTTTTAGGACGTACGAGAAAGAGAATTAATCAATTTAGTAAAACACGTGGTATGGAACATGTGAGTTTGCTTTTTCGGTTAATTCCGGACTTGTACGATCGAAACCTCTTGAGTATTATATTTTGAGTTGATATTTGAGATTTATAATTCCTATTATAGGAATTATCTGAGTTAGCCAATATATGGAGAGTAGAGACGTTCGAAATCTCCTATTATAGGATTAATAATCGATGAGAACCACTTATAGATGTTGTTTTACTCACCTATGAGACTAGGCAAGTCTTGAGATGAGATTTTCCTTTTTGGGATTATGGTTTATGAGAAACCATTATGAGATTTATTTGCACTTGTCGATGATACGAGACAAATTATATGAGTATTCTGAGATTTCTGAGATTTGAGATGTTATTCTTATGATGTAAAGTAAACTAGTGGTTAGTAACCCGTTTAGTGCGAACGGCGGTATGTGACCCACGTTAAGACTTTTCGGGTTCCTTTCTGGGAGTTTGTGACACATCCACGTTTATGCTAGTGCTATAGACTTTCGAATCATCTGATTTATATGACTTCGGTCACCATGAGTTATGTGACTTCGATTACCATGAGTATGACCTTCAGGTCCACGAGTTAGGTATCTAAATTATAAATAGCATTGGACAAGAGTTTAGCACATGCAGCATTGCTTTGGCATTGCAATCGGGGATCTGGCCAATCCGGGTTTTCTGAATTTTATACGATTTCACCATTTTGAGATATTTTTGTCACATCGATAGCCTAGTGCTATATGAGATGCTATATAAGGTGATTTCGTTTTTATGAATTTTGAACTCCTTTTGAGGGTTCCATGAGATTTTGAGTTTTGAATTTTGATGAGTTTTTCTTATGGCTTTTGTGTGGTTACTTACATTTATATTGAATGCCTTGAGTATCGATTTTTTATGTTGAATTAAACCTAATTATGTGACAATCCTTTGTGACTTTATACCTTCGCATTATATTTGAACCATATGTATACCATTCCTTTATAGTTAAAGGAAGAATTCCCTTATGCACATTTACTCCTCTTAACATTTACTAATATCAAGTTCTAACTAGCCTGACTCGTACATTTATTACTCGAGTCGGACCGAGTTATAGGTTAGGTAGTTGGACTCTTAGCTTGCTTACCATTTGGACTCCATTTTCGGTTTTGGATATAGCATATTGTTGTATAGTTGGTTTTTTGATTGGGAACTATATGATGTATATATATTCTTTTGTGGGGATTTATGTATGTATACATATTGTGGTTGAATACCACTTATGATGGGTTGTATTACATTTGATGTATGTGTTTGTATATATTATCTGTGTTAATGTTCTATGACTTGAGATTGTATAATTATTATGTTTTGTTTCTAAATCGATCCTGTAGCCACCAAATAGTGTACTAAATAGGGATTAAGTATGTCGAATAATTGAGATGAAAAAAAATGAGCATAAATACTGACATACTTAGTTCTTATCCAATGCAAGACTATGATGGTCGCTCTTAACCAGCCCTATTCTCTGCATTAGTAGACTGAATTACTAAGTAATTCTCTTTGCTAATGTGGGTCTTGGGGTGAAGCATCACAGAACACATCATATCAGAGTGTCTAAAAAGTACTCTTGCACATTGAAGAGAAATTATGAGTTTCTTATCAAATGTGGAAAATAATAATCATAAGTTATTTAATTAAATCATTAAGTGCGTTGACTCTATGATATGGTACGATGCGCAAATTCGAAAGAATTCAAAGTACGCTATCAAAATATGATTTGATAGTCATAACCGAAGGGATGTGATTCGTCGATCGTGATTGTGTCTTTATGAGAAAGACTAATGTAGTTGGAATTAAATGAGCAATGTTGATAAGAATAATATCGTAAATTTCAATTATTGAAATTAGCGTAATAGATACGGTATTCAACGTGCTTAAGTTAATTCGGATTTACTTACAAAATTACCACTTGATATTACTTTATGTTTGGTATGTAAGTTTTAAAACAAAACATTCTAAATAATGATTTAGAGTAAACACATAATAACCAAAATGTATCGAAGTTAGTGGGTGCAATATTGAGTTCGTGAGTCTATGGATGATCCAAGAAATGATAAAAAGTATCATTTTATAAGCATCAAAATTGGACGAATATTTCGATATACATATCAAATAGTTTATTTATCAATCAAATGCAGAGAAAGCGTGTGTTTATAAGAAAGAACTTTAAAAGGTACATTGATATTTCTAAACTATTAGTAAACAAAACGTTGTTGCTTTTAAACGGTTTGTGTTAAAACTGACCTTAGTTGTTTTATTGCTCAATTTGATTTATAAATGGTGTCTTTTATAGTGAGTATTAAAGATACTGAAAATGTCCCAAATCGATATGCAAAGACACCTTATTAAATTGTTTAATATGGAACATGTGAGATGAGTTCCTTATACATTGGCAATAGAAATTATCAGACATGTTTCACTGTCTATGATATCATGATTTGTTTCTGTATTTGACAGATGAATCAAATATCAAATCCAAAATGATATCACTAAATGGTTGTTTGAAGTGTTCTTGTGTATTTATGAAATACTGAAGAATTGTTTACAGAAACAAAAATGCCTTATAAAAGAGTGTTCGGACTCAAACTTCATACGTGGTATTAAGTATAATATGTCAATAATAAATTCAAGTTAAGGATATTTAAGTTAGAAATGTTCTAAATGAAAGAACATGGCCAATTCAATGAAAAAGCTAAGTATATTGCCTTGAATAGCTCCATAATAAAGATAATGGATATAAAATATGTAAGTGCATAAATTTATAGCTGAGCCAATTCCAAATGTTGATATTCTCATAACATTGTTATATGATAACAATGTTCCTATATAGTTCATAACAGAACTTAGATCTTACCAAAAACGAGAGACACACTTCGAATTATTCCACGTGATAAAAAAGTTTATCACTATCGGAGATAGTTTATTAACAGAGTAGATAATTAAAACATAATAGCATACCCATTCAAAAAAGACTGATCCAATTGGTTTTGAGAAAATCGATGGGAGAAGTTAGAATAAAGTTCCATAATTGACCCCAAGTGCAGGTGGGAGATTATTAGTCGAGGATATGCCTTAGGGGCAATTATATAGTTTATTACATATATTTAAATAATTGTCCAATCTTGCTCGAAATAAAGGTATTTTCCTTCTATTATATACTTGATATAATGTGGTCTTATTAATTAATCAATCTAATTAAAAGTATATTTAATAGAAAATCCATAAATGGTATAATTATGATAGTATTACAAAGTTTTGTAACCATGAGCAATTTATCACAATGAAACAAATATATCATTTTAAATATTCCTAGTCAAGATGTATCGACACTGAATACCGACACGTCGTTGAGACTAGAGTATGTAACGCTCTCCAAATGTTGGGCAGTGCATTACTCATGATTGATGGGGACATTAAGGGGTCATGCACTGATAGTTATTGGATAATTATGGAATGACTCACTCGATAGTTTTCTATTAGTTAATATAACTAAGGTCAAGCAGAAAATATCAGTGTGACTAATTTATATAGTTCTATCGACTTGAGAATACTGTTGAACTTCAATGTGGAAGCTTCACTTTGATTATAGTTGAATCGTAGCATGGCGTCCATCGAATGACTATAGTTTGGTCGAGTGGAAGTATTAGAAGTGGAACACTATTCAAGAGAGGATTCGTCTCCTCAGTTATATGAGGTTAGTATCACAGTCAACTCAAAGTCTCTAGCTAGAGCATTTCATTTAATAATAATTGTTATTATTGAACCAAATACTTTTTATTTGGACTATAAAGTTGAATGTGGATGATAATGGAATTTTGACCATTACCAAATTTCAAATCCAAAGTGATATAATTTTGACGATAATCTAAATAATTATCACTACTAGGTACCGCTTATAATAAGTAAAATTGAATTTTACCAAAAGATGCGTAAGCGATAAATTCGGCCAAAATGTCACACCATCTGCTAAGTGACGTGTGAGCATTAATATTCGAATAGTTCGATGTTAGTCACTGACTGAATGTACACCTATGAGTCGTTCAACCATAATGATGAATTCTCTGAAAAACCACATGGTTTAATTAATTTATAAAATGTCGTAAATTAATTAAATTAGTTGATATTTGAGAAATATTAATTATTATTTATTTGATATTTGGAAAAATTTTGTAATTATTTTAATGCATTTATAAAAGTTATATTTGTGCACATTAATATACAATTTCGATTTTATTTAAAGATAATTGCATGAAATGATTTATGAAAAATTTATGCCAGATGAAATGATTTATGGAAATTTTATATCATTTGATGACATGATTTGTGCAAATTTTATGTCATTTAATGAAAGTTATCCCACCTTTTGGTCATGGCCGAGATATCAAGAAATTAACTTGAAATCAATGATCGCACATCCTACATATCGATTATGCACAGGTGCACTATGGATATCGATGAATTTTGTCCGAGTCCGGATCATGCTACAATTGACAAGACAAGCAAAGACGCAAAAGCCAACGCTTCAAATTTTGAGTCAGTCGAAATTTGTATGTTCGAGATATGATCGATACGAGTTAAGGAAGATAGATCGTTCAAATACATCATGAAACCCTGTTCGAATCGGTACTGTTCGCATCCATCTGAATTATGCTGTTCGCATCCTTCTATTCGTGTCCTCACTTTGTGTCCCTCTGTTCATGTCCATCAAGTGTCCTGCTACTCGTATCCATTACGTGCCACTCTGCTCATATCCAAACAACGAAATCGATGCAAAGTGAATCGATTCGAACAGAATGATACGAAATCGATTGATACAAACAGTATATCCTGCTCTTTTAAGTGATCGATGCAAACGAGGCTTATGCATAAGGAAGACTCGATCGTTCAGCACAAAAAGTGGATCTATCCAAGAATCTTACACTACGTCGTACACACATGCTCGAGATCAAGTCGAAGAGATGTATGTGAAAAGTATCGATACGAACCAAACAGCTTACTGAAAACCTGAGCTTGCATCGATCATATCTCACAATCTACAAGTCCTACTTCTATGAGATTTTCACAGAAGCTTACGTACAAGATAAAGAATGTTCCTGCCATATTTCGACCCCATTGGACAAAATCTTGACTGATACGAATTACGTTCGTATCGATCACGGATCGAGTCAAAATTACATGGGATCAATCGCGTAGGCCCGCACACGTGCCAAAAGAGGTCTTCCGAAGTTAGAGCAAGATATTGCAGCCTACACCTACAAATAGCATACTAAAGCCTACAAAAAAGGGATTTTTGGATCCTACGATGTTGAGACTCTGCCGAAACCATTTTTGCACTCCATAGATGCTGTTGTACTCGGAAATTACCGCCTTAATCCACTGTAACCAGTGAGCAAAATCAATAAAGGATTATCTTTAGAAGTGGACATAGGCCGGAGATAGCCGAACCACTATAAACCTTCTGCCTTTGTCTATTTCTTTTTTGTTTAAGTTTATTATTCTTTATTTTTATTCTCTACTTTATTTGGATCTAAGGTTTGTGATTATATACTGGTGTGTTCATATACTAGTGCTTTCACAATATTTGGGGTTTGTGGCCAATTTTGGCTCAAACACTTTGGTGCTTTCATTAAGAAAAAGTTAAGGGTTCTATCACTTGGATATTGTATTTGAAGGCTTAAGTATTCATATCTGGTAAGCTATGACAAGGCAATCTAGTAGAAGACAAAGAGTAGAGAGAAGTCAACATGAAGGAAGCCAGGAGGCATCATCGGGGGATAATCAGACTTCAGCTTTCATCACCATAAGTGAGATGGAAATAATGATGGGAGCTATGCACGAAGAGTTTCTAAAAAGATAGGAGGAAATGATGCAGAACCTCCTCAAATAGTTTGGACAGACGGGGGAAGCTGGAGTTGTTGGAGTTCAAATCCACGACGCTGGAACATAACGACCCAACAGGCAATTGAATGGAGCAGCTCAACAAGGCGCAACCCTTGATCAGCACACAACCATAAACTTGGATGGATCCAGGCTCGGGGGCAGGCCACCTGGCAAAGATGGACCAATTCATGGAGGAATTCCACGTGACACTAAACAACAGGATGATGGCAGGAGCACAAGAGTATGTGATGAGGAGTACGTGCCGAAATACCCTCGTGGACTACGGGGGCAACCCTTCACAGACAACGTAGGATTGGCTGAGATTATCAAGCGAACTATGCGTGGAGGTTTGACAAACAGAGATCTAGAAGGAGTAAACATGAGTCCGTTTACCCATGAAATTAGAATGGACCGTAACCCATCGAAACTACCTACTCTGGAAATGTACAATGGCAAGGCTGATCCAACTAATCACTTGATGAGATACACAAGACATATGGAAGTGTTGGGGGCATCGGGGGAAGTGATGGCCCGATGTTTCCCTCCGTATTAACGGATATAGCTACTCTATGGTTCAGATAGCTGGAAGAGGGATCTATTAGGACATGGACAGAATTGGTGGACAGGTTTCTAAAGCAGTTTTGGGTTAATATAAAAAGGCCGAAGAATGTAATGACGCTAACATCAATAAGCAAAGGACAGAGGAATCGCTTAGAGCTTTCTTAACTCGATTCAACGTAGCGGTTGCTTCAGTAGATCGGCCGGATCCATCGATGGTATTAATGACAGTAGTGTCAGGAGTCAGAGAGAATTCAGATATCAAAGTGTCTCTAATACGTTACCCACCAATGGATCTCGGGGAATTCTTTCATGAAGCTGAGAGATTCCTTCGGTAGGAAGATGCAAGTTCACATACGAAATTAAAGGAGGTGAACACTGCTGAGGATGGAGGGCCACCCAATGAAAGCTCGGATAAAGATAAAGATAAAGGAAAAAGGAAGCTGGATGATGAAACAGGAAAAGCAAGGAAGCGGTGGAGAGAGCCAAAATTTTCCACTTACACAGGATTGAATGAGACGTTAGAACGGATATTCATGGAGACTCGGAATCGCCTTCCCTACCGAGGGCCAGCAAGGAGAGAATCCTCAGAATGTGAAAGGGCATCAGGAAGGCACTGTCTCTTTCATGATTTGGACGGACATGATACCAATAGCTGCAGACATCTAAAGGATATAGTTGAGGAGCATGTAAGGAATGGACAGTTGCAACGATATGTCAGAGCTCGAAATGCCGCGGTGGAACAGGAGCAGCCACCGTCTACCTCAAATAAAGATGGCACGAGTCCCCGGAATGGTGGTCAATTGGTTATCACAACTGATAGGGATGATATGGAATAAGTAGCCGACTACAGGAAAACGGCCAAGTCATTTACTCATGTACAGGGACGGAGATGGCCTCTAGAAATGCTCTGAATGATGATAAACCACGACGCTATGATTTGTAAAATCTATTTTTTTTCTTTTTGTTTCGGACACTCGCTTTTTCTGGTTTGGTTTTGGAGTTTGGTTTGACTCCTGTTTGTTTTCTGGTTTGGACTTTGCTTGGATAATTGTTTTCATGTTTGGATATTGTTTTGGATTCTGATGCAGACTTCCGGTTTTCTGATTTGATCTGGATTTTGGATTGGTTTTTGATTGGATTTTTACCTGGCTTTTGGTAAATGGTTGTTGGGTATGGATTGTACCTGGCAAGGGTTAAGTTGCTTTGTCCGAGCGTGGAAAATCGTCTTATTCAGGCATCGAGTATGGACTATGCTCGGCAAGGGTCCGAAGAGACCAAGATTCGGGCTAGGACTTAGACCCTGTATTATCGGTTATTATTTCAGGTCGTTGAGTATGGACTATGCTCGGCAAGGTCCGGAGCGACCAGGATTCGACTTAGGACTTAAGTCATGGCGTTACCCAGCGTTCAGGGACATTGGACCACGGATACTAAGGCATTGCTTGGCATAAGTCGCTGAGTGTGGATTACGCTTAGCAAGAACCTAGAGAGGTTATGGATACTAACATTGGATATAAACGGCAAAGGATTTGGATACGACCAGGAGAGGTCCTGGATTCGGCTATTGGTTATTGGATGAGGATCGATTAGGATCGGTTATCGGGTTCGGATGGATATGGAATTGGTTAAAGCTTTGGTTACTGGATTTGGAATCGAACATTAATTCGGAGTAGTCAAGAATGATGCACTAGGATGGGATGGCTTGGTAATGAATTGGATTATGAATCGGATGGTATGGCTATAGAAGGAATATGGACTTCGGATGTTGGATTCGAAACTATTCAGAACATACCTTCTTACCAAAAGGCATATTTTAGTGGGAAAATGTTATCCCACCTTTTGGTCAAGGCCAAAATATCAAGAAATTAACTGGAAATCAATGATCGCACATTCTACATATTGATTATGCATAGGTTCACTATGGATATCGATGAATTTTGTCCGAGTCCGAATTGAGCTACAATTGAGAAGACAAGACAAGCAAAGCCGCAAAAGCCAACGCTTCAAATTTTGAGTTAATTGAAATTCGTATGTTCGAGATATGATCGATACAAGTTAAGGAAAATATGTCGTTCGAATCCATCATGAAGCCCTGTTCGAATCGGTACTACTTCGCATCTATCCGAAATAATGTTGTTCGTGTCCACACTTCGCGTCCCTCTGTTCATGTCCATCAAATGTCCCGCTATTCATATCCGTCACGTGTCACTCTGTTCGTATCCATCCATCGAAATCGATGCGAACAGAACCATTCCCGTCGATATGAACAAGACCACTGCGATCGATACGAACTAAGCTATAGTGAATTGAGTCGAACAGAATGATACGAAATCGATTGATACGAACAGTACATCCTGCTCTTATAAATGATCGATACGAACGAGTCTTATGCGCAAGGAAGACTCGATCGTTCGGCACAAAAAGTGGATTGATCCAAGAATCTCGCACCATGTCACTTTGTGCACACGTGCTTGAGATCGAGTCGAAGAGATTGATGCGAAAAGTATCGGTACGAAACAAACAGCCTATCGAAAATTTGAGCTTACATCGACCATATCTCGCAATCTACAAGTCCAAACGGTACGAAATTTTTACAAAAGCTTACGTACAAGCTAAAGAATGTTCCTGCCAAATTTCGACCCCATTGGACTAAATCTTGATCGATATGAATTACGTTCTTACCGATCATGGATCAAATCAAAATTACATGGGATCGATCACATGGGCCTGCACACGTTCTAGAAGAGTTCTCCCGAAGTTTGAGCAAGATATTGCAGCCTACATCTATAAATAATATCCTAAAGCCTACAGAAAAGGGACTTTTGGATCATGCGATGTCGAGATTATGCCAAAACCATTTTTGTACTCCATAGCTGCTGTTGTACTCAAAAATTACTGTTGTAATTCATTGTAACCCGCGAGCAAAATCAATAAAGGATTATCTTTTGAAGTGGACGTAAGCCGGAGATAGCCGAACCACTATAACCCTTGTGCCTTTGTCTATTTCTTTCTGGTTTACGCTTATCATTCCTCATTTTTATTCTCTACTTTATTTGGAACTAAGGTCTGTGATTATATACTGCCGATCTGTGTTCATATACTGGTGCTTTCACGATATTTGGGGTTTGTGGCCAATTTTGGTGCAATAATGACATATGTGTAAAGAAAGGATTAACATCAAGGGAATTAGTTAGGAAAGTTCTAATTCAAGAATGGAAAAGTTTCATCCTTTCAAATAAAACATATTCTCAAATTCATTATGTACATACAATTTATTCTTTCTCATTCAGTCTGTTTCTTTCTCTTTATGGCTGTCAACGGATACTTTCGGATACAAA
Source organism: Allium cepa (assembly GCA_030765085.1). NCBI lineage: Eukaryota > Viridiplantae > Streptophyta > Magnoliopsida > Asparagales > Amaryllidaceae > Allium > Allium cepa. The sequence continues at coordinate 818,978,699 of CM060935.1, read as the reverse complement.
TAGTGTCATATCTGTATCCGTATCCGAAATCATTTTCAGATATTGGATATTCGTATCAGCTTAATTTCCGAATATCGGATATCCGTATCCGTTTAATTTTCGAATACGGACGGATATCAGATATTTATCCACTCCGCCCATAATCAATAAATTTAATAGTATAAATGAAAACGTTTGGATCAATACAAACAGTTTTTGTACTAATGTTCATAAACAACTAAGGAATAAAAAATGTGATGGTAAAACATTGTTTTATATCAATATCCATATGTGTATCCAAAAATATTCGAAAATTAAACATTAAACCCGTCTGTTTTCGCTAAAAATGAGCAAAAACAATATCGTAGTAACATCCAATGGTTAGAAAATAGTTGAAAAATCATATATTAATTATACATACATATATATGTATGTATGTATGCATGCATCGGTTAATCGGACGAATATTTTTCGAATACAAATACCACAATAACCATATCAGTATCCGAAAAGCTTTTCAGATATCCGTATCTGCTTTTCGGATAATGGATATTTTTCATATTTTCAGACGCGGATTCAGATGGATACTGGATTTTTCGGGTACCCATTGACAGCCCTATTCTCTCCTCCTAACTTTGCATGGCAGAAAACAAAAAAAAAATTCCAGAAACCTTTCAACTCCATATAAAACATCAAATAAAACAAAACAAAATTGGTTCATCCATCTCTTGCGAGGATAGGATGGGGATTTTGAAGATCTAAGGAGATATCATCATTCAAGGTGTGACTTCTAGACAACATCCTAAGGAGAGTCCATTCTTAAGCTATGCTTCGAGGCTTTGGGTAATAAGGTATGTTTTTCTATAATAGATAATGATAATTGATGTAATGTTTGTTGAAGAGAAATTTAGTCATCATAATTTATATGTACATATCATTGCTCATTCAATTTGAAAGTTGTTTATGTAGCTTGAATAGTTTATTGAATGAATCAATTGGTGTTTTATTTTAATAAATCAAAACTAATATTTGTATATGTTTAAATACAATGTTTTTTGGGAACTATGTTCTAAAAATTCAATCTGAAGTCTAATTTTTAGATCAGAAATTTTGTATGTTCATTTTATTAATTGGGTTCTTATCTTGTTGAATTAAAATTAAAATTTATATATATTTGAATACAATGTTTTATTATAGATCTATATTGTAAACATTCAATTCAAAATATAATTTTGTGAATATAAAACTCTGTATGTTCATATGTTTTGATTGGATTTTCCTTTAACAAATTAAACTTGAATTTGTATATGAATATTACAGTGTTTATTGAAGATTCATGTTTTAAATCATATAAAACAAAATGTAATTTTAGATTTTAAAGTTTCATGTATGTATTTTTTATTTGTATTGTTTTAGAAATTAAAAAAGGGAATATATTCTGGCAATAAATCTAAATTTTAATTTGATTACTATAAGTCTACAATATGTATAATTAGAGAAATTTTATTGAATCTTACATACACACAGATAATGTTTCAACAATAAATCTATTTTTAAACTGATTGTTATAAATCTCTAATTTGTATTAATTAAAAAGATTTATTTTAATTTTATATACACAGAATTAATTTTATATGTATGTTTGTATATATAAAATTTATTATATGTAGTACATATTGTCAAAGTATGAATTAGATTTCTTTCCAAGCAAAAAATCAATTTAAAACGAGGAAATAATATATACATACATTTATTTTTGACCATTAATATCCTTATACTATGATGTCTATTAATTGTCATTTATACGCTGCATTAATTAAGTTTACGAAATGAGAAATTAAATCAATTATTCTTATTACGCTTTATTTATTTCTCATTTTTCTTTATGTGATATGGCATCCATTCAGTTCTGCTTATATATCTACACCTTGTTGTCAATTGACATCAATATGTTGCACTTACTGAATTTATACTATAATATATATATATATATATATATATTGGTTTATACTTACATTCACATCATATACATATTGTTAATTAATGACATTCATATAATCAATCAATTTAATTAAAGAGAGAGAAATGATAGGTTTCCCTCTGCATCTAAATAAATTTATGCTCCATCATTAATTTAATAAGTTAAGAAGAATGAAATAAAAAGTTTCCTCCCCTAAATAAATTTATGCCCTGTCATTAATTGAACAAGTTAAGAAGAATAAAATGAAAAGTTTCATTCTCTAAATAAATTTATGTCTTGTCATTAATTGAATAAGCTAAGAGAAAAAAAAATGAAAAGTTTCCTTCTCTAAATAAATTTAATATGTAACCTTCCCACACAAATATTTATATAATAGTATATGTAATATGCTCTAATTTATATTCAGATTAGATTACAATGTAACTTTATTTATGAAATTAAATAAAATATTGATTTTATTTAAAAGAAACTTAAAAAAGTTCTAAGTATATTTAGACTTTATAGGTCCATTAAAGATCCAAAATGGTAAAAAATTAAATTCACCCATTTCTTTTGCTAAGAGCTGGCTTAGTTCCAACACATATAACTTTTATACATCATTTTGTCTGATGTTAAGCTTTAACTAATAATTAAAATAGTTAAAAATATGAATACAACATTTGTATTAATTTACTATTAGTTTATAACATTTATAGATGAACTTTACCATTGGTCGAATTTGGAAATAATTAACGACGTGGTTATGTTGACTCTCTGGTGTGAACTCAGTCCTCAATCAATATTTAAATACTAAATTTAATATGCTAAGCATGGTATAGAGCCAAGTTCAATTCTTTCAAACTATTTAGGTAAAATCGTATGTCTATTCAAAAATAAGATCGCCAAGTAATCGCATTTTGCACACATATTTTGTCGTCATCACTATATCTCTAAGATGTCTAGAGTTTGGTCTAAGGTCTTAAATTCTATTAATCCCTGTTATTATTATTATTTTAGGTGACTCTAAATTTCTTGATTCAATATGATAAAATTTATCAAATTAATTAATTTACTTTGGTAAGGGATTTTGACTTTAAGTTGACTTATCAATTACAGTAGTACCAACTGTAACGACTCGCAATGTGAATATTTAATCTATTTGAATATTCAGATTTGATTCAAATGTAATAAATTATAAGGAAACCAAATTCTGATAAAATGACTTGATTTTTGATGACATAATTTTGATTTAATTTATAGAATTTTTCCATAATTTTTAGTTTAGAAAATAAAAATATTTTAATTTGATGCGTTTTGGGTCAAACATCGGTCTTTTGAAATTTTACATAATAAGTTAAGCGGTCTATTTTATCGATGTTTTATGGTCACATCGCAGTGTTGTGTGCAATCGTATTTTTATTTCCGTCGTTCACGGTCCATACGCGAATGAAATATAGTGCGGCATCGTAACTCAAAACTTTTAATAATAAACATATTAAACAACCATATTGCTTAATATCACACGTCCTAGTCATGACTTTTGGGGTTAACACTTAATGTTTGCTGGTTTTTCAGTGGAGTTGATATGACTTGCATTTAATTCTTTTGTACTTGGTTACTTTAGCTACCTAGTATTTTCTTTTCCACAAAGTAAACAGCAAGGCACGAAAGGGAGTTCAATTTTTTTACACACATTTTCACGATTATTTACATTCATTCTTCTCTAAAACAAAGGAGTTGTAAACTGTTTTCGTTTTCACTTTCAAATACTCCATGAAAACAAAGGCACACGTGATAAAAAGGAGGAAACATCGTCCATTTTCCTTCATCATGCAAAGAGAAAAAGTCACAGCAACCACTATCATTTTGAATTCATATTTCCCGTTCATTTAATAATTCAAATAACTCCTCAAACACCAAGAATTAGCAAAAGTTGTCAACATGGAAGTTGTAGAGGATGGAATGGGCGTTTTCCATTCTCGTCATTTTCGAAACGGTGGCTTGTTGAGGTCCCGACGGTCGATGATGAATGATGGTGGTAGGAGTTGAAAGTACCGGGTGAAGCATACCTCGACGTTGAGTTCAACAGTAAAGACGACGCGTGATTTTGTAAAACGGAGAGAGAGATATGAAGGAGGATGTGTGTTTTTGGGTGTGTGAGTTAACATGCATGTGTATGTGTATGGACGTGAGTCGTGAGAAGCGAAGGCCTGGGGAGTAGCAGGCATTGACGTAGGGGTTTGTAGGATGGGGGTTGTAGCTTGTGTGGTGACGAAGCGTGAAGATGGGGAAAAGAAAGGAGGGAGGTGCTGCACTGCATGGAGAGGCAGCAGCATGTGCAAGCACGGACGTGCATGGAATATAGGAGCAGGAAAGGGAGTTGGTTTGCAATGCGGATCTGGATGCATTGGGCCTAGCTGGGCTTGCAAATTTGTGTGGGTGAGATTATATTTTTGTTTTAAGTAATTTTAGGTATTAAATTTAATCAATAAAATGTTTAAATTTCAAAAAATGATAGGTAACCCATACAAAGTCCATTTAACCCGTGGTCTTCGACGTTAGATTCGTATTAACGAATATGACATAATATTGTAGTTTATTGACACTTTAGAGAAGTATGAAATATTGATAAAATATTATTTGTTTAAATATCTAATTCGATTTTAGGTCCAAATTGAACGCACAAGTTTCCTTACGATCGTATTAGCAAATACTTGATATGAAATTGGTTTGGTAGAGATTGGAGCTAATACGAATTTGTGCTAAAATTGGACGTCGTTTGGTTTTAATTTCAAACCGGAACGCCTTGGTGGCGACAGAAAATTTCGGCGAGTTAAACTCACCTTTTCGGTTAACTATATGATATATATTTGATAAAAATTGATGGATGATTTTTTTGAATGAATTACAATATTTATATTAGTTGGATTGAATATTCCCGCCTATTGGAGCGGATGAGACCCTATTACGTTCTCATGTAAGAGCGAATGACCCTTCGTATACGAATCTCGCCTCGAAGCGGTTGATTTATATTTTATAATTATATAGCATTTGTGATGCAGGGGAAACAGGTGTAAGGGATCCAACATGATTCCTCGATATTGTTGAATTGTTTCGATAATATTCCTTTTATATGGATTATTGAATAATGAATCTAATTGTCGACACTATGGTCTTAACATTGTTCTATGTTTAAAAAAACCTAGTGATTATAGAAAATCAGTATTGGTTGAGCATTTGGCGACTATTGGCCTGAAACTAGTATTTTGAAATACTATAAATTGTAATTGAATTAGAATTGGTTTTCGAGATAGAAAATGATTTTTAAATTCAAAATTGGGTTTCAGAAATATTCTGTTTTAAAGATTACCAATTTATATTAATATTTTTTTAAAGTTAATTAATTATATTAATATTTTTTAAAGTTATTTAATTATATTAATACTGTTTTAAAGTTAATTAATTATATTAATATTTTTTAAGTTATTTAATTAAATTAATATCATTTAAAAGTATTTAATTATAGTAATATTATTTTAAGGTTATTTGGTTATATAAGTATTATTTTAAAGTTATTTGTGTATAGTAACATGGTGTTAAAGAATTTATCAAAACGTGAAAAGGTAAATTATTTCAAGAATAACGTGGTTTGAAATAAGTATTAAGGATTATTAATAAGGTTTTGAAAATAAAAATATTATTATTTATAAAAAAAGGGTAAAGATTAATTGTTATTGTTTCTTAAACAATATTTTGGAATAATTAATTATTATTTTTAAGATGTTTTAAATTAATAATTTCCATTTATTTATAGTGTTTAGTTAATGTTCATTATTATATAATAGTGTTTTTGAAGTAAAAGATTTTTAATAATTTATAAGTGTTATCTAGACTCATGAATATAGTTGAAAGACTTGGATTTTATAAAAGAGCTTATAAGTGGAATTTTTTTTTACAAGGTGAAGAGTTTTATAAATGGTTATATATTATACATGGACTTAAGACATGTGTTTATAGATTTATAAAAGAAGTTTTATACATGGTTCCAAAAGATTGATAAAATGGTTTATAAGTTGTTTTAGAGAACTAGAAGGAGTTATGAATGATTTTCGAATCGAATAAAAATGGAATCTTTTTATGTGTGTAAATATACTTATACCATTGAGGTAAATATATTGACATTTTCTAATTATTGAAAATAGAAGAATTGGTGGATATATCCATGTATAAGTATTCTTATACAAGTTATTTACAAATGGTTTTATTGATGAAAGATTTATAAAACAAGGCTAGTGATTGCTTATATGCTGAACCAATGTTGGTTTTCCCTATGGAATTAAATTCGTGATTGAACAATTGTTATTCGATAGTCAAATAACCGACTATCGAATTTGCACCCAAACGTAACTTTGAAAATATCTAGGTGAAACACATGAGTTATATGGCATGGTTATCTCCGACGATGTTGTACTGTGTGTATAAATCTCGTTTTGTTCTTCTAGGAAATGATTAAGAACTCTGTCCACTAATAGTGAGGAGGTGATCTCCAATCTTATCTTGGACTGTTTATTTTCTAAAGAACCGGGATTGAGTTTATTTGGAATTATCGAAAAGTTGTTTCGAAGAGACTGGGATCGGGTATATTATCCAAAAAGCACTTGATCTAACAAACGTGTTTCGAAGTGAAGACATTTTGAAGATGATAAAATTGGAGACGGAGCTCTAAATGTTTCGTTCAGTCACAGAACAAACTTGTATGGATGAATGCTGATATTGCACTGTTACCTGCAAGGCAGTATTAGCATTTCAAGCTGGAAGTGCCGTATAAATGTTAAAATGTAGCCTCAAATCTGATCAACCGAGAATGACTAAAACATAGGAGATGCAGTAGTGCTAAGTGGGATGCTTCAAGTAGGGTATGATTATCCCTATCTAGAGTCATTATTATCTTCCATTTGTATGCTTAGGGGCCACTAACACTTAATATCACACGTCCTGGTCATGACTTCTGGGGTTAACACTTAATGTTTGCTGGTTTTTCAATGGAGTTGATATGACTTGCATTTAATTCTTTTGTACTTGGTTACTTTAGCTACCTAGTATTTTCTTCTCCATAAAGTAAACAGCAAGGCACGAAAGGGAGTTCAATTTTTTTACACACATTTTCACGATTATTTACATTCATTCTTCTCTAAAACAAAGGAGTTGTAAACTTTTTTCGTTTTCACTTTCAAATACTCCATGAAAACAAAGGCACACATGTGATAAAAAGGAGGAAACATCGTCCATTTTCCTTCATCATGCAAAGAGAAAAAGTCACAGCAACCACTGTCATTTTGAATTCATATTTCCCGTTCATTTAATAATTCAAATAACTCCTCAAACACCAAGAATTAGCAAAAGTTGTCAACATGGAAGTTGTAGAGGATGGAATGGGCGTTTTCCATTCTCGTCATTTTCGAAACAGTGGCTTGTTGAGGTCCCGACGGTCGATGATATGAATGATGGTGGTAGGAGTTGAAAGTATCGGGTGAAGCATACCTCGACGTTGAGTTCAACAGTAAAGACGACGCGTGATTTTGTAAAACGGAGAGAGAGATATGAAGGAGGATGTGTGAGTCAGCATGCATGTGTATGTGTATGGACGTGAGAAGCGAAGGCCTGGGGAGTAGCAGGCATTGACGTAGGGGTTTGTAGGATGGGGGTTGTAGCTTGTGTGGTGACGAAGCGTGAAGATGGGGAAAAGAAATGAGGGAGGTGCTGCACTGCATGGAGAGGCAGCAGCATGTGCAAGCACGGACGTGCATGGAATATAGGAGCAGGAAAGGGAGTTGGTTTGCAATGCGGATCTGGATGCATTGGGCCTAGCTGGGCTTGCAAATTTGTGTGGGTGAGATTATATTTTTGTTTTAAGTAATTTTAGGTATTAAATTTAATCAATAAAATGTTTAAATTTCAAAAATTGATAGGTAACCCATACAAAGTCCATTTAACCCGTGGTCTTCGATGTTGGATTCGTATTAACGAATAAGACATATTATTGTAGTTTATTGACACTTTAGAGAAGTATGAAATATTGATAAAATATTATTTGTTTAAATATCTAATTCGATTTTAGGTCCAAATTGAACGCACAAGTTTCCTTACGATCGTATTAGCAAATACTTGATATGAAATTGGTTTGGTAGAGATTGGAGCTAATACGAATTTGGGCTAAAATTGGACGTCGTTTGGTTTTAATTTCAAACCGGAACGCCTTGGTGGCGACAGAAAATTTCGGCGAGTTAAACTCACCTTTTCGGTTAACTAGTATGATATATATTTGATAAAAATTGATGGATGATTTTTTTGAATGAATTACAATATTTATATTAGTTGGACTGAATATTCCCGCCTATTGGAGCGGATGAGACCCTATTACGTTCTCATGTAAGAGCAGATGACCCTTTGTATACGAATCTCGCCTCGAAGCGGTTGATTTATATTTTATAATTATATAACATTTATGATGCAGGGGAAACAGGTGTAAGAGATCCAACATGATTCCTCGCTATTGTTGAATTGTTTCGATAATATTCCTTTTATATGGATTATTGAATAATGAATCTAATTGTCGACACTATGGTCTTAACATTGTTCTATGTTTAAAAAAACCTAGTGAATATTGAAAATCAGTATTGGTTGAGCATTTGGCGACTATTGGCCTGAAACTAGTATTTTGAAATACTATAAATTGTAATTGAATTAGAATTGGTTTTCGAGATAGAAAATGATTTTTAAATTCAAAATTGGGTTTCAGAAATATTCTGTTTTAAAGATTACCAATTTATATTAATATTTTTTTAAAGTTAATTAATTATATTAATATTTTTAAAGTTATTTAATTATATTAATACTGTTTTAAAGTTAATTAATTATATTAATATTTTTTAAGTTATTTAATTACATTAAAGTTATTTAATTAAATTAATATCATTTAAAAGTATTTAATTATAGTAATATTATTTTAAGGTTATTTGGTTATATAAGTATTATTTTAAAGTTATTTGTGTATAGTAACATGGTGTTAAAGAATTTATCAAAACATGAAAAGGTAAATTATTTCAAGAATAACGTGGTTTGAAATAAGTATTAAGGATTATTAATAAGGTTTTGAAAATAAAAATATTATTATTTATAAAAAAAGGGTAAAGATTAATTGTTATTGTTACTTAAACAATATTTTGGAATAATTAATTATTATCTTTAAGATGTTTTAAATTAATAATTTCCATTTATTTATAGTGTTTAGTTAATGTTCATTATTATATAATAGTGTTTTTGAAGTAAAAGATTTTTAATAATTTATAAGTGTTATCGAGACTCATGAATATAGTTGAAAGACTTGGATTTTATAAAAGAGCTTATAAGTGGAATTTTTTTTTACAAGGTGAAGAGTTTTATAAATGGTTATATATTATACATGGACTTAAGACATGTGTTTATAGATTTATAAAAGAAGTTTTATACATGGTTCCAAAAGATTGATAAAATGGTTTATAAGTTGTTTTAGAGAACTAGAAGGAGTTATGAATGATTTTCGAATCGAATAAAAATGGAATCTTTTTATGTGTGTAAATATACTTATATCATTGAGGTAAGTATATTGATATTTTCTAATTATTGAAAATAGAAGAATTGGTGGATATATCCATGTATAAGTATTCTTATACAAGTTATTTACAAATGGTTTTATTGATGAAAGATTTATAAAACAAGGCTAGTGATTGCTTATATGCTGAACCAATGTTGGTTTTCCATATGGAATTAAATTCGTGATTGAACGATTGTTATTCGATAGTCAAATAACCGACTAACGAATTTGGACCCAAACGTAACTTTGAAAATATCTAGGTGAAACACATGAGTTATATGGCATGGTTATCTCCGACGATGTTGTACTGTGTGTATAAATCTCGTTTTGTTCTTCTAGGAAATGATAAAGAACTCTGTCCACTAACAGTGAGGAGGTGATCTCCAATCTTATCTTTGACTGTTTATTTTCTAAAGAACCGGGGTTGAGTTTATTTGGAATTATCGAAAAGTTATTTCGAAGAGACTGGGATCGGGTATATTATCCAAAAACCACTTGATCTAACAAACGTGTTTCGAAGTGAAGACATTTTGAAGATGATAAAATTGGAGACGGATCTCTCAATGTTTCGTTCCGTCTCAGAACAAACTTGTATGGATGAATGCTGATATTGCACTGTTACCTGCAAGGCAGTATTAGCATTTCAAGTTGGAAGTGCCGTATAAATGTTAAAATGTAGCCTCAAACCTCATCAACCGAGAATGACTAAAATATAGGAGATGCAACAGGGCTAAGTGGGATGCTTCAAGTAGGGTATGATTATCCCTATCTAGAGTCATTATTATCTTCCATTTGTATGCTTCGGGGCCCACTAACGGAGAGGTGATCACATTCAGTACTATCTAGTAAGGGATAGGCCGATTATGTGTTGGTAAGGGATCCATGCGAGGTTATTAATGTTACTTTATCTAGAGATGCACTGTGATGGGCCAATAGCCCAATCGTTGTATGGAATTCATTCTCTAACAAGCAATGTACGGACTTAGTTGTGCCCAACTATGCTGAAACGTGAAATGCAAGCATTTCAGCTATATTCATATTTTACTTCAACCCCTAGGAATTACTGTAATATAAATGGATTTTCTATAGAATTTTTTTTTGCTTATCGTAAGGTAAAAATACATCCGTGTTTATGTGTGGCGTGGTCTTACGAGATACTTTTTGATTTCAAAGATTTTTATATAACTTTAAAATCCAGTTGGATTTGTTTTCTCATGTTTGTTTTTCAAACTGACTCGGGTGTTATTTTATTACAATGCTTGGGTCAGGCCGAGCATATTACAGATTAGTTTGGATGCTTTCGAGATTCAGGAGACGAATTGGAGGCCTATAGACGTATTAACGTAGATGGTTATTTTTCCGCTTTATTCACTAATGATATTTATCAACAATTGTAAGGACGTGCTGTTATAACTGTGCAGGCTGAAATAGGTTAGTATATTCTGATTGATGTCTGTATATACATATACTAAAGTTTGTTTTCTGTAAAGATTTGTTGTATATTTTAAATTATTTGTTTCGTTGTGAGATCCTGTGTTGTTTAGTTTTCTTCTTATCTTCTTCCTTCTTTCTTTTCTCTAACAATCGGATTTTTCCGACATTTGATTCCTCGACACGTAATACTGTGGACGTATTGGTGTCGATTTTTGAGGGTCGAAAATCCCCCGTCTTTACGTTTGGTATCAGAGCTCAAGGTTTAGCAAGAACCTTGGCTTTGGTGGCGTACACATTAGAGATAGAGTCAGTAGCTTCCTAGAATGATCGCTTATTTTTTAGTGACATAAAAATGTTCATATTATGTTGGTTGATTTATTGAGTGGCTTATGGATTCCGTTCAATACGAGTAATTAACGTTATTAATAGGGGTCTCTAAACACTTGAAAGAGTAATTCGATATGGTATCGTTTTGAAGTTGGGTAAATGAAATAATTTTACCTTTATTATATCTTATATATAAAGGAATAATTTTTCAGAAAATTATTATGATATATATGGTGTGCTTGGTTGTTAGAAAGTGATAATGTTAATTATTATCATTTGTTATTTGTTATTGCTCCAATAAATGTTGTTGTCATTATAATGCAAATAAGATAAAAAAATGAAAATTCTTTGTATAACCAAAGTGAAATTATATAAATATGATTTATAAAAGTGGTTTATAAATTAAAACGATTTAAAAGCTGGGATATAAGAATTTAAATCCCGTTAATTTTAAAAATTGTTTTTCAAAGTTCTAGAAATAATAATAGCCTTATTTGTGAAATATTTTTGAATGGAAATATTTTAAAAGGGTTTTAAATGGAATAAAAGCACTAAACTCACTTCACTCGCTGGAAAATAATTTCGATAATGACTGCAACATCATCGATGTTCATTTTCGAGTTTCCAAGAGAGGAATTGCTACGTTGGATTTTTTTGGTAAACTAGTTTTGGTTTTAAAATTCAAAAGTGTGATTTATATACCAAGGAAATTATGTATATATGCGATTGCAAAATATTTTGAAATAAGAACCAGGTGTATAAATTCTGAAAGTTTTCATTGAGTGTTTTATGACAATGTGAGAAAACAAGTTTTATAACTTATCAATTTCGAGGATTTGTAGGTAAAATAAAAGTTAAAAACTGTTAAATATGAATGTTACGAAAAACAAGTTTGAAATGCAATTTAACTTATGTTAAGTTAACTAAATAATTTTTGCAATAAATTTGATTGAGATTTGAAATGAATTAGCGGATGAACTAATTAAATAAGTTTGTGAATAGGATATAGTTTATAATGGGTATGATAGAATTGAATAGTGAAATTAAATAGTGAATTGAGTTAAGTAAAATTGAATTTGATTTAAATTGGATAAGGACTTAATTTATGAAGTGGCGTTAAACATAAGAATTTTTGTATAAAATGTTTATAATAAACTTATGAAAAATTCAATGGAATAGTTCATGAGTGATGTTGATGTTGAAAGTAATATACTAAGAAATAAATGAATGAGAACAGAATGAATGTAAAGAAAAGAATTTGGGATAGCTAAGAAGTCAATTGAAATAAATATGTAAGTTGTACGTATATTATTCTATTCACATAATGGTTTGACCTAGATTTGAGTATATAGTTTCGAGATGATTCACATCGATTCGAGTTAGGATTTTTCACTTGATTTTCGACGGGGAACACTGTATATTGATTTTTGATTGATTCTGGGATTCTCTATCATAGTATATGGATATGCACTGATATTGATGGTTTCAAATTAAAGAACCAAATCTGAGCCCGTACTAGAGTAGTCATGTGAACGATACTAGTTCGCAAGTGAAATTGCATGATCGAGCGAGCAATTGGATTTGATATTGCGTACAAATGATATATGTACATCGTACGGGCTTTAGTAAAGTAAATGTTGGAAATTGGAATTGTAGAATAATATGACTATGAATTATATGATTAGACATCATGGTAAATAAATACAGGTATATAGAAGCAAGAGTTAGTTTGATACCTTTGATTTCATAAGTAAAATTTGGTTGCCCGACTAAAAGGTACACGTATAAATTGTTGTCTGAATTTGATGGTTTTATGATTGTGCCATTTGGCTTTTGTTTTCCTTTGGCCCGTAGATGCGAGTGTAGTTGTTCCGATCGAGCCACGTAAAGAAGAGTCTGGCGAAATTTTACGTAAATTTTAAACGTTAGAAATTTTTTGAGAAATTTTGAAGAAATTTTTAATAACAAAAATTTGATTTGAGTTATAACCTGAAATGATTGGATGGAATGATATTAGTTGGAATCTGTAAATGAATTTGGGAACTTAGTATAAGTAATAACAGAGTTTCAACAAATTGATTTTGGAAAGTTAAAGACTTAAAAAGGATTTGGTAAGCAATTTCAACTAACTGGTTTTAAAATGTAATGGGTTTGGGCCTTTTTGTTACCCTGGAAATCTCGTGGATGAAATTCTTTGAAGGGGGAAGAATGTAATAGGTTTGGGCATTTTTGTTACCCTGGAAATCTCGTGGATAAAATTCTTTGAAGGGGGAAGAATGCAACGACCCGCAATTTTTGACGTTTCGAATATGAATATTTAATCTATATAAATATTCAGGTTTGATTCGAATGTAATAAATTATAAGGAAATCAAATTTTGATAAAACGACTTGATTTTTATGACGTCTTTTAAATTTACTTACAAATTTTTTTCATAATTTTTAATTTGAGAAAAAATATATTTCCGTTTGACGTATTTTACGCCAACATCGGTTCTTTTGAAACTTTACAGAATAAGTTAACTAGTCTATTTTATTGATGTTTTGTGATCACGTTGCAAATCGTTATTTTAATTCTGATCAATACACAAACGAAATATGATGCAGTGTAATAACCCAAAACTTTTAATAATAAACATATTAAATAACCGTATTGCTTAACATCACATGTCCTACTCATGACTTTTGGAGTTAACATTTAGTGTTTGCTGGTCTTTAGAGTGGAGTTGCGATATGGCTTCCATTTAATTCTTTTGTGCTTGGTTACCTTAGCTACCAAGTATTTTCTTCTTTATAAAGTAACACAGCAAGGCACGAAAGGGAATTCAATTTTTTTCACACACATTTTGGCAATTATTTATATTCTTTCTTCTTTGAAATAAAAAGAGTTGTACGCTTTTTCTATTTTTACTTTCATACACTCTATGAAAACAAAGGCACGCATGTGATAAAAAAAAGGAAACATGGTCCATTTACATGGTCCATTTTCCTTCAGCATGCAGAGATAAAAGGTCATAGCAACCACTATCATTATAAATTCATATTCCCCGTTCATTTAACAATTCAAATAACTCCTCAAGCGCCAAGAATTAGCAAAAGTTGTCAACATGGAAGTTGTAGAGGATCGAATGTGGGACGTTTTCCGTTCGCGTTGTTTTTGAAACGGTGACTTGTTGAGGTTCTGACGGCTGATGGTGAATGATGATGATTGGAGTTGAAAGTACGGGTGAAGCATCCCTCAACCGCGTGATTATGTAAAACGGAGAGAGAGATACGAATGAAGATGTGTGTTTTTGGGTGTGAGTTAACATGCATGTGTATGTGTGTGGACGTGAGAAGCATAGGCCTGGGGAGCAGCAGGCATTGATGTAGGGATTGGTAGGACTGGGGTTGTAGCTTGTGTGGTGATGAAGCGGGAAGATGGGAAAAGAAAGTGTTGGAATTGCTAGTATAAATGAAATACACTTGTTCCACATCGTTAAATTTGCAAAGCCATTCCAATATATATATGGCTTTGCAATGAAGATGTTGGGACATAAGGGCAACCAAATGTATGCTTCGTTTTGAAGAGGGAGATCATGCATCTCCACCAACCCGGATCGGGTCTGACATGATCCTAATTTTACTGCAAAACTGGACCGGGTTTTTTAACAGTTGCAGGCTAATGAACAGACGCGACTGTTCATAAGCGGACGCGGGTTACTGATGAGGTGCGGCCCGACTGAGGAGGCGCAAACGAATAAACGGGTGCAGATGCGACCGTTCGAAGGGATACGAATCAACCATAAATAAAGAGTAAAACTGATCACTTTTCTCACTGAATTTCCAATCCAAATATCTCTTCTCTTCGGATAACTGCTGTTCTTATACTCAAATCACAGAGTGATATACTCATTACAATTTCGAGCAGAATTCGTCTGTTGTATCTTGGAGAATTTTGAAATAAAATTCTTAAGGAAATCGTTACAACGAGCCTCAGACATAATCCGGTTAGAATTTTAGTCTGTTTGTATATTTATATACATTATTCTATATTCTATCTGTTATTCTGCTTATGCTATTTATTCAAAATAGTATAACGCTGTTGTTATAACTTATTTACAACATTCATATTGTTATAATAGTTAATACAGAATTCCAGTGTAGTGGAAATCTGAGTTATAAATTTGTACGACGAGTTTATAATTGATTATTCTCTGTTTTGGTATGCTAACGAATAACAGAAAGGAGGGAGGTGATATACTGCATGGAGAGGCAGTAGCATGTACAAGCAAGGACGTGCATGGAATATAGGAGCGGGAAGGGGCGCTGGTTTGCAGTGTGCGTCTGGGTGCATTGGGCCAAGCTAGGCATGCAAATTTGTGTGGGTGAGATTATATTTTTGTTTAAGTAATTTTAGTTATTAAATTTAGTCAATAAAATGTTTATATTTCAAAAATTGATAAGTAACACATACAAAGTCCGTTTAACCCGCGGTCTTCGACGTTAGATACATATTAACGAATAGGACACACTGGTGTAGTTTATTGACACGTTTAAGAAAGTATAAAATGTTGATAAAATATTAGTTATTTAAATATCTAATTCGATTTTAGGTTCAAATTGAATGCAACGAGTTGCGTTGCGATCGTATCAGCGAATATTACGATATGAAATTGGTTTGATAGAGATTGTATCTAGTGTGAATTTGGGCTAAAATTGAATGTCGTTCGGTTTTAGTTCTAAACCGAAATGCCTCGGCGGCGACAAAAGATTTCGGTGAGGTAAACTCACCTTTTTGGTTAACTGGTATGATATATAGTTGACAAAAGATTTCCATTTATTTATATTGTTTTGTTAATGTTTATTATTATATAATAGTGTTTTGAAGTAAAAGATTTTTAATCATTTATAAGTGTTTTCGAGACTCATGAATAAAGTTGAAAGACTTAGATTTTATAAAGGAGCTTACAAAATGTTTTGGAGACGCAATGAAGATTTGTTTACAAGGTGAAGAGTTTTATGAATGGTTAGATATTATAAACGGACTTAAGAAACGGGTCAATAGATTTATAATAGAAGTTTTATAATTGGTTTTGAAAGTTTTATAAAATGGTTTATAAATTGTTTTAGAGAATTAGAAGGAGTTATGAATGATTTTTGAATCAAATAAAAATAGAATCTTTCTCAGTTGTAAGTACACTTACACCGTTGGAATAAGTGTATGGATATTTTCTAAGTATTGAAAATATAGAAATTGATGGATATATCTACGTAAAAGTATTCTTATATAAGTAATTTACAAATGGTTTTATTTTTGAAAGATATATAAAACAAGGCTAGTGATTGCTTATATGCTGAACCAATGTTGGTTGTCCCTAGGGAATTAAATCCGCGATCGAATGCTTGTTATTCGATAGTTAAATAACCGACTATCGAATTTGGACCCAAATGTAATTTTGTAAATATCTAAGTAAAACACATGAGGTATATGACACGGTCATCTACGATGATGTTATACTATGCGTATAAATCTCGTTTTTTTCTAGGACAATGATAAGGAAATTCTTCCACTAATGGTTTGGTGGTGATCTTCGATCTTATCTTTGACTGTTTATTTCCTAAAGAACCGTGGTTGAGTTTACCGAAAATTATCAAAAAGTTATTCGAAGAGACCGAGATCGGGTATATTATCCAAAAACCACTTTGATCAAATGAACGTGTTTCGAAGTGAAGACATCTTGAAGGTAAAGTAATTGGAGATGGAACTTCCAAGTGTTTTGTTCAGTCCCAGAACAAACTTGTATGGATGAATACTGGTATTGCATTATTACCTGAAAGGCAATATTTGCATTTCAAGTGGGAAGTGCTATATAAAAGGTAAAACGTAGCATCTAGCCTCATCAATCAGGAATAACTAAAACAAGGGTGACGCGGTAGGGCTAAGTGGGTCGCCCCAAGTAGGGTATGATCATTCCTATCTAGATTCGCTATTATCTCTCATTTGTATGCTTCGAGGCCCGTTAATGGAGGGGTGATCATATTCGGTACTATCTAGTAATGGGTAAGCCGGTTCTTTATTGGTAGGGGATCTAGGCATCGTCCTCGGTGTTATTTTATCTAGAGATGCACCGTGACGGGTGATACCCCAGTAGCCAAGTCATTGTATGAAATACATTCTCCAATAAGCGTCGTACGTAGTTGTGCCCAACTATGCTGAAACGTGAGATGCAAGCATTTCAACTGTATTCATACTTTACTTTGTCCCCCAAACATTATTATAATATAAATGGATTTTTTATAAAAAAAATGTTTTAGCTATCGTAAGGTAAAAACCCATCTGTGTTTATATGTGGCGTTATCTTACGAGATACTTTTTGATTTCAAAGATTTTTATATAATTTTAAAATTCGGTTGGGTGTGTTTTCTTACACTGGTTTTCCAAACTGACTCGGGTGTTATTTTCTTATAATGCTCGGGTCAGACCGAGCATATTACAGATTAGTTTGGATGCTTTGGAGCTTCAAGAAATGAGTTGGAGGCCCAGAGACGTATTAACATGGATGGTTTTTTTTCCGCTATATTCACTAATGGTATTTATCAGCAATTCTAAGAACATGCTGTTATAACTGTTCGGGCTAAAATATATTAGTATACTCTGATTGATGCCTTTGTGTACATATATCAAAGTTTTTTTGTGTAAAGATTTGTTGTATATTATAGATTATTCATCCTGCTGTGAGATTCTATGTTTTTTAGTTTTTTTTATCTTATTCCTTCTTTATTTTCTCTAACAATCGAGTTTTCTCGGCATTCGATTGCTCAACATGTAATACTATAGATGTATTGGCGTCGATTTTCGAGGGTTGAAAATCCTCGGTCGTTACACTAACCTTCTATAACAAAGAAGACGAACCCTCTCGTGAGTAGTGTTTCACTTCAATTGTTTCAAAGTGTACCCAATTACAGCTGTAACAAGGCAGTTCATGTAATTGATTATGGTAAAATTATAATCTATGTACTCAAGATCAATAGTATTTTCAAGTCAGAAGACTACTATATGTCACTACCTTGAGATCTTCTATTTTGGCTTAGTTATATTATCCTTTAAAATATTCTCGTCGATTCATTCTATGATTGTTCCAAACAATTACAAGTATGTACTCCTTGTGCCCCAAACGGTCTTGAGTAAATCTTTGTTACCATATGGAGAGCATTACATATGCTAGTCTTAATAGATATGTTGATATCCTTTTCTCGATACATCTCAAATAGGAACATTTAAGGAGTTAGTGTATATGTATTTATGTATCGATTCAGTACTTACGGTTATAAACATATGTAATTCCAATTGATAAAATACTTCTCCTAAGGATTTGTTTATACATGTATAATCTAATTAAATCATTATATATATATATATATATATATATATACATAACAACGTATATAAAAGAAAAACAAACCGGATGCACACATCATTTCAAATAAGATTCCTTTAAAAGACTTAAGGTACATAATAAATTACATAATTTCCTTTAGGTTGCACCCTTAACCCTGTCACTTTCAAATGAATTTAATGGAGTTAAAAGATCTTCTGTAATATAACAAAGACAAAGAAATACTCAAGGATGGACAAGTAGACACAAAAACCAAGTATGTTATGTATTAACAAGTCCTTATAAGGCCATTTTAGTTTAGAGTTGTTATAATCCCACAAATGATACATGAATCACTCCAAATTTGCATAATATTTTAGGCATCCTAAATTTTTTTCCAAATATTTTAGAGAAACAAATAAGCATGTAATAAAGTAAAAATGGTTGACACAAGGGAAAGGTGCACATGTAAACATGTAACTCAACCACATGTCGACATATGAGATATCCACATGTGGACTATGGATGTTCACATCTAATGCTATGGTAGATTTGAAGGTTGACACGGCAAGCCTTGGACGCAATTTTTTGAATGATTACTTCTTCACGTGCATTTCATTCATTCCATACTCATTTCTCTTCATTCTAGCAATCATTTTCTTTATTTTAAAGCATTACAACTCTTCAAAAAAAATTAAATTCCACTATATGAATCCCAATCAAACCCAAAACAATCGTAATGTTAAATCTATTCTCCTGCACTTTAATTTCTCTCTAATCAATAAATATAGCATCCAGTTAATGTCCATTCAACTCCATATTTATTGAAAATTAGATTTCTTCATATACTACTTTCTCAATCAACTCGAACATATATTATGTGGGTTATAACACTTTTTTAATTCAATGGTCCGAAAATCAATATAATATGACATAATTTATTCTCAAAAAATAGTTTTACTTTATAACAGGTCGAAATCCTTTTCTGTTTTTCAAGTAAAGTGTAAAAATGATGTTCTAGTGTTCAGGTAAAGTGTAGAATCCCTGTTCGGTTGTTCTGGCAATTATATTCCTGTTCCTATAGGTGAAGGGAAGAAGTGTTGGTGAAATTGCGTAAAGGATCTTTGGATTGGATATAGTATGAAAGCGCAAACGAGTATAAAATTATTGATGTGATTTAGTTTAGGTTATTTATTACTTTCTGATGCTTATGCTTAACTAGATATTGTACAAGCTACATTCAGGTATGTTAGTTAAGTTATATACACTTTGCAATGTTGATCAAACCACCCTGAACATCCATTTTCATATTAAAGCCACATTTTTTTAAAATCGCAACATCATATTGAATACTAATATGGTCACTGGTATCTTCATCATGTATTAAAAAGTTAATCCACTGCACATTTCATGGGCATAAATTGCACATACTGGGCTACACATATGTGAATTTATGTGCAAGAAAATGGTTTCAAAATTTGGAACAATACTCACGTCCTGTATGTGGAACCCACTATTGACTATAGTACATAGATTGGTGCTTGGAAATTTTTAGCTGAAACAATGCTAAATCTATGAATATATTATTTTGTGCACCAGATAGAGAGGAAAATAATTGAGTTGGTATTTGTCCCTTGATAAACGGATTTTGTAAAATTTTACAAGTGACTATCGAAGGAACTAATAAAGTGAAGCAGACCAAAATTTCTTTATTGAGAATAATCAATTTTCTGACTTTAAAATATGTTTATAGTTACACGATATCACATATGTACTTTTGGCATTAGAAGGAATTTTTTTTTACTTTTATCAAACTCTCTAACAGATGTATAGGAAAAAATGTTGGTAATTTATGAAGTTAGTGATTTTTTCAACTCATAATGGAATAGTTAATCAAGAATCCAATGTCTTATGAAGTCAGTTTGTAGAATAAAAAGGAAAACAAGTTAAACAAGAAGCCAACATTCAGGGCTCGAGTCGAATATGATTTTGACAGATAAAGAAGATTGAAAAAAATTGGTTAGGGATTTCAAAAAATATATCTCATAAGCATATTATATATGGAACAATAAGAAGGAGGACAAGTCCAAAAATGAAAAATATATCTTGAGTGCTATGTATATGGTAGAAATAGACATCTACAAGCAGAGTATTAAAAAATAAATTCCAATGATTATAGATGAAAAGGAAAAGAAGCCTTTTCTAGTCACTTAGGAGAACTCAAATACATCATCAAATAGGGATAGTGATGATGATTAGGGAAAATTTTGTTTTATAGTCTACAATGAGATAGAATCTGAAATTCCATATGAAGATTTATTAGAAATAACCTCATAATTAGATAGACGTATAAAGCATTTAGGAAATCTAATATGGACAGTATAGTAAAACTAAATCATGAAAAATAAAAATAGCTGTTCTTGTGGATGAAAAGGTGATTCTTGAAGAAGAACTGCAAAAGTCTCAAATTTTTTATGAAGCGTTAAATGCTTGAAATATTTTCCCTGATGATGAAATCAAAGTATATAGAGATAAGAGCACTAAATTATCGTAAGAAAGCAGTGATTTAGAATTATAGAACTGCTAGTTAGGAACTTGATTCTACTGTTTTGATGATATTCGACAATGCTACTAACATGTTTACTGAGTCATTTCAAGTACAATAGCACTAATATAGAAGATGTGATATAATGGTGAATGATAGAAACTTACAAAGTCGAACATAAGAAAAGTTTCAAAATGAATCAAATAAAGACATCAACAATGGAGAAAAACATTCAAATACATTCAATGTAATCAATAAATTTATTGGAACATAACAACATTGAAGATATTTTTGAAGATGTACAAACGAGAACAAAAGTCAAGTATGTTATTTATTGAGTCCTTTTAGTATAGATTTGTTAGAAACAACAAATAACTTCAAATCATTTTAAATTTCTATACAACCACATAAACTTGACAATGTTTTTGAGAATTTTTCAAGATTTTTGCGATTTGCAGAAAAGAATAAAGGAGAGAGAAAGAGTTGAAACGAGCAAAATTTCGATACAAGGTCAATATGTGCTTTCCAACATGTAAACCTGTGTATTTCCATAGGTCGGATCACACGTTGACGTATGGAGGATGAGAGATCAACATATAGCGTGTTTTGGGTGTAAATTTGAATCCTCTTGTAACATCCCCTATCTAGAGGCCCAAAGCTAAACGCTACAAATGCTGCAATCATATATAGTATTAACTTCCGGTGACCAATTATGGTAATGTTAATGATATCCATAATATCAGAAGCACTTGAATATGAAATAAAATCACAGATTTCAAAAACAACATTTTTTTGTTACATTTCAAAACAAGTTTTCATATCCAAGTTACATAATCCCATTCGTTTTCCAATTTCAGATAAAATATAATTATTACATAAATACACTAAGAGCGACATATGAAGATGCCACATTGGTTGACCAATGTACCATATAGTCATAACCGACTTAATACAACACAACGAAATAAACAAAATAAAACAGCAACTCCTAAATAGCTATCCGTCGGCCACCTTCTCATCTCTGGAAGATTTATTCGCCAACCTACTAAAAACCTGTAAACCTTAACCCTCAGCCAACTCAAATCAATTTTGAGCACATAAGAGTTTAAGGGGAAAACACAAACTTCATGTCTGATGCAAAGCTAGGTATGAATAATTCTATATATCTCTGCTATTTGATATTAAGTGAGACTATGGCGTTTAGCGGAATGGGTTTCCCCTCACTAATATCCTTTTAAAACATATCTTAATTCATAATCCTGCAGCCAAAATTGGTTAAAAACTATAAAGCGTTATCATGTAAACATACATATCATGTAACAAATGAACTATCTGTTCGAACACTATAGTTTTGTTTGGCTAACTACTAACCTTTGGCTGACTAGGGCCTACTAGACAACATAAAAATAATCTAGCACCTATTAGATACTCCTCTTCTGTAAGGTCTATCCCTACCTTATCTTCTCCCAAGGTCACTTGATCCTAATGGTTTTGCAGGCTGACTAATAACCAATCTTTATACAAATATATATTCCCTTCTATGTGTAGTCATCATTTTTGTCTTACCTGTGACAAAGCCCTACACATTGGAATTTGGACTAAATTAGTTGGGACTAATAGCTAATGTATAGCATGCGGCCATATTCCAACATCTGGTATTCTAATATCCGAGTCATTTTACTTAGGGTAGTCTTCCTAAAATTTTCCTTGAAAACTTTTTCATTTCAAATTGATTTAAAACCTTTAAACCAAACTTAAACAAGGAAATTACACATGCTCCATGCTTTATTCAAAATCACCTTGCCATGTTATACACACACACACACACACACACACTTTACTCAAATTTTTGTTGATGAAAACATTTAAACCTTTGAAAGTACCCCTTCGAATCCATTGAAAGTACCCCTTTCAAAATGAAGTAAAACCCTTCTTTATAACTTAGGTCGAAAGGCCAAAACATTCCTTTCGAAACCATTCAATCTTCCTTTCGAAACACTTGAAAAACCTTTCCATCGAAAGCTATAAAACCCTGGACATCCTGTTTTTAAAACACTCAAACATTGGCATTCGAAAACGTTGAAAAACGTTTCCTTTCAAACCTTTCAAAACCATTAGGGAACCAACCCTTCGAAGCCATTCTTTAAAACCTTTCAAAAGCATTGGTTCAATTTAAAACATGTGGAAACACCCTTTGAAACCATTTAAAATCATCTCTTTCGAAACGATTTGGGTTTTAACTTCAACTGAGCAAAAGGGTCATTAAAACCATTTAAGTTGAAAGCACTTCTTTCGAAAACAATTCCTAAGTAAAGAAGTGATAGTGTCAAAACCAACCCTTCCAAAAGCATTGGAGAAGTGACCATGTTTTAAACAAAGTATACGTTCCGAAACCATTGACTTCGAAAGGGAGAAAAGCGACAGCTAGGGGTTTCAACCCCATTCGATTACTTAAAACAAAAGCGCAACCCCATTCGAAACCATTCCTTTAAAACATGTGACTCAGCCGAAAGCCAACCAAGTCGAAAGCACTTCCTTCGAAAGCAAAACAGGCACATTTTCAGTTTAAAATAAAGTCATGCTTCGACCCCCATTGGAACCTATGGTCTCCACCCAGTACCTTTTTCCCTAGTTCAATTCACTCTGTACTAAGTATTGATACTATGTGCATTGGTTTCAATGGTGATGGCGACGACAGTACTTAGTCGGAACCCCTGTGTCGAAGGATGCGGGACGTGCCAAAAGCATGTAAAAACTAATTTTTACTTTAAAAAGAATTTCTTTTCAACTAAACTGCCTTTTTTGTCAAAATATTATCGGTTGTTGATTTTCTTTTCTAAAAGTGCTGCCAATATTTCAGAAATAAGCAATTTAATTTACTTACAAAATACCCCTTCTTCTTTTATGAATGTATAAAATATTTAAGTTCCATACCTTAAATAATTTTATATATTCATCAAAATATTTAGGAAAATTGTACAAAATTTCAAAAAATCAATTTTAATATGCTTTCTAACATGTTAATTTCAGATCCAAATCATATATTATTTAACCATAAATAATTTTAAACCCAATTAATCATTTTCTTCAATATAAAATTAACATAAAATCCACATTAATTCAAAAAATTATGAAAACTGACAACCATCCCTAAAATATCGTTTTTAATCTATATCTAAATTCGCTAGGCATTTGGATGTCATTAAATAGGGTTTTAACATCAAAACAAATCATAAATCTATATGAACAGGCATAAATCATCAACAAGCATCTTTAAACATTTAATCATTCAAAAACATGCATAATCATGCAAAATATTTTAGATTTATCATAAAATCGAAAACAATTTGAAAATGAGATGAAGTCATTATTCACTTTAGCTTCGAGATTACGGATTTGAAATTTGATCTTGATTAAGTTGCTTATCTTCTCTTTTCTTCCTTTAATGGTGGCCGACCTCAACTTTACTTTTCTTTTGTGGATACAGAAATGAACATGTGAATGATGGGGTTAAAGGTTTAGGGTATATGGATGTGTTCTATTTCTATATTACCTCTTATCTATTTGCCTCAACTTTTTAATTCTTTAATTCATTTACATGGCACAACTACCCTTACTAATTAAAATCTCAATCCATTAACCATTTTACATTATTTCATTTAATTTACCTAATTAAATGTTCCTAATAATGTTGCTAAAAATATAGGTTGTTACAATATCCTCTCCTTAAAGAATTTCGTGCTCATAATTAGAATAAGGTACACAACACATCAATTAAAAAGGTAAAATATACCATTTAACAAATTAGCATAAGCGTCTCTAATCATGCTCTCAATATCCCAATTACAGTCTCTCTCATCGTTGCTCCACTGGACTTTAACCAATCTGACTGTCTTGCTTTTATGCCTCTTCTCATCTCTCATAACTATCCAAACTAGCTTTCTAACTATAGCCAACTCTGATTCTACTACCAACTCATCAAACACAGTCAGTGCAATAGTTGTTTTTAGGTTTCTAACACACTTCCTTGGATGAGAAATGTGGAAAACATCGTGGACTCCTACCAAAGTACTCGGTAACTCTACCATATATGCCAGTTTCTCGATCCTCTCTATAATAGGAAATGGTCATACGATTCTTAGTGCCAACTTCCCTTATTTTCCAAATCGAATCACGCCCTTCATCGGTGATACCCTAATAAAAACATGATCTCCAACAGAGAATTCGAAGTCTTTTCATCTTTTGTCTGCATAACTCTTCTACCTAGACTGAGCTTCCTTCATTCTAGCCCAAATTAACTCAATTTTATGCAGCTTCTCTTTCCAAATCCGGACCAAGAACCAACCCATCCTCGGTCTCTAACCAACAACTGGTGATTTGCATGGACTTCCATATAAAGCTTCAAACGATGCCATCCCTACACTAGTTTGATAACTGTTGTTATACGAAAACTCGACTAAGTGTAGATGGTCTTCCCACGATCCTTCAAAATCTAACCACAAGCTCTTAACAAATCCTCCAAGACCCTGTTAACTCTTTCTGATTCCCCATCGGTCTGTGGATGGTAAGTGGTACTCATCTTGAGCTTGGTTTCTAAAATATCCAGTAGACTCTTCCGGAACTCACCAGTGAATAAGAAATCGCTATCACTTACTATACTACTAGAAATTCCGTATAGTCTAAATACATTTTTCATAAATAACTTCACTAGAACAAGTGCCATCTTAGTTGACTTAACCAAAATGAAATGGGCACTCTTGGTTAATCTGTCCATTATGACCTATATACTTTCATTTTCACCACTAGATCTTGGCAACCCATCTAAAATCCATAGAAATAGAATCCCACTTCCATACCAGAATATCCAATGGTTGAAGCAATCCACTTGGCTTCTGATGTTTGGCTTTTACCTGTTAACAGTTCAAACACTACTTCCATAAGCCACATTCCTATTCATAACTTCCCGGAAGAAATTTCTCTTCATATCCTGATACATCTCAGTTCCTCCTGGATGAATAATGAACTTCGAACTATGGCATTCCTTTAAAACTTCTTTCTTTATGTCTTCCGCATTTGGAACACATAATCTTCCTTTCTTTCTCAACCACTCATGTTGGTCAAGACTAAAATATTTAAAATCATCGCACTCGGTTCCATCTCTTAACTTCCTGATCCATTCAACCAACACTGGTCCTTCTCCTATTTAGAAGCAATCTTTTCGATCATTGTCGGTCGAACTTCTAAATAAGACAACACAACTGTTTCTCCACTAGATCAAGCCTCAGATCTCCACTGAACTCTACATGTCGTCAATGCTTCCAAATCCTTCCACAATACCATCATAGCTAACACTGCATTCTGATGCTCTTTACTAAACGCATCTGCATCCTTATTACCCTTCTTTAGTGTGTACTCAATTTCAATGTCGTAAGCAGCAACAAACTCTAACCACCTCTGCTGTCTCATGTTCAGCTCCTTTAGAGAGAACAAGTACATCAATGACTTATGATCCGTATTGTGACAAACCAGAATTTTTGATATTTCAAATCGAAATATTTAATTGATTTTAAATATTCAAAAGTTAATTTTCAACTTGAATTTCAAATATCACTATTTATTTGACAAATAAACTATTAAATTAAACAATTGGAAATCAGGTAAAATATGAATTCTGGGATTTCGAGTCTGTTAAAAATAATATAAAGGTTTATCAAATTTATATTTATAATACTGGAGATAATATAAGTTTTAAATTTGAGTTTGAAAGTGATTTATTTAGTTTTGAAAATATATCGTTTAAATCTATATTTAAAAATAGCTTTCCGAGGCACAGTCTCGAATTTCGATGAAACTAGTTCCATTTGGTCCGTAATAGTGTATTATTATAAGGTTTCAATTTTAGTAGTGTTTGGAGTCATCTTAAGATCTCACGGTATGTAAATGCGCTGAAATCTGTATCGAAAAATTAAATATAATTACTGGTCCAAAAAGCTATCTTCTCCATATGATCGAATTAGGACTCGGAATCTTTTCCATTGCATTCAGAATAGGGGTCTAACATTATAAATGCCTGGCGGCACGCCTTGATAGGAAGTCAAGATTTTGAGTTGCATTTATTGAGACGATTTGAATTTAAATTAAATATATATACATTCACATACAATAGACAAATTTAACACATCTCCTCCCTTAGAACACGTGTCTATTGCCTTCTCTAAATTACGCTCCAGATGTCCACTTTGAAACTAAAAATAAAACAATCGGCCGAATCTTTAAAAATATATATATAAAATAAAGATCGAATGAGTACAAAATAAAACGTATAAAATAAAGGGGAAATTACAGTTATTTTCTTCTCAATCTCCTTTTCCTCTATCCGATTCAAATCGAAATCAAGACGAGAGCGCAAGTTAGAAATCCCAAGAAGGGGGCCAACGTAGCGCTTGGATTGGAGGTGGTCGCCGTGTGCTCGCGAGGTGGATGGAGAGTCGAGTTGTGATATGCGAAGGAGGGTTGTCAGCGTTCACCGGTGGAAGCATTGAGCCGGGAAAAGCAAGCTAGGGGGCGACGTTGTTTTCGAGCATGCGAATCTAGGAGGCGACGCTGCGGGTGGGTGGCTCGAGAGTGCGCGAGTGACCGTTGCGATGATCGAGGAGAGTTGAGGCTAGGGACTCGATAGTAGAGCAGTAAGGTATTTTTTGCTTTTGATTTTAACTGTAGGATTTTTGAAAAAAATATGCAGTAACTAAAAATATGCATATGTAGAAGTAGGAAAATATAAGTATCACAGTAAAGTATAAAGCATTCCTGTTTTTAATTTAATATATATTTTCAAAGAAAAATAATAGTAAGGTTTATAAAAATAATTTATTTTGAATATTTATATGTATGTATATATAGATCTATCTACAATAAAGGAAAGGTATAGATAAAAATATATGTGCACATATAACTATTTTAGTTCAAAGGTATATATATAATACTTTTGGAAATAAATATGAATATTAAAATATTTGAAAGTTTAAATAAAATTAGATTTTTGGAATCTATCATTTATTTTTAAGTATACATATACATATACATATATATACACATGTAGTTTAAAAAGAGAAATCATTAGTTCAAAAATTAAATCATTAGTTAACTAAATTTATTTAACAGTAGTTTATTGTTAGACTATTTCAAATGTTAATAAATTATAAATTGTTTATGCCAGGTCAAGAATCGTGAAGAAAAAAGGCCGGAATGAAAATGGATTGCAAACAAAAATAAACGCGAGTAAATCTAACTCATTTGGATTACCATTTAAATTTAAATTATTGGTTGATTTCTTGAATTAATGATGTGATATTATGTATATATATATTGGAGTGGTTGATTTCCCGCATAATAGAGCGGATGAGACCCTATGCGTCGTGCATAATAGCGGATAACCCTTTATACCGCGATATTCCACCTTGAAGTGGGATTGGAATTTTATATTGTGCTAACATCTGTGGATATAGGAAAACAGGTTGGAGGGATCCAACTGGATTCCTCAAAACGTTGAATTTATTTTATATGTAACGATGTGATAATCCGTGATGATTATATTGGAATTCGAAATTTTTGAATGCTATGGCTTGGTTGAATATATATTGGTATTTGAGAGAATGAAAAATATATAAGTTTGGTTTTTTTAAAAAGAAATAAAAAAGGAAAATTTTTAAGTAAAATAATATAGTAAATTTGGGTAAATGAAAGATTGAATTTGGAATTTTTTTTTATAAAGTTTGATTTTTAAATTCTATTAAATAAATCTGAGCATGGAAATAAAGATAGAGATTTTAAAAATGGAAATAAAAGAGTTTTGAAGATTTAGTGATATTGTCTAGAAATTAAAGGATTTTATTATTCAAAGTTTAAAGATTTAAAATGTTTGGAAGGAATAAAAAGGGGAAATTTTGAATGAAGCATGAAGTGGGCATTTCAGTTTAAATAAGATTTTTAAGTCATAAATTTAGAAATAAATATGGAATTAATGGGTTTTAAAATAAATTTGGGTAAATAAAGGAATTTATTTTAAAATGGAGTTAGTTTTGAAAATCGATTTGGAAATTGATTAAGTGTTTGAAACTGGGATTAAAGGAGAATGGGATTGTGAAATTTACAAACAGAGTTTATAGATAAAGTAAATATTTATTAGAGGAAATTTGGAAGCATAAATTCAGGATAAGAATTTATAAGGAAAGGGTGATTTGTTAAAAATAAATAGTGGTTTATGTTTTTAAAAAGGTATGGAAAGGAAAATGTATTTCCCCGAAAAGCCGAGTATATTTTCAAAGAAAGATTTCCAAGTATAAGTTAGAGTTTTAAAGTGGTTTTAAAAGAATATTTCAGAGAATTTTTTTTTTTTTTTTTTTTTTATAATTTTAAAGTAAATATTTTTTTTAAAATTAATTATAGTAGTAATTATTTTAAGGTTTAACTAGTACTATGATTTAAAAGATAATTATTTAATATTTATACCTTATAGAATAACTTTTATTTTAAAATTAGTTTTGGCTTAAATTTTACATAAGAATTTATTATAATTTCATAACTAGTATTTTAAGTAAAGTGTTTTAAATAGTTTTATTTTAAGTATTTTAAAGTATATATTTTTGGATAAAGTGATTAAATTATTGTATATTCTAAGTATTTAGACTTGATGATTTTCAGTGGAAATAAACAATATTTGAAAATTTATTCCACGAGAGAAAAATAATTTGAAAACTATTTTCAAAGGGTTGAAGTGTAAAAAATATCTTGCATAGATATTTTGAAATAAATAATTTGGAAAATTATTAAAACCTGATGGTTGTTTGTGGATGTTTATTGACAGTTATTATCGACTATCAATATTGGTCAATGCATTGATCGTTTCGAAGGGACCGGGATCGGGATTAATTTCTCGAAAATCACTTCGATACGGTTTGAACGTTTTCATGAGAAAAACAAGAGCTTGAAGTCGAAGATGGAGCAGTGAAGTGTAAGGGCTAATCGCTACTAATCCTGAGGGTGATTCCAAAATGGATGTAGTTGGAGTAATGTCTTCGGTTCCGTTCGGACCCGGAATGGACTTGTATGGACGAATGCTTTTAGAACATCGTTAGGAGGATGGTGAGCATTCTAAGTGTATGTGTGCTAAAAAGGTAACGCATAGCCTTGAGCCTCATCAACTGGGAATGGCTAAAAAAAAGGAGGTGCATGCAAGGCTAAGTGGCTAGCAACCAATTAGGGTAAGGTCATCCATGTCTAGATGTTCCTTTTTTGGGCTGTGTGGGCGGTTGCTGATCCCAACCGTGGGGTGATCTTATTCGGACTCTCCAGTAAGGGGTAGCTTCAGTCTTATGTAGCAGGGGATCAGGGTGGATCCTCGGTACGGTGATCTAGACCACGTACTGTGACGGGTGGTACCTCAGTAGCCCTGCCATTGATGGAAACCCAATCTCCAATAAGTGCCTTCAGATTTGTTTGTATACCTATTATGCTGAAATTTAATGAATGTAACAATTTCGGCTATTTGAATAAGTATTTGTATATAGACACTATCATAATATCATAGGATTTGATAAGGAAATGTTTTGGTTATCATAAGGTAAAAACCTGACATGTTTATTTATGGCGTGGTCTTACGAGATACCTTTGATTTCAAAGGATGTTGAAAACTTTAATAATCCAATTGAGTGTGTTTTCTCACGTTGGATTTCTAGACTGACTCAGGTATTGTTTTATTATAATGCTCAGTTCAGACTGAGTATTATAGAATACAGGATAGGATGTTGTAGAGCTCAAGAGACGAGCTGGATGGCGAGGCGTATCACACGTATTTGATGAATATTCCGCTGTGTATGATTAACTGCATAGGCAATTTTTGTGAGGACAGGTTATGATAACTGTCCAGTTGTGTGCTATGAATTTTGTTGTACTCTGATGATGTAATGTATAAAACCGATATAGTTCTTTGGTTTAAAGATCAGTCATTTATCTATTATATATTGTTCCGCCGCGATTGTGAGATTCTGATATTGTTTTCTATTTCTTCTTCTACTACCTCCTTCTTCTTAAACCCTAATGGTTCGGTTTTTCGGCATTTGATTGTTCGGCATTTAATACAGTGGACGTATTAATGTCAATTTCCGGGCTCGAAAAATTGGGTCGTTACATTGTAGTATCGGAGCTAAAGGTTTAGCGAGAACCTTGGCTCTGGTGGGGATTACTAATTAGAAATAGAGTCAGTGGTACTCTAAAATGAGTTTGAGTGTATTAATAGATGTGAGCGCGTATTTGTTAGTGAATATAAAATTGCTTTATATTGTGTTGATTGGTTTGTTGAGTGGCTTATTGATTCTCGTCAATACGAGTAATTAACGTTATTGATAGGGATCTCTAAACACTTGTACAGAACAATTCGACACGGTATTGTTTTACATAGAGTAAATGAAATAATTTTACCCAAATTATTTTTATATATGAAAGAAATAATTTTTTTCTATAAATTATTATAAGTGTATATGGTTTTTTGGTTGTTAGAAAATGATAATATTAAATTATTATTATTGTTAAGGGAAAATTGAATGAAGAATTTAAATTACAACCCAAAAGTTAAGAAATTAAATTTGTATAACAGAATGGAATTTGAAATGTGAATTATAAATGTGATTTATAATTAAAATGAGATAAAATTCCGGAGTAATATTTTAATATAGATTGCAAGGTTTTGATTGGAAATTAAATTCCTTTGAGTTTGAAAATGATTTTTCAAAGGTTTTGGAGGAATAATAGTGATATTATTCGAAAATATTTTTGAATTGGATATGAAATCTAGTGGGATTTGGAATTTAAAATATTTGAAAAGGTTTTTAAAAGTTCAAATATTAGCAACTCTGCATAAGTTTTACCATATGACTGGGCTAAAATTGAATGCAACCAAATATCATATTCTAACGTCCGAAATCCCCAATGATGCTTCTCAGAGTTTGATTAATTTATCTGGCATGCAACCTATGGTGTATAGCATGAATTATCTGGGCCTTCCACTTTGTACCTCTAGAATTACAACCGCGGATTGCCTTCCGTTGTACTCTAAAATTTGTGGTATTTTGAAGTGTTGGGCTAATAGATTCTTGTCCCAAGCTGGTAGATTAGTGTTGATTAAGTCAGTCATATCTTCTATGTTGGTGTATTGGTCCAGGGTGTTTATCCTTCCCAATAAGCTTGCCAACATGGTCAGGAGTGCCATGTTGAGATTTTTCTGGACTGGGTCTTTGCACTCAAAGAAAATCATCCCTTGCTCCTTTGTCAGGATGGAGAAGTCTAAAATAAAAGGGGGTCTTGGTATTTTTAACTTGTTAGCTTGGAATACCGCTGCTTTCAGTGTTCACTTTAATGATCTGCTTTGTAACGCTAATTCTCTTTGGGTTGAATGGACAAAAAAGCATAATCTTGGTGGTAGGAACTTCTGGACTATGTCTGTTCCACAGAATGCTAGCTGGACTTGGAGGAAGTTGCTTGGCTTGAGAACTACTTTCTTACCTTTTGTAAAATTTTCTCTGTACCATATTAGTACTATTAGCTTCTGGAATGAGCCTTGGATTTCTGAGGGTTTGTTGCTTGGTAGTACCTTTTCTCATCTCCAGATTGAACAAACTGGTATTAATAGGGAAGCTCTAGCTATGGATTATCTTTCTGATGGTATGCTTGTGTTACCTTTCACCAGTAACCAACAAATAAATGCTGTTTGGAATAAGTTTCTTAATACTAAGTACCCAACTGCAGCTGTGGACCAACTTCTCTGGAGTGGTAAGTCCCACTCTATAGCTGTTGCCTATGATTTGCTGGTTAATGAATTTGAGAGTGTTAACTTAGTATGGCATAAGATTTTATGGTCTAGAATCTCTCCTGCTAGAGAAAACTTACTGATGTGGAAGGTCATAGTTAATGCTCTTCTTACCAAGAGTAAACTTCTGAGTTTAGGAATGTATGTGGACCCCATATTTGTTTTTTGCAAGCTGCAGTATGAATCAATTGAGCATCTGTTCTTTGAATGCTCTGATTTATTAGTATTATGGAAAAGAGTGGCTACAAAAATTAACTCAAAACATGTTCATGGCCTGTCAACTGTTGAATGGGATTTGATATGCAAATCTGTAAAGTGGAAGAAGCATAAAAGAAATTTATTTTTCTTTTGCCTTAAAAAAATACATTAACTTGGTATGGAATGAAAGAAATCAACGTTGCTTTGAGGATAAGTACAGGAGTACTGACCAACTGTGGGATCACTTCCAGCATGGTATCATGGTGGGTCTTAGGGATAGTCAGTATGATTTCTCTTGCCAACTATCTGATTGATGGCCTTTGCTCTTGTCTGTGTTTTTTGTTTCCTTTGTGTCTTTCTTCTTTTTGTTGTATCTTAGTGTGTTTGTATCCTTAGTTTCCCTGGGTGTGGATTTGAGGTGTTTTTGTTTTGATAATGAGCTTGTTCATTATCAATCTCCTTTTTTTATTTTATCAATAATCTGGTAGGGGCCCAGTTTAAAACCCCGCTTGCCTTGCAAAAAAAAAAAAAGAGTAAAGGCATTGAACTCTTTTCCGTCACTGGGAAATAGCTTCAGTGATGACTGCAACATCATCGATGTTCATTTTCGAGTTTCCAAGAGAGGAATTACTGCCAAATTGTTTTAAATTGGAGTTGTTTGCAAAAAACTGAGTTTGGTTTTGAAATTCAAAGGATAATTTGATATGCAAAATGAATTATGTATATAATTGATTTCAAAAATGATTTTTTGAAACGTTAAGTAATTGTTTAAAAGACTCTGGAATCTTGTTTAAAATGTTTATAGAAATTAAATGGGTTTGATAACTAGTAAGATTTGAAATTTTCTAGAATAGAAAAATTTAACTGAAAGAAGAGTTGAATTAAAGTAGGTGTGAAAATAAAATAAGCCAAAAAAGTAAATGGCAAACAAATTAGTAAATGGGATGTAAATAAGTGGGAGAACATAAAGAAGTTTAAAATTTGAATTGAATTGGGATTTAACCAAATTAAGTTAAATGAAAGCAAATTTTCAAGAAAAGGGTCTAAGTAGACTAAGTGAAATGGTTACTAAAAATAAAATTTATTAGTTAAAAATAAATTTGTGAATGAACAAAAGATTGAAAATAAAATTTGAAGGAAGCTAACTGATTTGAATGGGTAAGCAAATAAATTGAAATTGAATATTGGAGTGATATTTCATCTAAATTGTGTAAAATTAAGTAAAGTTGAAGATTAGAATCAATTTAAATTGTGTTAAGTAATTTGAAATTGTAGAATTCGTTCGAGGGAACTAAAAGAGGTAAAATTTTGAAAATAAACTTTTTATTGAGATTTGAAATTTAATTTGGAAATAAAGTGATAAATAAAATTAGTAAATTAAACAGATTTGAAATTAAATTCAGAATGGAATTAAAAATTTAAGTTAAATGAAAATGGATATAAAGGCTTAAGCGGTAAAGTAAAAATAAATATAAGAAGTATATGCAATATTTATATCGAACTTAAGAAATGGATGGTGGAATTTTTAAGTAAATTTGGTATTGGGAAAATATACTAAGTTAATAATTGAAGAAAGATTAAACCGAAAGCTATGAAATGGGATAATTGCAAATGAGTGAATAGAAATCAAAGTAATTGTGAATAAAAATAAAATTAATATAGCTAATAATCAATTGAAATAAATACGTAGGACATACGTATATTATTTTATTCACATAACGATTTGATGCAGGTTCGAGCACAGAATTTTGAGATAGTTATATCGATCCGAGTTGGGATTTTTCACTTGATTTTGGACGGCGAACCCTGGATATGGATTTTTGATTGGTTTTGAAATTTTCTATCATAGTTTAGGACTAATCAATGAGAATGACAGTTTCTGATCGAAACCAGATCCGGGTCCGCACTAAGAAGTCGAGTGGACGACACTAGTTCGGAAGTGAAATTGTGTAATCGGGTGAGCGATCAGATTTAATATTGCGTACGGGTGATATATGTACTTTGTACGGGCTTGAATGGAATAGTATTGAAACTTTTGAAAAGGAAGTAAATAAATTGGTTTCGAATTCTGTAATTGGATAATACTGCTAAGTAGGATATACAGGTGTTTTAAAAGCAAAAGGAAATTGAGATTTTTGATTTCAGAAGATAAATTGAATTGCTCGACAAAAGGTATGTATTTAAATTGTCATATGAAATTTGATGGTTTTCTGGTCTAGCACTTGGCTTTTGTTTTCTTTTTGAAATCTGAGGACCCATATAGGCATTTTGTAGTTATATCAATCTAGCCGCGTAAAGGAGACGGTGGCGAATTTTTTTGAAATTTTGGGAGTTAGAAAATTTTTGAAGAAATTTTGATAGTTTAAAATTTGGTTTTAAATTATAATTTGAATGGTTGAGTAAATAATATTGGTTGGAATCTACGAATGAGTTTGGTAAGTTAGTAAAAATGATAGTGTGTCTTTAATAAAAAGATGGTTGGTAAGTTGTTGAACTGTTGGGTTTTGGAAATAGTAAACGAGTTATGTACCATTCTTCTTAACTAGTAATTTTGTGGACGAAATTGTTTTAAGAGGGGAGGAATTTGAGAGCCCGGAATTTTTGATATTTGAAATCAGAATATTTAATTGATTTCAAATATTCAAAAGTTAAATTTCAACTTGAATTTCAAATATCACTATTTGTTTGACAAATAAACTATTGAATTAAACAGTTGGAAATCAGGTAAAATATGAATTCTAGGATTTTGAGTCTGTTAAAAATAATTTGAAGGTTATCAAATTTATATTTATAATACTGAAGATAATTGAAGTTTTAAATTTGAGTTTGAAAATTATTTATTTAGTTTTGAAAATATATCGTTTAAATCGATATTTAAAAATAGCCTTCCGAGGCATAGTCTCGGATTTTGACAAAACCAGTTCCATTTGGTTCGTAATAGTGTATTATTATTGGATTTCAATTTTTGTAGTGTTTCTAGTCATTGTGTGATCGTATGGTATGTAAACGCGTTGAAATCTATATCGAAAAATTAAATATAATTATTGGTTCAAAAAGCTATCTTCTCCATACGATCGAATTAGGACTCGAAACCTTTTCCATTG
This sequence comes from Allium cepa, assembly GCA_030765085.1. NCBI lineage: Eukaryota > Viridiplantae > Streptophyta > Magnoliopsida > Asparagales > Amaryllidaceae > Allium > Allium cepa. The sequence goes on along the minus strand of CM060935.1, from coordinate 818,942,302 downwards.
CATTTGGAATAGGGGTTTAACATTATAAATGCTTGCGATGCGCCTCGATAAAAGGTTAAGATTTTGAGTTGCATTAATCGAGACGATTTGAATTTGAATTTAAATTAAATATGTATACATTCACATACAAAGATAAATTTAACTCGTTTCCTCCCTTAGAATATACGCTCCATATGTCCACTTCGAAATTAAAAATAAAACAATCGACCGAAGCTTTAAAAAATATATAAAATAAAGATCGAACGAGTACAAAATAAACGTTTAAAATAAAGGGGAAATTGTAGTTATTTTCTTCTCAATCTCCTTTTCCCCTGTTCGATCCAAATCGAAATTAAGACGGAAGCGCAAGTTAGCAATCGTAAGAAGGGAGCCAGCATTGCGCTTGGATTGGAGGTGGTCGCCGCGTGCTCGTGAGGTGGATGGCGAGTCGATTTGTGATGTGCGAAGGAGGGTTGTCAGCGTTCGCCGGTGGAAGCATTGAGTCGGGTGAAGCGAGCTAGAGGGTGATGCTGGTTTCGAGTACGTGAATCTGGGAGGCGAGGCTGCGGGTGGGTGGCTCGAGAGTGTGTGAGTGACGTTGCGATGATCGATGAGAGTCGACGCTAGAGACTCGATAGTCGAGCCGTAAGGTATTTGCTGCTTTTGATTTTAATAGTAGGATTTGTGAAAAAAAATTTACAGTAAGGCCAAGTGTTTATATATATAAATATGCATTAACTAAAAATGTACATATGCAGAAGTAGGAAAATATAAGTATCACAGTAAAGTATAAAACATTCCTGTTTTTAATTTAATATATAAATTCAAAGAAAAATAAGACTAAGGTTTATAAAAACAATTTTTTTTGAAGATTTATATATATGTGTGTGTATATATATATATATATCTACAGTAAAGGAAAGGTATAAATAAATAAAAAATATGCAGACATACCTATTTTAGTTAAAAGGTGTGTGTATATATGACTTTTGGAAATAAATATGAACATTAAAATATTTGAAAGTTTAAATAAATTAGATTTTTGGAATCCATCATTTATTTTTAAGTATGTATATATAGTTTAAAAAGAGAAATTATTAGTTTAAAAATTAAATCATTAGTTAATTAAATTTATTTAATGATAGTTTATTGTTAGACTATTTCAGATGTTAATAAATCATAAATTGTTTATACTAGGTCAAGAATCGTAAAGAAAACAAGCCGAAATGAAAATGGATTGCAAACAAAAACAAAGGTGAGTAAATCTCACTCATTTGGATTACCGGTTAAATTTAAATAGTTAAATTTAAATTATTGGTTGATTGCTTGAATTAATGATGTGATATTATATATATGGTGTGTGTGTATATATATTAGAGTGATTGATTTCCAGCATTATAGAGTGGATGAGACCCTATGCGCCCCGCATAATAGCAGATGACCCTTTATACCTGATATTCCACCTTGAAGTGGGATTGGTATTTTATATTGTGCTAACATCTGTGGATGCAGGAAAACAGGTTGGAGCGATCCAACTGGATTCCTCAAAACGTTGAATTTATGTTATATTTAGCAATGTGATAATCTGTGACGATTATATTGATTATATTGGGAATTGAAATTTTTGAATGCTATGGCTTGGTTGAATATATATTGGTATTTGAAAGAATGAAAAATATATAAGTTTGGATTTTTTTTAAAAAGAAATAAAAAGGGAAAATTTTAAGTAAAATAACATTGTAAATTTAGGGAATTAAAGATTGAATTTGGAAAAAATTTATAAAAGTTTGATTTTTAAATTCTATTAAATAAATGTGAGTATGAAAATAAAGATAGAGATTTTAAATAAACGGAAACAAAAAAGTTTTGGAGATTTAGTGATATTGTCTAAAAATTAAAAGATGTTATTTTTCAAAGTTTAAAGATTTAAAATATTTGGAAGAAATAAAAAGGGGAAATTTTGAAATGAAGTATGAAGTAGGTATTTTAGTTTAAATAAGATTTTTAAATCATAAACTTAGAAGTAAATATGGAATTAATGGGTTTTAAAATAAATTTGGGTAAATAAAGGGATTTATTTTAAAATGGAGTTAGTTTTGAAAATCGATTTGGAAATTGATTAAGTGTTTGAAACTGGGATTAAAGGAGAATGAGATTGTGAAATTTATAAACAGAGTTTATAAATAAAGTAAATATTTATCAGAGGATAATTTGGAAGTATAAATTCAGGATGAGAATTTATAAGGAAAGGGTGATTTGTTAAAAATAAATAATGGTTTAAAAAGGTATGGAAAGGAAAGTGTATTTCCCTTAAAAGCTGAGTATATTTTCAAAGAAAGATTTCCAAGTATAAGTTAGAGTTTTAAAGTGGTTTTAAAAGAATGTTTTAGAGAAATTTTATTGTTTTAAATTGTTTTAGAATTTTAAAGCAAATATTTTTTAAAATTAATTATTGTAGTAATTATTTTAAATGTTTAACAAGTATTATGATTTAAAGGATAATTATTTAATATTTATACCTTATAGTATAACTTTTATTTTAAAACTAGTTTTGGCTTAAGTTTTACATAAGAAATTATTATAAATTTCATAACTAGTATTTTAAATAAAGTATTTTAAATAAAGTGTTTTAAATAGTTTTATTTTAAGTATTTTAAAGTATATATTTTTGGATAAAGTGATTAAATTATTTTAAATTCTAAGTATTTAGACTTGGTGATTTTCAGTGGAAATAAACAATATTTGGAATTTTATTCCAGGAGATAAAAGTGGTTTGAAAACTATTTTCAAATGGTTAAAGTGTGAAAAATATCTTGCATAGATATACTGAAGTAAATAATTTGGACAATTATTAAAACCTAATGGTTGTTTGTGGATGTTAATTGATAGTTAAATAACCGACTATCAATATTGGTCAATGCGCTGATCATTTCGAAGAGACCAGGATCGGGATTAATTTCCCAAAAACCACTTCGATATGGTTTGAACATTTTTGTGATAAAGACAAGAGCTTGGAGTTGAAGATGGAGCAGTGAAGTGCAAGGGCTAATCGCTACTAATCCCGAGGGTGATTCCGAAATGGATGTAGTAGGAGTAGTGCTTTCAGTTCCGTTCGGACCCAGAATGGACTTGTATGGACGAATGCTTTCAGAATATCGTTAAGAGGACGGTGAGCATTCTAATTGTATGTGTGCTAAAAAGGTAACGCATAGCCTCGAGCCTCATTAACCGGGAATGGCTAAAACAGGGGAGGTGCACGATAGGCTAAGTGGCTAGCAACCAATTTGGGTAAGGTCATCACTGTCTAGATGTCCCTTCTTTTGGGCTGTGTGGGCAGTTGCTCATCCCAACCACGGGGTTATCTTATTCAGACTATCCACTAAGGGTTCGCTCCGGTCTTGTGTAACAGGGGATGAGGGTAGATCCTCGGTACGGTGATATAGACCACGTACTGTGACGGACGGTACCCCAGTAGCCCTGCCATTGATGGATACCCAATCTCCAATAAGTGCCTTCGGATTTGTTTGTATACCTATTATGCTAGAATTTAATGAATGTACAATTTCGGCTATTTGAATAAGTATTTATATATAGACACTACCATAGTATTAGAGGATTTGATTAAAAAAATGTTTTGGTTATCGTAAGGTAAAAACCCTGCATGTTTATTTGTGGCGTGGTCTTACGAGATATCTTTTATTTCAAAGGATTTTGAAAACTTTAATTATCCAATTGAGTGTGATTTCCCACGCTGGTTTTCCAAACTGACTCGAGTATTGTTTTATTATAATGCTTGGGTCAGACCGAGTATTATAGAATACTGGATAGGATGCTGTGGAGCTCGAGAGATGATCTAGATGGCGAGGCGTGTCACACGCATTTTATGAATATTCCACTGTGTATGATTAACTACATAGGTAGTTTTTGTGAGGACAGGTTATGATAACTGTCCAGTTGTGTGCTATGAGTTTTGTTGTACTCCGATGATGTAATGTATGAAGCTGATATAGTTCTTTGGTTTAAAGATTAGTCATTTATTTATTACATATTGTTCCGCTGCAGTTGTGAGATTTGGATATTGTTTTCTATTTCTTCTTCTACCTCCTTCTTCTTAATCCCTAATGGTTTGGTTTTCCAGCATTCGATTGTTCGACATTTAATATAGTAGATGTATTGATGTCGATTTTCGAGCATCGAAAAATCGGGTCGTTACATATATACCTCTCAAATCATTCTTCCAAAAGGTAATGCCTCCACATCTTAAATGCAAAAATCACTACGGCTAACTCCAAATCATGTGTTGGATATCTTACCTTATGTGGTCTAAGCTGTCGAGAAGCATAGACACCTGTCTATATTAACACAGCTCCCAATCTAGTTCCGCACGCATCTGTATAAACTACCAAATCCCGATTCCCTTTCGGAACAACTAATACAGGTGCATGGGTCAATAAGTGTTTCAAGCTCTGGAATGCTTCCTCAAACATATCGGTCCACACAAAACTCCACATCTTTTCACGTTAGCTTGCCTATCGGTGCAACTATCATGAGAAATCCTTAATAAATCTCCGATAATATCCAGCCAATCCAAGAAAACTCTTTGTCTCAGTCGCTGTCTCGGGTCTCTTCAAATTATTAACCACTTCAATTTTAGTCGAATCTACAGATAACCCTTTCACTGAGACTACATAACCAATAAATTTGCTTCCTTCTTTCAGAAATGACACTTTTAAAACTTCATCTTTAGCTGATTCTGCCTCAACGTCTCAAGCACAATCCTGAGATGCTTCATGCTTCTTCTCATCTCTTGAGTATATCCAAATATCATCTATGAAAACCAGCACGAACCTATCCAAGTTCTTTCGGAAAACTCGTTTCATCAAATCTACAAAGGATGCTCGCATTAGTTAGTTCGAACAGCATAACTAACCATTTGTACGATCCATATCTATTTGTAAGCGCCATCAAAGGAATACTATCCTCTGTCACTCTTATCTGATGAAAACTATTTTCCAAACCCAACTAAGAAAATACCTTGGCGCCACTCAACTGATCGAACAAATCGTCAATTCTAGGCAAAGGATATCAATTCTTTATCGTCTTCTCATTCAACTTACGCTAATTGATACACAATCTCAACAATCTGTCAGGCTACTTAGCAAACACCGTGGTTGTTTCTCTAGGTGAACTACTAAGTCTAATAAACCTCTTGTCTTCCAAATCCACCAACTGCACATTTAACTCCCTCATCTCAGTAGTATCATCCTGCTTGGCGTCCTACTTACTGGTTCTGCTCTAGGCACCAAATCTATATGAAACTCAATGGCTCGTTTTGGTAACAATCATACTACAGGCTCAAACACATCTGTGAATTCTATAACCACGAAAATGCGATTCAACTCATCTTCCAACTCCACTACCCTTAACAAAGCGTTTACTTCACAGCTAGGGTTTTCTACGGTATAAACAGTCTGATCACTATAGTCAGGGCGTCTAAGTGATATTTTCCTATCAAGGCAAAATATCCTACCAACTTAACCAATCCATACCCAAAATAATTCCAAACCTTACAAAGTAAAATATATGCAAACTGCAAACAAAGGTATGACATAACAAATCAAACTCTAGGTGGTCAGACTTCATCCCAAGTGTCACATACTCTCCTATCGGATTTGTAACTCATAAGGAAGTAACTAAGTATGTAAGTTATAGCTTAATTTTATCTACCAAATAATGAGATATAAAAGAATGAGATGCACCAGTATCAAACAGAACGCTAATGTGATGACCCGCCTTACTACTCACAGAAAGACGTATCATCAATAAGAAAAGAAAGGGATAGAAATAGAAAAGATAGAAAGAAAAACAACATTAGAACCTCACAGCGGAAACGGAACAAAATATAATACATCACATAACTATTATATAGTTTTACATATATCAGAGTTATATAACATCATACACATGACAGTCATATATATACACTTTCCATTACATACATCCCAAAATACAACATACATTAACTAACACAGCGGAACTAGATAGATAGATACGTCTGGACTCCTGCTCCAAGCTCCTTCAAAACTCAACCATCCAAAACTTATCACTTGGATACTCATAAAAATTTAAGTACCCAAGAGTTTATGAAAAACAAAAATAAACTCCAGGTCAGACATGGGTCTGGTGTGAGTAAACGGTTTAAAGTTGTTTAACTTTGAAAACATTTGAAAACAAAGGTATCACGTAAGACTTCCCACACATAAATACGGGTAAGTTTTTACCTTACGCTAACCAAAACAATTTTATTGGAAATCCAGTGATATTATAATAGTGTCTAGGGTTTTCAAATAAAATACAGAAATAGCTGAAATGCTTACATCTCACATTCCAACATAGTTGGGCACAATCAAAACGTACGGCGCTTATTGGAGATTGGATTCCATACAATGACAGGGCTACTGGGGTACCGTCACAGTACGGGGCCTAGATCACCGTACCGAGGATCACTCCCAACCCCCTACAATACAAGGCTGGAACCATTCCTTACTGAATAGTTCCGAACAAGATAACCCCGCGGTTGTAGCTAGCAACCGCCCATACAGCCGAATAAAAAGGGACATCTAGACAGGGGTATATCTCGTCCTGCTTGGGTGCTACCCACCTAACCTTGCTGCACATCCCCTGTTTTAGCCATTCCCTGTTGATGAGGCTTGAGGCTGCGATTACCTTTATAGAACATATTTCTTAGAATGCTCATCGTCCACCTGACGATGTTCTAAAAGCATTCAATCCATACAAGTTCATTCTGGGTTCGAACAAAACCGAAGGCATTATCTCGTTACACTCATTTTGGAATCACCCTCAAAGTCAACGACAATAACCCTTGCATTCTGAAACATCATCTCGATCTTCACTTGGAAATTTATGACCTAATGTTTAATTTGGATCGATGTGGTTTTCGGATAATCATAATTGACATCCGATCCCGGTCTCATCGAAATCCAAACGCCATTTTAAAGGCCAAGTTGTTAAATAGTTTAAACAGTTTAATTCAACACTTTGAATTCACATAGCATTTATCATAGATAAATCATACACAATCATCATAGATATATCAAGGCATATCACAGAGTATCACAGAATATCACCAAATAGATATCACAAAATTCAGATATTCTACTTATACAATCATTCATAAGCAAGCATCTTTAATCCTTATTGTAATTAATTCAATTTAAATCAATTACTTAAGAATAAGTCCCTTAATCTTGTTTAATTAATCATCAATTAATTAAGCATTCCATTCAAACCATTTAATTAATTAATCACTTCTTAATCAATTTATTAAATCTTAATTACTCAATTAATTACCCTTAATCATTAATTAATTTCCTAATTATTAATTAATAAAACTTAATTTCAAATTGATTAATCCTTAATCATTTATTTAATTAACTACTAATTATAAATTAATTAACTTTAATCATCTAATTAACAATTCTTAATTACAAATTAATTAGACACTTAATCATTAACTTACCAATCTTTAATTGCAACTATGAATCCCTAATTACTTAGTTAATTATAATTATTAATTAATCATTCTTAATTACCCTTTTCAAACAATTAAATAACAATAATTATTTATCTTAATTAACCTTTAAAAATCTTCCTTAAACTTTAAAAATCAAATTATTACTAACTACAAAACTTTAATATTAATTAAATTTAATACTTAACTTAAATTAACTACTTAATTAAAATATTAATTAAGATTTTAAAAACATTCTAAAGTATTAACTAAAATAATTAAAACTTGTATTAAAGTCTTAACATAAATTGTTAAACCTTTATTAAGTCGAAAATGCTTAAAACTTGTTGAAAAATAATTTGCTTAAATTTACTTTTATAATATTGCAGTTGGAAAACCAACCCGAGCACTTCCCAGGTTTTACTCGAGTAACACTCGAGTTTCTCACCATTCCACCCGAGTCATTCTCTCGTTCCTCACATATGCTCTTCTTCTTCTTCTTTTTTTCCAGTTAAGTTGAGTTAAGTTTAAGTTTAAACTAAAGTATCAGGTAAACTCTCTCACGCACCCAGGTTCACTCGAAGCAATCCACCATTTTACTCGAGTAACAACTCGAGTTGCTCACCCCCATAAGTTCTGACATCATAACGATATCGCGTACGTGCACGGCGTCGCGCCGCCGTTTCGGCGAACTCCAAAATCTTCAGCAAGTCGTGAATCATCCCAATACTCGAAATCCAAACTCGATTTGCCACCAAAATTTCTAAATCGAAATTAAGCGTTTCGTTTGACAAACTGCAACTCAACCCATCCCACGAAACCACTTCTCCGTAGTTGCTTAGACCACTGGAGCTGCCCCAAATTCATCCACACCACGACAACACCCCATTCTACCATTCCCTTGAGTTTCGAGAAAATCGATTAAACAGAGAAGACGAATTTGTCTCGTTTCCTAACCACATCAATTCTTCATTATCATGCAGAAAACAAATTCTTATGCCATAATTTAAATTTAAACAAACTTGCTTTGTTGATACTTCAAGCCTAACAAAGGTTGGATGATAATATTTTGAATCTTGATTAAATATTTGACTTTGTAACATCAAACAGAGAAGACCAGTATGTTTAATTTTTCACAGAACAAACTTATATATATCACCCAGAACTATATTCAAAACTAAAGCATATACAAAACCATATTATCAATGAATCACCTGTACTGTTTAATTAAACTTAAAACTTTAAAATCTATGTTTACTCACTTGAAAATATTTCTGAACATAGAGCATTTCCTGTTTTTGAAAACTGCAGTTTGTATCTTCCTTTAAATCGTGTTTTTTTTTGTTGAATTGAATGATGTTTTGAGTTTTGAAAAATGAAGATGCTTCTTATTTTATTCTTCTGCTTTTGCTATGTTTTTGATGAACGAACTGGAATAGAGAGATACACATATATATAGAAGAAATGATTTTGTACAGGGAAGGCATTATCTGGTTTAGTTTCCTTCTTTTTTGTTTGATCATATTTTTCTTCTTCTTTGACTAAATCGGTATTTTTTCTGAAATGAAAAGATTTGTAAAAATCTGAAATGAATTAATTTTGGCTGAGATGATAGCATTTAATGTAATGGTTTCCTTCTAAGTTTACAAACTTATCCTCTTCGATTTTTGTATGAAGATATTTTGTTTTATTATCTCTTGCTTGCATAATTCACATACATACATTTTGTCTGGTTTTATTTTATACACTTGTGCTTCATTTAAAATTGATATGTATTTATCTTATTTTGCATGTACACCATAATAACTTAATCCTTGTTTTTATTTTTATTTCTAGTTTAACTATCAACATTTAATTTATATTTATATGTTTGTACTTATATTTTATATTGATAGGATTTGATTTTATTTCAAACTTTATTATCCATATATATATTTATACCAAATGTTAATAAGGTGGAGCATTTAAATTCAATTATATAAGATAGATTTTATTGTAAATATTTTTAAGAGATTTTATTTTAAATTTTCAAATCAAGGTTTCCTTTTCAAAATACAAATGTATATAAATAAATGCAAATATTCCAAAAGTCCTATCTTTTTAAAATGATAAGTTTATATTTTATTTAATTGGATTAAATATTTATTAAAATATTATGGCTAAAATCTTGGGTTGTTATATTCCTCCCCCCTTAAAAGAATTTCGACCCCGAAATTTAAAACAAAAGATAATTCAAAAGCTTTTATATCAACAATCCAAGCATACGTATCATTCATACATCAAATCAACCAAACAAGCTATCCTAACAAACATCCCTAGTATCTGGACACAAATCTAGATAGGCTTTCCTAAAACTATCCAGAGTTTCCTAGGTACAATCTCTGGGATCCTCGCTCCACTGCACTTTGACGAGCTTCACTACCTTGCTCCTCAGTTGCCTCTCGTCTTGATCAACAATCCGAACTGGATTCCTAACCACAGTCAAGTTTGGCTCGACCTCCAAATCTTCCTGGATTACTGGTTCCACAACCAGTGATGGATCATGGACAAATTTCCTTAGATGGGATACATGAAATACATTATGAATTCCAAACATCCGTCCTGGCAATTCAATTCTGTAAGCTACCGCACCAATTCTTTCCAATACCCAAAATGGACCAATATATCTCGAGGCAAGTTTTCCCGTCTTTCCGAATCAAATAGCACCTTTGATTGGGGAAACTTTGACAAAGACTAAATCTCCGATCTCGAATTCCAATTGTCTCTTTCTCTTATCTACGTCCTTCTTCTGATGGTCCTGAGCAGCTCTCATCCTTTTCTTGATAAGCTCAAATTTCGCAGAAGCTTCACAAATCAAATCTAGTCCAAGCACAAGACGATCTTTCGACTCTATCCAACATGATGGGGATCTACACGGTCTTCCATATAAAGCTTCATAAGGAGCTATCTTAATACTCGCCTGGTAACTATTATTGTATAAGAATTCTACCAGATGTAGATGGTTTTCCCACGATCCACCAAAATCCAAAACACAAGCTCGCAGCATAACCTCTAGAATACGGTTCAGCCTCTCCGTTTGTCCATCCGTATGAGGATTATAGACTGTACTCAATCTCAAACTCGTTCCCAAAGCTGATTGTAGAGCCTCCCAGAATTTGCTGGTGAAGATAGGATCACGATCACTTACTATATTGACAGGAAAACCATGCAATCTAACTATCTTCCTCAAGAAAATCTTTGCTAGAGAAGCTGCAGTCTGAGTTTCCTTAACCGGTATAAAATGGGCGCTCTTAGTTAAACGATCTACAATCACCCATATCCCTTCGTTTCCTTTCTTGGTTCTTGGATTACCGCCGATGAAATCCATCGAAATCATCTCCCACTTCCATTCTGGAACTTCCAAAGTCTGCAACAATCCGACTGACTTCTGCTGATTTCGTTTAACTTGCTGACAGATAGCACATCTATTAACGAGAGCAGCTACATCCCTCTTCATGCATGGCCACCAGAAAACTCTTCTCATATCTTTATACATCTTAGAAATTCCTGGGTGGATATTTAGTCTGGAGCGATGACACTCAGCTAAGACTTCTTGCCTTAATCCATCTATATTAGGTACACACAAACAACCATTAATCCTCAAAGCACCTTGATCGTCCACCTTGAAATCCGAATAGACCATCCTTGGTTCCAAGAATCAGTTCTTCAAAAGATCTACCCTCCATTTGCTTGCTTATGATTCTGTCCTGGAGAGATGGAACAACTTCCAAAAGTGACAGAACTGCATTCCTGCTAAGAGCATTTGCTACAACATTCGCCTATTCCGGGGTATATAGAATATCCAAATCATATGATGCCAGAAACTCGACTCATCGCTGCTGCCTCAGATAAAGATCCTTCTGAAAGAAAAGATATTTCAATGGTTTGTGGTCTGTGAATAACTCAAACTTCTCTCTCAAAAGATAGTGTGTCCAAATCTTCAAAGCAAAAACAATGGCTAACAACTCAAGATCGTGCGTAGCGTAGTTCCTTTCATGTGGCTTTAATTGTCGACTTGAATATGCAATTACTCTTCCGTTCTGCATCAGAACATCTCCCAGCCCAACGATACAAGCATCTGTATAAACCTCAAATTTGCTCTTCCCATCTAGAATAGCTGTTCGTCGACAAAATTTCTATTGATTTAGAAATTTGCCGAAAAATTTCAAATTAAAATATAACCGCAAGCGCACGGCGTACACTTGAAGTACGTGGCGAATACGGGTCGATCCGCAGGGAATTGATGATTTTAAAAAAAAATCTATTCAATCAAATTATACCAAAGTCGAAGAGGATTTGTTAACTAGAAATAAAATGAGGCTAACACTAGAAAATGCGATTCAAAAATTATTAAACTAAAGAACAATTTAGAGGCAAATCCACTCTCAAATTTTTGTAAATCAACACACATAATTTATGATCTCTAACTTTGATATTAAGTGAAATAATCATTGCATTTATCATAAGTATGGTTTGTTTATGTTATTAGTTAACATAACTCAAACCATCAAACTATAATACAACAATTATACCACTTACAATTCAAATGAAAAAGAAGCCAAAGCAAAAACTATTTTAAGTATGATCTATTTACTATTGTAACTAGTAACATAGATCATCAAATTTCATTTTTACTTTCATTTCATAATCAAAAATTAATTAGCAAATGTTGATGTAAATTGTGTTTATGTTAAGTAAGAATAGCTCATTTGCATAAGCAATATAAGCTATCAAACCCACTTGTATAAACTTACATCAAAATTCACATTCATGATGCATAAACAAAGAGACCATAAATCATAAAAAATGTTGAAATTACATAAAGTTAGAGAGCTTCATCACCCCTAAATTGAAGGGGTTTAGCTACTCATTTGTGGCATTGAAGCAACACAAATAAATTTCAACATTGAAAAGAAAAGAGAATAAAAATAAGCAAAGAAAGCAAAAGAGATTAGCTACTAACTACTTGCATAAATGTAAATCTAAGCTATGAACATAAAGAAGAAGAGAGCATAGAAATAAACATTAACAATAAAACAAAGAAAAACATGTAGAAAAGAGAGAAGAAAGAGGCTTGGCAGCCATTTTTATTTCATAGAACATTGAGCTTACACTTTGATTTCTTAATTTCCTAAGTAAAATGAAAGAGTAGATGATGATCTTCATGTACATAAGAGGGCTATTTATACATGCATAAAACCCTAATTCTCTTTTTAGGGAGCTTCCCAAAATACCCTTGAGGTGGTGTAGCCTCCAAGTAATCATTAACATTCACTAATACCCCACTTAATATGTACATGAAGCTTTAAGTCCTTTTAGCATGTGCTTAGCTTCTAATTGGAAGTTAGGTAAGTGGGTGGGGTCCTCCATGATCTTGAACTTGAATTATTTCCTCTTCATTCCTTTGTATTTCCTTGTGCATGCATGTATCTTCATATAAGCCTCTTCCATATGCATCCAAATTCCTATAAAAATAATCAAAAAATGTCCAAGTAAAAATTCTTACATTGACATATGCACAAAAATGACCGTTTTGCCCCTGAATGATGATGAAAATATGATGGTTTGGAAATAATTGAATTTTGGTTTTAAACATGTTAAAATGCCCAAATATGATGATTATTTAAATAAAAAGAGATAAATATGGATGTAAATATATGCACAATTACGTGCACATCAAATACCCCCACACTTATCTTTTTATTCGTCCTCGAATAAAGGAAAACTAAGATAAATCCGTTTTCGTAGGGAGCACGATTTTATTGAGCGTATGCAACAAGCCGTTAAACCTCTGGGTGTCCCCAGTAGGACGAGTGTTGTCTCGTGAGGGTTTTCAGCGGATACTACCTACAAAATCCAAATGCAGGATGAAAATATTTGCAAATTGCAAGATTTATTTACAAAGAGATGAATGCGAATTTTTTGGAAATATTTACAAATGAAGGATTTATTTTTAAATTGACACGAATAAGTTAAATACAAGTTTTGGTCATTGTCTTGAAAATTTAAGTCATTTACTCGTCAAAATTTCCAATAAAAATCAAGTTGTCATGACAGATAGACCATAGTTTGGCTAGTTGTTTCGGTTGATAACACAATGTAATTATGAAATGGATCCTTAGTTGATTATCAAAGTTTATTAAAGTGGTATTTTCATTTCTTTTCAATAACAAGTTAGGTCAAACAAGTTAAAATAGTGCTAGGATTTCAATTGCTTGCTCTCTCATTATTTGCAAGAAAAATTACACACCTAGCTCAGGTAAACTGAGGCCAGATATACCACCCATGCACTGCCTTTCGGGCTTATGTGAGGGGAGTACAGAGCATGGCGAGTGTACACACTTTCGTGCATACACCTATCGACCGTAGGTGGTTTTTATTAAGTCTGTTCTTTTTTTTAATATGTGTTTCATACATGCATAACCGTGAGGACTTTTAAATGAGTATGAAAGCACATAATCAAAGATTACAAGTAATTCACCCATGCATAACCGTGAGGACTTTTAAATGAGAGTGAATACTTTGGATGTTATTATTTTGTTTTTTGTTTTTTTTTATATATATTTTTTTTAAGAGAGAGAGAGTTTTGCAAAATCATCTTAGCACCATTTAACTTAGAAGACAAAAATGTTATATCCTTTACTTTAAATTTACCACTTTTTAAACAACGATTTTCAATTAGAACATACTTCATAATTAACATAAATGAACCTTCCTATATACTTGTAAAACCATTGTTATTTGTAATCAAACTTCATTTTTATTTTTGTTAAGACAAATAAATTTTCAAAAATTTCAATTTATTAACCAAAACTTATACTTATCCCATAGTGTTTCTTCAAAAATAAATCAAAATGGTAAAAAGAAAATGTTTCTGAGATTTAGGAGTTTTGAGATTTCTTTTTTTTTTGAAGAAAATGAAAACTCAAAAATGCCATGGAAAACTAAAAAAAAAATGAAAATGAGACTCCCCCACACTTAATTTTGACTGTGTCCCCACAGTCGATGCATGATATGAGTGTAACGGGGAAAAATATGTACATATTTACAAAAGAGGGTTAACATTCTTACTAGACGTAGCTTGGCTCATGAAGGATCATGAGCTCCTCCTCTTGGTAACCGGGAAATTCCAAGAAGGGTTTTAAACGATGACCATTGACTTTGAAAATCGATCCATCCTTTGGGTTTTCTATTTCTATGGCACCATGTGGAAAAACAGTTCGTACCACAAATGGTCCGGTCCACCTTGATTTAAGTTTCCCAGGAAATAAATGAAGTCTCGAGTCATATAAAAGAACTTTCTGGTTAGGCGAAAACTTTTTCCTTAGGATTGACTTGTCATGAAAAACTTTGGTTCTTTCTTTGTAAATTTTCTCGTTTTCATACGCGTCGTTCCTAAGTTCTTCTAGTTCGTTGAGTTGTAATTTTCGATTTTCGCCAGCTTCTTCATGATCAAAGTTTAAGTTTTTTATTGCCCACAACGCTTTGTGTTCAATTTCAACGGGTAAATGGCAAGCTTTACCGTAAACTAAACGAAAAGGGGACATCCCAAGGTTAGTTTTAAAAGCAGTACGGTAAGCCCAAAGCGCGTCGGTCAATTTCTGAGACCAATCTTTTCGATTTTTATTGACAGTTTTCTCCAAGATTTGTTTTATTTGTCGATTTGAAACTTCAACTTGGCCACAAGTCTGAGGATGATACGGAGTGGATAACTTGTGGGTTATCGAGTATTTTTTTATTAAAGTTTCAAAAGAACGGTTGCAAAAATGGGTTCCGTTATCACTGATTATTGTGCGAGGTGTACCGAACCTCGAAAAGATGTTTTCTTTAAGAAATTTCACAACAATTCTGTGGTCATTGGTTTTGCAAGGAACGGCTTCGACCCATTTTGAAACGTAATCGACAGCGAGAAGGATATACAAGTTTCCAAAGGAATTGGGAAAAGGTCCCATAAAGTCGATACCCCATACATCAAAGATTTCGATCGTAAGAATGGGGTTTAAAGGCATCATATCTCGTCGAGAAATTCGTCCAAGCATTTGACATCGATCACAAGTTTTACAAAATTCAAACGAGTCTTTGAAAAGAGAAGGCCAATAGAAACCACACTGAAGCACTTTTTCCGCAGTTTTTCGAGGACCGAAATGTCCACCGCACGCTTGATCGTGGCAAAACGAAAGAACACTCCTTATTTCATTATCCGGAATGCAACGTCGGATGATTTGGTCGGGACAATATTTGAACAAGTATGGATCGTCCCAATAGAAATATTTCACTTGGGACATGAATTTGCATTTGTCCTGTTTGGACCAAGATGAGGGAGTTTCTTTAGCGACTAAGTAGTTCACTATATCAGCGTACCATGGATCGATAGAAATAGAAAGAAGTTGTTCATCGGGGAAGTTTTCATTGATCGGCAAGGAAGATGGTGCGTTCGAAAGACGAGATAAATGATCGGCTATGACATTATCGGATCCTTTTTTGTCTTTGATTGTAAGGTCGAATTCTTGAAGTAAAAGGATCCAACGAATCAAACGGGATTTAGCATCCTTTTTAGCGAAGAGATATCGAAGCGCAGAATGGTCAGTGTAGACCGTAATGTGTGAACCTATCAAGTAAGGTCGAAACTTTTCAAGCGCAAAAACGACAGCTAGAAGCTCTTTTTCAGTTGTTGTGTAGTTGAGTTGAGCGTCGTTCAAGGTCATACTCGCGTAGTAAATGACATGAAGGATCTTGTTGATGTGTTGTCCCAAGACAGCACCAACGGCGAAGTTTGAAGCGTCGCACATTATTTCGAAAGGAAGATCCCAATTGGGTGCGCAAATGACTGGGGCAGAAATGAGTTCGCTCTTAAGACGTTCAAAAGAAGAGATACAATCAGAGTTAAAATCGAAAGGAACGTCTTTTCCTAGATGGGTCGTCAAAGGACGGGCGATTTTGCTAAAGTCTTTCACAAAGCGTCGATAAAAGCCAGCGTGTCCTAAAAATGATCGAATGTCCTTAACAGATTTGGGAATGGGTAGATTTGCAATGACATCGATTTTCGCTTTGTCTACCTCAATGCCTTTGTTTGAGATGATATGTCCAAGGACAATGCCTTGTTTGACCATAAAGTGGCATTTTTCCCAGTTCAAAGTCAAGTGTTTTTCTTTACATCGATTCAAAACCAACTCGAGGTGATGTAAACATTGAGAAAAAGAATCGCCGAAGATAGAGAAATCGTCCATAAAGACTTCTAGAAAGCGCTCAATCATGTCAGAAAAGATTCCAACCATGCATCGTTGGAAAGTCGCAGGAGCGTTACAAAGTCCGAATGGCATACGTCGATAAGCGAAGGTACCGAGTGGACACGTGAAAGTCGTTTTCTCCTGATCTTCAGGAGCGATTGGAATTTGGTTATAGGCAGAATAACCATCAAGAAAGCAATAGAATTCGTGACCGGCTAAACGTTCGAGCATTTGGTCGATAAATGGAAGAGGAAAATGATCCTTACGTGTTGCGGCATTTAGTTTTCGATAGTCAATGCAAACACGCCAACCCGTTTGAGTGCGAGTGGGAATAAGTTCGTTAGCATCGTTTTTTATAACAGTAAGTCCGGACTTTTTAGGCACGACATGAATTGGGCTAACCCATGGGCTATCGGAGATGGGGTATATGATACCGTTATCGAGGAGCTTAAGAATTTCGTCACGAACCACATCTTTCATTTTTGGGTTAAGCCTCCGTTGTGCATCACGAGTGGGTTTGGCTTCATCAATCAAATGAATGCGATGTTGGACAATAGCAGGACTAATTCCCTTAATATCAGTAATGGACCACCCAATTGCTTCTCTATTTTTCAAAAGAATAGAGAGAAGAGAAGCTTCTTGGTCAAGAGAAAGATTGTTAGAAATGATGACAGGACAAGTTTCGTTTTCACCTAAGTATGCATACTTAAGGTGAGCGGGAAGTGGTTTGAGGTCCAATTTCGGGAGTTTTTCGATTGCAGAATTGGGTTGAGATTCGGACTCAACTTGAAGCGATTCAAAGGGAAGAGTGTGTTCGATCTCGTTGGGGACTTCATGAAACAATTTTTCGTACTCGGCCTCGCGTTCATCGTTAAGATCAAATGTTTTGTTTTCAAAGTTTTCATGAATGGCACTAACTTCTAATGTTTGGTCACGAAGTTCGTTCGAGTGGCTTTCAAGATTGAAAATGTTAAGGTCCAAAGTCATGTTTCCAAAAGAGATTTTCATCGAACCGTTACGACAATTGATTAAGGCGTTTGAGGTGGCTAAGAATGGTCGGCCTAAAATCAATGGGATTTGACTCGCAGGGTTTGTCACGGGTTGTGTTTCGAGAACGATAAAATCAACGGGGAATATGAATTGCCCTACTCGAATGAGCACGTCTTCGATTTCTCCCACGGGCTTCTTAATGGAACGATCGGCAAATTGAAGCGTAACTTTCGTGGGTTTGAGCTCACCTAAGCCTAATTGTTCGTACACAGAGTATGGAATCAAGTTGACACTCGCGCCTAAGTCTACTAAACATTTGTTAATCGTCTTTTCTCCAATTGTACACGAAATCGTAGGGCAGCCAGGATCTTTGTATTTAACGGGTATGGATTGGGACAAGACTTCACTCAAACTAGCGGCTAAGAAGACTTTTTTGGGCACTTGAGTGTGTCGCTTTTGGGTGCACAAGTCCTTAAGAAATTTCGCGTAAGTGGGGACTTGCTGAACGATGTCAAGAAGAGGAATGTTAACTTTGACTTGTTTAAAAATTTTCAACATCTTTTCCATTTGGTCCGAGTGTTTCTTTGGTCGAAGACGATGTGGAAATGGAACATGATACTCGGTAGGCGGGTCTACTCGAGTAGAAGAAGAAGAATTTTGATTGTCGTTCGATTCGACGTTTGGCTCCACGTTCTGTTCTGAGTCGTTCGTTGTTTTAGAAGTATCGAGAAAAGTTCCCAGTGAATCATTTGGATTAACGACTTGATTATCGATTTGTTTACCAGAACGGAGAGTTGTGATAGCATTCAACTGGGTGACATTGCTATCTTGAACAACATGGGCTTGATTTGAATTTGCGTTTTGATTTCTGGGATTTGGAAGGGACTGGCTTGGGAATGTTCCTCGTTCACGTTCACTTATAGACGTGGCTAATTGACTCATTTGCATTTCGAGTTTCGCAATCGATTGGTTTGTGTTTTGCATATATGAAGTCAATAAATTTCGCAAATTGCTGTTTGATTGAAGGCTTTGAGTAGTTGCCTTAGCCAACGTTTCAAGAGTTTTCTCAAGCGAAGTTAAACGTTTATCGTCTTGTGGAGGATGAGTAGAATTTAGTGGAAAATTTGGTTGTTGCGGTTGATTATGAGACGGGCCTGCAAAGTTTGGTTGAAAATTATTGGGCTGAAAGGGAGGATTCGAAGCATTATTCGGAAATGCTTGAAAATTGGGACGAATCGTATTCGTGTTGGGATTGTTTTGGTTCCATGCAAAATTCGGATGATTTCTCCATCCAGGGTTGTACGTTGGAGAAAACGGGTCGTTTTTGGTTTTATTGAAAGCATTGATTTGTTCGACGGAATTAGGACACTGATCGGCTATATGATTAGGATCGTTGCATTTATAACACATTGGTTGGGAAGCTTGGTTCATTTGATTCGATGAGAAAACGTTATCGAATTTTTTAATCATTGCGTCGATCTTAGCTTCCAAAGCAAAAGAAGATCCCGTCGAGTGTGCACTCGATCGTGAGTAGATTGATTTTTCGTTCGAGCGTTCCCATTGGGACGACTTTTCAGCGAGGTTTTCAAGAAATTGCCAAGCATCGTCATGATGTTGGGCAAGAAAATTGCCTTGGCACATTGATTCGAGCATGGTTCGTGAGCTGTTTTCGAGTCCATCATATAAGATTTGGCAAATCGTCCATTTTTCAAAGTTATGGTGTGGATATTTTATCAAAAGCTCTTTGAATCTTTCAAAATATTTTCCAAATGGTTCACCCTTGAATTGATGAAAATTTACAGTTTCGTTTCGAATTCTACTTGTTTTTTCTAAGGGGTAGAACTTTTTTAAGAAAGCTTTTACAAATTCTTCCCACGTTTTAATTGAGTTCGAAGGTAAGCTGTACAACCATTTTTCAGCGTAATCCGTAAGAGCAAATGGGATTAATCGAAGTTTGATTCCGTCATCAGAAAGTTGTTGAAGTTTAATGGTTGCGCAAACTTGTTCGAATTTAGTCAAAAAGATGTATGGGTCATCGTGTTCGAAATTGCCAAATTTTGGAAGCGTGGCAATATGGTTCGAATGGATTTCGAAATGGTTACCCGTAGGGGCAGGTAATGTGATGCAAGATGGAATAGAAACTCTATCGGGAAAGATTCTATCCATAAGAGTTCGAGGGGCGTTTTCGTTCGCCATTTTGGGAGGATTGTCTGTTCGAGTTAAACGGTTTGTAGAAGGGTCACGAATCCAAGTATTCGTTGTCGTGTCACGAGTCCAAGTACTCATGCACAAGTGAAAGTCGAGAGGAGAAAGAAATTAGAAACGAGTTTGGAGAATGAAGGAAGATTTGAAAATGTTTTTTTTAAGGGAAAATAAACTATTTATCAAGTGAAGTTTATTTCAAAAGAAAAGTTTGATTTTTGTTTTGTTTTTTGAATTTTCAATTTTTTTTTTTTGAAATGATTTTACAAATTCTTTTAGATTTTTGTTTTTGAGTTTTTTTAAATATGCATGAACTAATGCAACTAAATGAATGCAAAGGACTTAATTACAGTTTTCTGTCCTTAGTAGCTCCTAACCCAAAATTGTATAATCACACTTTGTCTTAAATCAACAAAAATATTTCTCAACCAGGTAACGGACAGGGGTTATCGCTTAATTCAATTCTTATAAAACAAAAACACAGCACTCTCGTTCAATTCCCAATTTCAAACCGATTCAAAAACAAAAAAAAATTGAAATCCCAGTAAACAAACTGATAAGTCTCAGAAGAAAAGGATCGAAATTGCAGGTTGGATTTGCGAGGTGGTTCGCGGCAATTTTGCTGAGGAGAATCTGGGTCGAAGGCTGGGTGTTACGCTGTTGGCTTGGTTCGTTTGGCAGTGGCCAGCGATTGTGGTCAGGTAGTTGGATGTGTGGGTGAAGTGAATGTTGTGAAGAAGATGGGCAGTGGATCGGGTGGTTATGGATGAAGATGAATGGACAGGCTGAAGTGTTGTGGTGTTGCTGTTGTGTTATAGTGGAGTAAGTGGCAGGCAATTTGAATGAGTGACACTGTGCAGTGTGGTATGGTAGTATGGTATGTTTGTGGTGCTTTGGGTATTCAAGTCGAATTGGTCAATGAATTCAAGGCAATTGGGTTTCGGTGGGAGGTTGATGTAAGTTGCGGTGAGGTGGAGGAGTAGTGATTGTTGAGCAGTAGTATTGTTGAGAAGTTGATGAGTAGGGAGTGTTGAATGCTGCAGATGTCAGTGATGAAGTGCTGAGGTGGTTGTTGGTTGATGGGTTGTGTTGATGTAAGGAGATGGTAGTGTAGTTGGTTGCGGAGGAAGTGAGTAAGGTGATGTAGCAGAAGTTGATGGGCAGGGGAGTTTGATAATGGTCAGGTATGAAACTGTAAGTGTGTTGAAGAATTTGGGTTGCTGTTTTGAGATGAAGGAAGAAGGGGAGTGGTAGTTCGGTAGAAGTTTTGATGCTGTTATGTGGAATATTTGTGGAATGAAGATGGTAAGGGGAAGGACTGATGGGGTAATGAATGATGGGGTAATGTTTGTGAATGCAGTTGAACTATTGCTTGGCTGCAGCAAAATGGTGGATTTTGATAAGATATGAAGAGAAGTTGCGATACCAAATTGAAGTGTGAGTGACAGAGGAAAGGATGAAGTATATAAGTCTGGCAGAGGAGTGTGAATGACTGTGGCAAGGTTGAAGTAACAGAGAAATGTGGTGAATTGGTTGGATTGAAGTTGTTTGAAACAGAGGGTGGGTTTGGTTGCTTGCTGCACTGGATTTGATAACCAGAGGGGATGTAGTTGAGCAGTGACTGTTGAGGTTAGGAGATGTGCACAGGGCTTTGCACAGGGAACAGTTGCAACAAAATCAGAGAGGGGTGAGGAGCAATGTACACTGTGTAGTGAACAGGGTCTTGTTTTTGTAATATTTTTTCTTTCTGAAAATGTAAAACAAAATGATGAAAATTGTAATGTAAAAACAAAATGAAATGGAAAAACTATTTTTTTTTTATGCAAACACGCACAAAAATCAAACGAAAATAATTCGAAGAACAGAAAATAAAATCAAAGCAAATCCCCGGCAACGGCGCCAAAAACTTGTTCGTCGACAAAATTTCTATTGATTTATAAATTTGCCGAAAAATTTCAAATTAAAATATAACCGCAAGCGCACGACGTACACTTGAAGTACGTGGCGAACACGGGTCGATCCGCAGGGAATTGATGATTTTAAAAAAAAATCTATTCAATCAAATTATACCAAAGTCGAAGAGGATTTGTTAACTAGAAATAAAATGAGGCTAACACTAGAAAATGCGATTCAAAAATTATTAGACTAAAGAACAATTTAGAGGCAAATCCACTCTCAAATTTTTGTAAATCAACACACATAATTTATGATCTCTAACTTTGATATTAAGTGAAATAATCATTGCATTTATCATAAGTATGGTTTGTTTATGTTATTAGTTAACATAACTCAAACCATCAAACTATAATACAACAATTATACCACTTACAATTCTCATGAAAAAGAAGCCAAAGCAAAAACTATTTTAAGTATGATCTATTTACTATTATAACTAGTAACATAGATCATCAAATTTCATTTTTACTTTCATTTCATAATCAAAAATTAATTAGCAAATGTTGATGTAAATTGTGTTTATGTTAAGTAAGAATAGCTCATTTGCATAAGCAATATAAGCTATCAAACCCACTTGTATAAACTTACATCAAAATTCACATTCATGAAGCATAAACAAAGAGACCATAAATCATAAAAAATGTTGAAATTACATAAAGTTAGAGAGCTTCATCACCCCTAAATTGAAGGGGTTTAGCTACTCATTTGTGGCATTGAAGCAACACAAATAAATTTCAACATTGAAAAGAAAAGAGAATAAAAATAAGTAAAGAAAGCAAAAGAGATTAGCTACTAACTACTTGCATAAATGTAAATCTAAGCTATGAACATAAAGAAGAAGAGAGCATAGAAATAAACATTAACAATAAAACAAAGAAAAACATGTAGAAAAGAGAGAAGAAAGAGGCTTGGAAGCCATTTTTATTTCATAGAACATTGAGCTTACACTTTGATTTCTTAATTTCCTAAGTAAAATGAAAGAGTAGATGATGATCTTCATGTACATAAGAGGGCTATTTATACATGCATAAAACCCTAATTCTCTTTTTAGGGAGCTTCCCAAAATACCCTTGAGGTGGTGTAGCCTCCAAGTAATCATTAACATTCACTAATACCCCACTTAATATGTACATGAAGCTTTAAGTCCTTTTAGCATGTGCTTAGCTTCTAATTGGAAGTTAGGTAAGTGGGTGGGGTCCTCCATGATCTTGAACTTGAATTATTTCCTCTTCATTCCTTTGTATTTCCTTGTGCATGCATGTATCTTCATATAAGCCTCTTCCATATGCATCCAAATTCCTATAAAAATAATCAAAAAATGTCCAAGTAAAAATTCTTACATTGACATATGCACAAAAATGACCGTTTTGCCCCTGAATGATGATGAAAATATGATGGTTTGGAAATAATTGAATTTTGGTTTTAAACATGTTAAAATGCCCAAATATGATGATTATTTAAATAAAAAGAGATAAAATATGGATGTAAATATATGCACAATTACGTGCACATCAATAGCCAGCACTGGTGCACTGGTTAGCCTTGTCTTCAACTCCTGGAAAGTCTCTTCACACTGGTGTGTCCATTTAAACTTAGCTCCTTTCCTTGTCAACTTAGTCAAATGTAAAGAAATCTTAGAATAGTCTTTGATAAACTTCCTGTAGTAGCCAGCTAATCCTACAAAAATACGAACTTCAGTCGGTGTCTTTGGTTGCTTCCATTCCAGAATAGTCTCAACCTTCGTTGGATCTGCATAAATACCTTCACCAGAAACAATGTGCCCCAAAAATTTGACTTTCGATTTTCAAAAATGGCACTTAGAGAACTTCGCCTTCAAAACATGCCTCCTCAGTGTCTCCAACAAAATTCTCAAATGCTGCCTGTGCTCTTCTTTAGACTTAGAATAGACCAGAATATCATCGACACCAGAACAAACTTATTCAATATATCCTGAAAGACTCGGTTCATCAGATAACCAACCACTCATAGAAACAATTTGGTCCCCTAAATGCAGTTAAATGGATACTGTCCTCAGCTATCCTTAACTGATGGAAACCTAAAGCTAAATCCAGTTGAGAAAAGACAGAAGCTCCATGCAGCTGGTCAAAAAGATCATCAATATGAGGAAGAGGATATTTATTGCGGATAGTCACTTTGTTCAATTCTCTATAATCTACACAGAACCTTAGCGGTTCATCCGATTTAGTGACAAACACCGCAGCAGAACCCCAACAAGAAAAACTGCGCCTAATCAATCCCTTCTCCAAAAGACCTTGAGTCTGCTTAACTAACTCCTCTCTCCCTAGGAGCCATCCTCCTACTAGGCTGAATCACTGGTACTGCTCCTGGAACCAATTCAATACGAAACTCTATCTCTCGATGCGGAGGCAAACACTTGACTTCCTCGAATACATCAGGGAAATATTTGACCACATCGATATCTTCAACCTTCTCTTGAGAAATCTCAACTCCACGTAAAAGACTACTCAAGTGAATTCCAGAATTATCACACATCACTCTGGCAATTCTACCCAGATCGGTTTCCAACGAAACTGTTCTCTCATCACAATTCAGAACAACCTTATACTTATCGAGCCAATCCATCCCCAATATAAGGTCAAACCCCTTAAACTTCAACACAAAAGGGTCACAAGAAAAACTATGGGACATATAGGAAATTCTCAAGTCTTTACAAATCATATCTAATTTGGTTACCCCTCCTATATGATTAGATACAAGATGGGACAGTCTACAGTACTAGGGTTAAGAAAGAACTTCTCTACAGATTCCAGAGAAATAAAACTCAAAGAAGCACCCGAATTAAATAAAACTTTAATATACTTGCCATCTAAAAGTAATGTACCTTCCAATACTCTCTTGCCTTTAGATGAAGTAGATGGTGCACCTTCCAAAGCAAATACCTTACTCTGCTGAGCTTTATAAAGAAGCGGGCAATCCTTGACCATATGACCTGGTTGTGGCAATTGAAGCATAGAGATATCTGAACCAAAGTCGAACCCAGTCCACTCTGATGCGACTGCTGCTGCTGTTGCTGAAATCCTTTCCTGGGACACTTATTCGCCAAGTGACCTTCTTGTTGACATATATAGCATTTGCGAGGTCTGTTGTTGGTTCCAGTCTTCTTCTTGTTCTGCTTCCTCTAATTGGGATTGAACTTCCTCTTATTTGGATTAGCAAAATTCCCTCCCGATGTTGCTACTCGTGCCACTGATCTCTTATTCATCAAATCCTCATATCTCGGTGCCATATCAATTAACTCCACAAAAGACCCTTTCAAATGCGCCGTCATCTTTTCATGAAATTCTGGCCTCAATCCTCGCACAAACGTTTCATTCTTTTTGAGGGGAGTGTCTATGAGTCCTAGTCTGTAGCAAGAAAGTTCATTGAATCTGGTCTCATACTCCGCTATAGTTATGCTTCCCTGCCTCAAATTCAACAAATCCTGATACAGACGAGTTTTCCTACCGTTGGCATGAATTTCTCCTCAAACAACTCTTTAAATCTTTCCCAGGAGATGTCGTCCTCAGAAATATTTGCTACCACTGCATCCCACTAGGCTGCAGCGCCTTCCTGCAATTGCCATGAAGCCATTTCTCTTTTTCGCTCATCAGACAACTTCATACTCTTAAAGATGCGCTCACAAGAGCGTAGCCATGCTTGGACCTCAATTATCATCTCTGACCCTTTAAATGGTTTACCTCCAAGGTTGATGAAGTCCTTGCATAAAGCAGCAAAACTAACCAAAGGCGGTACAAGATCTACAGCCTCACTAGCAGTTTGACTTCGTCCATTATCAGTCGAGGTACTGCCCCTACCTCTGCCTCTTCTTCCAGAACTCATGTTGGCCACCTGGACAGGTAACTCAACAAATTTAGATAGGTATATAATTATATGAAAATACAAATACGCACTCTCAAGATAAATATTATTCCAAAGCCTATGTATTATCTCAATCTGGCTCTGATACCAACTATGACGACCCGCCTTTCTACTCACAGAAAGACTTATCATCAATAAGAAAAGAAAGGGATAGAAATAGAAAAGATAGAAAGAAAGAATAACAAGATCAGAATCTCATAGCGGAAATGGAACAAAATATAATACATCACATAACTATTACATAGTTTTACATATATCAGAGTTATACAACATCATACACATGACAGTCATATATATACACCTGCCTTTACATACATCCCAAAATACAACATACATTAACTAACATAGCGAAACTAGATAGATAGATATGTCTGGACTCTTGCTCCAAGCTCCTTCAAAACTCAACCATCCAAAACCTATCACTTGGCTACTCATAAAAATTTGAGTACCCAAGAGTTTATGAAAAACAGAAATAAACTCCGGGTCAGATACTGATCTGGTGTGAGTAAACAGTTTAAAGTTGCTTAACTTTAAAAACATTTGAAAACAAAGGTATCACGTAAGACTTCCCATACATAAATACAGGTAAGTTTTTACCTTACGCTAACCAAAACAATTTAATAGAAAATCTAGTGATACTATAATAGTGTCTAGGGTTTTCAAATAAAATATAGAAATAGCTGAAATGCTTACATCTCACATTCCAACATAGTTGGGCACAATCAAAACGTACGGCGCTTATTGGAGATTGGATTCCATATGAAGGAAGGGCTACTGGGGTACCGTCCATCACAGTACGGGGTCTAGATCACCGTACCGAGGATCACTCCCGACCCCCTACAACACAAGTCTTGAACCATTCCTTACTGAACAGTTCCGAACAAGATAACCCCGCAGTTGTAGCTAGCAACCGCCCACACAGCCGAATAAAAAGGGACATCTAGACAGGGGTATATCTCGTCCTGCTTGGGTGCTACCCACCAAACCTTGCTGCACATCCCCTTTATAGAACATATTTCTTAGAATGCTCATCGTCCACCCGACGATGTTCTGAAAGCATTCAATCCATACCAGTTCGTTCCGGGTTCGAACGAAACCGAAGGCATTATCTCGTTACGCTCATTTTGGAATCACCCTCAGAGTCAACGACAATAACCCTTGCATTCTGAAACACCATCTCGATCTTCACTTGGAAATTTTACGACCTAACGTTTAATTTGGATCGATGTGGTTTTCGAATAATCATAATTGACACCTGATCCCGGTCTCATCGAAATCCAAATGCCATTTTAAAGGTCAAGTTGTTAAATAGTTTAGACAATTTAATTCAACACTTCGAATTCATGTAGCATTTATCACAGATAAATCATACACAATCATCATAGATATATCAAGGCATATCACAAAGTATCATAGAATATCACCAAATAGATATCACAAAATTCAGATATTCTACTATTCTACTTATACAATCATCCATAAGCAAGCATCTTTAATCCTTATTGTAATTAATTCAATTTAAATCAATTACTTGAGAACAAATCCCTTAATCCTGTTTAATTAATCATCAATTAATTAACTATTCCATTCAAACCATTTAATTAATTAATCACTTCTTAATCAATTTATTAGATTTAATTACTTAATTAATTACCCTTAATCATTGATTAATAACCTAATTATTAATTAATAAAACTTAATTTCAAATTGATTAATCCATAATCATTTATTTAATTAACTACTAATTAAATTAATTAACTTTAATTATCTAATTAACAATTCTTAATTACAAATTAATTAGACACTTAATCATTAACTTACCAATCTTTAATTACAACTATCAATCCCTAATTACTTAGTTAATTATAATTCTTAATTAATCATTCTTAATTATCCTTTTCAAACAATTAATTAACAATAATTATTTATCTTAATTAACCTTTAAAAATCTTCCTTAAACTTTGAAAATCAAATTATTACTGACTACAAAACTTTAATGTTAATTAAATTTAATACTTAACTTAAATTAACTACTTAATTAAAATATTAATTAAGATTTTAAAAACATTCTAAAGTATTAACTAAAATAATTAAAACTTGTATTAAAGTCTTAACTTAAATTGTTAAACATTTATTAAGTCGACAATGCTTAAAACTTGTTGAAAAATAATTTTCTTAACTTTAGTTTTATAATATTGTAGTTGGAAAACCAACCCGAATACTTCCCAGGTTTTACTCGAGTAACACTCGAGTTTCTCACCATTCCACCTGACTCATTCTCTCATTCCTCACGTACGCTCTTCTTCTTCTCTTTTTTCCAGTTATGTTGAGTTAAGTTTAAGTTTAAACTAAAGTATCAGGTAAACTCTCTCACACACCCAGGTTCACTTGAAGCAATCCACCATTTTACTCGAGAAAAAACTCGAGTTGCCCACCCCCACAAGCTTCTGACATCACAACTATATCGTGCACGTGCATGGCGTCGTGCCGCTGTTTCGGCGAACTCCAAAATCTTCGGCAAGTCGTGAATCATCCCAATACTCGAAATCCAAACTCGATTCACCACCAAAATTTCTAAATCGAAATTAAGCGTTTCGTTCGAAAAAATGCAACTCAACCCATCCCATGAAACCATTTCGCCGTAGTTGCTCAGACCACCGGAGCTTCCCCAACTTCATCCACACTACGACAACACCCCCACTCTACCATTCCCTTGAGTTTCGAGAAACTCGATTAAACGGAGAAGACAACTCGTCTCGTTTCCTTACCACATCAAATTCGAACCGTAAACCCTAAATTGATCTCGACCCATCAATTTGTGCAATAGAAAAATTATTCAACAATTTTCTCGAAATCATAGATGTTCGAACTTGCTTCAAGCAAAATCTTAACATTCAAATTTGGTTCGATCATCGGAAAATGGTTTAAATGCATAATCTGTTCAACTATGAATTGCTCGTGGCATACACAACTAAAAATCGCCATATTAGTTTTAAAAATCTTATCTTTAGCTGTTAATTCAAGTTCTACAAACGAATCTATGTTTTAAATTATTTGAATTTATCATATTTTTGTCTTTTTACTATAAAACTGGGTTTACAGAATCAATTCTTCATTATCATGCAGAAAACAAATTCCTATGCCACAATTTAAATTTGAACAAACTTGCTTTGTTGATACTTCAAGCCTAACAAAGGTTGGATGATAATATTTTGAATCTTGATTAAATATTTGACTCTGTAACATCAAACAGAGAAGACCATTATGTTTAATTTTTCACAGAACAAACTTATATATACCACCCAGAACTATATTCAAAACTAAAGCATATACAAAACCGTATTATCAATGGATCACCTGTACTGTTTAATTAAACTTAAAACTTTAAAATCTATGTTTACTCACCTGAAAATATTTCTGAACAGAGAGCACTTCTCATTTTTGAAAACTACAGTTTGTATCTGCCTTTAAATCGTGTTTTTTGTTGAAATGAATGATGTTTTGAGTTTTGAAAAATGAAGATGCTTCTTATTTTATTCTTCTGGTTTTTCTATGTTTTTGATGAACGAACTGGAATAGAGTGATACACACACACATATATATATATATATAGAAGAAATGATTTTGTACAGGGAAGGCATTATCTAGTTTAGTTTCCTTCTTTTTTGTTTGATCAGATTTTTTCTTCTTCTTTGACTAAATCGGTATTTTTTCTGAAATGAAAAGATTTGTAAAAATTTGAAATGGCTTAATTTTGGCCGAGATGATAGCATTTAATGTAATGGTTTCCTTCTAAGTTTACAAACATATCCTCTTTGATTTTTGTATTATGATATTTTGTTTTGTTATCTCTTGCTTGCATAATTCATATACACACATTTTGTCTGGTTTTATTTTATGCACTTTTGCTTCATTTAAAATTGGTATGTATTTATCTTATGTTGCATGTACACCTTAATCACTTAATCCTTGTTTTATTTTATTTCTAGTTTAACTATCAACATTTAATTTATATTCATATGTTTATACTTATATTTTATACTTATATTTTATATTGATAGGATTTGATTTTATTTCAAACATTATTATCCATATATATATTTATACCAAATGTTAATAAGATAGAGCATTTAAATTCAATTATATAAGATAGATTTTATTGTAGATATTTTTAAGAGATTTTATTTTAAATTTTCAAATCAAAGTTTCCTTTTCAAAATACAAATGTATATAAATAAATGGCATATATTCCAAAAGTCCAATCTTTTTAAAATGATAAGTTTATATTTTATTTAACTGGATTAAATATTTCTTAAAACATTATGGCTAAAATCCCGGGTCGTTACAGCTAACATACATACCAAGGATCCGAAGCATCCATCCCAACACTGCCTTCACTTTCTCCTGCACCGTTGGTGCTGATGCAGCTGGCCCCAATGCAAATACCTTGCCCCTTCCGTCCTTAGGATGCTCTTTGCATTGATTCTTATAATGACCAATCTAATCACAGTTGAAGCATCTGATATTCTTCTTCTCGATCACTTCCTTTACCTTTCTAGTACGACACTCATTAGCGAATTGCCCTTCCTGTCGCACTTGAAGCAAACAACCTTAGACTTTCCCTTCTTCGCGGCTCCACCCTTCTGAGCACCCTTCTTGTGAAAGAACTTTGTTTTCTGATTCTACCCCACCAGGACTTCCTTTTCCTTATTCTTCTCCAGAGAAGCAAGAATCTCCTCATGCCTCAACAGCATCTCTACTACAACATCACAAGGATCTCTGTTATGGGGGTAATGTAGCCCTTTCTTACTTAGGCTTCAACCCCTTGGTAAACTTCTCGCTCCTCTTCATCACAGTATCCATAGTGGCATGTCCATACTTCACCAACTCCTCAAACCTTCTAGCATACTCCAAAATAGACATCTCTCCCTGCTCTGACTCAACATCCTTTCTGAGCAAAGAAGACTGTGCCATCACAGACATGAACCTCTCTTAGAACCTTCTCCTAAACTCAGCCCATGTCATCTCCTCTTTATTAACTCCAGCCGTCACACTATTTCATCAAAATAAAGCTGCTCCCTGAAGCTATCTCAAAGAAAGCCTCCTCTTCTACTCATCATTGAGCTTCGAGTCAGAAAAAATTCTCTCATAAAGCAACAACAAGTTCTCCACTTCTATAGCACCTTCAGTTCCAATAAATGGCCTCCCTCCAAGCCTAACATAATCCATGCTCAAAACAACATAATTGTTGACCACTGGAGCTTCCTGAACTCCTGCTCCATCATTTCCTCCAACCATTCCAGTAGCAACACATGCCTGCATCATATTCACGAGATACATGTCTCCCATATCCATTTGTGGGACTCGAGCACCAACATTCCCCACCTGTTCCTGGCCTTAGTTCCTTCAAATATTCAGTCTGGCATTACCGTTTTTGGTGTTGTTTCCTCCAAGATTCACTCTTCCACTTCTAGCGTCTATATCTATATTCAAGCCTCATGAGATACGAAAGAATATCCTAAGAGAGATATGAGAATAGATATACATCGTAAACTTATATATAGCAAATACAAGTACATTACTGTAGCGTTATCTAATACTCCGGTCTTATCTCTAATTCCTTAGGATTATGTTTTCAAAATTCATTTTTAGTTTAAAATTTTTCATGAAACTTATGCTCTGATACCAAATTGTAACATCCCCTATCTGGAGGCCCAAAACTAATCGTTACAGATGCTGCAGTCATCCATAGTATTAACTTCCAGTGACCAATTATGATAATGTTAATAGTATTCATAATATTAAAAGCACTTGAATATCATATAAAATCATAGATTTCAAAAATAATATTTTTTTATTACATTTTAAAATTAGTTTTCATATCCAAGTTACATAATCTCTTTCGTTTTCTAAGTTCAGATAAAATATAATTATTACATAAATATGCCAAGACCAACATATGAAGATGCCACTTGGTTGACCAGAATACTACATAGTCATAACTGACTTAATAACACGACGGAATAAACAAAATAAGATAACAACTCCTAAATAGCTATCCGTCGGCCACCTTCTTGTCTTCGGAAGCTTTATTCGCCGACCTACTAAAAACCTGTAAACCTCATCCCTCAGCCTACTCAAACCAATTTTGAGCACCCGGGTGTTTATGGGGAAAACATAAACTTCGAATCGGACATAAAGCCTAGTATGAATAATACTATAAATATCGGTTATATGATATTAAGTGAGACCATGGTGCTTAGCGGAACGAGTTTCCCCTCAATAATATCCTTTTAAAACATATTTTTTCAATTCATAATCTTGTAGCCAAAACTGATTAAAAACTGTAAAGCATTATCATGTAAACGTACATATCAGGTAATAAATGAACTATTTGTTTAAACACTATACTTTTGTTTGGCTGACTATTAACCTTTGGCTGACTCGGGCCTACCAGGCAATATAAATAAAATAATCAAACACATGTTAGATACTCCTCTTTTGGACGGTCTTTCCCTAATTTATCTTCTCATAGGGTCACCCGATCCTAATGTTTTTGCGGACTCACCAATAACTTATCAATATACAAATATATATTTCCTTCTATGTGTAATCATCATTTTAGTCTTACCTATGACAAAGCCACACACACAGGAAATTTGGGCTAAATTAGATAAGGCAAATAGCTAATGTATAGGGCGCGACCCTATACTAGTCCCATTTGGTATTTTAATATCTGAGTCATTTTACTTAGGGTAATCTTCCCATCTTGAAATCTTTTCATCTCCATTGATTTAAAAACTTTAAAGCAAACTTAAACAAGGAAATTACAAATACTCCATGCTTTACTCAAAATCGCCTTACTATGTTATATATATACACCCTTTACTCAAATCTTTGTTAACGAAACCATTTAAACCTTTGAAAGTACCCCTTTTCGAATCCAACGAAAGTACCCCTTTCGAAACCAAGTAAAACCCTTCTTTATAACCTAGGCTGAAAGGCCAAAACATTCCATTCATAACCATTCAATCTTCCTTTCGAAAAACATGAAAAACCTTTCCATCAAAAACTATAAAATCTTGGACATCCTATCTTTAAACACTCAAACATTACCATTCAAAAACATTGGAAAACCTTTCCTTTCATTTCGAAACCATTAGGGAACCATCCCTTCGAAGCCATTCTTTAAAAACTTTCAAAAGCATTGGGTTCAATTTAAAATATATGGAAACACCCTTCGAAACCATTTAAAATCACCCCTTTCGAAACCATTTGGGTTCTATCGTCAATAGAGCAAAAGGGTCATTAAAACCATTTAAGTTGAAAGCTCTCCTTTCGAAAATAATTCCTAAATAAAGAAGTGATAGTGTCGAAACAAACCCTTTCACAAGCATTAGAGAAGTGACCAATTTTTAAAACAAAGTATATCTTCTAAAACCAATGACTTCGAAAGGTAGAAAAGCGGCAGCTAGGGGTTTCAACCCCATTCGATTACTTAAAACAAAAGCGCAGTCCCATTCGAAACCATTCTTTTAAAACATTTGACTCAAACAAAAGCCAACCAAGTCGAAAGTACTGCCTTCGAGAAAAGTACGCGCATTTTCAATTTAAAACAAAGTCATGCTTTAATCCCATTGGAATTCATGGTCTTGACCTAGTACCTTTAACCCTAGTTCAATTCACTCTTATCGTTTCTGATCTATATCTAAAATATGATAAAATCTCAATGGTTTTTGATCTAAAATATCTTTAAAATACCCTTTCTAATCTATATCTAAACCCATCTCTAAAATATTATTTTTGAACTATATCTAAATTAGCAAGGCATTCGGATGTCATTAAATTGGGTTTTTACATCAAAACATATCATAAAATCTATATGAACAACCATAAATCATCAGCAAGCATATACAAACTTTTAATCATTCAAAAACATTGCATAATCATGCAAAATACTTCAGATTCATCATAAAAACGGAAATAATTTGAAAAATGAGATGCAATCATTATTCACTTTAGCTTTGAGATTAAGGATTTGAGATTTGATCTTGATTAAGTTGCTTATCTTCTCTTTTCTTCCCTTAATGGTGGCTGGCCTTAAGTTTACTTATCTTTTGTGAATATAGAAATGAATATGTGAATGATGGGGTCAAGGGTTTAGGGTATATGGATGTGTTCTATTTTTATATTACCCCTTATCTATTTGCCTTAACATTTTAATTCTTTTGTTCATTTATTCATGACACGGCTATCCTTACTAGTCATAAACCTTAATCCATTAACCATTTTATATTATTTCATATAATTTACCTAATTAATTGCTCCTAATAATGTTACTAAAAATATTGGATGTTACACTTCTCTTCCTTGTAGTCACATATCTTCATCATTTCTCTTCAATCCAAAGCCACTTCCACTCATGGGAATTCCTTAGTAACATCTCTGCAACATCTATATAGATCCTTAAACACTTCATGGTGTAATATAACTTCATTTCCTCTTAAATTTTAATTATGTTACTTTCTTTTACAGTCAACGCTTTCATTTAGCATTTTGGTTACAATATATTATATGATCAATGCTATTTTTCTCCTTAACGCTTGAATTTAGTCATACTTCACTTCCTACCCTCTGCACATTCTTTCTACATCATTTGTAGTTTTATAGGATATTTTACTCAAAAGCAAAACATCCATATTGTGAAGATACAAGAATTGTCAAAAGAATACTTCAGGAAAATAAATCATTGGTGTTGGAGTCTCGTCCAGGAATCCTTAGGAAGTTTGTGTTAAAGTCATGTTTAGTTGTTCGGGCGATTGAATTATATTTGTTCCTACGAGTTATGAGAGGGTTGTTGAGTTATTTGAAATCCTAAGCGGAGCTCTGGTACTAGATGTAGTACTGGATGTAGGACATGATCTGAACTACTATAAAATTGATTGTTTGATCATATTTATATTTCCCGCTGCATTCATGTTATATTCTCTAACTATATACATTAAACCATATTTGATCCCCATATCATGATTTCATAGTAGTATAAGGACCTGGTATACTACAAACCATAACAAAACCTTATAAATATGGCTAACAAAAGAGGACATCCTGTCGATGCATAACTAAGAACAAAGAATGACTTTCATGCTACATTTCCACTTAAGAAGCAATTTCAAGTGAAAATGAGGTATCATAACTTGATTTCGATGATTTAACTAATTATTTTGGTTATATACATAATAAGTACAAACATTTTAAGAAAGTAAGTGATGATTTAGTATGAAAGTTAAATAGTACAAAAATAGAAGTAGTTAAGTTAAATTGCAAAAAAGAGATTTTGTAGGGAAAATTGTTAAAATTCATAGAATTTTTATGGGAGTTTGAATTCTTAACTCCAGGTGCTCATTAAGGAAATTAAAAGCATAAGATAAGAGAATGCTAAATTACCTGAAGGAAATTATGAATTACATCCTTCCAAAAAATCACTTTAAAATCAAATAAGTGAATTTATCGCAAAACTTAATGATTTGGAAAATGGTTTTAAAATTTCTTTTAATAAGTCAAATTCAACTTTGATTCTAAAAAGAGAATACCATGCTTTAAAGAATAAGAATTTAATATTAGTTAAAGAAATTGATATTTTCAAAAATGATCACGAAATTTGTGGAAAAGAAATCTGTGATTATATTCGAAATTTTGATATAATTACTGAAAAATTGTAAAGTTTAATGAAGAGGAAAATGATTTAAATTTGATTTTATAAAAATCTAGAAGTTAAAATATAAAAGTGATTTAGGCTACACAAAGGCAAAATGTAACGTCCCGATTTTTCGGCCCTCGAATGTCGACACTAATTTGTCCATGGTTTTGTGTGTCGTACATCCAAGTGCCAAAAAGATAGAAAGTAGGGTAAAATAAAAAAATAAGAAAAGAAGAACACAATATCATAACCTTACGCTAGAACAATAATATATAATATTAAAAGAACGGTAAAAAGGGTTGCTCTGAATACAGGAATTTCAGAGTTACAAAACCTAAGTACTATCATCAAACCTACGTACTATCATCAGCTTAGACAGTTATAACTGTCTATCCTTACATTGCTAATATATGTACATAGCTAAAATGGAACAACAAACATAGAAATAGATAGATAATGGAAGCCTCAAGCTTGTCTCCTAAACTCTGAAGCGTCCAAGTTAAAACCCGTCATACTCAGCTTACTCGAAAGAGTGCAAGGAATTTAGGAAACAGAAAGCAAGCATCAAACATAAATTTGGTAAGAGAAAACCCAAGATACATGCAACATGTAATAGTAAATAGTGAGACTGTACAGATTCGAATAACAGTTTTCCTCTCAAAAGAAACCAATCATTTGTTAAGTTTAATATATTGATATGATAGATAATTTCTAGAGTTTGGAATATAAATCAAATCAAATAGCTGCAATGCTTACATGCATCATACCGCATCATACTTAGGGTACAATCAAAATTTCTAAGGTATGTTTGCGTAATGGATTTTCTATAGATATCCCTTCAGTCGAGTCAATCCAATCTCCACGCACAAGGATCAGAAAACACCTTTCGAGCATCATATATCTTTATATAAAATATACTATAAGATAAACACAAAGGCCTATGCCCGAACGTAAACATGAACCACATGGTACTAATTATCATCAACTCCAGATACGAGCATCGATAAGTATTCTTTAGATATGGGGTTGATAATACCCTGTCGTCGGTCAAACCAAATGTCAGATTGTGCATCCTACACTTCTTTAGCTCATCTCATGAACTATGAAGCGTCTAAGTTAAAACTTGTCATACTCAGCCAACTCAAAAGAGCATGCGAGGAATTTAGGGAAATGGGAACAAAGCATTAGACATAAGTCTGGCATGAGAAAACCCGAGATACATGCAACATGTAACAGTAACTACTGAGACTGTACGGATTCCCGTAAAAGTTTTTATCTCAAAGGAAACCAACCATTCGTTAAATTTAATATAGTGATATGATAGGTAATGTATAGAGTGTAGAATATAAATCATATCAAATAGTTGCAATGCTTACAATCATCATACCACAACATGCTTAGGGTACAATTAAAACCACTAAGGTAAGTTCGCATAATGGATTTTCCGTAGAGAACCATTCAGTCAAGCCAAAATCCAATCTCTATGCACAAGAATTAGAAAACACCTTCTGAGCGTCGTATATCTCTAGAAAAAATATACCATTAGGTAAACACAAAGGCCCACACACAAACATAAACATGAACTATATGGTACCAAATATCATCAACTCCCGGTACTAACATCGATAAGCATTCCCTAGATATGGAGTTGATAATATTCTGTCATCGATTAGCCAAACTCTGGATTGTGCATCCTACTCTATCTTTAGCCCTTTCTGATGTTGAGGTTACGTTTGGCATCTTTCACATGAGTCTTCATCATTCGAGCAAAACACGAATCCTTAAATGGAATTCCACCTCTCGAACAGATCACGAATCACTACATGGATTTGAGAATCTTAGACAGATCTCAAATATCCTTATGGATTCCCTTTCTTAAGAGCTTCCAAAATATAGAATCCGTATACTAGTTATTAAGTGTTATTCGGTAAGTAAAACACTTACCAATCTCGGACTCTTCAAAACCAATCGATGAATTTTCAGTTAACTCAGTTCTGGATCTTTCAAAAGTAAGCTAAAGCTAGAAACATTTCGTACCAATACTCCTTCCCGGGGGTTCTTATGGGTATAAAATCGCAAAGCCTTCCGATAATTTCTTAAGTCAATATTAAGTCAAGTGTGACAATCTAGTCAAAGAAATTGCTTATACAATCAATATTCATCGCTTAACTCATTTTTGACATTCCAACTTAACTATTCCTCATCCACGAGTGAAGCCAGGTAAGTTAGAGCATTGTTGCATGAAAGCCTTGTTTAGACACTTCATTCTTGAATCTCAAAATAGATAAGTCTATCTCGTCGGTTTTTAGTGTTAAGTATTGTATTAATGATTTCCATAAACAAATAAAAAATCAACACGATTAACACATTTCCAACATTTTTCCACTTACTATTTCTCGACCAAGAGGGAAACTGGTAGATTAGAGATATGTTGCTCTGTCCCTACTCAACATCAATCTTAACTCTCTTAAATAAATAAGCCTTACTTCATCGGTTTTAGTGTTAAACATAGTTAATTACTTTTCAAATAAGCAATCAAATAATTAACCATTTAGCCACCGAGCAGTTCTTAACCCATTTTTGAAAACATTTCTATATACTTTTAAAATAACGGGAAAATACGTATTATAGATTTTAAAACATTTATCTAAAACATTACTTTAAAATAACAAGTTTGTAAAATCTATAAAACATGGAAAAGAACATGTTTTATTATAAAAACCTCTTCTCTAAAAATTCATAATTAATTCTTAAAAATTCATAAAGACCTCCAAACACTTTTTAAATACTCTAATAATAGTTAGTAAACACTTGTACAAATAATGAAATGCAAGACTTAAACTTAAATATCTTTTCAAACCATTGAAGTTCAAAAATAAAGTCTAAAGGGGGCAGTTTTGCATAAGTGAAGTTTTGGTCATTTTTGAGATATTACTTAATTTTCTACTATCCAAGATTTTAATAAGAACAAACATATACATAATGCGTTATAAATATGATGAGAAAGCTCTAAGGATCTCTCTACGAAGTTCCAAAGAAATCGCCAAAAACAAGGCAATTCACAATTACATCCATAGCGACTATCGCTCTAAGTGTACTTTTAAATTTGAGTTATATTCAAACCTATGTTCAACTACAACCTATGTGCTTTGTTCCAATACCTTGCTCTATATAATACAAGTCCGTTCATATGTCACTTGCTTCTAAGGCAAGAAATAAATCACTGTTTTCAACATATGTCCAACTCAATGTAGACAACTTTATCAAAACCAAACACAGGAAAATATGAGTTATATTTCCAACCAAAGTGGTGATATAGCTCACTTTTAACCTAACAACCAACCAAGATCTAAGCTTTTAAGTCCAACCTCAACCTATCAATGCCTTTCCTTCCTTGCTTCCACCTTGCTTCTTTGTCTCCAAACCCCTTATGATGCTCACGGCTATGAGAGGTGGGGGAATTTGGCTTTGCTTTTTCAACTTTTAACTAGGTAAAAGGTTTTGTAATGTGAGGGTTCACTCAAAGTTTGAAGTGCTTTATATTTGATTTACAAGTATTTTGCTTTAGGAAATTATGAAGAGGAAGAAGAAGAAGACATGGATTTTAGCTCCCTTTTGCTTGTGAATTTATGAATGATAAACGCGGTTGTGCCCCTCCTTTTATGGCTAAGAATGGTGCTCTTTAAGTTTCCCTTTACCCCCTCCCCCCCCCCCACCCCAATTCATGCCATAGAAGACCCACCTCCCATCATTTCTCATTAAGTCATTTCTCCTTTGTGCTAATTACCATTTATCCCTCTTATGATAATATCTCTTATCCTAATAAAAGCTTCTAGAATATTCCAAGATGTATGATGAGATGAGTGTGTTAATTAGCTACTTATAGATTTTTCTTTGAAGAATATATTTTGGTAAACAAGTTTCTTATCATTATTTGTTAATTAAATGATGTTTAACAAGGTTATAAAATCAAATGTATAACACTTAATTATATTTCAAAACGTTTCGATATTCGAAGATGAAGTGTTCGAATTCTGGCTCGCTACACGAAAAGTAAAATTAGTATTAGATATGCAGCACAAAAAGGATTAAAGTTGTACCAAAAATCTTGATAGTACTAAAATCATTTATCACCGTAATAGTACTTCGTATAAAAGGAAAGAATTTTTTAAGTACTAAACTCATAACAAGGAATATTAAATTATAGGTTCTTGCAAATGTGAGTGAAAATAATAAACAATCATATTTTAGTAGTTATTCTAACAATATAGTCAATAATGGGAATTATATTTTTAAAGGAATAACCATACCCTCTTGGAAATGGTTTTGTAAAACTTAGGATATACACAAACACATACACATAGAGAAATTAAGGTATCAACATGTTTCAATGTCCAAATTATAAGATACCCTTGGTACATAGTTATTAAATCATATTTGTTATATATTTCTTTTAAGAGCATAACTGCACCTATCTAGATATGGTTCATGAAAGAGTTAATGGTATGTTGTAATGACCCGTAAATTTTAATGATTTTAATAATATATTTAACTGAATTTTTATGAAATTTTAAATAATAAAAATTTGAATTGAAGATTTAATATTTGAATACATCTGCTTAAACATATCAAATGGTAAATTTTCATCAGAAAATAAGGAATTTTATTTTCTTGTGTAATTTTATTTAAATTCAAATCAGTTAATATTAAATGATAACAAAATGTTTTCCAAACCTGAATATTTTTATACAACAAATTTGTAAATCGTCTTCTAAGCGAGACGTCTAATTTGGACTGCTATTACTCTGTTTACCTTATTTTTGGCGTTTTAGCAGCATTTTCGATATCGAATATCGACTTTTGATAGTTTGGTCATATCACGGATATCTATGTATTGTTTTGATCGTCTCATCTTGTTGATTCCCGTAGTATATTCATTTCTGTATTTCGGTGAAGGTTACGCGACAAAAATCGTGAAATGGATAGCCATATCGGTTATAAAATTTCAACTTTTGTTTCCTTTGTCTTTTCAATTTTAAAAGTCTACGGGGTAGATTGCGTAGTGTATATGCAAGTATATGTGACAAAATATATGATGCAACTAAAATAATGTTAATCTAAGAAAATATAGAATAAGCACACCAGAATTTTATGCTAGTTCGGAATTCCCGTCCCACGCCTAGTCCCGAAGCTCCCCTTCGGAATTCGACTATCAAAAATCCTCGCTTTGCATGGAGGAATAGGCTTGGTTACAACGAATTATTCTTGTCAAATGTGTGTTCTAATATAACGCAGATGTTCGCTAATTAGTACAATTACTTCCAATGTATTTCTAAGGAATATTGTCTATGAGGAACTGAGTATATGGAAGAGTGAATGCAAGTAAAGATTGCTAGAGTGCAGAGATCAAGAATGTAGGATAGAGTATAGAATTAGAGAGCGTAAGTAAGTGAAGTAAGTTTGTTCACTTGATTCTTCACGCTATATAAAGTTATAGACATGCATCTTGAGAAGTCACACCCAATAATGAATCCCGTAAGGTTGCTTCTGTTGATGGTGAAGAGTTGTGGCGAAGAGAAGCAGAGATGTCCTTTCACATATGGCAGCTGTAATTCATTTCTGAAGTTCGAATTTGAATTCTGACGTCTAGTATTTGTTTCAGACGCATGGTACTACATATTTTTTGAACATAGTAGAGGATCAAGTGTCTGAGTACTATTATCAGACGTCTGGTTTAGCCTATTTGTTGTTCCAGAGAACTATTTCAGACGTCTGACTTGTGAACCCAGATATCTGATATATTGCATGTCAGTTTTTGTGCATCTTTTCTTTTACTTCCTTGTTCCTATCGACTTGTAATCTCTTAAAATGTTCTTTGAGTCTCGTTCTTGTCTTTCTAGTGATGTTGTTCTAGCAAGTACCTGTATATATAAATATATATGTATATTTAATTTCCATTGTATAGTTGTTGTCATCGAAACCGTAGATTGGATTTCCTAACATATTCCCCCTTTTTGATGATGACAACTATACAACATACTTAGATATAATTTTATAAATCTCCCCCTGAATATGTGCTTACCATTATTTTATGAGCTTACCATTATTTCTCCCCCTTTGACATTATCGAAAAGCATTAATACAAGAATATGTATGATATAATCAATAATCATGAATAGATGAAAGATAATTAATTACTCATAAGTAACAAGCCAAAAAGCATTTTTATAACCATTAAACATAGTGATTTCATGCATAGATTTATGATTCCATTAGAATACAAAAGATGGAACCTACATATATATATAAATCTAAGTAATTTTGGGGGAAGCTTTGGCTTGATCATCTCCTTCATCTATATTCTTGGAAGAACTAGCTTGTATTGTAGGAGATTTTAGAGTATGTTCTAGAAGTTCTTTTTCCTCTTCAAAAAGTTTATGAATGTTTTGAAGGAGGAGGAGAAGGGTTGGAGTTGGCCAATCTTACGAAGGTGGTGTAGGGCCAAGGAATCTTTGGAGAACCTCTTTTAAAATAGACAATGTTGTTCAAAGCGATGTCTCAACGGTGGCTAGGCAAGAAGCAAATGTTGTTTCGAAGCTATCGATATGTTTAGCCAAAAAATTTTGATTTCTTGATAAGATAAGTTGATTTTGGAGAGTTAAATCTCGAATGCTTTCATTGGATTAGTTTCAGTGCGAATCTCTAAAATGTTGTCTTACCCTAGATAGTCTAAAGGTGTAGGAGGAGGAGGAATATGTTCTTCTTCTTGTTATTCTTCTTCTTGTGACAGTTGTGGTGGTTGGTGTTGGAGTTGAGGCCTAGATTGTCTAGCTTGTTGACGACATTGCGTCCATTCGTCAAATGAAATAAAATCAGGGGGATTTTCTGGTAAGTGCATAAGAGAGAAGAATTTTGTGAAGGCGCAT
Organism: Allium cepa; assembly: GCA_030765085.1. Classification (NCBI taxonomy): domain Eukaryota; kingdom Viridiplantae; phylum Streptophyta; class Magnoliopsida; order Asparagales; family Amaryllidaceae; genus Allium; species Allium cepa. The sequence continues at coordinate 818,899,852 of CM060935.1, read as the reverse complement.
TTGGGGGCAATCTCCTCAAAAGTTGATAAATATGATGGAATGTTGTGGGCTTGCAGAAGGCGCATGATGTAGATAGGGTAATTGATTGATGGACATGATCGAGTCCAATAATGTTTAAGCTCGTCAAATATAAATTTCCCCCAATTTACCCTCGTCCTATGAAGATAGCATATAGAGCTTTGTGCTCCAACTCCGTTATTTGCTCGTGGCTGCCAAGTCAAGGAATAATTGTGCTGACAATCATCCTAGTGAGTAGTCTTGCCTTAGGTCGTAAATATTTTGAAGCAAATCATGGCATTTCATCTTCCCAAATTTTATGGGTAATATTATTCCGTGATTTGAAGCGCATATCCGGGATGTCATTCAAATCTTCTCCGAAGTCTGAACAACCTAGAGTACGGCCTATGATTATAGGAGTAAGTCAAATAGTGTTTTCGTAAACACTCGACCAAAGCCAATTATCTTCATTATTGGTATTCCATATGGCAATGCTATCTAGATTAGCATAGAAAAGGAATATTGCAAGCTGATCGATTTGGACATTATTTGAATTGTAGGAAATCAAATGTTCTAACCCAGCATTTTCACATATCTCATCCAAATCATACATAGGGAATTTAAGAAAATTATAGAAGGGCCCTGTGTGTAGCTTCTTCTTCTAGATATCTTCATATCTTTTGATAGAATGTGGTGCTTGATTCATCCACTTCTTAATCTGATCATCGGAGCATACTTATGGGTCGGAGGATGTAGCTTGTTCTTGCTAGAAATTCTAGGGTTTTTAGTTTTAGGCGCCATGAAATCGAGAAAAATTAAGTAGATAGTGATTTGGAGAATTACGGTCTCGAATTTGAAAGAGGAAACGAAATGTAATGTGAATTGAAAATTTGGAAAAACAGTTGTTTTAAGTGAATGAATACGTGTCGATTGAATTTCAGACGTCTGGGAAGTGAATCAAACGTCTGATTTACCCCTAGTTTGAAGACAGTAAACATTTTCAAACATCTGGGTGTTATTGGCAGATGTCTAGAATAGGCGGATTTGTAAATTTGAAAGACATAGAGTTTTGTCAAATGTCTAAATATAATATCAGATGTCTGAAATTAGCCTGTTTTTATATTAAGAAGACAGAGATAATTTTCAGACGTTTGGATGTTTATATAAGATGTCTGATACATGCACAGGATTAAAAATGGTGTGATACAAGGGTGTCAAACATCTAATGGTATTGTTTAGACGTTTGAAATATCTAGTATGTCTATAAATAGTCCGATTTTGGAAGATTTTGCTTGATTTTTGAGGGATCGATTTTATTGAAACATAATATTAGTATTTTTGAGAACAAATACAAATATATTTAGATGAAAATACAGTAAAAAATAGACAAGTTTATTTAGATGATGATGGAGCATTGTGATCTTCAGATTTTCTATCCTTCCATGGCTTGGTGGAGATTAAATATTCCCACGTTCGTTGGTTCTTGGAGAACCAGAGAATTGCCTAGGTGGAGGATCTCAATGTGCGCGATAAGAGGCAGAAGGATCCAGAGGATTGCAAGGAATCGGAAGTGGTTCGTGTACATCCTTTTTTCATGAATTGCAAAATTTGATCGCTACTTACTCTAGAAAACTCTATCATCTTGCAGTGACTTTTTGTTCGAAGTATAATTCTCGTTGAAAATACATTTGTTGCTTTTGGTAATGACGTATATCATTGATTTTTTCTTTGGTGTTAGGAGAGACAAATAGAGATCGTTTGGACCGTCTTTTGTCGGGAGTGAATCCCGTGTGATAGGAGGACCATTTGTAGGTCAGCTCTTGACCTAGTGTAGGAGTAGGAAGCCGATGAGGGGTATCCATCGAACTATCCGAGGTTGGTGTTCAAAAAGAGAGGTGAGAGTTGTCGAAATACAAGTTTATGTTTTTCTTTCGTTTGTTTTTTTTTTTAAATCCACAATCTGTATTTTATTTGCAAAAGGAAAAGTTATTTATTCATGTTTTAAAAGGTTATAAATAGTTATTTACAGAAAACAAACATTCTAGTGAAATTGTTGGTCAATGTTAAAAGATTTTGTTTGTGGACTAAAAACATTTTTACCAAAAATAGAATGACTGAACTGAAGAACTAGCTAATAAGATAATTAAGAGGACATATTCCTAAATCGCATCATGGTTTAACAAACGCTTATTCATTTAGTATTTTTGTGAAAATATTTGCTATTTGATTCTCAGTATTTACGTATTCTAATGTAATAATTCCTTTTTATACATTGTTGCGTAATAAATGACGCCGTATTTCTATGTGTTTAGTATGTGAGTGATTTATAGGGTTTTTCGATAGATTTATTGCACTTATATTATTGCAATATATTGGTGATTTATCGATAAATTTATCAAAATCCTCAAGCATTTGTTGCATGTATATCATTTGTGCAGATGCTAAGGCCGCTAAAATATATTCGGCTTTGCAAGTGGATAAAGAGACACATTTTTACTTTTTGCTAAACCATGAAACCAATGATTGTCCGATAAAATGACACATTCCGCTAGTACTCTTACGATCTTTTCTACATCCACCGAAATCTGTGTCGCTATATGAAACAAGTTCAAACAATGATCCCTTAGGGTATGACAATCCATAATCTCTAGTACTAGATAAATATCATAATATACGTTGGATAGCTCTTTGGTGAGACTGTTTTGTTTTGCTTTAAATCGGGCACAATGACATACGCTTATCATAACATCGGGTCGACTAGCCATCAAATATAGTAAGGAGCCAATCATACTACGATATAATTTTTCATCAGAATCTTTTCCATTATCATCCTTCTCTAAGTGAACACTAGTACTCATTGGTGTTGGTTTGCTCGAAGTTTTATCCATTCCAAAAAGATGTAATAAATCGTTATTATTTTTTTCTTGATGAATAAAGATACCATTTTCAAGTTGTTTTATTTGTAAACCTAGAAAGAAATTTAACTCACCCATGTGAGACATTTCAAATTCACTTCTCATAATATTTGAAAATTGAGTACAAATATTTTCGTTAGTTGAACCAAAAATAATATTGTCTACGTAAATTTGTACAACTAAGATTTCATTATTTTCTCATTTAATAAATAAAGTCGTATCTATTTTACCTATTTGAAAACCAGATGCAATTAAATGATTCTGAAGACATTCGTACTAGGCATGGGGGCTTGCTTTAAACTATATAGGGCTTTATGCAATTTAAAAACATGATCGGGATAATTTTCGTGAGCAAATAATGGAGGTTGTTCAACATATACGTTTTCATTAATAAAACCATTTAAAAAAGCACTTTTGACGTCCATTTGAGTTTTAATTCTTTTAGCAAAAAATTTAAACATACCAAAAGAGTCACTTTTATGTTTTAAAAATAAGGTCCATGTATATCTTGAAAAATCATCAACTATTACGAAAACATATTTATTGTGATTTATAGGTCATACTTGAGTTGGACCAAATAAATCTAAATGTAATAATTCTAATGGTAGTTTTGTAGAAATGTTATTTTAGATTTAAAAGAGCTTTTCTTTAGTTTACCGATTTGACAAGCGTCACATAAATTTTCAACTTTATAATTTATTTTAGGTAAACTTCCAACTACCTCATATTTTACTAATTTATTAATATTTTAAAAATTAATATGACATAATCGTTTATGCCACAACCATGAATCGTCATGTTTGGCGGTTAAGCATAAGTTTGAATTTTGATTTATATTCATATTTAAGACATAAATATTTTTGTTTCTAAAACCCTCGAAGATAAGTTGTTTGCTATTGTCGAGAATATTACATCTATCTTTTTCGAAATTAATTTAAAAATCTTTATCGCATAATTGACTAATGCTAAGTAGGTTGTGGTTTAAATTTTCTACTAACAAAAAATTTGTTATAATAGGAGAGTTAGAAATACCAGAGTTGATGACTTCTCTGATGCCAATGGCATATCCTTTTGAGTTATCTCCAAAAGTTACCATTCCACCATCGATATATGTTATATTTGAAAGCATTTTTGCATTTTCGGTCATATGCTTGGAGCAGCCACTATCAATTATCCATTTCTCCTAATTTTTTATTTTGGGTATCTGCAAGATAATAATTTTAATTGGTACCCATATACTTTGTTAGGGCCCTAGATATTAGGAGAAACAGGTAGCCACACCCAAGAAGGTTTGGTAGCTTTGTAAACATAATTTTTATTATAGACTACATTATCTAGAAAATTATTAATATGTTTTTGTCTAATCAAATTATTATTTATCTTAGGAATCCAAATTTTTATGTTTTTGGTATTCCTATTAGATTTCGGTGATCATTTAGTCTTTTGATAAATAAAACTATACTTCTTAATATTATCCCTTTTTGTTTAGGAATTTTCTAAATCCTATTCCATTTCTATTACTTGAAGGTTTTGAAGTTTTCATAAGATTTTCCAAATCTTGTTTTCCTTTATTAAATTTTGAAACATTATTTGTAATTTTATCTAATTTTTGTTTTGAATTCAAAATTTTCAATTTTCAATGTTTGTATATTACTTTTTAAGTTGATATTTTCTTTTAAATAGTTATCCTTTTCTAGTTTAACTTTTTCAAAATTAATAGACATAGTCTTACATTCAACTAAACTACTTTTAATTTTCTTGAGATAATTCTAGTTCCTCCTCTAAAATAATTTTTTGATATTTTAACATTCCTATTTCAAGTTTCAAACGATTTATTTTGGCTATGTTTTCTTTATTCAATTTTTTAATTTGTTTAAATTTATCATATAATTCCATGCTAAGCTCTAATAATTCATTATAGCTAATTTCAGGACATACCTCATCAGTTTGTGCAATAAAACATACATTAGCTTGTTCTCCGTCACTATCGCTGTCATCTGATGATGATGAAGAATCCGAGTCATCCCACATTACTTTGAAAGCTTTCTTTTTTTTGAATTTTTCAAATTTTTTCTTCTTTTTATCATTGTTGAGCTTGGGACAATCTTTCTTCATATGTCCTAATTGATCATATTCATAGTATTTGGTTGACGTTTGATTTGTTGAGCTTGATTTTCCTCCTTTTTGAGATCTAGTCATTTCCTAAACTTCTTGAATTTGTTGTAGTTTTTGGCAATAAATATGATTTCTTCTTCATCTAAGTCAAAGTCTTTATTTTTTGTTGGAAATGCTATGCTTTTCTTCTCCGAGTTTTGTTTTTTTCTTGCCTGCAGATTAGCTTCATAGGACATTAAATTTCCTATCAATTCTTCAACTAAGTGTGTTGAGAGGTCATTAGCTTCTTCGATAACTAATACTTTTCTTTCCCACTCCGGAGTTAAAGAATTGAGTATTCTAGATACTAAATCAAAATTTGTGAATTTAACTCTAAGTGCCATTAAATCGTGTTGAATAGTTTGGAATCTAGAGTCCATGTCCACTATAGATTCATTTTGTTTCATTTTAAATGATGAAATTGATTTTGTAAAGTTGAAATTTTAGTTTGCTTAACTTTGTTTGTGCCTTCGTGTGTAACTTGTAAGATAAAATATCATATGCAGTGTTACATAATATGACACATGAAAATTCATTCTTATCTAATGAACAAAATAAAACATTCATAGCTTTAGCATTATTAAAGCTGTGGTTTTTTGTGCATCATTCCATATGTTCATAGCAATATCAAGTGCTTCATATTTATTTTGAGTGGCTTACCAAATTTCTAATCCATTAGCTTGCATAAAAATTCTCATACGTGTTGACCAATATGCATAATTAGAACCATTGAAAAGTGGGGGATCTATTGTGGATTGGCCTTCTTGAAGAATACTTTCCATATAAAGTGATTCAAAATGTGTTACTGTACTTTGATCAAACCTTGCTTTGATACCAATTGAAAGTCTACGGGGTGGATCGTGTAGTGTATATGCAAGTATATGTGACAAAATATATGATTTAACTAAAATAATATTAGTCTAAGAAAATATAGAATAAGCACACCAGAATTTCATACTGGTTCGGACCTTCCGTCCTACGTCCAGTCCCGAAGCTCCATTTCGAAATTCGAATATGAAAAACCCTCACTTCGCCTGGAGGAATAGGCTTGGTTACAATGAGTTATTCTTGTCAAATGTATATTCTAATAATATGGATGTTGACTAACTAGTACAATTGCTACCAATATATTTCTAAGAAAATTATCTATGAAGAACTGAGTACATGGAAGAGTGAATATAAGTAAAGATTGCTAGAGTGCACCGATCAAGAATATAGGATGGAGTATAGAATTGGAAAGCGTAAGCAAGTGAAGTAAGTTTGTTCTCTTGATTCTTGATGTTATATATAGTTGTAGATTTGTATTTTGAGTAGTCACACCCATTAATGAATCCTCTAAGGTTGCTTCTATTGATGGTGAAGAGTTATGGCGAAGAGAAGCAGAGATGTTCATTCACATATGGCAGTTGTAATTCATTTCTGAAGATCGAGTTCGAATTCAGGCGTCTGGTATTTTTTCCAGACCTCTGTTACTATATATTTACAAAATATAGTAGAGGATCAGACGTCTGAGTGCTATTTTCAAATGTCTAGTTTAGCCTGTTTGTTGTTCCAGAGAACTATTTCAAACGTCTGACTTATGCACCCAGACGTCTAATATGGTGCATGTCAGTTTTTGTGCATCTTTTCTTTTACTTCCTTGTTCCTATCAACTTGTAATCACTTGTAGTATTCTTTGAGCCTCATTCTTGTCTTTCTAATGATGTGGTTCTAGCAGGTACCTATGTATATAAATATGTATGTATATTTGATTTCCATTGTATGGTTGTTGTCATCGAAACCGTAGATTAGATTTCCTAACAAATTATTCCACCGTGAAGTCTAAAGGCCAATAGCCATTAGAACTTATTTTTCTAAATTCCAATCGACCTGACCTTTGGTTTTATTCAGTTTCAAATATTTTCTGGTTCATTTATTTCTTCTGCTCGTTTAGAAATATAATAATAAGTGTTATACTGTGCATCTCTTCGTTCCTTAGCCATCACAACTCGTTCATCCCTCTTATCCATGCACCCCAATTCCTCCATCTCTGGCCTCATGCACCATAGAAAAAACCTCCACCGAATTTGCCTATCACCGTAAGCATAGCATCGCCTTCTTGAACCAAACGTCGACTGCCATCTCCTTACTCACCAAGCAGCCGACCCCACCAGTTCTCCTCTTTCCCTCCTTTACCAAGCTAGCCGAGCTTCCCATCCTAACCTTCTTCCTCTTCATGTAACAACAGGATCATCATCGGCCTTCATGCGACCTCCCCTAACCGAACTCTTCATCCCCGAAAACCACTAGAAAATTTGGCCTCAACCACCTCACTGAGGCTTCTTTTTTTGGTATGTTTATGTATTAGTTAATATATATATATATGTTGAGTTTTATATATGGATGTTTAGAAGTATTTATACATATATATTGTTCAGATTTTATAAAATTTACAGTTAGTGTCTATGTCACTGTATGTTTAGGTTTATGTTAGTTTATATATAAAAAAAGTTAGATTTATATACTATGTCTGTTATATATATAAATACGTTTATATAAGTTGTATATTATAGGTCTAAGCTCATACACAAGTTTATATATATATATATAAAAAGTGGATTGTGTGTTAACTTGTTTATATATATATATATATATATATATAATTTTATATTGATCTGTTGCATGTGTTTTATTATATATGTTATATATGTGTATGTTTATTGCATATGAAGCTTATATGTTTTAAAATATGTATGTAATATAGTGACAGGTTTATGTTATGTATAGAAAAGTGAATAGGTAAGTTTATAACTATATATACAAATGTTAGTATATATATATATATGTATGTATGTATGTAATTATACTTGCTTATCTATAACTGATCTATTTTATGTACATATGAATTTAAAATTTTATAAGCCATATATTCTATATATGTTGCACATTGTAAATAAGTTATATGGATTTTTATATTATTGAATTTAAATTTTGATATATATATATATATGTATGTATGTATGTATGTATGTATGTATGTATGTATTTATTATAGTTTTATGTTTTATAAATATAGGTTACTGTATGTTTTATGAAAGGAATATTATATGTTATATATATAGAATAGAAATTGTATAATCTGTTTATATATAAGTGTGTACAAGTTATATATATCTGCTTACTTATATATATAGGTTTATATAAGCATGTATAAGAGTTGTGTGGTCTTCTGTTATAAAATAAAAGTTTATATAGTTTGTATATTATAAAAGTGTATTAAGTTCCAAAAGTTTATATATGTCTGTGGTTATAATATGTTAGTCCACATGCTCTGTTGGTTTATATATAATTTTTTATATGTTAGCTTATATATGTCAGTTACATAGGTTGTTTATGAAAGTTAAACATATATGCCAATTTATAAATATGAATTAGTAAGTTATATGTGTATGTAAGTTTATATATATATGTTTATAAATATTAGTCCATATATGCAAGTTTACTTGAGTTTAGTTTCTAAATATTGATTTTATAAAATAATTATAGATATATTTTTCTGTTTCTATCAAATTGATTGATTATTCTCATCGATTCTAGCCTTGCTTTGATCATCAAATTCGTGCCATCTTGCTTCGCTTTGGAATTCATGTCTGGATACATGATTCATTTCATTCTTGAAACTCTCTAGCTCGAAAGGTGAGCAATCACTCACGATTAACGTTTTTATATTTACTAAATTTGATTTCAATTGAAATGACAATTGAAATATGCTGCTGTTAGTTATTTAATTGCTATATATATATGCTATTGTCTATGTCTATTCACCTGTGGCATCTGACACCATGATATGTTATTTATATTCTATTTGTTATTGATAATATATACCTGTTGTTGATTATTATGTTATTATCATATATGTTCCCACTCTGCAGGTTCCATGTTAGTATAGAATTCACTATGGGTTGAAATGATATATATCCGAACGATCTTGTAGAATAGAAGAAAATCGTTATGGGTTGAAATGATAAACCCAAGCGATTTTCATCGAATTGTATTTGGGATTATGGGTCGAAATGATATATACCCATATAAATATTAAATTTCGGATTGAAATGATAAATATCTGCGTCACTTGACCATACGATAGAAAATTATATACAGACACCATTGGTATATATAAATATATTTTGAAATGATTTCCAAGGTTTAAGAAGATATATATATATGGTTTTATATAAATATTTATTTCTAAATATTATATATATAAATGTTATTTTTATTTATAGGTAAATTCTTGATTTTTAAAATTAAATGTTTTGAAAATTTTAAAATTATAAGTTAGTTTTGAAATTATAAATTTTAAGAATTTACTTATAATTTTACTATTTTTAAATATGTATAGATTTATTTTAATATAAAATAAGTTTAATAATAAGATTTAATTTAATAAAGTTTGATTTAATTAATATACAATACGTTTAAGTATTTATTTAAAATTATATTATAAAAATAGATTTTATTATAATTTTTACAATTTGAGGTTGGAAAGATGAATTTAAATTGATTTGAAATCGCATTCTTTAAGAATTATATTTTATTTAAAATCAATTTGAAACTTATTGAATTTGAGATTTTAAAGATATGATTTTATAACTTGATTTGGTTTAAGGTGATTAAATGAATATTTCAAGATTAAATAAATTGAAGGAAATATTTAGTTTATTCGTAATTTGAGATTTTATTTAAATGATATTGGATTTTATTAAGTGAATGTTTTCAGACTAAATAATAATGAAGTTAAATTGAGATATAAATGAAACTATCAAATTTAGTTTTGAAAATGTTTGAATATTTAAGCTTTGAAACTATGTTTGAAATCGATATAAAATGGTTTATTGAGATCTGAATTGAATTGAAATGGACGAACTGAGACTGAATAAAATTGATCTTGGGAATTCAAGTTAATTTGAATCGATTTGTGAAATTTGAGGAAGCTATTTTATTATATAAAGTATTTTTAAATTATATTTAAAACTATTTATATATTTTACTTTATAAATTATTTTAATATAAACTATTTTAATATAAACTATTTTAATATACTAATTATTTTAATATAAACTATTTTAACTTATAATTATTATTATATTAACCACTTTACTTCATAAACTATTTTATTATATATACTATTATTAATATTATGAACTGTTCAAGTGGGAAGTTATGAATTAAAAGTTATGATTTCAAAGTATTATGTTATCAAGTGTTATGATTTCCAAAATGTTTAATTTCTAAGCTTTATAATTTCGAAAGTATTATTACTTTGAAAGTGCTATCATTTTGGAAATGGATATATTTGAAGTAAAAAATTATATCATATAGATATGGTTTTGAAATGGATATGATATTTTTGTTTTGAAGTACAAATTATTTTGAAATGACCATGGTGTTATAATAACATTTGGTTGTTAAAGAGATCAGGATCAATTATTGTCTGTCATAATCTCTGCCAATGCCGAAAACCACTTTAACAACCGTGTATGCGATGGAGATTTCAGAATAAAGCAAGATGGTTGGCGACATTCTATTTGAGGTATATACGTGGACCCGACTCCCGTGAGTTGGCTTAAGGTGGCTAAAACAAGACAAATAAACGGTCCAAGTGAGGTAGCTCCTCCGATCGGACACACTTCATCGATACCGTTCTATTACTTTATGATTGATTGGGTGCATCTTCGAATTTTCAGGAGTGTGGATCGAGGTGGATGGCAGCTACGGTATGTGTTACCACCATCCCGGAATTGTAATTGGTATATCTTCCCTGGCATTGCCTAGTTGTATCATGTCACCTACCATATCGAGACCACTACCAGTTTTTTTTATCGTACTTATGGATTATCCTCTGATAGCCCTCAGTTTACGGAAGTATCGTGGTACTGTATAGACTATGACATTATAAAATGTATTAAGGGGAATATGGGTAATTCTTAACGCTATTTTAATAGTTTACTTTACATAGACATTATTATAATAGCGTATATTACTAATAGTAGATAGTTCCACCGATCCTTAGAGGATGGGTATCCCGAACATCCTTTGTGTTACGTGTATTTTAGTTGATATTTCACTTGAGTTGGATTTATTGATATAAGAATGTTAATCCTGACTTTAGTGTTTTGTGTTTTAGCTTTACGCTAGGGTCTGACTAAGTGTCACAGCATTTGAGACTCACCTTTGGAGTTTGGAGCTTCGCTTGGAGATTCAACTATTGATTCAGCTTTCAGTTATTCAGTTGATTCCAGTGATGTATTCAGACTTTTGTTATTAGACTATAGTGTTGAGACTCCCATGTATTTGAGACTCTGTTGTATCTGGTTTAACTCTGATATATATATAGTAGCTTCATGAACTACTATTCATTTGTTTCCGCTGCTTATCATTATATTACTCTGTGTCTGTGATTCTATGATTTATTTATTTACTATATATTATGAGTTTTGCCAAATATAAATTAACAATCTGATATTTTGAGCAATTCAAATCTGACATATGTGGATGCGAGTGGTTGAAAATATTGGGATGTTACATATGTCTTAGGGGCAATTATGTAATTATGGCATATATCTAACTCTATGACCAATATTATTCATAATGAAGGTGTTTCATATCTTTTATATACTTCATCATATTGTGATAAATAATTAATTCAAGGTATATATAGTTAAAAATACTTAAACAAATTGCTATGTGATTGTAATTGAAAATGGTTGCAATTGTGAGTAGTTAATCATAAAAAGAAATAGCATTTTATTTCAGATATTTTTGGTTAAGATGTTTTGAGAAAGAAAATCGATGCATCTCTTGAGACTAGTGTGCTTGATATATGGGAAACAGTGTAGTATAAATTATACTAGTATGAACGGATCTTAAGGCTACTTTAACACTAGAAGGGGAGGAATAGTGTTTTATAACTTTTATATAACTTTTCTAAATAATTTCAAGGTTCAAATCAAAAAAAGAGATATATATTAACAAGCAGACACAGATATATAAATGTAGTAAAAATAAAGTGTAAGAGATATGACATCAGAAGTTTTATACTGGTTCAGACTGACCAATCCTACATCTAGTCCTATAGAGTATCTATATAGATTTCATTTCAAATGCCTACTTTAATTTGGTAGCAAGCAAAGTAGAATAGAATTTTGATTTTAGGGCAATAAGATAGACCCTCCCAACTTTTCGAGCTTAGGGTAGACTCTATTGATTTAATAGGGCAACAAGATCGCCCACTTGATTTAAATGGGCAATAAATACACACATACTTGATTTGAGCTGGCATTAAGCATGCTCACTTTGTTTATATCGGCAATAAGCACACTACACAAATAGTAGTAGAGAGTCGTTGATTCTAAATATAAATAGTCGTACTTTGGATATAGAATACCTATAGCCCTTTGATAGTACTTTGATCATTGAATTGAAGAGAGAATACTTGTAAATCAGTGAGTAGATTATAAAGAATGAATATAGTAAAGTAGAGATTGAATTTTAGTGACTTTGAAGAGTATAGAAAGTGGATTTTGTGAAATATATACGAGAATTTGGAGTAAGAAGAATATAGAGAATGTATCTATAGAAATTCATTTTCCAGTCCTCTTTATATAGTATTTGAATTGGATATCTATACGCAATTAGATGGAGTCAAAAATCATAACCATTCAAAATTTAAAAAACATCTCTTCAACAGTACATATATCGACATACATAGGTAAGGTATGTCGACATACCCTTGTATTTTTAATAAAACAATAATACATTTAAAGTATTATAAAATTATGATATTTTATAAAATCATTTCAAAATAGTTTTTAAGTACTTTTTAATATATAAAAACCTTTGTAAAATATTTGTAGAAATATATTTGAAAATAAAAGAAATATTTTGATGAGAGATTATCCAAAGAAAAGAAAGTTGCTATCCAAGGATTTTGACAAATTCACCAAATATCTATTAACTATTATTTATTGTCTTGAACTCTTCATGGCTTTATCTTTAAACCCATGAGTCTTCAATTATCCTGATCATCTCAGAATATTGATCTCTAATCTCTTTACTGCTCAGTCTTTAGACTCGATTATCCTATACATGTATAAACTTGTTTAATATCCTGAAAAATATTCTATATGACTTGGGAAAACATTAGTACCTACATTTGAATGGTTGTTGTTATCAAAATTAATACATGTGATATTAACATAATTCTCTCCAAAATGTTAGGCAATGTATTACATATGACTATTAGGGGCACCAAGCGGTTACCTTCTCATAGTTGTTGGATAACTATGGAATGACTCATGCGAGAGTTTTCCATTGGTTGATAACAACTAAGCCAAAAGGGAAATCTCAGTGTGAAGATGTTACTCAATTCCCTTGATTTGAGAATCTACACTGTAGATATCCCACTTTGATTATAGTTAAATGATGGCATGACGATCCACTAAGTGACAATAGTTGGACTTGAGTTGAAGCAAAGAAAGTGAAACACTATTCAATAGAGATTTTTTTCCCTTTAATTCTATAAGTTAGTACCACAGTCAACTATAGTCAACTTATAGCTAAAATCTTTATCTAGAGTAGAATGGTTAATAATAAGTGTTACTATTGAACAAATGACATTTTTATAGACTAATCAAATTGAATGTGGATCATATTGGAATTTTTGCTAATACCAAATTTCTTACTTCCTAATATGATATAGTGTTGGGAAAGATAATGCGTGTAAATTATTATCACTATTAATACCACATAAGATAATATAAAATTTGATTTTATCTAAAAGATATATAAGCGATGAATTAGGTCAAACCATCACACTGTTAGCTAAGATGATGTGTGAATATTAATATTTGAGTTATTCAATAGTAACCGATAGAATTCACGCTTCTAAGTCACACAACCACATATAAGAATTCTTTGAAAAATCATATGATCTAAATAGTGTATAAGTTGTATTAATGAAATAAATTAAAAAAAGTATAAGAATTATTATTTATTAATTTATTTTGGTGTTTTAGGTGTTCTAAGTAATTATTTGAATGTGTATATAAAAGTTATATATGTACTTAACGATGCGATATTGATATATATTTAAATGGACTTTAAATATAGTTAATTACTTAACGGGATTTTGGAAAAATTGATCCATATAGTGGACAAATCATGTTAATCATACATAGGAGAGGAAGAGATTGGCTTGATTTTGAATTAATTGAAAACAAAAGGAAGAAGTTTCAAAGAGAGAATGAGAAATGTTTTAGTTCTCTCCTCAAAACAAAATCTTCTCACTCGTTTCTTTCTTTAATTTCCTTTTTCTTCTTCCCACCTCATCCATGGCCTCCTCCATCCTCCCATGGCCTAAATTTTTATTACTTAAAATAAAATCAACACGGTTCATTCGATTCTAACAAGATTGAGTGCTGTTCCAAGGAGTCTTGAAAGCAATTCACAAATCAAGGTGTTATAAAAAGCTATATTTAGTAAGACAATTATTTATATCTTAATTTCAATAGGTCACCTACCCTAATTTATATATTTTATCGCTAAATTTATGTATATATGATTTTAGTTATTTATATCTGCTGTAACTTTTGATATGTTTTAATTGAAAATTTCTGCAATTGAAATGAATAAGATTTATACATATACACCACTTATGTTTGGATTTGGTTATGATTTTGTAAGATTAAATTCAAACTTATTTTTATTTGGATCAAAATTTCATATATATGTATGTATATATATATATATATATATATATATCTTTGTGTGTGCGTATTTAGTACGTATGATCATTAATGAACATTTGGTATAACATGTTATGTTAAATTATGTTATAATTAATGTTATTATATATATAATATTATTGTTGTTATTATACATACATACATACATATATATATATATATGTGTGTGTGTGTGTGTGTGTGTGTGTGTGTGTGTGTGTGTGTGTGTGTGTAAAAATGCACATGTTCAGATCTAATACATTTCATGTTTAATTTAATTCCTTGTTATCTTTAGAACTCATTTACTATTTGATTCATAATTGATAAGCTTAGAGTTGAATACGAATATTGAAATAAGATTTTAAATGTTTCAATAATTTAAATTCTAATATTGTTTAAACGGTGATTTGGTTTACAAATTCATTACACAATATTTCAAGTCTAAGAAGTTCAATGCTAAATTATTTCGTTAATTTGTACTTATTGAAGAAATCATATTCTTTTTAACCTAAAGATTAGATACTATTTTAACCAAGAGACCATAAATGAGGAAGGTGGTTAGTGCTTTTCGTGTTCTATTTAACAACTAAATTTTTAAATAGGTTTTAAGGCATCTAATTTGATATATTCATTTATTCTCAAACTATGGACATAATAAATAGATAGCAGTACTATGTATAAACCCATAAATATCTGTATACAAATAATATACACATATTATAGTTTACTTAAACATGTGTATACACGCGCACGCATGCATGCACACACATAATTTGGCATTTATGTTCCTAATATTTATATGAAATTATTGTATATATCTTTTTAAATTGGGTACTTAGATGGTAGTACTACAAATCTTGGGTAGCGTACAACATACTACATGTCAATAAATATTCGAATCACGGTATGCAAGTTTCAAACCTAGACCACTCGCCCCAAAGTCGTAGCACCTAACCACTGAGACAGTGGTGCTGGAAAATTATCATATACATATGTAAGTATAAAATATATGTAAACACAATAGACATAAATCTCAATATCTTTAAATATACACATACTTATACGCATGTCTATGCGTCGTTATACTATGTCAAATTATGAATATATGAGATATGTTCATAGCAACCATTAAATAAAATTATTTAATTTGATTAATCAAATAAATAAAAAATATTATTAATAAAATATAATTTTATTTTGATAGTAAATTGTATCTAATACTAGTTAATAGACCTTATACCTTAAGATCCAAACATGGATTTTTTAAGCTTACCAATTTCGCCTACTACCAAAATGGGTCAAATCCAACATTGGTATCAGAGCCATATGATCTATGCAGTCTAATTAGCTAGCATTATGGGCCAATAATAAACTTTTCAATCTGTTGCGTATTTAGAATAGTAGTGTCCAGGCTTGGGGTGGATAAAAAGTATTCTTTCCACCTTGGCTATTAGCCTGGCCTAATGGATGGAGTCAGCCTAAAAAGTAAGCGCAAATGTAAAGCCCAGCCTTATTTGGGGCTTTGGCTTATTTTCAAACTAAGACTTGAAAATTCAAAATATATTTCATATTTAAATGTTCAAACTGAAGTATAAAAGAAAATTTTGTAAATTATATAAAATAAATTTAAAAAGTTCCAAAATTGTTTTGAAAAATTAATTTAATTTTTTTGAAACTTTTATGGTCATTTAATTAATTTTATTAATTAAATAACTAGTTAATTAAAAGTTAATTAATTAATATATACATACATACATACATACATACATACATACATGTATATATTGATATATGCATGTGTAACTATAATAGTTATAGTTGAAAACTTATCTTACATTGTTTATGATAAATTAATAAAAAAATTCAAACTTATTAAAATTTTAATTAAAATGTTTAATTAAATTATAATTTACTTAATATATAATTAATTAAAATTTAATTAATTAAAATATATATGTTGATATATATGTAAATAAAACTATGAAGGTTATAGATTAATAATTTAAATTGTTTTGATTTTCACAAAACTTTTGAGAAATTAAATTCAATGAATTTTTTAAATTCATTAAATATTCAAATACTTTTTTTAATTGAATAATTAATTAAAGTGTTAATATATATATATAAATATATATATATATACATGGCATACATATGACATATATATATAATTATAAAGAATATAGATAAATATTCTTCTTAAATTGTTTTAGATAAATAAAATAAAATAAAATTTCCAAAATTTTAAAAATAAAGTTTCGATAAATTTATTAATTAAATTAAGAATTAAAATTAATTAAAATTGATTTAATTAATAAGATACATATATATTATAAAGTTAATTATTAATAGTAATATATAAATTGAACTTTTATATATTACATATATAAATTTTATTTGAGTGGAAATGAAATAAACTCAAATAGAATTTTAGAAATAAGTACAGATGTATGGTACATATACCGTAATTTCAAATGTGTTCAACACTTGAATTACGAGTGTATTTCATAAGAAATACATTATTCCTTAAATCAACATCACTTATAGTTGTTGAGCAAATTAATGTTTAAGCTGTTATGTGTAGTACTATTAATATATTTCCTATACGAGGTAAAATACATGCATGCATTTGTTGAGAAAAATCAAGGTATGTGCACTATACATAGACCGTCGACGGGTAAGAGTGAAAAATCTCTCTTGATTTGTTGAGCAAATTCAATGTTAAGATTGAGATAGAGAAAGATCATAGTTAGGAATTGTATATGATATAACTGATAAAGAGGTATCCATTGCTTATGAGCCTATGATTTGTTGAGAAAACTCAAGGCCAATGCAAGGCAAGCAAGTCTTGGCACTCACTAGAGAAATCGAATGATTTGGTATTTCTATTAGGGTTTTGATGAATATAAAATATCTAGTGGGGCTTATTAGAAAAATGAAATTATTATATTTAGCCTTTCTAATATTGTAAGAACGTGTGCTGGAAATATTAAAGTCGTTAACTTCAATAAATTTGTGCCGCCAATTTATTGATAAATCTTTATCAATTGAAACATACTAATGAACTGAATTATGATTAACAAAGAAATATAAAATATACTTACTAATGAATCCTTATGGTATGTATCGCTTTAAGATCGATGGAAGAGCCAAATTATACAACTACTAAACACATTCGTACCTTGTCCACTTAAGTGTTTATTTGCCCGACAGTGTGTATTGTATTATATGAGTTTTGAGATCTAGAGCAATATAAGAATATGGATGTTTGATTCATATTTGATCAAATATAAAAGTTTTGTAGTGAACAACGGCATTCAAATCATATGAAATCTCAATGAAAGTGGTTCGTTTGAATAGCATATAAACTATAGTGCAAGATCATGTGTTCAATATAATTGAATACAATGAGAATATTATTATGTTGAAAACAATAAAAGACTGAGGACTTAGGAAGAACTAGGAATTCAATCAATGAAATGTCAATTTTGATCAGTTTACTTAAGTTCAACTTGTTTGTTATCCTTAAAATGTTAAGGATGTCATAATGCACTTCTGTAAAGAATTCATTACAGTCTTGTAGTTAGGGTTTCCTTCTAAATGGTTCGAATATTTGTAAAGGAAAGCAAATGTTCGAGAGTGGATGTAACATGTGCATAGTTGGGATGAAGAGAGCTGTCATTTATGCTTCATGAAGAGACATTGGAAACAAGGATTGTATAAAATGCTTATAGATACTTAATATGGTATGTTCCAAATGTATTTCTACAATAGAAAATTATTTTCTACGAGAGTCGTTCCTTTGATTTTAAGACATTTAATCCAAAACTTTCATCTGTAAATTAGTTACAGTGGATGAAATAAATGGTCTATAATAAGTAGTTGAATGGAGCTTCGTATTTCAAGTATGGTTATAGTAATGGTGTGAATAGTAAGAGTGTACTATATGACACTTATTATGGATGAAGCAAGTTAGAAAAGATTGTTTTCATATATATACCAAATATTATTTTCGATACAGCAAGAGTTTTCGGTATTGACCGAAAATACTTATATTTATATTTTATTAAAGATAATATGAATATTAATCATAAAATAAATCTATTATAATAGAGGTACCTGTTTTCATAATCATGGTGATACGTTTGCTATAGAAAATAAGAAGTACTAAAATTAATGCAACAATTATTTTGGAATCATAGACTATGCTATATCCTTAAGAAATAATCTTTTAATCATATGATTATGATTCATACGGTGTTGGTGAGTTGTATCTCTAAAGATAAAGGCAAAACACCTATTCAGTGGGAGTGACCAAAGAATTAATTAACTCTATGGATTGATAAATATACGTGCGTTCAAGATCTAACGATTCTCAAATGGATCCACTCACTTCGCTTAGTTCACAGATGAGTTGTCATGAACATGTATATTTGATACACAAATAGTATATCAATGATGAGTTTATAGAATATAAAATTAAAGTAGAAAACATAACATGTAAAAGAAATAATAAATTTTGATTTGATGGAATAAGCGAGTATATTGGAAAGAGCTCCAAAAATATCTAAAAACAAATAAGATTCAATCTCAAAGTCACTCCTTACTATGATATATAATGATATATTGATAAGGAGTAATTGGATTTTGTTGGGCAAAGAAACATTGGCAATGAGTGAAGCTGAGTTAACTTCTTTTTACAAGGTTATGTACCTAAGAGTAAGTACATATGTTAAATTCAGTTTCATCTAAGCAATGTTTAGGAAATAATATAAAATATAAGTTAATAAGAAACACTTATACATCCTAAGTCAAGGAGTTGATAGGTTAAGCTAGTCAAATTCGCATGTGAGAAATCTTGAATGGACCACCCTAAAGGAGTTTAGGATCAACCAACAATGGTTGACAAATTTATGTTATGAACATAAGTATCGTGAACTCAAATTAAACTAGTTTTATGTAAGTATTGGATATGATCCAAAGAATCTAGCATAGAATTTGATCGTATACGATGAAATAAAATTAAATAATCCTTAAACGGACACATCTCAGTAGAATGTCTATTAGAACTCTCATATAGTAAAGAAAAACTATGAGTTTGTTATCAACATCGACAAAAGGAATGGTTAGTAATAATAATTTCCTCAATTGTAAATAAGCCATAAAGAGTATAGACTCTACCATATGGCATGATGCTTAAATTTAAAATAGATTTCAAATATGTCATCAAAATATAATTTTGACAGCTGTACTCAAAGCGATATGATATGTTGCGGGTATATCGTTGAAAGGAAGACCGATGTAGTTGGAACATAGTAAGCTGATAGAGTTTGGGGTATGCCCTAGGGGCAATTATGTAATTTGTTACATATATCTAACTCGATAACCAATCATGTTCGAAATAAAAGGTGTTTTTTTCTATTATATACTTATTAATTAATTTAAAAGAATATTTAATAGAAAATCCATAAATGGTATATTTTGTGATAGTACTTACGAAGTGTTGTAACCATGAGTAATTTATCATAATGGAATTAAATATACCATTTAAATAGTTCCTATTCAAGATGCACCTAGACTGGTTACTGATGTATCTATTGAGACTAGAGTATGTAACTCTCTCCATATGTTAGGCAGTGTACTACTTGTGGCTACTGCGGGCACCTAGAGGTTACGTAGTGATATTTATTGGATAACTATGGAATGACCCACTTGATAGTTTTCTATTGGTTAATATAACTAAGATCAAATATAAAATATTAATGTGACTGATTTACATTGTTTCTCTACTTAAGAATACTATGGAACTTCAGTATAAAAGCTCTGATTTGATATAGTCAAACAATAGCATGATGTTTCATCAAGTGACTATAGTTGAGTCGAGTGGAAGTACTGGAAGTGAAGCATTATTCAAGAGAAGATTCGTCTCCTTAGGTATATGGACTTTTGTATCACAGTCAACTCAAGCTAACTCAATATCAAAATCTCTGGCCAGAGCATTTCAGTTAGTAATAATTTTATTATTGAACTAAGGACTTTGTGCTTGAACTATAGAGTTATGAATGATATTGGAATCTTGACCATTACCAAATTCCATAAGTCCAAAGTGATATAGTTTTGATGAATAGAATTGATGTAAATAAATGTCACAGCTGAGTAACGCTTAATAAAGTAAAATTGGATTTTACCAAAACTAAGTAAGCGATAAATTTGACCAATATCACACCCCTGCTAAGTTACATGAGAAAAATAACGTTCAAATGGTTCGATGTTAATCGCTGACCGAATTTACACCCGCGAGTCACACAACTGAAATGGTGAATTCTCTTTAGACCGAATGATTTAGTTAGTTTATAATTGTTATAAATTAATTAAATTAATTAATATTTATGAAATATTAATTATAAAATTTGAATGATTTGAGGAATAAATTGTGACGCCCCACCTCTATACCCACACTAGCCAAGAACACTACGGTGTAGTGCTGTCAACTAGCACGGAGAATAAGGCTGTTGAGGAGCGACCATCCATGTGATTGCTTATCACACGGTGGCTATAAATAATCTTCGAAAACAAACATAGAAATAAGCATAACACAAATCAGTCACAGACATCCATATCACAAAGGCGGAAGAAGATATGAATATATAACTAACACATGAAAGTGTACATCAGAGTAGTGGTCAAAAAGATCCACAATAATACAAAAGAATAGCAACACGTGCTATACAAAGGAATACAACTATGAGTCTATGTCTCAAGTGTATACAACAAAAACTGCTAATCTAAATAGTTAGCCAAAAGTCAGAGTAGCAAATCCCGGGAAGAAGTCAAGCAGAAGCACCTGTAACATCTCGGTCTGACCCGAGTATTATTTAAGAAAATAATAAACGGATCAGTCTAGCTATAAATATCAGATGACATGGTATAAAATAAAAGATATGGCATAAACATAAAATATCCATACTGACATACTACTATAAGTATGCAAATGATGATCAACAGAAGATCAATCAATAAGAGATAAATCGATATCACAAGAATCTTCTCAAAGATCCAAAGAGGGAATCATACCCTAAGCTTGTACTCATAACAAGTCAATGACATAAATTCCAGAAATCAACACAAGAAATCCAGAAATCACAGAAAAAGGGAAAGAGGCCTATCACATGACGGTCCGAAGACCATAGGGAGCTACCCCATATGGGTGAGTCGGAATCACCCAGATGAGGTCTAGGCTAAGCAAAAAGCAAAAAGGTATGTGTGAATGGAATCACACAAATGGTGTCTAGCCTAACCTCGCAACAAAAAGGTATGTATGAGTGGAATCACACAAATGGTGTCTAGACTAACCTTGCGGACAAAGAGATATGTGTGAGTCGGAATCACCCCAATGAGGTCTAGTCTAACCTTCCAAACAAAGAGACATCGCACAATTGCTAGTCTAAATCACAAAATGATCATCACGATCAACGAGAAGTGTCAATTATACTAAGCTAGTAAATATAAAAGTTTATCTTCGTGTCCTATAACCACTTGCTTAACTTAAATATTTACGAACAAACTGTAAATCTTCACTAGAAAATTGTCACAAGAGGTTCAATCGAACAAGTCCAAGAATTAACCGACGAAGTGAACGCAAGCATTTCATACCACTTGTTTTACTAAGCCGTTTAATTAGATTTCTCATCCGAGTGATGTAAAGGTTTGTATATACTAGTAGATTGGAAAACGGTTTAAGAAAAGAGCTTTGTTATTGAAAATAGAGTTAGAATCATTTTGTTGAAAGAGTTTTGATATTTACTACTAGTATAGAAAACCTTTATATTTTAAAGTGACAAATCATAGAAGTGATTGTAGAAACAATCAATCATAAAAATTCACATTCGAAGACGTGAATTAAATCAAAAGAAACCGATAAAGAATCCATCGAAATAGATATTCAAAAATCCATAAAATCGACCGAGAAGCCAAAGATAGTTTGTCTCGAAGAATGGTCAACTCAGCATCTCAACAAAGCAAGTTCTGCTGAATGTTTTTCAGATAAGAACCCCTACGGAGGGGGGGTCCGGGGGGGTGGCAACCCCCCAAGGTGGGGGTGCGGGGGCAACGCCCCTGCTACGGGGTTCGACCTAGAGGAGGATAGGATCGAGCGATCTAGAGGTGTTCGCGACCTAGTGTTCGAGCGACTTAAGGGAATACGCGACCTGAGGGAAACTCGCGACCTAACATGGCCGAGCTAAGGTAAGGTGCGACTCAACCAGGTGAGCGACCTAAGGAAGACGAATGACTTAAGGAACTCGCAGGTTAGAAGAGGCGAGCGACTTAAGGGGGTACGCGACCTAAGGGAAACTCGCGACCTAACGACCTAAGCTAGGTCGAGCTAAGGGGTTAGCATAAAACAGGTCGAGTTAAATAGGCCGAGCGACCTACGACCTAAGGTCCATACGACCTATGACCTAAGATCCATACGACCTACGACCTAAGGTCCATACGACCTAACTCCGAAGACGTTAGAAATGGCCAGAACGACCTACGACCTAAGGTCCATACGACCTACAACCTAAGGTCCATACGACCAAACACCGAAGACGTTAATTCAAGGCAGTGCGACCTAGCGCGATAACATGCAAGCGACCTAAGGGTTAGGTCGCGAGCGGCCTAACTCCGAACACAGGAAAATGGCCAGAATGACCTAAGTGCAGAAAATTCACCAAAACGCTAAAAATTGGAGTTTTTTCGCCAATCCAATCCAAACCAAATGCTAATATGCATGCAAAAATGACAGGGAATCATTCCCAACAGTCCAAATTAGTTATAGGCTAGAATTGTGAGATAAAAATCTCACATTTGCACCAAATTTATGAAGAAAAGCTTGAAATCAATGGAGAAGTAATCACAAGCTTGAATCCAATATCTTCTTCTTGAATTTGGAATTGAATGTTGGATTTGCAAGAGAATTTGAGCTTGGGATATTAATTTCCCCTTCCACTCACCATTAATGCTAAAGCTTGGTTGTTAGGAAATTTATGAAGAGTGAGGAGAAGGAGAGAAGTGGGTTTGAGTTATAATGGCTAATCTAACCCAAAGTCCAAAGCGGGAAAAGTTAGTGAAATTCCACTAACTCTAAACCTATCAATGTTTATACTTAAAAAAATTGTAAACGGCATTTCGAACTCAATGGAAGTGGTCTCGAGTCTTATTACCATTTGCAAAAAGTAGCTTTTCGGACCAATATCCGATTAACGACAAAATATTTAAATATAAAATCGATAAATATGCGGGTTGTTACATAAATATTGTAGTGTATATATTTATAATAATTATAAGTATATCGATCGATATGAGATATTGATAAGGAATTAAATTGGATTTAATTAAATATATTTACTTAGGCTTAAATAGGCTATTACCCCTTGAAGTTGGAGGAAATATTTTGGCAGGAAATATTAGATATATGGGGTAGCGAAAATAGGGTAAAAGGATTTATGTTGGATGGTAGAGATTTAATGAGAAAATTTATATGA
The DNA here is from genome assembly GCA_030765085.1 of Allium cepa. Lineage (NCBI taxonomy): Eukaryota > Viridiplantae > Streptophyta > Magnoliopsida > Asparagales > Amaryllidaceae > Allium > Allium cepa. The sequence continues at coordinate 818,875,495 of CM060935.1, read as the reverse complement.
TGTGCTCCTCTTTTCTCTTTAATCCAACCATTATAAAAGGAACCCTAACTTAATTTTAAAGGATATTTTTGTTGCCTCCTATCACTTTTACCTTAGCCAAATTACACCGTCCAAAAGTTCCACAAAAAGTTAAATCAAATCAATTTAAATCAACAACTATTTGATAGCAGAAGGGTCTGTGTTTCAAGACTAGTAATTTGTAGAATCGAGAAGTTTTCGAAAGAAGAGAATTCATCATTATATGGTGGACTTAAGTGGGGCATTAGTTTTAGGTAAGTGTTCAGTTATATATATATTATGATACATAACCTTTATATACCTGTATATTGTTCATACACACACACTCACACATATTATGACTATTGTATTGTAAGTTCGGTAAGATTCCTATTGATATTGTTACATATTGATTGGCTACGTGTATATGTTTATAAAATAAAATAAAATAATATTTTTATTAAGGATCTGATGCACATAGCTAAAAAATTATATTTTATTAATTAGTTAATTTATATATATATATATATATATAATAATAAGTTAATTAATTTGTTTGTATGATTTGTGTTAAAATAACTATTTCACATAAATAACTGAATTAACATTTTTAAATTACATATTTACACTGATTAAGATTTTTAATGTCTGAAAATAAATTTTTGGTAATTATTTAATATTTTCATTATTATTTAATCATTATATGAATTAATAAATTAATATGAAATAAATTATGTTTCAAAAATTCAATTTTAAGATATATAAAACTAAATTCTCATCAAAAAAGCTCTCAGCCAAAAAAATCAGATTTGGAACCATTTTTTATATTTCCAAAAAATCATTTTTAAATTTTGCCGGAAGTATTTAATTGATAAAAATAAAATTTTGACCTAGAAACATTTGAGATTTTTTATAAGCTGTATAATATTATTCCTGATTTTCTATAATCTTAAAATTTGAAATAATTATTATTTAATTATTTTCTATCATTCATTTATTGTTATTTAACTAATTAATTCATAATATATGTATATATATGTTCATTAAATTAAATTATAATTAGATTTAGATCTGCTATGCATTCGATTTGGAATGCACAAAAATTAAATTTTATAATTTATATATGTTTATGAAAACTATTCTAACTCATATTTACATCAATTATTATATTTACATCTATACGTATACTGTTGAATTTGCTAGTATATGATTTTTGTTTGATGATAATAAACATATATATATATATATATATATTCACTTAAATGTATTTTTCATTGTACTATTTTATTTTCACCTAATTAAATAAGTAATTACTGAATAAAATAAATAACACAGAATTTAAATTCAAACAAATATTTTATTCAAATAAATATTTATTACAATTATGAATAGTATAAAGTTGAGCTCTCACTATATATATACATATTATATTACAATTTCAATTACATTACAAACTTCACTTTACATTGTTTACCTCACTACATATCATTCATCCACTCGTATTTTATCTTCGACTTTGCTCCAGCCTGAATCCAACATTTGAGTTATCTGCAAAATACACATTGACATGGTAAATTTGAAAAATAAATGTTAGTGCAGTGTAAAATAAAATGTGTATTTTGAAAATGTTTTTTGCCTCTGTTATTTGGGTTGTTCGTCTATTCATTTTTGAATTCATCATACACGAACAACTTGTGACATGCACAGTGTATCACAGTACATGCCACAAGGTCGTGCACACCGATATACACTTGACAAAACTGCAGGGACATGAAAGCACCAGGTCAAACCCAACCAAAAGCCAGGTTCAACTCAAGTGTAATACAAATAATGTCACGACACGAGCACAAGGTCAAACTCGAGGCAAAGCTAGGTTCAACTCAAGTGCAATACAAAATCAAAAATAGAATGGTCAAGTTTTTAATGACTAGAACAAGCCTCGACTAAAATTCAACGTGCATACTTGAAAAATACTCGACCATTCAAACTGCACCAGACCAGTAAACCTGTGAATACCAACAGCAAGTGCACATCAACTCAAGCAATATCAAAATAATAGTGTTGCACATGCATATATAGTTCAGAACTACTTCAGACAGAGATGTACAAAATGAAACTAGATATATACATACATAAATTTATGTGTATACAAATGGAGATGACACTACAGCTCCCAATCAAGCAATGGGTCAAGACAAAACTGAAGTGGCTACAGTTTAGGTTCAATAAAATGGTCAAGAGCAACCTAGACATAAATGTACACATGACTCAAACCAGGGTCCAGAACAAAACTACAAACAAGTCTTGAAGTCAGAGACATGAACTGGCTCGAAGACCGCCATAAAAAGTAATGAAGCAACACCAATGATAAAGGCATATACAAGTGCATTGAACCACACAACAAGACAACATGTATATATGCAGTGACAATTAGACATACACATAATACATGACTCCAGAGCAAGACCACATACAACACAAGTTCAGGACTAAAGTGACTCAAATCATCCCAGACCAACAAACAATGAAGACACAAATGCATAAGAACAAAGATGATAACAAGTTCAATTTCAAGTGCATCATATACATGAGACTAGAATACAGATGAGCATGAGCATGTAACACAGTCTCGACCAAAACAACAAGTCAGTTCAGGGGCAACCAGTTCCAAAACCATATTCCAAAATACAGTGAACTAATGAATGAAACTGAATATAATGGTACAAGTTTAGACTATACATTCACAAAACTGATTCAATCAGAGACATGATCAAGTGCAACAATAGAGAGATAATGAAGTCAACATGTATGAAACAGACTTGGGGTGATATGAAGACCAGACCACAAAATGATCAAGTACAACAAGTAACCAGATATCATCATCATCAATGACCAAAGTATAGAGCAGTATAACATGAATATACACATGCATGAACACACACACACACACACACACACACACACACACACACACACATATGCAGTGAAACCAGTGGCAACAACAACCATGAAGTACGCAAGAAAATCCAGACAACATAAAGAAAATGAATACAACAACAGTAGTTCAAATGTCGTAGGGGATTTTAGAATAACCAAGTCAAGTCAAATGCCAAAGAATCAAGCCATGGGTCAGGAACTAGTCAAGGACGGCTCATTGGCAGGTCACACACAATTGAACAAGTCGAAGCAAAAAATATTATCACCATATCAAAGTAACCAAAGTTAACAAAGAATCAAAGCCATGGTGACCAAGAAAAAATCAAACAAGGAAAAATCAAAGCCGTGATAATCAAGCAAAATTATACGTATTGAAAAGGTCAGAGAAATCTCAAGCATTAAAGCATAATCGAATGGCTGAGCTAAAATTATCAGATGAAACTTTAGGGTTTTCAACCCTATAAAACATGTTAACGTCATAGGCAGTAAGGATTTGATTTCAAGACAAAAATTCACTCTTAAATTAAAATAAAATCAGTAACTTGAATCAAAAGTCGAGCATAATCAAAATCGACAGGGAAAATCACATACCACTTTTTCAACCAAGTATACGCGCTCGACAAAGTGGAGCGGCCGCAAGCATCGATCAGCTAGGGGAATAATTGACAAGCTAGATCAAAGAAAATTCATTACTGCAAATTAAACAATTTTCGAGCAGTGGCTTCATTTATCATGAAGCCCTAATTGAGGAACGAAGCAGCCATTTTCAAATTAACGAAGTACAAGGAATGGGCTGAAGAAATAATATAATAAAAAGGGGAAGATCGAAGATCGACAAACATAAAAAGAAAAAGGACTTCCTTTTACTTTGGACTGGCTTCTTTAATTTCTTTTGGGCCTTTAATTTTTTAGATTAGGTTTTTTTTAATTGCTTTTACTTTATATTTCTTTTTAAACTTTTGTAATTTACTAGTTGTACGACTAGGGGACGAACTACGGTGGTGTAGTTCGAGAATTCGCAACTCAATAGCTGGGTTTTGGTAGGATTTTGGGCATAAAGATAGGTTAGTCGATAACGGGTACCGTGGATTTATGTGTATAAGCGTTTCACTACTTAATTTCTAGTAAAAACCGTAGGGGCAGCACTCAATTATTGAAGGAAAATGAATCACTAAAAACAGTAGTCCAACAATTTTCTACAACTTGAGGAAAATTTTCCAAAGGAGAAAGATCGTTAAAAATGTTGTTAGGGAAACAAACTGTTAATATAGTTAGACAAGGACTTGAATATAATCAATATGAACAGGTTAGAAATGTAATTAATCAAGTCAATTCAAAGTGCACGATATATGGAAAAACTGAACATAATCACAATATTCACTGGAATAGACTCAAAAATGTGAAAACCATACCAATCTGGATTCTAAAAGGCACAAATATAAAATCCCTTAAAGTCAAACAAATCTAGGTGCCAAAAGGAACAAATATAAATAATCTTGGGTCTCCATAAACTTATTTTTCAAAATCTTTTGCCACTAACAACCATGGATCTATAAAAGCAAATAGGTCACAAAAAACATTTCTTGTGTAGGTGTGGTGGCAGGCTAAGGAACAACAACGGTGTTATCTGGATTTCGAATGTTCCAGGCACACGATAGACGACAAATCCAAGTTCCTTAGTCTAGTATAAAGGTGACAGAATCACAATGGACGACAACGAAAAATTATCGTAAAGGTAAAATAGATAACGATATATCTACCTTGAACGATATATTAAATGCGATAATCTACACCATAATCTGATTTAATCAGCCAGTTATATGGAGATAAATGTAGGCTTTGATTTTGATTTGTGCAAAAATGTTGACAAATCATTCTTGAACTATTTCGTAAAGATTTGTTTTGGACTAGTGATATTGCAAAGTTAGGTGATAAGAGATAGTGTCTTGTGTTGGTTGATGATTACTCTCGGTACACGTGAATATATTTATTATCCTGCAACTTCTAGATCTGAAATTATGTCAACGACTTGTTTATATGCACATTTTCAATTAAATCCTTAATGAATCACATTTTCAAAAAGCTGTAAAATAATTTGTTGCAACTTCACACTCTGGTCTATAACATTCAACTAATGATAGTTGAAGGGAAATTTGAATGCAGATTACATTGGTAATCTAATTGATAGAAAAATTACTATTAGAACATGTTTTATGTAGATACATTCATTAGTTACATCACATTTTAAAAGAAAATATTGGCATATTATTCATTTCAATTGTTTTTTCAATTAGCAGACATTTTTTATTAAACCCCCTTAGAAAATAGTTTTTGTTGACCTTGTTTCAGATTAGTCATTTTAGAAAATTTGATTTTATAATTATTTTTGGATTTGATCTTAAATGACTAAATTTACTAATCTGACTCCCTAGTGATTATCGAAAAGATAAATAGTGATTGAAAAAGTGATGAGTGTTGATATTATTCATTTATTATAACTTGAAAAGGTATATTTAGTAAACTTCTTTAGAAATTTAAACAAGATTTATAATAACTTTTGATGAGTAAAAATTCCATGACCATCTCTATTTCTATCTTATTTCTAATGGGATCATTCATCAAAATCCAATATAGTATGTCAATATGTGGTATTTTTGATGGAAAATTATTTATTTTCATTGTATTTTATTTTTAGCAATAAAAAACATCCAAAGTATCCACTTTCATTTAAAAGTCTTCACAGTTATGCATGGGTGAGTTATTTGGAATTTACGATTATGTGCTTTCACGCTCATTTAAAAATCCTCACAACTAGGCATGTATGGAGCACATATCAAAATTGATTATTAAATGGACAAGTTGATTTTAATCCCATTTAAAAGTCCTCATGGTTATGCATGGTTAGAAGATGTTAGAAATTCATTTTTTATAAAAATTGAAAATACTACTAATCTCATTTAAAAGTCCTAACGGTTATGCATGGTTAGTTGACATTCTAATTCCTGATATAAATATACCACAAATAAACACAACTATATGGTTTTGTATACCGGCATCATCCATATCATTTTAAAGTGGAATATGCATCTAAAAGAGGATTTATGATTTTTGTTTGATTTTTTTATTGAAATTTAATATTTACATTCGATTACGTATTAATGTCTTATCGACATATATATATATATATATATATATATATATATATATCACTTTATCTCTATTTTTCTAACACTATTACTCTTTTGCTGATAACAAAAGGGGGAGAGAATAGTTAAGATTTTGACAAATAAAGGTCAAATATTTTATTTGCATCTAGGTTCATTTGCATATTTTTATGCATATATGAAGAGGAGCTTTGCTGTAGAGAGGGAGCATTCAAATAGGGAGAGAAAATTGAATGATCACACACATTTAATATATTCAAAGTCTTAAATATATGTTTGTTATCATCAAAAGGGAGAGATTGATGAGTATGCTAGTATATGATTTTTGTTTGATGATAATAAACATATATTTATATATTCACTTAAATGTATTTATCATTGTACTATTTTATTTTCACCTAATTAATAAATATTTTCTGAATAAAATAAGTAACACATAATTTAAATTCAAATAGATATTTTATTCAAACAAATATTGATTACAATTTTGAATAGTTTAAATTTGAGCTCTCACTACATATACATACGTTACATTACAATTTCGATTACATTACAAACTTCACTTTACATTCTTCGCCTCACTACATATCACTCATTCACTCGTATTTTATCTTCGAATTTGCTCCAGCCTGAATCCAGTATCTGAGTTACCTGCAAAATACACACTGACACAGTAAAATTGAAAAAGAAAAATTTATGCAGTGTAAAATAAAATATGTATTTTGAAAATGTAATTTGCCTCGGTTATTTAGGTTGTTCGTCATCATATTCATTTTTGAGTTCATCATACACGAACAGCTTGTGACATGCACAGTGTATCATTGTACATGCCACAAGGCCATGCACAGCAGTATACACTTGACAAAACTGCAGGGACATGTGAGCACAAGGTCAAACCCAACCAAAAGCCAGGTTTAACTCAAGTGCAATACAAATAATGTCATAACACGAGCACAAGGTCAAACCTGAGGCAAAGCTAGGTTCAACTCAAGGGCACTACAAAATCAAAAATAGATTGGTCAAGTTTTTAATGACTGGAACAAGCCTCGACCAAAATTCAATGTGCACATTTGAAAAATACTCGACCATTAAAACTGCACCGGACCAGTAAACCCATGAAAACCAACAACAAGTGCACATCAACTTAAGCAATATCAAGATAACAGTGGTGCATATGCATATATAGTTCATAACAACTTCAGATAAAGTTGTACAAAATGAAACCAGATATATACATACATAAATGTATATGTATACAATTGGAGATGACACTGCAGCTTCCAATCAAACAATGGGTCAAGACAAAACCGAAGTGGCTACAGTTCAAGTTCAATAAAATGGTCAGGAGCAACCTAGACAAAAATGTACACATGACTCAAACCAGGGTCAAGAACAAAAATGCAAACAAGTCTTGAAGTCATAGACATGAACTGGCTCAAAGACCGACACAACAACTAATGAAGCAACACCAATGATAAAGGCATATACAAGTGCATTGAACCACGCAGCAAGACAACATGTATATATGCAGTGACAACTAGACATACACATAATACATGATTCGAGAACAAGACCACATACAACACACAAGTTCAGGACTAAAGTGAATCAAATCATCCCAAACCAACAAACAATGAAGATACGAATGCACAAGAACAAAGATGATTACAAGTTCAGTTTCAAGTGCATCATATACATAAGACCAGAACGCAGATGAACATGAGCATGCAACACAGTCTCGACCAAAACAACAAATCAGTTCAAGGGAAACCAATTCCAAAGCCATATTCCAAAATACAGTGAACTAATGAATGCAACTGAATATAATGGTACAAGTGCAGACTCTACATATACAGAACTGATTCAATCAGAGACCTGTTCAAGTGCGACAGTAGAGATATAATGAAGTCAACATGTATGAAACAGAGTGAAATGCAACAAACTCGGAGTAATATGAAGACCAGACCACAAAATGATCAAGTATAACTTGTAACTAGATAACATCATCATCAATGAATCAAAGTACAGAGCAGTATAACATGAATATATACATGCGTGAACATATATGTAACGACCCGTATTTTACGTGTCGACAAAATCATAAAATAGTTGCTTTAAGTCGTATTGTTGATAAGTTGTTCAGAGTAAGTTATTGGGTACTTAAGTCGTGTAGGAATTGGCTTGAGTAAAGCTTAGGTCGGTAGGTAAATGAGTCGTTCATACAACTTAGGGATGTTGCCGACTTAAGGAAGGTAAGTGTTGAATTAGGGAGTCAGAGTTTTGAGTCGTGACCGACTTATAGAGGGCCGACTCATAGGTGTTGCCAAGTTAGTGGGTTAGCGAGTCAAGAGAGGCAACGGTTTACAATTTTGGACGAGTCATGGAGTAGCCGACTCATAGTAGGACCGACTCAGAGATTTGTGGAAGTAACGACCTAAGGGTTGCCGAGTTATAGCTTAAGTCGTAGGCGAGTTAACGGTTTAAGGGGTGGTGACCGACTTAAGAGAAGACCGACTCAAGAGGGGAACAGCAACCCATAGAAGGACCGACTTAAGAGATAGAGGGTTACTAGATGGGTCGTATATGCTATGAGTCGTAAGTCGTTAGGTAGCTGGGGCGATGAGTCGCATAGTAGTTAGGTCGTTGAACGACTCATGTGATAAGTCGAGAGGTCCCGTGTTTGAGTTGAGTCGGCCTCGTAGTTGAGTCGTGAGTGTGTATTGTTGAGTCGGTGGGTGTTGAGTCGGCAGAGGCTGTTGAGTCGTATGCAGTTGAGTCGGTAGAGGCTTAGGTCGGCAAGGAGTGTTAGGTCGTGTCTGGGGTGAGTCGCGTACAAGTTAGACGTGAGGCCCTGTGTTTAGTTGAGTCGGCATGATGATGAGTCGGGGATGACTCAAGGGGTGGGTCGGCAACGACCTAAGGGGCGACGACTCATAGTGGTTTCAGCCTATAAATAGAGGGGTTTGGCTCACTTTTTGGCACCGGTTTTTGAAGCGACGAAGTGCTGCCATTTTAGGAACTCGACTACAACATTTCTTCATCTTCTTTTCTCTATTCCAATCTAATTCTAACATCCATCCAAGATCGAAGATTGAGATTGAAGATCCAAGAGACAAAGTTGAAGATCTTCATCCAACTAAGCTAGATTTCATCGTTTTAAGCGAGATTTCGCCGGATCAAGCCTTGATCTTCGCTGTCCAGATCTGAAGTGTTTAGTTTTTGAGGTGTTTAGGTGATTTGGTGAGTGGTAGTTATCTCTCACGCGGACCCAAAGGAGTATATTGGATTGGTGGTTTGTTGGAGTGTTGTAGATAGTGATTTTGTGCATTTTCCTTAGATCCAAGTATAGATCCATTGTTGTGAAGATGTTTATCTATGCAAGTTCATTTATTAAGTTATAGAAACAAAACCCATGTTTTATATTTGATAGATCTATGCTTAAAACTATGATTTCATGTATGTTAGACTTATGCTCATTTATTTACGAAATTGCCACTATAGTTAATATTGCTTATTAGATCTTGTTTGAATGCTTGAATGTTTGGATGTATGATTGATTAGATTGTTTCAAGTTAGCAAATGGTTGATTTGGAACAAGATGGTTGGAGATGATTCAAAAGCTAAGTGGAAAGGCTCTTGAATGGTGAAAGCTGCCGGTGACATATGAAGCGGATGTGGAAGCTCATATGGATGGATTCGATGATGATGGTCTTTGCTATGATGCGATGAAGCAAAGTGTGATGTTGAGATGGGACGGGTCATGATGATGTTCCAAGCACGTGCTGCGACGACGTGCAAAGTTATGTTGATAACTCGGTGATGCGATCCGGGTTGGTGATAATGGTTAGCTTGAGAGGTGCTTGAGCTATTATGGAAATAGTCGTCGAGGAGGATGACTAGGAGGCTGAGATGTTATCGTTGTTGAAGGTTCTAGCATGCTCAAAGCAAGAGTACGTTGGAACGGGCTGCGACGACGTTCCAAGCACGGGCTGCGACGACGTGCTAGTACTCTGGGTAGTTGCGAAAATTCCTAGGCACGGGCTGCGACGACGTGCGGAGTTATGTCTAGAACCAGGGTTACCATTAGCCCTTGACAGGTGGTCATTCAATTAACGGTGAAATCATGGCAAAGATAACAGTGATAGCCAGAGTCATGGATGTTTGGTTGTATTATCATTCGGTCTCAAGAGCGGTATTTTCTGGGTGCTTATCTGATCTTGGTTTAGGCCTTGGGGGTTTGTATTTGGAAAGCATCGCCCTTGACTCGAGTGATTATTGCTTTACTTTAATTATCTGCTATATTATGCTTGCTTTTCCTTAGTGTGTGTCTGGGGGCTATCACTGTAGAAAGAGGTGGAGTGGGATGGTTTGGTTCCTATTCCTTTTATCCCTTATGCTCTTTTGGTATGTTTGATAGTTGATTTACTACTCACTAAGACTTTGTCTGACTCAAGGTTTTATGTCTCCTCTTATTACCTTGGGCTGTTCATCCATGTTGGGATGGGCAGACTAGGTAGTAGGTGACAGGTGCTGCTCTTAGAGATCTACGCTGAGGATGACGAAGACGAGCAGGAGGCTTTGCATATTAGTTTTCTTACTATATGTACTGGGTGTTCCGCTGTTGTATCTGATTGAGTGTTATGTAGTGAGGCTTGGATGTATGGATGATTCATACGTTTGTATAAAACTACTATGATGCTTATATGATGATTTTCTGCTATGGAGCTTCACTATATATATTTCTATTGTATTTTATCCATGCGCTGTGAGATGTACGATAGAGTTTGCTGTTTTATTTTATCCTGACTACTGTCCATGGCTACCTGGCACGCCCTTCAGCGCTCTTTTCTCTTGTTTTGGTGCGGGAGTCATGGGCGGTCGTCACATTTGGTATCAGAGCTTTGGTTAATCGATTTTAGCCAACGCTCGCTAACGTAACTACTTATGAGAGACGTAATTGTATTTTGATGGATGATTACTATATATAATATAGTAGTTTAGAAGGATCTGAACTCCTTATGCAGTTGTTTCTTAAGGTGTTCTAATCATTCTTATTACAGATATTAAGGATGAGTCGAAGAGGGAGACCAGCTGCAAAGGAAGGCCGTGCTACTGAAGGGGCTGTTGATTATGGAACTATGTTCGAAGCGATGATGACTTCGATCATGAGAAGGATACCAGCTCCAGGGCCATCTGTAGATGTTGGAGTTCAAGTCCAAGCTCCAAGACCAGTGGATTTTGCTAAGCTTTGTAAGGATTATACTTCTCTTGGAGGAAAAGCTTTCTTGGGGACGGAGTCGACTATTGAGGTGCAGAGATGGATTGATGCATGTCGAAGGATCTTTGGTGACTTAGGGATTGAGGATGCAACCAAGAGAAAGCTCGCATCAAGGCAACTTCAAGGGAGAGCTTCGGATTGGTGGAATTCTATCACCATTGATACTCCGGAGGAGGAGATTACTTGGGAGCAATTCCAAGCTAGATTTGAAGCTAAGTTCATCTCTACAGCTCAGAAATCTGTTTTGTTCAAGAAGTTTGTAGAGCTCAAGCAGGGTGGGAGATCGGTCCTTGAGTATGTTTCTGAGTTTGAGGCTTTGTCCAAGTATGCCAGATCGTATATTGATTCTCCCTATCAGAAGAATGAGAAGTTTGTGACTGGTCTGGATGCTTATCTTGGGAGGCAGTTGGTGGATCACTTGGATGATCCGTTTGAGAAGCTTGTGGAGAAAGCTCTCAGGCATGAGAGTTTGTTTCCTAAGGAAAGTTCTGTTGTTGCTGTAACCAGGGAAGGGTCTAAACCACAGCGGGGTGAAAATAGGAAGAGGAAGCAGCAGCAACAGAAGGGTAGGGATGGCCAGAAGAAGCCGAAGGGCGAAGTGACTTGTTATAATTGCCAGCAGAAGGGCCGTCTCTCCAAGGATTGTAGGACTCCAAAGGCGCCGGCGAAATGCCACAACTGTGATAAACCAGGGCATTTCAGGAAGGACTGTCCAGAACCGAGGAAGGACAGGCAGGTTGTGCAAGCTTATGCTTTGGGAGCTGTGCCGTCATCTTCAAAAGCTCCTACTGCTGAAGAGAAGGGGAAGAGTGTGGTGGTTCAAGGTACTCTTTCTATCTGTGGTGTTCCAGTTAGAGTGTTGTTTGATACTGGAGCGTCGCATTCTTTTGTTTGTAATGATTTGGTAGACCGGTTAGGTTTGAGACCGGATATTGTTGATAGGCCATTGGTTGTGACTAATCCAGTTGGGGGTTCGTCATGTTTGTGTATGATATGCCGTGGTCTAGTTGTGTCGAGTCATGATTGCTCGTTTGTTTGTGATTGTTTTGTTCTGAACTTTGCGGGGTTCGGAATTATTTTGGGTATGGACTGGCTTAGGAAATATGCGGCAAGGATTGATTGTGAAAGGCTTGAGGTGACAGTCGGGAATGTGGAAGGGCGAAAGGTTGTGATACGATGTAAGCATGAGGAAGACGTCTTCATGAGCTTCATGTATTCGCTGGTTGTTCCACGGGATGGACTGTCATCGGTGCCTATTGTGAATGGATTTGAGGATGTCTTTGACGAAGTCAAAGGGTTGCCGCCACATAGGGAGATCGAGTTTCGTATCGATCTAGTTGAGGGAGCCAGACCTGTTGTGATGCCTCTTAGGCGGATGGCGCCTAGGGAGCAGCTAGAGTTGAAGGTGCAGGTTGATGACCTTTTACGGAAGGGATTCATTCGGCGTAGTGTGTCCGAATGGGGTGCACCAGTTGTGTTCACAACCAAAGTGGATGGATCGTTGAGGTTGTGTGTGGATTATCGTGAGCTGAATAAGTTGACTAGGAAGAACAAGTATCCATTGCCGAGAATAGATGACTTGTTTGATCAGCTTCACGAGGCTAAGGTGTTTTCTCAGATGGATTTGGCAACGGGATTTCACCAGTTGAGAGTGGCGAAGGATAGTGTGCCGAAGACTGCTTTCAGGAAACCATCCGGATTTTATGTGTAACATTCCTGAAATTTATCAAGTTTAAATTGGCAATTAAATCTATTTTTGAAAATAAATTGTGAATTATTAGGAAATTTTCTAGGATAAATAAATAATTTTGATTATAAATAGAAATTTATATTAGGAATTTAAGGATAAGTGATGTATAAAACAAATATTGAATTTAAAAATAAGATGTATAAAATATATTTATATTAATATGTGAGCTAAATTAAAAGATTTAAAAATAGAATCTATAAAATAATTTAAACTAAGGAGTTGAATATGATTTGTATATTAAACATTAAAAATAGAATTCATGAATTAATAAAATGTATTAAAAATAAATTAGAAATTAAAAACTAAAAAAAAAAAAAAAAAAAAAAATTTGAACAAACAAAATAAATAAATAAATTTTTGATTTAATTGTGAATTAAATTGAGTTTTTCCAAATAAAATACAAATGGATTTTATATATATGAACTTTTGAATTAGAAAATTTAAAAATAAATGTTTAAATAGTATATATTGGATTTGAAAGAGAAACTCTATCTTTTAAAATTTATAGAAATTTGTTTTTAAATTTATAACATACATATGTAATATGTATTTTGAAAGTTATATTTAAAGTTTAATATATACATATCTTTTGAAAAGTATAAGTGTAAATAATAGTTTGAAAATGTATAAAAAGTGATTTACAAATGTAAACATATACACATGAGAGATGGAGTGTAAGAGTTAACAAAATCTAAAAGTTATAATGATTTCTTACAAATGGCATTCAATTTAATTGTTTAAAATAAAATAATAAGATAAAGAAATTTCAAAAACTCTTCATTTTCCCACATGTAATCAATTGATATCTCAGCCAAATCTGAAGAGAAAACAGTAAAAAAGATTTGGCATTTCATAACTATAACACCAAAGAAAAAAAAAATCAGAACAAAACAATAACATTCTCTCCTCAAATCTGAAAATGCAAGATCAAGCTCCAACAAATTCAAACTGTAATCAAGTAAAATCAGAGTTCAATGCAAAAGAAAACCTGGAAGCATGCAACATTCCAGTGACCAAATCCAAGTTCAAACTTAAACTACAATGCAAATTCAAAAGAAAAATCTGCATTTTCTTAGATCTAGAAATCAAGCCTACATGCAATCAAAGTAGCAAGCATTTGCAACTCAGGTTTCAAGCAAGAACAGAGTGCAGATCAATTCAAGTAGCAATGCAAATATCATTCTGGAGCAACTTAAATTTGAAAGCAAATGCAGTTTTCTCTGGAAACAAATAAAAGGCAAGTAAATTCTTTCTTTAAAAATGTGAATCAAATATTGTTAAACAGTATTTGAGCAAAAATATTTAAACAATTTTATCAATTTAAACTGCAGGATTTTAAAAAGAAAATATAAAGAGAGAGGGGCTTCAGTTTTGCCAAGTATTTTTGGAAAACAGTTTCAAAGGCAAGTCATTTTTTTTTTTTAAGAATTGAATTTTTGAGTTGTGAATCAGTAACAAAAAACAAAAGAATTTAAACTATTTTATTAATAAGTTGCAGGAAGAAAATAGAGTGCAAGGTAGAAATCAGGTTCTTTTGATCAGGGCAGTGCAAGCATCCCTGTAATGAATCAAGATAGTGTAAATTCTCTCAAAACAAATAAAAGGAAAGTAAAATTTCTTTTAAAAAGGATTTGAATCTGAAGTGATAATCAGTAACAAAGAAAAGATTTAAAAACAATTGTGTTTATCAGTTCAGGAGTAAAGGAAAACCAAGAATTCAAAAAGCAAATCAAAATTCAGAATATGGAAAAAATCAAAAGCCTGTCTCTGTTCTTATCTCTGCTGCAACTCCAATGTGAGCAATCCTCCACCCTCTTTTATCTGATGCATATATAAAACTCTGATGTTAGTTGCTTCTTTGTTTTCATGCTTGTGAGCAAATTACACCCCAAGTCTTCAAAATCTGGTTCATATCTTGATTTCATGTGATAGTGTTTTGGTATGGTTTTGAATATGCCTACATGTTGAAGGTATACATAAATTTAGTGTGTGTATGTCTGTGAGCAACCTAGCCCTAAATTTATATGTGTTTTATTTCCTGCATGAATGTGAGTAAGCTTTTATTTTAAAAACAGTTTTTTTTTCTAAAATCAAGATAAGTGCAAATTACAGAACTAAATGCTAATTCACCTGAATTTAAAACTGTTTGATGAGAACTCCTCTGTTTCTTTTGAAAGTAAGTAACCTCACAAATGCAAGGAGGCTTGAATTGTCTGATGCATGTAAATACTTAGGAAAAATAAAAGAAAACAAGTTTGTCTGTAAATCTTATATTGATAAATGCTGTGTGTAAATATGTTTGCATGTTTTGATTTCTTGAAAACTGCATATAGTGTTAGTTATGAATTAGTATATTCTTTATTGGAAAAGCTTTATCACTTGAATGGTTTCAGCTAGCAAAGTCTGTGTAAGTAAATAGGTTAGTTAGGTGTAAATTTAGAATTATAAATTTTAAGTTAGTTTAATAAATCTGTAGCCTCTGTAAACCAAAATCAGTCGTCATTAGAAATAAACAAATATATCAAACATCATAAATATTTGAACTAGTGTATAAATTGAAATGCATGTTTGAAAGTAGAAGTTTTAAAACAAATATTACAGTTTAAATAACTATTGGGAGGAAACATTTCTGTTTAAACAGAAATATGAAATTGAGGTATCTGTGAGTCTTTGTGAATCTCAGGTGTTAAGATGTTTATGTTAGTGGAATATGGAGGTGAGAGGATGGAGGAGATGTTGGTGATTATGATCAGAGAGTGAGAGTCAGGTGAATTGGTTTCCAGGTTGATTTAGTTGCATGTTGAACTCAGGTGACAGTTTAGTAGTGTGCAGGGTTTTGACCCGAAGTAGAACTCGGGTGATTTTGTTTTTGACTCGGAGATGGTAGCATGAAAACTCGAAGTAGCATGAGAGTTTCTCGGGTCAGAGGAGTTACAGGTTTATACCTGAAGTTTTTTTGCAGTTTTTTTTTAGTGTTGATTGAATTCAAATTCTAGTGCAAAATTTTGATTTAAATGAAAATTGAATCTGAATTCAAATAGAGTTTTAAATTCAAGGTTGTAAAAAAAATATGAAACTTTTAGATTTAAACAAGTTTAAAATTTTGTTTAAATCGAGTTTTAAAACAAATAGTTTCAGGTTTAAAATCCTGAAGCTTTGTAGTTTCAAACACTTGAATAAAATTTAAATGTTTGTGTGGGAATTTAATTTCAGGTGAAAGTTGAAAACTGAATTTAAGTGTAATTCAAAGTTTTAAAAATGAAATATCTTAAACAACTTTAAAGTTTAGTTTTAAATCAAAATTAAAACTGTTTCAGGTTTTGAAACACTGAAAGTTGTTTTGCAGTTTTAATGTTTTTAATGAAACCTATTTTTAAGTTGCAATTTGATTTAAGTACAAGTTAAATCTGAATTCAAATAGAGTTTGGAATTCAAAGTTTTCAAAAATGTAATATCTTAAATAAATTTAAAGATTGGTTTTAAATCAAAAATTTAAAACTGTTTTCAGGGTTTAAACCTGAAAATGGTTTGCAGTTTTTAAAAGTGTTGAATGAAATTTAACTTTTGTGCAGGAATTGATTCAAGTGTAACTTGAATCTGAATTCAAATGTAATTTTGAATTCAAAGTTTTTAAAATGAAATTCTTAAAATTTAAACAAGTTTTAAATATGGAATTAAGTCAAGAATTAAAACAGTTTTCAAGTTTAACTTTTTAAAAACCAGATTTTGATTTAAACAAGTTTTGTAAGTTTTAAACATTGAATAAATTTAAACATTTTTAAATAAGATTTAAATTGGTTTGAAATCAAATTAAAAACAGTTTCAAATTTACTATGAAACCCAGTTTTGATTTCAAACAAGTTTATAAATTTATAGAAGAATGAATGAACATATATCAATGTTTAACATAGATTTGAAATAAGATTTGATTTCAAATAAGTTTTAAAACTAGGAAGAATTTAGTTCTATTAATATTGAATTAAATATGAAGTGTTAATTTAGATTTAGGTTTAAATGGTTAAACATTTTAAAATATCAAAATTTTAAAATGGAATTTGAATTTAAATTTAGAAATGTATTGTTTTAATACATTTTGAATTTAAATGGGTCAATTAATAAGTAATTAAATTAGTTGAATAATTAAGGATTTCACTTAATTATTTGATTTTTAAATAATGATTTAGATTAATATTAATTAGAAATGATTTATTAATCTAATTCAAATTTTCTTAAGTGTAAAATTTATTGAATGTTGTTACTAATGGGTGATAATTATCTAGGGATAATTTAGTAATTAATTAATGCAATTAATTTTGATAATTGACTAGATTAATTAATTGAATATAATTAATTGTAATTGGTTAAGTATAATTAATTGTTGAAATTAATTAAGGAATAATAAATCTATTTATTAAGGACAATTAATTTTAACTAAGATTTAATTATTCAATAATTAAAAGTTTATTATTTAAAGTAATTAATTGAGGAATAGGTAATTAAGATTAATTAATTACAATTAAAGGATAATTAATTAAGATAATTGATTTAATAAATGATTAATAAATAAAGGTGGTTAAAACTTAATTAATTATAGTTAATGATAATTAATCATTAATTTAAAGATTATAAATAGAAGTAATTATGTGAATAACAAATTCATAACCACACGGTTTATTCATCTTAATTAAAGGTGTTTGATTGTTATTGGATGTTCTGTGATGGATTGGTATATTTGATATGTGATGTGATGCTATGTGATACTTTGTGCTAATCTGCTATATTTGTGATGAATATACTGTCGTATGAATATGAAACCCTTTGACCCGTAAAACGACATTTGAATTTCGATGCGACAGGAAGTCGGATTTCAGTTTGGTTATCCGAAACCCACATCGAATTGTAATAATTGAATCTGTGCTGATTGATGATGTTGTGCACTATTGTGTAAAACCCCTGGACCACACTATACACACACAAATATGGGTTGCACGTTGAAATTTGGTTAAGTCACAGATTTTTGAAATTGTTTTAAAATTGAATTTTTTTTTTTTTTTTTTTTTCCAAAATAGTTTTGGAATTAGAATTGAAGCTTTTGAAAATGAGTTTTCAAAAATAAAAGTTATTTGAATAACTTGATTGAGTTTTGAAATGTAAATAAATTAATTTAAATTTGAATTCAATATTTGAAATTGAATTCTATGACTTGGAAACTATTGTTTAAAAAGGGTATTCAACTTATAAATGGGTTTATATGGGTTTTTAAACCATTTTAAAGGTGATGTTTTGAAATTTAAATTCAACTCAAGATTTCAACTTGTATAAATTAGATTTGCTTTCTCATAAGAAATGGACTTTCAAGTTGTGTTAAAAGGATTTTCAAGTCTAAAAGAAAAATTGTTTTCCAAGTTTTAGATAAATCTTTGGAAATGTGTTTTGAAAGCTATAAATCTTTAATTTAAAGATTTAATTGGGTTAATCCAAATTGAATGGGAATTGTTTTTGAAATCTACGGATAGATCTTTGTGAAATTGGGTGAAACTTGGTGAAATTAATCTTTTTGTTTAAAGATTTAAAAATGGTAATTTGTTTAACCATTGGAAAGATAAGTTTTGGATTTTATAAATTGTGACTTAACTAAAATCCCATATCCATATGTTTTTAAATATTGCGCTCATTATTCGGTTTAGCCGGGAGAGGACCTTGTGTCATATAGCCCATTCCGAATAGTGATACGACGTTATGGATAGCATTTGAAGACCGGTGGTGAAGACCGGGTATTTGTGAGAACGATAGGATAACCTATCGATTGACTCTGCACTGAGTTGCTCCGGTATAGAGTTCTCCTTAGTGATGGGAAGTCCGATCGGGATTGTGGATACCCGGATTTGCAAGGGCTTCTTCGGAAGTGCCTTCGGTTCTGTTCGAACCCGGAACAGACTTGTATGGTTGTATGTCCGACATTACACTTTGAGATGTTAACTGATTTCTATCAAATACATTTCTGCTTGGTGGCGGAGAATTTATTCTCTTAGCTTAACACCCTTCTCTGAGACGTACGAACTCAGAGGTTTTGTAGTTGATATTTATCAGTGATATTCCCAATTTGGTAATGTGGCATGCTGAGTGCTGCTGTGTGATGATCATTGGTTGATCATTTGTGATATGATCATTTGTTTGATCATTTATCTTTGTGATCATTGCTTTGGTCATCTGTTGACCCAAAGCATGGCTTTGTTGCACAAAGCGTAGCTTTGTGGACGAGACTGCATCAGGACCTCACACCCCGGAAATGGTCGAAACAGGAAAGATGCGGCAAGGTTATGAGGGTCGCGCCCTTTAGGGTATGTCATTCCCTTCTGGTAAAGGGTGGTATCATGGTATGGAGCCCAGATACTTACTCATGTTGATACACTATACCTATTACTGTGTGGTGTTGTTGTTGCGAGCGCTCGGATAAAGGTCCCAAAGGACCGGGGGATGGCATATTCGTGTAGTAGTTACCTAGTTACAGAGGTAACCCGGCCTTGTGTTGGCAGAGATCTAACCGTAACGTTAGTTCTCGGGACGTCCCACCAGAGGCGATCCCATGTGGCAGTAGGAAGTTCCTTAGCCTGACCATTTGTTGGAAATCCATTCTTCAATTACGTGCCTTGTACGGTTTTAGTTGTAGAACCTGCCATTTAACATGGCAGCTATAGTAGGCATAGCATCATGGTACCTATGCTGGCTAGGATTTATATTATACTTTCGAAATATTTTCCACTATGCACTAGTAATAATATCAAAGGATTTTTCTCGTAGTAAGCATGTTTGACTATCATAAGGAGAAATCTCCCCCATGTGTGCGTTTGCATTGTGTGTGTGCCGGGAGGCCTTATGGTAGTTTCATTTTCCAAAAAGCATTGCGGATTTCAAAATTTAAACTTTCTTGTTGCGTGTTTAAAGATAAACTGTTTTGAGTTCTCACACCAGTCCCATGACTGACCTGGAGTTTATTGTTCCTTTCCTAAACTCTGGGTGCCCACTATTTCCCACACGGGCAGTCTAGAGTTAGGTTGCCAGGTTATTCTGGATTCGGGAGTTGCTGTGCAGATGTTGGAGGCGAGCTTGGATAGCGTAGTCTATTATCTATTGTATATAGTATTCTTTCCGCTGTTTTATTGTTGTACACTCTGATGATATGATGTATTGTGATGTATGTATAAAATGTATATTTCTTTTGTTTTAATGATATTCATTTATCTATTATATGTTGTTCCGCTGCGACTGTGAGATTCTGTTATTGTTTCTCGTTCTGTTACTTGTTTTTCTGTTTTCTCTTCTCTTTCTTTTCTTTCTTCTTCTACCTCTTTCTTCTTCTAAAACCCTAACGGTTCGATTTTTCGTTGCAAAAAAAACAAACTTTGAGATTTGCTGAATTTAAACTATTTCAAAAGACCAAATTTTAAACTTATTTAAATTCATTATTAAATTCAGTTTTCAAAACTACAAGTACAAATTTTGATTTGTCTTTATTTCATATATTTTACAAACTGGAAACAGTTCCTGTTATTTTTATGTAAAGGTAAATTTAAATTTAAATTTGCAGGAGAGATTTAAAACTGAGTTATATCTGAAATTTGAATATGAATTCAAATTTTGACTGTCTGAAATTTGAAATCAATTATGATTTAAATTTAAATTTGATTTTTAAACTCTCAAGTATAAAATGCATTGTTGTTTTGCATTTGAAGTAAAAAGTTAAGTATTTAATTTAGGAATTCAAATTGAATTCAAAACTGAGTTTTAAATCTGGATTTAAAATTTAGACTTCAGTTTTTAAATAAAGATTTAAATTTAAATTGTTTTCAATGACATACATTTGAATTAAAGGTGTAAATTATAGAAAGAGTTTTAAAGAATTTAAAACTAAAATGAGAATGAAAGTTGTATTTCAATTTTGAAGTTTTAAAGTAATTTTTAAAATTGATTTGAATTTGATTTGAATTGAAATTTAAATCCTTTCCAACTTATTAATAAAGTATATGTTTCTTTTAAACATATAAGATTAAGTTGTGTATTGTTTTAAATTCTTATTTAAGACAAATTTGAGTCTTAAGTTTAAAGAAAAAATTGATAACCAGAAAAACAAAAAAAAAATGTCCAGTTTCATATGAACTGTAATTTACACTTTTATCAAGTTCAGTTAAATCTTGCATTTGAACTGTTTGAAATTGATTCTGGAATGAATGTAGCTATCAATAAACATAGCAAAATTTTTGACTTGATCTACAATTCAAATTTGAGTTTGAAATTTGGAAGTTTCTGATATGAGCTCAAGTGTCTCTGGGTTACTGTGTTTGCTCGAATACGATCGCATGGGTTGATCGAGTTCAGTGCTATTCTGGGTATTGATGGATTGTGTGTTGAAGGAGTTACTGCCGGAGTTTGGTCGATGATGATGGCCGGAGGTGGTTTAAGAATGCACAGGGGTGTGTGCAGGTTTGTGATGGTGGTGGGGTTGGTGTTGTGCAGTTTCAGGTTTTTGGGTATGTTTTGGGTTGCAGGGAATTTTGACTCGGGTAGGTCTCGGGTAAATTGGAAAAAAACTCGAAGGAAGTGGGGTAAAAACTCGAAGTAAATGGGGTTGCTTGAGTTGCATTGTTTCAGGTGTTATTTAACAGACCTGTTCTGTTTTTTTTATAATTTTAAGAATCAAGTTTAAATTAAAATGGAAATTTGAACTTAGGATTTAAACTTGAACCTAGGGATGAATTCAAATTGTTTGAATTATTATTTTATATTAATTTAAATGCAGAAATTTTAAATTGGTTTAAAATAAAAAGAAAAAAAAAGGAGGAACAAGAGCCGTCACATTTAACGATCAGGATTTTTCGTTGCCGAAAAATCGAACCGTTAGGGTTTTAGAAGAAGAAAGAGGTAGAAGAAGAAAGAAAAGAAAGAGAAGAGAAAACAGAAAAACAAGTAACAGAACGAGAAACAATAACAGAATCTCACAGTCGCAGCGGAACAACATATAATAGATAAATGAATATCATTAAAACAAAAGAACTATACATTTTATACATACATCACAATACATCATATCATCAGAGTGTACGACAACAACAGCGGAAAGAAATACTATATACAATAGATAATAGACTACGCTATCCAAGCTCGCCTCCAGATCTGCACAGCAACTCCCGAATCCAGAATAACCTGATAACCTAAACTCTAATTTAAATTCAAATTTCAAAGTAAACGAAGTTGTTTGAAACTTATAATTGAATTGGGAAAGCTAATTGAAATGATAGTAAATCCTTAATAAAAGGATTGTTTTGAAAAGTTAATAAAACTATTAGTTTTGGAAAAATAATAAACGGTTTAGGATTATTCTCCTTAACTTGCAATTTCGAGGACGAAATTCTTTTAAGGGGGGAAGATTGTAACGACCCAGAATTTTTGATAACTTGAATTTGAATATTCATTTATCTATTATATGTTGTTCCGCTGCGACTGTGAGATTCTGTTATTGTTTCTCGTTCTGTTACTTGTTTTTCTGTTTTCTCTTCTCTTTCTTTTCTTTCTTCTCCTACCTCTTTCTTCTTCTAAAACCCTAACGGTTCGATTTTTCGGCAACGAAAAATATCGATCGTTACATTTGGTACCAAATGTAACGATCGCGATTTTTCGTTGCCGAAAACTCGAACCGTTAGAGTTTTAGAAGAAGAAAGAGGTAGAAGAAGAAAGAAAAGAAAGAGAAGAGAAAACAGAAAAACAAGTAACAGAACGAGAAACAATATCAGAATCTCACAATCGCAGCGGAACAACATATAATAGATAAATGAATATCATTAAAACAAAAGAACTATACATTTTATACATACAACACAATACATCATATCATCAGAGTGTACCACAATAAAACAGCGGAAAGAATACTATATACAATAGATAATAGACTACGCTATCCAAGCTCGCCTCCAACATCTGCACAGCAACTCCCGAATCCAGAATAACCTGATAACCTAACTCTAGACTGCCCGTGTGGAAAATAGTGGGCACCCAGAGTTTAGGAAAGGAACAATAAACTCCAGGTCAGTCATGTGACTGGTGTGAGAACTCAAAACAGTTTATCTTTAAACACGCAACAAGAAAGTTTAAATTTTGAAATCCGCAATGCTTTTTGGAAAATGAAACTACCATAAGGCCTCCCGGCACACACACAATGCAAACGCACACATGGGGGAGATTTCTCCTTATGATAGTCAAACATGCTTACTACGAGAAAAATTCTTTGATATTATTACTAGTGCATAGTGGAAAATATTTCGAAAGTATAATATAAATCCTAGCCAGCATAGGTACCATGATACTATGCCTACTATAGCTGCCATGTTAAATGGCAGGTTCTACAACTAAAACCGTACAGGGCGCGTATTGGATGAATGGATTTCCAACAAATGGTCAGGCTAAGGAACTTCCTACTGCCACATGGGATCGCCTCTGGCGGGACGTCCCGAGAACTAACGTTACGGTTAGATCTCTGCCAACACAAGGCCGGGTTACCTCTGTAACTAGGTAACTACTACACGAATATGTCATCCCCCGGTCCTTTGGGACCTTTATCCGAGCGCTCGATACCAACAACACCACACAGAAATAGATATAGTGTTTCCACATGAGTAAATATCTGGGCTCCATACCATGATACCACCCTTTTCCAGAAGGGAATGACATACCCTAAAGGGCGCGACCCTCATAACCTTGCCGCATATTCCTGTTTCGACCATTTCCGGGGAGTGAGGTCCTGACGAAGTCTCGTCCACAAAGCTACGCTTTGTGTAACAAAGCCATGCTTCGGGTCCACAGATGACCAAAGCAATAATCACAAAGATAAATGATCAAACAAATGATCATATCACAAATGACCAACCAATGATCATCACACAGCAGCACTCAGCATGCCACATTACCAGATTGGGAAATATCGCTGATAACCTTCAACTACATAACCTCTGAGCTCGTACGTCTCAGAGAAGGGTGTTAAGCTAAGAGAATAAATTCTCCGCCACCAACAGAAATGTATTTGAAAGAAATCTGCTCTATCTCTCAAAATGTAATGTCAGACACGTAACCATACAAGTCTGTTCCGGGTTCGAACAGAACCGAAGGCACTTCCAAGGAAGCCCTTGCAATCTGGGTATTCACAATCCCGATAAAATTTCCCATCACAAAGGAAATCTCCATATCGTAGCTAACGATGCGGAGACAATCGATAGGTCATCCTATCGTTTTCACAAATACCCGGTCTTCAACACCGGTCTTCAAATGCAATCCAAACGACGTATCGCATATTCGGAATGGGATATATGACACAAAGGTCCTCTCCCGGCTAAACCGAATAGCGAGCGCTTATTTTAAAAATAAGTGTGGCAATTCAATCACAACAATCACAACAAATACCATCCAAGGGTAAATACTGATAGTCGGTTATTTAACTATCAATAAAGATGCGCCACATCATCAGATTCCATATAATTTTCCAAAATTATTTAATTCCCCAAAATATCTTTACAAGATATATATACACAATTTCCAAATAATTTCCCAAAGTTATTTGGTTTACCAAAACACCTTTACACGATAAAATTTCCACACTTAACCATTTGAAAACCCATTTCAAATTACACAACTCAACCATTTGAAAACAAATTTCAAATCACACACCTTAACCATTTGAAAACAAATTTCAAATCACATATAAATCCTTACCGATTTATTTTTAAATTTTACGCTCCAAATTTGTGAATTATATTTCCATCTTTAAAAATAAATCAACATTTATTTTTAAACCAATTTCCCTTCCTATTATAAATTCCAACGTGAATTAAATTCCATATACCCATTCATATTCGATTTCAAAATATTCGCTTACAATTTACCTTTAAAAGGTGAATTCACAAAAACGTTCCATTCCATATTGAAAAATCATTTCTAAACTTATTTAAAAATAAGTAATTCACAATTCAATTTGTTTTCAACAATTTTGAAAATATTCAACATACTTAAGTTACCGTTAAGTATTTTATTCCATTCTCTTTAAGAAAACATTCTTTTATTCACATTTATTTGGGTTAAAAACGAATGTTGCGTAAAACATCGTTACGACAACCCAAAAACACTAGTATATGGATTTGAAATTAAAAATAGATATATAAATCCAATACTATACAAATTATCCCCTTCTGTTTCTCGAAAACGTCTATTTCAGCAATCAATGTTGAAATCTATGTTTCCAATACTCAATACATTTTAAAACACCTTTAATTCGTTTTAAATTCCATTTAAAACATTCCTTTCCCAAAAACAAACCCATTTTATTTAATAATCTATTCAATATTCAAAATAGTGAATATGGCCCACTTAACAAATTCCCATATTTCAATTTATCAAATTCGATGGATTTCAAATTTATAAACATAGTTTATAAATTCCATTTCTATTATAAACCCCAATTTTATAAATCCCTTTATTAATCCGATGCAATTTACATAACCCAATTTCATACCCAAAAGCCATATTGTAAGTTAAATACTTATAATATTATTTATTTACCAAATCGTTCCTTTGAACTTCACCAATTTAAAATCTTATCACTTACAAGATTTCTTTATGGTTTATAATAATTTCAACTAATGAAATCTTCATTTATTAACAATTTCTATAAAATTCCCCTTTTTAATGCCCAAATCCATTTTTATAAGTTAATAACTTATAAGCTTAAAATTTTCCAATAACCATTCGTTTTATAAATTTCACATTTATTAATCTATAAATCCTAGTGAAATTCATGTTATACATCAACTTAACACTTTATAAATTTATTCTATAACTTCAATAATTTTTATTTAAAAACATCCATTTATAAAATCCTTTATATCAACCATTAATAATAATAACTTCCCAAAAACCAAATTTAACTATTTTATAAAAACCTATTATTGTTAAAAATTTCTTTTAAGTTATATTTTATAAAAATATAAATTTTTAAAACATAAAATTTTATCCATCTATTTATTTTAAAATTTAATCAATTCAAA
This sequence comes from Allium cepa, assembly GCA_030765085.1. NCBI lineage: Eukaryota > Viridiplantae > Streptophyta > Magnoliopsida > Asparagales > Amaryllidaceae > Allium > Allium cepa. The sequence goes on along the minus strand of CM060935.1, from coordinate 818,849,284 downwards.
ATTTTTAATAAACCATATTCTTTGAAAAATCGATTTAAAACCCCTTTTAAATTCAAAACCGTTATTTTAATTTTTAAAAATTTGAATCCGATGATGCAACAACATTAGATGGTCAATCACGGGAATAACATCATATATCAATGTGATTATCAACAATCAACATAATATTTATAAACAAATAAATATGCGAGGAATCCAGTTGGATCCCTCCAACCTGTTACCCTGCAACCACAGACGTTAGCACAATACCAATTCCACTTCAAGGTGGAATATCGCGGTATATGGGATTTTATAAATATTCCGCTTAATAACGGCGCAATAGGGTCTCATCCGCTATACGAGGCGGGGAATCAAATCCGATATATACATATGCCAATATATATATATCGCTATATATAGTATATATCCTACTATATCTACTAGCACAATCAATCAACCATCAACAATCAATATTAACTATTCAAAATTTTAAACAAAACCTTTCGATTGAGTGAGGAGTTCTCACCTTGATTTTATTCCGGTTTCGTCGTTCGTTTCGAATAAAATTAAACGAACGTTTAATTTTACCCGAAATTCAAACGAGCTCCAATCGACTCCAAACTGGTTGCATCGCGAAGTGCTCGATCATACGATTCCAACGCAACTGATTTCGTGCAATTCCGACCTCGCATGAACAAGATATTGCATTTTAAACGTTGTACAATCGTTAATATAGTAAATTATTTACAAATCTCTATTACAAACCCTTCCCCAGATCACAGCCGCACATCAAGCTTCCCCCCTTCCTTCTTGCGCACGGCTATAACCATCTCCAGGAACAAAACGCACGTATAGAACCCATAGAAGCTCCAACTAGGGTTTGAATCTTCGACCACCACGAGCCACTTGAAGGCGATCAGGAAGTGCCACTTCGGGGCCCACGACAAGGGCTACACTCGGCCCAAACATGGCCAAGCTCGGCCATCACAATCTCACGTAGTTCGAGGCCGACCTCATGCCCTTTGCAGCCCCTTTCCCGTTGATCCACTTCGTTTTAAACGATCTCGACCGTTGAGATTGCAGTACTCATTATCCCCTTCGATTTTGTAGTTGACGACTTCGTCTAATTTTGCGTGGATTGGGAGATTTTGAGGGAGGAAGGAGGAGTATTTTCGGCCATTAAAGATTAGGGCCGGCTAGAGCAAAAGAGGAAGAAGGGTTTTGGTGAAAATTTGCATTTATAACCACATACAATTATTTTTTTAATAATAAAATCCCCAAATTGACACTTATGCAAACGAACTCCAATTTTGACGTTCCGACAGGCGATTCTAAAGTTTTTCCGCGTTCCGGACGCAATGGAACAGGTTTCGTAAGCTAATTCCATCATATGTGTGAGATACAGCAATAAACGCTCAATTTAAATTTAAACCGATTTAAACGATTTCTAGGCGTTTTGGCTTGTACCGGACAAACGGCAAATCCAAACGACTTGAAATTTGAAATCTTGCAATAATATCACATTACGGATCCGATGAAACTGGTTTCGTCGAAATCCGAGACCGTTTGAAAAATGGCTATTTTAACTCGCCGAATTAAAATTAAAACGATATCGATGCCTTTCGAGCTGCCACGGTCAAACGACAACTCCGATTGCTACGAAAATTGAAATCCGATAATAATTAACTATTACAGATCCAATGGAACTTGTTTCGTTCAATTCCGAGACTGTTCAAAAATTGGCTATTTTTCAGTCGATAATTAAATATTAAAATATTCAATTTTTACAAATTAACTCCAAATTCAATTTTACAAGTTCTAAAACATTTCTATAACTTCAATATGATAAAACAAAATTTTCCAAATCATTTTCAATCATATTTAACCCAATATCAAATTATTTGTGGAATTTCACTATTAAATAAATCGATTTAATTGTCCAATTAAATCCAAATATTCAAGAAATAAATTATTTAACTTAAAATTTTCACTTATAAATATTTAAAATTAATTAAATACTCAAATTTAAATTACTAAAAATTCTGGGTCGTTACAATCTTCCCCCCTTAAAAGAATTTCGTCCTCGAAATTGCAAGTTAAGGAGAATGATCCTAAACCGTTTATTATTTTTTCCAAAACTAATAGTTTTATCAACCTTCTAACACCAATCTTTTTATTAAAGATTTACTATCATTTCAATTAGCTTTCCAACTTCAATTATAGGTTTCAAACAACATTGTTTATTTGACAATTCAAATTTAAATTTAAATTCAAATTTCAAACTTTCAAAATTTTCTCAAAAATTTTCTAACTCCCTAAATTTTCGAAAAATTTCGCCAGAGTCTCCTTTGCGCGGCTAGATCGGTACGACTACAAAATGGCACTACGGCCCCTCAGAATCAAAAAGAAAAGAGAAAGCCAAGTGGCTGGAGAAGGAAATCATCAATTCTCATACTAAAAGTGAAATACGTACCTTTTTGTCGAGTCATTCAATTTTTAACTTCAAAATCAAAATTCCAATCCATTATATACCTGTATATCCTGCTAGTAGTAGTATCCAATTCCAACATTCAAACTATTTTGCCAATTCAAGTTCAAAATTTCCAATACATGCTTCTTACACATTTTTTTTTAGTTTATTATTGAAGTTGCATATTCAATTCATTTGTTTCAATTAGTTACATTCACTAATTAAATTCACATTGGTTCATATTCAGCCCAAATCAAATTCAATTCTATTCAAATTCATTTACTTTACATTCAATTTGAGTTCAATTACATAGCTTTCAAATGTGACGATTCGAATTTTTCGCGTTCGAAAATCGACATCCATACTTCACATTGTACTCGAATGCCGCAGATTCGACCGTTCAAATTCGAGTCGCCGGAGCTTATAACACATTAAGTACAACACAGCGGAAGAAATGAATAATATATATCAATGTACAGCATTTGATACAATAACTGATACAACATGAATGGTACAATGAATATACATCAGAGATACAAGAAATAGCAGCGGAGAGAAAAGATAACACAGCAGCGGAACAAATCTCCAAAATGGCCTTCAAGAAAGAACTCCAGTATTAGTAATCTCCATCTTCAAAGCACCAATCCAGAAATAGCTCGAACTCCCAAATCAAGATGAAGAGAAGCAACTCGATCCAAAATGCGATTGCCAAATCCTAAGGCTGAAAGCTATCGGATCTACACCTACTATAGATTATCTGAAAACCCCAACTCTAGACTGCCCGTGTGGGAAAATAGTGGGCACCCAGAGTTTAGGAAAGGAACAATAAACTCCAGGTCAGTCATGGGACTGGTATGAGCAAGCAAAACATTTGGTCTTTTAAAACAAACAACAGAATTTAAATTTGAAATCCGCAATGCTTTTTGAAAAATGAAACTACCATAAGGCCTCCCGGCACACACACAATGCAAACGCACACATGGGGGAGATTTCTCCTTATGATAGTCAAACATGCTTACTACGAGAAAAAATCCTTTTATATTATTACTAGTGCATAGTGGAAAATCTTTCGAAAGTATAATATAAATCCTAGCCAGCATAGGTACCATGATACTATGCCTACTATAGCTGCCATGTTAAATGGCAGGTTCTACAACTAAAACCGTACAAGGCGCGTATTGTTTTGATTGGATTTCCAACAAATGGTCAGGCTAAGGAACTTCCTACTGCCACATGGGTACGCCTCTGGCGGGACGTCCCGAGAACTAACGTTACGGTTAGATCTCTGCCAACACAAGGCCGGGTTACCTCTGTAACTAGGTAACTACTACACGAATATGCCATCCCCCGGTCCTTTGGGACCTTTATCCGAGGCGCCTCAAAGCAACAACCACACAGTAAATGAGATTGGAGCAACCACATAGGTTAAATACCAGGGCTCCATACCTGATACCACCCTTTACCAGAAGGGAATGACACACCCTAAAGGGAGCGACCCTCATAACCTTGCCGCATCTTTCCTGTTTCAACCATTTCCGGGGAGTGAGGTCCTGATGCAGTCTCGTCCACAAAGCTACGCTTTGGCACAAAGCCATGCTTTGGGTCAACAGATGATCAAAGCAATGATCACAAAGATAAATGATCAAACAAATGATCCTATCACAAATGATCAACCAATGATCATCACACAGCAGCACTCAGCATGCCACATTACCAAATTGGGAATATCACTGATAAATATCAACTACATAACCTCTGAGCTCGTACGTCTCAGAGAAGGGTGTTAAGCTGAGAGAATAAATTCTCCGCCACCAGGCAGAAATGTATTTGATAGAAATCAGTTAACATCTCAAAGTATAATGTCGGACATACAACCATACAAGTCTGTTCCGGGTTCGAACAGAACCGAAGGCACTTCCGAAGAAGCCCTTGCAAATCCGGATAATCCCTAATCACGTCCGGACTTCCCATCACATATGAAGATCTCTATACCGGGGATCAGCCAGTGCAGAGACAATCGATGAGTTACCCTTTTGTTTTCAGAAATATCCGGTCTTCACCACCGGTCTTCAATTGCTATCCATAACGTCGTATCACTATTCGGAATGGGCTATATGACACTAGGTCCTCTCCCGGCTAAACCGAATAATGAGCGCCATATTTTAAAACATATGGATATGGGATTTTAGTTAAGTCACAACTTATAAAATCCAAAACCTTTCTTTCAATGGTTAAACAAATTACCATTTTGAATCTTTAGACAAAAAGATTTATTTCACAAAGTTTCACCTAGTTTCACAAAGATCTATTCATAGATTTCAAAACAACTTCCATTTCAATTGGATTAACTCAATAAATCTTTAAATTAAAGATTTAATTTATAGCTTTCAAAACACGTTCCAAAGATTTATTTATAACTTGGAATACCATTTTCATTTCAAAACTTGAATTCCTTTTAACACACATTGGAAATCCATTTCTTATATGAAAGCTTCTATTATTTGAAAACAACAGTTTTCGTTTCAGAAAAGTCCGATTTATACAAGTTGGAATCTTGGGTTAATTTTAAATTTCAAAACATCACTTTTAAATTAGTTTAAAAACCCATATAAATCCATTTATAAGTCGAATAACTTTTTAAAACCCTAGTTTCCCAATCATAGAATTCAATTCAATTATTGAATTCAAATTTAACTCAAATTATTTAAAATTTCAAAACTCAATCGAGTTATTCAAAATAACTTTTATTTTTGAAATTCATTTTTTTTCAAAAGCTTCAATTCTAATTCCAAAACTATTTTGGATTCAAAAATTCAATTTTTAAAACAATTTCAAAATCTGTGACTTAACCCATTTCCACGTGCAATCCATATTTGTGTGTGTATAAGTGTGGTCCAGGGGTTCAACACAATAGTGCACAACATCATCATCACAGATTCAATCATAAAGATAAGCGGTATAACCCATAGCGCTTATCTATATTCACAGATTCATAGATAAAGTAAATTATCAATCACAAAAATTCACTAATATGATTCGATGTGGGTTTCGGATAACCAGCTAGAATCCGACTCCCTGTCGCATCGAAATTCAAATGTCGTTATACGGGTCAAAGGATTTGCATATTCATATAATCATATATATATCATAGATATAACAGCTTAGCATAAAGCATCAAATAGCATCACATCACATATCAAAATATCAATCCATTACACAACATTCAATAACAATCAGCATCTACAATTAAGATGAATAAACTGGATGGTTTTAAATTTATTACCTACATGATTACTTTCATTTATTATTCCTAATTAAATAACTATCCATATTTATTCAATTAATAAATCTTCAATTATTAATTTAAAATCTAATATCATTCAATTAATGATTTCTTAATTACAAATTAATTATTCCAAGAAAAATTAATCTTAAACTTTAATTAATCAAATTAAAAACCCTTAATCACTTTAATTAATTATCCATTTCTTAATTAATTAATTATATTAATTATCCATTTGTACTACCTTAATAATTAAATGAATTACAAATCATTATACTTTTCTTTATCTTTAAATAAACATTCCTTATTTAAATTATGCATTTAAAAACAAAATGTTTTTTTTTATTTTCATTAAATTCCATTTAACATTTTCTTTAAACTTAAGACTCAAATTTGTCTTAAATAAGAATTTAAAACAATACACAACTTAATCTTATATGTTTAAAAGAAACATATACTTTATTAATAAGTTGGAAAGGATTTAAATTTCAATTCAAATCAAATTCAAATCAATTTTAAAAATTACTTTAAAACTTCAAAATTGAAATACAACTTTCATTCTCATTTTAGTTTTAAATTCTTTAAAACTCTTTCTATAATTTACACCTTTAATTCAAATGTATGTCATTGAAAACAATTTAAATTTAAATCTTTATTTAAAAACTGAAGTCTAAATTTTAAATCCAGATTTAAAACTCAGTTTTGAATTCAATTTGAATTCCTAAATTAAATACTTAACTTTTTACTTCAAATGCAAAACAACAATGCATTTTATACTTGAGAGTTTTAAATCAAATTTAAATTTAAAAACACAATATGGTTTCAAATTTCAGACAATTAAAATTTGAATTCATTTTCAAATTCCAAACTAAAACCCAGTTTAAATCTTCACTTTCAAATTTAAACTTACCCTTTTATTTAAAACAGAAAACAGTTTTCTGTTTATTAAAAAAAAAACTTAACTTTGAATTTCTTCCAGAATTTAAACTATTTCAAAAAACATAATTCAAACTTATTTGAATTCATACTTGAATTCAGTTTTAATATCATAAGATAAAACTTTAGTTTGCAAATTATTTCAAACCTTAAAAATCTGGAAACAGGCTCTTGTTCCTCCTTTTTTTTTCTTTTTATTTTAAACCAATTTAAAATTTCTGCATTTAAATTAATATAAAATAATAATTCAAACAATTTGAATTCATCCCTAGGTTCAAGTTTAAATCCTAAGTTCAAATTTCCATTTTAATTTAAACTTGATTCTTAAAATTATAAAAAAACAGAACAGGTCTGTTAAATAACACCTGAAACAATGCAACTCAAGCAACCCCATTTACTTCGAGTTTTTACCCCACTTCCTTCGAGTTTTTTTCCAATTTACCCGAGACCTACCCGAGTCAAAATTCCCTGCAACCCAAAACATACCCAAAAACCTGAAACTGCACAACACCAACCCCACCACCATCACAAACCTGCACACACCCCTGTGCATTCTTAAACCACCTCCGGCCACCTTGACCTTCATCTCCGACCATCCCCTAACTATCAGAGACTTCACTACAACATTAAAACCCCAGATTCCCTAAGATTAACTTGAATTTGAAATCAAGTTTTAAAGCTAAAAACTGTAACAGCCTATACCCCACCTTCCTAAACCTGTCAACATCCAATCTCTCCCCTTCCCGACCACCATCCTTCTCCATACTCCGGAGATATTCTCATCAATCCATCTATCTCCATATCCCAAATCCCTGAGTCTCCCAGTCAAGTATAACTGCCGAAAAAATTTACTTTCACCAACTCAGTAGAACTAGGTTTTAGATAGCCAGAACAAAAATTGTATTTTAATTTAAAACCAAAATTTTTCCAATGCTTACTTTAATTTGAAATAAGCAAGTTTCAATCAAGATTGGAGCATAACAGCATACAAATCAAAAGAAACATGATTTTCCTATTAACTAGAACTTAAACTATAGCAACAGAACTTTTGGAATCAACATGCATTGCATTACCTATTTACACAGGCAGTAAAAATCAAATATGTACACAAATTTAACTCAGCAGAAACACATTCATTTCAAATTTTACAAGCATGTAACCCAATATCAACAAGCAAGCATCACAAAGCAATTCACAAGTTCATAGATATCAGATTCAAAGGGAAGATTTTCAAGTTTGCTCACCTTTAAAATGAAGACAGAGGCCAGACATTTGCAACTGTTTTGATTTTCTTCTTTTCCTGAATCTGCATTTTTGATTTTTTTGTGATTTTTTGTTTCAACTGTTTTAAACTTATACTTTATCATTGATTAACAACATGAAATTCAAAGCTTTAAGAAAAATTTACTTATCTTTATTTAATTTCAGAGAGAACTGCCCTGCTCTATCTTCTCTGGATTTCATTTGCTTTTCAGTTTCAGGTTGGATTCAGGTCATTGCTTCCAGATTCGATTTGCAACTTGACATTATAACACTTTGTTTAAATCTCTATTGCATGCTCTTGTTTATTCAGTTTATTAATATCAAAACAAGAATTTTAAGTTTTACTTACTGTTTTGAATGAAACAGAGAAGCCTTTTAATCTTTGTATTGAATCATTGATGAATTGAATTGTGAAAATAGGTTCTTCAATTATCACCAGGGAAAACTGCATTTGCTTGTTCCAGATTTGCTATGCTTAAATTTTGTTACAGGTAATTGATGAGAAAATCTGGTTTTGAATTTCACTTTAAATCTAATTTCAGATTTTCTTTTGAAGATAATGTTTGAACAATTATGAATTGCTAAGATTTCTACTTCATAAATTTTTAATAAAATATTTTTCAAACAAAAATAAGTAAAACAATTGCCACTTGTTACTTATGTTTACACTTGTTATTCTTTTATGTCATATGGTTTACATTTGTAAAATTTTGTATATTTATGTTTTTAACCTTGTCTTGAATTTATTTTATAAATTTTGTTTTGGTCCTTTAGTTCAATTAATTTTAATTCATACATTTTGTTTTTAAACCTTATTTGATTTTAAATTTATAAAACATGCTTATCAATCTTATATTTACACATATATGTTATGTAGTTATACTTACACAAATTAAAGTAAAATAGTTTGAAATTAGATTATACATTATTAGCAAATATTTATAAGTTAGTAAATACAACTTTTATTTTCAATACATCTATATTTATAAACTTAAGATGTTCAACTTATTAACAAACACTTATTTTTTTTTTTTAAAACTTTCATAATTAAATTCACAATAAAATCTCAAATCTTTTAAATTCCAAATTCAATCTAAAAATGCATATTATTATTTATTCTGTAAATCTTCCAATTGATTCAACTTTTAATTCTAAAAAATTAAAAATTAACTACAAAAATTCCATAATTTAATTCAAAAAAAAAAATAAATAAATTGTCAAATTATCTTGTTCAAAATTCAGGGGCCAAAATGTAACGACCCGGCCGCCTTGACCGCCTCTAGTCGGTAATTAAACCAACTAGAAACGTTCAAAATAACGGATTGTTATTTAGTTTATAACATTTAAACAGAATCAGCTACAGAATCACAGAATAGTAATCATATTTTATAAACAAACTTTTCTTTTACATACAAATATCAGAGTTTACAATACATTACATTTTAATTTATACAGCGGAAACAATTTATATTTTAAAGTATAAGAAACATTTGCTGAAAACTGAAGTAAAGCTTTAATTCCCCCCCTCTCTCTAACTTCGCGGCCTGAAAATCTTCAAGCTGTAAAAATACTCGGTCTGACCCGAGCGTTTATGCAAAACACAAAAACACTCGAGTCAGGATTAATCTTATTCAAGTAATTAAATTTGAAATGAACTGAAATAAATGGTTACAGTTATGGTGAACAAATAAATCAGTTAAATCCTATTATAGATTTTCGCATTAGCGATTCCAAATTTTTATACACATGTGTGGCTGCAGTACACACGTGTACTCATACCCATGTGCACTGCCTCGCCAACCCACGTGCACGAGTCAGACAAATCACTGCAAGTATACAAGCATAACTCCAAAACAGACAAGGCAAGGCACTATGCAGTGCACAACAAATCCAAACAGCCCCAAATACAAAATCACTACACATAACCAAAACAAGGACCACAAGAGCAGGCTGCAACCATGGAAGCAGAAGACCACAAATAAAGTGATTCAAAGTGGGCAACTCAGAAATATACCCAAGTGCAGACAGTAATATGCACTATGTAACATATGTACACAAAAGTAAGCAAGTGCAGACAGTAGCATGCACTAAAATACAACATATCAAACAGTCCCAAAATGGAAGCAACAGGTGAAACAAGTATGGCAGGGAATAAGGGGCAGGCAGCAACATGCACTTCTTGCAGGGGAAACAAGTACAGAGAGCAACAACAGGGAGCAACAATCAGTGCCAACAAGAAAACAACCCCACATGCAAATACATGGTCAAATTCTATTTAGAAAATCAAACAAAATTAAACATTTGAATTTAACATGAAATTCCATTTCACTGTGAAACTGATATGCAAAGCCCATGCTACACTGTCCAGCTTCAACAGATTCCATGCTTATGATTTTTAAGCTTAACAAACCTCATTTGTTTCAAATCCTAAGTTTAAAATGGTTTATATGCAGAAGTGTTAAATTTTCCCTTTTTTTTTTCTCTGCTCTGCAACCAAAATACAGAGGAACAAGTCCATAAAAATTCCCAGTGCACATAAGTTTTACAGAACTACTTGTTTTAGAACTAGATAGCAAAGCACAGAGTTTCCTTAATCAAATACCAGATTTTTAAAGAACAGTTGTTTCACATTTTTTTTCAAGAGCATGCAGATCCTAATGCATTCATATCTACAGATTAATTACCACTATCTACACATGCAAGAGAATCGTACCCAAGTGTATCCAAATGTACTACTTGTATTCAATCATGAAATGAAATTTATATGCAAAGGACAGAGGAAATGCAAACCCACATAGCAGTAAGGATGTTGCATGCAACTGAGATGAACAGAGGTGCCACAATGATTAGGGATATGGGATGCAGACAACAAAGAATGCTTACAGAGATGTTTACATGTTTTATGGTTACAGAGATGGTCAAACAAACATGCACATGAAAATTTATAGGCAAACAAAAATGGAATTGAAGACTGGGCAACATGAAGCATGCAATACTCAAGACATATCTTTATTACAAAAACAATTATGCACCTCAACTACTTAGTTAAACAAAACATTTTAGTAGCATCTGCACTTACCAATTTAACAACAAGATAACATAGCATCTGTTCTTATCAAAATTTTAAATTTTGAAAGAAATCAATAACATTTGTTCCTAACAGTTCAAACATAATTACTAGCATCTGTAAACATGAACATGCCCACAATGTTTTAATGTGGTTGGTATTTCATTCATGTGCAATTCTAGTCCTGTTACCCTGAGTTTCCAGAGAGTTTCAAATCATTTTGATTATTTAATTTGAACAACATCTTAAACTATGATTCCTGATTCTACAAATCATTTTTTTTTTGAACCTTGATAACACTAACATATATTATATTATGTGTTAATGGTATTAGAACAGATTTTTATATGTGGGAAAGAAGATACAGAGACATCATGGTCCAGTTACTCAGAACACATCTGCATAATACAAACTGTTTCAGACATGCATTTCTTTATTAAAATCTGGATTCAAGTAGCATGCATGCAAGAATTCTGTGACAAGCACTAGTTTTTCAGTTGCATTTCTCTGCTCTGCATCAAGATTCAGGTGAGTAACATTTTAACTAATGAAGTTTAAACATTTTAGAAGCTACAAGTATGGCAGTGAAACAACTCAAGAGATCAAAAATGCAACACTTGATTGAGCTACAGACAGGTTAGACTAAAGTTTGAACTAAGAACAGGCAAATAAATTAAACAGCAAACATCATGCATAACACACAAGCATACACAAGCATATTCACACATTTATATAGATATGCAGTACATAGATTTTTTTTTTTTATATCAAGTTAACAGACACCAAACATCATCACAACAACAAAAGAAACTCAGGCATCTACATTTCCTTAGATTGGCAGACCCAAACCCCAATTTTGTTTCAGGCTAAACCAAAGATATTCAGTTGAATGCAAACTAAGAATTCTTTTTATGATTTTAAAAATCAAGTTGTTAGTCAAGTAATTTATTTATAAACTTAAATAAATAAATCTGAAACATTCAAACACTATTTACAGATATTTGCTCTGTTGCCTATTTTGTTTGTACAGAGGCATCACAGTTTTATTCTTGTTTCACATTTTTTTCTTTAAGATTAGATAAGATTAAATTCTAACTTATATAACATACTATGCTTAAAAAAAACTTAAACTCTAATATTAATTTTATCCTGAAGTCATGTTTTTGAACATAATAACAATCTGGAAACTAAAACAGGCAAACCAAGATTACTGTGCAACATGCATATAACAGAGTATACCCTTTAATTCAAGTATTGGTTTGAGAAATCAATATTTACTCTTGAATTAATGAAACTGGATGGTCTAATTTATACACACATGCAGTTGTTCTTCTATTATTAAGTTTTCAGAGAAAACATTACAGTTTCACTTATTCCTTTTATTCTTTTCCATTTTTAATAAAAATTAAAACTGTATATTTACTTTGTTTAAATCTTAACTTTAACAAAGATTTGGATCTAAGGTTATGATTTTGATCTGGATATACACTTGGAATGCTAGAACAAACAAGATCAAGCAAGACAAATTTCAACAGAAAACAAACATTCAGAAACATACATCTCACATGAAATTCCATCTCAATCATCCACTTCAATATGATTATCACAGGCATAAACTAAGCAACTAAAATTACTTAAATTTTTTTTTTTTTTGTTAAAAAAAAGATGTTATTCACAGAAAACAAGATGCAGTATTTCATTTTGCAAATGGCCAGTGAAAGGGGTATATGTAGATTCACACAAATATTTTAAGCATCCAAATCATTTTGCTTTGATTCCTTTACAAGTTTAAAACAAAATCCATCTTGTTTTACTGAAACAAAATCCATTGAAACAAAAAGAGACAAAGGGAAAAGAAAAAGGATTTTTGACAGGTTTTCCTTAAGAAAACAGTTTTCTGAACAAGATCGGAGATGATCAACAACTATTTCCTATTCTCAAGCATTTTCTAACAACAACATACACATAAAGCAGTACAAATATTCATTTAACAAAGCCAAATCCAACACATGCAGCCACAAACATAACGAGCAAAGTTTGGATATAGCATCTGCTCTCATCAATTTAATTAAAAATTATAGTATCTGTGTTTATCAATTTAAAAATACAATTTATAACATCCATTCTCATCAGTTTAATTAAAATTTAAGTAGCTTCTGTTCTTAACAGTTTAAATAAAATTAAATTCAATAGTATTTGTCCTCATCAGTTTAAATAACAAATTAACAGAGCAATTCATAGCAAAAGAACAACCAACAACCAACATGCAGTGAGCCATCTGTTCTTATTGGTCTAGAATTCAATTTTAACCGAGCAACTGAAAACCACAAACCACCAAAACAAAGCATGCAATCAAGCATTCACTTCAAAACAAATCTAAAAACTTGCATGAAGATTAATCGTGAGGAGAAACTCACCATAACAAAGTCGAAGCAGCCGAAGGGAAATAAGCCAAGTTGAACGAAGGTCGAAGCCCAGATTAGATCGCATACCCTTGTTTTGAATCGCAAGAAGCAAAACCCTAGATTTGATTGCTAGCCCTAATTTGAAGACGAGCAAAAAATTGGAGAGGCCGCCATTTTGTTTCGTTATTTCGTTTAGGGTTTAGAAATGAAAATGGTAAAGTGAGATAAAGGGGAATCGGGTTAAAGATAAAGGCAGTAGTATTCAAACGTGGGCCGGTATAAATTTCAAAGCCCAAACCATAAACAAGTTTTCCTCTTATTTTTTTTTCTATTTATCTAAATCCAATTTGTTTTGTCTAATTATTTTCATTACTTTGTTTTGTAAATTTTTGTTTAAGTTATGTTGTTAAATTTTTTTTTTTTTTTTTTTTTTTTACTAAGTGTATTTGTTTATTTTATTTTGTATTGATTTTTTTTTTATTTAAGCTAAAGAAAAGAATGTTATTAAAATTTTAACCATCAGTTTATTAATTTACATAAATAAAAATTCTTGTATCCAAATTATTTTCTTAAGTCATTAGTTTGAATTTCAATTACAAATTAAATATTCAATTTCAACTCCAAAGTCAAGTTTAAATTTTTCTTCAGCTTTGTATAGATTAAATTTTAAATATTTAATCACCAATTTCATTGTTATATCGGAAATTCAGTTTAAATTATCATTCAAATATTCAAAATTAATTAAATATTCACAATTTAAATTGTTCAAAATTTAGGATCGTTACAATCTCCCCTCCTTAAAAGAATTTCGTCCCGAAATTACAAGTAAGGAAAAATGATTGTTAAAATTTCACTAATATTTATATTTTACTCAATTTTATCAAGTTCAACACTTATTAAAGATGAATGAATATAGGATTCATTCTATTTGTTTTATCTCGCTAGCTTTGCTAATTAACTCTTTTGTTTATTATTTTCTACAATCAAGACACAAAAATCTTTACTAAAATTTTCAACTTACAACCCAAAATTTTAAATTTGAAACACTTTATATTAGAGATTTACATATTATAACTTTTCCAAAGCTGTGGACTTTCAAAACCCTTCAAAAATCCTCTTCCTTAATTCATTAGGTTGGAATTATGCGAATTCTAATTCTAGATAATTGATTTTCTATTAAAGTTCGAAAATACTTGCTAACTCGAAATTTAACAAGTCTACTGTCGTTCTTAAAGACATTAGGCATACGCTGGCCAGGCGCAAGTCTAACAATCTCCAAGTACTAAATATACTTGCTTCAATTCCCAGTGAAAATACTTTTAAAAATTCTTTTAAAAATGGATATGGAAAGCACATTCCCCCATGGATCGCGGTACACACGGCGGTTACGCTACTATCCCAGTAGAATCGCTTGTGACCGTAGGCATCTCGCCCCTCGAATTTCGCCATGGTTGTTGCCATAGATCGCGGTCCACACGGCGGTTACGCTACTATCCCAGTAGAATCGCTTGTGGCCGTAGGCATCTCGCCCCTCGAATTTCGCTATGGTTTCTAGATTGCAGTTACTCGGCGGTTACGCCACTATCCCAGTGGAATCGCTTGTAACTGTAGGCATCTCGCCCCTCAAATTACGCTAGTCACTCCAACTAATGGAAAACAAATGGCCTATCCAACTAATGGAAGACAAAGGGCCAATCCAACTAATGGAAAACAAATGGTCAATCCAACTAATGGAAATATAAATGGTCATCCAACTAATGGAAATACTACGTAGCTACGATTTTTTAAATGGATACTCATCTCGAGTTCCATCACCATCACACAGTCACACAGTATAAATGGAAGGTACCTTTCCATATCCTCAATTTTGGAAAACATAATATTATACATACATATATAATATTTCACTTCACATTTAGTACATATCATACTCATGTACTTACATAAGTTTTCCACAACAATTACTTTTCCAAACTAATTGGTTTTCGAATTAATCGTATTCACACATATACGTTATGAAAACCACAACATTTCATACCCATAACAAATAGAGGTTTCACAAATTTCCATTTCATTATCCATTTAAAATTTTCCTCTAAGTCGATTTGGAATTTTAAGGTTATATCAAACCTAATACACATTCACAATCCAATTTATTATCGACTTCACACACTCGATTTGGATTTCACGCTACATCGTCAATTCTCAACACATAATTGATGTCTATCGATATATAACCTCTGAGCTCGTACGTCTCAGAGAAGGGTGTTAAGCTAAGAGAATAAATTCCCCGCCACCAACAGATATATATTTAATAGAAATCAACTGATATGTCGTCAATTCACGACGTTAGACATACAATCCAAATCATCCATTTAAAATTCAAAGTTCAACTTACTTTGTTTTGGGTGACAAAGTTAAACTCAATTTAACTCAAAATTCAATCACTTTGAAAATTTCCAAATTGAACTAATTGTTCAAATTTCCCAAAAATAATATCTTTACAAGATATAAAAAATTTCACACTTAGCCATTTGAAACAAATTCAAATCATTTTGCACCTTTTAATCTTTGAAAACAAATTTCAAAGCAATTTCCTTAAATGGAAACATTTCCAAATATTTATCCATTTTAAACTTCAAATGGTTCACTTAAATTAATCAAATAAATCCTTACCGATTTATTTTAAACTTACGTTCCAAATCCGTAAATTTATTTCCACATTTCAAAAATAAATCAATATTTATTTTTAACAAATTCCCCTTTTCTTTTATAAATTCCATAGTGAATTTACATTTCCAAAGTATCTATGAATATACGATTTCAAATCGATTTCACAAATTCATTTTCAATTTATCTTCAAAAGATAAAATTTCAAACATTCACTTCTCACTTTATCTCTAAAAGATATAATTTCAAACCTTTCATTTCATATTGGAAAATATTTCCATACTTATTCAATAATAAGTAATTTACAAATCAATTTATTTTCAATACTTAGAAAATATTCAATATACTTAAACCAAAATCAAGTATATATTTCATTCTTAAAAGAAATCATTCTTTTAAACACATTTTATTTGAGTCAAAACGAATGTTGCGTAAAACATCGTTACGACGACTCAAAACCACTAGTATAAGGATTCAAATTTAAAAATAGATATGTAAATCCCAATACTAAACAAAATCATTTCCCTTTTGAAATTATTTACTATAACAACAAATGTTATAATCTACCATTTCCATTTTTCCACTCGAAAACGTCTATTTCAACAACAAGTGTTGAAATCTATTCTTTCGATTCTTAACACATTTCAAAATGAATTATCTTCATTTACATAATGTTTCTTCCCAAAAACATTCCCATTTAAGTTTTCAACTTCAACTTAATTCATGGTTTGAATTCCACATACACTTCAAAAATATTGGTTTTAAACCGATTTCAAATTCCCAATACTAAGTTTTCCACTCAACTTAATTCCATGCCCGTTCAAATTCAAATGCATCATTGAATCTATTTAAATCTATTTCGAATTTTCATTAGATTCATATCTCTTTTGATATTTTATTCACCGTTCAAAAACCATAGATATAATTCCTTTAATAAGTTACAACAATTTACTTATCAAAATAAGTCGTTTGCGGATTTTACAAACATCTCTAGAAATTCCATTTCTATTTATAAAACTTCGTTTTATAATCTCCTTTATTAATTTGATTCAATTCAGCTCATATAACTTAGTTATATACCCAAAATTTCATATTATAAGTTAAATACTTATAATCCATTTATTCACTAAATCGTTCTTCACAACATTTGAAATCAATTTTTCAAAAGAATTCAAAATTAAATTTCCAAGTTATAGTTCAATAATCCGCTTGGTTATAATCAAATTGACATATCATTTTATTTTCCAATTACTACTTTGGAGATATTCAAAATATTTGATTTAAGTCAATCTAAACCAATTCATTAATCCACTTGACTTACATTTCATTTTCCATAACTCTCAAAAATTCGATAATGAGTTTCTGAACGATCGAAACTCAAGTCTAACGAGACCTCACCGAAGAGAAACGGTCGCAAACCTAAATTTAGAGAGGGGAATTTCCAAAAATAATTCTAATTTTCAAAATACCTTTTATTTTAAAGAAAACAATTTTAAACTTCTTTAGATTTGAAAACACTTCATTTAAAGTGATTCTAGTAACTATTCATATTAAACGCCATAAACTAAGCTTTGTGCAAACCAAAGCTCTGATACCACTTTGTAACGACCCGCCGCCTTGACCGCCTCTAGTCGGTAATTAAACCAACTAGAAACGTTCAAAATAACGGATTGTTATTTAGTTTATAACATTTAAACAGAATCAGCTACAGAATCACAGAATAGTAATCATATTTTATAAACAAACTTTTCTTTTACATACAAATATCAGAGTTTACAATACATTACATTTTAATTTATACAGCGGAAACAATTTATATTTTAAAGTATAAGAAACATTTGCTGAAAACTGAAGTAAAGCTTTAATTCCCCCCCTCTCTCTAACTTCGCGGCCTGAAAATCTTCAAGCTGTAAAAATACTCGGTCTGACCCGAGCGTTTATGCAAAACACAAAAACACTCGAGTCAGGATTAATCTTTATTCAAGTAATTAAATTTGAAATGAACTGAAATAAATGGTTACAGTTATGGTGAACAAATAAATCAGTTAAATCCTATTATAGATTTTCGCATTAGCGATTCCAAATTTTTATACACATGTGTGGCTGCAGTACACACGTGTACTCATACCCATGTGCACTGCCTCGCCAACCCACGTGCACGAGTCAGACAAATCACTGCAAGTATACAAGCATAACTCCAAAACAGACAAGGCAAGGCACTATGCAGTGCACAACAAATCCAAACAGCCCCAAATACAAAATCACTACACATAACCAAAACAAGGACCACAAGAGCAGGCTGCAACCATGGAAGCAGAAGACCACAAATAAAGTGATTCAAAGTGGGCAACTCAGAAATATACCCAAGTGCAGACAGTAATATGCACTATGTAACATATGTACACAAAAGTAAGCAAGTGCAGACAGTAGCATGCACTAAAATACAACATATCAAACAGTCCCAAAATGGAAGCAACAGGTGAAACAAGTATGGCAGGGAATAAGGGGCAGGCAGCAACATGCACTTCTTGCAGGGGAAACAAGTACAGAGAGCAACAACAGGGAGCAACAATCAGTGCCAACAAGAAAACAACCCCACATGCAAATACATGGTCAAATTCTATTTAGAAAATCAAACAAAATTAAACATTTGAATTTAACATGAAATTCCATTTCACTGTGAAACTGATATGCAAAGCCCATGCTACACTGTCCAGCTTCAACAGATTCCATGCTTATGATTTTTAAGCTTAACAAACCTCATTTGTTTCAAATCCTAAGTTTAAAATGGTTTATATGCAGAAGTGTTAAATTTTCCCTTTTTTTTTTCTCTGCTCTGCAACCAAAATACAGAGGAACAAGTCCATAAAAATTCCCAGTGCACATAAGTTTTACAGAACTACTTGTTTTAGAACTAGATAGCAAAGCACAGAGTTTCCTTAATCAAATACCAGATTTTTAAAGAACAGTTGTTTCACATTTTTTTTCAAGAGCATGCAGATCCTAATGCATTCATATCTACAGATTAATTACCACTATCTACACATGCAAGAGAATCGTACCCAAGTGTATCCAAATGTACTACTTGTATTCAATCATGAAATGAAATTTATATGCAAAGGACAGAGGAAATGCAAACCCACATAGCAGTAAGGATGTTGCATGCAACTGAGATGAACAGAGGTGCCACAATGATTAGGGATATGGGATGCAGACAACAAAGAATGCTTACAGAGATGTTTACATGTTTTATGGTTACAGAGATGGTCAAACAAACATGCACATGAAAATTTATAGGCAAACAAAAATGGAATTGAAGACTGGGCAACATGAAGCATGCAATACTCAAGACATATCTTTATTACAAAAACAATTATGCACCTCAACTACTTAGTTAAACAAAACATTTTAGTAGCATCTGCACTTACCAATTTAACAACAAGATAACATAGCATCTGTTCTTATCAAAATTTTAAATTTTGAAAGAAATCAATAACATTTGTTCCTAACAGTTCAAACATAATTACTAGCATCTGTAAACATGAACATGCCCACAATGTTTTAATGTGGTTGGTATTTCATTCATGTGCAATTCTAGTCCTGTTACCCTGAGTTTCCAGAGAGTTTCAAATCATTTTGATTATTTAATTTGAACAACATCTTAAACTATGATTCCTGATTCTACAAATCATTTTTTTTTTTGAACCTTGATAACACTAACATATATTATATTATGTGTTAATGGTATTAGAACAGATTTTTATATGTGGGAAAGAAGATACAGAGACATCATGGTCCAGTTACTCAGAACACATCTGCATAATACAAACTGTTTCAGACATGCATTTCTTTATTAAAATCTGGATTCAAGTAGCATGCATGCAAGAATTCTGTGACAAGCACTAGTTTTTCAGTTGCATTTCTCTGCTCTGCATCAAGATTCAGGTGAGTAACATTTTAACTAATGAAGTTTAAACATTTTAGAAGCTACAAGTATGGCAGTGAAACAACTCAAGAGATCAAAAATGCAACACTTGATTGAGCTACAGACAGGTTAGACTAAAGTTTGAACTAAGAACAGGCAAATAAATTAAACAGCAAACATCATGCATAACACACAAGCATACACAAGCATATTCACACATTTATATAGATATGCAGTACATAGATTTTTTTTTTTTATATCAAGTTAACAGACACCAAACATCATCACAACAACAAAAGAAACTCAGGCATCTACATTTCCTTAGATTGGCAGACCCAAACCCCAATTTTGTTTCAGGCTAAACCAAAGATATTCAGTTGAATGCAAACTAAGAATTCTTTTTATGATTTTAAAAATCAAGTTGTTAGTCAAGTAATTTATTTATAAACTTAAATAAATAAATCTGAAACATTCAAACACTATTTACAGATATTTGCTCTGTTGCCTATTTTGTTTGTACAGAGGCATCACAGTTTTATTCTTGTTTCACATTTTTTTCTTTAAGATTAGATAAGATTAAATTCTAACTTATATAACATACTATGCTTAAAAAAAACTTAAACTCTAATATTAATTTTATCCTGAAGTCATGTTTTTGAACATAATAACAATCTGGAAACTAAAACAGGCAAACCAAGATTACTGTGCAACATGCATATAACAGAGTATACCCTTTAATTCAAGTATTGGTTTGAGAAATCAATATTTACTCTTGAATTAATGAAACTGGATGGTCTAATTTATACACACATGCAGTTGTTCTTCTATTATTAAGTTTTCAGAGAAAACATTACAGTTTCACTTATTCCTTTTATTCTTTTCCATTTTTAATAAAAATTAAAACTGTATATTTACTTTGTTTAAATCTTAACTTTAACAAAGATTTGGATCTAAGGTTATGATTTTGATCTGGATATACACTTGGAATGCTAGAACAAACAAGATCAAGCAAGACAAATTTCAACAGAAAACAAACATTCAGAAACATACATCTCACATGAAATTCCATCTCAATCATCCACTTCAATATGATTATCACAGGCATAAACTAAGCAACTAAAATTACTTAAATTTTTTTTTTTTTTTGTTAAAAAAAAGATGTTATTCACAGAAAACAAGATGCAGTATTTCATTTTGCAAATGGCCAGTGAAAGGGGTATATGTAGATTCACACAAATATTTTAAGCATCCAAATCATTTTGCTTTGATTCCTTTACAAGTTTAAAACAAAATCCATCTTGTTTTACTGAAACAAAATCCATTGAAACAAAAAGAGACAAAGGGAAAAGAAAAAGGATTTTTGACAGGTTTTCCTTAAGAAAACAGTTTTCTGAACAAGATCGGAGATGATCAACAACTATTTCCTATTCTCAAGCATTTTCTAACAACAACATACACATAAAGCAGTACAAATATTCATTTAACAAAGCCAAATCCAACACATGCAGCCACAAACATAACGAGCAAAGTTTGGATATAGCATCTGCTCTCATCAATTTAATTAAAAATTATAGTATCTGTGTTTATCAATTTAAAAATACAATTTATAACATCCATTCTCATCAGTTTAATTAAAATTTAAGTAGCTTCTGTTCTTAACAGTTTAAATAAAATTAAATTCAATAGTATTTGTCCTCATCAGTTTAAATAACAAATTAACAGAGCAATTCATAGCAAAAGAACAACCAACAACCAACATGCAGTGAGCCATCTGTTCTTATTGGTCTAGAATTCAATTTTAACCGAGCAACTGAAAACCACAAACCACCAAAACAAAGCATGCAATCAAGCATTCACTTCAAAACAAATCTAAAAACTTGCATGAAGATTAATCGTGAGGAGAAACTCACCATAACAAAGTCGAAGCAGCCGAAGGGAAATAAGCCAAGTTGAACGAAGGTCGAAGCCCAGATTAGATCGCATACCCTTGTTTTGAATCGCAAGAAGCAAAACCCTAGATTTGATTGCTAGCCCTAATTTGAAGACGAGCAAAAAATTGGAGAGGCCGCCATTTTGTTTCGTTATTTCGTTTAGGGTTTAGAAATGAAAATGGTAAAGTGAGATAAAGGGGAATCGGGTTAAAGATAAAGGCAGTAGTATTCAAACGTGGGCCGGTATAAATTTCAAAGCCCAAACCATAAACAAGTTTTCCTCTTATTTTTTTTTCTATTTATCTAAATCCAATTTGTTTTGTCTAATTATTTTCATTACTTTGTTTTGTAAATTTTTGTTTAAGTTATGTTGTTAAATTTTTTTTTTTTTTTTTTTTTTTACTAAGTGTATTTGTTTATTTTATTTTGTATTGATTTTTTTTTATTTAAGCTAAAGAAAAGAATGTTATTAAAATTTTAACCATCAGTTTATTAATTTACATAAATAAAAATTCTTGTATCCAAATTATTTTCTTAAGTCATTAGTTTGAATTTCAATTACAAATTAAATATTCAATTTCAACTCCAAAGTCAAGTTTAAATTTTTCTTCAGCTTTGTATAGATTAAATTTTAAATATTTAATCACCAATTTCATTGTTATATCGGAAATTCAGTTTAAATTATCATTCAAATATTCAAAATTAATTAAATATTCACAATTTAAATTGTTCAAAATTTAGGATCGTTACACCAATTTGGTAATGTGGCATGCTGAGTGCTGCTGTGTGATGATCATTGGTTGATCATTTGTGATATGATCATTTGTTTGATCATTTATCTTTGTGATCATTGCTTTGGTCATCTGTTGACCCAAAGCATGGCTTTGTTGCACAAAGCGTAGCTTTGTGGACGAGACTGCATCAGGACCTCACACCCCGGAAATGGTCGAAACAGGAAAGATGCGGCAAGGTTATGAGGGTCGCGCCCTTTAGGGTATGTCATTCCCTTCTGGTAAAGGGTGGTATCATGGTATGGAGCCCAGATACTTACTCATGTTGATACACTATACCTATTACTGTGTGGTGTTGTTGTTGCGAGCGCTCGGATAAAGGTCCCAAAGGACCGGGGGATGGCATATTCGTGTAGTAGTTACCTAGTTACAGAGGTAACCCGGCCTTGTGTTGGCAGAGATCTAACCGTAACGTTAGTTCTCGGGACGTCCCACCAGAGGCGATCCCATGTGGCAGTAGGAAGTTCCTTAGCCTGACCATTTGTTGGAAATCCATTCTTCAATTACGTGCCTTGTACGGTTTTAGTTGTAGAACCTGCCATTTAACATGGCAGCTATAGTAGGCATAGTATCATGGTACCTATGCTGGCTAGGATTTATATTATACTTTCGAAAGATTTCCCACTATGCACTAGTAATAATATCAAAGAATTTTTCTCGTAGTAAGCATGTTTGACTATCATAAGGAGAAATCTCCCCCATGTGTGCGTTTGCATTGTGTGTGTGCCGGGAGGCCTTATGGTAGTTTCATTTTTCAAAAAGCATTGCGAATTTCAAATTTAAATTCTTTTGTTTGTTTTAAAAGACCAAATGTTTTTGTTTGCTCATACCAGTCCCATGACTGACCTGGAGTTTATTGTTCCTTTCCTAAACTCTGGGTGCCCACTATTTCCCACACGGGCAGTCTAGAGTTGGGGTTTTCAGATAATCAGTAATAGGTGTAGATTCGATAGCTTTCAGCCTTAGGATTTGGCAATCGCATTTGGATCGAGTTGCTTCTCTTCATTTTGATTTGGGAGTTCGAGCTATTCTGGATTGGTGCTTTGGAGATTACCGATACTGGAGTTCTTCCTTGAAGACTATTTTGGAGATCTGTTCCGCTGCTGGTGTTATCTTTTATTTCCGCTGCTATTCTTTGTATCTCTGATAATGGTGATATCTATTGTACCATTCTGTTGTATCATTCATGTTGTATCAGTTATTGTATCAAATGTTGTATATTGATATATGTTGTTCATTTTCTTCCGCTGTGTTATTTACTTAATGTGTTATAAGCTCCGGCGACTCGAATTTGAGCGGTCGAATCTGCGGCATTCGAGTACAATGTAAAGTATGGATGTCGATTTTCGAACGCGAAAAATTCGAGCCGTTACATTTGGTATCAGAGCTGATGGTTAAAACCTTAGCTCAGGAGTATAACATATTAAGTAACTCATTAGAGATAGGGTGAAGTATACCCTAGAATGAGTATATCCCTAAGATATCCGTTCGAATGCCTCAGTAAATTCTCTTACTATCCACTGATAGTAAGTATGAGTGCGAGAAGAGAACGAGATAGGGGACAGGGGAATACGACTACAAATGGTCAATACCCTGCAACAGTGGAAACAATTTTCTCTATCAATCTCCTTTGATTCGATTTCGAATTCTTTTGATTGCTTCGTAGCTGCTCCAGAAAGAAGCTTCGGTGTGATGGTGGCCTTACGAATCGTTGTAGAAAAATCCTTACTTTGTATCTTCATCGGTTTCTTATCAGCTTTTCGATCTAAACTCTAATGAATTTGAAATTTATAATATTAAATAAATTGGAAATTTTAAATTAAGTAAATTGGTTAACTAATATGAAGATTTGATCCATCTATCTATTCTCTGGGATCCGACATATTCTACGAACGATTAGTTATCCCTTCGAACTAATCAATGGCCTTGTATATTCGTAGACCAATGAACCCAAATATCTTGTGTAATATTGTATGAGTTGTTCTCATATTGTCGATATTCTGATTTGGTAAGCCGAATGCAGAATAAATATTTCGATCTGATCTGATCAATCATTTCTTTATCTATTATCTTTTCTTTCTCGTCTTCCTTGCAATTTCGAGGACGAAATTATTTTGAGGGGGGAAATCTGTAACATTCCTGAAATTTATCAAGTTTAAATTGGCAATTAAATCTATTTTTGAAAATAAATTGTGAATTATTAGGAAATTTTCTAGGATAAATAAATAATTTTGATTATAAATAGAAATTTATATTAGGAATTTAAGGATAAGTGATGTATAAAACAAATATTGAATTTAAAAATAAGATGTATAAAATATATTTATATTAATATGTGAGCTAAATTAAAAGATTTAAAAATAGAATCTATAAAATAATTTAAACTAAGGAGTTGAATATGATTTGTATATTAAACATTAAAAATAGAATTCATGAATTAATAAAATGTATTAAAAATAAATTAGAAATTAAAAACTAAAAAAAAAAAAAAAAAAAAATTTGAACAAACAAAATAAATAAATAAATTTTTGATTTAATTGTGAATTAAATTGAGTTTTTCCAAATAAAATACAAATGGATTTTATATATATGAACTTTTGAATTAGAAAATTTAAAAATAAATGTTTAAATAGTATATATTGGATTTGAAAGAGAAACTCTATCTTTTAAAATTTATAGAA
Organism: Allium cepa; assembly: GCA_030765085.1. Lineage (NCBI taxonomy): Eukaryota > Viridiplantae > Streptophyta > Magnoliopsida > Asparagales > Amaryllidaceae > Allium > Allium cepa. The sequence goes on along the minus strand of CM060935.1, from coordinate 818,823,883 downwards.
ATTTGTTTTTAAATTTATAACATACATATGTAATATGTATTTTGAAAGTTATATTTAAAGTTTAATATATACATATCTTTTGAAAAGTATAAGTGTAAATAATAGTTTGAAAATGTATAAAAAGTGATTTACAAATGTAAACATATACACATGAGAGATGGAGTGTAAGAGTTAACAAAATCTAAAAGTTATAATGATTTCTTACAAATGGCATTCAATTTAATTGTTTAAAATAAAATAATAAGATAAAGAAATTTCAAAAACTCTTCATTTTCCCACATGTAATCAATTGATATCTCAGCCAAATCTGAAGAGAAAACAGTAAAAAAGATTTGGCATTTCATAACTATAACACCAAAGAAAAAAAAAATCAGAACAAAACAATAACATTCTCTCCTCAAATCTGAAAATGCAAGATCAAGCTCCAACAAATTCAAACTGTAATCAAGTAAAATCAGAGTTCAATGCAAAAGAAAACCTGGAAGCATGCAACATTCCAGTGACCAAATCCAAGTTCAAACTTAAACTACAATGCAAATTCAAAAGAAAAATCTGCATTTTCTTAGATCTAGAAATCAAGCCTACATGCAATCAAAGTAGCAAGCATTTGCAACTCAGGTTTCAAGCAAGAACAGAGTGCAGATCAATTCAAGTAGCAATGCAAATATCATTCTGGAGCAACTTAAATTTGAAAGCAAATGCAGTTTTCTCTGGAAACAAATAAAAGGCAAGTAAATTCTTTCTTTAAAAATGTGAATCAAATATTGTTAAACAGTATTTGAGCAAAAATATTTAAACAATTTTATCAATTTAAACTGCAGGATTTTAAAAAGAAAATATAAAGAGAGAGGGGCTTCAGTTTTGCCAAGTATTTTTGGAAAACAGTTTCAAAGGCAAGTCATTTTTTTTTTTTTAAGAATTGAATTTTTGAGTTGTGAATCAGTAACAAAAAACAAAAGAATTTAAACTATTTTATTAATAAGTTGCAGGAAGAAAATAGAGTGCAAGGTAGAAATCAGGTTCTTTTGATCAGGGCAGTGCAAGCATCCCTGTAATGAATCAAGATAGTGTAAATTCTCTCAAAACAAATAAAAGGAAAGTAAAATTTCTTTTAAAAAGGATTTGAATCTGAAGTGATAATCAGTAACAAAGAAAAGATTTAAAAACAATTGTGTTTATCAGTTCAGGAGTAAAGGAAAACCAAGAATTCAAAAAGCAAATCAAAATTCAGAATATGGAAAAAATCAAAAGCCTGTCTCTGTTCTTATCTCTGCTGCAACTCCAATGTGAGCAATCCTCCACCCTCTTTTATCTGATGCATATATAAAACTCTGATGTTAGTTGCTTCTTTGTTTTCATGCTTGTGAGCAAATTACACCCCAAGTCTTCAAAATCTGGTTCATATCTTGATTTCATGTGATAGTGTTTTGGTATGGTTTTGAATATGCCTACATGTTGAAGGTATACATAAATTTAGTGTGTGTATGTCTGTGAGCAACCTAGCCCTAAATTTATATGTGTTTTATTTCCTGCATGAATGTGAGTAAGCTTTTATTTTAAAAACAGTTTTTTTTTCTAAAATCAAGATAAGTGCAAATTACAGAACTAAATGCTAATTCACCTGAATTTAAAACTGTTTGATGAGAACTCCTCTGTTTCTTTTGAAAGTAAGTAACCTCACAAATGCAAGGAGGCTTGAATTGTCTGATGCATGTAAATACTTAGGAAAAATAAAAGAAAACAAGTTTGTCTGTAAATCTTATATTGATAAATGCTGTGTGTAAATATGTTTGCATGTTTTGATTTCTTGAAAACTGCATATAGTGTTAGTTATGAATTAGTATATTCTTTATTGGAAAAGCTTTATCACTTGAATGGTTTCAGCTAGCAAAGTCTGTGTAAGTAAATAGGTTAGTTAGGTGTAAATTTAGAATTATAAATTTTAAGTTAGTTTAATAAATCTGTAGCCTCTGTAAACCAAAATCAGTCGTCATTAGAAATAAACAAATATATCAAACATCATAAATATTTGAACTAGTGTATAAATTGAAATGCATGTTTGAAAGTAGAAGTTTTAAAACAAATATTACAGTTTAAATAACTATTGGGAGGAAACATTTCTGTTTAAACAGAAATATGAAATTGAGGTATCTGTGAGTCTTTGTGAATCTCAGGTGTTAAGATGTTTATGTTAGTGGAATATGGAGGTGAGAGGATGGAGGAGATGTTGGTGATTATGATCAGAGAGTGAGAGTCAGGTGAATTGGTTTCCAGGTTGATTTAGTTGCATGTTGAACTCAGGTGACAGTTTAGTAGTGTGCAGGGTTTTGACCCGAAGTAGAACTCGGGTGATTTTGTTTTTGACTCGGAGATGGTAGCATGAAAACTCGAAGTAGCATGAGAGTTTCTCGGGTCAGAGGAGTTACAGGTTTATACCTGAAGTTTTTTTGCAGTTTTTTTTTAGTGTTGATTGAATTCAAATTCTAGTGCAAAATTTTGATTTAAATGAAAATTGAATCTGAATTCAAATAGAGTTTTAAATTCAAGGTTGTAAAAAAAAAATGAAACTTTTAGATTTAAACAAGTTTAAAATTTTGTTTAAATCGAGTTTTAAAACAAATAGTTTCAGGTTTAAAATCCTGAAGCTTTGTAGTTTCAAACACTTGAATAAAATTTAAATGTTTGTGTGGGAATTTAATTTCAGGTGAAAGTTGAAAACTGAATTTAAGTGTAATTCAAAGTTTTAAAAATGAAATATCTTAAACAACTTTAAAGTTTAGTTTTAAATCAAAATTAAAACTGTTTCAGGTTTTGAAACACTGAAAGTTGTTTTGCAGTTTTAATGTTTTTAATGAAACCTATTTTTAAGTTGCAATTTGATTTAAGTACAAGTTAAATCTGAATTCAAATAGAGTTTGGAATTCAAAGTTTTCAAAAATGTAATATCTTAAATAAATTTAAAGATTGGTTTTAAATCAAAAATTTAAAACTGTTTTCAGGGTTTAAACCTGAAAATGGTTTGCAGTTTTTAAAAGTGTTGAATGAAATTTAACTTTTGTGCAGGAATTGATTCAAGTGTAACTTGAATCTGAATTCAAATGTAATTTTGAATTCAAAGTTTTTAAAATGAAATTCTTAAAATTTAAACAAGTTTTAAATATGGAATTAAGTCAAGAATTAAAACAGTTTTCAAGTTTAACTTTTTAAAAACCAGATTTTGATTTAAACAAGTTTTGTAAGTTTTAAACATTGAATAAATTTAAACATTTTTAAATAAGATTTAAATTGGTTTGAAATCAAATTAAAAACAGTTTCAAATTTACTATGAAACCCAGTTTTGATTTCAAACAAGTTTATAAATTTATAGAAGAATGAATGAACATATATCAATGTTTAACATAGATTTGAAATAAGATTTGATTTCAAATAAGTTTTAAAACTAGGAAGAATTTAGTTCTATTAATATTGAATTAAATATGAAGTGTTAATTTAGATTTAGGTTTAAATGGTTAAACATTTTAAAATATCAAAATTTTAAAATGGAATTTGAATTTAAATTTAGAAATGTATTGTTTTAATACATTTTGAATTTAAATGGGTCAATTAATAAGTAATTAAATTAGTTGAATAATTAAGGATTTCACTTAATTATTTGATTTTTAAATAATGATTTAGATTAATATTAATTAGAAATGATTTATTAATCTAATTCAAATTTTCTTAAGTGTAAAATTTATTGAATGTTGTTACTAATGGGTGATAATTATCTAGGGATAATTTAGTAATTAATTAATGCAATTAATTTTGATAATTGACTAGATTAATTAATTGAATATAATTAATTGTAATTGGTTAAGTATAATTAATTGTTGAAATTAATTAAGGAATAATAAATCTATTTATTAAGGACAATTAATTTTAACTAAGATTTAATTATTCAATAATTAAAAGTTTATTATTTAAAGTAATTAATTGAGGAATAGGTAATTAAGATTAATTAATTACAATTAAAGGATAATTAATTAAGATAATTGATTTAATAAATGATTAATAAATAAAGGTGGTTAAAACTTAATTAATTATAGTTAATGATAATTAATCATTAATTTAAAGATTATAAATAGAAGTAATTATGTGAATAACAAATTCATAACCACACGGTTTATTCATCTTAATTAAAGGTGTTTGATTGTTATTGGATGTTCTGTGATGGATTGATATATTTGATATGTGATGTGATGCTATGTGATACTTTGTGCTAATCTGCTATATTTGTGATGAATATACTGTCGTATGAATATGAAACCCTTTGACCCGTAAAACGACATTTGAATTTCGATGCGACAGGAAGTCGGATTTCAGTTTGGTTATCCGAAACCCACATCGAATTGTAATAATTGAATCTGTGCTGATTGATGATGTTGTGCACTATTGTGTAAAACCCCTGGACCACACTATACACACACAAATATGGGTTGCACGTTGAAATTTGGTTAAGTCACAGATTTTTGAAATTGTTTTAAAATTGAATTTTTTTTTTTTTTTTTTTTTTCCAAAATAGTTTTGGAATTAGAATTGAAGCTTTTGAAAATGAGTTTTCAAAAATAAAAGTTATTTGAATAACTTGATTGAGTTTTGAAATGTAAATAAATTAATTTAAATTTGAATTCAATATTTGAAATTGAATTCTATGACTTGGAAACTATTGTTTAAAAAGGGTATTCAACTTATAAATGGGTTTATATGGGTTTTTAAACCATTTTAAAGGTGATGTTTTGAAATTTAAATTCAACTCAAGATTTCAACTTGTATAAATTAGATTTGCTTTCTCATAAGAAATGGACTTTCAAGTTGTGTTAAAAGGATTTTCAAGTCTAAAAGAAAAATTGTTTTCCAAGTTTTAGATAAATCTTTGGAAATGTGTTTTGAAAGCTATAAATCTTTAATTTAAAGATTTAATTGGGTTAATCCAAATTGAATGGGAATTGTTTTTGAAATCTACGGATAGATCTTTGTGAAATTGGGTGAAACTTGGTGAAATTAATCTTTTTGTTTAAAGATTTAAAAATGGTAATTTGTTTAACCATTGGAAAGATAAGTTTTGGATTTTATAAATTGTGACTTAACTAAAATCCCATATCCATATGTTTTTAAATATTGCGCTCATTATTCGGTTTAGCCGGGAGAGGACCTTGTGTCATATAGCCCATTCCGAATAGTGATACGACGTTATGGATAGCATTTGAAGACCGGTGGTGAAGACCGGGTATTTGTGAGAACGATAGGATAACCTATCGATTGACTCTGCACTGAGTTGCTCCGGTATAGAGTTCTCCTTAGTGATGGGAAGTCCGATCGGGATTGTGGATACCCGGATTTGCAAGGGCTTCTTCGGAAGTGCCTTCGGTTCTGTTCGAACCCGGAACAGACTTGTATGGTTGTATGTCCGACATTACACTTTGAGATGTTAACTGATTTCTATCAAATACATTTCTGCTTGGTGGCGGAGAATTTATTCTCTTAGCTTAACACCCTTCTCTGAGACGTACGAACTCAGAGGTTTTGTAGTTGATATTTATCAGTGATATTCCCAATTTGGTAATGTGGCATGCTGAGTGCTGCTGTGTGATGATCATTGGTTGATCATTTGTGATATGATCATTTGTTTGATCATTTATCTTTGTGATCATTGCTTTGGTCATCTGTTGACCCAAAGCATGGCTTTGTTGCACAAAGCGTAGCTTTGTGGACGAGACTGCATCAGGACCTCACACCCCGGAAATGGTCGAAACAGGAAAGATGCGGCAAGGTTATGAGGGTCGCGCCCTTTAGGGTATGTCATTCCCTTCTGGTAAAGGGTGGTATCATGGTATGGAGCCCAGATACTTACTCATGTTGATACACTATACCTATTACTGTGTGGTGTTGTTGTTGCGAGCGCTCGGATAAAGGTCCCAAAGGACCGGGGGATGGCATATTCGTGTAGTAGTTACCTAGTTACAGAGGTAACCCGGCCTTGTGTTGGCAGAGATCTAACCGTAACGTTAGTTCTCGGGACGTCCCACCAGAGGCGATCCCATGTGGCAGTAGGAAGTTCCTTAGCCTGACCATTTGTTGGAAATCCATTCTTCAATTACTTGCCTTGTACGGTTTTAGTTGTAGAACCTGCCATTTAACATGGCAGCTATAGTAGGCATAGTATCATGGTACCTATGCTGGCTAGGATTTATATTATACTTTCGAAAGATTTCCCACTATGCACTAGTAATAATATCAAAGAATTTTTCTCGTAGTAAGCATGTTTGACTATCATAAGGAGAAATCTCCCCCATGTGTGCGTTTGCATTGTGTGTGTGCCGGGAGGCCTTATGGTAGTTTCATTTTTCAAAAAGCATTGCGGATTTCAAATTTAAATTCTTTTGTTTGTTTTAAAAGACCAAATGTTTTTGTTTGCTCATACCAGTCCCATGACTGACCTGGAGTTTATTGTTCCTTTCCTAAACTCTGGGTGCCCACTATTTCCCACACGGGCAGTCTAGAGTTGGGGTTTTCAGATAATCAGTAATAGGTGTAGATTCGATAGCTTTCAGCCTTAGGATTTGGCAATCGCATTTGGATCGAGTTGCTTCTCTTCATTTTGATTTGGGAGTTCGAGCTATTCTGGATTGGTGCTTTGGAGATTACCGATACTGGAGTTCTTCCTTGAAGACTATTTTGGAGATCTGTTCCGCTGCTGGTGTTATCTTTTATTTCCGCTGCTATTCTTTGTATCTCTGATAATGGTGATATCTATTGTACCATTCTGTTGTATCATTCATGTTGTATCAGTTATTGTATCAAATGTTGTATATTGATATATGTTGTTCATTTTCTTCCGCTGTGTTATTTACTTAATGTGTTATAAGCTCCGGCGACTCGAATTTGAGCGGTCGAATCTGCGGCATTCGAGTACAATGTAAAGTATGGATGTCGATTTTCGAACGCGAAAAATTCGAGCCGTTACATTATGAGTGGCTGGTAATGCCGTTTGGATTGACTAACGCGCCAGCATATTTTGTGGATCTTATGAATAGAGTGTTCAGAGATCAGTTGAATAAGTTTGTGCTTGTGTTCGTGGATGATATTTTGGTTTACTCCAGAACTGAGGAAGAGCACAAGACGCACTTGAGAATTGTTTTGGAAATCTTGCGGAAACATCAGCTGAAGGCTAAGTTTTCGAAGTGTCACTTCTGGAAGAGTGAAGTGAGGTTCTTAGGCCATGTTATCTCTGGAAATGGAATAGCGGTTGATCCCGCTAAGGTGGCAGCAATCCAGGATTGGGTTAGACCTAAGAATGCATCTGATGTAAGAAGTTTTCTTGGATTAGCAGGATATTATCGTCGGTTTATTAAAGACTTTTCCAAGATAGCTGCACTGTTGACAGGATTGACGAAAAAGAACCAAGTGTTCAGATGGGATGATAAGTGTGAGCAAGCTTTCGTAATCCTGAAAGAGCGACTGACGAGTGCTCCTGTTTTGACTATTCCTAGTGGGAATGATGAGATGGTGGTTTACACCGACGCATGTGGCACTGGACTTGGAGCAGTGCTAATGCAAAAGGATAAAGTTGTTGCGTATGCTAGTCGACAACTGAAGCCGCATGAAAGAAATTGTCCGACTCATGATTTAGAGTTAGCAGCGATTGTGTTTGCTTTGAAGATATGGAGACATTACCTATTGGGAGTTCGATTTGAGTTGTTTACGGATCATAAGTCGTTGAAGTATCTGTTCTCCCAAAAGGATTTGAATCTTCGACAGCAAAGATGGCTAGAGTTCCTAGCATCATATGATTTTGGTATAGCCTATACTCCGGGAAAAGGAAACGCAGTGGCAGATGCGTTAAGTCGAAGACACGCAGGATTGGGAGTCATGTTTTCGGAGTGGAAGAGTCTCGAGTATTTGGCTGAGTTTGACTTCAGGCCTAGATGTGAATTGGAACCTGAGATGTTGGCAAACTTATCGATAAGACCTACTCTTTTGGAAAGGATTGGCGAGAGCCAAAAGCAAGACGATAAGCTTGTCAGGATTATCCGTGGTTTGGAATCTGGATTGGAACCAGAGAAGGATAAAGGATTCGAGATCGATCGAGAGGGTCGGCTTCGAAAGCAAGGACGACTGGTTGTTCCCGATATAGATGGATTGAGAGATGAAGTTCTAAGGGAAAGTCATCACTCGAAGTTGACGATTCATCCAGGTGGAAATAAGATGTATCGGGATATAAAGAGAACTTACTACTGGGAAGGCATGAAGAAGGATGTTGGAAGTTTTATTTCCAAGTGTATGAACTGCCAGTTGGTGAAAGCTGAGCAGAAGAAGCCCAGTGGATTGCTTCAGCCATTAGAGGTTCCTACATGGAAGTGGGAGCAAGTGTCGATGGATTTTATCGATGGTCTACCTAGGACAAGGGCGGGAAATGAAGGGATTTGGGTCATAGTAGATCGTTTGACCAAGAGTGCAAGGTTCATTCCTGTTCGATCAACTAGGACTGCATCGAAGTTGGCTGAGTTGTATGTTAAGTGGATAGTTCGATTCCATGGCGTTCCGAAGTGTATAGTGAGCGATCGAGACCCATTGTTCACTAGTGGATTTTGGAAGAGCTTCCAGGAAGTTTTGGAAACCAAGTTGTGTTTGAGTACAACTTATCACCCTCAAACAGATGGTCAAACTGAGAGAGTTAACCGAGTTTTGGAAGATCTTCTCAGAGCTTGTGTTTTGGACTTCGGAGGATCATGGGAAGATCATCTTCATTTGGTGGAGTTTGCATATAATAACAGTTATCAGTCGAGTATTGGTATGGCACCATATGAGGCATTATATGGAAGACCGTGTAACTCTCCGACATGTTGGTTGGAAACTGGAGAAAAGCTGATACTTGGGCCAGAGATGATTCGACAGACTTCGGATTGTATAGAGATCATTCGGCAACGAATGAAAGCAGCCCAAGATCGTCAGAAAAGTTATGCCGATAATCGTCGTAAGGATTTGGAATTCGACGTAGGTGAGATGGTTTTTGTGAAGATTTCTCCATTAAAGAGTGCTATTAGATTCGGAAAGAAAGGAAAGTTAACTCCGAGATTTGTTGGACCATTCCCGATTATAGAGCGAATTGGAAAGCTCGCTTATAGATTGAAGTTACCGGAAAAGATGGCGGGTGTGCACAATGTTTTTCATGTATCTTATCTACGGAAGTTTGTGCATGATCCAACTACAGTGGTTTCTGCTGATAGCTGTGAAGATTTGGAGGTTGATCCAGTGGTTACGAAACCTCGTAAGCCGCTTCGTATTGTTGGAACCGATACGAAACAGCTTAGGAGGAAGACGATTACGTTGCTCAAGGTACAATGGAGTGATGATGTTAACGACTGCACGTGGGAGGAGGAAGAGAGGATGAAGGCAGCTCATCCCGAACTCTTCGAGGTATGGCCCTAAAGTGTCGTGACATCTCATGAATTTGTAGCTTGTTCTAAGTCTTAGAATTCTGCATGCTAGGATAGAAATTGGATGCATGGTTTGTTGATTGCTATGGATGGTAGGCATGCAGAATAATTTTGTTCGCTCTTGATTGTTTGGAATTTCGGGGGCGAAATTCCTTAGGGGGAGAGAATGTAACGACCCGTATTTTACGTGTCGAAAAAATCATAAAATAGTTGCTTTAAGTCGTATTGTTGATAAGTTGTTCAGAGTAAGTTATTGGGTACTTAAGTCGTGTAGGAATTGGCTTGAGTAAAGCTTAGGTTGGTAGGTAAATGAGTCGTTCATACAACTTAGGGATGTTGCCGACTTAAGGAAGGTAAGTGTTGAATTAGGGAGTCAGAGTTTTGAGTCGTGACCGACTTATAGAGGGCCGACTCATAGGTGTTGCCAAGTTAGTGGGTTAGCGAGTCAAGAGAGGCAACGGTTTACAATTTTGGACGAGTCATGGAGTAGCCGACTCATATTAGGACCGACTCAGAGATTTGTGGAAGTAACGACCTAAGGGTTGCCGAGTTATAGCTTAAGTCGTAGGCGAGTTAACGGGGTTAAGGGGTGGTGACCGACTTAAGAGAAGACCGACTCAAGAGGGGAACAGCAACCCATAGAAGGACCGACTTAAGAGATAGAGGGTTACTAGATGGGTCGTATATGCTATGAGTCGTAAGTCGTTAGGTAGCTGGGGCGATGAGTCGCATAGTAGTTAGGTCATTGAACGACTCATGTGATAAGTCGAGAGGTCCCGTGTTTGAGTTGAGTCGGCCTCGTAGTTGAGTCGTGAGTGTGTATTGTTGAGTCGGTGGGTGTTGAGTCGGCAGAGGCTGTTGAGTCGTATGCAGTTGAGTCGGTAGAGGCTTAGGTCGGCAGGGAGTGTTAGGTCGTGTCTGGGGTGAGTCGCGTACAAGTTAGACGTGAGGCCCTGTGTTTAGTTGAGTCGGCATGATGATGAGTCGGGGATGACTCAAGGGGTGGGTCGGCAACGACCTAAGGGGCGACGACTCATAGTGGTTTCAGCCTATAAATAGAGGGGTTTGGCTCACTTTTTGGCACCGGTTTTTGAAGCGACGAAGTGCTGCCATTTTGGGAACTCGACTACAACATTTCTTCATCTTCTTTTCTCTATTCCAATCTAATTCTAACATCCATCCAAGATCGAAGATTGAGATTGAAGATCCAAGAGACAAAGTTGAAGATCTTCATCCAACTAAGCTAGATTTCATCGTTTTAAGCGAGATTTCGCCGGATCAAGCCTTGATCTTCGCTGTCCAGATCTGAAGTGTTTAGTTTTTGAGGTGTTTAGGTGATTTGGTGAGTGGTAGTTATCTCTCACGCGGACCCAAAGGAGTATATTGGATTGGTGGTTTGTTGGAGTGTTGTAGATAGTGATTTTGTGCATTTTCCTTAGATCCAAGTATAGATCCATTGTTGTGAAGATGTTTATCTATGCAAGTTCATTTATTAAGTTATAGAAACAAAACCCATGTTTTATATTTGATAGATCTATGCTTAAAACTATGATTTCATGTATGTTAGACTTATGCTCATTTATTTACGAAATTGCCACTATAGTTAATATTGCTTATTAGATCTTGTTTGAATGCTTGAATGTTTGGATGTATGATTGATTAGATTGTTTCAAGTTAGCAAATGGTTGATTTGGAACAAGATGGTTGGAGATGATTCAAAAGCTAAGTGGAAAGGCTCTTGAATGGTGAAAGCTGCCGGTGACATATGAAGCGGATGTGGAAGCTCATATGGATGGATTCGATGATGATGGTCTTTGCTATGATGCGATGAAGCAAAGTGTGATGTTGAGATAGGACGGGTCATGATGATGTTCCAAGCACGTGCTGCGACGACGTGCAAAGTTATGTTGATAACTCGGTGATGCGATCCGGGTTGGTGATAATGGTTAGCTTGAGAGGTGCTTGAGCTATTATGGAAATAGTCGTCGAGGAGGATGACTAGGAGGCTGAGATGTTATCGTTGTTGAAGGTTCTAGCATGCTCAAAGCAAGAGTACGTTGGAACGGGCTGCGACGACGTTCCAAGCACGGGCTGCGACGACGTGCTAGTACTCTGGGTAGTTGCGAAAATTCCTAGGCACGGGCTGCGACGACGTGCGGAGTTATGTCTAGAACCAGGGTTACCATTAGCCCTTGACAGGTGGTCATTCAATTAACGGTGAAATCATGGCAAAGATAACAGTGATAGCCAGAGTCATGGATGTTTGGTTGTATTATCATTCGGTCTCAAGAGCGGTATTTTCTGGGTGCTTATCTGATCTTGGTTTAGGCCTTGGGGGTTTGTATTTGGAAAGCATCGCCCTTGACTCGAGTGATTATTGCTTTACTTTAATTATCTGCTATATTATGCTTGCTTTTCCTTAGTGTGTGTCTGGGGGCTATCACTGTAGAAAGAGGTGGAGTGGGATGGTTTGGTTCCTATTCCTTTTATCCCTTATGCTCTTTTGGTATGTTTGATAGTTGATTTACTACTCACTAAGACTTTGTCTGACTCAAGGTTTTATGTCTCCTCTTATTACCTTGGGTTGTTCATCCATGTTGGGATGGGCAGACTAGGTAGTAGGTGACAGGTGCTGCTCTTAGAGATCTACGCTGAGGATGACGAAGACGAGCAGGAGGCTTTGCATATTAGTTTTCTTACTATATGTACTGGGTGTTCCGCTGTTGTATCTGATTGAGTGTTATGTAGTGAGGCTTGGATGTATGGATGATTCATACGTTTGTATAAAACTACTATGATGCTTATATGATGATTTTCTGCTATGGAGCTTCACTATATATATTTCTATTGTATTTTATCCATGCGCTGTGAGATGTACGATAGAGTTTGCTGTTTTATTTTATCCTGACTACTGTCCATGGCTACCTGGCACGCCCTTCAGCGCTCTTTTCTCTTGTTTTGGTGCGGGAGTCATGGGCGGTCGTCACAATATACATATATATATGTGCGCACTGAAACTGGTGGCAACGACAACCATGAAGTACACAAGCAAATCTAGACAACATGAAGAACATGAATACAATGGCAGCAATTCAAATGTTGCAGGGGATTTCAGAATAACCAAGTCAAGTCAAATGCCAAAGAATCAAGCCCTGGGTCAGGAACCAGTCAAGGACGGCTCACTGGAAGATGAGACACAATTGAACAAGTCGAAGCAAAAAATACGATCACCATATCAAAGTAACCGATATCAACAGAGAATCAAAGTCTTGGTGTCCAAGAAAAAATCGAACAAGCCAAAATCAAAACCATGATAATCAAGCAAAATTATACAAATTGAAAAGGTCAGAGAAATCTCAAGCATGCAAGTATAATTGAATGGCCGAGCTAAAATTATCAGAAGAAAATTAAGGGTTTTCAACCCTACAAAACCGATTAACATCATATGCAGTAAGGCATTCGAGTTTAAGACAAAAATTCACTCTTAAATCAAAATCAAATCAGTAACTCTAATCAAAATTCGAGCATAATCGAAATCAAAAGGAAAAATCTCATACCACTTTTTCAACCAAGTATACGCGCTCGATAAAGTAGAGCAGCCGCAAGCATCGATCAGCCAAGGGAACAATTAACAAGCCAGATCAAAGAAAATTCATCGCTGCAAATTGAAATTTTTTCAAGCGACGGCCTCGTTTATCATGAAGCCCTAATTGAGTAACGAAGCAGCCATTTTCAAAGCAACGAAGTATAAGGAACAGGCTAAAGAAATAATATAATAAAAAAGGGAAAATCGGAGATTGACAAACATAAAAAGAAAAAGGACTTCCTTTTATTTTGGGCCGGCTTCTTTAATTTTTTTTGGGCCTTTAATTTTTAAATAGGGTTTTGTTTTTTAAAATTGCTTTTACTTTGTATTTCTTTGTAAACTTTTGTAATTTACTAGTAGTGTGACTAGGGGATGAACTACGGTGATGTTGTTCGAGAATTCACAACTCTGTGACAGAGTTATAGTAGGGTTTTGAGCCTAGAGTTATGTTAGTCGATAGCAGGTGTCACGAGTTTACGCGTGTAAGCATCTGACTACTTAATTTCTAGTAGAAACCTTGGGGGCAGCACGTAGGTAGGGTTTTTTCGAAGCTGGGTAAATCTGTGTTGTTCTATTTCTGCTTTTTATATTCTGCTATTATCTGTGTTGTTATTACTCTGCTATTATCTATGATGCTATTATTCTGCTATTATGTGTGCTGCGATTATTCTATATACTTCTGCATTAAATTTATATATTATTAGTATCACCCTATTCGCCCCCTCTCTAGGGTGAAATCGATCCTACATATACATATTGTCATATATATGAAACCATTTTACTATAATACATACATATAATATATATGTACATATGCATATTAAAAATTTTAAAATTAAACTTATATTTTGCATATATATATTTACTTATTTATTTATTTAATATTTAACACTATAAGGTTTTAATTATAAATATATTTATAATATTTTCTCATTACATACATATACACAAATATACACACACACACTTGAGTTTTTATATATAATAATTATAAATATACACACCTATTTGATCAAAAAAATAATACATATATGATGAGCTAACATGTCCGTTGCGATGTAAATCTCAATATCTATGTACGAGCATGTCATACCTTACGCGGAATATCATGTTATACATGTACACACATACACATATGTATACTTATATATAAATTGAAAATAAATTACATAAATTCCTACCAACAATTTATGAATGTAAACGAAATATATAATTTAATTAAATTAAATTCAAAAATGTTCTTAATAAACTAGACTTCAAAGGCCCAATAAAGATCTTGTAGGGTTTTTTTTTTTTTGAAATTCACTAATAAATTACGTTGTGGGCTGATATAGTTCCAACAATGGTATCAGAGCCAAATGGCCTATTAGGTATAATTAGTCATATCATGGATAACTAATTAAGCTCATAACCCACTTAGTAGGGTATTTGAGAAAGTTAGTGGCGAAGGATTGAGTTTGGATAATCAAGTACTATATCCCACTTGACTACATGCCTAGCTCGAACAGATATGTAAACCCAAAAGGATGCCCTTAATAGAAGAGGCCCAATATGAATCGGGCCTTGGGCTAATTTTCAAAATTGTCTGAAAATTAAAAATAAAAGATTTTGAATTTAAAACTTAAGTTTAAAATAAGATATGAATATATTATTAAAGTTATAATATAATAATAGCTTTCAAAAAGTTTGAATATATATATATAATATGTTAATTTCAAAAAAATTAAATTTTATTAATTAGATTTATAAAATAAATTAATTAAATAAGTTCATTAACTAATAAACGCATACATTTATTATATATTATGGTATAAGTTATGTTGTTTTAAAATGTTTCAAATAAAATAAGTATACTTGTATGTATATGAATTGAATTTTGAATTAGTATAATATAATTAAAATTATTTAATTAAATAAGTTAATTAAAGGTTAAATAAATAAATAAATTAAAGGTTAAATAAATTAATTAATTAAATAATTATACACTATATAAGATATATGTGTAGTACTATTAAGGTTATGGTATGTAATAAATATTTAATATAAATGTTATATTAAATAAAAAATTAATCAAAATGGTAAAAATTAATTAAATAAGATTTAATTAACATAATATTATACATAAGACTACTATATAAGTAATATAAAATATAATAGCTATATAATAATGAAACTTATATAATATGAGTGTATAAATTAAAGGTAGAATATCAAAGAAACCCAAAATAGATTTAAGGAATAAATACATACATATATGTATGTATACCGTGATTTCTGATGCATGTGACACTTGAATTACAAGTGTATTTTATAAGAAATACTTTATTCCATAAGCATATATCACTCGATATAATATATTGAAGATCATGAATCTTTATTATAAAGCTGTCATCTATCATTTATATATTAATAGATTACTTACATGCTCTTTAGTTCTTGAGCTTTCCTCAAACTAAGGATGTGTAGTACTATTAATATAATGAATAGACGAGGTAGGATAACTACACATATTTGTTGAGCTTTCCTCAAGTTAAGTGTATTATACTTAAGCCGTCGCAAAATGATAGGTCCGAGTGAATAATCCAACTTTACTTATTAAGCTTTGCTCAAGGTAAAGGTGGGATTAGGGTTAGGAACCACGAGTTAGAAGTTGTATGTGATGCAACAGATAATGAGTTATCCATCGTATGCGGGCCTATGATTTGTTGAGCTTTCCTCAAGATCAGAATCCCAAGGTATACGAGTTCTAATACTCACTAGTGAAATTGAAAGACTTTTATGTTTCGCGTAGGGTTTAGTGAAACACAAAAGACTAGTGGGAGCCTTATTTAAAAATGAAATAATAACATTTAACCTTTCTAATATTGTAAGAACATATGCTATATAATGTTATAATAATCTACATTGATAAATTTTGTGCATTTAATATGATTAATAAAACATTTATCTATTAAGATATACAAATGAATAAAATTAAAATTGACAAATAGAAATATAAAATATACTTATTAATAAATGCTTCTTGCATGTTAATATTTGAATACCCATGCAAGCATTTCATTTTGCAACTACTAAATACATTCGTAATTTGGTCGCTTACATGTTTGTTTGGTTGAGATCATGTATTACATTTTATGTGTTCTGAACCCTAAATGCAATACAATGGTATGGATATTTGATCCATATACTATTGTATATAAGTGTTGTATAGGGGACGATCACAGTTTCTAATATACGATACTTCAACGAAATTAGTTCATCCAAAATAAGCAATTAAACCATAGTTTGAGATCGAGTTCAATTTGATTGATTACGATTAAGATCACATTGTGTTAAAAGTAACATAAGACCAAAACTACAATATAGATCTAAGGCTAGATCACTGAAATGTCAGTCTAATCAGTTTAGGCAAAGTGCAACATATTTGATATCCTTAAATGTTAAGGATAATCAAGTGCGCTTTTGTAAAGAATTCATTATGATATTGTAGTAAGGACATTTTTTCGAATAGTTTGACTACTTAGAAAGAATAATGAATACAAGTGTAGATGTGATTAAGGTACAGTTGGGATGAGAAGAGTAAATGGTCACTTCTACTACATAAAGAATCATTAACAACGAGAATTGTAATAATAATTGATATTTAATATTAGAATAAGAAATATGATTTCTATCTGAAATGTACTTTCATATAGACAATTGTTTCCTATGAGATTTATTCCTTTGAGTTCAAGATATTTGATCAAAGAACTCTTTGTTATAATATAGTTATAAAATAAATAATCTACATTAAGTGAATGATGGATATTTGAATTTAGTACACTATTATAGTAATAGCGGAACAGTGGGAGCATGCTATATAACACTGATTGATTGCATTAAATTATGAAAATTGTTTTTATAAAACATACCGTACATTATTTATGAAATAATGACTATTTTTGGCATCGATTGAAAAATGGAAGTAATTATATTTCAATGTGAATATTATGAATACTCGTTGTGAAATAAAACTTAATGTGGTATTCATTTTTATAAAAAAGGTGATGCATTCGAAAATACAAAAGCATCTAAAATATTTACAATTATTTGGAATTATAGACTAAGCCGTAGTTTTGAGAAATAATTTTCATTATATGATTATGAATCATATGTTACTAGTTAATTATGTCTCAAACAATTGAGGGCTATGCACCTATTTAGTGAGAGCATCATAGGAGTTGGTGAACTCTTCGGATTGATACATATTGATATATGTAATCGCAAGTCTATTAATACCAAAATGGTACCACATACTGCGTCATATTCACCAATGAGTTACCACCGACATGGACATACGTATTTGATACACGTGTAGTATATCTATGGTAAACTCATAAAGTATAAAACGGAAGTAAATAAAATAACATGCATTAGAAATGATTCGATTTGATCGAATGAGTGAGTATATTGGAAAGAGTTTCGAACGTACCTTAAAATGAATATAGATACAATCTCAAAAGTCACTCTTCCATGTGATACATAATGATGTATCGATAAGGAGTAATCGAACTTTGTTGAACATAGTATGATTACTTGTGAGTGAATTTGAGTAAAAATCTGTCTATCGGGTCATGTACTTAAGGGTGGTACACAAAGTTAATATTATTTCATCATATCCTAGGTCAAGGAGTTGGTAGGTTGTGCAAGTCAAAAGTCTGCATGTAATAATTATTCGTGATGGATCTTGTATGAATCTCCCTTAAATAAGTTTCGAAAGGACTGTCATTGGATGACATATTTATGTTTTGAACATAAGTTTTGTACATTAAAACCGAATTAGTTTTATAGAAAGAAATTCATAAAATGTTTATAAATGTATGTTCCATTGCACTGAGAAACAATTGTTATTTCAAGAAATACCAACTTCGTAGCGAAGGAATTTCTTTGAGAAATTATTAGTAGTAAAATGGAATTAGATGCAATCCAATGATAAAACTGATTACATGGGATGAAATGAAATTAACTAACCTGAACGAACACATGGCATCGGAGTGTCTAATAAGTATTCTCACGTATTAAAGAGAAACTACAAGTATCTTATCAATGTCAAAAATATATAATCCTCGGTTGTTTAAATAAACTATTAGGGTGTTGACTTTATAATATGGTATGATGCGAAGATCCAAAAAAGAATTCCATGTACATTTTTAAAATATGATTTTGGTAGTCGTAACCAAAAAGATGTAATCCATTGGCTGTGATTGTCTTTATAAGCACGACTAATGCAGTTTGAATTAGTGAGCAATGTTGATAAGAATAAACTTGTAAATTTCGATCGTTAAAATTAGTTTAATAGATTCACCATTCAACAGATCAAGTGTAACGACCCAGAATTTTTAATAATTAAAATTTGAATATTTAATTAATTTTAAAATATTAATAAGTGAATTTATAAGTCAAATAAATTTTTATTTGAATTATTGGATTTAATTGGATAATTAAATCGATAAATTTAATAAGTTAAATTATGGAAATAATAAAAAATTGAGTTAAAAATGATTGTAAATAATTTGGAAAATTTTATTTAATCATACTGGAGTTATAGAAATATTTTAGAACTTTTAAAATCGAATTAAAAGTTAATTTGTGAAAATTGAATATTTTAATATTAAATAATCGACTGTAAAATAGCCAATTTTTGAACAGTCTCAGAATTGAACGAAACCAGTTCCATTGGATCCGTAATAGTTAGTTATTACCGGATTTCAATTTTCGTGTCAATCGGAGTTATCGTTTGATCGTGGCAGCTCGAAACGCATCGATTTATTTTTAATTTAAATTTGGCGAGTCAAAATAGCCATTTTTCAAAAAGTCTCGGAATTCGACGAAACCAGTTTCATCGGATCCGTAATGGGATATTATTGTAAGGTTTCAAATTTCAAGTCAATTGGATTTACCGTTTGTCCGGTACAAATTAAAACGCCTAGAAATCGACTTAAATCGGTTTAATTTAAATTGAGCGTTTTCAGCCATAACTCGCACATACTTCCGAATTAGCTTCCGAAACCTGTTCCATTGTGTCCGGAACGCGGGATAAACCCTAGGTACGCTGGTTACGGCGCGTAAATCGGAGTCCGGGATTTCCGGGTGAATAGTGTTCAAAAATCTTCTATAAATAGACCTAAATTTCTAAAAAATAAAAAATAAAAAAATAAACCAAAACCCTAATAATCTAAGCAGCCGCCGCCACCATGAAATCAATGGCCCAAGCTTTCTCTCTTTCTCTCTTTGATTTCTTCAAATCTATTCAGTATCATCAAATTTGTTCAACTACAATGTTGAAGAGGGCAACACGAACTAGCTAATCAACGGATATGATCGCAAACGGTGTAGTGAATCGATGGCAAATGGGTCGCGTTCTCGATGCGTTTGGGTGCGAAAACCGAGGCGTAGGGGGGGTCGTTCGCGTGCGGTCGGCCGGCGTTAGTAGGTGGGGTGATGGGCTATGCGATGGTGCTACCTGATCGTTTTCAAGATCAACGTGGAGGTGGCGACCTTGATGGATTGAACGGCAAGGATGGGTTCAAGAGTCGCGTGCAAGTTTTCTGGAGGGGGAACAAACGCGTGGGGGAGATGATGGGCAACGGCCCTGATGCAAGCAATGGGATCTAACGGTGATTGTTAGTGATAGGTTTAAAAATAATTATAAATGTTGTAATTAGTTTATAATAAATTCGTGTAAGTTTAAAATATCGTAACTTTTTCATACGAGGTCGAAAAAATGCAAATCCAGTTGCGTTGGAATCGTATGGACGAGCACTACGCGATGGAGTTGGTTTGGAGTCGTTTGGAGTTAGTGAGAATTTCGGGTAAAATTAAACGCGCGTTTAATTTTATTCGAAATAAAAGCTAAAACGGAAATTAAAACCAAGGTGAGAACTTCTCACTCAATCGAATAGATTTCGATTTTATTTTAAATAGTTAGATTTAAAATATTTGAATGCATGTTTGAATGATGACTGTAAATTATTGTTTGTTAAAATAGACATTATGCGCCGTTAGTAAGCGGATGTTATTTAATATAAACATATACCGCGAATATTTCATAAACAGTGAAATTGGTATTATATATAATATCAATATATATATATTGGCATATGTATATATTGCAGTTGTTGATTTCCCGCATTTTTTGTTTAGCGGATGAGACCCTATTACGCCGTTATTAAGCGGATAATATTTATTAAGAACATATACCGCGATAATTTCGTACTGGAGCGAAATTGGTATTGTGCTAATGTTTTTGGATGCAGGAAAACAGGTTGGAGGGATCCAACCGAATTCCTCAACAGTATTTATTTAATTTCAGATATTTTGATATTTGATTGATTATCATATCGATATATGATATCGTTGTTGTCGTGATTGACTATTTGGTGTGTAGCATCATTGGACCCAAATTTTGGGATTTTAAAATGGTTTTAAAGTGATTTTTGAAATTATACTATATTTTTGGAATTGATCCATTATAAATAAATAAACGTTATAATTTTTAAAGTTATAAAAATTATGATTTTGTGAAATATAGTTAAAAAAGCTGATTTTTAGAAATACGATTAAAAATTCGATTTTTGAGAAATATGGATCAATGATTTTATAAAATAGTTTAAACTGGATTTTTGAGTTTATTATTAAAAGTTTAAATTTAAGGTTTTTAAAATTTGATTATTTTATAAATCAAAATGGTGGAATTGTAAAGGAATTTGAAGACGTTTTAAAGAATAATATAAATTGATTTATATTAAGAGATTTATAAATGGATATTTATAAATTGAATTATGGACATTATAAAACGAGTTTTTATAAGTGTTTGAATGTAGTGAAAATGAATTTCCTAAATGAATGAAATTTATGAAATTATAAACTGTGAAGTCATAAATGAAATTTTATAAGCAATAGGTTTATAAAATTTATAAAGTTATCGAAAGAATGAATTTTGGATAAATAAACAATCTTATAAATTAAGATTAATAATTTGGGAAGTTAAATGAACGATTTTGTAAAATAATCGTTTTATAAGTAATTAACTTATAATATGAACTTGTAGTTTATAATTGAGTTATAAACTGGAATAGGTTAAAAAAAAGGAATTTATAAAAAGGAAGTTTTTATAAATAAATAGAAATGGAATTTATAAACGTTGTTTTATAAATCCGCAAATGACTTATTTTGATAAGTTAATTGTTATAACTTAGAGATAGAGTTATATTCACATTTTTGAATAGTGAATAACACGTTAAAGAAATTGTTTTAGATTTGGTGTTCTAAACAGAATTAAAACGATCTAACGATGTTTAAAAGATGTTGAGATTCGAAATCATAGATTTCAACATTTATTGTTGAAATAGACGTTTTCGAGAAATAAAAGGAAATGGTGGACTATAACACTGTTGTTATAGTAAATGATTTCCGAAAGGGAATGTTTTGAATAGTATTGGGATTTATATATCTATTTTAATTTCGAATCCCTATACTAGTGATTTTGGGTTGTCGTAACGATGTTTTACGCAACATTCGTTTTGGCCCAAATAAAAATGTTTAAGAGAATGATTTCCCTTAAAGAATGAATAATATACTTAATTCGATTTAAGTATATTGAATATTTTCAAAGGTTGGAAATAAAAAGATTTGTTGATTACTTATGAATAAATAAGTATGGAAATGTTTTCCAATATGAAGTGAATATTAGAATTTATCTTTTTGAAGATAAATTGAAATGAATTATTTAAATCGAATATGCATGGATATTTTGAAATATAAATTCATTATGGAATTTATATGTGAAAAGTGGAATTTGTTTGAAAATAAATATTGATTTATTTTTGAAGTGTTGAAATTATATATCTTATAAAGATATTTTGGAAAATAAATAATTTGGAAAATTATTTGGAATCTGGTGATGTATGCATATCAATTGATAGTTCAATAGCCGACTATCAATATTTCCCTTTGATTGGGTATTTGATATGATTGTTTGAATTTGAATGCACACTTATTTTTGAATAAGCGCTCACTATTCGGGTTAACCGGGAAAGGACCATGGGGTCGTATAACCCATTCCGAATATGTGATACGTCGTTATGAATTGCATTTGAAGATCGGTGTTGAAGACCGAGTATTTGCGAAAGCGATAGGATGACCTATCGATTGTCTCTGCACTGGGTAGCTCCTGGTATAGAGATCTCTTAAGTGATGGGAAATTCGATCGGGATTGTGAATACCCGTATTGCAAGGGCTTCGTAAGAAGTGCCTTCGGTTTTGTTCGAGCCCGGAACAGACTTGTATGGATTGTATGCCTGACATTACAATTTGAGATATAAAGCCGATTTCTTTCAAATATATTTCTGTTGGTGGTGGAGAATTTATTCTTTGCTTAACACCCTTCTTTGAGACGTACGAGCTCAAAGGTTATATAGTTGAAGTTATCAGCGATATATCCCATTTTGGTAATGTGACATGCTGAGTGATGCTGAAATGATCATTGTGTTGATTATTTGTGATAGGATCGTTTATTTGATCGTCTATCCTTGTGATCATTGTGTTGATCATTTGTAGACCCAAAGCATGGCTTTTGTATAAAGTATGTTTTTGTGGACGTGAATTCGTCGAGCCTCACACCCCGTGAATGGTTAAAACAGGAAAGAAGCAGCAAGGTTATGAGGGGTAGCACCCTTTAGGATGTGTCCATTTCCTTCTGGAAAAGGGTGGTATCATGGTATGGAGCCCAGATGCTTACTCATGTTGAAAACACTTTGTTATGATTGTGTGAATTGATTACGAGCGCTCGGTGATAAAGGTCCCAAAGGACCGGGGGATGGCATATTCGGTCAGTTGTTACTCAGTTAGGAGTAACCCGGCCTTGTGTTGGTAGAGATCCGGTTTGGTTCTCGGGGATGTCCATCCAGAGGCATTCTCAGTGGCAATGGGAAGTTCCTTGGCCTGACCATTTGTTGGAAATCCAATTCCCAATACGAAACTTGTACGGTATTAGTTGTAGAACCTGCTATTCACTTATGGTGGTCACCACTGTTTGGATAGTAGCTATAGTAGGCATAGTTCGAAATGTCTATGTCGGCTAAGATTTATATTCTACTTTCGAAATGAATTTGTTATACACTATGCACTAATAATAATATCAAATGTTATTTTAAATGCGTATCAAGCATCTTTGACTATCATAAGGAGAAATCTCCTCCGATTCTGCGTTTGCATGTGTGTGTGTGCGGGAGGCCTTATGGTAGTCTCATTTTTAAAAGCATTGCGAATTGATTAAAAATATTCCTCTATTTGATTTTAAAGTTAAATAAACTGTTTTGAGTTCTCACACCAGTCACATGACTGACTTGGAGTTTATTGTTTTCCTTCCTAAACTCTGGGTGCCCACCAATTTCCACACGGGCAGTTAAGAGTTAGGTTTATCAGGATATTCAGGATATTCAGGAGTTGCTGGAGGCAAGCTGGATGGCATGGCGTATTACTAGTTTATATAGTATTTCTTTTTCCGCTGCACTGTTTGTTGTTGTTGTTGTACACTCTGATGTGATGATAAGATGTAATGTAATGAAATGTAATGTAATAACTGATATAGTTCTTTGTTTAAAGATTATTCATTTATTATTATATGTTGTTCCGCTGCGAATTGTGAGATTCTGTTGTTGTTCTGTTGTTTCCTTTCTGTCCCGTTCTATTTCTTCTGTTCCGTTCTATTTTTAAAATTCTTCTATCTTCTATTTTTCAAATTCTCTGTTTTCTTTTCTTTCTCTGTTTTCTAAAAATTGTCTATCTTCTTTTCCCTCTATTCTCTATTCTCTTTCTTTCTCTATTTCCTATCTCTTCTCTCTTTCTTTTCTTTCTTTTCTTTTTAAAACCCATAACATCTCGGTTTTCGGCCTTCGATTTCTCGGCAGTCGATAAAGTGAGTGTCGATGTCGGATTTTCGAAGAACGAAAATCCGTGAGCGTTACATTTGGTATCAGAGCTCTGATGGTTAAGCGACAACCATGGTTCTGTAGGGTATAATTCATTAGAGATAGAGTCAGCAGTACTCCAGAATGAGTTGAGTGTAATAATAGCTATGAGAGCGTATTTGTTAGTGAATATAAAATTGTTTTATATTGTGATGATTGGTTTATTGAGTGGCATATGAACTTTCGTCAGCACAGCCTCGAAACTGAGCCGAAGGGGTTTCTAAACACTTGAATAGAACAATTCGACACAATATTGATTTTAAATTGGGTAAATGGAATAATTTTGCCTTGATTATATTTTTATATGTAAAGGAATAATTTTTCAGAATTATTAAAGTGTATATAAGTTGATTGTTAGGTTGTTTGAATAATCTAAATTAAAGAATAATTGTATAAGCAAATGAATTATAAGAATTGAATTATAATTAAAGTGATTTACAATTGTGAAATAAACTTATATATACAAGAAGTAAAATTATATGAATATGAGTTGTAAATAAAAATGAATATAAGGTTAAATGAAATATAACTTAAGTGTTGTTGAATGGAATTGATTTTGGTATCGAAGTAAATAATCAAGTGGATTAAATGAAGGTGAACTTAAGTTATGTGAATGAAATTCAACTTTAGAATTGAATTGAATTGAATGAATGGATTGAATGTTAATCAATTGAATGTAATTAAAATTGATATGAAATAATGAATGTAAGTGTTAATTCATTAAAATCTAATGTTATTGGAAGTTGAATAAATTGAATGGAAGTCAATTTAATTAAAGGTGTTAAACCAAATTGAATGAATATAAGCAAAGGAAATTGGTTGTAATATATAAACATTGGTTGTTATATGATTGTTAGTTGATTGTTTATAATTCATTAAGAATTAGTGAAATTTAAAGCTATGGAATTGAATTCAAATTAGAAATAAATAAATTTGAATAGAATTGAAAGTGAATTGGATTTAATTAGTGAATGCGAACTAATTAAAATTGAGAACGTATGTTGATAAAATCCAATGTGAATAAATCAAATGTGATTTAAATTGAAACCCATTTCATTTAATATTAATGAGAATATAAATGAATATTCATTTGATTATGAATGGTAGTTGGTTGATGTTTGCATTTGTTGTTGGTTGCATTTGCTAAGTGACATATGTAGTTGTTATGTTACTATATGTTGTATATTGAGATTATTTGCATATGTGCATGTTCTCATGTTGTTTGTTAAGTGTTGAGTAGGTGCGGATCGCGTTTGCTTCGCATTTGGAGTTCGCTTTAGCGCTATATTAGCCGTATATGCTCGCTAATAAAATATAAGGTACATATCTCGGATTAAATACAGTACTTTTACACTTTTTCCCTTCGGGATGCCTCATTACTTGATGAGATGTATATTTGTGATATATATACTGTCATTTTTTTTTCGGATCGAGCCGCGCAAAGGAGACTATGGCGAATTTTTCCGAAAATTTAAGGCGTTAGAAAAATTTTGAGAAAATTTAGAAAGTTTTGAAAACTTTAACTTTGTTTTGGAGTTGAAAGTTAAATGATAATAGTTGTTTTTGAAAAGATAACTAAGTATGATTTAAAAACTTAGTAAAGTTTTATAAGCAGTTTAACTTTAAATTTTGGAAAATTAATAGATTCTGTAACCTTTCTTACTTGTAATTTCGAGGACGAAATTCTTTTAAGAGGGAAAGATTGTAACGACCCAGAATTTTTAATAATTAAAATTTGAATATTTAATTAATTTTAAAATATTAATAAGTGAATTTATAAGTCAAATAAATTTTTATTTGAATTATTGGATTTAATTGGATAATTAAATCGATAAATTTAATAAGTTAAATTATGGAAATAATAAAAAATTGAGTTAAAAATGATTGTAAATAATTTGGAAAATTTTATTTAATCATACTGGAGTTATAGAAATATTTTAGAACTTTTAAAATCGAATTAAAAGTTAATTTGTGAAAATTGAATATTTTAATATTAAATAATCGACTGTAAAATAGCCAATTTTTGAACAGTCTCAGAATTGAACGAAACCAGTTCCATTGGATCCGTAATAGTTAGTTATTACCGGATTTCAATTTTCGTGTCAATCGGAGTTATCGTTTGATCGTGGCAGCTCGAAACGCATCGATTTATTTTTAATTTAAATTTGGCGAGTCAAAATAGCCATTTTTCAAAAAGTCTCAGAATTCGACGAAACCAGTTTCATCGGATCCGTAATGGGATATTATTGTAAGGTTTCAAATTTCAAGTCAATTGGATTTACCGTTTGTCCGGTACAAATTAAAACGCCTAGAAATCGACTTAAATCGGTTTAATTTAAATTGAGCGTTTTCAGCCATAACTCGCACATACTTCCGAATTAGCTTCCGAAACCTGTTCCATTGTGTCCGGAACGCGGGATAAACCCTAGGTACGCTGGTTACGGCGCGTAAATCGGAGTCCGGGATTTCCGGGTGAATAGTGTTCAAAAATCTTCTATAAATAGACCTAAATTTCTAAAAAAAAAAAAATAAAAAAATAAACCAAAACCCTAATAATCTAAGCAGCCGCCGCCACCATGAAATCAATGGCCCAAGCTTTCTCTCTTTCTCTCTTTGATTTCTTCAAATCTATTCAGTATCATCAAATTTGTTCAACTACAATGTTGAAGAGGGCAACACGAACTAGCTAATCAACGGATATGATCGCAAACGGTGTAGTGAATCGATGGCAAATGGGTCGCGTTCTCGATGCGTTTGGGTGCGAAAACCGAGGCGTAGGGGGGGTCGTTCGCGTGCGGTCGGCCGGCGTTAGTAGGTGGGGTGATGGGCTATGCGATGGTGCTACCTGATCGTTTTCAAGATCAACGTGGAGGTGGCGACCTTGATGGATTGAACGGCAAGGATGGGTTCAAGAGTCGCGTGCAAGTTTTCTGGAGGGGGAACAAACGCGTGGGGGAGATGATGGGCAACGGCCCTGATGCAAGCAATGGGATCTAACGGTGATTGTTAGTGATAGGTTTAAAAATAATTATAAATGTTGTAATTAGTTTATAATAAATTCGTGTAAGTTTAAAATATCGTAACTTTTTCATACGAGGTCGAAAAAATGCAAATCCAGTTGCGTTGGAATCGTATGGACGAGCACTACGCGATGGAGTTGGTTTGGAGTCGTTTGGAGTTAGTGAGAATTTCGGGTAAAATTAAACGCGCGTTTAATTTTATTCGAAATAAAAGCTAAAACGGAAATTAAAACCAAGGTGAGAACTTCTCACTCAATCGAATAGATTTCGATTTTATTTTAAATAGTTAGATTTAAAATATTTGAATGCATGTTTGAATGATGACTGTAAATTATTGTTTGTTAAAATAGACATTATGCGCCGTTAGTAAGCGGATGTTATTTAATATAAACATATACCGCGAATATTTCATAAACAGTGAAATTGGTATTATATATAATATCAATATATATATATTGGCATATGTATATATTGCAGTTGTTGATTTCCCGCATTTTTTGTTTAGCGGATGAGACCCTATTACGCCGTTATTAAGCGGATAATATTTATTAAGAACATATACCGCGATAATTTCGTACTGGAGCGAAATTGGTATTGTGCTAATGTTTTTGGATGCAGGAAAACAGGTTGGAGGGATCCAACCGGATTCCTCAACAGTATTTATTTAATTTCAGATATTTTGATATTTGATTGATTATCATATCGATATATGATATCGTTGTTGTCGTGATTGACTATTTGGTGTGTAGCATCATTGGACCCAAATTTTGGGATTTTAAAATGGTTTTAAAGTGATTTTTGAAATTATACTATATTTTTGGAATTGATCCATTATAAATAAATAAACGTTATAATTTTTAAAGTTATAAAAATTATGATTTTGTGAAATATAGTTAAAAAAGCTGATTTTTAGAAATACGATTAAAAATTCGATTTTTGAGAAATATGGATCAATGATTTTATAAAATAGTTTAAACTGGATTTTTGAGTTTATTATTAAAAGTTTAAATTTAAGGTTTTTAAAATTTGATTATTTTATAAATCAAAATGGTGGAATTGTAAAGGAATTTGAAGACGTTTTAAAGAATAATATAAATTGATTTATATTAAGAGATTTATAAATGGATATTTATAAATTGAATTATGGACATTATAAAACGAGTTTTTATAAGTGTTTGAATGTAGTGAAAATGAATTTCCTAAATGAATGAAATTTATGAAATTATAAACTGTGAAGTCATAAATGAAATTTTATAAGCAATAGGTTTATAAAATTTATAAAGTTATCGAAAGAATGAATTTTGGATAAATAAACAATCTTATAAATTAAGATTAATAATTTGGGAAGTTAAATGAACGATTTTGTAAAATAATCGTTTTATAAGTAATTAACTTATAATATGAACTTGTAGTTTATAATTGAGTTATAAACTGGAATAGGTTAAAAAAAAAGGAATTTATAAAAAGGAAGTTTTTATAAATAAATAGAAATGGAATTTATAAACGTTGTTTTATAAATCCGCAAATGACTTATTTTGATAAGTTAATTGTTATAACTTAGAGATAGAGTTATATTCACATTTTTGAATAGTGAATAACACGTTAAAGAAATTGTTTTAGATTTGGTGTTCTAAACAGAATTAAAACGATCTAACGATGTTTAAAAGATGTTGAGATTCGAAATCATAGATTTCAACATTTATTGTTGAAATAGACGTTTTCGAGAAATAAAAGGAAATGGTGGACTATAACACTGTTGTTATAGTAAATGATTTCCGAAAGGGAATGTTTTGAATAGTATTGGGATTTATATATCTATTTTAATTTCGAATCCCTATACTAGTGATTTTGGGTTGTCGTAACGATGTTTTACGCAACATTCGTTTTGGCCCAAATAAAAATGTTTAAGAGAATGATTTCCCTTAAAGAATGAATAATATACTTAATTCGATTTAAGTATATTGAATATTTTCAAAGGTTGGAAATAAAAAGATTTGTTGATTACTTATGAATAAATAAGTATGGAAATGTTTTCCAATATGAAGTGAATATTAGAATTTATCTTTTTGAAGATAAATTGAAATGAATTATTTAAATCGAATATGCATGGATATTTTGAAATATAAATTCATTATGGAATTTATATGTGAAAAGTGGAATTTGTTTGAAAATAAATATTGATTTATTTTTGAAGTGTTGAAATTATATATCTTATAAAGATATTTTGGAAAATAAATAATTTGGAAAATTATTTGGAATCTGGTGATGTATGCATATCAATTGATAGTTCAATAGCCGACTATCAATATTTCCCTTTGATTGGGTATTTGATATGATTGTTTGAATTTGAATGCACACTTATTTTTGAATAAGCGCTCACTATTCGGGTTAACCGGGAAAGGACCATGGGGTCGTATAACCCATTCCGAATATGTGATACGTCGTTATGAATTGCATTTGAAGATCGGTGTTGAAGACCGAGTATTTGCGAAAGCGATAGGATGACCTATCGATTGTCTCTGCACTGGGTAGCTCCTGGTATAGAGATCTCTTAAGTGATGGGAAATTCGATCGGGATTGTGAATACCCGTATTGCAAGGGCTTCGTAAGAAGTGCCTTCGGTTTTGTTCGAGCCCGGAACAGACTTGTATGGATTGTATGCCTGACATTACAATTTGAGATATAAAGCCGATTTCTTTCAAATATATTTCTGTTGGTGGTGGAGAATTTATTCTTTGCTTAACACCCTTCTTTGAGACGTACGAGCTCAAAGGTTATATAGTTGAAGTTATCAGCGATATATCCCATTTTGGTAATGTGACATGCTGAGTGATGCTGAAATGATCATTGTGTTGATTATTTGTGATAGGATCGTTTATTTGATCGTCTATCCTTGTGATCATTGTGTTGATCATTTGTAGACCCAAAGCATGGCTTTTGTATAAAGTATGTTTTTGTGGACGTGAATTCGTCGAGCCTCACACCCCGTGAATGGTTAAAACAGGAAAGAAGCAGCAAGGTTATGAGGGGTAGCACCCTTTAGGATGTGTCCATTTCCTTCTGGAAAAGGGTGGTATCATGGTATGGAGCCCAGATGCTTACTCATGTTGAAAACACTTTGTTATGATTGTGTGAATTGATTACGAGCGCTCGGTGATAAAGGTCCCAAAGGACCGGGGGATGGCATATTCGGTCAGTTGTTACTCAGTTAGGAGTAACCCGGCCTTGTGTTGGTAGAGATCCGGTTTGGTTCTCGGGGATGTCCATCCAGAGGCATTCTCAGTGGCAATGGGAAGTTCCTTGGCCTGACCATTTGTTGGAAATCCAATTCCCAATACGAAACTTGTACGGTATTAGTTGTAGAACCTGCTATTCACTTATGGTGGTCACCACTGTTTGGATAGTAGCTATAGTAGGCATAGTTCGAAATGTCTATGTCGGCTAAGATTTATATTCTACTTTCGAAATGAATTTGTTATACACTATGCACTAATAATAATATCAAATGTTATTTTAAATGCGTATCAAGCATCTTTGACTATCATAAGGAGAAATCTCCTCCGATTCTGCGTTTGCATGTGTGTGTGTGCGGGAGGCCTTATGGTAGTCTCATTTTTAAAAGCATTGCGAATTGATTAAAAATATTCCTCTATTTGATTTTAAAGTTAAATAAACTGTTTTGAGTTCTCACACCAGTCACATGACTGACTTGGAGTTTATTGTTTTCCTTCCTAAACTCTGGGTGCCCACCAATTTCCACACGGGCAGTTAAGAGTTAGGTTTATCAGGATATTCAGGATATTCAGGAGTTGCTGGAGGCAAGCTGGATGGCATGGCGTATTACTAGTTTATATAGTATTTCTTTTTCCGCTGCACTGTTTGTTGTTGTTGTTGTACACTCTGATGTGATGATAAGATGTAATGTAATGAAATGTAATGTAATAACTGATATAGTTCTTTGTTTAAAGATTATTCATTTATTATTATATGTTGTTCCGCTGCGAATTGTGAGATTCTGTTGTTGTTCTGTTGTTTCCTTTCTGTCCCGTTCTATTTCTTCTGTTCCGTTCTATTTTTAAAATTCTTCTATCTTCTATTTTTCAAATTCTCTGTTTTCTTTTCTTTCTCTGTTTTCTAAAAATTGTCTATCTTCTTTTCCCTCTATTCTCTATTCTCTTTCTTTCTCTATTTCCTATCTCTTCTCTCTTTCTTTTCTTTCTTTTCTTTTTAAAACCCATAACATCTCGGTTTTCGGCCTTCGATTTCTCGGCAGTCGATAAAGTGAGTGTCGATGTCGGATTTTCGAAGAACGAAAATCCGTGAGCGTTACATCAAGTTATTTCGAATTTACTCATTAAACTATCGCTTTATAAGACTTTGTAATTTGGTACATATGTGCCAAAATGGAAAATTATAAATAATGATTTAGAATAGACTGCTTGCACATAATAATCAAAGTGTCTCGAAGTTAGTGATAGCGACATTTGGTTTGTGCGTGTTTGGATATGATCGAAGAACATATATGAAAGTATCATTCGACAAGCATCAAAATTAGATAAGTGTTTTGATAGAAATACCAAATATTTTGATCGTCAATCAAAATGCAGAGGAAGCGCGTGATCATGAGAAAGAACGGTAAATGGTACATTGATATTTCTAAACTGTAAGTAAACAATACGTTGCTGATTTTTACAATGTATTTGCATTAAAATCAGCCTTAGTTGTTTTAATACTCAATGTTGGATTTGTAAATGACGTCTTTTATAGCAAGTATAAAAGATACAGGGAATTTCCAAAATGATATACAAGGACACCCTATTAAAATGTTTAATGTGGAACATATATGATGGATTCCTTATGCATGTCAATAGGAATTATCATACAAGTTACTTGTTTATGGTATCGTGATTGGTTCATGTATTTGATTCACGAAGCATAGATTAAATGCAAAATGATATCACCGAATGATAGTTTAAAGCATTCTCATGTATTTATAAAATACTAGAGAATTGTTTGCAGAAACAATGAACTCCTTGCAAGAAAGTGTTCGAACTCAAAGTTTAAGTGATATTTAGTATGCTATGTCAATAATAAATTTAAGTTGAGAATCTTTTAGTTAGAAATGTTCTAAATCAAAGACTGTAGCTGATTTAATGGAAAAGGCTAAGTACATCACTTTGAATAGCACAACAATAAAGAAATGCATATAAATATAAATGCATAAATTTAAAATTGAGCGGTGGGTGATTTCAAATGTTGTGAATCCCAAAAAATTGTTAGATGATAACAATGTCAATATATAGTTCATAAAAGAACTTAGAGCTCACTGAAAGTCGAGAGACATGCTTCGAATTGTTCCACCTGATAAAGGTAGTTTATCAGCATCAGAGAGAGTTTACTGACAAAGTAGATAATTGAATATAATAGCATACCCATTCAAAAAGGGACTACCCCAATTGGTTCTGAGAAAACATATTGCAGAAGTTGAAACTAGTTTTCATAATTGACCTCAAGTGCAAGTGGGAGATTGATAGAGTTAGGGGTATGCCCTAGAGGCAATTATGTAATTTGTTACATATATCTAATTCGATAACCGATCTTGTTTGATATAAACGTGTTTTCTTTCTATTATATACTTGATATAATATGTTATATTAATTAATTAATTAATTAAAAGTATATTTAATAGAAAATTCGTAAATGGTACATTTTGTGATAGTGGTTACAAAATATTGTAACCTCTAGTAATTTATCACAACGAAAATAAATATACCAATATAAACTTCCTAGTCAAGCTGCATCAAGACTGAATATCGAAGTATCCGTTGAGACTAGAGTATGTAACGCTCTCTATATATTGGGGAGTGTATTACTCATGGCTGCGGGGATGCCTAGAGGTTACACACTAATAGTTATTGTATAACTATGAAAAGATCCACTCAATAGTTGTATGTTTGTTAATATAATCAAACAGAAAATATCAACATGACTAATTTACATAGTTCTCTTGACTTGAGAATAATGTGGATCTTCAGTACGAAAGCTCTGCTTGATTATTGTCAAACCATGGCATTATGTTCCATCGAGTGACTATAGTTGGGTCGAATAGAACTATTGGAAGTGAAGCACTATTCAAGAGAGGATTCATCTCCTTATGTATATGGGGTTGGTGTCACGGTCAACTCAAGTCAACTCAAAACCAAAGTCTTTGGGAAGAGCAATTCAGTTGATAATAATTGTTATTATTGAACCAATGATTTTATGCTTGTACTATATAGTTGAATATGGATGATACTGGAATTTTGACCATTACCAAATTCCATAAGCCCAAAGTGATATAGTTTTGACGAAGAGAATTGATGTAAATAAATGTCACAAAGGATAACACTTAATAAAGCGAAATTGGATTTTATCGAAACTAAGCGACAAATTTGGCAAAAATAGCACACCATCTACAAAGTGACGTGTGAACGTTAACATTCGAATAATTCGATGTTAATCGCTGATCGAATTTACACCCGCGCGCCAAAATGATGTATTCTCTTTAGACCAAGTGATTTAATTAGTTTTTATAAATTAATTAAATTAATTAATATTTATGAAATACTAATTATAAAATTTGAATTTAATTTGAGGAATAAATATTGTTATATATATTTATAATAGTTATAAATATATCGATCAATATGAGATATCGACAAGGAATTATATTGGATTTAATGAAATATATTTACTTGGGCTTAAATGGGCTATTAGCCCATGAAGTTAGAGGAAAATTTTTGCCAGCAAACCATAGGTATAAGGGGCGACTAAAATAGGGTAAAAGATTTCTGATGGATGGTAGAGATTTAGCGAAAAAGGTATGTGATGTGATCCACTTTTCTCTTTGATTCAGACATTATAAAAGGAACCCTAACCTTAAGCTTAGAAGAGCTTTTTGTTGCATCCTATCTCCTTCATCTTAGCTGAATTACACCTTCAAAAAGCTCCAACAAAACTCAAATCAACTCAAATTAACATTTATTTGATAGCAAACGGATCTGCGATTCAGGACTAGCAATCTGTAGAATAAAGAAGTTTTCAGAAGAGGAGAACTCATCATTACAAGGTCGACTTTAGGGCATCAGTTTTAGGTAAATGTTTAGTTATATATACACACACAGACACACACACACATACATACACATGTACATACATACACATGTACATACATGCATATATACATACATGATACATAACCTTTGTATAACCGTATATTGTTCAAATATATATATATATATATATATATATATATATATATATATATTGTGTTAGTTTGGTGAGGTTTTTACGGGTATTGATATTGTCACATATTGGTTGGTCATGTGTATATATTTATAAAAAATAAGATAACACAATTTTTTCATTAAGGATATGATACACACAGGTAAAATCATTATATTTTATTAGTTAATATTTTATTAATCAATTTATACATATCTTATACATAAAGCAAATAATTGGCTAATGTGGTCAAAGTAAAACACACAGTAATATAGTCTCGCCTTACCAATGTAGGTTATTTTTGGCACTTTTATTCACTAATTTATGAAGTTGGAATATTATTGAACAGAAAATTATTGGAGGCAACCACTATATCCACTTACCCGTTACTGCTGCACGTTCGTCTTCTACAATTGTCATCAATTTCCTTTTCTTTTTTACTTTGGGTCCGTCTATTAACTCCCCAGTATTTTCTCTTCGCATCCTGGTTAAAATTTTAAATTTTAACCAAGATTATACCCTTTAATAGTTAAATGAATATCTTCATTCAATTTACTGCTGTCTGCCTATCGACACAACAACGTTCCACGCGAACGAAGAATCAACCTCGTCCGCCGCGAACGTGGTCGTTGTCACAACTACGTTCACGGCGGACGAGGCTGATTCAACAACCTCGTTCGCGTGGAACGTTGTTGTTCACATAAATACGACACAGACTCGATTCGAGCAAAATTGAACTTTGATTCAAATAAAATTCGATTCGCATAGAATTGGATTAGCTAAATAACGTATCGTGTCAATGTTTGCTCCTTTTTTCCTTCTCCAAGTCGACGACGACCGAAAAATTGAGCACGAAGGGGAGAGTTTGAGCGGCGTGTTAGGGTTTGAGGGTGAACGATATGCTACGAGCGGCGGGTTAGGGTTTGAGCACGAAGAAAAGCTTTTTTTCTATTTTCTTTTATTAAGAAAGGGAAGGGTAGGTTTGGAAGTAAAAAGGGTGCGAAGAGCAAAGATGGGGTGGATTTTTTTCTCTCAAAACAACGGGGTGGCAAAAGAAAAATACGGGGTGAGAATAGACGGAGCCTTTTACTTTTCACCCTTTTGTTCCTTACTTCCATGGTTTCGGTCCTAGATTAATTCTTCGAAATTAGTCGCAGCTACCATCAACATGTGTCATAGGAGAATTAATTTAGTAGCAGCAGTAGTGTGAAATTCTCTAGAAATAGGATTTTGAAGGTTTAAATTTTAAGAAGATGGATCTGCTTTCTTAAAGAGAATAATGGGAGATCGTCGGCTCTCAAACTAGAGAGGAACATCATCGATGGGCATCAAACAAAGGTCTAAAAACAGGTACATATAATTATTTTTAGACCACTCAATTCCCTCCTTACAGAATTGGTAACTCACATCTTTTACTTTATAGAATGATTTACTATCGAAAAACTTTAGGGTTACAATCACGTCTACATACGGCTGATTATGATTTCTACATTGATGAAGCTTTAGGCCTTAAAATGTCAAACGCTAAAGTTTTAACAATCAGTTTCTACATCGATGGTAGCTTATATAATTACAAATTTATTGCTTGCTATGGTGCTTTGATTTTAGTTTTTCACTTCGAATGTAATTATGCAAATTTCCAATGCCAGTGTTGTATATTTGATTAGTGTATGGAATATATGGAGTAAGGAATTTGGGTTGGTATTATAACACTCCATGAATGTTGTTTGATACAATTCCTCACACAATCTCACTTTTAGTTGTCTTTCCTCTGTTTGATCTTACGGTATATTGACTACTATTAAAACATTATATTCATACAGGTCGAGTTTGCATTATTTAGGCTATGTTTATTTCATATCTGTTATGACATGAAGGAAGTGGAAGCCATTAGAGAGAGAACAATTTTATTTTATTCATAGATTAGTCATACATTTCCATTACATTAGCACCTATATATAAATGCCTAGGAGCTTGGGATAGAACTAATCCCACGATGTGGGACTAAATACAAAACAGTATATAGCATATTCATTATTTATATTTACATATATTATAACACTCCCTCTTGAATATGCGTCTTCAAAAACTTGAATCCTCTGATAACTTGAAATTGTCCCTTTTGTAACGTGTATGATGATTGCTCCCCCTCATTGTTATCTTGCTTGCATTTATCGATTCGGTCAATATAGATATTGTATGTTGCCTCATTAAAACCTTACTAAGAAAAGCCCAATGGGAAAAATCTTGGTGAAGGAAAAAGAGTACAATGACATATTTATTTTCTTATTTCTTTAAATGAAGCTTGATTCTTCTGGATTAAACTAATGCCTCGTTAAAACCTTACTAAGAAAAACCCTATGGGAAAAATCTAAGTGAAGGAAAAAGAGTACAACATAGTATGAGATAATTCAATAATTTACAGAATCAAATAGAGTTCGATACTTCTGGATCAATATAATACTTCATTAAAAACCTTACAAAGGAAAACCCGGTAGGAAAAGCCTTAGTCAAGGATAAAAATACAATTTAACTTAAATAACATATTTGAGATGTTATTTTTTGAAAAGACGTTTGATTCTTTTAGATCAAGACAATGCCTCGTTAAAACCTTAGTAAGAAAAACCCAGTGGGAAAAATCTTAAATAAGGGAAAATAGTACATTGTAACTTATTTTCAAATGTTACTGGGGAGTTGATACTTCTGGATCAAGATAATGCCTCATTAAAACCTTACTAATAGAAACCCAGTGGGAAAAATCTTAGTTAAGGAAAAAGAGTGCATATAAAATACTTATGGATGCTCCCTCTGATTTAAAGTTTCCTCTGAATTCGTATTCGTCTTTCGATAACTTAAATTGGTTATAGATACTTCTGGATCCATAAATATGTATCTCATTAATAATAAAATTTACTAATAGTTTCCTTCGATACAATCAAATTTTCTAAGATTGTTTCTTCAAATATGGTTTGCATTTTATGCATTTGTATGCTACTTTTATGAAAAACACTTCACGTGCTTTCATTTTTGTGCTTCAAATTAGTTTTGCGCATTACAACTATACATCTTTCATGAATATTAAAAATTTCATTACAACATTACTAGAAAGCAAGAAGTAATCTACTCATCTTGATGTATCAAGATTTTCATTACAACAATACTTAGAAGAAATTTGTAATCTACACTTCATGTCTTTTTCATTCTTTATAACTACAAAAGCTATATATATTCTTCAGAAATTTACTTTAATAAGTATTTGCATATCGCAACCATCACTTCAATGGATATTAAGAGTTACACTACAACGATACTTAAAAATAGGAAGTAATCTACTCTTCATGAATTATATCAAGATTTTCATTACAACAATACTTAAAAGTAGGTTGAAATCTACTCTCCTTGTTCTTTGCATTCTTTATAACAATGAAAGTTATTTATATTCTTCAGGAATTTGTATGCTTTCAGTATTTAATATGATTTTAAACCACATTCATACCTTCAGGGTATATTAAGCATTTCAAGTACTTTCGGTACTTTGCGGACTACATGTCCATATTTCTCTACTATTAAAGGATTCTTGATGGCCAGTCATGTTTTTTCCTAATTCAAGATTCTTAATCTATTTATAAATATAAGCGCTTTATTATTTATAAATTTATCATCAATGATTATTTCTTGTCAATTCTAGACATGATTCTAGACATGATTTATTGAGATCTCTTTATTATGTTTTAGGTACCTAAACCACTTCTGGGTAGTTTGACAATCATGTCATTGGTCTCTTCAAGAGCACCCTTAAGTGAGTTCTTCAAGAACACTCACCTCCATTATTTGGCATCTTTATTACTTACTCCAAAAATATTTTTAACTGACTTTTGAACCATATTTCAGATGTGGTTTACAAATTTTGATCCTTCAGGGATTCAAATCTATATTGGAGAAAGTCTACTAGGGATAATATTGATAATATTTTGCATCATTGTATATTTTAACAAATATTTAACACTGATGATCAAAATGAACTTGTATCCCTTTATCCTCCCCCTTAATGATGACAGTTGTCACATTCAATAATAATCCTTTTTTTGGACTCTCATTTTGATCCATTATGCTATTGCTACTAGCAAATACATCATACATATTAATTATAGGAGTATAATTCTTTTATTAGTTGATAAGATGCATTCAATTGATATTGATTATTAGAGTTTGTTCTCATTCATTGATCTAAGCAATTGGAGGAATTTACTTATAGTGTAGATCATTTGAATACATACGTGACTTCAGGTCATTCAACATTTATGTTGATTGAATTTTAAATCACTAGATAATATCTATGCATAATCTATAAGATGAGATTATAACAAACTTCAGGTTTTTAGCTAAATATTTACATATATGGATGTATACGTACGTCCACGTATCACATATATAATATAAAATTTTCATATTCTTTCTCATTTGAATTTGTGATTTTTAGAACAAACTATTACAAGGATCCAAGCTATTAATTTCTATTTATAAATCAATGTCAATGCAAACCTGTCAAAACCGCATGATAATGTTCAAAACATTTGGTTTGTAACCATATCGAACTTCTGGTTCGAACAAAATATACACACAACTTCAAGTTGTTAAGTTTTATTCCTCAGTTATATCTCAAATATCAGTTTTGAACACTAATTATGATTACTTATCAAGGAATAATTTTTAATTGCATATAGACATTTCTACACATCTCTATTGAGAGTTCTGTAAAAAAAATTACAGCAAAAATAATAATAGTATCTTCTGGATACTTGGAATGTTACAGATACAGATTTCCTCAAGACCATATGTATAGCTCTCAAACTTTTAGGATCTAATCTAAACTAAATTAGGAACCTTCATAATCATATTTATGTACACTTATTTAGTTTAATAAAATTACCAAATATATAAATAAATCTCTTCTAGATATATGTTATCATTTTCAAATTTATAAATCTCCTCTAAAGATATATTAGTATCACCACTTCTGGAGTGAACTTTCTCTTCTTGATATATATATATATATATATATATATATATATGCACTATTTGAATGCCATGTCAATATACAATATTTATTTTATATAAATTACATAATTACTACTTTTACAGTAGCATAAAATATCCATGCTGGATATTTTTGTTGTAATTGCTTTTAAAATGGCGTATCAAACTTTAAATACAGTGACAAAATTAGATTCACCAACTGAAAGTAAGATGCAAGAGATAAAACCACTACTTCTGGAGTGTAAAATTGGTATACAATATCATTTATTATTTTTTGGACAAATTATTGTTATTACTCAAAAAAAATTATATCATTATTCCTTCGGGGAATATAGCATTTCCTTTTAAGGAATTGCAATGTAACAAAAATAAAATTCCTATAACATCTCTTCTGGGATGTTACATTTTTCAATATAAATATAAATAAATCTCTAAATTATCTTTTCAAAAGATTAATACACACACATCCAATGGTGTTTGAAATATCATATAACATTATATCTTCAGGATATTTGGTTAATATAGTGTAAATGTTAAGATATAAGGTAAGGTATAACTCATTTGGAGATTTTTGTATTCTCTTGAATGCAGCATCATTTTCTCATACTATTATTTATTAATTTTCTTTAACTTCTTGAGGAAGTACAACCTTATCATTTCACATAATTTCAATAGAGCTTTGGGCTTCTAATTCATGAACTTCAAGTTCATTAATTTGTTATGAACTTAAGGTTCTCAAATTTTGTATAAACTTCTCCCCTTTTTTGTACCATATTGTTACAAAATAAAAGTCTTTTCTTATTTCAAGACTTGTACATTTTGACAAAAAAATACTGACAAGAATTCGAGCTTGTAAAGTTTATAAGAAAATCTTCTCATAATTCAAGACTTCAGGTCTTGGACTTTGAGTTATACAACTCTGGTTGGACAAAAAAAAAATCTTTGCACAACTTCAGGTTGTTGTTCAAACTTATTTCTTTCATTATATCGAGCATTGTTTGCCAAAATGAATACACCATATAATAAACCATATGTCCATTCTTATTCCAAACATAAAAATAACATCATTTAATTTACTGTAGCCAGTGCATTTATGATGATATGGTAATTTTAATTTATTACCATGACGACAACATTTAATGCATTTATGATTAAAAAATGAATGCAATTTACCATTATTCTGGCATAAAATATCAAATATTATCACAACGAATTGATTTCTTTACAAACAAATAAATCAATCTAATTAACTTTAGTTAGCAAAATTTAATCTCAAAGCTAAGTTTAATATACTCAATAATAAAATTAAATGAATACCATAAGAGAAACTTTATTTCTTAATAGTCAAAATTTCTAAAAATAACTAAAATAACTCTTATATATATGTATATACATACATACATACATATATATATATATATATATATCCTTTTTTTATAATTCAAGTTTCTGCTCTTTTATTGAAACTTCTGGTTCTTTATTATGAGAAAACTTGAAATTTAATAATTTATGGAAATTCAAGCTTAATTTTAGCATTATAGGAACTGCAGGTTCTCAACTTTTATTTCAAATGCTAGAAATTAAGTTTACCGTATATGTTTTCATTAACGTTTCCATTCACTTCAGGTGTACTAAATCAATATTAATATTGGATCTAAACTAATATGATCTTCTAAGTATGCATTATTCTTGTATATGTTTCTTTAAGAAACAATAAAATATTTCTTTTGAAAATATAAACAATATATGTCAAAATAATTTCCAAAATCAAAATCCAAATCAAAGAGTTTTCAAAATGAAAACTTCATTTATCAAACATGTATATATTACTTAGATCTATATCACAAACCAAAATGTAATCAAGATGAATAAATTTATTTGAATCAACAACAGAAATTGTCAAATCAAAACTTGCTTTCCAAAATAATGAACTCAAAAAAAAACATGCAATAATAAGCAAGTTTGAAATCAATTCAAATCCAAATTCAAAAAATCACAACATTTTATTTTTAAACAATGTATAAATCTCAATTATATTATTTGGGTGTGATTTTGAGATCTACAATATAACGAGATCAGAAAAATAAGAACAAAAAAATCGAATCTATTGTAGGATGAGATCTGAAATATAATGACAAAAATACATGTACAGTGGAATAAGATCTATAAATTTAGATCTATGACAAAATAAGATCTTGAAAAGATAAGGTATATTAAAAATTAAATCCAAATCTGAAAAAAATTAGAAAATAGATATAGAATTGTGAAACAAGAGTACTTAAATCTAGATCTAAATTAATCGCAAAATAAATCTAGAAAAGCATATCTAGAAAATTTCAAACCTGATTCAATGGTTGAATAAGAGGAGGAGATAGATCTGATTTCAGTAACTTAATAAGAGAAAGGGATGTACCTACATGAAAAAAAAAGGATCTAATCTTCTGGATTAGAATATCCAATACATTCGAGAAAAAGATCGTGCTGATAACGTGTTATGAAATCAAGAAAGTGGAAGCCATTAGAGAGAGAACAATTTTATTTTATTCAGAGATTAGTCATACATTTCCATTACATTAGCACCTTTATATAAATGCCTAGGAGCTTGGGATAGAACTAATCGCACGATGTTAGACTAAATACAAAATAGTATATAGCATATTCACTATTTATATTTATATATATTATAACAATATCTAGATTTTCTTTAGACAATAGCCTAAAGGTTTTTTTTCCAACTATCCATTTAATATTACAATTATTATTACGAGTGTTATGACACGCGCGAAATCATTTGGCGCGTGAATTGTTTTCAGTATGAATTGTATACATTTAAATCAATCAAAATTTTTACTTTTATTTTTAAGTGATATTAAGATTTGTATATATGTAAAGAAGTATTTGAATTTATAAAGTAAGTTAAAATTTTAAATTATACTCTTAGGAGCGTTTGAATTTGTAAAAGAAGTTTAATCTTAGATTCTATTTTTAAATTATTAAGATTTGATAATATATAGAGGGGAGTTTATGGTAGTTGACGTTGATACCAAAAAAGTGTGACACCAAACTATTACAATTATTAATAACGAGTGTAATGGCACGCGTTTCGCGCGTGAATTGTTCTTCTTATAAATTGTGTATGTTTAAATCAGTCAAAAAAATAATTTTTCAAGCGATATTTTGTAAAAAAGTATTTTGAATCTGTAAAAAAGGTTTAATTTTAGATTCTATTCTTAGAAGCGTTTTGAATTTTAAAGCATGTTTAGTTATTAGATCCTACTTTTATGAGCATTTGAATTTGTAAAAGAAATTTAGTATTAGATCCTATTTTTAAGTAATTAAGATTGAATAATATATAGAGGGGCATTTTTGGTAGTTCACATTGATACCAAAAAGTGTGACACCAAAGCTATTACAACTATTATTAAAGATGAGTTACTCGGTTTCGATTACCATGTACTTATCTGTTTCTTCATGCGATAAATAATACCCATCTTTTGTGATTGCGAAGACATTATTTTATGTATGCACACTAATGCACTGTGTACAACTGCTTTACCAATCTCACTTGAGATAAACTACCAATTTAGAATGTGTTGACATATTATGCTTGATCAATAAGCAAGGTTTCTTCTTTGCACAGTGTTTACAAAACTAAAAAAACTATTCATACTGGACACTTATTAAAGGATAATCATCTGCTGACTTGAAAATAGAATACTCAA
The DNA here is from genome assembly GCA_030765085.1 of Allium cepa. Taxonomy (NCBI): domain Eukaryota; kingdom Viridiplantae; phylum Streptophyta; class Magnoliopsida; order Asparagales; family Amaryllidaceae; genus Allium; species Allium cepa. The sequence goes on along the minus strand of CM060935.1, from coordinate 818,780,770 downwards.
AGTTATCGTACTTGAAAACTTACTGGAATAAACAATGTTGACCATGTTTATTCCTTTTAAATCAAATTGTATATACAAAATTGAGATCAACTTGAAAACTGATCATGTCCCTTATTGTTTTTAACTATAAAATAATTGATAGTAACATGTTTATACATTTTCTTCTACGTATGCTTATTTTTTAATATATAAGCTAACTATTTGTTATCTAATCACTCTACAAGTAATATTTACATACGTTTGACATTTTATTTATTGCATTTTAAAAATTACTTAATAATTATTTAATTCAAACTGTGTTTAGCATGCATTGTATATATGATAAGTTGTAATGTTCTGTCTTGACTTCTAGGGGCAATGTTGTTGTCAAGTGCTCCACTCCACTCCATCGACCTATTTCTAAATTAAATTTTACCTGCTGGACTAATATGATGTCCCAAAATTAATTTAGCAAGTACAATTTAAACCTTTGGTGTTTTGTTCCTATGGTCATAGTGGTTGCATAGTATGATATCTCACCCACATTGATAAGTCCAATATGGATATCGCATTGCTATCTAACATTCGTGAGCAATTTTTTTTATATTATTATTAATAAGAATGTGTTCATACAATTATATAATTAATCCTGTCATTAATCCGTTTAAAACACTCACATTCAAATCATATGATAAGCATTGTATAAGCTGCAAGTAAATATTCACTATCCTATAATAATAAGGATATTTTTTATTTTATCAATTTTGTTTTCCACATTCTAATCTATTAGTTGCAACTACAAGACATTTCCTCTCCTAACATTTTGTATGTATTTGGAAAAGCTCCTTATTCCAAGATGAGAAAAAATGTTTTTTAAGCAGCAATTGTAAAAAAATAATCCCACTTAGTTGAAGATTCATGCTAATTTCGAAATAGCTCAAGCATAGACATTTTTTTATCTTATTGAGTTGGTTATATGCTTTTACAGATATATGGATGGTAACAAGATGTTTCTTATATTTCTAAAAGCATTGTTTAGGAGCTAAACTCAAGGCATCCAAGCACTCTTCCATGTTACTTAGTTTTAAATTAACGAATGGGAAAAATACTGTAAATATTTTATCGTTTATTGCCATCCATTTAATCAGCCCTATGTAGACGTGATTGTAATCCTAAAGTTTTTTGTTGGTTAAATGTTAAATACTCTAGATAAAAAATATAAAACAAGTTGTTAATACTCTTTACAGTATCTATGCCTCTGCTATCACCTTATACTACTCATTTTCTTTTAACAAAATCTTAGCCTGCTATAAGAATGCTAATTTAGCTAAAATGTTAAGGGAAAAATAGGTCCTTAAGATGAAAAAGCTAATAAAGAGTGTACATAGTAATATGTGTAAATTCTAGAAAACTAATTATTATTTTGTAGCAACAAGGAGTGTTTGGACAATATTCTTATAATGATATAATATTTATGTTAATTAATATTTTTTTAATGCTTTTATCATCATCATTCCTGTTATTATTATATTCCTTGCTTCTTCTAATTAATCAATAATTTAGAAGGTTTAAACAAAGTAATGGATGGAGAAGTTGATTTATTTTAGATTGCAAAATATGTCTTTAACAAATAAAATCATATGCAGATAAATGTGGTACTTTAGTGCATATAGAGTTAGAATTTATTCTTTATATATACATAGAGCTAAAATTGTATTATTTTAATATTTAAGGAACAAAAAGCGGAGGATTATTAGTAAAGTAAATTAATTAGAAAATGTTTCAATGAGTGGCATCACCACTTGGGAAAAATGATAAGTGATATATAAGTAAATCTCCTATTATAATATTTATACAATTCAATCAAATTTTATATAATTTGCTTTTTGATGCTTCAGTACATCAACTTTCATTGGTATAGACTGCCCATGCACATCAACAAATGCATACCTTCACAAATATATTCAATGTCATATCATAGCACATTTTGCCATGTTTCAGTACATACTTTATTGCACAAATTGTTAGCAACTAGCCTTCATCATGTTAACTTCATATTTTTTATATAGGTGTGCATACTTCTTCTACCTGCATTATGATATCACTGCGTATTTACAAGGATTGACAACAAATTAATTTGATTGGAATATCGACTTCAAATTATATATATGTGCGTATAGTATATATATGATTGTTCATTCTACAAAAACTCAAGAAAAAGTCTTGCAATGACTATTGATGTCATCATGCTCCTTTTATGGTTGTGCTCCATATATTGTTTTGGAAAGGAAAAGCTCTCTTGCAGTGTCATTACATGTCTTATTCTTTAATTCTCTACTGTCACTTTTGCAAGTGAAATAACTAATCTCGCTATATCTGCATAATATTTGAAGCGCAAAAAATATGTGTTAAATGTGTTCTCATATAAATAAATCTTTAATATAGCACTGAAACAAATTTTCAAATCATTGCTTACAATATCAGTTTGACTTTTTTCATTCTTTGTTCTTTATGTTATAGCATATTAAGTATCAATCATTTGCCAAATGCTCCTATATGAACTACACACATTAGAACTTATAATCCTATTAGAAATGGATTGTTCAGGGCACTTGCAATATAGTTGAGCTGTAGTATGCAGTGATGGTTTTAATTTTTTGTTCTCTTTATAGTTTTGAATTCAGCTTGATCATTTGATGTAATTTAATATGATCTAAGAAAAATAAAGGCAGAGAGTAAATATGTTTTGTTCCATGAAGAATATGTTTTGTCATAATTGTTACCTCATTTAACTTAATTATGTATGGAAAACCTATAGTTTATAACATGCACACAATTAATTATCTGAAAAAATCATCAACTTATAATTCGTTCATGTAGGTTGTTTACTGTAGAAATAATAAATATAACCACATGTCCAACACTGCATGGAATATAGATCCCCAGACATTATAAGTATCTAAACTTGTTTTTTTTTTCTGTTTGTGTTTTTTATATGCTATTCTTATTGTAAATTCCATTGTGCTTTTTATTGTTTGTTATATAAAGTTGAAGAGATCAAATGTTAATGCGAAAAAAATTGAACTAAAGCTTGGCCATGTTGTAACAGTTTCTTTGCCGATTTTGAGATTAACAGGGAAAAATTAGTCTACACTATTGTTAAAGTAATGGGAAATGAGTTGAACAAAGTTAGTCCAAGCTATTATAGATGTGATTTCATGCGTGGCTTTTATATGTAGCATGCAGCTCTCATTTAAGAACATGGAACATTTAACTACTTTCAATGCAAATCTATACCTTAAACGTGATATGTAAAAAAAATCATTTATTAGTTACAGCTTGTCATTTTGTTTGCTATTCATCAAATAATTTGTGAATTAGAGTATGTCATGTTATTTCCTTCTCATTGTAAAATGCTATCATGTATATTTCAGATTAACTACTATATCTATTGAAGAAAATCTTCTATTTCTGTTAGGGATCAAAACTGTTGTTTTGGGTATGCATGAACATGCAAGAATAATTATAATTCCATAGGTTTATTACTGTTCTTTTCGGCCAAGTAAGGTTGGTCTAATTTAAAGCTTATTTCCATATTGATCCAAACACCCCATGCTCATGGCCATTGGTCGTGGACATCCATCGGACATGGATGCGTACTAAAAGTCGGTATTCAAAAAATGGAAAAATACGTACATGTCAAAGTCATTTTGTAAAATCCAAAATACCTTACAAAATCATCTTTTAATACCAGTTCCTCATGCTTATGTGTATCGCACATGCCAAAGTACTCATCACTACTAGAAAATACTGCAATTTCCTACGCAAAGTTTCCGACGTCTTTCCTACGCCAAAAGGTGGGACGTAGGGTAGGCGTAGGAAACTGGTAGAAAGATGTAAAGACGTAGGGAAGACTTAAGGAAATTTCCTACGTTTCTCCTACACCAACTTCAACACGTAGAAAAAATCGAGGCATAGGTAAGGTGTAGGAAATCGCCTACACTAAAATGATACTGTAGAAAAGGCGTAGATAATCTCCTACGCCATTTCCACGCCTCTGTTAATTTTATACAATTCAATATTGGCGTAGGAAAGACGTAGGAAATTTCCCACGCCATCCCTACACATGCTTAGGACAAAAATAGTTTTTTACTTTTACATTAATCACCTCTTCCATTCTCCTAGCTAACATCAGTTTTTCACCGAATAAAAAAAACCTAATTCTACAATCGTCGATCATTTTGGATGGTTCAGGTAAATTATTTTCTCATCGTTTTATATTTGTTTTGATTGGATCTCGTCTTCTCCTTTCCTCTCCAATACAAAAGCCTAAATTTCACGCTTATGCATTTTCTTAACTAAATTAAAATTGCCAATGTCGCGGTTTTGGATTTGGGTTGCTGAGGTGATTCTACGGTTATTGGGGGTCGACGCGATTTTGAGGAAGAAAGGAAGTGGAGTTGTTTGTTTGTTGCGGTTCAATTGCAAGAGAAGGGTGGGCAACAGTGGCTTCTGGTTTGAGGAGGAAGGGGAATTTCTATCGTGGATTGAATTTAGGGTGGTTCGATTGAAGTGCTCGTGGATCTACGCAATGAGTTCGTAGAGGGTGTTCGATTGAAGGCATAGCTTTAGAATTGCTGAAGCCTTCTACTCCACTATCTCTAACCGCTCTTCCTTTCCAAACGAGGATCCTTCATCTCTGTAACTTACATTCTTCTAAAGTTAACATTTGCGTTTAATAGTGCGTCAATAATTTTCGATTGCACTTTCTCACACAGGTCTGGATTTCGATTTTTCATTAAACAATATGCTAGATTTAAGATTTTCCTGTGTTTACAAAACGACTGAGAGTAAATAAAGATTCTTATACGTAATTTGGCGGTTTATAAAATCTACCTGCGCAAGTATCCTACTTAAAGTTTTCATTGTTAACATTGAGCAATTATTTAAGAACGAATAGAGACATGGAACTTTCTCAATATCAGCATTCTTATAATCATTGCATAAATTTAAGGATTTACAAGGTTAGAGATAATTATTATATAACTATGTGGACATTAATAAAACGTGAGAAATACCTTAATCCATTGGTTGACCAAGGGTAATGAACTGGACATATTTGGAATAATATCTCCAGCAGATAGATCAAGTAGACATTTCACAGCAACGTCATGAACATTACTAGATCCAGATTTGTGAAGGACATTTTCCACTGAAGCACAAGTTTCATATGCGTTTATGACAACAGTTCTAACTTCATCCTCAGAAAGTCCACTATCGTTTCTTACTCTTTTTTTCCATAGTAAGTCTAACATTTTTTTTTGTACATGTGAGCATATTATTTTGCAATGCAGTTTTAATACTAAAGAAGATTGAGATACGTTGTCAAAATTCAATACAGATAGTGATTTTGAAATTTCAACCTTCGTTGAATTTATAGAAATATCCTTTCAACTTTGCATATTATATCATTTCTCTGTTGATAATATGCGGTACACTATGTTATTCTACAGGCTAGAATTTATGTGATACATTATGTTATTTTAAAGATGAGAATTTATGTGGGACAAAAATTTATGTGATGTAACGGCGATAGCGAGAGGTGAAATGGAGGTCATAAGACGAAGTTAGAATCAAAATGACAGTTTAGCTACGGAAGGGCAGAAGGTCCTGCTTCCCCATGTGAATAAAATATGCTTTAAGTCTCTTACAACAGTCGGTACCAACATGGTTATCTTGATTATACCTATGAAGACAAATGTTAATTTGCAGTTGATTTTGGTTATCTGTCTCTGTTGCGCATGACATATTTTACTACTGTCCTTCCTTATGTTTATTTATTTATTTTTTATTTCGTAAAATATTTTAACGAGAGATCAAACAATTATTACTGTATAATTTGACTTTCTACACTTTAGTAAGGGTTATTAAATAATTTGTAGTGTCACTGACATGGCTGAATATTTTCATCATTTCTGATGCAGTTGATCAAATAATCCGGGATAAAAGGTGTTAGTTCCAGAGTACTCAATGGTAAGTTGCGCTTCAAAATGGTTTGTCGAAACATAGCACAAGCACATGCTTAAATGAGCTCCAATTGGTTATCTGCAAATGAACTAATATTGTCTCTGTGTAATTAAAACAGAGCGTGCACAGTGCACTACCATGATGCTAACATATGTACACCTCTTAATTGTGCATCACTTTTTGTGCATGTCACTTGTAGACAATATGAGCCTGCATGTTATTTCCATCAAATTGGTAGGGCTAAATATCTTAACTATATATACGTAATCATATAATAAAGTGGAATTAATTAGGACAGAGTGGCATAGTTATTGTTTTAATCTATGCTTAACTTAAATAGGCATTTTTTGAACTATTAAGACTGTGACATGTAATCCATTTGTGTTAACCCTTGCTGCTGATTCTCAGTTATATCTTACTAATTTCATGGCAATCAAAGAAAAATTAGACTAGCAAGGCTTAGTGGTGTTCCTTGTATACATCATGGACATGCATTTATATATATATTTCTGTTTTACTTGTGCAAATCATGTAATATCTTGTTTTCTTTGTACATATAAAACATACAATCTTCCTAACTAGGGTTGAGAAAATATGCATAGATCATATGATATCAAAAAACAAGGCCATTGATCTACAATGTGATCCTGCTTTAGTTGTAAGCAACACCTCTCATTAACAAGTCAGTTAATGACTGCTGACAGAATTTACAGATTATCATACATATTGTATCTTGTTGTTCAATCAAATGGTAGTTAACGTTATCATACATACTGTACTTGTTGTTCAATCATAACGGAATGTACAGATTATCATACATAAAATTGTGAACTGCTAAGCGTAGCACATGATTTTTCAATTAATGATTAATTTCCTAAAATTAAATATAATTTAATTTATTTCTAATTATGTAGTAAAAGATGGATTATATGAAAGTTCGAACTAGGATGTATGATCCTGGATGGAAAAGAGGATCAATATCTTTTAGAAACGGCATGGAAGCATTTCTAAAAGTGGCGTCTTGTAATAAAACAAAGATGAAAGAAATTCGATGCACGTGTAAGAAATGCCATTGCAAGAAACTTCAAGATTACGAAACTATAACTTTTCACTTGCATAATTATGGTTTTATGCCAAATTATTACTTCTGGAGATATGACGGTGAATCGGGGACAAAGCATGATTCGACAGTGGTAGTTAAAGATGCAAATGAAACCATCGATGCTAATATTGATGACTATAGTATGGAAGATAGAATGATAGAAATGGTCCATGATGTTGCCGGTCCAAGTATGTGGACTGATGAACCTGAAGTAGAAGAACTTGGCTCGGAAGCTAAAAAGTTTTTTGATTTGTTAAAAGCATCAAAACGACCGCTTTATAAAGGTTGTACAATGACACACTTGTTGGCTACATCTAGGTTAATCACTATAAAATCCGAATACAATGCGTCGGAAAACATGATGAATGCGATTTTAAGTCTGTGTAAAGAAATGCTTCCACCTGACAATGTGTTGGCATGTAATTGGTATTCATTAAAAAAGGAAGTATCTGCATTTGGTTTGCCGTATGAAAAAATTGATACATGCCCAGATGGATGCATGGTATATTGAAAGGAAGATAAAAACCTCACGAATTGTAAATTTTGCAGCAAAAAAAGATATAAGTCTACAAAAACTAATGGAAAAGGTGTACCTTTCACTTGTATGCATTATTTTCCGCTTACACCTAGATTACAAAGGTTATATGCATCTTGTGCTACTGCAAAACACATACGATGGCACAATGAACGACAACAAGAGGAAGGGATTTTATGTCATCCTTCTGATGGCGAGGCGTGGAAACGTTTTGATAAAGTTTATCCCGATTTTGCTAAAGAATTACAAAATGTCCGACTTGGTTTGTGTACGGATGGTTTCGCACCTTTTACGTCGTTCGGAAAACCTTATTCGACATGGCCAGTTATTGTAACACCTTATAATTTACCTCCGTGGACGTGTATGAAGAATTCATACATGTTTTTAACTGTGATTGTTCCTGGACCAAAGAATCCCAAAAAGGGAATAGATGTATATTTGCAACCATTAGTTAATGAGCTGAAAAAACTGTGGATAGATGGCGTTGTTACTTACGACATGTCATGGAAAAAAATTCAGAATGTTTGCTTCTTTATTATGGACAATAAGTGATTTTCCAGCATATGGGATGCTTTCTGGCTGGAGTACTAGCGGCAAGTTCGCTTGTCCTATCTGTGTGGATTTGACTGAATCCTTTCGATTAAAATATGGCGGCAAATAGTGTTGGTGGGATCGTCATCGTCGTTTTTTGCATCCAAATGACCATTTTAGATTTGATAAGAAAAACTTTAGGGCAAATACAACTATTACTTTAGAGCCACCTTACATTTTGAGTAGTGAACAAGTGTACGAGATCGTGCAAGATTATCCTAAAGTGCATGAGATAGGAAGAGAGCCAAAAATCCCTGGTAAAAGACAAATTCATAATTGGTGCAAAGAAAGTATATTTTGGGAGCTACCATATTGGAAGAATCTGAAACTTCGGCACAATCTGGACGTAATGCATAATGAGGAAAATATGTTTGAGAACTACTTTAACACAATTATGAATGTTAAGGGAAAAACAAAAGATGATTTGAAGTCAAGGAAGGATACTGCATTCTACTGTAATCGTCTTGAACTAAAAATTGATAGTGAACATCCAAATTTCAAACGTTTAGCTTGTTATGAGTTGGAAAATATTCGTCGTAAAAAAGTATTAGAGTGGGTAGAAAATTTGAAGTTATCAGATGGAATTGCTTCTAATATGAAATGATGTGTTGACATGAAGGACCTTCAACTATCGAGAATGAAGAGTCACGATTGTCATGTATTTCTTGAGACTCTATTTCTGATAGTTTTTAAGGAGCTATTACCACAAAAGGTTTGGATTCCCATAACTGAGCTTAGCTTAATGCACAAAGATTTATGTTCGACTACTCTTATTAAAGCTCATTTGGAGAAACTAGAGAAGGATGTATCGAAGTTATTGTGTAAATTGGAAAAAATATTTCCTCCTGGAGTTTTTAATAGCATGGAACATCTACCTGTACATCTACCAACTGAAGCTTTAATGCGAGGACCGGTACAATATGGATGGATGTACCCTTTTGAGAGGTGTATATATATAACTAAGGTGGAATTTTTTTTCATATTTTCATCATATCATTATGAGAATGTTATATTTAATATTTCATGTATTCATATTAAGGTATCTTGGTCACCTTAAAAAAGGTGAAACAAAAAGCACGTGTTGAAGGTTCAATTTGCCAAGCATACATTACTGAAGAAACATCCACATTTTTCAATTACTATTTTGAAGACCATATTATGATTTCTAACAGTAGCCACCGTAGTGAGGATGAAATGGATGATTCATCTGATATATCTTTATCCATATTTCAAAAACGGGGACGTCCATATGGTAAATGGAAAGATGGAGGTTTTCAAACAATTAAAGATTTTACTTTAGCTAAATCAATCGTGCTTCTCAATTGTGAAGAGCTATCAATTCTTATTTGGTATGTAACACAACTTCAACCAATTAAAATGATTTATGTTTTATATCATAAATTTTCCTTGGTAATTTTAATCGTCCAACAGTCAATTTGAAGAAGCAAATCCTGATGTTGATCCTAGTAAAGGATTTGAGAAATGGTTTAAGAAATATGTGAGCAAGATTTATTATATATTAATCGCGTTTTATATCATAAATCTATATAATATTATAATGTATGTGAATTTATTTTAATATGTTGATGATAATGGAATCACTGATGTTTATCATGCGAAACTTGCATTTGGTCCTATGATGAAGTATAGAAAATGTCCAATTATGTACGTTAATGGCTATAAATTTCACACAACTGAATTTGGAGCAAATAAAACAACTTACAGCAGTGGGGTGTGTGTTAAAGGAGGCAACGGGGGCGATGATCTAGAAGATTATTATGGCATGTTATAGGAAATAATTGAACTTACTTACTCGATGGCACCATAGCTTAAAGCCTTTTTGTTCAAATGTGAATGGTTCGACAATAGAAAAGATGTAGGAATACGTTGTGCACATAAAGATTATCCACTTATTGAAATAAATCACAAAAGACGATACCAAGGTTATGATCCATTTGTGTTAGCGATGCAAGCGACTCAAGTTTATTATGTACCCTATCATGCTATGAACAACAATAAAGCGGATTGGTGGGCTGTCATTAAAACAAAGCCAAGATGGTCATTCAATTCGAACATGATCATAACCGAAGATCAACCATATCAGAATGATTTGGACCATAACGGACTACTGCAAATCACTGAAGACATTGACGACATCAGACCACTTCATAGTGAAGTATTTGATGGAGTAGAGGTCGACGATGATGTCGAAGTTGATTATGATATCGAAGCTGATGAAAATGATATTGAAGATGAAAATGTCGAAGTTGATGAATGTGATAGTGTAAATAATGGAAGTTATGATGATAATGTTGATTGGTAGCATGCTTTCATTAATATACTTGTTTGATTTTTCTACTAGTATGAATTTTTACTTCAAATCACTCTTGTATGCTTAGTTATCTTTGGGTATTTAGTTTTCAGTTCATGTTGTTTTAATTGGTTTGTTGTATATTTAATTCGTCAAATCATATGTATTTCTCTATGTTATAGTAATTACATTTAACAGGACATGTCTACTCGAGCTGATCGTCAGCGTCGTTCCATGAAATGACCTGCTCTACATCTTTCTGGCAACAACACATCTGCCACAATACAACCTCGTGCATCTCCTAGCGCTCAAGATGGACCGGGATCACAGTCAGCAGAGCAGCATATCATATCTCCCGTTGTTCATCATACTTCCCTTGAAGTTGATGCTACCAATCCATCGACTAATGCATCCATGTCGAACTCCTCCTCCATAACAAGGGTCGGAGTTTTCTGGCAAGCCAATGTTGGGTAAGAATTCTTGCAAAATAAGTAATTGATGTTGACTTTTGCAAAATATCTCATAAAAATGGTTTGAGTAATGTATATTCATGCTTTACATTTATATGTTTCAGATATGAGTTCACTTCCAGGGCTACATCTTATGTTATTCGAGTATGTTTGTTAGCACGGGTTAATGATTTTTGGCCCAATTTTAAAAGTATACCCGATGATGTTAAGAAAGTGATGTTTCAGGAGTTTCTGGTAAAATAGTATTAGTGTATTTGTGTTACATATATTTTTTGGTCATTACATTTTCCACTGCATGTACAGGAGTCATTTCAATGGACAGATGATGCTTCACTAGCAATTGTGAAGCAGATATGGAATAGAAAAGCAAGTTTGAAGTATCGGGACTGGATTCACAGTATGAAAGAGTCAGGAAAGAAGCATCCGAACCTACCCTAGGAGATATATGAGTAGTTTTTGGCATATTGGGAGCTTCCTGAAGTAAAAGCTCAGGCAGAAAAAGCTGTAAACTCTAGGGCTCAAAAGCAGAAGCGACATTGTGGTGGTTCGAGATCCTTTGCAGATTATCGAAACGATTTGGTTTGATCTCTAATCTCGTTTTAACGTTAATTTACATCAGCTTATCACATTTTACTCTATTTTTATCTTTATTTTCTAGACCGATGAACTTAATAGGGAGCCAACTACTTGGGAAGTGTATTATAGGACTCACAAGGTCACTTCGGACGGCGGATCTACCACTAGGGGGTGGATTGATGAAGCATCGATGGAATTTGCAGCAAGTGATTCTTATAGCATGGTTTTAATAACTGGTTAATAGTTTAATATGTGCAAGATTAGTTAAATTTTGTTAAAAAGTGCTTCAGCAAGTTTATTATGTCTTGCCATGATTGAGCAAATCCGATAATTTATTCGATAAAACAAATAGTGGGTATCAAGTTAATCAGTTACCTAGTTAGAGAGGTGTTAAGGTGAGTTGCAGTAGTGGATGGTGGGTGAGGGTGACAGGCAGTGAATGTGAAGGGTGAATGACAATAATGGGTAGGAGGAATGGCAGCAGTGGTGGTTTGTTGCTGAAGGGGACAAAAGTGGTGAATGGAGTTGTGGTGATATGGCTGTAGTTTGATCAATGAGTTGCAGTTTTAAGGTTGAAATGATGTGTTGTATTAGTAATGGAACTGCAGAGGATTGGAGAAGAAGATTGGGCTTGTCGAGTTTCTTTCATCGTGGTGGTCTGAGTGGTAATGAATGGTTTGAGGTTGCTGTTGTAGCTAATTGCAACAGCGGAGATTGAGACGATGGAGCTTGCGGTGGTAGGGCTGTGAAGCGGTGATAGGAAGTTGATCGGAGGTTTTTTTTGTGTTAGCAAGGTGGTTATGGCCAGAGAAGGCTGACTGGTGGTGAGGGGATTGTAATGGGGTTGATGTCTGTTTGCAGGGAAGTTGTGAAACTGTGGTGAAGTCAATGAACAGAGGCTGAAGTGGGATTGCTGACAGAAGGCAGTGGTTTGTATTGAAGACAAATTGTTTAAAGAGGTTGGAATTTTGTGAAGATGAATGTGGGAAGGGGGAAGTAGTAATGATTGATGGTGTTCGCGGTTGAGGTGGTTTTGGAGTTGAGTAGTATGTTGTATGTGTTGGATAAGTTGTCAGGTGATGCTTATAGAGGAATTGGAGGTGAACGAGTGTATGTAGTTTAGAGAATGATTGGTTGGTGATAGGTGAGAATGTTGGAGCAAGTCAGTGGTATATTTTGTGGGGAGTGGATATGATGCAGTGGAGCATGGAGGTAGAACAGGATTATTAAGCAGTAAGGGGAAATGCATTGAAACAGGAATTGCAGTGATGAATTTTGCTTCTGGTTGTGGTCGTGAAGTAATGGCAGTGTATGAGCAGTGGTGGTATGGTATGGTTTGGTTCGGAGTGAATTAATGGGATGAAGAAGTCAGTATGTTTGGTGACAGGCTGGTGTATGTAATGGCTTGTTTGCTGATATTTGAATTAAGGTGGAGGGAGGTGAAGTAGATGATGTTGAATGAGATGGAATGGTATATGATGATGATGTTCACTGATGTATGTATGGTATGTGCAGTGAAAACTGGTGATGGTTTAATGTTGATGTGAATGGAAAAATTAAAGGAGGAAATGGCTATTTGGTCTCTAGCGTTGGAGATGTATTGTATGGCCAGAGACTTGTGGTGGGTTGTTGTGAAGGAGGTACAGAGATGGGTCACGGAGCAGTTGTGAGGTGTGGTTGGTCAGAGGGGTGTCTGGAGTATATATGAAACAATAGAACGTGGGCAGTAGAGCAGGGGATGGTTCAATCGTATGTAGGTTTGTGCATGTAGTGTTGATGTTTGAGGGAAGAGTTATTAGTAATGAGATGGATGGATGTATTTTGGGAAGTGGGTATGTTGGAAGGGAAGGAATGTTGATGAGCATGTGCGGGAATGAGTCTGGCAACCAAAAGGTAAGGTGGATATTTATTATAAATAAAGCAGTTTTATAATTATAATATCAATTGAACAAGAAGATGACTGTACAAGGATTGTCAAGTCTGACCCTTACACATTTAATTCAGGAATTATCATATTAAAGATGTGGAAGTCGGGATTGAAGTTAACACGTGATTATTTCTCATCTGTTCTGATTGGGTTAAAACCAAATGACCTTCAATTAGAATGAATAATTATGCGATAGGCAGAATTGCAAGTACCATAGGCAAGCCAATCAGAATGGATAATAATACAGTCAAAGAAACTAGATTGAATTATGCCTGATTTTTTGTAGAAGTTGCTTTAGATTTCCCATATCCCATTACTTTATAAGGTATGAATTATGATGCTGAAGTTATTGATACTCAAATTTCATACGAATATAAACCGAAACCGTGTTCCAGTTGCAAAGTTTATGGTCACAATACACAGAATTGTAATGTAGCTTTTGGTGCAACTTGGAAAACAGATATACAACAATCTGATAAAACTCATATAAAAAGCACTGCTACCTCAAATAGGCCGATGGGTGGGTCCGCTTTTAAACAAGCGAAAGAAAAAGAAAATGGTCCAACAACTACCGATACAAGAAATTCTTTATATTATAATTTAAATCATCATTCGCAGAAAGGTAAACAGAAGGATGACCTTCCCACCTCTACTTGGAAACTGGTGGAATTGACATTTTTTACTTGGTTAGCTCATAATATGGTTAAGTGAATAGCCATGATTGTGTCGAGAAACCCGTGGAATATTGTGGAATGCAAGTCTAACAAGGCATTTTATCTTTAGAAATTGTTTTCTCAACTACAACTGAATATTTATTTATTTTGACTGATGAGCAATTTTGCTGCAGTATAAAGTTATTTTTGTCCATAAGAATGGGTAGGTTTGTACAATTGAATTTTTACGGTGTATTGTTTCATATGATTTTGTTAATATATTATATGTGTGTATGAGTGTGACACAAACAAACCATTTAAACTGATGGACTACATTTAATAGCAGCAAACGCTTATTGTTTCAGAACCAATCGAGAAATTTTGGTGTTATTTTCTTTCCTAACTAGGTTTTGCTTTTTTTCAATGACCACAAAGAATATGGACAAAAAATATGGACAACACCTTGTAGGTATTATGTTACTAGTACTTACTAAATAATGATTCAAAGATCTGGACAATATCGATTAGGACCATTTGAAACATAAACAGATAGTCCAAATCCTTGGGAAATTCCTATGAGTAGTAACTGTTAGATGGTCATTAAGTTTGTATCAAGTGGAAGATAAGGTAGTTGAGGAACTTACTAAGTACTTAATGTGGAGGAAACTTGTCGGCATGGTGAGAACAAGATTGGATAAAATATAGTATCTTGCATGAGTTTCTTAATTTTATATCTCTGCAAATGCGTGTAAATGCGTGCGTTTGCATATGTGCCATACTTAAATTTGATACATCGTTAAAGTTATTCTTCTCATGATTTCTGAAACTGCAGTGTGAGCATGTATTTATGTTTTTGTTCTTGTATTTGGAAAATCACAAATGCGGGCACAATATCAAGCTAGAATTGAAGAATTGAAAAGTCAGGGCACAGTAATTTTGTATGAAGTCGAGAAGAAGTATTCGACAAGCTTACCGGTGCTATAACTAAAAGAAAGGACCGTAGGCCATATTATGGCAATATCCCTGGAGTAAGTATCTAAACTTTCAACAAAAAATTATTTTAATTAGTTTAAAATGCAGAAATTGATGCAATATTAGATAAAATGCAGAAATACAAAGACGCCACTTATAGCATCAATAAGGGAGAAGCACAGACTAGAGCCAAACTAGAGGAAAAGGTGGAGCGTCAAGAAGGGGAGATTCAAATGCTGAAGATGCAGTATGAACAACTCACCTAGATGCTTCGACAGCGATTTGATGAAGAGCCGAGTGATCGTCTTGAGGGATGAGGGTATTGAAAACATTTTAATGGTATCTGTATGATGTCATGAACATATTATCATATTATTTTAACGCATAGGAACTTGATTAATATTGTTTGACTTTGTAATATGAATGAGATATTTGTTTTTTGAATTAAAGATGAATGGTTTGACATTAATCTTTTTGTTGGAATGTGTATATATATAAATAAGTTGATTTTAGTTTCTATTTAATGTGGTGAAATGAAATAGAACAGTAATATATCAAAGTTGCTTCAGAAAAGACGTAGGGAAGGTGTAGGGAAGGCATAGGTAAACGAAATATTAATGCAGCAAAAAGTCGTGTGCATGGCGTAGGAAAAACATTAAAAACACAGGCATAGGTAAACCGTGGATAAATGAATGCCGTAGAAAAGACGTAGGAAACGTAATATGTGAGAATAACGTAGGGAAAGCGTAGGAAAACTGGGCGTAGGGAAGACGTAGGTAAACGAATGACGTAGGAAAGTCGTGAGTGTTTAAAGAAGTAAAAATGTCGTAACAAAACCGTAGGTACAACATGGCGTGGGGAAGGCGTAGGAAAATTATGGCGTACGAAACGCGTAGGAAACAACCCAACGGATGGCGTAGGTAAAGCATAGGTATTTTATTAGCTACGCAAGTTTTACCCACGCCAAAATTGGCGTAGGGGTTACGTAGTTAATGCATTTACCTACGCCGCGCCTACGCCATTTTGGCATAGGTAAACCGTAGTTTTCTTGTAGTGCATATTAATAAGTTAATTAATTTGTTTATATGATTTGTATTAAACCATATAACTATTTCACATAAATAACTGAATTAATATTTTTCAATTGTATATTTACGTTGATTATGACTTTTAACGACCGAAAATATTTTCTTGGTAATTATTTAATACTTTTTATTACTATTTAATCATTATAAGAATTAATATAAAATAAACTATGTTTTGAAAATTTGGTTTTAAAATTTATAAAATTAAATTGTCATCTTAGAAGCTTTAGGTCAAAAAAAGATTTTTTTTAAATTAATTTTTATATTTTTAAAAAAATATTTTTAAATTTGATCAAAAGTATTTAACTAACAAAAATAAAATTTTGATTTATAAAAATTTAAATTTTTTTGTAAGCTATAAATTATCGTTCTTGGTTTTCTAAAATTTTCAAAATTCAAAATATTTATTGCTTAAATAATTTTATCATTTATTTATTG
The DNA here is from genome assembly GCA_030765085.1 of Allium cepa. Lineage (NCBI taxonomy): Eukaryota > Viridiplantae > Streptophyta > Magnoliopsida > Asparagales > Amaryllidaceae > Allium > Allium cepa. The sequence goes on along the minus strand of CM060935.1, from coordinate 818,764,104 downwards.
TTATTTAACTAATTAATTCATAATATATATATATTAATATAATAAAATTATAATTAAATTTAGAGCCGTTGTGTATTCGATTTGGAATGAAAAAAATTAATTTTATAATTTATATATATTTACATTAGCTAATCTAACTCATATTTACATTAATTGTTATATTTATATATATACACACACATACACATATATTGTTACATACATGAAATTATGTTACTTTAATACACATATATATAAATATATATGTGTGTGTGTGTTTTTTTTATTTGCATATTTAAAAAAAATTAAAAATTAAACTTATATTTTGTATACACAAACACACACATACATGTATGTATGTGTGTGTTTATTTAATACTTAACACTATAATATTTTAATTATAAATATATATTTACAAAATTTTCTCTTAATATACATATATACATGTATATACACGCACTTGGGTTTCTATATATAATAGGTATAATATATACATATATTTGGATAACACACAATATATATAGGACGAGCTAACATGTTTATTGCGATGTAAATACTAACTTCTATATATGGGCATGTTATACCTTGCACAGAATATCATGTTACATATGCACGCACAAACATATATGCACACGATACATATTTATATGTATATATAAATTGAAAATAAATTAAATAAATTTCTATCAACGGTTTATGAATTTAAATGAAATATACGGTATTATTTAAATTAAATTTTGAACTAATAAAGATCTTACAAGATACTTTTTTTTTTGAAATTCACTCATTACTTCCACTGTGGGTTGGCACAGTTTAATCATAAGCAACATTGATGGAATAACCTTATAAATTTCAATTATTGAAATTAGCATAACTGAGTTGTTCGTCAACTTGCTTAAAATAATTGGGTTCTACCTGCAAAATTATCACCTAATATGACTGAGTTTTGTACATCTATGTTAAAATGGGAATTCTAAATAATGATTTATAATAGAAAATTTGCACATAATAACAAAAATATCACGATGTCGGTGGGAACAATAATTATGTAAACACTGTCGGGATCGAAGAACTGATACGATATATCGTTCGACATGCATCAATATGGAGAAATAATTTTGATATTAAAATCGAATAGTTTGATTTTCAATCAAAACACAAAGAAAGTGTATGTTTGGTAGAAAGAATATTAAATAATATTAAGATATTTCTAAAACTACAAGTAAACAACACACTGCTAATCATTAACGATTACCCATTTTAAAATCATTTTTAGTTTGGTTGTTTAATTCTCGATGTAGGATTTAAAAATGACATCTTCTATGGTCCGTATAAAATTGTGTTGGATTTTTCCAAATGATATACACAGACACCATTTCAAAATATTTAGTATAGAGCATATGAAAATAAATTCCTTATGCATCGGCGATAGGAATTATCATATATATTATATTGTCTACTATTTCTCATTTCGCCTATGTACTTAGTTCATTGAGTTAATATCAAATCCGTTTTGATATCGCCAAACGATAGCTGTGAGTATTCGTAAGTATTTGCGAACTACTAGAGAATTTTCTATAGCAACAAACTCCTCATGATAGAGTATTCAAACTCGAACTTCATAAGTTGCATCAAATATAGTTTGTCAATCTTAAATTCACATTCAAATGTAGTTAAAAAACTTTGAGTTGGAAATGTTCCAATCAAAAGGTAGTAGCCTATTTAATTAAAAGGCTAAGTACATAACCTTGAATAACACCACAATAAACCAGTACACACAAATGCAAAATTTATAAATGAGCTACGGGTGATTCCAAATGTTGAAAATCTCATGACTTTGTTTAGAGAAAACAATTCCTCGATATGGATTGTGAAAGAACCTAGGGATCACAAGATGTCTAAACATATACCCTAAAAGTTCCAAATGATAAAAGCAGTTTATTGATGATGGAGAGATGTTGGCCGACAAAGTAGATAGTAAAACGATAAGGCAGATCCATTCACAAAGGGACTAGCTCGATCTGATATTAAGATTCTAAAATTGATCCCAAGTGGAGGTGGGAGATTGAAAGAATTATTGATAAGTTCTAGGGGAAGTTATATAACTGTTACATATATCTAACTTTGTGATCAATCTTCTTCGTAATAAAGGTATTTGTTTTTCTTTTGTATACTTTATTATGTCAAAATAAAAATAATTAAGTAATTAATTTAAGATATATAATATTAACAAAATCCTTTAATAAAAGGTTCTGCGATTGTGGTTGCAACTAATTGCAACCATGAGTAATAAATTGCAAAATGAAATAACGTTTTCTTTAAATACTTTTAGTTAAAATGTTTTTTTGGTAGAGGATATTATTGCATCTGTTGAGACTAGTGTACACAACACTCTTCAAATGTGGGACAATATATTACTTATGGCTGCTAAAGGCACCAAGGGGTTATGTACTTATAGTTATTAGGTTATTAGATAACTATGGAATGACATGTCATAGAGTTTTCTGTTTTTTGATAACAACTAGGTCAAACATGAAATCTCAATGTAATGATGTTACATAATTTCTTGACTTGAGAATAGAATTTCAAGTGGTCACTCCTTTTAATTGTAGTTAAATCATGTCATGGCGACCATCGAGTGGCTATAGTTTGGGTCTAAGTTGAAGCACTGAAAATGAAGCACTATTCAATAGAGATTCACCTCCTCGGTTATATGAGATTAGTATCACAGTCAACTTAGTCAACTCATTGTCAAAACCCCTGGCTAAATTATAACAGTTAATAATAAATTTTATTATTGTATATAGGACTTTGTTTATGGACTAATGAAGTTGAATGTGGATAATAATGGAGTTTTGACGAATACCAAATTCTGTACATCTTAATGTGAAATAGTGTTAGCGAAGTGAACATGTGTAAATTATTATCAATAATGATACCGCTTCAGATAATATAAATTTCGTTTTTCACAAAATAATATATAATCAGTGAATTCAGCCAAACTATCATACTACTAGCTAAAGTGACGTGTGGAAGTTAATATTTGAATTGTTTGGTATTAATTGCTGACCGAATTCACCAATTTGAGTCACATATGTTATTTCGCCTTTTGGTAGGCCATGACACTAAGAAATTAACTAGAAACCAGAGATTAGTTCATCCCAAAGATCGGTTATACATAATTCTATATGGATACTGGTAAATTTTGCCCGAATCCTGATCGAGCACCAATTGATATGACACGACAGGCAAATCTACGGAAGCCAACGTTCCAAATTTAAAGTCAATTGGAGTTCGTTTGCTCAAGAATTTATCGATCAAGTCCCACATGAAACACCTATGTTTTGTATCATCACGCTTACTCTACTTCGCATCCACCTTGTCTGATTCTATTTCGTATCCATCGCTTACTCCATTTTGTATCCATCATATTTACTCTGCTTCGTATCAATCAACTTAAGCCAATTTGTATCGATTCCAACTGCACAGTTCACATTGGTCGACCAACGATTGATACGAAACAAGCCAAACACCGTCGATACAAAGTAGCTACATGTGATCGATATGAAACATCCCTTAAGTCGTCGATATGAAGCAGCCTCAAGCATCGATATGAAATGAAGTTGAGGGCATCGATACGAAAGGAATACACCAGATTGATACGAACAAAGCATGTAAAGTGGAAGACTCGGTCACTCGGCATGAAAAGTGGATCGATCCTAAAATATAGTGCAACGTCACCTGATCGATATGAACTAGAAGCAATACGAATCCATCGATATGAATTGTATCGTTACGAACTTGGCAGTATTTTGTAAATGCAAACTTGGATCGATCATAACTCAAAATCTACAAGTCCAAATGCTATCAAATTTTCACAGGAGCTTGCATACCATCTCAAGAATTCTCGTGATCGACCTCAGCCCAAAAAGACCTGATTTGGATCGATACGAAACTCATGCGTATCGATCATGGATCGATCCCAATTTACCTCGGATTGATCTAGTGGGACCGCCCATATGAGAGAAGGGGTCTTCCGAGGGTTGAGCCAGGTATTTTTAGCCTACGCATATAAATAGCGGTCCTAGACCTTCAGAAAAGGGACCTTTTGGACTTCTCCATGCTAATACTCTGCCAAAATCTCCATTGTATCTTGGGTGTACTGTTGTAATCAGTTGTAACCAACGAGAATCATCAACAAAACAGTAAACTTTCTATAGTGAACGTAGGCTATAACGTCAAACCACTCTAAATCTTTGTGTTCTTATACTTCTGTTTGTCTGTTTTGGCGTGTTTGTTAGATTATCTTCATTTTTAATTAATATTCTTCACTTTAATCTCTTCAAATACGTCCGAAGAGTGTTGTGTGTAATTTTGGTATAAATACTTTGGTGCTTTCACTGAGAGAACCCAGCTTTTCTCCTGCTCTTTGGATCTACTACTATCGTTGGATTGCAATAATCTAAGGAGAAGATTCAGATCTCATATCCAGTAGTTCTTACATCCTATTAAGATTGCACCAAATCTAGGAAGGAGCTACATCATTCACCATGGTTCTACTAAGACCGCCTCAACTGCTGCAAATCAGGAAAGACGAGATAGACATAACCCCGCGCAGCTGCCCGCTACAGGTCAAAATTCAACCGGACCTTCAGATCCACAAGGCCCTATCACCAAGAAGGAGTTCCAGATGTTGATGCAAGAACTGACCCAAAGCCGCTAACAGCTTACCAATAGATCCATGCTAACACGGAGTTAACCAACCGACTGAATCAGGAAAGATGAAGGAGATCCAAAAGGGATCAAGCTTCATACTCGTCCACTGAAAGCTCAGCTTCCTCTGATTACAATCACAGATCTACATGTCCATAGATTGATGGAATCTATGCGCAAGCTCCAGAGCATCAGTGCACTCTGAACCTTGGACAAGTGAGAGATGGTCCATCTGCAAGTCACTAGGCTGGACCCTCCTCCCAAGGAGGGGCAATTCCTTATTACACTGTTGATAACCATGCTACAACCACCACTATAGACTTGGAAGCTGACAATCGAAACCAAGTAGGTCTAAACCTTCATCAACATGATCGTAATCTTGAACTATGTGCCCGAATACCTAGAGCCAAGGAGGCGAGGCATGGATCGTCGACCTTGCTTGGGCCATCTTCGCATTGTGGAACCTGATCACACCCTATCCCAAAATGCTCAGAATGTCCAGATGCCAAACATCCCGACCTGATCCATCAAACGATTCGAGAAAGTCAGGGCTTCTCCTCTGACGACTGGGGAATCTCTCGGAGTCATACACCCTTCACTAATGACATCCTTTATGTTGAGCCGACCCGCCGATTCAGAATGCCAACTTTACCTGTTTATGAAGGGAGTTTAGACCCTAACCAGCACATCTTAAAGTATGAATGAATTATGAATGCCGCACGAGCTGACAATGCGATCAAATGCAAAAGTTTTCCTATCTCCCTCGGGGGTATCGCAACCATGTGGTTTACTCGCCTACTGCCCTGATCCGTTTCATACTTTGATCAGTCAGTTATGAAACTTGTCGAACACTTTCGTATGCATGTCACAAGACCTAAGGATGTTAACACCTCATCCAACATCACTCAGGCTTTGGGAGAGACGCTCAAACTTTATCTAGAAAGATTCCATGCCACTTGTTTAAAGATTAGTAACCCTGATGATAATTCCATATTGATGGCGCTGATTAAAGGAATCGATCCTGATTTTGAATTTGGCAACTGGTTGGCTGGGAAACCCCCACGTCGCTAGTTGGTTTCTTCTCTAAAGCAGCCCAGTTCTTAAGAAGAGAAGATGCTAAACAATCAAGGAAGAAGGATGATGCAGGGACCATTGTAGAAGGCATTCAAAGTAACGTCGCCGTGAAGCAAACCTGTGAGAGTTCTGGTAAAGTGCAGTTAAATATACCGAAAAAGAAAATCGGCAGAAAAGCAATGGATGTTATGGTCAGAAGCGAGATCAAAATCGCAGACTGTGACGTAGAGCTCCTATGTTTGACACCTATACTCCTTTAAATACATCCCTAGAGAATGTGTACTTCTAGACCTGTAATACTGGCCAATATAAGAAGCCTGCTTCGATCTAGTTGTTCGAAAAGAAAATTCAATCTAGAAAATTCTATGGATTCCATGATTGCTATGGTCATAATACTAATGAATGTCGCCATTTACAGGACATTATTAAGAAGCTAATCTATAAGAGGAAGTTGGAACAATTCGTCCGGGCACCGCATGCTGGAAGTGCGGGCCCATTGAATCAGAACCAAGTACAAAATCAGGCTAGACCGAAGGAACCCGCGTGTACTGGCAAGATATTAGTTATTGAAACAGTAAATGGTGGTCCTCACCTAGTTGACTGGAACTGGAAGGAAATGGAGTCATATGCTAGCTTAGTTAGGCATGCGAGCTTCGAATGTTGCAGTAATCTTGACGATGGGGCTTCGGATAAACAACAAAAGACGATGACAGACGACATCATTTTCTGAGATAGGGATGCCGATAGAGTCAAAACCCCCACCATTGATCCACTAGTCATATCAACTCAAATAGGTCCTGCTTGGATGAAGAGGATCTTAGTGGACAGTGGAAGCTCCGTGAACTTTTCAAGTGGGCATACGATTAGATGAAAATGGAAGCGAAGGACTTGAATCCGTGTCAGTCTCTCATACACGGCTTTAATGGAAGTGCAACTATACCTACTGGGATAGTGGAATTATCGGTGGATTTGGGAATCGAAGGTCACCGGAGAGTCCAGATATTATAGTTCATTGTGTTGGATATCAATTCATCGTGTAATACTTTCTTGGGCCGACCGACCCTGGTTGAATTCAGGGCAGCTATTGCCCCTTGGTGATTAACTTTTAATTTCCACGCCGACAATGTGGATGGAGTTGTTGAGGGAGATCAGACGGTTGGATGTGACTGTTACGTTGCGGAGCTGCGGGAGGCACAGCGAAAAGAGCAGGGCAAGGATGTAGAGTAATCTCTCTGCGTCCGTTTTACCGATAATTAACAGCTAACGCATGGGCCTAGGCCTGGGTGCCATAACCAGTTCCTAAAGGATCTAGATCCACGAGATGATGATAATGAAGAGGAAGTCAAAGACAGTCAGGCTTCCCCGGTAGAGCTCGATGATCCGATCAATGATGACGACTCTAGAATGATAAAGGTCAGGTCTCGGCCAAGCCAACAGATGAGAGAGGAATTGGTTGAACTTCTCCAGGCAAACCTCAACGTGTTTTCCTAGATGCACTCAAACATCTATGGGATCTCACCGGACATCATGAGCCATACATTGAATATTGACCCATGGCATGTCCCGATCAAGCAGAAAAGGCGCGGTATGGATCCAAAGAGATCTACCATCTTGAAAGAAGAGGTGGATAAACTCAAGACGAATGGGTTCATCCGAGATGCATTATATTCAGAGTGGGTATCCAATCCAGTACTTGTTAGGAAATCCAACAGGAAGTGGAGGACTTGTGTGGACTACTTAGATTAGAATAAAGCATGCCCCAAGGACAGTTTTTCGGTTCCCAAAATTGATCAGCTTGTAGATTCAGCGGTCGAACACGAGATCTTATCCTTCATGGGTGAATACTCCGGCTACAATCAGATACCGATGCACTTACCTAATCAGGAGCACACCAGCTTTATCGCCGTTCTGGGATTCTATTGCTATAAAGTGATGTCGTTTGGACTCAAGAGCTTTGGAGCAACTTACCAACGGTTAGTCAATCGGATGTTCGCCAATCAGATCGGGAAAACTATGGAGGTGTATGTGGATGGTATGCTTGTAAAGTCATGACTCTCCATCAATCATGCAAAGACCTGGAAACAACGTTTAACATCCTTCGAGAGTACTGAATGAAGCTCAACCCATTGAAGTGTCACTTTGGGGTCGCATCCAGATAGTTCCTTAGATTCATTGTTAACGCTCGAGGAATTGAAGCCAATCCTGAAAAGATCTAGGCGATACAGAATCTTAAGACTCACAAAACTATAAAGCAAGTACAAAGCCTCAACGGGAAGGTGATATCTTTGATTAGGTTCATCTCCAAATCCGCCGACAAGTTCATTCCCTTCTTCGATCTGATCTGGAAAGGAAAGTAGAACTCTAAATGAACTGGGGAGTGTGAAGGCACATTTCGAGCACTACTTCAGCACCTAGCAGCTCCACCTATTCTGTCAAAGCCGATTGATCATGAGAGGCTATACATCTATCTACCAGTTTCAGCAAACGCAATCGGTGCTGCATTAATTTGGGAAGAGGATCGAATTCAACGACCGGTCTATTACATTAGCAAGTGATTGACTGGGGCGGAAAGGAACTATCCGAAGTTGGAAAAGCTAGCTTGATGCCTCGTCATTTCCTAGAGAAAGCTCCATCCATATTTCCAGGCCCATCCGATTACAGCCTACACCGACTAGCCGTTATGACAGGTCCTTACGCGGCTTAAAACGTCTGGTAGGTTGCTTAAGTGGAACATCGAGTTGAGACGGTATGATATTGCTTATACACCGAGACGGGCCATCCAAGGACAAGTTCTGGCGTAATTCACCACTGAATTTGCTATACTAGAGGACTTTCCTGAAAGCAGTGAATCTCCCAAATAAGTATGGAAGCTATACACAGATGGCGCATCGAACGACCGCTACTCAGGCGCTGGAGTTGTACTCGAAATCCCAGAAGGTCAATCCGTAAGTTATGCTTTGAATTTCGATTTCTATGAGACTAATAATGAAGCCGAGGATGAAGCTTTACTTGCAGGACTCAGGCTCACCATAGATTTGAGAATTATTGCTATGGAGATTTACTACGATTCACAATTAGTTGTATGCCAAGTGCAAGAAGAATACCAAGCAAGAGACTAAAGGCTGGCTACTTACCTTACCCGGGTCCAGGAAGTATTGAATCAGTTTAACTATTATGCCATTTACCGCATACCCCGAGAACGCAATCCAAAGGCCGATTCTTTGGCAGAACTGGCCAGCACTTGTGAAGCATGGCAAATAGGACTCGTCCCTATTGAGACACTTACCTCTTCAAGTATCGATCAGATAGAGACAGACATGGTGCATGAAGACACACGCAAGAAGGAGTCATGGATGACCCCTTTCAGAAATTATCTTGAGCATGGAGCTTTGCCCGAGCACAAGAGTGAGAAAAGACAAGTTCTTTGGAAAGCTTCATGATTCATTATCCAGAATGGAGTCATGTACAGGAGAGGATACTCCATTCCTTTACTCTGGTGTATTGCCCACGATGAAATCAAACGAATGTTACATGACATGCATGAGGAAGAATGTAGTGATCACACTAAGGGAAAGCCTTTACTAAGAACATACTCTGATAAAGATATTATTAGCGAACGATGAATCATGACACATTAGACTGTGCCAAGAAATGTGATAGATGTCAGAAACATGCCCGGATTCCCAGAGCCACACTTGCCAAAATCACTCAAATGGTCAGTCCATGGCCATTATCCATATGGGAATCGATATAATTGGGTCTCTACCGCTGGCTAAAGGTGGAGAAAAGTACGCCATCGTTGCAGTTGGCTACTTTACCAAATGGGTGGAAGTCGAGCCCCTCGCTACCATCACGACGAAGAAAGTAATCAACTTTGTAATATGCAAAATTATCTGTTGATTTGGCCTCCCATACCATTATCACCGACAATGGAGCCCAATTCGATAGTGCAGAGTTCAAGAACTTCTGTCAACTTTTCCACATTCATAAGAAGTTCTCAGCAGTTGCTCACCCTGAAGCGAATGGACAAGTCGAAGCTGTTAATAAAGTCATTAAATCCATTCTAAAGAAACGAATGGAGAAGGATAGAGGAAAATGGGTTGATGAGCTTCCCATGGCCCTATTATCATATCAAACTACCCACAAGTCCGCGACCGGCCACACTCCATTTTCACTTTCCTGTGGCTCAGAAGCCGTCATTCAGGTCGAGTTAGATTTACCTTCTCATCATGTGACTTAGTATGATCCGAAGGCAAATGCCATATTCCTTGCCGAATCTCTGGACCTATTAGATGAGAAGCGTGAAGAGGGTGATTTGAGGGCAGCCGCGCAATGTGGTTGAGTCGCCCGATTATACAATGCTAAGGTCCAACCTAGAACCTTTGAACTTGGCGATCTCGTGCTCAAGAGAATTTATCCAGTCCCTTCTCATATGAAGCCGACGTGGGAAGGACCTTGTGTTATTGAACATAGACTTGGAGACAGCACATTCAAATTATCGACTGTTGATGGTCTCACTTTGCCAAAAGCTTGGAACAGCAAGAATCTCCATCGCTACTACACATAACATGCTTTGTTTATTTATTTGGTCTGCATTTCATTTGCAATCTGTTTATGCATTTCAAAATTTGAACTTGTAATAAGGAAACCGAATTTACCATACTTTCTTATTTTAGCAATAAAATGCAAACTCTCGAGCCAGAGTGGTGATTCTTGAAATGCATCATGCGATCATCACAATGCACAAAGAGCTTAGTTCCATTCTATGGTGGGACTTATAGGGAGTGACTGTGATGTGACTGGTCACTCGCTAACTGAAACCCCAAGCTGGGGGCAAGGTACCACACAAAAGAAAAAAAAGGATTGATAAACGATAATCCTCTAACTAACTCCAGTTCTCAGAGTGCGACTTGGAGTATAAAAAATCCAAAATGTGGGCCCGATGAGGGTGGATCCGTCCACCAACGACCTCACCTATGTGCGATCCAAACTCGAGAAGGATGGATCCGTCCATCTAACAACATTTCCTTTCACATTTAAAAGCTCAAGGAGGATGGATCCATCCGTCTATGACTTCGCTTGTTTACTTAGGGTGGATGCAACCCGACCGTCCATGATCCTAATCAATTTATCGTTTCCAAAGTGCGAACGAAATCTTAAAACTTAAAACAGATATGATTGATCGTCTGTTAACTAAATTCATATTCACAAAGTGCGAACTGGATTATGAACTTTAAAATGGGGTGACTGACCACCCATCAACTAATTCTAAGTCCCGAGAGTGTGGACTGGAGTATAAACATCAATCGGGAGTGAACCGACCGCCCGTGAGGCAACTTTAAGTCCCTAGAGCATGGACCGGAGTATAAACACAAATTGGGTGTGATTGACTGCCCATAAATCAACCCAGGTCCCCTGAGTGCGGACGCAATTTCGACTATTAAAATGAGCATGACTGACCACCCATGAAATAACTTAAGTTCCCAGAGCATGGACGTAAGTTTAAACATCAAGCAGGCTTGACCGTTCGCCCGGGCACAAGTTCGATCCCCAGAGTGCGGATGTGGTTGCCAATGCATGAGCGAGTGTGATCCGACTACTTGAACTCATCTCACAACATATTAGTTCCGACTGAGTAAAATTAAACGTGTTGAAGACAAAAAAGAAACAATCATCCGACCACTTCAGATCATCCCGAGGACCGGGGCTTAACTTGAGCGCCTGCTACTGATTGAGATAGTACAACATTAGGACTCGACTTAGCGTTTGGTTATGGCTCAGAGCCAAGACTCCGGGACTTAATAACAGAGCACAAGACCTATCTAAAGATTAAAGCTTCACAAGCGTATCGAATAGGAATTGAAGTGCTGAAACACTTAAGAAAATAAACTCGGAGTTATGCCAAAAACAAAAGGAGATTTTATTTCATATATTCCTTGGAAACAAAATAAGTAAAAAAAAGAGCTTATTCCAGAAATTTCCATTAGCAGGGGTCCAACCCGCATTTATACACGGCCTACAAAAAGAAAAGGTGGAATTTCTACTTATCAACCAAAAAAGGACACAAAAAGACATGCTTACTCCTAATGTTTATTCATCTTCTTCTTACCTTTCGGCATCGATCCACTGAAGCCACCGCTGTGGTGCCTTTCCGAACACTTGCCTTTAACCGGTTAGTCCCCAGCTGAGGGAAGTATGGTAGTCTCCTCCTCCGAACTCATGGGAATTGGGATACTTTTATAATGCATGGTAGGAGGAATGGGGGCACCTTCTATATGAGAAGATGCAGGCGGTAACTTGTGATGATGATTGTACCGCCCGAAGAGATCATACGTATAGGGGACGGGCCAGGACTTGCCATACCACCTTTAATGCTACTGGCTTGTACGGCCGCTTCCATTTCATCATTGATCTTTGCCATTATCTCTTCCTCAAGAATTGTTTGAACGTCCATTGGAATGCTGCTACTTGGGCCCAAGGAGCTGGTTGAGAACATGCCTTCGCCCATGACAAAAGGCAGGTCAATAAGTGGATCGCTCTGATGACCGAGGAGTTCTTCCATCTTTTGTTTGTCAAGAATAAAATTACTCTCATGAAATTCCCCAGTCGATGTAGTAGTTGTAGTCGTTGTCGCCTCCGTCATAATAGCCTCTTGCTCATGATGTAGCCGTTGGGTTGTAGAAGGCTCGGTCAGTGCAGATCCTATAGCTGAATGGAGATAAGAAAATATATCAGTAACATCCACAGATAGTGTTCCATAATTTGGGTAAATACAGGAAGTGTTCAGAATACCTTCCTCCGGTTGGCTCGCGGGTGGAACCAGAGCACCTTCAGAAGTGTGCTCATGAATCAGAGTCAAGTTTGGTTGATCGGGATCATAAGCTGGGATGACTGGAGGATCAACTGTAGAAGTAGGCTCAGGTTGGGTTGACATGGGTATTCCAGAATTTTCTTCATGATGTTCAACTCCATACCCCTCTCCATCCTCTGGATGCTAAGCGGCGAGTTTCTCTTTCTCAAATGTAACGATGGCCTCATGGAGAACTCTCCTCTCATCTTCAGTTAGCATCCGATTCTACAAGTCAAACTCATCGATGGATGTAGTATGGCATTCAGCCTTCTCATCATCCACCAAGCGGTGCCAGGCGTCATGTAAATGAGTCTGATAGTCAACGAGCCAACTCAAGCCACGGTATTTCAGGACATTGGCACTGAAGGTGATCAAAAGGGTCGTCCATATTGCCTTCTAACCTGGCCTTCGCTGCTCCGACTTCAGCTTCAATTCTAGCCTCAGTTTCTTAGACCTTCAGAAGTGCCGCATCCTGCTCACCCTTGAGCTCCACAGTATGATCGCATGCCTCCTGAGCTGCCTTAAAGGCGTCATCCCTTTCTTTTATGACCTCGGTGTACTTTGCTATAAGCTAGTTAAGCTCTTTGAGCGCGTTATCTCTCTCGGTTGTGACAGTGGCATTCCTATGGCCCATATCATCGACCAGTTTTAGGTGCTTTTGCCTCATCTGCTCCATCTTCTTGTTAGCCTTATCAACTTTCTTCAAGGCCTCCATTTATGAATTCCTCAAATTGCCGTTCTCATTGATAAGCACTTGAACTATGCGATCCTTGTGAGCAAGATCTTTTTACAGCTGTCCAATTGTTTTTGCTTTATCGAATGCCACCGTCTAGGCCTTTTTTGCAATTTTTTTCCATTCATGTTACTGGCTATAAGCGTCATATACATAGTCGTGCATCGTTTCCTCCACCCCTTCTAGAATCTACCTCAAGTTCGGGGGAAGTGAAAGCCATCAAAACAAATATTAGGGAAACCTTCCTTTAGCTTAGCCATTCGGGTAGCTCCCTCCCCTGTAGTCTCTTTAGCCATATATGTAGTAATAATAGAAGCGTCCGCCCGAGCTTTGTGGCACTGATCCCCAGGCCTTGAAGTTTGTAGAGGCACTGGCTGGCGTGAAGTTTCAGCAGTATGTGTTCCAAAACTGGAGGTTGGCAAGGGAACTCTAGGTGGAGGAGAACACGATCGGTAGTAGTGTCTATCTCGCCTCTCTCTTTCCCTCTCTCTCTCTCTCCCCATGTCTCTCTTCTTATGATAGTGATCCCTTTCTTGACAAGAGTAGCGGCGATCGTAATCAGACTTGTGCCTGCGGGACTCTCGGTATGAACCGGAAGGTTGACGTGCGGTACGAAGGCTACTGATCATGGATCCTTTCTTCGAAATTGTATCTGTAAAGTGAAAAAGGAAAAAAATTTAGCTATCTCTGAAGATTGAACAGCTTATGGATATTCGTTGTGTGGTGCCGTGAAGTGTGTGTATGCATGTGTATACCCCCCCCCCCCCCCAAACCAACCAGATGTAGCTGCCATACTCAGAGGTGTTTACTTCCTAAATCTAAGGCACTTAGAAGCCCCTCTAATCCGGTATCTTGGTAAAGACACATCATTTGGAATGAGAATATCTACAACCTCGAAAGGAAACTCTATTTGCAAAGAAGGAGCCTCTAAAAGTACAACAACCGCTGCTGGAAAAGACATTACAATAGACTTGTGTCTCAGAGCTTTATGGGCAACGACCTTGCCTTTCCTTATCCTCTTTGAATGTCGATGACTTTGTGAAGGCTCGGGTGCGGGCTCGTCTCTAGCGGAAATATTCTTATCATCACCTTGCTTGGTGTTCACAATTCCAGGAACTCTCCTTCCGACATGCCTCGCTGGAGCCGTCCTGATAAAACCTTCAAGCCCGATGCTTTGATCTCTATCGATTAGCCCAATGGTCCTCAGATTCTCATCAGTGAGGACCTCATCGATCTCTCTGCACTCGGCAGGCACCTCTTGAAGAACTCTTGCAATCTCCTTAAACTGAGCCCCTTTGGGCCATAGAATCGAAGTTGTGAAAGAAAAGAAGTGTTATACTCTGAAATCGTGTACTATTATCTAGTTAATCGACATAGAAGTTGAAGCACTTACGCCTGGCTAGCCACCATCCAACAAACCCCGGTGGGCACCGAACGAAGGACCACTTGGTTTTAAAATAGCTAAGCTTAGTCCAGACCCTGGTCATGACTTGACAGTTCCTAACTCCTTCTAAGAAAGTGAAGGTGGGATTATCTCCTCGCCTTTTTATATTGAACAAGTATCCGACTTCTTCTAGAGTTGGGGGTCGGAAGAGATGCTCCATGAAAGCGATGAATAAGCTATTCAGCAAAGCATACCCGTTCAGGTGCAGCTACGACAGGGAGATCTTTAAATAAAACAACACTTCTCGGATATATTGATTAAACAGAGGGAGTGCCCCAGCTACACAGGAGAATCTATTACCGGCTGTGTACCCTTCTAGGGGAGTATGGTCTCTATCTTCTGCCCTTGGCAATAAGACATTATCCCTTGGCAATCCATGCATTGAACAAATCCTGCCCAATATGTCTTCAGAGATATTGGATGGAGCAGAAATTTTCGGATGATCGATAAAAACTACTCCTGGTAACTCATCCGGAGCGGGAATAACAATTTGGGTTGCGACAGCCGGCATTTACAGGAAGAGGTGGACTCTAACTTCCTGTGATTGTGAACTCCCAGGTTCCATAGCTCTTCAACTCAGCAAAAATCATCATTAGACGATAATAAACCCATGTTTCCCCCAGTGTGAAGTGCGTGAATGTGTTGTACAGTGCAATGTTACAAACCACTTAAGAGATTCTACGGAATTTGAAAGATGTTTGAACGACAAGACTTTGAAATTAAACCAGAGTGACCGTCATCACTGACCGTCAAAACCATGCCATCCAGACTTCGGAGATCAATCCAAGTTAAAGTTCGTCAAATTTTGTCAAGTTACAGTTCCATCGACGAGCTTTAAAAGGCAGTCAGATACGCAGTGAAACGATAAGTCCAATTATGTAGGATAGAAGCTCGTTGGGGTCCGATGTTTGATTATGCTTTGTTTCATATTCATAAAAGTTAGAATTGGATCGATCACCAGAAATACACTTCGTATCGGTCCAAGAACCATCACTTCGTATCGATCATAGAGCATCATTTTGTAACGATCATCCAAGGCCATTTCGTATCGGTACAAAATCCATTACTTCGTACCGATCATGAGTAGTGCCTTCGTATCGATCATCGCGCCCTAGATTTTGTATCGGTTAATCGATTTGAAGGTCCACCAATCATCGATATGAAGCAAGTCTTTCACATCGATACGAGATTACATTATATCCAAGATTGATACGAACTTCTTCCTTCCACCCATCAGTTCCAGATCGAAACGAATTCCTCATCCCAGATCGATGCGAGAGTATTTTTCCTTCCTTCTCCCATCGACACGAGGTCAAATCAGACCTTCCCTTCCATGAGTACTCGTATCCCTCCATGCTTTATCTTCCCCAATCAACACAGAGACCACTCTGACCTTCCTCGACCGTGCTCCGACATCTATTGCCTCCTCTTCACCAGGATCGGCCACAAATACAAGTGGAAGGACTCAAGAATTCAAGCCTGATCATCTTACGGTCGATTTTGTTCAATGATTTATACAAAATTACAACTTTGTATCCATCACTTTGAAGACTACTGGGATTCATAGCCGTCGATATGAAATATTTTTGAAAGGCAAACAGATTCTTATCGATCACCATTGATACGAAGATAGTTTTTCAACTTCTCAAATCGATCCAAGAGAGAATTAGAGAGATATTAACAAGACTATTAACCATCGTTACAACTCGGATTTTACATCGATCCATGAGAGGATCGATACAGAACTCGATAAAAAAAACTTGACAACGAATCGTGAACGTGCAAACGTTAACGGGAGTCAGGTTAACACAAGTTCGTGCACGATAAACTAATATTCAATTTTCAAAATCCGCAGGAATTGAATGCTCACCTGGTCACAATTACAATGATGAACAACAAATTGCTAACACTCGACACTCAATTACAACAATGCACTTTAATCGTTGGCTTTCAACAAATTAGTATTTATATTAAACGACATCAATTAAAGGTTACATCTTTTGACGAAAAGACAACTACTCATCGAATCAGATAGAATTTTTCAGACTAAAGATTGCTGCTTCTCAAAGCAAGTCATGTTCATATAAGACGTACTTAGTGGAGCAAATATTTTCCTGCCTTTTGGCAAGGCCGTGACACCGAGAAATTAACTGGAAATCAGGGACAGTTCATCCCAAAGATCGGCTATATACAGGTCTACTATGGATACTGGTAAAATTTTCCCAAGTCCAGATCGAGCTACAATTAATATGACACGACAAGAAAAGTTATGAAAGCCAATGTTCTAAATTTCTAGTCAATCGGAGCTTGGATGCCCAAGATATTGATTGATCAAGTCTTGTGTGAAACATCTCTGTTTCATATCCATCAAGCATCCATCAGGTCGTATCCATCACGCCTACTCTAGTTCGTATCGAACTTGCCTGATTCTATTTCGTATCCATAGCGCTTCCTCCATTTCGTATCCATCACATTTACTCCGCTTCGTTTCCATCAACTGAAGCCAATTATTATTGATACCAACTACACAGTTCACATCGATCGGCTAACGATCGATACGAAGAGCCACCAAATGATCAATACGAAGTAACATCTTCTATCGATACGAAACAAGCTAAAAACCGTCGACACGAAGCAGCTGCATGTAATCGATACGAAACATCCCCTAGGTCATCGATACGAAGCGGCCTCAAGCATCAATACGAAATGAAGTTGAGGGCATCAATATGAAAGGAATACACTAGGTCAGTACGAACAAAGCATGTAAAAGTGGAAGACTTGGTCACTCGGCATGAAAAGTGGATCGATCCCAAAATATAGCGCCACGTCACCTAATCGATACAAACCAGAAGCAATACGAAGTCATCGATACGAACTCGGTAGTGTTTTGTAAATGCATACTAGGATCGATCATAATTTAAAATCTACAAGTCCAAATGCTACCAAATTTTATAAAGAGCTTGCATACCATCTCAAGAATGCTCATTATCGATCTCGGCCCAAAAAAACTTGATTTGGATCGATACGAAATTCCTGCGTATCGATTATGGATCGATCTGGTGGGCCTGCCGATGTGAGAAAAGGGGTCTTCCGAGGTTTGAGTGTACTCTTATAAGCAGTTATAACCAGTGAGAATCATCAATAAAACAGTAAACTTTCTATAGTGGCCATAGGCTATAACGCCGAACCACTCTAAATCTCTGTGTTCTTATACTTCTATTTGTCTGTTTTTGGCATGTTTGTTAGATTAGATTCATTTTTAATTTATATTCTTCACTTTAATCTCTTAAAATATGTTCGAAGAATGTTGTGTCCAATTTTGGTACAAACAACACGTTCGCATTTGTTAATTCCCCAAAAATCCATATGATTTTACCAGTTTATAAAATATTATAAATTAATTAAATTAATTAATATTTAATAAATACTAAGCGTTGGTTTATTTTATGGTTTGGGCATTGTTAATATTTATTTAGGTGTGTTTATAAAAGTTATATATGCAACTATTGATATACGATATCGGTATATAATTAAACACGCTTTAAATATACTTAATAATTAACGAACTTTTGGAAAAACTAATCCACATAGGGATAAATCATGGTTGGTTATACATACGGGAGAGAGGAGGAGATTGTTCAAGTTTGAAATTAATTGGAAATTGAAAGAGGAATTTTAAAGAGAGACTCAGAAAGGTTTTTATTCTTTCCGTAAAACAAAATGATCTCATTCATTCCTTTTTCTTCGTCTTGCCATATTCATGGCCACCTCCTCCATCCTCTCTTGGTAGAAAATGTTTCTATCCAAAATAAAATAAATTCAACTTGGTTCATTAAATTATAAAAAGATCAAGTGATGGTTCAAGGATTCTAGGAAGCAATTTATAAATCAAGGTATTACAAAGGGCTAATATTATTCAAGTAATTATTCATCTCTTAATTTCAATATGTCACCTACCCTGATCTATATATTCCTATAACCTAATGCATATTTATGTTTTTTAAATTATTGAAATTTGTTCGCAACTTTTGATATTTGTTTATTGTAAATTTATGCAACTAAAAATGAATAATATTTGTACACGTATACCAATTATAGTTGGATTTAGTTGTGATTTTATGAGTTTAGATTCTAACTTATTTAGATCTAGTTTAAAAAACATTTATTTACCACATATATATTACATATAAATATTAATTTACATTTGATACAATATGTATGTTAATTTATATTACAATTAATGTTATTTTATTTAAGATGGAACCAGGCCAGTCGGAAGCGGGTTAAATGGGTGAATTTCAATCTTTTATTGTTTTGATCTTAGTTGAATCCATGAAGCCTAAAATGGATTTTAGATTCAATCTAAAATATTTTAAATAAAATCTTCATTTTGTTTAGTATGTTAAAAAATATATTATGGATTTAAATTTAGACGTATGAGTGTACCAAATACATCCATATGTGTAATATTTACTAGTTACGGATAATTTAGAGAAGGAAACTTTTCGTTTCTCTCTGTAAAACCTATGAATTAAATGAAGAAAGTTTTTTCTTTAATTGGATAGAGAAACATTTCATTTCTATCTCTAGATTTATAACACACCCTAAATGAGCAATTTATACATAGCATGAATTGTAAGTATATCCAAATATACTCTAGTGTTATTGTGAAGGTGCAACATTGAAGAAGTGTACATAGTTAATGTGATCGTATATAGGCGCCAGGATTTACACTTCAACTGGCCATTTCTCCTTTACATGTGTCTTTTTTGTCTAAGGTTTTGAATTAAAACATACATAATAAAAGATATATAATAGTTTGCAAATACACATACATGTAGAAATCCCATTTGGTAAAATTATATAATTTGAAATCTAAAACTAACAATAATGAAATAACCTTTTATTGGGGAAATATTTGAAATCAAGAATTACATTGATGCGTACTCCACCTTATAATTTAAATGGGGTAACAAAAATATGTTTCCATATACAAAAAATTTACATTAATGAAATAACCTTTTATTGGGAAAATATTTGAAATCAAGAATTACATTGATGCATAAAATCCATTGATTAATTTGAATAGGGCAAAAAAATATGTTTCCATATACATAAAATAACATGTGATGTTTTAGATCTTAAATTAACTTACTTATGTAAACTATATATATATATATATATATATATATATAAACCCAAAAAATGGATCAACACTCTGTTTTGAGTTTGAAAGCACCAGTCCTGTTCTTACAGGGTTATAATATAGATAATAGGTATAGAAAAGAATAGAAAAAGCAAGAAGACAAGGAGATTTTTATAGTGGTTTGGCTGTTAATGAAGCCTACATCCACTTTATAGTTTTATTATGACTGATTACTGTTACAGGTACTGTCTGATTACAAGGCTTTTGATATCCTTAGCTAAGTTGAATCCCAGAGTTGGAATCCACTGAAGAATCACAGTGAATCCCTTTGGAGATTGTTGTGAGGGAGATGGAGAGTGAAGAAAGTATCTAGCAGAGATTTAGTAACCAGTCCGGAGAAAGTCCTCTTTATGTTGTAGATAGGATGATATTTATAGATATCGGAGAGCTTCTGGACAAGACTAGTTAGCCAATTGCTTGCAGACATATATAGGAGGACCTATAGGAGATTAGCTCGTGACCCGAGCCAAAAGCATGGATCGCTAGCGACCATAGATTTAGCTCGCTTGCGAGCTAATGACTTAGCTGATATCTCCATCATTTCACTATGCTAGGTCGCAAGTGCATCGTGACTTCATATGGATCGCCGACGATCCATTGTGTAAGGATTGCTAGCGACCCTTACGCTTAGTATATTTTGTATTTTGTCTTCTAGCCTCCTTAGCTCCTATTTCTGTCAGTGAACCATAATGTTACATGGATCGCTGGCGATCCATAGAGTATGGATCGCTAGCGATCCAAGTACTTGGATTATTTAGGAGTTTGGATTTTGGAATGCTTGCATGGCCTTGTACTAATGTTGTTCGTGTTGTCTCGCTGCATGTTGCTCCATTTCTATCACGATCGACTAGATGATCTGCTTGCTGGTTGTGCTTAGCTGCTGATTGGACTGAATGGATGTTGGTCCCTTGGTTTAATCAAATTCAACCGATGCTTAGTAATATGATTTGGTTCTCTTTAACTTGTTGCTTTAACGTTTTTGGTTGAGTTATGAGCCATTCTGACTTTATCAAGTCATTCTGTCTTCTTTTGGATCCTTCCACCGTGATTTCATTTTGCGCCATCGTCATTCGAACATTGTCACTGATTTTTCAGGCTAGCTTCGATCCAAACCCTAGTTCAAAACCCTAGTTCGTCATTGCTTTAGATCGTCACCGATGCATCCACTTAGCTCGCTATCGACCCAATTACAACTTGCTGATTCCAAGTCTTCGACTATTCCTATGTTTTAGAGTTCAATTTGAGGAGGGTTTGCCAATCGTAGTGTTCGTTTAACGATTTGACGGTGAGTTTGCATTTGCGATGTTAGTCATGAGAAGTTAAAGTTGATTGCGGCTTAATGGAGGAAGATAGTAAATTGGGTCTTGAGTTCTCTCGGAAGGACATTCGGGCCTTGGCTCGGTGCTTGACACGTTTTGTTATCTTCATCTATTAAGCCAGAATTGACTTGTGCCAAGTTCTATAGCTGATATGGCACAACACACTGCGGATTGGCCCTGGCTTTTCCAAAGGATTTGGACTTATCTTGCTTACTTTTTGTATGCTTGGTGTCCCTGCAACCAGAAGAATATTCCACGTCGCTTCGAACAACGGATCCGCTATCAATCGTTGGCCGATAACAAGTAAGTGTATACGAAGTAAAAACAAATGGAGATGATATGGGAAGTCCTTTACCCTATCCACTGCGAGTAAACAATCCACTCGGGATAGAGTGTTTGTAGTGTTTCGGGCACCGACTTTATCCCATATAGACAGTACACTACACTTGCCCCAGTTCACGCTTGAAATCTGATGTGCCATCCGAATCAATGTCTCTTTGAGATTTAAGTGTGGTAGGGGAAAATTGAAAGTGTTCTATGGATCTTGTAATATGAATATATGATAATACAGAGTATAATGATGATAATAACACTGTAAATAGTACGGAATAAAAAGCAGTATAGTAAAATGATACCAGAGATTTTTATACTGGTTCGGAGCACCATCCTATGTCCAGTCCCAGACTCCTTCTGGAATTTCACTAAAAAACAACCCTCACTTAACCTGGAGGAACGGGTCTAAACACCCCTAAGCAGCCGAACAGGGACCTGAGCAGTAGAACAGGATTTCGCCTCAACAGCCGAAGAGGACTTCACTTACCTAAGCAGCAGAACAGGACTTCAACTAATACAAAATATTGTTTTGACTAATGTGTGTTCTGATAACATGGATTTTTCACTTGTAGCACACCCTTTCCTATTATCTTCTCCTTGAGTATAAATATATATTTGAAGTATATGAAGAATAGAAAGGTATAGTATTGCTTTAATGCAGAATAATTGAAAGTATGATTGCAAATGGATTTTAGAAAGTTAGATAAGAGAATAAGAGAATTAGATTGTGATTAAGTGATTTGAAATCAAGTTTGGGTTTGTATTTATAAAGGTTAGAAAGCAGCGACTGTTGGTGAAGAGTTTCGATCGAAGTGTTGCACCTGAATCTTTTCGTTAAAGATTCGCAACTTTTCAGAAGATTCGTGTCTTTTCGAAAAGTGGCTGTTATAAAAATTCAGTAAACTAAGCCTCTGGGTCAGTCGACTGAATATTCAAAGTAATTTAAATTTAAATTAGTATATTTATGTAGTTGTGCACGCTGCACAAAATTCCCAATGTCAATCGACTGGTTTAGAGGGTCAGTCGACTGACCTGGTTAAATTTGTGCAGTATGCACAATTTACATAAGTATATTAATTTTTATAACTTTAAATTACTTTTATAATATAGATGTATGCTTATATATGTATAAAATATTTGGTAAATATAATGATTGAATATATAAGCTAGTATATACGTAATCGAGGAGAGATTTTAACAATATTGACCTAAGACTTAAAAAATAAAATACTATAGTTGATGCACCGGTTTTAAAGTCACTTCTCCTTATCTCTTTTTGTCGTAGAAGTCGTAAAATCTATATGTCGTAGTGATAGCTTTGTGTCACGAATCAAAACCAATTCTCAACATTCTCCCCCTCTTTGATTTATGACAACCTGTAAATAGATATAGATTTCGACTGTATATATATATAACATAAATAGTTACTCCCCATGAATCTTTGACGCTCTATATCCTGCATTCTTATTATTAGCAATAATATTTCTCCCCCTTAGTCATCGACGCAAAGGAATAAGTAATATGAAGTTATGATGTGAAAAATATTATGAGATAAAAACAAAAACAATCATGCATACATTTAACTTCCATAGTCAAGAGTGTTCAAAATAAATAAATTAGAATGGCTATTTAGTACAAGCCATATGAATTGAAAATGTTTCGTTAAAAAGAAAAAGAACATCTTACGCCATTGGTTACATACCCTTACCACTGTCACCTTCATCCCCATCATCATCACTACTACTTGCTTGATCGTCGTCAGAAGAAGACCATGTAAAGACAGGTTGCTTACCCGGATCGCCTATAGTAGCCATAGATGTCCCGGAAGAGCATGAGATATCTTGCCATAATTTGGTAAAAAATCCTTTGCCTTATCAAGCTTCTTTTCAACTTTGATGATGTTGGATTGTGAAATTTGTTGATTACCGCAAATTGTAGAGATGGATTCACGTGGTTGAAGACCCGGATTTGGAATCAAGATTTCTTTTTGTTGACGACGAGTCGATCTTTGACGAGATGGTCCTTGCGATGACTCGCCATGTTGTTGTGGTTGGTCTTGAGCTGTTTGCCTTTGGGTCCATTCTTTAAAAGATATGATATGAGGGGGTCGGGCAACCGGTAATTTCATCAAGGCTAAGGTCCGAGCGTTCAAACATCCAATGGTAGAAATCGGCGAATCCAGTTCCGGAATTTCACAAGCTTTTAGAAGACACATAATATATTTGCCATAGTAGATTATATTCATTCTACCATTGTTGAAGCTTAAAAATTCGTCAAGAATTAAACGGAGCTAGTTGACTTTAATGTTTCCAAAGATATCATATAAAGCTTTAAAGTTATTTTCGTAGACAAATTCATAACTCCCGATTCTAGGAGTTACGGTTTTTATAAGAGCACGATGAATAATTCGTGCCTTTGGTCGTAAAGACATCGATTTTAGTTGACGCATGTCATCTTCTAGGAACAAATGGCTTACGTTGTCTCAAACAACCAAGTCACAATCAATAATGGCCAATTCAACACCATCATTTTTCGTTTGCAAAATATGAGCCATGCGGTCTAAAGAGAAAAAGACGGGTTTCCCACATACGAGACTCCATACACAGTCTTGCTGATTTGGAACGTTTTGGTGACCCAAATTTAGGTATGCGTAGAACAATTTCACCATTATTTGGTTGATTTTATGTTTGTTATCATCAATGTTAAATAAAGACTCCAAATTGCTCCTTGAGCAAACTCTTAGATGTGATATGGAGAAAAATCAGGGAATTTGACAAACGAACCTTCAAAAATCCTTGAGTCTTGCATTCGTCTCCACCTCCTAATCGCCGTGTCATCAAATAGCCACCTTTGAATTTGTTCGTTTGATAGAGGTTGAGATGATGAGGAAGCTTGTCCCTTTCGTTTAGGAGCCATTTAATTTTAATTTTGAAGAAAAAATGGAGTTTTGGAAAGTCTAGGGTTTTGAAAAATTTGGAAATCTGAAATGGTAATGGTGAAAAGAGAGTAAAGTAGAAGATAAAAGGAATAAGGTGGGTAGGTGAAAGTAAAAAAGTGACTCAGATCTACGGCTAAGTCGACTGGCTTAGGGATTCAGTCGACTGAAGCTAAAGGTCGAAATTTTTCTACCTTCTGGTCCAGTCGATTAAGGCTCTGGGACAGTCGACTGGCCATGCATATGTAAAAAAATTACTTGCTGTGTCAGTCGACTGATCATCTGAGACAGTCGACTAACCTGGAAGTTTTTTTGCAGTGAATTTTTTTTGCGGTAAATGTTAATATATTATATATATGTTGTTAGTTCTATTAATATAAATATTTTTCATTTTGATAAATGATATAGAAATAAATTTAGTTTGCTGTGAAATGTTAATATTTTCTATATATGATTGTTGTAATTTCTATTATTTAATATAAATAGTTATCATGATGATTAATGAACCAGAAATAAATTTATTCCAAAAACTTACATACGTAGAGAATTTATTCAGAAATATAACAAAAGATAATGACAACTACGATTATTTCGAGGGGCTAGGCATCTTGTATTCTTTCAATTGCTTGCGATGAGCATTCGATTCTTCTTTGTGATCCCACGAATTCGGTGAGTACGGTGGTCGCGGTGGAGACGAAGTCGATGTTCATTTGATAGACGGAACAACATGTGCGTCTATCGGATGTGACGATTCCCCGCAGAACTTCATAGCGATGTGCTCAATGATTCCTATCTGTCTGGAGTTTATCTTTTGTTCGTAATACATTTTCCGTTGTAGCATTAGAGATTCTTGCTGATAATGGTGGAGATCATCTATATTTTGCTTCGTGTTTGGGGAAATATTGATCACCTTCTTTCCCTTCTTCTTATCCGGGGTATATCCGGTGCGATAGACAGATGATGCCGAAATTTTATGACCGGAATTTTTGGAGAGTTGTTTGAAGCAATAATTTCGATAGAATCTGAGGTTGACATTCTTGAAAAATAGTTGTTTATAAAAGCTTTACTTCAGTCGGAGAGGAAAATGAATGATGGCTTTACTTCAGTTTGATTGCATAGAAGGAGTATGCATCTATTTATAGGCTAAGTATAGGAAAAATAGGATGGAATTGAGTGGATTATATTAAATTTAGCTAAGAAGTATGGAAATACGTTAGGTTTTCTGTTGGCTGATATATTTTGCATAATTTTAATATTTATAAAAATAGTAATGTATATTAATAAAGTTAAATGTGACATGTATTATAGTATATATTAATGTCACCATGTAATAAACTGCCCATTCTAGACAACAACAGAAAAAAGTCAATAGCTCAAGTGATTAAGACACTTGGGCTATTCACAGCAGGTCACTGGTTTGAGTCTCAGCATCGTCATAATTTTGAATTTTTGCAAAAAGAATTATTTTGAGTTTTTACTAAAAAAATTATATTTTATTTATATATCTTTAATTGACATTATACTAAGCCCACGTCGCAATTTTATAAACGTATTTTCTAACGGTGGTTTATTAAAAATATCAGCTAATTGATTATCTTATGGTACGCAGTCCAGATTTATCACTTCTTTTTCTATATTATCACCTAAAAATGATGTCTAATATCTATGTGTTTAGTTCTTGAGTGGTTTACTGGATTTTAGATAGATTTATTGTACTAGAATTATCGTAGTAAATTGTTGATTTTGATAGATTGATTCCAATTAAGTGTCTGTTGAATATAAATTACTTGTGTGCAACTTAGTGCCGCAGAAATGTATTCTGCTTCACAAGTTGATAAAGAGACATAATTTTGTTTCTTGCTAAACCATGATATTAAGGATTTACCAATGAAGTGACACGTATCGCTTGTACTTTTTCTATCTGTTCGTGATCCTTCGAAATCAGCATCGTTGTATGATACTAATTCGAACGAACACTCTTTCGGGATAGAAAAGTCCGAAATTTGTATTTTTACTAAGATAGCATAATATATGTTTTACAACACGTAAATGTTATTCTTTCGGGTCAGATTGAAATCGTGCATATAAACACACACTCATCATAATATTTGGTCTACTTGTTATTAAATAAAGTAGTGATCCTATCGTGCTACAATATAGTTTTTGGTCTACACTTTTGTCGTTTTAATCTTTATCAAGATGTGTTGTTGTGCTCATAGGTGTTGGTTTGGCAGACGTGTTTTCCATTCCAAAACATTTGATAGGATTCTTACAGTATTTTTCTTGATTAATAAATATTCCGTTTGAAACTTGCGTTATTTGAAGTCCTAGAAAATGTGATAATTCTCCCATGTAGGACATTTCAAATTCTCTAGTCATTATTTCCGAAAATTCATTACGTAATTCACTATTAGTTGAGCCAAATATGATGTCATCGACATATATTTGAACTATTAATATATCTTTTTTAGAATGTTTCATAAATAAATTTTGATCTACTTTTCCTATTTCGAATCCAGAATCAATTAGATAGCTTTTATGGCATTCATACCAAGCACGTAGTGCTTGTTTTAAACCATATAAAGCTTTCTTAAGTTTATTTACATGATCTGGATATTTTTCATGAATAAATAAAGTAGGTTGTTCAACATAAACGTTTTCTTTAATATAGCCATTTAAAAAAGCACTTTTAACATCCATTTTATAGAGTTTAGAGTTATTATAACATGCATATGTCAATAAAATTCGTATTGCTTCTAGTCTAGCAACTGGAGCAAACGTTTCTTCGTAGTCTATTCCTTCTTCCTAGTTACATCCTTGTGCTACTGGTCTCGCTTTGTTTCCAGTTATATTTCCTAATTCGTCTGCTTTATTTTTATAAACCCATTTAGTTCCTATAACAGTCTGATCGGTCAGTTTGGGTACTAGTTCCTAAACTTCATTTCGTTCAAACTGCTTTAGTTCTTATTGCATAGCAATAATCCAATTTTCATCAGATGATGCTTCCTTAGTATTTTTACGTTCTATAGTAGACAGAAAAGCTACATTACCCATTAAATTTAATTGATTTCCAGTTCGAACATTTGAATTTATTTCTCCAATTATATTTTCTATAGGATGATTTCATAAAACTCTTCGAGGTGATCTTATTGTATTAGTAGCATTTCTTTTTTCTAAATTATTACTAATGTTTTCATTTTCTCTAGAATTATAAATGATATCATCATCATCTCTTGAATTGTTTATTGTTATATTTGTTTCATTATTATTAAGTAAGTCATTGTCGTTAATTGAATCAGAAACAAGTTTAGAGTTCTCATCAAAAGATACATGGGGTGACTCTTCGAAAGCATTAGTTCGTTTATTAAAATTCGATAGGATTTGCTTCGATTCGAATATCCAAGAAATATTCCTTCGTCAAATTTTGAATCAAATTTGCCAAGTTGATCTTTGGTATTTAATATAAAACATTTTGATCCAAATATTTTAAAATCAGATATGTTTCATTTTCTACCGTTAAAAAGTTCATAAAGAGTATTTTTGGTGAGAGCTCTAATAGAAACACGATTAAAAACATAACAAACAGTTGCAACAGCTTTTGCCCAAAATTGTTTTGGTAACATGCTTTCATTTAGTAAAGTTCTTGCATATTCTTGTAGAGTTCGATTCTTTCGTTTTACAACTCCATTTTGTTGTGGAGTTCCAAGACACGAAAAGTTATGAAATATTCCTTTCTTTTTACAATAGTTTTCAAATTGTATATTTTCAAATTCACCTCCGTGATCACTTCTAATATTTTTAATTTTAATACCTTTTAAATTTTGAATTTGTTTAACAAATGTTTTGAAATTTTCAAAGGTATCACTTTTAATTTTCATAAGCATAGTCCATGTATATCTAGAAAAATCATCAAAAATTTCAAATACGTATTTATTATGATTTATGGATTGAATTTGGATAGGGCCAAATAAATCCATATAAAGTAATTCGAGTGGTTGTAATATCGAAATATCTTTCTTAGATTTAAACGAAGATTTAGTCAATTTACCTAATTGACATGAGTCATATATATTATTAACTTTAAAGTTCATATTTGGTAATCCTTTTACGATATTATTTTTATAAATTTTATTTATATTTCTGAAATTGATATGATAGCATCGTTTATGCCATATCCAGGGATCATTTTCTTTAGCTATTAAACACATATCTGAGTTATGATTAACTTTCATATTCAAAACGTAAATATTTTTATCTCTCCTTCAAAAATAAGATTTTGATTCTGATCAACAATACAACATTTATTTTCAGAAAATGATATTTTAAAACCTTTATCACATAATTGACTTATACTTAACAGGTTATATTTTAAATGCTTAACTAATAAAACGTTTGTAATAAGAGTTAAATTAGATGTACCGTAATTGCTCACATCTCCTTTGCCGATGATATATCCCTTGGAATTATCACCAAAAGTGACAGAACCTCCATCTGAGTATGTAATATTTATCAGCATATCCTTATCTCGTATAATGCGTTTTGAGCAACCACGGTCGAGTATCCATTTTCCTCTTTTCTTGAGTGGGACCTGCAAAAAATATGAGATAACGTTGGTACCCACCTTTTTAATAGGGTCCTAAGCGTTAAGTCTTACGAAATCAAACCCAAGTGGGTTTAGTATCCTTTTATAAATATAATTTATATTATTATGAACATTTTCTGTAAATGATTAATATACTTTTCCTTATTAGTTTGTTATTAGTTTTAGGTACCCGTATATTTATAGTTTTAGAAACTAATCTTTTTGAAGATGTGGATGTTTTATCAAACTTAACTTTGTTTAAATTACTAGATTGTGAATTCTTGATTTTCTTCTTATATCCTAAACCATTTTTATTACTAACAACTTGTGAATTCTCGGTTATTGTAGATAAATTTTCTCTTCCTTTAGTGGAATTTAAAACATTTTTAGTGATTCCAACTAGTTTGGTCTTTAGACTTGAATTTTCTAGTTCTACCAGTTTAATATTAGTTTTTAAAACATGATTTTCAGAAATAAGACTATCATTCTTTTCTTTTTGAGGTTCAATTTCTTGACTTAATAATATAAGTTAAGAATTAATATTTGAAAGGGATTCATGAGTTTTCTCAAGTTCTTCTTCCAATATTTTCTTCTCGTCTTTAAGCATATCTCTTTCGAATTCTGCATTGTTCTGATTTTCTACAACCTCTTTATATTTACTTTTGAGACTTTTTAAAGTATCGAATAATTCATAATTTATTTCTATCAAATCATCAAAAGTTAAATCACTAACCTTTTTAGCTTTAGCCATAAAACATACGTTAGCTTGTTCATTGTCGCTGTCACTTTCACTTCCTGAAGAAGAAGAGGAGGAATCTGGATCATCCCATGTGACTAAAAATGCTTTTCTTTTGAATTTGTCCTTCCTTTTACTTCGATATTCATTCTTTTGATCTGGATAGTCCTTTTACATATGCTCCTTTTTGTGATAGTTAAAACATTCCATAAGTGATAGAGATGATGGTTTATTGCTGTTTGAGCTTCTCTTGCCATTATTTCTGCCTTTTCTATATTTCAAGAATTTCTTGAAGTTCTTGGCAATAAAGGCTAGGTCATCTTTTTCTGAATCTGATTCTTCTTGTTCTACATGAAATGCTATATTCTTTTTATCTTGAGCCTGAACTCTTTTTACCTGCAAATTCACTTTATAAGACATTAGATTTCCTTTTAACTATTCCGGAGTTATTTTGGAAATATCCTTCGCTTCTTCAATAGAGAGAATTTTTCTTTCCCATTCTTCCGTTAAAGAGTTAAGGATTTTAAATACAATATCAAAGTCTGAATATTTTTCTCCTAGTCCTACTAACGAATGATAGATATCCTGAAATTTTGAGTACATGTCATTTGTAGATTCATTTTCTTTCATTCTAAAGTTTTGAAACTAACTCTTGAGCATGGATATTTTGCTTTATTTGACCTTGTTGGTTCCTTTATGTGTAATTTTGAGTGTACGCCATATTTCATATGCAGTACTGCACATGCTAACACGGTTAAAAACTTTTTTATCTAAGGCACAAAACAACACATTCATGGCTTTTGCATTAGCTGTGGCTTCTAGTTTCTGTATATTTGACCAAGTAGAATATTCTTCAGTAGGAATAGTATATCCTGTCTGAGTTATATTCCATGAATCAAAACCATTTGCTTGTATTTATATTCTCATTCGGGTGACCCAATAGTTATAATTCATGCCATTAAATAGTGGTGGACGTGCAGTGGATTGTCCTTCAATGAACCTAGTGTTAACGCTAGTGTTAGTGCTAGCATTAGTGTCCATATTATTAGATTATCAGATAACTGTGTTACGGTTATATGATGACCTTGCTTTGATACCAAATGAAAGTGTGCTATGGATCGTGTGATATGGATATATGATAATAAAGAGTATAATGATGATGATCATACTTAAATAGTATGGAATAAAAACATTATAGTAAAATGACACCAAAGATTTTTATACTGGTTCGGAGCACCGTCCTACGTCCAGTTCCAGACCCATTATGGAATTTCACTAAAACAACAACCGTCACTTAACCCAGAGGAACATGTATATATACCCCTGAGCAGCCGAATGGGGACTTGAGCAGCAGAACATGATTTCGCCTCAACAGCCGAAGAGGACTTCACTTGCGTGAGAAGCAGAATAAGACTTCAACTAATATAGAAAATTGTTTGGACTAATGTGTGTTCTGATAACGGATTTGTCACTTGTAGTACACCCTTCCTATAATCTTCTCCTCGAGTATAAATATATATGTTTGAAGTATATAAAGAATAGAAAAGTGTAGTATTGCTTATGCGAAATAATTGAAAGTATGATAGGAAATAGATTTTAGAAAGTTAGATCAGAGAATAAGAGAAATCGGTTGTGATTAAGTGATTTGAAATCAAGTTGGAGTTTGTATTTATAAAGGTTAGAAAGGAGCGACTGTTGGTAAAGAGTTTCTACTGAAGTGTTGCATCCGAATCTTTTCGTTAAAGGTTCACAACTTTTCACAAAGGTCGTGTATTTTTGAAAGTGGCTATTATAGAAATTCAGTCAACTGAGCCTCTAGATCAGTCGACTGAATATTCAAAATAATTTTAAATTTAAATTCGTATATTTATGTAACTGTGCATGCTGCACAAAATTCCCATTGTCAGTCGACTTGTTTAGAGGGTCGGTCGACTGATCTGGTTAAATTTGTGCAGTATGCACAATTTACATAAGTAAATTAATTTTTATAACTTTAAATTACTTTTATAATTTAGATGTATGCTTATATAAGTATAAAATATTTATTAAATATAATGATTGAATACATAAGCTAATATATACATAATCGAAGAGAGATTTTAACAATATTTATCTAAGACTTAAAAAAAATACTATAATTGATGCACCGGTTTTAAAGTCTCTTCTCCTTGTCTATTTTTGTCATAGCAGTCGCCAAATCTGTATGTCGTAGCGATAGCTTTATGTCATGAATCAAAACCAAGTCTCAACAAAAATATTAGCTTAAGATAGAATCACCTGACCATTTTGGATGCGAGTTCTGTTGTTCAGAATGAAGCATCCATCTTCGCGCCGCAAGTCAAGCGGAGGAGGCCCAGCGCTTTCAGAAGCCGATCGTCATCCGTCGCCCTTTATCCTTCCACTTCGCAAGCTGGATATGGCCAGTTATCTTGAATATGCTAGTATACGATTTTTTTATGATAATATATATATATATATATTCATTTAAATGTATTTTTTAATGTACTATTTTATTTTTCACATAATTAAATAAATATTTGCTAAACAAAATAAATAACACAGAACTTAAATTCAAACAAATATTTTATTTAAACAAATATTTATTACAATTTTGAATAGTACAAATTTGAGCTCTCAATATATATATACAATTTCAATTACAATACAATTTTGATTACATTACAATTTTCCATTTAAATTTGCACCGCACTACATTCCACTCATTGACTCGTATTATTCCTCAACTCTATTCCAGATTGAATCCAACATCTGAGTTATCTGCAAACTACAAACTGATGCAGTAAAATTGAAAAAGACATATTTTTATGGTGTAAAATAAAATGTGTATTTTGAAAATGTTATTTTCCTCAGTTATCTGGGTTGTTCGTCATCATTTATTTTTGAGTTCATCATACACGAACAGCTTATGACACGCACAGTGAATCACTGTACATGCCACAAGGGCGTGCACATCGATATACACTTGATAAAATTACATGGACAGGTGAGCACAAGGTCAAATTAATCTGGTACTCAAGATATTTGTTGCAACTTCACGGTCTGGTCTATAACATCCAACTAATGATAAATTTGTCAATAAGAAATTTAGATGCAGATTACACTGGTAACCTAGTTGTAGAAAATTATTAGTGGAACATAATTTATATTAAGATATTCAACAGCTACATCATTTTAAAGAAAATATCTGCATGTTTTTCATTTCAAATAATTTTTAATTAGTATACATTTTTCTTTTATAAAACCCTTTAAGAAAATAGGTTTTGTTGACCTTGATTCAGATTAGTCACTTTAGAAAATTTTATTTTATAATTATTTTTAGACTGGATCTTAAATGACTACATTTACTAATCTGACTCTCTACTGATTATCAAAAAGATAAATAGTGATTGAAAAAGTGATGAGTGTTGATATTGATTATATATTATAACTTAAGACAGTATATTTAGTAAATTTCTTTAGAAATTTTGACAAGATTTATAAAAAAAATTGATGGGTAAAAATTCTATAACCACCTCTATTTCTATCATATTTCAAACGGCCATCACTCATCAAAATCCAATATAATATGTCGATATGTGGTATTTTAAACGGGAAATTATGCACTTTCATTTTATTATATTTTCAGCAATAAAAAATCCAAAGTATTCACTCTAATTTAAAAGTCCTTACGGTTATGCATGGGTGAATTACTTGGAATTTTTAATTATGTGCTTTCATTTCATGCTCATTTAAAAGTCCTTATGGTTGTGCGTGTATGGAATGCATATCAAAATTGATTATTAAATAGACAACTTGATTCTAATCCCATTTAAAAGTCCTCACGGTTATGCCTGGTTAGAAGATACTTGAATTCATCTTTTAATAAAAAATTATGAATGGTACTAATGTCATTTAAAGTCCTAATGGTTATGCATGGTTAGTAGATATTCAAATTCCTGATATAAATATACTTAGGCACAACTATATGGTTTTATATGATGACATCATCCCTATCATTCTAAAACGGAATATGCGTCTAACAAAATATTTATGATATTTGTTTGATTTTTTATTGAAATTTAATATTTATACTGGATTGGATATTAATGTTGTACTAATGTCTATATCTCTATTTTTCTAACATTATTACTCTTTTGGTGATAAGAAAAGGGGAAGAGAAAAGTTAAGATTTTGGCAAATAAAGATCACATATTTTATTTTCTATTTTCAATTTATATCTAGGCTCATTTGCATATTTTATTTATTTACAAGCATATATGAAGGCGGAGCAAGTTCTTGAGGGAGCATTCAAATAGGGAGAGAAAATTGAATGATCAAATACATTTAATAAGCTCAAAATCTTAAATATATGTTTATTATCATCAAAAGAGGAAGATTCTTGAATATGCTAGTATATGATTTTTTTTTGATGATAATAAACATATTTAAATGTATTTGTTAATGTACTATTTTATTTTTCTCATAATTAAATAAATATTTGCTGAATAAAATAAGTAACACGGAATTTAAATTCAAACTGATATTTTATTCAAATAAATATTTATTACAATTTTGAATAGTGCAAATTTAAGCTCTCACTATATATAAAATTTCAATTACAATACAATTTTGGTTACATCATAATTTTCCGTTTACATTTGCACCTCACTACATTTCACTCATTCACTCGTATTATTCTTCAACTCTATTCCAAATTGAATCGAGCATCTAAGTTAACTTCAAAATATATACCGACGCGATAAAATTGAAAAAGAAACTTTTTTGCAGTGTAAAATAAAATGTGTATTTTGGAAATGTTATTTGCCTCAGTTATTCGGGTTGTTCGTCATCATTTATTTTTGAATTCATCATACACAAACAGCTTGTGACACGCACAGTGAATCATTGTACATGCCACAAGGGCGTGCACATCGATATACACTTGATAAAATTACAGGGACATAGCACAAGGTCGAACCCAATCAAAAGCCGGGTTCAACTCAAGTGCAATACAAATAAAGTCACAACAGGAGCACAAGGTCAAACCGAGCTATAAGCTGGATTCAACACAGGTGCAAATCCAAATAAAATGGTCAAGACACATAAATTAAGCCTCAAACAAAATTCAATATGTACACATGAAAACTGAGGCTAGACAGTCACATGTCCAAGCACAATCAACCTTAAATGCTGACATACAGTACATGAAAACTCATCTGAACCAAAACAATATACAAGAATAAAATGAGCAAAGCTTCAACATAACAAACATGCTCAGTTCTAACAAGGAAAAAAATCATGCACACTTTTATACATATATATGAACATGAGTGCAATGACCAAAGGCAATAGAGAAATGGTACAAGTGTAGCCTCAATAATGTCGGCCAGTTAAAATTGAAACAGCAAGAGTGATTTAAAGAAAAGCATCAATACAGAACTCGAATCAGGTCGAGCATAATTGAAATCGAAAAAGAATGTCATGTACCAATTTTAAACCAAGCATGCACATATATATCGATGAAGCACCACAAATAGTTCAACATGACTCAAACCAGAGCAGTCGAGACAGACCAACATGAAATATGCAACTCAATGAACAATACGTATGACATAGTGACATCAACCCATAAATGAAGATATCAAGACCAGACTGCATGGCTACACAAAGAAATCATAATCCATATATATACACACATATGTATACACACATGTATACATATATAGGCAATGCAAAGGGACAACTCGGCTAACAGGTTCAGGTAGACCAGAGAACAACAACCATGAAGTCAACAAATCTTCATAAAGTATACATGAGGAAAAGAGCATACACAAGTGACTCAAAGCCAGATAATAACAAGTACAAAGCAATATCAGTGCAATAGTGGTGAATAAAACATAAACGAGGCATGTACAAGCAACTCACCATAATGGAAAAAAAGACTCAAGTTTGCAACATATAACTGAATATATACATGCGAGAACACACACACACACACACACACACACACACATATATATATATTTACATATATGCAGTGAAATCAAGTGAAACTAGTTCGGCTACCAACAACAAATCAGTTAGCAAAGTCGCAAGAATCATCTCCAAATAACAAGTTCAAATCGAACAAATCAAAGTGCAAAGTCACAGTAGAAATCAATTCAAAGTGACTGATATTAACAGCAATTTCAAACCAAAGCCAGAGACGTGGTGGCAAGGAGTCGAACAAATCAAATCAAAACCGTAATAATTAAGTAAACATAAATATACGAAATTGAACAAGCCAGAAAACATCAACGGCATCCAAACGAAATCAGTGGCCAAAGCGTAGCAAGTAAAGTATTCAAATAGAATATATTCGAACGAAATAAAGGGATAGGACCCATTTAAACCCATCTCATCATTGGCCTAAAGATCATCAAGTTCAAGCAAAGAAAAATGAATAAATCACATACCCTTTTAGTCGAACTCGATCGAATTGGAGCAACCGTGTGTGAATCAAAGGAACGATCGATTGACGAAGCAATTAACTCAAAACATTCATTCACTTGATCAGCTAATATCAGCAGTTTTCAATTCTCAGAAACCCTAAATCAAAAAGAGGAACAAAAGAAGAAAGAGGCAGCCATATTTTTTTAACGCAAAGATACAAAACCAGGCCGAACAATATAAAAAGGAAAAAGGAAGATTTCTTTTATCACTGTATTTTAATTGGGCTGGGTCCTTTTATTATTTAAGCTTTAATATTTTAAAATCAGTGTTTTTTATTTTTAAATCCTTTTTAAATTTATATTTTCCATTTAAACTTTTGTAAATTCTAGTCATGTGACTAGAGGACGAACTATGGTGGTGCAGTTCGAGAATTCCCAACTCAGTGGCTGAGTTATGGTAGGGTGTCAAGCGTATAGTTTGGTTAGTCAATAATGGCTGTCATGATTTTGCGTATGTAAGCGTCTGACTACTTAATTTCTAGTAGAAATCTTGGGGGCAGCACGTAGGCAGGGTTTTGCCGTAGCTGGGCAAATCTGTGTGTTCATTTTTTGCTCTTATTATTCTGCTATTATCTGTACTGCAATTACTCTGCTGTATTTGTGTTTTGATTATTTTATATAAACTTCTGCAATAATTTTTACAATTATTAGTGTCACCCTATTCACCCCCCCTCTAGGATGAAATCGGTCCTACAAGTTGGTCCCGGTTGGTCCAATCTTGGACCGAACGCCTCCTAATTTTAGGGTTCTGCTCAACCTGCCAGAGAGAGCTTCTTTGGTGGTTTTCGCTAAAGTTCTGCACAATATTTGCATGTAACATGGTATACTAGAGGAGGACGTACGTCTACTAGAGAAGAACGAGTTTGCTCACATGCCTCCTCTGGCATATACCGCTTGCCATCAATATATGTGCCTGAATGGAGTCGTGCCTCCTTTTAACTACTTTCTGTGCAAGACTCTTTTAAACTTAGGCATTGCCCCATTCTAGATTCATCCCAACGGCTATGCCAACTTAACTTTCTTGCATGTTCTTTTCATGCGGATGTTCAACCGCTCTCCAATCTTTGACAAGTTGAGTACTTTCTATCATTCAAAAGAAGGGATAAATGTCCATCCTTGATCGTGATGAAGCTTAAAGGAACCGAAAGATCATTTTTCAACTACAGAGCAACTTGTCCCCATTCAAGATGCATTAATTTCGTTGCTAGATTCCCCAAGGGGTTTAACTATCTTTGGACGTGAGGGGGAGGTTCCTTTCCATACTTATCAAGTTTTGAAGCGTTTCTATGGAGTTTCTAACAAGCCGTTTACTTCTTGTAGTTATCCTAAGGCCAAATAGGGACGTTTCTCTTAATGAAGTTTTTCGGACCCTAAAGGCTATTGATGCTAAAGAAATGTCCATCAAAGTCTTACTGACCGATGAAAACTTGCTCTGATATGGATTACTATATCTGGGGAGGTTTGCTGTTCAAGTTGAGGTCCCTTCCCTTGCTCGGCCCAAGGTCCGCACACGATCTACTTCTTCTTCTTGCGGTTCCGAAGAAGGCACTTCTCAAGAGAGAGGGCTTGTCCCGAGAATCAGCGGAAGAGGCCCATGAAGGAAGATATGTTACCACGCTCGAAGTTAACGGCCCGGTCAGAATGCATCCGATCCCAGAAGAAGGAGAAGAGGAGTTCCAACAGAGGGAAGGCAAGGCGGTAATGGGCATAGAGAAAGAGGGAGGAACTCAAGAGTAGTAGTGATGAGTCCACTTCCATCGATGACTTCTACGCTGAATCCGATGATGTAGATTCAAAGTCGTGCAATGAGACTCAGGGCATGAGTCCCGTCTTTCCAGGCTCACCTCCTCCAGATGCAAGTGATAAAGACAATGCCGTAGGAATTAGAGAGTCAGGATACACCGAGTAAAGATGTTGGTGTGGAGTTCGGACACTTAAGAGACATCCTCATTAATTTCGACGCACTTATGAGGGAAGATTTTTAATTCGAGGAGCTTCCCCCCGTTCGGGTAGTACTACACCCGAAGTTAGCCTGATTTTGCCTACAACAGCCGCCCAATCCAGTTCGTGGCGATGCTTTAGGCCTTTCCGAAACACACTACACATCTCACTAGGATCACACTCACTTTCTTACATCCTTTCTGTGTCTATTTTCTATTTCTAATACCTTTTATATTTGCTTCGTGCCAGGTATAACGAGAGGACGTGGTCTTTATGATGACTTCGAAGAATTCACTGATTTCCAACGCTGGTCTAAGCGTCCTTCCGGCCGTTACCGGCCCCGAGAAATGGAGGAGCAGTACAAAAGGAGGAAGGAACTAGAGGCCGAAGCTCGTCGCCAAGACAAAAGAGATCGGAGGTGGTCATATAAATGCGAGTATGAGAAGATGAGGACCTTTGGTGAGAGGGAGGAGCCATCGAAGAGGTCAAAATTCGATCAACGTTCCCATTATTCTGAGCAACAAGTTTTTGCTTCGATGCACTCTTCAACAGTCCAAGAAATTCCCTTTACTTCAATTCTTGTTCCACCTTCAACTTACATCCCGCCATCTTCTATTGTTCCTGCCCTCGGTGCTTCACATCTCCACCAGAGACCTACGTATTTTCTTCCTTCAGGCCCTCCTAAGCTTAAGGCAGCACTCTCCGAATAGTTCTTAAGGGGAGTCATGTTTGACCGCGATCTGCATCTGGTTCGCAAAGATTCATACATGCCACACCTTCAGGCTACTAAAAACGATTTAGACCAAGCCGAAGGATGTAAAAAATTGTGTAAGCAACTGGAAGATACCAACCGCAATAACTACCAGGAAATTCTCTATTTCGAGTCCGAGAAGGACAATTTTGAAAAAGCATTGTCAAAACGCGATGCCAGAATTGAACTATTGAAGGAGGAGAAAGAAGCGACACTGCAAGAGAGCAAGAGGAATGTCGACTTTCTAAAAGAAATGGAAGAGGCTCGCGCCAGAATTGAGATTGTCTATAGGGACGAGATAAAAAGGGCTCATGCCGAGGATGCGAAATTAAAAGGAGAAGTGGTTGCTTGTAATGCAACAATTGAAGCCCATAAGAAAACTATCTTTGACCATGACCATATCATCGAAGGGCACAATAAGACCATCTCTCGATCAGGCTGCGACGATCGCCCGACTGCAGGACCAAGTTGTGCAGCCTAGCGCTGACAAGTCTCATGTTAAGGTCGAAAAGGCATCTGTTATGGTGGATTATCTATAATTTCAAAATGCTTTCGAGAGGAAGATGGAAAAGATGGACCCGACCAACCTGAATTTCTGCGTTAACTCCCTTTTGCACCAGGGGAGTCAGCTTCTTGGGCCCGAAATTCCCATGCACTCTTGCTTTGGTATGAGAAGAAATTTTGTCCCGCTTTTCTGATAGCGCTAATGTCTACACCGAGCGGGAGTTGGAGAATGCTTACCTTAATGAAGAATCAAAGAAGGCATTGCTCAAGGGCTGGGAAATTCTACGAGTCGAAAGAGAGAGAAGCCACCGACGCTGCCATGACAACTGCCGTTGAAATGCTCACTAAGCCTTTTATTTCTTGCGTTGGCGAACCATCAGAGTAGCCCCATGACCCACCAACAATTTTAGGGCATGAGACTTTTCCTCAGGTAGTGGAACTGTCGAAAGAAGGGGAAGGCGTGAGTATGAAGTTGACATTGTTGGCCACTCTTCAGGTGCAGGTAATCCTCCCGTTTCTCCCAAGTTTGGGAGTTTTCAGCTTACGCCGCAAGAGCAGGAAGAATTTAATGCTTTTATTTTTGATCTTATAGGTCCGTCCACCTTTCATGTTGATGTGCTAGCTTCCTCAGTGCCCGGACCTACTGCTATCTCCACAGTTTCCATGCTCGTTTCTATTCTAGTTCCTGTTTCCATGTCTTTGTCTGGTTCGCACCCATGGCTGGAGTGCGAAAAGATAGTTGTCCTTCATTACTTAGATGAACCTTCAGTGTCTTTAGAAGGTAACGTAACAGTAGCACAAGTTAAGGAGTAGTAAGTTCAAATGTAGCAGCCTCGTAAGACCCAACATGAATTGGTCACTATCAAGAAGAAGAAAGTTGAAGCGATCAGTGCCTCGAAGAGCTCCCGTAAATCACGGAAGTGCAAGCAAAGGGAGAAACCTATGAGAAGTCGGTGGAGCAAGAGGAGGACGTTATCTTCGAGGAGTTTGTTAATAATATTGGCAGCGACACCACTCCTAAAACAAGGCAGAAACTACAAACAAAGGATGAAAAGGGGAGCAGTGGAAGGAAGGGCTGATGAGTTTGTGTAGAGATCGATCTGATTCTGGTTCTGTTTGAGTCATTTTGTTCAAGTGCAGAGTCTGCACTTAGTGTTTTTGTCATGGAGTTTATATTTTATTTTTGTTGGCTGGTGTTTCGTGGGTACACCCCTTACGTTTGACTCGGTGTAAAGAAAATTATAACTAAAACATTGATTTTTTAACGGTATTCTTATTTGTCTGTTCATATGTGTTCTGTGCACTTATGCTTGTTTTGTTTACACTTATCCAATTTTTGTGATTCCTGCCAAAAAAATTATTTGGAGCAACAATTCTTTGTTTGGAATAATAGAACTTATGAACTTATTGTTTTCAATTGTTTTTATTTAAGTACTGGTGTGCGACTCAAGTTCATAGGGCTGTTTGCTTCAAATGACATCTACCAAAACAAGGAGTCCCAATAGTTATGAGTAACTTATAGTCTAGATAATTTTCAAATTAAAATTGAAATTTGGCTAAGTCGCGGCTTGATTTTTCTTCTTTCGGAATTTTTGTAACTTTAGCATGCAATCCAAGTTTCTTGTGATATTCTGCTAAGTAAGCAATACATGCCTGTTTAAGAGGAGCACATTGCATGGGTTAACTGAATGCAGCTTTAATCATTAAGTGTCGTTAGTTGAAACTTTTCAGTTGGTTTTTAGCACTCCAATTTTGTTGGAGTTATGCCATTATTCCCAATCATAGAAGTGCTTGGCGCTAGTTTTGAGATGCACGGTGTTTAGGACCGAAATGGCCCGTCGATCCACTTCTTATGCTCCTCAGTGCTACCTATCTTTGTGCAACCTGAGGAGTTTACACTTTAGGAGTGTGATTTTTAGACGATGTTCCTTGGTGTTGCCTATCTTTCAGGAAATGTCTGAAAAGAAGCTATGCTATAGGATCGAGTAATATGGATAAATTACTTGTGCAGAATAAGTAAATAAACAGTAAATGCAGTATAGTAAAATGATACCAGAGATTTTTATACTGGTTTAGAGCACCATCCTACGTCCAGTCCCAGACTCCTTCTATAATTTCACTAAAACAAGCCTCACTTGACACGGAGGAATAGGCTTACACCGACTGAGCAACAGAACAGGACTTCAACCGGCTAAGCAACCAAACAGGACTTCTACCGCTTGAGCAACCGAATAGGACTTCTTTACAAATAATAAATGTATCTGACTGTAGTGTGCTCTTAAATAACACTGATAAGTCAATTAAGTACAACCTTCCTATAATCTTCTCCTTTATGATATATAGTGTGATATGCTTTGAGAATTGTGGAAGATAAAGAGATCAATGATCGAAGTATGTAAGCAATTTGAGTGCAATTTGAAAACTTGAGAATAGATGAGAATTCAAAAATGTTAAAAGTAAATTTGGTGAATTTTTTGTTGAATTTTTTAATCTATTTATTGTGTGTAAAGAGTTGAAAGAGTTGCAACTATAGATGAAAAGTTATATTGAAAAGAACAGTGCAACCATTTATTTTGAAAACGTTTCTCTTCGGTAAAGAGAAGCGACTATCCAAGAAAATAGCATTTAGGGACATTCAGAGTCTGAATAAAATAATTCAGACTTCTGAATTAGATTAAAACGTAAACAACAAGCTTTTACGCAAATTTTAACCAAATTCGGACATCTGAAAATTTTCATTCAGATGTCTGAATATTATGAAACAATATTTAGGTTTCAGCATTCAGATGTCTGAATGAATGTATTCAGACATCTGAATTCAGACATCTATGCATGTGTGTGCATATATTTATATATATATATATCGTTTGAGGAGAGATTTTAACAAATTTCTTAGTAAAGTACAAACTCTAGACACACGATACTCAGCTTTAAACATCTGAATAGGAATCTGCAACAAATCTCCGGCAAAGATAATTAGTATACACGGAATATTTTATATAACTTGTCATAATCAAAATTGAGATTCCAACATTCTACTCCTTTTTGATGATGACGACTATATAAACAATAATATAAATATTCATAATATTGTTACTTCCCTTGTCAATATGCACAATTTTTAGATTTCTCCCCCTTTATCATCGATAAAAAGAAAGGGTAGAGATAACAATAGATGGATCATCTCATGAAAGCAAGTAGAATATTTAATACATGCAGGAACAATAGGAATAATAGTTAAAAATATTTCATACAACTTGACAA
The DNA here is from genome assembly GCA_030765085.1 of Allium cepa. NCBI lineage: Eukaryota > Viridiplantae > Streptophyta > Magnoliopsida > Asparagales > Amaryllidaceae > Allium > Allium cepa. The sequence goes on along the minus strand of CM060935.1, from coordinate 818,721,249 downwards.
ACAAAGTTAAAGCATAATCAAATCAAACATAATTTAAAACAGACATAGATAATTAAAGTGAATAGAAATAGACGATCATCATTGTTAGAACTTGAACTTGAGGAAGGCCACTGAAAAGGGGATGGTTTGTACGCTTGAGTAGATGAAGAACCGAAGCAAGAAATTCGATCCCATATTTCATTGAGAAAGCCTTTGATCGAGTTGATTTTTCTTTCCATCTTCTTCTCAGGTGCCTTAATGTCCCGATGAATCTTCGATTGATTTCGGGAGAGAGTGATAATAGCTTGTCTTGAAGAAGTGTCTGGGCCAATCTCATGAATGCTATCATCGTCCTCCTCTTCTTCTTCATGTTGAGTATGAGAAGAAGAAGCAAAGTGTCTCGAGGTTGAGGAACACCTTGTCGAACATTTTGAGACCATTGATGGAAGGAGATAATTTGTTGAGAAGGAGGCCGTGGTGGAAGACCCATCAATCCTAAAGTTTAGCGCCTAACTCACTAATAGTTGTAAAATCGGAATCGAGCATTGGTACGCCGACATTGAGGAGGATGCGCTTAATATAAGCACCATAATGCATGGTTTTATATTTTCTTTGGATTGTGATTTCTTGAAATTCATCCAAAATAATTTTCCCCCAATTCACTTGTTGGTTGGAGTAGATTGAATAAAGAGCTTGGAAATTTTCTTTATAAACTTTTTCCTAACTCCCCATCCTTGATTGTAAAGAACGAATAAGTGCATGGTGAATGAGTCTAGCTTGTGGCCTTAAGAAGGTAGATTTTAAATTACCCAAATTTGTAAGTTGATCGGACAAGAAACGATGTGAAACTTCATCGTGATGATCCATATCAAATTCAATATCATTAATATCAATTCCTAGATAGGGGCAATTTAAAATATTACCTAGTCTTTGTAAAGGTAAGAAGATTTTTACGCCACAAACTATAGACCAAACACAATCTTGTCGATTTTGGGGATTATGATGATCCAAAATTAAATTTGAAAAGAAAAGGTTTGATCATATGATGATTAATCTTGTCATTATTAGGAGTATATCCAATTAAGCTATCGAAGTGGAATTGTTCCGCCAATTCTCTAATATGATAAGCTGCAAAATCCAGGAATTTCATGAATGCTCCTTCGAAGATGTTGGAATTCTTCATAGAATTATACCGGAAAACAGTAACATCGTTCCATAACCATTGCCGGATTCGATCTTCAGATGGTCCGGAGGTTGATTCTCTAGTACATTTTGATCTTGGTGCCATTAGAGAGTTAGAGGAAGGGTAAAAAGCTTTGGAAGAGTTGAAAATGGGGGCTAGGGTTCTGAAATAATTGGGAATGAAGTGAAAAAATCAATATACATATAGTGGGTTAAAAAGCAAGGATATAAGTGGAAAGAAAATAAAAGAGGCAAGGTGAAAAAATGGCTTAGAGAAAATTCAGCCGTCTGAATAATTTGATTCAGACGTCTGAATTGGACTGAGTTGTAACTTAGAAAGAAATAGTTCAATTTCGACTTAATTCAGACGTCTGTTTTGTACGATTCGGACGTTTGAATCTGGGGTAAAAAATTTCTACCTTTAATATTCAGACGTCTGTTTGAAATAATACAACCGTCTGAATTTGCACAGAGGCTCGTATCAGCTTTATTGAACATAGAAAACAATATATATAATCAAATATTTTGAATAATACAAGTTTAGAACAAACAGAAAGAAATAACAAATGAACAAAAGTATATAAACAACAACTAGTTAAAGAGATTTGGAAGATGAGCTTGGAGTATGATATGCATCTTCTTCAATTTTAGTGTTCTCTACAAATGGTCCAAGTGGAGACCATCTGTTGCCATGTTCCCAAGAATTTGGTGATGTCGAAGGACTTTGTGGTGATGGTTCCTAAGGATTGTGACGATTTGGAGAATAAACAGAAGACGGTTGATGAACTGTGTCTTTGGAGGAAGAACCACAGAATTTTAACGCGGCTTGGTCCAAAAAGCTCAACCGTTTGGCATTAACTTTTTATTCATAGCATAACTCGCGTTGTAATTCTAAGGTTTCTCTCTGATAATGATGAATATCATCTGTTTTCTCTTTTGTAGACGGTGATCCAAAAAAGAGAGATCGTTTTGTTCTTTTAGTAGGTGGATTTTATCCAGTATGAGTTGAAGGTGGAACAATCGCAACCGGTTCGTAAATAGGTGTTGGAATTGGTAAATTTACCGATCCCGAGGAAGCAGAAGTATAAGAAAGATCAGATGATTCTAAGCTGTATTGAGATGACATTTTGAGAAAAAAAAAATTGGAACTTAAATTTTTTATATTCTGGTGCAATAAGAAGAAAGTATGGCAGAGTAATATATAGGTAGAGTCATAAACAAAATAGAAAGAGTGTTTATGGTTAGGATTATAATAACCATAGAAAAAAGAGGATGAAATGAAAGGTAAATAGAAATTTACAAACAAACTAAGGTTTCATAAAAAGATAAAGTAGTGAAGTGGTAGAACGGTATACTACCGAGTATGAGATCCTGAGTTCGAGTGCTTGAAGACTCTATCGCCCTTTTTTTTATTTTGAAAAGAAAATTTATAAATCTTTAAAAGAGACGATTCCAAGTTCTCATCTTAAATTGATAAAAGTATTTTCATTTAACGGGTTTTTAAAGATATATGCCAGTTGTTTGTCAGAGGAAACAAATTCTAAATTTATTAGATATTTTTCAATATTATCATGAAGAAAATGATGACGAATGTCAATATGTTTTGTTCGTGAGTGATTGATAGGATCTTTATATAAATTTATAGTACTAGAATTATCATAATAAATAGTTGATTTGGATAAATTAAAACCAAAATCTTGCAGTGTTTGTTGCATATAGATAACTTGAGCACATGCCAAAGTTGCAGAAATATATTCAGCTTCACATGTCGATAATGAAACACAGTTTTGTTTCTTACTAAATCAAGATACAGGAGACCGTCCAATGAAGTGACAAATCCCACTTCTACTTTTTCTATCTGTCCGGCTTCATCCAAAATCAGCGTCACTATAGGACACTAATTCAAAAGGACATTCCTTTGGATAGAATAGTCCAAAGTCCTTGGTTTTATTAAGATACCTTAGTATGTGTTTCACTGCTCGCAAATATGATTCTTTGGGATCTGCTTGAAACTGTGCACACAAACAAACACTCATCATTATGTCAGGTCTACTAGCTGTTAAATATAGTAATGATCCAATCATACTTTGATATAATTTGGTCAACACTTTTGCACTGCCATCTTTATCAAGATGTATAGTTGTGCCATAGTTGTACTCATAGGAGTTGGTTTGGTAGAAGTATTTTCCATAACAAAGCATTTAATTAGATTGTTAAAATATTTTTCTTGATTTATAAAAATACCATTTTCAAATTATTTTATTTGTAAGCCAAGAAAATAATTTAATTCACCCATATATGACATTTCAAATTCTTTGGTCATTATTTTAGAAAATCCCTGAAATAATTTTTCATTTGTGGATCCGAAAATAATATCATCAACATAAATTTGAACAATAAAAATATCTTGCTTGTTTCTTTTAATAAAAAGAGTTTGATCAACTTTCCCATTTGAAACCAGAATCTATTAAATACCTTTTAAGGTGATCATACCAAGCACGAGGTGCTTGTTTCAAACCGTATAAGGCCCTTTTAAGTTTATAGACATGGTCTAGAAATTGTTCGTGTACGAATAAAGGAGGTTGTTCAACATAAATTTTTTATTTTATAAAATCGTTCAAAAAATCACTTTTAACATCCATTTGATATAATTTAAAGTTATGAAAACATGCACAGGCTAGTAAGATTCGTATTTCTTCTAGTCTAGCGACTGGAGCAAACGTTCCTTCATAGTCAACCCTTCTTCTTGATTATATACATGTGCAACTAATCTAGCTTTATTCCTAGTAATATTTCCTTGTTCATCTGCTTTATTTTGGAGACTCGCTTTGTACTAATAACTGATTGATCACTAGGCCTTGGAACTAAATCCCAAATGTCATTTCATTCGAATTGGTTTAGCTCTTCTTGCATGGCGATTAACCAATTTTCATCGGTGGATACTTCTTTAATACTTTTAGGTTCAATATGAAAAAGGAAAGCTACATGGCCCATTTGATTCAATTGGCTTCTTGTTCTAACAGATGAATTGAGTTCTCCAATGACATTAATGGAAGGATGATCCCTAAATAATCTAGGTAGAGATCTTAATTCATTATTATTTTGAACAATGTTTTCATTATTTTCAAAATTTTAAATTTTCATATTTGTGATATTATCAAGGAATTCTTCATCATCTCTTATATTTGGCATTTGATTAAAATTTTCATCAAAGCATACATGAAGTGTTTCTTCGGTTCTTTTATTATAAATTCGATAAGTTTTGCTTCGATCCGAATATCCTACAAAGATTCTTTCAACGGATTTTGGATCAAATTTGCCAAGCTGATCTTTTGTGTGTAAAATAACACATTTTGAACCAAAAACTTTGACATAAGAAATATTTCGTTTTCGAACATTAAGAAGTTCATAAGGAGTATTCTTAGTTAGTGGTCGAATAGAAACACGATTCAAAACATAACAAGCTGTTGCAACTACTTCAGCCCAGAAATGTTTTGGTAACGTACTTCCATTTAACAAAGTTCTTACACATTCTTGTAATGTTCTATTTTTACATTCTACAACTCCATTTTGCTGTGGAGTTCAAGGAAACGAAAAATTATGGAATATTCCCTTCTTCTTACAATAATGTTCAAAGGCTTTGCTTTCGAATTCACCTCCATGATCACTCCTAATGTTTTTGACTTTCAATCCTTTAAACTTTTGAATTCTTGTGACAAAGTTTTGAAATTATCAAAAGTGTCACTTTTATTTTTCATAAAAATAGTCTAAGTATATCTAGAAAAATCATCAACAATTACAAACACATATCTACTGTGATTAATGGATTGTACTTGTGTTGGTCCAAATAAATCCATATGTAGTAATTCTAGTGGTTGTAAGGTTGAAATAATCTTTTTAGATTTAAAAGATGACTTAGTTAATTTTCCTAACTGACATGCATATAGGATCAAGTAATATGGATAAACTACTTGTGCGGAATAAGTAAATAAACAGTAAATGTAGTATAGTAAAATGACATTAGAGAATTTTATAATGGTTCGGAGCACCATCCTACGTCCAGTCCCAGACTCCTTCTGTAATTTCACTAAAACAACCATCACTTAACCCGGAGGAATAGGTTCACACCGCCTGAGCAACCGAACAGGACTTCAACTGCCTAAGCAACTGAATAGGACTTCTACCGCTTGAGCAACCGAACAGGACTTCTTTACAAAAAACATATGTATCTGATAATAGTGTGTTCTTAAATAACACTGGTAAGTCAATTAAGTACAATCTTCCTATAATCTTCTCCTTTATGATATATAGTGTGATGTGCTTTGAGAATTATGGAAGATAAGGTGATCAATGATCAAAGTATGTAAGCAATTTGAGTGCAATTTGAAAACTTGAGAATATATGAGAATTCAAGAATGTTAAAAGTAAATTCGGTGAATTGTTTGTTGAATTCTGTAGTCTATTTATATTGTATAAAGAGTTGCAACTATAGATGAAAAGTTATATTGAAAAGAATAGGTGCAACCATTGATTTCAGAAGAGATTACAACAAATTTCTGAGTAAAGTATAGACTCTAGACACACCATACTCAGCTTTAAACATCTGAAAAGGAATCTGCAACAAATCTCCTGCAAAGATGATTAGTATACACAGAATATTTTACATAGCTTGCCATAATCGAAATTAAGATTCCAACAATGTCGAGGAGTTGGTGCGCGGCTTAGGGGAGGAGTTGGTGTGCGGCTTACGGGCGCATGGCTTTTGATATTCCTCTATGTTCCCTATCTTCGGGCAATGTGAGGGGTTTGTGTTTTGAAAAGTAGTGCATGACTTATCGAATTCGCGGCTTTTAGTATTCTTCGGTGTTGCCTATAGGGCAACGTGGGAAGCTTAAGTTTTTTAAGAGTTAGTGCACGACTTACAAAATTCATGGATTTTGGTACTCCTCAGTGTTGCCTATCTTTGGGCAACGTGAGGATTGTTTATTTTAGCGTGGCATATGAAATGCATGGATTTTAGTTCTCCTCGGTGTTGCCTATCTTCAGGCAACGTGAAGAGCGTATGTTTTGGCACGGCTTATGAAATGCACGGCTTTTGATACCCCTCGGTGTTACCTATCTTCGGGCAACGTGAGGAGCATATGTTTTGGCATGGCTTATGAAATGCGCCGCATTTGGTACTTCTCGTGTTGCCTTCCTTTAGCCAACGTGAGGAGCATATGTTTTGGCGCGACCTATGAAATGTGCGACTTTTAGTACTCCTCGGTGTTGCCTGTCTTCGAGCAACATGAGAAGCGTATGTTTTGGCGCAGCTTATGAAATGCGTAGCTTTTGGTACTACTCGGTATTGCCTATCTTCGAGCAACGTGAGGATTGTAATTTTGGGCCTTCCTGATGTTGCCGGAGCAACACTTTTTTTAGAAGGCAAGGTCCGGGTTCCGCCGATCCAGGAGTTTGAGCCAATTTTCTTCCGTCGACCCAATGGGTAATTATTATGAACACAGTTTTGTCGGTTCAAAAGGAGAATCTAATTTTATTAAGGAAATTAGGGCCAATTTTTGCCTATTTACAATGCCCCAGGCAACCCAGGATGGATTATTTTATGAAAAATAGAGAGTACATAATATAGTTTTCAAATAAAGTAATGGTGTAGTGATTCGCTATTCCATGCCCTGGGAATTTGGATTCTATCGACGGTTGTTAGCTTGAAAGTTTTGTCTCTTAGTTTTTGATTGATGACGTGTTGTCCTTCCCAGTTTGGTCCGAAGGCCCCCGGAACTGGATAGACTCGCTTAAGCACAAAATCTCCCACTTTGAAGGTTTGGTTACGAACTTTGGATTCGAAGTACTCTGCGACCCTTTTTTGGAGGGCGGCGTTTCTCAACTCAGCTTCTTCTCTTCTTTCATCAATCATATTTAGCGATTCGAGTAGGAGCTGCTCGTTTTGCTTTTGATTAAAATGTTGCCTTCGGTGCGAGCGGACTTCTAATTCAATAGGGATCATTGCTTCTGAGCCGTACGCCAGAGCGAATGGACTGTGGCCAGTTAACGCTTTGTGCGTGGTTCTTTAAGCCATAATGTGAGTGGACGTTCATCAACCAAGTTTCCTTTGGCTTTAGTTAGTCACTTTTTTATGGTAGATTTGATGATCATGTTTTTTGCTTTCACTTGTCCGTTTGCTTGTGGATGAGCTACTGCAGAGAAGCTCTTCTCAATTCGGAAGCCTTTATAGAAGTTTTTAAACTCGGTGCTTTTGAATTGAGTTCCATTGTCAGTGATCATTTTTTATGGCATGTAACACCCGTAAATAATGTTTTTAGTAACAAAATTTATGACTTTCTTTGTGGCTATGGTGGTCAACGATTCCACTTTGGCTCATTTCGTGAAATAATCAATGGCAACTATATCATATTCGGTCCCTCTTTTCATTATCGATAGGATGCCGATCAAATCGATCCCCCATATTGCAAATGGCCATGGACGACCATCTGCGTCAGTTCTGTTGAAGGAGTTCTTTTAATTTTACTAAATCTCTAGCAGCGATCACATTTTCTGGCGTAGTCTGCAGTGTTGTGGTTTATTGCTGGCTAAAAGTGTCCACACCCAAGGACTTTCTTTGTAAATCGCCTACATGCACTTCCTTTAGGATTTGTCAGGCTTCTTCGTTGGACATGCATTTAAGAAGCGGGTTGAGAATCCCCTTCGATAGGGTACTCCATCTTGTATCACGAATCGAGGTGATCTTTGGAGAAGTTTTTTCCATTGATTTCGGTCAATTGGAAGAGTCTCTCCAAGTAAATATTCCTTTATCAGTGTCATCCAAGTATCTGGTTCGATATTGATCTCGAGGATCTATTTGACATCCATTTCGTCTATGCTTGGGTTGGTTAGAGTGTCAGTTAGGACCAGCCCCAATTACTGAGTTTCTCTAGAATTTGCCAGGTTAGCCATATAATCTTCTTGGTGTTCTGCTCCCATCGAATGTGATTTATGGTGTAGTATTCAATGTCGCTTAGCAGTTCTTGCGCTTTGAACAGGTATGAGGCAAAATTCTCCCAACGAACCTAGTATTCCTCTTTTACATGAAAGACGACCAGCTGGGAGTCGCTGTATATGTGAATAGATTTTAACTTGAGCACTTTCACAACTTTCAGTCCTACAATCAGTGCTTCGTATTTCGCTTCGTTTTTGTAGTAAGGAATTTCAAGCGTAAATCATCGCTAATGGCTCATCCTTTGGGGGTTTCAAGCACTAGTCCTACCCTTAAATAGAGGTCGTTAGATGCGCCATCGACAAAGATCTTCCATTGCATGCCTACTTCCAGCCGAACATCTTTCTCGTTATCCCGGATGGTAAATTTGATGATGAAATTTGCTAACGCTTGCCCATTGATGGATTTCCTTGGGTGGTATGTGATATCATATTGGCTCACTTCTACATTCCACTTGGAAGTCGTTCGTAAGTTTTCGGTCGGTATAACACTTGATTCAGGGGTTGGTCAGTTAACACTTTAATTGGATGAGCCTGAAAGTATGGCCATAACTTCCCAAACGCGATCAAGAGGAAATACGCTAGTTTTTCCTTTTTCGGGTAGTTTTTCTCTACTCTAGTGAACCGCTTGCTAATGTAATAGACGAGTCGCTAAAGTTTTGCTTCTTCATGCACCAGAGCGTCGCTCAATGCATGGGGTGAGATCACTAAGTAAATGAATAGGTCTTTTCCATCCATGAGCTTTGATAGGATTGGCGAAGCCTCCATGTGCCGCAGTAGTGCTTCGAATGCTGTTTGACAAGCTTCTTTCCATTCGAAATTATTCTTTCTTTTCTTCGACGCATCGAAGAATGGTATACACTTGTCGGTAGCTTTTAAGATAAATTTACTAAGCACTACAACCATCCCATTCAAACTTTGTAATTCCTTTTTATTCTTCAGAGCTTGGACTTCTCGTAGTGCTGTTATTTGTTTGGGATTTGCTTCGATGCCCCTGGCACTTACGATGAATCCTAAGAATTTTTCGAAGGTTACTCCAAAGAGACACTTGAATGGATAGAGTTTCTTTTCATACTTTCAAAGTATTTCGGACATTTCAGCAAGGTTATCTAGGTGATTAATAGCTGCTCGTGATTTGACCAACATATTATCCATATTAACTTCCATCGTTTTCCCGATCTGACGCTTGAACATGGTATTTACTAACCTTTGATAAGTTTCTCATGCATTCTTCAAACCAAATCTATAGCAGTATAAGCCCAGGTTGGTGATGAAGCTGGTGTTTTCTTGATCAGATTCATGCATTAGGATTTTGTTGTACCTGGAGTATGCGTCCATGAATGATAGAAACTCGTGTCTTGTCGTTCCTTCCATAAGTTGGTCTATTCTAGGGAGAGGGAAGCTGTCTTTTTGGCAAGCTTTGTTTAAGTCTGAGGAATCGATACAGGTTAGCCACTTCCCACTGGACTTGGCTAAGACCGAATTAGATACCCACTTTAGATAAGTTGCATCACGGATGAAACCATTGGTTATTAACTTGTCCACCTCTTCTCTTAGCACCTTGGACTGTACGGAACGTAGGCTGTGCCTCTTTTGCTTTACCGATGTGAACTTCGGGTCAATGTTATGCGCATGACATGCAACTTCTGAAGACATCCCACAAATATCGGAATGCGTCCATGCGAACAAATCCAAGTTGGCACGAAGAAATTTAGTAAGCTCTATATGCATCTTGTTTCCAAGGCGCGGTCTAATTTTTAAAACGTTGGTTGGGTCATCCATGTTGACTAGGACAGACACTGTCAATTCTGTCGGCGTCGCTCATTCCTCCCCTGAGCTCTTCTTTCTATTGTCCAAAGCCTTGTCGAATCGGTTATGGTCCCCACGCCAGGAGCAGCTCATTAGTTGCTATTTGGAGGGTTCATGAATGTGGAGAGTGCTCCCCACGTCCTTCCCTTTCTCCTTTTTTTTGGATTCGCATAATTCTGCAATGTAACATTCTCTTGCAGCACACTGATCTCCTTTCACCACTCTGATTCCATTTGCAGTAGGGAACTTCATAGTCAGACACCATTATGCAAAAGCTATTCTAAAATCTACAAGAGCGAGCTTCCCTAAGAAGGGGTTATAAGTTGACATATCATCCATCATTACAAAGTATGAATGAGGGTGACTCTTCGATCGCACTTTCCGAGCCCTGCTGGTAGGTTGATTGTTCCCACAGGTTTCTTGGGCTTGCCAGTGAACCCTTAGATCTTTATTTAGCATGCAGTCATGCTTTTCATGCCCATTTTCATTTGGTCAAAAGTACGTTTTAAAAGAATATTAACAGAGCTACCATTATCAACCAACACTCGTCGAACAACAGCGGGATCGATTCCCACTGTTATCACCATTGGATCAAGAATTGGGGCTTCGATCCCTTTAGTGTCCCGATTTGGAGAACTATGTCATCACTCAATACTTCTTATAGCTTGGCTAGGGTTCCGTCTTCTAGTGCGGGACATGATTCCTTTGAAGCATGCTTCAACGAACTTGCATATCGCTCCATCTCTCCCCAACTTATTTGTGTTAGATGTGGTCCCCCAAATGTTGTTACAATAATGAGTCTTCGTTTAGTTCATATAGACCCTTCCTCACTAGTTCCGACTTGATTCCTTCATTCCCTAAGGGGATGAGCAGCCGTGGGTTGATCAGGGTTCTATGGTTTTCTCACGTACTGCTGGAGCTTGTTTTCCCGAATCAAATCTTCAATGAGATTCTTTAGATAATGAAATTCATTTTTATTATGTCCATGAGTCTCATGGAAAATGCATAACTTTCACGAGCATTTTTGCTGCTCAATTTCCTCCCTCCTATGTGGTTTCTTGCATTCTTCAATTTCCTGTGTTGCGAGATAAATATTTTCTGGAGTGTCATTTAGAGGGGTATAATCTTCCTGTCTGAACTCTGTAAATCTTTTGTTGCTGCCATTGCTATTTATTTTATTGGAGTTCTGATTTTTCCTCTTTTGATTCTCATCTTTCCCTGTGACTCCTTGAGCAATTCCAGGATCATGCATGTTTTGATTCATTGGTACATCGCTTTGATCGATGTTCATTCATTGCACCAGTAGATTTTCTTTCCAGCTTTTTGCTTCCTCTAATTGTAAGTACTGATTCGCTTTATGATTGAAGTCTTTCCTTGTGGTAGGCTGCTTCATTTTAATCCATTTCGTAATTCAGTCTCCGGGTGAATGGCATGGAATAACACCATAAAAACCATATCATCATTGGGATTGCTTACTTCCATCATCGCGGGGTTGAACCAGTTCATGAAAATTTTTAGCAATTCGTTGCATCCCTGGAACAATCTGGATAGGGACATGACATTTTTTCGTTGCGCGGTATAGAGCCTGAATTGGTCAAGGAATCTTGTTAATAGTTGGTCAAAAGTAGAGACAGAACTTGGGGTGAGTCTGGTGAACCATATAGATGCAACTCCTTCTAGAAAAATAGGAAAACATCTACCGCGAACGGTTTTTGAAGCTTTGGCTCATCCATATACCAGCTATACTTGTATAAATATGGTTTTGGGTCCTTTATCCCATAGTAGGATGGGATAGTTGGCATTATGAATTTGTTTGGATATTTTTCATTCATGGTTTTGTCAGTAAAGGAAGTCCGACTTGGAGCATATCCCCATTCATCATTTCTTCGGATTTTACTCTCATCCATCAACCGTTTGACCATGTCTACTATGTATGCCTCTGAAGTTTAGTAATTCTAGGGATGGCAGTCAGTCACTACACCAAGTGTTTGGCTTTGCAAACGGCCTAGTCGCGCGGGTTGAAGCCTAGGCTCTCCTAACTTTAGGAAAGCCACTCTCGCTGGACCCATTGGCTTGCAGTTGGCTTGATTGGGGGTGGTTTGGACATTCCTACCATCATCGAATGCATTTGAATTCTCTTCCAATTGATTGTCTTGCTCTCCATCTTCTAAATCTAAGAGATCCATAGCTATATCTTCTTGCAAGGTCATGGCCACCTGATTCAAGTTCAGAATTGGTTGCCTTGCGGCGGGAGGAGTATTCGCATTTTCTTCCATATTATGTCTCGTTGTCACCCCTTTCTGTGGCTATTTTCCATTTATTCTATGTATACCATAAATGGAGGAATTATCTTGTTCTATCGTAGTCACGGGTTCAGGCATAATCCTTGGAGTAGGGTTTAACTGTAGGGTTAAGAGAGCGTTAAGCTTATCCATTATAAATTAAGCCCAGATGCTTTCGAAAGGCTTGATGTTTTTCAATGCTTTTGAAAGGTTTTAAGGAAAGGTTTCTAAGGGGTGGTTCCCCATTGGTTTCGAAAGATTTAAATGGAATGGTTTTCCAATGGTCTCGAAAGGCAATGTTTAAGTGTTTTGAAGATAGGATGTCTAAGATTTTAATGCTTTTGAAGAAGATGTTTTTCAACGCTTTCAAAAGTATAAATATGAATGGTTTTGAAAGATATGATTTTGAAATGTATGTTTTGGTCCTCGGCCTAAGGTTTTACTTGTATCAAAAGGGGAGAACTTCCAATGGTTTCGAAAGGAATGCTTTCAAAGGTTTTGAAAGGGGTACTTTCGAAAGTTTAAACGTTTTCATTAATTAGGTATTATGTAAGGAATATATAACATGGCATATGATTTGAGTAAAGCAAAGAGTACATATAAATAATTTCCTTGTTTAAAGAACGATGTCAATGTTTAAATCAATTTTAAAGAAAAGGTTTTCAAGGAAAATTTTATAGGTAGATAACCCTAATAAAATGACTCAGATATTAGAATATCAGATGAGACTGGTAGGGGTCGCACCCTATACTTTAGCTAGTTGCCCCTAGCTAAAATAGGTCCAAAATTCCAGTGTGCAGGGTTTTGTCACAGGTAAGACTAAAATTATGCTACACGCAAAAATTAATATAAAAAGGAAAGATAGGTTATTGGTGAGCCCGCGAAACCATTAGGATCAGTTAGACTTGGAGAAGTAAGTGAGGATAGACCGTCCAAAAGAGGAGTATCTAATAGATGTTAGATTTTCATGTTTTTCTGGAAGGCCCGAGCCAGCCATGGGTTACCAGCTAGCCAAACAAAACTACAGTGTATGGACAGATAGTCCACTTAATAACTGATATGTACATAATCATGGTATTGCTTTACAAATTTAACCAGTTTTGGTTGCAAGATAAATTTGCAAAAGATATGTTTTGAAGGGATATTAGTGGGAGGAAACTCATTTCGCTAAGTGGCATGGTCTCACTGAATATCAAATAATCGAAATGTATAGTTCTATTCACATCCGGCTTTATGTCTGACTCGAAGTTTATGTTTTTCCCTTAAACTCTTGGGTGCTCAAAATTGATTTAAGTAGGCTGAGGGTTGAGGTTTACAGGTTTTAGTAGGTTGACGCATAAAGCTACCGAAGACGAGTAGTAGGCTGATGGACAACTATTTAGGACTTGTAGTTTTATTTTGTTTATTCCATTATGTTGTATTAAGTCGGTTATGACTATATAGTACTCCGGTTAACCAATGGGGAATCACCATATGTCGCTCTTGGCGCATTTATATAATGATTATGTTTTATCTGAACCTAGGAAACGATTATAGGATTATGTAATTTGAATGTAAACATGTGTTTTGAAATGTAATAAAAAATATTGTTTTTTTTTTAATTTATGATTTTGTTTTATATTCAAGTGCTTCTGATATTATGGATACCATTAATATACCCATGTTTAGTCACTGGAAGTTAATACTATGGATGACTACAACATCTACAGTGCTTAGATTTAGGCCTCTAGATAGGGGATGTTATGGCTTGGTATCAGAGCAGGGTTTATGAAAAACTTTAACAAAAAATGATTTTTGAAAACATAATCCTAAGGAATTGGCGATAAGATAGGGGTAAGGGATAACACTATAGTAATGTACTTGTATTTGCTATATATAAGTATGCGCTTTATCTCTAGTCTCCTATCTCTATTAGGTTATTTTTTTGTATCCCATGAAGGTTCGAATGCAGATACATATTCTCAAAGAGTTAATGTTGGAGGAGGAAGCACTACTGTAGATGGAAATGCCAGACCTAATACCAGAAGGAACTAAGGTCAGGCACGAGCTAGAAATATTGGTGCTGAATTCTCGTAAGTCGACATGGGAGCTATGTATCAGTTTTTTTATGAATATGATGCAAGCGGGGGTTGCTACTGGAGTAGTTGAAGGAGGAGTCTAGGAAGCTCCTATGCTGCTTTGAGTAGGGACTAGGCTAGGTTGGGAGGAAAACCATTCACCGGGACTGAAGACACCATAGAAGTGGAAAACTGATGTTGCATTGTGAGAGGATTTTTGCAGATTTAGGGCTCTTGATGAGCACAAAAGAAGGCTTAGTTCGAGATAGATTCAAGGAGCAACTTTATACTGGTGGAATAGTGTGACGATTGGAGTAAATGAAGGAACGATAACAAGAGCTGAGTTTAAGAGGAGGTTCGAGTAGAGATTCATGTCTGTGATGACGAAATCTACCTTACTCAAAAAATTTGCCAAGCTAGATTAAGGAGGGATGAATGTGTTAGAGTATGGTACAAGGTTTGAGGAGTTGGCAAGATATGGTTATGCCACTGTGGATACCGTGATAAGTTCATTTTTGGGGTTGAAACCTGAATTGGCCAGGGCTACATTACCTCATATCAAGGATCCTTGCAATGTTGTAGTAGAGATACTCTAAGACACGAGGAAATGATTGCTTCCGTGGAGAAGAATAAGGAAAAGGAGGTCAAGGTGAGGTAGATTCAGAAAAGGAAGTTCTTTCCTAAGAAGGGAGCCCAAAAGGGTGGAGCCATGAAGAAGGGAAAGTCAGAAGTTGTCTGTTTTAGGCGCGATAAGAAGGGGCATTTCGCTAACGAATGTCATATTGGAAAGGTGAAGGAATTGATCGAGAAGAAGAATATCAGATGCTTTAACTGCGATCATATGGGTCATTACAAGTGCCAATGCGAGGAGCCCGCTAAGGATGGAAAGGGTAAACTATATGCATTTGAGCCAGCTACCTCGAGGCCTATGGCTAGGGAAAAAGGAAAAGCTGTGTTGGAAGGTACGCTTATGATTCTTGGTATGGCGGCTAGTGTTCTATTTGATACTAGTGCATCGTATTCTTTTATATCTCGTTGTTTGGTAGATAAGCTTAACCTAGAACCGTCAAACCTGGTTACTTCCTTAAGGGTTGCAAATCCAATAGGAGGGTATGCAACACTTGGGATAAGATGTGACCACCTAAAGTTTGACTTGTTAGGTCATAGCTTTGTTTGCAGTTTGCATGTGTTTGATTTCATAGGGTTTGGAATTATTTTGGTTATGGACTGGTTAAGTAAGTATGGTGCTAGGATATTTTGCCATGATGGGAAAATATCACTTAGACACCCAGACTGTAGGGAGCGAATTATATATACAGTAGAAAACCCTGGCTATGAGGTGAATGGTTTGTTGAGTGTTGTGGAGATAGAAGGCGGCTTGAATCGATTTTTTGTGGTTAGAGAATTCATAGATATTTTTGAACCCGTAGTAGGGTTGCCACCAAATGAACCATTGAGTTTCGGATTGATTTGGTGCTTGGAGTAGAACCAGTGAGTAGACCGCCAAGCAGAATTACATCTACCAAAACGAGGGAGCTCAAGGAGCAGTTTGTGGGTTTGGAAGGTAAGAATTTTATCAGACCTAGTAATTCACCTTGGGGAGCAGCCGTAGTGTTTGTTAAGAAGCCAGACGGATCGTTAAGATTATTTATCGATCATTGTTGAATGAGAAAACGATAAAGAATCGATAACTGTTGCCTAGGACTGACGATTTTTTTGATCAATTTGTGTGGAGCCAAGATATTTTTGCAGTTGGATCTAGCAACAGGTTTCTATCAGCTTAGAGTAGCAGAGGATAGCAATCCTTTGACGGCGTTTAGAACCAAATATGGATCATACGAATGGTTAGCGATGCCGTTCGGACTGACTCATGAACCAGCTTTCTTTGTAGATTTGATGAACCAGATTTTCCCGGAGCAACTGTATAGGTCCGTATTGGTTTTCATAGATGATATTTGGTGTACTCTAAGGATGAAAGAGAGTATGAAGTTCATCTTCGAGTAGTTCTTGAAATGCTGAGGTAGCACCAGCTGAAGGCGAAGTTCTCGAAGTGTCATTTCTGGAAGAAGGAAGTGAAGTTTCTTGGCCATGTAGTTTTAGAGAAAGGATTATCAGTGGTCCAGCTAAGATCAAGGCCATGAATAGTTGGGAGACCAGAAACGGTGACTGAGATAAATAATTTTCTGGGATTGGCTGCTTACTATCAGAGGTTTATTAAGGACTTTTCACGAATAGCGGCACCAATGACCAAGCTAACTCGAAAGGATGTGAAGTTCATTTAGACCAATAAGTGTAAGGAGGCATTCCAGAAGCTGAAACACTTATTGACTAATGCACCTGTATTGGTTGTTCCAAAAGGGAATCAGAATTTGATGGCGTACATGGATGCATATGGGACTGGGTTAGGAGCTGTGTTAATGCAGAAGGATAGATTAATTGCCTTGCTTCTCGACAGCTTAGACCGCATGAAATCAGATACCCAACCAATGATTTGGAGTTAGCTATGGTGATTTTTGCACTGAATGTGTAGAGACATTATTTTTTGGGAGGAAGATTTGAGTTGTATATGGATCCTAAGTCGTTGAAGTATTTGTTCTTTCAGAAGGAGCTGAACATGAGACAACAGAGATGGTTAGAGTTCTTAGTTGCTTATGATTTCGGTATTGAGTACACACCGGGAAAGGCAGCAAAGTTGTAGATGAATTTAGCAGAAAACATCAGAATGTGATGTTAGTGACGATAGTTGGGTAGAAAGATTTGGAAGCGTCAACGACTTATAGAGTACAGTGGAGAACTAAGAGCAGTGCAAGTATAGAAACTGCTTTGTTATCATGTTTGGAAGTTCGACCAGTTATGATCTAAAAGGTTGCTTCTAAACAGCAAGAGAATCCAATGTTGGCTGAGCAGATCAGAAAGTTGAGAGATGGAATGGAGAGCGATGACTTAAAGGATTTTAGTCTTGACCAGAAAGGGTGGTTGAGAAGAAAGAAAGAAAGATTGTGTGTTCCGAATGTAAGAGACATTTGGAAGAAATTTTCGGATAAATTCCATCGTTCGAAGCTCACTATTCATCTGGGAGGAACTATGATTATCAGGACATGAATAGATGTTTCTTCTGGGAAGGTATGAAGAGGGATGTGGGCTTATGGGTGAAGCAGTGTCATAGCTGCCAACAGGTAAAAGCCGAACATCAGAAGCCAAATGGGTTGCTTCAGCCGTTGGACATTCCACTGTCAAAAAAGGATCCTATTTCAATGCATTTCATTGATGGGTTTCCAAGTTCTAATAGAGGAAATGAAAGTATATGGGCCATTATGGAAAGGTTGACCAAGATTGCCCATTCCATTCCAATTAAGTAACCAGAACGACACATGTGTTAGGGAAGTTGTTTATGAAGAATGTAGTTAGAATGCACGGAATTCCTGGTAGTATAGTGAGTGATAGAGATTCCTTATTCAGCAGCGAGTTCTGGAAGGGTCTACAGGATACCTTAGGTACCAAGCTCAAGATAAGTACCGCTTACCATTCACAGACTAATGGGCAAATGGAGAGAGTTAACAAAGTCTTGGAGGACTTGTTATGAGCTTGTGTGCTAGATTTTGGGGGATCATGGGAAGACCATCTACATCTAATCGAGTTTTCATATAATAACAGTTATCAGACTAGTATAAGGATAGCACCATTTGAAGGTTTGTATGTAAGGCCATGAAAATCTCTAGTTTTTTGGTTAGAAATTGAGGATAGGTTAGTTCTTGGTCCGGATTTGGTTAGAGAAGCTGCAGAAAAGGTTGAGTTGATTCGAACTAGAATAAAGGAAGCTCAATCTAGGCAGAAGAATTATGCAGATAAAAGACAAAAATACTTAGTTTTTTCTATTGGACAGCATGTTTTCATTAAGGTGTCTCAGATGAAGGGTGTGATTCGATTTGGAAAATCAGGGAAGTTGGCACCGATATTCGTTGGACCATTTTCTATTATTAAGAGCATCGGGAAACGTGTGTATAGAGTAGATTTAACGAGCTGTTTGGCAGGAGTCCACGATATTTTCCATGTTCCTCATTTAAGGAGGTGTGTTCGAGATCCGAAGACTACTATAGCACCGATTGTGTTAGATGACTTAGTCGTGGAGCTGAATTTGACTATAGTTAGAAAGCCAGTTCTCATAGTCACAAGAAATAAGAAGAGGCTCAGGAACAAGATAGTCAGATTAATTAAAGTCCAGTGGAGTGAGGATAAGAGAGACCGTACCTGGGAGACTGAGAATAGGATGAGAGATGCTTATCCTGATTTGTTTGATGGTATGTTTTACCTCTTTGATTGATTTATTGTGTACCTAACCATTATTTCGAGGACGAAATTCTTTAAGGAGGGGAGTATGTAACGACCCTAATTTTTGGTAACATTATTTAGGATATTTAGTTAGTTAAATTAAATAAAATAATGTAACTATTAGGGGATTGATATTTACTATTAAAAAGGGTAGTTGTACCATGTTAACAAATGAACTAAGGGGCGATTTGAACTTAAAATAAGAGAGGGAGATAGGTGAGGGAAAAATGGGCCAGGACACATTCTTATACCCTAAACTCTTACACTCATTCACTTCACGTTCATTTTCTACAAACAAAAACCGTTGAGGCCAGCCACCATTAAAGGAAAAACAAAAGGAAGATCAAGCAATTAAAGGAAGGAAGATTAAGCAATCAAATTCATTCTCAAATCTCAACTCCTTAATCAAAAAGGTAAGGTGGATAATAACTACATCTCAAGTTTTTAATGGTTTTCGGTTTAGTATGAAATCCAAATTATTTGCAAATGTTTTGCCATGTTTTGGATGATATAATGTTTATCTAATTGTTATTGATGATTTATACTAATTCACATAGATTTGATATGTTTTGATATGAAAACCCTATTATATGACATCCAATTTCCTTGCGAATTTAGATTTAGATTATAAATGATAATTTAGTAATGGGTTTCAATTTTCTTTATTTTCTAAATTACTATGCATTTTATATGAATTTTCTAGTAAAGAAAATGCAATTTTGGGTTTAGAATTAATTACGACAAACTATGTTGGCTTAGAGTCTGAAATTTATATGTTGGAAAACATATAAAAAATGATTTACAGGAATTTTCGTAGAATTTTCCAAGTGTTTTAATGGATATATAAAATTATTTTAGGTATGGGACATTAATGTTTTATGTATTTATAAATATGAGAAGGGGTATTTTGTAAATAATTCAAATTGTAATATCTAAAAGTCGGTACTACTTTTAGAAAAGAAAATTTGCAACCAATTGTAATTTGACAAACAAGGCAGGTTAGGTACAAAGAATTAATTTAAAAAGTCAACATTATTTTTCCTGTTTCAATGCTTTTGGTACCGGCTTCCAACTCCTTACCTCCACCTCCGAATCCATCAAAACCAATGCACATGATATCGTACACCTGGTATGTAGTGAAGTGGACATAGGCGGAAATGCACTGTGTCAAAATCAAAGGTTCCAAGGGGATCGAAGCATGCTTTGTTTTAAATTGAAAATGCACCTGCTTTTGCTTTCGAAGGAAGTGCCTTCGACTTGGTTGGCTTTTGGCTGAGTCAAATTTTCAAAGGAAAGGTTTCAAATGGGTTGCGCTTTTTGTTTTAAGTAAATGCTTTCGAATGGGGTCGAAACCCCTAGCTGCTGCTTTTCTACCTTTCGATGTCAATGGTTTCGTAAGGTACACTTTGTTTTAAAACTTAGTCACTTCTCCTATGCTTTCGGAAGGTTGGTTTCAACACCAATACTTCTTTACTTAGGAATGCTTTTGAAAAGGATGCTTTCGACTGAAAGGTTTTAATGATCCTTTTGCTCTATAACAGGTAGAACCCAAATGGCTTCGAAAGAGATAGTTTTAATGCTTTCGAAAGGAGTTTCCACATGTTATAAATTGAACCCAAATGCTTTCAAAAGGCTTGATGTTTTTAATGCTTTCGAAAGGTTTTAAATAAACGTTTCTAAGGGATGGTTCCCTAATGGTTTCGAAAGGTCTAAATGGAAAGGTTTTCCAATGGTTTCGAAAGGTAACTTTTAAGTGTTTTAAAGATAGGATGTCTACGGTTTTAAAGCTTTCGGAGGTGACGTTTTTCAATTCTTTCGAAAGGATAAATATGAATGGTTTTGAAAGGTATGATTTCGAAAGGCATATTTTGGCCTTCGGCCTAAGGTTTTACTTGTATCGAGAAGGGGTACTTCCAATGGTTTTGAAAGGAATACTTTCAAAGGTTTCAAAAGGGGTGCTTTCAAAAGTTTAAACGTTTTCATCAACAAGGTTTTGTATAAATGGCAATGTGATTTGAGTAAAGCAAAGAGTGTATATAAATAAATTCCTTATTTAAAGAACGATTTAAAGGTTTAAATCAATTTGAAAGAAAATGTTTTCAAGGAAATTTTTTAGGGTAGATAACCCTAAGTAAAACGACTCAGATATTAGAATACCAGATGGTACTATAGTGCATGGACAGATAGTCCACTTGAGAATTGATATGTACATATACATGATATTGCTTTACAAATTTAACCAGTTTTGGTTGCAGGATTATAATTTGCAAAAGATATGCTTTAAGGGATATTAGTAAGGGAAAACCCGTTCCGCTAAGCGGTGTGATCTCACTTAATATCAGATAACCTAGATGCATAGTTTTATTCATACCAGGTTTTATGTTTGACTTGAAGTTTATGTTTTTCCCTTAAACTCTCAAGTGCTCAAAATTGATTTGAGTAGGCTAAGGGTTGAGGTTTACAGGTTTTAGTACGTTGACGACTAAAGCTATCCAAGATGAGCAGGTGGCTGACGGATAGCTATTTAGGAGTTGCAATTTTATTTGTTTATTCTGTTATATTGTATTAAGTCAGTTATGACTATATAGTACTCTGGTCAACCAAGGGGCATCACCTTATGTCACTTTTGGCGTATTTATGTAATGATTATATTTTATCTAAACCTACAAATGATTATGGGATTATGTAATTTGAATGGGTAAGATGCATCTTGAAATATAATAAAATAAAATTGTTTTTTTTTTAAATTTGTGATTTTGTTTCATATTCAAGTGCTTCTAATATTCTGGATACCATTAACATAGCCGTATTTAGTCGTCGGAAGTTAATACTATAGATGACTGCAGCATCTGTAGCGCTTAGCTTTGGGCGTCTAGATAGGGGATGTTAAGTGATCATCCTTAAATACCCCTGCTTTACGTTCACACTTGAAAACACTCTAGTATCAACGATCCCTTTGCAATTAATCGTCATTATAGAAGAATACATCCTTTTGTTCCACTCACAGTTTCTACCCACGTCGAATATGTCCTTACGGATTATCATCACAACTCCATCATCATCGATTCAACATCATTAAAGCACAACTCGATCCTCATTGAGTTGTCACCGTCTAAATATAACTCCATTTTCATCGAGCAATCATCATTGGAACATCTCTATACGTCCATTCCATGACGTAGTATCATCTCTTCAAACTTTCGAAGCCATTACTTCAAAGCATCACATCCTTTCTTCAACATTGAAACCTTTCTCGTCATGTTGTAACATCGAATCCAAACGTCTAACGAACATGCATGGAACACTCCTCTAGGCATCACCGTCACCTCTATGGAGTTTGACCATGATTAGTTGATCACTCATCATGTTGATATCGACATGATTGGACATGTCAGTGCCGACATGATTTACTTAGCCAATTTGGTTAAGTACTTCATGCGTAAGCAAAGCCCAAAGTTCTTGCCTTCTCGTCCCGAATCAGCTATTGATTCCTCTTAGTGGTAATAAGGTCGGTGCCAATATCTTTCATTAGCCTGAATTTTTCAAAGTCCCGAACTCCATACTTCTCGACATCCTCTTGCAAGCTCAAAGCTCTAACACGAATACCTCGAAATCATCTGTGCTTCAGCACGAAGTAGCTCACCACCAACCTGTTTCACCACTGCACCATTGATATGATTCCATGGCACCACCGATATGATTTTAACCCCACAAATTTGCTCCAGTACAATGTGACTTATTTTAGGGCCTCTCAAGACTTCAAACAATAACATACTTCAATCGTATGACATTTCTATTCTTGATATCGATTTGTTTAAAATGACGACATGTCTTCTAACAACCCTAAACGACTAATATATAAAGAAATTCATTCAATCGTCATGCAATTATTGCATAACAATCAACATCACATATAAGCAAACTTGTAACGACCCATATTTTTTTCGATAATTAAAATATTGAATTTATAAGATTTTAGGATTTAATATTGTACGAATGAAAAGAAAACAGTGTTTTATAACTAGAATTTGTTTGAAATTAGTAATGAAATGAATTGGAATTAGATTAATTGAAATGTTTAAATTAAAAGGAAACATAAATGAAAGTGTAATGAACTAGTCAATATTGGAAATTGCATTTGTGTCAATATGGAATGAATATTTTGATTAAGTTAACTGCATGTTTTGATATGTATAAAAATAAAACTTTCATTGTGAATAAGTATGATTTTGGAAAAAAAATTGAATTTTAGAATAATCTATATACACACACATTAATATTCAAAAAAATTTAATATATCAAAGGGTACATGGTTGTGTAAATGTTGTTGAATCAATTAAAAATACCTTGTATTAACAGTTGCATGTTAATTCCATAAGTTCACATATATTTAATTTTCCATTTTATATATGGTTAAAACTTCTAAACTGGTTGCATTAATGTGACCATTACACTAGTTAAAAAGTAAAGTAAATCAATTTTATAGTGTATGGATATATATATATATATATATATATATATATATATATATATATATATATATATATTCATTAATTGATAAAATTTGTTTGAGTAATGTAAATAATATATAGATTGACTATTTGATTAATTGATTGGTTAATTAATTGATTGCGTTAATGGAATGTGCACATATATTAACATAAAACGAATGTTTTAATATGAAATTAAATGATGTAAATATGTATATAATTAGGTTTATTAATATGAATTAATTGGAGTAAGTTTTGAAATTTGGACCCCAACGGTTTGTTTATAAGATATAGGTGGTCCCTTCATTTGCTTTACATTATTACCACGTCGCGTTCTCTTTCTTTTCATTTTCAAGTTCTCGGCGTAGGCTCCACTAGAGCATCCATTTAATTATTAGACTACTCATTCGTTTCTTATTAATTAATAATAGCCTCATTTGACTTATTTATAACTAATAATTGCCACATTCTTTTCATTTATTTCTCATTTGTTCTTTTTTCTCCTTTCAAGCGCTTTACTTGAAGTTTTTTCCTTTCCTTTTTTCAATTTTTATTGTGAACATCCAAACTAATATTCATGCCATCTAATTAGCGGTCACTATTCTCCGTTTCTGAAGTCTATTTTATTTATGCGTTATTAGTTCTTGTAGCTTACTTTCATTAGCAACTCTTTCTTCTGAAGCTTCATATTAAAGAATGGAAGATTTATTTTTATCTTCAGTCATATGTTTAATTCATTTACTTCACCTCTTTCAATACTACCATTTTTAGGCTGTTCATATTTTTACTTTATTTCAATTCCTAGTTTGTTTATATATACTTTATTAGCTTTTCATTTGTTTCCATCTTCATTCCTGTAGCCTCACTTCATTTTTCAAATCTCATCTTCTGTAGCTTCGTTTCTCCAAACAAACTTCCATTTCGTTTATTTCCTCTCTCTTCATTTTCCTCCTTCTTCATTTTTTCTTCTTCTTTAATCTTCATTTTCTCTTCTTCTTTAAATCTCCTTCTTCTCTTTTTTCAAAGCTTCCTTTTTCTTATTCTTATTCTTCAAATCTTTTTCTTCTTCTTTTTCAAAGCTTCGTTTTCATTTTCAATTCTTCATCTTCTTTAAATTTTTTACTTCTTTTCCAAACATTCTTCTTTTTTCAGATCCTTTTCTTCAAATCCAGATCTATAAAAACTTCTTTGTCTCTTCCAAAACATTCTAAAAAAGAGGGAAGATTAAGACAGCAAGGAAACAAATCAAAAGGAGGAAGTAGCAGTGGATCCAAATTCGACTAGAAAAGAAAAATCCATAAGGTGAGTGTTTAAACTCACTCACAAAATACTAAAATTTTATTGCAAGATAAACCAGGCCATTTAGTGATAAATTTTTGATTGTTGGTTTAGAATTTTAATTGATATTTAATTTGAATACCTAAACTCCAATATGTGATTACTAATAATTATGGTGACATGTTATTGAATTAGTTAATTTGTTGAATTGGTTGATTTGAATGTTAATTGTATGTTGTGATGAATGCTATTGTGATTGAATGTGTATTTGTTCATTTATTTTGATATATCCTTGTTATCACCGTATAATTTATTGTAATCAAATAACTTTTCATACTGATTATTTGAATACTAAGTAAAGATATAAAACCCATGAATTTCATATGTCTACATGAGAAAAAAATTAGTATGTTCAGATTTACTATGTGAACCATAAAAATGATTTTTGAGAAATACACCGTTGGGACCTTATTTGAAAGTGTAACGACCCAACTTCCATACTCCAGGAAGTCGCATCGCTAATGAGAAAGAAAGGGATAGAGAATAGAAGAAAGAAGAGAAAGAAGAAACAACACTAGAATCTCAACAGCGGAACGAATAAATTATATTAATAACATAAGTATTTACATAATGTACAATACCAATCAGAGATACACAGCATACACATCACATATACTAGACAGTTATAAACACCTGTCTAGTATTTACAACTCAATACAAACACATCACAGAGAAAACACAGCGGAACTATAAATCTACAACGTAGAAGCCTCCTGCTCCATTGCTCCTCCATTATTCGTCAAAGCTAACCTGAATCCCTTGGCTACTCGTAAAAATTTGAGTACCTAAGAGTTTATGAAAAACAAAAATAAACTCCGGGTCAGACATGGGTCTGGTGTGAGTAACAGGTTAAGGTTGCTTAACTTTAAAAAAAATCTTTTGAAAAGAAAGGTATCACGTAAGACTTCCCACATATAAACATGGAAAAGTTTTTACCTTACGCTAACCAAAACATTTGATAGGAAATCCGATGATATTATAATAGTGTCTAGGGTTTCCAAATAAATAAGAAATAGCCGAAATTGTTACATTATTAAATTCCAGCTACTAGCCACAAAAGTGGGTAATACAATCAAAACCGTTGGCACTTATTGGATTTTGGATTCCATACAATGGCAGGGCTACTGGGGTACCGCCCGTCACAGTACGTGACCTAGATCACCGTACCGAGGAGTACTCCCACTCCCCTGCAACACAAGGCCGGAACCATTCCTTACTGAATAGTTCCAAACAAGACAACCCCGAAAGTTGTTGCAATCAACCGCCCACACAACCGAATATAAAGGGCCTTCTAGACAGGGATCAATCTCGCTCTACAGTGGGGGCTACCCACGAAGCCTTGCTGCACCTCCCCTGTTTTAGCCATTCCCGGTTGATGAGGCTTGAGGTTATGATTACCTTTATAGAACTCATCTCTTAGAATGCTCATCATCCTCCTGACGGTGTTCTAAAAGCATTCAATCATACAAGTTCGTTCCGGGTTCGAACGAAACCGAAGGCATTATCTCGTTACACTCATTTTGGAATCACCCTCAGAGTTAACGACAATAACCCTTGCACTCTGAATCACCATCTCGAATCTATAAGCACTTTCCGTCAAACTCATTACGGAATCACCCACAGAGTTATACAGACCTATAGCCCTTACACCTCGAGTCTTCACTCTTCACATAAGATTCACGACCTACCGTTAATTTGGATCGATGTGGTTTTCGGATATCCAAATATGGAAATCCGATCCCGGTCTCATCGAAATCCAAAGCGTGTCTTTTAGGTCCAAGTTGTTTTAAAGTTTAAAACAATTTAATTCAATTCAATATTTTCTATATACACACAAATAGATAATCATCACAATAGATAATCAATATTATCATCACATCAGATAATCTATATTATCAACTCAAACAGATAAATCATATTATCAACTCAATGCAACCATAATATCCAAATCACACAACAACATTTATCTCATAACTGAGATCTCAACCATTCAGGGTAATAAATATCAATCATCATTCATAAGCAATGACTTATTAAATCACCATCCTATAATTAATTTAAAATGAATTAAATTAATTACTTCTTCCTTAATTAATTTAAAATAAATTAAATTAATTACTCATCCATATAAATCTTGCTTACATATTCCTTAATTAATTATAAATCAATCAATTAATTATTCTCAACAAATTACCCTAATTAATCATCTTGATTAATTATTCTTTAATTACATTCAAGTAATTATCCTTCAATTAATTTCACAAATTAATTAATCCAAACCAAATTCCGTAATTAACCTGTAATTACTTCATTAATTAATCCTTAATTAATTACATTAACTAATACCTTCATTGATTAATTATTATTAATTAATCAATCCTTCATTATATCATTAATTGTATAAATTAATGATCTCAAATTATTTTATTTAGTTATCCTATTAAATTAATTATCAGTTATCTTTATGATTAATCATTCTTGATTAATCACATTAAGTAATTACATTAAATTAATTATATCTCTTAATCATTCTTAAATAAATTATTTATCAACACCTAAATTAATTACACTAAGTAATTAATAATTAATTACTTACTTAAGTAGTTATTCAACATACAAATTACATAATAATTACACTAAGTAATAAATTTCCAAAACTCCTTCAATTCAGTTACATCTAGTAATTTATTTTCTTAATTACTTCACTAAGAAATTTTCTATTTTTAATTACATTTGTAATTATTTCTCAAATCAACCACTGATTAAATTAAATTAATTAAACTTAATTAATTAACTTAATTAATCAAGATAAACTCAATTAATTACAATCAGTAATTAATTCCCTTAATTACTTCATTAAGTAATTCACTTAAACAATTCAAATGATTATCTTAAATTAATTAATCCAATTAATTATTGAAATTAATTACATTAATTAATTATAAAATAATATTAAGTTAATGACCTTCATTAACCAGTAACAAAACTTTAATTACTTTTCCAAAGTAATTAATTGAATTAATCAATATTAATTCTTAATTTATTTAAAGAAACACATTAATTAATTTCTAATTTTTAAATTAATCAAGTGATAATTAAAATCTTAAATAATTATTAATTACTTGATTAATAATTCAATTCATTAATTAAATTATATTAATCAGATCTTATTTAAATTAATTTCTAAATCATACTTTAATCCAATTTAATTAACTTACTTAATCCTTTTAATTAATTAAATAAACCCTTAATTATTTAATTAATATCCTAATTATTAATTAATTAATTAAAATCTTAATTACCTTGATCAGATAATTAAGTTTCAAAACAATAAAAATCATTAATCTCATTAATGATTAAATTATCATTATTAAGGTAATTTAAAAACAAATTTGCTTTTAAATTTTTATAACTTCCATTTTAAATTAAAATGAAATTAAATTTAAACTTGAACAAGATTTAAGTATTTAAAACTCTTTAGTTTTCATTTTAAAGAATCACTTATCTTTTAAAGTAGTTTTAAAAGAATAGTTTAACTTTAGCCTATATTCAAATAAATTTAAAATATCTTAAATATTTCAAATGACATTGAAACATATAAATTCAAATCTTATTTAAATTATTACCAAAATTCAAATCATGTTTTCAGTTTTAGATTCAAAGATTTAAATTTAAAACTCTGTTTTAAATTTCATTACACGTGTATAAAATTCTAAAAATATTCAACTTGATTTTAACCTTTGAATTTAAAACTTGTTTTATTTGAACTTTCAGGTTCAAACTCTAATTTGAATTCAGGTTCAGATTTAACTTTAGAATTTAAATCTTGTTTAAATCCTTATTTTCAGATTTAAAATTTTACATTATATAAAACTGTGCAGGTTTTAAGTTGCTAACTATTTCATCTTCTATAAATTTATTTATCTCAAAAAACTAAAATTCAAATTCAATTTGAATCCATAGTTTAATCTTGCTTCAATTCCTATTTTAAATCAGGCTTTGCTTTTCTTTTTTCTTTTTTTGTTTAAATTCACACAAACCTGAACTGTCAGGTTGCAGAAAACAACACACTTCAATTAAACAACCCGAGCACAATTCCATCTTGCTTCGAGTCACCCTTGCCTTAACTCCGAGCAAAAACTGGAATTACCCGAGACATACTCGAGTATACTTCACCTCTGCTAAAACATGGAAACCACTGTGCCAACCCAAACAAAACCTGTCAATGGCATGATCACCTCCCTCCGACCATCGTTAGGGGTAAAATTCCGGCTAGTTACTCCTCTAGGGCCCAGCAATCAATCCTTAGAGTTGCTAAACACTCGATCCAATATTGAGAGGAAACGGTCCTATTTGCTAACAGCTTCAAACACTAGGGTTACAGATCAAATTTGTCCACCGCTGGCTCTATATCGATTTGATCACTGTAAAAATATTTTTCCCTGATCTCCCATCTACCATCATACAAGAACATGAACCCCAAATTCATCTGAATCAACAGAGACACTCCAAAACCCAATTTTGGGTTAAAACAGCAATGCACAGCCAAGCCCCATTTAAAGTTTATGATTTTACATTTAAAAATCATGGATTTGTCTAAGGTTTTGATTTGTATAACTGAATTGCACAATCAAAAAGTTTAAATTTTAGTAGTGATATGATTTTTACCCCTAAACTTGATTTACAGAGAAGGTTACAGTTTCTACTTAAGTAAATCAAATTTTTATAATTTAGTTCATAACTTAACAAACAATATTTCCTAAATCCTAAGTTCTAAATATTAATGCCAAGAGGAATGATTTAAGTTGTCACCAAGTTTGAATCTTTAGAACAGAAATGTTCTACAGGAAATCAAAGCCTTCCAGATATCTCACATCAAAAATGCACAAAAGTTTTACCAAATATTCTAATGCAACTATATTAAACATGGTTCAATAAATCAGATTTACCTTAGAATTTTTAACAATAAAAGTTATCACATAATTTCCTGAGCAGAGCATCCATGTTTATTGAGAAATTTGAACTTGAATTGCTTTGGATTGAAAACTTTACGTTTCTTCTGATTATCTACTTCATGCATGCAGGCAATTCCAGAGATGAAATGCAGACATTTGATTTGCTCAAATTTGTAGAGATGAATTGCAATGATTTTCAGGAAAAATGCAAACTTAATTATGCAGTAATTTCTAGGTTGTAAGACACTGATCTATATTTTAGTTTGATTGCTTGAGGATGTAATTGCCTGTCTCAGGTTGAAGAAGAACAAGCTTTAATTCAGGTTCTTGATTAAATTTGAAATTTAGGATTAAGGAGTGTATTACAGATCTGTATGTTGAGGGATTTCCAGATTTTCTTTGAAGCTTAGAATTTGATTTTGAAGGATAGAAAAAAAAAGAAGGAAGGGAAAAGAATATGTTTTAAGGGCTGAAATTAATTAACCAAATAAAAGAAAAATATCAAAATTTGAATGACACTTGTCATTTTGCTTGATTCACCATTTAACACAGTAGTTTAGATTGCTAATTTGATTACACTTGTTTTAAATTAAATTTAGTTATATTTTATATGTTTAAAAAAGTTTTCTTTAGTTTATTTTATGTTTGAATGAATATATATGATTTACTTATTTTAAGTAAATGTAAATAAACAATTTATAAATTAAAACTTACACAAATGTTTTAAAGAATCAATTAATTTGAGTTTCAAAATAAAATTTCCAAATTCAAATTAATTCTTTGAAATCAAAATCAAAATCAATTTTAAAAAAATGAAGATTCTATTTTCCTTTTATATTTATGACAATAGAATATTTATAAATAAGGTTTAAAATAACAATTTATAAATTTTATATGATTTATAAAGAAATTATAAATCGATTTTATATTTAAATGAATTTAAATAATATGCTATTTTATATTTAGACTTATATAAAATATTCTTAAATCATATTACTCAAATAATATTTAAAAAGAAATAAAATCAACTTTAATTTAAATTTAAAACAAAAATTAAGCTAAGACAAATTTTAAACAATTTAACATTTATTATAAATATTATCAAACCATAAAGTTATTAATTTAAATAGATTTTTAAAAGCTAAATACTAATTTAAAACATAATTTCCTAATTACTCAATATTTTATTAGAATTTAAAAACAAACTTCATTTATTTATTATCATGTAAGTTAAATTCCAAACAAAGTTAAACTATAATATATATACAAATATATATATACATTATAATTTAAACATTTATTTTAGCTTTTTAAAAGACAAATCACAAATTAAATATTTATTTAAATCTGATTATTAAACCAAAACATATTTTATTAATCAATATTGTCAATATCAATTTAATTTTATATAAAGATCATTAAATTGATATTGTGTAAAATTCCAGGATATCACATTCCTTCCCCCTTAAAAGAATTTCGTCCCCGAAATTTAAAACAAAGGTAATTTAATAACCTATTTTAGATTTTTAATTTAAAACACAGCATATATTAATCATATGCTAACAACCATAGCAATCAACTCACTCAAACAAACAAATTTAACTATCCAGACAAAATTCTGGATAGAGTTTCCTCGAGTTTCCCAAGTAAACACTGGGATACTCGCCCTATAAAACCCAAATAATCAACACTACTAAGTTACAGAACTCCTACTCATCTAGATCTACAACTAAACAAGACATCAAACTACAGACAAGTGTGACTCAACAACCAAATCTTCCAGAACAGCTGATTCCAAAACCAAAAATAGATCATACACGTACTCCCTCAGAGATACGTGAAACACATCGAATTTCCAGTTGTCCAAACTGGCAATTCAATCTAGATAATCCAACACTTATACAAAACAGAACACAGAAGAAATGCAAAGCATCTCGGAGCTAGCTTACCCAACCTTACCAGAATTTATATCTCCTAAATCTGGGAAACTTATCCAAAAGACTTCCGACTTCAGATCCACAAAACTCTTCGGACGATCTCGGGCTGCCTACATCCTACCCGATCAGCTAAATCCTTGCTGATGTCACAAGAAACAAACTAGACCAATCCCAATCCACCAGAATGATCCTCCACGATCAATCAAGATCAAGAACAACTCCACTCACAACCATCAGAAGAAAACAAACTTCTCCTATCCGAAAAAGAAAAGCAGATGCACTCCCAAACTGCTTCCGTTGCACAACTCTGATCTGGAGTAGAAAAGAATGCTAATGAAGAGCACAAGCACAACTGGACAGCATAACCAAGAAGATCTCACATAACCAAAGAAAACTCAGAAGTTCCTCAAATCTTGAGTTGCTTCAACAAACTCCATCTTAAGAAACCAACCTCCAACTAGTTGAACCACCGGTACCACTGAATCTCTAGATGAAGACAAACTCTAACTTTTCTAAAAATATTCAGAAAAATCTCCAACAATCCAAGAGAATACTCAATCATCGCAAGTCGCTTTTGCGATCACCTCAATCTAATTCCAAAGAAAACTGTTCTCTCTTTACCAATCAGAACAGCTTATGCTGGTCTTGCCAACCCATCGAAGAAATGGATTCTACTCTACTGCTTCTGAACTCCATCTCCAGAAAACTGCTAAGCCAGAAAACTCTGCCGACATACAGAATACTCCGAGCTGCACCGCTGACACCAATGCCAAAGAATTCTCAATCCAAAGTTCTTCGAAAAACTCGAACTTCAAACCACACAGAAACATACTACTGAATCCAGCCACAACACCGAAGCAGACCTACTTCCTTAAACTTGTTCCAAAGAAATTATCTTCGGAAACATCCATAGTCACTGCATCTCATCACGCAGTTACTACTTCCCTGAGGTATCAAGGTACCATCACTCGCTTCTGCTCAGCCAACAAATCCAAACTCTACTCATCTAACTTCAAAGATGAACCCCGAACCTTAACAGGTTACCTTCAGAGATCAATGAAGTCCTTGTACCACTTCAAGTTCACCCGAGACGGTATTAGGTCTGCAGTCTCGACAGATACACTTCCAACCAAACATACAAACTCCAACCAATTGCAGTCGTGTTATACACACCACTACCCCAATCTACCTTTATAACCCATATTGGAAAACCTGAACAGGTAACCCAATAGATAGGTAGAAATAAATAAATATATATAAATATATTAAAAATTACAAATACGCTCTCTCAAGATAGACACCACTCCAGAGCCTAGGTATTCACCCAACCTAATGATCTGATACCACTGTAACGACCCAACTTCCATACTCCAGGAAGCTGCATCGCTAATGAGAAAGAAAGGGATAGAGAATAGAAGTAAGAAGAGAAAGAAGAAACAACACTAGAATCTCAACAGCGGAACGAATAAATTATATTAATAACATAAGTATTTACATAACATACAATACCAATCAGAGATACACAGCATACACATCACATATACTAGACAGTTATAAACACCTGTCTAGTATTTACAACTCAATACAAACACATCACAGAGAAAACACAGCGGAACTATAAATCTACAACGCAGAAGCCTCCTGCTCCATTGCTCCTCCATTATTCGTCAAAGCTAACATGAATCCCTTGGCTACTCGTAAAAATTTGAGTACCCAAGAGTTTATGGAAAAAAATAAACTCCGGGTCAGACATGGGTCCGGTGTGAGTAACAGACTAAGGTTGCTTAACTTTAAAAAAATCTTTTGAAAAGAAAGGTATCACATAAGACTTCCCACACATAAACATGGAAAAGTTTTTACCTTACGCTAACCAAAACATTTGATAGGAAATCCGATGATATTATAATAGTGTCTAGGGTTTTCAAATAAATAAGAAATAGCCGAAATTGTTACATTATTAAATTCCAGCTACTAGCCACAAAAGTGGGTAATACAATCAAAACCGTTGGCACTTATTGGATTTTGGATTCCATATAATGGCAGGGCTACTGGGGTACCTCCCGTCACAGTACGTGGCCTAGATCACCATACCGAGGAGTACTCCCACTCCCCTGCAACACAAGGCCGGAACCATTCCTTACTGAATAGTTCCAAACAAGACAACCCCGGCAGTTGTTGCAATCAACCGCCCACACAACCGAATATAAAGGGACTTCTAGACAGGGATCAATCTCGCTCTCCAGTGGAGGCTACCCACGAAGCCTTGCTGCACCTCCCCTGTTTTAGCCATTCCCGGTTGATGAGGCTTGAGGTTACGATTACCATTATAGAACTCATCTCTTAGAATGCTCATCGTCCTCCTGACGGTGTTCTGAAAGCATTCAATCCATACAAGTTCGTTCCGGGTTCGAACGAAACCGAAGGCATTATCTCGTTACACTCATTTTGGAATCACCCTCAGAGTTAACGACAATAACCCTTGCACTCTGAATCACCATCTCGAATCTATAAGCACTATTCCGTCAAACTCATTACGGAATCAACCACAGAGTTATACAGACGTATAGCCCTTACACCTCGAGTCTTCACTCTTCACATAAGATTCACGACCTACCGTTAATTTGGATCGATGTGTTTTCGGATATCCAAATATGGAAACCCGATCCCAGTCTCATCGAAATCCAAAGCATGTCTTTTAGGTCCAAGTTGTTTTAAAGTTTAAAACAATTTAATTCAATTTAATATTATCTATATACACACAGATAGATAATCATCACAATATATAATCAATATTATCATCACATCAGATAATCTATATTATCAACTCAAACAGATAAATCATATTATCAACTCAATGCAACCATAATATCCAAATCACACAACAACATTTATCTCATAACTGAGATCTCAACCATTCAGGGTAATAAATATCAATCATCATTCATAAGCAATGACTTATTAAATCACCATCCTATAATTAATTTAAAATGAATTAAATTAATTACTTCTTCCTTAATTAATTTAAAATAAATTAAATTAAATACTCATCCATATAAATCTTGCTTACACATTCCTTAATTAATTATAAATCAATCAATTAATTATTCTCAACAAATTACCCTAATTAATCATCTTGATTAATTATTCTTTAATTACATTCAAGTAATTATCCTTCAATTAATTTCACAAATTAATTAATCCAAACCAAATTCAGTAATTAACCTGTAATTACTTCATTAATTAATCCTTAATTAATTACATTAACTAATACCTCCATTGATTAATTGTTATTAATTAATCAATCCTTCATTATATCATTAATTGTATAAATTAATGATCTCAAATTATTTTATTTAGTTATCTTATTAAATTAATTATCAATTATCTCTATTGATTAATCATTCTTGATTAATCACATTAAGTAATTACATTAAATTAATTATATCTCTTAATCATTCTTAAATAACTTATTTATCAAAACCTAAATTAATTACACTAAGTAATTAATAATTAATTACTTACTTAAGTAGTTATTCAACATACAAATTACATAATAATTACACTAAGTAATTAATTTCCAAAACTCCTTCAATTAAATTACGTCTAGTAATTTATTTTCTTAATTACTTCACTAAGAAATTTTCCATTTTCAATTACATTTGTAATTATTTCTCAAATCAACCACTGATTAAATTAAATTAATTAAACTTAATTAATTAACTTAATTAATCAAAATAAACTCAATTAATTACAATCAGTAATTAATTCCCTTAATTACTTCATTAAGTAATTCACTTAAACAATTCAAATGAATTATCTTAAATTAATTAATCCAATTAATTATTGAAATTAATTACATTAATTAATTATAAAATAATATTAAGTTAATGACCTTCATTAACAGTAACAAAACTTTAATTACTTTTCCAAAGTAATTAATTGAATTAATCAATATTAATTCTTAATTTATTTAAAGAAACACATTAATTAATTTCTAATTTTTAAATTAATCAAGTGATAATTAAAAACTTAAATAATTATTAGTTACTTGATTAATAATTCAATTCATTAATTAAATTATATTAATCATATCTTATTTAAATTAGTTTCTAAATCATACTTTAATCCAATTTAATTAACTTACTTAATCCTTTTAATTAATTAAATAAACCCTTAATTATTTAATTAATATCCTAATTATTAATTAATTAAATTAATTAATTAAAATTTTAATTACCTTGATCAGATAATTAAGTTTCAAAACAATAAAAATCATTAATCTCATTAATGATTAAATTATCATTATTAAGGTAATTTAAAAACAAATTTGCTTTTAAATTTTTATAACTTCCATTTTAAATTAAAATGAAATTAAATTTAAACTTGAACAAGATTTAAGTATTTAAAACTCTTTATTTTTCATTTTAAAGAATCACTTATCTTTTAAAGTAGTTTTAAAAGAATAGTTTAACTTTATCCTATATTCAAATAAATTTAAAATATCTTAAATATTTCAAATGACAATGAAACATATAAATTCAAATCTTATTTAAATTATTACCAAAATTCAAATCATGTTTTCAGTTTTAGATTCAAAGATTTAAATTTAAAACTCTGTTTTAAATTTCATTACACATGTGTATAAAATTATAAAAATATTCAACTTGATTTTAACCTTTGAATTTAAAACTTATTTTATTTGAACTTTCAGGTTCAAACTCTAATTTGAATTCAGGTTCAGATTTAACTTTAGAATTTAAATCTTGTTTAAATCCTTATTTTCAGATTTAAAATTTTACATTATATAAGACTGTGCAGGTTTTAAGTTGCTAACTATTTCATCTTCTATAAATTTATTTATTTCCAAAAACTAAAATTCAAATTCAATTTGAATCCATAGTTTAATCTTGTCCACCGCTGGCTCTATATCATCACTGTAAAAATATTTTTCCCTGATCTCCCATCTACCATCATATAAGAACATGAACCCCAAATTCATCTGAATCAACAGAGACACTCCAAAACCCAATTTTGGGTTAAAACAGCAATGCACAGCCAAGCCCCATTTAAACTTTATGATTTTACATTTAAAAATCATGGATTTGTCTAAGGTTTTGATTTGTATAACTGAATTGCACAATCAAAAAGTTTAAATTTTAATAGTGACATGATTTTTACCCCTAAACTTGATTTACAGAGAAGGTTAAGTTTCTACTTAAGTAAATCAAATTTTTATAATTTAGTTCATAACTTAACAAACAATATTTTCTAAATCCTAAGTTCTAAATATTAATGTCAAGAGGAATGATTTAAGTTGTCACTAAGTTTGAATCTTTAGAACAGAAATGTTCTACAGGAAATCAAAGCCTTCCAGATATCCCACATCACAAATGCACAAAAGTTTTACCAAATATTCCAATACAACTATATTAAACATGGTTCAATAAATCAGATTTACCTTAGAATTTTTAACAATAAAAGTTACTCACATAATTTCCTGAGCAGAGCATCCATGTTTATTGAGAAATTTGAACTTGAATTGCTTTGGACTGAAAACTTTATGTTTCTTCTGATTATCTACTTCATGCATGCAGGCCATTCCAGAGATGAAATGCAGACATTTGATTTGCTCAAATTTGCAGAGATGAATTGCAATGATTTTCAGGAAAAATGCAAACTTAATTATGCAGTAATTTCCAGGTTGTAAAAATGTAGACACTGATCTATATTTTAGTTTGATTGCTTGAGTATGTAATTGCTTGTCTCAGGTTGAAGAAGAACAAGCTTTAATTCAGGTTCTTGATTAAATTTGAAATTTGGGATTGAGGAGTGTATTACAGATCTGTATGTTGAGGGATATCCAGATTTTCTTTGAAGCTTAGAATTCGATTTTGAAGGATAGAAAAAAAAAGAAGGAAGGGAAAAGAATATGTTTTAAGGGCTGAAATTAACTAACCAAATAAAAGAAAAAGATCAAAATTTGAATGACCCTTGTCATTTTGCTTGATTCACCATTTAACACATGTAGCTTCGATTGCTAATTTGATTACACTTGTTTTAAATTAAATTTAGTTATATTTTATATGTTTAAAAAGAGTTTTCTTTAGTTTATTTTATGTTTGAATGAATATATATGATTTACTTATTTTAAGAAAATGTAAATAAACAATTTATAAATTAAAATTTACACAAATGTTTTAAAGAATCAATTAATTTGAGTTTCAAAATAAAATGTCCAAATTCAAATTAATTCTTTGAAATCAAAATCAAAATCAATTTAAAAAAATGAAGATTCTATTTTCCTTTTATATTTATGACAATAGAATATTTATAAATAAGGTTTAAAATAACAATTTACAAATTTTATATGATTTATAAAGAAATTATAAATCGATTTTATATTTAAATGAATTTAAATAATATGTTATTTTATATTTAGACTTATATAAAATATTCTTAAATCATATTACTCAAATAATATTTAAAAAGAAATAAAATCAACTTTAATTTAAATTTAAAACAAAAATTAAGCTAAGACAAATTTTAAACAAATTAACATTTATTATAAATATTATCAAACCATAAAGTTATTAATTTAAATAGATTTTTAAAAGCTAAATATTAATTTAAAACATAATTTCCTAATTACTCAATATTTTATTAGAATTTGAAAACAAACTTCATTTACTTATTATCATGTAAGTTAAATTCCAAACAAAGTTAAACAATAATATATATACAAACATATATATATACACACATTGTAATTTAAACATTTATTTTAGCTTTTTAAAAGACAAAACACAAATTAAATATTCATTTAAATCTGATTATTAAACCAAATCATATTTTATTAATCAATATTTTCAATATCAATTTAATTTTATATAAAGATCATTAAATTGATATTGTCTAAAATTCCAGGATATCACAGAAAGTTTTCAAAATTAAATTTTGAAACACCTAAAAGTTTCCATAAAATTGAATGTTGAATTTTGGAACATTTTTATAAATCTAATATCTTGAACTATGAAATTTAATTGGGAATTTTTCTATAAATTTGTAATTTACTAGAATGGATATATTATGAAATCTATTGTATTTTGAATATGGAAATAATACT
The DNA here is from genome assembly GCA_030765085.1 of Allium cepa. Taxonomy (NCBI): domain Eukaryota; kingdom Viridiplantae; phylum Streptophyta; class Magnoliopsida; order Asparagales; family Amaryllidaceae; genus Allium; species Allium cepa. Next base: position 818,682,778 of record CM060935.1, on the reverse strand, counting down.
TTTCCGAAAAAATTTGAACCTTCAAAAATATAGTTATCTGCATTCCTTATTCCATCTAATTTTGATTTAATTTGCATAAGATCTTTCAGTTCTAACTCGAATGTTCGTCTTTTCATTACGCTCAGGTCGGTCTGAGCTTTTCAGTGAATTGAAGACTATTTTTTGAAGAACGAAGAGAAGATGAAGATTCAGTATATTATTTGTATTTATTATAATTGTTCCGTTGCATTATTTTTTTATTCCTGCTGCATAACTCTGATTTGTATTGTAAAGTGTAATCAAATGTTATTTGTAAAATAGCTTTATGAACTGTTTATTTGATTATTATATTTTGTCAATCCGCTGCGTGATTCTCTGTTTTGTTTTTCTTTCCTTTCTTTTATTTTCTTATTTACCCTATTAACAATCTTCCCTTTTAATGGTTTGAATTAGACATGTGTGGTTTATTGTCGATTTAAACCATCCAAAAAGGTCAGTCATTACAGTTGGTATCAGAGGTTTGGTTTAGACATACCTTAACATGTTGGGTGGCAACTCATTAGAGATAGGGTAGTAATATCCTAGAATGAGTTTGTCTAAGTGCATATATATGGGAGCATGTATTTGTTAGTGTTATAAAAGGGTTTTATATAAGTTTTGAAATGCAATAATTTTACTAATATTATATGCTATATATAAGGAATAAAATTTTATAACTATTATAGTTATTTGAAATGTGTTTATTTTATGAAAAGGTAATATTTAATTATTATTATTTATTATGGATTGGTTGTATTTAGTCGGTTTATAAGCATTGGCTGTTATTGTTAATTGAATTTATGAATCAAATGCTAGTTTAATAATGGTGTATTAAAGGAAATAAAGTGAAGAATTAAAATATTTGTTATGGAATTGAAATGTGTTGTTGTGTGAATCTTATTATTTCATTGATTGGTAGTTTTAATTACTTAAATATAATGGAATATCTGGATATTTTGGATAGTCGAAACTTCTAAATTAATATATGAGTTGAAATGTAGAAATTTTGTTGAATTGTGCAGTTGAATTTGATAGCCTTAATTTGAAAGCAAGAGAAACAAGGTTTAATTTCTTATATCTATGTTTAAGAAATGAATGAATTTTTGTATGCATTCTAAATTAATTAAAATTTATAAAATGTGTCATAAATAAATTTGAAAGTAAACTTGAATACTAATTGGATAAACTAATATGAATTAAGTGAAATGATAATAAATAAAGTCATAACTTGTAAATTGTTTATGAAATAAATGGATGTTGCAACAAATAGTTATAATTAAGTTGTGATAACTTTAACTCGAACCATGTCTTATAAGAAGGAAGTAAGCATTTATAAATTGGTTATGAACCTAAGAAAATTCCTTACGAAATGATTTGCAAATAAATGTAGTATTAAATGAGAAATATTACATATGAAATGAATGTAATTTAAATTGAAGAGAAATATAAGCAATATTATGAGGATGAATATATTAATGTTTTATATTAAATGGATAAATTCTATGAAACAAATATTAAAGTATGAAGGGATATTTGTGTTAATCAATGAGATTAATAATGAATTTAAATTAAAGTGTAATTGTGATGAAACAAATTGGAATAAATACATAAGTTGTACGTATGTTTTTTTATTCGCATAATTAATTTGATCCAAATTTGAGTACACAAGTTCGAGGTGAATTACACCATTTCATGTTAGGATTTTTCATTTGATTCTTGATGGAGAATATTTGATATGGATTTTTGGTTTGATTCTAAAATTCTCTATTATAGTATATGACTATGCAAGAAGAATGATGGTTTTTAGTCAAGAATCCTTATCAAAGTCTACAATATGGAAGTCGAATGAACAATACTAGTTTGAAAGTGAACTTGTGTGATCGAGCGAGCGATCGAATGTGATTTTGTGTGATGATGACATATGTACATCTTATGTTCTAATATTGTTGATATGCTTTGATGCTGAATTGAAAGTTATTGGGTTGGATGTCTTTGCAATTCAAATTGGAAATTTTCTTTTATGCAAAACTACTAATAATTTAAAACCGTTTTACAAAACTAATTTCTTTTATTTTTCTTGAACAAACTATTTTATTCTATTTTACATACAAACTATTTTACAAACTATTATATTTACAAAACTATCTTACAAACTATTCTATTTACAAAACTATTTTACAAACTATTTTATTTACGAACTTTTTCACAAAACTATTTTATATACGAAACTATTTCACAAAATGTTTTTTATATACAAAACTATTCTAAATTCAAAACCTTTTATAAAGCAAAGACGTTCAATCTCATATGGGTCTTCATGCAGCATAATTGATTTTAGGAAATTTTGATTCTTATATAAGATGGACTTTATGTAAGTATAAGGTGATTTTGAAAATCATTGATTTTGGAAAGTACTCTATCTAAAAATGAAATCTTATATATAATGAAATTTATAAAAGTACGATATTTGAAGTTATGATTTTGAAAGGGTACGATGTATTGTATGATATATTTTGAATAAAATGATATGGGAATTACCTTCCATCGGACCCCTTTTTGGGTCATTTATCGGATCCCTTTGGTGGGTCATTTATCGGATCCCTTTGGTGGGTCACTTATTATATTCATTTGGTATTGTTGCATGGCGTAAATCGAGGGGTAGGATTCCTAAAGCTACAAGTGATTCCCTTGGGATAGCGGCGTAACCATTGCGTCGCTGCGATCTATCAGCCATGACATAATTCGAGGGGCGAGATGCCTACGGTTACAAGTGATTCTCCTGGGATAGCGGCGCAACCATTGCGTAACTGTGATCCATAGAGGAATGTACTTTCCATATCTATTTTTAATGTTTTTAAGTATTTTCACTGGGTGTTGAAACAAGTCAACTAAGTACTTGGAGAAGTCTAGCCTTGCCCCTGATCAATGCATGGCAAGAATCTGCAAAAACGAGGATAAACTTGTTAAGACATTGAGTTATAAAAGTAACTTGATAAAGTATTATATAAATATAAAGGATATTTCAGTCATTTTTCGTTTTCTTTTCTAAATTCCTTTAAGCTATTTAAAATATTGTTTCTTTTCGTATAACTTGGTTTAACATTAATTATCAATGTTGTAAATATTGTGAGAAGTTATTAATTCAATAAAAAAATAAAGTTAATGTTTATTGATTTATAAATAACATTTGAAAAGTATTTTAGATTTAAAACTAATTTTTTTTGTAAATAATGGATTTAAGGTTTTCAGTAACCTCTTTTAAAATTATTAATGATGTAAATAAATATTTTCAAATAGTCTACATATATTTATAAAGATGTTGTTAAGATTTTTAAATGGTATTTATAAATGAAGCAAGAAATTTTGCGGATGAATTTTGTAAAGTATTAAAGTATTAAAAATGATTGATTTGCAAATGAAGTTTCTAATAAATAATTCGAGTAAAGTTACATGAGTTTCTTTGAATGTATAATGTTGAGGATATTAAATGATTTGGGAAATTTATTTTTAGCAACATGCTTGAAAATAAAATTGGAATTGCTATTTTTGAAGTATGTTTTGAAATATTTACTTGATTTCGAAGTACTAAGAGTTGTATGTGATATATTTGTTTGATAGGAAGTGAAATTTTATAAATACTGATTTCAAAAGAGGATTTATAAATAAAATGAATTTAACCGAAAATTTCAGAACTTAAATTCCGAGATTTTTACATTGTTTTCAAAGGATTTTGGAATATAATGCTAAGTATTATTAGGAAGTATTTTGGGATAAATATTCTCAAACATGATTTGAAAAAAATGTTTTAAAGGATCCTTTAAAAGGAAATAAGTTCTATACTCCCCTCTTTATCGCTGGAAAATAATTTCGATGATGAGTGCATGCATCATAGACGTTCATTTTCAAGTTTCAAAGTGGAAGGGCCGTTGTAGTAGTTTTACTACACATTAATTTGATAAACAAATCCTAATTTTTGCATTTCTAAATATGATTTGATATATAAAAGCTATGAGTATATATGCATATATGTGTGTATTATTTCTTATGATTTGAAATGAACCCGACATTTAGTTCTTTAAGTTTATATAAATTAGAGATTTCAATTATTGTAATGAAGGAAATCATAACTGTATTAATAATTGGAAACTTCTAAATTGATATTAAGGAATTGGATGCAAGTGATTAATGAAATATATAAGAAATTGAAAATAACTTGTAAAAATGAAAATTTTAAAAGATATAATTATCGAACATTTTGTTAACTGAAGTGAATAAGATAAACTTGTGTAACATTCAAATTCATTCTATAAAATATATATAACTTACCAAAATGTTAAAAGATGAAAATGTAAAATAGGAATATGTAATAGAATATTATACAAGTAAAACTTAAGTAATGGAAGTGTTCCATGGAATTATTTCTATAAATAAGAATTTTGATGTACAAAAAATGTTATATTCGTAAGTTAATATTGTGAAATGCTTGTAATTAAATTAAAAAGAAAAAAGGTAAATACAATTTAGGTAAATGATTATAAACTCAGGAAAATGAATGAAATGATTTACTGATGAGTATTAATGTTAAATGGATACGAAACATTATAAGTAAATAAATGAATGAAACTGCAATGAAAAGTATGTAATACTTAAATAATGAATTCTTTGACTATTTTAGATATTGAATGTGAAATAATTTATGTAAGTGCATGGAAAAGACATTGTATGAATGAATGAAAATAAATAAAAGGTAAGTGAAGTAAAAAGAAACCAATTGAATAAACTCAAATAATGTGTTGAAATTATTGGTTTTCTGGCCTATGGGATGTCTAGAAAAGATACTTCTAATTGTTTAAGGTTGTATGGATAATTTATTGAGTAATTATCCAAGGCTGTTGAGCGTAGGGTACACTTGATGGTTATTTATCACCTTGCACGATTAAAAGTTTCTAAACTAAATAAACCATTGGTTTTGGTTTCTATGGATGTATGATGTATTCTTTGGTTGCATAAATGGTTGTTCTTTGTTTCTATATGTTTTATATTGATTTTCTTTTGTTGCAAATTGAAAACGACTAAGTATTTCTCTTGAATAAAATTCTCACTGTTTTGGATTATATAAGTGGAATACAAGTTTCTATAAGCAATAGTTAAATCTTTTGGTTTCATAAATAAAGCGTGTTTGCCCGACAAATAGGTATGGTTTCGGGTTATGGTTTTATAGCGATATTATATTGTTTTTCCCGTGGTTTGAAATGTTTTATTGTTGAAATATGATATATATATATATATATACATACACACATATATATACATACATATATATTGTAATTGTTGATATTATTGTTTTTTCGGACCTCTCCATACAAAGGAGACGCTACCAAAAAAATTCTTGAATTTTAGACTTAAAACTTTTTGTGAAGTGAAAATATTTTCAAACTTTATAAACTTAAATATGAAGATTTAGTTATGTATTAATTAGCATATTTTATTTAAAATACTTAATTATGTAAATTTAATTGTTTATAAATTGATTAATTGAATAAAGTTATTTTAAGCTTCTTAATTCCTTCTCATTTTTTTCGAGGACAAAAAGTTTTGAGTGGGGGAGAGTGTAACAATTTGTATTTTTTTCCGATAATTAAAATATTAAATTTAATAAGATTTTAGGATTTAATATTGTATGAAATTAGAAATTTATGATTTGTTTGTAAGAAAAAACTTAGAATGTAATTTAATAATGTGATTTAATGCAATTGATAGCTATTTTAGCATAATTTTAATCTATTTTAATAATTGTTTGAATGTAAGTTCCACTGATTGTAATAATAGATGTTAATATAAGAATGAAATAATTTAAAAAATACATGTTGGAATATATGAAATGAATAGAAAACAGCTGTGGTATAACGAGAATTCATTTGAAATCTAATAGTGAATATAAACTGCAATAAGAGTTGTTAGAATACTTTAGTTGAAAAGAAAAGAAAAGTGCATCGTAATTAATAATTTCAACATAAGAACTTACATTTTAAGTTAAATTAAGACAAATATTTTAATTAAATTTAAGTTTTGACTTGAAAAGAATAAATTGTATGTTTGTCGCTAATCGAAATAACAAATGTTGAATTTGAATTAAGGATGGAGTGAATATTTTAATGAAAGAATAACATAAGTTGTTATTTGAAATGCATCTTGGAGAAGTTGATTTTCAATAAGATAAAACATTTACTTTGTAAATAGTGTATAGATGTAACGTCCCGCCTTTTCGCACGCTTTAAATCGACACACGTGCCAATTCAAACCATATGGAAGGGCGGATTGTTATGGGATAAATAAGGGAAAACAAGGAAAGAAAAACAAATTAGAATCTCACAGCGGAAGGATAAAATATAATAATAAATGTACAGTTCATAAACTGTTTACAAACATTTGATTCTTCTTTATAAAATAAATATCAGAGTTCACATACCAATCATAATCAATGCAGCAGAATTAAATAGTGTAGTGGAATAATATAGTAGATAGTAATACAGATCTTCGTCTTCATCCTCCAGAGCCAAAACTTCAAATCCTGAAAACGCTCGGACTGACCCGAGCGAATTGAAAAACAAAACACTCGAGTCAGAACTAAAAGATCTTATGTAAGTTAAATCAACAGAAATAAATATGTGTGCAGTAACTCAAGAGAAGCTCGGGATTTACATCTCCTAAGGTTCCGTTAAACTATTTACTATGTAGTATATTGCGCTATTATAATAGTGTCTAATTATAAAATAAACTTACTTTTTTCTTAGCATTAAGGGGTTACCCATATAGCCCTTAACACGTAATAGGCCCAGTATCCCATCCAATATCATAGTCCCTCCTGATCGGGAAGCCACCAGAGGATACCACACGGGCTACGGGAGAAATCCAAACTCGTACAAGGCGCGATAGGGTAGGTGACACGGCACAACTAGGCAATGCCAGGGTAGATATACCAATTGCTATCCGGGCTGGTGGAAACGCGCAGCGCGCAGCTACCGTCCACCTCGAACAACACACCCAAATCAAAAATCAAAAGTGGCCACCGAATCAATCCAAAAGTCAGAGTATAATATCGAAGGAGTGCGTTCGACCAGAGGAATGACCTTATTGGCCCGAGAATCGCTCCTGTTTTAGCCACCTTATGCCAACTCACGGGAGTCGGGTCCACGTATTTACCTCATAGGAAACGCCGCCACCAACCTACTTCATTCTGGAATCTCCACGGTGGTATCTTCAACAACCAAACGTTATTATAACAACACGGTCATTTAAAAATAATTATACTTTCAAAACCAGAATATAATTATCCATTTCAAAACCCATAAATATGATATCATTTCCTTTTAAAAACCCAAATAAATATGATATCATTTTATTTCAAATATATTTCTTTTCCAAAATCATGCCACTTTTAAAATTTATAATACCTCGAAACCAAATATTTGAATTTTAACTTTCAACATAATACTTCGAAATCCATAGTTTTAAAACCATAACTTCCAAAAGTTAAATGGTTTGGATATTCAACAGTATATAAATAAAACAGCTGAATTTAAATTTTCTTTAAAAGTAAATAATTTCCACATCTTCAAAAAAAATTATTCACTTTAAATTCATTCTAAACCTATAACTTTTAGATTCACTTTCAGTTTGAATAAAACACTTCGATTTCAATATTTTCAAACTTTGAGTATTTAATGAATTTAAAAACTCTGGTTGGGAATTTCAAATCAACAATTCATTTTTCTATTATTTAGTTTGAAAGGTTTACATGGTAAATCCATAACCATTTAAAATAACTAAATTTATTAACACTAAAAAATTTCTTCCATTTTATTTATACTAGAGATATTCATTTAATTTGTCTTGAATAAAAATCCAGTTATAAATGTCATACCTTTAAAATTTCCAAGTTTAAATAAGTTACATCACTTATAGAGTTTAATTCTTAAATACGCTCAATTCCAATTTAATTTTTTAATTTACCTTCCAATCTAGATTGATTTAAATCATTAAACTCCATTATTCAACTTATTTAGTTTATTTAACAAATTATACATATCTTAAATTTAATAATTTAACTATATATGTATATATAAAATAAGATTTTTAAAATATTAAAATTAAATATTTATTAAACCGTATCTTATCCCAACCATAGAAAATCATTTAAAAAATATTATATATATATATATATATATATATATACCGCGGTGCCTGTATATCATTTTCTATCCTATGGTCAAGTGGTACGGATATTTATCATTTCAATCCGCAATTTAAAAATAAAAATGCTGTTGTATATCATTTCAAACCGCAATCCCGAATGAAATGAAAATGCATAATAACTTGCAGTTTATACAATATAAAATATAACATCCATTCATCCAAATATCAATCATCAACCATTTATTACAATCATCATCCAATTTAAACAAACATCAATATATAGCATATAAAATATAACAGGTAATAAATAACAGTTATTAACTAACAGTTTATATTCATAATAAATTTATTAACTGTTTAACTATCAGTTTATATGCAAATAAATAAATTTTTAACTGTAAATTTATATGCAAAAATAAAATTAATTAACAGTTAAATTAAATAGATGCGATTTAACAGAGATGACGAATAAAACATGCCAAATAGTCATAAATAAATTTCTACTCATATCTTAAGTCAATTTAACAGACATAGGAAATTTTGGAAGTTGTGAGTGGGTTAAAACACTCACCTTTTGAATTTAAATCGAATTTAAATCCGATTTAAACCCATAAATTGAACGGTCTCCAAGTCTATCCAAACCAGCATCGAAGCGTCCGGAATTTTATTACGATCCTAACAAAAAAAACTGCGCATGAAACGGAGTTCGTATGTGAAAAATATAGCAAAAATTGCGCTTGAATTTCAAAAATAAAATAACAAAAAAAGAACACAATTCACCTTGCAACATGCCACGTCAACCTCACCCCCCTCTTTCATAAACGCGCGCACAGCAAGTGGAACCCAACACACCTCCGTTTGACCAATCTTTGACCATGCCTAGCCACCAATTCGACCGTCAATTCGCCGCAAAACTTCGCCGATGAACAACGTGCTAGCCCCTCTACATAACCCATAAGGGATTTTCCGATCAGACGCACCAGTCAAAAACGCCCAAATCAATTTTGACCATGATTTCTAGTCAAATGATGCAACGAATTGAAAATGAATTACACCATTGAATTACGCTCGTAGAGAGCTTCAGCATATATTATTTTGAGATTTTTCTGACGACTTTGACTTTTTGACTCTGATTTTGAAATGGATCTGGATCTGAAATTTTTGTCTGCCATTGAGGAGGAGAAGGAGCTGAAGAAATTTTACGCACAGACAAATGAAAGTAGGCGGAGGCTAGGGTTTAGCGGGTATTTATAGATGAAGTTGGAATAGACAGATGGATCCGAATTTAAATGAATTCACAATTTGTCAATTTAAATTCCAAAAATCCATTTATTTGATTTTTAGATCTTATTATGAATAAATGGTCAACTTACCATTTCTACCATTTCTGATTGCAGTTAGCTTCAAATTTATTAACCAAACCTCCATATCAAATAAGGATTTATTGCAAAAAAAATTAGTGTTTACCTTTAATTAAAGTAAATTCAATAAATTATAAAATCTTATTTCAATGAAATTTTATACCATTCGTATTCAATTCTCTTTATTAAATCAACAATCATCATCTTATGTATATATTTAACATTAGTATATATCCAATTACCCCAATTTCTTTACAGTTACCAACTAAATTCATATTAATGTAGTTTTTTAATTACGTTTAATTGCAAAACATAAAATTTCAATTGCTACAAAAATTACATTTATTATAAATTGAATCCCAATCAATTTCAACCTCACAATTTAAATTAAATGTTATTGCACTAACCTTATTAAATTACATCCAGTTTCAATTAGTATAGAATTTGATCCTAATTACTTACCATCAAATCATAAATTATCGATTACCTTCCAATTAAATAAAATTTTATTGCAAATTGATTTACAGCCTAATATAACATTTACATTAAACCCATTTCATTCCACCCATTAATTACTAACCTTAAATTAGTCTATCTTCATATTATAAATAATCCTTTCTTTTTAATGATCTGATTGGATCTAATCATAAGTTTAAATATAGGTATAAACATATATGCAATAAACTAGCATTATATTTTGAAACGTGAACTGATTTAATTGGAAATAAATCACCCAATCCAAACTTATTTTAATAAGTTTCCAATTAAACTGATTAGATTCAATTCCAACCCTTTAATTGAGCCTATCATTACTTTGTAACGCAGTTAACACTTGTCACACATTTCATTCCATATATATTCAAATTTCCAGCTTCCCTTTGTATAAATTATTATTTCCAAATATATTGAAGTTGTTATTCCAAATTATTATTCCAACCCAACTATATACATGTGCCAAAATTAGAAACTCAATTAATTCATTAAATAGGTTTCATTCTTTTATATTAACTTATGAAATAAATATGCATTTCCGTTGCTCATCACCTTTATACCTTTCAATTACAGTTCTCACCCTCATAAATGAGACAATTAATTTCATCTAAATGTAATCGTTTTCCAATACGTTAATAACTTTATTTCCAAGTCTTATATTACAACAAACTATCCAATACGAAAAGTCTTAACATTGTTACAAATACTACTTTAATTAACATTAACGCAATACTCAACTAAAATTATTGTAACTGATTTCAAAATTGTAAATCAACAAGTTACCAAAATAGGCAACATACAATAATCGTTACTCTAACCTTTAGTCACATTAATGCGCTTTAATTTCTCAAAATCAAAGTTCCCATTTGTTTCTTACATTTCAAACTCAAAATCAATTATAACAAATTTCAATAATTCCCCATACCTTTCCTTTCCATTTATCCATTTATCAAGTTTACATTAATAAATCTTTTCTTCCATTCCTCAAATTCAACAACTAGTTCTATTATGAATACCGTTAACGTTATTTTCAAATATCCCTTAATTAATATTATCGTAAAAATTTATTTATTTTTATTCCAATTGATTAAAAATTCAATTTCTATGTCTTAATATACTCTAAATTAACAACTTCTAAACATGGTATTACTTCTCATATTAATGTAACTTTTATTTATTGTATTTACATTTATTTCAAGTTCTAATTCTATCAACCAATTAAACAGTTAACTTATAATATATGCTTACAATCCAAATATTACACCCATTTGTCATATTCTGAATGGAGTTAGCATTTAATTCCAAAATTTATCTAAATTTTACATTAAGATAATATTAAATTACCTTTAATGAAATTAAATTCCCAATTTATTTAGTGCAATCAATTTTTGACCTTTCAGTTATTTCAATAAATTTGGGGTTGCGCAAGATTAGTTATTTATTAACATACAATAACATAATTGCATTAATTTACATTCAGTAACAAATAAATCAATATATTATTCCACACAATAATACACTGATTGCATTTGTTTATACTATGCTCCAATTAAAACTAATTCATAACAATTGAATGATTGTATTACATTGGAAATGTTCATTAATTATTAACTTGCAAAAACGTATTTCCTAAATTTACATCCAATTATTGTTAACCATGTTTTAGTACATTAATCTTTTCAATACTTACCTCTAATTTCACATATTCGCTTTATATCCAGGTATAAACCCTTATATCCCATTATAACATAATGCATACAATTTACAACTTCTATTTTTATATTAATTTGAATTCCATTCTAGTTAAAAAAAAATCATTCACTAATTCAACATTCCCCTTTGTTTCCTATATTAAACTTAAAGCCAAGTATGACAATTTACGCTACTTCAATAAATTGCCATATGAAATTTAAATTGTTAATTTTAATTACAATTTCTACTGCTCTAATATAAATTATAAAAAATTTATTTTCTTCTCTAAATTTAAATTACAAAATCTTAATTAAATTAACAAATTTATTTACCAAAATTTACGGGTCATTACAATAAATTTTGTTGTGTATGAAATTTTATAAAACATGTTTGAATTGGTATAAATGAGAAAAAACCATGTTCTATAATTAGAATTTGTTTGAAATTAGCAACGAAGTGAATTAGAATTAGATTAATTGAAAGGTTTCAGTTAAAAGGAAATATAAATGAAAGTGCAATGAATGAGTCAATACAGGAACTTGCATTTTGTGTCAATATGGAATGAACATTTTGATTAAGATAATTGCATGTTTCGAGTGAAAGTGGTGGTGCGGATCGTGCTATAAGGAATTATAATATACTAGTGCGGAAATAAAACAAAGTTACTACAACAGAGTAAATAAGAAAAAATAAAACAAGCACACCAGGAATTTTTATACTGGTTCGAACTTCCCATTCTACGTCCAGTCGCAGACTCCTTCTGGAATTTCACTAACAACAATCCTCACTTAACCCGGAGGAACAGGTTTAAAACAACCCTTGAACAGCCGAACAAGGGACCTGAGCAACAAAACAGGATTTCACCTCAACAGCCGAAGAGGACTTCACTTGCCTAAACAACAAAACAGGACTTCAACTTATACAGAAAGTATATGACACAGTGTGTTCTCAATAACACGAATTTGTCTCTTGATAGTACAATCTTCCTATAATCTTCTCCTTTTGATATATATGTGTGTGTGTGTGTGTGTGTGTGTGTGTGTGTGTGTGTGTGTGAAGAATATGGAAGTAAATGAATGATTATGTAGAAATTTGAATGCTCAAAATGTTAGAATCAGTGTAGTATAGAAATAGAAAGCTTTTGATCAACGGTGAATTAAACAAATGATTCTAATATGTTTATGTAGAGTATAAAGAGTTGTAATCATTCCTGAAAAGTTATCATGAAAGAGTATGGATGCATCTCTTAGTAAAAGGTTGTAACTCTTCATGAAAATGAAATGTCTTTTCGAAAATATAGCAGTTGAAGAAGTTCAGCTGTCTGAAAATAAATTTTAAAATTCTGAAATTTGAAACGTGCAAACTAGAAAAGAAATAGGCTATTTTTGCCTAAATTTAGACGTCTGAAATTACGAATTCAGACGTTTGAATATTGTATGAAATTTCAGTTTTGATTACAGACTCAGACGTCTGAAATGGTGAATTCAGACGTCTGAATTTGACCTGTAACTAAAAATTACCATAGCTCAAATGGTTAGAACACATGCCTTCCGAACTAGTGACGTGGGTTCGAGTCTTGCTCCATGTAATTTTTGAAAACTTGAATTTTCATTTAAAATATGAATGTATATGTGTGTATACCATTTGGAGAAGATTTTAATATTTGTAAACTCTAGACACGACACTCTATGACTAATAATACTTTGTTTGTCACCTTTGTCTTGTCTCTATCGTATACATCTCTTTTTGTACCTCCATGTACATTTTTTATTCTTTTGTACTTTGTATCTTCATTTTGAATGTATTTGATTATCTCTTTTTGATGCCCATGTACCTGCAAATTAGCTTAGAGATTCTTTGACATAATTGTATAGTTGTTGTCATTAAAATCCAACAATTGAGGTTCTAGCGTTCTCCCCTTTTTTGATGATGACAACTATACAATTTTTAAAAAATATTCATTCTATAGAAAAAATATTAATATGTTTAAAGCTCCCCCTAAGTATAACATCTCCCCCTAAGTATAATATCTCCCTCTATTAATATGCATATGAATTTCTCCCCCTTTGTCATTAACAAAAGAATGAGGGAATATATAAAATTATATAAAATATCTTGTATATAACGAGATAAACTCATTATTAATTATGAAGGAAAAATAAAATAAATTTTACCATATTTACTGAAGTCCATATTTTATTGTAAGCACGTAATTCTATTAAACATATGGAACATTCTTTAAAATTACAAAATCTATCCTTTTCCTTTTGTTTCTCTGAGTACCTGCAAAAAATAATAATAATTTTCGGTACCCACTTACTATGTTAGGTCCCGGAGGGTTAGGTCTTTGAAAACCATACCCATTTGGGTGTGGTTAAACCTTTATAAATATAATTTTCATTACAAATTACATTCTTATAATAGTTGCTAATATAAAGTTGTTTATCATGATCAATCATATTAGCTGGAATCCATATCTTAATACTGTTAGTCATTAGCTTAGTACTTGAAGAATAATTTCTATCATTTCTAAACAAAGTACTATTATGACTATAACTGGTTTTAAAACTATCTTGATTACTAGTACTAGCACTAAAGCTAGTATACATGAATGCATATCTAGTACTATTTTTACTTTTAGCTTGTTTATAGCCTAAATCACTTTTATCATTGTGAGCTTTTGAATTCTTAACATAACCTAATCCCTTCTTATTTGAAGCAGGTTGAGAATTTTCAATAATCCTGGATAAATTTTCTCTCCCTTTATTAAAATTGGAAATATTTTTAGTAATGTCATCAAGCTTAGTTTTGAGACTAGTGTTATCTAACTCAACAATTTTAATTTTTGTTTTTAACTCATGATTTTCAGAAGCTAGAGCATTATTCTTTTCTTTTTGAGCTTCTATTTCTTGACTTAATAGAGTGAGTTGAGAGTTTTCTGAATCTTGAATTTTCTCAAGTTCTTCTTCTAATATTCTCTTCTCGTCTTTAAGCATATCTCTTTCGAATTCTGCTTTCTTATGATTTTCCAGAGCTTCCTTATATTTTCTTTTGAGACTTTTTAAAGTGTTTAGAAGTTCTGTATTTATTTCTATCATATCATCAAAAGTTAGATCACTAACCTCATTATCTTTTGCCACGAAGCATTTGTTTGTTTGCTCCTTTGATTTTTCGTTATTGCTCTTCCTTTTCTTATTGCCTTGACTAGATCTCTTTGTAGCCATTTATTCTAGGATGTTGTTACGATCTCTAGATAACCAGGCTCTGATACCAAATGAAAATGGTAGTGCGGATCGTGCTATAAGGAATTATAATATACTAGTGCGGAAATAAAACAAAGTTACTGTAGCAGAGTAAATTAAAAAAAAAAAACAAGCACACCAGGAATTTTTATACTGGTTCGAACTTCCCGTTCTACGTCCAGTCCCAGACTCCTTCTGGAATTTCACTAACAATCCTCACTTAACCCGGAGGAACAGGTTTAAAACAACCCTTGAACAGCCGAACAAGGGACCTGAGCAGCAGAACATGATTTCACCTCAACAGTCAAAGAGGACTTCACTTGCCTGAACAGCAAAACAGGACTTCAACTTATATAGAAAGTATATGACACAATGTGTTCTCAATAACACAAATTTGAGCCTTGATAGTACAATCTTCCTATAATCTTCTCCTTTTGATATATATATATATATGTGTGTGTGTGTGTGTGTGTGTGTGTGTGAAGAATATGGAAGTAAATGAATGATTATGTAAAAATTTGAATGATCAAAATGTTAGAATCAGTGTAGTATAGAAATAGAAAGCTTTTGATCAATTCGGTGAATTAAACAAATGATTCTAATATGTTTATATAGAGTATAAAGAGTTGTAATCATTCATGAAAAGTTATCATGAAAGAGTATGGATGCATCTCTTAGTAAAAGGTTGTAACTCTTCATGAAAATGAAATGTCTTTTCGAAAATATAGCAGTTGAAGAAGTTCAGCCGTCTGAAAATAAATTTCAGAATTCTGAAATTTGAAACGTGCAAACTAGAAAAGAAATAGGCTATTTTTGCCTAAATTCAGACGTCTGAAATTACGAATTCAGACGTCTGAATATTGTATGAAATTTCAGTTTTGATTACAGACTCAGACGTCTGAAATGGTCAATTCAGACGTCTGAATTTGACTTGTAACTAAAAATTACCATAGCTCAAACGGTTAGAGCACTTGCCTTTTGAACTATTGACCCGGGTTCGAGTCCCGCTCCATGCAATTTTTGAAAACCTGATTTTTCATTTAAAATATGAATGTAAATGTGTGTATACCATTTGGAGAAGATTTTAACATTTGTAAACTCTAGACACGACACTCTATGACTAATAATACTTTGTTTGTCACCTTTGTCTTGTCTCTTTCGTATACATCTCTTTTTGTATCTCCATGTACATTTTTTATTCTTTTGTACCGTGTATCTTCATTTTGAATGTATTTGATTTTCTCTTTTTGATGCCCATGTACCTGCAAATTAGCTTAGAGATTCTTTGACATAATTGTATAGTTGTTGTCATTAAAATCCAACAATTGAGGTTCTAACATCGAGACGTATAAAAATAAAACTTTAATTTTGAATAAGTATGATTTTGGAAAAAAATTGAATTTAGAATAATCTATATACACACACATTAAGATTCAAAAAAAATTAATATATCAGAGGGTTCATGGTTGTGTAAATGTTGTGGAATCAATTAGAATTACCTTGTATTAACAGTTGTACAGTAATTACATAACTTCGTATATATTTATCTTTCCATTTTATATATGGTTAAAACTTGTAAATTGGTTGCATTAATGTGACCATTACAGTAATTAAAAAGTAAAGTAAATCATTTTTATAGTGCACAGATAGATATATATATATTCATTAATTAATAAAATTTGTTTGAGTAACGTAAATAAATATATAGATTGATTGGTTGGTTAATTGATTAATTGAATTATTGTTAATTGATTGATTGCGTTAATGGAGTGTGCGCATATATTAACTTAAAACGAATGTTTTAATATGGAATTAAATGATGTAAATATGTGTATATTTAGGTCTATTGATATGAGTTAATTGGAGTAAGTTTGAAATTTGGATCCCAAAGGTTTGTTTATAGGATATAGGTGGTCCCTTCATTTGCTTTATATTTATTGTCACGTCGCATTCTCTCACTTTTCATTTTCAAGTTCTTAGAGCATCTATTTAATTATTTGACTACTCCTTCATTTCTTATTAATTAATAATAGCCTCGTTTGATTTATTTATAATTAATAATTGCATCATTCTTTTCATTTGTTTCTTATTTGTTCGTTCGCTCCTTTCAAGTGCTTTACTTGAAGTTTTTGTCCTTTTTCTTTTTTCCATTTTTAATGTGAACATCCAAATTAATATTCATGCCATCTAATTAGCATTTACTGTTCTCCGTTTCTGAAGTTTATTTTTTTTTATGCGTTATTAGTTCTTGTAGCTTCTTTTCATTAGCAACTCTTTCTTCTGAAGCTTCATATTAAAGAATGGAAGATTTATTTTTATCTTTATTCGTATGTTTATTCATTTACTTCACATCTTTCAATACTACCATTTTAAGGCTGTTCATATTTTTACTTTATTTCAATTCCTAGTTTGTTTATACATACTTTATTTGCTCTTCATTTGTTTCCAGCTTCATTCCTTTAGTCTCATTTCATTTTTCAAATATCATCTTCTGTAGCTTCATTTCTCCAAGCAAACTTCCATCTCATTTTTTTCCTCTCTCTTCATTTTTCTCCTTCTTCATTTTTTCTTCTTCTTCAAACCTCCTTCTTCTCTTTTTTTCAAAACTTTCTTTTTCTTATTCTTCAAATCTTCTTCTTTTTCAATCTTCATCTTCTTTAAGCATTTTTGTTCTTTTCCAAACATTCTTCTTCTTTCAAATGCTTTTCTTCAAATCCAAATCTATACAAACTTCTCTGTCTCTTCTAAAACTTTCTAAAAAAAGGAAGATTAAGATAGCAAGGAAACCAAAAGGAGGAAGTAGTAGTGGACCCAAACCCGACTAGAAAAGGGAAATCCATAAGGTGAGTATTTAATCACCCATAAAATACTAAAATTTTATCGAAAGACAAACCAGGTCATCTAGTGATAAAAATTTTATTGTTGGTTTGGAATTTTAATTGATATTTAATTTGAATATCTAGACTCCAATAAGTGATAACTAATAATTATTATGACATGTTATTGAATTGGTTGATTTGAATGTTGATTGTATGTTGTGATGGATGCTATTGTGATTGAATGTGTATTTGTTCATCTATTTTGATATATCCATGTTATCAACTATAGTTTATTATAATCATATAACTTTTCATATTGATTATTTGAACACCGAATAAAGATATAAAACCCATGAATTTCATATATTTACATGAGAGAAAAAATTCGTATGTTTAGATTTATTATTTGAATCATAAAAATGATTTTTGAGAAATAAACCATTTTTACCTTATTTGAAAGTTTTCAAAATTAAATTTTGGAACATTAGAAAGTTTCCATAAAATAAATTGTTGAAACTTTGGAACGTTTTTATAAATCAAATCTCTTGAACTATAAAATTTGATTAGAAGTTTTTCAATAAATTTGTAAATTACTAGAATGGATCTATTGTGAAATCTATTGTATTTTGAATATGGAAACAATAAAGGTTTCACAAAATTTGAACCTTCAAAAATGTAGTTATCTGCATTCCTTATTTCATCTAATTTTGATTTAATTTGCATAAGATCTTTTAGTTCCAACTCCAGTGTTTTGTCTTTTCATTACGCTTGGGTCAGTCTGACTTTTCAGTAAATTGAAAGACTATTTCTGGAGGACGAAGACGCAGATTCAGTATATCATTGCTATTTATTATAATTATTTTGTTGCATTATTTGTTTATTCCTACTGTATAACTCTAATTTGTATTGTAAAGCGTAATCAAATGTTATTTGTAAAACAGCTTCATGAACTGTTTTTTATTATTATATTTCATCAATCCGCTATGAGATTCTATGTTTTATTTTTCTTTCATTTCTTTTATTTTCTTATTTACCCCATTAACAATCATCCCTTTTGAATGGTTCGAATTAGACATGTATGGTTTATTGTCGATTTAATCCATCCAAAAAGTTGGGTCTTTACAAAACCAAAGTTACCAAACATGATCTGAACACACACACACACACACACACATATATATTATTATATCTAAAATGTAACAACTTGAGGTTGGAAGGTAACTAATTAAAAATTATTAACGATGATTAATTAATAAAAATTGATTAAATGAGGTTAAAATGTGAATACGAGATACTTAAATTAAAATAATTTCAAATATGGAAATAATATTTTATAAAAGCTATATAATGAATGAATAATATTGGTTTAGGAGAAAAATGATTTTGAAATGGGAATATGAATTTATTTGGGATAATAAATGACTTTTTTTACATACTGATTTAAATGTATAGTAAGTTGAGTAAATAATTAAATAAAAAGCATCTCATGGAATTAACTTCTAGCAAATGCCATATTGTTGTATAAATATAAATATAATTTTTAATTATAACTTTATTTTAATTTGAATTAAATAGAAATTAGTCTATATAAGAGAAGAAATGGAAAAAAATAGTTATTTACTTAAGTCCAATCCCGAACCCAATACCCAAACTCCTTATCTCATATCCCGATTCCATTATTCTAAATTTTTCTAATTCTGGATATCTCGTTGTCATTTAGAAATATAAGCTATGCACAAAATCAACACACCAGATGATGCTTCTTTTACTAAATTCATCACCTTTTAAATTTCTAAATAAATCAAATGAATTACTATAAATCTCTGAATTTGAGTATGTTCATCTCGATATCGATCTACGCTTACAGCTATAAAGGAATTAAGGTTTTGGATGATCATTTGGAATCTGGAATGTGCAAACACAGTGGAAAAGCAAAGGAAGAAGAAGGAAGCAAGCTTAAAGTGAGTCTTCTGACTCACGAATCTATGTTTAAATAAATCAATTTGGATGTGTATGACTTGCTCTTATATCCGTTCTCATTGACCCTTGAGTATAGAAGATATTTGAATTGAATTTGGTTTGAATTTGAATTGAAAATATTGCTTCAGATTCATGACCTCAATGGGAAACCGGTCAATCGCTAGCGGTCGACCAATTGCGCCAACGGCGAATACCCGGTGGTGTCATCGGTTGCACACCTAGTGGTATTAAATATAATACTAATAAAAAGTACAAATAAAGGCAAAATGTTTTATGGGAAATAAAATTGAGAGTTGGGTTTGTGATTTATGAAGAAATGCTTTTATTTAAATTAAATATATATATATATATAAACTTATAATTTATAAAAGGAAATTCATTTTGGGTTTAAAATAGTTCTATTGTGGTCTGTTTTTGATGTAATGTGCAGCAAAAGCTGATGAGTTGTTGCCACTGAGCACATGGATTGTCTTTTATTATGTGTGCTGATTGTTGAAAAAAAATTGTTTCAAATATGAGTTTACTTTTTATTGCTAATGATTAGGAATGATGTTTGTTTATTGATATGTGAAGAATGATATTTTATGTGTGATGTTCAAACTATTAAAGGTGGTTTATTATTCTAATGTATATATTTGTAAAGCTTTTATAAATATTTCAATGTGAGAAAGTATATGCTTATACGAAGTGTTGAAAATCTTCTATCTTATATATATAATGTATTAGATAGTATCTATGAAATCAAGTAGATGTTTTAAATTATAAATCTTTTGGTAATATATATGTGTATGTGCACGTGCATGCAAGTATGTATATGTGGAGGTTCAATCTGGATATGTTTTAAAATGCAAGCAAATAGCATTCTATAAAATTAAGCAAAAGGTTTTAAATTGTGAATCTTTTTAGTAAAAAATACATGTATAAGGTATTTAAAAGAATCTCACAGTAAAACTTATGTTAATCCATCCGTTCGGTAGCTTAAGAATTCTGGTCGAAGTGTCTAACCAACATTATTGATAAAAATTCCTAAATGTTAGGATAAGTCATATGGACAATGTTTGTAATGATTTTGATATTTACAAAGTTTAAAATGTTTTGAAAGGATTTTATTATTTTGAGAAGGTTAAACGGTTTTAAAAGAATTCAATATTTGAACAATATATAGGAAATATTTTCAATAATAATATAATGGATTTGGAAAGGGTTATAAACTATATTATTTTGAAAAATAGTTGTATAGTTTTGGAAAAAAAATATAAGAACTAATTATATGATAAATTACTTTTGAAATTGTAAAGTTTATTGTAAATGTATTTATTAGAGGGCTTGTTTCAATAAGAAATATAGTTTTTTACTTTGAAAAGTTAATATTTGTGAAATTATTTGAGGCCCTCTATGGTAATTATATTTCAAAATTTTTGACAAGTAGTTAAATAACTAAATGACTTAGAGTTTTAATAGTGGAAAGGTGTTTCTTATATAAATAAATATGAAACATTAGAGTAAGCTAGTTTTCAAATCTTACGAAATAAGAGATAATTAAAGAGAAAGTATTTTGTATGGTTGTATTATGTAGTTGAAGAATATTTTGTAATCTTGGGATATATTAGCAAATTTTATTTGAAAAGTGAACCATATATAAAATTTTGTGAATTGAATTTTCGAAAAGAAATATTTAAGAAATATCTATAATATATGTAAAGTGAAAATTTTGGAAAAAATTATTTTGGAAGTGTTTATTTTGATGTATTGTTTTGAAATTAAGAAAACATTTTGGAAACTTGGTGAAAGTAAATTCAAATTTTGGAAAATTCTGGAAAAAAAAGATTTGTAGATTACTATGTACATATCTACATCACTGGAAAGAAATTTATGAAGTTATTTTGTGAGTGTATATCATATTAGGTGTTTTGAACATTGTGGATTTTTTGGATAGACCTTGTGCCATAGTGATTACTCCGAGATATCCTCAAATTTGAGCATATGATATACACACATGGATTATTATGCAAATATTAAAATCTTCTAAATGAGTTCATTTGAAACTCAACGTCCATGTTTATAATCATTAGGAAAGGAAGATAAATCTAAGACTTATGGAAAGCCACCGACAAGAGGTTAATCATTGATTATGTGTTGCTCTAATTAATAATTGGCAGGCTGATGCATATCACTAAACGTTCCAACCCAAAACCATAAAGATGGAGCATTGTTTGATTTGTAATAATTAATTGTTTTTAAGTATAAAATGATGAAGTGTAGATAAGTTGGAGTTATTAGCTTAATTATATATTTTTCCTTAAGGGAAATCGCGAGGGCGCAATTTTCTTAAGAGGGAAGTCAATAGCAACCTAAGGTTAGGAGGTAATTAATTAAAACTTATTAATGATGATTAATTAATTAATTAAAATAGAATAAATGGGGTTAAAATGTGAATATGAGATATTTAAATTAAAAAATTTAAAGTTTTGGAAATAATATTTTACTAAAGTTATATAATGAATGAGTTGATATTGGTATGGGAGAAAAATGATTTTGAAATGGAAATTTGAATTTATTTGGGATAATAAATGATATTTTTGCATATTGAGTTGAATATATATCAAATTGAGTATATAATTAAACAAAAAGAATCTCCGAGAAATAAATTCCCATAAATTCCATAATATTTTTCAATTACTTAAGAAATATAAATATAATTTTTAAATAGAACTTTGTTGTAGTTTGAGTTAATCAGAAATTAGTTTATATAAGAAGAGAAATGAAAAAGAAAAATAAATACTTATTTACTTAAATCCAAATCCAAGAACCCAATACCCAAACCCCTTATCCCATATGCTGATTCCACTATAGATTTTTTTTTTAATTTTGGCTATCTCGCTCTCATTTATAAATACAAGTTATGCACAAAATTAAGACAACGTATGATGCTTCTTTTCCTAAATTCCTCCTCTTCTAAATTTCTAAATAAATCAAACAAATTTCCATAAATCCTCGAATTTGAGTATGTCTATATTGACATTGACCTGCACTTAAAGCTATAAAGGAATTAAGGTTTGGATGATTATTTGAAATTTGGAATGTGCAAACGCATTGGAAAAGAAGAGGAGGAAGAAGAAGCAAGCTTCATGCGAGCCTACTGACTCATGAATCTGTGTTCTAGTACATCAATTTGGATGTGTATGACTTGCTCTTATGTGCATGCTCCTTGACCTTTGAGTGTATAAGAGATTTATATTGAATTTGGTTTGAATTACAATTGAAAATGGATGAAAATGGTGCTTCAGATTCATGACACCAATGAGGAAACCAGTCGACCACCGACCGATCAACCATTGGTAATCAACCGGTGGTGCCACTTGTTACACACCCAGTGTCGTTAAATAAAAAAATATAGATAAATGTAAAATGTTTTATGGAAAATAAAATTGAGAATTCGGTTTGTGATTCATGAAGAAATGTTTTTATTTAAATTAAATATTTATATATACATTTAAAATTATAATTTATAAAAAGGAAATTCATTTTGGGTTTAAAATAATTATTTGAAAGGTTTATATGAATTGTGGAAAAATATGAAGTATTTTCTAAGTAATATTCTAAGTATTTTACGTAATGTTTTATAATTAATAAGTTTAAATAAGAATATGATTTGTATATTTGATTAACAAAATTTATTCTATTTTGATTTCTCATCTCTTCTATACTGATTCTAAAGTTATGAAAGATTCACAATTGATATTGATTTGATTAGTGTTTTTGATGTGATACAGTAATGACATCCTTCTATATGATTTCATGATATTTAATTCTGTATGAGGAGGAATCTGAGTAAATGGGGTTATAATACCGTCTTGAATTTCGGTGATATTTCTCTAACTTTTCTTTGGAATCATTGTATTAGAATATTGTGGAGATTGAGTGTAGTCTATAATAAGTGAATAAATGGTTGAGTATCATGCGGTGACATGTGAAACCATTGTGATATTTATTCGGTTATTTATTGTAAGTAAATGTCACGCATGTGATGGGATCTGTGATACTAGGATAATACTTACATGAGGTGATGCTTATGGTTTTGAGCTAGGAGATACCTACATATGTAGATATTATGTGCTTATCAACCATGTTGTACTCCTGGCTATTGTATTGGAGCGAATCAAATGACTATAATCCACCTAGTGGTCAGATCATGAGGTCGTGCCCCGGATCTATGGCACACTATATATTCGCAACAGGGTTGTTAACCTGCCTTTAATGTTACCTAGGCCAGTAGTCTATTAACATAAGGGTTGAAACTGGGTCGTGAGTGGAAGTCCTCGCGTTGACGAGCTCAATGATTAGTCTTTATGACGACTGCCCTACAGCACCTGCACCCAATATACTTGTATAGTGCGCTGTAGCGGTGCCTGGCCGATGTAGCGTGACCGTCAAGATTGTGAAGTAAATAAAACAATCACAAAACCTGCATAAATATCACAGTGTATTGAATGAAAATAACAATAAACATCTCAGATATAAAATAGGAAAGACCGTAAGTAACAGAATGAATCACAGAGTCAAAATGCACAGACCCATACAGTGTGCAACATAAGAAATAAAGTTATACATCAAATAATAACTCATAAATAACCATCTCTAGATAATAAAGGCACTAGCAAGCTTTATAGTTTTGTGTAGCGGAATAACAAATAAGTAAATGTAGTAATACGATAGTACAACCTCCTTCTCATCACCTATCCAGCTCCACGTGCTCACCCGATCTAGTATCCCTAGTCTACTCATTTAAGAGTACCTAGAGTTATAGGAAGCAAAGCATAAAATCCCAGGTTAGATAATAGTCTGGTGTGAGTGTTAGTAAGCTCTAAATATTAATGAATCACTATAATAAGACAAATGGTATGAAGAATCATACTTGACATGTCCCTGCAATCAACAGAGTTAGTACATATACAAGATATATGCTATTCTACATTATAGTCATCATTGGTGTACTATACATCAAAGTACTAATGGGTGTCTAGATATGTACATCAATAATATCGGCATTATATGACATCCCTAGGGTGATAAAAATCAAACAAACATAGCATCCATCATCCTTCCTCGCATTCACTCATACAGTGCTTTGGATTTGTGATAACTCGAATGATCCATCATGGCAAAGACTACTCAACGTTTCTGTTCCTTAATATTCGAATTCATGCAACTCAGTAGGCCAGGAACTAGATTGCCTATCATGGCTGATCTAGGATAAAGATCACCTATTATAGAGATCAAATTACCTATCATGGAGATCAGGACCCATCATGGTTCGAATAGCTACCTTATATTACGATTGCTTTATGAGTACTCTCTAAACCCTTGAGTATCAACGATCCATTTGCATATGTCATATGTAGTAGAGCTCGTCTAGAGTTGATCTTATGAATTCTGTCAGACAGTCACCGTGGTAAGGACGATCCTCTATAGTATCCTGCCGGTTCAAGGAAACTTCTCATGTCTGTAGCGGCCTTGGGTGGATCCCAGTCCGGTACTGTGCCACCTTCGTAGAATCTATAGCAATACCCCACTCGAAAACTACGTGACCAAGAAACCGCACTTCCCTTCTCCATAAATGATGCTTTGAAAACTTCTCCTTTAATCAATGCTTCTCAACACCTCGAGCACAATCCTCAAACGCTCCTTGTATTCTTCCTTTATCCTCGAATAAATAAGGAAATCATCCATGAACACAAGTACAAACTTATTCAACTGGTCCCTAAAAACATGGTTTATAAGTTCAACAATGTATGCTGATGCGTTGGTTAGCCAGAATTACATAACTAACCACTCATAAAATCTAGATGGCATACGGAATGCTATAATCGACACACTCTCCTTTGTCACTCTCAGTTGATGAAACCCCATCGCAAGGCCTAACTGGGAGAATACCTTTGCACTGTAGAGCAGATCGAACAAGTCATCAATACGTGGAATGTAACAGCCCAAATTTTAGCAATATTTTATTCTTTATTTATAACTCTGGGGTTTTGTTTTTCAAAAATTTGATTGTCTAAATTTAATTATAAATAATCACCCAAGATTTTTATTAGTGTGAAAATTCTAAAATTCTTATTTTGGTTAAAACTTAACATTTTTTTTTGAAGTTATAAATCTTTAAATTTTTAATTTTTAATCTTTTGGTTTAATTTAATATATTCGTAACAACGTTTATTTCACCTTCTGTTCTTTACAAAAAAATTGATTTTATACTTTTAAAAATTTAATATTTCATATTTTACTTATATACATTTTTGAATATAAATTTCTTAGTAAATGTGTAAACAAATCATATTTTTATATAAGTAATAAATTTCCAAAACTTTGTATATAAATAAAATGTTTAATTTAGCGTTTAAAAGGCGTGTTATTTGATGGAATAAATAATGTATATACACATACAAGAAAACGTATAAAATTTAAATCCGTTATTTTCATTTTTTTTGGACAAAAATCACTGCGTCTGTTGTACGCATTCTAATTTTATTCACTTTCCTTTTACTCTCCTGATTTAATAGGAACGTTATTTACAAATTTTATAACCGTTCGCCTTTTTAATTTCTTGCCATTGTTCCCATCAACGCGAGCTTTAAATTTTAAACGCATTCAATATTGTTTAAAAATATTATTCCAAAATCTAATCTTGGCTGACCGTTTCTTCTGCTTTAATTTCGAAACCCATTTGCTTAAAATTTGTTAAAAATCTAGTAACCGTGTATAACAAGAAAAATCAGTGCTCAATCAAAATCGTGGCCTTTTTTTTTAAATCAATATCTTATTTCTTGCCTATAACTGCTCATTAAAAATCAACGCTAGTTAATTTCCTTTCCATTTCAAAGCAAGTTGATTTATTGCCGTTCTTTCTTCTCCTTAAATCACGCTACCTCTCTGATCAAACCTATATAACTCACGCAAATATTCATTTCTCAACAAAATTTTATTTTTCAAACCTTTCCTTTCCTACGCTCCCTGTTTCCA
Organism: Allium cepa; assembly: GCA_030765085.1. Classification (NCBI taxonomy): domain Eukaryota; kingdom Viridiplantae; phylum Streptophyta; class Magnoliopsida; order Asparagales; family Amaryllidaceae; genus Allium; species Allium cepa. Next base: position 818,655,958 of record CM060935.1, on the reverse strand, counting down.
CTTCTTTCTTTATGACCATTCATTATATATATACACTACAGCTGGAAAGTTATAAACGTATAAACTTAGAAACTTTTGTATTTATTAAAAATTTAAAGCTTACCTTTAATTGTGACTTTTCTCTTTCCTTCCGTTCAAATTTAAACGCACATCAATCAATTGCTTTAATAAATATTGCAGAATCAATGCACAGACGTTATCAATTTCATTTTATGGTGGTACGTTTTTTTTACGTTTCCTACCGTTTAAATTTTAAATAATTTGCTTTTATGGGTCAGCTGAATCAAGCAACGTGACTGTTGCTATTTATTTCTTTTATTAATTGCTATAAATTTTTTTCACCAAATCAAGGGTTGACCATTACAATCACTTTTATTTATTTATTCACTTAAAATTTAGTTGCCTATTCATTTTCTTCCGTTATATTTGCCTGAAAACATGCGGTTCATCCCTATTTATTTTCGCTTTCACTTCTCTTTTCTCTAGATCTGTTCGTTCCCCCCTACTTTTCTTTGAAAAAAAAGCAAACTGAAGCATGCGGCTGTCACCATTATTTGCATTCGCCTCTTCACCTTTCTTCCAAACCTCCTCATCAAATGAAACCCATCATCTCGCCTTCCGGTTGCTTCTGTTTGATCGGTGAGGTATAGGCGTGTAAGCACATATGTGTTTTGATTTATATTCTAATTACATTTTTTTTTGTTTTTTTTTTGTTTTTTGTTTTTTTGTTTTGTTAGCTGTGATATACATACTATTTATATAAGTATTGAATACTATTTTTTCAAAAGTTTATTTTCATAACATGACAGAGTATATTTATATATAGTTTCTATTTGATCTTCCTCGCAGCTTATAAGTCATGTTAATATTTTGAATTCTGCGACATTTTGAAGGGAACATACTATAAAATAAGTATCTTTCATTTTTAATAAGAATATATATATATTATGGGTCAGCTTATATTTGTTGATATCAGGTTTCCTATAATATGGTTATTCGCTTATGTAAGTCATATATTTGTTTTGTTACAGACTATATAAAATACTTTAATATATGTATAATATGCGGTTTGTTACCATATGGGTTTCTATGTGGTACTGACTTATTTAGTTGATGATTGTATATATTTTGTTACAGTATTATATTTATACCATTTTGGATTTAAGATGATTCTATAAATACTCTACTTTATAAATTATTTTAATACACATATATAATTTGGAAATTTATATAGGTTGAATATAATATGTTATTGAATGCAAAAATATGGATGGATTAAATTATATATATATAACATTTAATATATATAGAAATAGTTATATATATAAAAAAAAATTCTTTTAGGTATTCATATTTAAACATTTATTTTATCTGTTTGAGAATATATGTATACTAGTTATATAAGTTTAGTATAAAGGTGTTAGTATATATAATTTTTTTAAGTGTATGTTGATTTTTTTTTTTAAAATGTAAGCTTGATTTGTTTATTTATTTATATGTTTGAAAAACATGTAAATTAAATTTGGGATGTTTGAACTTAGAATATAAATTTCATATGTGTATATATAGTTATAGGTGGTTATAAAGTTCGCTTATACCATTTATCTTCATCGTTCCAGTTTTGATCTGATCTGTTTCATCAATTCGAGCCAATCAGCTTTGATCGTTGAATTTGTGCCGATTTTGCTTTGCTTGGATTTGAAATTTAATTTCAGTGTCTGTATCAGTGTGCGTATCTGTGTCTCCTTCTATATTCTCTAGCTTCGAAAGGTGAGCAATCACTCACGACTAACATTTTTTTATTCATTAAATTTGATTTCAATTGAAATGACAATTGAAATATGTCGCTGTAGGTATTTAAATTTGTTATATGCGCTATTATTTGTAACTATTCACCTGTGGGATATGACACCATATCCTGTTGTTTATATTATATTGTTATTGATGATATATGCCTGTTATTTTATTGTATTTTCTGTTATCACTCTGCAACTTCCCTGTAGTTTAGAAATCACTATGGGTTGAAATGATACATACCCGAAAAGACTTTAGAATAGGAGAAAATCGTTATGGGTTGAAATGATTAACCCAAGCGATTTTCATTTAATTGAATTTGGGATTACGGGTTGAAATGATATCCACCCGTATATATTCAGTATACAGATTGAAATGATAAATATCCGTAGCACTTGACTATATGATAGGAAATACATACAGACACCGTTGGTCCATATAAATATTTTGAAAATAGTTTCTATCTTTTTGGAAAGAAATATGTGGTTTAATAAATTTGATTCTTAAGATATTATATAAATGAAAATTGTATATATAGATTTAGTAGTAATATTTGATTTAAATTAGATTGATTTAATACATATAATATGGTTATGTATTTATGTAAATCTATATTTCAAATAGATTCTTTTGTAATAAATTGAAAATTAAGATTGGGAGATAAATTTGGGTTTATAAAAATGGTATTTAAATAAGGATTTATTTAATTAAATCGATTTGAAATTTTTGAATGGGAAATTTAAAGGGTATATTTTATAACTGGATTTTTGATTTAAGTGATTTAATGAATATTTCACGTTTAAATAAATTAAAGAAAATACTGAGTAAAATGTAATTTGAGGTTACTTAAATGATATTGAATCTAATAAGGGAGTATTTCAAGACTAAATAATAATGAGGTTAGATCGAGATCTATATGAAACTGTTATATAGAACATTTAAATATTAAAGCCTTGAACTATATTGGAATTTAAATGGTTTATGTTGAGATTCGGATCTGTATTTGAAATCAAAGTAGTTGAATTTGTTATTTAGCAACTAAATTGAATTAAAATGAAAATTTAGGTTGAACTAAATTTGAATTTATTATTTAGAAAATTGAATGAAAATTTAGATGAAACGTTGAATACTTAGAGTTTTGAAATATATGGAAATATAAAGGGGTATTTGTGATTATAAATCCGAATTTGAGATCGATAAAATTTAAGTGGTTATTTTAGAATTGAGTTGAATTTAAATTGATAAATTGAGATTGAATTTAATATGAATGGGAAGGTCGGGTTGATGTTGGAACAATTTGTTAAGTTGAGGAAATTGAAAATACTTTGCTGTATAAATTATTTAATATATATAAATACTATTTTAGGAAATATAAATATATTTGAAGTGAAAATAAGATTTGGTTTTGAAGTATAAATTAAGCTGAAATGACCACGGTGTTATAGTGTATATTTCTACCTTGTAGAAAGTTCCATGGACCCTTAGAGGATGGTTATCCCAAACATCCTTTAAGTTATTTGTACTTCAGTTGATATTTCACTTGAGTTGGATTTATTTATATAAGAATGTTAATCCGGACTCGAGTGTTTTGTGTTTTGCTTTACGCTCGGGTCAGACTGAGTGATACAGCATTTGAGACTCACCTTTGGAGTTCGGAGCTTCATTTGGAAATCTAACTATCGATTCATATTCCAGCCATTCCAGTTGATTGGTTCAGAGAAGTCATCTGTTGCATTGGAGACTTCACTGCATTTGAACTATTCGGTTGTATTTTTCTAAATATGATGTATATAGTAGCTTCATGAACTACTATTCTTTATCTATTCCGCTGCATTATATTACTCTGTGATCTGTGATTGATTTATTTACTGTATATTTTAAGTGTCGCCAAATTTTAGTTAACATTTCGGTATTTTGAATTATTCAAGTCGGATACGTATGGTTTTATTGTCGATTTGAATGGTCCAAAATAGCGGGTCGTTACAGTTGGTATCTGAGCTTTGGCTCTAGGCAAAACTTAGCGTATATGGTAAATTTATTTACAGAATCACTTTCGCTCGAGTTGAATCTCTTCCTTTTGACTCAATTTCCTTTGAATTTTGGAATGTCCCTCGGATTCGAAATTCATTCTGTCTCTCCCTATTTATATTCGTTTGATTCTGGAGTATCCCATAACTCCATCGAATGATTTGTAAAGAGGGCTCCTTTTCAATTGGCATTGACTCACCGAAGATTTCTGTATCCTTGGTTTACGATGCTGCTATATCTTGTTATGCCGAATGCTATTTCTCTAGCGATCGAATGTCGAATTGCCTCATAATTCTACACCGATCTAATTTTTGAATCACGGTTGACCGGTAAAGGTCGCCCACGATTTATAGAAGTATATCCATATTCTATTTTGTAATTTAATTATCTCATCTACGATCGAGTCTATCTTCGAATCAGGATTCTATTGGTTGCAGTTCCTCTAAATTAAATCGCTATCTTTGTTTTGAAATCCATTCTTGAATCATCCTTTGAAAATGGGGTTTTGTGTGCAGTTTTGAAATTGTTTATACCGAAATTTTATTTTGGTAACTATGATTTTTTTTATATATATAAAAGTGAAAATGTTTTCGATAAGGATTATATACTTATATATATAAAGCAAATAAGAAATGTTATTCTATATAAAAAGGTTTTGAAAGGATTTGAAATTTTAAAAAATTATAAGAAATTGATTTATATAGAAATGATTTATAACTATAGAGTTAAATTTGAAATTCGAGATTTGAATTCCGGTATTTTGATTTTTTCGAATAAGAAATGTTTCAAATGAGTTCAAATGAATTCCAATAATTTTGACGAAATTTCAAAGAAGTTTTCAAGAAAATAGAAGTCCAGAACTCACTTATGTCGCTGGAAAATAATTTCGGTGATGAGTGCACGCATCATCTACATTGATTTTCGTGTTTCAGAGTGGGGGAGAGGCCACTTTAATAGCTTCGCTATGCAAGTGATTTTGTAAAACCGTTTTTGATTCCAAATTCCGAAGTATAATTTGATATTTAGAAAGATATAAGTATATATTTGAAACAATTTAAAATGGGACCGGTGTTCAGTCCTCGGGTTTCGGATTTAATAATTGATTTATTGATTTATTGTTGATTTTCAACTCTTGAATTGAAAATTTGATTTCCCTAACTATTTTGAATGTTCGAACACTTCCAAATCGAGATTAAATTTTCAAAGCTAAGAAATTTCGAAGAATATAAAATGTTTGATAAAGAATATAAATTTAGTTTTGAAATGTTTTGAAAAAAAATAGTTGAATAATGGTTTTCAGAAAGGTAAATTGAATATTTCACATAGAAATAGATAGTTTAAAAGTTTTAAAAAAGGGATAATTATAAATTTGAAAACCATTTTGAGTATAATTGATTTTGGGAAAATATTTGGTTTTGAAATTAAATTGGAATTAAAAACCAGTACTTATATGGTGATTTTTGGAAATGAATTTGTTTGACTTGAATTTTTTTAATTTGGAAAATGGGATAATTTTCTAAACCTATTATTTTGGAACTTTGAAATTTAGATATTTAATTTGGAAGAAAATTTGGTGAAATCATATATGATTTTGAAACTGAATTGATATTGAAATGATTTGAAATTTGAGAACCTTATATTATTAAGCACTTGATTTGGGAGTAGTCGAACTTATGTAAAATGGATTGTATAAGTATGAAGTTGATTTGAAATCTATTGATTTAAAAGGTACTCAATTTGGAAAGAGATTTTATATAATCGAAGTCTATATAAGTATGATTTGATCTACTATCGATTTTGGAAAGTATTCGATTTGGGAAAAATGGAATCCTATATATATGGACTTTATATAAGTACGATATTTGAAAGGATTTGAAAAGGTACTATATGATATATATTTTCGAAGTAAAAATATGGAAAGTGCCTTCTGCTTGATATCCGCTTTGTGCCCACATCGTGGATTCATTCTATCGATATTATTCTCTCCGATTTTTGGTTTTCTGGATGTAATACTCGAGTGTTCCCACCGTGGCGTAACCCAGGGTTTTTTTTCCTCTCGCGACTGCATAGCGCAATTGCCTGGCTGAGTCTGGCCTAGGGGTATGAATTGTTTCCTGGGGGATCCAGGCGTAACCATTGTGTATCCTGCAATCTGTGTAGGTCGCGAATGGTAGCGAAACTGCCTGGCTGAGACAGCCTAGGGGTACGGATTATTTCCTGGGGGACCCAGGCGTAACCTTGTGTATCCTGCACTCTACTAGTCATTATGGCGTAACTCGCATGGCTGAGAAAGCTTACGGATACGGATTGTTTCCTGGGGGATCCAGGCGTAACCATTGTGTATCTGCGAACCATGGTCGGACAAAGGTTTTGGTTTGGTTGTTTTGTTTGGATTGTACTTTCCATATCTGTTTTAAAGGTTTTTCAAGTATTTTCACTGGGTGTTGAAACAAGTCTACTAAGTACTTGAAGAATTCTAGCTTTGCGCCTGATCAACGCATGGCCAGAGTCTGCAAGAACGAGGATAAACTTGAAACATCGAGTTATAAAAGTATTTTCGAAAGGAAAATCTATTTCGATATAATAGTATTTTATTATAAAAGTATTATTATAAAGGTATTTATTATAAAAGTATTTTTCCCAACAAAGAAATTTTGAATTAATATTTGAAATTTAAATTCTTATGGTTCTAGATTAATTATTCGTGCCCGATACTATTCCTTGCATCTACCTTATCTGCTCAGTTTAGTTATTCACCTTGATTCTGTTTTCCAAATCTACCTTCCTTCCTTGTTGGATATATCCTTTTTAAATATTGCTTATTTGAATACTACATTGTTTAATAGAAAATTTTAGTGTTATAAATATTTTGAAGTTATTAATTTAATAAAACATGTTTAAATAAAATGATTATTGATGTATCTATAATGTTGAAAGTATCTTAAGATTTCCAAGTGAAGTTTTCAAATGAATATTTCGAGTAAAATTTATATAATTTTAAAATTTATTGTTTATCTTGTCTTTCAATCTATTTTCTTTCTGGTTGTTTTAATTCTCCTACCTCCTTCCTTTTCGGGGACGAAAAGTTTTGAGTGGGGGAGAGTGTAACAGCCCAAATTTTAGCAATATTTTATTCTTTATTTATAACTCTGTGGTTTTATTTTTCGAAAATTTGGTTGTCTAAATTTAATTATAAATAATCACACAAGATTTTTATTAGTGTGAAAATTCTAAAATTCTTATTTTGGTTAAAACTTAACATTTTTTTTTGAAGTTATAAATCTTTAAATTTTTAATTCTTAATCTTTTGGTTTAATTTAATATATTCGTAAAAACGTTTATTTCACCTTTTGTTCTTTAAAAAAAATTGATTTTATACTTTTAAAATTTTAATATTTTATATTTTACTTATATACATTTTTGAATATAAATTTCTTAGTAAATGTGTAAACAAATCATATTTTTATATAAGTAATAAATTTCCAAAACTTTGTGTATAAATAAACTGTTTAATTTCGCATTTAAAAGGCGCGTTATTTGATGGAATAAATAATGTATATACACATACAAGAAAACGTATAAAATTTAAATCCGTTATTTTCATTTTTTTGGACAAAAATCACCGCGTCTGTTGTACGCATTCTAATTTTATTCACTTTCCTTTTACTCTCCTGATTTAATAGGAACGTTATTTACAAATTTTATAACCGTTCGCATTTTTAATTTCTTGCCATTGTTCCCATCAACGCGAGCTTTAAATTTTAAACGCATTCAATATTGTTCAAAAATCTTATTCCAAAATCTAATCTTAGCTGACCGTTTCTTCTGCTATAATTTCAAAACCCATTTGCTCAAAAAATTTTAAAAATCTAGTAACCGTGTATAACAAGAAAAATCAGTGCTCAATCAAAATCGTGGCCCTTTTTTTTTAAATCAATATCTTATTTCTTGCCTATAACTGCTCATTAAAAATCAACGCTAGTTTAATTTCCTTTCCATTTCAAAGCAAGTTGATTTATTGCCGTTCTTTCTTCTCCTTAAATCATGCTACCTCTCTGATCAAACCTATATAACTCACGCAAATATTCATTTCTCAACAAAAAATAAATTCTAACCTTTCCTTTCCTACGCCCCTATTTCCACTTCTTTCTTTATGACCATTCATTATATATATACACTATTTCATTATATATATACACTACAGTTGGAAAGTTATAAACATATAAACTTAGAAACGTTTTGTATTTATTAAAAATTTAAAGCTTACCTTTAATTGTGACTTTTCTCTTTCCTTCCGTTCAAATTTAAATGCGCATCAATCAATTGCTTTAATAAATATTGTAGAATCAATGCACAGACGTTATCAATTTCATTTTATGGTGGTATGTTTTTTTTACGTTTCCTACCGTTTAAATTTTAAATAATTTGCTTTTATGGGTCAGCTGAATCAAGCAACGTGGCCATTGCTATTTATTTCTTTTATTAATTGCTACAATTTTTTTCACCAAATCAAGGGTTGACCGTTACAATCACTTTTATTTATTTATGCACTTAAAATTTGGTTGCCTATTAATTTTCTTCCGTTATATTTGCCTAAAAACATGCGGTTCATCCCTATTTATTTTCGCTTTCACTTCTCTTTTCTCTAGATCTGTTCGTTCCCCTCCCTACTTTTCTTTGAAAAAAAAGCAAACTGAAGCATGCGGCTGTCACCATTATTTGCATCCGCCACTTCACCTTTCTTCCAAACCTCCTCATCAAATGAAACCCATCACCTCGCCTTCTGATTGCTTCTGTTTGATCAGTGAGGTATAGGCGTGTAAGCACATACATGTTGTGATTTATATTCGTAATTACATGTTTTTTGTTTTTTTTGTTTTTTTAGTTGTGATATACATACTATTTATATAAGTATTGAATACTATTTTTTCAAAAGTTTATTTTCATAACATGACAGTGTATATTTATATGTAGTTTCTATTTGATCTTCCTCACAGCTTATAAGTCATGTTAATATTTTGAATTATGTATGCGACATTTTGAAGGGAACATACTATAAAATAAGTATCTTTCATTTTTAATAAGAATATATATATATATATATATATATATATATTGTGTTTTATATTTTAATATGGTTAGCTTCTATTTGTTGATATTAGGTTTCCTATAACATGGTTATTCGCTTATGTAAGTCATATATTTGTTTTGTTACATGCTATATAAAATACTTTAATATATGTATATTATGCGGTTTGTTACCATATGGGTTTCTATGTGGTACTGACTTATTTAGTTGATGATTGTATATATTTTGTTACAGTATTATATTTATACTATTTTGGATTTAAGATGATTCTATAAATACTCTACTTTATAAATTATTTTAATACACATATATAATTTGCAAATTTATATAGGTTGAATATAATATGTTATTGAATGTAAAAATATGGATGGATTTAAATTATATATATATAACATTTAATATATATAGAAATAGTTATATATAAAAAATGTTTTCTTTTAGGTATTCATATTTAAACATTTATTTTATCTGTTTGAGAATATATATATACTAGTCATATAAGTTTAGTATAAAGGTGTTAGTATATATATATATTTAAGTGTATGTTGATTTTAAAAAAAATGTAAGCTTGATTTATTTATTTATTTATATGTTTGAAAAACATGTAAATTAAATTTGTGATGTTTGAACTTAGAATATAAATTTCATATGTGTATATATAGTTATAGGTGGTTATAAAAGTTCGCTTATACCGTTTATCTTCATCATTCCAGTTCTGATCTGATCCGTTTCATCAATTCGAGCCAATCAGCTTTGATCGTTGAATTCGTGCCGATTTTGCTTTGCTTGGATTTGAAATTTAATTTCAGTGTCTGTATCAGTGTGCGTATCCGTGTCTCCTTCTATATTCTCTAGCCTCGAAAGGTGAGCAATCACTCACGATTAACATTTTTTCATTCATTAAATTTGATTTCAATTGAAACGACAATTGAAATATGCTGCTGTAGTTATTTAAATTTGTTATATATGCTATTATTTGTAACTGTTCACCTGCGGGATATGGCACCATATCCTGTTGTTTATATTATATTGTTATTGATGATATATGCCTGTTATTTTATTGTATTTTCTGTTATCACTCTGCAAGTTCCCTGTAGTTTGGAAATCACTATGGGTTGAAATGATACATACCCGAAAAGACCTTAGAATAGGAGAAAATCGTTATGGGTTGAAATGATAAATCCAAGCGATTTTCATTTAATTGAATTTGGGATTACGGGTTGAAATGATATCCACCCGTATATATTTAGTATACGGATTGAAATGATAAATATCTATAGCACTTGACTATATGATAGGAAATATATACAGACACCGTTGGTCCATATAAATATTTTGAAAATAATTTCTATAATTTTGGAAAGAAATATATGGTTTAATAAATTTGATTCTTAAGATATTATGTAAATGAAAATTGTATATATAGATTTAGTAGTAATATTTGATTTAAATTAGATTGATTTAATACATATAATATGGTTAAGTATTTATGTAAATCTATATTTCAAAAGATTCTCTTGAAATAAATTGAATAATTAAAATTGGGAGACAAATTTGGGTTTATAAAAATGGTATTTAAATAAGGATTTATTTAATTAAATCGATTTGAAATTTTTGAATGGGAAATTTAAAGGGTATGATTTTATAACTGGATTTTTGATTTAAGTGATTTAATGAATATTTCACGTTTAAATAAATTAAAGAAAATATTGAGTAAAATGTAATTTAAGGTTACTTAAATGATATTGAATCTAATAAGGGAGTATTTCAAGACTAAATAATAATGAGGTTAAATCGAGATCTATATGAAACTGTTATATAAAACGTTTAAATATTAAAGCCTTGAACTATATTGGAATTTAAATGGTTTATGTCGAGATTCGGATCTGTATTTGAAATCAACGTAGTTGAATTTGTTATTTAGCAACTAAATTGAATTAAAATGAAAATTTAGGTTGAACTAAATTTGAATTTATTATTTAGAAAATCGAATGAAAATTTAGATGAAACGTTGAATACTTAAAGTTTTGAAATATATGGAAATATAAAGGGGTATTTGTGATTATAAATCCGAATTTAAGATTGATAAAATTTAAGTGGTTATTTTAGAAATTGAGTTGAATTTAAATTGATAAATTGAGATTGAATTTAATATGAATGGGAAGGTCGGGTTGATGTTGGAACGATTTGTTAAGTTGAGGAAATTGAAATACTTTACTGTATAAATTATTTAATATATATAAATACTATTTTGGGAAATATAGAGATATTTGAAGTGAAAATGAGATTTGGTTTTGAAGTATAAATTAAGCTGAAATGACCACGGTGTTATAGTGTATATTTCTACCTTGTAGAAAGTTCCATGGACCCTTAGAGGATGGTTATCCCAAACATCCTTTAAGTTATTTGTATTTTAGTTGATATTTCACTTGAGTTGGATTTATTGATATAAGAATGTTAATCCGGACTCGAGTGTTTTGTATTTTGCTTTACGCTCGAGTCAAACTGAGTGATACAACATTTGAGACTCACCTTTGGAGTTCGGAGCTTCATTTGGAAATCCAACTATCGATTCAGATTCCTGCCTTTCCAGTTGATTGGTTCAGAGAAGTCATCTGTTGCATTGGAGACTTCACTGCATTTGAACTATTCGGTTCTATTTTTCTAAATCTGATGTATATAGTAGCTTCATGAACTACTATTCTTTATCTATTCCGCTGCATTATATTACTCTGTGATCTGTGATTGATTTATTTACTGTATATCTTAAGTTTTGCCAAATTTTAATTAACAATTCGGTATTTTGAATTATTCAAGTCGGATGTGTATGGTTTTATTGTCGATTTGAATGGTCCAAAATAGCGGGTCGTTGCATGGAAGTTAATATTTATTCTTCTTTGTTGCCTTATTAAGATCACGGTAATCTACAAACAACCTCAAAAAGCCTCCATCTTAGTGGTGAGTACTACAGATATGCCACACTCATATATGCTCCTACGAATGAATCATCGCCTCAACATAGCATTCACTTGCACTTCCAACTCCTTCTACTCTATGAGTGACATACTCCTCAAGGGCATAACTATCGGCTTGGCATCCTTCACTAAGTCTACGTGGAACTCAATATCTTCGGTGTAGTTGTAATTTGGTCACCTCTTCGAACACATTCGAATACTCTCTCACGATAGGCATGGATGATAACCCATCCTATAGAACTTCGAGTAAATATAAAAGGCTAATCATAACTCCATTCTCCAGCAGGCATCCAAACTCTACCGTCCACCCTCCACGGCCCTAATTATCATCAGCAGCCTCTCGCAATCCACCATTACCATATACTCCCTCAGCTAGTCCATCCCTAAAATAATACCGAACTCGAAAAAATTCAAAACAAAGCAATCACAAGCAAACAAACATCAAAGACTCGATAAGGCTAAGTCTTAACAAACCATGCACAGACTAGTCGATCCACCAACAAGTATTGTGGCAATCAATGGTTAGTCAACTACCTCGATTTCAATCCCAACTATTTACTAAGTCATAAGATATGAAGGAATTGACGTCCTAATATTGAATAAAACACATAGGTCTATCAAAAATAGAAAGCATACCCTCTATAACTATGCTAATCCTCTTCTCCTTCATCGATGGAGTACTCGACAAAGTTGGAAAACCTTTCAAAATGTAAGCAGACAGAACCTACTTATCCTTCAGTAGTTCTAGATAATCCTTCTTGATATGCCTTGGCTTGTTGTGGTTGTAGAACTTCTTGCCTTCCAGCTTACCGTCTTTAACAATAAGGCCCCTTCCGCTCCGCAATTATAGTAAGTTGGCTCCCACTTTCCCTTCTTCTGACCACACTTCTGAAACTTCTTCTTTTTTTGTCCCACTTCCTTTTGCCTCCCTCGCCAACTGGCGGCTTTGGCTCATCCTTGGAAGCAACAACTGACTTAGGCTTAGGATACAGACTCTCATGTCGAAAAGAGCCTTCTCCACCAGCATCTCAAACGACTCGTTAATATATTTTACCAGCTTCTCTCCAAGATAATCATCCAATCCCATAATGAACTTCTCATTCTTCTTGAGTGGAATGTCAATAAAAGATAGATTATACTTTGACAATATGTTGAATTCTGCCGTGTACTCCAATACAGAAATATCCCCCTATAACGACCCAGGATTTTTACGAATTTAAATTTGATAATTTTAATGAATTTTTGAATTAAAATTGTAAAATCGATTATAAATGGCAGCGAGTTTCCCCGATCGTAAATAGAAAATATATATTAAGTCATATAAATTTGAAAATTTGTATATATGTGAATATATGTATATATTGGATTAGAAATAAAATCTTAAATAAATGGTTTTAAAATAAATAGAAATAAAAATAAGTAGTCATGTAAGAATAGAAATAAATATACAAGTTAATGTAATAAAAATAAACATAACAACTTTTAAAATATGTACATAAAGTAAAATAAATATATTTAAGTATAAACAAATCAAATATAATTAATGCAAACATATCAGCCTCCATAAATGCATAAACAAGTACTCAAAGCAAAGTAGAAGCAAAATAAATATGCAAGAATAAAACAAAGCACAAAAAAAAAATCATCTCAACATAAACCATCCCATCTCAGCCAAAAAAAATCTGCATAGCCTCCACAAAATCTTGATGGCCAGATTTTAAAAAGAAACAAAGAAGTACAAGAGAAGACAATAATAAATATGTAGCCTGTAAGTAGCATGTAAAGTAAGGCAAGTATGGATATATATGGAAGTAGCTTGCAAAATCAAGTATCAGGGTATAAAAGAAATAAGGCAAAAGAATGTTGCCTGTAAAAATGCAAAGCAAAATCAAATACATTCAAGTGAATTAACAAAAGAAAACAGTGCAAACATATTTATATCTATAAACAAGACATATGATAGTCAATGCTACTACCTCTAGTACACTATAACATTTCATATATCAGCCGAAATGCAAAGCATGGAAATAAAGTACCAAAGCATTTAATAAAAACATCTCAGCCACCATAACATAGCATATCACCCATACCTATGTATAAACAAAGATATCATCCCTGTACAACTCATTTTCTTATATACCCAGCCTTCCTCAATCTCATTTTGTCCATCTTCAAAACTAAACAAAAAAAAACTGAAGCAAATATCCTTTCAAACTAAAACAAAACTTCAACAACACTATACAAACAATTCAAACCAGAGGATCAAATTTAAAAGCTTCAGCTAAAAACTCAAGACAGTTTCAAAATTGTGAGTAACTTCACCTTGTCAACTTTCAAGTAAAATTTAGTTATATGCCAGTAATGTTGAAATGAATTTATGTGAATCTGATGTGTATTTCTGTTTGAGCTGTGTATTTCTATTCCCCTGTAATTCTAGTTACAGAGCAAAATAAAGTAGAAGAAAACTAATATATCTTCATACAAAACATTTTATAACTTAGGAATTTAACTAATCATGTTTGTTTAAACTAAAGATCAAGGCTTAGAAAATGGTTTGAAGGTTGGCTGTGAAATATAAAAACTGTAAATCCAAATATACAGTATAAAGCAAATAAATGTTTAAAATTCGAATAATTTAAATTGTAAGTTTGAATTTATATCTTGAAATAACATTCAAAAGTAGGATTTTTAAAACAAAAATTATGATTTTTAGATAAACATAAAGAGTGCAGTTCGTAAAGGAACCGAAATTGCTTTTTCATAAATTCCTGTCTATTTAATCAACTATTGATGTTGAAACTTATGGTGAAGCTAGATTATTGATTTATTAACACAGGAAAAATATTAAAAAAAAATTCGAATGCCAGGGAATTTGGAACGAATCGAAAGTAGGGTTGGGTTCGAGTGTTTTTTGGTGTCCTGTAGAATATTGTTTTTGTCGCCTATGGTCGACCGAGCTGCACGCGGTTGTTGGTGATGGCTGAGGAAGGTAAAGGCAAGGTATGGTCGGCGTCGCGTCGCCCCTGGTGGTCGGAGGAAGGTATGCGAGATGGTTACAGGGATCTGGTTCGATTCTAGGAAATCGAAAATTGGCTCGATTTCGATTTAGTGGGAATTTTGGGATTTTGATTGTTTGAATAGGTTCCAGCGATCAACGATGGTGCTCTGGTGGTCTCGAAGTCGATCAGTGATGATCGACGTGGTTGTGCACGTGTACGTGCCTCACATATGTATCTGGGTTCGAAGCTTTGGGGAAGAAGTAGTTTTTTTTTTGAAAGGAGAAGAAGAAGTTATTCTTGGGTAAAAAAAAATTGCAGGTGCGACTCGAAGCAAGAAGGAGATGCAGAAACTCAAAGTAAGGCGCGATTGTTTCAGGGTTTAGCCGGGTCTGGGTGATTGCGAATGAACAGTTTTTAAAGGTTTTAAATGCTAAACCAGTTTTATAAAATTTAACCAAGTCTAAACAAAACTTTGTCAAACAACTTCTTCTATATGATATGTGTACTTTTGTATTGATTAAAAGGTTTTTAAATGTAGATTATTTTAAATTTATTAACTGAAAAAGGAAAAAAAAATGTTGTAATGTATTTAAAAATAACCTTTGATATTTAAAGGAATAAACTTAAGATAAAGGAATTGTCTTTAGATTGATTAAAATCTTAAGGGCTTTAAAAGATTAATTAATTGATTTAAGTAGTTTATGAATGATTAGAGATGAATCGATTTGTAATTAAAGATGGGTTAATAATTAAAGAATTGATTAATTAATTAAGGTAATTTATTTAAAGTTACTTACTTAATTTTTTTTTAAGAAAAATTAATTAATGTGGTTAAATAATTAAGGAATAATAAATCTATTAATTAATCGATTAAGGACAATTAATTAAAATTAAGATTTAATTAATCAATAATCAAAGGTTTATTAATTTAAATGATTAATTAAGGAATAAGTAATTAAGATTTAATCAATTACAATTAAGGGATAATTAATTAAGATAATTAATTAAAGAAATGATTAATTTATGAAGGGGATTAAGACTTAGTAAATTGTAGTTAATCTGATTTGAATAAATCGGACAATTATCTGATCTCATTTATTAAGTTTGGATTCTATTGAATGAGTAAATTGGTTGATATCCCTGATCTGTGATATTTTGTTCTGTGGATTGAGCCATGTATGATTATTCATTTAATTACATTTGTATATTATCTGTGAATCTGTGAATGAGCGATAAGCGTTATGTTTATATCGCTTATCAACTATATTTCCGTATCTTAATCTGTGATGATTGAATGATGTTGCACTATTGTGTTAAACCCCTGGACCACACCATACACACACAATTATGGATTTCACGAGGAAATCAGTTAAGTCGCAGATTTTTGAAATAGTTTTAAATTTGAATTTTTAAATTCAAATGTTTTGGAAATGGAATCGGAATAAAAGTGAAAAGCTTTTAAAATAGAATTTCAAGTTAAAATTTATTTTAATTAATTTTGAAATTAAAATAATTTGATTTAGATTTGAATTCAAAATTAGGAATTGAATTCTATGATTTGAAATTAGGGATTAAAGATGTTAAGTTAGTTGAAACCGTATTTAAAGTATTGTTTTGGGAATTCGAATTAAACCAAAGATTGTAACTTGTATAAAAGGAATCGGGTTTATCCAAATTAAAACTGTTGTTTTTAAATGATAAAAAGCTTTCGTTTCGAATCTTATTAAAAGGAATTCCAAGTTAAATTAAAATAGTTTTCCAAGATATAGATGAATATTCGGAAAACGAATTTTGAAAATGAATATTTGGGAAAGATTTGAAAACTATGAGACAAATCTTTGATTTAAAAGATTTAAATGAATTAATCTTTTTGAAACGGAATTGTTTTGAAATCCGAAAAAGAATACTTGTGAAAGTAGGTGAACTTTATGAAACAAATCTTTTGTTAAAGATTTGAAATGGTAATTGGTTTAAACCATTGAAAAGAAAGTTTTGAATTATTAAGTTGTGACTTAATTGAAATCCCATATCCATATGTTTTAAATGTTTTCACTCACTATTCGGTTTAGCCGGGAAAGGATCTTTGTGTCGTATAACCCATTCCGAATATATGATTCGACGTTATGGATAGCATTTGAAGATCGGTGATAAAGACTGGGTATTTGCGAAAGCGATAGGATGACCTATCAATTGTTTCTGCACCGAGTCGCGCCGGTATAGAGACTCCCTAAGTGATGGGAAATCCGATCAGGATTGTGAATATCCGGATTGCAAGGACTTCTTTGTAAGTGCCTTCGGTTCTTTTCGAACCCGGAACAAACTTGTATGGATTGTATGTCTGACATTACAATTGAGATATAAACCTGATTTCTTTCAAATATATTTTTGTTGGTGGCGGAGAATTTATTCTCTTAGCTTAACACCCTTCTCTGAGACGTACGAGCTCAGAGATTATGTAGTTGAAGGTTATCAGCGATATATTCCCAATTTGGTAATGTGACATGCTGAGTGTTGCTGTGAAATGATCATTGTGTTGATCATTTGTGATAGGATCTTTTGTTTGATCGTTTATCTTTGTGATCATTTCTATGATCATTTGTTGACCCAAAGCACAGCTTTTGTATAAAGTGTGGCTTTGTGGACGAGACTTCGTCGAGCCTCACACCCCGAAATGGTCGAAACAGGAAAGATGCAGCAAGGTTATTGGGGGTAGCACGCCTTAGGGTATGTGCATTTCCTTCTGGATAGAAGTGGTATCATGGTATGGAGCCCAGATACTTAACTTATGTTGATATCGCAGATATATATATATATATATATATATATATATATCACTTTGTGATTTGTTGTTGGGGCCCCGGTTAAAGGTTGGTTACGACCGGGAAATGGCATACTCGTGTCAGTAGTTCCCAGTTAGGGGTAACCCGGCCTTGTGTTGGCAGAGATCCGGTTTGGTTCTCGGGGACGTCCTTCCAGAGGCGTTCTCATGTGGCAATGGGAAGTTCCTTGGCCTGACCATTTGTTGGAAATCCAAAGAAACAATACGAGACTCGTACGGTTTTAGTTGTAGAACCTGCCATGGAATGTGGCGGTAACGTGCTATTGAACATGGTAGCTATAGTAGGCATAGGATAATGGTCGTATGTTGGCTAAGATTTATATCTTTACTTTCTAAATAAATTTTTCCTACACTATGCACTAGTAATAATATCAAATGTTTCTTTTTAATGCGTATCAAGCATCTTTGACTATCATAAGGAGAAATCTCCTCCGATTCTGCGTTTGCATTGTGTGTGTGTGAGGGAGGCATTATGGTAGTCTCATTTTTAAAAGCATTGCGAATTGATTTTAAAATCTTTTGTAGATTGTTTTAAAAGACAAACTGTTTTTGTTACTCACACCAGTCCCATGACTGATCCGGAGTTTATTGTTTCTTTCCTAAACTCTGGGTGCTCATTATTTTCTACACGAGCAGTCTAGAGTTGGGTTTTTCAGATAGTCAGGTTTAGTAGATTATCTAGAGTTAGTTCAGTCTTTGGACCACACCAGTCTTGCTTAGCATGATGCATCATTATTGGGAGTTCGAGCTATTGCTGGATTGATTCTTGGAAATGGAGTTGCAGTTCTCGGAGTTCTCTTTTGAAGACTATCTTAGAGTTAGTGGTTCCGCTGCTAGATGTTATCTATTTTTCTTTTCCGCTGCTATTTTGTTGTATCATATCTCTGATGTATATTGCTATCTATTGGATCATCTGTTGTATCAGATATTGTATCAAAGCTGTATATCCATGTATTATTCTTTTATTCCGCTGTGTTATTTACTTAATGTTGTTATAAGCTCGGACGAATCGGATTTGAACGATCGAATCTATGACATTCGAATATGATATGAAGTATGGATGTCGATTTTCGAGCGCGGAAAAATCCAGTTCGTCACATTTGGTATCAGAGCTAAGGTTAAACTTTAGCTCAGGAGTATAAACACATTAAGTAACTCATTAGAGATAGGATGAAGTAAATCCTAGAATGAGTAATCCCTAAGATATCTGTTTGAATGCCTCAGTAAATTCTCTTACTATATAGTGATAGTGAGTATGAGTGCAAGAAGAGAATGAGATAGGGGACAGGGAAATACGACTATAAATGGTTAATACTCTGTAACGACAGTGGAAATTCTATCAATCTCCTTTGATTCGATTTCAATTCTTTTGATTTCTTCGGGATAGCTCCAGAAAGAAGTTTCGATGCGATGATGGCCCTACGAATCGTTGTAGAAAATTTTTTGCTTCGTATTTTATCGGATTCTTACCAGTTTTTCGATTTAAACTCTAATGAATATGAAATTGGAAATTTGAATTGAAACTTTAAATAAATTGGAAATTTTAAATTTGAGTTCAATTGATTAATGGAATATGAAGCTAGAATTGAATTGTATCAATAAAACAATTTCGTTTAAAACCGAATTTGAAATTCTATTATACTTTCTTGTGTATATCGAAATCTGAAGAGGAACACATTGGTATATGTTTTGAGTTATTCCGACTTGAGTTTGGAATCCATATCGTGTTTTTGAGAAATTGTAGAGATTGAATCTATCTCTGTGTTATTTTCGTACCTGCGAATTTCGAGGACGAAATTCTTTTAAGGGGGGAAGTTTGTAACGATCCAGGATTTTTACGAATTTAAATTTGATAATTTAAATGAATTTTTGAATTAAAATTGTAAAATTGATTATAAATGGCAGCGAGTTTCCCCGATCGTAAATAGAAAATATATATTAAGTCATATGAATTTGAAAATTTGTATATATGTGAATATATGTATATATTGGATTAGAAATAAAATCTTAAATAAATGGTTTTAAAATAAATAGAAATAAAAATAAGTAGTCATGTAAGAATAGAAATAAATATACAAGTTATGTAATAAAAATAAATATAACGACTTTTAAAATATGTACATAAAGTAAAATAAATATAGTTAAGTATAAACAAATCAAACATAATAAATGCAAACATATCAGCCTCCATAAATGCATAAACAAGTACTCAAAGCAAAGTAGAAGCAAAATAAATATGCAAGAATAAAACAAAGCACAAAAAGAAAAAGAAATCATCTCAACATAAACCATCCCATCTCAGCCAAAAAAAATCTGCATAGCCTCCACAAAATCTTGATGGCCAGATTCTAAAAAGAAACGAAGAAGTACAAGAGAAGACAATAATAAATATGTAGCCTGTAAGTAGCATGTAAAGTAAGGCAAGTATGGATATATATGGAAGTAGCTTGCAAAATCAAGTATCAGGGTATAAAAGAAATAAGGCAAAAGAATGTTGCCTGTAAAAATGCAAAGCAAAATCAAATACATTCAAGTGAATTAACAAAAGAAAACAGTGCAAACATATTTATATCTATAAACAAGGCATATGATAGTCAATGCTACTACCTCTAGTACACTATAACATTTCATATATCAACCGAAATGCAAAGCATGGAAATAAAGTACCAAAGCATTTAATAAAAACATCTCAGCCACCATAACATAGCATATCACCCATACCTATGTATAAACAAAGATATCATCCCTGTACAACTCATTTTCTTATATACCCAGCCTTCCTCAATCTCATTTTGTCCATCTTCAAAACTAAACAAAAAAAAAACTGAAGCAAATATCCTTTCAAACTAAAACAAAACTTCAACAACACTATACAAACAATTCAAACCAGAGGATCAAATTTAAAAGCTTCAGCTAACAACTCAAGACAGTTTCAAAATTGTGAGTAACTTCACCTTGTCAACTTTCAAGTAAAATTTAATTATATGCCAGTAATGTTGAAATGAATTTATGTGAATCTGATGTGTATTTCTGTTTGAGCTGTGTATTTCTATTCCTCTGTAATTCTAGTTACAGAGCAAAATAAAGTAGAAGAAAACTAATATATCTTCATACAAAACATTTTATAACTTAGGAATTTAACTAATTATGTTTGTTTAAACTAAAGATCAAGGCTTAGAAAATGGTTTGAAGGTTGGCTGTGAAATATAAAAACTGTAAATCCAAATATACAGTATAAAGCAAATAAATGTTTAAAATTAGAATAATTTAAATTGTAAGTTTGAATTTATATCTTGAAATAACATTCAAAAGGAGGATTTTTAAAACAAAAATTATGATTTTTAGATAAACATAAAGAGTGCAGTTCGTAAAGGAACCGAAATTGCTTTTTCATAAATTCCTGTCGATTTAATCAACTATTGATGTTGAAACTTATGGTGAAGCTAGATTATTGATTTAGTAACACAGGAAAAATATTAAAAAAAAAATCGAATGCCAGGGAATTTGGAACGAATCGAAAGTAGGGTTGGGTTCAAGTGTTTTTTGGTGTCCTGTAGAATATTGTTTTCGCCGCCTATGGTCGACCGAGCTGCACGCGGTTGTTGGTGATGGCTGAGGAGGGTAACGGCAAGGTGTGGTCGGCGTCGCGTCGCCCCTGGTGGTCGGAGGAAGGTATGCGAGATGGTTACAGGGATCGGGTTCGATTCTAGGAAATCGAAAATTGGCTCGATTTCGATTTAGTGGGAATTTTGGGATTTTGATTGTTTGAATAGGCTCCAGCGATCAACGATGGTGCTCTGGTGGTCTCGAAGTTGATCAGTGATGATCGACGTGGTTGTGCACGTGTACGTGCCACACATATGTATCTGGGTTCGAAGCTTTGGGGAAGAAGTAGTTTTTTTTTGAAAGGAGAAGAAGAAGTTATTCTCGGGTAAAAAAAAAATTTTACAGGTGCGACTCGAAGCAAGAAGGAGATGTAGAAACTCAAAGTAAGGCGCGATTGTTTCAGGGTTTAGCCGGGTCTGGGTGATTGCGAATGAACAGTTTTTAAAGGTTTTAAATGCTAAACCAGTTTTATAAAATTTAACCAAGTCTAAACAAAACTTTGTCAAACAACTTCTTCTATATGATATGTGTACTTTTGTATTGATTAAAAGGTTTTTAAATGTAGATTATTTTAAATTTATTAACTGAAAAAGGAAAAAAATGTTGTAATGTATTTAAAAATAACCTTTGATATTTAAAGGAATAAACTTAAGATAAAGGAATTGTCTTTAGATTAATTAAAATCTCAAGGGCTTTAAAAGATTAATTAATTGATTTAAGTAGTTTATGAATGATTAGAGATGAATCGATTTGTAATTAAAGATGGGTTAATAATTAAAGAATCGATTAATTAATTAAGGTAATTTATTTAAATTTACTTACTTAATTTTTTTTTTTAAGAATAATTAATTAATGTGGTTAAATAATTAAGGAATAATAAATCTATTAATTAATCGATTAAGGACAATTAATTAAAATTAAGATTTAATTAATCAATAATCAAAGGTTTATTAATTTAAATGATTAATTAAGGAATAAGTAATTAAGATTTAATCAATTACAATTAAGGGATAATTAATTAAGATAATAAATTAAAGAAATGATTAATTTATGAAGGGGATTAAGACTTAGTAAATTGTAGTTAATCTGATTTGAATAAATCGGACAACTATCTGATCTCACTTATTAAGTTTGGATTCTATTGAATGAGTAAATTGGTTGATATCCCTGATCTGTGATATTTTGTTCTGTGGATTGAACCGTGTACGATTATTCATTTAATTACATTTGTATATTATCTGTGAATCTGTGAATGAGCGATAAGCGTTATGTTTATATCGCTTATCAACTATATTTCTGTATTTTAATCTGTGATGATTGAATGATGTTGCACTATTGTGTTAAACCCCTGGACCACACCATACACACACAATTATGGATTTCACGAGGAAATCAGTTAAGTCGTAGATTTTTGAAATAGTTTTAAATTTGAATTTTTAAATTCAAATGTTTTGGAAATGGAATCGGAATAAAAGTGAAAAGCTTTTAAAATGGAATTTCAAGTTAAAATTTATTTTAATTAATTTTGAAATTTAAATAATTTGATTTAGATTTGAATTCAAAATTAGGAATTGAATTCTATGATTTGAAATTAGGGATTAAAGATTTTAAGTTAGTTTGAAACCGTATTTAAAGTATTGTTTTGGGAATTTGAATTAAACCAAAGATTGTAACTTGTATAAAAGAAATCGGGTTTATCCAAATTAAAACTGTTGTTTTTAAATGATAAAAAGCTTTCGTTTCAAATCTTATTAAAAGGAATTCCAAGTTAAATTAAAATAGTTTTCCAACATATAGATGAATATTCGGAAAACAAATTTTGAAAATGAATATTTGGGAAAGATTTGAAAACTATGAGACAAATCTTTGATTTAAAAGATTTAAATGAATTAATCTTTTTGAAACGGAATTGTTTTGAAATCCAGAAAAGAATATTTGTGAAAGTAGGTGAACTTTATGAAATAAATCTTTTGTTAAAGATTTGAAATGGTAATTGGTTTAAACCATTGAAAAAAAAGTTTTGAATTATTAAGTTGTGACTTAATTGAAATCCCATATCCATATGTTTTAAATGTTTTCGCTCACTATTCGGTTTAGCCGGGAAAGGATCTTTGTGTCGTATAACCCATTCCGAATATGTGATTCGACGTTATGGATAGCATTTGAAGACCAGTGATGAAGACTGGGTATTTGCGAAAGCGATAGGATGACCTATCGATTGTTTCTGCACCGAGTCGTGCCGGTATAGAGACTCCCTAAGTGATGGGAAATTCGATCAGAATTATGAATATCCGGATTGCAAGGACTTCTTTGTAAGTGCCTTCGGTTCTGTTCGAACCCGGAACAGACTTGTATGGATTGTATGTCTGACATTATAATTGAGATATAAAGCTGATTTCTTTCAAATATATTTCTGTTGGTGGCGGAGAATTTATTCTCTTAGCTTAGCACCCTTCTCTGAGACGTACGAGCTCAGAGGTTATGTAGTTGAAGGTTATCAGCGATATATTTCCAATTTGGTAATGTGACATGCTGAGTGTTGCTGTGAAATGATCATTGTGTTGATCATTTGTGATAGGATCATTTGTTTGATCGTTTATCTTTGTGATCATTTCTATGATCATTTGTTGACCCAAAGCACAGCTTTTGTATAAAGCGTGGCTTTGTGGACGAGACTTCGTCGAGCCTCACACCCCGAAATGGTCGAAACAGGAAAGATGCAGCAAGGTTATTGGGGGTAGCACCCCTTAGGGTATGTGCATTTCCTTCTGGATAGAAGTGGTATCATGGTATGGAGCCCAGATACTTAACTTATGTTGATATCGCAGATATATATATATATATATATATATATATATTACTTTGTGATTTGT
The DNA here is from genome assembly GCA_030765085.1 of Allium cepa. Taxonomy (NCBI): domain Eukaryota; kingdom Viridiplantae; phylum Streptophyta; class Magnoliopsida; order Asparagales; family Amaryllidaceae; genus Allium; species Allium cepa. The sequence goes on along the minus strand of CM060935.1, from coordinate 818,631,755 downwards.
TGCTGGGGCCCCGGTTAAAGGTTGGTTACGACCGCGGAATGGCATACTCGTGTCAGTAGTTACCCAGTTAGGGGTAACCTGGCCTTGTGTTGGCAGAGATCCGGTTTGGTTCTCGGGGACGTCCTTCCAGAGGCGTTCTCATGTGGCAATGGGAAGTTCCTTGGCCTGACCATTTGTTGGAAATCCAAAGAAACAATACGAGACTTGTACGGTTTTAGTTGTAGAACCTGCCATGGAATGTGGCGGTAACCTGCTATTGAACATGGTAGCTATAGTAGGCATACGATAATGGTCGTATGTTGGCTAAGATTTATATCTTTACTTTCGAAATAAATTTTTCCTACACTATGCACTAGTAATAATATCAAATGTTTCTTTTTAATGCGTATCAAGCGTCTCATAAGGAGAAATCTCCTCCGATTCTGCATTTGCATTGTGTGTGTGTGCGGGAGGCCTTATGGTAGTCTCATTTTCAAAAGCATTGCGAATTGATTTTAAAATCTTTTGTAGATTGTTTTAAAAGACAAACTGTTTTTGTTACTCACACCAGTCCCACGACTGATCCGGAGTTTATTGTTTCTTTCCTAAACTCTGGGTGCTCATTATTTTCTACACGAGCAGTCTAGAGTTGGGTTTTTCAGATAGTCAGGTTTAGTAGATTATCTGGAGTTAGTTCAGTCTTTGGACCACACCAGTCTTGCTTAGCATGATGCATCATTATTGGGAGTTCGAGCTATTGCTGGATTGATTCTTGGAAATGGAATTGCAGTTCTCGGAGTTCTCTTTTGAAGACTATCTTAGAGTTAGTGGTTCCGCTGCTAGATGTTATCTATTTTTCTTTTCCACTGCTATTTTGTTGTATCATATCTCTGATGTATATTGATATCTATTGGATCATCTGTTGTATCAGATATTGTATCAAAGCTGTATATCCATGTATTATTCTTTTATTCCGCTGTGTTATTTACTTAATGTTGTTATAAGCTCCGGCGAATCGGATTTGAACGGTCGAATCTATGACATTCGAATATGATATGAAGTATGGATGTCGATTTTCGAGCGTGAAAAAATCCAGTTCGTCACACCCCCTGTCATAAGTCAGCAAACTTCCAAAAGAGCACCAACTTCTGGGTGGCGATATATATTTCTCTCCAAATCTCACTTTGAACATTCCCAAGTAATCTGGTCCTCGGGAGTAGTAATCTTAATGGCATTCCACCACCCAATAGCTTGTCCTGAAGTTTTCTAGAGGCTAGCTTCCTCTTCATGGCATCCCCTAACTCCATATCCTCAAAGATGCATTCGCAGATATCCAACCAATCATTCTCTTTAATAGCTGATTCTGTTTCAAGAAATGGTTTACTTCATAGAGTGGAATAAACCTTGCTTAGCTGGCAAAGTCATCCCTCGGCGCTTGTACTAGAGCACCACTACCTACAGCCACATTAGGAGCAACTTGATCACTTCGAACATGTTTTGCTCCATCTCAGTAACATATTCTGCAAGTCGGGGTTAGCAGTCCCTGATCCCGCCACCTCCTCAACTCCAAAAATGGAGTTCCTAGAAGCATTTCTCGTTAGCATTCATTCTTTCAAGCTATAATAAGAATGATTAGTCTCTCTAAATGGAATAAGTGGTGTCCGTGAATGCAATACGACTTATATACCACATACACTACTATATAGTTTTGAAAACCAAAATATAACAAGTATGCACTCTCATATATTGCTTGATCAATTCTAAGGCAATGGCTCCTTCCTTATCACTAATGTATCCAAGTATCAAATTAGGTGGCCTACACAACCAAAGCTCTGATACTAAATGTGACCACCACCTTACACCTTCGGTACCCAATATACTTATACAATACGCTATGGAGGTACCCAGCCAATGTAGAACAGGAGCCAAGAGTGTAAAGTAGAGAAATTCCGGACATAGAACCTGTAAAACATCTCACAATGCACAGACAAAATATGATATAATAACATATATGTAAAACAGGCAAGACTGTGATATGATCAAATGAACCATAAATAAGAACATCATAATGCATCAATTTTACATGTTAGAACGACTATTCTATGGTTTCGATGATAACAACTACACACATACATATAGTCTGTCTACTTGAAGGAAAAGATTTTCATAGATTAGATTGAAGATGGCTTGACAAGGGAGAAAAATCATGAAAGCTACTATAGTACTATTATTGTCCTAGGTATGATTGTAAAATCTCCTTTTAAGTAGTAACATTTAAACTCAAGCACTTGCGTGTAACAGAAATTTAAAATGGTCAAAACTGCAAATGTCAAACGTCTAACATTACGTATCAGACATCTGATAGTAGTCTTTGTATTTAAATTAAAATCAAACTCAGACGTCCGTCTGTTTCCACCAGATGTCTGATTCTATATTCTTTTTAAAATTTATATCACAGCTCAGACGTTTGAACATATGCCTAGATATATGTGCTGGGTAATGGACTTTTATTTCGAAAGGACATCTTCTTCAAACAAAGGGATATCTTTAAAAAAAATTAAATGCATCCCTTCTATACTAATAGCTGCAACCATTAGGATGAATAAGCAAAGTCAAAAGATACTACTTTTCATCATAACTCTACATTTTCTATAAATATGCGAAGATTTTTAAGATTGAATCTCATTTGAATTTTCTAAATCTCTTATCTATATTCTTTGCATACTCTGATTTCAAAAGCAAATACTATTTAGCCTTTCTACTTCCTAAAATCAAAGCCTTACATACATATATTACTTAAAGGAGATTATAGGAAGATTTGTACTAAGCAGTCAAAATCCGTGTTTTCTAGAATACATACTTGTCATAGAAAGAACTGTCGTATCTAGCCTATTCCTTCAGGAAAACTGGGGGTTGTTTATTAGTGAAATCCAAAGAGGAGCTTCGGGACTGGATGTAGGATGGGAGGTCTAAACCAGTACAAAACTCTGGTGTGATTGTTCTTTACTATTATACTTTGTTCTATTGTTCATAAGTAAGTATTTTAGTACACTTGCATATTAGATATACATATACGATCCATACTCTCTTTCATTTGGTATCGGAGTACGGTCATTTCAATTCACAGTGAAACGTAATTGAAAACATATTTAATACGATAGGTACATTTCAGAAAGGACAATTAACTGCACGACCACTACTATTCACTGGATCAAATTATGCTTACTGGTCTACATGTATGCGTATCTTTATGAAAGCAAATGGTCTAGAAATTTGGCAAGCAACACAAGTTCACTATGTAGCACTAGAAACTAACATAAACATTTGGACAGATGCCCAAAAGAACACAACAACAAACAATGCTAAGGCTACAAATGTTTTATTCCGTTCACTTGACAAAAATGAATTCTCATGTGTCATGTTGTGCATTAGTGTAAATGATGTATGGCATACACTGCAAACTACTCATGAAGGCACAAACAAAGTTAAGAAAACAAAGATTTATATTTTACAAAATCAATTTTCCTCATTTAAAATGAAAGTAAATGAAACTATTGGTGACATGTATGCTAGATTTCAAATTATTCAACATGATCTCATGGCACTTGGAGTTAAATTTACACAATTTGATTTAGTTACACGTATCTTAAATTCCTTAACAAATGAATGGCAATGAAGAGTACTGGCCATTGAAGAAGTAAACGACTTATCTCAACTAAAAGTTGAAGAATTGGTAGGGAATTTAATGTCATACGAAGCAAATCTGCAGGCAAGGAAAGGGTAAACCAATGAAAAAAATATAACCTTTCAAGCCAATGATAGTAACTTGGATTTAGATGAAGAAGAAATTGTTTATGTTGCCAAAAATTACAACAAACTCAAAAAATTCAAGAAGATGACAAGATACAAAATGGAGGGAATTCAAATTCATCCAACTAAACTTCAATCAAATGTTATGGGTGTGATAAGTTCGGAGACATGAAGAAACAATACCCAGAGCTTAACAATGACAAAAATAAAGGCAAGTTTGAGAAATTCAAGAAAAGAAAATGGGCTTTTCAAGTGACTTGGGATGACTCAGATTCATCCTCATCATCAGATAGTGATAGCAATAGTGATTCTGAACAGGCTAATGTTTGCTTTATGGAAAACACTAAAGAGGTATGTCCTGATCTTTCCTATGATGAAATTTTAGAACTTAGCATGGAATTAGATGACAAATATAGAGAAACTAAAAAGAAAAATAAAGAATATGTTGCCAAAACAATCATTTGGAACTAGAGCTAGGATTATTAAAAGATGAGAAAACAATATTGGAAGAAGAATTAGAAACTTCACTAGAGAAGTATAAGAATTTTTCTATTCAAAATGAGTCATTGTTATCTGACATAGGAAAAGTTAAACTAGAAAATGATGAGATTAGAAAAGAAAATGTTATATTAAAGAACAATGAAGAAGCATTAAAATCCAATATTTCCCATCTTTCTAATAAATTAGACAAGATTACAAACAATGTCTCAAAATTTAATAAAGGTAACCAGGACTTGGATAGCTTGATCAAAATTTCAAAACCTTCTGGAGATCAAAATGGACTAGGATTTAAGAAATCTTTAATATAGAAAAACATTAGTTCACTGTATAACAAATTTAAGAAGTCAGGTACTGAAAAAAAGAGGTCCAACACCAAATTAATTAAAATATGGATTCTGAAATCCAATAACAAACTGATTAGACAAAAACACATCGATAACTATCTGAAAAATGTTGTTCATAATAAAAATTATTTTTTTAAAGGTCCCAAACCCTCTTGGGTATGGCAACCTTCTAACAGTTAGGACCCAAACAAAAGTGGGTACAAATTAAACTATATTTATCTTGTAGGTACCCAAAAGAAAATCTAATAGTAAGGGGAAATGGATACTCGATAGCAGATGGTCCAAACATATGACTGGAAATGCACAGATGTTATCAAATAACATATAAAGATGGTGGTACTGTAACTTTTGGAGACAATTCGAGAGGATTTGTCATAGGAATTGGAGATGTCATCAACGTTGGTATGTCCACTTCACCTGTTATTACAAATGTTCTTTTAGTTAAAAACTTAAAACATAATCTTTTAAGCATTAGTCAAGTTTGTGATAAAGGATTTAAAATTGATTTTGAAAAGAATAAATGCAATATATATGATCAAGATAAAAAATCTGATTTTCGAAGGATTAAGGAAAAGAAACATGTATGTTTTAATATGAAATTTAATAACTCAAGTGATTTATGTTTAGCGGCAGAATTTAATGATCCATGGATATGGCACAAAAGATTATGTCACATAAACTTTAAGTCTTTAAACAAACTAGCTAAACATAATTTGGTTAAAGGTCTTCCTAGAATAAATTATAAAGTTAAACATTTATGTGATGCATGTCAATATGGGAAATTGACAAGGAGTTCTTTTAAATCAATGAAGAAAGATTCTACCAAACATTCTTTAGAATTATTACACCTTGATTTGTATGGACCTACTCAAATAAGATCAGTAAATCATAAAAAATATGTATATGTTATTGTAGATGATTTTTCGCGTTATACATGGACATTATTTCTAAAACAGAAAAGTGATACTTTTGAAATGTTTAAAATTTTTGCTAAAAGAATTAAAAATTTGATGAATCTTAAAATAAAAAGTATAAGAAGTGATATGGAGGTGAATTTGAAAATGAAAATTTTGAAAAATTTTGTAACAAAAAGGGAATTACACATAATTTATCATATCCATGAACACCACAACAAAAAGGTGTTGTCAAAGGGAAAAATCGTACACTACGAGAATGTGCACAAACTATGCTTAATAGTAGTAATTTACCAAAGAATTTTTGGGCAGAAGCTGTAACAACCGCTTGTTATGTTAAATCGTGTTACATTATGACCGTTAACTAAAAATACTTGTTATGAAATGTTTTTTGGTAAAAAACCCAAAGTTTTATATTTATTTGGTTCAAGATGTTTTGTACTAAACACTAAAGATAATCTTAGTAAATTTTACTCAAAAGCTGACGAAGGTATCTTTGTTGGATATTAGGACCGTAACAAAGCTTATAGGATATTTAACAAATGTACTAGTACTATTAAAGAAAGTTTACATGTTTCTTTTGGTGACAAAATTTTTGTTACTAAAAATAACGACGATGAGAGTTACTACAACCTTTGGAAAATACCAAAAGTATACAAAAACGATAATGAAAATTTAGTTGATAATAATGCATTGAGATCACCACCTCATATATTGAAAAATCATCCAATTAATAATATAATTGGTGATTTAAATATAAGAATTTCTACAAGACATCAATTAAATCAAATGAATCACATTGCATTTATTTCGAATTTTGAACGTAAAATTTATAAAGAAGCTTCAAAAGACGAATCATGGATCATAGCAATGCAAGAAGCACTAAATCAATTTGAAAGAAATTAAGTATGGGAATGTGTGCCAAGTCCGATCAATTGTAATAGGAATTAAATAGGTATACGAAAATAAAACCGATAAAGGTGGAAACATTATACGTAATAAAGCAAGACAAGTTGCTCAAGGATATAATCAAGAGGAAGGCATTGATTTTGAGAAAACATTCGCTCCAGTTGCACGTCTAGAAGCAATACGTACGTTAGTTGCTTTTGCATTTTATCAAAACTTTAGACCTTTTCAAATGGACGTAAAAAGTGCTTTTCTAAATGGTGATACAAAAGAACAAGTATATGTTGAACAGCTCCCATTGTTCATACAAGAAAAATTCCCTAAACATGTATATAAACTAAAAAAGGCACTTTATGGTTTAACAAGCACCTTGTGCTTGGTATGATAGACTTAAAAATCATTTAATAAATTCTGGTTTTCAAGTTGGAAAAATATATACAACTATATTTATAAAAATAAATCAAAATAATATTCTAGTTTTTCAAAAATATATGTTGATGACATAATATTTGGATCAATAAATGAAGAATTATGTAATGACTTTCCAAATATTATGAAAAATGGATCTGAAATATTATGTATGGGAGAACTAAATTTTTTCTTAGGATTACAAATAAAACATATAGACAATGATATTTATAGTAATCGAGAAAAATATTGTCACAATTTATTAAGATGTTTTGGAATGGATAAAACAACCACTAAACCAACCCCTATGAGTACAACTACACATTTTGATAAAGATGAAAAGGTAAAGATTTTGATCGAAATTGTTTCGAAGTATAATAGGATCACTTTTATACTTAACGACTAGTAGACCAGATATTATGATGAGTGTGTGTCTGTGTGCAAGATTTCAATTACAACTAAAAGATTCACACCATCGGGCAGTTAAACGTACTTTACAATACTTATCTGGAACTACAAATTATGGACTTTTCAATCCTAAAGATAGCTCTTTTGAACTTGTATCCTATAGCGATCCGAATTTTGGTAGCTATTGAACTGATAGAAAAAGTACAGGTGGCACTTGTCACTTTATTGATCAGTCCCTAGTTTTGTGGTTCAGTGAAAAACAAAATTGTGTTTCACTTTCAACTTGTGAAGCAGAACATATTGCTGCTGCTTTAGCTGCACGCAAGTAATATATATGCAACGAACTTATAGAGATTTTGGAAAAATTATAAACAAATCTCCAATCTTCTGAGACAATACTAGTGCAATAAATCTATCAAAAAATCCAATAAATCATTCACGAATAAAACATATAGACATTCGCCATCATTTTTTAAGAGATAATTTCGAAAAGGAAACAATAACTCTAGAATTCATAAACACCGAAAATCAAATTGCTGATATTTTTACAAAACCTCTAAGCGAACAAATTTTTATTAAGCTCTGTCCTGAAGTCGGTATTGTATCCCCACATGATATATAACACAGTTTACCATTTCTACAGCGAAACTTTTTATGGTAAAAACATTAAAGTTATTTTTCTCTGGCTGTAAAACCAAATGTTTAATAACCATTGTTTTTCTAACCAATCACTTTCTGTTTACCATTACTCCTTTAACAAATAAAACAGAATTCTTCTTAAAATAGCAAACTGAAAATATATATGTGTGTATGTGAACACCTCATTACAAACCACAATCAAAAGTTATTAATCTACATATCTTTCAAACCTAAATATTCCTACAATGTCTTCTGACTGTGACTCCACTTACTCTACTATTGACTACGTTTCACCTTCATCGGGAAGTACTTGTACTTCCCCATCCAAAGTAACACCTAAACCATCCCCTTCACTCAACATTATTCCATCTCCTACATATCAAACTAGCTACTCTCTGAAAGGAAATAAAGCCAAATATGGAATTAATCTTCAATCAGCCTCCTTATCCGACAAGGTTGACGAGATCCATCATTACCAAAAGGAAACGATGGACAAAAAGAAGTGTACAACAAACAAAGACGCTAAGGAGCTCTCCTAAATTTCCCTGAGAAATGCATCCTTGCCATTTTTGGTCATTAACCGATAAAGGATTGCGTTCACGAACATTCTCCTCGTTTAAAGGAATCTCCTCCAAGAGCGCATCCAGTCACTCCATAACAATTATAGGGTGAAGGGACGTCGGAAGCTCAACACAGTCTCGTGCCTCCTTACTGGTCCCCACTTCGGCCATTGAACGAGCATATAAAGGATAAACCAAATTCTTGGGAAAAACTAAACAATTCCTTTGGCTCCCCTAAGTAATAATTTCAAACATTTTATAATTATTTTTATTATTTCACATCCATCAAATAATTGTCGAAATAAAATTACAATGGCAGAAAGAAAAAAAAAATCTTCTTTCTATTAGATGTCTAGAAAGACGATACAGACGTCAAACCTTGAATAAATATATCTTCCTCCCTAAGTCAGACGCCTGAAACGGATATAGAAATTTAATTTCTCATTATCCCTTCAACATAGACGTTTGACAAAAATATTCAGACGTCTGTTCAAATTCTTTGGATATATGACCATCTTTAAGATAGACGTCAGCCTAAGCAATCGGACGTCTGTTAAAAGTCTTTGGAAAATTCAAACTTTCAGCACAGACGTATGAATTAACTATGCAGACGTTTGTTAAAACCCCTGTTATTTCTACTTTTTGACAAGCTTTAGCACAGATGTCTATACTTGGGTCAATAAACGTCTGAAAATATTATCTACAAAACAAAAAACTCATATAGACAGACGTCTAATCAAATTTCCAGACGTCTGTTCCCATTCATTGACTACGGATAACACTTCGCTCAGACGTCTATTACCAAATTGTCAAACGCCTGAACGTATACCAGCCGCACCAATTCATTCCACTATAAATTATCTTTTCTTCCTCCTTTCTCAGTATCGTTCTTTTTCTGCAACCCTACCCAAAAACCCTAAATCCCAAATTAATTTCCTCCCCAAATTAAACAAATTCCATGGCTCCAAAACCACGAAACCCTATTGCAAAACGCCGCAAGCCTTCTACGGGACAAAGTTCTCAACCTCCAACTCAAAACTTTATCATCGACCATCATGTCAATGAAAGGATTCTCGGGAAGCAAACTGAAAGACAACGTCTTCAGGAGCTAAAGAAAAAGCCATTCCATACTGGTCCATTCTACCCATTCCGAAGATTTTCTCACTACGATGCCAATGGACTACTTTTTGATGCAGGTCTTTATAACCTAATCGATTATGATGCCAATTCGAGTAATATTGACCAACTAGAGGTTTTTTCTCTTTTAATCAATCTTTGTTCAATTGCTATTTGGAATCCGACCGACGATGAAAATTGGACATGGACTAGTGTATATGGTCAAGTAATTAAGCTAAGTGTTGAAATGATTGGCCAAATGCTAAACTGTTTACATGAAGGAACTCATTTACAGAGAATCCCTGATAAACGTTATGTACCCCGAGATGCAATTACTTGCCTAATTTGGGAAGATGACTCATGAAAATTAAAACGATCAAATTTCCTTCCACAATCACGCCTTTTTAACCGAATGATTATAAACACTGTCATCCCCAGACTAGGAAATCATGAACAAGTATATGACGATGATCGAAAGACATCATATGCTATTTTTGGTCGTATAAAAGTCAATTGAGCTCAATATATCTTTCATCAAATTAAAATATTTTGGACTCCCACTTGTCTTAGCATTGTCATGCACCTTATATTATGCAAATTTTACAATCATTAGGGATTCTTTCATACCTTTCACAATATGAAGAAATACCTGTCAAAAATAGTGGAATTCGATTCCTTTCTTTAATGCATCTCCTGGGAGCACCACCAGTCATTATTCCTTTTACCCAATATTAACCTCCACCACCACAACAACAACAAGCACCTTCAACTCAACCTTCACAATCTGCTAGAGCTTCACTCACTATAGAAAATTACTCTGATTCAAAAATACAAGAAGCTAGGACATCCATAGGTCCAGGATAGAATCTCCGAGATATCGCACTTCAAAACCACAGACTTCTCTCCTTAAATCAACAAGTGCTTGATAAGAAAATGTCACAGCTAGAACATTCTTTTTCTACTCGCAAGAAAAAGGTAGAGAAAACATTAGAAAAGGTTGTTACAACATTGGGTAAAGTTTTTCGAAAAGTTCGGGGTCGTTCTTCGTCACAGTCATTATCTTCACCTTCTCCTGCTCCACCATCTGCACCAGTCTTTCATGTGGAACCCTCTATAGGAGTAGGGACTTCAAAGGAACCTCAACATCATTCTCGTCCTGTCAAAGAACATATATCTCTTGACATTGAATGAAGCGAAGGCTTATCTTACCATTTTGAAGAACATCATATGTCACAAGATCGACATGACTATGACTATTACACATCATTTTAGGGTCTACCTATTCAAGAGGATGATGAGTATGTTGACCAATCTGAGTGGCAACACAATGAAGACTCCTTCAGATTTTGGGGCTATTATAATTATCAGTAAGCCTTTTGTATTTTTGATCATTTCTACTTATGTGTCTTTGCTCTTTCTATTTTCTGGATTGTTGCAATCTTAAACTCTCTTAGTTGTGAAATCTATGTTTTTCTATTTTCTTTTTGATAATGTCAAAGGGTGAGAAATATTATATTACATGTTTATAGGGGGAGCAATCATTTGGGGGAGACATGTGTTTATAAAACAAATGTATAGTTGTCATCATCATAAAGGGGGAGAATGTTAGAACCACTATTCTATGGTTTCGATGATAACAACTATACACATATATGTAGTCTGTCTACTTGCAGGAAAAGGTTCTCAGAGATTAGATTGAAGATAGCTCGAGAAAGAAGAAAAATCATCAAAGCTACTATAGCACTATTATTGTCCTAGATATGATTGTATAGTCTCCTTTGAAGTAGTAACATTTAAACTCAAGCATTTGCATGTAACAGAAATTTAAAATGGTCAAAACTGCAAATGTCAGACGTTTGACATTACGTACCAGATGTCTGATAGTAGTCTCTGTTTTTAAATTAAAACCAAACTCATATGTCTATCTGTTTCCACCAGACGTCTAATTCTGTGTTGAAATTTATAGAATAGCTCAGACATCTGAACATATGCTCAGACGTTTGTGCTGGGTAACGGACTTTTATTTCGAAAGGACATCTTCTTCAAACAAAGGGATATCTTGACAAATTTTCAATGCATCCCTTCTATACTAACAGCTGCAACCATTAGAGTGAATAAGCAAAGTCAAAAGATGCTATTTTTCGTCATAACTCTTCAATCTTTATAAATATGCCAAGACTTTTAAGATTGAATCTCATCTGAATTTTTTGAATCTCTTATCTATATTATTTGCATACTCTAATTTCAAAAGCAAACAATATTCAGCCGTTTTACTTCCTAAAATCAAAGCCTCACATACATATATTACTTAAAGGAGATTATACGAGGATTTGTACTAAGCAGACAAAATCTATGTTTTCTAAAACACATACTTGTCATAGAAAGAACTGTTGTATCTAGCATATTCCTCTAGGCAAGGTGAGGGTTGTTTATTAGTGAAAGCCGAAGAGGAGCTTTAGGACTGGATGTAGGACAGGAGATCCGAACCAGTATAAAAACTCTGGGGTGATTGTTCTTTACCATTACACTTTATTCTATTGTTCATTAATATTTAGTACACTTTTATATTAGATATACATATACAATCCATACTCTCTTTCATTATAGACTATACAAATATTGGAATAAAAAAGAGTTTATACATCACAAGCCTCCAAAATAAACTTTATAACTGCCTCTCAACAAACAAGTACAGCTCCATGGTACTGCACATCAGAGTAAAACTGGTAGTAAGCTCCAAAGTATAGATATATGAAAGCGTAGCCTCCAGCTCCTACTTCATATAACCTCATGCGCTATCCAGACCTGTTATCCCTAATCTACTCACTTAATAGCACCCGAGACAATAATAAGCAAAGCATAAAATCTTGAGTCAGACAAAAGTCCAATGGGTCATATATCATCTCAAAATACTATAAAAACTATATATAGCAAATAGGGGTATAGGGTATGAAGAAACATATCTGGCATGTTCCTTTATCCAAAGAGTTAGTGCCTAAACATAGTATATGCTAAACTACAATCCCAAAATATGATTGGCCTACCCACTGACCCACTAATTACCCAATAAGCTATCTAAAATCGGGTGAAACATCAAATAACTATAACTACCTAGTGATAAGTCTATTTTTCTATTGGAAGAGAAATCATCATCCCGGTCTAATGGAAGTGTTTCAGACCTAATTTGGCACTTATATAAAATTATACGCTATATAAGATTTACAGGGTCAAAATTTTTTGGTCAAAATTCTAAGGATAGAAAATGACTCTAATAGTCATTTTCCAAAATCATAGAATCGTACGACCTCGTACAAAAATAATATTAATATCATATGATCCTCTAATACATAGAATATGAGTCGTTACAGTGTCATGATTACCATGGAGGTAATGTGAGATTATAGAAGTAGATCCGGGTGGATAGCTTGTGTGCTCCTGGAGTAGACAGACGACCATCAATCTCCCTTCTAGTTCTAACAGAGTGATAGATGGGTATATACTATTTATACTCTTACCTAAGTTTTAGGAGCAGATCTAGGTGGACAGCAGTGTGCTCATGAGTAGGCGGATAACCATTAGCTTCATATATTGAGATGTGACTCTACTTGGGACTTCGTGTTTTTCGTACAGTCAATTCATGTCACCATTTGTTATAATGTGATATTTCTATATGAGAAGATGAGATTATATCTGTGATGGGTGCCTAGAGTACAATGGATTCTTGTATCATTTATCAAATATGATTTTACATATTAGTTGTCTATATATTATATTGATGATGATATTTTGATTCTTTTAAACTGAGGGATATATTTGGGCTATGTTGTGCACTTGTGTAATAACCCACAATTTAATGGGCTTAAATTTCGACTAAATCAAAACTCAAGTCCATTAGGATATAGATCGTAGGTTTTGGTAACCTGTAGTAACATAAATATATCGGAGAGCAATCTACATAAACTCACAGTGAAATAGAAAATATAACACAACATACGTGCTAACCAAGGTTACTATCTTGGAATAAATACCATTCCTTTAGTATTTGATTGTCTTACCAGCTCCGAGTATGAATGAGAATATTTCACCATCTATAGTTCCCATCTCACACTAGTAGCATGTCCCACTAAATCTATCGTACGGGTTGTAATAAGGAGGGGGTAAGAACAATGTTCTGATGACTAGAAAATTGCATACTTTATCCATAACACTAATTTATGCCCATTGATTTGTACTTAAGTGTTATGTCCATTATCCACGGCTATTCCATGTAATTTCATCTACGCATATGTTATATCTAACCTTCTACGAGATATAACTATATATATGCCTATATACGTATATATCTAAATGTTGTACTACCCAAAATTAAACCTCGACCACTTATACTTCTTAAATAGAGAGGAGGCAGACCCATCGGTTATTTATTACTTCGATCCTAAGTGGGCCCTTCGTACTTAATCACTAGTCAATCATATTTAGTTACAGAGACCAATGACCCCTAGATACGGCTTTATAACTTAATTTTTCGTATTACTAATGCATCTCAAAGACTTATCTGAGAGTTAACTAGCCTACCACCGACAAACAAATAACTATCTAAACTTTGAGATCTTTGCATATCCAACATGGATTCTACACTAATAGGAGGCGAAATCCATCAGGACATAACCCAAGTCTTTCTTAATGACTGCTCAAAACTGCTGGTGGTCATAGCATATATGTCAGCCCTACTACTAAATAATGGTCGAATAAAAACACTGACATAGTCCGTCGACCTTCCAAAGCCAAAATCCCATTTAGACTATCCTAACACAAGTCAAGGAAAAATATTCATCCTAGTTACTTAATATCATTAATTAGAAATAAAGTAGAATTTATGTCCCTATTATGTACCGTCATAGGTTATTTAAGACTTCTTATTTGGAGAGGATGTAGAGCCAATGGCCATTTAATAGCATCCACCTTGAAGTAAACCCCTTGACATTGCTAAAGTTATGAGCCATTTGATACTTCAAATACAAGGCAAACTCTCGATATAGTTTCCCACACTTATATGCAAACGCATATCCCTTCCCCATGAGGCCTATGGTAGGAGATTGTTAGGAACTGAGTTGATGATGTTTTGATGACAACAACCTTATATAGTTATTATACTTTACTTTATAAAATATATACTAACATTTTCATATAGATAGATATATATATATATATGTATATAGGAAGTATATGCAGGTATTATTGAAGACTGATCAGTATAAAGACTCAAGCATCAAGATGAAGATTAGAGATTCAAGATTCAAGACTCTAGAGAATCAAGATTTCAAGATCTCAAGTTAAGTGTCTAGTATTTTGTTAAAACTTCATAATAGCACTCTCATCTTTCTTCCAATTTTCTTTTGGGATGGAACTCAATTTCTATCGAAACCAGTGGCTTACAAACCCACGACAAGTAGCTTACAAACCTACGACAAGTGGCTTACAAACCCACGACAAGTAGCTTACAAACCTACGACAAGTGGCTTACAAACCCACGAAAATCAAAATCATTTAAACTACTTTGTACAAGTTCTCGAGTCCTATGTAGGAGCTCTGTAGGAAGGTTCTTGCAATTTCAGTTTGAATAGATTTTTCAAAATGTTTTTAAATCTGTTTTTCAAAATGTTTTAGCTTTCAAAATTATGTTTTCAAAAATGTTTTCAAACTTTGTTTTAGCCTTGAAATATTCCTCCATTCTGATTTTAAAAACTTCTATTTTTAAAACATCAAAACTTATTCTGATTTTAAATATTACTTATATAATTGACGGTCTATATCAATTATATATATATTTAAAATAATGTTTTATATTCATTCTCTATCTCAAAATATTGTTTAAACACTTTATTTTGCTTCAGAGAAGTTTCAACTTGTTTTAAATTCAAATGCTTTTACAAAACAACATCTCTACAATTTTGGACTGAGGGATGTCGACATATGGGGATACCCCATGTCGACATGGTGACAGTTGGATTCAAAATTCAAATTTCAAAAGAAGTGTCCATTTGTTCAAAAAACCTTTCGCCAATAGTTATGACTGTTGTGCATCTATATAAAGGCTTCCAAAACGAATTTTTTTAACAACTACTTTCTTATTTTCTTCACTCTTTCTTCTCCACCATTCCATATCCATAAAACTTCATATTTTCAAGATCGTGCCATCATTCTGCCAAATTCTCAATAGGAAATCATTTAGATACTCTCTATTTGATTCTCCATCATTCTACTAAAGATCAAAGTGCTATTCAGAGTTATAGGATCAATTTGTATTCAAAAAGTCCATAGAGTCTATCCATTCAAAAGGATTGTTATTAGAAAGTGTTAGGGTGATCTTGTGTCCCGTAAATCAAGAGGGTTTACCCCAGACTCGGAGATAGGAGGGTTCCTCAAGGCCTTAGAAATTGAGGGTTGTAATTTGGATATTGGCTTATAAAAATCTGTACAAGGATATTGCCTTGGTGCAGGACTGGATGTAGGAGGATTCCGAACCAGTATAAAATCCGGTGTGTTCTTTCCTTTTACTTGCTTTACTTTACTATTTGCATTTGTTATATGTTCTGTGATCATTCTGTGTTAGAATTTTGTTTAGATTTGTGTTGAAAGTTTTAATTTAGTCATATAGTTCATATATTCTTTAAAACACTATTCACCCCCCCCTCTAGTGTTGTTTCTGCCTTAAGATACTTAATCCGCATCCCCAACAATTGGTATCAGAGCGAGGTTTTCATTGTTTTCATAATCTGAAACTTGAAAAATATAAAAATGGCATTTTTGGAAAATTGTGTTAAAACTATTTTGAATTTATGCATTTCATCAAAGTTTCATAAGTCTGCATATAGTTATTTTGAAAAATCAAGTTATCTACCGAATTGGTGTGTTATGCAGGAACAGACATGTTATATGGCTTTTGACGAATCAACACCCAATGGACAAACTGTGCAAATTGAGAAAGATAAATGGATACTTGATAGTGGTTGTTCAAGGCACATGACTGGAAATCCCGAGATACTCAAGGACATTACTTATCAAGATGGTGGATTAGTCAATTTTGGTGACAACTCTAAAGGATATGTAGTTGGCGTCGGCAATGTCGGTAAGTCTAAAACTTTACTTATTTCTGATGTTTTATTAGTTAGGAACTTAAAACATAATCTGCTTAGTATAAGTCAACTTTGCGATAAAGGTTTTAAAATTAACTTTGGAAAAGATAAATGTCACATTGAAGATGATAAGTCTAATATAATTTTTGAAGGTATTAGGAAGAAAAATATTTATATCCTTAGTATGAAAATTTCAAATGATAACCTATGTCTTTTGGCTAATACAAGTGACCCTTGGATTTGGCATAAAAGATTTGGCTATTTGGATTTCAAATTATTATCTAGGCTATCAAAACTTGACTTAGTTAGAGGTCTACCCAAGTTAAACTTTAAAGTAGATAGTATTTGTGATGCTTGTCAATTAGGAAAACTTAAGAAAAGTTCATTTAAATTAAAAGATGCTATTTCTACCTCTAGTCCTCTAGAATTACTTCATTTAGATTTATTTGGTCCATCTCAAGTTCAATCAATTAACCATGGTAAATATGTTTTTGTTATAGTAGATGATTATTCAAGATATACTTGGACAATCTTTTTAAAACATAAAAGTGATGCTTTTGAAATATTTAAAAACTTTTCTAAAAGAATTCAAAAACAACATTCTTTCAAAATTAAAAGTATTCGAAGTGATCACGGTGGTGAATTTGAAAATGAAAATTTTGAGAATTTCTGTACCCAGAAGGGAATTACTCACAATTTTTCATTTCCAAGAACTCCACAACAAAACGGAGTAGTAGAACGTAAGAATAGAACGATTCAAGAGTGTGCTCGTACAATGCTTTCTGATAGTAATTTACCTAAATATTTTTGGGCTGAAGCAGTTGCTACAGCTTGTTATATATTAAATAGAATTTTAGTTAGACCATTAACAAATAAAACTCCATATGAATTACTTTATAATAAGAAACCTATAGTTGCTTATTTCAAAGTCTTTGGGAGTAAATGTTTTATACTTAATACAAAAGATAATTTAGATAAATTTGAACCAAAAGCTGATAAAGGATTCTTTATTGGTTATTCTAATAGAAGCAAAGCATTTAGAGTTTTTAATTTAAAAACTAATACCATTGAAGAAACTATGCATGTATCTTTTGATGAAAATCTTAAAGATATTGTACAAATAGATGATGAAGAAGATTTTATAAATTTAAATCAATCTGATGAAACTATTAGTGAAATAAATCAACCTAATAAGAGATTTAAAATATCAATAGATCATCCTATAGAAAATGTTTTAGGAAATATTGAATCTGTAGTAAGAACTAGAAATCAATTAAGTAGTATGAGTAATGTAGCCTTTATATCAACAATTGAATCTAAAAATCCAAAGGAAGCATCGTCTGATGATTCATGGATTCTTGCTATGCAAGAAGAATTGAATCAATTTACCAGAAATGATGTACGGGAACTTGTTCCTAAACCTGAGGATAAAAATATAATTGGAACTAAATGGGTTTATAAAAATAAAATGAATGAACTCGGTGAGGCGTAAGAAATAAAGCTCGTTTAGTCGCGCAAGGTTATTGTCAAGAAGAAGGAATTGACTATGATGAAACCTTTGCCCCCGTAGCAAGATTAGAAGCTATAAGAATTCTTCTTGCTTTCGATAATTATAATAATTTCAAATTATATCAAATGGATGTTAAAAGTGCTTTTCTAAATGGTTTTGTAAAAAAAGATGTTTATGTTGAACAACCTCCACTTTTGAAGATAATAAATTTCCAAACCATGTATACAAGTTAAAGAAAGCTCTATATGGTCTAAAACAAGCTCCTAGAGCCTGGTATGAAAGACTAAGATCTTATTTACTTCAATCTGGTTTTGAAATTGGTAAAGTAGATACAACACTCTTTATTAAAAGAAATAATCAAGATATTCAACTGGTTCAAATATATGTAGATGATATAATCTTTGGATCAACTAATAACATAATGAATAATGAATTTTCAGATATAATGACTAAAGAATTTGAAATGAGTCACATGGGAGAATTAAGTTTCTTCTTAGGGCTTCAAATTAAACAACTAGAAAATGGAATCTTCATAAGTCAAGAAAAATATGCTAAAGACTTAATCAATAAATTTGGTTTAAGCACCTCTAGTGGGAAACCAACTCCAATGTCAACACATGTAGGTTTAAGTAAAGAAGATAAATCAAAAGATATTGATCAAACTTTATATAGGGGTATGATTGGTTCGCTACTTTATATAATGGCGAGTCGTCCTGATATTATGCATAGTGTTTGTCTCTGTGTAAGATACCAATCACAACCTAAAGAAACTCACTTAAAAGCTGTTAAAAGAATTTTAAGATATGTAAAATACACTTTAGATTATGGTTTATTTTATCCTAAAAATAATACTTTTGATTTAATATCATATAGTGATGCTGATTATGCTGGTTGTAAATCGGACCGAAAAAGTACAAGTGGAACTTGTCACTTTCTAGAACATTCACTGGTTTCCTGGTTCAGCAAGAAACAAAATACTATTTCCTTGTCAATAACTGAAGCAGAGTATATATCTGCTGCTCTGGCCTGTTCACAAGTCATATATAGGCAACAAACTTTAAAATATTTTGGAATTAACATAAGTAAATCACCAATATATTGTGATAATACTAATGCAATAAATCTATCTAAAAATCCAACTCATCATGCTAGAACTAAACATATTGATATAAGACATCATTTTCTTAGAGATAATATAACTAAAGAAATAATAACTCTAGATTATATAAATACTGAAAAACAAATTGCTGATATATTAACTAAACCGTTAACCGAACATAATTTTACTAAATTTAGAAGAGAATTAGGTATTTGTTCAAAATCTCAAATATAAAATAATATAATATAATAATCAATAAAAATTCAAAATAAAAATTACACTTTTTCTGAAAGACATGTCGACATGCCCCATCCCCTGATGTCGACATACCCAACAAAATTTGAAAATAGAATTTCCCTCCAAAGTTAGTTATTTGGTTATTTATCTATTTATTTCGTTTTCTCTCCTCTTTCTTCACTATATTCTCTGTAAATAACTTCTGAAACAATAAAATAATGGCCTCCTCTTCTACTAATGAACCCACTTCACCCAAATCTCCTCATTCTGGTCCATTTCAACGATCTACGCACGCTCGAGTGATCAAATTGCAAGAGAAGATGAAAGATATCCTTCAATTGTTGACTGAAATTCAAGTAAGTCAACTTAGGATGGCTAGAGAACAACAGAAGGCAAGGGAATATTATTAGGAATGTACAAAAATTCCTTATGGATAACCGTACAAATCCTATTAATATTGAAGACTCTTCACAAGCCATGGAATCAGAGGAAGAAGAACCTATGGAAGAGCCACAAGAAGACCAAGAGGAAGATCAACCTTTTCCTCAACCCGAAGTCCCTATAAATGAGGACGAGAGTGTTATTTGCGTTGGTGAGATCCTTGTTGATACTAATGGAAACATAATTGAACAACGTGGAAACTTTTGTCTCCACTACCCCAATTGTTCGATTCATAAGTCTCATATAGTTAAGGATCGCCGTTAAAGCATACTTTCTTTTTTATTCTTCGTTTTACATTGTTCTGTTTGTTCGTGTTTATGTATGTTCTTATATATGTCGTAATAACAAAAATGTGTTCACTTATACTCATTGTTTCATGCTTGCTCTATACATATTATTTGTTCATACTAATCATTCTTGAATTCTTAAGTAGTTAATAGTTTTTGCTGATGACAAAGGGGGA
Organism: Allium cepa; assembly: GCA_030765085.1. Classification (NCBI taxonomy): domain Eukaryota; kingdom Viridiplantae; phylum Streptophyta; class Magnoliopsida; order Asparagales; family Amaryllidaceae; genus Allium; species Allium cepa. Next base: position 818,611,284 of record CM060935.1, on the reverse strand, counting down.
GAAAGTTATAAAAATATGCGCTTGGTGTAAGGGGGAGTCATGCAATAAAGGGGAGTTGTAGTTTTAAGAAGAAGTCACGGAGTAAGGGGGAGTTATGGCATGGTAAGAATATTTTATAAATAAAGGCTGTCATCATCAAAAAGGGGGAGATTGTTAGGAACTGAGTTGATGATGTTTTGATGACAACAACCTTATATAGTTATTATACTTTACTTTATAAAATATATACTAACATTTTCATATAGATGGATATATATATATATATGTATATAGGAAGTATATGCAGGTATTATCGAAGACTGATCAGTATAAAGACTCAAGCATCAAGATGAAGATTAGAGATTCAAGATTCAAGACTCTAGAGAATCAAGATTTCAAGATCTTAAGATAAGTGTCTAGTATTTTGTTAAAACTTCATAATAGCACTCTCATCTTTCTTCCAATTTTCTTTTGGGATGGAACCCAATTTCTATCGAAACCAGTGGCTTACAAACTCATGACAAGTAGCTTACAAACCTACGACAAGTGGCTTACAAACCCACGAAAATCAAAATCATTTAAACTACTTTATACAAGTTCTCGAGTCCTATGGAGGAGCTCTGTAGGAAGGTTCTTGCAATTTCAGTTTGAATAGATTTTTCAAAATGTTTTTAAATCTGTTTTTCAAAATGTTTTAGCTTTCAAAATTATGTTTTCAAAAATGTTTTCAAACTTTGTTTTAGCCTTGAAATATTCCTCCATTCTGATTTTAAAAACTTCTATTTTTAAAACATCAAAACTTATTCTGATTTAAATATTACTTATATAATTGACGGTCTATATCAATTATATATATATATATATATTTAAAATAATGTTTTATATTCATTCTCTATCTCAAAATATTGTTTAAACACTTTATTTTGCTTCAGAGAAGTTTCAACTTGTTTTAAATTCAAATGCTTTTACAAAACAACATCTCTACAATTTTGAACTGAGGGATGTCGACATATGGGGATACCCCATGTCGACATGGTGACAGTTGGATTCAAAATTCAAATTTCAAAAGAAGTGTCCATTCGTTCAAAAAACCTTTCGCCAATAGTTATGACTGTTGTGCATCTATATAAAGGCTTCCAAAACGAATTTTTTTAACAACTACTTTCTTATTTTCTTCACTCTTTCTTCTCCACCATTCAATATCCATAAAACTTCATATTTTCAAGATCGTGCCATCATTCTGCCAAATTCTCAATAGGAAGTCATTTAGATACTCTCTCTATTTGATTCTCCATCATTCTATTAAAGATCAAAGTGCTATTCGGAGTTATAGGATCAATTTATATTCAAAAAGTCCATAGAGTCTATCCATTCAAAAGGATTGTTATTAGAAAGTGTTAGGGTGATCTTGTGTCCCGTAAATCAAGAGAGTTTACCCCAGACTCGGAGATAGGAGGGTTCCTCAAGGCCTTAGAAATTGAGGGTTGTAATTTGGATATTGGCTTATAAAAATCTGTACAAGGATATTGCCTTGGTGCAGGACTGGATGTAGGAGAATTTCGAACCAGTATAAAATCCGGTGTGTTCTTTCCTTTTACTTGCTTTACTTTACTATTTGCATTTGTTATATGTTTAGTGATCATTCTGTGTTAGAATTCTGTTTAGATTTGTGTTGAAAGTTTTAATTTAGTCATATAGTTCATATATTCTTTAAAACACTATTCACCCCCCCCCCCCCCCACCCCTCTAGTGTTATTTCTGCCTTAAGATCCTTAATCCGCATCCCCAACAGAGATGTCCTACGTCAATAGTAAGTATACACAACTGCCAGTACCCTCTTGGTGAAGGGCAGACTTCAATGTGTAACTCCACTGATCTCGCATCCCAAAACATTCTGAACCAAACTAATTATCCTAGGCCTAAGTATTAGGCTAGGCCCACTAACTCACGTTCATCTTAAATGTATTATTGTAGGTGTATAATTTCCTGCTATGAAAATTATATTGCCTCCAAGTATCACTTATTCGCTGCGAACCTATTCTTATCTTATACGCTTACTACATATATTCTCTATTTCCCTCTTACGTCCCATAAATGTCAATTGTTTATAATAAAGGGTCATTGTTATTCAAATTGGACAATCACTACTGACATTTGTTTATTCGTTCTAGTTCAACATATTATGCATATTTCATTTCCTTATAAATGCCATATTAAATTCTTAAACCAGTCTTATTAAACATAGTTATGTCCCTATTTAATTCTAGTAACTACCTATTAACTGCACATTTATTGCCCCACTAATTTTGAAGTTATTATCTCTTTCCCTATTTCAACCTCCTAGTTATATGGTTTACTGTGCTATTAATAACTAGTCATCCTAATTATAACCAATACGAATATCATCATATATTGGGCTATATATATATAATCAGTGGGTATGGTTATACGTACATATACATATATATATATGTGTGTGTGTATATATACATCTACTTACCATTATTTCCAACTCCTTAATTTCTACGCTTAGGAATTCCAGAATATACTTATGTATACATTCGGTAAGGAACACTAATGTCTACATTTTGATATATTAGAGTTATCCTTCCAAAAAAGGTTTACCGTTATAACTTTTCATAAATTACCCAAAATTGATACTTTTTCTCTATTTGAAATTACAAAGAATTATATCTTTTTTCTTTTATTGAAATGGACAGTGCAAACTAAGGAGGAGAACCTCCATGCTTTACACATCTCTTTTTTTTTTGGTATATTCCTTATTATTTCAAATGACGCACTTTTTATACATAATTATAGAATTAGATAATTTATGGAAATTTTACAGAAATAAATACAACTAAATTATACCCATAACACTCTCAATAAACTAAACATAGAAATTCACATTCCAAGTCAAACTAGGGCAATAGAAATTTATACAAATAATATACAGCCGAATCATCATAGATCTGGAATAAATCATGCAATCTTATCAACATTCTACTTTAATAAGTTTAGGGACTGATCTCCAAATTTCCAAATTAAAGTGTAAATATCATTACATTCCAATTATCTAACTAAGGATTTCAATTGAATACGTCTTTTCTAAGCCTACAACTTCATAGATCTTGCATAGGCATAAGAATTAAATAGAGCTCAAAGGTATAAATTTTAATATAATATATAAATCATATAATTTCTCACTCACATTTCAAGCTTTCCAAATCTTCCAAATCCAAATCCATCCCTTCAATTGACTTCTTTTCCTTTCGAATCCATAAAAATGTAAAATAATATATATACATATATAAATATACATATATATACGCATACATACCCATTAGAATTATATATCTAAGAGAAGATTTAAATTAAGTGGAATATAAATTTATAATTATGAAATTTATCTTTTTTGTGCAGTATTGATTCGCTCCTTCTCTTCTTCTCTTTTATTTTCTACCCTTCTTCGGTTATATATATATATATATATATATATATATATATATAATGTTTTATAATTATTAGAAATAATGTAGAAGGGAAAATGACTGATGTAAAATCCCACCTCTATACCCATATAACCCAAGAGTATTATTGAGTAATATTGTCGAGTAACATGGAGAATGAGGCGATGTGGGTAATATACACGTGAATATTCCCTTTGACCGACACTAAATGTGTCTCATTATATAAAAATCACTCACCTCGACATAAAAGATCTCGTTACAAAGCAATAAACACGCGTGGTTCCTAAAGATATAATAATAAAAAATATAAAAGAATAGAGAACATGGAGTCATCAAAGCAGCGATAACATATAATAATAAATATACACGAGTCCAAATGGGTATACAAAAATAGTCAAATACCCACTATCATCAAAATTATACATAACATATCCAATATCTCAATAACTCATGGATACATGTAGCTAAAAAAAGATATATAAATACTATATTCCCCATATATGCCCAACATACACAAACTGTTCAACTCGACCTTGAACCTGAAATATCTCGAACTGACCCCAGTATTATATAAATAATAAACAGGTCAGACTATGACTAAATTCAAAGATGAGTATATAAACAATATCTTATAACATATACATGACATAATAAAGAAATCCAACCAAAGGAATAACAAAACATACATAACACATCAAATAACATTGCACACGTTTTACATCAAAACATTCGATGGACATCGAACACCATCACACACATCACACAATGCACACCAAGCATCCATCACACTACACACATCGAACATCCATCCCATATATTGCATACATTACACACCATCGTATATCGCACACATCGCACACCCATTCATTCATATTTATTTAACTATATTTGATTTATTCATATTATTCTTTAGATTCATCTTCATTATTGCTATTGCTACTACTACCGCTACTACTACAGCCAAAAGTAGGGCATACACCTGAGCCTCACCAGTTCTTAGATGCAAAAGGAGACCCGGATCATAAATTATTGTGATTGCCCTTACCGGTCTTTAGCTGCAAAAATAACATACTTCGTCTCCTCGCTTCCTCGCCTCGTACCTTGCTTCCCAACGATAATCGCCTTGTTTCATGTTGTACTCCTCGTCACATTGGCTTATGCAGCAGACTATGACCATGTGACGATGTAGCCATGTCGTCACAACCATTAAGGAGCGACACCATAGTTGGTTAAGCTAGGATGGGGCTAGAAAAATTCTAACCATCACATTTATGTCAGGAATTCTGCATCGCACGCTTTGATCCACTCAAAAGTAAAGATATTCACATTCTCGCTTTAAAATAAAATAAAGAAATGATATAATACACCTCATACATCAAGTAAGAAATCCAAATAATATTGATTAATGTAGGATCGATTTCACCCTAGAGGGGGGGTGAATAGGGTGATGGTATAAATTATAGAAATTAATTGCGGAAGCTTATAAAATAATTTCAACACAGATCACAGAACAATAGCAGCACAGATAATAGCAGGATAATAAATGCAGAAATAGAACGACACAGAATTTACCCAGCTTCGGCAAAACCGTGCCTACGTGATGCCCCCAAGGTTTCTACTAGAAATTAGATAGTCAGACACTTACACACGTAAACTCGCGACACCCGCTATCGACTAAACCTAACTCTACGCTCAAAACTCTGTCACAACTCAGCCACTGAGTTGCGAATTCTCAAACTACGCCACATAGTTTGTCCCCTAGTCACACGACTAGTAATTACAACGATTTAAAAGGATTTTAAATTTAAAAACAAATTTAAAAACAATATTAAAATTTAAAGCCCTTCTTTAATAAAACTAAGTCCTTAATTAATCAAGGCCGGCCCCTTTCATTTCTTCTGCCCGTTCCTTTTTCTTTTTGCTTCTGTAAAATGGCCGCCTCGCTTTCGTTCTTCTTTGCGCTCTGAAATTAGGGCTTGTATAGAATCGAAGATGCCGACTTTATATTGATCGATCGAATTTGTGATTTTCGTCCTTTGGCCTGTCGATCGACTGTCTCCTAGTACCTTGCTTCGGCTAATTCGATTTTGATCGAGTTTGATATGATGACTGGTATGCAATTTATTCCTTTTCTTTTCTGGTTTGATGAGATTGCCGATGATGATTTCCTTATGTAGAGTTTGTAACCCTTGGTTTTCGTCGTATATTCTCTATTTGAATTTGTCAATTTCTTTTCTATGCTGCTTGATTATGCTTTGTAACAACCCGGGAATTTGTAGCAATTAATTATCGTCACTAGGTGATTAGTCGTTCGCTAATTTCTATTGGAATTCTATTAGGTTAAAATTCTTTTAGAAATTTGTTGCAACATGTTAAGGGCTTTAAAAATTTATCTCGGCCCACAATTTCTCAATGTCATTCCGTTCATGCTTCAGCTCGATGCCGTTCCCTTCATATTTTACTTCGGCCCGTTCTTTTCCCCTTTTCATTTTCTTTTGGCAACCCTAAACAAAATCACGAAAATGGTGGCGGCTCGTCCCTTTTTCATCGTTCGAAATTAGGGCATATGAATCGAAGAAGAGGCTGCAATGGGTCGAACTTCGCTCGTTTTCTTCGATCAACTTCACGATGTTGCCGGCTTCGTCTATTCGAACGAGTTAGATTGCAAGTTGAGTCTAGGTCTTCGGCGAAGGTGAGTAATTTCTAATTACTCACATCTAATCCATTACTGTGTTTCGACTGGTTGATTTTGTTTGAATGTGATGTTTTCTCTGATGTTTTTAATTCATGCGGTTTTGATCACTCGATTTATCATAGCCATTCGAAATTGTTTTAATACTTGGGATGATTCTGACTTGGTTCATTTTCTTGCTTTTCCATGGCTTGATGATTTCGTTGTGATGATTTGGTTTTGACTTGTATTTGGCCTTGCCTCTAATATTGATATTTATGCTCGACTCCGGCCATGTACATTGTTGTTTAACTGTTTTACATATTAGTGTTTCTCTGGAGTCTGAATGTTATGGCCTTGCTTTAAACTTAACAATGTGAAAATTTGAGTTTGCAATTGATAGTGCTATGCACATGATTTCTTATCACTTGACTTTGAATGGATAACCCTGTTGCTGCTGGCATCAATGAAGCATTTCTGATTTGTTGTTTTACTTGGCTGTCACGGTTTGAACCGTGCCTTGCCTGGTTCATCGTTTCGTTTATTATGTTGTCGTTTTTTTTTGTAGATTGGCACTTTGCCGTGTTTTGGTCACTGGCACTGCCCAGTTGCTTGCATTGGGTTTGTTCATCCTGTACCATATTTTTGAAAAAACCCTTGCATTCCAGTATAAGCACTTGAATCAGATACTTTTCGAAATTTATTTTATCCATTTTCATTTGAACTTAGTTGCATTTGCGCATGTTGTTCTTGTAGAGACTGATGCAACTGACTTGAGTTGATGCAGTGTTCATATATGGTCATTTTCAGCCATTTCATTGTTCTGAACTGTAGTTTACCATCCTCATTCACTTTAGTTCATACTGTATATTTTATGTGCTAGAGGCTGTGCACATCACATATTGATTTGAAATTTCGTCTATGTATCTTGTACTAGTGTCGCCGCGAGATATTTATATCCATGGTTGTTCCTGCATTTTAATCATCAAGTATGCCTTCCCACATTGCTATGTTGTTTGTGTGGTATCTGGTCTTCGACTTTGCATTACCTATGTGTATTGGCTTCGGCCATTATGCACTTGATTTATTTGCATTCTTGACTTTAGCATACTCTGTATATACCCTGATACCTGCACCTATCTGCTCATATTTGTAGTCACCGGTATATATATATATATATATATATATATATATATATATATATATATATATACATTGGTACACTTGATATCGTTTTCCAATCTTCTTGCATTATGTGGTATGGCACCGCATCACACTGTTGTAGTGTTGTTTCAATTTCTCCTTGACCCTTTTATGTTTGAGCATGTTGAATAAGTGTAGCATATCTAGTTTGTTTGTCTCGACCATATGTGGTTTTTCTGTTCTACCTGAGTTTGTCTTCGAGACAATCTGCAGTTGTTTTATGATGTAGTATCTTCTTATTACATTATACGGTTTTCACTTTATAACTACATGTGTAGTTGTTATTGGTGCCCTGTATCTGTTACCATTATGATCTTGTACATTGGTACTGCTTCCTGTTCGTATGCATTTGTGACATGCTGTGCATATGTGTATTTGTAACCTTGTGTAAGATGTCACCTTTATTGGCCTATATGTCTACAGTCCCATGTCACGCCTCTGTTTCTTTATCCATGTGCAACTAGTAGTATACATCCATTGTGTACAATTGGGTACGCATTCATGTTGTCCAGGCTTGTTCCTTTACATTGCTGTTGGTTCTGGGCTTCACTGACCACTCTTGTTGTACCACTGTTGTCTCCTTCTCTAGACATATCGGAACTTGAATTATTGCATTGAGTTGAGTCATGACAGCAGTGACTTGATCTTTGCATTTTGTTTGTCTTTCGAGTTCACTTGAGTTGAATCCAACCTGTAGCTTGGGTTAAACCTTGTGTTCGTTTGTAAATTTTCATTGTGTACATATCACTGTAGTGGCAAGGCAGTGCACGCAAGCGTGAACCGCAGCCACACGGAATTGAGTTTTTGGGTACATTATCATTGTAGTGGCAAGGCAGTGCACGCAAGCGTGAACTGCAGCCACACGGTATGGCTTTTATGATATTCTATTTTGTTTTGATTTATTGATCTTTTGCATATTGCATATGCTGTAGTGGCGAGGCAGTGCACGCGTGCGTGTACTGCAGCCCTACTCGACTTAATATTTTAATTGATATTTCAATGGTTTGAACTATTTCGTTTATTCAATTCAATATTCTGAATTTCATTCTGATTTGGTTGAATTTGCTGATTTGTTGTTTAACACTGCTACGTGTTATATTTATCGTTATCCGATTTCTTTATTTAAGGATCGGATAGACGAAATTTATTGTGACTATCGTCTATTCATTATTTAATTATTATTGCTTCTGTGCACTAATAACTGAGTTTGAATTAGACTGACCCGTGTATTATTTTCTTTTGAATTTAATACTCGGGTCAGACCGAGTATTTACAGGTTGCTGATATCTTACTTTGGATTGCTGCTAGAGCTATGAAGTCTCTTCTTACTTTTGGAGTAGTCGTTGTCACTTTTAGTAGTTAGTGTACTTGTATAGGTTGATATGTATTCATGTATATTAATGATATTAATGTACTTGTATATGTAACATCCTGTATCGACAGTTGTAGTTGTATCATATGTACTGTAGCACATGTATTGTAACTGACAGCAGTTATTATATATATCTGAGGCTTTTGATTATCTGTGTTCCGCACTTAGCTTGTCAGTGTTATTATTATATACATTGTCATAAACCATTATGAACCATCGTAGTTCGTTTTATACTGAAATTGGGTATGTCGATGGGAGTAAATAAATAAGAGATGAAAAATTAAAAATATATACCACTCCCATTGAAATAACCAATACTAGTGTAAGGCCTAACTACGGATGGCCGCTCCTATCCAGCCTTATTCTTCGTGATAACAGACAGTATTTCCTTTAATACTCTTTGTTATTGTGAGCATAGAGGTGGGGCGTCACAGTTGGTATCAGAGCTTAGGGTTTATGGACATAATATAAAACATAACTTAGATGGAACATGTGTTACAATTATATGTCGATGTTTTAGATGTACTTTGAGTCAAAACTAAAGTTTTGAAATTTTGATGAAATTTTTAAATAGTTTATTTAAAAATAAAAGTGAATTTGTGTTTGATGATTGATTGAATTGTGTTTTGTTTATCAAAGTGCGCAGCTGAAACAGTAAGACTACTTCGCTGAGTACATCTGATAATTATTTTGATTAAAAATCAAAATATGAAAAATGAATTTAGTTTCATTATGTTGTTTAACCAGTGGTTCTGATTTGTTGAAATTCTTGCTGGTTTTCTTTGAGGCTAATCATATCTGATTAGATTTCTGCTGTTTTAAAATATCTTCATTGAAGATATATTTGAATGATTTCTTTATTCATTTTGCGGTATACGTGCAAAAATTATGTTGCACGTTACTACACTAATTTTACGTAAAACCGATGCTTGGTTGTGAAACGTATATTGTTGCCGTTATTCTTATAACAGGATTTTTACACCAATGCTATATTTGAAGCAAGGTGTTTTGTTGACATTTTAATGAATGAAAATTCACTGATATTGTATTTTGATGTGAATTATTTTGATGAGATTTTGACGTTTAAAAAAAAATTACTGTCGCTTTGACTTCAGTATCCGTCATATTTTAAAGTGGATTTTCAAGCGGTTATCCCGCAATGCTGATTTTGAGATCCGTTTCTACGGTGTTTTGAGAAGTACAATTTTCTTATTGAAATTGTCACTAATGTTGCTGTTTTTATCACGGATCGCAAATCGTTTTAAAAATAAATTTGTTTTTCAAAATTTTTATAGTTTATGCTTTCAAAAGAATGAGAAAGCGATTTAAACGTTTCAGAAAAATCGAGGACTGTGAACCCTTTCTTTTACTGATTCGCTTAATTCCGGACTTGTTCGTTTGAGAATGTAGATTATTTACTTTTATAAAATAAATGAAATTGTTTTCAGAATTTTTACAGTTTGCGTTTTCAGAAGAATGAGAAAGCGATTTAAACATTTCAGCAAAATCGAGGATTATGACCCCTTTCTTTTACTGGTTCGTTTAATTCCGGACTTGTCCGTTTGAGAATGTAAAATGTATTTTTACAACATACACAGTTTTGCACTTTCAAGGAAACGATGAAGAGAATCAAACGATTTAGTAAAACACGTGGTATGGGACATGTGAGTTTGCTATTTCGGTTAATTTCGGACTCGTTAATTGAAATATTTGATGTTTTGATGATTCTGATGATTTGTGTGCTTTCGAGCCACTCTGCGGACCTTCGGGTCATCTGCTGGACCTTCGGGTCATTTGTTGGACCTTCGGGTCATTTGTTGGGCTTTCGGGCCACTCTGATGGACCTTCGGGTCAAATACCAGTACTAGACCTTCGGGTCACTCTGCGGACCTTCGGGTCAATCTGATGGGCGCCAAATTTATGTTGAGTACTTGGTAGGCTTCGGCCACTCTGAGATGCACGTGCGGCGTAGCTAAAACTCGCCATCTGATGGGATCGATCCAACCTTTTATGTTGATTTTCTAGAATATCTTAATTGATTTCTAGATATTTGTTGTTTCCAATTATCTGCAGGTAATTGGATATTTGTTGATATGAGTTCTGATTATCATTTCTGATAATCGGATATTTGTTGATTTGATGATCGCTTTTATAATCAAATATTTGCTGATTTGAGATTTAATTATCGCTTTTGATAATTAAATATTTGCTGATTTGAGATTTAATTATCGCTTTTGATAATTAAATATTTGCTGATTTGAGATTTAATTATCGCTTTTGATAATTAAATATTTGCTGATTTGAGATTTAATTATCGCTTTTGATAATTAAATATTTGCTGATTTGAGATTTAATTATCGCTTTTGATAATTATTGAGAATTCTGATTATCGTTTTTGATAATTAGATTGTGTTGATAATTTGTGAATTTCTTTTATTGAAAATTTAAAAGATTTCTTTGATGTTTGAATTCTCTACCTTTATTTTCTAGCTTTACCTGTTTATGTTAGAAAAATAATCGTTATTGACACCTTTAATTATGGAAATTGCGGGGACGCAATTTTTATAAGGAGGGGAGTCTGTAACAACCCGGGAATTTGTAGCAATTAATTATCGTCACTAGGTGATTAGTCGTTCGCTAATTTCTATTGGAATTCTATTAGGTTAAAATTCTTTTAGAAATTTGTTGCAACATGTTAAGGGCTTTAAAATTTTATCTCGGCCCACAATTTCTCAATGTCATTCTGTTCATGCTTCAGTTCGATGCCGTTCCCTTCATATTTTACTTCGGCCCGTTCTTTTCCCCTTTTCATTTTCTTTTGGCAACCCTAAACAAAATCACGAAAATGGTGGCGGCTCGTCCCTTTTTCATCGTTCGAAATTAGGGCATATGAATCGAAGAAGAGGCTGCAATGGGTCGAACTTCGCTCGTTTTCTTCGATCAACTTCACGATGTTGCCGGCTTCGTCTATTCGAACGAGTTAGATTGCAAGTTGAGTCTAGGTCTTCGGCGAAGGTGAGTAATTTCTAATTACTCACATCTAATCCATTACTGTGTTTCGACTGGTTGATTTCGTTTGAATGTGATGTTTTCTCTGATGTTTTAAATTCATGCGGTTTTGATCACTCGATTTATCATAGCCATTCGAAATTGTTTTAATACTTGGGATGATTCTGACTTGGTTCATTTTCTTGCTTTTCCATGGCTTGATGATTTCGTTGTGATGATTTGGTTTTGACTTGTATTTGGCCTTGCCTCTGATATTGATATTTATGCTCGACTCCGGCCATGTACATTGTTGTTTAACTGTTTTACATATTAGTGTTGCTCTGGAGTCTGAATGTTATGGCCTTGCTTTAAAATTAACAATGTGAAAATTTGAGTTTGCAATTGATAGTGCTATGCACATGATTTCTTATCACTTGACTTTGAATGGATAACCCTGTTGCTGCTGGCATCAATGAAGCATTTCTGATTTGTTGTTTTACTTGGCTGTCACGGTTTGAACCGTGCCTTGCCTGGTTCATCATTTCGTTTATTATGTTGTCATTTTTTTTGTAGATTGGCACTTTGCCGTGTTTTGGTCACTGGCACTGCCCAGTTGCTTGCATTGGGTTTGTTCATCCTGTACCATATTTTTGAAAGAACCCTTGCATTCCGGTATAAGCACTTGAAGCAGATACTTTTCAAAATTTATTTTGTCCATTTTCATTTGAACTTAGTTGCATTTGCGCATGTTGTTCTTGTAGAGACTGATGCAACTGACTTGAGTTGTTGCAGTGTTCATATATGGTCATTTTCAGCCATTTCATTATTCTGAACTGTAGTTTACCATCCTCATTCACTTTAGTTCATACTGTATATTTTATGTGCTAGTGGCTGTGCACATCACATATTGATTTGAAATTTCGTCTATGTATCTTGTACTAGTGTCGCCGCGAGATATTTATATCCACGGTTGTTCCTGCATTTTAATCATCAAGTATGCCTTCCCACATTGCTATGTTGTTTGTGTGGTATCTGGTCTTCGACTTTGCATTACCTATGTGTATTGGCTTCGGCCATTATGCACTTGATTTATTTGCATTCTTGACTTTATCATACTCTTTATATACCCTGATACCTGCACCTATCTGCTCATATTTGTAGTCACCGGTATCTATATATATATATATATATATATATATATATACACATTGGTACACTTGATATCGTTTTCCAATCTTCTTGCATTATGTGGTATGGCACCGCATCACCCTGTTGCAGTGTTGTTTCAATTTCTCCTTGACCCTTTTATGTTTGAGCATGTTGAATAAGTGTAGCATATCTAGTTTGTTTGTCTCGACCATATGTGGTTTTTCTGTTCTACCTGAGTTTGTCTTCGAGACAATCTGCAGTTGTTTTATGATGTAGTATCTTCTTATTACATTATACAGTTTTCACTTTATAACTACATGTGTAGTTGTTATTGGTGCCCTGTATCTGTTACCATTATGATCTTGTACATTGGTACTGCTTCCTGTTCGTATGCATTTGTGACATGCTGTGCATATGTGTATTTGTAACCTTGTGTAAGATGTCACCTTTATTGGCCTATATGTCTACAGTCCCATGTCACGCCTCTGTTTCTTTATCCATGTGCAACTAGTAGTATACATCCATTGTGTACAATTGGGTACGCATTCATGTTGTCCAGGCTTGTTCCTTTACATTGCTGTTAGTTCTGGGCTTCACTGACCACTCTTGTTGTACCACTGTTGTCTCCTTCTCTAGACATATCGGAACTTGAATTATTGCATTGAGTTGAGTCATGACAGCAGTGACTTGATCTTTGCATTTTGTTTGTCTTTCGAGTTCACTTGAGTTGAATCCAACCTGTAGCTTGGGTTTGACCTTGTGTTCGTTTGTAAATTTTCATTGTGTACATATCACTGTAGTGGTAAGGCAGTGCACGCAAGCGTGAACTGCAGCCACACGGAATTGAGTTTTTGGGTACATTATCATTGTAGTGGCAAGGCAGTGCACGCAAGCGTGAACTGCAGCCACACGGTATGGCTTTTATGATATTCTATTTTGTTTTGATTCATTGATCTTTTGCATATTGCATATGCTGTAGTGGCGAGGCAGTGCACGCGTGCGTGTACTGCAGCCCTACTCGACTTAATATTTTAATTGATATTTCAATGGTTTGAACTATTTCGTTTATTCAATTCAATATTCTGAATTTCATTCTGATTTGGTTGAATTTGCTGATTTGTTGTTTAACACTGCTACGTGTTATATTTATCGTTATCCGATTTCTTTATTTAAGGATCGGATAGACGAAATTTATTGTGACTATCGTCTATTCATTATTTAATTATTATTGCTTCTGTGCACTAATAACTGAGTTTGAATTAGACTGACCCGTGTATTATTTTCTTTTGAATTTAATACTCGGGTCAGACCGAGTATTTACAGGTTGCTGATATCTTACTTTGGGTTGCTGCTAGAGCTATGAAGTCTTTTCTTACTTTTGGAGTAGTCGTTGTCACTTTTAGTAGTTAGTGTACTTGTATAGGTTGATATGTATTCATGTATATTAATGATATTAATGTACTTGTATATGTAACATCCTGTATCGACAGTTGTAGTTGTATCATATGTACTGTAGCACATGTATTGTAACTGACAGCAGTTATTATATATATATATGAGGCTTTTGATTATCTGTGTTCCGCACTTAGCTTGTCAGTGTTATTATTATATACATTGTCATAAACCATTATGAACCATCGTAGTTCGTTTTATACTGAAATTGGGTATGTCGATGGGAGTAAATAAATAAGAGATGAAAAATTAAAAATATATACCACTCCTATTGAAATAACCAATACTAGTGTAAGGCCTAATTACGGATGGCCGCTCCTATCCAGCCTTATTCTTCGTGATAACAGACAGTATTTCCTTTAATACTCTTTGTTATTGTGAGCATAGAGGTGGGGCGTCACATGCTTGGTCGTTTGAGATTGATTCTGACCTTTTCATATGCGTATACTTTCGTTGCTTGGTTGATACAGTTTCGAATTGATATCGTGGTCATCACGGTGTTGATTTCCTTTGACTTCGGCCATGTTTTAATTACGTGAATTTTTGGTCAGCTTCGTCTCTGGCCATTTCTGTGTTCATCCCTCTGTTGTTTGCATTTACTTCATTCATGTATCTGCTGGCTTGACTCTGTTTTTGCTGTAGTCGAGTTGTATCCAGTGTTTACTTTGAGCATGTTGCAGTGTTCATTCGTGTTGTATTTGCATGTTCGGTCTTGCATCTTGATTCATGTATATTGTTACTGAATTCATTGTGTCTAGATTTCTTTGCTACTGCATATTTGATAGCAAATTTGATGTGTGGTTAGACCTGAACTTTACTTGAGCATTGTTAAGTAGTTTGTAGTTGTTGTGTTGTCATTTGGGCTTGTAAGTTGTATCATTGTGATGTCTGGTTTACACTTGATGATCTTCATATTCACGTGTCTTGTTGAAGTGGTTGAGACTTGCAGTTCACTCGGCTTTGATTTTGTGGCTTCGAATCTTATATTCATGAGATGTTTATTGTGAAGCTTGGTTTACTGGTTTTTGAGGCATGTTGTATTTTTCTTTGTGGTCTGCACTTGCATACTGATGCTTGTTGCACTTGTGTACTTCATATATGCACTGTGTTGATCTTGCTTCTGCACATTGTTGTATGTGGACTTGTACCCTTGATCATTCACTGTTGCCTGGGTCTGTACATTGAGATTGGCTGCTTATTTGATACTGTACTCACTGAAGCTCGAGTTGCATCCACATTGTCACTGTAGTTGTATTCATGTACACTGCATTGTGGTCTTGTGGCAGTTGATTTGTCTCCATGTATTACATGTAGTACGGGCATTTGGTTCATCGTATCTGTTTCACTTGGTCCCTGACCTTTGTTGCCTCTGAGTTTGAGCATTTGCACATTTGTAGCCTTGGTCTTTGTTGGTTTTTGGTGGCATCTGTTTGTTGTGCATTGAGCATTGTTCGAACTTGTATCACTTGAGTTGAATCCAGCTTGCACGCTCGGGTTTGACCTTGTGCTCGTGCCGAGATTTTATTTATATTGCATCTGAGTTGAACCCGGCTTTTCATTTGGGTTTGACCTGTGCTCACCTGTCCCTATAAATCAATCAAGTGTATATTTCGATGTGCACGGCCTTGTGGCATATACAGTGATACACTGTGTATGTCACAAGCTGCTCGTGTATGATGAATTCAAATTTAAATGATGACGAACAACCCAAATAACTGAGGCAAATAATATTTTCAAAATCCATATTTTATTTTATATTGCAAAAATATTTCTTTTTCAATTTTACTGCGTTAGTGAATATTTTTGCAGATTGCTCAGATGTTGGATTCTAACTGGAATGAAGTTGAAGATGAACTACGAGTGTGAGTGATATGTAGTGAGGAATTTATGTAAATTGAATTGTGATGTAATTAAAATCAGAATTGTATAGTGAATAGTGAGAGCTTAAATGTACTATTCAAAAATTGTAATAAATATTTGTTTGAATAAAATTTCTGTTTGAATTCAAATTCTGTGTTATTTAATTTTATTCAGCAAATATTTTTTTATCTATGAAAAATAAAATAGTACGTTAGCAAATACATTTAAACGAATGTATATATGTTTATTATCATCAAACAAAAATCATATAAGCGCATATTCAACAATCTCCCCCTTTTGATGATAACAAAAATATATTTAAGATTTTGAATATGTTAAATGTATTTGATCATTCATATGCTCTAATTGCTCCCCCTATTTAAATGCTTCCTCTCTACACAAAACTCCCCCTACATATATGCATACAGATAAAAATACGCAAACGAGCCTAGATGCAAATAGAAAATTATTTGACATTTGCTTGATTTTATTTGACAAAATCTTAGCTTTTCTCTCCCCCTTTTGTTATCAGCAAAAGAATGATAGTGTTAGAGAAAATAGAGATAAAGTGATCGATATTAATTCAACATTAAAACTCAATTGAATATAAATATTAAATTTCAATAAAAAATCAAACAAAAATTAAAATATTTTGTTAGACACATATTCCACTTTTAGAATGATGGGAATGATGTCATCATATAAAACCATACAGTTGTGTCTATTTGTGGTACATTTATATCAGGAATTTGAATATCTACTAACCATGCATAACCGTTAGGACTTTTAAATGAGATTAGTAGTATTCCAATTTTATTTTTAAAAAAAATGAATTCAAGTATCTTCTAACCACGCATAATCGTGAGGACTTTTAAATGGGATTAGAATCAACTTGTTTATTTTAAAAATCAACTTTTGATATGCGTTCCATACATGCATAACCGTGAGGACTTTTAAATGAGCATGGAAGCACATAACAAATTCCAAGTAATTCACCCATGCATAACCGTGAGGACTTTTAAATGAGAGTGAATACATTGGTATTTATTTATTATTACTATATATATATATATATACATATATTAAAAATGAAAAATGAAAAACGAACGATTCCTGCTTAAAGTACCACATATCGACAAACTATATAGAATTTTGATGAGTGATAGTTGAATATGATAGATATAGAGATGGTCATGGAATTTTTACCAACGAAAAGTTTTATAACTCTTGTTTAAATTTCTAAAGAAATTTACTAATTATACCATCTCAAGTCATTATATATGATCAATATTAGCACTCATCACTCTTTCAATCACTATTCATCTTTTTGATAATTATAGGGAGTCAGATTAGTCAAAAATAGTCATTTAAAATCAAATTCAAAAAAAAAAAAAAAATCAATTTTTCAAAAATGACTAATGTGAAAATATGGTCAAAAATGATTTTCTCGAAGGGGTTTTATAAGAAAATTTTCTGCTATTTGAGAATTATTTGAAATGAAAAATATGCAGATATTTTCTTTGAAAAACGATGCAGTTACTAAATGTCTCAACAAAAAACGTTCAACTAGTAATTTTTCTATCAACTAGATTACCAGTGTAATCTGCATCTGAATTTCTCTTTCACTCAAAATCATCATTAATTGAATTTGATTGACCAAACCATGAAGTGTGCACCAAAAATTTCAAACTCGATTTTAACAGCAATTTAAATGACATTCTCTTGAATTTGAAATGAACCCGTGTTAATAATCAAAAAACCGTGGATAAAGAGTTAGCCGTATTATAACCAAATGTATTATCATCCAACAAAACACTATTTTTAATCCAAACTAATGTATATGAAGTAATTCAAAGAATCTATAGAATTTTATAGTGTTTTTGGCATAAGAATATAATTGGCCAACTATTTTGAATAAGTCAGAGTCAAAATCATCATCTTTTCATCATCTCAATATTGGCTGATTTTAATTCAGAATATGGTGCAGATTATCACATTTAATATATCGTTCAAATAAATATACCTTTACCTGTTTTTACCTCTACGATATTTTTCGTCGTTGTCCATTGTGATTCTGTCACCTTTATACTAGGCTAAGGAACTTTGCTTTGTCGCTCGTTGTGTCTTTGGAACAGCCACAATCCAGAGAACACTGTTGTTGTTCCTTAGCCTGCCACCACTCCTACACGGAAAAAAATTTATGTGACCTATTTGTTTTTATAGGTCCATGGTTGTTAGTGGCAAAATATTTAGAAAAACAATTTTGTAAAGACCCAAAACTATTTATAATTGTTCCCTTCGACACCCAAATTTGTTTAACTTTGAGAGATTCTATATTTGTGCCTTTTGGAACCCAAATCGGTATAGTTTTCACATGTTTGGGTCTATACCAACAATTATTGTGATTGTGTCCGTATTTTCTACAAATTGTGCACATAGAATTAACTTGATTAATATTTTCAGCTTGATTATATCCAAGTCCTTGTCTAACCGTATTAACAGTTTGCTTTCCTAATAGCATATTCAACGATTTTTCACTTTTTGAAAATTTAGCTAAAGTCGTTGACAAACGTTGGACTTGTGTTTTGAGAGATTCATTTTCGTTTAACAATTGTGTGCACTTTTTGATAGAATTCTCTCTCCTAGTATTTTCACTTTCTTTCAAAATCAGAATTTCATTTCAAGCGATTTCATTTTAATTTCTGATTTTTTTAATTTCTTGTTCAAATGCTGGACACTTATCACACTTAGGGATCCTACTTTGATAGGTTTTAACTAATTGGTCAAGTTGTTCATTTAATTCTATCAAAATAACTTTTTGTGATTCAAGTTTAGCGTATTTTTTCCTAAGTCGTTCAAAACAGTCATTTACTTCATGAAAATATATAAGCAACTCTGAATGAGTAAGTTTTGATACCTCGCTTGGCTCATCATCATCACTGTCAGTTATATCACCTCGAAGGCACAAATCTGCTTTTTCGCTCTCACTGCCAGTGCTTTTATCATCCTCATCCATTTCATCCCAAGTGGCTGCAAAACATTTCTTTTTCTGTTTCTTTCCGAAGTCGCGTCGATTTCGAGGACAATTGGGCTTGACGTGTCCGGGTTGGTTGCACTTATGACAGATGATCTCCTGTTCTGAGTAGTCAAGTGCTTTGCCTATTCTGCTTTTCAATTCCTGATTTCGAGCTGGATTTCCGTATTTGCGATTCCACCTTTTGAATTTCTTTATTAGTAGTGCCAGCTCTGCTTCTCCATCACCATCATCGTTATCATCATCACTTTCGGTTGTTCCTTTGAGCGCTATTGATTTCGTTCGAGTATCTCCTCCTTCACGCTCTTCCTTGAATTTCATTTCTAGCTCATAAGTGGTGAGATTTCCGATGAGTTCTTCAACTTTCATTTGTTTTAAGTCTTTTGATTCTTGAATGGCAGTCACTTTCGCTTCAAATTTTCGTGGAAGGACTCTGAGGATTTTTCGGACTATCTCCAACTCTGTGTATGATTTTCCAAGAGCTTTTGATTTATATACGATATTGGAAAGTCATCCATGCATCTCTTTAACATTTTCTTCTTTTGCCATTGTGAAGTTCTCGTATTCGCTGCTTAGCATGGCAAGGCGAGATTCTTTGACTTGAGATGTTCCTTCGTGAGTCACTTCTAGTGTGTGCCATATTTTCTGCGCAGTTAGACAATGTGAGACACGATTAAATTCAAATTGATCCAATGAACAGATAATAGAATTCATAGCTTTAGCATTGGTATTTTGTAATTTATTTTCTAGTTCTGTCCATTATTCCTTTGGTTTATCTATTTCCTGATTATCTACAGTTATAGTCGGTGCTCTATAACATGTCTCAACAATATTCCAAGCGTCAATGGTTTTTAGAAAAATTTCCATCCTATTTTTCCAGTAAGCATATTCACCATTGAACATTGGTGGTCTAACTATGTATTGACCCTCAGCAAAAGCAGTATTAAAAGAAGCCATTTTTAAAAATTCAACCTTTTTAAAATAAAATTTGGTTTTTGTAAAATCAAATTTTTAAAACAAAAACGGCTTTTGTTCCTAGCTCTGATACCACTTGTAGGATCGATTTCACCCTAGAGGGGGGGTGAATAGGGTGATGGTATAAATTATAGAAATTAATTGCGGAAGCTTATAAAATAATTTCAACACAGATCACAGAACAATAGCAGCACAGATAATAGCAGGATAATAAATGCAGAAATAGAACGACACAGAATTTACCCAGCTTCGGCAAAACTCTGCCTACGTGTTGCCCCCAATGTTTCTATTAGAAATTAGATAGTCAGACGCTTACACACGTAAACTCGCGACACCCGCTATCGACTAAACCTAACTCTACGCTCAAAACCCTGCCACAACTCAGCCACTGAGTTGCGAATTCTCAAACTACGCTACGTAATTTGTCCCCTAGTCACACGACTAGTAATTACAACGATTTAAAAAGAGTTTAAATTTAAAAACAAATTTAAAAACAATATTAAAATTTAAAGCCCTTCTTTAATAAAACTAAGTCCTTAATTAATCAAGGCCGGCCCCTTTCATTTCTTCTGCCCGTTCCTTTTTCTTTTTGCTTCTGTAAAATGGCCGCCTCGCTTTCGTTCCTCTTTGTGCTCTGAAATTAGGGCTTGTATAGAATCGAAGATGCCGACTTTATATTGATCGATCGAATTTGTGATTTTCGTCCTTTGGCCTGTCGATCGACTGTCTCCTAGTACCTTGCTTCGGCTACTTCGATTTTGATCGAGTTTGATATGATGACTGGTATGTAATTTATTCCTTTTCTTTTCTGGTTTGATGCTTGAACTCGATGATGAGATTGCCGATGATGATTTCCTTATATAGGGTTTGTAATTTCGTCGTATATTCTCTATTTGAATTTGTCAATTTATGCTTGGTCGTTTGAGATTGATTCTGACCTTTTCATATGCGTGTACTTTCGTTGCTTGGTTGACACGGTTTCGAATTGATATCGTGGTCATCACGGTGTTGATTTCCTTTGACTTCGGCCATGTTTTGATTACGTGAATTTTTGGTCAGCTTCGTCTCTGGCCATTTCTGTGTTCATCCCTCTGTTGTTTGCATTTACTTCATTCATGTATCTGCTGGCTTGACTCTGTTTTTGCTGTAGTCGAGTTGTATCCAGTGTTTACTTTGAGCATGTTGCAGTGTTCATTCGTGTTGTATTTGCCTGTTCGGTCTTGCATCTTGATTCATGTATATTGTTACTGAATTCATTGTGTCTAGATTTCTTTGCTACTGCATATTTGATAGCAAATTTGATGTGTGGTCAGACCTGAACTTTACTTGAGCATTGTTAAGTAGTTTGTAGTTGCTGTGTTGTCATTTGGGCTTGTAAGTTGTATCATTGTGATGTCTGGTTTACACTTGATGATCTTCATATTCACGTGTCTTGTTGAAGTGGTTGAGACTTGCAGTTCACTCGGCTTTGATTTTGTGGCTTCGACATCTTATATTCATGAGATGTTTATTGTGAAGCTTGGTTTACTGGTCTTTGAGGCATGTTGTATTTTTCTTTGTGGTCTGCACTTGCATACTGATGCTTGTTGCACTTGTGTACTTCATATATGCACTGTGTTGATCTTGCTTCTGCACATTGTTGTATTTGGACTTGTACCCTTGATCATTCACTGTTGCCTGGGTCTGTACATTGATATTGGCTGCTTATTTAATAGTGTACTCACTGAAGCTCGAGTTGCATCCACATTGTCACTGTAGTTGTATTCATGTACACTGCATTGTGGTCTTGTGGCAGTTGCTTTGTCTCCATGTATTTCATGTAGTACGGGCATTTGGTTCATCGTATCTGTTTCACTTGGTCCCTGATCTTTGTTGCCTCTGAGTTTGAGCATTTGCACATTTGTAGCCTTGGTCTTTGTTGGTCTTTGTTGGTTTTTGGTGGCATCTGTTTGTTGTGCATTGAGCATTGCTCGAACTTGTATCACTTGAGTTGAATCCAGCTTGTACGTTCGGGTTTGACCTTGTGCTCGTGTCGAGATTTTATTTATATTGCATCTGAGTTGAACCCGGCTTTTCATTTGAGTTTGACGTATGCTCACCTGTCCCTGTAAATCAATAAGTGTATATTTCGATGTGCACGGCCTTATGGCATATACAGTGATACACTGTGTATGTCACAAGCTGTTCGTGTATGATGAATTCAAATTTAAATGATGACGAACAACCCAAATAACTGAGGCAAATAATATTTTCAAAATCCATATTTTATTTTATATTGCAAAAATATTTCTTTTTCAATTTTACTGCGTTAGTGAATATTTTTGCAGATTGCTCAGATGTTGGATTCTAACTGGAATGAAGTTGAAGATGAACTACGAGTGTGAGTGATATGTAGTGAGGAATTTATGTAAATTGAATTGTGATGTAATTAAAATCAGAATTGTATAGTGAATAGTGAGAGCTTAAATTTGTACTATTCAAAAATTGTAATAAATATCTATTAAAATAAAATTTCTGTTTGAATTCAAATTCTGTGTTATTTAATTTTATTCAGCAAATATTTTTTTTAATCTATGAAAAATAAAATAGTACATTAACAAATACATTTAAACGAATGTATATATGTTTATTATCATCAAACAAAAATCATATAAGCGCATATTCAACAATTAATATACGTGTATAATATAGAATAATTTACTGATATCCAAGTATTAAATACTTGGCCTTTAGTGAATTACCCGGCATTATACTAGTGATGAATAAATAAATATACTCCACCCGAACGTCTCATACTATCTGGTGAAATATAATTATGCACACAACACCTGCAATCAATGGTATTAGGTAAATTTCCACTTTGCTTATTAATTCATTCTCGCTTACTTTTTAATTCAATTCATTGTTCTTCATTTTTGTTACTTTACAATTCAGCACAATAAGTAATTTAACTTCATCTCATTTGCAGCAGTCCAATCAACAACCATCCATACACACATCAAAATATTATTTAAATAATATTTAACGAGATAAAGGGTTTTATTTAAATACGTTTTACCTTATTCTTCCCTTTTTTAATAAAAACACTTAAAGTTAACTTAAGCACATAACACCTCCTTTTATTTATTTCCCTCTCTTATAAAATAGTAAATATTAATTCTCTCATCTATAAAAATCAATATTTTAAAACCGCTTATTTGTTTTAAAAGAAATATTTATTCGAACTCATCAATAAATTTAAAACCACTAAAATCCTCTCATTTCTAATTTCCACTTCAACAATTTTATGGAAATGCCATGAAGAAATTTAAATTTCCAATTACTCCTAAACATCAAATCAGAAATATATTTACAAACCCAAATATGAAATTTCAAATCATTATTAAAATCCTCATTTGTTTTCAAATCCTTTTAAAATTATTATTGTTGAGAAGTAACCCATCAAACTAAAATTCTGTCTTTTATAGTACTTTTCCATATAATTTAATAATCAATCTCAATAATATATTACTTTCAAAAATTCACTCAACAATATATACAAGAAATCCCACAAATGATAATTTTCATTCAATAAATAAATTGCTTTAAACTTTAATTACTTCAAAATTTCATTTTGTAGACTTTCTATCTATTGAATCCAAATTAACTTATCACTTTTAAAATATAGATTTCAAATATGATTTCATAAAATCCCTTTAAATATTTTTAAGATCAACGAAAAATGAATAAAATTATAAATATTCAAAATTCACTTATTTAATAAAATCTCAAAACTTATTATTTATGAAATAATTTCTATTTCTCAAAATTATTCACATTTTTATCTTTTAAAAATCATTCCAATTTCATATATTCCACAAATTACGCCTTTAATATTAAATAAAAAATAATACCAAAATTCACTTTTTATTTTCAAAATAATTTATTTATTTCCAATTTTCATCTTTTAATTTATTTACCCCATTTTCAAGCAATTTCAAATATCGTTTGATTATTTACAAGCATCTAATTACTACTCAAACATCGCAAATCAACAACCTAACAATAATCATCGCAAATCAACAACCTAACAATAATCATCGCAACAACAAGTAACATAATTCGCAACACAATCCTAACCAGTTCTAACTATGTCAACCATCTATCATCATCAAGCAATCGGTTTCATCCAATATGCCAAAAAACCCTTCAACCAAGCAAAACAATCAATATACGTGGTATATACAAATCAAATAAAATGATATTAACATAGATGTGGGTTTAGAAACACACTAAACTGATGGTCGAACAATCCAATTAGTGACTACCCTTTGCCCAGGCATAAGCGTTGTTGTCACTTCTTCCATCATTTTTTTTTTTTTTTTTGAAACTGGGTACTTATATTTTCAAAGTAGGCAGCACACAAGTCTGCAAGAATCATCATGGCGCACAGTTTAATATGCCAGAGGCAGGGATCGAACTGCCGACCTTGTTGTCACTTCTTCCATCATTGCCAACACCTGATGTAGCCAGCCTCGCCTTCATCGCCTCATCACAACTCCAAGCCTCCAACAACCTTCATCGGCAAGTCTGCACTTTCTGCATACACTACAACAAAATATTCTTTTTACAATGACCAACACGCATTGTAATAGGGGTTTCACAAAGGGCTAACGTCCGACTTACTATGCGATGTTGTAATAGACCTAAAACATTTTACAATGGTTTAAAACTGATATAGTAAACATTTTACAATGGTACGGAACCGTTGCAATAGAGTTTTTTACAACGGGCATAAACCATTCAAAAAATACCGTGAAGATCGTGTTCAATGAATTCTCTTTATTAGCAGTAGAGATTATCACACATTTACAAAACCAAGAAGTAACGAAGAACATACTCTATGATAAATAAGAATATCACCTATAATTATAGGCTGAGGAATTCTACATAAACTTTTCTCTGACCTATAATGGAAGATGCATCTATTGATAGTTTCTGTTATTCCTTTGAAGCGATCACAACAAATGCTAAACCCTCTATATGCACAACCATTCGACATGACCCACTTTGCAAAACTTTCTGCAATTGTTTCTGCTGCTTGTGGTGTGAAGTCTACTGTACTTCCTTTCTCACCTTCCAATGCAACTCCACGAACATCCGGTCCATTTTGTAGCCTTCTTATTATATCTCCATTGACATTGTCTTTGGGTTGGGTTGTACTTTTTATTGACTCTACCGGACCTGCTAAGGCTTGATAAGGTTTTTAAAGCCTGAAGCAGAGTTGTTCTGTTGATATGTAACTTGAACTAAAAATGGTTGACCTGAAATTGAGTTGAATGGAAGGTGAAGTAGAAGACGATGCGGCAGCCATGAAATTTAGTTTAGGGGATAATAAAATCAGTACACTATTGACGTTGAACGTCATGATAATAAATCCTTATCATTGCTCTTCTTGAGAATGTTAAATAGTAGAGTATGAGGATGTTGTATATGAGGTCCCAAATGAACACAGAATATTACAGGTAATAACACACTACACACGAGAGTGTATGCTTCAATACCTTTCGGTGAAAACGGGCTAATGATATTTTTAAAAATCATGAATTTTGCAAGTGAATATTTGTATTTTACCATAGTAAAACACAAAAGTACAGTTATCCGGTAACGAACATAGGTAACTCCATAATCCCAAAAAATTGCCCAAGCCTGTTTCATAACTCAAGGTAGCTGAATACCAGTTGCGCATTAACCTATTTTGGATTGTGCACCTTAGCCCTTCGACAAACCTAACCTCACTTAACCCTTCCAACATACTTCTAGCTCAGTGCCAGGTGCAGTTTCCATTCCTAATTTTAATTCAAGTTCCAATCTATCTTTGTAGTAACCCTTCCAACATACTTCTAGCTCAGTGCCAGGTGCAGTTTCCATTCCTAATTTTAATTCAAGTTCCAATCTATCTTTGTAGTGTAAAGCCACTTTATCAACATCGAATACTATCATTCCATTCCTTACATCAAGCTTGCAACCTACATACAACATGTTTATCATTGATTCCCCATTCAACAATTACAGAACTCCATAAATTTCTAAGCATCAGGACCCCCTTTCCATTGTTATACTGAACTTCCTTCCAGAGCACATCACTCTCTAAAATAAAACCGAAAATCTACACTACTATACCCCTTTTATTTCGACCAACTCCAGCCCCAATCTCTCCAATGAGCATTCTGAATGCATTATTAATACTCTCCTCTCTAATCATCACAACACCAACACTAAACAGTGTAAGTATTCTAATACATCTCAACCTGTTCCACAAAAGTCACAACCTTCCATTCCCACTCCCAATCTTATAACAAACCATCACCTTACCTGAACCTAACCCCTCCATCAAATAGTGAATTTCATCCTCCATCACTAAATCCTCCACTTTTTCATAACAATTAATATAACTAGAACTACATCTCACTATGCCGACAATAACTCGAATAAAAGGCGTTGTTTACAACATCAAACTGATCCAGTTCGTAGTCTCGTACATGATGTTTCACTTCGAAAAATTATGAAAATTTTCTTCTTCTATATCTTCATGATATCATTATAGAAAAGCTAAACGTGTTTATCATGCATAAAAACAAAATTACAAGCAATATGTAAAGGAGAACAAACTACTGATCTTACCAAGAATTTTCAATATTATATTCTGATGATGGATCAGTTGCGGGTGCACTCCTTTTACAGGTATGAGACATTACATTAAGCCGTGTATCAAGAATTCTATCATTTCTGAAGATATTGGATAAATAGGAAGTTTTAGAATGCAAGGGAGTAAGAGAGAATAGATGTATTATGTGATACCCATCAAAGTCACAATATAACGGACATACTGCTGACAATAAACTTCAACTGTGAAAATAAAAGCATCGTACTTGTTGTTAAGCTATTCTATGGTATAATATGGTTCATGAACGTGGTAAATAAGAAAAATCAAATTTGTTTGATTTTATTTTAGTGCGGGAAATGAAATGAAAAATTAAAGGTATGGTCAAACAATTATTTATATAATGAAGTGGTAATATGTAAGTGATAGTATTGAATATGATAGTAGGTCTAAACTCTAATCATCAAGCTAGCAAAATATAAATGTTTAAATGCTTTTGAACCAACAAAAAGTGCAAATTTGGTATAAAAGACGACCATGAGACAAACTAGAGGGAACGGTAAAAATGAAATTCCATTTACATTCCATCTGTTTACGCACTATGTGAAGTAAGATTTTTTTTTTTTTTTTTTTCCCTTCTTCTTCTTGCTATTCTCTATAGCAGCATGGTGCAGTGGTGTTGCTTCATTACAATAGCCGGGCATTTTTTCTTTAAATGGCGTTTCTTAGTTTTGATACATGGATTTTTAAATGAAAGAGTGTAGACTGCAAACAAAAGCAAAAACTTTGATTTTGTTCACACATGAGAGAGCTTTGATCAAGTGCAGAGAAGGCAAAGGTCTTGGATGAACATAGGATAAAACTCTCAAATAGAAACAACGAACAATTAATGAAATACCAATTTTGAATGTTTAAGGCCAATCTACTAGAGGCATCAAGAGAAAACACTCATATTCTATTGCTGAACTGTTGATTCTGGTGTATAATATTAAATGAAAGCATACAATACAACTTTGATGTTCCGTGACTGTATAATATTGTGAGATTTATATTTGTTAATCTCTATGTTTCACATATCACGTATGTGTATTTTTCTTAAGTTTAAAATTACAACAGTATTTATATACTATGTCTTAAACAACTATAATTATAGGTCATATGGTGCAGTATTATATCAATGCTTCCCCATTATTCGCTATATATGGTTTTAGTAGTAAAACATTTAAGAAAATGTTCTTTGCTTTGTAAGGAGTATTAACGTATTTCACAGATTAAAAAACAGCATATTGATTTGGGTATGATCCCGATTAATATACTTCACTATCCTAAAATGAGTTAAATGGACGATAGGCCTTTCTTATTTACTAACCAAATAAACATAATTACCGACCAGGATCTTGCACGTCTTTTGTTGATACACCAAAATTTCTTCCACTTGTAGAACAAACACAATTTTCAAGGGAAAGTTCGAATATTATTTCAAAACTGGATATAATCATGGAACATGCAATCAAATAAAGTATTTTTATGCTATGATCTACACCGTTGACAAGCTGTATAAAATGTTGAAGGATAAAGTGTTGTGCAAATATGTGTTATTGGTGGATTACAAGCAGTATAACATTATCCTGTCAAATTTTTCAAAAAAAATCCCCAAATAATTAATCAACAGCGTTTTCATCCCAAATTTTTTTTGAATGATCGATTTTAAGCCTTTAAAAGCAAACCTCAACAGCTCGATAAAGCAAGCAACACTGCTGTACCGGCAACATCTAAACCCAAATTTCTCCGATCTACTTTATACACCGTTCTCGATATGTCCATGTCTTTTGGCCTCTCCCAGCATAAGTGATCCAAAATGCAACCCTGACTTGGATGTAAACCATGCCATCAACGGTGGTAGCCTTAAGCAAATAATCAGCAGCCCATCGTAAGGCAGTTAGGGCTTCACCAAGATGGGGCCCAAATTATTCCTTAAATCAATGATGCTTTAGGCCATAAGCAATTAGGATGGAGGAGGCAGATTTCTATTAGAAAGAAATTATTATTGGTCAGGGGCCATCGTAAGGCAGTTAGGGCTTCACCGAGGTGGCATGGTAAATGGAAGTTTTGTGTTAGAATGAGATGGGAAGGAGCCAAAATAATAAACTGAAATTTTGGACTGGTGGCAGAAGTTTGGGTTTGTAGGTCAAAATAAAAGCTTTGATATTTTTTCATTTTATTTGAAATGTTAAAAATATCAAATTATACTTATGAAATATTAAATACAAAATAGTAAATATCAATTATTAATTATCAGAGATACTTATTAATATTTGATTATTAAACAAATTAACATTTGAAGTTAGTGGAGTAGAAAGAAGCAGCTTTGATTGATGGAGATCGAAGGAGGCGACGTTGGTGGAAGAAACTGCTATAGCGGGTGTATCCCACGGCGATGTATATTAAATAATAAATTGTACTTCTTAATTACTAAATATTAATTGTCTATCAATTATTAATTATTAAATATTAGTCTTAATTATATATTAGTCATTAATTTTACAATAAAATTATTTAACAATAATTATTAATTATTAAAAATTACTTCTAACTTTGTTAATTATTAATTATCAGTTGTTACCTATTACTTCTTAATTATAATTAAGTAAAAATAATTAAATGATAGTTATTATGTATGTATTATTAGTTAGTAATAGTAATTATTAGTTACTAAATATATTACTAAATAGTAAATTAATTAATAATTGATAATTATTACACTATAGTAAATTACTAAATAATAATTATTAAAATAGTAAATTAATTAAATATTAAATATTAAACTTTGTTTATCATGTATTAATTATTAAAATTCAATTATTAATTATTTAGTAGTAATATTTAATATTAATTATTAATTATATTTATTAATTATTAAATTTAATTAATAAATACTAAATGTAATTTACTAATTATTAATAATTAATTATAATAAATTATTAAATATAAAATTTTAATTATTGATTATAGATAGTAATAATTAGTAATTATAAATTACTTATTAATAATCACTGATTATTATAAATTATAAATGATGTTCTATATAAGTTTACATTTGTAATTTTATCTATAAATTACTTGTTAAAAATTATTAAGCAAGTATTATTGGTTATTAATTACAAATTATAAATTATAAATTATTATAATATTTAAAGCAATAGTAAACACTAACAAAAAAATTAACATAATTCGGTCTTCTCCTATGGTGAACGTTTCCTCTAAAACAGTTAGTCTATGATTAATATTAATATTATTAATAATTAATTATTAAATATCAATAAATAATTATTGTTATTTTTTTTGAAGAAAGCATTGTAATTATTAATATCAAAAATTGGCAATGGGCATTTGTGACCGTTGTAAAATTGGCACATATTACAATGGACAGAAGAAAATGAGTGTAATATGCATCTATTATAATGGGCAAATATAGCTGAAAATCGTTATTTATTACAACGGGTAGAAAATAGTTGTAATAGGCATATATTATAATAGGAAAATTAAAAATGTTGTAATAGGTGTCTATTAAAAGTGCAAATGAAAAGAGTTGTTGAAAAATGGTTTCTATCAAAACAGCCTGAAAAAACCATTGTAATAGATTTCTTTTACAACGGGCATTTAAAGATCATTATAAAAACGGCGTTGTAATAGGGTATTTTTGTTATAATGATGCCAGATTTCTGCCCATTGTCTCCACTTTTGCCCGAACACCTACTACCATGACTTCTCTGCTGCCCAAAGCCCCACGCCTACATCAGTCACCGAAAAACTCATACAAAGAAAATCGCATGGCTTCTCCTTCATCGCGTCCGCAACCTAAGTTTCTTGCTGTCACCCGCCTCCATTCTCTTGCACAACATCACCCACGCCAAGGCATCGGGTCCATCACGAACATCAGTTGCATCGCGGGTCCTCCCCTATGGACATCGACTTCTCCAAGCATCGAGTGCCTTTGTGCATGATATCTCTTTCTTTTTTAATGCGTACGACCTAATTTTCGGGTGTTAGGGCATGGGTCCTAAATGAAGAGGTACGGTTCTTGGGCTAAAGTCAGGAAGCGAGGAGAAATTTCTAAAAGTAAGGAAAGAATGAAAATGGGCTTGGGCCTGGGCTTAAATAGTTTTAAGCCTCAATTTAATTCAGTTCATTTTAATTAATTTCCTATGCATTTAAATTTAAATTTTAATTGTTGAAATATGTCAATCTAATATAAATTGATTCACGCCTCATTTTTTAAATATATTTCAACAATTGGATAATTTTATTCGATTTGTTAAAATAATTTTTTTTATTCATTAGGATTTAATTAAATGAAAATTTATTTTCAAAATAATAATTATCATAAGTCAAATTCAAGCACTTTTATTTTAATTAAATTTATTTACTTATATGGCGCAGAAATCAGGGCTATTACAGTAAACTCCATTGCTATTAAATTTATTTACTTATAAATGCTCGAATCAATCGTATCCGTTAGATTTAAAATAATTAAATCTGAGCTGTTTAGTCAACGTTCAACCCTAGCCGCCGCCATTCCAACCGGTCGACCGCTCCTATATAGGCTATCAATTGACCCAAGGACAACCGGTGGGTTCACACAGTTAATATAATTTATTTTCTTTTTATTCTTATTTATTTATTTTCATTTTGAAAACTTCAAATGCTAATAACTTCTTCAGTTAAACTCCGATTACGAAACTCTAAACATGAAAGTTACTGAGAAAATCACCACAACCACAATGGTGCAAGTTTCATGACCAAATTCCATCGTTTACTCAAATTCCCATTTTAAGCCTTAATAATTATTTATTAATTACTATTAATTTTACAAGGTGTTACATTCTTCCTTACTTAAAGAATTTCGTCCCAAAAATTCCTCAAAGGGTGAATCATGTAAATAGTGAAAAACCATCCTAAACTACTAACCAATTAGTGTACTAACAATTTTGCAGCCAAACATGTACAAGTGCATGGTGTATCACAAGCATATTGAATAATTCTAAATGAGCGCCTTGTACATGAATGCATTCTTTTAAAAACATTTAAAAATATGATCCAAACAATTTGTAAATATTGGCAGTTTTGTATGTATGCAAGTTTTCAAAAAAAAATCCATTTTTACACAATATGTTCCACACTTCTATAAGTAAGAGTATGGTTTAACCAATTTTGCATCTAATCCCTACCATCCAATACCTAACACACAATTTTTGACATCCAAAATGTTAAAAAACCAGTTTTCTAAATCTATAATTATATGCTGGAAAACGAATTTAGGTAGAGAAATTTACATTTCCACCCTTCATTTGGATACTTATTCCATTGTACCATGGAACCTTCTCTTTTGTCCTCGAATTTTTTCCAGCTTTTCCAAGTACAATTTGCATAAGGAGGTTTATTTTTGGATGTTAAAACAGAATTATTTTAAATGCAAGTTTTGTTCATTATTAATAAGGGGTATAGAAATAGAAATTCCAAAGCTAAAATAACATCTTTCCATGTTATTACTTATGTTTTGCAAACTGTTACCCTTATCGGACAGTAAAATTCATATTTACTAGCACGTCGATCCTCCCTATGTTAAGAACGTAGCATTTGAAAATCAAAAAAATTCTCATTTTCCATTAAGATTCTTTTACGCTCTTTCATGCAAACTTACAAAATAGTTTGAAAATTAAATCTTCAAAAACATTCAAATACAATTTTCATAAGAATTTAAAGACAACATCACAAAAGCATTTCATTTCAAAACATTTGAACATGACTTTTTAAAAACATTTGTATGTAATCTTTTCAAAACATTTGCAACTGTAATAAACATAAATATTGATAGAGCTTGAGAACAAGCTGAATCACTTAGAGTTTGGGCTAAACTATATAATATTCAATCATTTTGTCAAACCTTATATGGCCTAGATTGGATGTTTAACCATATAGGAAAACTTATTTGTTTCAATGAAGCCACTGAGCATAAAGATAGGATGGCTTACACGAGTGCACTGATTGAGATATCTCCTAAGAAAGAGCTTCCTACTACTATTCCTGTATTTCTATCTGAGCATGTTACCGGTCATGTTCACGTTGGAAACCCCCCACTTTCACTGGTTGCTATTCATTTGGGCATACTGATTCAGCACAACTCATTCTTTGCCGTTTGATGAGCCTGCTCTAGTGATTCCAATCCCCACCTTTATCCCTATTACTTAAGTGTTAAAGCCAGAGACTGACATGTCAAGACCCCTGTTGTAGCCCAACCCGATCATTCTTTTGAATCTTTTTTAGAAGCTTCCCCAAAGAAACACTAGGCCCTTTAGGCCTCTTTTTAACCCCCAGTGTTAAAGACTTTAGATCCTTCTCATAGTAAGCCTCTCTCTCATTTGTCATCCACTTCAGACTCAGACCATTCGGACACTGATGACCTTGATGAAGGCATTGAGTACGATTTGCACCAGATCATTCCTATGGCTGCTGCTCCAACAGATTTCATGTCTTATTTCTGAAATTTGATTAGACTTTATTATTGTTTTTAGTAGCTGTTTCTGAGCTTTGTGAATTTAGCTTGTGATATTGTGTTAGCGAGTTATACTTGCTGTCGAGGCATGTGTGCTTCACATATGTTAAATTTTGTAAAGTGGTGTGGCCACTATAAAACCAGTTTGCCCATGCAAAATAATAACACTTCGTTTTTCCTGCAAAATAAAAACATTTGCCTCAATCCATTCTTAAAAATAATCAAGCCATATCTTAATGTAATCAAGACTTGGTCAACGAGTTAATGCATACGATTGACCCTACCAATGTGTAGTCAATCTAAGATTTTGAAAAAAATTCCCCCTATTTTAAAACAACAATAACACACGAGTATATTTATAAATTTGGCTTTTAAGGCATAGAGATAGTGATCCATGGTTTCGCAACACCCTTTTCCAGTCCTTCACTTGCTAAAATTTATTTTTCCTAAAATTCTAATGTTTTTGGAATAAGAAGCATTCTCTACCTCTACTTGCTAATTTATTTTCCTATTTTATAAACTTTCATCCTTATCTTATATTTCATTGCAAGTTAACCATCATTATGAGATTTCTTTATTTACACTATTTTTGAATATACATATATATACATATATATTACACACACACACATATATATAGACACATACATACATATATATACATATAGCTGTCAAAGCTCATCCAAAAAAATCAACGTAGTAGTAATATAGGAATGTATCTTATACCATATCATACGTTTTTTCAATATCCGAAGGAAAACAACTAACGGTTACAACTCAAATATTGTAAAAGAAACAATTGTTGAAAGCTGCCTTTCAACATCAACTGGTGTTAATGATGTTGTATCCCTTCCTTATCAATTAAGATGTACATTTCCAGTATGTCATTCTACTATAACTCACATCTCTTGACTTACCTCCTTGCCTTCTAATAAACAAGGTTCATCCATTACTTCAATTATTACATTTGATTATGGGATATATTGTGCATTCCTACACCGCTGTTAGTAAGAAATATAGATTATGCACATTTAAAATAAATCATTGGATTTAATAATTTTTTACCACCTATCTTGCCTTCTTTACCCTTGAGTCAACCAACATCCTTTATGTCTGCTTGGCATTTCATTACCCTCTTCTCCAATCATACTACTATCTTCATACAATCAATATCTCTTGACGGTGTTCTCGTAGTTTGATATTTTCTTCCTTTATCCTTGATCTTTCATTTAATTATATCCTAGGATTCATAAAAGTGTACTTTGATACCCTTCCCCATTCCTTTGAGGGTTCTTTTTATGGCTTCACACATGTCT
The DNA here is from genome assembly GCA_030765085.1 of Allium cepa. Lineage (NCBI taxonomy): Eukaryota > Viridiplantae > Streptophyta > Magnoliopsida > Asparagales > Amaryllidaceae > Allium > Allium cepa. The sequence goes on along the minus strand of CM060935.1, from coordinate 818,576,619 downwards.
AGTCAAACATTCTTAGGTTCGTTCTAATGTTGATTATAATCAACGGGATTCCTTGTTGCTACCCTATGAGCATTGGCTATTTTATTCACAGCTTTAATCTTTACCTTTTCTTTCTTATGCAGCCATATGTATCCACTCCTTATCAGAAATTAGTTTGTTTTTTCACAATGCTTTATAAAATCAAACTTCACAGTCATGAAGTACTTAATACAAAACTTTTGTCTATGAAAATATAAACTTAGAAACCTTTTTCAAAAACTGTCTGGTTTTCAAAAGGAGTCATGAAAATTTTACCATTCTAAATATTCTTCGTTTTTCAAAGACTTCCTACAACAAAGAATTATTTCTTTAAAAAAGGGATTTTTAAATCAAGACATTTATTTGTGTTTAAAAACTTAATTTCCATACCAAATCATTTTTTTCAAAACATCTTCTACAACTTTAAACTATGAAAACTTAAAGTAGACATCGATAACTTCCATTCTATTATTTTTCTACTCTTCATAGTATTTCTGCTTTCAACCTTAGTAGAGATTCACTGACACATAAGGGGGACTTCTAAAAGATATGCGCACTTATTGGACATATTTATGGAAATATCCATTTTTATTACGCTTAGCCTCTCATTTCCTACATTGCTCCTTACTAGATTACAATCCTATTTTAACCTTAATTCCTGATTTGTATTCAAATTTTCTAAATCTACTACTACTAAAATTTCTCCTTTATAAATTGTCTTCAAGTGGTTTCCCTTTATGTAGCTCCTTTTCTCTTTTATTGTCTTCCCCATTGTTATCCGGCCTTTTGGCCCGACTGCACAAAGGTGATTACGAGGACCAGACGTGACTATTGATGAGAAAGATGGTCATGAGACGACAATAATATCACCAGAGCATGATATTCGAACTGTTACATCCAGCTCAGCGTGAATAAGATCAACGGATAGGTGATACAAGATGTCAAAATGATGGAGATTGGCTTAATGGAAAAGGTGTCGACATAGATGTTTGATAAGTTGAAGAGTGTATAAGTGAAGTCAGCATAGTTTGTTGGGCTGAGCTCTTCTTATGGTGGGCCCATGTGGCCAAAGGGATCCGGGTTTGAAAATGTCAGTTAGGCTGAAGGCTACCTTCGTCTATAAATACAGAGGCATGGGGCCATTTTGTGGGCCTCTCTGGCTTTCTCTCTCTCACTTTTTAGAGGGACTTTATCATCTTCTTCTTCTCACTCCAAATACCCTGCCATGACTATTTTTATTATAAACTTGTATCAATGGATTTTAGCCAATCCAACAACTCATGTAATTGTAATCAAACGAAGAATGAATGAAATTCAAAGTGGATGTAGGCCAAGATTGTCGAACCACTATAAAATCCGTGTACTTATTTACATTTATGCTTTGTTCTTTAGATTCCATTAATTCTCTGATGTCCATGAAATTCTAGGGGTGTTGGTGACCAATTTTGGTGCTAACACCTATCGACTTATTACAGTGCATTCACCTGTTACTTTACTCATTGAGCCTTTTCTCATTAACATGAAAAGAGATATGTATATCTCTATTTTAGTTGTTTCTCTATGTATCTTCCTTATACAAGAGTATTTTTCCTATCTTCCTTATCGCACAATCCTACCCTTCTATTCTCTTTACCCCTTTTAAATAAAGTATCATTTCTATTTATCTACCCCTTAGAAAGAATTTTTAAAGACTTTCAAATTTGTCAAAATAGGAAAAATCATCGAGCTAAATAAACGCTTTCTTTTCGATTCATTTCTAAAACAAAAAATCCCTTTAACTGAAATTTTGAATCGAAAATTTTTGACCCAAAAATTTAAACTAAGAATCAAATTTCCTTGCTTTCTCTAAATAATAACCTCTCAATATGTTTTTTGAAAAACACATTTAAAACATTTTAAGGAACTTCTAAAAATATTGTTATCAAATTCTTTCATATGGGGTCAGACTTAGAAATTAACATTAATTGTCCTTTCTTTTGGACTTTTTTTCTCTACGCTTAACCTCTTCTTATTAAGAGTATGAACTAAAAATACAGCTATCCTCTTGTGTTGATTAATGCACACCTTCCTAAGAGACTCACTCAATCCTTTATCACATCTTGGTTTCGGATGTTTGCAACATAAAGGTTCTTACTTCCCATTTGTCTGGATGAAATATACATCTTTAATCTGCAATCCATGAAAATCCACTATCATAAGGCAGCTTAAGCCTAACAAAGGAGTTAAGTACCATCCAGCTTCTGGGATCCTTTTATATGTCGTTCTCATGCTTTTCTTGGTCCACTCCGTGCAGTACGGCCACTGCCTCATGGGATAATCGGGGTAGGTGCATAACTTTAACTCTATTTATTATTCCAACTCATAGTTTCCTCATCCATTCTTTTAGATTATGGTTACAACTACTTCTATAGTAAATTCATTGAGCTTGGCATGCAGTGTATAAATAATTATCGATAAAAATACAAATACGTTCACTCAGCGTATCCTAATTCTTATGATCGACTTACTTAAGCTCTGATACTAAATATAACAACCCGTACCTTAATAGACCCGAATTTCGACTAAATCGCAACTCAAATCCATTAGGATATGGATCGCTGGTTTTGGTAACCTATAATAACCTAAATATATCAAAGAACTGTCTATATAAACTCAAACAACATATGAAAAAATAATAGAACATATAAGTAGACCAATGCTACTACCTTAGAATCAATATTTTGTTTTTGTTTTTGTTTTAATCGATAGGCATGGTTATATATGTGTGTGTATCTATCATATATCTAATCCTATTTTTAACTTGTTAATTCATACATATAGGAATTCCAAAACATTCTATAAGGAATACATATTTCCACATTTAGTATATTAGAGCCATTCTTCCAAAAAAAAGGATTACCATTATACTTTCTACAAATTACCCTAAAGTGAGTCTTTTGTTCCATCTGAAATTACAAGGAATTATCTCTTTTATTTTATCAAAATAGATAGTGCAACCTACGGAGAAGAACCTCCGTACTTTACACATCCTTTTCCTTTTCGGTATATTCCTTATTATCTCAAAAGATGCATTGTTATACATAGTTGTGGAATTATATTGATTATGGATATTACACGAAAATAGATACAACTAAACTGTAACTGTAATACTCCCAATAAATTAAAACACATAAATTCACATTTCAAATCAAATTAGGTCAATCTAAATTTATACTAGTAATTTACAACCCCATCGTCATAAATGTATGTGACGACCGGCAAATCCGTACCCTTTGAATCGACAAAATAAACTCCACATGCCCGACCCAAAAATCACAGACTGACGGAAAGTCAGGAGAAAGAAAAGAAGGGAGAAGAAGAGAAGAGAAGAAAGAGAGAAAAGAAAACAAAGCAGAACAATACAGAATCTCACATCGCAGCGTAAAACATATAATATCAGATCAACGATCTTTACAAAATAGAAACTATATATACATACATTAATCAGAGTTCAACAATCAATCACCAATCATCAGCTTGGAAAGTTATAATAACCTATCCTCATAATTTCTAACGATATACAATAATTAAGTAGCGGATAACAAATAGATATGTGTATATGAAAATGATGATCTCCAACTCATTTGCTGAACCTCCAAAAGCACCAAATCTGAACCTATAAATATACTCGGGCTGACCCGAGCATTGAAAGGGAAGAATTCCCGGATCGGTCTGGTAAATCAACGTGAGAAACACACTCAACTAAATTATTAAATTACTAAAATTTTCCTTTTCAAAGCAAAAGTATCTCATAAGATATGCCCACACATAAACACGGACATGATTTTACCTTACGATAACTAAAACCTTTCATATCAAATCACAATACATTCTACTAGCGTTTATTGCACAAATAATATTAAAATAGCCGAAATTGTTACCATTATTAAATTCCATCATAGTAGGCTCTATAAAAAAATGGCAGGTACGTAGTGGAGTTTGGATTTCCATACAAATGACCAAGTAAAAGGGCTATCTTCCAGTAGCACATCTCTAAAGGAATGTACCAAGAAATCATCACAAAGTTCCTCTACCAACACAAGATCGGCCTACCTCTATAACTAGATAGTACCAAATATGTCATCCTCCGGTTGTTATCGATCTTCCTCGATGGCCCTTATTGGATACAAACCACATTAATTTATATCCTGAACGTCATAGCGGGAAGAAATATATCTAGAAGAGGATGATCATATGCTGATGGGAGCGACCCACTTAGCCTTACCGCATCTAACCATTTTTCGGTCATTTCCGGTTAATGAGGCCTGAGGTAACGATTATCTTTCACATATCACACATCATATCACTTTGAATGCCATATGGCCATTTCCGTTAACTACAAATTGCCTTCCATAAAAATGCAACCCTTGAGCTCGTATGTCTCAAGGAGGGTGTTAAGCTAAGAGAAGTTGTATTCTTCGCCACCACTGATATATGTTCGTAAAAACTAATGTACATAATATTAGAAATGCAATGTCAGAAAAACGTCCATACAAGTTGCCTAGGAACAGGATAAACCGAAGGTACTGTCCTACCACATCCTGTCAAGAAATCCCTATAGATTTTCATAAATGTTGTTCTGAAGGGGTTCTCGGACAAATCGATCCCGGTCTCTTCGCACCAACAACACAAAAGCGTTTTTCAACCTCACACAGAAACTAAGTCTTATAGACTTATCACATCTCCAACGTTTAACTTGCTATTCTTCGGCCAAGAAGGAAGCTTGATAGATTGGAGTAATACTCTACACTACACAAATCAACATCCTCAACACAAATGATAATCAAGCCTACACAGAAGGCTACGTACTTAGTGTACGACTAAATAGTTGCCACATCAAGTCCAGGAACTAAAATAGCCCAAATTTTGATTGTCGGTTATTTAAGTATCAAAGCAGCCAAAAAATTTCTAGCACCATAAGCAATCACTACGCCCTTTTAATTAATCTTTCTTAATGAAACCCTTTCCAAATATTCACTTTGATTTATCTTTAAAAAGATATAATTCCAAACAATTTCAACTTTCTATATTGGAAAACATTTCCATATACTTATTTAAAAATAAGTAATTCACAATTCTATTTATTTTCAGCACTTAGAAAATATTACATATGCTTAAATCGTGATTAAGTATATATTTTATTCTTTAAGGAAAACATTCTCTTAAACATACTTATTTGGGTCAAAACGAATGTAACGGCTCGATATTTTCAACCATTCGCATCCGCACATGTCGGACTTGAATTGTTCAAAATACCGCGTCGTAAATAAATTTTTGGCAAAACTCAGAATATGCAGTAAATAAATCACAGACACAGATATCAGAAATCTCGTAGCGGAATTTAAAATACTTAGTGGTTCATGAAGCCACTAAAAATCTCAACCAAATAAAATTTTACATGGTTTAGAATCTCCAGTACAGTTTAAAACATCAATAGAAATCCAAATATTCCAAAGTCTCCATTACATAAATAAGATATAGACTGAAAGTTTTTGCCAGCAGCTCGAAAGGTCTACAGAATGTCCTAGCTCCGGGAAGAAAACTGAAACTGCAACTCGGGATGACCCGAGCGTAAAATAAAACATAAACACTCGAGTCAGGACATACATACTTATATAGTGTAAGTTAATTCAAGTGTACTGTAATATTGAGCAAGTAACTTAAAGGATGCTTGGGACTGCCCATCCTCTAAGGATCCCTTAAACTATTTACTATGTAGTAATACATCGCTATTATAATAGTGTCTATTTGTAAATTAAACTTACTTTTAAATAGCGTTAAGGCTTTACATTTTCCACCTTAGCACAAATAATGCCAATAGTCTATACAGTATCGTAATACCTCCTGATCGGGAAGCTACCAGAGGATACTCCATAGGTACGACACAAATAGAAACTCGTAGAAGGCTCGCTATGGTAGGTGACACGGCACAACTAGGCAATGCCAGGGTAGATATACCAATTGCTATTCGGACCGATGGAAACGCGCAGCGCGCAGCTGCCGCCCACCTCGAACAACACTCCCAAATCAAAGGTGCGCACCAAAACAATCACAAAAGTAATAGAATGGCATACGAAGAAGTGCGTCCGATCAGAGGTGCTACCTCATTAATCCGAGAACCGCTCCTGTTTTAGCCACCTTATGCCAACTCACGGGAGTCGGGCCCACGTATTTACCTCAAGGAAAACGTCACCACCATCCTACTTCATTCTGGAATCTCCACCATGTACACGGTTGGTAAAGTGGTTTTCGGTATCGACAGAGAGTATGCCAGATATCCGATCCCGGTCTCTTTCACAACCAAACGTTATTATAACCCGTGGTTACAGCTTTTAAAAATGGTATTTATACTTTGAAATCAAAATAAATTTCAAATACCTTCAATATCAAATATTGTTTGTAAACATTGGTCATTTTATAAAATACCATTTAAATCTATTCAATTTAATTAGAAATTTATTTGCTTTTTTCTCCCTTTTTAAAATTAAATTCTTCCATTTAAAACCATTCAAAGTCAATTCCTTATTTTTATTAATTACATATTAACTTCCAAAATTTAAACCCATTCCCCAAAGATTATTTCCATAAATTTATTTTTAAATAATTAAAATCCCAGTTTCTGTAGCACTTATGAAATGCTACCTAAAGTCTATAGGTTAAAACAGTTCGTTTATAAAAGACAGCATTTAAGTGCTGTAATAGACTATTAACTTAACCATCAAGTTTTAAATTCCCAAATATAACTTTTTATCAATTATTTACTTAACTTAAACCTTATTTTTAACAAAATTCAGAAATTCCCAAAATAAGTTATATTCCAAAATTTATTTAAACATTTATTTATTTATTTAACATTTTTAACTCATTCAAAACATTATAAATCTTATAAAAATCCTTTAAATATATTTAAACCAGAATATTATAAACTTCCATTTTAAAATAAATTTAAAATATTTCAGAAAAACATTATATAAACCACGGGTCTGTATATAGTTTTCTAGCCTAGGTCAAGTGATACAGATTTATATCATTTCAATCCGCAATTTACAAAACACCGGGTTCTATCATTTCAAACCCGCAATCCCAAGTTAACAAATCAAATTTAAACAATTAAATAATATATATGGATAATAATTGTCGTTCAGGCCTATCATTTCAGCCTATAACGATCTCAATTTACAAGGAACTTGCAGTGATGATTTAACAGTAAATAAGCATTAAATAATATAACTGCAACTATATTACAACATATAAACAACTGATGAGGTGTCAATTTAAAATGGGGTTTAACATCATATGTTATATTACAGACAGATAAAATTTAATAAAAATTTTACAAATACACTTGCGATAATTCACAGAAATATAGGTATGTTTGTCTGGTGAGAAATACTCACCTGAATGTTGCTGAAATTTTTTTGATTCAAAACGAAAATCCCGAAATAAGAGTATAGAAATCACGATCAATTCACAGCGGAAGCAACGACTTGATCAAAAACTAGAAGAAAATCTAAATAAAACCAATACGCGACTTCAATTTACGGTTAAAGCAAATATTTTGAAACAACTGGAACGAATGGAGTAAAAGAAATTTTGGTTCAACTTTTGCTCGACTGCCTCACCCCACATCCCGACCCTAACTTCATAGGCTTGGCAATACTATTTATTATTATTATATATATATATATATATATATTTCTTTTTTTTCCCAACGGCATGTCCAACTTATCTAGTTTGAAAAATATGCATTTACACAAAACTTGCGTCTCTGCCTAATGCAAACTCTCTCTGTTCATAAATACAACACGTCTCTACCACTTTAATTTCAAAACATTGTCGAATTCAGAAACATAAAAATTTAAATTTTTAACCATTCTTAACTTATAAAATCATATTCCTGCTTCAGAAAAATGTTCATTTGGATACCATTTATCTTATGATTAAATAAAATAAATTTTATAAATAAAATATCCAAATTTACTATGAATCATTTGTAAGTCAGAATTTCCAATTTTACTTAACTTGTATATATATTTTTCCAAATAACTTTACACTTAATTTAAAAATACCCACTTCCTAAATAAAACTAAATTCTCATTTATTTACTTAACTTAACAATTTTATTTAAAACCCAATTTTCAATTTTCAAGTTAAGTCATAAATGGAAATTTCACCTTTCCATTTGAAAATAACATTTTCAATTATTTACTTACAAAACACATCCGTTCCATAAATTTTTTTTTCCTTTTATAGTTAATATACACTAAATTTTCTTCACAACTTTATTCATTTAGACATCAATTCAACTATGATTCAAGTTAAATAAAATTTATTCCAAAATGTTCCATTTCAACCGTTTTTCATTTTATCAATTCAAAGTACATTATTTATTATACCAAACATATCCATTTTCGGAAATAACTTTTATTAAAATTTCTAGGTTAGATTTCAACTCCATATTAAATCAAATTTAATTATTATGTCATTTATCGTAAATAAAATCTTTAAATTCACTTTAAAACCAATTATTAACTTACAAAAATTTAACTTATAGAAAACAAAACACCTTTAAAATTTTAAATCCTTAAGTCAAATTTTTAGTTAAATTACATAAATTTTATTTCAAAAATACTTAATAATTTTTAGAAAAATATAATAATATATTAACCATGGGCTTGTTCGGGATATAAGCTCGGTTATGAAAACTTAGAGGGACGTGACGTGGTGGAGAAGTAGCCGAGCAAGGCAAAAGGGAAACAGAGAACAACAAGAAGAAGAAAGGGAAAAACTGGAAGAAGAAAAGAAAAAGTAAACCATTACCTGATAGAGGCTTCAGCACAAAAGAAGAAGAAGGCTAAACTATGAGATGCAGAGGAAAGTTTTGGACGAGGCTATGTATTTATAAAGAGGAGTTGCTTTGTATGCAAGGAAGTAAAATATACACGTGAAAAATCAAGGCAAGTTATCTCGGTAAGATTTATGATTCCCAGTCTACGCAAATTTGATTGAGATAGCAGTGAATTTCGTACTAAATAAAAATGGAAGTGTTGATTCTTTTTTTTTAGATAAGGCTTGCGTGATTTACTTCCCAGTTTGGTTTGTTAGAATGGATAAGTCCGCGTGAATAAAAATGAATACAGGGACATGCGCAAGAAATAAATGGTAAGAGGCAAATGCCAAAAATGTTAAAAGAATAAAATTTTATGTCACGCGCAAAGGAAGGTAAATTGATTTTTCTCTCAGATGATATATGCGTGATTTACTGCCAGATATATGAAAATTTTGATTTCAACGTTACCTCTTTTTATTCTCTCCCCAATTAATAGTTGCGTGATTTATATGCAGAGACGAAATGGCAAGAGGAAATGTTTGTTTTGGCAAAGGAGCAATTTCAGATAAGTAAATGGCAAGGTAAGATTTGAATGCATGCGTTGATTTTGGGCAAGAGATTTATTCTTGATTAAAGAAACGACAAAGAAAAGAACTTGAAGATTTTGTGTGTTTATAATGAGCGAGATAAATTGATTGCTGTTGAAATTTTTATTTTTTTTAAAAGGATGCTACAAAAAATTTTAGCAAGATTTTGGAACGAAAAGTTTTATACAAAAATTAAAACCCTAATGAAAGCTATGGAAAAAGGTAACGTTTTGCTATAAAAACTACCGACTGATTTATAAATCCATATAGATATTGCAGTATGCATTTTAAAATACGCCAAACCGACGCAATACAATACGCCCAAAATTTATGCAAAAGTAACATTTTTAATTTATACGTTTATATTACTTATACCATTACAATGCGTGCCCTTTTTAAATTCGAAATTATCAGTTTATTAATATGCTATAAATTCTTAACATTTATTACTAAATTAAAAAGATAAAACTTTGGTTACATCTCTCTCTGATTCTTATTACCATAAAAAGGCGATTTATTATCCAAATGGACCAAATATTACAAATTTTTAAAGCAAGTATATAATCCATTTTTTTATTTTTTATTTTTTTTATTCCCATTTAGAGTTATCCTTTAAACAAAGTGAAACTTTCATTTATTATTTAGCATTTTGGAAATGATTTGATCAAATTAAAATATATATATAAATTGGGAAGTAAATTTTACTGGAAAGAAAAAAATAACGTAAGAGATATGAGTAAAGAGAAAAACGCATATGAAATAGGCAAGCAGATAGGAGAATGGATACTGCGTATGACTGAGATTTAGGAGAAAATTGTGTTTTGAAAAATGCAAGAAATAAATTTTGTTGAATGGAAAAAAAAAATCTATGGAAATCAAATTTTTAAAGTAATGCGTTGAATTTAGAGGCAACATATTTGATTTGAACGCTAGAATATTCCTTCCCTCTAAAAACACATGCCACTGATAAATTTACTCATTTACACTAAGGTCATATTTTTAAGTATGTGTACCATATCCATAATAATTTATGCCCAAAATATACCGAAATAACGGATTAAAATTCTATATGTTTTCTTATATATATATATATATATATATATATATATATACACACACACGGTATTTATTCTCTAAATTTACGCGCCCTTTTTAACGCGTAATTACCCAGTTCATTTACACTAAAAAAAATTGAAATGCTGACCGTGCTAAGACTCGAACTCGTGACATATCGTGAATAGCCCAGATGTCTTAACCACCTAAGCTATTAATGTTTTCTTAATTAAAACTTGATTTTGCTAGAAATTAAGTTATTTACCATCTTCGACAAAAACCCCAAATTAAAGTTAATTCTTAACCATGTCAAAATTTCAGTGATCTTATTATTTAATTAAAAATTTGGTCAATTGTTTTTATTTTTAATCATTTTAAAATTTAGATTGTTATATAATAAACCCCAAAGTTTTTAAAATACAAGTGAAAAATACTTGTTTAAAATTTGGGCTGTTACAACGAATGTCGCATAAAACATCGTTACACAATCCAAAATCATTAGTATGGGGATTCGAAAATTAGATAGATATATAAATCCATATACTGTATAAAACATCTTCTTTCGAAAATCATTTACTATAACAACAGTGTCATAGTCCATCATTTCCTTACTTCTCGAAAACGTCTATTTCAACAATAGATGTTGAAATTTATGGTTTCGGTACTTAACACATTTTAAAACACCTTCAAACCATTTAACTTCATTTAAAATAGCACTTTCCAAAAATATCCATTTAAAAAGATTATTCACTGTCCAAAATCATGAATACGATTCATTTACCAAATTCAATGTTCCTACACATTTATTAAAGGATTATTCACTGTCCAAATCATGAATACAATTCGTTTACCAAATCCAACGTTTCTACACATTTATTTTAAAGGATAATCCACTTATAAAACTCCTTTATTAACCAATTTCATTTATATCTCATTTACAAATTCATTCTTTTTATAACTTCATCAAATTCATAAATCTTATTACTCATAAGATTCATTTATAACTTCATTTTAAACACTTATAAAACTCATTTATAATTCCATTATTTTGATTTATAAAAATCAATTTTATAAATCTTATATATAAATCGTTTATAATAAATCGAAAATCCCAATTTAAACTATTTACAAACAGTTAACTCCATATTCCAAAAAAATACATTTTGATATGTTTCCCAAAAAACATAATTTTTATAACATAAAATTTTTAACTTTATTTATTTGAAATAAATTTATTTCCTTAACCAATCAAAATTAATAAAATATCTATTTTCAAAATCACTTGAAAATCCTTTTGAATTAGAAATCATCACTTAAATATTTTTAAATTTCCAAAAATAAGCCCAATGCTACAACAGCACTAAATACATCAATCACAAATCATCATATATTACATGGTAACAGCATATATATCAATATCTATAAATAAAAATCAACACTGGTGAGGAATCCAGTTGGATCCCTTCAACCTATCACCTGCAACAAATATGCATATGAGAAAATATGTACAATATCCGCTTCGAGGCAGATGTGCGTAGAAAAGGTCATCTGCTTATACAGGGGAACGTATAGCGTCTCATCCGCTCTAATAGGCAGGAATATATCCGAATGCCAATCAATATAGATAATATATCATATATCATCCAAACAATTATCAATCATCATAAAATAAATTTATTCTCACTTATATAAAAATATCAGTAAGTCGGAAAGAGTAAGTTGTACTCACTTTGGTTCCAATAACAGTTATAGTGTTTTATTCCGAATAAAATTAATTAGCCGTTTAATTTTACCCCAAATTTTCATTAGCTCCAATCAACTATAAACCAGCTCCAAAATGTTGTGCTCGTCAATACGGACCCAATGCAATTTGTTTCGTCATAAACGGACCTCGTATATGACATTTTAAATATTACACGAATTAATATATAAATTAATTTACAACTTTATTTATGTTAAACCTTAAACGAATCTGGGCCGTTCGTTTTGCTTCATGAGATCAGGGTCGTGCGTGATCTTTTCTTCCTCATTCATCATCTTCACGTGAATAACCCATATGCTGCCACTTTTTTTATCGAATTATGCTCCACCATCGTTCACCTAGCCTTTGATCAGCCACCACCACATGAAAGCACGTGTTGCACTCTTCCTATGCCGTAAGCATCACGAGCTTGGTCCATGCGAATGGCGTGACTTCACGGCAGAAATTCAACCACCACGACACTCTAATGATGATCATCATCGTACGGATTAAAAGATCTCATCTAGCACTTCAATGTTGTGGTTAAATGTTTCTTCTAATTGTTAATGGATAGAGAGAGACTGTAGGGGGAAATATTGTACATTTTAGGCCATTGAATAGAAAAGTGGCGGCTAGCCCTAGAGAAAATAGGGTTTGTGAAAAATGAAAATATGTGGTCTTTTATAGAAAATTTCACGACACTATTCATTCAAAAAAAATTCGAACTTCAAACGAAGCGTGCCGCCTGGCGTTTATAGTATTTTACCCCTATTCCGAACACAATAGAATATATATCAGGAGCGAAATCGATCATATTTGGAAGATAGGTTTTCGAATCGACTCATTTAAATTTAAAATTTACTTAAACAAATTTCTACGCGTTTCAGCTTGCCACAACTAGCCGTAAATCCGATTGACGCGAAATTTGAAATCCCACAATAATATAACGTTACAGATCCAATGAAACTAGTTTCGTCGAAATTCGAGAGTGTAAGAAAAAAGACTATTTTTACACGTTAATTAAATATTAAAATATTCAATTTCTACAAATTTACTTTTAATTCAATTTCAAAAGTTCTCTAACATCATTCTAATTCATATAGAATTTAATTCAACTTTATAAATCATTTACATTCATATTAAAGTCAAATTCAAATATTTCTGTAATTTTAAATATTAAATTAATAATTCAATTATCCTAATAAATTATTATATTTGAAATATAATTTATTCAACTTATAAAATTAAATTATGAATATTTAAAATTAATTAAATATTTGAATTTCGAGTGACTAAAATTCTGGGTCGTTACAATGTAGAATAAATGTTATAATCTTATCAACATTCTACCTTAAAAAAGTTAGGGACTGATCTCCAAATTTCTATATTAGGGTGTAAATACCATTCATATTCCAACTACCTAACTCAAAGAATATGTCTGCGAGATTTCGGTTGAATATGTTCTTTCTAAACCTACAACTCATAGATCTTGCATAGACATAGTAATTAAATAAAATTAGCAATCTAAATTTCAATGTTACACATAAATCGTATAATTTCCCACTCACCTTTCAAGCTTTCCAAATCTCCTAAATCTGAATTCATCACTTTAATTGATTCCATTTTCTTTCCAATCCAAATTTATGTACACAAGATATATACATACCCATTAGAATTGTAGATTTGATAAAATATTTGAATAAAGTGGAATATAGATTTATAGTTGCAAATTTTACCTTTTTTGCGGTATCAATTCATTCTTTGTCTTATTCTCCCTTATTTCTACCCTTCTTGGATTATATATATAATATAATATAATTAATAGGAATAGTGGAGAAGAGAAAATGGAAGAGCTCCGCTGCTTGAATCAGAAAATATGAGAAGAAAACTAAGGGGCTAGGCTTGTATTATAGGCCCTCGGATCAATCATGTCCGTTAGATTTAAAATAATTAAATCCGAGTCGTTCGACCAAGGTTCAACCCTAGCCGTCACCATTTCAATCAGTCGGCCGCTCCACTATAGACGGTCGACCAATCTAAGAAGGGGGTCAATGGGTGGGGCCCATTCGACGAATATAATTTTTTCTTTTGTATTCCTACTTAATTTTTTCTTTTCAAAAACCTCAAACACCAATAACTTATTCATTTGAACTCTAATCACAAAAATCCAAAAATGAAAATTACTCAAAAAAATCGCCATCAACACAATGGTGCAAGTTTTGTGGGCAAATTCTAACATTTTCTCGAATTGCATTTTTGAGCCTTAATAATTTGATTAATTATCATTAATTTTAGAGGGTGTTACAGCTAGCCTAACTATATTTGATGATATCTCGAGCATTGGTGTTTTTTGGACTTAGATGACTTTTGGATATGGATGATTCACCCGTTTTACATTGTTTTCATGATTTTTGATATGTTATTCTTTTATATGGGTGATGACATCTCTATGCATGGTTCTGGGATACTTCAAGTTTTATGGTACTTTGGAGTTTTTTATGATATTATAATATTATATACCATGCATATATTACTAAATATATGTTGACATTATGATGGTTATCCTGAGTTATTTTGGTGGTTTTAGCATATTATCATACCCTACATTCACTGTCTTATATATTTCATATTATATATTATTGTTGTGGTTCTACCTATGCTCTCTATCATTATTGTATATTATATGTTGTTCTCTAGAGATGCCCTTGCTTATTACTTTGTGCCAGCACTGTTTTCATATGGGTGAGTTACATATTTGATGTTTAAATAAATATTAGTGTTAGCCCAAGGAAATGTTCATATATGTCCTTATATAGCCTTATTCTTCGTATTACTCGACAATATTACCTAGTAATATCTTGGATTGTAACACCCGGTAAAATTAAGGATAATTAATAAGGCTTCAAAAATGGATTTTGAGTAATCATTGGAATTTAGCTACGAAACTTACACCATTGTGCTTATGGTGATTTTCTAAACAACTTTCATATTTAGAGTTATGTGATCAAAGCTAAAATGAAAACGTTCTCGGTGTTTGAAGTTTTTGGAGAAAAAATTATTACAAAATTAAAAGGAAATAAATAACATTACATATAGGACTCCACCAGTCGACTCCTCCTTGATCTGGTCGAGCGCTAGCAGTCGACCACCTATAGGGAGTGGTCAACTGGTTCGAATATAGCGGCTAAAGTCTGAATCTTGGCCACTGGCTTGGATTTAATCATTTTAAGCTAACAATTATGATTGATTCATGCACCTATAAATAAAGATCTAACCTCTCGCTCCTCTTCTCATATTTTCTTATCCAAGCAGCAAAGCTCGACCAATTTCTCTTCTCCACTACATTTGAAAATTATACAATAATATATGTAAATATATAATCAAAGAAGAGTAGAAAATAAAAGAGAAGAAGAGAAGGATCAAATTAATACTGTGGAAAAGGATAATTTTTGTAATTATAAATCCATATTCCCATTTACCACAAATCTCTTCACATATCTATAATTCTAATAGTATATATATAACTTTTTTTTGGATATCATGGGGAACCTTAAGATCATGGTATCCATTGATACTCACTTAAGTAAACCCCACGCCGTGTGTCTACCCCGCTTTTACTTAGTCGTCGCACACGGATGCTTAACGTTGAAACTCCCACTGATGGTTAGGCGCTGGGATTCGAACCTGCCCGGACACAGTCCTTTAGTCCCCATCTCCCAGCTCCCTAACCAACCGAGCTACGAACGGCGGGTTAGTATATATATAACTTATTATACATATTTTTTTGGATTAGAAAGGAAAAGGAGTCAAGTAAAGGAATGGATTTAGATTTAGAGATTTGGAAAACTTTAAAAGTGTATAAGAAATTATATAATTTATTATAACATTGAAATTTATATAGTTGAATTTTATTTAAATATTATGCCTAAATATAATCTAATGAATTGTAGGCTTAAAAATGTATAGGAGTATAGCCTACGTATTCTGTAAAATAGATAATTGAATAGGAATAGTATGTGCAACCTAATTTGAAAATTTGAATTCAGCCCTAAATATTTATTATTATAGAATTTTTGTTTATTCCAAATTTATAATTAGGTTGTAAGTTAAGTTGCTCTGGTTGAATTTGAATGATAATTTCTATATTTTAATTTATTTGGAGCATGATATAATTTAATTATATCCATTTTCGTATAATTTCCATCAATTACCTATTTTAATATGTATAAAAGTGCATCGTTTGAATTAACACAGAATATACTAAAAAGGAAAGAGATGTGTATAGTATGGATATTATTTTACGTAGTTTACGTATCTATTTCAATAAACGAAAATAATTTATTCCTTGTAATTTCAAATGGAGCGAAGTCTCATTTTTTAGATAGTTTATGCAAAGTTCTAATGGTAGTCTTTTTTAAAAGGATAACTCTAATAAGTTAAAACATGGAAAGGGATGTTATAGTTTAGAAATTAATGATTAGAACATAAGAATATATACCGTAAAAATGTGCATGTAGCATAATTTATGACAATGTTCATATTAGTTATTATAGCATATTTGTAGGATAAAAAAGGAAGGAATAGGAATTTCAAAATTTATGGACATTAACTACAAATTTAATGGATCATAAATTTGTAGTTAATAGAAAGTTAAAATAATTAAATAGGGGCTAATTAGATTATTTAATTTGGCATTTATAAGGAAATTGAATAAGCATAATAAGTGAATTTTGAAATGGATAGATAAATAATCAATAGAGATTATCTAATTTTGACATTGTTGACTTATAATTACCGACAGTGGATGTTTATTAGACAAAGAAGGAAATAAGGAAACCAATGCTTAAACATATATATAAAATAAGAGTAATTACATAGCGAACAAGTAAGTATTAATACTATTAAATACATGTAGAAGGCAATATAATTTTCATGGTAGGAAATTATATAGATTCAATTATATGTATAGAACAAGCTTGAATTAGTGGGCCTAGCCTAACACTTAGGCCTTGGGTGATAGAATTGGTTTAGTGGATTGGGATGCGAGGTCAGTTGTTACACAGTAGAAGTCTGCCTTTCACCTAGAGGCTACCAATGGTTATGTATACGTACTACTGATACGAGACATCTCCAAAACTATAGAACACGTGGGGAAGGGATATGCGTTGCAAATAGGTGGGGAAAAATATACCAAGGGTTCGCCTTAGATTTGAAGTATTAAATGGTCTAGTACTTTAAGAAAATAAAGCTTGTTTTATTTCTAATAAGAGGTATTATGTAATCTAAAAGGGCATTTTCCTTAACTTACTTAGGTTAGTCTAAACAGGATGTTATCTGTGGAAGGTCGGTAGGCTATATCAGTATTTTGTATCAGTATTAGGTTAAGCATATAGGCTATGACCACATGCGGTCTCGAGCGAGCGATAGCAAAGACTTGGGTTATGCCCTGAAAAATTTCGCTTCCCACTAGTGCAGAATCCATATAGGAGATGCACATACTTCAAAGTAGATGGTTAGATGAAAAACTAGTTTATCGAAGGTGGGCTAGTTAACTCTTAGATAAGTCTTTAAGATGCGTTAGTAGTACGGCAATTAAATTATAAAGTCATATATAGGAGTAGTCAGTCTTTGTAGCTAGAACAGATTGACTAGCGTTTAGTTGTGGAGTGCCTACTTCGAGGACTGACGTATTAAATAGCCGTGGAGTCTGCCTCCTCTCTATTTAACAAGTATTAAGTGGTTAGGGTTTTTGGGTAGTGAAACAACTAGATGTATATGCAGATATGCATATGCTTATATAGTTATACCATGAAGAATGTTAGGTTGGACATATCGTATGTAAACATAAGAATTAATGGATTAGCCATAAATAATAGACATGCCACTTAAATGGAAACCAATTGGCATAAATCAATGGGTGGGTAAAAATACATACTTTTCCAATCACCAGAACATTGTTCTGACCCCCTCCTCATAATAACCCATATGTTAGATTTAGAATGACTAGATACTGGAGCAAGATAGGAACTGCAGATGGTGAAGTCTTCTTATTCATGCTCGGCGCTAAAAAGAAAATTAAATATCCATGGAATGATATTATAAGGAGCAACCTTAGTCAATACGTATATGCTATTATATTTCCCAATCCCACTGTAAGTTTATATTCATCGCTCACTGGCATACTAGTGTTTACCACAGGTTACCAAAACTAATGATTCATACCCCAATGCACTTGAGTTTAAATTTAACTGAAATTCGGGGCTATTAAGGTATGGGTTATTATGTTACGTATCAGAGATTAAGTTAGTCGATCATAGGAATTAGGATATGCTGAGAGAACGTATCTGTATTTTCACTAATAATCATACATAAATTATTTGCCAAATTCTATAAATTCCAACTTAGAAGCAATTGCGACCATATTCCAAAAGAATTGGAAAGATGACTATGAATTGGAAAAATAAATAGAGTTAAATTTATACTCTTACTCTGACTACTACATAGATGGAGGTCGTATCGTAAGGAGTAGACCGAGACGAGCATGAGCACAACATATAGAAGAATCTTGGAGGTTGGATGGTACTTGACTCCTTTGTTGGGCGTAGGCTTCCTTATGGTTGTGGATTTCGATGAATTGCCAATTGAAGATGCACATTTCATCCAAACAAATGAGAAGTAAGAAACTATATGTTGTAAGCATTCGGAACTATAGTATGGAGAAGGAATCGCAAAAGTTCCCGCAAGAAATTTGCACTAATCACCACTAGAAGATAGCTAGATTTTTGATGAAGATTGAGTAGGGAAGAAGGAAAGTCCAAAAGGAAGGATAATTAAAGTTCATTTCTAAGTCCAACCCCATGTGAAAATTTTTGAAAAAAAGGATTTTGAGAATTCCTTAAATATTTTGAATGGGTTTTTTGAAAGATTTATTGAAAAGTTGTTGTTTTGAAAAAGTAAGGAAATTTGAAAATTCATAATTTGAAATATTATTGGGTCAAAAATTGCTAATTTATAGGTTTTTGGTAAATAGGATATTCCATTTTTGAAATTCTAAGATTAAAATTTGATTGAGTCAAAAAATTTGATTTAAAGATTTTTGATAAAGGGATATTTCATATTTGAAAAAAATGAAAAATAGAGCATACGTTGGGATCAATGAACTTTCCTATTATGTAAATTTGAAAGTTTCATTTTAATTTTTTTTTAAGGGATGGATAGATGGAAATGGCACTTGATTCAAATAAGGTATAGAGAATAGAAGGGTAAAAACTCCTAATAACATAGATATAAATAGCAGCATGATTTATATATAAAAAAGAATTAGTAATCTACTTAGAAATAATATAAATGAAAACAGTAGGAATGGGATATGAAGAATAGAAAATTTCCATAGGTATGTTGTAATTGCACCTGTGTAGTTAATGACCCGCTGTCACCCCACTACAACCCTGCTATATCTCATAGCAGATTTCTACCGCTACGATTTTTCCATACAGACCCAGAATATAGCCTTTCCGCTTTAATCTCTGCTATTTCCGCTATATCCCGTTATTTCCGCTATATTACTCTATTCCCGCTATATCTTTTTTAATAAAATGAATTGAAAATTTACATTTATACATTATAAAATTATGAAACTAATTTATTTGATTTAATTTTTAATATATTTTCAGAAATGAAAATACTCTAATATTCTACCATATTCAATTATGTTATATAACCGTTTTTCGTTTATTTAAAGTATATTCGCACATGTTTTTATTTAAAATTATTTATGTATTATTTATAATTCAATTGAATGATAATTTTTCATTTAATTACCATTTATATATTTCTAAAAACATTAAGTACGAGTTTTATATGCTATTTTAGAGCCATCTGCTATATCCCGCTATATCCTCGCTGGATTCCCGCTATGACTTTTTGCACCTCCACCACTTTGAATCTACCGAACGCATTAACTGCACAGAATTGCATATATATTTTAGATAAATGCTTAGATGGATGTTGTGACTACGCATATCTTTGTGAAGTCCCCCCTCTATGCTATTAAATTATCCATCAATGATGGAAGTAGGGGTAGCATGAGTATAGAAAAATAATAAGATGGAAGTTATCCTTGTCTACTCCACTTTTAATTGTTTAAAATTATAGAGGATGTTTTTAAAAAAAATGGTTCGGTATAATAATTGAGTTTTAAATATTCTGATTTAAAATTAAAAGAAGTAAATCTCTATTGTAGCAAGTCCTTAAAAATGTAAAGTTGGTTAGAAAAGGGAAAATTTCCATGTTTCTTTTTGAGCCTAAGATATTTTGAAATTTTTTTTGAGTTTATACTTTCAAAGATAAAGGTTTTGGATTAATTATTTTATGATTGTGAAATTTTAGTTTTATAAAGAATGGTGTGAACCAAACTAAAATTTTAATATGGAGTAGATAGGGATCACTACCAAGGTAAGACGGGGTAAATGTTTTAGGCTGTGAATAAAATAGCCATAAATTCTTATAGGGTAGTGACAAGTAATCCTCGTTGAATATAAGGAATATTGGTTCAAAACTAAGAATATTTTATTAGAGATACGTGGAAGTCATGAGAAGAACCCTTGAAGGAATGTGAATGGTACCTAAGTACAATTTTCCGAGTCCTAGGGTATACTCACATGAAGGATTAAGAATATAGAGGAAGTGATACCAAAATTTGAGGATACAGTCAAGGTATTTTGATTTAGAAAAGATAGTAGTATGATTAGAGAAGAGAGTAGTGAGATGAAAAATGCACATGAAGGATGTTGGTTAATTCAAGGTTGAAGAAGACAAGATAGATGGTAGAGAGGTTATTCTACAAAACCAATTGTCCAAAGAGTTATTTTAAATGTGGATAGTTTATATTTCTTACCCATTGTAGAATAGAAATGCACAATTTATCCCATAATCGAGTATGATAGTTTAAGTTACGGATTGACTGCATTTATTAGAAGTCAAGAAGGAGAGTTAATGAAGGTGGGGTGATAGTTAAATAGCATACTAGGAATGTCCATCTTAATTTAGTGAGGATTATTAGGGCCACACCATCATTAACTCTAGTTGATGATGAATGCTAATTTCCAACAAAATTTCTTTTAGGGTTTTTGGGTTCTAATCGCTAGTTGTCTTCCATAGGTTATTAGAAAAGTGTACGCTATGGTATGAGATATGTTCCTGTTTTATCACTCTGTTGATTTGATGGATGAGATTAAACCACTATATAACAATGCAAATAAGAAAATCTCATAAGGACACTTAACTGGCAATAAAAGTGTAGGTAAGACGAGAAAATTATAAAATAAACTAGGAAATTAAGTTAGCAACTAGAAATTAAAAATGCTTTAATTCCAAAAACTTTAGGATTTTAGGGAAAATAAATTTTTGCAAGTAGAGGTCAGTGAAGGGTTATTGCGAAATCACGGGTCACTATCCCTACGTCTTAAAAGCTAAAAATTTTAGATACGCTTGTAGGTAGTTTGTTGTTTTAGAATAAAAGAAAATGGTTTCACAAACTAAGATTAAATGCATAATAGTAGGGTCAATCCTACGCATTAACTCATAAACTGAGCCCATATCACGTTGAGACATGGCCTGATTTGTTTTAAGGACGAAGTGGCTAATGTTTTGAAGAAAATTTTTTTATGTCCAGATGCTTTTGAAATTTTTTATTTAAATGCATTTGAGAAGTCGAGTTCAAATGTTTTTGAAAAGTTTTCTTCACGTTCTTTTGAAAAAGAAAAAAATGGTGTGGTAATTTTATTTTTCTAACTATTTTGCAAGTTGATTGGAACAGGAAAAAAGATTTTTGATGGAAAATGAAAAAATTTCAATTTTCTAGGATGGATCAACGTGTTAGTTAATATGAGTTTAACTGTTAGACAAAGGTGATAATAGACGAAACAAAGATAATAGCAAGAGAAAGGACTATTTTAGCTTTGGAATTTCTATTTGCATGCCTTATTAATAGAAAAAATGTGTGCTTAGGATAATAACTCTTTAACATTCAAAAATAAACCTTCTAATGCAAATATTATTTGGAAAATTTGGGAGCAAAAGAGAAGGTTCCAAGTTACGACGAAATAGGTATAGAAAGAAGGATGGAACTACAACCATCTAAATTCGTTTTCCAACATAAGAGTGCAGATCCAGAAATTGGATTTTTAAAATTTTTGGATGTTAAAAATTATGCATAAGGTTTTGGATGGTAATGCAAAATTGGTTGAACTAAAGTCCTACTCACGAGAGTGTGGAAACTATCGTGTGAAAAGGATTTTTGAAAACTTTCATACCAATTGAACTGCCAATATATCTAGGTTTTTTTTGCATCATATTTTCAAAATGTTTTTAAAAAGAATGCATTTATATATGAGGCATTGATTTAGAGTCATTCTGCATATATATTTTGTATATTATGATACACCATGCAATGGTACACGTTTGGCTACAAAATTAGTTATATACTAATTAGTTGGATAACTTAGATTTCTTGCATGTTATGTTACACGATTCAACACTTGGATAAATCAAGGACGGAATTCTTTTAAGGGGGAGAATGTAACACCCCATAAAATTACAATTATAATAAATAATTAATAAAGCTACAAAAATAGAATCTTAGTAAACAATGGAATTTGGCTATGAAACTTGCACTATTATATTTGTAGTGATTTTTTTAGGAACTTTCATATTTAGAGTTTCACGATCGGAGCTCAAACGAAAAAGTTATTTGCGTTTGAAATTTTCGAAGAAAATATAAATTAAAAAGAAAAAGGAAATAGGTAACATTAAATACGAGACCACACCAGTAGACCCCCTCCTTGGGTTGGTCGTTCGCTAGCGGTTGATTACCTATGGAGGAGCGGTCAACTGGTTCGAATGTGGCGACTAGGGTTTGAACCTTGGCTATTCACCTAGATTTAATTATATTAATCTAACAGTTAAGATTGATTCATGCGCTTATAAATAAAGGCCTAATCTCTCACTTCTCTTCTCATATTTTCTTATCTAAGCAGCGAAGCTATGCCATTTTCACTTCTCCACTACTTCTATAAATTACATAGTATTGTATACAAATATGTAATCAGAGAAGGATAGAAAATAAAAGAGAAGAAGAAAATGAGTGAATCGACACTGTGGAAAATGGTAATTTCTATAATTATAAATCTATATTCTTTTTACCACAAATCTTTCTTAGATCTGTAATTCTAAAATTTGTATACACTTTGTTATAAAGGAGCCAAGTAAAGGAATGGATTTAGATTTAGAGTTTGGAAAGCTTTAAAAGGTGAGTGGAAAATTTTATAATTTATATATAACATTGAAATTTATATCATTGGATTTTATTTAATTATCATGCCTAAATAAGATCAGATGAATCGTATACGAATATCGCCTACATATTCTATAAACTAGGTAATTGGAATAGGAATAGTATGTACAACATAATCTGAAAATTTGAATTCAGTCCTAAATATTTAGTTTGTAGAATAATTTTTTATTCTAGATTTACAATTGGATTGTAAATTAGGTTGCCTTAGTTGACTTAGAATGTGAATTTTTATATTTTAAGTTATTTGGAGTGGGGTATAATTTAGTTAAATCTATTTCCATATAATTTTCACAAATTATCTAGTTTCTAATATATATATATGTGTGTGTGTGTGTGTGTGTGTGTGTGTCATTGGAATTAACAAGGAATATACTAAAAACAAAGAGATGTGTATAGTACGGATATTATTCTTCATAGTTTACACTGTCTATTTCAATAAAAGAGAAATAATTCTTTGTAATTTGAAACGGAGCAAAAGTCTCATTTTTGGGAATTTATGAAAAGTTATAATGGTAATTCATTTTGAAAGGATAACTCTGGTAAATTAAAATGTGGGAAGAAATGTTCTAGTATATGACTTAATAATTTGAAAATAAAAACGTACATATATCCCAATATACGACAATATTCGTATTAGTAATACAACATATTAAATTATATGACTAAAAGGAAGGAATATGAATTCTAACATTTATGGACATTAACTACAAATTTAAGGAGCAATAAATTTTTGGTAACAGAGAGTTAAAAGAATTAAATATGGACAAATTAGAGAATTTAGCGTAGCATTGATGAGCAAATCGAAAAAGAAAAATAAGTGGATTTTGAAATGGGAAAATAAATAATCATAAGAGATTGTCCAATTTTGACATTACTGACTAATAATCTCAGACAATGGACATTTATTAGACAAAGAAAGAAACAAGTAAATAAAGCCTAAGCGTACAAAATATGAATAATTACATAGTGAATAAGTAAAATACTATTAAATACACGTAGAAGGCAGTATAATTTTCATGTTAGGAAATAATATAGCTTCAATTATCTATTTAGAACAAGTGTGAATTAGTGGGTCTAGCCCAACACTTAGGCTTTGGGTGATAGGTTTGGTTTAGTGGGTTGGGATGCGATGTTATAGTTATACAACATAAGACTACCTTTCACCTAGTGGCTACCAACAATTGTGTATGCTTACTACTGATACGAGACATTTCCAACCGTCAGACACATGGTGAAAGGATGTGCATTGCAGATAGGAGGGAAAAATATAACTGTAACATCCCCCTACTTGGAGGCTCAAAGCTAACGGCAACGGATGCTATAGTCGTCCATAGTTATTAATGTTCGACGACCAAATACGGCGGTGCTAGATTCATTGATACACTGACCATAAGAATATGGAAAAGTAATTAACAATTCAAAAACATATTTCTACATTCCATTCAAAACATTTCATGTTCATTACATAATCTCAAAACAATAACCACATTCACCAAAATATATAATTGTTACACATATGCCAAGAGCGACATATAAGAATGCCCCTTGGTTGATCAGAGTATTTAATAAGGCCAATAAATCTGCCTTCATAAACAAAAAACAGCGGAAAAAGATATCTCTAAATAACTATATCCCCCCGCACGCCTTTTCAAACTTTATTCGTCTAAGAAGAGAACCTGAAAACTCTAAACCTCAAACTACTCAAAATCAATTGAGTGCTCGAGAGTTTAAGGGGAAACAAAAACTTCGAGTTAGACATAAAGCCTGATATGAATAATAGTATATCATCTCAAATCATTTGGATGTCTAGTGAGACCACGCCGCTTAGCGAAATGGGTTTTTCCTTCACTAGTATCCTAAAACATTTATAAAACTATATATTGTGCTCTTGCATCCACATTGCTTAAAACCATAGTATTTCAAAACATTAATGATATGCAAAACAATTGAATTAACTCTAGATCACCCATCCTCGTTCAATTTAGACTAGCAGTCTTAGTTATATTTTTTTAGGATTACTATTAACCTATTAGTTTTCATGGGGTGACTAATAACCAATTAAACATTTATGGACTCCCTATCCAATTACATAGTTTTCATGGGCTTACTACGAACCTATCTATTTGACACCTTCATTTACACATAGTTTTATGGGATAACTATGAACATATCTATCTGACATCCACTTTTATACATAATTTTCATAGGCTAACTATGAACCTATTGGCCCCTGCCAATATCATACAGTTTTCATGCGCTTACTGTAAACCTATTGGCCCCTGCCAATATCTTTCTTTTACATCTTATCATCCTATATTCTGGTCTGACCTCCTGGATGTAAATCTACTCATTCAAGAGTTTATTCAATTTACATTCACTACTGGGTTAACCTAACTGGTTCTCCTATTTTTTCCCCCAAAATGCAGTTATGGGTCCATTGTAAAGTGAATATATTCATATTAGAAGAAGCAATATAACAACATAGCAATACCATTCCTGTGGGTTTAAAAATTCTTCTTAAGCCGCTATAAAACTCCTTTAATATAGCCATGGGTTTTTCCTTTAAAAATAGAGTTTGGGTCATAAACCCATTCGATACCTTCGAAATATAGCTTTCAACTTCATAGGATAACCTCCTTATAAAGCTCTTAAAAACATTTGGCTCTTGCGTTATAATACTTTAAGTTCCAGCTTTCGAAACCTTTCGAAAATATTAAAGTATTAGCATTTAACTTTAGAAGCTTAGCTTTGAAACTAGTTGAAAGTACCCCTTTTTAAAGTTAAAACTTATTTAGAAGGAATAATTTCACAAACCCTTCGAAAGCATCCCTTTGAAAACAAAGAAAACATATTCGAAAGTAGAGAAATCAACTCCATCGAAAATTTGAATTTTTTTTTTCTATGACTTTTTATAGGTTTAGAATTAAGGTCTCTAACCTATTCCATTATGTTCAAATGATGGTTTCTCTTTCAGTAGAGTGGTCAAATTAGAAAAACAGGCTTACAGTTAGAAAGTTATGCCTATTTAAACTTTTGTAAATAAAACTAGTGAAAACTGCTACAAATGGACATTCATCATATTTACAACTACTATCGAATGGGAGCTTTCAACTGAGTCGAAAGGTGCTTTCGAAATGCAATAGAAAGGTCAAGAAATGTTGCGAAAGTATGCTTTCGAAAGGTGCTTTCGAAAATGCTACACAAGGGTCCCGAACTGCTGCAGAATGATGCAGTCGAAAGGTGCTTTCGATAAAATCGAATGGTAGAGTCGTAAATAACTTGAAAACTGTTATTTTACTAACTAAAATATTTTTTTTTCATACTCTTATTCTTTGTCAAATTTCTATTAGTTAATAACATACTTTAACACCTTCTTTAAAGAAAAACTGATGTGGATCAGATTTTATTATTTCCAATATTTTCAAAATAATTAATTATATTAATATTTTAATATAATTATTAAGCCTTTTTAGCTTAAAAATTCATAATATATCGAAATCACTTGGAAAAAATCCCAAAAATTCACCAAAAATCTGAAATAACATTTTCTACATTATACAAAAATTTCAAGGCAAAATTCTTTATTTCATTATTTTTAATAATTAAAACTCGAAATAAATACCCTTTTCATCTTAAGAAATTAATAAAATATTTCTATTAACTCCGAAAATTACAAAATCAAAAACCCATATCCAAATTACGTTTTACTCAACATATCCAAAAATAAAGTCGTTTGGAGGTAGTTTACTAAGGTTTTTACTTTAAAACCCATCATTTTAATTCCATAAAAATTCCAATAAATCACCATAAATCATTATTCTATCTAAACAATGATTATTAGATCCAAACATGATATATACAGAAAAATGCATTCGGTTACTATCCATAACCAAACCAAAACAAGGAAAAATTAGATGATTTACACTATTATTCACCTTGATTAAGTTGTTGGAGTTTGAGATTTATCCTAGATTTAAATCTTGGATCTTCCAAGTTTGAGGATCTCCTAAGGTGTTTTAATGGCTAGCTATAACTTCTCTTTTATGTGTATTTTGATTTTTGAAATGGTAGGTGAGAATAAGGGAGGGTTTAAGGGTATTTGGATGTGGCTATTCCCATATTGCCCTCCTCTTATTTTCTTAACTTATAAATGATAAACCATACTTACGCATTCATTAGTTTAGCCGCGGTTAAGTTAATTGACAATTAAAGCTCAACTCCTTAATCAACCACATTATTCTGTTTAATTTATTCAATTAAATGTCCTGAATTATATTGAAGAAAAATTGAGGGTATTACAGGATCACCCCTTAAAGAATTTCATCCTCGAAATTCAATAAGGACTACAACAAGCATAACAACCATGCAAAAAAAATCTAGTATGTCTTAACAACCGATAAGTCTATATGAAAAAAATATAGAACATACCCTCAAAGCAGATCACGATAAGCATCTCGAATCCTGTCATCTGTCTCCCAAGCATATTCCTTCTTGTTGTCGCTCCACTGAAATTTCACCAAAGCATCTCGAATCCTGTCATCTGTCTCCCAAATATATTGCTTCTTGTTGTCGCTCCACTTAAATTTCACCAATTTGACTATCTTGGTCCTTAATCTTTTCTCAGCTCTCGTTATAGCCCGAACCTGTTGTCCGACAAAAGTCAAATTCGACTCTACTACCAAGTCATTCAACTCTGTCTGAGGAATAATAGCCTTTGGATCATGCACATACTTGAGAAGATGGGACACATGGAATACATTATGGACATCTATCATACTGCCCAGCAACTCTACTTGGTAAGCGAGCTTTCCAATCCTTTCTAAAATCTGGAATGGTCCAACATATCTCGAAGCCAACTTTCCCAACTTTCCAAACTGCAACACACTATTCATTGGTGATACTTTAATGAAAACCCCATCTCCCGTTGAGAACTCTAGGTCTTTACATCTCTTATCTGTGTAAGTCTTCTGCCTGGATTAAGCTTCCTTCATCCGTCCTCAGATTAACTCAATCTTTTCTGATGACTCTCTAAACAAATCCAGACCTAAGACCAATCTGTCTCCAACCTCTAACCAACATGCTAGCGATACATGGTCTTCCATACAAAGCTTCAAAAGGCGCCATTCCTATACTAATATGATAACTGTTATTATAAAGGAAACTCAATCAGATGTAGGTGGCCCTCCCAAGATCCACCAAAGTCCAATATACAAGCTCTTAACAAGTCCTCTAGTACCTTGTTGACTCTTTCTGTCTGCCAATCGGCTGCGGATGATAAGCTGTACTCATCTTGAGCTTGGTACATAATACCTCTTGTAGACTTCTCCCAAATTTGTTAGTGAATAATGCATCCCTGTCGTTGACTATACTACTAGGAATCCCATGAAGTCTAACTATGTTCTTCATGAATGCTAAAACAGATGCTGTCCTGGTCAATTTTACTGGAATGAGATGGGCAATCTTGGTCAACCTGTCTACAATAATTCATATACTATCATTTCCTCTCCTTGACCTTGGCAACCCATCTATAAAATCCATGGATATCGAATCTCATTTTCAAACTGGAATATCGAGAAGCTGAAGTAACCCACTCGGCTTCTGATGTTCGGCTTTCACTTGTTGACAGTTTAGACACTGCCTAAACCCACAAGCCAACATCCCTCTTCATGCCTTCCCAATAGAAGCTCCTCTTTATATCTTGATACACCTTGGTCCCTCCAAGATGAATCACAAACTTGAATCGATGACATTCCTCAAGAACTTCTCTTCTCAAGTTCTCCACGTCTAGAACACATAACCGTCCCTTCTTTCTCAACCATCCTCTCTGGTCAAGACAAAAATCTTTCAAATCATCGACCTTAGTTCAAACCTCATGCCTTTTGACCCCCTCTGCTAACAATGGATCCTCCTTCTTTTTAGAAGCAATTCTCTCGATCAACACCGGTCGAACATTCA
This sequence comes from Allium cepa, assembly GCA_030765085.1. Taxonomy (NCBI): domain Eukaryota; kingdom Viridiplantae; phylum Streptophyta; class Magnoliopsida; order Asparagales; family Amaryllidaceae; genus Allium; species Allium cepa. The sequence continues at coordinate 818,547,043 of CM060935.1, read as the reverse complement.
AACAGGACAACATGGAAATATTTTGACTAGAAATAACAGTCGATCTTAACTGCACACCACAACTAGCCAAAGCTTCCAGATCTTTCCACTCTACCAACATAACCAACACCACATTCTGATGTTTTCTACATAGAGCATCTGCTACCTTATTTCCTTTCCAAGGAGTATACTCTATACCAAAATCATAAGCAGAAAAAACTCCAGCCATCTCTGTTGTCTCCTATTCAACTCCTTCTGAGAGAATAAATACTTTAACGACTTATGGTCGGTACACAACTCAAATCTCTCCCCCAAGAGATAATGCCTCCAAATCTTTAAGGAAAAAATTACTGCTGCTAACTTCAATTCATCAGTAGGATATCTTACTTCGTGTTGTATAAGGTGCCTAGATGCGTAAGCAATAACTTTGCCCTTCTTCTTCAATACTGCTCCAAATCTAGTCTCATACGCATCTGTGTATACTACCAACCCTTGGTTACCATTCAGAACTACTAACACTGGCGCATTGGTAAACAAATGCTTTAACTTAAGGAACCTTTCCTCACATTTGTCAGACCAAACAAACTTCACACCCTTCTTGGTCAAGTTAGTCAAAGGTGATGTTATCCGTGTAAAATCCTTAATGAATCTCCGATAATAGCTAGCAAGTCCAAGAAAACTCCTGATCTCGGTTATTGTCTCTAGACTCATCCAATTATTGATTTTAGCTGGATCAACTTACAATCCTTCCTCTGAAACCACATAACCAAGAAATTTAACCTCTTTCATCCAAAAATGACAATTGAAAAACTTCGCCTTCAGCTGATTCCATCTCAGCATCTCCAAGACCACTCTAAGATGAATCTCATGCTCTCTTTCATCTTTTAAGTATACTAAAATGTTATCTATAAATACCAACACGAACCTATCCAAGCACTCGAAAAACCCAGTTCATCAAACCAACGAAGAAAGCAGGTGCATTTGTCAATCTAAATGGCATCACAAACCACATACGAACCATATCTAGTCTAAAATGTCATCAAAGGAATGCTATCCTCTGCCACTAGCAACAGATGGAACCCCGTCCCCAAATCCAATTGGAGAAATACTCTGGCTCCACTCAACTGATCAAATAGATCATTTATCCTCGACAGAGTGTACCTATTCTTGATAGCCCTTTTGTTTAACTTATGATAGTCGATGCACATCCTTAACGCCCATCCGATTTCTTTACAAACATCACGGCCGCTCCCTAAGGCAAACTGCTTGGTCCAATAAAATTCTTTCCCTCAAGATCCACTAGCTGCATCTTCAATTCCTTCATCTCTGTTGGTGTCGTTCTGATAGGTGGTGTACTGACAGGTTCAGTTCCTGGTACAAGGTTTATCCGAAACTCTATAGATCATTTCGGTGGTAATCCGGTGGCTGTCTCAAATACATCTACAAATTCTATTGCTACACGAACCTGACTAAGCTCATCTCCCACCTCCATGGCACTTAACAAAGCACAAGCACTCTTACTGGAATTGTCCACTAAGAAAATGATTCGGTTATGATTATCTGGGTGCCTCAACGATAATTCTTGATCCTAGAAAAATATCCTACCCACAACTTAGCAACCAATCCATACCCAAAAAAAATCCTAAAATCTACGAAATCAAAAACATACAAACTGCATGCAAACATATGGCCTAACAAATCAAGTTCTAACCGGTCACATCTCATCCTGAGAGTTGCATGCCCTCCTATTGGATTTGAAACCCTTAACGGAGTAACAAGGTATGTGGGTTCTACACATAACCTATCAACCAAATACTGTGATATAAATTAGTGTGATGACTGGTATCAAAAAGTACCCTAACTGGTATACTCTGATCAAAAGTGCACCTTCCATCACATTTTTTCCTTTCTTTGCTGCAGTAGGTCTAGAAGACGACGGCGGTCCAATAGCAAACACCTTCCCTCTATCCGTCCGGACTGGCTCTGGGACACTGGCTCTTATAATGCCCAACTTGGTCATGGTTGAAGTATTTCACATTCTTCTTCTCTACAGGCTTCTTTTCTTTACCAGTTATGAATTCATTGGCATAATGGCCCTTCTTATCACACTTATAACACACTAAATCAGCCTTCGCCTTCTTGGCAGCATCCCCTTTTTGGGGTCTTTTCTTCTTGAAGAATTTCCTTTTCTTTCCCTGAAGGCCTTGAGACTCAACTGGTTTCTCCAAAATAGACACAGAAAGCATCTCCTCACAGCGAATGGCCATCTCCACCACTACATGAAAAGGCTCTCTAACATGGGTCATGGTCATTTTACCTAGCTCTAGCCTCAAACCTTGAATGAATCTCTCATTCCTTCCGACATCAGTGTTGACCAATGCATAACCATATCGAGATAGCTCATTAAACATAGCAGCTTACTCTATCACAAACATCTCTCCTTGTACAAGATCCATGAACTTCCTTATCAATGCGGGCTTGGCAACCTCGGACAAGAACCTCTGCTCGAACCTTCTTCTAAAATCAGCCCATGTCAGCTCATCCTTTGGAACTCTGACTGCCACATTGTTCCACCAGTGAAGCGCTAACCTTGCAACTATCTATTCCATCATCCAAGCCTAAATCTGTAAAGATCATTTCACAGTTCAAAAGCCAGTTCACAACTTCAACCAAGAAAAGGCTTCCCTCCCAGACTGGTATAATCCCTGCTCAGCTTGGCATAGTTATTACTAATTATGGCCATGGGATTGGCTCTTCCAACATTCATAGCATTACCTCCAATTACCCCTGCAGCTGCACCAACTTGCATCAGGTTGGCAAAAAATTGATACATCATCCCTATATCTACCAGTGAGATTCCAACACTCACATTGGCAATTGCCTCTTGGTTAGCATTTGCTAATCGACCTGCATGTTTAATTGTATTAGGTTGAGTGTTTCCATTAGTTGTGGTGCTTCCTCCACCTAGATTCACTCTTCCGTACGTTTCTTTCTTGTAATCTGCATATGAGCTTTAGTAAGATACAGAAGTACGGCCTAAGAGAGAGGGGAATATGTACTTATATATATATAGCAAATACAAGTACATTACTATAACGTTAACCCAAACCCCACTCTTATTCTTTACTTCATTAGGATTATGTTTGAAAGCTTTTGGTTTATTTTATGTTTTATCATAAACCTATGCTTCGATACAAACTTGTAACATCTCCCTACTTGGGGGCTCAAAACTAACGGCTATTGATGCTGTAGTCATCCATAGTTATTAATCTTCGACGACCAAATACGTTGGTGCTAGATTCATTGATACACAGATAACAAGAATATGGAAAAAAAATTAACAATTCAAAAAATATTCCCAAATTCCAGTCAAAACATTTCATGTTCATTACATTATCCCAAAACATTAAGCACGTTCAGAAAAATATATAATTATTACACATAAGCCAAGAGCAACATATGAAGATACCCCCTTGGTTGATAAGAGTATATAACAAGGCCAATAAATCTGCCTTCACAAACAAAACACACGGCGGGAAAAGGTATCTCTAAATAAATATATTTCCCCTGCACGTCTCCAGAAGCTTTATTCATCTAAAAAGAGAACCTGAAAATCATAAACCTCAAAAAACTCAAAATCAATTGAGTACCTGAGAGTTTAAGGGAAAAACAAAAACTTCGAGTCAGACATAAAGCCGGGCATAAATAATAGTCTATCATCTCAAATCATTTGGATATCTAGCGAGACCATGCCGCTTAGCGAATGAGTTTTTCCCCTCACTAGTATCCTAAAACATTTATAAAACCATACATTATGCTCCTACATCCACAATGGTTAAACATAGTATTTCAAAATAATATAATGATATGCGAAACAATTGAATTAATCATGGATTACCCATCCCGTTCAATTTAGACTATCTGTCTCGGTTATAGTTTTTTAGGATTACTATTAACCTATTAGTTTTCATAGGCTGGTTAACAATCGGTTAAACATTTATGGACACCCTATCAAATTACATATTTTTCATAGGCTTACTATGAACCTGTTTATCTGAAACCTTTAGTTACACATAGTTTTCATGGGCTAACTACGAACCTGACTATCTAACATCCTCTTTTATACATAATTTTCATAGGCTAACTATGAGCCTATTGGCCCCTGCCAATATCATATAGTTTTCATGGGCTTACTGTAAACCTATTGGCCCTGCCAACATCTTTCCTTTAAATTTTAGCATCCTATATTCTGGTCTTCCTAACCTCCTAGATGCAATTCTACTCAATTAGGAGTTTATTCAATTTATATTCACTATTGGGTTAACCTAACTGGTTCTCCTACCATTTTTCCTCAAAATGCAGTTATGGGTCCATTATAAAGTGAATATATTCATATTAGAAGAAGCAATATAACAACATAACAATACCAATCCGTGGGTTTAATTTATCAAAGATAGATTCTTCTTAAACCATTATAAAAACCTCTTTAATATAGCCATAGTTTTTTCCTTTAAAAATAAAGAATGGGTTATAAAACCTTCGATAATTTCGAAACCTAGCTTTCAACTTCATAGGATAACCTCCTTCAAAAGCTCGTAAAAACATTAGGCTCTTGCCTTATAATACTTTAAATTATATCTTTTGAAACCTTTTGAATATATTTAAGTATTAGCAATTAACTTTAGAAGCCTAGCTTCGAAACCAGCTGAAAATACCCCTTTCGAAAGTACGAAACTTGTTTAAAAGAAAATAATTTTACAACCCGTTCGAAAGTATCCCCTTCGAAGGCAAAGAAAACAAAGCAAACGTATTCGAAAGCAAAGAAATCAACTCCTTTAAAAATTTAAAACTTTGTTTTAGCTATAACTTTTTATAGATGCAGAATTAAGGTCTCTAAACTATTCCACTACGTTCAAATAATAGTATCCCTTTCAATAGAGAGGTCACAACATAAAAACGGGCTTACGATTAGAAAGTTATGCCTATTTGAAAGTTTGTAAAGAAAGTTGATGAAAACTGCTACAAAAGGGTTTCTGCTATATTTACAGTCGTTTTCGAATGGGAGCTCTCGAACGAGTCGAAAGGTGCTTTCTACTAAGTTGAAATGTGTTTCTGAAATGCAATGGAAAGGTCCAGAAATGCTGTGAATGATGCTACTGTCGACTAAGTCAAAAGATGCTTTCGAAAATGCTATAGAAGGGTCAAGAATTACTGCAGAATGATCCATTCGAAAGGTGCTTCTGAAAATGCTACAGAAGAGTCCGAAAATGCTGCATAATGATGAAGTCGAAAGGTGCTTTCAAGAAGGTCGAATGGCAAAATCATAAATAATAGTTTTAAATAACTGGAAAACTGTTATTTTGCTAATTAAAGTGTATTCTTTTCACTAACTCCTATTCTTTGTCAAATTCTTATTGGTTAATTACATACTTTAATACTTTCTTTGCAAAAAAACTGCCATATATCATAATTATTTTTAAAATAATTAATTATCTTAATATTTTAATATATTTATTAAGCCTTTTTAGCGTAGAAAATTCATAATAAATTGAAATTACTAGGGAAAAATCTCAAAAATCGAGCAAAAATATGAAATAACATTTCTACATCATATAAAAATTTCGGGGAAAATTGATTATTTTATTACTATTAATGATTAAAACCTAAAATAAATGCCCTTTTTACCTTAGCAAATTCATAATATTCCTATTAACTCCAAAAGTTATGCAATTAAAAATCCATCTCCATAATTATGTTTTACATAACATATCCAAAAACAAAGTCATTGAAGGTTGTTTACTAACTTTTTTACTTTAAAACCCATCATTTTAATTCCATAAAAATTTCAATAAATCACCATAAATCATTATTCTATCCAAGTAATGATTATTAAATCCAAACACATAAACATAGAAAAATACATTTGATTATTATCCATAATCAAACCAAACAAGGAAAAATAAGATGATTTACACTTTTATTCACCTTGATTAAGTTTTTAGAGTTTGAGATTTTTCCTAGATTTAGTCTTCTAGCTTTCTCTCTTGGATCTTCCAAGTTTGCTGATCTCCTAAATTGTTTTAATGACTGTCTATAACTTCTCTTTTATGTGTAGTTTTATTTACGAATGGTAGGTGAGAATAAGGAAGGGTTTAAGGGCATATAGGTGTGGCTATTCCCATATTGCCCTCATCTTATTTTCCTAACTTATAAATTGTAAACCCTTTATACATACATTAGATTAGACACGGCCAAGTTAATTGACAATTAAACCTCAACTCCTTAATCAACCACATTATTCTATTTAATTAATCCATTTAAATGTCCTGAATGATGTTAAACAAAAATTAGGGGTGTTACAATAAAAAGGGTTCACTTCGGATTTGAAGTATTAAATGACGCGGTACTTTTTAGGAAATGGGGTCTACTTTATTTCAAATAAGACGTATTACGTAACCGAAAGTGGCATTTTCCTTAACTTTCTTAGGTTAGTCTAAATAGGATGTCAGCTATGGAAGGTCGGTAGGTTATATCAGTAGTTTGTACTGGTATGTATTAGTATGTCTAGCATATAGGCTATGACCACCGACAGTCTCGACTGTGTGGTAGCAAAGAGTTGGGTTATGCCCTGACGAATTTCGCATCCTAGTAGTGCAGAATCCATATAATAGATGCACGAACCTCAAAGTAGATGGTTATAGGTAGGCTAGTTAACTGTTAGATGAGTCTTTAAGATGTGTTAGTAGTGCGACAATTAAATTATAAATTATAAAGCTATATTTAGGGGTCGTCGGCCTATGTAGCTAGAACTGATCGACTAGCATTTCGTTGTAGAGGGCCCATTTTGGGGACCGATGTATTAAATGGTTATGGAGTTTGCCTCCTTCTTATTTAAGAAGCATTAAATGGCTGGGGTTTTTAGGTAGTGAAACGATTAGATATATATGTAGAAAGGCATATACTTATATAGTTATACGATGGAGAATGTTAGGTTAGACATATCGTACATGCATATAATATTTTACAAATTATCCTAAATAATAGACATAATACTTAAATGGATACCAATCGGCATAAATTAATGGGATCGGTAAAGTATGTAATTTTCCAATCACCAGAACGTTGTTCTAACCACATCCTCACAACAGCCCATAGTTTACGTTTGGAAGGACTGAATATTGGAGCAAGGCGAGAACTACAAATGGTGAAGTCTTCTTATTCATGATCGGCACTGACAAGGCAATTAAATATTCAAGGAATGATATTCGGAGGTAGCAGCCATACTCAGTACGTGTGTTCTATTACATTTCTCAATTCCGCTATGAGTTTCTATTAATCACTTTTTGATATACGTGTATTGTTTATAATAGGTTACCAAACCAACGATCCACACCCTTATGGACTTGAGTTACGATATGGTCAAAATTCTAGCCCACTAAGGTACAGGTTGTTGCATGGATAAAATGCGTATAGAGGTGGAGTATTACATAAATATAAGCGGAAATCATGATATGGTTTGTAATGGTATAAAAAAACTAAAATAAGACTCTAACCTTTTAAACTCAATTCTAAGGTTCTATTAACATTAGATCTAGATTTTAAAATGTTTAAACACTAAAAATCATTGTTTTACTGTATCAAGATGCATAGAATAGTGAAAGAAGTAAAATCACTCACTATATATAAAAATACACAGATTCTAAAGCAAATCTGAGGTATAAAATAAGCTTCACGATTCCTAAAGTACCAAAATAGTAAACCTCCTAATCCATTCACTAATCACCCTTAATGTCATTTTAAAGCTAATTAAAGTTGGGAAAATTTGTGCGTTTTGGTTGAAAATAGGTTAATGGAGGTTGGTTTCAGTTTTGGAAAGTGGGAAAGTGATTAAGAACCATCCCATCATATCCAATTAACATGAATCCCAAATGGGCCTAACTTGGCTTAACTAATTACACATTAGTTTGGCCAGAAATTGTTCGAACTTCAAACAGCCATATCTTTTGAACGGTAAGTCCAAAAAGCTATTATGACCAATCTAAGTAAATAGAAACCATTTTCACTGGATGTAGTCTCAATGCCTTATTCGGCTCATATGAAGAGTTATAGGCCTTACAATTTTATATGGTAAAAATCGTTCAATAAAAATTCTATAAAAGAAAAATATCACTAGTTACATTTCCTAAAGTTATAGAGACATATGACCAAATATGAATTTAAAAATTAATATTTCATGATCATCTGATACGTAAAATGCAGTCGTTACACTCTCCCCTCCTTTATGAATTCCATCCTCGAAATCTCCAATCATAAGGTCAAGCCAAACAATATTTACCTCGCATTCCTAACAACCACAAGCAATCATCTCAATCATCAAACATATGACCACGCAATCATGAGAGAACAAGTAATATTTATGCATACCCTAACATGTAAGGCACTAACCTACCCCAAATGATATCTAAAGTGAAAGTAAACGTGATAGGTAGAAAGTATAACTAGGCGAAGAGCTCCAGATAAGTAATATGCATGCTTTCCTCGGTCTCCCACGTGCAATCTCCTTCACTTTTACTCCACTGAACATTCACCAATTCTATTGTTTTTCTTCTAAGCTGTTTCATATCATGCCCAACGACACGAAGAGGGCTACGAGGTCCCATAGCTTCCGGTTTGTTCCCGATATCAAAATACTGATTATGTGAATAGTTACACCCGAGTTATGCACAAACTTTCGTAAATAAGAAACGTGGAATACATTGCACATGCTCACCAACCTTTGAGGTAAGTAGACTTTGTAAGTTAGGCTCCTAATCCTCTCGAGTATCGAAAAAGGACCCATGAATCTCACTGCCAACCTTCCCCCAATATCGAATCGGACTATATTCTTCAGTGGAAAGATCTTTAAATATAACATATCACCTATAAAGAACTGCAAATCTTTTTATGTCTTATTAGCATAGCTCTTCTATCTATCTTGAGCATCTTTCATTCATTGTCGAATGATCTCGATCTTCTCTAATGTCTCCCTGATCATATCTGACCTAAATATCAGTTTCTCATCCGCTTTCCGCCAACACGAAGAAATTATACGGTCAACCATATAATGCCTCAAATGGTGCCATACTGATGCTACACTAATAACTATTGTTTTATGCGAACTCCACTAAATGAAAGTTATTGTCCCAAAAGCCTCCTAAGTCAAGTCAAGCTTGTAGGGATCCTCCAAGACATGATTCACTTTCTCGGTCTGTCATTAGTTTGCGAGTGATAAGTTACACTGAAATGCAATATTGTCCCAAATGCCTATTGCAATCTCTTCAAAAACCCACTATTCGTTCAAAAACCCACTAGTGAATAGTGGGTTTTGTCACTTACAATGTTTTTGGCACAACATGGAGTCGCACAATCCACTTCACATATAACTCGACCAACTTGGATGTCATTCTATTTGACTTTATAGGTATAAATCTAGCACTCGTCATCAATCTATCGATTATGACCCAACTATCATACCCTCCTCTTGTCCTCGGCAATCTATCGATATCTGCTCCCACCTCCACTCAGGGATCTCAAGCAGTTGTATCAAACCACTTGGCTTTTGTTGTTCTACTTTAACAACTGGCAGTTCATACACATCGAGATGAATGTCCCAACGTATTTCTTTATCCCTACCTAATAAAATGTATGATTCGTATCTCGATATTTCCATTAGTATGTATAGTTAATCTCGAATGATGGCACTCTCATAGTACCTCATCCATTAAACCCATCAATATCGGGCACAAATAATCTTCCTCCTTATGGAGTCAGCCATCTAGGTTAAGTCCATACTACTTCATCTCCCTAGACTCTACTCATTCTACCTTCTCCATGATCTCCGCTAGTCTAGCATCATGCTTCTAACTAGTGCCAATCCTCTCAATCAAAGTGGGTTTGATGGTTAAACTATATAATATCTCTGACTCTTGCTCACATCGAGTCTTGAAGTTATAACCAACGATATACTCAAGTTGTGTCCACTCTAGGAACATTGCTCCCAAACTAGCATGTCTTTTACTTAGAGCATCAACGAAATAATTCCCCTTACCATATGTATAGGAAATGCTAAAGTCATAGAAGGCCTAGAATTCCAACCATTGCTGTTGACGAAGGTTGAGATCCTTTGAAGAGACACTTCAACGATTTGTGGCCTGTGAACAGCTTAAACCTCTTCCCAATTAAGTAGTGCCTCTATATATTCAAAGTAAAAACTATCATTGCCAATTCCAAGTCATAGGTTGGATACTTCCTCTCGTGCGGCTTCAGCTGTCGACTAGCGTATGCAACAACCTTACCTTACCTCCTTATATCAATACCACAGCCAATCTATGCCATAAGCATTCATGTATATTATCACCTCCTTATTTCTGCTTGAAATGGTTAATACCGGTGCATCGGTCAACTTCTCTTTAAGACTCACAAACACATGATTGCATCTTGCATCCAAAATAGAGTTCTGGTTTTTCTTCGTCAAATGGGATCAATGGTGTCACTGCCTTTGAGAAATCCTTCATGCAACGTCTATAATATCCCACCAGTCTAAGGAATCTCCTCACATCCGTAGCGCTCTTAGGTTGACTTCAATTTTGAATCACTGCCACGTTCGCACGATCTACAATAATGCCTTGTTCTGAAACAACATGACTCACTTTCCTCCTCCAGAAGTTAGACTTTGAAAACTTATCCTTCAATATGTGCTTTCTCAACACTTCAAGCACAATCATCAAATGTGTCTTCTTTTCCTCTTTAGTCCATGGAAAGAAAAGAATATCATTCATGAACAAAAACACAAACTTATTTAGTTGACTACGAAGATATTTTTCATGATATTTTGCATTGGTCGGTCCAAAAAGCATAACCAATCACTCGTAAAATCCAAATGGCAAACAAAATGCCGTGATTGACACACTTTCCTTCGCTGCTCTTAGTTAATGAAACCTCATCGCAAGGTTCAATCACGAGAGCACCCCTATACCGTGGAGTTGATTGAAAAAGTCATCAATATGCAAGAGTGGATACATGTTCTTTCTCGTCACCTTATTCCACTTATGGCAATCAACATATAATCTCAATGAGTCATCCGCCTTAGTGGCGAATACTAAGGGTGCTTCCCACTTAGATATACTCCTATGAATGAACCTCTTACTCAATAGATCATTGACCTGCACCTCTAGCTCTCATTGTTCCTTGGATGTTATATGCCTCAAAGGCATAACACTATTTAAGCTTCCTTAACCGAATCAATAGGAACTCAATCTTCCGATGTGGTGGTAATTCGGTCACCACCTCGAATATGTCCGGACACTCCCTAACTATATGCATAGATGGCAACTCATCCTATGGGACCTCTAGCGAATATAGAAAGTTAACCATAATCACATCCTCTGGTAGGCAGCCCAACTCGACTTTCCACCTATCCTCAGCCCCAATCATCACCAACAACCTTTCACCATCGGCCACTACAGCATGCTTCCTCAACCAATCTACCCACAAAATAATACTGAACCCCACAAAGCCCAAAAAAAATTACAAACAAAAGAGCATCTATGACTCAATAAGGCTAAACTATGAAAAACTATATACAGGCTAGTAAAGCCTCCAACAGGATTTGTCACAATCAAAGGTCAATCAACAATTTAATATTTCAATCCCGATCTATCTACCAAATCACTACATATGAATGAATATAAAGACCGTGCATCGAAAAAATCACGTACATTGTAACGACTCGGAATTTTGATCATTCGTTTTTGAATGTTTAATTTATTTTAAATGTTGAATTTGAATTATTAATTGATTTTGAATATGAATGAATTTATGAAATGTTTTAAAATTCCAAACATAGCGATAAATTAGATTTGGTAAATATAAGTTAATATTTGAAATTGGGATAATATATGAGTTTGGAGATAATGGATATGAAAATGATTTCTAAAATTTATTTAATCCTATTTGGATTATAATTATAATATGCACTTTTGAATGGGATTAAAAGTCGGTAATTTAAAATTGGAAATTTATATATTAATTTAATAGTGAAATTTAATATATGGTAATAGTGTAAATAATTGAAATTTTGATTTAAAGTGAATCAAAATGATTTCAAATATGAATATAAATTCCATTTAAATTATAATGGAGTTAGTAAGTTTTAAAAATTGAAAATTTAAACGATTTCGACGATTTTGAAAATCGCTCGATTTAATAGCGCGTCAAAATAGCCTTTCGGAGCACAGTCTCAAAATTCGAGGAAACTAGTTCCATTGGATCCAAATAGTGTATTATTATCGGGCTTCAAATTTTGCAGCGTTTGGAGTTATCGTTTGGTCGTACGAAATAGAAACACGCTGAAGTAAATATCGAAAATTTAATATTTTAATTCGATTCAAAAAGCATCTTCCATATACAATCGAATTAGGCCCCGAAACATGTTCCATTGTGTTTGGAATATGGGTAAAATATTATAAATGCTAGGCGGCATGTCCCATTTGGAGTTCGTTTGAAAAAGCACGTTAAAATTGGAAGTAATATTAAAATAATATAAATGTACGCATACATATACTGTTTCGAAACAGTAAAACCCTAGTCTAATACGCGGCCGCCACTCACATTATCAATGGCCGAAAGCTTCCACCTTCCTTCCTTGATTTCTCTCGATCCAGGCAATATCGTTGAAAATTTCCAACTAGGAATTTGGAGAGCACATCGAGATCTATAAATCCAAACGTCAAGATCGTCTAAGGCAAAGCGGATTCGTGTTGCTTTGGCTTAGAAGGTTTGGCGTTCATGCTTGTTTCTCATGGCCGACGGTGGATCAAACTTCGTGTTAATTGGGGTGAGGGTAGAGGCGACGAAGGGCTTCGAGATGGAGGCGCCTGATTGTCGTCTTGACGATCAGGGAAGGTGCAGCGATCGGTTATAGGCATACGACGTTGGTTTCGATCGGCGGGTTGAATGTGTTAAAAAAGAAAGAAACTTGTGACTATATTTCTTCATTTCATAACGTACGGCCATATCTACTGCTGTATTAAAAAAAAAGAAATTTATTTATAAAAATTATATTCAAATCTTTAAAAACCAATAGCTTAGTCATGCGAGGTCGGAATCGGACGTAACACGCAGCGCCAGAATCGCGGCGACGAGCACTACGTTGTGGTACAGATTTGGAGTCGACTGGAGCTAGCAAAAATTTTAGGTTAAATCGAACGTGTTCGATTTATTTTAAAATTTGAGCGTTTGGCGATTTAAAACTCAAGCTGAGTTAATCTTACTCAATTTTGGACTGCTAGTGATTAATTTAAATAGTTAAAACTGATAGATGATTAATTGGTTAAATTGATACATTTTTATCAATTGAATATGATATTATATATAGTAGTATATATGTATGTGTGTGTGTGTATGTCTGTATATATTGGAGTGATTGGTATTCCCGCATTTATATAGCGGATGGGACCCTATGCGCCCCACATAATAGCGGATGACCCTATATACCGCGATACTCCACCTCGAAGTGGAATTGGTGTTTTTATTATGTGCTAACATCTGTGGATGCAGGGAAACAGGTTGGAGGAATCCAACTAGATTCCACAAAAATATTGGATTTAATTGCATATATAGTGACATATGTTCTGTTGAATAATCTGCGACAGGTTATTGTGTGACTTGAATTGATTGGATGATATGACAATTTTAGCTGGATTTTTGGTTTTTTTTTAAATACCAATAAAAATATGTTTTAAATCGGTAAAGAATTGTAAATAGGGATTTTGAAGTTAAATGTTTATATAGAGTTTTGATGTAAATCTATTGGATCAAGGAAATGGTTTTGAAATTGTGATGTAGTTATTTTGGGTTATTGTGAGCAGGGATTTTGGAATAAAGTAAATAAAAGGATTTTTATAATAAATTCTTAAGTGGTTCTTGTTTAAATACAAAGGGTTTGAAATCGAGAATATAAATATTTTTGAAGGATAGAAGTAAATTTGGAGATAAGTATAAAATTGGTTATACTGGAACTCAAGTAAGATTTCCAAATTTACAAAGCGAAACTAAAATCAACAAAATAGCCTTGTTTTTAAAAAGAGGGTTTTTAATTATTAACTTGGAAATTTTAAAAGTGTTAAAAATATTCTGGAAATTACATATTAAATTATTTTAAACTGTTTAAACATATTTAATTATTAATTACTTACTTCATAATGATTGTTAAGATTTATTATTGTCCAAGCATTAGTTAGCATTATTATTTTTAAAAAAATTGTTAAATATTAATATGGCTTTGTATAATAACTTTTATTTAAGTATATTTGCCCAGATTAAACTTGAAATTTATTTTAGATTTTCAAGCATTATTTTAGGATATTTTTAAAATAAAGTTTCGAAAAGAAATAGTATACTTGCGTGGCGTAAATCAGAGGCAGTGGATGCCCGCAGTTAAGTTTTGGATTTCTCTGGGATAGAGACGTAACCGCGAGCTATGATCCATGGTTTGATACCACAGTGGTACTTTCCACATTATTTTAAAAAGGGTTTTCAAATATTTTGAAAGGGATAATTTACGAATATACCGAATTCGATAAGACTAGTACAAACTTTAGACAAAGGGATTTATTTATTTAAAATTTAATTTAAATAAGACTTGGTATTTTTAGTGAAAAAGAAGTATTTGGTTAAATTGATTTTTTATTTGATAGTTAAGTAACCGACTATCAAATCTGGACCTAAATATAACTTTCGAGATATCTAGAAGAAACACGGGATTATATGGTATAGTTACCGTTCGAGGTTCTATACTGTACATGTAAATTTCGTTCTTCTAGGACATTTTTAAGTAAATCCATCCACTAACGGTTAGGAGGTGGTCTCCGATCATATTTTCGTCTATTTATTTCCTGAAGAAATGGGGTTGAGTTTATCGAGAAATATCGAACGTTATTTCGAAAAGACCGAGATCGGATTTGTTATTCGAAAACCACTTCGATCCAACGATTATGTTTTCGAAATGAATGCAAGAGCATGGAGTCGAAGATGGAGCAGTGAAGTGCAAGGGCTAAGTGCTACTAATCCTGAGGGTGATTCTAAAATGGATGCAATAGGAATAGTGCATTCGGTTCCGTTCGGACCGGGAACGGACTTGTATGGATGAATGTTATCAGTACATTGTCATCGGAGGACATTGAGCATTCTAAGTGAATATTTCTAGAAAGTTAATCGTAGCCTATAGCCGCATCTACGGGAATGACTGAAGATCAAGGTTGATGCAGCAAGGCTAAGATGGACGCACCCAAGTAGGGTATGTTTATCACCTTTCTAGATACCGTGGATATTATTATTATTACTATGATGTATGGATGGAGCTCGAGAGAGGGTGCGAACACCCAGAGTGATAGCATATTCAGTCTGTCCAGGTCAGGGCGGTCTTTTGTTGCAGGGGAATCCAGCATGGTCCTTGGTATGCTGTTCTAGACGTGTATTGTGATAGGTGGTACCCCAACACCTAGTCATTCGTACGTAATCCATTCTCTAATACGTGCCTTTACGGTTTTGATTGTAGAGCCTAGTATGCTGGAATTCAATTAATGTAAAATTTCAGCTATTTGAATAAGTATTTGTACTTGGACACTATTATAATATCAGAGGATTTTGATATGAAATGTTTTGGTTATCGTAAGGTAAAAACCCATCATGTTTATTTGTGGCATGGTCTTACAAGATACCTTTGATTTTCAAAGGATTTTGAAAATTTAATAATTCAAATTGAGTGTATTTTCTCACGCTGGTTTTCCAGACTGACTCATGTGTTATTTTCTTATAATGCACAAGTTAGACCAAGTATTATAGGTTCAGGTTTGGATACTATGGAGCTTAGGAGGCGAGATGGAGACTGCGACGTATTCTCGTACTTGTTTTATTCCGCTGCCGCGTTGTTTGAAATTACCAGCAGTTGTGAGGACATGATGTTATAACTATCCAGGCTGGTAATTATTGATTTGTGTACTTTGTATGAGATATGTATATTATAGTTTTGATTTTTCTAAAGAGCTATCGATAGTATATATTATTATGTCCGCTGTGAGATTCTTTTTATTAGTTTTCTCCCTTTTCTACCTCCTTTTTTTCCCTCAACAATCTGTCTTTACAGCACTCGATCGCGTGGCATGTTATACGATGAGCGTATTTATATCGATTTTCAAGGGTCGAAAGGGTGGGTCTTGACATACATAAACATCATAAATGGAAGGCAAATCTTGGATAATGACGCTTTTTCCTTTTTCCTTCACTAAGGGTGCACTCAACGAAGTCAAAACAGCATCCAATGCATACTCCATCAAGAACTGCTTCTGCTTCACTGGTTCAATACAGTTCTACATATGCCCTGCCTTGTTGTAGTTGTAACGCCTCTTTCTTTCAGCTCTACAATCCTTACTTAGATTTCCTTTGTCATCGTAGTTATATCAAATAGGGTTCCGCTTGCTCTTTTTTTAACCATTCTTGTTCTGGAACTGCTTCCTCCTGATGTTTCATTTCTTCTTGCCTCCCTCACCCGAATGTAGCTTTGACTCTTCTTTAGAAACCATAACTGACGTAGACTTAGGATATAGATTCTTATGTAGAAGAGCTTTCTCAACAAGCATTTTGAAAGACTCATCAATGCGTCCTATTAACTTCTCTCCTATATAATCGTCAATTGCCATAATGAAATTATCATTCTTCTTTAAAGTACTTTCGATAAAGGACAACCCATACTTTAACAAAGCATTGAACTCAGCTACAAAACTTGGAGATAAACAAGTTTCCTTGCTTCAGGTCTGCAAACTTTTTGAACAATACTGACTTCTGAGCTACTGGTATGAATTTCTCCTCAAACTTGGTATTGAACTAGTCCTATGTGAATCCATTCTCTGGAATCTAGCTCTAAGTGAATTTCACCCGTTCTTAGTCCATCCTTGGAGTTACAGAAAGGCCAACCTCTGCCTTATAATATCATCTAACATCAAGACATCGAAGATCCATTCCCAAGTATCCATCCGGTCTTGGACTTCCACGATCAATTTCATTCCAAGGATTGTTCTACCTCCTAGACTCACATAGTCTTTACATAGCTTGGTAAAGTCGACTCTTGGTGCTTACACCTAAGCGCTATCAACATTAGGAGCAAGTTAGGAAATTTGGACCATGTTTCACACCATCTTAGTGAACATGTTCTATAGCTTGGTGTTGGTAGCCCCTAAACCTACCCTTCCTCAACTCTAGAAATGGAATTTCAAGTAACTTTTCTTGTATGTTGGCTCATTCTTGATCAGTAATAAGAACGATCAGTCTCTCATAAAGAAAAAGCTCATTAATGGTACTTGTGTGTTCAACGCGATTTATTTTATATAAACCACTATATAGTTTTGAAAATCAAAATATGTAACAAATGCACTCTCTCATATACAACCACTCCATTCTAGTTTGTTCACTTACTTTATCCCTGAAGGACCCTATAACATCCCTAATTTTTGATAACATTATTCAGGGAAATTTAATTATATAAATTAAATAGAATAATGATGATAAGGTGATTGAGATTTGAATAAATTATGTAAAGTGCCATGCTTAGTAATTAAATAAATGGGCTTTAATTAGTTTAAAGGACAATTAGTTCACACATGGGCATATTAGTAAAATAGCCACTTTATTTTACATGGCTATACATTTCTCACTATTATCCATTCACGTTCATTTTTCTCAAATCAAAGGAAAATGCAAAAACCCTAAGAGCGAGCTATTAACAAGAAGGAAAAGAGGAAGATTACAATCTTAAACTAAGGATCAAAGCTAGGGAGGATTAAGCAACAACAAATCTCAAATTCCTTATCAAAATCTAAGGTGAATAATAATTTTATACCATCTCTATTTTATTCTATAATTATGTATTTTCGGGTTTATGTTTAAATTCATTTTTACAATGATAGGGATGATTATATGCTTGAATTTTTTTATGATCGAATTATTTTATTTCATATACATATTGATTTGATTGGTTTTAAGGGAAAATCAAGGGTTTATGATTTTCAAATGCCACGGAAAATTTTTGTGATAAATAATACATGATTTGGGAGATGGATTTTGATTTTCATAATTTTTCTAGCTATAGAAAATTTATTATGAAATTTTATGACGTAATTGAGTTTAAAATTTATTTCGAAATTTCAGGAAGAAATTAGGTACTAAATTTTGTTATGTTGAATTATACAATGAAAAAGATTTTCTATGATTTTTAGGGATTTTTCCAGATGATTTATTAAGGGAAAAAAATTATTTTAAAAGAGGGACTTTTCTACAAATATTGGTTTTTTCATATGGAAGGATTTAACGTTATAATGCTTTGAATTAGATCTAATTAATGCAGTTGTTTTTAGTTGTAAAATATTTGAAAAGTTTTAAAGTAACCAATCATGGAGTACCAACTGGCAGATTAATTATAAAGCAATTGCCATGCTTAGCCATAAATCAATGTTCTAGAAAAAGGCGGTTCCGCCTATTTCGGAGGCATCTTTTGACTCCTTTACCTCCACACCATCTCAGTCGAAACCTTTTATGTTGAAACCCAAATAATCAGAACTAAGGCACATGGTATCAATAAAATTGGCAAAGTGAATTGGTAAGTAGTGGAAGGTGGGGTGTCGAAAGCCACGCTTTCGTCAGGGTCGAAAAAAAAGTTCATTTTTAAAAAGATAAACGCTTGCCTAGTTTTTGAAGGGATTTCAACTGAGTCGATACCCTATAGAGTCGAAATCTTAGTTTGTTTTCTAAAGTTAGATTCCTACATTGTTTCACTATAAGCTTTCAATATATTCGAAAGCCATGCTTTCGAAAGGGACTTTATAAATAGCTTTCAAAGGGGAACTTTTTCCTTAAACAAGAGCTTCCGAAAGGATTAGTTTCGATCAAGTCGAGACCAAGCCACTTATTTACTACCTTGAAGCCGTCTGTGCTGTCGAAAGGTGTATCTCTGTTTTAACCAAAGTTAAGCCATTTCTTAAATGCTTTCGAAAGGGGTTAAGGGTTTCGAAGGCAATGGTGTCGAAAGGGGGTTTCGACACTATCCTTCAATATTTTAGATTAAAAGGTTATTGCTTTTGATTAGATGGTTCCGACACCATCAACTTTTCCCCAAAATAATTTTATAATTGGTTTCGAAAAAGATACTTTCATATATAATCAATTTGACCTAAAGAATGTTATAAAGAGTAGACCCAATGATTTCGAAAGGGTACTTTTTGTTTCAAAGCTATGTTTTAAAGAATGTTTTCTTGATACGTTCGAAAGGTATCACTGGTTTCAAAATGTAGATGCTTAGAGTTTTGAAAATTGGTTTTCTATGCTTTCGAAGGAGGTCATCCAGTGGTTTCGAATGTGATGTTTTAAATTTTCAAAACAAATAACCCATTCATATTTTATGATTTTAAAAGGAAATACCATGGCATAAATAAAGATTGTAGAGTATTACCTCTTCTTATATTTATTCACATTGTTATTAACCCATAAATGTATGTTGGGGAAGGGCAGTATAACCAGATAGGTTGACCTAGTAGTGAACATAAATTAAGGAATGTTAAAACCTTAAAACTAAAGATATTGGCAGGGGCCAATAGGTTTACAGGAAGCCCATGAAAACTGTATATAACTTATGATATTGGCGGGGGCCAATAGGTTCATAGTCAGACTATGAAATCTATGATTTGATACTGAAAGGAGCCAGTAGGTTTGTAGTTATCCCATGAAAACTATATCTAAATTAAGATATTGACAGTCCGTCAGTAGGTTCCTAGTTAGCCCATGAAAACTAGGATAAGAGATAAGATATTGATAGTTAGTCAATAGGTTCCTAGTTATCCCATGAAAAGCGGGATAAGAGATAAGATATTGGAGTTTCCAATAGGTTCTTAGTAATCCCATGAAAACTATGATATTGGACAAATAGTCCAAAACATTTAACAGGTTAATAGTAATCCTAGAAACTATAATTGTGACAAATAGTCAAAATGAATAGGGATGGTAATCCAAAATTATTTTATTTATTTTGCATATCATCATAATGTTTTGAAATATTATGCTTTAACCATTGTGGATGCAGGAGCACGGTATATGGTTTTGTAAAGGTTTTAGGATACTAGTGAGGGGAAAATCCATTCCGCTAAGCAGAGTGGTCTCACTAGATATCTAATTGTTTGAGATGGTAAATTATTATTCATACCAAGCTTTCACTACACCATTATAAGCTATTAACAACGGGTAAAACCCGTTGTTAAGGAAAAAAGCAACGGGTAAAAACCGTCTTCAAAAGAGGAGTGGTTGAATTACGCGACGGGAAAAAACCTTTATGTCCAAAAGGCAACGTGTAAAAACCGTTGCAAATGAAGAAAAGGCAACGGGTAGTAACCGTTGCAAACTTGAACAAAGACAACGGTTAAAAACCGTTGCAAACAGAGACAAATGCAACGGGTTTTAACCGTTGTTTTATTTTCAATAGGCAACGGGTGTAAACTGTTGCTTACTGTACATTAAGCAACGGTTACAAACCGTTGCTTAATGGGCAAAATATCAACGGACATAAACCGTTGCTTTCTGCCAAGTAAACAACGGTTAAAAACCGTTGCTTTATGACCAACGTCACACATAAAGCAACGGTTAACACCCGTTGCACATAATGTTTGCTCCTGCTCCGTAGCTCACTACTGCGTTACATGCATATCTCAGTATACATACCAGAATATCAATATATATCAAAATATGCCAGAATATCAAAATATTGGTACAAGCACTATAAACATATTGCACATATACCATACATATAAAATTATCAAACTTATAATTACGCTCATTGTTTTGCAAACAGAATGCTGCCGTGCCGGAATATCATACTTAGTACACTGCATTGTTTATTATCACTACAGTACAAAGATTTCATTAATTACACTACATTGTTTTGCGAGCTAAAAAGTCTTTCACCTGAGAAGAAAATAAAATCAAAAGGGCAAAGCATTCCAGTTTTCAGACTTCAACGTTCAACCTGGTTCATGCGCAACTCAAAGATTTAATTCAGAGGCAGTTCAACTTCATAAATCTGGAAAGAATATTCCAGTTCAAAAACAAACAGCATCTACCTGATTCAAAAAGTCTGAAACAAATTAAAACAAAGTAGAACCCAAGCAAAGAGAAAATCAAATAATGCAAAGCAATTCAAAGCAAACAACGGTTAGGATAAAGCAAATTTGATCAAGCCTCAATTTCCAGATTTTGAAATCTTTTTCAGGTTCTCTTTCATCTCTGTCAAACTATCCAGGTGGGCAAACCACCCTTATAAATTCTTAAAGCTTGATATATCTATTTTGCATGTGATAAGTCTTGAATGTAAATTGTGAAAGGTGCGTGCATGCTTGTATTTACGTATGCATGACTGTGTGTACGACTGTGTACAGGCAACATGCATGACTGTGTGTACGATTGTGTACTGGTAATCACTTTACATGGCGAGGAGGCTATACATGTTTTATGGGATAGGATGGAAGATATGACAGTATATACAAAGGTTCTGAATGTATCAGTCGAGGAAATAAGGGTTTGGAATCTTGTTCAGTTACTCCATTTTGTATATTGTGATGTAGTGATACAAATAAATGTGCAGGAAACTTTGATGGATTGTAGAGTCTTGGAAAGCTGTTTGAATATTGATGTAAGTATTGGTACTGGTTGTAGTAAGGTTAATATTTATGATGAGGGTGTTGATGCCTTGTTGTGTGATATCGATAACGTGCACATGATCAGAGATGTAAACATGCATAGTGATAAATCCTTTGTTTTTACTTTGAAATCTTTGAAACTACCTAAAATTCATATATATGTGACAATTAACCAAAATTTACTGCTATCTATATGCGGATTTGGGTGTTTGCTGCTGGTAGCAGCAGTTTGCAATATGAAGGCAGTAGTGTTTGTATGTGATGGATAGTAGGTGGATGGAAGAGTGATTGAAGATGAATGATCAGTGTATGATCAGTGAATGATCAGGCAGGGAGGTCAAAGGTCAGAGGTCAAAGGCAGTGGAGAGTAGGGGGATGTTTGATATGCTGATGTGTTTGTAGTGGCTATCTTGTTGAATGCATTGTGAGCAGAAAAGTAGGTTAGAAGATGATATATTGGTGTTGAACTGCAGTGTGCAACAGTGCAAGAAGGAATTGGGTATGTAGTTTGACAGAAGTGGATAGAAGATGATATGAGTGCATAAAACTGAAGTGGATATGAGGTGTTAAAATGTAGAAGGCAGTGGCAGGAGCAAGTATTAGTGATGTTGTAGTTTTGTGGTGGTCTGTAGAAGAATGGTGAAGACAGGTATGAAACTGTGAAGACTAGTGATGCAACGGAGTTGTAATGGAGTTGTAATGAATGGTGGTGAACGAGTGGTTTGATGAGCAGTGAAGTATGGTTGTTGTTAATGGTCAGGTGGAAATTTTGATGAGGAGGAAGGTGGTTTGAATGGCCGAGAACCGTGGTTGACAATGGATGTGGTGTGTGGCAGATGTCTGTTTGTATGATTTTGAAGAGGGTGGTGATGGTGTGAATTAGATGACAGTAGAGGCAGTGAATGGTATGAAGTTTATGCAGAGATGGTCAGAGGTAGGAAGTGGACAGTTCTGCATGGTGGTTGATGGAGGAATGGTTTCAGGGAGTGGAATGGTTTCAGTTAGAGTGTGAAGTGGGAGGAAAGTATGAAGTTTGTATTGTATTTTGGTGACAGGCTTGTGTTGAGGCAGGAATTTCATGTTGAACTATGTGCAGGGGGAGGGGATATGTTGGCAGTTGTTAGCAGTTTTGGTGACAGGATGAGGAGTTTGGAGTTATGGTAGTATGGTGAAGTAGTTTGCGGGTAGTGTGGTAGAAGCACTGACAGGTTGCTGTTGAACTGCAGAGCTCAGTTTCGAGTGATGTTTGATGATGAAGTTTGTCGAGGCTAGAGGAGTGCAGAGATGTGACTGTGATATGGTGTGTTGGTGTTTGGGAAGGGGCAGAGTGATGAAATTAGGTGGTTGAGGACAGTGAGTCGATGTATGATCGCTGTAGAAGTTTGACAGAGGAGAGTTTGAAGTGGCTGTCAATGAAAGTGGCAAGCGGTAAGATGTATTGTTGATGGCACGGTGTGGTAACTGCACAGTTAGATGAAGAAGCAGTCAAAACTGTTGTCTTTCAAATTGATGACAACGGTTCAAATTGACGACAACAGTTCAAATTGTAAACAAGACAGACCAAGACAAAATACACATGCATTTGCATATGCAAATTTCATATACAGCAAACAAAAGAAAATCAGCAATATATGTAAAGAACAAATCAGAAATATCAATACCTCCGACTAAAGATATCGTATCAAACGCTTTTGATGGCTCACATAACCTCCGGCTCCAACATCCCCAAAGGTCTCGGTAAATTGTCGACATATTTTGGCGGTTAGCTCATCCGGCAATAAAATTTTGTCCAACAACACTTTTCCATAGGTGGGTGGTACTGGTTTTCCATGAATTACTAATGCTGTGGAATCTCGGCATATAGTGCATGTTATATAAGCATTTCTGGAGTGAATATATGGAATCACATTTACAGAGCACACGCAAGAATAAAAGTTTTAAATCTTGGAACCATTTGCCTTTAGAAATTATACATGCAATATATATCAAGAATGCAACAATTTCCACACAAAATTCAAAGTAAAACACACGTATAAAGCATGTAATTTGCAAAAATAACACACGCATGTAACAAAGAAATAAACTTGCATGGTTCAGGGGCAGTGCATACGCAGGTACAAAAGGATTTACTTGCATGCATCGGGGACAGTGCACCAGATTTTTTTAGCATGAAAACTTATATAAACAAAAAAACAAAACTCATGCTACCCAAAACCATTTCACAAACATGCAGCGATGGCCCAAGTTTCATAGCATATGAACTAGACCCAAATTTGCCTAATAATGACTTAGGTTTAATGCCAGAAGCGAATTACACAGAAATTTTTTGGCAACCAGGCAACATATATATTAAATGCGTGAGTTTCAAATTTCTGAATTGTTTTCACCCATTGCCTTGCTTCTCTGTGCTGTGGCAGAGTAGTGTAAAGTTCAACTTGCTTTTGAATTAATGCTTTCACCCATTGCCTTGCTTCTCTGTTAATTGTTTACTAATATGTCTCAGCAATTGTAAACGTGATAACAAACTTGTTTTATTTCTTGACTAACAGCCTCACTATTGTTCAGCTATGTTAAATGAAAAATGAAAAATGCAAGAAAATGCAGCGCACTCTCCCGTTCACGAAGTTAAGCATTCACTGACTTTGCAACATATTATTTTCTTCAAATTTTAATAAAATAGTACCTGTTGCAATTACTTCGTCGTCGAAGTTCAGGATTTCACATCTTTGGTCGATTAACGGATTGTTCGGAGTGGCAAACTGAGAAGATGCGATTTCACTGCCTACTCGACGATTATCTTGGGCTATGCTGAGAAGACGCTCCAGTTTATCATCCATATTGTCCAGCTTCATCAATTTTTGCTCCACATTTTGCAGTCGCTGCTCATATACTCCTTGGGCCTGTTTGAGCCGTTTGCATGGAATGGCAGCACTCTTAACTTGGCTAAGAGCTATATTGGTCCAATACTTCGGCTCCTGCCCTTTACATCTTTACCAAACACTGATATAAAGACGGCTTCATCACCACCACTCGTCGTTTCCTTTACTTTTTCAATATTTTCCTAAAAAGTAAATACATACATACATACATACATATATATATATGAATAATGAAAATTTAATTTAGAGGCGTTGTTATTTGTTTAACTTACAAAGTAAGAAGATGTCGCATCTGACGTGCTGCCATCTTTTTTCTTATGCGTTTTCTCCCATACTTGAAGACGTGATACTTCTGTTCCCGGACTACTTGAATCGACCTGCATACAAAGACCTAAAATTATATTTGGAACTAATGGTATATGCAATGTGATGCACCAATTCAATGACACATACCATTTCTTGTGTAATCATAGCGTGACTCTTACGTCCCGAATGATGAGCATATTCGAGCATCGATCTATTTTGTTTGCCTCGCTTCCATTTTTCTTTCGCCTCGGGTTTTGATTTGTTTCTTATGAACTCATACCAATCATCTTGAGCAATTTTCGGTGGACAATTTCTCATTCTATCTTCGTCAGTGATGAAATGGTCATAATGATTCTTGCGCAAATCATTCTTGTGTCTCCTAAAAGCCTCGGACATTTTTTTCATAATAAGGTCCTTTGATAGAGGATCGAGCTCATAATATTTCTGCATAACAAAAAATGCATGTAAACCATTTTTTATTTATGTATTGAAAGCATTATAAATGAATTTAAACCATCAAAGTTCATGCAGTTTACGTTTCAAAGTATATCGATTTTTACATTTCAATAAATTTATCATAAATTTCATTGTAAATTCTACTTTAACTTCAAATACCTACATTTAAAATTATCATAATTATTCACAAAATTTACATCACTTTTCTTCTAATATTTTACTTCTCACCCTATATGTATCATTTAATTGTGCGATTTAAATTTAAACTAATTAGATAAATCTAACTAACTAATATTCGTTAATTCGTTTACTAATTTATAAAAATATCAATATGTACACTATATTCATATTAACAAAATTTAAAAAAAATGATTAATGTAAAGATACCTCCAATTGATTCCACATGTCTTCCTTGTAATTTGGCGGAACTTTTTTCCAACTTGGATATGAGATTGGCACATGATTTCTTACTAGTTTACCAATCTTCGTAGCGACCTTTGAACCATTTTTTCCAACTGGAGAACCATAGTTGTCCATATCAACTTTCTCCCGTTTTAAAGTGGATGATTGTGAAGTTGTATTATTTGACGGTGGTGTGGCATCTTGTGACATTATGTCCTGTAAAGTTTAAACTCCTAAAATAATCCCAAGAACATTATGACGTACATTTCTTCCCCTTCCGGCCCATCCCTGTGATGCTTGATTGCTGTCGGCCAGATTATTGCACGGACTTCCCTCCACAACAAGATCAAACGCCTTATATGTCTAAATAAAATTTGCTCCAAGCGATCACTGTTAAGCTGCTGTACATCTGATATATAAACCAACGTCCCCTTATTGATTTGTCTGATCCCACCAACTTCTCACCACATTACGATTTTTGTCAGTCCGACTGACAATAATCGTAATGTGATGAGAAACTGGTGGGATCAGACAAATCAGAAAGGGACGTTGTTTACTATATCAGATGTACAGCAGCTTACCAGTAATCGCTTGGAGCAATTTTATTAAGTCATATAATGCGTTTGATCTTGTTGTGGAGGGGAGTCCGTGTAATAATCTGGCTAACAGCAATCGGGCATCATAGGGATGTGCGGGAAGGGGAACATTCACTTTTATGCGGCAATGATAAAGTCTTCCTGCATCACCAGAATTTTAAACTTAAGCAATATCAAAAATACTGACTGAAATAAAGGATGCAAATACAAAAATATATTACCTTAGCACTGCTGAACTAAAGGGTGCAAATATAATATCTTGAACTGCCTGTCTACCTACAAACACAAAGAAAGAAAGAATAGTCAAGCTGATCATATGTATGTATGTGTACATGTGTGTATGTATGTGACCATATGCAAGTACCTACAACTACAAACACAAAATGAACTCTTGCAATATATCCATCCTTATTTTGTTAAGGTACAATAACTGCTCTGAAATACAAACACAAAATATAATGCATCTATTACTATCATATAACACACCATTCTACATTTTACACCATTTTAAATAAATATTCTGTTAAGGTACAATAACTGCTCTGAAATACAAAGTTAACATATGCATTTGCTAAGATCTTCTAATTTTTCATTATCTTCAAAAGCTGATTGATAAACGGTGGGAAACTCAGTGTCATCCATATTTATGGTCAACCGTTTTGGTGTATGCAAAACCACGAACCATCCACTATTTTGTAAATCTTTTGAGTAGAACACTTGACTTGCTTCCGATGCAAGAATAAATGGCTCATCATTCACGCTATCTTTATTCTTCAATTTTCCCAAGTTAACTGTGATCAAGCTTGAAACAGAATCTATTTTACAACCATTGATCTTATCTTCGACCTTTACCAATCACAATAAAAAACTGTTTGTTTGAAGTCAATGTAATCCAACTCAATTATCGGTTGAATGACTCCGTAATAAGTTGTTTCTGCTTCCTTAAAAATTTTATCCTTCCCACTCGCTCAAAATTGTGTAATTGCTCTCATGCATACACCACTATCCTGTATTAGCTTTCGCTCTTCATAACTCTTCGGAGAAAATAAAAACCCATTCACTTGGTACTTCATATAACTACGGGCATCAAACTTCGGCCCGTTAACTAACCGCCAAAGAGTTGAGTCAACATCGACGGTCTTCAACAACTACAACAAACACAATAAGTAAAAAAACATTATCAAGGAGGTGTATGGTCAACTTGAAAATACGTTAAATATTTAATACATATACCTCCTCACGTAACCAAAAAGTGAACTTTTTAATAGTTTCCCCAGATGTACCCCCGCCTCGAGTTTGAGATTTGGTGCTTTGAACATAGGAGTTATACCTCCTACGAAAAAAACACAATAAATACTATATATATGAATTGATTTACAATAATAAGAATTCAGAACAAATTCATGAATTTACTTCTTCCATTCATCCAATCCGTCGTACTTATCAAGGACCCATTTACGCACTTGTTGAAATTGCACTTGAGTTAGCGTTATATCTTTACCATTATCTAGTGCTATTTCATCAGCAAACTCATCATCCTCGTCTAAAAACGCTTCACGGGTATGTTTATGAGTGCCAGCACCTCCTTTTGGCATATACTCCATGCAGTAAAGACTAGCTTCTTGTACAATATATCCTTCTGCAATACACCCTTCAATATATCTTTTGTTGCGCACATGTCCTTTATATGTTTTCATCAACCCATGAAGATGAATAATTGTAAAATGTAGACATCAATAGCTATTTAAATCGAATAATTATGTACATAACTAAAATTAGTAATTTACCGTTCAAATGGGTACATCCACCTATATCTAACAGGACCAGAAATCAATGCTTCATCGGCTAAATGAACCATAAGATGAATACTGATATCAAAAAATGCAGGCGGAAAATGTTTTTCAATAACACACATTGCTTCTACCAAACTAGCCTTTGCTTTTAGAAGATGTCCCCTGTTGATCACCTTTGAGCACAAAATGTTATAAAAGAGACTAATGCGGTGAATAGCATTCCGTAGATCCTTATGTTGCGGAAAACAATGCTGAAGCAATACCGGAAGTAAATGTTCCATTATGACGTGGTAATCATGTGACTTCATATTTTTTAGTTCAGGAGGGTTGATGCTCACATTGTTATGGAAGTTCGAAGAGAATTTGCTTGGCACTTTCAAAATTTTCAAAACGGTGCAAAACCTTATCTTTTCTTCTTTTCTCAAAGTGAAAGTCCCATTTGGTATGGTTACTTTACTTGTTTCAGGATCTTCTATCACCCACAACTTTTGTTTTATACCCATGATTTTCATATCCTTTCGTGCATTGATCCCATCTTTTGACATGTCTTTATGGTTCATAATTGTGTTGATCAAATGTTTCGTGACATTCATCTCCGTATGCATAACATCAATATTATGTCGGGTCAAATTTGTTTTCCAATATGGTAAATCAAAGAATTTCGACCTCCTATACCATGCAGGAACTTCTTCATCGATTGTCTTTTTCCGTTTTCGACCAATTTCCAGTATGTTTTTACCAACTTTCATTTTTATATTCGCTACCTTTTTTTCAACTTGATAACCAGTCAGTGGTTTTGGAGGACGCTTAAGTTCTTGCTCGTTGTTGAAATTTGTCTTATCGTATCGAAACTTGTGTCCGGACGGAAGAAATCTACGATGCCCCATGTAACAAATCTTCTTACTTTCAGGGAGATAAATAGATGTAGTTTCTTCTCCACAAATAGGACATGCAAAGTAGCCGTGAGTTGTACATCTCGATAAAGTCCCAAGAGCGGGATGATCATGGATTGCCCACAACACACTAGCTCTCATTATGAACTCAGATTTCTTAAATGAATCAAATGTAACGACTCCTTCCCATAACTGCTTTAACTCGTCTATCAAAGGTTCTAAATAAACATCAATATCCTTCCCCGGTTGTTTTGGCCCAGAAATCAACAGTGTTAACATTGAGAACTCTCTTTTCATGCACAAAGACGGAGGAAGGTTATATGGTACTACAATTACTGGCCAACAGCTGTAAGGATTAGTTAAAGAAGCATTCAGACAGAAACCATCTGTTGCTATTCCAAGCGTGATATTTCGTGGTTCAGTAGCAAACGAAGGATCAAAAGAATCTATAGTTTTCCATTGAGAAGTATCACGCGGATGACGCATTACGGTTGTACCGGACTTGGCACGACCATGCCAGGTCATCGCTTCTGCTATCCATGGTACAGTATATAGTCTTCTCAATCTAGAAATTAAAGGAAAATGTCTTAAGGTCTTTCGAGGTACTGTGGTAGCTTTTCTCTCTTCGTCGAATGATGTCTTATATCATGGTGCGTTGCAATTTGTACATGAAACTTTGTTCGCATTATCTTTCCAGTACAAGATGCAGTCATTAATGCATGCATCATAAGTTATGTAATTCATCCCAACTTGCTTAATGATCTTCTTCACGTCGGGGTACTTTGACGGTAGCGTGTTACCTTCGGCGAGTAACTCCCTTATGAATTCGAGTAGGGCAGTCACACCATTGTCTGAAAAGCCGTATTGGGTCTTCAGGCTATTCAGTTTGACAATGGCATACAACTTTGTAATCTCTTTTGGACAAGAAGGATACAATGGCTCTGTTGCAGTTGCACTATCAAAAAATGATTTATCCGTAAACTCCTCACCAATATTAGCATTATCATGCAACTGACTTGTAGGTTGAAAGTGATGGAATCTATCTGCATCATCGATCAAATCCTCCATCCTAATATGTTCGGACTCATTAGTATTTGTGGCATGACTAACCGGTTGTTGTTTTGGCTTCTCCAGTATTCTTTCCCCGTGAAAACACCACACGGTATATGATTGAACAATACCATATCTAAGCAAATGAAAATGAATGTCATTTAATTTGAATGTATCTTCATTTTTGCACCGTATGCAAGGGCACGAATACTTTTCCTTATTGCCACCGTTTTCAGCAACAAATTTAACGAAATTTATCACACCTTCCACATATTCTGTATTTCTTCGATTAGATTGATTCATCCATTGTTTGTCTATACTAAAAGACATACTGAAAGAAAATAACAAAAGCTAATAAGAAATCATGGGTAACAATATCTTATGGCTTTCCACCAAGTTCAACTCTGATATTAACTAAACAGATGTCTATTCTTCTGATTTCACTTGAAATTTAACATTAGCATCAAACTGTTTCCAAAAAATTTGCCATTACAACGGTGCCATTTTGTAGCACCAGAGTAATGTCTATGCATTACCCCTCTCCTGATACTTGGCTTGCGCCATTAACAATAATTTTATCCACTTACTAAATATGGTCTCATATTTAGTAAAACAAAATTCATTGCATCAACTTATACCCTAGCAGTCACTATAAGCAGCTATGTCTAACTAGCATGCAGTGCAGTACAGTACAATACATTGCAATTTGTAAAATCACATATAAAACTATAACATAACAAAGTACCAATTTTTTATACAAAAGTTGCCACATTAAGTGGGCTGCACTACTTATAGTCTCAAATAGTTTACAAAACAGTGTATTTAATTTTGAACGAAATGTATCAAGTTTACAAACTAGTGTATCTCGTTAAGTGTACAGGCAAATCATATTGGGTTCTGCCTAAATGTTTGCGTGTAGACATACACACACTGCAGGAAAAAGTACATCAATGTAAATATCAGTTCCTAAATAATTATTAGTTTGTTAGCTTCAGCTTTCAAATTTCAATTCCTAAACGATTATTTACAGAAAACTAGTTGTTTGTAACTAAATACTAATAAGTTATTAGCTTCAGATGTTTTCAAGGTTAATGAAATCGAAAGCAGTAAAAGGGCGACTCAATTTTAGAAAATTAGACAACTCAAAACAAGAAATTCGCATACTTAATTAGCAGTGGCAGTATAGAGACTGTAGCAGGACTTCAAATCAGCAGTAGAAAATATCGCGTAGGGGGCAAGCAAGAGCCGACGATGGCTGATGGCTATAAAATAAAGTAAATAAATTAATCTTTTTTACCTTAATGAAATTTATTTACCTTTTTAGCAAAACAAAATCGGAACATGACAAATTAAGCAAAATAAATTTGCATACTTAATTAGCAGTGGCAGTATAGAGACTGTAGCAGGACTTCAAATCAGCAGTAGAAAATATCGCGTAGAAGGCAAGCAAGACGCGACGATGGCTGATGGAATAGCCGAGTATGCAGCGATGATTATTTAGAAAGCGTTGATTTTTGAAACCCTAGTTTTTTGGGTTCGAGCATTGCCGACATGGAGATTGCTATTGAGCTGTAACTTTGAAGTAAAACAGATTTTTGGTGCTGCCCGGTTCAGTTGGTTGCCCCATCCCATGGGCTTGCCCCTGGGCCGGCCCTAGCTAAAAGATTTACAACGGTTACTAACCGTTGCTACTTAACCACGGTTCAAAATCGTTGTTAATTGTAACGAAGCGCGCCAAAAAGTATGGCGTGAAAGGATGAAATTCACCGCGCCCATTTGTCTCCAAAGAAGCTACGGTTAATAACCGCTCCCAATTAGCAACGATTAAAAACCGTTGCTAATTTAACCAAGACGGTTACTAACCGTTGCTAAATGGCAACGGTTATTAACCGTTGCTAAATGAGCGGATGGTTAGTGGCAAATCACAGTATTTGGTGTAGTGTTTATATCTGAGTTAAAGTTTTTGTTTTCCCTTTAAACTCTCGGGTACTCAATTGATTTCGAGTAGGTTGAGAGTTAAGGTTTTCAGGTGTTCTTTTAGACGAATAAGGCTTCCGAAGGCATGCAGGAGGCAAGATTTTTATTAGAGTTCTTTTATTTCTGCTGTGTGTTTTATTTGTAAAGGAAAATTGTTTTCTTGCCTATCTATATACTCTGGTCTACCAAGGTGGCATCTTTATATGTCGCTCTTGGCGTATTTTGTAATAATTATATGTTATAGGAACATGATCAGCGAACTGGGATTATGTAATCAATTTAGAATATTTTGAAATGGAATGTGGAATTTTTTTGCTATTTAATTTTTTTCCATATTCTTGTGTTTATGTGTATGTATCTAATATCACTGTATTTGGTCGCCGATGATTAATAAC
Organism: Allium cepa; assembly: GCA_030765085.1. Classification (NCBI taxonomy): domain Eukaryota; kingdom Viridiplantae; phylum Streptophyta; class Magnoliopsida; order Asparagales; family Amaryllidaceae; genus Allium; species Allium cepa. Next base: position 818,514,547 of record CM060935.1, on the reverse strand, counting down.
TATGGATGATTGCAGCATCCGTAGCCGTTAGTTTTGGGCCTCCATGTTGGGGGATGTTACAAGTTGGTATTAAAGTAAAGGTTTATGAAAACTTTAAAAGAAACTTAAATCTAAAGATTTTCCAAACATAATCCAATGAATCAGATAATAAGATTGGAGTTTGGGTTAACGCTAAAATAATGTACTTGTATTTGCTACAAACATACATACATACATACATACATACATACATACATACATATATATAATTACGTATTCCTCGCTCTTTTAAACCGTTCTTCTATATATTACTAAGGCTCATATGCAGATTATGAGTAAAGAGATGGAAGCAGGAAATGGAAGAGGAAATCCTGGTGGAGGAAAAACCACAACTAATGGAAATGCTCGACCTACTAACAGGAGGAACCCAGGTCGTTAGGCCAATGCTAGTAATCAAAATGCTGATGTCAATGTGAGTGCTAGAAATCCACCAGTAGATATGGGGCCGATGTATCAGTTCTTTGTTGGTTTGATGCAAGTTAGAGCTGTTGTTGGTGTTGCTTGAAATGCAGGAGAAGTTAATCATATGGCTCCGGTTGGAATAATTATCCTTTGCAAAGTAGAGATTACGCCAATTTGGATCAAAGGCCATTCTTAGGAACGGAGAGTGCTCAGAGGTTCAGAATTGGCTGTTGCATTGTAAGCACTACATTGATGGAATAGTGTCGTTGCTGGAGTTCCAAAAGAGCGGTTAACTTGGGCTAATTTTAAAATGAGGTTTGAGCAGAAGTTTCTATTTGAGTTTGCTAAGTCTGAGCTGATGAGAAAGTTTATGGATTTAGTGCAATGAGAGATGCCAGTAGTCAAATATGCTACTAAATTTAAAGAGCTATCCCAATATGGATATGTTGTTATAAATACTGACATCAAAAGGAATGAGAAGTTCATTCAGGGATTGAGGCCCAAGCTTGCTAGAATGTCCATGATCCTTGCAATATAGTGGCAGAGATGGCCGAGATGTCAATGGAAACTCAAGGGTTTTCAGGGGAAGAAAAAGAAGTTCTTTAACAAGAAGGGATCCCAAAAGGGAGATACTTCTAAGAAGTCAAAGGATTAGGTAGTTTTTTATAAGTGTGACAAGAAATGTCACTTTTCTAATGAATGCCTATTAGGGAAAGAGAAGAAAGTTGCAAGTAAGAAGAATGTGAAGCGCTTTAATTGTAATCAAGTTGGGCATTACAAGAATCAATGCCAAGAGCCAGTTAGGGAGAACAATGGAAAAGTTTTTGCTATAGGACCATCTAGGCCTACCATAGCTGATAAAGAAAAACTATTATGGAAGGTACGCTTTTGATTTAGAGTATTCCAGTTAGAGTACTTTTTGATACTTGTGCATCACATTCATTTATATCTCAGTGTTTGGTTGATACATTATTTTTAGAACCCACCTACCTTGTTACTTCCTTAAGGGTTGCGAATCCAATAGGAGGGTATGCAACATTAGGGTTAAGATGTGACCGGTTAGAACTTGATTTGTTAGGTCATAAATTTGCATGCAGTCTGTATGTTATTGATTTTGTAGATATCGAAATCATTTTGGGTATGGATTGGTTGGATAGGTATGAGGCTAGAATATTTTGCCAAGATAGGGAAATATCACTAAGACACCGTGAAAGTCATAACCGAATGATATTCTCAATAGAGAATACTAATCAGTGTTAGTGCTATGCTTAATGCTATGGAGGCAGGAAATGAGTTGAGTCAGGTTCACGTAGCAAGAGAGTTTGCATAGTAGGATGACACCAATTGAGATGAAGGAATTGAAGGCGCAACAAGTGGATCTAGAAGCAATTAGATGGTTCCGACACCATCAACTTTTTCCCAAAATAATTTTATAATTGGTTTCGAAAAAGATACTTTCATATATAATCAATTTGACCCAAAGAATGTTATAAAGAGTAGACCCAATGATTTCGAAAGGGTACTTTTTGTTTCAAAGCTATGTTTTAAAGAATGTTATCTTGATACGTTTGAAAGGTATCATTGGTTTCGAAATGTAGATACTTAGAGTTTTGAAAAGAGGTTTTCTATGCTTTCGAAGGAGGTCATCCAGTGGTTTCGAGTGTGATGTTTTTAATTTTCAAAACAAATAACCCATTCATATTTTATGATTTTAAAAGGAAATACCATGGCATAAATAAAGATTGTAGAGTATTACCTCTTCTTATATTTATTCACATTGTTATTAACCCATAAATGTATGTTGGGGAAGGGCAGTATAACCAGATAGGTTGACCCAGTAGTGAACATAAATTAAGGAATGTTAAAACCTTAAAACTAAAGATATTGGCAGGGGCTAATAGGTTTAAAGGAAGCCCATGAAAACTGTATACAACTTATGATATTGGCGGGGGCCAATAGGTTCATTGTCAGACTATGAAATCTATGATTTGATACTGAAAGGAGCCAGTAGGTTTGTAGTTATCCCATGAAAACTATATCTAAATTAAGATATTGACAGTCCGTCGGTAGGTTCCTAGTTAGCCCACGAAAACTAGGATAAGAGATAAGATATTGACAGTTAGTCAATAGGTTCCTAGTTAGCCCATGAAAAGCGGGATAAGAGATAAGATATTGGAGTTTCCAATAAGTTCTTAGTAATCCCATGAAAACTATGATATTGGACAGATAGTCCAAAACATTTAACAGGTTAATAGTAATCCTAGAAACTATAATTGTGACAAATAGTCAAAATGAATAGGAATGGTAATCCAAAATTATTTTATTTATTTTGCATATCATCATAATGTTTTGAAATGTTATGCTTTAACCATTGTGGATGCAGGAGCACGGTATATGGTTTTGTAAAGGTTTTAGGATACTAGTGAGGGGAAAATCCATTCCGCTAAGCGGAGTGGTCTCACTAGATATCTAATTGTTTGAGATGGTAAATTATTATTCATACCAAGCTTTATATCTAAGTTAAAGTTTTTGTTTTCCCCTTAAACTCTCGGGTACTCAATTGATTTCGAGTAGGTTGAGAGTTAAGGTTTTCAGGTGTTCTTTTAGACGAATAAGGCTTCCGAAGGCATGCAGGAGGCAAGATTTTTATTAGAGTTCTTTTATTTCTGCTGTGTGTTTTATTTATAAAGGAAAATTGTTTTCTTGCCTATCTATATACTCTGGTCTACCAAGGTGGCATCTTTATATGTCGCTCTTGGCGTATTTTGTAATAATTATATGTTATAGGAACATGATCGACGAACTGGGATTATGTAACCAATTTGGAATATTTTGAAATGGAATGTGGAATTTTTTTGCTGTTTAATTTTTTTTTCCATATTCTTGTGTTTATGTGTATGTATCTAATATCACCGTATTTGGTGGCCGATGATTAATAACTATGGATGACTGCAGCATCCGCAGCCGTTAGTTTTGGGCCTCCAAGTAGGGGGATGTTACAAGTTGGTATTAAAGCAAAGGTTTATGAAAACTTTAAAAGAAAATTAAATCTAAAGATTTTCCAAACATAATCCAATGAATCAGATAATAAGATTGGGGTTTGGGCTAACGCTATAATAACATACTTGTATTTGCTACAAACATACATACATACATATATATAATTATGTATTCCTCGCTCTTTTAAACCGTTCTTCTATATATTACTAAGGCTCATATGCAGATTATGAGAAAAGAGATATGGAAGCAGGAAATGGAAGAGGAAATCCTGGTGGAGGAAAAACCACAACTAATGGAACTGCTCGACCGACTAACAGGAGGAACCCAGGTCGATAGGCTAATGCTAGTAATCAAAATGCTGATGTCAATGTGAGTGCTAGAAATCCACCAGTAGATATAGGGCCGATGTATCAGTTCTTTGTTGGTTTGATGCAAGTTAGAGCTGTTGTTGGTGTTGCTTGAAATGCAGGAGGAGCTAATCATGTGGCTCCAGTTGGAATAATTATGCTTTGCAAAGTAGAGATTACGCCAGTTTGGATCAAAGGCCATTCTTAGGAGCGGAGAGTGCTCAGAGGTTCAGAATTGGCTGTTTCATTGTAAGCACTGCATTGGTGGAATATTGTCGTTGCTGGAGTTCCAAAAGAGTGGTTAACTTCGGCTGATTTTAAAATGAGATTTGAGCAGAAGTTTCTATTTGAGTTTGCTAAAGTCTGAGCTGATGAGAAAGTTTATGGATTTAGTGCAATGAGAGATGCCAGTAGTCGAATATGCTACTAAATTTAAAGAGCTATCCCAATATGGATATGTTGTTATAGATACTGACATCAAAAGGAATGAGAAGTTCATTCAGGGATTGAGGCCCAAGCTTGCTAGAATGTCCATGATCCTTGCAATATAGTGCCAGAGATGGCCAAGATGTCAGTGGGAACTCAAGGGTTTTCAGGGGAAGAAGAGGAAGTTCTTTAACAAGAAGGGATCCCAAAAGGGAGATACTTCTAAGAAATCAAAGGATGAGGTAGTTTTTTATAAGTGTGACAAGAAAGGTCACTTTTCTAATGAATGCCTATTTAGGAAAGATAAGAAAGTTGCAAGTAAGAAGAATGTGAAGTGCTTTAACTGTAATCAAGTTGGGCATTACAAGAATCAATGCCAAGAGCCAGTTAGGGAGAACAATGGAAAAGTTTTTGCTATAGGACCAGCTAGGCCTACCATAGCTGATAAAGAAAAACTATTATGGAAGGTACGCTTTTGATTTAGAGTATTCCAGTTAGAGTACTTTTTGATACTTGTGCATCACATTCATTTATATCTCAGTGTTTGGTTGATACATTATGTTTAGAACCCACCTACCTTGTTATTTCCTTAAGGGTTGCGAATCCAATAGGAGGGTATGCAACATTAGGGTTAAGATGTGACCGGTTAGAACTTGATTTGTTAGGTCATAAATTTGCATGCAGTCTGTATGTTATTCCTTTCGTAGACATCGAAATCATTTTGGGTATGAATTGGTTGGATAGGTATGAGGCTAGAATATTTTGCCAAGATAGGGAAATATCACTAAGACACCGTGAAAGTCATAACCGAATGATATTCTCAATAGAGAATACCGATCAGTGTTAGTGCTATGCTTAATGCTATGGAGGCAAGAAATGAGTTGAATCAGGTTCACGTAGCAAGAGAGTTTGCATATCAAGATGACACCAATTGAGATGAAGGAATTGAAGGTGTAACAAGTGGATCTAGAAGGAAGGAGTTTTATCAGGCCAAGCAGTTCGCTTTGGGGAGCGGCCACGGTATTTGTAAAGAAACCGGTTAAGGATGTGCATTGACTATCGTAAATTGAACGAAATAAAAAATAAAAAGTATCCTTTGTCAAGAATAGATGATCTATTTGATCAGTTGAGTGGAGTCGGAGTGTTTTTCTGATTGGACTTGGTGACAAGTTTCCTCAGTTAGGAGCGGCGGAGGACAGTATTATTTTAATAGCATTCCAAACTAGGTATGGTTCATATGAGTGGTTGGTGATGCCATTTTTATTAACGAATGCACCTGCTTTCTTTGTGGACTTGATGAACTGATTTTTCGAGAATATTTGGATAGGTTTGTGTTGGTGTTTATAGATGACATTCTAGTCTACTCTAGGGATGAGAGAGAGCTTGAAGTTCTTCTTAGAGTGGTACTTGAGACACAGAGGCAGAATCAGTTAAAGGCTAAGTTTACCAAGTATCATTTCTGAAAGAAAGAGGTAAAATTTCTTGGTCACATGGTTTTAGAGAAAGTATTCTCAGTCGATCCAGATAAGATCAAAGTCGTGAATAAATGGAAGTGACCGGAGACGGTGACTGAGATCAGAAGTTTTCTTAGACTTGCTAGCTACTACCAGAGATTCATTAAGATTTCTGGCGGATAGTAGCACCCTTAATTAAGCTAACCAGGAAGGAGGTGAAATTTTTTTGGTCCGATAAATGTGAGGAGACATTCTTTAAGCTAAGGCATTTGTTAACCAATGCACCTGTGTTAGTAGTTTCAGACGGAAACCAGGGATTGGTGGTATATGCTGATGTGTGTGGAACTGGATTAGGAGCGGTGTTGATGTAGAATGGTAAAGTCATTGCCTACACATCTAGGCAGCTTAGACCACATAAAGTTAGATATCCTACTCATGATTTGGAGTTGGCGGCTGTGATCTTCGCATTTAAGACTTGAAGACATTACCTCCTAAGGGAGATATTTGAGCTTTATACCGATCATAAGTCTTTATGGTATTTATTCTCTCAGAAGGAGTTGAATATAAGACAGCAGAGGTGGCTAGAGTTTTTGGCTGCTTATGATTTTGGTATAGAGTATACGCCAGGAAAATGTAATAAGTTAAAAGACGCTCTTAGCTAAAAACATCAGAACGGGTGTTAGCTATGTTGGCAGAGTGGAAGGATTTAGAAGTTTTAGTCAGTTGTGATATGCAGTTAAGATTGATTGTTGGTTCCAGTCAAAGTTCCACCAGGTTGGCTTGTTTAGAAGTTAGGCCAGTATTGATTGAGAATATTTCTTCTAAGTAGAAGGAGAATCTAGTGTTGGCTGAGAGAATTAGAAGGCTTGAGGTTGGAACTGAGATCGATGATCTAAAGGATTTTTTCCTTCACCAGAAAGGATGGTTGAGAAAGAAGAGACAGTTATATGTTCTAACCGTGGAGCACTTGAGGAAAGACGTTCTTGGAGAATGTCATGGGTCCAAGTTTACGATTCATCCTAAAGGGACCAAGATGTATCAGGATATGAAGAGGAGCTTCGATTGAGAAGGCATGAAGAGGGATGTTGTCTTGTAGGTTAGGCTGTGCGCAAACTGTCAACAAGTGAAAACTGAACATCAAAAACCAAGTGGGTTGCTTCATCCTTTAGAGATTCCAGTTTGGAAATGGGATTCGATATATATGGATTTTATAGGATTCGATATCTATCGATTTTATAGACAGGTTGCCAAGGTCAAGTAGACATAATGAAAGCGTATGGGTTATAGTGGACAGATTGACCAAGAGTGCTCATTTCATTCCAGTTAAGTCAACCAGAATGGCACCTGTTTTATCTAAGTTGTTCCTAAAGAACATAGTTAGAATGCATGGAGTTCCTAGTAGTATAGTCAGTGACAGAGATGCTTTGTTCACTAGTAAATTCTAGAAGAGTCTATAGGAAGTAATGGGTACCAAGCTTAATATGAGTAATGTGTATCACCCTCAGGCAGATGTCAGACAGAGAGAGTCAATAAAGTACTCGAGGATCTACTGAGAGCTTGCATATTGGACTTTGGTGGATCTTGGGAGGATCACCTAGATTTGGTTGAATTTTCTAATAATAACAGTTATCAGACACGTACAAGAATGGCACCTTTTGAGGCTTTGTATAGAAGACCCTGCAAATCACCAACATGTTGGTTAGAGACTGGAGATAGATTAGTCTTAATCCAGATTTTGTTAGAGAGGCATCAGACAAGATTGAGTTGATCCGAGAAAGGACGAAGGAAGCTTAGTCAAGACAGAAGAGTTACGTGGATAAGAGGCATAAGGATCTAGAATTCTCAGTTAGAGATAAGATTTTCATTAAGGTATCACCTAAGAAGGGTGTGGTGCGATTTGGAAAGTCAGGGAAGTTGGTTGCAAGATATGTAGGTCCATTCTAGATCATAGAGAGGATTGAAAAGCTCGCATACAGAATAGAGTTGCCGAGCAGTTTGGCAGGTGTCCACAATGTATTTCATGTGTCTCATCTTCGCAGGTATGTGCATGATCAAAAGACTACTATTCCTCCAATAGGGTTAGAAGACTTAGTAATAGAGCATAGTTTGACTTTTGTTAGGAAACCAGTTTGGCTTGTAACTAGAGATGAGAAAAGATTAAGGAATAAGACAGTCAGGTCGGTGAAAGTTCAGTAGAGCGACAATGAGAAGGACTGTACTTGGGAGATAGAGGACATGATTAGAGATACTTATCTTGATCTGCTTTGAGGGTATGTCTATATTAGATTTATATAGATAGTTTCTAGTCAGTTAGACTAGTATGGTTGTTAGGTGTTGTTACAAATGGTTGTTATGTTTAGTATTTAGTCCTTACTGAATTTCAAGGACGAAATTCTTTATGGGGAGAGGTTGTAACATCTCTAATTTTTGATAATATTATTCAGGGAAATTTAATTAGATAAATTAAATAGAATAATTATGAGAAGAGGATTGAGATTTGAATAAATTATGTAAATGGCAGTGCTTTATAATTAAATAAACGGGCTTTAATTGGTTTAAAGGATAATTAGTTCACACATGGGCATATTAGTAAAATAGCCTCTTTATTTTACATGGTTATACATTTCTCACTATTATCCATTTACATTCATTTTTCTCTAACAAAAAAAAAATGTAAAAACCCTAAGAGCCAGCCATTAACAAGAAGGAAAATAGGAAGATTACAATCTTAAACTAAGGATCAAAGCTATGGAGGATTAAGTAACAACAAATCTCAAAATCCTTATCAAAGTCTAAGGTTGATAATAATTTTATACCATCTCTATTTTATTCTATGATTATGTGTTTTCAGATTTATGTTTAAATTCATTTTTATAATGATAGGGATGATAATATGCTTGAATTATTTTATGATCAAATTATTTTAATTCATATACATATGGATTTGCTTGGTTTTAAGGGAATACCAAGGTTTTATGAATTTTGAATGCCAAAGAAATTTTTTATGATAAATAATACATGATTTTGGAGATGGGTTTTGATTTTCATTTTTTTCCGAGCTATAGAAAATTTCTTATGAATTTATGAAGGAAAATATGATATAATTGAGTTTAAAATTTGTTTCCAGAATTTCAGGAAGAAATTGGGTCTGAAATTTGATATGTTGAATTATACGATGAAAGAGATTTTCTATGATTTTGGCAATTTTTCCCAGATGATTTATTAAGGAAAATAAGTTATTTTAAAAGAGGGACTTTTCTACAAATATTGGTTTTGTCATATGGAAGGGTTTAACGTTATAATGCTTTGATTTAGATCTAATTACTGTAGTTTTTTTAGCTGTAAAATATTTGAAATTTTTTAAAGTAGCCAATCAGGGAGTTACAACTGGCAGGTTAGTTATAAAGCAATTGCCATGCTTAGCTATAAATCAATGTTTCAGAAAAATGTGGTTCCACCTATTTTGGAGGCATCTTTTGACTCCTTTACCTCCGCATCATCTCAGTCGAAACCCAAATAGTCGGAACCAAGTCACATGGTATCAATAGAATTGGTACGAAGTGAATTGGTAAGTAGCGGAAGGTAGGGTGTCGAAAGCTACGCTTTCGTCAGGGTCGAAACCAAAGTTCACATTTAGAGAGATAAATGCCTACCAAGTTTTTGAAGGGTTTTCGACTGAGTCGATATCCTATAGAGTCAAAACCTTAGTTTGTTTTCTAAAGTTAGATTCCTGCCTTGTTTTACTATAAGCTTTCAACATAGTCGAAAGCCATGCTTTCAAAAGGGACTTTATAAATAGCTTTCGAAGGGAAATTTTTTCCTTAAATAAGAGCTTCCGGAAGGATTGGTTTTGACCAAGTCGAGACCAAACCGCTTATTTAACTTTCGACTGCCTCAAAGCCATTTATGCCTACGAAAGGTTATCTCTGTTTTAACCAAATTAAGCTACTTCCTAAACGCTTTCGAAAGGGGTTAAGGGTTTTGAAGACAATGGTGTCGAAAAGGAGTTTCGATACTATCCTTTAGTATTTTAATTTAAAAGGTTGCTACTTCCAAACTAGATGGTTCCGACACTATCAACTTTTCCCTAAAACAATTTATAAATGGTTTCGAAAGAGATACTTTCGTATATAATCAATTTGACCTAAAGAATGTTTTAAAGAGTAAACCCAATGCTTTCAAAAGGGTACTTTTATTTGCTTCAAAGCTATGTTTTAAAGAATGTTTTCTTGATACCACTGAAAGGTATCAATGATTTCGAAAGGTATATACTTAGAGTTTTGAAAAGAGGTTTTCTATGCTTTTGAAGGAGGTCATCGAGTGGTTTTGAAAGTGACGTTAAAAAATTTCAAAACAAATAACCCACATAAATAAAGATTATAGAGTACTACCTCTTCTTGTATTTATTCACATTGTTATTAACCCATAAATGTATGTTAGGGAAGGACAGAATAACCACATAGGTTGACCCAGTAGTGAACATAAATTAAGGAATGTTAAAACCTTAAAACTAAAGATATTGGCAGGGGACAATAGGTTTACAGGAAGCCCATGAAAATTGTATATAACTAATGATATTGGCGGGGGCCAATAGGTTCCTAGTTAACCCATGAAAACTATGATTTGATACTGTCAGGGGCCAGTAGGTTTGTAGTTAGCCCATGAAAACTATATCCAGATTAAGATATTGACAGTCAGTCAATAGATTTCTAATTAGCCTATGAAAACTAGGATAAGAGATAAGATATTGAGAATTGGTCAATAGATTCCGAGTTAGTCCATGAAAACTAGGAAAAGAGATAAGATACTGGAGTTACTAATAGGTTCTTAGTAATCCCATGAAAAGTATGATATTGGACAGATAGTCCATAAACATTAACAGGTTAATAGTAATTCTAGAAACTTTAATTAAGACAGATAGTTAAAATGAATGGAGATGGGTAATTCAGAATTGTTTTATTTGTTTTGCATATCATCGTAATGTTTTGAAATATTATGCTTTAACCATTGTGGATGCAGAAGCACGGTATATGGTTTTGTAAATGTTTTAGGATACTAGTTTAGGGAAAACCAGTTCCGCTAAGCAGCGTGGTTTCACTAGATATCTAATGTTTGAGATGGTAAATTATTATTCATACCAGGCTTTATGTCTGACTCGTAGTTTTTGTTTTCCCTTAAACTCTCGGTTACTAAATTGGCTTTGATAGGATGAGAGTTAAGGTTTTTAGGTGTTCTTTTAGACGAATAAAGCTTTCGAAGGCTTGCAAGAGACAAGCTTATCATTAGAGTTCTTTTATTTTCGTTGTGTGTTTTGTTTGTAAAGGCAAACTGTTTTCTTGCCTATATATATACACTCTGATCTACCAAAGGGACATCTTTATATGTCGTTCTTGGCGTATTTTATAATAATATATGTTATCTTAATGTGGTCTGCAAACTGGGATTATGTAATCAATTTGAAAAATTTTGAAATGGAATATGGAATTTGTTTGTTGTTTAATTTCTTTCATATTCTTGTGTTTCCGTGTATCAATGTATCTAATATTGTCGTATTTGGTTATCGAGGATTAATAATTATGGATGACTGCAGCATCCGTAGTCGTTAGTTTTGGGCCTCCAAGTAGGGGGACGTTACAGACCCCGGTATCAATGTAAGTCGACAATGCAACCTAAGCTCTGATACCAAATGTGACAACCATCCTACACCTCTGACACCAAATATACCCACGCTTTAACAGTGTCAGACCGATGTAGGACGGTTGTCAGGGTGGTAATTAAATAACACAATCACAGAACCTACCACACAATACATCTAATAAAATATAATAATCATCACAAATGTAAAACAAACAAGACATAAATATATCTATAGAACCATCACAGATCAGAGCATAGGTTCAATATAGTTATACAATGTAGTAATAGAGTTTATACAACTGATGAGTAAACTCAAATATCTGTCTCTTGGTAAAATAAGTCATACACTATTAAGGCTCCATAGTATTGCACAACAGAATAATGGTCCATTTACACAACTCCATGTGTCATTTACACGTGTTATTTAGTCTACTCATTTAGGAGTATCCAAGATAATAAGAAGCAAAGCATAAACCTCGAGTAAGGCAACAATCTGGTGTGAGCGATAAACAATCTCAAAATATTATGAAAGTTGATATAGTATATAGGACATAAGATATAGAAAATCAGGTCTGACCTGTCCCTGCATCCAATGAGTCAACACAAAACAATATATGCTAATTTACTATCATCATTATCATATGGGTGTACTGCAAGTCTAAGTACAACGTCGGATGTTTAGGTATCTAGGTCCACAATACCTACGTCATGTGACATCCCTGGAGCGATATACAAAACATAGAAAAACTAACATCCATCAAACATTCATCACTATTACTCATGTGCTTTAGATATATGATAACCGGTATAACAATTTCTCTATTGAAGATTAATGGAAAAAATCTCAATTTCTCGATGCTCGAACCGATGCCACTCCAATGACTAGAAAATGAGATCTCTTCCTTAATCCAAGGTATATGGATCACTTCTTCAATCTGAGGTTTTATATACTCATAACCAAGTGAGCATTCTCACATACCGCAGCTTTACCAACACACTTCAAGATGCTCCAAGTATTAACGAACTCTTTACACTCGTCGTCATAGGCGGATACATCCTCATTCTATTCCGCTCATTCCATAGTGGGATACATCCTCTTGTCCCACTCACAGGTTCCATCCTCATCAGACCGGTCCATATGGATCATCATCACGACTCCATCATCATCGAGTCGTCGTCATGGAAGTACAACTCCATCCTTATCGAGTTGCCATTCTCTAAATACAACTCCATCCTCATCGAGTTTTCATCATCGAAGTACAACTCCATCCTTATTGAACTACCATTGTCGAAATATAACTCCATCCTCTTTGGGTCGTCATCATCAAAACATCTCTATGTTGGATCATAGGTTTTGATTGCTGACAATACACAACAGTTCACGAATTTACGACTACGATAACATCCAGACTCATCGGCTCAGTATATGGTTTGTATAGTTATATATTTTAACAAGAGTCATCAAATATGTATATAGAGTCTAGTTTAGTGCTTTGTTAAAATCTTTCCTCAAGAATCATCATTCACATTCAAATAAACTTGCTTGCATATTTTAATCAAAATCAAGTTTTCAAAAAATGCATGGAGCGGGGCTCGAACCCGGGTCACTAGTTTGGAAGGCATGTACTCTAACCAAATGAGCTACTGCTATTTTTGTTTAACAACAAAGTTCAGTCGACTGAAGAGGAACAGTCAGTCGACTGAAACCGGAACAAATTTATACACATGCACAGTTTCAGTCGACTGAATTTCCTGCACAGTCGACTGAATTTGGTCCCGAAAATTTTACTTCATATTTTCAGTTGACTGAATTCCCTGCTCGGTCGACTGAATTTAAATCTGCGAATTTTCTCTGAAAAGACACCTTCTTCTTCCCAAGAGTTGCAACCATTCATCAATGGAAATGGAAGCATCTCTTGTTTGCAACCTTTTACAACATATGCATCTCTTCTACAAGTATAAATTCATGATTCTAACATCATTTAATTCACCGAATTCTCTTGCTTTAATCTTACTATTCTCTTGTTCATATTCTCTAGATATTCTCAAAGCAATCACCAATCTATTGCTTGAATCACTGTTTTTGTTTATAACATTCTTTTGATTCATAGCAATTCACATTTCCTAAATCTTCACAAACACATTGCATATTCTCGAGGATAAGATTATAGGAATATTGTACTACATTAGACTCATTAGTGTTGACAAGAACACAACAAGTCGAATATTGTATTTTAGTAATTGAGTTGAAGTCCTCTTGGGTAGTTGAGGCAAGAAATCCCGTTCGGTTGTTCGGGTAAGTTGTAAACCTATTCCTCCGGGTGAAGTGAGGGTGTTAGTTAGTGAAATTCCTAAGAGAAGTTTAGGGACTGGACGTAGGACGAGAGGTCCGAACCAGTATAAAATCCTGGTGTCTCCTTGCATTTACCTACTTTATCTACCTAGACTATTTCATTATTCCATATTACACGATCCTACCGCATAGCCCCCTCTTTCACTCTATAGGTCCATCCACATCATAGAGTCATCTCGTCAATGTTCTGAAGCCATCACATCAAAGTGCTACGTCCTTGATTCAATGCTAAACCATTTTTCGTCACGCTGTAACGTCGAATCCAAACATCGAACGAATGAACACATGCGGTGCACTCCTCAAGGCATCACCATTACCTCTATGGAGATTGACCATGACAGGACAATGACTCATCACGTTGGTACCGACATGATTGGATATGTGTCAACATCGGCATGATTTACTTGGCCAATCTAGCTAAGTATTTTACACCTAAGCAAAGCCCAGAGTTCTTCCCTTCTTGTCCCAAAACAAATATTGAATCATCTCGATGCTAATATGGTCAGTGCCGATATCTTTCATTAGCTTGAATTTTTCTAAGTCCCAAACTCCTTACTTCTTGGCATCCTCGTGCAAGCCCAAAGCTCCAACACCAACTCCTGAAAGCCCTCCATGCTTCAGCTCGAAGTAGCTCACCTACGACCTGTTCCTGATATGACCTGTTCCTGATATAATTCCATAGCTATCGTTGACATTATTTTAAAACCTTTACTCAAAATCCAATGCGAATTGTTTTAGGGACTCTCTAGACTTCAAACAGCAACATAATTCATCCACATCACATTTTGAATATTTTTTATATCGATTTTCTTAAAACGATGACCTATTTTCTCACTACCCTAAACGACTAACAAACATGTCAAACAGTTCATACAATCATCCCACATTCATTGCATAACATTTAACATCACATATAAGCATACCAAACATGATTTGAATGCATATATCTTCCTATATCTAAATATAAGCAAAAATCATGATATGGTTGGTAAATGGTGTAAAATGAACTAAAATACAACTCAAACTTTTTAAACTCGATTTTAAGGTTTTATTAAAGTTGGATCTAGGTTTTAAACGTTTAAACATAAAAAATCATCTTAGAAATCATTGTTTTACTATATCAAGATGCATATAATAATGAGAAAATTAAAACCACTCAACTTATACCAAAATACATTGATTCCAAAGTAATTCCAAGGTAGAATAACAAGCTTCACAATTTTCAAGGTACCAAAATAGTAAATCTCTTATCCCCTCACTAATCATCCCTTAATAACGATTTTAAGCTAATTAATATAGGAAAATTTTGTGCTTTTAATTGGAGACAATGGTTCGATTTAGGAAGTGGGAGAGTTCTAGGAACTGTCCCATCATCCCCAGTTAGGCAAAAATCTAGAAGTTGGTTAATGGGCATAACCTAGGTCTGATCAATTACCCATTAATTTAGCCAGAAACCATCCAAACTTCAAGCAGCCGTATCTCCTAAACGGTAAGTCCACAAAGCTATTTGACCACTATATGGAAAGAAAAATCATCATATCTTTTCATTGGAAGTGGTCTCGACCCTTTATTTAGCTTCTATTAAAAAAATTATGCTTTACAAGTTGATGGCTCTATTGAGAGGGTTCGTATTATGGCAAAAGGTTTTTCAAGATCAAAATAGTCCAATAAAAATTCTAAGGATGAAAATCGTTATTAGTTAACATTCCCAAATTAATAGAGTCTAACGACCCAATAAATTTAAAATTAATCTATCATGATCCTGCAATATGTAAAACTTTACACCTAGCTTCGCTAAAGGATAGAAATTGAAGGACGGTGAACTAAATCTAATCGTCGAACTTACATGTTTCGCTAACCAAATGTCCCTTTAGCAAATAATTAAACAACTCCAAGCCAATAGGAGATGGAACTTTGAATTCCTATAAAAATGGAATGTCATGTTCCTTAGCACCTGCCTAGAAATCAATATCTCCGGTAGTGACTCCTGTCTATTCCACTTAACTCTCTATACCATCATCAAGTTATAAAAATGATTGCACGGTCTGATGTAAATTGTCCTATTTGCGAGTGAGGGTAAGGGGAGTATACTCCAAACCATATTGGTCTATCAAGTATTTGCAGATAATGTTCATGAATTGACCCTTCTTTCCATGGACTCTAATCTGATGAAGTAGAAAGAATTTTGGACGATGTTGAGAATTTCTTCGTCGGATCATTCTGTATAGGTTTCTTTGAGAACGAGAAAAAGGATGCAGAGACCATTATAAGCTTAAGAAGAGATGGATTTAAAGATATGTTTGTTTCATAATTTGCTGTTCAGCCCTCGACATATTTTATAACTATAGTTACGCCCGACTTATTTAAGATAAGTTGCACGTAATTAATGCATCATGCCCAAACGCTGTTTTTTCAAGAATCGAAATGGATATATAACCATTGACGTATCAATTATGTTTGACTTATCTTAAATAAGTCGGTCGTAATTCCCGCTATTCGTTTTTCATCCATAATCAAACTGACTGTTGGGGAGGTTTGTTCACTATGAATTTGCAAAACCAAATTGTATGAAGCTAAAATATTCAAAGAAAGTGGTTTTAATATGTCTCCTTAAATTTATTCGGTTCTGTTTACTTCGTTCTCTCCGCTCGTGTTCTTATATATCCCTAATTCTAAATTTGTTTTAGCCTATTACTATTTGATGTTTAACTTAAATTAACCACACTAATTTTTTGTGGCATTGTGTAGTGAACGGTTGATTTCTCATTGGTTGTACTACTATTCAAAATCTATCCGTCTTTGTAAAGAAAGAACGTCCATGCAAGCTAACCGGAATTTTGTTTTCAAAGGTTTTGGGCAATTAATATCTTTCTAAACTTTTGAATGCTAATCTTGAAACGGACAGCCCATGCTAATCTTGAAACGGACAGACCACGTGCCTACCAAATTCAAGCTAGTCGACATTAACGACATTATTAACCAGAGCAAATAAAGGAGGCAGGCAGATATTTGGATCAGAGAATATGAATTGTCACTCACACTTCAAATTTATCCCCGTACAAAGGGAAGTTGTCCTTAAATTACTCTATTAATATTCATTTCGCTAACAATAGATTAAATTTCTCCAACCAGAACAACACTGGAACGAAATTGATGGATGATTCTACTTCGTTCCTCTTCTCTTCCGATCTTCTAGCAATATTGGAATCCAGCCTAGCCAGGTACATTAAAACTCCAAAAATAATAATTAATTACGTTTCTTTCCTCCTCAAAAATTTCGTTAAAATTGCAAAATTTAACGAAATTTTTGTAGGGAAGACATGCAAGTTCTGGTTTATGAGTGTAATAAAGATTTGATCTTGTGAGAAGGAAAAATCACAGTTTATTCACTTCTCCGATTTATTCATTCAATGATGTTGTCGTCTATCATTCATATGCTACATATCATGCATCTGTAAGATTCCTCTATATTAGTCATATTTTTAAGGTTTCTGTCATGAAATTAACATTTGAAAACTATGTATTTACTTTCATTGATTGTTTTGACCAAGGTGGTATATGCTCTTGAAACCAAAGTAAAATTCTTTTATTGCTAAAATGCCTCTAAAATTTTGATTGTATAACGTTAATTTAAAGCATGGTTATACAATACATTCATATTATTTTGGATGTAAAATTTTAGCCCAATTACATGTATTTCATGTTTTGGTTGGCTTCTATATAACCATGAACAGAAATCTGGCTACTTATTGTTGGTCAACTTGCAAATAAGAAAATTCCCCAATTAAACTAAGTGTTTTCTAACATTATTTGAATTTTGTTTGTGTGCAATCAGGATCAAAGAGCCTATATTTTTTTGCTTCAACTGAGATTTAATCAACATATACTGCTGGCTGTTCAAATTCTTCATCCCGAGAATGGCTAGAAGGATTCTGATTCGAGAAAAAAGGGATCCTTTATGGTTCATATCTCGCTTATCCTCTGCTTTCTATGAATTAGTCTTGATCATTCTGCTACTTACCCATGCCCTAGTATCCTATCTGGTGTATAGCTTTGCTCGCTACTGCAAATTACAGACTCCATGCATGTTATGTGCACGTCTAAACCTTGCAAAACGATACTTCGACAAAGAACTTATTTGCAATGCTCATAAATTAGAGGTTTCCTCACTCGTGTATTGCCATACCCATCACAGTCTTGTCAAGGCCCATGATATGTGTGATGGTTGTTTATGCTCTTTTCTTGATAAACTTGAAAATAAAATCAAAGAGGATTCCGAATGCAGAAGGAGATGTTCGTGTTGTTCAATTCCATATAGGAATAGAACTCTTGCGCTAAAAATGCTTCGAAATAAACGTACTGTTGAATTTGACATTGATTTGGTGTTACCAAAAGTAAAAGACAAACATGGTAAACCTCCATTGAGCAAAAATTCAGTTGATGGATTATCACATATCGGATACAATGAGGTTAAAATTACTTCAGATACGGAGTCGGAGATTCCATTTTCGGAGGATGATGATAAGAAATCATTAAGTAAAGGGGTTAATGATGTCAAGGAAGAGTTACTGTCTAGATGTATACAAGGAAGTTTATCCAAAAATTTGAGTGAATTTGATACTGATGAGAAGTTGTTTATGAATTCTCAAGTTAAAAACACTCAATCAACTACTGGTATCGGGCATGGTTTAGAGGAGATTAGTTGGACCCAGGTCGAAGTAAAGCCAAATTCATCTGAAACTTCCATTAATTTGGTTCCCGTTGAAGACTTGATTACAAAATGCAAGTTATCCTTCTCTAACTTTCTTTGAATAAATTTCTTATACATATTTATGTATGCACTCCCGTGCACACACATGTTGAGATAAAAAACAAAAACATAATGGATGTCCACGGTATATTTCAGCCACTGGATCTATGTTAAATCTCATAATCAAATAATAACACAACGGGATCTAACAATTGAGATGTACTATGTCATATATTATATTTTTATTTGTGTCTCAGTAGTTGCATACACACACATATGCATTGAGAATTATATGTATACATTTTTATTCATACCGTTTTTTTTCCTGTTGCAGTAGATGCACCTGATAATTCTAGTTATGCTTCAAATGGAGATGCTACCAAGTCAATAAGTTCAAATGATACTGGGTTGAAATCAAACAATATAATGAACGATAGACCCAAAATCCCTTTACCATTGCCCCCTACCTCCGAATCCAATTCAAAATTACCTGAAGATCTCAAAACACGGCTATCTCAAATGCAGAATGGAAAGTTGAATGAATCCACATGGAATGAATCTGATGATCAATCAAAGATGTCCGATACTTCTAGCTCTAACGGCTTCCCTATTTTGCCATCACAGATAGATGGCAGTCTAGCTGAAATAGAAGGTGAAAGTGCAATCGATCGACTTAAGCGTCAAATTGAAATGGACAGAAAATCGATGATTGTTCTATACAAAGAATTGGAGGAAGAAAGAAACGCTTCTGCTATTGCTGCTAATCAAGCAATGGCAATGATTAATAGGTTGCAAGAAGAGAAAGCTTCAATGCAAATGGAAGCTTCGCAATACTTGAGAATGATGGAAGAACAAACAGAGTATGATCAAGAAGCTCTTCAGAAGTTAAATGACTTGTTAGCGGAGAAAGATGATGAAATACAAGATCTTGAAGCAACGGTTGATTTGTACAGGATGCAGTATGGAGATGAACCATTGTCATGTAGAGGTACAGAGTCTTTTGATAGTCAAGAAAGAGAATTTACTCCCGTTAGTACACCTCGTTTTATAAGGTCGAGAGGACGCGACATTGGTAAAACTTTGGTTAAAAATACAGTATTAGATTTCGAAGATGAAAAGTTTCATATTTCCGACTGCTTGCAAAGATTGGAGAGGAAACTTAGGCAATTTGCAAGGAGTGAGAAAGAAGGAGATGATGCAGTGGCTAATAAAAATGATGACATTACCAAAGAAGAAATGCCGTCTACTCCGTCATTTGAATCTATTCCATTTTCAATTAAGCAAGCTTTCAAAGAAAGTAGATTGCGATCAGTTTCATCATACAATGATAGGCAATTTCAAACTGGTGGTAAAAATAGTAATGATGTAAATGCTCTTGGAAATGAGATATTACAACTACATTCGAGGTTGGAGGCGCTTGAAGAAGATAGAAATTTTCTTGAGCATGCTGTTAGCTCACTTAGAAATGGAAGCAGTGGAATACAGTTCATTCAGGAGATAGCTTCTCATTTAAGGGAACTACGAAATTTGTGGAGTACACAACAGGAGTAAATTGTCGATCAAGGTAATTTACTGAAATATTTTGCAAGTTTGAAAAATTATCCATGCAGGGCCGGCCCAGTTGAGCTGCCCAAGTCGAAATAGAAATGAAAATAGAAAAATGAAAAGAGGAGGAAAAAAATAATGACTTCTAATGCCCATGGGAGTTGAACTTGTGCCATCATGTTGCAATAACAATTGAATAACCGTTCAATCAAACATTCATTAATATACGAATGTTATAGTAATATTTTTAAAACATAAAAATAACATCACCATTGTTCTTCTTCTTCCTGTTGCCCCCGTCCGGGTGGTTGCCCGATTCGAGTGCCTCAAAGGCCTTGCCCTTGGGCCGGGCCTGTATCCATGTAACCATAGCCCTCTTTCTTCCGAATTCTACTTTGGATGCTGCTATGTAAAACGTTATAAGAATAGCCTTATTCATATGTCATAATAGAGTGAAGGAAAATGATACTCTTCCTAGGTATAAATCAGTAAATGCTAATGGAAAGAAAATTACAACTGGAGCCTGCGAAGTTAGTGAACCCTATCATTTTTTGTGAATTATCCGTGTTGTAATAAAAATAAACATGATAACGAACCTAGTCCGAAGTAATATTCCAAAGAGATTTTTAGGTGCATCGATAATTTATAATGATATAACATAATTGTCTAAGTTCTTTTTACTCATTTGAAAACGGTAAACTGTGACTCTTTTTGCCTTTCAGAACCAGTAGTACTGAACAAAGCTAAGTATTTATGTGGGATCTACATAGATTGTATAGACCCATCCGTTGTTTCACCTTTTATTGTAATTATTTACCAACTATAAGTTACTACTTACTCATTGTAGTTAAACCAAGTACTGGTAGCTGTTTACCTTGTGAATTATAGTTAGCAAAGTATTTACTAACTATAAGTTACTAAGTACAACATTTCCCATTGGTTTATTTATTCAAATAACTTGGGTTAACTTTCAAGATGACATCAATAATAGTGAGTAATAATCTTTAATAATAGTTGTAATAGCTTTGGTGTCACACTTTTTTGGTATCAAGGTGAACTACCAAAAATGCCCCTCTATATATTATCCAATCTTAATTACTTAAAACTAGGATCTAATACTAAATTTCTTTTACAAATTCAAATGCTCATAAAAGTATGATCTAATAGCTAAACATGCTGTAAAATTTAAAACGCTTCTAAAAATAGGACCTAAAATTACACTTTCTTTACAGATTCAAAATACTTCTTTACAAAATATCACTTAAAAATAAAAAATTATTTTTTTGACCGATTAAACATATACAATTTATAAGAAAAACAACTCACGCGCGAAGCGCGTGCCATTACACTCGTAAATAAAATTGAGCTTTTGTCACCGAGTAATTTATTTTGGTAATGGTTGGCAAATACTACTTACGGTTACACTAGCTAGTACTTTTTAAATCCATGCTTCTTGCTTGGATAATATTTTGGTGGAAGATAACAATTTACAATAACATGTAATGTGAAAATATGGATAAATATGAAGAGGAGAAATAATAGGAATGAGTCATATGAGGGAAAAGAAATTTTGATTTTTTTTTTAAAATAAGACGGGCTTTCCACTTTTGATCGCAACAATCACTTCCAAAATTTGAAAATTTGAAAACTTAAAATGTTCTGAAAATTCAGTATTTTGAATATCTTAATACTCTATTGAAAAGAAGTTATAGGAACTAAAATTAAAAATAAAAAATTTCTTTTGGAATTTATGTAATAAGAAATCAGAATTATATGGATTATTTTCTTTTCTTTTTTCTCTTTTTTTAATTTTTTAATTTTTCAATATTCAAGATATTAGAAAATCAAAGTATCCAAATTTCAGAATTTAAAATTCCTAAAATGTAAATAAATATTTCAAAATTCAAAATTTTGAAGTATAAACTTTTGTAATGTTTACGAAGAAGAGAGCAATAATAGGAAAATGAGTAAGATGAGGGGGAAAAAGGTAAACCATGCTTTTATAAAAATTATTTTCGAACTTTTGATCGTAACCTTGCTTAACCAACAAACACCATTATTCCTTGTTATAGTGCTGTGTTGACGTTTGATCTAACGTCTATGAAGAATTTTTGTATGTCCGGTGTTATATGGATTTTTAATTTGAGTGTTATTTCAGGTACTCTCTGTCATATGGAATGTTGAGGTTGAAGGTACATGGTGTAGAATTGTGGAACTGATAAACCTATTTTCACCATTGAGCTGCTGCTTTCTCGCTTGCTAAAGGATATATACTGTAGGAGGGGTGATTTTTGTTTGGAATGTAAACAAAATATTTGTACCACAAATACTACATAGCTTAGTTCCTTCTGTAAAATTTTGGCAAATATCCGTTTTACTATGTCAGTATGTTTGATATGTACGGGTTTCCCAAGTTCTTGCATGTTCATCTGCTTCAACATATGTCTTGGTGTTATAAAATAGAAGGAGACAAGAAGCCATTAGAAAATGTAAAATGATAAAATGTTATTCATTCGGATATTAGTAATCCATTTACATTACATAGACCTTTTTTATATATAAGCCTTGGAGCATAGTACTGACCATATTCCATGATATGAGACTAAACAATATATAATAAATATTGTATAACATATATACGCTATAATTATTACAACACTTCCCCATGAAGATGCGCCTTCAAAATCTTTGAATGCTCTGTTAACTTGAAGCTGTCGCTTTTGAAACATATATGACGATTGCTTCCTCCATTATTATATTGTTTGCATATATCCATTCAGCTGATATAGATATTGTTTGTTGCCTCATTAAAAATCTCTATTAGAAAAATCCAAAAAAACCTTGAACGAGGAAAAGAGCGCAACTTGTGAAATCATATATATCATATTAAACATGATATTCCTTGTGAAATCATAGATATCATATTAAACATGATATTCCTTCTAAGAATTTGATACTTTGGGATCAAAACAATGCTTCGTTAAAACCTTGCTAAAAAAAACACATTGAAAAAAATCACAGTGAAGGAAAAAGAGTACAATGACGTATTTTAATATCTCATTTCATTTGATGAAGTTTGATACTTTTGGATTAACAATATAATGAAGGAAAAACATGTGGAAAAAAACATGTGGAAAAAAATCATGTGGAAAAAAATCAAAGTGAAGGAAAATGAGTATAACATATTTCAATAATTTACTACATCAAATGGAGTTCGATACTTCTAGATCGATATAATACTTTATAAAAACCTTACAAAGGAAAACCCGATCGGAAAAACCTTAATTAAGGATAAAAGTATAATTTAAATTAAATAACATATTTGAGATGTTAATTCTTGATAAGATGTTTGATTATTATAAATCAAGATAATGCCTCGTTAAAACCTTAGTAAGAAAAATCAGTGGAAAAAAATCTTAAATAAGAAAAAAGAGTACACTATAACTTATTTTAAATGTTACTGGGGAGTCGATACTTCTGTATCAAGATAATACCCCATTAAAATCTTACTAAGTAAAACATAGTGAGAAAAATCTTGGTTAAGGAAAAGAGTGCATAATAACATATTTATGGATGCTCCCCCTGATTTAAAAGTTTCCTCTGAATTCGTATTCGTCTTTCGATAACTCAAATTGGTTATAGATACATCTGGATCCACAAATATGAATCTCATTAATAATACAATTTATTAATAGTTTTCTTCGATACAATTAAATTTTCCAAGATTGTTTCTTTCAAATATAATTTGCATTTTATGCATATTGTATGAAACTTTTGTGAAAAACACTTCATTGGTTTTCATTTTTGTGCTTCAAATCAGTTTTGCGTATTGCAACTATACGTCTTTGATGAATATTAAAAATTTCATTACCACATCCACTAAAAAGCAGGAAGTAATCTACTCATCTTGAAGTGTATCAAGATTTTCATTACAACAATACTTAAAAGAAGTTTATAATTTACACTCCATGTATTTTGCATTCTTTATAACCACAAAAGTTATATATATTCTTCAGGAACCTGTATACTTTAATAAGTTTTTATATATCGCAACTACCACTTCAATGGATATTAAGAGTTTCATTACAACAATCCTTAACAAAAGAAAGTAATATACTCATCATGAATTGTATCAAGATTTCCGTTACAACAATACTTAAAAGAAGTTGTAATCTACGCTTCTTATTCTTTACTTTTTTTATAACCACCAAAGTTATTTATATTCTTCAGGATTTGTATACTTTCATTGTTTAGTATGATTTAAACAATATTTTCAGAGTATTTTAAGTGTTTCAAACACTTTCACTACTTCAATCAATTTATTTATCTCTAAAAATATCATGCCAATGGCACTTAATATGTTGTTGACACTATATATGCTTTAGTAATTTTAGTGTGTTTTTGCCAGTTTATATACATGTTTCTAATTATATTTTGTGAACTACAAGTCCACATTTCTTATTTAGGCGAATTTCATGATGGTCAATCATGTATTTCTCTAATTCAAGATCTTTAATTCATTTATAAACATAAGCGCTTTATTATTTGCAAATTTATCATCGATGATTATTTATTGTGACTTCTGCACATGATTTATCGATATCACTTTATTTATCATGTTTTAGGTACCTAAACCGCTTCTAGGGTTATTTGACAATCATGTCATGCAAAACACCCTTAAGTGTTTCTTCACGAACACTCACCTTCTTTATTTGACATCTTTGTTTCTTCAAAAATATTTTGAACCGACTTATGTACCGCATTTCAGATGTGGTTTACACCTTTTAATCCTTTAGGGATTCAAATCTATATTGAAGAAAGTCTACTAGAGATATTATTGATAATTTATTCAAGTTACTTAATATTTTGCGTCATTGTATATTTTAACAAATATTTAACACCGATGATCAAAATGAACTTGTATCGCTTTATCATCCCCCTTAATTTTGACAAACATTGTCACAATAAATAATAATCCTCTTTAAATTCTCATTTTGATCCATTATCCAATTGCTACTAGCAAATATGTTATACGTATATCAGTTATAGGAGGATAATCCTTTTATTAGTTGATAAGATGTATTCAACTGATATTGCTTATTAGAATTTGTTCTCATTCATTGATCTAGTCAATTGGAGGAATTTACTTATTGTATAAATCATTTGAATACATATATGACTTCAGGTCATTCAACATTTACGTTAATTGAATTTTAAATCACTAAATAGTATCTATACATAATCTATAAGATGAGCTCATAACAAACTTCAGGTTGTTGGCTGAATATTTACATATGTGTGTGCGTGTGTGTTCATATATTACATATATATTATAAATTTGCATATTTTTTCTCATTTGAATTAGTGATTTTTAGAACAAACTATTACAAGGATCCAAACTATTTATTTCTATTTATAGATCAATGACAATGTGAATCCGTCAAAACCGCATAATAATGTTTAAAACATTTGGTTTGGAGCCATATCGAACTTCTGGTTCGAACAAAATATATACACAACTTCATGTTTTAAGTTTTATTCCTCAATTATATCTCAAATATCAGTTTTAAACATTAAGTTTGATTACTTATCAGAGAATAATTTATATTTGCATATATGCAATTTCTACACATCTCTTTTGGAGAGTTCAATAAAAGAGATGTACTTACAAAAAAAATAAAAATAAGAGTAGTTTCTGAACACTTAGAATTTTATAAAAATATGCAGTAATATTTGTTGCACATACAGATCACTTCAAGATGGTATTTACAACTTTCATGAAATGTTTAATATGACATATAAACTCTCTTCAAAAAATATTTAAAAATATTTCTTCAAGAAATGATTATGCATATAATATTTCTTATGAAATAATAACTAGAAACATGACATTTAGGATATAATTAGATACATGAACATAGCATAGTATATTCTAGAGATAATTTGATTTCTTACCTATTTGAGAGGTTTGTTATAATTATAATGAAATATATGATGCACATCACATAGCTCTCAAACTTTTAAAATCTAATCTAAACTAAATTGAAATCCTTTATAATCAAATTTCTATCCATTTATTTGGTTTAATAAAATTACCAAATATATAAACAAATCTCTTCTAGATATATGTTATCATTTTCAAATTTATAAGTCTCTTCTAGAGATATTTTATTATCACCGCTTCTGCAGTGAACTTATCTTATACACACACACACACACACACAACACACACACACACACACACACACACACGTGTGCCACATCAATATATAATATATTTCTTTTACATAAATTACATAGTCACTACTTTTACAACAGTATAAAATATCCATATTGGAGATTTTTGTTGTAACTGCTTTTGAAATGGCATATCAAACTTAAATACAGTAACAAAGTTAGATGCACCAAATGAAAGTAAGATGGGGGAGATAAAACCACTCCTTCTGGAGTGTAATATTGGTATACAATACCATTTTATTTAGGGATAAATTATTATTATTACTTCAAAACTTTTATATGGTTATTCCTTTAGCGAATATAGTATTTCCTTTTAAGGAATTGCAATGTAACAAAAATAAAATCCCTATAACATCTCTTCCGGAATGTTGGATTTTGCAGTATAAATATAAATAAATCTCTAAAACATCTCTTCAAAAGATTGATATATACACAAACACATCCGTAAATATAAATAGCATGGCATATGAATTATCTATTCTAGAGAATGTTAAAATGTATTTCTACAACTAAATAGCTAGCCATATGTACATAGCTGTAATGTGCCAAAACATGGGGATTTTTTATGATTAGGAAAAACGAGATCTGCTAATTATTTTATAGTACTTATCAAACTTCAAGTTTAACATAGATTTATCAATGAGAAAGTGACAAAAGAGAATAATTAAATTACAGTTACTCATTGAAATGAAATTAGACTTTGCGTTGCGCAAAACCTGTTAATTGATTATGTATCCTTTTCCATGATTGGAAGTAAATAATTGAGAAAAATAATTTAAACTAACTACAACATATAAACTAAAATGTTATTTGAATTCGTACCAAATAATGAACGTTTCTTTCGAAGACTAAATTAATAGTTACTTTTTGTGACGTTTCGGATTTTGCCCGCTCGAAAATCGACATCCATACTTCAAATCGTATTCGAATGCCATAGATTCGACCGTTCAAATCTGATTCGCCGGAGCTTATAACAACATTAAGTAAACAACACATCAGAATAAAAGAATAATACATTGATATACAGCTTTGATACAATATCTGATACAACAGATGATCCAATAGATATCAATATACATCAGAGATATGATACAATAAATAGCAGCGGAAAAGAAAATAGATGACATCTAGCAGCGGAACAATATAACTCTAAGATAGTCTTCAAGGAAGAACTCCAAAACTGCAACTCCATTTCCAAGAACCAATCCAGCAATAGCTCGAACTCCCAATAACGATGTACCAAGACGAGCAAGACTGGTGTGATCCAAAGACTGAACTAACTATAGATAATCTACTAAACCTGACTATCTGAAAAACCCAACTCTAGACTGCTCGTGTAGAAATAATGAGCACCCAGAGTTTAGGGAAGAAACAATAAACTCCGGATCAGTCGTGGGACTGGTGTGAGCAACAAAAACAGTTTATCTTTTAAAACATTCAACAAAAGATTTTGAAGTCAATTCACAATGCTTTTAAAAATGAGACTACCATAAGGCCTCCCGCACACACACACAATGCAAACGTAGAATCGGAGGAGATTTCTCCTTATGATAGTCAAAGATGCTTGATACGCATTAAAAAGAACATTTGATATTATTACTAGTGCATATTGTAGGAAAAATTCATTTCGAAAATAAAGATATAAATCTTAGCCAGCATAGACATTCCGCACTTATGCCTACTATAGCTACCATGTTCAATAGCAGGTTACCGCCACATTCCATGGCAGGTTATACAACTAAAACCGTACAAGATCGTATTGTTTCTTTGTATTTCCAACGAATGGTCAGGCCAAGGAACTTCCCATTGCCACATGAGAACGCCTCTGGAAGGACGTCCCCGAGAACCAAACCGGATCTCTGCCAACACAAGGCCGGGTTACCCCTAACTGGGTAACTACTGACACGAGTATGCCATCCCCCGGTCCTTTGGGACCTTTAACCGAGCGCTCGTAATCAATTCACACAATCATAAATAAAGTGTTTCAACATGAGTAAGTATCTGGGCTCCATACCATGATACCACCCTTTTCCAGAAGGAAATGCACATACCCTAAAGGGAGCTACCCCTCATAATCTTGCCGCATCTTTCCTGTTTTGACCATTCCCGGGTGTGAGGCTCGACGAAGTCTTGTCCACAAAGTCACGCTTTATACAAAAGCTGTGCTTTGGGTCAACAAATGATCATAGAAATGATCACAAAGATAAACGATCAAACAAATGATCATATCACAAATGATTAACACAATGATCATTTCACAGCAACACTCAGCATGTCACATTACCAAATTGGGAATATATCACTGATAACCATCAACTACATAACCTCTGAGCTCGTATGTCTCAGAGAAGGGTGTTAAGCTAAGAGAATAAATTCTCCGCCACCAACAGAAATATATATGAAAGAAATCAGCTTTATATCTCAATTTGTAATGTCAGACATACTATCCATACAAGTCTGTTCCGGGATCGAACAGAACCGAAGGCGCTTACAAAGAAGTCCTTGCAATCCGGATATTCACAATCCCGATCGAATTTCCTATCACTTAGGGAGTCTCTATACCGGCGCGACTCGGTGCGGAAACAATCGATAGGTCATCCTATCGCTTTCGCAAATACCCGGTCTTCACCACCGGTCTCCAAATGCTATCCATAATGACGTATCACATATTCGGAATGGGTTATACGACCCAAAGGTCCTTTCCCAGCTAACCTGAATAGTGAGCGCAACATTTAAAACATATGGATATGAGATTTCAATTAAGTCACAACTTAATAATTCAAAACTTTTTTTTTTCAAATGGTTTAAACCAATTACCATTTCAAATCTTTTAAACAAAAGATTTATTTCACAAAATTCCATTTACGGATTTCAAAACAATTTCTATTTCATTTGGATTAACTCGTTTAGAATCTTTAAATTAAAGATTTATCTTATAGCTTTCAAACTGTTCCCAAAAGTTCACTTTCAAAATTCATTTCCAAATATTCATCAATAACTTGGTAAACTATTTCAGTTTAAACTTGAAATCTCTTTTTATATAATTTGAAATTCGTTTCTCCTATGAAAGCCTTTTTATCATTTAGAAACAACAGTCTTATTTCGAAAAACCCGATTTCATTTATACAAGTTAAAATCTTTGGGTTAATTCAAATTCCCAAAAGAATAGTACTTTAAAAATGGTTTAACTCATAATGACTAGTATAATATTGTTAATCCCTAGTTTCAAATTACAGAATTCAATTTGAATATTGAATTCAAATTGAAATCAAAATATTTAAATTCCAAATCTTAATCAAGTTATTCAAAATAATTTCATCTTTGAAATTCCATTTCAATTGCTTTTCACTTTAAACCCAATCCATTTTCAAAACATTTGAATTCAAATATTCAACTTTTAAATATCATTTCAAAAACTGTGACTTAATCGATTTCCTCGTGAAATCCATATTGTGTGTGTATGGTGTGGTCCAGGGGTTTAGCACAATAGTGCACAAACATTCAACCATCACAGATCAAATACAGAAATATAGTTGATAAGCGGTGACGCAGCGGATTAATCAAAACAAACTTCAATCGGCGAAAGTAGCGATCGATGGAATGAAGATACCGAAATGCCCAAATTCGTTGATCCGAAGATACCGAATTCTAGCTATCTCAAACACGTTGATAGCGCACTATACCATGTTCAAAGATCTACGATTCTTCGTACGTTGATCTAGCGCACTAGATTCCATGAATCGGCTTCTACGATCGTTGAATCGAGCGCACTCGATTAACCGAAAGAGGAGATAGGAGATTACACTCAACTACCAATTTAAGAAGAAAGCACACAGCAATCAACAAGAAATTTTTTTATTCAAATATCAACCACAAAAAGTTACAACTCACTCCCTATTTATAGAAGTTTACAACACAGCCCATAAGTCGCGTACGACTCAAGACCTGACCGACTCATCACAAGACTTACGACTCATATTGACTCGGCAGCGACTCAAACACCATGCGACTCAATATATGTCAACAACGACCTAACACCAATATATACAGACGACTCAAAGATACAACGACTCATATATACACATAACCGAGACAACTCTTAAGTCGGCACCGACTTAACATGAAGCGACTCATCCCCTTTACAACAAACAAAAATGCAAACGACTTAGGCAAGGTCGTTACCGACCTAACTGACTCAAGAAAATACACTACACAGACACATTGCGGCATAACTCCTTAACGACTCAATTAGGGCGACTCATCATGAGTCGTAACTCGTTGACTCGGCACAGTCTCCTTCTGATATCCAGTTAGCTCGGAAGCGACTCATGCTTCCATTGACTCGTGAACGACTCAAGTCTGATACCTCCTCCATTCGACCTATGGTTATCACTTCCCCCTGTAACTCCTTAGGTCGGAAACGACTCAAGCTTTCATTGAGTCGTGGACGACTCATCAAACTACACCACAAACTCATGTTTTCAGGAATTAAAGATTGCACAATTTCTTCTTTGGCCTTAGCTGCATCATCCTCCCCCGGTTGAGAAAAATTCGTCCTCGAATTTGTACATTCTTCTTCATCTGATTGTTTACCTCCGTAATATGGAACAAGATGTTTAACATTGAACACGTCAGACGTGCAAACATCTTCTGGCAGCTTCAACTTATAAGCATTTTCATTAATTTTCTTCACAATTTCAATTGGACCAATTTTCCGCGCCTTCAACTTGTTATAAGCACCCACCGGAAATCGATCCTTTGTCAATACAGCATAAACCAAATCACATTCCTTAAATTCAATACTCCGTCGTTTCAAATCAGCAGCCCGCTTATACTTCTCATTTGACTTTTCTAATCGTTCTTGAACGATCTTATGACATTCCGTCAACCCGTCAACAAAGTCTACAGCTCGTTTAACCGTCCCCTTCAGTTGTGGTACTACTGCCAAATCCAACGGTCCCCTGGGTAAATTTGAATATACAATCTGGAATGGACTGAATCCTGTGCTACAATTCACTGCATGATTATGAGCAAACTTTGCCTGGCATAACTTCATGTCCCAACTTTTCAGATTATCTTTCACCAAACATCGCAACAAATTTTCCAATGATCTGTTCACAACTTCGGTTTGACCATCTGTCTGCGGATGATACGCGCTGCTAAAGTTCAACTTCGTTTCCATCATCTTCCACAAACTTAACCAAAAGTGACTCAGAAAACGAGTATCTCTATCCGACACAATAGACTCTGGCAATCCATGAAGTCGATAGATCTCCTTGAAAAATAACTGAGCAACACGAACAGCATCCGTCGTCTTCTTGCAAGCAATAAAATGTGCCATTTTAGAAAATCTGTCAACCACGACATATATAGAATCATTACCACGCTGCGTTCTCGGCAATCCCAATACAAAGTCCATACTCACATCAACCCATGGCCTAGCCGGTACAGGCAACGGTATATACAACCCAGCATTGGTCGCGGTTCCTTTCGAAACTTGGCAAATATGACATCGCTCCACAAACCTTCCCACTTCTTTTCTCATCGACGGCCAAAAGTAAGACTGTGAAATTAACTGTAAAGTACGATCACGGCCCACATGTCCTTCCTCATGCAACTCTCTGATAATTTTCAATCTCAAGCTATAATCCGGAATGCATAAACGATTTCCTTTAAACAGAAAATCATCCACCAATATGAATTCATCAGCATTCCCTTCCTTAACTTGTTCAACAAATTTCTTAAAATAAGGATCTTCTTAAATTAGCTCTGGCAATAGCTCGAAACCCGTCACTTCAACTTTCATTGTCGTTAATAGATGACTCCTCCTACTCAAAGCATCAGCTACCCGATTCGTCACTCCCGACTTATGTTTAACAACGAAAGTAAATTGTTGCAAATAGGCAATCCATGATGCATGTCTCGCAGAAATCTTGTCATGCCCCTGCAAATGCTTCAACGCCTCATGATCAGTGTACAGAACAAACTTCTTTTGAAATAGATAATGTCTCCAATGTTTAATCGCTTGCACAACAGCATAGAATTCAACGTCATATGTACTGTATCTCATCTTTGCCCCTGACAACTTCTCACTGAAATAAGCAACTGGCTTCCCATTCTGACTCAGAACTCCTCCAATACCAACTTTCGAAGCATCAGTATGCAATTCAAACAACAACTGAAAATTCGGTAAAACAAGAATTGGTGCTGTCGTTAATAGTTCTTTGATTCGTTCAAAAGCAACTCCCGCTTCCTCTGACCATACAAACTGTTTCCTCTTCATGCAATCAGTCACTGGAGCCATCACGCTACTGAAGTGTGGAATGAATCTTCGGTAGAATGACGCTAGCCCATGAAAACTCCTCACCTCTGTAATTGTCTTTGGTGGTGGCCAATTTCTGACTGCTTCAACTTTATTCTGGTCAACTTGAATACCCTTTCCTGAAACAACATAAGCCAGAAATAAAACACTTCTTGTCATAAACACATATTTCTTCGTAGCAGCATAAAATTGTTCTTCACGAAGAATAATCAACACTTCCCTCAAATGTAGAACATGCTCCTCCATACTCCTGCTATATATCAGAATATCATCGAAATAAACCACCACGAACTTCCCAATGAATGGTCTAAAGATTTGATTCATCACCCGCATGAATGTACTAGGTGCATTTGATAAACCAAATGGCATAACCAACCATTCGTATAACCCCTCTCTTGTCTTAAACGCTGTCTTCCACTCGTCTCCAGGTCTAATTCGAATCTGGTGATAACCACTCTTCAAATCAATCTTCGAAAATATAGTCGCCCCACTCAACTGGTCTAACAAATCATGCAACCTCGGCATAGGAAATCTATAGCGGACAGTAATCTTGTTCAAAGCTCTACTATCTGTACACATTCTCCATGTTCCATCCTTCTTCGGTACCAACAAAGCTGGCACAGCACAAGGACTCAAGCTTTCCTGAACACGTCCCTGCTCAAGTAACTCTTCCACCTGCCTTCGTAATTCTTCATATTCCTTCGGACTCATTCGGTAATGTGGTCGACGTGGTAAAACTGCTCTCGGAACAAGATCAATTTGATGTTGAATGTCTCTCAATGGTGGTAACTCCTTAGGCAACTCCTCTGGAAATACATCTTCAAACTCTTTCAAAACTGGCTTTGCTTCTTCAGGAATTTCAACCTCTTCACTGCTCTCTCGCCCAATCAACAAATAGACTTCAGGCTCCTCTTCAACTTCTTTAACAAACTCCTTCAAAGTCAACAGAGTTTTCAATTCCTCAATCTCCTCTAGCTTGCTCTCCTTCTGTTGTTGCTTCTTGGGAACCAAAGTGATTTTAGTACCCTCGAACATGAAACTATAGCTATTGGCTCGACCATCGTGTTGTACTGCTCGATCAAACTGCCATGGCCTGCCCAACAACAGATGACACACATCCATGTCCACTACATCACACCAGATTTCATCTTTGTATTTCTTCCCAATAGAAAATTTCACGCAAGCTCTTCGTCCAACTTTCACTTCACCACCCTTCCTTAACCAAGCTAACTTGTATGGTTTAGGATGCTTCTCGGTTTTCAACTCCAATTTCCTCACTGCCTCTGTAGAGATAATATTATCGCAACTCTCAGCATCAATGACAAATTTACAAACTTTCCCAAGAATAGTGCAAGTAGATTGAAATATGTTATTCCTCAACCAACTATCTTCCTCCTCTTGTTTTGGCGTCAAACAAGACCTCCTCATCATCAGATTACAACCTTCGTCTCCCGACACTTCTTCTTCCTCCTCAACATTAGGTGAATTAGAACATTCAACTTCTTCCTCTTCATCCTCAGCTTCAACTATCATAGTTCTTTTCTTCGGCTTCGGACACTCGTTGCTTTTATGACCCATCTCCTGGCAATTGTAACATTTGAACCCACTGCTAACCTTCGCCTTCTCACCTTCCTTCACAACTGGTTTGGCAACAATCTTAGGAACATTAGAACTTCCACCGACTCACTTCACTTGATTGTTAGAATTGGTAAACACACCACCTCCACGTCTTCCTTGCTTTTCCCAAGCTAACGCCTTTTGATGTACCTCCGCTACAGATCTGGAATCGAACATATTAACCATATCCTGCATCTGCATTCTCAACCCTCCAACAAACCTAGCAGTCAGCTGTTCTTCTGTCTCCATTATATCGTTCCTGGCAATGAGTTGGTAAAATTCATCTGCATAGTCATTTACTGATTTCGTCCCCTGCCTTAGATTCTGCAATCTCTGGTACATAAGCGATTGATAGTTGTATGGCAAAAATGTAGCTCTCATCAATTTCTTCATCTTCTCCCAAGATTCTATCTTTGACTTCCCCATTCGTTCACAAATAAGTTTAGTTTGCTGCCACCAGGCCAAAGCTCTTCCCCTCAGCCTTGTAGCAACTAACTTCACCCTTCGATTCTCCGGAACCTCCTTGAAATCAAAGATTTCCTCCACATTAGATAACCAATCTAAGAATTCTTCAGCTACCATCCCTCCTTTAAACTCCGGAATCTCCATCTTCATTCCCGATTCCCAACGTCGATCATCATCAATAACCCGATACTGACGTTGTCTCTGATCTCGGTCTCTGAAATGAATACTTCCCCTCTCACCATCAAACTCCTCATCAAAGTCTGATGCATATCGTTGTCTTTCACGCCCTCCAGCATCTCTACCACCACTCCTACTACCAACATCCCGTCTATCATGATCATCAACATTCCTCCTACTTCGATTATCAACATTCCTAGGCTCTTGACTTTCTCTCCTCTCCCGTTCTGAATGTGATGACACTCTACTACCCCCACGGATGGATTCAGGTGAATTTCTTCTTCTACTTTGATTCATATCAATCATAAGCTTTTCCAACCTACCAATGCCTTCATCAATCTTCTCATGCATACGTTGTTCCATTTGATCGGCCTCTTCTCTCCGATATAAAGCTTCAACATTTTGATGGCGGTTAGCTCTTCTAGGTGGCATGATTCAAACTCACAAACTTCAACAAATTGAACACAAAGAAAACTTCAACACAACAACAATAAGCCACGCTCAAGCTTCAAGACCCTTCACTAGGCTCGGCTACTTCACAAGTATACACGGCCTAACTTCAAATTCAAACACTTTCAACACTTTGATCCAAAATGGAATGGATCGAAAGTTCTCCCTCTTGTTGCAACTTCAATATGAACACGATGAACAACTTCAAACTTCAACACTTGCTCCAAGACCCGATTTAGCTATGATTGGCTAAATATGGCTCTGATACCAAAACTGACGCAGCGGATTAATCAAAACAAACTTCAATCGGCGAAAGTAGCGATCGATGGAATGAAGATACCGAAATGCCCAAATTCGTTGATCCGAAGATACCGAATTCTAGCTATCTCAAACACGTTGATAGCGCACTATAACGTGTTCAAAGATCTACGATTCTTCGTACGTTGATCTAGCGCACTAGATTCCATGAATCGGCTTCTACGATCGTTGAATCGAGCGCACTCGATTAACCGAAAGAGGAGATAGAAGATTACACTCAACTACCAATTTAAGAAGAAAGCACACAGCAATCAACAAGAAATTTTTTTATTCAAATATCAACCACAAAAAGTTACAACTCACTCCCTATTTATAGAAGTTTACAACACAGCCCATAAGTCGCGTACGACTCAAGACCTGACCGACTCATCACAAGACTTACGACTCATATTGACTCGGCAGCGACTCAAACACCATGCGACTCAATATATGTCAACAACGACCTAACACCAATATATACAGACGACTCAAAGATACAACGACTCATATATACACATAACCGAGACAACTCTTAAGTCGGCACCGACTTAACATGAAGCGACTCATCCCCTTTACAACAAACAAAAATGCAAACGACTTAGGCAAGGTCGTTACCGACCTAACTGACTCAAGAAAATACACTACACAGACACATTGCAGCATAACTCCTTAACGACTCAATTAGGGCGACTCATCATGAGTCGTAACTCGTTGACTCGGCACAGTCTCCTTCTGATATCCAGTTAGCTCGGAAGCGACTCATGCTTCCATTGACTCGTGAACGACTCAAGTCTGATACCTCCTCCATTCGACCTATGGTTATCACTTCCCCCTGTAACTCCTTAGGTCGGAAACGACTCAAGCTTTCATTGAGTCGTGGACGACTCATCAAACTACACCACAAACTCATGTTTTCAGGAATTAAAGATTGCACAATTTCTTCTCTGGCCTTAGCTGCATCAAGCGGTATAAACCATAACTCTTATCTATCATTCGCAGATCACAGGTATATATATCCAAATGTATCGCAGGGAATTAATTACATCACAGATCACAACACAAACCAGGATATATCACAAAGAATCAACATCAGGGATATCAAACAATTCAACGATCAATAGAATCCAAACATCCATATGTAAGCTCAATTAATTATCTGATTAATTTAAATCAGGTAAGTCATCAATCATGGTTAATTATCATTAATCGATTTCAATTCATTTGATTAAAGATCTTTAAGTCATCCCTTAATCAAATTAAATCATCTTTAAATTTATTGAATAATTAACCTTTAGTTATTCAATTTTCCTTTAATTAATCACTAACTATTCATTAAAAGTCTTTACTTTTAAGTTTACCATCTTGAAGTTAATTATCATCAACAATTATTAATTACAAATAAATTAGACACTAAATTTTTAATTTACCAATTAATTAGTCACAAAGTGATAAACCCTTAATTAACTACAATTATAAATTTAATTAACCAATCTTTACATACTATTATAAATAAATCATTCTTAATAACTTTTAGAACAATTAATTTATAACAAAAATTTATCTTAATTATCATTTTAAAAGAAAATTTCTTTAAACTTTGAAATCAAATCGTCACTAAATTGAAACTTCAATGCTAATTAACTTTAACACTTAACTAAAGTTAACTACTTAATTAAAATATTAATTGAGATTTGAAACATCCTGACGTATTTATTAAACTTTGAAATAAATTCTTAATTTAAAATAGTCGAACATTAATTACTTTGTTAACGTTGAAATTTATTTAACCTTATTAACTTTAAAATTTGTTGGGCTTAACCTTGTTTTAAACAAGCCTGATATTACCCAAGTTTCACTCGAGTTAACACTCGAGTTCCCTCTCCTATTCCCCGAGTCCTCCTTCTACTGTGTATTTCTTTCTTCCACTCTTCCTCTTTTTTTTTTTCTTTTTCTTCACATTCAAGCTACAACAGCAGAAATTTGTGGAAACAAACCCACGCGCCCAGATTCTCGCCTCGAACCAAAATTTACACATCACATGCCAATTGGGCCGAAGCCCAAGCTGAAGTAAACAACCCCAAAGCCATTGCTCTTCCTTCCCCAAACTCAACTACTGATACAACTAAATGGGTGCACGTGTACACCTGGACCAAACGCCGTCGACCAACCCTGTGACCACCGGCACATCACCTTCGACCCACCTAACTTCCCCGATCCCTAGTTTGGCGAATGCACTCAAAGATCGAGATTTCGCCCCTCAATCGAATACTGGGAACATAACCTAACCAGTAAAATACCCTGACGTTGACGATCCCAACCATCAGAGGTCACGAAATTCCGATCACAACCCCACCGCTCTACCACGCACTCATCCCCCACAGACCGATTGACCATAGAGCTTCATCGACAACGAGATTTATTCAAGAATGACGGCAACCCAAAAATACTCTTAAACCCTATTTCTTTGAGCCCAAGCCTCTACGATCATCTGAAAATTTCCTTATCATTTTTCCATCGATCTGCACCTCATCGTCTACCTCTGACATCAAACCCGAGGCTTAATTCCATCTTGATCGCTGTGGGTTTCCCCGAGTTCATTTTGCGTCCAACTTGAAATTGCTCAAAATTTCGCAACTTAAAAATACAGAATCTTGTACTAAAAATCATATTTCTTGAAGACGAACAGGATTATGAAATCAAATCCTAAATTGTAATCAATTGAATTTTTAACAAAATTTATGTTCTACTGTGTTTTGAGTTTTTTCCAGCAAAACCATTTATTTTTAATATTTAAAAATATCCTAAAAATTAAGTTTTGATAAATTTGTACACTTTTTTTTTTAACAATTCATCTTAAAAATAACTAAAACATGGATTATGGGAATTTTGACAGGTTTTGAAAAGAAAACCTGGAAACAGAACACAGGGTGAAAGGTCCCTGTATATCAACATGCACAGGGGTATTAACACATATTTGCATAGATACAAACATATCCATAGACATTCATTATCCTTCACACAACCACTTCACAAAACACAGAGATAATTTACAGATTCAATCAAAATGGGTCAGATTTGCTCACCTGTTTGCAGAATGAAGACAGAGCACAGAACAGGCATGTTTCAAGTTTGAAGATCTGAAAATTTTGTTTTGAACTGATCTTTGAGTTGAATCCACTGCTAACTTGCTTTCAGATTTGAGTTTTTTTTGTTTTTTGTTTTTTTTTTTGAAACAGCTGCTTGATAAACTTGGATCTGATTTCCAATTTGAAGCTTTGATCTTTTCTGGTTTGTTTGTTTGTTTTTTTTTTTTTTAAACTGAGATGTTTAAATTGAATTTTGTTAAGGTTTGAATGATGCTCATTTTCAGATTTCACAGTTTTGAGGGATGAACTAAAAATGAAGAAGTTGATATAAAGAAAAGAAGAGTACTGGGGATTATATTATTTTTTTCTGTTTTGTACAAATGAAATCAGAGATCTTTTTTCTTTGCTTTTATTGACTATGCACATCCTCATTTCGGCTGATAGTTTATTTTGGTGGCTACAAATCTTGTTTTGTTTGCTTGCATTAAATGAGAAAGTCCTTTGCCTACTGCTTAGCTTACTACATACACTTTATTGTCTGACGAGGAACAAAATGTTGTGTACTTTAGATTTTCATGTGCAAGCACTTTTGTTTTCCACTTGCTTGTACAGTAATACTTGGATTTCTTTTTCTTTGTTTATTTTTCTTGCTTATTTCCTTACTCCTTGTACTCGGCTGCTATGATTTCCTGGTGGCTGAATCTTGCTTTGTACTTTTCTTTTTATATTATACATTTGAGTACATAGATATTCTCCTTTATTTGTTGCTTGAGTTAATTATATGTTTTGTTTATGTTCTTGCCTACTTTTCTTTAGCTCGGCTGATGGTGGGTTTGTTTGTATTTGTTTACTTTATATTTTTTTTTGTACAAATTTAATTTGTCTTGCATACTTTATAATATAAATGAATTCTATTCTTTATATGTTGTTATATTTTTAGCTAAGGTGTTACTTCGTACTCATTTTATAGTTTAATTCATTTTATGTTTAACTTATACTTTGGAATATGAATAAATTTCTATTGTTAACTTAAAATATTATTTTACTTGTCTTTATTACTTTGAAATAAAATGAAGTTCTACTTTTGTTATGTTGTTATAGTTTATTCTTTTATGTATTTACTTCCTATTTTACACTAATGTGTTACTATATATGTTATTTCTTTTGTTTATTAATATTATTTGTTTCTAACTTAAATAGTTAATTTA
This sequence comes from Allium cepa, assembly GCA_030765085.1. Taxonomy (NCBI): domain Eukaryota; kingdom Viridiplantae; phylum Streptophyta; class Magnoliopsida; order Asparagales; family Amaryllidaceae; genus Allium; species Allium cepa. Next base: position 818,474,735 of record CM060935.1, on the reverse strand, counting down.
ACTTACATGTTATTTTTTTTCAACTTAATTTATCAAATATTAAATTACTTTTTTTTTTATTTCTATTTATTTTTAAAACCATTTATTTGAGATTTTATTTCAAATCCAATATATATATACATATATATTCACCTATATACAAATTTTCAATTTCATACGACTTAATATATTTTTTCTATTTGAATCAGGGAAACTCGCTGCCATTTATAATCAATTTTACAAATTTAATTCAAAAATTCATTTAAATTATAAATTTAAATTCATAAAAATCCGGGGTCGTTACAAACTTTTTCAATCCGGTGATGTTTGAAACATCGTATAACATAACATCTTCAAGATATTTGGTGAATATAATGTAAATGTAAAGATGTGAGGTAAGGTATAACTCATTTGGAGATTTTTATAATCTCTTGAATGCAACAGCATTATCTCATATAATGATTTATTAATTTCCTTTAACTTCTTCAAGGAGTACAGCCTTATCATTTTACACAGTTTCAACAGAGCTTCGGGCTTCTAATTCATGAACTTCAAGTTCATTAATTTGTTATAGAATTCAGGTTCTCAAATTTTATGTAAACTTCTTTTTTAGAAGCTTATACATTTGAACAAATTAAATAAAAATATTAATAAGAATTCGAGCTTGTAAACTTTACCAAAAAGTCTTTTCATAATTCCAGACTTTAGGTATTGGACTTTGAGTTATACATCTTCTGTTAAAATAATTTCTTTGCACAACTTCAGTTTGTTGTTAAACCTATTTCTTCTATTACACCAAACATTACTTGTCAAAATAAATACATCAAATAGTAAATCATACGTCCATTCTTATTCCAAACACAAACATACAACATCATTTAATTTACAGTAACCAATGTATTTCATACATTTATGATAAAAATAAATGCAATTAATCTTTATATGGTATAACGTATAACTATTGTCACAACAAAATCATTTCATTATAAATATATGAATCAACTGAATAATACTTAAAGTAACACAATTTCATCTCAGATCTAGGTTCAATATAACTCGATAATAAAATTAAAATGGATATTTCAAGAGAAAATTTAATTCTCAAAAATTAGAATTTCTAAAATAAACAACATTATCAACTCAAATATATCCATATCATTCATTATCATAAACAACTATACATCTCAGATCCAAATTATTATTTTCATAAGACAATTAACGTAATAATTCTTGACCAAATATATCAAAACAAACATGTAAATCTTCAAAAGTTATTTCAGAAATTTAGGGAATTAAAATTATCTCTCATAAATAAAAACATTTCAGAATTAAGTTTAATTAGACAAACCATATACATATAATTTAGATCTTGCTTTCTACATCAAAAGCAACCTTTTGATCTAGGAAAAACAACTTCAGCTTCAAACCAAATCCAAAATTATCAACAAAAAATAATCTTTCATATATAGATCAAATAGATCTGAAATTTGAGTAAGATATTACAAGAGTTTGTTGGAATTCCTCTAATACAAATTGAATGAAATATACATATAGTCCCACATCGCCAATTTGTTGAGAGGTATAGAGGTTTATATATGCCTTTCTCATGAGGATGTTGGGGGCCTGGGGCTCCCAAATGTATGCTTCGTTGTGAGGAGGGAGATCTTGCATCACCACCACACGCGCGCGCGCGCCGCCGCCGCGGTCCGTCCGACCGACCGACCCGGGCCGGGCCGGGCCGGGCCGGGCCGGGTACGGGTCTAAAATGACCATTCTTTTTACTAGGCCACTGTTTAACAGTTTTGGGCTTTGTCTGAAACTGGGCTGGGCCTGGAAATTGAAGAAAAGCGGGCGGATGAAAGACAGACGCGGATTTTGTCTGAAGAGGCGCGATTTTTGAAACGGGCGCGGAAATGAACGGGTGCGACCTGACTGAAGCAGACACAGGCGAACGGGTGCGACCCGACTGAAGCGGTGCAGGCAAAACAGTACGAGCGGGCGGGTGCGATACAGATGCGACTGTACGGACGCGACTGCTTGAACGAACGGGTGCAGACACGACCGTTCGGAAGGGATACGGACCAACTATAAATAAGGAGGAAAACTGATCACTTTCCTCACTGAATTTTCTAATCCCTTCTCTTCTATTAACTGCTGTTCTTATACTCAAATCACAGAGTGATATACTCATTACAATTTCGAGCGGAATTCGTCTGTTGTATCTTGGGAGAATTTTGAAATAAAATTCTTAAGGAAATCGTTACGACGAGCCTCAGACACAATCCGGTTAGAATTTTAGTCTGTTTGTATATTCATATACATTATTCTATTTTTCTACCCTTTATTTTGGTTATACTATTTATTCGAAATAGTATAACGTTGTTGTTGTAATTTATTTACAACATTCATATTGTTATAATAATTAATACAGAATTCCAGTGTAGTGGAAATCTGAATTATAAACTTGTGCGACGAGTTTATATTCTCTGTTTTGGTATACTAACGTATAACAGAGTTTAATGACTTAGAAAGAAAGTTGATTCATTACTTACTCAGAAAATCAAAAATTCATAATAGAATCAAAGACGAGTGGATCTAATACCACTTGTTAGAAATTTTGGATCAATCCAAATTGAATTATTTATCAAGTAATTCTGAAAGAATAAAGAAAATTGATTTTAACTAGAAAATATGTCAAAGTAAGTAATCTCAGAAGTCATACCTGATTTCAATAATTAAATAAAAGAAAAGGACGAATATACATGAAAAAGAATAGATCTGATGATTAAAATATATAAACCTAAAGAATATATCATTTGAGCATGATATTATCATGTACAAGAGATCTGAAAAACCAAAATTATATATAAAAAAGTCTACAATAGAATGAGATCATTTTGAGATCTATAATCAGATCAAGAAGAAAATTCTAGATTATCAAAACTCTAGATCTGTTAAAAATATATTTGGAAATCGTGATAACGTGTTATAAAATAGAAGAAGATAAGAAACAATTAGAGAATGAGAAATAAGAAAATGTTATTCACTTAGATATTGGTAATCTATTCACATCACATAAACTCTTTTATATATAAGCTTTGGAGCATAGTATTGAACATATCTCATGCTATGGGACTAAACAAAATATAACAAATATCGTATAGCATATTCACACTTTATAATATTAAAATTTTTTGATGATTTTTAAATTTTATTTTTTATTTACTCTTTTTTAAACCTTTGTAAACATTATGTATATTTCATCCTGTAAACTTAGGTTTATCCAAAAATATTTTCTTTCCTACAACGCAAAAATAATAGCTATCAACTTTATAATAGAACTACTTCGAACATTACATGCAAAATTTGAATTCTTGTTCACAATGAAAAGTTCAGTATACCTTCAGTTTTCTGAAATAACATTAAATTTCAACGATAAGAATAGCAACTGTCTAATAATTAAATTAAGTTTACTGTCAAGAAGCGATAATGAACAATTTCAGGCACTTGTGACAAATACTTCAAATTATAGATACATAATTTTTTATGCTTCCTGCATAATATCTTAAACTCATTTATGACTGACCAATACAGATCATCCTATTGTATTTCACTATCAATAATTATTTGTTACCAGTATATTCACTGATTTGTCATATGCCATCTTGCTGCAAAAGTTGCAGCTACCAACAGAGGAAAAGCAATAGTGGCATCGCAGTGAACCTATGGATAAACAAAAATTAAATTAAAATTACAATGAGTTCATATAACTAAAAATCAGTGATCTAATTATATATTAGATGTTCTCTAATTTGCTGCACAATGTTGTACTCCAAGATTAACCATGAAATTCAGAACTAGAGAATTACAACATAATAATTATATAAACTTTTCAAATATTATGAAATTACCAAGCATTACAGGCATCTTGCCTAAAATATTAATCAATGTGCACACAACAGTATACTGCATTCTAGTGACGTTGTTTTGATAGAATCCCCCAAATAACATATTCAGGAAATTTGGATGAACCGGTGCAATTTTAAGTTTTTGGTTGTTATGTCTGAGGGACAGATTAACAAAGCTGTTCAAGAAGTACAATATATGTTGTCGACATCATGACAATAGGTTTGGAATTGCACTAATAAGCTTTTGGGATCATAAAATGATAAAGCTACTTAATTTTGAAGTGTCTTTTCTTTTAGTTTTCACGCACCTCGACTTACCATAAAATTTAAAATTAGTTGTTTACCGTATACCATTAAATTAGTTGATCCCTCCCCTTATCCTTAAAGCTTAATGTTTGAAATTTCTTTAAATGTTATAAAAATATAAATGTACAAATATGTCCATTATTCGGAATTTGAGGTAAGTACATGTTTTACCAATCTACATTCTAGCCATCGATTTATTAGTTGTTATAGTAAAGGATTTGGTCAACAATAAAAAACTGCAATTTGAAGATGTGGAAAGAAAAAATTGACAATGTGAAGATGGAGATTTTAAAATTTTAGGCCCCAATAGGTATTGAAACTTGGGAAGGGTACAACTGAAGAAAGTTTCCAGAAACAACTAAACACCTCAAATTGATGGTTTGAGAAATACCAAAAGAATACATGAAAACCAGTTTTGGCTGGATATTACCCAAAGAGTCGTGATCATTGGTTTGCCAAAATATTTTCCCATGTTACATAAAAAACAATGGTAAGCTTCCTTAAATGCTACTTAAGGCCCCAAAAAAGTTAACAATGGTAAGCTTAGCTATACCAGACCATGTAGCCACACATCCATGGACCTGTCTTTAATTTGTATACTAGTTTCCTTGTCCATTGGCTGATTATTCTAGTACTGGTCCTAGTAACATGTTATTTTGTGCTACCATAAGCAATGTCTATAATTCCTGGCTTGATATATACTGTTTAAATATATTTAAAGGTAAAATACGAGGACAATTCAATAAATTACCACAAGTGACAAATAAACGAAAATACATGTATGCTCAAAATTTAGGGTTTTGATGGATTTAATGGGATACATTAATCATGAATGGCTTAAGATTGGAAACAAGGGAAAAATCAACCCAGTGAGACAAGAAAAACATACTTTGACACTTTTTGCAGATCCTCTAATCTTTCCCCATGACACTGCCTCGTCGGGTTGTGCTCCAGAATCACTCCCATCAAACTCTTGCGCTGTGTTAATAATAACAGCAAAATCAGCACCATTTCTCATCATATTTGCATTATATATGTGATGTTTTGGTAGGCCACCACCCAAAATAACCATTCCGGTTTTTCTAAGACCAGCATGAACAGCTTCCTCATTCATTGCACGTATATCTGAATTAAATTGCAAATATGACTTGCTCAGAAATCAGTACTGTTGAAAAATATTACAAGCTGGAAGAGTTTGCATTCAATGTTACCTTGAACGATGTCAATTAGTAAACCAGGAGTTCTAATTGAATGACAGTATAGCATGTCACCAAGTGAACCATCAGTGAGCGCTGGACAATAGACTGGAATTTCATTCTGAGCAAAGCATATTGTTCAAATATTGTCAATCATGTGGGAAAAATATCACTTGTGTGCCGATACTAAAATTATTATATCAGTCTGTAGAACATGAAAAGATAAGAAGATTCATCATATCATCTCAGACAAGATATGGTGCTTATTTTTTAGATGTAAACGGCAGCACATGTTATGTTACCATGTTGTTTTAAATTTGATTGTGAACTTCATTACTGTTGAGCATATCTTTTATTTGGTTTCTGTTCACATACATACACTTTCCAAGAATGGAAATGTAAATTCAGAATGTTGATCTAAAAGACACAATAGCGGTACTTACAACCTACATTTTCATTCTTCAACTACCACTTGGAAAGACAAAGTATCCACTTATTATCACAGAATACCGAAGCTGATCGAATTTGGAATAAATTTATATACACGAGCGTTACGGCACGCGCTTCGCGCGTGAGTTGTTCCACAAATTGTATGCATTTCAAAATACTCAAAAAAAATATTCAGTCGTATTTTGCGTTGAACTCATGCATAGTTTGTTTGATTTTTTATTTTTAAGTTTCAGTATCTAATTTTTTTGGTAGTTTGAATTTATATTTCTGTTATTAATAATAAAGAAAGAATTTGTAAAGGAATTTCATTTGTTATATCTTAAAGTGACATTAAGATTTGATTATATTTGAGCGTTCTAAATTTGTAAAAAAAAAAAAAAAAAAAAACCTATTTATCAGATCCTATTTTCAAGTGATACTAATGTTTATTAATATTTGTAAAGACATGTATTGAATTTGTAAAGCGATTTTATTTGTTAGATTCAATTTTCAAGGAATTTGGTAACATATATAAATGAGTGTTAAATTATATACGAGTAAAGGGTATTTTCTAAAGTTCGCGGTCGGACCAAAAGTTTGCGCTTCCAAGCCAACTATTAATAAAGATTGTATAATATACAACAGTTGACTTGTCAACGTTGCCAAAGAGCAAAGGAGGATGCTCAGTTAATTTAGTGAAATGAATAAAGATATTAAAGGTCTTTGCAAGGATATCAAATATTCTACAAAGTGTGTACCTTCTGAGCCCAATAAAGATATGAACTTTCATCATTTATTTCTTTGCCAAGGCGAGCAACCACCTTGGATGGAGTCCAAACTACACCCTGAATGGTTAAACAATGCTGAAAGACAGAAAATTATATACCAAACAAAAATGAAATGGAACATGGTCCTTAATGAGATTAATTATTGAGGCCAATAGGGAAATGCGTCGAGGTTGAATATTAGCATGTTGCAATGACTATGAATAAGATGCATCTTAAGCTAACTTGATATGGTATTAAGTGATACCATTGTTGTTTGTTCGTCTAACATCTGATTAAGTATAGGGTTGATCCAATCTTCAAATTTGCAGTAGTTGTCATTTGGTACCAAAAGGTTTCCAATCCGATTCAATCCTTTTGATCGTAAGAAAGCCCCAGGCAGAGAAAAATCACCTTTATATGTTGGTGCAAGGCATTTGATTAAGTCTTCTTCTACACCACCAGCTGTTGTAACCAGAACATCAACCTATATACAAATGTCACAGACTTGTTATGCCAGTCTTGTGTGCGTTTGCGATGAAGAGAATGGGACAACCTAAAGGGGATCGATAAATGAAAATTGAAGCGAAGGGGAATAAACAGTTAGTGGGTTTTCAAGATTTGAAATGGGTTGAGAAAGAGGAATAATTAATTGTTAATATTGTTTATAATTTGTTTAGGTAGAATAAAACTAATATTAATTGTTTAGGTAGAATAATACTAATGCCAAATTTCTTTTTTTTATATTAAAAACAATACATTAAACCCAAAAAATGAAACATGTGGAAAAATTGGATAAACAACAGAACAATTAATTTAATGACATGTTTTAACTTTAGCTACTAATTAGTTAAATATTATTAATATTATGTATGTTATTTGTGTAATATGGTTTTTTTTACATATACAAAATTGAAAAGAAATATAAAATTATTATTATGGAAAATTCTATTTTGACACATGTTGGTGACAAAATGTGACACAAAAGATTATAACCATTAGATCTCACCTTGATTTCCACTGCCCGTGTAAAGACAAAAGGATCCAATGACAAATGCTTATTATATCAAATTTTGTGTTTCTTTTTATATGTCAACAGTCGCTTCCTTATTATAATGTTCGCCATTAGGAATGAGATCCAGAGGGTAGCAACCTCCTAGGTATGGGTGCAGGAGCAATTCCTTTACGGAGGGTGATCGACCTAACCGATTAGCTCAGGGGGTCTAGGGACTACGTTCCTTCGAAACAATGCTATTATCTTATTAGTACTATTTTTATTTTTAAACAAAATTATACTTGCACATCTTAAATATTTGTAATTTTTTAGAGAAATACCAAAATATCATTATTATCATTTATTTGTCGACGCTTATTTATACTTATCACCAAAATATTAAAAATTATATCAAAATTCACTCCACGCATCGAATGTAAAAGAACACAAAATTCTTGCTTCGCAGGAAGTGTGGTTAGTGGGATAACTTAGATCCGGTGTTGGAGTGCTACTTGGGATAAAACTACTTATGCAACACTTGATTTACATTCGAGTTATCATTTATTTATGGACACTTATTTATACTTATCACCAAAATATAAAAATTATATCAAAATTCGCTCCACGCATCGGATGTAAAAGAACACAAAATTCTTGCTTCGTGAGAAGTGTGGTTAGTGGGATAACTTAGATCCGGTGTTGGAGTGCTACTTGGGATAAAACTATTTATGCAACGCTTGATTTACATTCAAGTGATTCAAGCAATATGTATGTGTATGGGGAAGTGTGGTTAATGGGTTAGCATAAAGCCTTTATACATATATGGATTTGAAATGTTGCTGATATAAATCATCACCAAAATGTGAAAAGAAAAGGAGAAAACAGATCACAAAACGGCCTATACAGAAAACTGAAGTTCTGTCTAGGCAGCCGCATACTAGGTAATTTGTTGCCTATCCCACTTTCTAAATCAAAACATATAACGAATTACTTCAATTCTCTGATGCTAATTTGGAAACCATATCACTTTCATTATTGTGTGTGTGTGTGTGTGAGTGTGTGTCCACACACACACACACACACACACACACACACACACACACACACATAACATAATAATGTATAACTTATAGCATATTGTAGACTTGTTTGAGATAGATGAAATAGCACGTCCATAACACACATTTCATTATCTGGTGCTCGTATTAAGTATAAGATATATTTTTTAATCAATACAATTTCAAATATTCATTCTTGCTTTATCATATATATTCTTCACTGCATTGGTAATTTATACTTTGAGGAAACATCAAATTTGAATTCTAACTTGCTTTGAATTGTCAATTTCTGTGTAAAAGATTGTGGAACTTATATAGAAAACAATTCAAGTGACACATACTATCTAGTATAGGGAAAACATAAGCTGGACCACCTAACATTAATTTTCAAACATATGCACAGTCCGACAGACATGGTTTAGGAGACGTGGCATACTTATCAAAGAAACATCAGATGATATTAGGAGGTAAAAAATGGACATAAGAAACATCTAGCACAAATAGTAGGGAACATGCTTGTTGTAGATGACATTTAGCTAATCATTTAGGTGATTAGTGCTCCAGCCGTTATGCGTGCAAGGGGTTAAGGTTTCAATGGAAACTAAATGATAAATTACACTTCAAGTTTGTTCATTTTATAAAAGTAACTCCTAACCAGTAAAACGCGCCCAAAAAACACTGAATAAAATAATACTTTATTTTAGTACAGCGAAGGACCAGCCATGATCTACATACCCATTGCTCAATGTCGAAATTTCATTCAAACCACACCAGCTTGTAGAAGTTACCAACCATTGATTTGAGTAACCATTAACTTGAGCAAATATTTTACAGTTAAAACCCAAAACAAATATTATTAGAGCAACCTACCATTCGATGCTGGACTAGAAAACGAATAATATCTCTAACCCCGGAAGATATTAGATTAGACGTGAACCCTAGGAAAATTTTGCATTTCACAGATTGCCGAAAACTTGGATCTCTCTCCTCCTCACTACAGTCTTCTGTTAGTTCCTCGTGTGACAGCCTCCAATCTAGCTTAATTGGGCCAAAAAAAAAAAGAGTCAGAGATTAATATAAAATGTGCCAACAAATGAAGAGTACGTCAAGAATGATAATTACATTTGACCTCACCTACGTAGCCATTTACATATGTTTAGTCTTGACTTTCGATTACAGTCTTCAGGAGAACAGCATTTTTCATTATTCCAAAAATGTGTTTTTGACTTTCGACTTGTATTGTGAATAGTAGAAAATACAAGCGATTGAATAATTAAAATAATTCTTTGATAAAATTTAGTTTTTTTTTATATGTAACTTATCAACTTATTAACAGCTCTTCAATCAAAATTATATGTTGTTACTAGACGTATCGAGTTACACAAATAACTTATGAAATACTTAATCAACTTATAGCTAATGGAAAACACCTTCTAAGCAGATCATATGAATTTCAATTTTGGCCTCAAATTATTATTATGTACACTATATTTTGCAAACCATCAATATACCTGCTTATTCCATCTTGACTATTAGCAAAAACTAACAAGATTTTAACCATCAACAACAAAGTTAATTTAAATTTACGGTTACCATTTTATGAACCTTCGCTTAAATTTCAAATTATTTAGTAGATATGAACAAAATGTAGCCTGAATGCAAAAGTTTCATATTATATTTGAACAAAAACCTGCATTTTGCTCATTCAAATTAGCTGTCGTAGTAACTATTTGAATTCAACTTATTACATGATCAGTATAAAAGAACTAACTTCGCATTTAATATCAAACTGTTTTTTAGTCATGGATGACCAAATTGACTTACAGTTATTATTTCATACCCATATTATAGTAAATAAGCTAAAAGAAGCAATGCGTTCACTCATAAACATAAAAAATAATGCTCATGAAAAACAAAAACAAATTTTCCTGAAATAAAAACACACAACTACCATTTTATTGACAACTTCAATTGCATCGCCAAGGCTTGAAGCCTGAAAGCCGGTAGAAACCATGGAAGAAAGAAGCCCCATCAGGTCGACACCCTTGTTAAAATCGTAGCCGTTAATTTTGATAAGGTTTTTGTTTTCTAATGTTTCTGATTCTTTGAAGACTACTGATCGCACTGATTCCAGGGTTTTCTTATCTATGTTGCTCCCCATTGTTTTCAGACAAATATTTTCCCACGATTATGAGTTTTGAAACGGAAAACCTAAGTTGGTCGAAGTTGAATAAAGGTCAAAGAGTCACAGGCCATCAATTTAGCCTAAAAATTTCAAATCATGCGTACACCCAAAAATTGTTTTAAACAACATTGATACTATTTACACCAGCTAAACAATTTCTACATCCCATTTTTCCATAATGAAACTTATTTTCTTTGCTTCGTCAATATATATTGATCCAACTAATTTGCTTAGGATTAAACTTTCATCTGACTTTAATTGTAAGCAGATTTTTCATTTTTTGTTTTGTTTTTTTAAATTGTGTTACCGTAACTAAAATTACCATAATAAAGAATAATTTATAACTCAAATTTGAAGCTATGGTAAAACATATCATTAGTGTTTTGATCAAAAATACCCGATCGGTATTACCTATGTTGTTTAATTAAGAAAAAAAGAAGGATGAGACCAATCGTAATAGAAAACATTAAAAAATAACAAAGTATTATTAAGTATCATCATCCTTTCCCTAAAAGCAATGGGATTGCAAAAATATTCATTTATGTTTATATTTTAAATAAATATCTCAAGTCATTAAGTCTAATCTAAAATGGATTTTTTTTATAACTTATACTGTTTAACATAATCGATCATGTTTATTTTTCAAACCTTCTTTTAAGTTTAAGATGAGTGTATGAAGTATGTTTTATGATTTAATTTTATTAAATTTTTAAGTGGTGTTAATAAGTGTTTACGTGACTATTGATAATTCCATCCTTAAATAAGGTACAATATTTTTTACTTTACATACACCATAATTTACAAACTATTCATTTGTTAGTTTTTTGTTGTGGTCATAGTCGATTCCTAAAAGAGCAATTACAAGATAATAATATACAGCTATGGAAGCAACTACGAGGTAACAATGTACACCTAAGAGTGCAACTACGAGGTAACAATATACCACTTAGTGGAGCAACTACGAGATAATAATATAAACCTAAGAAATGTACCGTATTGTATTATTTTCTACTATCGGTAGATAAGAGTATTTTGGTCCTAAATTTTTATTAAAAATCGATGTATGTATAGCCAATTTTGTGTACAAATTGAATTAGCCTTTTGGAAATGACTCTCTAATAGCAAATTTCAGGCTCAATACCTAAAAGTTAAGTTTTAGATTAAGGAAATTGAATCTAATTTGAATGCTCGTTCAATAAGTACTAATGTCGTTGACCGTTGGATGTTTATTGAATGAGCATCTAAACATGGACATCTTGTAAAGACCCACCATTTATAATACCCGAAAATCAGCAGCCCCCTCCTTCAAGTACCAACATAACGACTCTTAGGGGTTGTAAAAGAAACAAATATAGCATTTATGATGTACAGAACTCGCGGCCAAAGGATAAAATATAATACTAACATATACATGAGCAAGGCTGCAAATATTATAACAGTATGAAGACAATATGATCCACCAGCATAATATATAAACTCCAAATATATGAAGTTCTAATGGTACAACATCCTAAAATAATGTCTCATATACAAGATAAAGTCTGATATATCCATGTAGAAAGTACTGGATAGATAGTTATGGCCATATAATCTACTCCACCCAAAGATGTCTTCCAAGTATGTACCTACTCAAGGAATGGATAAAAAGGAAACATATAGAGGGTCGGACATAAAGTATGTTGAAAAGGAAACATCACAACTAAACATAATATCCGATACACTAGTATGACGTTAATAATATACTAAGTGGTACCCCAAAACATCCAACATATGTTAACCAAATGTACATATAATAAATGAACAAGAGCTCTAGAGTAATGCCATATCATGTCCAGTCTTGCTCTTCACTTGCATCCAACAAGTTAGCATGATGAATAATAGCGCTAATATGACATCGAGAATATCATTCAAAGGAATATGCCAACCCATGTATGTATGACAATGAGCTAAAGCTCCAAGATAAAGTTGTATCATACCTATAACCAAAACACGGGTAATGTTGTATCATACACAAAAACATATCATTAAGGTAACACAATATCGTAGCTAATCGTGATGCCAAGGTAACCCCATATCGTACCCCAACTTTGACTCTAAGGTAATGTCATATCATATCCATCAACGTATCTGAATTCGATACCGAAGAGTCAATGCCTTTCTAGCAAACTACTATACGTTGGAGAAACCAAAGTGGTTATCGCCACTTTCTAACGATTACAGATATAGATGAACGTCCTCATCTCCCCCCACTATTACACTCGGTGAAAGTTGTGGCTAATCTTCAGTAGTCTCAATGGAAAAAAATAATGCCTAAGCCGCAGTTGGATTGAATCGACTTCGTCTTCTTTCCTTATATGAATCACATTCAAGCTGTGATAAGAGCACGGTGCCTCCTTACCTTACTTAATAAAGAAAGTCATGCTAATTAGTGGTAGTGTCTAAGAGAAAGGGTTGGCGCTTTGAGCTATCTAATTTTGGTGATTAAATTCAAAACTTAGCTTCTCCATAGACTCTTGGAAGAAAGCAATCGGCTTTGCCCAAGTTTGTAATGGCAATGCATTCCATGTCAATGAAGAATGTCTTAAAAGAAGTCTCCTGCCCACTTCGCTCGCTTTGGGGTTTTATGACAACCCGCACCTGCCAACTTGCCGATACAAAGCCTAACATGACTTTCAGACTCGCTCCATGTCGAGAAATGCAGATTATCAAGGATTATAACATTTTACATCACGAAGACTAACAAAAACAAATATAATCTAAGATATACTATACTTTTAGAACTCATAGTGGAAGGACTGATCATCTAGTAATTAAGATTCACCAATTACTGCTAACGACGTAGATTAAAAAATAATAAACAATAGATAAGTGCCGGTTGTTATAGGTTTGCTTTTCATGACTTTAGAGGGGAATGGTATCCGATGAAATACTCCTTTTACCTGTTGATGAATCATGCTTCAAACACCAAGACCAGCTACCGCTTAGTCGGTTATAGACATCATAAGGCGTAGCTTCATATCATACTCAACCCTAACTTGCTTGTCTTTCATACCTTGATTGAGAGAGTTAGAGGTATGTCATAGAGGCAATTATGTAAATTATTGCAAATTATCTAATTTTTTAATAAAGCTCGTTCAAAATAAAATATGTTTGATTTCTTATATATGTTATGTTATAGTAATTAATTTAAAGTATATTAATAAGAAAATCCTTAAATAAAATGCTATGTGATTATAATTACAATTAATTGCAGTCGTGGGTAATTAATCAAAAAATATAATAACATTTTTTTAAAAATTTCCTAGCCATGTTTGAGAAATGATATCGATACATCTGTTGAAACTAGAGTACTTAATGGTCTGCAAATGTTGGATAGTTTATTACTCATAGCTAATTAGGGGCACCAAGATGTTACGTACTTGTATTTATCGAACAACTAGACTCATCCAAGAGTTTTTTGTTGGTTGATAATAACTAGTTAGGTCTAATAAGAAATCTCAATACGAAGATGCTACATAGTTCCCTCGACTTAAGAATACTATGTAACATCAATGTGAAAATCCCACTTTAATTATAGATAAATCGTGACATGGCGTTCATCGAAGAAGTATGGTTGGGTCTATGTTGAAGCATTGGGAGTGTACACTATTTAATAGGGAATTCATCTCCTTGGTTGTTTGAGGTTAGTACCATGGTCAATTGTAGTCAACTCAAAGTCAAAATCTCCGAACATAGTAGAATGATAATAATATTGTTATTAACCAAGGACTTTGTTTTATGGAATATCCAAGTTGAATGTGGATAATGTTGAAGTTTTGACCAATACCAGACTTCATACACCCTAAAGTGATATAGTATTGATGAAGAAAACATATGCAATTATTGTTACCATCAGTACCGCTTAACAAAATGCAAAATACGATTTTTTACCAAAAAAATCTATAAACAATTAATTCAGCCAAATTATTACGCTGCTAGCGAAGGTGATGTATGAATGTTGATGTTTGTTTTGTTAAATGTTCATCGCTGACCGAATTCACACTTCTTAGTCTTACAACCATATTTGTTAACTCTCTAAAAAACAATACAATATATTATTATGTAAAGTTCTATTTAAATAATATTACATATTAGTAATTATTATATTTGGTGTGCATACAAAAGTTATATATACACATACCGATATACGATGTTGGTATATATTTAAACAGATTTTAAATATAGTTATTACTTGATAGGCTTTGGGAAATATTGATCTATATGAGGCAAATATTTGGTCAACCATACTAAAAAGAGAGGAAAGGATTTGGATGAGATCTAATTGAGCATCAATAGGAAATTAAAAGAGGAAGTTTTAAAGAGAGAATGGGAAAATCTTTTATTCTCTCCTTAAAATAATGCTCGTTCGTTCATTTTTAATTCTAATTCTCTCTTTTTATCCCGCTCGTTCATCCATGGCCGTCACCTCTATTTAACCTTAGACCAAATTTTTTTATTCAACTAAAAGAAATAAAATCTCAAATAAAATAAAAACAACGTGTTCATTCGATTCTAGCAAGGTCAAGTGTTGATTCAATGAATCTAGAAAGTAATTCATAAATCAGCATATAACAAAAGGGTAGATAAAGTGAGCCAAACGTTATTATCTTATTTTCAATATGTCATATACCTTTACCTTTGTATTACCTAATGTATATTTGTGTCAATTTTAAATTATCGAAATATTTTTTTTGTAAATTTTGATATGTTTTAATTGTAAATTTCTGCAATTATAAATGAAAATGGTTTATACATGTATACCAGTGATGTTTGGATTTGATTATGATTTTGTAAGATTAGGTTTGAATTTATTTAGATCTATTTTAAAATTATATATATATGTGTGTGTGTGTGTGTGTGTACATGTATCTGTATGTATGTATCTTTCTGTGTACACATGTTTAGATCTAAAGCATATGAGGATCAATTCCTTGTTATCTTTAGAATTCATTTACTGTTTGATATATATTTGATAAGGCTAAAGTTCAATATGAATATTAATATAAAATTTTAAATGTTTGGATAATATTAATTGCAATATTTTTTAAAAGATGATTTAGTTTATAAATCTAATATAAAATATTTTAAATCTAATAAATTCAACGTTAAACTGTTTTGTTTATGGTTATTCGTGAAATCATATTCTCTTTTTAATCTAAAGATTAGATCTTGTTTTAATTCTTATAAACGAGCTCCTTTTCTTTTTTATTTTATCTGCTAAATTTTCACCTATATTTTAAGATACATACATATGTACATACATACATACATATATATATGTATGTATGTATGTATATGAAAGGGAATACATACATATATCTATATGGTATTATAAATATATGTATACAAACATTATAAACATATTATAGTATGTTTGTGTGTGTATTCACTTAGGTTTTATATTTCAGATATTTATATAAATTATCTTATTGCATAAGTATAATATATATGTATATAAAATAGGAATAAATCTCGATATTTATGTACATATATATAGGTATACACATGTTCATACATCATTACATTATCATGTCAAGTTATAAATATATAATTTATATTCAAAACGATCATTGAATATATATAATAAATATGTGAAGATAGATATATGGGAGAAGTTGTAAAAAAAAATTAGTCTCAAAGACAATTATTTTAGTTTTTTAGTCTGAAGGACATTTTTTAGTGTAAGCAGAAAATGATAGTTACGACTATTATTCTTTAATTTACACTAAAATGTGTTCTTCAACCTAAAAAGGAAACCTCTTGTCCTTAAAACTAAACTTTTCTTCAATTTTTTCCTTGAGTTAAAAACCTATAATTAATAAGTCTATCAAATAAATACAAAACACTTTAAATAAAATATGATCTATTTTTCATAAGTGATTAGATCTAATACTAGTTAATAGGCTTTATAGGCCCATTAAGACCCGAATAGGGAATCATTTTGCAATTTATCCATTCACCCGCCGTGAAAGGGACCAGTACAACAATGGTATCAAAGCACGTATGGTCTATGTGGTCTAAATAGCCAGAATATGCCAACTAATAAACTTTTATATTCGATGCATGCCTAGAATAGTGTGTCTAGACTTTGGGTTCGGTAAAAATATTCTCCCCTCTTTGGCTGCAGGCCTGGCCCAATATGTGAGGTAAGTCTACAAGATTGGCCCAAATATAAGGACTAGATTAATTTTTGCCTTGGTCTAATTTTCAGATTAAGATTAGAAAATTTAAAATATATTTTAAATTTAAATATTAAATTTAAAATATAGTAGGAAATTTTGTAAATGTTATAAAATAAATTCAGAATTTTTCAAAACTATTTTGATAAGTTAATTTCATACATTTTGAATTTTTTATAAGTATTTGATTAACTAAATAAATATTTAGTTAAAGGTTAATTATATATATATATATATATATATATATATATATATATATATATATATATATATTATAAAGTTATATTGGAAATTTCAAATAATTTTATTTGATTTACTTGAAACAATTTACGATAAATTTCCAATTTAACTTTATATATATATTGATATATATGTATGTATGTATGTATGTAGTGCGTGTATGTGTGTAAACAAAGTATAAAGGTTATAGTAAATATTCTTTTTAAATATTTTAAGATAAATAAAATGAAATTAATGAAATTTAATTTAATTACTTAATTAGATAAGAATTAAGATTAATTAAATATAATTTGATTAATAAGATTAAATTTAATTAAATATGATTTAACTGACAATATGCATAAAATATTATATAAGTTAATTAGATTATGAAGAGTTATAACAAATTAACCTTAAATTAAATTATATATGTATAAAATAAATATAAATGGAACTGAAATAAACATAAATATATATTTGGAATAAATACATATCTATGTTACATAGCCAGATGTGTCCAACACCTGAATCATGATGGTCTTTCATAAGAAATAAGTTATTCCTTAAATTGACATCACTCAAAATATATTGAATATTATGAATTCTCAATATAAGTAGCCCTCTATCAATTTATATTTATGATTACTTGCATACACACTGGTTTTTGAGCAAAATAGTTAGGGTTGTTATGTGTAGTACTATTAATATATTGCATAGATAAGGTAATATGCATGCATGTATTTGTTGATCAAACTCAAGGTATGTGTATTATAATAACGCTGTCAAGAAAGATAGGTAAATAATTTATCTTAATTTGTTAAGAAAACTCAAGGTCAAGGTCAAGACTAGGGCAAAGACCATGGTTAGAAGTCGTATATAATATAGCCGATAACGCGTTATCCATCACTTGCAAGCCTATGATTTGTTATGCAAACTCAGGGTCAGGATCTCAAGAGAAGCGAGTCCTTACACTTACTAGAGAAATTAAAAGATTTCTATATTTCTCAAAGGATTTTGAAGAGAATAAAAATCTAATGGGAGCCTTATTAATTAGAGAAATGAATACATTTAACTTTTCTAATGTTAACCTTTAAAAACAAAATTCATTGAAGATACTAATCCAGATACGTTAAGGCTTATAATACAGGGGTAGATAATTATGACATAGACCACTGGGGTAGATAATTATGACATAGACCAAGCCAATGTGTTATCTACTTTAGACAAACCGTTGCAAAGACAACATGAGAGCATGCCTATCCACAAAATCTTCGTAACCTTAAAGCTTTGTTTGGGGAGCAATCTCATTCCATGAGGCATTAGATTATTAAGAAACTGTTCGATATGAAGATGAGTAAGGGTAGTCGTGTTGAGGATTATTTCATAATGATGAAAGGTTGTATATATAGACTTTCAAAGCTTGGTATTAAGATAGCAGAAGAACTGAAGGTGGACTTGATCTTAGGCTTGTTGATGCTGCAATTTGAATCGTTCATATTGAACTACAATACGATCTAGCTAAATGTAAGCCTCATCAAGCTACTCGATATGTTAAAGTCCGTTAAAGGCTGTGCAGTTAATGCCCCGCTATTACCCCGCTATAACCCCGCTATATCTCATAGCGGATTTCTACCGCTACGATTTTTCCATATAGCCCTAAAATATATCCTTTCCGCTTTAATCCCCGCTATTTCCCCTATATCTTGTTATTCCCGCTATATTTTGCTATTTCCGCTATATCTTCTTTAATAAAATGAATTAAAAAATTACATTTATACATTAAAAAATTATGAAACTAATTTATTTGATTTAATTTTTAATATATCTTCAGAAATGAAAATACTCTAATATTCTACTAAATTCAATTATGTTATATAACAGTTTTACGTTTATTTAAAGTATATTCGCACATGTTTTTTGTTTAAAATTATCTATATATTAATTATAATTTAATTGAATGATAATTTTTCATTTAATTACCATTTATATATTTTTAAAAACATAAAGTACGAGTTTTATATGCTATTTTAGAGTCATCCACTATATCCCGCTATATCCTCGTTGTGTCCCCGCTATGACTTTTTTCACCTCCACCGCTTTGAATCTGCCGAGCGCTTTAACTGCACAGGTTAAAGGCTCATTCAAAGAACAAGGCACAATGTTCGACATCAAAGGGAAAGCATCATCATTCAAAAGATTCGAAGAAATGTAAGTGTTGTAATAAGAGAGGTAAGAAAACTGTTATTTACAAGGGTGAATGTCCCCATTATCAGAAGAAAGGGCACTGTAAACAGAATTGTCCAGACCGTCTAAAGATGGTTAAAGAGAGGAAAGGATCCAATTCTTCAATTCTAAAGGTGTGTTTATGTTTCAAAATTGTTTTGCAATCAATAAATATTCTTGATATGGAACTCATATATGTAATTCGTTTCTGCGACTTAGGAGTAGATGACATGTGGCAAAGGGGGAAATAAGCCTTCAAGTTGGTGATGGATCTATAGTAGATGCAACTGTAGTTGGAGACTATCGTTTACGTTTTCTAAAAGACTTGATATTGTTTTGAATAATTGTTATTATGCACAAAACTTTATTTGTGGTATTATACTTGTATCTTAATTGTACGAATTATTATTATCCAAATCCACATAAGGTGGGGGATTTCATCATCCATTTTTTGGCCTACAAATTGCATCTCATCTTCGAATCTTGATTAATAATAATGGCTAGATATCAGACTTAAGGGTTGTTGCGAGCTCACCCAGGGCTTAATTGTATCTTGATAAGTTGTCTTCTTTGAACAATTTTATTTCTTGGCGTTTAAGCTACTATAGAGCAATAATTAGCAATAAATGATTGTTTCTCTTAAGGTACTTAAACCTTCGGCTACATTGCTACGGTGACTCATGATGCACCGATAACTCCTACGCGTTACTTAGCAAAGAAATATTTTGTTGGATTAAGACAAAGTGTGATTATACAATTTTGAATTAGGAGCTACTAAGGATAGAAAATTTGTAATTAAGTCCTTACATTCATTTAGTTGCATTAGTTCATGCATATTTAAAAAATTTATAAAATTTCAAAATCCAAAACAAAAAAAAATTGTAAATTTGAATTTTATTTAAAAAATCCAAAAAAATCATTTTAAATCATTTCCTTTGAAAATTTTCAATCAAAATAAACAAATCCAGAAAAACAAGTATTCTACTTTTGAAAATTTAAAAAAAATCGAGTAAGTAATTTAAAAAAAATCCAAAATCCAAAAAAATAATATATAATCTGTTCAAAAACTAAAAAAACAAAAACATATTAGAAAAAATATAATAGGAATCAAATTTCGCTTTTTAAAAATAAATTCCTTTTGGTAAATATTTTTCCTTTAAAACAAAAAAATATCTCACTTCATTTTCAAAACCTTGCTTCTTTCTCTTAAATTTGATTCTGCTTTTTTCTCTTCTTGACTTTTAATTGTGCATGAGTACTTGGACTCGTGACACAATAACAAATCGTTGGACTCGTGACTCGATAACTAATCGTTTAACTCGAACAAACGATTTTCTTGAAATGCTAAACGAAAATGCCCCTTGAACTCTCATGGATAGAATCTTTCTAAATAGAGTTTCTATTCCTTCTTGCATTGTGTTACCCGCCACAGTGGGTAACCATTTCGCAGTTCGCTCAAACCATATTGCCACGCTTTCAAAATTTCGCAATTTTGAACATGATGACCCATACATTTTCTTAACGAAATTCGAACAAGTTTGTGCAACCATTAAATTCCAACAAATTTCTAATGACGGAATCAAACCCCGATTAATTCCATTTGCTCTTACCAATTTCTAATGAAAAATGGTTGTACAGCTTACCATCAAACTCGATTAAATTTGGGAAGAATTCGTTAAAGTTTTCTTGAAAAAGTTCTACCCCTTGGAAAAAACAACAAAAGTCCGAAAAAACCGTCAATATTCATCGATTCAGGGTTGAACCATTCAGAAAATATTTTAAAAGAATTAAAGAGCTTTTGATAGAATGTCCACAAAATAACTTCAAAAAAATGGACCCTTTGCCAAATCTTATACGATGGACTTCAAAATAGCTCACGAATCATGCTTAAATCGATGTTCTAAGGCAATTTTCTTGCCCAACATCACGATGATGCTTGGCAATTTCCTGAAAATCTAACCGAAAAATCATCCCAATGGGAACGTTCAAACGAAAATTCAATTTATTCACGATCGAGCGCACACTCGATAGGATCATCTTTGGCTTTGGAAGCAAAGATCAATGGAATTATTAATAAATTTGACAATGTTTTCTCATCCAACCAAATGAATCAAGCTTTCCAACCAATGTGTTATAAATGCAACGATTCAAATCACATAGCCGATCAGTGCCCTATTTTGGTCGAACAATTCAATGCTTTCAATAAGATTAAGAATGACCCGTTTTCTCCAACGTACAATCCTAGTTGGTGAAATCATCTGAACTTTGCTTGGAACCAAAATAATCCCAACATGAATTTGGTTCGCCCCAAGCATTTCCGAACAATGCTTCGAATCCTCCCTTTCAACCCAATCAGTTTCAAAAAAAATTGCAGGTCCATCTCAAAATCAATCGCAATAATTTTTTTTCTCCCTAAGATGATAAACGATTTAGTTCACGTGAAAAAATCTTGAAACTTTGGCTAAGGCAACGACTCAAAGCCTCCAATCTACAACAAATTGCAAACTTTATTAACCTCATATATGCAAAACATGAGTCAATCAATTAAAAAGTTGAAATGCAAATGAGTTAATTAGCCACATCTATAAGTGAACGTGAACGAGGCATATTCCCAAGTTAGCAAGTTATAAATCCCAGAAATTAAAACACGAATACGAATCAAGCCCTTGTTGTTTAAGATAGCAACGTAACCCAAATGAATGCTATTACGACTTTACGTTCCGGTAAACAAATCGATAATCAAGTCATTAATCCAAATAATTTACCGGAAACCCCTCTCGAAACTTCTAAAACAACAAATAATTCTGAACAAAACGTCGAGCCAAACATCGAATCAAACTCTAATCCAAGTTCTTCTTCTACTCAAGTAGACCCACCTACCGAGTATCGTTTTCCATTTCAATATCCTCTTCGACCCAAGAAACACTCTGACCAAATGGAAAAGATGTTGGAAATTTTTAAACAAGTGAAAGTTAACATCTCGCTCCTTGATATCGTTCAAGAAGTCCTAACTTACGCTAAATTTCTCAAGGACTTGTGAGAAACAACGCACTCGTTTATCCAAGAAAATTTTCTTAGTGCCTGGACTTCGTGAAGTCTTGTCTCCATCAATTCCCATTAAACATAAAGATCTTAGATGTTCGACAATCTCATGCATGATAGGAGACAAAACGATTAACAAATGCTTACTTGATTTGGGTTCGAGTGTCAATTTGATTTTGTATTCCATTTACCAGCAACTTGTCTTGGGTGATTTTAAATCGACAAAAGTAACTCTTCAATTTGTCGATCATTCAATTAAGGAACCCATGGGAGAAATTAAGGACGTACTCATCAAAATTGGTCAATTCATATTCCTCGTCGATTTCATCGTTTTGGAGACTCAACCCGTGAATAATCCAATGAGTCAAATTCCATTGATTTTAGGCCGACCTTTCTTGACTACTTTGAATGCTCTAATAAATTGTCGAAACGGTATGATGAAAATTTCTTCTGAAAACATAACTTTAGATCTTAAAATTTTCAATCTTGAGAATCAATGAACGAATCACATGACCAAACGTTGGAAGTTAGCTTCATTCAAGAAAATTTTGATAACGAAACAATTGATCTAAACCATGAATGCAAGATCGAGTAAGAATAACTGTTTCAGGACAAGCCTAAAAAAATTGAAATCACGCTTCCGTTTGAAACACTTACCATTGAATCAGAACCTCAACCAAATTCGTTGAGCAACCTCCAAGGTTGGACCTTAAGTACGCATACCTAGGTAAAAACGAAATATTTCCCATTATGTTTCTACAACTCTCTCTCTTGATCAAGAAGCTTCCTTACTTCCAATTCTGTTGAAACACAAAAAATCAAGTGGCTGGTTGATTACCGATATAAAGCAAATTAATCATGCTCTTATTCAATATCGCATCCATTTAGTATACTATGCCAAGCCAGTTTATGATGCAAAATGAAGGCTTAACCCAAAAATAAGGATGCAGTTTGTGACGAAATTCTTAAATTTCTCGATAACGGAATCATATACCCAATCTCTGGTAGTTTAGGGGTTAGCCCAATTCATGTTGTACTGAAAAAGTCTGGACTTTTATCAAGAACAACTCAAACAAACTCATTCCAACTCATACTCAAACAGGTTGGCGTGTTTGCATTGATTATCGAAAACTGGATGCTCCTACACATAAGGATCATTTCCCTCTTCCTTTCGTCGACCAAATGCTTGAACGTTTAGCCGGCCACGAATTCTATTACTTTCTCGATGGTTATTCCGGCTAAAATCAAATTACAATCGCTCCCGAAGGTCAAGAGAAAATGACTTTCATGTGTCCTTATGTCACTTTTTCTTATTGACGTATGCTCTTTGGCCTTTTCAACGCTCCTGCTACATGGTCATCATCTTTAATGATATGATCGAGCGTTTCTTGAAGTGTTTATGGACGATTTTTCTATCTTTTGAAACTCTTTTTTCAAATGCTTACACCATCTTGAGTTAGTTCTTAAACGATGCAAGGACAAACATTTAACGTTAAATTGGAAAAAAATGCCATTTTATGGTCAAATATGGCATTGTCCTTAGACATATCATTTTAAATAAAGGCATTAAGGTAGATAAAGCAAAAGTTGACGTAATTGCGAATCTACCTATTCCCAAATCAGCCAAAAACATTCGTTCATTTCTTGGACACACTGGTTTCTATGGACGCTTTGTGAAAGACTTCGGTAAAATTGCTTGACCTCCGACGACTCTTCTTGGAAAAGACGTTCTCTTTGACTTCAATTCTGATTGTGTTTCTGCTTACTACATCTCAAAAATGAACTCATTTCTACTCCCATCATTTTCTTTCCTGATTGGGATCTTCCTTTCTAGATAATGTATATTGCTTTTAACTTCGCGGTCGATGTTGTCTTAAGAAAATGCATCCACAAAATTCTTCATGTCATCTACTACTCTACTATGACTCTAAACGATACTCAACTCAATTACACGACCACTGTAAATGAGCTTCTAGCAGTATTTTTTGCGCTCAAAAAGTTTCAACCTTATTTGATTGGTCACAAATTACAGTTTATACTAACCACACCTCTCTCTGATATCTTTTCGCTAAAAAGGATGCTAAGTCTTGTTTGATCTGTTGGATCATTTTACTCCAAGAATTTGACCTTACAGTTAAGATAAAAAGGATCCGACAATGTTATCACCGATCATCTGTTGTGTCTACTTCTATTAGGATGATCCATACTTGGTTAAATACTATTCTGACTAAATCATTTGACGTTGCATCCCCGATTGCGAAATCAATAAGTGTTCTTTCGCTTTGTCATGATCAAGCGTGTTGTGGACATTTTGGTCCTCGAAAAACTACTGAAAAAGTGGCTGTCACTGGCCCATTCTTTTCATAGATGCATTTGAGTTTTGTAAAGTTTGCGATCGCTGTCAAATGGTAGGAAGAATCTCTCGACGTAATATGATGCCTTTGAACTCCATCCTTACAGTCGAGATCGTTGACGTTTGGGGTATTGACTTTATGGGACCATTCCATATTCTTCTGAAAATACATTCTTCTTGCTGTTGACTGCATCTCCAAATGGGTTGAAGCCGTTCAGTGTAAAACAAATGACCTTTGTGAAATTCCTTAAAGAAAACATCTTTTCGAGGTTGGGAATACCTCGCACAATAATAAGCGATAATGGAACCCATTTTTGTAACCGATCATTTGAAACTTTAATGAAGAAATAATTAATAACCCATAAGTTATCCACTCCGCATCATCCTCAAACTTGTGGCCAAGTTGAAGTTTCAAATCGTCAAATCAAACAAATTTTGAAGAAAAGTATTAATAAAAAAAGAAAATATTTGTCTCAAAAATTGACTGATGCACTTTGGGCTTACCATACTGCTTTTAGAACTAACCTAGGGATGTATCCATTTCACTTAGTTTATAGGAAAGCATGCCATTTACTGGTTGAACTCGAACATAAAACATTGTGGACACTTAAGAACTTAAACTTTGATCTTAAAAAAGCCAGCAAACTGAAAACTACAACTTAATGAACTTGAATAACTTAGGAACAATGCGTATGAAAATGAATTTTTTTACAAAGATGGAACAAAAGTTTTTTTATGACAAGTCTATCCTAAGAAAAACTTTTTCGCCAAATCAAAAGGTTCTTTTGTATGACTCTAGACTTCACTTATTCCTTGGAAAATTAAAATCAAGATGGACCAGACCATTTATGGTTCGAACTGTTTTTCCATATGGTGCAATAAAAATACAAAACCCCAGGGATGGAACAACTTTCAAAGTCAATGGTCATCGCTTAAAACCGTACTTGGAATTGCCAAGAAATCATGAGGAGGAGCTTATGATTCTTCATGAACCATACTATGTCTAATAAGAAATATTAACCCTCTTTTGTAAATATGTATATACTTTTCCCTGTTACACTCGTTATCGTGCACTGAGTGTGAGACACAGTCAAAATTAAGTGTAAGGAGGAGTATCATCTTCGTTTTTCATTTTTCATGGTTTATTTTTTTCATTTTCTTTCCAAAACTCAAAACTAAAATTCCTAAAACAAATTTACTTTTTAGGATATTATTTTACTTTTGAAGAAACACTATAGAATAAGCATATGTATTTGCTTTTGGTTATTAAGTTTAAATTTTTGAAAATTTATTTGTCCCAACAAAAATAGAAATAAAATTTGATTACAAGCAGCTATGGTTTAACTAGTACATAGGAATGTTCATGGGTGTTAATTATGAAGTATATCCTAATTGTAAATCTTTATTTAGAAGAGTGGTTGATTTAAAGTAAAGACGATAACGCTTTTGACCTTCAAATTTTGGTGGTGCTAAGATGATTTTGCAAAACTCTCACTTCATAAAAAAACATAAAAAAAAAAAAAGGTTTTTGTGAAAGTAAGAAACACCTAGAGTCATGTGCTCACACGTAAGTGTGTACACTTGCCATGCTCTGTACCGTTTTCATGTAAGCCTGAAACGCAGTGCAAGATCGGTATATCTGGCCTCAGTTTATCCAAGTTAGGTGTATGTAAATAGATTTAATAAAATAACCACCTAGAGTCATGTGTTCATAGGCAAGTATGTACACTCGCCACGCTTTGTACTCTTCTCACGTATGCCCGAAAGGCAGATCATGTTAGGTACATCTGGCCTCAGCATCTGAATTAGGTGTGAAAATATTAATAATGTTAATACTTTTCAAAAATAAAGAGAGTAAACAATTGGAATCCAAGCACTATGTTCACTTATTAGATTCGATTTGTTATTCAAAAGAAATAAAATACCACTTTGAAAAACTTTAATTATCAATTAAGGATCCATTTCATAGCTTCACTATGCTATCAACCGAAAAAACTAGCTAAACTTGAGTCTAATTGTGACGATAACTTAATATTTGTTGAAAGTTTTGATGAGTAAAAGGATTAAAATTTCTTGATAATGACCAGAACTTATATTTAACTTATTCGCATCAATTTAAAAGTAAGTTCTTCATTTGTAAATATTTTCAAAAGTTTAAATTCATCTCTTTGTAGATAAATCTTGAATTTAGAAATTTTTTCATGTTGCATTTGGATTTTGTGGGTACCCTCACGAGACGATGCTCGTCCTACTAGAGACACCTAGAGGCTTAATGGCTTATTGCATATGCTCAATGCAAACATGCTCCCTACAAAAATGGATTCATCTTAGTTTTAGTTTATTCGAGGGTGAACGAAAAGATATGTGGGGGGATATTTGATTTGCATGTAAATGTGCATATTCTTTACTTCCATATTTAATCTACTTTTATTTAAATAAATGTCATATTTGGGTATTTTTACATGTTTTTACCAAAATCCAAATGTCATCAAATCATCGCTCATTCATCTTCAATTTAGGGGCAAAATGGTAATTTCAGCATATATCAATTTTAGAGAATATTTACTTGCATATTTTAGTTTTACTTATAGGAATTTGAATGGAAAATTGAAGAAGCTTTCATGAAGATATGCGTGCATAAAAGAAGAAGGCAAATGAAGTTGGAAATAAATAGATTCATGAAATCATAGAGGACCCCACCCACCCACTTATCATAATCTACGATTAGGAGCTAATGCACAAGTTAGTGAGGATTAAAAGCACAAGCACACTGTTTGCATAAAAAATGGGCAAACATCTCCAAGTCGTATGGTTTAGTTGATTATATGTTGTTCTTGATGATTTGGGTGATTTATGCAAATATATATGAAATAGATGGACTAAACTGTAAAAGACACATAGATTTATAGTGGTTCGGCCAGAACGTGCCTACGTCCACTTTTTATGTTATTCTCCTTTTGCTGTTCAGATTGCAAGTACAAAGCTTTGATTACAAGTAACTGAAAGTTGTTTGAAAGTTCTATCCGTGCTTGAGCTCTCAAACTTGTCTGCCATTGTTGTACCCCTGCCCCTCTATTTATAGAGTGAGGTTGTGGGTAGGGGTCTTGGATGTATATAGCTGCTGGTGGGCCTGGGCTGATGCGGTCTGGCCTGACAGAGCTGGTCCGGTAGCACTCTAGACCGGTAGTGCTTGGAGGTGTGGTTTGGACCGGTATCAGTGAGGAGATGGTTGGTTTGACATTGGTGGGGAGATGGTTGGTTCGGCATTGGTAACACTTGGTTCGGTGGCAATGTTGGCTCGGTCAGTGATGGTTGATTCGGTGAAGAAGGCTGGGTTTGGTCCGGTAGGCGTTGGTTCGGCATCGGTAAGGCCTGGTCCGGTAGCTTGTAGGCTCTGGTCCGGTCGTGAGCTGGTTCGGTGGCGTGTATGCTTCGCTTCATCGTGCTGGATCGGCTCCGAATAGTTCGGTGTCTCCTTCCTCATCCTGATTCGTTGGTGGTAGAAGCGTACCCAACATTTGCCCCCCAAAGTAAGGCATATGTTTAACATATGTCGTGCTTTGTTTTAATTGGACAACCATATTCGGCCCGAGGGCCGAACCGGCTGGTCCGGTTATCCAACCTTCCCCTATAAGTATGGGCCTAGGGCTTCCGTTATTCCCTACCAAACGAGATAACCGGATCAGAACTTCCTGCCGAATCAATCTCTTTGCCGAATCAATCCTTAGCTGCCGAATCAGGTGACTGCCGAATGGCTTCTTGGATTTACTTCGTTTTACCGAATGAACTTAAAGATTTAATACCGGATGGACCTTGTACTTAGAATGCCGAATGAACCTTATACTGAGAATGCCGAATGGACCTTATACTGAAAATGCCGAATGAACCCTGGTATTGGGAACGCCGAATGAACCATGGGGAGTTTGATTTGTCGAATGAATTCTTAGGCCTTTCGTACTTTTTAAATCCCAAAGGAAAACCCCAGACTGTACGCACTTGCTTGTTTGTATCTCTGCACCTCCTTGTTCTAATAATGTGCTTTTCTTTTGTGTTTGCAGGTAAATGTCTCGCAAAGTGGAAACCCGATCAGAAAAACAGAGGAAATCTATGGACAGAAGAGAGTCTCCCGCTGTGCCCCCAGCCCAGCCGGAACAAGCGCGACATGGATCTGCCCTGAGGTCATTAGTGGACGGATATGGCCCTCAAGAGCTTCTGAACTCTCCTCCCGATTGCTTTCCGAGCTCCCTCAAAGAGGGACAACTTGATTCCATCGCTCGCTCCTTCGGGATTGACAGAGGGAGCATGCTGCTGCCGGGAGATGGTGTGATGCCGTATGATCCTCCTGAAGGATATTTTGCCTATAGCCGATACCATTTCATGTGCGGGGCCATTCCTCCGATCAATGCGTAGATAGTCAGCTTCATTACCTACCTGAAGGTGGCTCCTTTCCAGTTTCAGCCCAACTCCTACGCCATCTTAGTGCGTCTATTCGTTATCTTCCAGAGGAGGTATGGGGTCCCCCTTCTAACCGGGAAATCCGATATTTGTATAATCTGAGGGGCTACAAGAAGGGGTCTCCGTACATTAATTTAGAGTCGGCCGTGTCCTTCAAGCCGGTCTTGGACTTATACTCAAAATTCACCATGTTTAAGAAGGAATGGTTCTTCGTCAAGGACGACTCTGTTTCTTTTCGCCTTTTCACTTATGGCTGTAAGTTGAATTCCATTTGTAATTTCTTTGTCCCGACTGCAATGCTTCTTCTTATATGCTTTTATTTCTTGCTAGCGACAGGTGGCTTTGCGGTCGTGGAGAATGATCGCCTGGTACAGATGGCTGCAGAGATAGAGGCTATCTCAGGAAGGGATAGGTCGGCTTCTTACCTGATCAGGAATGCCACTCTCCTGGAGCACAACTTGATTCTTCCACGTCAATCTATAGTTAAGCAGAGAGATACAGCCGAGGAGAGGGATGCCAAAGCTAAAGATGGGGCCACTGCGAAGAGTAGCAAGAGGAGACCTTTCTCGGTACCTCCAGTCATCGGGGAGAAGAAGCTCAAGAGATCCGATGGACCCTCCCCTAGCACATGCCCAGATGTTCCGGAGGAAGAGGATGTGGAGGAGGGAGAAGGCAAGGACGAAGGAGGCGAAGCAGAGGGGGGAAGTGGTAGAGAAGGTCATGGTGATGAGGGTGGCGAAGGGCGGAGTGGTGATGGCACCGAGGCTTTGTCTTCGGGGCAAGTAGGTGAGATTCAAGAGTGGACGGATGATGCTTTCCGCCAAGCTTTTGAGGGGTTGGAAGAAGGGTCGGTCTTGGTGGAGAAACCGAAGGAAACTAATAAGGCCGGGACAGGTGCCGGTTCATCTTCTCAGAGTATTCCGGCTAAGGAGACTTCGGTGATTCAAGGTGAATTTTTGACTTCTGCGGACTCCCTTTATGATAAGGACTTAGTAATATTTTATGGGCAGCTCCCGTCCTGGAATGAGATTCAAGACTTATTGCAGTATCCCACTCCCCCTCAGAGTTTGTAAAATAAACGCATTTTCCTACTCCTTTTAACTTGACATATTTCTCGGATTATAGTTTCATGCATGCTTGTAACACTTGGTTTTTATTCCAGGAACGGGTAAGGTGGCCAAGACATCAGATATTCGGCACCGCCTTGAACAGTACAAGCTACTCAAAGCTTCCGCCAAACCGAAGCCATCGACTAGTCGTCCCGGAGATGTGGTTGGCTATCTCCCTCTTCTCGGAGTTATTGAAGAAGATATGCAAAAGAGGAAGAGGGGCCGATCTTTGTTTGAACCTTCACCTGGCCCTCAGCCTCCAGTCCAGCCTATCCATGATATTACTGAGGAAGATACTGAGTTCATGCCTTCCCCACATCCGTCCGAAAATCCAACCGTCACCCCGATAGACCACCCTGGTTTGGTTCGCAACCCATTTGCCGGCCACCCGGATCTGGACTCGATTTTTCAGGACATTTCTTTTGACAAGGCCATGGGTGAGCATCTTCTTCCCCGCAATCCCATGGTACGGGTGCTTGATGAGGCTAAGTCCTTAGACCTCGATTTGCTTACTACTCAGATTGTGACCATGGGGGATGAGGCCAAGGCAAACATCGATCGGGTGGCTGAAGAGACCAAGAGGCTAATGGAGAATCACGCTCGACTGGTCAAGGCTGGAGAGGAAATCGGAAGTGCTAACATTCGGTTGCGGCTAATGGTTTCTGATCAGGCCAAACAGCTTGCCGATCAGGCTATCCAGATATCCCAGCATGAGACGACCTCCAGACAACTAAAGAAAACCATGGAAGAGGCTAGCAAGGCTGAGTTGCGAAAAATGGAGGCTGTTTGTAAAGAACGAATTGACATAGCCATCGCAACGGTGGATGAGGTTCGGAGAGTGGATCTTGAGCAGGTAGAGGAGTTATCTGGGAGGCTTGAGGCCGCAGAGCTTGCTTAGGCCAAGCCGAAGGAGGAGATGGAAGTGATGTGGAAATCCCTTCAGGCCGACTGCTCGAGATACCGATTGGAGAGAGATGCTGCCGCTGCACGGCTGTCGGCTTCTGAGGCCCGGATGAAAGAGTTTGAGGAGAACGAGGGGATAATGGATGAGATGCTCCAGGACATGTATTTCCGAACTTGGAAGCAGGGCAACCTGTCCTGGATGGACGACTATCCCCGGGTCATGGCTAGGATATATCTTCGGGCTTTGGAGGAGGCTAAGGCCGATGCGGATAAGGAAGGTGGTGCGGCTTTCAGGATGGATGTGGTTACGGCCCAATTCACTAAGGAAGAGAAGGTGGCGGTTAAGGAAGGCATGCGGCTGCTCGCTGCGGATGAGGTAGGCATGCAGCTAGATGATGATGATCAGGGAGCAGATGCTGGTAAGTCTTCCCTCTCAATCTTTCCTTAACTTGATTGCGTATCATTTATCTGATGGATTCTTTTCCTGAATCGAAAAGATGGGACCCTTGGCCAGCATGCTGGGAGTTCTGACCCTGCGGTCAAGTAGATCCCGGAGGGCGAGCAGGATAGAGGCGGAGCCCTGCTGCAGTTGATTATTTTTTGGCCTACTTGGCATTCCTGTATATACTAGTCCCAAAACATTAATGTACTTTTGGGTTGTAATTACATCATTTGTAATGAACGACTTTATTTTTGACATGTAATTTCTTAACATAAACTGATTCTGCTATATTTGAATGCTTTTTTTACATTGATGTGTTGCATAAGAAATATAGCTGTGCATGTGCTAGTGATTCAATTGTGTTTAATGCTAAGTTCTTGCTTAAACTATAACTTATGTTTGGTAATGTTGGTGTGATGTGCACATAAATTATAGCTACGTATTTATATAAAAGAGAAGAAAGTACCGCCCTTCAAGTATTAGTTGTATATGGTAGCTTTGAATGTCTTGTGTAGCTAAGTATGGAATGCAGCTGAGTGTCATGTCATTCAGTTGTGAGTTTCTATTTCCATCGGCGGGCATCTCCTATTCTGTATCCTGTACTTTAGGGATCGTTATAGAGGAAAGGAGGAAAGTTTTTATAAATAAAATGGAAATATAAGAAATAGTAAAACTTCCAATCACGGAAGGCCGTCGATATGCTTAAGTTCGTGGCAAACGGGTTTTGTAGTCACTTTCCCTAGCTGTGGGTCTTGGAGACATTTGTCACCCATCTTACGCCTCCGCGGGGAGTTTACCTTTTTTACCACAGCCGCACTTAAGACATATCGGAGTCGAGATCGCGCACAGTAACTACCCGAGCCATTATGGCCCATTATCGTGGGTATTATTCGATTTACTGTGGCCGGCTAGCGTGGGTGCCGATCGTCAACCGTGAACTACCCCTGGCTGGCCACACCTTATGTTGGGGCTTAAAGTAGGTTCATAGTTGCCGGCGAGCCAAACGCCGTAATGAGCTGCCATCGGCTATAGTCGGCCTTCTTGATGGCTTATAATCGGCTCATTACAGTTGGCTTTGAGGGCAGTCGTGAGCAATGAGTTAACCCGTAGTAGAGGGATGCTGGAGCAAAAGTGTCTCATTGGCGAGTGCATAGATTCGTATAGTACCTGTTAGGTCTTGTCCAGGTGAAGCCGCGCTATGATGCATCTTGAATGGAAATGCAGGATTTTGTTCAAAAGAAAAGGATAAAACTCAACAAGTAGCCAAGACATAAAGGAACAAGTTAACATGGGACAAGATTTTTAAAGTGGTTCGGCACGAAAATGCCTACGTCCACTGATTCTCTTTGTTAATTCACTTCACATGGGCAGTACAAGTTAAGAAAAGTATCAACGAAGGTGTTGGATGTTCCATGCCCTCTGGAACACCTCTCCGTCCACTATTGACAAAATATAAGCTCCGTTGTGGAGATCTTTATGAATTACATAGTATCCCTCCCAGGCTGGATCTAGCGCCCCGGGGCCCGGTAAGTCCCGTTTGAGGACAAGATCTCCTTCTTGTAATCTGCGGTGTTTGACTTTGGAGTTGTATTGTGCTGCTACTTTTTGCTTGTGAGCTGCTGCTTTGAGTGCTGCATCATTTCTTCTCTCCTCAATTAGATCCAAAGACATGTGGAGGAGTTCTTCGTTCTCTTCTGGGTTGTAGTGGATCCTACAGCGGGAAGGCACTACAGTTTCAACTGGGAGCATGGCCTCCGATCCGTATGCCAAAGAGAAAGGAGTATGCCCTGTTGATGTTCTGTAAGATGTGCGGTAGGCGCAAAGCGCCGTAGGAAGTTCATCCACCCAAGCGTCTTTTGACTTTTCAAGTTTCTTCTTGATTAGAGTTTTGAGGATTTTGTTGACAGCTTCGACTTGTCCGTTTGCCTGGGGATAAGCCACAGATGAGAAGCTTTTATGAATTCTGTGCTCTTGGCACCAGTTGGTGAATTCCTCGCTGTCAAATTGAAGTCCATTATCTGATATGATTTTGAGGGGAACCCCGTACCTGCATAAAACATTTTTGATCAAGAAGTTAATAACTTTTGTCAAACATATTTTATTTAGAGGCTCCGCTTCCACCCATTTGGTGAAATAGTCAACTGCCACTATGGCATATTTGGCTCCGCCTCGGCCCACTGGCAATTCGCCAATCAAGTCAATTCCCCATATTGCAAAAGGCCAAGGGCTGGTCATTTGAGTAATCTCATTTGTGGGTAGTCGAGGAATCTTAGCAAATTTCTGACATCTGTCGCATTTTTTGACGAAGTCTAAGACGTCTTTGTTTAAAGTGGGCCAGTAATATCCGTATCGGAGTATTTTCTTTGCTAGAGTCTGCCCTCCGGTGTGATCTCCGCAACTTCCTTGATGGATGTTGGACAAGACTTCCCTGGCTTCCCTTCCAGCGATACACCTTAATAAGGGATTAGAGAAGCCACGCCGATAGAGGATGCCTTCTTGTAATGTGTAGCGGGAAGCGCTCCTTAAGATTTTCTTAGCTTCGTTACGCCCGTCGGGCAGTGTGCCACTTTGTAAGTACTTTCGGATGGGAGTCATCCAAGTTTCCTCTTCGATTGCAGCTATCATATTCATTGGCTCGTAACTCGAGGCTAGTTGCTTTGAGATGGTTATTGTTTGGGAACCGGTGCCTTCCTTCATGCTAGCTTGCTTTGCCAGTTCGTCGACCTTCTGATTCTCTTCTCGAGAAATGTGTTTGATTAAATAGTGATCCAATTGATTGAGCAGCAGCTTGGTCTTCTTTAGATATGCTGTGAGTTGTTCTCCTCGAGTCTGGAATTCTCCCAGTATTTGATTTACAATAAGTTGAGAATCACTATGGAGACATAAAGAACAGACTCCAATCTCCAGGGCATGTTCTAATCCGGCTATCACTGCTTCGTATTCTGCGTCATTGTTGGTGGCAGCGAATTCCAACCTTAGGGCGTACTGCAGCTTCCTTCCCCTGGGGGTGATTATCACAACACCTGCCCCCGAGGCTTGTTCATTTGATGCTCCATCTACGAAGAGATTCCACTTGATATCTTCTGCTATTCAGATTGCTCCTTACCTTCGTTAGTAGTGAAATCGGCAGTGAAATCAGCTATGGCTTGCCCCTTGATAGCGGTGCGAGGATGGTAGGTGATATCATATTGACTCAGTTCAATGCACCACTTAAGTAGTCGCCCAGAAGTGTCGGGGCGATGGAGTACCTGCCTTAGTGGTTGATCGGTTAAAACTCTGATGGAATGAGATTGGAAATAGTGTCGCAGTTTCCGTGACGCGATTAGCAAACAGTACGCTAGCTTTTCAAGTTTAGGGTATCTGGCCTCTGCCCCTGTAAATCTCTTGCTTACAAAGTATACGGGCCGCTGCGCGCGGTTGTCTTCTCTCACCAAAGCGACGCTTAAAGCATGGGACGATACAGCAAGGTATAGGTATAGTTCCTCACCTTCATTTGGAGTTGAGAGTACTGGTGGTCTCTGGAGGTGTTCGATTAAGTTAAGGAAGGCTGTCGAGCATTCGTCGGTCCATTCGAACTTTCCTTTGTCTTTCTTTAGAGCTTCGAAGAAAGGGATGCATTTGTCGGTTGCTTTAGAGATGAACCTGCTTAGGGCGGCCACTTTCCCATTTAGGCTTTGCATCTCTCTTCGAGTGGATGGTATCTTGATATCTTGCAAAGCCCGAACTTGTTCGGAGTTTGCTTCAATCCCCCTGGCATGGACGATGAATCCCAAGAACTTTCCCGACGATACTCCGAAGGAGCACTTTAGATGGTTCAGCTTCATTCCATATTGGCGAAGTACTTGAAATATCCCGTCCAGGTGGTTTATATGATCGTTGGCTTTCCTCGATTTTACCAGCACGTCATCCACATAAACTTCTATAGTTCGTCCTATTAGTTCCGCAAACATCTTGTTGACGAGGCGTTGATAAGTAGCTCCGGCGTTTTTAAGTCCAAAAGGCATTACTCTGTAGCAATACAATCCCCGGTCAGTGATGAAACTAGCGTGGTCTTGATCGGGGGCGTGCATAGGGATCTGGTTATATCCTAAGTATCCGTCCATAAAGGATAAGAGTTCGTGTCCGGCTGTGCTGTCCACGAGCTGATCGATTCGGGGGAGTGGGAAGCAGTCCTTCGGACAAGCGTCATTTAAGTTGGAGAAGTCGATGCATGTTCGCCACTTCCCATTAGCCTTCTTTACCAGCACTGGGTTGCCGATCCATTCTGGGTAGATGGCTTCCCGTATGAAGTTATTGGCAAGTAGGTTCTTTACTTCTTCCTCGAGTGCTGCTGATCGTTCTGCCCCCATGCTTCTCTTTTTCTGCTTTACTGGCACCTTAGTGGGATCGATGTTCAATACGTGACATGCTACGTCTGGGGAGATTCCTGTCATGTCAGCCTGCGTCCATGCAAATACATGCATGTTGTGGCGAAGAAAATCAATGAGTTGATCCTTTAATTCTTCTTTTAGTTGAGATCCGATTTTCAATAGTCTACTTGAGTCATGTTTGTCTACAGCTACGAATTCCATAGCCTCTGCAGGCTCAGCGGTGGCCTTCTCCTCTTTGTCCCTGGGGTCTAATTCATTAAAAGGATCACTGGTATATCGAAGAGGAGGGGCTTTCTTTAGTTTCTATGCTTCCAAGCTTTTCATGCAGAGAGTAGTCTCTGCATTTTCCCCTTTATTTTTTCTGCGGTTATTGCGAAGTTCAGTTACATAACAGTCTCGAGCGGCGTCTTGTTCTCCCTTTATTTCTCCTATCCCGTTATCTGTTGGAAATTTCATCTTCAGGCACCATGGGGCTAGGACAATTTGGAAGTCAGACAAGGCTGGTCTTCCTAAAAAGGCATTGTAGGCTGAGTGGTTCTCTATTAGTACAAATGTTTGTTTTCGCACAACGGAGCGGGGATGACTTCCTATTTCAACAAAGAGGTCCAGTTGCCCGAGGGGCATCTTCGCATCTCCAGTGAAACCATGTTGTGGTTTGTTGCAGGAAGACACATCCTTCATTGACTGCTTCATCTTGTCGAAAGAATGCTTGAATAGGATATTTACTGAGCTTCCAATGTCTACTAAAATTCGGAAAACTTTGGCTGGACCGAACCGGGAAGAGATGAGCATAGGATCCATGTGTGGGTACTTCCTTCCCTCTAGATCACGCCTACTGAATGTGATGTTGTCATTCTCTTTCCGTTTCGGGTGGCGTTCTTCCATAACAAAATTAACGTAGCCTTCATCGTTTCTAAGTGACTTACCGTATCTTTCCATCTCTGTCCAGCTTGTGTCGGCGATGTGTGGTCCTCCTGATATGGTATGGACTACTATCTTCTCTTGACTAGCGCCGCTGGTGTTGCGATTTCCTCCGCTACTTCTGGGAGGGGTAGCCCTGGGTTTTCATTGGCGGGAGCTGGAGTCCTGTTCTGGCCTTTTACATAGAGTTCCAGTCTCTTCCTTCTGATGTGTTCTTCAATCAATTCTCGGAGATGGTGGCATTCATTGGTGTCATGTCCATGGGATTCATGGAAGCGGCAGAACTTTCCAAACTTGAGTGCGTTATCTGACTCCTTCTTGTGCGGAGCGCGCTTGTATCTTACTTCGTCTTGAGTGGCTAGGAAGATGTTTTCGATTGTTTCATTCAAAGGAGTGTAAGAGTCAAATCTTGGTCCTGGTCGATATAAGCGCTTTTCTCCCTTCTTGCCCCCAGCATTGTCTCTAGAGTCATTTTTTCGAACATCCTTTGCTGCAGCGGGAACCCTGTCTGGAGATGTCTTAGCCTGTTGCCCTGACTGCCTCTCAGTGGCAGCATCTTCAAGTCTCATATACTTTCCAGCTTCATGGAAGAAATCAGGTAAAGTAGCCGGTTTTTCCTTGGTTAGTCTTCTAGAAAATTTAGTATCCGGATGCACACCACTGCAGAGGGCCATTAGGATAAGTTTCTCGTCGACATCTTGGACTGCGGTCGTTGCGGCGTTGAATCGGGTTAGATATTGTTGCATTGTCTCTCCGGGTTTCTGTTTGATATTAGATAAGGAATAAGAGTCCTTGGGTTGCTCCACATGAATGCGGAACTGGATGATGAACTTTTCTTTCAACATTTCCCACGAGTTGATGGACCCTTGGGGTAGGTGGAAGAACTAGGAGGTAGCTAGATCTGCCAAGAACAGTGGGAAGCATCTACACAACACTCCCTCTGTTGCTCCGCTCATGAGCATATGTTGGGTGTATCTCTGTAAGTGTACGATGGGGTCAGAGGCTCCCTTGTAAGGCTCCATTGTTGGCATTCTCCATTCCCGGAGGGTGATGGCAATTTCGATATTGCGGGTGAAGGGGCTGGTTACCCTAGCACCTATCCCCCGATCCATTTGCTCCCTTTGGACGCACTCTCTGAAAAATCGCACCATCCTTTCATCAGAAATTGGAGCGGATAGAAATGAGTTTGGTTTTTCCCTGCGGGATTGATTCCGTCCAGATGACC
The DNA here is from genome assembly GCA_030765085.1 of Allium cepa. Lineage (NCBI taxonomy): Eukaryota > Viridiplantae > Streptophyta > Magnoliopsida > Asparagales > Amaryllidaceae > Allium > Allium cepa. Next base: position 818,436,436 of record CM060935.1, on the reverse strand, counting down.
TGTAAGGATGGTATCGTCTATCACTCCTAACATTCTCCAATGGCTGCCTCTGGTCTTCCAGGGTCATGCTGGGGTCAGCCACAGTTGGCCCTTGCCTTGATCTTCCCCTGTTGGGTTCTGTTCTTAGCACTTACTCGGGTCCAACTTCGGGCTGGACTCCAGCTCGGCCCCGTCTACTGGTATTTCCATGGTTAGGTAGCATGACAGGCTCAGCTACATCCGACCCCTGTCTGATACCTCCCCTGTTGGGTTCGGCTCCAAGAGTTTCCTCGGGTCGGAATTCGGGCTGAGTCTGTCTCAGCTCCTACCATTGTTGTTTCTGTTATTAGCCTCTACGAAGAAGAAAGACCTTTATCGTCTCCCAGATCCTCCAGACCGGGACTCACCCAATGATTCGGTGTTGCGATTAGATTCTTCAGCGTCCCTTAAGCGTGACATGAGCTGGTCCACCAAGACTTCTTGTTGAGATGCGAAGCGGTTAGTTACTTCAGCCACAACCCTGTCCAGGTCCGTCCTTGTAATTGGTTGTTCCGAAGCAGGGGCTGTTGGATTTGCCTGATTTCCATTTGCTGTTGGAACTGGACGATTGTCTTGATCTCTGATTACTGGATCTGGGATACTGCTAGTTGCAATGTTCTTTCCTTTGTTAGCATCCTTCTTCTGTCCGGGAGACATGTTTTCCAAATGAACGATGCTGATAGGAAAAGTGTTAAGTGGGAGAAGCTGAAGCTTCGAGCTCCTGCTCTCAATGAAAGCACCAAAAAATGTTTGCACAAAAAATGGGCAAACACCTCCAAGTCGTATGATTTAGTTGATTATATGTTGTTCTTGATGATTTGGGTGATTTATGCAAATATATGAAATAGATGGACTAAACTGTAAAAGACACACAGATTTATAGTGGTTCGGCCAGAACAAGCCTACGTCCACTTTTTATGTTATTCTCCTTTTTCTGTTCAGATTACAAGTACAAAGCTTTGATTACAAGTAACTGAAAGTTGTTTGAAAGTTCTATCCGTGCTTGAGGTCTCAAACTTGTCTGCCATTGTTGTACCCATGCCCCTCTATTTATAGAGTGAGGTTGTGGGTAGGGGTCTTGGATGTATATAGCTGCTGGTGGGCCTGGGCTGATGCGATCTGGCCTGACAGAGCTGGTCCGGTAGCACTCTGGACCGGTAGTGCTTGGAAGTGTGGTTTGGACCGGTATCAGTGAGGAGATGGTTGGTTCGACATTGATGGGGAGATGGTTGGTTCGGCATTGGTAACACTTGGTTCGGTGGCAATGTTGGCTCGGTCAGTGATGGTTGATTCGGTGAAGAAGGCTGGGTTTGGTCCGGTAGGCGTTGGTTCGGGGAGATGGTTGGTTCGGCATCGGTAAGGCCTGGTCCGGTAGCTTGTAGGCTCTGGTCCGGTCGTGAGCTGGTTCGGTGGCGTGTATGCTTCGCTTCATCGTGCTGGATCGGCTCCGAATAGTTCGGTGTCTCCTTCCTCATCCTGATTCGTTGGTGGTAGAAGCGTACCCAACACACACTTAATGGAGGATAAATTCATGCTAATGATAATTTGGTGGCTACACTTGCTAAAAGGTATTTTGGGTAGTCCCTTGAAATATTGATTAGGGTTTTACGAATGTATAAATAACCCTTCTATGTTCATGCAATGAAGCTTTTATCTACTTATCATATTATGCAAGTTGTAGCACAAATTAAAAGAGAAATAAAAATGGCTTCCTAAGCCTCCTTTTCTTCTTCTTTGCTTTTATTTTATTTTCATGTTTATTCTCAATTTATATTCTCTTTTTACTTTCATGTTAGTAGCTTAGGTTTATTTTATGCAAGTAGATTAATTCTGTTTTTATTAGCTCTTACTTTGCTTGTCTTTAAATTTCAAAATTTACATGTGTTGAAATGATAATACAATGAGTAGCTAAACCGCTTCATTTTGTGAGTAATGAAGCTGTCTAAAGTTATGTAAATTTAACATATTTTGTGACTTATGATTTCTTTTATGCTTCACGAAAATGTGGATGATTGATATACGTTTAATAGTGAATTTGATAGTGTAACATCCTGGTATTTCATGCCATTTGCATCCGCATATGTCAGACTTGAATTGCTCAATATATCAGATTGTTAATTTATATTTCGCAAAAACTCAGCATATACAGTAAATAAAATAATCACAGAATTACAGACACAGAGTAATATCACAATAAGCAGCGGAAACAAAAGAAAAGTAGTTCATGAAGCTACTATATATATATATATAACAAAGTTAAAATAAGATACAACAGAAGTCTCGAATACATAGAAGTCTCAATACAATAGTCAAATAACAAAATCTGAATATACCACTGGAGTCAACTGAATAACTAAAAGCTGAATAGATGTAGATGGATCTCCAAGCGATTTAAATTATTTGATATTTGGAATACATCTCACTCAGAAGATGATTTAAAAATTTATTATATAAAAAAGGTTTAGAAAATATTTTATTATCATCAATTATTAACTGATTTAAATTTAAATAAAATTACACAACTGAACTAAGTTCCATATTATCTGACGAAAATTTACCATTTGCTATGTTTAAGTAGACGTATTCCAAATATCAAATTTTTATTATTAAATTTATTATTTAAAATTTCATAAAAATTTGGTTCATTAAGTTATTAAAACCATTTAAAATTTACGGGTCATTACACATAGCCTATGTTTTATTCACAAATAGGCTATTCTTACTCAAATATAAACATAATTTACATCATCATTTTATTAATTAATTTTTGATTACGAAATTAAATTATAATCAAAATTTGATGATCTATGTTACTAAATAAAATAGTAATTAGATCATGTAAAATAGTAATTAGATCATGCTTGAAATAGCTTTTGCTTTGACTTCATTTTCATGAGAATTGATAAGTGGTTTTGGTTCTTGTATTATAGTTTGATGGTTTAAGTTATGTTAATTAATAATAGAAATAGACCATACTTATGATAAATACATCACTATTTCCACTTAAGATCAAAATAGAGAGATCATAGATTATTTTTGTGCTGATTTATGTAAAAATATGAGAGTGGATTTACGTCTAAAATTGTTTTCTAATCACATATTTCCATTCACTTTGTTCTAGCTAGTCTTACTTTTTTCTTAGCTTAAAACAATCTCAAGTTTGGTTTAATTTGATTGAGTAAATTTTAAATTCATTCAACACCCTGTGGATTGACAAGGTCACTAAAATTGTATGCCTTGCGCTTGCTGTTAATTTTATTATTACATTTTTCGAATATTATCTAAACCGATAGAAAAATCATCGTTAAACAATGGGCAATGAGCCCTGGTCTGCACCTGGATCTTGATTGGATCCTTTCAACACTTGGTTTATAGGTTCGAAGGGACCACTATGATGACCTTGAATCATCAAATTCAACGCATATCAAAGCCAAACCATTATGTGGTTTCGAATGAACGAAATGATCTCCAAACAAATCGGAACTTGTGTGATGCTTTCACTTAATGCAAACAAGACATAATCTACAAGATGTCACGATGGTTCGGTTCATTAGGTGGGATAGAGCTATACACCGACTCAAGTTACATGATATATATGTTTAAGAGACGATACATTCTATATGGCTTCGATGGGCCAATCAGAGCCACCGAGAGCATGTTTTAGAGATACGCCAATTATCCATATATTATGGATATATGGAAATTAAACATGTACTTCATGATATCTGTTGAATATGCAAGTATATGATTTTTGTTTGATGATAATAAACACACACACACACACACACACAAATATATATATATATATATATATATATATATATTCATTTAAATGTATCTGTTAATGTACTATTTTATTTTCATAGATTAAATAAATATTTGCTGAATAAAATAAATAACACCGAATTTAAATTCAAATGGATATTTTATTCAAATAAATATTTATTACAATTTTGAGTAGTACAAATTCAAGCTCTCACGATATATATATAATTTTCAATTACAATACAAATTCGATTACATCAAAATCTATCATTTACATAATTGTCCCCACTACATATCGCTCATTCACTCGTATTTAATCTTTAACTTGAATCCAGTATCTGAACAATCTGTTAAAATATACAATGACGCGGTAAAATTGAAAAGGAAATATTTTTGCAATATAAAATAAAATGTGGATTTTGAAAATAATATTCAGTTATTTGGGTTGTTCGTCATCATTTAATTAGAATTCATCATACATGAACAGCTTGTGACATGCACAATGTATCACTATACATGCCACAAGGCCGTGCACACCGATATACACTTGATAAACTTACAGGGACAGGTGAGCACAAGATCAAACCTAAATCAAAAGCCAGGTTCAACTCAAGTGAAATAAATAAAATCACGACACGAGCACAAGGTCAAACCCGAGCTTTTAAAGCTGGATTCAATACAGGTGTAGTCTGAATATACAAGTTTAATAAAATGGTCAAGAGCAAGCAAATAAAAATGTACAAGATGAATCAAAAATACAAATAAACACTGACATATATATATATGGAACTGTATGCAAACTTCCTCAACTCAAGCAAATGCATATCAGACGATGTCAATAAGACTCAGCATGTACATGAAGGCAACAAAACTCAAACCAGCAAAAATAAGTACAACATAATGCACCAGTGGACAGAGAAACCAAGTGTATACACCAAGTATACGTATGCATAAGGACCAGACTCAATGAAACAAAATTGCTGATGCAATCACACTCGAAGCACGGTGCACATCAACCCAATGCAAACCAGAAATGAGCTCAAAGCAAATCCAGACCACATGAAGTATGAAAACAATTCAATGTGAATTAGCTCGAAACAACATGGAAACAAAGTGCAGACCTTACATACATACAGAGATGACACTGCAGCACCAGTACAAATTAGTGAAATGCTACAAAGATGAACCAGTTCAATATGATATGCAACCTGGACCACATGAGCTCAATGCAACACAACATCAAATAAACACAGACATATGTATATGCATATTCAAGTGAATTTGAACTCAGACTCGACCAAGACTACATGAACCGGACAAATGCACATATATACACAATCCAGATAAAGCAGTGAATTACATATGTATCTAGTATGACCAAACTTTACATAAACAAGAGTGGCACCAACAATCCGAAGAATGCAAAACAACTTCACCAGTAAAACAACATTATCACAATATCAAGTGAAGCAAAAGTCAGGTGAATCATGAAGAACACAAGATTCGAGTAAAACCATACAACATCTCTACCAAATATACACAACCACGACAACATTCAATGAGTCAACTGATTAGAGCAATTCAAAACCGAAGTGATCAAAAATTCACCAAATTGGCACAAGTAGTACAATAGTCGAGCAAAGACAAAACACAAAATCAAGCAGGAAGTTTAAAAATGACGAAAGTCGGTGATGTCAAATACCGAAGTCGAAGCAATGACAAGGCCAAAGTCAAAAAGCAAATATTTTTGCAGAGGAATAATTCAAAAAATATCATCGCATAAACAAGTCAGTGCCGAAGTTGAACTAGTTAGAAATCGAAGACGTGGTGGCCACGAAAGAGATCAACACCGTGATTATCAAGTAATCAAATATACGAAATTGACAAAGTCATAAATCATCGTCAATATTCAATCAAAATCATACGGCGAAGGAATTATCAGAACGAACGAAAATTAAGGGGTTCGAACCCTATATAAACCTATTCATCATCGGCCGAGAAATTCATTCGAGTTCAAGCAACATAGAACAAATATTTCAACTCGAATCAAGTCGAGCATAGGCAAATTGAAAAGTAAAAGCACATACCAGTTTTAACAATCGTACTCGACTGAATTGAAGAAGCCACGAGCAATCTAATTGATCGAAGAAAAGAAATCGAAGCATCAACAACAAATTGAAGTGGCGAATCAATTCCCACAAAACCCTAGTTTTTGCAAAGAGGACGAACGCCATTTTTCACGAGCAAAGATACGGCCAAAGGAATAAAAGAAAAGGGAACAATGTTTTATTATTTCATAATAGTTGGGCCGGCTATAATTTTATTGTTGGGCTTTAGTGTTGAAAATTAGGGTTTATTTATTTTAGTGTTTTAAAGTGTTTTTTATTTCTCTTTCAAACTTTGTAATTACTAGTCGTGTGACTAGGGGACGAACTACGGTGGTGTACTTCGAGAATTCGCAACTCAGTGGCTGAGTAGTGACAGGATTTTAAGCATAGAGTTAAGTCTAGTCGATAGCGGGTATTGCGAGTTTACGTTTGTAAGCGTGTGACTGATTAATTTCTAGTAGAAACCTTGGAGGCAGCACGTAGGCAGAGTTTTGCCGAAGCTGGGTAAATTTTGTGTTGTTTTATTTCTACATTTATTATTCTGCTATTATCTGTGCTGCTATAATTCTGATAAATCCGTGTTGCAATTATTTTATATAATTCCGTAATAATTTTTATAATTGATAGTATCACCCTATTCACCCCCCTCTAGGGTGAAAGCGATCCTACAATGGTAATAGAGCGAGGTTCAAAAGCCATTTTTGTTTTAAAAATTTTGATTTTTCAAAAAACCAATTTTTTTTACAAATTTGAATTTTTTAAAATGGCTACTTTTGCTGAGGGTCGACCTAGTATTATCCCACCCGTTTTTGATGGAACAGATTTTTTGAATTGGAAATTAAAAATGGAATTTTATTTAAAATTTGTTAATTTTAAATGTTGGGATATTATTGAAAATGGGTGTAATATAATAGACGAAAAAGTTATCTCGATTAATGCTCTTGCTATGCATATATTATATTCTCATATTAATCAAGATAATTTTAACTTTATCTCTCATTGTAAATGTGCATAGGCAATTTGGAATACTTTTAATACAATATATGGTGCAAAAGTCAACAACAATGAGAAATCCTCCTCAATCGACTTAGTTAAAGAAACGAGCTTAATATGATTAGTAAAAAGCAGTAGTGATGAGGATGATGATGATGGAGCAGCTCAGCTGGAATTACTAATGAAGAGGTTTAAAAATTGGAACTGCAAATACAAAAATCCAGCTCTAAATCAAAAATTGATAAGATGAATATTCAAATCACTAGACGAACGAGAGATCATCTACTACAAGTGCAACAAACCCGGACACATCAAGCACAATTGTCCTCGAAATCAACACGACAAAGAAAAGAAATAAAAAAGGAGAAGCTTTGCAGCAACATGGAATAAAAGCGATAATGATTATAAAAGTACTAGCAGTGAGAGTGAGAAAGCAGATCTATGCTTTAGAGGTGATATAATTGATAGAGATGATGATGAGCCAAGCGAGGTATCAAAATTCACTCACTCACAACTACTTATATATTTCCATGAAGTAAATGGCTGTTTTGAAAGACTTAGAGAGAAATATGCTAAAATTGAATCACAAAGAGGTACTTTGATAGAATCAAATAAACAACTTGACCAATTAGTTAAAAACTATCAAAGTATGATCCCTAAGTGTGATAAGTGTCCAACATTTGAAGAAGAAATTAAAAAATCATAAATTAAAATTAAATCGCTTGAAAATGAAATTCTGATTTTGAAGGAAAGTGAAAATACTAGAAGAGCAAATTCTATTAAAAGGTGCACTCAATTCTTGAATGAAAACAAATCACTCAAAACACAGGTCAACAACTGTCAACGACTTTAGGAAAATTTTCCAAAAGTGAAAGATGTTTGAATACGCTATTAGAGAAACAAACTGTTAATACAGTTAGACAAGGACTTGGATATAATCATTCTGATTGAAAGCAAAATTAATCAAGTAAAATCCGAGCACATAATCTGTAGAAAAATTAGGCACAATCAGACTCAAACATGTGAAAACAATTCCAATTTGGGTTCCAAAAGGCATGAATATAAAATCTCTTAAAGTTAAAAAAATCTGGATGCCGAAAGGAACATATATAAATAGCTTTGGGTCTCCACAAACTCATTTTTCAAAATATGCTACCACTAACAACCATGGACCTATAAAAACAAATAGGTCATAAAAATCTTTTAACGTGTAGGTGTGGTGGCAGGCTAAGGAACAACAACAGTGTTATCTGGATTCTGGCTATTCCAGAAACACAACGGGCGACAAACAAAGTTCCTTAGCCTAGTATAAAGGTGATAGAATCACAATGGGCAACAATGAAAAATTATCGTAAAGGTAAAACAGGGAATGGTATATTTTGAACGATATATTTAATGTGAAAATCTGCACCATAATTTGATTCAGCCAGTTATGAATGCTGATAATGATTCTGACTTATTCAAAATGTTGAATAATCATCTTTGAACTATTTTATATAGATTTGGTTGAATTAATGATGGCGGTTTATTGATGATTACTCTTAGATATATTTGGTTACTTTACTGCTAACACTATGATCAATGTTTGCACGGTTTCAATTCAAATTCAAAAGAATTTCATTTAAAAGTTGTTCAAAATGATTTTGAGAAATTTTGCTGCACACTTCACTGTCTGGTCTATGACATTCAAAGAGTGGTAATCTTAAGTGAAAGAAATTCAGATGCGGATTGCACTGGTAATCTAGTTGTTAGAAAAATTTCTAGTGGAACATGATTTATGTTGAGACGTTCAGTAATTGCATCATTTTCAAAGAAAATATATGCATATTTTTCACTTGAAATAATCTTCAAATAGTAGACATTTTTTCATAAAACCCCTTCCAGAAAATCATTTTTTGACCTTGTTTCAGATTAGTCATCTTAGAAAATTTGATTTTATAATTATTTTTGGATTTGATTTTAAATGATTACATTGACTAATCTGCCTCCCTACTAATTGTCGAAAAGATAAATAGTGATTTAAAAAGTGACGAGTGTTGATATTAATCATATATTATAACTTGAGGCGTTATATTTAGTAAATTTCTTTAGAAATTTAAACAAGAGTTATAAAAACTTTTTGTTGGTAAAAATTCCATGATATCCCGGAATTTTTGGTAATATCAATTTAATAATCTTTATTTAAAATTAAATTGATTTGATAATATTGGTTAATAAAATAAGAATTGGTTTAATAATCTAATTAAATAAATATTTAATTAGAGATTTTATCTTTTAAAAGCTAAATAAATGTTTCTATCTATAATGTATATATATATATTTGTATATATATTATAGATAATCTTTGATTTGGAGTTTAATAAATAAATAAAATCTTGTTTTCAAATTCTAATAATATATTTAATAATTTGGAAATTATGATTTAAATTAATATTAAGCTTTTCAAAGTTATTTAATTAATAACTCTATGGTTTGTAAATACTTAAGATAAATGTTATTGTTTAAAATTATATATTAGCTTAATTTTTAAATTTAAATAATAAGTTTGTTTCATTTCTTTTAAATATTACTTGATATATATATATATATATATATATGATTTGAAATAGAAGTTTAAATCATAATATAGCATATGGTCTTAATTCATTTAATAATAGAAGTGATTTATAATCTCTTTTATAAATCATTTAAAATTTTTAAATTTGACATTTTCAAACAATATTAATAATGTATTATTTTTCCATATAAATATAAAAAGAATTAAAATAAGAAAATGAAATTATCATTTCAAATTGAATAGGCTGACTTTAATTTGGATTTCAAAAATTTAAATTAAATTTGGAATTTATTTTGAAATTCAAAATAATAGAACCTTAAAAAAATGGATAAGCTTTAATTTATAATTTGTTTTTATTACATTTTCTTTACATAAGAAATTCAAATATATATATATTTACATAAGTATAAATAAATTAAGTAAACCTTTATTAACATTTAAAAAAAATAAAATTAAACAAGACATGTGTTAACATATTAAGTAATCAAACAACATGTGTTAATATATTAAGTTATCTAAATACATGTGTCAATTTATGAGTTAAACAACATGACAAGTGTCATTTAATTCCCATTTTCTTTTCTGTTATCTTGATAAATAATTTCAGCCATGTACATTGTTTTTTCCATTCATCATTTTCCTTTCTATCTTTTTACTCAACTAAGAAGAAAACTTAAACTATCTCTCAAAACAAAATGTACCTCAAAGCAGAAATTATCAAGCAATAACCTGTAATGCAAATGTCAAAATTTAAAAGCCTAAAAACCTTCTTCGTTTTCAAAATCCTGTATATTTTTTTCCCAAACCTGAATCATCTCTGCATGTTTCAATGACAAGTAACTCAAGCATGCAAGTTCAATTCGAAAAACATAACTTGTTCATTTTCAAAAATCAAAGCCTGCATTTGAAACTTGTAGTTCAGTATTAAACTCAAATGTCTGCATTTCTTCCTTTGGATATCATCGCCATGCAAGAAAACCTGTAGATCTGTGTCAAAATTCAAAGCCTGTATTTTGTTCAAACCTGGAATTAAAGCAGCAATAATCAAAGCTTTAGCATTTTTCTTCAAATCTGGAACTCCTGCATGCATGTGGTTCTCAAGTTTTCAAAGACATGAGACACTCCAGTTTCAATATTTTATAAACTGCTCTATTCTTCAGTTGAAGGTGAGTTACATTTTTTTATTAAAAATAACTTAAGTAAATATGGTTGCATGTTAATTCCAGTGGAAATTGTTTTTGTGTGAATATATAGATATGTTTGGTAAATTTTTCTGCATATATGTGAATGTGTATAAATGCTTATTTCCTGTAACATCTCTGTTACCAAATTCTTAAGCTAAAGACATATTAAAAATCACTATCTCTTGATCCAATCAACATTTGGATTCAAGTATTAAAAAAACATGTTTTTCAGATCATAGAGTAGACTTTAAAAAAAAATTAAGTTAAATAAATTTTGAAATAGTTCTGGAAATAAAAAAACAGTAGTGTTTAAGTTTTTGACAAAAGTTGAAACCTTGCAAATTATTGATTCATGATTTTAAATCGAATCCTTATTCAAATTATTGATTTTTAAAACTTAAATCATCAATTTTAGTGATAGATTGAGGGTATAATTCTAGGTTGACCAAAAATATTGTTTTTGGGTTTTTCTGGTGAATCATTTGTTCTGGAGGGTTGGGGTTCTTCATAGAGGTGGAAGAGTGATCATAGATGGAAGGAAAATTATCAAACGGGTGGATAGATCATTGTGGTAGAAGTGGTGAAGGATCTAATTTTGTAGCCCTAGTTTTAATCAAGTTAGGAAATTTGATCATCTCAGTCTCTATGATTGATCGAGTGCGATGGGACTTTTAGAGTTGGCAGCTGGATCGATGACAAGGGCATGGTCGGAGCCGCAACATTTACGCTGGTCGGAGGACAGTGGTTGGGGCGTTGACAGGTTTGGGTTTGAGGTGGTTCTGTGTTCTAGGTTTGGGGTGTTGAGTCTCGATTTTGATTTCGAGTAAATGTTGAAGTTCTGATGGTTGAGTTCGAGTTCGAAGTTGATCATGGATGTGAGGGAAGCATAGGCGATGGTTGGAGCTTCGCCGTGGATGGTGCAGGGTGCACGGTGCATTGGTGTATCCGCAGATGCCTCGGTTGAAGGGGAGAGTGGTACTCGTGTTTTACTTGTGTAATTTGAGTGTTTTGCTCGAAGTAGAGAGGGTTTTGACTCGAAGTGTTTGAGGGGGGGTCTCGGATCAATTAGTGTTACAGGTTTATTTCTTTTAAACCTGTCAATGTATCAAATTTTAAAATGAAATTTTGAAATTTGAAGGCCAAACGTAAGAAGAGTTTTAAATCAAGTTTTAAGCTTGGTTTCAATTCAGATTTGATATCTATTTTTTAAAATAAACAAGTTTATAAAAAAGTGGAATGTTTTTAACAACTAAAAATTTGTTAAAGTATTTTATAATGTGGTTTTAAAATATGAAAATGAGATCTAAACAAGATTTTAAATTTAAGTTTAAATCTGAATTTAAAGCTTAGTTTGAATTCTAGTTTGAAATAAAATAAAGATTTTGAATTTAAATGTTTTAAAACAACTTTGAATGTTTTAAAATGTGGTTTGAAAGTTAAAAATGAATTTGGTTTAAATTTCTTTTAAATTTCTTTTATAAAATAAGTAATCCTTTAACATGTAATTAAAAAGGTTTTTGAATTGTATTAAAAGCTTTATTTAAGTTAAAATTGTTTTCATTTTAAATCTTGAATTTAAAATGGAATTTAATAGTAAATTTAAAGCAAATTGTTTTTAAAATACTTTGTTATTGATAATTTAATCATTAATAAGATTAAGGTTTATCTTAAAATTAATTAGAACTTAATGATTATAATTCATTAAATTATTAAGGAAATTAAGATGGATAATTAATTAATTTAATTTATTAATGATTTAGGTTAATTAGTTAAGTAATTAGGGGTTTTATTTAATTAACTAAAGGATTAAGTAAGTTAATTAAGATTAACTAAATTGTAATTAAGAAATCATTAATTAGATAAGATTTGATTTAAATTAATAATTTGAAATTTATTAATCAAGTAAATATAAATTAATTAAGTTATAGATTAACACTTGATTAATTGAATAATTAGAGATTAATTAATGGGTTTTATAGATAATTTAATTTGTAATTAATAGGATTAATCTCAGTTAATTACTTTAGAGAAGTAATTAAAGATTTGTTAATGGTTAATGGAGGTCATTAACTTAGGATTATTTAATAATTAATTAATGTGATTAATTTTAATAATTAATTGGATTAATTAATTTAAAGATAATTATTTGTGAATTGTTTAAATGTAATTACTTAATGGAAGTAATTAAGAAATTTATTGCTAATTGTAACTAATTAAGTTTATTTTGATTAGCTTAAGTTAATTAATTAAGTTTGATTAATTTAAAATAATCACTGGATAATTTAAGAGGTAATTACTCAATGTAATTAATGAAGAATGATTACTTAGTGAAGTAATAAAGAAGATAATTAGTGGATGTAATTAAATTGAAGGAAAATCAGGTAATGGAAGAGTTTTAGAAATTAATTACTTTGTGTAATTCATATGAAGAATAATTATTTAGTAAAAGAATTTAATAATTAATTACTTAGTGTAATTAATTAAGATTTGATCAATAGGGTTATTTGAAGATAATTAACATATGTAATTAATTAAGGATAATCAATTACTTAATGAGATTAATCTAGGGTGATTAATAAATATGATTAATTAAAGATTAATTATTCTAGGTAATTAATTAAGGAGTAATTAATTTATCCAATGAAGTAATTAAGGGTAGTTAATTACTGAATATGATTAATCAAGAATGATTAATCAATATGGTTTAATTGATGTTTAATTACTTAGTGTAATTAATTTAAATAGGGTAATTATAAATAAAAATAATTAGGCGTCATTAATTAATATAATTAATGATGTAATTAAGGATTGATTAACTAATCAATAATAAGTGATCAATGAAGGAATTAATTAATGTAATTAATTAAGGATTAATGTAATTAATTATAGTTAATTAATTAATGAAGTAATTAAAAGGTTAATTACTGAATTTGGTTTAGGATAATTAATTTGTGAAATTAATTAAAGGCTAATTACTAGAATGTAATTAAAGGGTAATTAATCAAGGGTGATTAATTAAGGTGATTTATTAGATCGAATTAATTAATTGATTTGTAATTAATTAATGGTTATAATGATGATGTAATTAATTTAATTTATTTTAAATTAATTAGAGAAGAAGTAATTAATTTAATTCATTTTAAATTAATTATAAAATGATGATTAATAGGTCATTGCTTATGAATGTTGGTTGATATTGATTGCCCAGAATAGTTGAGATCTCAGATATGAGATCAGTGATGTTGTGTGATATGGATGCTTTGGTTGCATTGTGATGATAATATGAATTATCTGTTTGTGATGATAATATGAATTATCTGTTATGATGAAAATGTTGATTATCTATTGTGATATTATGAATTATCTATCTATGTGTATATAGATAATATTGAATTGAATTATTTTAAACTTTAAAACAACTTAGACCTAAAAGATGGCGTTTTGGATTTCGATGAGACCGGGATCGGGTTTCCATATTTGGATATCCGAAAACCACATCGATCCAAATTAACGATAGGTCATGAATCTCAAGTGAAGATGAAGATTCAAAGTGCAAGGGTTATCGTCGTTAACTTTGAGGGTGATTCCAAAATGAGGTTAACGAGATAATGCCTTCGGTTTCGTTCAAAACCGGAACGAACTTGTATGGATTGAATGCTTTCAGAACATCGTCAGGTGGATGATGAGCATTCTAAGAGATGTGTTCTCTAAAGGTAATCGTAGCCTCATGCCTCATCAACCGGGAATGGCTAAAACAGGGGAGGTGCAACAAGGCTAAGTGGGTCATGCCCAAGTAGGACGAGATTTACCCCTGTCTAGAAGTCCCTTTATATTCGGCTGTGTGGGGAAGTTGATTGCAACAACTGCCGGGGTTGTCTTGTTCGTGACTGTTCAGTGAGGAATGGTCCCGGCCTTGTGTTGCAGGGGAGTTAGGGTGGCTCCTCCGTATGGTGATCTAGGCCACGTACTGTAACGGGCGGTACCCCAGTAGCCCTGCCATTGTATGGAATCCAATCTCCAATAAGTGCCGTACGTTTTAGATGTGCCAAACTATGTTGGAACGTGAGATGTAAGCATTCCAGCTATTTCTGTATTTTACTTGAAAACCCTAGACACTATTATAATATCACCGGATTTCCTATCAAATGTTTGGTTAGCGTAAGGTAAAAACTTTTCCATGTTTATGTGTGGGAAGTCTTATGTGATACCTTTTGTTTTCAAAGTTTTTAAAGTTAAGCAACCTTAACCTGTTACTCACACCAGACCCATGTCTGACCCGGACTTTATCTTCTGTTTTCTTAAACTCTTGGGTACTCAAATTTTTTACGAGTAGCCAAGGGATTCAGGTTAGCTTTGGCAATATGGAGAAGCAATGGAGCAGGAGGCTTCGGCGTTAGATATATAGATTCCGCTGTGTGTATTCTATGTTTGGTATCTCTTTGTTGAGTTGTAATAACTAGACAGGTGTTTATAACTGTCTAGTATGTGATGTATATGCTTTGTAACTCTGATTGATGTTGTATATTATGTAATACTTATGTTATTAATATAATTTATTCGTTCCGCTGTTGAGAGTCTAGTGTTGTTTCTTCTTTCTCTTGTTTCTTTTCTCTTTTCTATCCCTTTCTTTCTTAAAGATGATGCGACTTTCTGTGGAGAAAAAGTCGGGTCATCACAGTTGGTATCAGAGCGCTAGGTTGAGTGAATACCTAGGCTTTGGTGTGTTTTCTTTCTTGAGAGAGCATATTTGTAATTTTGATATATATATATATATATATATATATATATATTTCTACCTATCTGTTGGGTTACCTGTTCAGGTTTCCCAATATAAGTTGTAAGGTCGATGGGGTCCTGGTGTGTGTAACACGACTACCATTGGTTGGAGTTTGAATGTTTGAGGTTGGAAGTGTATCCGTCGAGACTGTAGACCTAATACCGTCTCGAGTAAGCTTTGCAGTGATGTAAGGATTTCATCGATCTCTGAAGATAACCTGTTAAGGTTCGGAGTCCATCCTTGAGTTTGGATGAGTAGAGTTTGGATCTATTGGTTAGGCAGAAGCGAATGATGTCATCTTGAGTAGTAGCTGCGTATGAGATGCGGTGACTATGAATGTTTCTGAAGATATTTCTTTGGAACAAGTTTAAGGAAGTAGGTCTGCTTCGATGTTGTGACTGAGTTCAGCAGGGTGTTTCTGTTTGGTTTGCAGTCCGAATTTCTCGAAGAGCTTTGGTTAGGAATTCTTTGGCACCGGTGTCAGCAATGCAGCTCGGAAATTTATGTGTGCTGTCAAGGAGATCTCCTAGTTTAGTATTTTTTCTAGAGGTGGAGTTCAGAAGCAGTAGATGGATCCATTTCTTCGATGGATTGGCTAGACCAGCGTAAGCTATTCTGATTGGTAAAGAGAGAAAAGTTTTCTTTGGATGTTAGGCTGGATTAATCGCAAAAGTGACTTGCGATAGCTGAGTGTTCTCTTTGATTGTTGGAGATTTTTCTGGACGTCTTCAGGGAAGTTAGAGGTTGTCCGCATCTAGAGATTTAGTTTTCTTATCGACCAAGATTCCAAGAATGGTACCGGTGGCTCAACTCGTGGAAGGTTGGTTCCTTGAGATGGAGTTTGGTGAAGCAGCTCAGGTTTCACAGGAATTTCTGAGTTTTTCTTTATGAATTTATGGAACCATATTTTTCTAGGTTATGTTGTCCAGTTTGTGCTTGTGTTCATCTTCTGCATTCTCATCTTCTCAAGATCAGAGTTGTGCAGCGGAAGCAAGTTTGGGAGTGCATCTACTTTTCTTTTTCGAATAGGAGAAGTTTGTTTTCTTCTGATGGTTGTGAATGGAGTTGGTCCTTGATCTTGGTTGATCTTGGAGGATCATTCTGGTGGATTGAGTTTAGTCCAGTTTGTTTCTAGAGGAATCAGTAAGGGTTGAGCTGATCAGTAAGGATGTAGGAAACCTAGGATCGTCTGAAGAATTTTGTGGATTAGAATCGAAGATCTGATTTTGGATAAGTTTTCTTTGGTTTTAGGAGCTATAAATTTTGGTAAGTCTGGTAAGCTAGCTCCGAGGTGTATTGGATCTTTTCTGTGTTCTGGTAAGATAAGTGTTTGGTCTTCAGGATTGAATTGCCAGTTTGGATAACTGGGATTCATTGCGTTTTCACGTATCTCTGAGGGAGTACGTGCATGATCTATCTTTGAATTGTGGAATCAGCTGTTCTAGGAGATTTGGTTGGTGAGTCAGACTTGTCTGTAGTCTGATTTCTTGTTTAGTTTGGTAGATCGAGATGAGTACGAGTTCTGTAACGTAGTAGTTTTGATTGTTTGGATTCTGTAGAGCGAGTATCCCGGTGTTTATACTTGGGAAACTCGAGAAAATTCTATTTAGAATTATTGTCTGGATTGTTAAATTTGTTTATTTGGGTAAATTGGTTGCTATGGTTGTTAGCATATGGTTGATAATATATGCTTGTGTTTTAATATTAAAATCTTTAGAATAGATTATTAAATTACCTTTGTTTTAAATTTCGAGGACGAAATTCTTTTAAGGGGGAAGGAATGTGATATCCCGGAATTTTTGGCAATATCAATTTAATAATCTTTATTTAAAATTAAATTGATTTGAAAATATTGGTTAATAAAATAAGAATTGGTTTAATAATCTAATTAAGTAAATATTTAATTAGTGATTTTATCTTTTAAAAGCTAAATAAATGTTTCTATCTATAACGTGTATATATATTTATATATATATTATAGATAATCTTTGATTTGGAATTTAATAAATAAATAAAGTCTTGTTTTCAAATTCTAATAATATATTTAATAATTTGGAAATTATGATTTAAATTAATATTAAGCTTTTCAAATTATTTAATTAATAACTCTATGGTTTGTAAATACTTAAGATAAATGTTACTGTTTAAAATTATATCTTAGCTTAATTTTTAAATTTAAATAATAAGTTTATTTCATTTCTTTTAAATATTACTTGATATATTATATATATATGATATGAAATAGAAGTTTAAATCACAATATAGCATATGGTCTTAATTCATTTAATAATAGAAGTGATTTATAATCTCTTTTATAAATCATTTAAAATTGTTAAATTTGACATTTTCAAACAATATTAATAATGTATTATTTTTCCATATAAATATAAAAAGAATTAAAATAAGAAAATGGAACTATCATTTCAAATTGAATAGGCTGACTTTAATTTGGATTTCAAAAATTAAATTGAATTTGGAATGTATTTTGAAATTCAAAATAATAGAACCTTAAAAAATGGATAAGCTTTAATTTATAATTTGTTTTTATTACATTTTCTTTACATAAGAAATTCACATATATATATTTACATAAGTATAAATAAATTGAGTAAACCTTTATTAACATTTAAAAAAAATAAAATTAAACAAGACATGTGTTAACATATTAAGTAATCAAACAACATGTGTTAATATATTAAGTTATCTAAATACATGTGTCAATTTATAAGTTAAACAACATGACAAGTGTCATTTAATTCCCATTTTCTTTTCTTTTATTTTGATAAACAATTTCAGCCATGTACATTGTTTTTTCCATTCATCATTTTCCTTTCTATCTTTTTACTCAACTAAGAAGAAAACTTAAACTATCTCTCAAAACAAAATGTACCTCAAAACAGAAATTATCAAGCAATAACCTGTAATGCAAATATCAAAATTTAAAAGCCTAAAAACCTTCTTCGTTTTCATCCTGTATACTTTTTTTTCCCAAACCTGAATCATCTCTGCATGTTTCAATGACAATCAACTCAAGCATGCAAGTTCAATTCGAAAAACATAACTTGTTCATTTTCAAAGATCAAAGCCTGCATTTGAAACTTGTAGTTCAGTATTAAAATCAAATGTCTGCATTTCTTCCTTTGGATATCATCACCATGCAAGAAAACCTATAGATCTGTGTCAAAATTCAAAGCCTGTATTTTGTTCAAACCTGGAATTAAAGCAACAATAATCAAAGCTTTAGCATTTTTCTTCAAATCTGGAACTCCTGCATGCATGTGGTTCTCAAGTTTTCAAAGACATGAGACACTCCAGTTTCAATATTTTATAAACTGCTCTATTCTTCAGTTGAAGGTGAGTTACATTTTTTATTAAAAATAACTTAAGTAAATATGGTTGCATGTTAATTTCAGTGGAAATTGTTTTTGTGTGAATATATAGATATGTTTGGTAAATTTTTCTGCATATATGTGAATGTGTATAAATGCTTATTTCCTGTAACATCTCTGTTACCAAATTCTTAAGCTAAAGACATACTAAAAATCACTATCTCTTGATCCAATCAACATTTGGATTCAAGTATTAAACAAAACATGTTTTTCAGATCATAGAGTAGACTTTAAAATAAAATTAAGTTAAATAAATTTTGAAATAGTTCTGGAAATAAAAAAACAGTAGTGTTTAATTTTTTAGCAAAAGTTGAAACCTTGCAAATTATTGATTCATGATTTTAAATCGAATCCTTATTCAAATTCTTGATTTTTAAAACTTAAATCATCAATTTTAGTGATAGATTGAGGGTATAATTCTGGGTTGACCAGAAATATTGATTTTGGGTTTTTCTGGTAAATCATTTGTTCTGGAGGGTCGGGGTTCTTCATAGAGGTGGAAGAGTGATCATAGATGGAACGAAAATTATCAAACAGGTGGATAGATCATTGTGGTAGCAGTGGTGAAGGATCTAATTTTGTAGCCCCAGTTTTAATCAAGTTAGGAAATTTGATCATCTCAGTCTCTATGATTGATCGAGTGCGATGGGATTTTAGAGTTGGCAGCTGGATCGATGACAAGGGCATGGTCGGAGCCGCAACATTTACGCTGGTCGGAAGACAGTGGTTGGGGCGTTGACAGGTTTGGGTTTGAGGTGGTTCTGTGTTCTAGGTTTGGGGTGTTGAGTCTCGATTTTGATTTCGAGTAAATGTTGAAGTTCTGATGGTCGAGTTCGAGTTCGAAGTTGATCATGGATGTGAGGGAAGCATAGGCGATGGTCGGAGCTTCGCCGTGGATGGTGCAGGGTGCACGGTGCATTGGTGTATCTGCTGATGCCTCGGTTGAAGGGGAGAGTGGTACTCGTGTTTTACTCGAGTAATTTGAGTGTTTTGCACGAAGTAGAGAGGGTTTTGACTCGAAGTGTTTGAGGGGGGGTCTCGGGTCAATTAGTGTTACAGGTTTATTTTTTTTAAACCTGTCAGTGTATCAAATTTTAAAATGAAAATTTGAAATTTGAAGGCCAACCGTAAGAAGAGTTTTAAATCAAGTTTTAAGCTTGGTTTCAATTCAGATTTGATATCTATTTTTTAAAATAAACAAGTTTATAAAAAAGTGGAATGTTTTTAACAACTAAAAATTTGTTAGTATTTTATAATGTGGTTTTGAAATCTGAAAATGAGATCTAAACAAGATTTTAAATTTAAGTTTAAATCTGAATTCAAAGCTTAGTTTGAATTCTAGTTTGAAATAAAATAAAGATTTTGAATTTAAATGTTTTAAAACAACTTTGAATGTTTTAAAATATGGTTTGAAAGTTAAAAATGAATTTGGTTTAAATTTCTTTTAAATTTCTTTTATAAAATAAGTAATCCTTTAACATGTAATTAAAAAGGTTTTTGAATTGTATTAAAAGATTTATTTAAGTTAAAATTGTTTTCATTTTAAATCTTGAATTTAAAATGGAATTTAATAGTAAATTTAAAGCAAATTGTTTTTAAAATACTTTGTTAATGATAATTTAATCATTAATAAGATTAAGGTTTATCTTAAAATTAATTAGGACTTAATGATTATAATTCATTAAATTATTAAGGAAATTAAGATGGATAATTAATTAATTTAATTAATTAATGATTTGGGTTAATTAGTTAAGTAATTAGGGGTTTTATTTAATTAATTAAAGGATTAAGTAAGTTAATTAAGATTAATTAAATTGTAATTAAGAAATCATTAATTAGATAAGATTTGATTTAAATTAATAATTTGAAATTTATTAATCAAGTAATTATAAATTAATTAAGTTATAGATTAATACTTGATTAATTAAATAATTAGAGATTAATTAATGGGTTTTATAGATAATTTAATTTGTAATTAATAGGATTAATCTCAGTTAATTACTTTAGAGAAGTAATTAAAGATTTGTTAATGGTTAATGGAGTTCATTAACTTAGGATTATTTAATAATTAATTAATGTGATTAATTTTAATAATTAATTGGATTAATTAATTTAAAGATAATCATTTGTGAATTGTTTAAATGTAATCACTTAATGGAAGTAATTAAGAAATTTATTGCTAATTGTAATTAATTAAGTTTATTTTGATTAGCTTAAGTTAATTAATTAAGTTTGATTAATTTAAAATAATCACTGGATAATTTAAGAGGTAATTACTCAATGTAATTAATGAAGAATGATTACTTAGTGAAGTAATAAAGAAGATAATTAGTGGATGTAATTAAATTGAAGGAAAATCAGGTAATGGAAGAGTTTTAGAAATTAATTACATTGTGTAATTCAAATGAAGAATGATTATTTAGTAAAAGTAATTAATAATTAATTACTTAGTGTAATTAATTAAGATTTGATTAATAGGGTTATTTGAGGATAATTAAGAGATGTAATTAATTAAGGATAATCAATTACTTAATGAGATTAATCTAGGGTGATTAATAAATATGATTAATTAAAGATTAATTATTATAGGTAATTAATTAAGGAGTAATTAATTTATCCAATGAAGTAATTAAGGGTAGTTAATTGCTGAATATGATTAATCAAGAATGATTAATCAATATGGTTTAATTAATGATTAATTACTTAATGTAATTAATTTAAATAGGTTAATTATAAATAAAAATAATTAGGCGTCATTAATTAATATAATTAATGATGTAATTAAGGATTGATTAACTAATCAATAACAAGTGATCAATGAAGGAATTAATTAATGTAATTAATTAAGGATTAATGTAATTAATTATAGTTAATTAATTAATGAAGTAATTAAAAGGTTAATTACTGAATTTGGTTTAGGATAATTAATTTATGAAATTAATTAAAGGCTAATTACTTGAATGTAATTAAAGGGTAATTAATCAAGGGTGATCAATTAAGGTGATTTATTAGAGGGAATTTATTAATTGATTTGTAGTTAATTAATGGTTATAATGATGAAGTAATTAATTTAATTTATTTTAAATTAATTAGAGAAGAAGTAATTAATTTAATTCGTTTTAAATTAATTATAAAATGATGATTAATAGGTCATTGCTTATGAATGCTGGTTGATATTGAGTGCCCTGAATAGTTGAGATCTCAGATATAAGATCAGTGATGTTGTGTGATATGGATGCTTTGGTTGCATTGTGATGATAATATGAATTATCTGTTTGTGATGATAATATGAATTATCTGTTATGACGATAATGTTGATTATCTATTGTGATATTATGAATTATCTATCTATGTGTATATAGATAATATTGAATTGAATTGTTTTAAACTTTAAAACAACTTAGACCTAAAAGATGGCGTTTTGGATTTCGATGAGACCGGGATCGGGTTTCCATATTTGGATATCCGAAAACCACATCGATCCAAATTAACGATAGGTCATGAATCTGAAGTGAAGATGAAGATTCAGAGTGCAAGGGTTATCGTCGTTAACTTTGAGGGTGATTCCAAAATGAGGTTAATGAGATAATGCCTTTGGTTTCGTTCAAAACCGGAACGAACTTGTATGGATTGAATGCTTTCAGAACATCGTCAGGTGAATGATGAGCATTCTAAGAGATGCGTTCTCTAAAGGTAATCGTAGCCTCAAGCCTCATCAACCGGGAATGGCTAAAACAGGGGAGGTGCAGCAAGGCTAAGTGGGTCATGCCCAAGTAGGACGAGATTTACCCCTGTCTAGAAGTCCCTTTATATTCGGCTGTGTGGGGCAGTTGATTGCAACAACTGCCGGGGTTGTCTTGTTCGGGACTGTTCAGTGAGGAATGGTCCCGGCCTTGTGTTGCAGGGGAGTTAGGGTGGCTCCTCGGTATGGTGATCTAGGCCACGTACTGTAACGGGCGGTACCCCAGTAGCCCTGCCATTGTATGGAATCCAATCTCCAATAAGTGCCGTACGTTTTAGATGTGCCAAACTATGTTGGAACGTGAGATGTAAGCATTCCAGCTATTTCTGTATTTTACTTGAAAACCCTAGACACTATTATAATATCACCGGATTTCCTATCAAATGTTTGGTTAGCGTAAGGTAAACACTTTTCCATGTTTATGTGTGGGAAGCCTTACGTGATACCTTTTGTTTTCAAAGTTTTTAAAGTTAAGCAACCTTAACCTGTTACTTACACCAGACCCATGTCTGACCCGGAATTTATCTTCTGTTTTCTTAAACTCTTGGGTACTCAAATTTTTTACGAGTAGCCAAGGGATTCAGGTTTGTTTTGGCAATATGGAGGAGCAATGGAGAAGGAGGCTTCGGCATTAGATATATAGATTCCGCTGTGTGTTCTCTATGTTTGGTATCTCTTTGTTGAGTTGTAATAACTAGACAGGTGTTTATAACTGTCTAGTATGTGATGTATATGCTATGTAACTCTGATTGATGTTGTATATTATGTAATACTTATGTTATTAATATAATTTATTCGTTCCGCTGTTGAGAGTCTAGTGTTGTTTCTTCTTTCTCTTGTTTCTTTTCTCTTTTCTATCCCTTTATTTCTTAAAGATGATACGACTTTCTGTGGAGAAAAAGTCGGGTCATCACAGTTGGTATCAGAGCGCTAGGTTGAGTGAATACCTAGGCTTTGGTGTGTTTTCTTTCTTGAGAGAGCGTATTTGTAATTTTGATATATCTATATATATATTTCTACCTATCTGTTGGGTTACCTGTTCAGGTTTCCCAATATAAGTTGTAAGGTCGATGGGGTCCTGGTGTGTGTAACACGACTACCATTGGTTGGAGTTTGAATGTTTGAGGTTGGAAGTGTATCCGTCGAGACTGTAGACCTAATACCGTCTCGAGTAAGCTTTGCAGTGATGTAAGGATTTCATCGATCTCTGAAGATAACCTGTTAAGGTTCGGAGTCCATCCTTGAGTTTGGATGAGTAGAGTTTGGATCTATTGGTTAGGCAGAAGCGAATGATGGCATCTTGAAACTTCAGGAAGTAGTAGCTGCGTGATGAGATGCAGTGACTATGAATGTTTCCGAAGATATTTCTTTGGAACAAGTTTAAGGAAGTAGGTCTGCTTCGGTGTTGTGGCTGAGTTCAGTAGGGTTTTTTTGTTTGGTTTGCAGTCCGAATTTCTTGAAGAGCTTTGGTTTGGAATTCTTTGGCACCAGTGTCAGCAATGCAGCTCGGAGAGTTATGTGTGCTGTCAAGGAGATCTTCTAGTTTAGTATTTTTTCTAGAGGTGGAGTTCA
This sequence comes from Allium cepa, assembly GCA_030765085.1. NCBI lineage: Eukaryota > Viridiplantae > Streptophyta > Magnoliopsida > Asparagales > Amaryllidaceae > Allium > Allium cepa. Next base: position 818,412,331 of record CM060935.1, on the reverse strand, counting down.
GAAGCAGTAGAGTGGATCCATTTCTTCGATGGATTGGCTAGACCAGCGTAAGCTGTTCTGATTGGTAAAGAGAGAAAAGTTTTCTTTGGATGTTAGGCTGGATTAATCGCAAAAGTGACTTGCGATAGCTGAGTGTTCTCTTTGATTGTTGGAGATTTTTCTGGACGTCTTCAGGGAAGTTAGAGGTTGTCCGCATCTAGAGATTTAGTTTTCTTATCGACCAAGATTCCAAGAATGGTACCGGTGGTTCAACTCGTGGAAGGTTGGTTCCTTGAGATGGAGTTTGGTGAAGCAGCTCAGGTTTCGGAGGAATTTCTGAGTTTTTCTTATGGATTTATGGAACCATATTTTTCTAGGTTATGTTGTCCAGTTTGTGCTTGTGTTCGTCTTCTGCATTCTCATCTTCTCCAGATCAGAGTTGTGCAGCGGAAGCAAGTTTGGGAGTGCATTTGCTTTTCTTTTTCGAATAGGAGAAGTTTGTTTTCTTCTGATGGTTGTGAATTGAGTTGGTCCTTGATCTTGGTTGATCTTGGAGGATCATTCTGGTGGATTGAGTTTAGTCCAGTTTGTTTCTAGAGGAATCAGCAAGGGTTGAGCTGATCAGTAAGGATGTAGGCAACCCGGGATCGTCTGAAGAATTTTGTGGATTAGAATCGAAGATCTGATTTTGGATAAGTTTTCTTTGGTTTTAGGAGCTATAAATTTTGGTAAGTCTGGTAAGCTAGCTCCGAGGTGTATTGGATCTTTTCTGTGTTCTGGTAAGATAAGTGTTTGGTCTTCAGGATTGAATTGCCAGTTTGGATAACTGGGATTCGTTGCGTTTTCACGTATCTCTGAGGGAGTACGTGCATGATCTATCTTTGAATTGTGGAATCAGCTGTTCTACGAGATTTGGTTGGTGAGTCAGACTTGTCTGTAGTCTGATTTCTTATTTAGTTTGGTAGATCGAGATGAGTACGAGTTCTGTAGCTTAGTAGTTTTGATTGTTTGGATTCTGTAGAGCGAGTATCCCGGTGTTTATACTTGGGAAACTCGAGAAAATTCTATTTAGAATTATTGTCTGGATAGTTAAATTTGTTTATTTGGGTGAATTGGTTGCTATGGTTGTTAGCATATGGTTGATAATATATGCTTGTGTTTTAAAATTAAAATCTTTAAAATAGATTATTAAATTACCTTTGTTTTAAATTTCGAGGACGAAATTCTTTTAAGGGGGAAGGAATGTGATATCCCGGAATTTTTGGCAATATCAATTTAATAATCTTTATTTAAAATTAAATTGATTTGAAAATATTGGTTAATAAAATAAGAATTGGTTTAATAATCTAATTAAGTAAATATTTAATTAGTGATTTTATCTTTTAAAAGCTAAATAAATGTTTCTATCTATAACGTGTATATATATTTGTATATATATTATAGATAATCTTTGATTTGGAATTTAATAAATAAATAAAGTCTTGTTTTCAAATTCTAATAATATATTTAATAATTTGGAAATTATGATTTAAATTAATATTAAGCTTTTCAAAGTTATTTAATTAATAACTCTATGGTTTGTAAATACTTAAGATAAATGTTATTGTTTAAAATTATATCTTAGCTTAATTTTTAAATTTAAATGATAAGTTTGTTTCATTTCTTTTAAATATTACTTGATATATATATATATATATGATATGAAATAGAAGTTTAAATCACAATATAGCATATGGTCTTAATTCATTTAATAATAGAAGTGATTTATAATCTCTTTTATAAATCATTTAAAATTGTTAAATTTGCTATTTTCAAACAATATTAATAATGCATTATTTTTCCATATAAATATAAAAGAACTAAAATAAGAAAATGGAATTATCATTTCAAATTGAATAAGTTGACTTTAATTTGGATTTCAAAAGTTTAAATTGAATTTGGAATTTATTTTGAAATTCAAAATAATAGATCCTTAAAAAATATATTTGGATAAGCTTTAATTTATAATTTATTTTTATTACATTTTCTTTACATAAGAAATTCACATATATATATATTTACATAAGTATAAATAAATTAAGTAAAACCTTTATTAACATTTAAAATAAAAAGAAAATTAAACAAGACATGTGTTAACATATTAAGTAATCAAATAACATGTGTTAATATATTAAGTTATCTAAATACATGTGTTAATTTATGAATTAAACAACATGACAAGTGTCATTTAATCCCCATTTTCTTTTCTTTTATTTTGATAAATAATTTCTGCCAAGTACGTTGTTTTTTCTATTCATCATTTTCCTTTCTATCTTTTTACTCAACTAAGAAGAAAACTTAAATTATCTCTCAAAACAAAATCTAGCTCAAAACAGAAATTATCAAGCAATAACCTGTAATGCAAATATAAAAATTTAAAAGCCTAAAAACCTTCTTCATTTTCAAAATCCTGCCTACATTTTTTTCCCAAACCTGAATCATCTCTGCATGTTTCAATGAAAAGCAACTCAAGCATGCAAGTTCAATTCCAAAAACATAACTTGTTCATTTTCAAAAATCAAAGCCTACATTTGAAACTTGTAGTTCAGTTTTAAAATCAAATGTCTGCATTTCTTCCTCTGGAAGTCATCAGCATGCAAACCGTGTCAAAATTCAAAGCCTGTATTTTGTTCAAACCTGGAATTAAAGTAGCAATAGTCAAAGCTTTAGCATTTTTCTTCAAATCTGGAACCCCTGCATGCATGTGGTTCTCAAGTTTTCAAAGACAGGAGACACTCCAGTTTCAAGATTTTATAAACTGCTCTGTTCTTCAGTTGAAGGTGAGTAACATTTTTTTATTAAAAATAACTTAAGTAAATATGGTTGCATGTTAATTCCAGTGGAAATTGTTTTTATGTGAATATATAGATATGTTTGGTAAATTTTTCTGCATATATGTGAAAGTGTACAAATGGTTATTTCCTGTAACATCTCTGTTACAAAATTCTTAAGCTAAAGACTTATTAAAAATCAATATCTCTTAATCCAATCAATATTTGGACTCAAGTATTAAACAAAACATGTTTTTCAGATCATATAGTAGACTATAAAAAAATTTAAGTTAAATAAATTTTGAAATAGTTTTGGAAATAAAAAACAGTAGTGTTTAAGTTTTTGACAAAAGTTCAAACCTTGTAAATTATTGATTCAGGATTTTAAATTGAATCCTTATTCGAATTCTTGATTTTTAAAACTGAAATCATCAATTTTAGTGATAGATTGAGGGTATAATTCTGGGTTGACTAGAAATATTGTTTTTGGGTTTTTCTGGTGAATCATTTGTTTTGGAGGGTCGAGGTTCTTCATAGAGGTGGAAGAGTGATCATAGATGGAAGGAAAATTATCAAACAGGTGGATAGATCATTGCGGTAGCAGCGGTGAAGGATCTAATTCTGTAGCCCTAGTTTTAATCAAGTTAGGAATTTGATCATCTCAGTCTCTATGATTGATCGAGTGCGATGGGGCTTTGAGAATTGGCAGCTGGATCGATGACGAGGGCATGGTCGGAGCAGCAGCATTTGCGGTGGTCGGAGGACAGTGGTTGGGGCGTTGACAGGTTTGGGTTTGAGGTGGTTCTGTGTTCCAGGTTTGGGGTGTTGAGTCTCGATTTTGATTTCGAGTAAATGTTGAAGTTTTGATGGTCGAGTTCGAGTTCGAAGTTGATCGTGGATGTGAGGGAAGCGTAGGTGATGGTCGGAGCTTTGCCGTGGATGGTGCAGGGTGCACGGTGCATTGGTGTATCTGCTGATGCCCAGGTTGAAGGGGAGAGTGGTACTCGTGTTTTGCTCGAGTAATTTGAGTGTTTTTCTCGAAGTAGAGAGTGTTTTGACTCTAAGTGTTTGAGGGGAGGGTGGGTCTCAGGTCAATTAGTGTTACAAGTTTATTTTTTTAAACCTGTCAGTGTATCAAATTTTAAAATGAAATTTTAAAATTTGAAGGCCAAATGTAATAAGAGTTTTAAATCAAGTTTTAAGCTTGGCTTCAATTCAGATTTGATATCTATTTTTTAAAACCAATAAGTTCATAAAAAATGGAATGTTTTTAACAACTAAAAATTTGTTAAAGTATTTTATAATGTGGTTTTAAAATCTGAAAATGAGATTTAAACAAGATTTTAAATTTAAGTTTAAATCTGAATTCAAAGCTTAGTTTGAAATAAAATAAAGATTTTGAATTTAAAAGTTTAAAACAACTTTGAATGTTTTAAAATATGGTTTGAAAGTTAAAAATGAATTTGGTTTAGAATTCTTTTAAAATCCTTTTATAAAATAAGTAATCGTTTAACATATAATTAAAAAGGTTTTTGAATTGTTTTAAAAGCTTTGTTTAAGTTAAAATTATTTTCATTTTAAATCTTGAATTTAAAATGGAATTTAATAGTAAATTTAAAGCAAATTATTTTAAAATGCTTTGTCAATGATAATTTAATCATTAATAAGATTAAGGTTTATCTTAAAATTAACTAGGACTTAATGATTATAATTCATTAAATTATTAAGGAAATTAAGATGGATAATTAATTACTTTAATTAATTAATGATTTGGGTTAATTAGTTAAGTAATTAGGGGTTTTATTTAATTAATGAAAGGATTAAGTAAGTTAATTAAGATTAATTAAATTGTAATTAAGAAATCATTAATTAGATAAGATTTGATTTGAATTAATAATTTGAAATTTATTAATCAAGTAATTAAAAATTAATTAAGTTATAGATTAAAATTGATTAATTAAATGATTAGAGATTAATTAATGGGTTTTATAGATAATTTAATTTGTAATTAATAGGATTAATCTCAGCTAATTACTTTAGAGAAGTAATTAAAGATTGTTAATGGTTAATGGAGGTCATTAACTTAGGACTATTTAATAATTAATTAATGTGATTAATTTTAATAATTAATTGGATTAATTAATTTAAAGATAATCATTTGTAAATTGTTTAAGTGTAATTACTTAATGAAAGTAATTAAGAAATTTATTACTAATTGTAATTAATTAAGTTTATTTTGATTTGTTTAAGTTAATTAATTAAGTTTGATTAATTTAAAATAGTCACTGGATAATTTAAGAGGTAACTACTCAATGTAATTAATGAAGAATGATTACTTAGTGAAGTAATGAAGAAGATAATTACTGGATGTAATTAAATTGAAGGATAATCAGGTAATGGAAGAGTTTTGGAAATTAATTACTTTGTGTAATTCATATGAAGAATAATTACTTAGTAAAAGTAATTAATAATTAATTACTTAGTGTAATTAATTAAGTTTTGATTAATAGGTTTATTTGAAGATAATTAAGAGATATAATTAATTAAGGATAATTAATTACTTAATGAGATTTATCTAGGGTGATTAATAAATATGATTAATTAAAGATTAATTATTATAGGTAATTAATTAAGGAGTAATTAATTTATCTAATGAAGTAGTTAAGGGTAGTTAATTACTGAATATGATTAATCAAGAATGATTAATCAATATGGTTTAATTGATGATTAATTACTTAATGTAATTAATTTAAATAGGGTAACTATAAATAAATATAATTAGGCATCATTAATTAATATAATTAATGATGTAATTAAGGATTGATTAATTAAGATTAATTAATCAATAGTAAGTGATCAATGAAGAAATTAATTAATGTAATTAATTAAGGACTAATGTAATTAATTAAGGATTAATGTAATTAATTATAGTTAATTAATTAATGAAGTAATTAAAAGGTTAATTACTGAATTTGGTTTTGGATAATTAATTTGTGAAATTAATTAAAGGCTAATTACTTGAACATAATTAAAGGGTAATTAATCAAGGGTGATTAATTAAGGTGATTTATTAGATGGAATTAATTAATGGTTATAATGATGAAGTAATTAATTTAATTTATTTTAAATTAATTAGAGAAGAAGTAATTAATTTAATTCATTTTAAATTAATTATAAAATGATGATTAATAGGTCATTGCTTATGAATACTGGTTGATATTGATTGCCCTGAATAGTTGAGATCTCAGATATGAGATCAGTGATGTTGTGTGATATGGATGCTTTGGTTGCATTGTGATGATAATATGAATTATCTGTTTGTGATGATAATATGAATTATCTGTTATGATGATAATGTTGATTATCTATTGTGATATTATGAATTATCTATCTATGTGTATATAGATAATATTGAATTGAATTGTTTTAAACTTTAAAACAACTTGGACCTAAAAGATGGCGTTTTGGATTTCAATGAGACCGGGATCGGGTTTCCATATTTGGATATCCGAAAACCACATCGATCCAAGTTAATGATAGGTCATGAATCTCAAGTGAAGATGAAGATTCAAAGTGCAAGGGTTATCGTCGTTAACTCTGAGGGTGATTCCAAAATGAGTTTAACGAGATAATGCCTTCGGTTTCGTTCAAAATCGGAACGAACTTGTATGGATTGAATGCTTTCAGAACATCGTCAGGTGGATGATGAGCATTCTAAGAGATGTGTTCTCTAAAGGTAATCGTAGCCTCAAGCCTCATCAACCGGGAATGGCTAAAACAGGGGAGGTGCAGCAAGGTAAGTGGGTCATGCCTAAGTAGGACGAGATTTACCCCTATCTAGAAGTCCCTTTATATTCGGCTGTGTGGGGCAATTGATTGCAACAACTACCAGGGTTGTCTTGTTCGGGACTATTCAGTAAGGAATGGTCCCGGCCTTGTGTTATAGGGGAGTTAGGGTGGCTCCTCGGTACGGTGATCTAGGCCACGTATTGTGACGGGCGGTACCCCAGTAGCCTTGCCATTGTGTGGAATTCAAATCCAATAAGTGCCGTACGTTTTAGATGTGCCCAACTATGTTGGAACATGAGATGTAAGCATTCCAGCTATTCTGTATTTTACTTGAAAACCCTAGACACCATTATAATATCACCGAATTTCCTATGAAATGTTTTGGTTAGCGTAAGGTAAAAACTTTTCCATGTTTATGTGTGGGAAGTCTTACGTGATACCTTTTGTTTTCAAAGATTTTTAAAGTCAAGCAACCTTAACCTGTTACTCACACCAGACTCATGTCTGACCCAGAGTTTATCTTTTGTTTTCTTAAACTCTTAGATACTCAAATTTTTTACGAGTAGCCAAGGGATTTAGGTTAGCTTTGGCGAATTATGGAGGAGAAATGGAGCAGGAGGCTTCGGCGTTAGATATATAGATTCTGCTGTGTGTTCTCTGTGTTTAGTATCTCTTTGTTGTGTTGTATTGAGTTGTAATAACTAGACAGGTGTTTATAACTATCTAGTATGTGATGTATATGCTGTGTAACTCTGATTGATGTTGTATATTATGTAATACTTATGTTATTAATATAATTTATTCGTTCCGCTGTTGAGAGTCTGGTGTTGTTTCTTCTTTCTCTTCTTTCTTTTCTCTTTTCTATCCCTTTCTTTCTTCAAGATGATACGACTTTATGTGGAGAAAAAGTCGGTTCGTCACAAATTCCATGACCATCTCTATTTCTAACATATTTCTAACGACCATCACTCGTCAAAATTCAATATAGTTTGTCAATATGTGGTATTTTAAACAGGAAATCATTTGTTTTTCATTTCATTATTTTTCAAAAAAAACAAAAACATCCAAAGTGTTCACTCTAATTGAAAGTCCTTACGGTTATGTATGGATGAATTACTTGGAATTTTTTATGTGCTTCCATGCTCATTTAAAAGTCCTCGCGATTATGCATATTAAAATTGATTAATTAAGTAGACAAGTTGATTCTAATCCCATTTAAAAGTCCTCACGGTTATGCGTGGTTACAAGATACTTTAATACATTTTTAAAAAAAATATATTAGAATACTACTAATCTCATTTAAAAGTCCTAACGGTTATGCATGGTTAGTAGATATTCAAATTCCTGTTATAAATATACCATAAATAGGCACAACTATATGGTTTTATATGATGACATCATTCTTATCATTCTAAAAGTGGAATATGCACATAATAGAGTATTTATGATTTTTGTTTGATTTTTTATTGAAATTTAATATTTATATTCAATTGAGTTCTATTGTTGTATTAATGTCTATCACTTTATCTCTATTTTTCTAACACTATTACTCTTTTGCTGATAACAAAAGAGGGAGAGAAAAGTTAAGATTTTGACAAATAAAGGTCAAATATTTTATATATGCAACTAGGCTTATTTGCAAATTTTTATTTACATGCATATATGAAGGGGAGCTTTGTGTAGAGAGAGAGAGCACTTAAATAGGGGGAGCAAATTGAATAATCAAATACATTTAATAAATTCAAAATCTTAAATATATGTTTGTTATCATCAAAAGGGGAAGATTGTTGAATATGCGAGTATATGATTTTTGTTTGATGATAATAAACATATATATTTATATATATTCATTTAAATGTATTTGTTAACGTACTATTTTATTTTCACAGATTAAATAAATATTTGCTGAATAAAATAAATAACACTGAATTTAAATTCAAACAGATATTTTGTTCAAACAAATATTTATTACAATTTTAAATAGTATAAATTCAAGCTCTCACGATATATATACAATTTTCAATTACAATACAAATTCGATTACATCACAATTTATCATTTACATAATTGTCCTCACTACATATCGCTCATTCACTCGTATCTAATCTTCAACTTGAATCCAACATTTGAGCAATCTGCAAAAATATACACTGAGATAGTAAAATTGAAAAGGAAATATTTTTGCTGTATAAAATAAAATGTGAATTTTGAAAATAATATCTGCCTCAGTTATTTGGGTTGTTCGTCATCATTTAATTTGAATTCATCATACACGAACAGTTTGTGACATGCACAGTGTATCACTATACATGCCACAAGGCCATGCACACCGATATACACATGATAAACTTACAGGGACAGGCGAGCATAAGGTCAAACCCAAATCAAAAGCCGAGTTCAACTCAAGTGAAATAAATAAAATCACAACACCAGCACAAGGTCAAGCTCGATCTTTTAAAGCTGGATTCAACACAGGTGCAGTCTGAATATACAAGTTTAATAAAATGGCCAAGAGCAAGCAAATCAAAATGTACAAGATGAATCAAAAATACAAAACACTGACACATATATGGAACTGTATGCAGACTGCTTTAACTTAAGCAAATGCATATCAGACGATGTCAACAAGACTCGGTATGTATATGAAGGCAGCAAAACTCAAACCAGCAAAAATAAGTACAACATAATGCACCAGTGGACAGAGAAATCAAGTGTATACACCAAGTATACATGTGCATAAGGACTAGACTCAATGAAACAACACTGCTCATGCAATCACACTCAAAGTACAGTGCACAACAACCCAATTCAAACCAGAAATGAGCTCAAAGCAAATCCAGACCATATGAAGTATGAAAACAATGAAGCAGTATAATGTGAATTAGCTCGAAACAACATGGAAACAAAGTGCAGACCATACATACATACAGGGATGATACTGCAGCACGAGTACAAATAAGTGAAATGCTACAAAGATGAACCAGTTCAATATGATATGCAACCTGGACCACATGAGCTCAATGCAACACAACATCAAATAAACACAGACATATGTATATGCATATTCAAGTGCATTTGAACTCAGACTCGACCAAGACTATATGAACCAGACAAATGCACATACATACACAATCCAGGCAAAGCAGTGAACTACATATGTATGTAATATGACCAAACTTTACACAAACAAGAGCAGCACCAACAATCCGAAGAATGAAAAACAATGTCACCAGTGAAACAACATTATCACAATATTAAGTGAAGAAAAAGTCAGGTGAATCATGAAGAACACATGATTCAAGTAAAACCATACAACATCTCTACCAAATGTACACAACCACGATAATAGTTAATGATTCAACTGATCAGAGCAATTCAAAACCGAAGTGATCAGAAATTCACCCAACTGGCACAAGTAGTTCAACAGTCGAACAAAGAAAAACACAAATCAAGTAGGAAGTTTCAAAAGTGATGAAAGTTAGTGATGTCAAAAACCGAAGTCGAAGCAATGACAAGGCCGAAGTCAAAAAGCAAATATTTTTGCAGAGGAATAATTCAAAAAATACCATTGCATAAACAAGTCAGCGCCAAAGTTGAACAAGTCAGAAATCGAAAACATGGTAGCCATGAAAGAGATCAACACCGTGATTATCAAGTAACCAAATATACGAAATTGACAAAGTCATAAATCATCGTCAACATTCAATCAAAATCATACGGCCAAGGAATTATTAGAACGAACGAAAATCAAGGGGTTCAAACCCTATATAAACCCATTCATCATTGGCCAAGAAATTCATTCGAGTTCAAGCAATAAAGAACAAATCTTTCAACTCGAATTAAGTCGAGCATAGGCAAATTGAAAAGTTAAAGCACATACTAGTTTTAACAATCGTACTCGACTGAATTGAAGAAGCCGCGAGCAATCTAATTGATCAAAGAAAAGAAATCGAAGCATCAGCAACAAATTGAAGCAGCGACTCAATTCCCACAAAACCCTCGTTTTCGCAAAGAGGACGAGCGCCATTTTTCACGAGCAAAGATACGGCCGAAGGAATAAAAGAAAAGGGGACAGTGTTTTATTATTTCATAATAGTTGGGCCGGCTATAATTTTATTATTTGGCTTTAGTGTTGAAAATTAGGGTTTATTTATTTTAGTGTTTTAAAGTGTTTTAAATTTCTCTTTCAAACTTTGTAATTACTACTCGTGTGACTAGGGGATGAAATACGGTGGTGTAGTTCAAGAATTCGTAACTCAGTGGCTGAGTTGTGGTAGGTTTTGAGCGTAGAGTTAAGGCTAGTCGGTAGCGGGTGTTGCGAGTTTACGTGTGTAAGCATCTGACTGCTTAATTTATAGTAGAGACCTTGGGGGCAACACGTAGGCAGGGTTTGCCAAAGCTGGGTAAATTCCGTGTTGTTCTATTTCTGCATTTATTATTCTGCTATTATCTGTGCTGCTATAATTCTAATAAATCTGTGTTGCAATTATTTTATATACTTTCTCAATAATTTTTATAATTGATAGTATCACCCTATTCACCTCCCCTCTAGGGTGAAATCAATCCTACAATATCATTGGAGAATCGCACAACTCGCATATGAGATTCCAAAGCATGTTCGAAGAGAGATGGCGATGACTATTTAGAATAGATCACTTATCACCCATGTTTGTAGTAGAGGTGGAGGTGAGATCCATATGAGTCCATTGCATTATGATGTGACTCGAAGTCTATGATATATTTAGATACTGACTTATTTTGGTTTATTTTTCATGGATAGTCAATGAAAGGCCGATCACATAGGAGGTCCTAAGGACTCCACTCGCCATGCATTGGTAGGTATATCGCACAGTAGATGATTACCTGTATACCGTATATTAGATGATTAGTGGTATATCGTATAGTTGATGATTTGCGATGGATGGTGTGTGGTATAATTCTATTGTGAAATTCTCATATGCTTGTATTATTCACTTGACATTAGAGGGCCTATATTACGATGGCTATATCACCACTAGCCTCATGAGAATGTAGTATTGACCTTACACTCATATACTAGGATATACCTTACATTTTATTGTTGGTAATGCCGGATTATAGTCACAACAATATATTTATGATGGACTGACCTTAGGGATATAAGAGAAGAGTAGGATTAGGTATAATTTCCTATCCTTTGGGATGGATTTACTTAATTTGTTCATGGCAGTCCATATTACACCTAAGCCATATCTATGGATAGGGTCGATTATGCCTTACTTCCTATTTTATATATGTATATAGTTTTACTATATAGTACTTTGAGGTAGCTCCTCTCGCACCAGGCTTTATGTCTATTTCATGTTTTGTCTGTTTATGTCATGACAACCCTTGAGTACCCGGTTGAGTAGTTTGAGAGTCAGGTTCATTTAGAGTTAGGCTTATAGGATAGCTAGAGCATTTGGAGGTGTGATGCCGATATTTTGGATATGTATACTTGTTGTTAAAGTAGTACATGGAAAACATGTTATTATATATACAAGACTTGTGATATCAGATATTATACTTAGAACTTTATATAAATAGAGTTGATGTATTTTGACTTCCTTATTATATTTATTTATCGGTTTCTACTGCTAATGCGGTCTCTTATATATTGTTTATCATATTTTTTTCAGGTATATTAAGTATATTTTATGTTAGCATTCTGCTGCGAGATTGTAATCGATGTGCTTTAGTATGATGTTTAGTTTTAATTTTAACATGAAGGACTGTCTTTTGTGGTATTTGAGAGTCGGATGTTCCTATTGGACGTTGGTTTATAACATTCAAAGGGCGGATTGTTGTACATCACCCTCATGTATTATTACAACATCGTGTCAAGTTCTGAATTTATGAGATATTTCAGAACAACCATTGAATAAATCTAATTAACAAGATCAAACAAAAAAAATTAAAAAAGACATTAAAATAAAATATGATTTTATTTTAATAAATAGATCGGATCTAATGCTCTTTAATAGACATCATAGGCTCATTAATTTCCACAAACAATTTTTTTTGAAATTTACCCATTTTACCTACTGTGAAACATACCAAGTTCTAACACTGATGACCAGATATCGAAATGCCTAACGCTGAAACATCGTAGAAGCCATTCCAAGCACAACCACTTAGTCATCCCCCACATAGATCATATAAATAGCCCGATCCTTGGCACACTCTCGGATCGTAACTTCGATAGCCTTTTTGTCACCACACATCGTAGTACATTCCCATAGTCTCAACCCTAAGTTATAAAAGTGCTCCTTTTTCGAAGAACCCTAAAAAATTGCTCCATAGTCACACCGAACACCATGAGCCTCATACGAGCCATCGAAGTCCCGCTGAATGTTAAAATCGGAGAAAACTCCTATTTCCCCAATCATTAGCCGAACAGTCGACCGATCACGTATAATCGGTCGATTGATTCGATATAGCCCATTTTGGCTATAACCCATCAGTCAGCTTGTTACTATAAATAGCCAACCGACCGCATGAATAGTTGACGAGTCGACTATAACAAATTGATTGACCTTATGAACAATTACCTGGTTGATTTCAATCAAACACTATTTTAGGTCATTTTAAGCCTATTTTCTTTTGGCCAAGGAACTCTGCACACCCCCTTGATCAGTTGATCGATGCCCCTTGATCAGTCGATTGATCTCCTATAGAGGGCCAGCTTAACCCTTAATGGGGGTGAATTCCCCTTAGGGAATTATCCTATATTTCTGCTATGCTTGACCATCGCTTTAGCCTTCCTTGCCTTAATTTTGTTCTTCATTGCATGGCGACCTTATGCCTATCTACTACATCCTATGGACAACGGGGACACATTCACAAAGAAAAAAAAATCTCCTACCACAAAGTCAAAATCGATGTGTCTTTTATCGACGACTCTTTTGGTGATCTTGAGACATGTTCATTATCTTTTGGATTAAATCAGTTGTTTGACGGACAATTTTCTATCAGATTAGAAAATAGTCGAAAAGTTTAAATTAAAAATTAACCGCAAGCGCATGACATAAAATTCCAGTACGTAGCTAGTACGGGTCGATTCGTAGGGAATTGTTTAGATTTTAAATTTCTATTCAATCAAATTAAACCCAGAATTTGAGATTGTGTTAAGCTAAAAAATATAAAAACTAACAAAAGCGAAAATGGATAAAAATATGAGAATTTGACGGAAATTTAGAGGCAATGTCCTTCTAAAGATCACATAAATCAACATATATGAAATTATGATCTCTCTTTTGGTCATTAGTGAATTTAGTTGATATGTTTATTAATAAGTATGGCCTGTTTATGCTATTAATTAGGCCAACATGAACCATCAAACTTTAACATACCCTCCAAACCACTTATCAGTTCTCATGAAAATGACAATGAAAACTAAAATCTATTTTAAGCATGGCTTATTTACTATTGAATTAGTATCATAATCCATCAAATTATGATTTAAATCAACTTCCATTACCAAAATCAATTAATTAGACGATGATTAAATTGTGTTTATTTGAGTAAGCATAGCTTATATGCGATTAGCACCATAGATTATCAAATTCATTAATAAACTTACATCAACATACAACTTTCCATTAAGCACAAAAAGAGAACATAAATGAGCAAAATGTTGAATCTACATGATTAAGAGAGCTTCATTACCCCTAAATTGAAGAGGTTTAGCCACATATATTTGTTATCATTTCAACAAATGTAGATTGCAACATGAAACAAAAACAGGAAGAAAATGCAAGCCAATTAAAAAGAGAGCCAATTAAAATGAAATAAAAGCTAATCTACTTGCATAAGAAATGAAACTAAGCTACTAACATAAGAGGAAAGAGAGCATGTAAATATAAAAGAGCATGAATTAACGTTGCATAAAAATAAATTACATAAAAGAAGAAAATTGCTTAGTAGCCATGAAATAAAAGAAGAGAGTTTATATTTATTTTTGAGCCTAAAACTAAACTGACTAAAGAGGAGGCTAAGAGCTCAATTACATGAACATATGCTGTATTTATAAATGTTTTGAAACCCCAATCATATTTTTGAGAACAATCCAAATTGCACATGAGGAAGTGTGACCACCAAGTTATCATTAGTATGAATTAATCTCCGCTTAAATGTGCATGTAGCTTTAATCTTCATTAGCATGTGCATTAGCTCTTAATAGGGGAACACAGTAAGTGGGTAGGTGGGGTCCTTCATGTTGTCATGAAATGGTTTATTTCCATCTTCATTTGCTTGTATTCTCTTACACATGCATATTATCCATGAAACCACTTGTTATCTGAATTCAAATTCCTACAAAATAACATAAAAATTTCCAAGTAAATTTTTCTCAAATTAATATATGGACAAAAATGACCATTTCCCCTTTATATGAAGATGAATATATGATGATTTGGAAATAATTGAAATTTTGGTTTAAACATGTTAAAATACTCTATATGATCATTTATTTAATTAAATTTGATTAAATATGGACGTAAAAATATGCAAATTTACGTGCACATCATTAATTTTCTCTGAAGTCCCTTTAATCCTATTAAACCTAAGTATCAATCGATCAGTCATATCCAACATGGAGGAGACATGCACTGCTTCCCATACAGGTCTTCGAATGGTGCCATGCCAATACTCGATCGTTGGATGCGTTTCCAAGCAATGCCGAACCATCCCCTCTCCAAGCATTGCCGGTCCAAGCCCCACTTCCAAGCAATGCCGAACCATCTTTCCTCCAGGCACTGCCGGTCCAAGCTCCACTTCCAAGCAATGCCGAACCTTCCCCTCTCCAAGCATTGCCGATCCAAGCTCCACTTCCAAACAATGCCGAACCATCCCCTCTCCAGGCACTGCCGGTCCAAGCTCCACTTCCAAACATAGCCGGACCAGAGTGCTACCGAACCGGCTACCTCCTTCCACTGCCGAACCAGAAGTAAGGTAGGCCGCAACCGGATCACTCTCCACCGAACCAAGTGCTACCGGACCAAGGCGTTCCGGACCAACTTTGCCAAGGCCAGATTGCATCAGCCCAGGCCCGTCAGCAACTATATACATCCATGACCCCTGCCCCCAGCCTCACTCTATAAATAGAGGGGCAGGGGTACAACAAAGAAGACAAGTTTGAGAGCTCAAGCACGGATAGAACTTTCAAACAATTTTCAGATACTTGTAATCAAAGCTTTGTACTTGTAATCTGAACAGAAAAGGAGAATAACATATAAAGTGGACGTAGGCACATTCTGACCGAACCACTATAAATCCGTGTGTCTTTTACAGTTTAGCCCATCTATTTTATATATTTGCATAAATCACCCAAATCATTAAGAACAACTTATAATCAACTAAATCATACGACTTGGAGGTGTTTGCCCATTTTTTGTGCAAACATTTTTGGTGCTTTCACCGAGAGCTCGAGCTAGAAGCTTCAGCTTCTCCCACTTAACCTTCTTCCCAACAGCATCACTCATTACTTGGAAAACATGCCTCCCAGGCAGAGGAAAGATGTTAGCAAAGGAAAGAACATCGCAACTAGTAGTATCCCAGATCCAGTGATCAGAGATCAAGGGAATCGTTCCGTTCCAATAGCAAATGGAAATCAGTCAAATCCGACAGCCCCCGCCACGGAGTAACCAATTACTAGGGCAGATCTGGACATGGTCGTGGCTGAAGTAACTAATGCTTCACGTCGCAACAAGAAGCCTTGGTGGACCAACTCATGTTACGCTTAAGGGATGCTGAAGAATCCAACCGTAACACCGAATCATGGGGAAAGTCCCAGTCTGGATGGTCTGGGAGGCGACAAAGATCTTTCTTCTTTGAAGAGGCTAACAACAGAAACAAAATGGTAGGAGCCGAGCCCAGACTCAGCCCGAATTCCGACCCGAGGAAACGCTTGGAACCGAACCCAACAGGGGAAGTACCGGGCAGGGATCGGATATGGCTGAGCCTGTCATGTTACCTAACCACGGGAACACCAATGAACGGGGCCGAGCTGGAGTCCAGTCCGAAGTTGGACCCGAGGGAATGCTTAGAACAGAGCACAACAGGAGAAGGTCGAGGCAAGGGCCAACTGTGGCTGACCCCAGCACGCTCCCGGAAGACCGAAGACAACCACCGGAAAATGTTAGGAGCAATAAACGGTACCATCCCTACAGGTCATCTGGACGGAGTCAATCCCACAGAGAAGAGCCAAACTCATTTCCATCTACTTCAATTTCTGATGAAAGGATGGCGCGATTGTTCGGAGAGTGCGTCCGACGGGATCAAAGAGATCGAGGGATAGGCGCTAAGGTAACCAGCCCCTTCACCAGCAATATCGAAATTGCCATCACCCCCCGAGAATGGAAAATGCCAACAATGGAGCCTTACAAGGGAACCTCTGACCCCGTCGTACACTTACAGAGATACACACAGCATATGCTCATGAGCGGAGCGACAGAAGGAGTGTTGTGTAAATGCTTTCCACTTTTCTTGGCCGATCTAGCTACCTTTTGGTTCTGCCATCTACCCCAAGGATCCATCAGCTCATGGGAAATGTTGAAAGAAAAGTTCATCAGCCAATTCCGTATTCATGTGGAACAACCCAAGGACGCTTACTCCTTATCCAATATCAAACAAAAGCCCGGAGATACAGTGCAACAATATCTAACCCGGTTCAGTGCCGCAACAGCTGCAGTCCAGGATGCCGATGAGAAACTTATCCTAATGGCTCTCTACAGTGGTGTGCATCCGGATACTAAATTTGCTAGGAGACTAAAAAAAGAAAAGCCAGCTACCTTACCTGATTTCTTCCATGAAGCCGAAAAATATATGAGACTTAAAGACGCTGCCATTGAAAGGCAGACAAGGCAACAAACTAAGGCAGCTCATGGCAACGCACCCGCAGTAGCAAAGGACATTCGAAGAAATGACTCCAGAGATGGTGCTGGGGGCAGAAAGGGAGAAAAGCGTTTATATAGGCCAGGACCGAGATTTGACTCTTACACTCCTTTGAATGAAATAATCGAAAACATCTTCTTGGCCACCCAAGACGAGGTTAGATACAAGCGCCCCCACATAAGAAGGAATCAGACAATGCAGTTAAGTCTGGAAAGTTCTGTCGCTTCCACGAATCTCATGGGCATGACACAAATGAATGCCATCATCTTCGGGACTTAATTGAAGAAAACATCAGAAGGAAGAGGCTGGAGCGCTATGTGAAAGGTAAGAACAGGACTTCAACTCCCTCCAATGAGAAACCAGGGCTACTCCTCCCAGAAGTAGGCGGAGGAAATCGCAACACCAGCGGCTCTAGTCAAGAAAAGATAGTGGTCCATACCATATCAAGAGGACCACACATCGCCGACAGAAGCTGGGAAGAGATGGAAAGATACGGTAAGTCACTTAATGAAGGCTACGTTAATTCTGTTATGGAAGAACGCCACCCGAAACGAAAAGAGGATGATGACATCACATTCAGTAGCATGATCTAGAGGGAAGGCAGTACCCTCACATGGATCCTATGGTTATCTCTGCCTGGTTCGGTCCGGCCAAAGTTTTCCGAATTCTAGTAGACACTGGCAGCTCAGTAAATATCCTATTTAAGCATGCTTTCGACAAAATGAAGCTGTCAATGAAAGATGTGTCTTCCTGCAACAAACCACTACATGGTTTCACGGGGGATGCGAAGATGCCCCTCGGGCAACTGGACCTCCTTGTCGAAATAGGAAGTCATCCCCGCTCCGTTGTGCGGAAACAAACATTTGTGCTGATAGAAAACCACTCGGCCTACAACGCCTTTTTAGGAAGACCAGCCTTGTCTGATTTTCAAATTGTCTTGGCCTCATGGTGCCTGAAGATGAAATTTCCAATAGACAATGGAATAGGGGAGGTAGAGGGAGATCAAGACGCTGCTCGAGACTGCTATGTAACTGAGCTTCGTAATAACCGCATAAAGGATAGGGGGAAGAATGCAGAGACTTCTCTCTGCAAGAAAAACTTAGAAGCATAGCAACCAAAGAAAGCCCCTCCTCTTCGATATACCAGTGATCCTTTCAATGAATTAGACCCCAGGGACAAAGAGGAGGAGGCCACCGCCGAGCCTGCAGAGGCTATGGAATTTGTATCTGTAGAAAAACACGACCCAAGTAGACTGCTGAGAATCGGGTCTCAGTTAAGAGCGGAATTGAAGGATCAACTCGTCGATTTTCTTCGCCACAACTTGGATGTATTTGCATGGATGCACGCTGACATGACTGGAATCTCCCCAGACGTAGCATGCCACGTATTGAACATCGATCCTACCAAGGTGCCGGTAAAACTGAAAAAGAGAAGCATGGGGGCAGAACGATCAGCAGCCCTCGATGAAGAAGTAAAGAACCTGCTTGCCAATAACTTCATCCGAGAGGCCATCTACCCAGAGTGGATCGCCAACCCGGTACTAGTAAAGAAGGCTAATGGGAAGTGGCGAACGTGTATTGACTTCTCCAACTTAAATGACGCTTTCCCGAAGGATTGCTTCCCACTCCCCCGAATCGATCAACTTGTAGACAGCACAGCCGGGCACGAACTCTTGTCTTTTATGGACGCATACTCAGGATATAACCAAATTCCTATGCACGCCCCCAATCAAGACCACACTAGTTTCATCACCGACCGGGGATTGTACTGCTATAGAGTAATGCCTTGTGGACTTAAAAACGCCGGAGCCACTTATCAGCGCCTCGTCAACAAGATGTTTGCGGAACTAATAGGACGAACCATGGAAGTTTATGTGGACGACATGCTGGTAAAGTCAAGAAAAGCCATCGACCACGTGAACCACCTAGACGAGATGTTTCAAGTACTCCGTCGATATGGAATGAAGCTAAACCCTCTAAAGTGCTCCTTCGGAGTATCATCGGGAAAGTTCTTATGATTCATCGTCCATGCCAGAGGAATTGAAGCGAACCCTGAACAAGTCCGGGCACTGAAGGAAATCAAGATACCTTCCACTCGAAGAGAAATGCAAAGCCTAAATGGGAAAGTGGCCACCCTGAGCAGATTCATCTCTAAAGCGACCGACAAGTGTGTCCTTTCTTCGAAGTTATAAAGAAAAACAAGGGAAAGTTCGAATGGACCAACGAATGCGTAACGGCCTTCCACAACCTAATCGAACACCTCCAGAGACCACCGGTACTCTCAACTCCAAATGAAGGTGAAGAGCTATACCTATACCTTGCCGTGTCATCTCATGCTCTAAGCGCCGCTTTGGTAAGAGAAGACAACCGCGCGCAGCGGCCAGTGTACTTTGTAAGCACGAGGTTCACGGGGGAAAAAGCCAGATATCCTAAACTTGAGAAGTTAGCATATTATTTACTAATCACATCACGGAAATTGCGACACTATTTCCAATCCCATTCCATCAGAGTTCTTACCGATCAACCGCTAAGGCAGGTACTCCATCGTCCCGACACCTCCGGACGACTGCTTAAATGGTGCATTGAGCTAAGTCAATATGATCTCACCTACCATCCCAGCACCGCCATCAAAGGGCAAGCCCTGGCCGATTTCATTGCCGAATTCATTACCAACGGAGGTAAGGAGAAATCTAAAATAACTGGAGATATCAAATGGGATCTCTTTGTAGATGGAGCATCGAACGAACAGGGCTCTGGGGCCGGTGTTGTGATAATCACCCCTAGGGGAAGGAAGCTGCACTATGCCCTAAGGTTGGAATTCGCCGCCACCAACAACGACGTAGAGTATGAAGCAGTAATAACAAGATTAGAACTTGCCTTAGAAATTGGAGTCAGTTCTTTATGTCTTCATAGTGATTCTCAACTTATCATGAACCAAGTACTAGGAGAGTTTCAGACTTGAGAAGAACGACTCACAGCATATCTAAAGAAGACCAAGCCGCTGCTCGATCAATTGGATCACTATTCAATCAAACACATTTATCTAGAAGATAATCAAGAGGCCGACGAACTGGCAAAGCAAGCTAGCATGAAGAACAACACCATTTCCGGAACAGTAACCATCTCGAAACAACTATCCCCAAGTTTCGAACAAGAAGATCTGATAGCTGCAACCGAAGAAGGAACTTGGATGACTCCTATCCAGAAATACTTACAAGATGGCACACTGCCACACGGGCGTAACGAAGTTAAGAAAATCTTGAGGAAAGCTTCCCGCTACACAATGCAAGAAGGTATCCTCTATCGGCGCGGCTTCTCTAATCCCTTATTGAGGTGTGTCACTGGAAGGGAAGCCAAGGAAATCTTATCCAACATCCATCAAGGGAGTTACGGAGATCACACTGGTGGTCAGACTCTGGCAAAGAAGACGCTCCGATATGGATACTACTGGCCCACTTTAAACAAAGACGCCTTAGACTTCGTCAAAAGATGCGACAGATGTCATAAATTTGCTAAGATTCCTCGACTACCAACAAATGAGATTACTCAAATGACCAGCCCTTGGCCCTTTGCAGTATGGGGTATTGACTTGATTGGCAAACTGCCGATGGGCCGAGGCGGAGCCAAATATGCTATAGTGGCAGTCGACTATTTCACCAAATGGATGGAAGTTGAACCTATAAATAAAATAACTTCGGCAAAAGTTATTAACTTCTTGATAAAAAATGTTCTGTGCAGGTACGGGATTCCACTCAAAATCATATCGGACAATGGACTTCAGTTTGACAGTGAGGAGTTCGCCGACTGGTGCCAAGAGCACGGAATTCACAAAAGCTTCTCATCTGTGGCTTATCCCCAGGCAAATGGACAAGTTGAAGCTGTCAACAAAATTCTTAAAGCTCTAATCAAGAAGAAGCTTGAAAAGTCAAAAGGCGCTTGGGTGGATGAACTTTCTACGGCACATTGGGCCTACCGCACGTCTTTCAGAACATCAACAGGGCATAATCCTTTCTCTTTGGCATACGGATCGGAGGCCATGCTCCCAGTTGAAACTGTAGTGCCATCCCACCGTACGATCCACTACAACCCAGAAGAAAACGAAGAACTCCACATGTCTTTGGATCTAATCGAAGAAAGAAGAAATGATGCAGCACTCAAAGCCGGCTCACAAGCAAAAAGTGGCAGCACAATACAACTCCAAAGTCAAACATCGCAACTTACAAGAAGGAGATCTTGTCCTCAAGCGAATTTTCCCGTGCCCCGGAGCGCTAGATCCCATCTGGGATGGACCGTATGTAATTCATAAAGATCTCCACAACAGAGCTTATATTTTGTCAATAATGGACGGAGAGGTGTTCCGGAGGGCATGGAACATCCAACACCTTCGTCGATACTTTTCTTAACTTGTACTGCCCATATGAAGTGAATTAACAAAGAGAATCAGTGGACGTAGGCATTTTCGTGCCGAACCACTTTAAAAATCTTGTCTCTTTTTAACTTGTTCCTTTATATCTTGGCTGCTTTGTAAGCTTTACCCTTTCTCTGTTAAACAAAATCCTGTGTAACGGCATTTCCATTCTGGACACTTCACGGGACAACCTCACCTGGATAAGACCTAACAGGTACTATACGAATCTATGCCCTCGCCAATGAGACACTTTTGCTCCAGCATCCCTCTGCTGCGGTTAACTCATTACTCGCGACGGCCCTCAAAGCCAACTGTAATGAGCCGATTATAAGCCACCGAGAAGGCCGACTATAGCCGAGGCAGCTCATTACGGCGATCGGCTCGCCGACAACCGTGAACCGATCATAAGCCCCAACATAAGGTGTGGCCAGCCAGGGGCAGTTCATAGTTGACGATCGGCATCCACGCTAGCTGGCTACGGTAAATCGAATAATACCCACAATTACGGGCCATAATGGCCCGGGTAGTTACTGTCCGCGATCTTGGCTCCGATGTGTCTTAAGTACGGCTGTGGTAAAAAAGAAAACTCCCCGCGGAGGCGTAAGATGGGTGACAAATGTCTCCAAGACCCATAGCTAGGGAAAGTGACTACAAAACCCGTTTGCCACGAACTTAAGCACATCGAAGGCCTTCCGTGATTGGAAGTTTTACTGTTTCTTATATTTCCATTTTACTTATAAAATCTTTCCTCCTACCCTCTATAACGATCGCTAAAGTACAGGACACAAGATGGGAGGCACTCGCTAACGGGAATAAGAACTCACAGCTGAATGGCAAGTCACTCAGCTGCATTCCACATTCGAATAGACAAGGCATTCAAAGCTACCGTCTACAGCAAAAACTTGAAGCGCGGTACTTTCTTCTCTTGTGCATAAATTTGTAACTATAATTTATTCACACGTCACACTAACATTGCAAGACATGGAATTATATTTTAAGCAAGGACTTAGCATCAAACACAATTGAGTTACTAGCACATGCACGGCTATATTTTATGCAACGCATCGAAATAAAAACAGCATTCAAACATGACAAAATCAGCTTACGTTATAAAGTTACATGCCAAAAATCAAGTTGTTCGTTACATAATTACGGCCCGAAAATTACATTAATGTTTTAAGACTAACACAGACAACAAACGTCAAATAAAGCTGAAAAAATATCCAGATCAAGCCAAGGAGCCGACTGCATCGGGGCCTCGCTCCTATCCTGCTGGCCCTCCGAGGTCTACTTAACCGTCGGATCAGAGCTCCCGGCATGCTGACCAGAGGTAGTTGGCGCTTCAGAGGTCCCGCCTGTCCAATTCAGGAGAAGAATTCATTAAATAAACAATAAGCAACCAAGCTATGAAAAGGCTAAAAGGGAAGACTTACCAACATCCGTTCCTTGATCGTCATCTCCCAACTGCACGCCTACCTCCTCGGCAGCAAGCAGCCGCATGCCCTCCTACACCGCCACTTTTTCTTCCTTAGTAAACTGGGCCGTAACCACATCCATCCTGAAAGCCATACCACCCCCCTTATCTGCATCAGCCTTGGCCTCTTCCAGAGCACGAAGATAAATCCTGGCCATGATCCGGGGATAGTCATCCATCCAGGATAAGTTGCCCTGCTTCCAAGTACGGAAATACATATCCTGGAGCATCTTATCCATCATCCCCTCGTTTTCCTCAAACTCCCTCATCCGGACTTCGGAAGCCAACAGCTTTGCAATGGCAACATCCCTCTCCGATCGGTATCGCGAGCGGTCAGCCTGAAGGGATTTCCTCATCGCCTCCATCTCCTCCTTCAGCTTGGCTTGAGCAAGCTCCGCGGCTTCAAGCTTCCCGGATAACTCCTCTACCTGCTCGAGGTCTGTAATGCCCCACCCCGAGACCCACCTTAGTAAAGAGAATTAACGAGCAATTCCGTCTACTAAAGCAGAGAATAGGGCTGGTTAAGGGCGACCATCTATAACTTTGTCTTAAACATCTACTGAATACGGCGATAAATGCAATACAATTTTCTTTTCTATCTCAATGGATCGACATACACAGTAAATGTTTAATCCAAAACTATAGGTGGTTGACGGATCTATCAGAACAAAATACAATAACTAAATGTAAAGCACATCACAGAACAGTAATCGGCATCATATATATACATATACACTGATACATTTTAGTACAATACAATATGAATACAATAAAGGTGGTACTCGACCACACCATATACATCAAATCAAATGTAAAAACATCAGAGTATGCGGAAGAAATAAACTACTCAAGCGAAAGAAGAAATGATATCCAACACCAACTTCAAGCTAAGTCCAATAGATGATACCTGAAACAACTCGGTCTGACCCGAGTATAAGTACACGGGTCAGTCTAGCTACCCAAATCAGTCAATATCGATAATATGAAGCAGAATGGACATAGTGATACTTCTTCTCGAATGAGGAGAAGGATTAGATAACTCATAGCTCAATACTTAAGTAACAAACGCAACCTAAGTGACTAAATAACTCGAAAGAGGCAACTCAAACTCAATACTCAAATAAAACACAAGTGCCTCATATCATTAGCGATAACCCATAATGAACTCAAATCAACTCATATAAAACTCAAGCAAAACTCAAATGGTTCGATGAACCATTACTCCAAAAAGGAGAAAACTCATCTCAACCACAAATAGAAGTCATGAAAGCAACACAAGACAACTCCATAAGAATGTGAGATCTCAACTCATAAGTAGGCCTAGGCGACTAAATCTCACACATGTCTCAATCATAAAAACTCATGGACCTCGATAAGAATTCAAACTCATAAAATCTCAAACTCAATAAAGAATTCGATGCATGTTCAAACTCAGAAAATATTAACACTAATGCGCCTAAAACGGCGAATTCAAAGCTCAGAAAACCCGGATTGGCCATATCCCTGAATACAATGCTGAAGCAATGCTGCACATGCTAAACTCAAACAGCCGAAGCCTTAGACAAGGTCGCTAACACCTTCCAAAGCAGTTCGTTCTCATGACAAGGTCGCTGACACCTTTCCAAAGCAGTTCGTCCCCATGACAAGGTCGCTGACACCTTTCCAAAGCAGTTCGTCCTCATGACAAGGTCGCTGACACCTTCACAAGCCATTTTGTCATCCCTAACAAGGTCGCTAACACCTCCAAAGCAGTTCGTACTTATGACAAGGTCGCTGACACCTCTCAAAGCAGTTCTGTTAGGTAAACATCGTGAATGTGTCACAAACTCACGGATAGGAACCCGAAAAGTGTTAACGTGTGTCCCATACCACACATTCGCACTTAGCGGTTTACTAGCCGTTAGTCGATGCCACACTAAAAACATCATAAAACTCAGAAAATTATATCTCGTCCAGTCTCATTGGCGAGTGATAAAGAGATACCATACTTGTCTCATCACATCGACCAGTGAAAAACATCATGATGGTTTCTCATAAACCATAAATCTCAAAATATGAAACCATAAACTCAAGACTTGCCTTATGTCATTGGCAAGTAAATAAAACACCGTGATAGTTCTCATCGATCAAACTCCTACATAGAAGATCTCAAACCATAATACTTGCCAAATATTGGCTATCTTAAATAATTCCAATAAATAGGAATTATAAAACTCAAAATACGCCATAAAATGGCAAAACATCTCAGAATCATTAAACTCAAATAGCTTCGATCGTACAAGTCTGAAATTAACCGAAATAGTAAACGCACATGTCCCATACCACGTGTTTTATTAAATCGTTTAATTCTCTTTCTTATACGTTCGAATAGTACAAAAGTGTGTGTTTTATATTTAAAATAGTTTACTAGAGAAAACAAGCTTTTAAATCTTTTTTTTTCTTTCCAAAAAGATTAATAAAACCAATATTTGAAGTTCCTTTATTATAGGAAATAAGTAGATTTTATATTAGAAAAATAATTTTAAAATAATATAATAATAGTAATTTGAAATTTTCATATATTTCAAAAATCACTTCAAAAATGGTTAGTGGAAACCGTGCTCGAAAATAAAGAAAAACAAGAAAGATATCTCAAGAACGATAACTTGAGTTCAATACGAATTCAATTCAAATTTAACCCTAAATCAATTCAAATTCTATTTAAATTTCTATTCCAAATTCTTCAAATATAGCTAGCCTATTGATAGACATCATAGCTCTCAAAACATCTCAAAACAACATCAAAATCGAATAAAAATGAGAGCAAAAATAAACTAATACAATTCTCGGGTCAATAATTGTTATTGTTGTCGTTTTGCTCTCGCAACAGCGACAAACAAACACAGTTTAGATCAAGCAAACCTCAAAATTTCAAGAAACACAAAACATGAAACTTTTATTACAAATTTTAAGCTTTCCGAAACATCTAAGATTATTAAATTTGGATAAGAAATGAGAAAGTTATGATAAAAATAGTTCAGAGATCTAAATTCAACACTGCTGTCATTTTTATCTCGGGATAGCAACGATCAAATGCAGTTTTGATCAATATAACTTCAAATTTTCAAAAACATCAAAACATGAAACTTTTAGAAAAAATTTCTTAGCTTTCCAGAACATTAAAGATTATTTAATTTGGATAAAAATTGAAAAAGTTATGCTTAATTTAGTTTCAGATTCAACAACAGAGCAAATAATAGTTTTGCTCTCGGGATTACAATAGAAACACTCAAATTTGAAATAGATAACTTCAAAATTATGAAAAACACAAAACATAAAACTTGTAGTGTATGATCTAAGCTTTCCGAAACATCTAATATTCTTAAATTTGGTTAAGAAACGAAAGAGTTATGCTTAATTTAGTTTCAGATTCAACAATAGAGCAAATAATAGTTTTGCTCTCGGGAATGCAATAGAAACACTCAAATTTGAAATAGATAACTTCAAAATTATGGAAAACACAAAACATGAAACTTGTAGTATCCGAACATCGTCTATCGTTGCAATGGCCATATCGATCCGTTCCTTGCAGATGGCCTCCATTTTTCGCAGCTCGGCTCTGCTAGCCTCTTCCATGGTTTTCTTTAGCCGTCTGGAGGCAGCCTCGTGCTGAGAGATCTGGATGGCCTGATCGGCGAGTTGCTTAGCCTGGTCGGCAACCACTAGCCGCAATCTTATGTTGGCACTCCCAATTTCCTCCCCGGCCTTGACCGGTCGGGCGTGATGCCCCATCAACTTCCTAGTCTCCTCAGCAACCCGATCGATATTTATCTTGGCTTCGTCCCCCATAGTTACAATCCGAGTAGTAAGCAAATCAAGATCCAGGGACTTGGCCTCATCAAGCACCCTTACCATAGGATTGCGAGGGAGAAGGTGCTCACCAGTAACCTCGTCAAAAGAAATATCGTGAGAACTCGGGTCTAAATCTGGATGACCCACAAATGGATTACGAGCCAAGTCGGGACGATCAATATGAGTAACGGTAGGATTCTCTGATGGATGCAGAGAGGGTATGAACTCAGTATCCTCCCTCGTGCTATCATGAATAGGCTGGGTTGGAAACTGAGGACCAGGTGAAGGTTCGAATAAGGAGCGCCTCCTCCTTTTCTTTTGAATATCCTCCTCCATAACTCCGAGAAGAGGACGGTAGCCGACTACGTCCCCGGAACGATTGGTCGGAGGCTTTGGTTTAGCGAAAGCTTTGAGGAGTTTGAATTGTTTGAGGCGGTGCCGAATGTCTGATGTCTTGGCCGCCTTACCCGCCCCTGAAATCAAAACCAAGTGTTACAAGCATGCATGGGACTATAATCCAAGAAACATGTGAAGTTAAAAGAGGAGTCAAAAATTCACCTTGAACCGCCGGAGTTGCCCTAGCTGAAATGCTCTCAGAAGATGGACTGGCACCAGTCCCGGCCTTATCAGTTTTCTTTGGCTTCTCCACCAAGGCCGATCCTTCCTCCAACTCTTTGAAAGCCTGGCAGAAAGCATCATCTGTCCACTCTTGGATCTCCCCCGCTTGCCCAGAAGACAAAGCCCCAGCACCATCACCGCTCTGTCCTTCGCCACCATCACTACCATCACCTTCTCCATCACCTCCGCTCTCCTCCTCGCCTCTTTCCTCCTCTACACTTTCCTCCTCCGGAACATCAGGACATGTGCTAGGGGAGGGTCCATCGGATTTCTTGAGCTTCTTCCCCCCGACGACTGGAGGTATTGAGAATGGTCTCCTCTTACTGCTCTTTGTCGTGGCCCCTCCTTTGGCTTTGGCAGCCCTTTCCTCGACTGTGCCTCTTTGCTTGACCACAGACTGACGTGGTAGAATCAAGTTGTGCTGCAGAAGAGTGGCATTCCTGATCAGGTAAGAAGCTGACCTCTCCCTTCCCGAAATGGCTTCTATCTCCGCAGCCATCTGAACCAGGCGATCGTTCTCCACGACCGCAAAGCCACCTGTCGTTAGCAAGAAATAAGAACACATAAGAAGAAGCATTCCAGTCAGAACGGAAATTATAAATAAGCTTCAACTTACAGCCGGAGGTGAAGCGACGGATAGAAACGGAGTCGTCCTTGACAAAAAACCATTCTTTCTTGAACATGCTGAACTTTGAATATAAATCCAGGACCGGCTTGAAGGACATAGCCGATTCCAAGCTGATGTATGGAGACCCTTTCTTGTAGCCCCTCAAGTTGTACAAATATCGGATCTCCCGGTTGGAGGGAGGGCGCCCGTATTTTCGCTGGAAAATGATAAGTAGGCTCACCAAGATAGCGTAAGAGTTGGGCTGAAGCTGGAAAGGGGCCACCTTTAGGTAGGTGATGAAGCTGACTATCTAAGCATTGATCGGGGGAATGACCCCACACATGCAATGGTACCTACTATAAGCGAAATATCCTTCAGGTGGGTCGTACAGCATGACTCCATTCCCTGGCAATATCATGAGTGCTCTATCAATCCCGAAGGAACGAGATATAACATCAAGTTGCTCCTCTTTGAGGGAGCTAGGAAAGCAGTCAGGAGGAGAGTTCAAGAGCTCCTGGGGGCCATATCCATCCACTAGTGATCTCGGGGTGGGTCCCTGTCGTCCCGGTCCTGGCTGGGCTGGGGTCACAACGAGAGACTCTCTTCTGTCCATAGATTTCCTCTTATCTGATCGAGTTTCCACTTTATGAGACATTTATCTGCAACTCAAGAAAGTATATCGTTAAAACGAAAGGTATAAACATGCAAGTATATGTAGTCCGGAATTTCACTTGTAATTCAAAACATAAAAATTCAAGTATATAAGGTCCATTCGGCACTCGAATCCCCAAGTTTCATTCGGCAATTCAAAAATGAAAGTTCATTCGGTATTCGAACCCCATGTCCCATTCGGTAGTCCAGCCATAAAAGTTCATTCGGCAAAAGCAAACTCACCTGGTTCGGCAGTTAAGTATGATTCGGTGCTCGGTTGATTCGGTTGTTTGGAATAGTCAAGTTTGGTTCGGCACTTAGTTGATTCGGCTACCTCACTCGATAGGGAATAACGAAAGCATGACGCCCCTACTTATAGGCAAATGGGAGCGACCGGACCACTGGTTCGGCACCCAGGGCCGGATGAGCAAGCCGGATGAGAATGTCCAAGCTAAAACAAAGCGCGGAATATGTTGGCATATGCCCCCACTTTGGGGGGCAAATGTTGGATGCGTTTCCAAGCAATGCCGAACCATCCCCTCTCCAAGCATTGCCGGTCCAAGCCCCACTTCCAAGCTATGCCGAACCATCTTTCCTCCAAGCACTGCCGGTCCAAGCTCCACTTCCAAGCAATGCCGAACCATCCCCTCTCCAAGCATTGCCGGTCCAAGCTCCACTTCCAAACAATGCCAAACCATCCCCTCTCCAGGCACTGCCGGTCCAAGCTCCACTTTCAAACATAGCCGGACCAGAGTGCTACCGAACCAGCTACCTCCTTCCACTGCCGAACCAGAAGTAAGGTAGGCCACGACCGGATCAACCTCCACCGAACCAAGTGCTACCGGACCAAGGTGTTCCGCACCAACTTTTCCAGGCTAGATTGCATCAGACCAGGCCCATCAGCAACAATATACGTCCAAGACCCCTACCCCAGCCTCACTCTATAAATAGAGGGGCAGGGGTACAACAAAGAGGACAAGTTTGAGAGCTCAAGCACGGATAGAACTTTCAAACAATTTTCATATACTTGTAATCAAAGCTTTGTACTTGTAATCTGAACAGAAAAGGAGAATAACATATAAAGTGGACGTAGGCACATTCTGGCCGAGCCACTATAAATCCCTGTGTCTTTTACAGTTTAGCCCATCTATTTTATATATTTGCATAAATCACCCAAATCATTAAGAACAACTTATAATAAACTAAATCATACGATTTGGAGGTGTTTGCCCTTTTTTTGTGCAAACATTGATTGAGAACTGTTATTATATATGCATTCCATAATTCCATAAAGGGAAAATGATTTTTTGAAGATCCTTAAATTCTATTATGTAATATCTTAATAGATCATCTAGTACTTTATATACCCTCTCTTTCTGCCATTCGGTTTAGGAATGGTATGCAGTACTCAAATTCAATTTCCTCTTGTATTAATACTATTTCGATATGTGCAACATGCATTCCATATATGATAGATTGTTTTGCTCCCTTCGAAATGTCGAGGATCTTTCGTTAGTCAATAATTTATTCAACTTAGCAAAAGCTTGCTCACTGTGGTCATCCTAAATAGATAGTTGATTATTCTTAGTCAAGTGAGTAAGAGGAGTAGCCACTTTCAAGAAGTCCTTAATAAACTTCTAACAGTTCTCAGGCAATCTGAGGAAACTACAGATTTCCATGATCGTTTTTGGTACCTTCAAATCTTGCGCCGTGGCTACTTTACTTGGATCTACCGAGATACCATGCTTGGACATAACATGACCTAAGAATCATACTTCTCTCCTTCAAAAGTGACACTTAGAATATTTTTCATTTTATCAATGTTTCCTAAAGACTTCAAACATCACTCAAAGATGTGATTTGTGCCCTTTTTCATCTCTAGAATATACCAACATCGATGAACACAGTCACGAAGTTACTAAGGTGCTCCTGGAATACACAACTCATTAGGTCAATAAAACATGCTGGACCATTGGTTAA
Organism: Allium cepa; assembly: GCA_030765085.1. Taxonomy (NCBI): domain Eukaryota; kingdom Viridiplantae; phylum Streptophyta; class Magnoliopsida; order Asparagales; family Amaryllidaceae; genus Allium; species Allium cepa. The sequence continues at coordinate 818,381,274 of CM060935.1, read as the reverse complement.
CCCAAATGGCATAACATTCCACACCAAGGATTTGTTGAGCCTAAAAGGTATGACGACGGCCCTACACCGTCGACACCCAATATACCTGTATAGTGTGTTGTAGTGGTGCTCGGCTGATGAAGGGCGATTACCAGTGGTTTTAAAGTAAATAAACACATAGAACCTATCGTACATCTCACAGCGCATCGAATAAAATATAATAGTAAATACCTCAAATATAAAACAGGCGAGACAGTAAATAACTATATAAATCACAACATCAAAGTGTATAGATCCATACAGTAAATAGCATAAGTGATAGAATTATACATCATATAAAAACTCATAAATAACTGTATCTAAATAGTAAGGCACTGGCAAGCTCCATAGTGCTGCGCAGCGGAATAGAAAATGAGTACATATAATAATATTAGAGAATAGCCTCCCGCTCGCCACCTGTCCAGCTCCAGGTGCTCACAAGACCTGATATCCTTAATCTATGCATTTAAGAGTATCCAGAGTAATAGGAAGCAAATCATACAACCTTGGGTCAGACAACAGTCTGGTATAAGCAGTAGAAATCTCAAACTATAAAGTCAATATACTAGGACAAATGGTATGGAAAATCATACATGGCCGTTCCCTACATCCAAAAAATCAGCACATATAAAAGATATACGCTACTCTATGACCATCATCAAGGGTGTACTGTGTGTCAAGGTACTATGGGTGTCTAGATATCTGTATCGGTAATATCTACATTGGATGACATCCTTAAGGTGATAAAAACAATCAAAGCAACCATATCATCTATCATCTATCTCACGTTCACTCACTCAATTTGTTGGATATATGATACCCATACGACCTCATCGTATAGTCAAGGACTACCCAACGTCCTGGTTTCTCAGTACTTGAACCCTTGCACTCAGAAGGCCAGGAACTAGACTGTGCATGACATAAACATCCTAGGGTAAATGGATCGGCTCATCATTCAATCCAGGACACACGATATAAGCCCAAGTGAGCATTCTCACATAGCTCTACTTCATGAGTACACTTCGAAACCTACTAACATCGACGGTCCCATTGCACACGTCATCCATAGCAGAACTCTTCCCATAATTGTCCTTACAACTCCCATCTAAAGTCATCATGGTTGGGAACTACTCTACACAACCATCATAAGTCATAGTGTGCCATCATGCAACTTGTAATCGACCTCCAACAGTCCCCTCAATCTAACTGCTCTACATTCGAAGTATAGCCATCCATCGTCGAAGCCATCACTTCTTATCATAGAATCCCCATCACTGAGTCACGAATGAACGTCATTGAAATCGCAAAAATGGTCATCGAAAAACTCACATCAGTTTGGCCTGAAGTCAGCCCAAAGCAATCACCATTTTGACTTAAAGTAGACTCTAAAAATTCTAGCCTGAAATCAAAACCATGTAAACTTAGAAATTTCTCCAAGCGGACTCTAGGATCGATACCGATCCATGACTTAGCTTAGTTTTTGTAATGCCTCAAGTCAGACCCGTATTTTTTCCTAAATGTCCTAAAATCAAGCCCGGAGCAATCCACTACCACTCCATACTCCTAAGGTCATTACCAATCCATCAATATCTTGAGCATACGGACTTTAAACGACCTGAAATTTGAAATGTAGCCTTATGAGGCCTTCCTTTTCACCCCATACAGATCTCACTAAGTTTAGGATAGAAGTTACAGATCATTACCAATCCATGCTTTGGATCCATATCGATTCCTGTTTTGGATTTTTTCCATCCCACACTTAGCCCAAATTGCATGCACTCCTCCCTTGCTCTCTTGGCTTCCCCGATCCATGCTTTGAAGTCACCACTGGTCCAAGAGTAAGGATTGTTACCGATACAATTGTAAGGAAAACTACCGATCCATACTTAAGAGTTTCTCCCAAGCGCTTCATCTATAGAATCTTCCACCGATAAGTGCTTCTGGATCCCTACCGATCCGTTCTTTTGGATCCCACCGATCCGAGTTTTGGATTTTTACCAATCCAAGAACCAACTTGTGCTTTAATTCCTATATCTTGACCATGAAAACTCTGAATGACCTAAAAGTTGGTGTATAAGTTTACGAGACCTTCCTTGTTGCGTCATATCGATAGCACCCCGATCCGACAACTTGAATTCCTAGATCGTCGACGATCCAAGAACTAATACTTAGTTTAAATCGTCATTCGGTCGGCATTTTCAACCATTCAAACATTAAACAAGCATGCATACATCATACAGAAACCTAAATATCAGCCAAACATCCAAACATATCTATTTTAAAGAAATCCAAATCTAAGGTAAAGATTAGGGATCCATAAGAATACATTTTTGCAAATCAAGTCCAAATCATCTAAAATTCACATATGTGGTGTAATATAGTCTAAAAATAATTTTAGTATTTTTAAATAATTTTAGTATTTTTAAATAATTTTTAAAACGTAATTTAGGGTGTGTAATGAACTTATTAGTATGTGAGGGATCTAATCGCTCACCTTAATCCAAAGCAAAACCCAAATCTATAAATAAATAGTAAAAGACATGAATTCCAAGGCTCTTTCAATAGAAAATCTCTAATCCTAAGCACTAACCATGCTATTCTCCTCTTAATGATGAAATTTGGCTAATTAAAGTAGGTTTAAGGGTTGCTTTTTGGTCAATGGTGGTTTCTAACTATTTTAGGAATAGTGAAATGATAGGGATGAAGTCCCATCAGCCTCCACTTACCCTAAAACCCAAAATAGGTCATGGGCCTTAGCACTTATGATTTTAATTACCCACTTAAGATGCTCAAAATTAAAGAAAGCTTCAGGAATCCATAACTCTCAAACAATAAGCATGATTTCTTAATATGTCACTCTATGGAAAGAAAAACCATCATCTGGATAAATGGAAGTGGTTTCACACCCTAACTCAGCTCTTATCAAAAGTTATAGTCTATATAAGATTTTACAAGGTTAAAACGATCATAGAAAATTCAAAAAAAGTTCTAAGGAAAAGAAATGACTCTAGTAGTCATTTTCCAATGTTATAGAATCATATGACCTCATATGAAAATAATATAAATATTCTACGATCCTATGATATATAGAATACAAGTCGTTACAAAAGCGGTCTTCAGCATAATATCTTCTGCTACCCTCAATTAATGGAACTATATCACAAGATTTAAGTGCGAGAAAATCTTTGTGCCATTAAGTTAGTTGAACAAGTCATCTATATGCAACGATGGAATATTATTCTTTAGGTTAACTTATTCATTGCCGTGTAATCGACAAAAAATCTCAACCAACCATCGACCTTAGTAGCAAATACAACCGACTCCCCACGCACAAAAGCAATCTTCTGAATAAAGCCTTTTCTTAACAACTCCTTGGTTTGCATTTCCAATTTCCATCGCTCTCTTCATGCAATGCACCTAATTGGCATAACCACTGGCTTTACATTCTTTTTAAGATCAACACAAAACTAAATCTCTCCATGGGAAGATAAACCTAATAAAATTCTCAAACACATAGGCAAAACGTAAAAAAAGGAATGGATGACAACTCATCATGACAAATGTCTAATGAATATAAGTATCTACTTATGATCGAGCTTTTCCGCTCACAACGCATGTTAAGCCTTCGTACTCTACCACTTCCCTCTCGAACTCATTGCCTTTCATAATCAAGAACTACCTTGTATTCGCTCATCCAATCAATATTAAGATAAAACCATACCCCAAAAGCCCAAGAACAAATGCATCATAGGAAAATCAAACCATTTTTCTCTAATGGGACATTTCGACAAACCATGTTCAAACAAGTCGAACTACCAAAATGGTTTAACACAACAAGAGGTTTGCAAACAAATTTTGGAATCAAATGCAAGCTATCAACCAAGTTACCAAATATAAAATAATGCATAGCCCCCTTATCAAAAAGAACTTAAAGAGGTGTATCATATATAGAAATTAAACTTTCCAAGATGATGTTCTTTACTTTCTCTTGAGTCATGGGTCCACTAGAGCTTGGAGCCACTCTAATAGCACAACCCTTTACCAGATCTCCTCTAGAATGTAATAGACATTCCTGTTTATTATGTGTTACTTTATTACAGTTAAAAAACTTATGTATTATGACAACCACCTTGTAATCATTGTCGATATGCCTCTAGAAGTAGTGTCTTCTACATATGATTCACCCCTTTGGTTGTTTTTTGTTTCTCGTTCTTACCCACTTATCTCTTACACTTCAATGGGAATTTGGTTTCATTTTAACTTTTTCCACCACCTCAATAACTCTTTTGGACCCCTTATAGAGAAGAGACGTCTTTAAAAGAGTTTGAATAGTTACTTTTATTGCAATTTGACCAAGAACTTAACTTTAAAGAAATTGGTTTAAACCCCTTGAAAACTTGGAAACTTTCTTCAGTGAAGTCTTAATAAGATCCTTCATGAACTTAACTAGAGCATTAAACTTGCTCACATAACCCATATGGAAAGATACCCTTAGAAAAGGTTGATAACTCTCCAAGCTTAGTTCATCTCTCGACCTCCAAAATGAATCGAGTCTCAAATCGGTGAAATTATCCTAAGTGATTTCCTCCTTTTCTACCCTAATAGTTTCCACTTTCCACTAACTTATAGCTTCCCCTTGGAGAATCCACAAATCAAGTATATCCCTCATTGTGTCATCAAGTGCCATGTTGTTGAATATATGACCAAAAGATTTGATCCAAGCTCGGGTCTCGGTAGAAGTATACGTACTAATGTATGGCTACCTAAGCCTATAAACATTTGGCACAACCTTAAGAAATCCATCACTAGTGCCACATGAAAAACCACAACTGCATCGTCCATATACCCTATATGAACATCTGGAACCACCCATTCATGGGTAGACCATATCGTAGCCGCTAGGTACTGTTGGAACCAAGTGGGCGTCTTGAGCTCATTGCCGAAATTTTTGTTGGCTCTACTTGTTGTTGCTACTATATGTCATTTTATAATTGCTTACAAGTAAAAGATATACATTAACAACTTACTCGAGAGCAACAAAATATATAGGATAAATGATGCGTACTAAAGTATTTATATGGTAAGAATATATGACACTGCCCAAGTTTTTGTAGAAGGTAACCTACGATCTAATATCAAATATTGTATCGTATCTATTGATGTATTTGAAATTGATATCAATGAGCCTTTCCTTCGAACTACTGTATGTTGGAGAAACAAAGTGGTTATGCCACTTCATGGTGATTATCGATATCCATAAGCATCTCCATCTCATTTGACTATCACACTCGGTGAAAGTTCCGGTTAATCCCTAGTAGTCTTAATGGAAAATAATATTGCCTAAGCCCTAGCTATAGTCCTCGAGTTGAGTAGCATCATATCATTCATAATCCTAGACTGCTTGACTTTAATACCCCGATGAGCAAACAATGACGTTGTACATTACACTAAAGTTGCATAGAAGTTACGTCGAGCACAACTACTTAGTCATCCTCAGATAAATCGTCTGAATAACCTAATTCATGGCTCATTTCCCAATTGTATCTTGCATTGCATTTCAGTCACCATGCATCATAGTATGCATCCAAAGTCTCGACCTAAGCTACACATGATCCTATGTCGAAGAACTCCACAACATTGCTCCATAGTCACACTGGACACAACAAGCCTTTTTTGAGCCACTGAAGTCTCATAGCACCTCAAAACCGGAGAGAACCTAATTTCCCTACTCATCAGCCTATCGGTCGACTGATCATGTCTGTTCGATCGATCCGCTGTAGTCCATTTCTGGCTATAAACCAATAGTCGACGTAAGACTATAACTAGTCGATTGACCTCACAAATTATCGATTGGCCTCTTAAAAGGTCGACTTGTTGATGTCGACAATCAACGGATCTAAGCCATTTTTTGCCTATTTTCTTTTAACCAAGAAACTATACACAACTCCTTGATATTCAACTGATGCCCCTCAATTAGTTTACTTATCGCATGTAAGGAGCCAATCTGAAGCTTGATTGAGTGAATTCCCTAATGGAATTAATCCCACTTCCTACTATGTTCGACCATCGCTTTGGCTTTCCACGCCCTGATGTAATACTTCATAACATGGTGACCATGTGCTTATTTTCTACACCTTGTCTTTGAGCTCATGCCATCGATGAGCCATCATGGGACGAATGCCACTGTAAGACAATTCAACAAATCGTCCTATAACTAAAACACTTCACATATCATTAAAAAATAAAGTGCTCAACCGGCCATAACAAAACCATAAACTAACAATAATAATCTTTCTCAAGCAATGCTAACACAAAATGTTGTCATTCATTGATTGTGTACAAGTGAGTTTATTCATTCAATTAATGAATTAAATGTATTACTTCAATTTAACATTAATCAGTCTAGTAAGTATACTACAATCAGAAAATCCCAACCCATCATTCAACAAGGAGCAAAGCAATCATTATTAAGCTCTAACCTAACAAAGCAATTAAAAAAGCATAAAGAATATTTCCCACTGACCAACACTAGTAAAAATCCCCAATCTTGCTTAAATTCAACTTCTTCAAATCCCTAGTTTAGAAATCCAAAACTAACTCTTCAATATTAGGAAATTTGACTTATAGGCATCATAGAGGAATATCTAAATTGAATTTAAAGCAATTTTAACAGAAGAGATAAAGGAGATATGGAGGGAGGAGGAGGATTAAGACTTGAGGAAGATAAAGAAGATGAAGAGGGCAAAACTAAAAAATGAGAAAGTGAGGCTTCCTATTTTAAAATTTGTTTCCCAATGCTTTTCCTCCAACTTATTATAAGTTTGCTCTCCAAACTTGATTTCTTCCATTCTCTAATTCCTTGATGCCTTACATATTCCCAAAATGTAAATGACATTCTGAACATAATGAAACTAGTTTTGAATCCTAATTCCATTATTTTGAAAAATTCCATTTTACTACCGAAATTACTCTTAACTCGATGAAATCAATGTTGACTCATCAAAATGATTTAAGCACATTATTTTTACTTATATAAAATTCTAGGTCATTCCACATTTGTCTAATAAATGCTCAACTCTAAGTGTTGACTATATAAACACCTAGTTTTGAGAGTTTTCTGAATAAGAGTTTAAACCTAATAGTTAGTATCAGTCATATTTTCTTATTTTTCTTATATACCCGAACTCAAACAACAAAATTATTCAAAAAAATTTATATTTCTAAGCCAACTATACATAAATATCTGCAAATCTTTATAATTTTTCTAACTACAATAATGTTTTCACTACCTCAAGCACAAATACATGATTTAAATTTTAACGGTTACGAATTCGATGAGAGTATACTATTGTTGAGTCCATCATCCATTGAGCATCAACATCACTGCAACATTGTTCTTTGATGAGGGCATTTAACTTGCGTATTATTGGGCTCACTATTTCGAAGTCTCGATTCATGTTAATGATAATTTTTTTAAAGGATTTCTAATTGATATTTAAAAAAGTTACATCAAGAAGCATCCGACGAGAACATGCACACTCTAAACCTTAAATGGATGGTTTAAAAAGGTAGCTGGAAAACCACATTCTATGAATCTCAAATTTACAGAATCAAGTATGCTAACCCAATTGGAACTAGTAGAGAGGCGAATTTGGTATTCTTATCAAAATTTAAGTTTATTTAATTTTTTTATCATATGTATGCAACATGATAGAGCTAATAATGAATTTCTAAAGCGATGTCTGCATGAGAATAATCATAATCATCATTATTACTAAGTTTAGTATTGCTATGATACACTCAATCATCACTAAGAATATAAAAGAAGAAATTTCTAAAAAGGGATTTAGTTCCAACCATGGTGACCTAGACGGTAGCAGTTTACATGTTTTTAAGGACGATTCTAGTCAGAGGTAGGTTAGGTCGTCGGGTGTGAAAGTGCAAAGAATTAGAGCTTGATTATGATAGCTCTGGATGCTTGTTTGTCCACTTAGCGATCAAGATTTGAGAAGGAAAATAATGAAAGACAGATCATTGCTCGGAAGAGGACAAAAGTAATGCCCGAATTTGCAGACATTATGCAACAATAAATAGAAGTATAGAAGAAGAGTAGGAAATTAAGGTTATAAAAATGGATAAGAAAAACATGGATGAAGATATTGTAGCATACTGGGATGATCTGCAAGGTCAAGCAACAAGGAGTAGGATCCGTCATCCATCATTTTATGATGTGTAACAAATTGTATCTTTCGATATTATATTTGAACTTAAGTCGTGATGGATGCATTTATATTCCAACTTATTGGTTTTTATAGGTTGAACATAACGCGAAAATTATTTATGTTTGAGGATCATTGGATACTGGAATCTATATAGATACATGTTATTCTTAAGAAATTAGAAATAAAACATACCCACAAAGAGAATATAGCAAACCTCAATTACCAGTGGTCCATACAAAAATTCAATATATGATCCTTGACGTCTTGTTGCAACTATTCATGAAGAGCTTCATTATAGTATTTCAGCTGCAAATCCACATGAATCTTGAAATTTATGTCGCTAATAAGTTTATCTTCTAAAAACACGTATGATATTTGTTGCCAATAATCATTATCCATATGTAATTCCTCCATATCTCTGTTATCATCAGCAATAATGTTGTATAGAATATATAAGTTGGTGGATTTAACAGATCACATAATGGAGTATAAGGGTTTATTTCAAAAATAGTTTCTTATATTAAATTTACTCAAACAAAATTTGTGTTATTATGAACAAATATACAAGATATATTAATCATATTATATATAAACTCATTTTGATTTGATTCAAAAGTTGTTTTGTTAAATCAATTTAATTTCATCATGTGAATATTTATTTACTAAAAATATGTACATGTTTAATTTCATGTGAACATGGCAATACGATAATGAACTTCTAGATGATATGATACATATATAGTTATTGGGATTTGAAATTTAACCATACATACGTACATACACATTGTTCATACTATATTCCGCTGCTTTCTTATATGATAGTTATTCTTTTTATTATAACCCGCTCCTAAAGGGACAATGTCTTCCGTTGCCAGTACAACCAATTCTTTGAAATTGTCTTCTCAAAATATAGGCATCGGGCTTAAGCTTTTGACCGAAGCCAACCTTTAAAAATATTCATTGATCCTAGAAAGCCACAAAGTGCTCATGGAGCCCCCAATGATCATGAAAGATGATTATAGGAAACAAGCTTTGGTCGTTGGTAAAAAAACCCTTTTTCTCCTAAGTCCTCCCTTTTGCACAATTCTTCTAGTAATCTCTTAATCTTTTATTATGATTTTAATGACGTTTTTATATCATCATCTTATGATTCTTTCCTTGACTTAGGTCCGACTCTTATCATTTTGGCTGTCAAGTCTAAAAAATCTAAAGCTTCCTCCTCTTCTTCAGCTACATCTACAAAAGTTACCCCTATTACGGACTCTACCGCTGATGCTCTTCAAATTATTGATAGTCATAAGAGAAAGTCAGATTCTAGCGATCTTCATATTATTCCAATTCCTCTATCGTTTAAAAAGACCAAACTTGGAGAAGACAATAATCTTCCTACTATCACTCGAGATCCAAGCAGCTACGGTCTCAATTAAACAAGACTCCAGTTTTGTTGATTTATGTTTACCGGACCAGGATCCTCAGGACCAAATAGGAGCTGCTCACACCTCGAGTCCTACTGCTGATATTACAACTCCTATCTCTAGAACTATGAAACTACATTTGTACCAAGAGTTAGGCCTGACTCCTCCTCCCTCTGAATCTCTTCCATCCAAAGCTATGGTTTAACCTATCCCTTGAAGTTTTGATGAATTTTTTCGTTCATTCATCCAGTCCCCATCTGTAGCCACTCTAATGCCATTACAGTCCTCTACTTTCTCTAGGGACCATCTTCATATTCTCTTTCAACAGCTTCTTACGGTACGTATCCTTATGTGCTTGGTTAGTTCAAACTTTTGATTCCATATATCTTTTTATTATAAATTTTACATATTTCAGGTGGCCAAGCGCATGTTTTTTTTTCAACAAGCTTCCCATGAGTCCGTCGATCAAATTCCAACATTTAAGAAGCAGATTTCATTGTTGACAGAGGGAGTTAGGTTGCTTGAAGGTCAAATCTTTGAAATTATGTCAAAGAGAGATGAGGTTATAATTACGAAGAATAAACTTATCTCCGACTTGGATGAAAAACGAGAATGAGGCTAGCTGTTAAGGAGATGGTGAAATCCTTATAAGAGGAACTTAAGTTGGCCAGAACTGAAGATACTCAAATGGCTGCAAATGTTACGACTTCAAAGGGTAGTCTTGCAAGGGGGCAATGCTTTTCTTTACAAATAACATTGTTAAGGATGCCAAAACGAAAGTTTATTCTTTCATAGAACAAGCCCTCACCTAAATAAAAGATAAGTGTTATGAGGACGCCCTCTTTGTCGCATATTATGATAATACAGATAATTATTCAAGGTTAGACTTACCTTTACTGCTGAAAGTAAATGACAAGTTCATATAGAAGTTCGACCTTATTTTGGAGAGGATTCCTGGGTCATTACATGATGAATTCTCAAAAAGAAAACTATTAATCCTTAGGAACTATTATCTTTTGATGATCCTCTACTGATGGAGACAGGGATGGCAACAATCTAGGGGACAATCATTGAAAATGGGGGTTGTTTATAACACAACATGGAAAGGATCTTAAGGCTATTTGAACGTTGAAGGGGATAAAGTGTATATTTCAATTACTTAGAACTAATTTACGACTTTAACATTATATCTATAAAATTACATATAGAAAACCAATAATCTTAGCATAAGTATATAGTAAAGTAAAATACAGTAAAGTAAATAATTTCTAAATTTTTTATAATAGCTTGGATTAACCAATCTTACATCCACTCCTGCACTGCACCATGGAATTTCACTATAATCGCTTGTGTTCCACGAGGGGTAAGAACACCTTTAAAATCTAGATTTCATGAGCTACAAGAAACACCCTCTCAATTTACGGCCTACAAGATCACCCTCTTCTCTATACAAACAACAATAGAGAATGGCAAGTAGTTGTATCTTCAATATGGATTCTTACAGATTCGGTACGATGATCCTATAGACCTCCAGTAGTCTTTGAATTCTTTGAGGAATTGCATGAAATCAAAGAGAGAATGATATGAATTTAAGTAGAAACTCTCTGATATTGTGTGGTTTGCAAATCTTTGAAGAATCAGAGTGAAATGGCATGAATTTGCAAAGAAAATGGAAGATATTCGATGGATTTCACTCATAAATGATTGGAGAAGAAAGAGTAAAAGAAAATGAGAATTATTGACTTGAAAATTCATTTTCTAGGGCCTTTATATCATGGTTGAAGAGACATATCTTTTGGTGATGAAGAGGTGGCGAGAAAATCCGTTGATTTAGATTTTTAAAAACTGACTAACGAAATGTATGTCCACATACTTGACCCCCATATATCGATATATACATATTTTCCAAAGAGAACAACTATACATCAGCAACACCAATAAGTGTTGCAAATTTCAGTTTTTTTGTGGATTTTTGTGATTCGGTTGTGGTCGATAGTTGATGATCTTCAAGTATAATTACCATATTAACAAGAGATTCTAAGACTCAACCAACTACTCATCACTTCAAATACTTCTACCCTTTCAGCATTCTTCTTTAATCGATTTTTTTCCATAGCTCTGATTAACCTTTTTGTATAATCCATTTTCTTCTATTGAGTTCTTGTTTATCTCTGTAAATGTCTCTAGAATATATTTGAAATAACTACACGACTCGAAGATACATTAGTAGTAATATTTATATAGTTGTTGTCATCAAAATCAATACCTAGTGTATTAACAATAATGATAATGATGACGATGAAGATGAAGGCAATGACGGTGATGATAATGGTTTTGGGGAGGATGGTGATGGTAGTAAAGATTCTAAAGGACTAGGAAATGGTGCTAATGGGCCAGGTGGTCAAAACTTGGGCTCATCTGCTTATGATGTTGAATTCTTCGATCCTCCTAAACTACCGCATGTTTCTCCTGAAGACCTACTTCATAGGACGTTCATGTCATTTGCCACAATGGTATGAATTGGGCAAAGAGAAGATCCGGGCTTCTCCCTTAAAGGCTCCTGCTATGTAGGTATAAAACATAATCTTTAAATGCATACAATTATTTGCTACTTTAGTTAATGAATCTACTGTTTAGTTAAGGAAAAGAAACATATATTCACTTTACATGAGAAGAGCGAAAAGAATGTGCTATAATTAAATACAGAAATCGAGAAATCAGATGTAAACCACAGTAGCCTATCTAAAAAGTATAGGAGCCTTCTCACTTACACTAAATGATTAAAATATTCCAAAGAGAAACGAATGCCTTGCTTTTAAAATGATCCCTCCTTCACCAAGAATGAGTTTTTAAGGAGAATGTAGAGTTTACTACACTCTTTTGGATGCTTATTGAAGATAGGGACATTTTAGTGGAATTCCACTATAAAATCTATTCTAGGAATCTTTTTGCAGACTTTTCAATCTTAGGGAAGGAAAGTGAGGGTTTACTTTGGCATCTTCAGAGTAGGTATTTGAATGATTATGAGACCGATCCCCATTCTGGGGAGTGCTGGAATCTCCCCAGGATCACAGCCATCCTACTTTCCGCAACACTATTCCTCCTAACAAAGTCAAGTTTAACAAAGATGTATTTATTATCAAATTTTACAAAGGGTCTATATTGTATGAACATAAGTTATGTAATCATATAATCTTTAGGAAACTCAGTATTTCTATTTTTGCGACTGTCTATTTTTCTTAAAATACATAGGTTATTGAATCATTTGGCACGCCCATCTCAAAAGAATTCTTAAGTAAATTTGTCAAGCTAAAATGAATTTTTAAGGAGAAAAATTAACCCTCAGAACCTATCAGCTAGAAAAATACTACTTTTTTAGGGACCTTGAAGAAGTTTACACACAACTTACCAACTTATATTTTGATTTCTTAGGTGCTGAAAAGATATTTTTATTAAGAAAATCTGATCTAATTATGATAAACAATTATGCAGATATACTGGCCCTCCTACCAAGAGATGGGATTATCATCAGGTTTCCCCGAGTTATTACTCCCCTCGGGTTTAATGCCTTCTTTGATTTTACATTCCCTATTTCCGCGGGTTCACTCAAAAAGGCTCAAACTACTACTCCTAAACTTAAGAATTGAATGTACAAAACTAGGATTGTTGATGTAATTTGAACCCGTTTATGCTTGTAAACCATGTTGTTATTAATAAAAGAGAACATTTCCTATGGATTGATTTCATCTTCTTTTATTTTTTTAAATAGGAAATTTAATTAACGCTTTCACCTAGTGGTCCTCAAAACCAGACTAATGTTGGATATTGGGAAATGCACTTCTCAAGGTACTTTAGTTATACTATTTCCAAAAAACTCGGAAGCGTGCAAATGGTATAACAAATACTACAGGTTAAGTCCACATTTAGCAGTGTAAATGAAATGCCCTCAAGTTTAGAGGAGAAGATTAAAGTAAAGGACAAAGAGATCGAAGAATAAAGAAAGAATGTATTGGTTGATCTAGACATCAAGAATAAGGAACCGAAATTGATACAGAAATTGTTCGTCTATATCAAAGAAATAAGAATCTTGAAGTTGATCTATTGAATAGCTAGGTTTCATGTCAATCTCTAGAACTTATTGCAATTGGAAATAAATCTAGCCTTTCTACTCCTACTCCTACAAGGACATCTAGGTCCCAAGTTTTAGTTGGTAAAAAGAAATTCTCTTCCTTGAAACCTGCCTTCGGCTCTGGATGATGGAGAGATTTATAGATGGTGTCAAGAACATAAATATGAATGTAACCAATTTTGAAAATGAAAATGGAATGAAAAGGTTTTGAAACATATTAGTAAGTATCAAATTCAGGTTGAGGACCTAGGACGCAAAAATATGCTCTAAGCAAAAGGTCAAGAGTCTCAAAGGAGCCAATAAGACGCTTAATCACAAATTAAAAATTCAAATTAGCTCTATTGATGATTTGAACATCAATTGAAAGAAGGAGAAGAAACTTAAAGAACTACTAGATATAGCAATTCGTTATATTACCTAACCTTCTTTGGTCTATGATGTCTTGAAGGAAAAAGTGGAAGAGCTTGAATCTCAATTGAAATAACCAAGCTGATGTCACCTGAGAGCTTCCAATTGGATTCCCTTGTAGATTATTTAATTGAAATATAAATAGCCTTCGGCTTAAAATTCAATTATTCTTTCTTAGTACAAAAATGAATTGGAGGTTGAGTAGTGCAGAAGAGACAGGATATAGATGTTATCAACATTTCTTTTTATACGGGTGTTCTGATTATCTCAAGAATATCGGTGGCCCTCCTTTTTCACTTAGAGATGCCCCTTATTTAAGAGAAAATCACCCATGCCTTCTTAAGGTTGAGGGGAAGGGGAAAGAAAAAGCACATCATCATTATCCGCTCCATCAACCTCCTTCTCGAGAGGATTACGATATTTTTTCTTGATATATGTAATTTTTTTATGTAAATTTAGTATATAACTTTGTACTTAAATAGTTGATATTTGGAATAAATCTTGTATTTCTCTTTCTTATTCTGGCCTTGCATCTGAACTCATTGAGCTTGTTTGAGATTCCGACTTTCTTTAGAATTTTATTTGATTCCACATGATCTGGCCTTTGATAGATTTGTTTTCTCCTTGCTTCTCAAAGAATGCTTTTAGATAGGCTTTGAATTGAGAGTTGCTTATTGAGTGTCATAGTTTTGTTTTCCACCTTCCTTCGTGGGATTTTCCCATTTCTTTTGGGAAAGTGTAAAGTAAATACTTACAACTTCCATAATTTTGAGTAATTACTTCTTCCTCATGTTAATCCTTTTATTTTGTAAATACAAAGAAATTTGTAAAAATGTTTTCCTCTTTAATACTTTGAAAATTTGGTTTTGAAATTTATTTTTTGGAATAACTATTGAATCAGCAGAATTTAAAACGAATTAGATTAGTTTGTTTCCTCATCTTTCTTTGTTTAATGATTTCATAAATGGATCCTTATTGCTTAAATTCCCTTCCCTTTGTCTAGGTTTCTTGGATGGCTATTTGATGATTTTTCTTGACTACATGAGATTTATAAGCAAGAAAAGTTATTTGTCAGTTTAATAGAAGACCAAAAGTCCACTTGATTAGAAGACCACAAATTCAATTGATAAGAGACCAGAATCCATTTGATAAAATTCACATTTCAACTAATAGGAGACTGCAAATTCGACCAATAACCGAGATTCCATCTATTCGATAGAATATTTCTGATAAGGGAATTAAGAATTTCTCAAATGTTCATATCTAACGCCAAGGCCCTTGGCTATGGATAACAGATAGTTCTTGTTCCTTCCTTCACACGCTGCTTTAATTTTATCTTGGTACTAGATTGGTTGTGTTTAATTACACTTCCTCTTAGAAAATTGCTTTGATCCATTCTCAGGGCGAAATTTCACTTGCTTGATTGATTTCTCTTGCCCCTAATTACTTTTTAGGTACTGATTTAGGCTTTAATTTGTTTAGCCCCTTATTACCTTATAAGTAATATTTAGGCTTTGATTTTTTTCACCCCTTATTACATTACAAGTGATGATTTAGGCTTTAATTGAGCCATATATTGGTAATGATTTAGGTTGGTCAGTGCACTTGTTTAGCCATCTTAAGCAGAACCAAAGTCTCACCCATCCTTCCTCTACGTGGTGCTCTGGTTAAGCCTTATAAGTGAAATAAAAAGCTGGTTGGTGCTTCGGCCAGGACATCTTAGGCAGGACCAAAGGCTTTCTTCGTCCTCTCTCTAGAAGGCGCTTCGGCTGGGCCACGTAGGCGGGATCAAAGGCTTGCAGTGCTCTGGCCAGGCCTTATAAGCAAAACCAAAGGCTTACTCTAATCTCCCTTTAGGAGGTGCTTTGTAGAGGGATCAAGGGCTTTTCCTTTATTTTATAAGTCTTTTCATAAAGCATTCCTATTTATTAAGCACTTGATCTTAGTAGACACATTGATCTTTTGCTCAAATCTTGCTAATATACTCTTGGAGTTCCGTTTTTCCCAAGAAATTTTCAGTCATCCCTTTAAGTGCTTGGAACTGATTGGTTTTGTGTCCATTTGTTCAGTGATATTGATAATAAATGCCCCCGAAATTTCTTTTATTTCCATTTCTCTTCTTCTTTGAAGGCTAATAATTTTATATCTCTTAAGTTAGGAGATAGATGTTTTCATAGGAGGTGCATAGGGATGGGTTCTAGCAGATCGAAAATTCCTAGGGGATTGTGTCTTTGGTCCTCATTTGGCTTTCTTGTAAAATCGGATAAGCTTATTAGTTCTAACAACAAGTTCTCTTACTTAAAAATTATTGAGTCCTAGTTGGTGTGGGAGAGCGATCAATTACACCCTCCACATTTCCGCAAACTTATCAAAATCCTTTGTTATTTCATTTTTGAAGATAGTACCTTTTGTTTGGAGATGTATAGTTTTACTCATTTCTGAGAACGGATCACTCCTTCTCTTGTTTTCTTTTCTCGAAGTAGGATAATAGGTGAAGATTAGGGTAGATCCCATATGGAACAGATTTATGCTCCAGTTATCTAGGTTATAAGGAATTATTTGACTCTTTTCAGCTAATGTCATCAACGCCAAGTTTCTTAATACTTGTTCCTCATCGAATTGAAGATTATGGATCACTTGATAACTGAAATTGGGAAAGTAAGGCTCGAAGGGTCACTTGATATGTATTGATATGTAGTTTAATAGGTTATGCAGGATATGGTAAGTCCTTAATAGGAATATGATGGATTGGGAAAGTCAGTGTCTTCCAATGGGATAGGCAAGATATGGAGAGTCTCAAATGTTTTCTGTAAGGATATGTAGGATATAGAAAGTCCTTTATAGGGATAAACAGAGGGTCAGAGGTTTGAGCCCTTCTTCTAGCTCCCAAATGTTAGCAAATTTCTTCGCTAACAAAAATATGCAAGGCAAGTTAAGGTTAATTTGGATAAGAGCTTAAGTGGCCTTATGCAAGCTTGGAAGTATATGCATTTTAGATTTTGGGTCCAGGTCTAATGATCAATCATATATATGACCATTGACCAAGTCCAAGTACAAATATAAGTCAAATGCACATCAAAAGTTTAATAATAGTCAAATATTTTTATCTGATAGAAGCATGTTATGTAAAGGTAATCGTTCACACCCTTATATGCAAAAGTCCAAAAATTACAATTGGCTCTAAAAAATTCCAATTCAATTTAGGGTTATAAATTTAAAATCTAAGAAACAAAAAAAAAGAATCGTCCCCTTCATGTTTTCGATGGGGGTCTATTTATAAGGGTTCAACCATGTGGGATGGTTGACACGTGTCAAGGTTCGAAATCCAAGGGTTATGATAGTATTTCCTTAATGCATCTTTTGAGATTCAACATCCTCTTGGCATTAATAAAACTCGGCATCCTCTTAGACTTGATGAAACCTGACATCATTTGCCTTCATAAATTTGGCAATGTAATCCTCCTTTTACAGTTACTCGATAGCCTTCATGATAGTAGATACTCGATAGTTGTTGCTGTGGTAGTAATTCGATGGTAGTTGTTGTATTATAGGCTCATTATCTTTTAAAAGCTTGATATCCCCTGTATGTGACTAGACACAACACCCTTCCTTTCTCACACGTTCTACAACACTCTATGTTGTAGAAGCTCGATATCTCTCCCCTGGACTTTATTTAACTTGCTATCTTTAATCTTCATTGCTTTCATATTATAGAAACTCAACATCTACAAGTGCTTATTGGTTTGGAACCTTCACCATTTTACAGGCTCAATACCATGATTCACTATTAAGGTTCGACGTCTCCTTTTGCGTGTTATATGCTCAACATTCCTTATAGTTGTTGATGCTCGATGCCTTTTCTACCATCTAAGCTTGACAACCTTTACAGTTGTTGAAGCTCGACACCACTTCTTTTCTTTATTCAAGCTTGACAACCCTCATATTTACTAAATGCTTAAGGCTTGACATTCTTTGAGGTCTGACAACCCTTTATATCTGTTAGCTACTTGGAGTTTGACATCCTTAGAGGCTACGCACTTCTTTTTATTAGATATTCGATACTATTAGAGAATTGACACCTTTTGTTAAATACCAAATGCTTTGTAGATTTTTCTTCTTCAGGCTCAATATCTTTAATTATTTTCAAACTCAATACACTTTCTTTAGAAGCTCGATAGTTCATATTGGTAGTAACTATTCCCATGTGGAAATCATTGGGAAACCTATGTGAGATAGTTACACATAGTCATAATATGAGATGTAGTCCTATACTTAAAAGTTATAGGATGACTCTATGTTGAGTAGCTTTGATTGTCGTAGCCAATCGTTAGTTATTGAGATTCGATCAATAGTTCGATCCTTGTAGGAGTCTGCACAAGTAATTAGTGTAGGTATGTTAAATATGAACCCATAAGTGAAAGCCCTAGGAATACACGACACTTGTAGAGCATCCTAGGTCACATGGTGAAGAATTAAAACATGTACTTATTCACCAAAGTTTTGTCTAACCCACCTTTTTCCTTTCTTTTCCCCACCATAAGAGGATGGGGAAATAGGTGATTGGCCTGATTTTAGTATGTGAAGAGACGAGCTCATCACTGGAGTTGCTTATCCTTTTATTTTTTCTCCATGTGATTGTCTATCTTATCAGTACTTAGTATTTTATCAGACTGTGGGTTGTATTTCTGTGTACTCTATATTTGACTACGTACTATTTTTGTAAGACTGCATACTAAGATATATTCTGAGATGGTAATTTTCTATATTTATATTTTGTTCCTTCCGCCACGAGTTTTGGAAGTGCAGTGTATCTTAGATCATATCTATTTATTCTTAACCTCTGTAATGTCATAAAAACCTAAGAGCGCGTACTTCTTAGCACCGATATGAGTCTGAAAGTCGCTCTAGGCTTTGGATTGGTGTGTTTGTGGGTGCGGTTTGTCGCAGAAGCCCCGATTATGAGAAAGAAAAGGAATAATCCACCATCCTTTATTGCTAATAATCTCGGTGCATTCACCATAAACTCTATGGTGCAGTGCACAATGACAGAAAGTCTTAGATTGTTAACCCGTCTTTTGGCCAGGCAATATACGAGTGGATTTAACTAAATGGGTTTTATGATAGTTAAGGCAGGAAGCACAGAGGGATGATTATGAGGTTTAGAAATTAGGTATAAAAAGGCTATGGATGATAATCAGGTAGACTCACACGAATGGCATCACAGAAATGGCTAATATGGATCGGTACCTAACCTTTCCCCTAGGTAGGGGATCGGTACCTATCCTTTCCCAGGGAAGGAGATCGGATCGAATCACTATGGCTATGGACACTTAACTTGATAGCTCAACTCAATGGAAATCGGTCAATGCCCCAAAGTTCACCTAGGCAACACTTCAAAGCAACTCAGGAAATAAGAAGAAGGCATCATAGGAGACCAACACTAGGGGTCATCGAACCCCATCCTTAAAGAATAGGGATCGACACGATCCCTATGTTTGAACCTAATCGGCCTCAACTTTTCCAAAGGAGTTCGTCTGGTCCTTGGGCTTTTGCATGCGGATTTTCAGTGGGATATTTCTGATCTTCACCTACAAATACATGATGGATATCTCATTGCAGGGGCACTTCTTCTTCTTCTCTCTTGGTTGAACTCTACCATTTTTATTACTCAAATTCAAATCAATATAACTGTAATCAACAGTATGTATAAAAGGAAAAGTATGGGATGGACGTAAGACAGAGTCAGCCAAACCACGATACAGCTCTCTGTATTCATTTCTTTTAATTTGTTTTTCTTCATATTTTATTCTCTACTTCATTCTATTTGGAGTTAATTATTAGATTTGGGGTGCTTTCATACTGATTGGGTAGTGGCACCATTTTTGATGTTCTTATTCTCCTTTTCCTTTTTATGTAGTGAAATAAACTTCTTTAACGCTTTTCCTTTGTAAATAAATCCTTTCGAACTGAATCTTGTACGCATATATTCCTTGTCGCTCAAAGTAGCTGCTTCCAAATTTTCTGCTTCGTTAAAGGAGACCGAGAAGATGACTGGTTTAAAAACTGCTTCATTGTCTATTATTTCTACCACGGAGGATGTTCTAGTGAAGGCCAGGGAAGACATGAAGTGTAACAACCCAAAATTTACGATCTCGAAATTTTTAGATAGTTAAGAAAAAGAAGAAGGAGATAGAATAAGAAGATGAAGAAACACCACAAAGATTCTCACATTCGCAGCGGATGAAAATATAATATCAAACAATTACAGTTTACAAAAAAATTCAGTATCTGTCAAATATATTTATAATACATCAAAGTTACACATATATACAGACACTGGATATACACAATCATCATGACACAAATATACAACAATATAATACAGCAGAAACACTCCATACGTTCTAGCCATCCTGCTCGCCTCTTGAGCTCCGAAACGTCCTTACCTGAAAATCTGTAATACTCGGTCTGACCCGAGCATTACATCAAAGTAACACACGGGTCAGGCTGGAAATCAGCGTGAGTAAACCCGTATAATTTGAAATACAAAATTAAAATCATAAAGAAAACTCCTGGGTAACTCGTACTTCACTATGATTTCATTATCAGTTATAGCCAACACTAATATTCACAAATCAATTCCTAAGTATCTTCACTTGGTTTTAAATGGTCCAGTCATTTAAATCATTCCATTCCGGCCTATTGATAGCATATATCAATCTATAAAGAAACATTGTAGGTTACAAATTTGAAGTGGGTTTGAACGAAACCGAAGGCATTATGTAACGCCCCACCTCTATGCCCACGCTAGCCAAGGATACTACGGAGTAATGCCGTCAACTAGCACAAAGAATAAGGCTGTTGAGGAGCGACCATCCGTGTAATTGCTTTGTGCGAGCACCGATATGTCAGGTAGTATAACATGCATTTTATTTTGAGTGAAAATCCGACATATCGATACAAACTCAAAGCTACTACACAGTGGCTATATATAATCTTCGGAAATGAATATAGAGATAAACATAACACAAATCAGTCACAGATATCCATATCACAAGGCGGAAATAGATATGAATATACAACACTTAAAAGTGTATATCAGAGTAGTGGTCAAATAAGATCCACAATATCACAAAGGAATAGATACAAGTGCAAGACAAAAATATGTATACATCAAGGAGTCTATATCTCAATAGTACACAAGAAAATACTAAACCAAAGTAGTTAGCCAAAAGATCAGATGGTGGTCCGATAAGGAGTCAAGCAGAAGCACCTGTAAAGTCTCAGTCTGACCCGAGTATTATTTAAGAAGAAAATAATAAACGGATCAGTCTAGCTATAATTATCAGATAAAATGAGATATAAAAAGAGATATAATAATAAAATGTATGATAACCAAAATGTCATACTGCGACAAGTATACATAGAAAATCAACTAAAATCATACCATATCTTAAAAATCTCATAGCATCAAAAGAATGACATAATCTTTATTTAATTCACCAGGCCACAAAAATGACATACATATCAATGCCAATTGTAAAAGTTGGTGAAGCATAAATTCCGTAAATCAATAATTAGAAATACAGAAATCACAAGAAAAGGATGGCCAATCCCAAACGGAATGCTATTCCATAAACCGGACATCGACGCACCTAAATAGACACGCCCCATGCACAGTCAAACATCGACGCACCTAGAAAGATACGTGCCATGTAGTGTCTAACATCGATGCACCTAAAAAGATACACCCCATGAAAAATCGAACATCGACGCACCTAGATAGATACACCCCATGCATAGACGAACATCGACGCACCTAGAAAGATACGCCCTATGCCCCGACTTATTGAGCCGATTGCTCCACGAAGTCTAACATCGATGCATCTAGAAAGATACACCCTACGCATAGATAAACATCGACGCACCTAAATAGATACGACCCATGAATAAAAAAACATCGAAGCACCTAAATAGGTACGACCCATGCTTAAACCAACATCGACGCACCTAAATAGGTACGACCCATGGAAGAAATGAGACGAAGCTCAATAAAACGAGGAACGGTCCTCCACGTGAACAAAGAGAAATCGCACATTGCTAGTCTAAACCATAAAATGATCATCAATGATCATCGAGAAGTGTCAATTATAGTAAGCTAGTAAATATATGAGTTTAGCCTCATGTCCCATAACCACTAGCTTAACTTAAATATTTAAGAACAAATTGTAGATCTCCACTAGAAAATTTGTCACAAGAGATTCAATCGAACAAGTCCAAGAATTAACCGACGAAGTAAATGCAAGTGTTTCATACCACTTCTTTTACTAAGCCATTTAATTAGATTTCTCATACGAGTGAGGTAAAGGTTTGTATATACTAATAGATTGGAAAACGGTTTAAGAAACGAGTTTTGTAATAAAATAGTGTTGAAGTCGTTTTGATGAAAGAATTTTGATATTTACTACTAGTATTGAAAACCTTTATATTTTGAAGTGACAAATCACAAAAACGATAGTAGTAACAATCAATCACTAAAATTCACAAAGACGTGAATAAAAATCCAAAGGAATCGATACCGAATCCATTAAAGTGGAAATACCCAAAAATTCCAAAAATAAAAGTTATCAAAGTCGACAAAGGTGATAACAACTAAACGGAGAAGAAGAATCGATTAACAATTGGAAAAACAAAGCAAAACGAGCATAAATAGGCAAACAGGGAAATAGGAGTAGGTCGGTCGACTGAACTCTCTGAGTCAGTCGACCGAAAATAGCCCAGAATGTTTCGGCTTCAGCTTCGGTCGACCGACTCAAGGAGTTCGGTCGACCGAACCTGATGTCCAACATTTTGTATCCCATTTTAAATGAAGTTCAACTCAATCAATTTGCA
The DNA here is from genome assembly GCA_030765085.1 of Allium cepa. NCBI lineage: Eukaryota > Viridiplantae > Streptophyta > Magnoliopsida > Asparagales > Amaryllidaceae > Allium > Allium cepa. The sequence goes on along the minus strand of CM060935.1, from coordinate 818,358,190 downwards.
ATCGGGCAAGCACGGACGCTAGGGGTTTACACCAATCGGCAACCCGGCCCTATTGGCTCCTCGATGCATCACCAAAAACATGTTCCAACATCAAAGTTAGGATTTTTAAAGATTTGAACCCAAAACACTAAAAATTGGGATATTCACTAATTCAATCCAAACCAAAAGCAAATGAACATGAATAAGTGTTAGGAATTCATACCCAACATTCAAAGATAGATATAAGCATAGATGTGAGATAAAAATCTCACCTTTTCACAAAATCAATGAAGGAAGCTTGAAAGCAAAGGAAAGATCAACCACACTTCAATCTCAACACAATAAGCTTGAATCTAAGCTGAAAAGAGAAACATTTCCCAAATTAGGTTTAGTAATTTTCTGAAATTAAATAGAGAAAGAGTTGGAGAATATGAAGAGAAGGCTTACCAATGGCTTCTCTTTGGTTTTGGGGCAAGAATTTGAGTTTGCAAAGGAACTAGGGCTTAGGAATTCTAATTTCCAATCTTTTCCTCCATTATTCTCTTGAGCTTAAGAGAGTTAGGAAATGAGGAATGAATGAAGAGAAGTAGAGAGGGGTTGGGTTGATATAACCAGAATTGGACAAATGGGCCGAACCTAAACCCAAAGCCCTATTGAAAAAGTAGCGAAAATCAACTTACTCCAAACATATCGAAGCTTATACTCAAAAAGGTTGCAAACGGCATTTTGAACTCAATGGAAATGGTCTCGAGTCCCAATTCGAATGTTTGCAAAAAGTAGCTTTTCGGACCATAATCCGACTAATGATGAAATATTTAAATAAAATATTTAAATATTCAATCAATAAATATGCGGGTTGTTGCAGACTCCCCTCCTTAAAGAAATTGCGTCCTCGCAATACTTAAGAAGAAAATAAATAGTAACAACCATAAAAGCATATCAACACAAAAGAAAAATTGAAATAAGAAGTTCACAAAAAAGAGAACGAAAGAGTAAGTCCGAACGTGTTCGCTCGATGAATTCTCTGGATTCTCAAGATCTATCCTTGAGATTTGAGAACCATCGGACTTTCACAAAAAGAACACCTTTATTTCGAAGGCGCTCAACCCCCGAAGAAACGATGTGAAAAGAATGTTGCTCAAAAGTCGAATCTGGTGAAACGTCAATCCCTACTATAACACTAGGCTCAATAATAAAAATCGAAAACCTAAAAGCATTTCCATAGTTAAAAGACGTGGAAAACGTCAAGGATAGCAGAAAATTGAGCCGGTGCAATGACGTAGTACAAAATCGGTACGCTCGAGAAACGAGGAACTCGAATAATTTGGAACAACGGCGTAGTACAATAACGGTACGCCAGATGAACCGAACACAATAAAAGAACATCGGACGCTAGTGCATAAAAGAAATGAGACGAAGCTCAATAAAACAAGGTACATCGAAACGTCCGATGAACTTGGTAAAGATCATTCCATTCGGACATCATCAAAAAGACAACCACTTGTTGCTTACGACTAAGGGCATTGGCAACATGATTTCCCTTCCAACTCTAGCCAATATTAAGTTCCTTATGAGAAAATAAATATTCCAAAGATTTATGATCGGGGTAGAGAATAAACTTCTCTCCCAAAAGATAACGCGGCCAAATTTTTAAAAGCAAAATCAATAGCCACGAGCACTAGATCATGAGTGGCATATCTAGTCTCAATAGGCTTTAATGATTTATAAGCACAAGTGATAGCACGTCTTCTTTCGCAAGAGAACGACATCTAAACCAATGCGACTAGCATTAGTACAAAAGATAAAGTTTTGGTTCTCCACGGGAATCACAAGAATAAGAGTATCGAAAAGAAAGAATTTAATCTTCTTTCCCAAAAAGCTAAAACTATCAAAATTACAATTTTATCAATGTAAAAATCTTTCTAGAAAAATTTACATTTCTATAAGTCAATATATCGTGTCCGACTGTCTCATCAAAGCGTTTAGGAGATTCTTATCGATAACGTTGATCAAGCGCATCGACCAGAATTCTTAAAACACTAAATGGGCAATACAATCACAAAATCATCTTCTATATGACAAAAATGTCTCTTAAAAACTTTTAAGAATATTCTTTACTCGTTTAAGATCAAAATCCAATTGCACTTATAAATAAATCTTATGAAAAAGATATGCAAAATTTTAAATTTCTATTTTCATCCAAAAACAATAAATACAAGAATGGAATTATCGAGATATTCATAGAATACTCGATTTATAAAATGGATGAAACAAGATGGGCAAACTGAATGACATAATAAGTCATTCATAAGAATCATAACGAGTGCGGAATGCGGTAAGTGGAATGCTAACTGCCGCAACTCGTAGCAAATGAAAATCGGTGGCAAGGTCGAACTGAAAAGACCTTAACACCACACAAAAGATTGCTTAGGTGATAATCCTAATACAAGCTCAAAAATACCGAAAAATTTCACAACTATTTAGATGAGAGAAATAACACTTTCCTCATCATGAGGGCTTAAAGAATAAAATGAGGCCACTAAAAATTTGAAATCGGAATCATAAAGAAAAATAGAAATCTGCTTAACAGATAAAAAATGCCAAAGGTGAATAGTCCGCTCGGAAAAATAGGATATGGGCTTCACAATGATTAAGCCAATTCTTCCATAAAAAATCAATTTTCGAATCCTAAGTAACGCATAACATGCAAATCGGCTCGGAAAGAAAAATCACATAAAATAATCTCGACATCCAAACAAAGCAAATTGAGTGTTGCGGATCCACCAACCGGATTCGCAATTTTCAAAGAAGTCATCAAGCCCAAAATAGTTTAAAGAAAAAGAATCGACAAGTTCTTTTGATATAAAAATAATGAGATGAACCCATATCAAAAAGAACTCAAATAAGAAGATCACGAAATAAAACAATGTCATCAAGGATAGAATAAAAAGTACCTTGACCAAGAGAAGTGCCACTTGGAGCTCGCACTGCATTCAGCTCACCCTCTCTCTTGCTTTGACGTTTGGGACACGAAGATATATAATGATCTGCACTTTTGCAATAGCGGCAAGAAATAGGTCTTGGACACCTATTTATACAGTGGTCCCTAGAACCACAATTATAGCATTCTCCACGATTAGGGATTGGAGTCTTTGCTTCCAAGGTAGTCTGCTTTACTTTCTTATCGGGATTGGGGCTTTTGAACTTAATATGCCTCTTCTTGAAAATCCCAATATCACCATCAATTCCTTTATCAGCCTCTTTATGTCGAAAAGTAACATCCACAAGCTAATTGAAAGGAACTTCAAGTTTCAAAGGTAGAACCATTTCAGGGTTCTTACTCAAAGCACAGATAAACTCTTGATTCTTTATAAGATCCAAAAGTTGTTGGGCAGACATGAATGCGCCATCCAGAGAAGGGCTACTGGATTGACCCGCACTAGGACTGCTAGAACTAACCATTTATTCTTCTTTAAGAAAGAAAGAAAGAAGAAGAAAAAGATTATTCACAAAATGAATATCAAACAATAATGATTGATAAAACAAGGAATCACAAAAGAAAATAGGACAGGACGGTACAAAGACCCGAATTTATCCTAAGGTACGACTCCTAAGCAAGACTTAGGACAATGATCCTTGCTAGATTATTCTACATTGTTTCGAAGTTTCGCTCTGATACCAAGCTGTCACGCCCCACCTCTATGCCCACGCTAGCCAAGGACACTACGGAGTAATTCCGTCAACTAGCACGGAGAATAAGGCTGTTGAGGAGCGACCATCCGTTCAATTGCTTTGTGCGAGCACCGATATGTCAGGTAGTATAACATGCATTTTATTTTGAGTGGAAATCCGACATATCGATACAAACTCAAAGCTACTATATAGTGGCTATATATAATCTTCGGAAACGAATATAGAGATAAACATAACACAAATCAGTCACAGATATCCATATCACAAAGGCGGAAATAGATATGAATATACAACACTTAAAAGTGTATATCAGAGTAGTGGTCAAATAAGATCCACAATATCACAAAGGAATAGATACAAGTGCAAAACAAAAATATGTATACATCAAGGAGTCTATATCTCAATAGTACACAAGAAAATACTAAACCAAAGTAGTTAGCCAAAAGATCAGATGGTGGTCCGATAAGGAGTCAAGCAGAAGCACCTGTAAAGTCTCAGTCTGACCCGAGTATTATTTAAGAAGAAAATAATAAACGGATCAGTCTAGCTATAATTATCAGATAAAATGAGATATAAAAAGAGATATAATAATAAAATGTATGATAACCAAAATGTCATACTGCGACAAGTATACATAGAAAATCAACTAAAATCATACCATATCTTAAAAATCTCATAGCATCAAAAGGATGACATATTCTTTATTTAATTCACCAGGCCACAAAAATGACATACATATCAATGCCAATTGTAAAAATTGGTGAAGCATAAATTCCGTAAATCAATAATTAGAAATCCAGAAATCACAAGAAAAGGATGGCCAATCCCAAATGGAACGCTATTCCATAAACCGGACATCGACGCACCTAAATAGACACGCCCCATGCACAGTCAAACATCGACGCACCTAGAAAGATACGTCCCATGTAGTGTCTAACATCTATGCACCTAAAAAGATACACCCCATGAAAAGTCGAACATCGACGCACCTAGATAGATACACCCCATGCATAGACGAAGATCGACGCACCTAGATAGATACACCCCATGCATAGACGAAGATCGACGCACCTAGAAAGATACGCCCTACGCCCTGACTTATTGAGCCGATTGCTCCACGAAGTCTAACATCGATGCATCTAGAAAGATACACCCTATGCATAGATAAACATCGACGCACCTAAATAGATATGACCCATGCATAAACAAACATCGAAGCACCTAAATAGGTACGACCCGTGCTTAAACCAACATCGACGCACCTAAATAGGTACGACCCATGGAAGAAATGAGACGAAGCTCAATAAAACGAGGAACGGTCCTCCACGTGAACAAAGAGACATCGCACATTGCTAGTCTAAATCATAAAATGATCATCAACGATCATCGAGAAGTGTCAATTACAGTAAGCTAGTAAATATATGAGTTTAGCCTCATATCCCATAAACACTAGCTTAACTTAAATATTTAAGAACAAATTGTAGATCTCCACTAGAAAATTTGTCACAAGAGATTCAATCGAACAAGTCCAAGAATTAACCGACGAAGTAAACGCAAGTGTTTCATACCACTTGTTTTACTAACCCGTTTAATTAGATTTCTCATACGAGTGAGGTAAAGGTTTGTATATACTAATAGATTGGAAAACGGTTTAAGAAACGAGCTTTGTAATAAAATAGTGTTGAAATCGTTTTGATGAAAGAATTTTGATGTTTACTACTAGTATTGAAAACCTTTATATTTTGAAGTGAAAAATCACAAAAATGATAGTAGGAACAATCAATCACTAAAATTCACATCCGAAGACGTGAATAAAAATCCAAAGGTATCGATACCGAATCCATCAAAGTGGAAATACCCAAAAATTCCAAAAATAAAAGTTATCAAAGTCGACAAAGGTGATAACAACTAAACGGAGAAGAAGAATCGATTAACAATTGGAAAAACAAAGCAAAACGAGCATAAATAGGCAAACAGGGAAATAGGAGCAGGTCGATCGACTGAACTCTCTGAGTCGGTCGTCCGAAAATAGCCCAGAATGTTTCGACTTCAGCTTCGGTCGGCCGACTCAGGGAGTTCGGTCAACCGAACCTGATGTCCAGCATTTTGTATCCCATTTTAAATGAAGTTCAACTCAATCAATTTGCAATCGGGCAAGCACGGACGCTAGGCGTTTACACCAATCGGCAACCGGCCCTATTGGCTCGTCGATGCATCACTAAAAACATGTTCCAACACCAAAGTTAGGATTTTTAAAGATTTGAACCCAAAACACTAAAAATTGGGATATTCACCAATTCAATCCAAACCAAAAGCAAATGCACATGAATAAGTGTTAGAAATTCATACCCAACGTTCAAAGATAGATATAAGCATAGATGTGAGATAAAAATCTCACCTTTTCACAAAATCAATGAAGGAGAAGCTTGAAAGCAAAGGAAAGATCAACCACACTTTAATCTCAACACAAGACGCTTGAATCTAAGCTTAAAAGAGAAACATTTTCCAAATTAGGTTTAGTAATTTTCTGAAATTAAAGAGAGAAAGAGTTGGATAAGATGAAGAGAAGGCTTACCAATGGCTTCTATTTGGTTTTGGAGCAAGAATTTGAGTTTGCAAAGGAACTAGGGCTTAGGAATTCTAATTTCCAATCTTTTTCCCCATTATTCTCTTGAGCTTAAAGGAGTTAGGAAATGAGGAATGAATGAAGAGAAGTGGAGAGGGGTTGGGTTGATATAACCAAAATTGGGCAAATGGGCTGAACCCAATCCCAAAGCCGAAAAAGTAGCGAAAATCAACTTACTCCAAACATACCGAAGCTTATACTCAAAAAGGTTGCAAACGACGTTTTAAACTCAATGGAATTGGTCTCGAGTCCTAATTCGACTGTTTACAAAAAGTAGCTTTTCGGACCATAATCCGACCAACGATGAAATATTTAAATATACAATCGATAAATATGCGGGTTGTTACACATTATCTCGTTACACTCAGAGTTAACGATGATAACCCTTGCACTCTGAAACACCATCTCGATCTTTACATGAGATGCCACGATCTATCGTTTAATTTGGATCGATGTGGTTTTCAGATAATCATAACTGACACACGATCCCGGTCTCATCGAAATCCAAACGTTATTTTAAAGGTCAAGTTGTTTAATAGTTTTAAACAATTAAATTCAACACTTTGAATTCACATAGCGTTTATCACAGATAAATCATACTCAACCATCACAGATATATCCAAAGCATATCACAGAGTACTACAGAATATCACCCAATAGATATCACAAATCCAGATATTCTACTCATATAATCATCTCAAGCAAGCATCTTTAATCCTGCTCGATAAATCATTAATTAATTATTCCTTTTCAAACCATTTAATTAATTAATTGCTTCTTAATCAATTTATTAAACCTTAATTACTTAATTCATTACACCTTAATTATTAATTAATAACCTTAATTATTAATTTATAAAACTTAATTACCCATTTATTTATCACTAATTACTTAATTAATCAATTATTAATTCTTAATTAAATTACTTAATTGGTTAACTCCTAATCATATCTTAATTAACTTTAAGTAGTTAATTTAATATTCTTAATTTCATATTAATTAAACACTCAATCATTTGTTAATCAATCTTTAATAACAAATTAATTAATCTCTAACCACATAATTAATTACAACCATAAATTAATTAATCATTCTTAATTCCCTTTTCAAACAATTAATTAATAATAATTATTTATCTTAATTATCTTCCTACTTTGACATTTTACAATCTTCCTTAATGACTTTGAAATCAAATTATTACTAACTACAAAGCTTTAATGTTAATTAAATTTAATAATTATCTTAAACTAACTACTTAATCAGAATATTAATTAAGATTTAAAACGTTCTTAGGTATTCTATTAAATAATTTAACTTAACATAAATTCTTTACTTAAATTATCAAACATTAATTAGTCATAAATACTTAAACTTGTCGAAATGATTAGCTGGAACTTCATTTTTATTGGATTGCAAGTTGAAAATCAAAACCCGAGAATGCCTCCAGGTTTACACGAGTTGATACTCGAGTTCCTCCCTTATCTTCCTCGAGTCCTTCTTCCTTCCTCTCATACGTTTCTCTTTTCTCTTTTTTTAGTTTAAGTTATAAACTTCAATAACAGGAAAAACTCACGCACTTAGGTTCTCACTCGAAGCAACCCATTCATTTCCTCGAGAATCAACTCGAGTCGTTCACCACTCAAAACTTCCTGACACCATCTCAAGGCTGTGCACGTGCACGATGCCTCAACAACCTTCCGACGAACTGCACTTCCTTCGGAAAGTCACGCAACGTCGCGACACTCGATCGCCATGGACGACTCAACGCCAACAACCTCCAATCGAAATCGAGTTTCCAGTTCGAAACTGGAACTCGACTTCACCATACAAAACTACTTCGCCCCACTCTCGCCGACCACTTGAGGTGTTACAACTCGGACCTCACCTTGCTGATTCTCCACGCCACCATTTCCCTAAAGCTCGTGCAACTAGATGCACTGAAGAAACCATGGTGACCCAATTTTTCTCCCCTAACTAGAAAAAAGGTTTAAAATTAAATTCGCTCATCTCCAACGCTATGACGAACTGGAACGACCATGACCATTTTTCCCGACTTCACCCATTGCCCAGCTAGCCTCGACCAAAAACTCAATACCCAATATGCTTCGAATTTCCAAAAAATGATTAAAACACATTTTATGTTCAACTCCAAACTGCTCTTATCACACTAAACTAAAAATCACCATTTTAATATTAAAAATCCTATTTTCTAAAGGAGATTCAGGTTATATAATTGAATTAACAATCTACAACTTTCAAATTTAACGTATATTTAAATTCTACTATGAAAAACTAGATTTCCAACTGTAATATTTCACCAACATGCTTGAAACAATTTTTAGATCTTGATTTATGCTTAAACAAACTTGTTTTGTTTTAAACTCTAAGCTTATCAATGCCTTGATGAAGTTATATTGAATTCCTTTGTTAAATTTCAATTCTGTAGTAAAACAGAGAAGAAACAGGCATCCTATATCCACAGTATCATCATATATATACACAAAGTTACAAACTAAAAAAATACACAAGCAAAGCACAATATTATCTATGAATCATATACACAAATTTATTTATACTTAAGTCTTAGAATAATGTGTTTACTCACCTGATAAAAAGAGTTTGAACAGAGAACAAATACTGTGTTAAAAGCTGCTACTGCTTAAACCCTTTTGATCTTCTTGTTTATTCCGTTGAGTTGTTATTTAAGTTTGTAAATTTGGTGATGCTTTTTTTTTTCTTTTTTCGGTTTACCGTGTTTTGAGAACAAAATGGAACAATAATAGATGCACAAATATAGAGAATAAATTTTTTAGGGTAGGTATTTACTGGTGCAAGCTTCATTTCTTTGGTCAGAGATATTTATTTGACCAGGCAAGATATCCTTTGAACTGATATAATTTACAAGGTTGCGGAATGACTTTTGTTTTGTGCTAGAATTGATAGTATTTAATGCAAATGTTTCCCATCCTGTTTACATACTTATCCTATTTGATTTGTATATGTAGATATTTTAATTTTTCTTCTAGCCTTGCATATACAAACTTCACATACATACATACTTGTCCTTTTTCTTATGTACATAGATATTTTGTTTTTGCCTTGCAAACACATAAACCCACTTATACACTTATTTTTGACATAAATCCTTACTATTTTTATTTCTACTTTAAGCTTACTATCAAACACTTAATTAATATTCATATATTCTTATACTTATATTTAATCTTGATAAGATTGATTTTATTTCACGCATTATTATTTAGATTACATCCATATATATATATATATATATATATATATATATATATATATATATCAAATGTTATAAGGTAGAGCCTTTAATTTAATGTGAAAAAAATAGTTTTTTATTTTAAATATTTTTGAAAGATTTTATTTTAAATTTTCAAATCACAGTTTCCTTCACAGTACATATATACATATATATATATATGTATATATATATATGTATATATATATATATGTATATATGTATATATATATATATAAACAAATAGCAAATGACCCAAAAATCTTATTTATTTTTAAAATGATAAGTTTGTATTTTATTTAATTAGATTAAATGCTTACATAAATAATATTACCAACATCCCGGGTCGTCACATTCCTCCCTCCTATGAATCTTTTCGTCCTCGAAAAGGAACGAAGCCAGAATTATTAAAATGCTTAAAGTCAAATAAATTTTCTTTGATCATTTTTAAACTACTTTAAAAAATCTATATAATATTACTAAAATAATTTTATAAAAATACTTTTATAACTCGATGTTTCGACAAGTCCATCCTTGTTCTCACAGAAATTTGGTCATACGTTGATCAGGCGTACGACTAAAAATCTATAAGTGCTTGGCAGACCCGTTTCCAACTTCCAGAGAAAATACTTTGAAAAATAATTCTATTGAAAATATAGAAAACAGTTTTTGAAAATAGAGGAATCTTTGGTGAGAATGCTCTGGAAATCATCATCCCCATCCATGGTCGTAGTTACATCCTGGGTTACATTGCCATCGCAGCAAAAGTCCATGTAACTGTAGGCATCAGTGCCCTCGATTTTCACTGCCAAAAATGAAACTTCTCCACTCCCACATAGGTCACAGTCTATCGATGTAAAATCAAACACAGACTGTTGGCTATCAGCGGCACACCAGACTTCCGCTATGTTACCATAGGTCGCAGTCTACCGATAAAAAATCAAACGTAGACTGTTGGCTCTCAGCAGCACATACGACTTTCGCTATGGTCTGTAGTAGATCGCAACGACATTTAGTTCCACTGTCGTCACAGCATAACCCAAATGCCTCTGTAGGCATCAACGCCCTCGACTTTCGCTACACACTACTCATAATCCTCAGGAACTAGTTTTATCCGAACTTCTCACAAGATCAACTTTAGAACCCCCATAGGGTTCAAGGCAGTACCACCCTGTGGCACTCCTGAGAAATTCATTTCAATGGAGCGCCTTTTCCCCAGAGCCATTATCAAAACACTTTATACTCTACACATATAGTATCTTCCAAATCATACACCTAGTATGAATCTCATATAAATCTCCTTTTCTCAAAATCGATTATCCCAAAATCGATAATTCTCAAACTAGGCTTTCCAAATTCCAATATTGATTTTACCCAAAAATCAAAAGCCTTTCCAAATCCAAAGGTTCCCAAAACCTTTTTCCAAAATCCTCATAAGATCCTTTATATATATATAGATATGTATATAATTTTTAAAAACTTTGGATCATTTCAAACTTGTATAAAATTCTTTTTATACTTCAAACACTTTCAAAATCGTTTTCTTCCGGCAATAGATTCAACAAGGGGAGATTTATCTTATATAACATAGATATATAACTTTGTTTATTCAAAATCAAATATTCAAATTTGATTACTTTTTTTTATCAAGTTGCTTCCATCTTACTTATCATCATACAAATATCCAACTTTCACTTTTATCTATTGTATATTTCATAAAATATACTTTCATTTAAAAAGAAATCATTTCACATTTCTTATTCACAAGTTTTCAATATCGATTTCATTCAAATCCGTACGATGTACACTTATCATCCGTACGCTATACCAATCTAATCGCTCACTAGATCGCACAATTTCACTTCCGAACTAGTATCGTCCATCCAACCTCTTAGTGTGGACTCAGATCTAGCTTCTTTATCAGAAACCATCATTCTCCTTACATAGCCATAACTATGATAGAGAATATCCAAAACCAATTAACAATCCATATCCAGGTCCGCCGTCGAAAATCGAGTGAAAAATCCCAACTCGGATCGACATAACTATCTCGAAATTCTGTGCTCGAATCTGGATCAAATCACTATGAGAATTGAATAATATACGTACATCCTACGTATTTATCTTCATTGATTATCAGTTAAATCAATTCCCTTCTATTCAACCTCATTTTTTCACTCATTCACATTTGCCTTAATTCCCATTTGGATTATCACTTAATTCTTATCTCAGTTGGGTATTTAATCAATAACAGTTTGAACTCCGACCAGTTTATATTTAGAAAATAGCTTGAAAATTTAAAAATAGATAAATAATTTAAAAATAATTATTAGTTTGTAAAATAGATGTAAAATAATTAAGTAATTGTAAAATAGTTGAAAAATAGTAAAATAATTGCAAAATAGTTGTGAAATAGTAACTAGTTATAAACTAGTTCGAAAAAATAACAGTTAGATTATAAAATAGTTGTAAAATAGTTTCGAAAGTAGTTATTAAATAAATATAAGATAGTTTTGGAATTTAAAAAGAAAAAGTATAGTAAATAGTTAGGAAAATAGATTTAAAACAGTTTATCTCAAAATGATTTATTTAAAATTAGTCTAGAGCCAAACTGTTTAATTCCCTATCAACTTAATTTAAAATTCCGCTTCCATTTAAATTGACTGAATTCAAATTTGAATAACTCCTATTTACCTTGAACTTGATTTATCCCCAATTCAAGTTGAATTAACCTCGATTTCTTTCCAAATTCAAATCAAATTCCATTTGATTTAAACATATTCACATTAACTACAAATCCCAAATCATTCAAATTAATTTAGACGAATTTCAAATTGAATCTACTTCAACTTCAAATCATTTCAATTTCTATGAATTAGTCCAAATTCCCATTTGAATTTGAACTCATTAAATCTTCGATTTTATTTCAAATTAATCCAGTTCAAATTTTCCATTAGAATTTTATACTTATCCATCTTCAATTCTAATTAATTCAAACTAAATTCAATTTGAACTAATGAAATCTAAATCTCAACTTTAACCCATCTCGAATTATATAAATTCGAGCTAAATTTCCAAATAGTCATTTAACCCCCTTAAAAATTAGATTAACCTTTATTTTTAAATCAATAATCCAAATCTTTAAACGATTTAATTCTGAGTCCAATTCTCAATAGATAAAGAAAATTTTATATTAGATTGTACTACCACAAAATATTCCATACATTAATTGACTACATACTAGTAGTTCATACATTACATACAATTATCCAAAATAAGAGTCTTACAAAAGTCATAAATCTAGATGCCTTTCTATAACCTAGAGGTTTGGAAAGAACAGAGCCCTAATATTCTTACAAGAATCCTTTCTATGGACTTCCTTCCAAAGGGCAAAGCCCAAACACACACTTCTCAATAGGGTGTCCCTACTTATAACATTTACCATGAAATGTTTCTACCGTATCATCAATATGGATAACCTTCATGCCTCTAATAGTACGTTCCATAGCTTTACTCCTCTTTTGCCTCTCGGAACAATTCCTAGCATTGTGCCCCATCTTCTTACACTGATAGCAAATAGTCGACTCAATGACCGATTGAACTGATTTACGCTTTTCCTTCCTCACTTCAGGGAAATGATTTAGGAAATGTCCTTTCTTATGACACTTAAAGCACAAGATCTCAGAGTGAAACCGTTGGAATGTACTCTTCAATTCCCCCCTTGTTTTGCACTTGGCTGCGTAATGACCCTTACTGAAACATCTGTAGCAGGTGACATTATCATAAGGTCCTGGTTCAACCCTTTCCTTAACCTGTTTCTCATACTCTTGAATTTCTTCTTCTCGATCCTTTCGTGCAACTGCTCTTTGCTTTCTGCGTCTAACCTTCCATTCTTCAGTCTTAGTCATCTCTCTCAAAGACTGAATTCCAGAGGGACTTCCCAACCTATAAATTAGACTTAATTAGAAGAATTCAACCTTTACTCTTATATAAATTTGCTTACCAAGTTATACTTTATGTTTTAACACCTTTGGTTTTTAATTCCAAACAAAGTTTCAAACAACTTCTTATTTCAAAATAAGATTACTTTTAGAAATATTCTGAAAAATATTATTTATCATTACCTTTAACAATTTGAAAACAAATTTCAAATGTTTTTAAATCTTAGGATTCTAACTTCATAATTTAAAACCCTACTTCAATTTACAAGTCATACTTAACTAAAAGTTTACTTCCTTAACACATTTCATTTTGCTTTATCATTTTTAGGAAACAAACATCCCAGTATTTGATACAATAACCATTTTATTTTAGTTTGAAACCAAATTAAATTCTAATTTCCCTTTTATGAATGGTACATTCTATTCAATTTCTACTTGGATATATATATATATATATATTTACCACTTAAACTCTTATTAAATTTCAATAATTTAACATCCCATTACCTTAATATTTATTAGAAAGAAATATTGCCTTATATATCAAAATAAATTCTTATATAAAATCATTTAAAATCTTTATATGAGAAAATAACAAATACGCTCTCATATATATATATATATATATATATATATATATATATATATATATAAGTTATTTTAGGGTACTACTTACCCCATCCTTAATGAGTACACCCACCAGAGCCAAGGTTTTCGCTTAAACTTTTGCTCTGATACCAAATGTAACAACTCAAAATTTTCGATCTCGAAATTTTTAGATAGTTAAGAAAAAGAAGTAGGAGATAGAAGAAGAAGATGAAGAAACACCACAAAGATTCTCACATTCGCAGCGGATGAAAATATAATATCAAATAGTAACAGTTTACAAAAGAATTCTGTATCTATCAAATATATTTATAATACATCAGAGTTACATATATATACAGACACTGGATATACACAATCATCATGTCACAGATATACAACAATATAAAACAGCGGAAACACTTCATGCGTTCTTGCCATCCAGCTCGCCTCCTAAGCTCCAGAACGTCCTTAACTGAAAATCTGTAATACTCGGTCTGACCCGAGCACTACATCAAAGTAACACACGGGTCAGGCTGGAAACCAACGTGAGTAAACCCATATAATTTGAAATACTAAATTCAAATCATAAAGAAAATTCTCGGGTAACTCATACTTCACTATGAGTTCATTATCACTTATGGCCAACACTTATATTCACAAATCAATTCCTAAGTATCTTCACTTGGTTTTAAATGGTCCAGTCATTTAAATCATTCCATTCCGGCCTATTGGTAGCACACATATCAATCTATAAAGAATCATTATAGGTTACAAATTCGAAGTGGGTTCGAACGAAACCGAAGGCATTATCTCGTTACACTCAGAGTTAACGACGATAACCCTTGCACTCTGAAACACCATCTCGATCTTTACTTGAGATGCCACGATCTATCATTTAATTTGGATCGATGTGGTTTTGAAATAATCATAACTAACACCCGATCCCGGTCTCATCGAAATCCAAACGTCATTTTAAAGGTCAAGTTGTTTAATAGTTTTAAACAATTAAATTCAACACTTTGAATTCACATAGCATTTATCACAGATAAATAATACTCAACCATCATAGATATATCCAAAGCATATCACAGAGTATCACAGCATATCACCCAATAAATATCACAAATCCAGATATTCTACTCATATAATCATACTTAAGCAAGCATCTTTAATCCTGCTCGATAAATCATTAATTAACTATTCCTTTTCAAACCATTTAATTAATTAATTGCTTCTTAATCAATTTATTAAACCTTAATTACTTAATTCATTATCAATTAACAACCTTAATCATTAATTTATAAAACTTAATTACCCTTCATTAATTTATAAAACTTAATTACCCATTTATTTATCACTAATTACTTAATTAATCAATTCTTAATTCTTAATTAGATTACTTAATTAGTTAACTACTAATCATATATTAATTAACTTTAAGTAGTTAATTTAATATTCTTCATTTCATATTAATTAAACACTCAATCATTTGTTAATCAATCTTTAATAACAAATTAATTAATCTCTAATCACATAATTAATCACAACCATAAATTAATTAATCATTCTTAATTACCTTTTCAAACAATTATTTAATAATAATTATTTATCTTAATTATCTTCCTACTTAACATTTTACAATATTCCTTAATGACTTTGAAATTAAATTATTACTAACTACAAAGCTTTAATGTTAATTAAATTTAATACTTATCTTAAACTAATTACTTACTTAGAATATTAATTAAGATTTAAAACGATCTTAGGTATTCTATTAAATAATTAAACTTAAAATAAATTCTTTACTTAAATTATCAAACATTAATTAGTCATAAATACTTAAAATTGTTGAAATGATTAGCTGGAACTTCACTTTTATTGGACTACAAGTTAAAAATCAAAATCCAAGAATGCCTCTAGGTTTACTCGGGTTGATACTCGAGTTCCTCCCTTATCTTCCCCAAGTCCTTCTTTCTTCCTCTCATACGTTTCTCTTTTCTCTTTTTTTAGTTTAAGTTATAAACTTCAATAACAGGAAGCACTCACGCACTCAGGTTCACACTCGAAGCAACCCATTTATTTCCTCGAGCATCAACTCGAGTCGTTCACCACTCAGAACTTCCTGACACCATTTCAAAGTCATTAATAACCTTAATTATTAATTTATAAAACTTAATTACCCATTTATTTATCACTAATTACTTAATTAATCAATTATTAATTCTTAATTAAATTACTTAATTGGTTAACTCCTAATCATATATTAATTAACTTTAAGTAGTTAATTTAATATTCTTAATTTCATATTAATTAAACACTCAATCATTTGTTAATCAATCTTTAATAACAAATTAATTAATCTCTAACCACATAAGAAATTACAACCATAAATTAATTAATCATTCTTAATTCCCTTTTCAAACAATTAATTAATAATAATTATTTATCTTAATTATCTTCCTACTTTGACATTTTACAATCTTCCTTAATGACTTTGAAATCAAATTATTACTAACTACAAAGCTTTAATGTTAATTAAATTTAATAATTATCTTAAACTAACTACTTAATCAGAATATTAATTAAGATTTAAAATGTTCTTAGGTATTCTATTAAATAATTAAACTTAACATAAATTCTTTACTTTAATTATCAAACATTAATTAGTCATAAATACTTAAACTTGTTGAAATGATTAGTTGGAACTTCACTTTTATTGGACTGCAAGTTGAAAATCAAAACCCGAGAATGCCTCCAGGTTTACTCGAGTTGATACTCGAGTTCCTCCCTTATCTTCCTCGAGTCCTTCTTCCTTCCTCTCATACGTTTCTCTTTTCTCTTTTTTTAGTTTAAGTTATAAATTTCAATAACAGGAAAAACTCACGCACTTAGGTTCTCAATCGAAGCAACCCATTCATTTCCTCGAGAATCAACTCGAGTCGTTCACCACTCAAAACTTCCTGACACCATCTCAAGGCCGTGCACGTGCACGACGCCTCAATAACCTTCCGACGAACTGCACTTCCTCCGGAAAGTCACGCAACGTCGCGACACTCGATCGCCATGGACGACTCAACGCCAACAACCCCCAATCGAAATCGAGTTTCCAGTTCGAAACAGGAACTCGACTTCACCAGACAAAACTACTTCGCCCCACTCTCGCCGACCACCTGAGGTGTTACAACTCCGACCTCACCTTGCTGATTCTCGACGCCACCATTTCCCTGAAGCTCGTTCAACTAGATGCACCGAAGAAACCATGGTGACCCAATTTTTCTCCCCCAACCAGAAAAAGGGTTTAAAATTAAATTCGCTCATCTCCAACGCTATGATGAACTGGAACGGCCATGACCATTTTTCCCGACTTCACCCATTGCCCAGCTAGCCTCGACCAAAAACTCAACACCCAATATGCTTTGGATTGCTAGAAAATGATTAAAACACATTTTTCGTTCAACTCCAAACTGCTCTTATCACACTAAACTAAAAATCACCATTTTAATCTTAAAAATCCCATTTTCTAAAGGAGATTCAGGTTATATAATTGAATTAACAATCTACAACTTTCGAATTTAACATAGATTTAAATTCTACTATGAAAAACTAAGTTTCCAGCTGTAATATTTCTCCAACATGCTTAAAACAATTTTTAGATCTTGATTTATGCTTAAACAAACTTGTTTTGTTTTAAACTCTAAGCCTATCAATTCCTTGATAAAGGTATATTGAATTCCTTTGTTAAATTTAAATTCTGTAGTAAAACAGAGAAGAAATAGGCATCCTATATACACATATCATCATATATATACACAAAGTTACAAACTTAAAAAAATACACAAGCAAAGCACAATATTATCAATGAATCATATACACAGATTTATTTATACTTAAGCCTTAGAATAATATGTTTACTCAATTGATAAAAAGAGTTTGAACAGAGAACCAATACTGTGTTGAAAAGCTGCTAATGCTTAAACCCTTTTGATCTTCTTGTTTATTCGGTTGAGTTGTTATTTAAGTTTGTAACTTTGGTGATGCTTTTTCTTCTTCTTCTTTCGGTTTACAGTGTTTTGAGCACAAACTGGAACAAGAATAGATGTACATATATAGAGAATAAATTTTATAGGGTAGGTATTTACTGGTGCAAGCTTCATTTCTTTGGTCAGAGATATTTATTTGACCATGCAAGATTTTCTTTGAACTGATATAATTTACAAGGTTGCGAAATGACTTTTGTTTTGTGCTAGAATTGATAGTATTTAATGCAAATGTTTCCCATCCTGTTTACATACTTATCCTATTTGAATTGTATATGTAGATATTTTAATTTTTCTTCTAGCCTTGCATATACAAACTTCACATACATACATACTTGTCCTTTTTTTAAGTACATGGATATTTTGTTTTAGCCTTGCATACACATAAACCCACTTATACACTTATTTTTAACATAAATCCTTATTATTTTTATTTCTATTTTAAGCTTACTATCAAACACTTAATTAATATTCATATATTCTTATACTTATATTTAATATTGATAAGATCGATTTTATTTTAAGCATTATTATCTAGATTACATCCATATATATATATATATATATGTTAATAAGGTAGAGCCTTTAATTTAATGTGAAAAAAATATATTTTTATTTTAAATATTTTTGAAAGATTTTATTTTAAATTTTCAAATCACAGTTTCCTTCACAATACATACATACATACATACATACATACATACATACATACATATATAGCAAATGTCCCAGAAATCTTATTTATTTTTAAAATGATTGGTTTGTATTTTATTTAATTAGATTAAATGCTTATATAAATAATATTGTTAAAATCCCGGGTCGTCACATGAAGAGATATAGTTCTAAGGTCGCCCTTACTCTATCTGTGGTTCTTTCTTATAAGACAAAGGGGCTGGACCTACTACACCTTCACTTTTCGGTCCTTCTTCTTCTTGCACCGATG
Source organism: Allium cepa (assembly GCA_030765085.1). NCBI lineage: Eukaryota > Viridiplantae > Streptophyta > Magnoliopsida > Asparagales > Amaryllidaceae > Allium > Allium cepa. Next base: position 818,339,115 of record CM060935.1, on the reverse strand, counting down.
CCATCGTGACTACTCTCTCGGTAAAAGATTCTATTGCTAATGTGTTCGGCCCTTCACTTTAAGAATCCATGGCTTCTTTACACCAAAATTTAGGGCTTGATAGTTCTCTTGTAGGCATTCTTCATTTCCTTCCCAGGGCGGGGTCTTCTTATCCTGCCAACTTTATGGATTTGTTCATGAAAATCCTAAATTCTTCTATATTTGCTTCGTCGAGCCTTTCTAACATCGCTCCTTTTTTTGCCGCAGAATCTTTGGAAAATCTTTTACAGTGTCTTATTCAAGTGAGTTAACTTGCCTTATTATAGTATTAGTGTTGAGTTTAGTTATTATTTAGCTTTTGATTTCTTATTTTCTCTTTTTCAGATTGGTCGACACTTATTTGATTTTCACCTGTCATGAGCATCTTCTTCCCCTGATGTAGCAAAGTTGTAAGAACTAAACTCCTTCTTATCCAAGAAAATATCTCTATGATCTCCAAATTGACAATCAATCACTATCTTCTATCAGAAAATCAATCACAGCTTCGCTGGAACTAGAAAAGGAAAAGTCTTGGAAGATGGAAGAGAAGGTAAAGTCCTTAGGGGAAAACTAAATAAATATCATGAACTAGAGGAAATAGTGAAATCTTTGGAGAACAAACTTTCCCAAGCTCAATAAAAAAACTCTTCTCTTAAAACATCCTTGGCTAAAGTTCCCAATTTGGAAAAGGATTTGGATGAAAAGAATCTTATTATCAGCAAATTTAAATCTTCTCCTAATGCCATGAAATCTAAGGTCTCTTCCTTTTTAAATGACCTCATTCCTCGATGGAAAGAGCAACGACCGAAGCATATATATTTACTACTCAGAAGGAAAACAATGATCGATGCCCAAATATGGCTTTACCTCATTTGATAAGTCGGGGGTGGACAACAAGAGAAGATTTGATAATTTACTAGGGCATATTCCCAGTGATAACTCTGAGGTTATGGGAGAAGACATTATTGATCCTGCTAAGTTCTGGCTATTGATGATATACTAGTAGATGATGATGGTGAAGGATTGGGGAATGAAGGAGCTGATAAAGAAAATGAGGATTATGATGACAACAATGATGATGAAGATGATAACAATGGGAACGATGGTATTAATGACCTGTTTTGAAAGGACTTTCCAAAATGGGATGAGAATGATGACCTAGGTCAAGGTGGGACTAGAGCCCCTCAAGGTTTGGTTTATATATCTGACTTCCCTTCTCTAAAGGTTACTAAAGGTGTTGAAAATACCCCACCTATTATACATTCTCCTTCTATGTCAACGTCTTTTGAATCTAGTGAGATGGGTCCTCCAATTAAAGAACCGCTTCTTGAAGCTTAAACTCCTTCTAATGCTTTCACCGTTTGATCCTTTAAGTCTAGTGCCTCTAATACTCCTTCAAAGGTGATTTTCTTGTTTTACTCACTATTTAATTTCTTTGTGCATACCCAAAAATTATTAATATGATTTAACTATTAGTGTAGGAAAATAAGTAGAAACCATGTAGATATTTTATTAGATAAAAAAGGAAATTTTAAGACTTAACCAAAAAGGAGAAAGGTTATGTAGAGATTTGAATAAATCAAATATTAAATATATGATAATTCTAAAATGTATCAAGTATCTTGAAGACTTCAAGAATAAAAAGGCAGCGCCTCTCCTTCGAAAATCACGCTTTCACCAGGATAATTTTCGCAAGGAAATGAAGAATTAACCACGTTTATTTGGATGTTGATTGAGGATGGAACTAAACTTATAGAGTGTTTATATCTTATATATACTCGATTTACTATGACCAACTATACTTTCTTGGGGGCGGTTATGGAAGACTGATGAGATGCCTTCATAGGAGGTATTTGAATTTACATGGATCTGACCCTCACCCCGGGGATTGTTGGAATTTGCCTAGGCTTCCAACCGCATCTTTAACTATTGATTCCCTACCTCCCGTATGGTTAAATTTAACAAAGATAGATTTGTTACCAAGTATTACAAAGAGGCTTTTAATATATTAATTATCATTTTCTTTTAAGTGAAATATTAATGATTTTGTGAACTTTGTGTTTTAATATATTCATCACTAACGTGCATGCTTCTAAATTTATTCATGTTTATTCATCATCTCCTATGCCAAGAGGCAATTTAAGTAAATTGGTCAGATTAAAGAGGACTTTCAAAGAAATTTTTCTTGATTAACAAATATCTCCTAATGAAATACTGCTTCCTTCTGAATCTCCATCACGTGCACATACAATTTCCAAATTTAGATTTCTCTTTTTAGAGGGACTATGAAGACCGATTTTTGCATAATATTCAGACCAACTATGCCAACATATTGTGCAATGGACTTAGCCCTCCTCCAAGAGAATGGGACTACCATGGGTTCCCCTAAACTCTTCCTGACATCGAGGCTCCTCTTTGCACTACATTCCCCATCTCACCTTCTTCCTTCTTGAAGATTCAAGACATCCTTTCTAAAACTAGGAATTAATTATGATGCGTCTCTTAAGGCTATTGCTGTTATGAATGTTATTATGAATGTGATGGTTTCTAAATTATTAATGAAAAGTCTATGACCTTTGACATTTCCTTTCTTTTATTGGAAATTCATTATTATTCACTTTCTAATTAGTGTAAAGAATAGTCTTTATCCCTGTATGACTCTAATTTTAACTAGCGTCTTAAGAACATTCAAGCTAAATTGATGGCAACTTTAAGAGATCAACCTTATCGTTCTCTCATTGGCTCAAAATCTATTGATGAGACGAAGGCTAACAAATGGCATAAAAATTTTCTCCACATGAGTCTATTTTGAAGACTTCTCAAGAGGTAGCCGAGGATCTTCAAAAGAAGGTTTCATCAAAGGATGTCAAAATCGTGAGACTGAAAAATAGGCCCACTCTTTCTCCAATCCTCAACAACAATTAGATCATATGAATTTGTATTGAATGAAGGTGAATGAGGATTACCCCACTCCCACTCTAGCTGAATCTCCTAGGAAAATTCCTTGCTTATTTCTTCTTCATCGCCTCGAGGACTCGACGCATGGTGGTGGTGTAACTGACTTGTCCTTAAAAAGGGAGTCCAATAAAAAAGAAAGGTTAAGTATGTCCTTTAAGTTAGAGTGTAATCAAAAGGAAAAGAGTTTTTGGAACAAAAAGTTTGTTAACACTTTCTCCAAATTTAGAATAGAAGTCGAGACTTTGAAGCACAAATGTAACAAACATCCATCAACAATTAAAATACTAGAAGATGATAAAAGTAAATTTATCTCATAAGGCCTCCCAATTAAAAAATGCTAACAATATTTATGAGAAAGCGTTATTAGTTTAAATCGATTTCAGTGATCACCTCGGTATCATCCGTCATAAAGAGAAGAAATTGAAGAAACATCTTCTTGTAGTTGTTCAACATATCGTTGATCCCTTTGCCTACTAGAAACGTTGATGCACAAGGTAAAAGAGCTTAAAGATCAGCTAGGATTAATTCATTTTTATTCCACTAGGGCATCACAACTTGACACTCTTGTTGATTACTTAATTGAAGTCATAGTGGATTTTGATTTGAAATTGATTTTATATTTCTAGGCAAGGAGAGAAATTGTAGATTGAGGAAAGAAGTAGCTTCTAGCTACCAATGGTATCAACACTTATTCTGGTATGGATGCGTCGATGCTTTAAAAGAGATTGAGGATTGTCGGTCCTATATAAGGATGTGGGCTCGACTAGCGAACAGAAATTTTGTTCTTTAGATGTTGTTGGAAAAGGGAAGGAGCCGATTACTAGCATTATCCTCTTCCTCGGCCATGAGTATAGAGGACGCATTTTGTTGTAAAAAGGAATCATTATGTAATGTAAAATATTGTGAAATTTTTTTAACTAAGTTTTGTAGTGTCATCGGGGCAAGGCATGGTATATGTGTTATTAAATGAAGTTGTGTGTATCTGACCTTCCATGAAAAATCACCCTAAATTACTTCATTTTGCTTACTTTCATAGTTCCTCCATAAATATCCTGAATTCTTTGGGATAACTGATTTTGGAGTTTAAGGCTTACTTTGTTCGCCATTTCTCAAACAAATGCCTTAGCGCAGAGGATTTTTGCCCTTCTTGCCTCGGATGCATGCTTTGGCCAGGTCTACCAGTGGGACCAAATTCGTAATTAATCGCCTCTCTTTGGATGGGTGCTTTGGCTAGGCACAGTGGCAGGACTAAAAGTTTGGTTGACCATTATTCTTTGGATGGGTGTTCCGGCCAAACCTTGTGGAGGGATCGAAGGCTTTCCATCATCTCCCTTCGATGGGTGCTTTAGCCACGACCAGCGGCAGGACCAACATCACTCTTTAGATAGGTGCTTCGTCAAGCTTTGCGATGGGACCGAAGGGTTTCCATCCGTCTCCCTTGGATGGGTGTTTTAGCTAGGCCCGATGGCGGGACCGAAAGCTTAATTTGTAAAAATCTACCCAGAAAGAGACCTAAATTCCAACCCATAAAAAGCCCATCGAAACTTAGACTAATTCCAGAGCTGGCTATTGATTGTAAAAAGAAAAACAAAACAGAGCTATCTATCTATTTTTTCAATACTCATAGAGGAAGGAATAAAATATAATAACAATAATAGTACCCATTTATTTCAAACGATTTCAATTATCACAAAACATATCATAATGTAAACAACAACCATTATAACAATTTGTTTAAAAATACATTTTATGGGTATAATAGAAAATAACCTAAAAAGATAGATAATGACTGCCACAAGCTTCACTCTCGCCATCTTTAAGCATCATCAACTCCTCTAACTTCTATTGTAATAAGGAGGAAGTCAGAATAGCAAGTGCTTGGTGAATAAAAACCTCGAGCCTTACTATTTCAGTGCTTTCAGTTAGAACTCTTTTTTTACAATTGGTTTTTTCTTACCATCATATCTAAAAAAATGGAAACTTAGGTAAGTGTTCTATCATAATATGTACCAAAAGAAGATATCTAATTTAGCTCTTTCATGCCTAATATAACTAGTTATTTCAATTTTTTATTGGCTGGTTCAACTATTACTCCAGCTTTATTGATTGGATCGAACAAAATACGACTTATTTGAGAGTTATAGTGATTTGTTCCATTCTGAGACATAAACAGAGATAATGATAATCTTTCTAAAGTTTCTCAAAGAGTGGTTATGTAAAAATAAAAGATTTTTTAACATCAAACGGATATCTCTGTATCTTTTTATATATTTCTGATTCATATTTGTGAGATGATAAAATATGGCAAAAAATATGTCTTATTTAGTTTGAAACCATTTAATACTTCACATAAGGAAAGGAGGCAAGCCCTCAATCAACCACTTAATACCTTCCATTCCTGAAGCAGGTTTCCCAATCCCATAAATGTCATAAATGTCTAATAATGCGAGAGATGAACCGAAGCTACTTAATACCTTTTAATGAAAAATACGCAGGCTCTGACCATTTAGGACTTTGATTGAGGTAGGCCTCCGTCATTTAATACCTATTCCCAAGGCAAACTCCAGTAGGTATCTATCTAGTTGACATTGCACGGAAATATTTTCGGACGCTTAACACTTCCTATTGAAGCGGACCTTTCTGAGATATCCTTAACCGTGCTTAAACCCAATCCCGACCATTTAATACTCTGCCAAGTGAAAAGAGACGGGCCCTCAAACAACTACTTAATACCCATAAACCCTAGAGTAGGTTTTTTTTTTATGACCTATACCCTCGAAGACATCTCATATTAGTCCGATAGGAACTAGTAGTCATATTAGCTGTGTAGATTTACCTTAAGGAACCTCACATCTTCCATAGTTACAAGAAAGTGTTCTTTTAGTAGCATTAAATAACAGCTTTTGAATGCTAAATGCTGATATTTCACCGATCTTGGTACAATTGCAGCGTTTTAATTTTACACACATTCAATAATATTTTAGGTGGGCTTTATTTTCGCATTCCCGCTTACCATGTCATCTCGTTTTCATTCTATTTCATTTTCGGCCCCAAAAAAACCTTAAACAAAAATTATCCGATACCGACTCTTCTCAAAACTCAAAAAAATAGCCCAAAGATCGTACCACTACTTTAAAAAAACCAGATTCCTATTTATCAAAATCATCACTGATTGAAAAACTTAATCAGAATATGTATTGCGCACTACCACTGATCTATTTTGGTATTAAATTCTTTCCTTTCCCTAACTAATTTAGGCATTCAATTTGATTTTGGAATCCAATTCATTTTCTTTCCCTGAATTGAAATTGATTTCAGGTGGCTAAATCCTGAAAGGAGAGGATGCATGAAATGGTAGCAAACGAGATGAATCACAGAGATGTTACAAATTAGAACTGGAAAGGGATATTTGGGAGGAGTTTCAAAAGGATGCAGAGGTGGTGATGTGTCAACTGGTCGATGGGTAGAAAGGAAGGTGCAGGTGTGAGCTGCGGACGACAAAGTACAACCATGCCAGGTCAACGGCTATTGTTTCCATGGTCAATACTGATGAAAATGTAGTTTCAACTATGGAGATTCAATGGTTGTGCTATATCGGAAAGGGATGGCTATTCTTTCTTCTTTGATCTAAGGTTCAAATTTCATTCTTATTACCATTTAACGTGCCCAGCTTAGTTAATTAGCAACCATATAACTTACTGATAATCTATGCTACAACAGAGATTTTCCACTGCTATAAGATAGTTTATAGAATTTTTTGCAAATACAACCAATCCACTTTATTACAACACATATATTTATAATCTTTGTTTTATCCACAACTAATTCATTTTTTCTTTTATCAAAATAGAATCAATTTCCTTTCAAATAAACTATATTCATTTGAAGGTTGTAGGCATGTCCTTGGACAGACATGCTGCATTTTTTCTATAAAGAGTTAATAAGATATTCGTCCATAGGAAGATCATCCTCGTCACCGTAGAATTTTGGCAAGTCTAGCTCAGTATGGGAGCTTTCTGGGCCAGAAGTAGATAAGATAGAGAATGGATTGTTAGTTATGGTGTTTGATTTAAGCTTGCTATTGGTTAGAGAGGTTAGATGTGCTTTTGAGTTTTTGCCGACTATCATTTTTTCATAAACAAAAGGCAACGAAGTATGAAATTGTGTTGGATGAATGTAAAATATTTTAGTAAAAAATGATGTCCCGTATTTAATTTTGGTAATTTTTGTTTCATAAATGCACGATATCGTTTAATGGAAAACATTACATTGGCTGCATGATATATGTATGTATATGGAACCCCACCACACCTGTAAGGACAAATCTTTTGAGGATTTGTTGAATATTTCATGGTAATTTCTATTATGAAAGATTTAAAAGTGGTTCAATTTAATAATATTATGTAATGTTAAGATGGATTATGCAGGGCATGTAGAAATACATTTTTTCTAATTTCTAACAAATGATAAATTTTCGAAGCCATGCTTATTAATTTATATGAACATTCAATATTATTACTCTAATACAACAACCTTATATGGTTCGAAGAACAATGGATTGCATCATGAAAAATAGTTCTTTTTCGTTACTAGGGCACCTTATTTTAATATCATTTGTTGTTGCTATAATCTATAAATGAATTAGTTGTGATTAAAATATAATCTATAAATGAACATCTTGTGCCTTTAAGGATGTAAATGGCGACTTCGTCCCTGGCGACTTGTTTCTCCATTCCTTGACTTCCTTTCTTCGCTTCGTCCCTGCCTTTCCGCTCCTCCTCCCCTCTTCGCTTTCACCTTCCTATGCATGTATCACCTCCACATTCCCCTTTAGTTTCGCTCCCCCTTTCTCCCTCGTCTACCAGATCTGGATGCATTTTTAAAGACATGCTGACTGCCCCCATGTGTCCTTTACCTAACCTTCAATATGTCAATGATTTTCCTCCTCTACTCGCAATCAATCCTTCAATCCATGCTACTGTAGTTTGCCCTAGCTTGAGTCCAGTGGGTTCGATCGCCTCGCCCGGTGCGTTTTGTCTACCTGAGATAGGAGTAATGCCTTCGACTGTATCCGGTAAGTAGCCCTCTCTCATTGCTTGCGGAGATAAGGTGGGTGTTCTTGAGAAATCAAAATGTGATTTAGGAATTCTAGTTCTGTATATGATGTGCATGATTCGAGTGTTGTGATCGATGCTCGTGTTGAGGTTGGTCCGTCTGGTCGTGATAAGGGCAATGAATCGGCTGTCAATTCAAGTTTTGTTCGATGCTCATCTGGTGTTTGTGTATATGCCGCCGAGAATTTTGTTCCAAAATTTAGTGAAAACTATTCCAGAGTTTCAAATTTTATTGCCTCTGTTGGTATTCCCGATGTTGTGGAGCATCCCGGTCCTTCTGTTTTTGCTGCTCCTTCGTTGGCATGCTCCAAATCATGGTCTTCACTTTTCACTTCTCTGCCCGTAATGCAGGTGACTACAAACCGATTGAATTTGAAATCGTCTAGGAAAATGGAGTGATGATCCCTCCTCCAATTTTTATGCAAGCCGACATGGACTATTGGTCAGATTATTTGGTTAGTTTCTTTTTGGAACCAAATCACTGCCTTCATTATGCATCTTTAGTTTGTCGAAGGGCTTGGAAGCTTCATGGTAATTTGCATGTTAAGATGATTGACTCCATGTATTACCTTAAGTTTTCCTCTTTCGAGGAACATCGGCTTGTTCTTGAGGCCGAGCCTTCCTTTTTTGATGGGAGGCCTTTCATTATTACTCCTTGGTCTCCAACAGTGGCGAGTTCTCATGAACTAGTTCTTTCTATCGCCGTTTGTGTTTTCTTTTTGCAAATTCCCTCTGCACTATAGCTTTACTTGGTTTGAATTGGCTAGCCTGCAACGTAGGAAAATTGAAATGTTTTGACTCTAATACAGTAGCACGAGAAAAAATGGTGTATGCTAAGGCTCTTATAGAGATAACCCCCTTTAAGCCTCTCCCTTCTTCTATTCCTGTTCAGCTTGCTATCGGGCATTATAGCGGAAGTCCGCGTTCGCTATGGTTGGGTTCCAGATATTTGTACCTCCTGTCACTCTTTTGGCCACCTGACTATCGCATGCTTGCATTCTGTAGCCTCCGCGGTTGCGCCAAAGATCCCTTTGACCCGCCCCTCGCTAAGGAAATGAGTTCCTAAGGTTTCTCCCTCTGACTCTCAGATTGCCCCTCCTCCAGCATTTCCATTATCTGACCAGGGTCCGCCTCCATTTTCTGTTGCTAGGCCTGCCTCTCATTCTGATACTGTGGCCCCTTGTGATGCCTTAGCAATTCCTTTAGCTACTCCAGATCCAGCTCCACCGCGTTTGCCTGTCGTTTGGGTTGAGTCCGAGAGGTGTTGGGTTGATCTCAAATCTGATATGAGATTTAACCCCGTGGATGATTCCTTTTTTAGATTTGCTTTCGATGATCATCTGGACCTTAGATGCCTTCATTACAGACCGTATGGTGATTCCTTGGTTCGCGATATGGACGGTCTGTATGCGAGATAGAATTCTGTCATGCTAGCTGATACTACCTGAGATTGTTCTTTTATATACTCTTCTGATGCTATGGTTTATGATCCTTATCTTGCTATCCTTTTCCGCCCCTTTGCTGGTCTTATTGGGAATTCCCTTTGGTTTCTTCCCAGGTGTCTACGGAAGATGGTGATTCTTCCTCTTCGGAGGAGTCCTAGTGTTGGTGATATTTATAGTAACTGTGTCATGTCAGTCATACTCCTGTGCTGTTAATTCCTTTTTCTTAGTAGTTAAGGTGCTTTTACCTTACTCATGTACTTCAAGTTTTATTACGTTCGTAATAAAAAGTGGACGGTCCACTATAAAACCGGCTGGCCTTGCCAAAAAAAGTATATTCTACTCATCATGAATTGATTTTGACATCTTATAAAATAGAATTAATTATCATTGCAAATGGGAGCCTAAGTTTAATTTTCACAAGTACTATAAGATTTGGAACATGACTTCAAAAAAGTGACTAACATTTTCTATGTATAGGAATATTTGCACGTATGCCGCATGTGTGTTTTACAAGAAAATACCACTGGTATTCACTAGCAAGATCTTTGAAATCCGATTGATCCAAAAAAGGATAATCAATATACCTAACAATTGAATCAGAACTGTATAACATAAACCTATCACACTAAATCAGGATTCAAGATGCTTGTGACAGGAGCAAGTCATTTTATGAACGGAGATAGCTATAAATGTTGCTTCCTGATCAATTCATCCCAAATATTTACCAGTCAATACTCAATACAGAACATGATAAACTTCATATAACTTAGATATATTTAAGGCATCGTCGTCGTCGTTGTCATCATAAGCAAGCCCATAACCATCACTACCACCACCATCATTTGTCTAAATAGCTATCATTATTAATTATTGATATAATATATATTACTTTGTATTCTGGAACTCACCTTGGTTTTGAGTTTATCATTGCTTTTGTTATCTTTATTTGCCATGATTTAGATTTGTCAATTATTCACCTAGTCATTTAGTCCCGTATACTGTATTATACGTTTGTATTTTATGTACAAATTGATAAAACTTGTTAACAAAGATGACAGTAACATCCAGAAATGCATGGAGTTAATAAAAATATAATGTTACTTTTTGGATTATGCTATTAGACTATATGTATTTTCTACTTGAAACTGATATAAATATAATGTTAAATCTCAACCAAGCATTTCTAATGAAGCATGATGCAAAATATTATTATCTTAATATGTAAACAATGGTTGGTTATTTTTTCAGATGTGGATATTGGCATATCCTTATCGACTTTTGCATTATTGTAATGTTATTCCAATCAATTATTAAATTTTGAACTACTAATAATTTTAGTTTATAATGGTTAGTGGTGTTTGATTTTGAAATGACTACCGGATGACCCATAGGTGATAATATCTTATGAATTTCAAAGCAAAAATAGTATTTGATCTAAAAATGAATAAAAGTATCACTGTTTATGTACAAAGTAGTATTGTTGATAATTAAAAAGAACAAATGGCTAAAGTGACTAGAATTTGTGGCATCTTATTGAAATTTATGAAGGTTGGTAACACCTTTTGTTTTGAAATGAGTAAAACATGGCTTTTGAAGGAGATTATTCTTAGTTTATAGCTAAAAGAAAGGTTGGTGAAACTGTTTTCAATGGCGCTAGTTCAAGGTCACACGCAAACTGATGTCAAGGAGTTCCATAAATAGATGTTGCATTCAAATATCAAGAAGGTATTGATGGTACTCTTGTCATTTCTAATTTTCTAATTTGGGAAGTTCTTTATAATTCTCTTTCATTCTATTCACTAAGAAATGAAATTGTATAAGTTGCTAGAAATAACATGCACAAAGATATATGTACGTATGTGTGTGTCTATATATATATATATATATATATATATATATATATATATATTGTGCATATGTAGCTCAGTTGATGTGAAGGTCTTTGTATCTTAGAGTCTAATATGCAATTTATTACAACTCCCAGCCATCCTTTCATTATCTTTTTATGTGGAGTAATTAGTGGTAACGATTGCATATTTGAACATTGATTAGTAGTATAGTTAATATTTAGTAGTCATTCCCAATGTTGCACTACTTATTATTTGAGCTGTTACAATCCAACCCTCCTTTTTACTTAGGATCTTTTGTGTATTAATTGCTATGTGACAAGGACTTATTTCTTCCTTCTTAGTGTACGTTATTTGGTCTAGCCGATAAACACTATTTACTTCCTATGTTTGAGTCATTGCCAATATTGCACTACTAGTTTTTGTTGATATTATGACCAAAAAGAATATATAGCCTGCTTTTTATATTGGTAATGATTTTTTTTAAATATTACTGTTGTTCAGTGAACTTAAGTGTGACACCTAGCATCTCTAGGCACCCCGAAAACTAGACATGACTAGAAGCACGGGTGGTCTGGTGAAATAAAAATCTACAACATAGCACAGAGACTAAGGCAACAACATAAAATGATTAAAATATTACAGCGGAAGAAAACTTTCACTGATTATACATTAATAGCAAAACAACATCATTAAAAAACACAACATCCCAAATTTATTTCTTAAACCAAAAGTACCAAGTAGTCTCCACTAAAACATAAAACATTACAAAGTTCACAATATAGGTCCCCATATATAGAGTAAAGTACGGAAAAGAGAAACGAAGTGCATGAAACAAAAGAAAAAAAAGCTAAAGATAACAACTACTCCAATGACCCTCTAAGCTACAAAGAACTGCAACCTAGACCTGCCTTCCTGTAAATTGAGGAAAATAGGAAAAATAGAAATGGAACAGACATAAAGTCCGGTGAATGAGAAATAAAATGAAGCAGAAAGAATAAAACAGTTTAATTCCAGGCCTTATTTGGATATCACAGAGGGTGAATAAGATAATGCAGTGAATCCTTCTTAGATATAGTTCCTAAGAAGCCAATGTCCATGGTCATTCTAGGGAAGTCAACCATGCAGTAATACTAAATGTCAATCGGAATGTCACACCTACTGACCTTACCTATCCATGTGCTATAGCATGAAGGTCATGCTCTTCACCGGTGTACTATGACTAAATGCCTCTTACGTCTGACCGGTGCCGACTCAAACAACCTCGCAGGACCCCGAAGTTGCGCTCAGACTCCACCAAACTGGACTCCTATCCTCTTGTCTCCTCAGTCACAAACGTGGACTTACCCCTATCCAAAGTGTCAATCCTCCAAAAGAGCTCCTGCAACTGGGTCGGTTGCACAAAATCCTCCAACGATTCGCCTAAAGAAGCCTAAGTCGAAGTACACTTGTCATGTTCTGTACACGTTGATCTGCCTAAAGAAGCCTATGATTGCGGATGCTATCTATCCTACGTACTAGTAACCTATGAAAGGTAACAAACACCCTTGCAAACCTACTTGCCCACTCCTAGTACGTATAACCAAAACTATATTTTGGTCTTAACTACATGAAACACCTATCCAGACCTTTACAAGGTATGCCTATCAAATCGCTTCCAGATTAATTAATTTTACCATTACAGTTTACATATTGTTTATCTCTATTAATCTGCTTTAGGCTATTTTTACATCTGATTTGGTTATTTCACAATTTTCCTTTTTCTTACTTAAATGGTGTTTTAATTTCACGTCCGTTCAGTCCGTATGGTTTGTTTGTATTTTTTATACCATTCTGTTACAGATCTACACTAGCCATTGAGGTCCATTTAATTTACATTTTTTTCCACCCTAATTTACGTTCTCCTTTTAGAGATATTAATCTGTAAAAAAAATTATCTAATAGCCATAAACCATTTAATTACGAAAATTCCACTTTTACATTTTTAGGCCACATATGAAACAAAAAATTATGCCAATTAGACTTTCCAATTTTGTTTCAAAACCATATTCAAAAATATATAATCATATCAATCAAAACCATAATTTTATTCAGTAATATATTCTGAATTTATTCAACTAACATGCTCTACCATTAGAAATTGAATAACAATTCTAGTTCAGTGAAACGTGAATAACAATATGTTTGTTCTAAATTTCAACCCAAACATGAATTAGAATAGAGAAGTGATAGAATGAAAAGATACAATAATATACACAAATTTCAATCTTATTTATGCCATAAAATGTGAATATACAATTTATATGTGTCCCATATTTTAAACCAAACATGAATTAGCTTTGAGAAGTGAAAGAAGAAGAAGAACTTGCGCTAATTTACATCTAATCTCAATTAATAACAGAAATTAATTCGTATTAAAGTGCCAAAAAAGAATTGAAATTGAACTACTTTATTTTTCTATTTCATATTAATTCCCACTCACCTGACACTTGAGCTTGTATAAATTTCAAAAAGCTTTGCTTTAATATTTTTCTCTTTTAAATTCCCAAATTTCTTGAATATATATATATATATATATATATATATATAGATAATTTAATTTAGTAGAGATTTGTTTATTTAGTAGAGAAAAGGAGGAAGAATAATGCACATTAATATTACTGTAGAATTATGGAAATGGCTGAATAAGAGATTAGGTTTTGGTTAGATGGTTTATTTATAGATTGTTTAAGTAAATATAATCCATTAGATTATTTTAGATTAAATTTGGTTCTTTCATACACTTAATGGTTATCCATTCTTGCATATACGCATCACTCAACCAATAAAATTTAGCCATCTCATCTTATTAAATCGCTGGAACGAATGAGAAGCCAGCACATGTCAAAAACAACGCTGAAATACGTAGGAAAATCGCTGGAAACGAACCAGCAAAAAAACATCGCTCCAGATTTCGGACGACAATGGGACTTGATCCCTGGTTACTAAGGAACTCAACATGCTCCTTTACTATTGTACCAAATATGCTTTTAATTTCTTTTTAATTATATTTTCCATAAAATATCGGGGTGTTACATTCTCCCCCTTAAAGGATTTCATCCTCGAAATCTCCAAAGATGGAAGAACGTAATTAACAACCAACATCCAAGAGTTGCATCCATCTACTCAACCATCATCCATTTTTTCCATTTTCCTTATTTTTAGTTAATGCAATTTATGATTTATGCAAAGTGAAATTCATATGAACTTACCTAATGCGAAAAGGTAGTAGGCTCTAATGCAAGTATGCTTATGCCATGCAACTAAACGTATGCAATTACCCTAGGATAAATGATAATTCTATATGTATGTTTCAATCATTCACCCAAATGCACCATCCACATGCAACATCCATTTATACACACACACATATATATACAACCATGTGCAAGTACAATAGATAACATGCATGCATATGTAGGCGTATATACGTAGTTGGCCGATTATCCTAGTAAATATCTATCTAGTGCATGCAATGCATCCATTTGCAAACACTGGCATCCACTTGCAATCATTTTTCATCCATCAAACATAACAGGCCCTAATGACATTTTTACGACCAAGCTACCATCCATAGGTTTCGCCTAAAAATTATCGGAAAGACCCTAACTAAGGAAAGATCAAAGGTTAAAGATAGAATATTTGAAGTGTACCTTCAAATAGAAAAGGATGAGAAGTTTAAATTCTCTCCTCGGATTCCCGTGTGCACTCCTTAGGGTCATCTCCTCACTAAACCTTCACTAGACGAACTTCCTTATTGCATAATCTCTTGACGCCGTGTTCCAATATACGTGTGGGTGTACGATGCAGAAGTGATTCGCGCTCTACCTCCACTTCCCTTAGCTGATCGTGTTCTACTACTACTGCGGAACCATGTAGACACTTCCTCAGTGCAAAACATGAAAAATATCGTGTACTCTTGCCAACTTATCTGAAAGATAACTCTGTATGCCTCTTTTCCAATCCATGCGGTGATAGGGAAGGGTCCTACAAATCTCGATGCTAACTTACCCATTAAGCCAAATCTCATAATGCTTCTCAGAGGAGAAACCTTAGAGAAAACTATATCTCCAACCTTAAACTCCAAATCTAAACATCTTCTTTCGGAATATGACTTTTGTCTATCTTGTGTAGTCTTTAATCTCTTGTGAATTAAATCCACCTTCTCGGAAGTTTCCCTCACCAAGTCTGGTCCAAGCAAGATTTTATCGGTGGTATCCCACCAATAGGTTGATGATCTACATGATCTGCCATAGAGGGCCTCGAACGGTGCCATCCCAATGCTTTCTTGATAACTATTATTATACGTGAACTCCACCAAAGGTAGGTGGTCTCCCCAAGAGCCTTCGAAGTCAATGATGCACAATCTGAGCAATCTTCCAAAACCCTACTTACCCTCTTAGTCTGTCCATCTGTCTAAGGGTGATATGCCAGGCTTAGATTCAATTATGTTCCCATAGCTTACTGAAGAGTCCTCCAAAACTCGATGGTGAACAATGCATCTCTGTCGCTCACAATGCTGGTAGGAACTCTATGAAGCCTAATTATCTCCCTTACATAAAGAGTCGTCAAAGAAGCTGCCATCCTATTACTCTAAATGGGTATAAAATGAGCAATTTTCGTCGGTCTATCCACAATGACCCAAACGTTCGTGTTCCCTCTTCGTGACCTTAGTAATCCATCTACGAAGTCAGTAGAGACGCTCTCCCATTACCATAATGGAATATCCAATGGTTGCAACAGTCCTATGGGCATCTTTTGTTCTGCCTTTACCTTTTGGCAAGTACTGCACTTCGATACATACTCCATCATATTTTTCTTCATTCCAGGCCAATAGAATACCCTCTTCATATACCAGTACATCTTATCACCACCAGAGTGCACTGTCATCCTAGAATGATGTGACTTAGCCAGCACCGCATCTACTAAATCCTCACTACGGGGAAAATAAAGTTTACCATCCCTTCTAAGCCATCCCCTAGTGTCCATGGTATATCACCTAAGATGTGGTGATGAATCTCCTCTACCAAGCTTATCTAAAATGTCCTTTAACTCTTCATCCTCACCTTGCCTTGTTCCAATCTGCTCCATCAAAGTAGGCTGGTTTTCGGATGGCTAAATGTCTATGAACTAGAAAATAGCCGAACGAATTTTATAATAAAAATAACCGCAAGCGCACAGCGTACTATCGTAGTACGTGGCGAATACGGGTCGATCCGTAGGGAATTGATGATTTTAAAATTCTATTCAATCAAATTAACCAAAGTTGAAGAAGTGATTAGCTAGAAATGTAGAAAACTAACACTAGAAAATTGATAAAATATGAGAGTAGAGAAACAATTTAGAGAACAAATCCACTCTCTAGATCATGTAGTTCAACACATATGAAATCATGATCTCTCTTTCATAGTCATTAGTGAGTTTAGATGATGCATTTATCATAAGCATGGCCTAATTGTGTTATTAATTAACACACTTAAACCATTAAACTTTAATGCACCCTCCAACCCACTTACTAACTCTCATGAAAATGACAACAAGTTGAAAATGAAATCTATTTTAAGCATGGCCTATTAACTATTAATTATAAATATAAGCCATCAAATTTTAATTTCAAATCACTTTCTTTTGCCATAATCATATTTTGAGGAAGAGGCAATTAGTGTTAGTGATTGTTTAAGCATAGCCTATTTGGTGTTCAACAATATAGACTATCAAATTCAAAGCAAAAACAAGTAGTAAACCATATCTATCATCATCATTAAGCACAAAAAGAAAGCATGAATCAAGAAATAGTTAAAGCTACATAATTAGAGAGCTTCATTACCCCTAAATTGAAGGGGTATAGCCTCTCATATTTGTCATTTGATTAACAAATGTAGCTAGCAACATGAAAGCAAAAAGAAAGGAAAATTAAAAGCTAATGGAAAAGAGAAGCCAATTAACAAAAATTAAAACTAATTTACTTTGCATGAATGTAAACTACACTACTAACATAAAAAGAGAAGAAGCATGTAAATAAAAGAAATTAACATTGCATAAAAGAAAGAAAAATTACATGAAATAAAATGGCTAAGAAGCCATTGAAAAAGAAGAGAGAAGAGCTTTTTACTTTGAGCCTAAACTAAAACTAAGAGACTAAGTAAGAGGAAGAGATTACATGAAACATATTGGTATTTATACATGTATGAAACCCTAATTCATATGTTTGGAGAATGCCCAAAATGCCCTTAAGATAGTGTGGCCACCAAGTAATCATTAGCATGTCATAATCTTCTTTAAGTTTACATGAAGCCATTAATTCCATAAGCATGTGCATTAGCCTCTAATTTGTACATTAAGGTGGTGGGTAGGTGGGGTCCTCGATGATCTTCACTATGAATTATTTCCATCTTCATTCCTTTATATTCATGTTGTGCATGCATGTGTCTTCATGAAACCACTCATATTTGAGATCAAATTCCTACATAAATATATATAAATTTCCAATTAATTTTTCTCAAAGAACTATATGCACATAACTGACCGTTTTGCCCCTATATAAAGATGGATATGTGACAATTTGGAATTAATATGGATTTTGGTTAAAACATGTTAAAATACCCAATATGATCATTTATTTAATTTAAATAGATTAAATATGGTGGTAAAAATATGCATATTTACATGCACATCAAATACCCCCACACTTATCTTTTTATTCGTCCTCGAATAAAGAAAAACTAAGATAAATCCGTTTTCGTAGGGAGCACGATTGCATTGAGCGTATGCAACAAGCCGTTAAACCTCTGAGTGTCCCCATTAGGATGAATGTTGTCTCCTGAGGATTTTCAGAGAAACTACCTACAAAATTCAAATGCAGGATGAAAATATTTACATAATGAAAGACTTATTTAGAAAGAGTTGAATGCGAGTGTTTGAAATATTTACAAATGAAAGTTTACTTTCAAATAGACATAAATAAGCTAAATATAGGTTTCGGTCATTATCTTGAAATTTAATTCATTTACTCGTCAAAAGTTCCAACAAAAATGAAGTTATCAAAACAAATAGACTATAGTTTAACTCGTTGTTTTGGTTAATAACACAGTGTAACTATGAAATGGATCCTTAGTTGATTATCGAAGTTTATCAAAGTGGTATTTTCATTTCTTTTCAATAACAAACCAAATCAAATAAGTAAAAATAGTGCTAGGATTTCAATTGCTTGCTCTCTCATTATTTGCAAGAAAAATTACACAACTAGCTCAGGTAAACTGAGGCCAGATATACCACCCATGCACTGCCTTTCGGGCTTATGTGAGGGGAGTACAGAGCATGGCGAGTGCACAAACTTTCGTGCATACACCTATCGACCGTAGGTGGTTTTATTAAGTCTGTTCTTTTTTTACATGTTTTCCATACATGCATAACCGTGAGGACTTTTAAATGTGTACGAAAGCACAAAATCAAAGAATCCAAGTAATTCACCCATGCATAACCGTGAGGACTTTTAAATGAGAGTGAATACTTTCGATGTTATTATTTTTTATATTTTTTTAAGAGAGAGTTTTGCAAAAACATCTTAGCGTCATTTAACTTAGAAGACAAAAAAATGTTATATCCTTTACTTTGAATTCACCACTTTTAAAACAATTCAATTAGGATGTATTTCGTAATTAACACGTATTAATCTTCCTATATACTAGTTAAATCATTGTTATTTGTAATCAAAATTCATTTTTATTTTTGTTAAGACAAATAAATTTTCAATAATTTCAATTTAATAAACCAAAACCATATATTTGTCCTATAGTGTTTCTTTAAAAATAAATAAAATACGCTTAAATAAACTTAATTTTTTTTTTGTTTTTGAGAATTTTTTTTAAATTTTGGAAAGAAAAATTAAAAATAAACCATGAAAAGTTGAAAATGATGACGAGTCTCCCCCACACTTGATTTTGACTATGTCCCCACAGTCAACCCAAGTGAAAGGAAGGTTTATTATTATTTACACGAAAACGAACGGTATTTACACGAGATCAGAAAGTATATCGTCAAAAAGTAAATGAAATGGTCTACCAAAAACTGATTCATTTGTCTCGCGAAGTATGCGAGATACAGCTTAAGTTTAGAAAACCAAATCGTAAATGATTTTGAAGTTGACCGTGGATTTGGAAAAATGAATGTCGTTTTATTGAAAATTGTATGAGTTGTTTTATTTTCGATGATTTTTGGGGTTGATAAAACAATTGGCTGAAATTCAAGTTTATTTTCACCATTTTAAAATTCAAATTTGTCATTGAAAACTTCTTTAAAATTATTGATTTCAAAATCAAAATGGTGATTCAAATCTTCCCCTTCAGAATTCAACAACTCATTTTCGAAAAGTCCAAAGAAACCATGTTCATTGAATTCGACTTCCTTATTTAGGTTTTCAACAACTTCATTGCATATATTAAGTTTAAAATCCAAAGTTGTTGTATTCAAAATTTTGAAATCGAGAAAAGGAAGATCGAATTTTAAATTTGGATCCACACTCTCAAAAGAATTGAAATCCAACTCAATTACCGTGTTTTCAACAACTTCATTAAGATCATCATTTTCAGTTTCAAAAGTTGTTATTTGAAAATCGTCAATTATGGTAAAAGATGGATTATTATTTGAATCGTCACACATTGGGATTTGATTTTTTTTTTCACTTTATTTCATATATGTTTCAAACAACGAATGTGTGTGATCATCGCAAATTTCGATCATTTTCTCAACAAAGTAAAATTTGTAATCATTAACGTGAAAATTTTCACTATTAAGTTGTTGATGACAAAAGTTTTCGATCGTATCGTGGTTAAGATTATTCCAATTGCCAAATTCATTTGAATTTTTTTTTTCCATTTTCATTTTGAGTTTGAAATTCATTTTGGAGTTTGAAATTGAATTGGCATGGGTTATACTAGAAGTCATTTGAATTTTGAAGTGAATTCAAATTTTAATTATTTTGAAAATTTTGACTTGGGTTATCACACAAATTAGAATTACACAAATCATTTATCATTTGATTTTATTGTGTAGAGATTACAAGTAAAGACGAAATGCTATTTTCAAGATTCGAGGGTTGGTTAGCATTGAAATTTATGGTTCAAAATTTGAATTGTTTATACAATAGTTGTTGTTAAAATATCCATATGAATTCGGAGTGAAATCATATGGATTATATTGATTTTCACAACTATTGTAAAATTCAAGTGAATATGGAAATTCAGACATTTTCAAGAATATATTTGGTTTTTTTTATAAAGGAAAAATATTTACAGATAGAATTTATTTTTTAAAATAGAAAATTTATTTTTGTTTTATTTTTGATTTTTCAAATGTTTTTGTTTTTCTCGAAAGATTATATATATATATTTGGATTTTGGATTTTCTAAATTTTTTTTTTGGATCTTTGGAATTTTGATTTTAAAATTTTCAAAGGAAAAGGAAAAAACTAAGTTAAGAAATATTTACAATTTTTTTAGTTTTGGATTTTGAATTTTTTGTTTTTTTAAATATGAATGAACTAATGCAACTAAATAAATGCAAGGGTTAATTACAAATAATATATCCTAAGTTAACCCAAAACTGTATAATTACACTTTAATTTAAATCAACAAGATAGTTCTCAGCCAGGTAACTGGCAGGAGTTATCGGTGCACCACGAATCACCGTAGCAATGCAGCTGAAGGTTTAAGTACCTTCAGAGGAACAACCATTATACTATTTAAGAATCACCGTAATATTCATAAATGGTTATTACTCTGCCATAGCCTAGACACCGAGAAATTAAATTGTTCAAAGAAGACAAATTGTCAATATACAATTATGTGTTATCGACTTCTAACCGTTATTATTAATCAAAATCTAAGATGAAATGCAAAACAGAATTTAAACGTGTATTAACAATGCAACAACAAATGATTTTTTTTTTGTTTTTGAAATTTTTTATGCAAGCAAACAACAGTGCAAGACAAATAAAAGTAGAGATGAAAGCAGCAATTTTTTTTAGACAAGTGAGTGGCAAATTTTTTTTTTTTGGGCAAGCAGCTCTTCCTTTTATTTCCTGCAACCTAAAAGTTAAGAACAAGATATACAATTTTTTTAATATACAATGATGGAACTTAAAGAAAATTTAAACAAAAAAAATTTGAAATTGAATTTTTTTTCTTTTTTTTTGATGGATAAAACTAAACTAAACTCAAAAAATTTAAAAAAAACAAGTGAGCAACATTTTTTTTAATAAGGATGGGCTTAAAAAAAGTTAATACAAAACAAAATAAACAAATTCACAACAACAAAAATAATTATCGTCACCACACAAGACAAACCCGATCCAAATTAAAAGATTCACACTTCACCACAAGGAACACAATTCTTCGCTGTGCAAATACGTGAATTTCACAGATCCAATCCCCACACAAAATTTTGAAGTCCCCAATTCAAAATTTTGACAGTCGAATCAAAAATCCAAGTAACAACAATTTGCACAAACTCATTCGTCGTTTGCTAAAGGTAAAGGCACGGTTTTTGGTGATGATGAGGCAGTTATGCTCAATTGGTGGATGGGCCAGTCGATAGGGTTGCGACTGTTGGATTTGAGGAATGACGCGATTGGATCGGGATAGCTGGACGTCGAGGGAAGCTAACAATCCTGGAGCTAAATCCGATGGAGCTCTAAAATCAAAGTTAGCAATGTACTCCAAATGCTTCTATTCCAAAATAGAGGACTTAAAACAACTTTGTGTCCACTCAACGCATCTTCTACTACATTACCCTTGCCAGGGGTATAGTAAATCTCAAAGTCATAAGAGGCTAAAAACTTCATCCGTCTTTTTTGTCTCAAATTCAAGTCTTTCATAGAGAATAGATACTTCAAAGACTTATAATCCGTGAAAAGCTCAAACTATCTCCTAAGAGATAGTGCCTTCAAGACTTGAGAGGAAAAATATAGCTACCAAGTCAAGATCATGCGTTGAGTAGTTCTTCCCTTGCGTTTTCAACTGTCTCCTCGCATAGTACACTACCCTACCCTCTTGCATCAGTACCGCTCCTGGCCCCTTACTACAAGCATCCGTATAAATTGAGAAAGTCTTGGTTCCATCCGGTAATACCAATATGGACGTGGTAGTCAAAGCTTCCTTCAATCGACCAAAGGCATCCTCGCACTTGCCTCCCAAACAAATGATGAGTTCTTCTTGGTAAGGCGGGTAAGTGGAGCTAATATCCTAGCGAAGTCCTTAATGAACTTTCTATAGTAGCCTGCAAGACCCAGGAAACTCCTTACGTCCATGGCATTCTTAGGGGTCTGCCAATCTTGTACTACTGCCACTTTCGCCGGATGTACTGCAAGTCCATCCTCCAAAACGATGTGTCCTAAAAAAGCAAACCTCATCCCTCCAAAAGTGGCACTTGGAGAACTTCACCTTTAACTTATGTGCGTGCAGGGTCATAAGCACTTCTTCTAAGTGAACAGTATGCTCCTCCGTGCTTCTAAACGAAAATGTCATCAATGAACACCATCACAAACTTGTTCAATGATTCACAAAATACTCGACTCATCAGATCCACAAAATATTTCGAAGCATTGGTTAGCCTATAAGGTATGACTAACCACTCAAATTAACCCATCTGGAGTCCTAAACGTATTCTTCATGATGCTATCCTTTGCCAAATGCAACCGATGAAATCCTATGGCTAAATCGAGTTAGGAAAATACCTTGGCTCCTACTAATTGGTCATAGAGATCGTCTATATAGGGAAGAGGATAACGATTCTTCTTCATCGGCTTATTAAGCTCCCTATAATCCACACAAAGTTTGAGAGATCCATCCTCCTTATTAGCAAAGACGACAGGTGCGCCCAACTCAGAAATGCTCCTACGAATGAAGCCCTTCTCCAAAAGCTCTCCAATCTGCTTGCTCAACTCATGATGTTCCTTAGGAGCCATATGCCTCATCGGTAAAGCAACCGGTTTGGTATTATCAACAAGATAAATCTTGAACTCGATCTCTCTTCGAGGTGTAAGTCCAGCAACCTCTTTGAACACATATAGAAAGTTTATAACAACGGGTACCGAGCTCAAACCATCGAGCGATAAGTCAAGAGAATAAAGGTAGCTCAAAATGACCGATCCTCTAGGATCACAAGATACCTCCAAGGTACGTCCACTACAAGTGCCTAACCTCACTACCCTCTTATCGCAATCAAGAGTAGCACCATACATGGATAGCCAATCCATACCAAGAATAAACCCGAACCCAGAAAAGCTCAATACAAAGGCACTACAGTCAAACTCAACCCCTAAAATAAACAATTTCAAATCCCGACATAACATGGAAAAAAGGACGATCCTCCTACGGGAATTAATACTACTACCAGGTCTGTCACTAAGCAAGCATCAAGACCAAGACTCTCGATTAGAGTACTAGATATAAAAGAGTGCGAAGCTCCAAAATCAAATAAGATACGAACAGGAAAATCAAAGATAGATAACACACCTTCGATGATCACCTTCTTTCCCTTGCCCACAATCGAACGAGTACTAAAGGAAGCAGCTGCCTCTAAAGCGTAAGCCTGAGTAGGCTATGAAGGTGTCTGTGAACTGTCCTTGGGCTTCGACGGACAGTCCTTCATATGTCCCACTTGATCGCAAAGATATCACCTCAGTCTCGGTCGTTCTCTTGCCCTCTACAATCCTTAGGAAGATGATCTGGTTTCCCACATGTATTGCACTTCCAAATCTTCCTTGGAACTTTCCTTTTTCCACCTGACCCTCCTGCTCCTCTCCTCTTTCCTTTCCACTGCTTCTTTCCATCACTCTTATGCACCACATTTCCTTTCTTCTCATTATCAACAAGTAAAGCTATCTCTACCAATCCTTCAAAAGTGGCTCCCATCGAAATCTGGCTCACCGTCAAAATCAAAAAAGGCCGACTCAAACCCTTAGCGAACTTCAGCACCTTCTTGTGAGGAGTATTGATCAGGTCTAGTCCAAATCTAGAAAGCTCATTGAATTGATTACATATTACTTAACTGTCATATCCTCTTGCTTGAGCCGTACAAATTTCTTTAGCTGCACTCCCTCTTTAGTCTGCGATAAGAATTTCCTATTGAACCTAGTACGAAAATCCACCCAATTCAAATTATCGGCCTCAGCCTCCACAATCTCCCAAAAACAAAGAGCCTCTCCTTACATCTGCCATGAAGCCAACTGCCTCCGATCCAAGTCCTTCAATCCCATAAGTCCAAATATCCACTCACAACTATGGATCCAAACCCTCGCCTTAGTATATGACTTAGTGCCAAGAAACACTTGCCTCCTAAGTTGGTGTAGTCCTTGGATAACTTGAGAAAATCAGGAATGCCTGACAGATGGGATGGAAACCCTTCTGCTGGAGAAGCATCCCTAGCTGGTATTTTTGCTCATGCAAGAGCCTGCAAATAATGTCTGAACCAAGCAGACATATTAAGGCCTGGAATTTCGGGGATATTAGAAAAATGGGATTTGGTGCTCCACAAATAGTTCAATAGATAGGGAGGAAGAAATATGAGGTCGGGGATATTTGGAATACGCTTTAAAAACTATTCGAAAACCTTTATATTTCTAAAATATTTTTAGGATTTTCGAAATCTTAGCTCTGATACCAACTGTGACACCCCACACCTCTAGGCACCTCAAAATCGGACATGACTAGAAGCACGGGTGGTCGGGTGAAATAAAAATCCATAACATAACACAGAGACTAAGGTAACAGCATAAATTGATTTAAATATTACAGCGGAAGAAAACTTTCACTAATTATAAATTAATAGCAAAAACAGCTTCATTAAAAACAACATTATCCCAAATTTATTTCTGAACCCAAAAGTACCAAGTAATCTCCACTATAACATAAAACATAACAATGTTCAAAACATAGGTCCCCATATATAGAGTAAAGTATGGAAAAGAGAAATGAAGTTCATAAAACAAAAGAAATAAAAGCTGAAGATAACAACTGCTCCAATAACCCTCCAAGCTGCAAAGAACTACATCCTAGGCTTGCAGAAAATAGAAAAAAACGAATGGGTCAGACATAAAATATGGTGAATGAGAAATAATATGAAGCAGAAAGAAAAAAGCAGTATAATTCCAAGTCCTCTCTGGATATTGCAGAGGGTGAATAAAATAATAGAGTGAATCTTTTCTTAGATATAGTTCCTAAGAAGCCAAAGTCCATGGTCACTCTAGGGTAGTCAACCATGCAGTAATACTAAATATCAATCGACCAGTTGGACCTGTTGTTCTTACCTGTCCACAAGGTCACCAATGTGGACTTTCCCCTATCCAATGTGTTGATTCTCCAAAAGCGTTCCTGCAACTGGGTCGTCTGCGCAAAATCCTCCAACGATCTACATAAAGAAGCCTACGTCGGAGCACACTTGTCCTGTTCCGTCCGCGTCAATCTGCCTAAAGAAGCATACAATTACGGATGATACCTACCCTATATACTAGAAACCTATGAAAGGTAACAAATATCCTTGCGAACCTACTTGCCCGTTCCTAGTACGTATAGCCAAAACTATATTTTAGTCTTAACTACATGAAACACCTATCCAGACCTTTACAAGGTCTGCCTACCAAATCGCTTCCAGATTAATTAATTTTACCGTCGCAATTTACATATTGTTTATTTTAACTAATTTGCTTTAGGCCATTTTTACATCCGATTTGGTTATTTCATAATTTCCCTTTTTCGTACTTAAATGGTTTTCAATTTCACATCCATTCAATCCGTATGGTTTGTATGTACTTTTTATACCATTTTGTTACAGATTTACACTAGCCTTTAGGGTCCATTTAATTTACATTTTTTTCCATCATAATTTACGTTCTCCTTTTAGAGATTTAATCTATATAGAATTTTTATCTAATAGTCACAAACCATTTAATTACACAAAATTCCACTTTTACATTTTTAGGCCACATATGAAACAAACAATTATGCCAATTAGACTTCCTAATTTTGTTCCAAAACCATATTAAAAATTATTAATTATATCAATCAAACCACAATTTTATTCAAGTAACATATTCTGAATTTATTTAACTAACCTGTTCTACCATTAGAAATCAAATAACAATTCTAATTCAATTAATTAAACCAATCTTATTTATGCCGTGAAACATGAATAACAAGTTATTTGTTTAAAATTTCAACACAAATAAGAATTAGAATTGAGAAGTGGTAGATGGAGAAGATACAATAATTTACATAAATTTCAATCCTATATATGCCATAAAACGCGAATAGATAATTTATATGTCCCATATTTTAAACCAAACATGAATTAGATTGGAGAAGTGAAAGAAGAAGAAGTTGCACTAATTTACATCTGTTCTCAATTAATAACAAAAATAAATTCATATTAACGTGTCAGAAAAGAATTGAAATTGAACTACTTCTTTTTATTATTTCATATTAATTCACACTCACCTGGCACTTAAGCCTGTATAAATTTGAAAAAGCTTTGCTTTAATCTTTCTCCCTTTGATTCTTCTAAATTCCCTAAATTGCTTGAATATATATAGATAATTTAATTTAGTAAGGATTTGTTTATTTAGTAGAGAAAAGGAGGAAGAATAATACACACTAATTTTACTGTATAATTATTGCGACGGCTGAATAGAGATTAGCTTTAGGTAAGATGGTTTATTTATAGATTATTTGAGTAAATATAATCCATTTGATTATTTTAGATTAAATCTGGTTTTTTCATACACTTAATGGTTACTAGCCCATACACATCACTCAACCAATAAAATTCAGCCATCTCATCCTATTACATCAATGGAGCGAATGGAAAGCCGCCATATGTTAGAAACAATGCTGAAATATGTTGGAAACTCGTTGGAAATGAACCTGCTAAAAAAACATCGCTCCAGATTTTGGACGACAATGGGACTTGATCCCTGGTCATCCCTAGTCATTAAGGTAGTCAACAAATGCCTTTACTAATGTACCAAATGCTCTTTTAATTTCTTTTTAATTATATTTCCCGTAAAATATCGGAGTGTTACATTAAGTAGACTAAGATGTAGTCGGTATTTTATCAACCGTGTGCTTGGTTCAGTTGTAACGGTTCCAGTTTGAATCATTGTAGGAGGATGAAATATTTGGATACCTTTTAATTTAGTGCAGGTAGACAGTTTTGCGTTCAGTTGGTAGGTTTAGTGAAGTGAAAGAACACATTTTCGAGGCTACTGGCATAGTTGAGCCTCAACAGATGCATAAACAAAGTGAACACGTAATGGAAATGGCTATGAATCATGAAGGTCAACATACAATCGAGGAGGATGGAGATTCTTCTAAGCTGCATGTGAAAGCATGATGTGGCTTTCCATAATAGCTACAGGTAGATAAACATTTAGTTCTAGAATTTGCATTGAAAATTTAATATTAAATTTAGTTAAGTTGACGCCACCACTGTCAATCAATCACTCCTTCACTGAAGTGGCTGGATGCCTTCTCCATCGTCGAAACTTCAATTACATGAAATGTTAATTGTTAATTTACTGTCCGTTGGAGTTAGTGCCATTCTAACCAAATTTTTTCATTTTTCTATATTTTGTTGAAAAATCTATTATACCTTAACTCATAATTGGTTGGAATCAAAAGTTAGTGATATGTTTTATTTCCTAGAGGCTTTCTACTTTATTGCTAAAAATGTGATGCATCACTTGTTGCTTATTTTTCTTCCATTTAAGAATTTGAGCTGAATATGTTTGTTAATTGCTTCCAATGGTAGACTTCAACAATTCCTCTTTGTTAAAGTGTCATCCAACAATTTACCTTCCCAACCCTACGACAAACTTAGAGATATTTGTACATATAGCCACTTTATTTTTTTTGTAATTTTGACTTTGTTGCAGACCTGAAGACAATTCAAGGCGAAAGAAATCAATAGATAAAAGAGAGTTTTGCTACGTAGTATAATGGAAAGATAGGTGATGGGCATATCATTTCACAAATTTGTGATAAAGATAACACATATTTCTATTTGCAGTTACTCTTTGCATTTCATTTTAAGTTTTCCCTTTTAGAGATTGTAGTTAAGTCCACACAGACAACTCATACGAAGAAATAGAGAACATATTTAAATATATACATCATCTACATACAATTATGAATAGGGAATGACAACTCACCTTTTAGCAAACCCCGACTGTGCTTGCTAATTAAATCATGAGGTTGTGATAGATCCATGCAAATACTCTCGCTAAATACATAGTAAAGATATAGCTGTCTACTTTCGTACCCTGATAATATACATTAATTTAGTTGAACAACGTTATATAAGAATCTACTGTAGAAAAATAGATAGATAATTCATGTGTTAATTTTCATGATTATGTTAGAAATAGCTATAACACGATGTTGGATCTTAAGGCTATTCAGACACTAGAAGTGATGAATTGTGTATTAACTACTTATGGATATAAAACTATATTTACTCAAATTGCAAACAGAAATAAGTAATTAGAGAATAAGTAAGTAATAAAGTAAAATGAAGTAATGTAAATAACACCTTGATTTTTATACTGGTTCGGATTAACCAATCCTACATCCAGTCCTGCACTCTATCATGCAGAATTTCACTATAATTGCTTGCTTTCCACGGGTGGCAAGAACACCTTTACAATCTTGGTTTCATGGGATAGAAGACACACCCTCTTGATTTCACAGGCTACAAGAACACCTTCTCTTTATCACCAACAACAAACTATGGCAAGTAGTCGTATCTTTAATAAAGATTCTTGCAAATTCGGTACAATGATCCTATAGACCTCTAATGGCAATATATCTTTGAATTCTTTGAGGAATAGGATGAAATCAGAGAGAGAATGATGTGAATTCAAGTACAACTCTCTGATATTATGTGGTTTGCAAATCAGTGAAGAATTGGAGTGAAACAGTATCGATTTGCAAATGTTTGGAGAAGGAGTAAGAGAAAATAAGAATTATTGGTGTTAAAATTCATTTTCAGAGGCCTTTATATAGTGGTTGAAGAGACGTATCTTTTGGTGAAGAGGTGGAAGGAAATTTCCCTTGATTTAAAATTTAAAATTCTAAAAAATAGCTAGTATGTCGGCATCCCCCTACCCCCCATGTCGGCGTGGGTGTGTTGCAAAATGAAAAGCAACACTAATAAGTGTTGCATATTTTCAGCATTTCAAATTACCTTATATCTGTGGATTTTTGCGATTCGGTTGAGGTCAATGGTTGATGATCTTAAAATATAATTGCCACGATATCTTTAACAAGATATTCTAAAGTTCAACCAATTCCTCATCACTTCAAACACCTTTATGCTTCAGCATTCTTCTCTAATTGGGTTTTTATCTTCAATTGCTTTGATTAACCTTCTTCTATAATTCATTTGCTTCCATTTTATTCTTGTTTATCTCTATAAACGTCTCCATAATATATCTGATATGACTGCATAACTCGAAGATACGTTAGTAGTAATATTTATGTGGTTGCTGTCATCAAAATCAATACCTAGGGTATTAACAATCTCCCCTTTTTTGATGATGGCAACCATATAAATATTTGAGAGATAAAACATAATACTTTTATATTTGACTCCCCCTAACTATATGCACTCCCCCTAACATTTTTCCTAGTATATTTATAGCTTTTATCCCCCTTTGTCATCAACAAAAAGGGCAAAAAAGAGTCACTTAAATCACTGCAAGACAATATGTAGAGTTTGTATATAGAGATAAATGCTTATAAATAAAACACATGAGGGGAAACCAAATCTATTCAAAACATGAAATAAACTTATCTGATAATAAGATGAGTTTTAGAGTTACCGACTCTGCTGATGCCAATAACAAATCCTTTTCATATTTATCCAATGTTCAATGGATTTCTTGTCATATGCTTTGAGCATTTGCTATCTGATATACGTTGTTTGGTACCTGAAAAATTGTAAAATATGCACACTGGTACCCTTTTTATTTTAGGGTCCATGGGGTTAAGTTTTGTGATGCCAAATTCATAAAGAATTTGAATGTCCTCTCAAAATATAACCATTAGATGGATGAACCTTATTAATAAAATTATCAATATATTTTTCTTTTTCGGTATCATCCAAACTTTTTGGAACCTATAAATTAATGAATCTATTTGGAGGTTTTAACTTTAATTTCCTAGGTTTTGGTTTGAACTTGATAGCCTTAACAAACTTAGTATTTTGAATACTATTTTTCTTTGATTTAGCCTTAGGGGTGTTCGAAGTCCATGTTTATTCCTAGTGCGTTTAGATCCAGATAATAATTTTTCTCGATTATCCTTCCCTTTGTTAAATTTATCAATATCAGTTTTCATTTTGTCAAAATCCTTATTGTGGTTAAGAACAACATTGTCCAGAGATGTTATTTTGTCACTCAGATCAGTGATCTGTGAATTCATTAAAAGATTTTCTGATTTCAAGGATTCATTTTCCTAATTCATATCATTCAAAACATTAGTAATTTCTTTATCAAAATTCCATACCTGGTTATCCTTTGCCATAAAGCACATGTTAGCATTTTCTATTTCTGAATCACTATCACTTGATGACGTATCTGAATCATCCCATTTTGCATTGAATGCCTATTTCCTCCTCTTATCGAAAGTGTTTGACTTTGATTTCATCAATTTGGGACAGTCTCTTTTCGAATGACCGGGTTTATCACATTCAAAACACTTAACAACATTTCATTTCTAGAGTTATTGTTGTTAGTTTTTTGAAGTTTGTTTGTTATCCAATACATCAAGAATTTCTCAAATTTCTTGGACATAAGTCGATCATAGCATTGAGTGCTAGTGATTTCTTCTCATTTTCCCGATTCTCTTTTCTAATCTGCAACTTTACTTCATAATACATTAGGTTACCAATTAAATCTTCTATTTTCATAATACTAATATCGTTGGCTTCTTCAATTGCCAAAGTCTTCTGATCCCATTTCCTAGGAAGTGAATTCGGGATCTTTCTGACTTGGTCTTCTTCAGTAATTTTCTTTCCTAATGATATTAAGGCATGTACTATATCTTGAAATCTAGAATACATATCAGAAATAGACTCATTTGGTTTCATTTGAAAGAGTTGAAATTGGTTAGTTGCCATAAATCTTTGTTTGTTTTACTTTATTGGTGCCTTCATGTGTGACTTGCAGAGTTCTCCAAATTTCATATGCAGAATTACAAATAGACACTCAATTAAATTCATTTCTATCTAAATAGCAAAATAAAATGTTCATGGCCTTAGAGTTATTAAGTGCTTGTGTCTTTTGGTCTAGTTTCCATTTTGAATATTCATTTTGAGGCTCTATATACTCTATTTGGGTAATGTTCCAAATATCCAAACTATTAGATTGCAAATAACATTTCATCATACAAGCCCAATAAGCATAACTACTGCCATCAAATACAGGGGGTCTAGTGGTAGATTGCCCTTCTACAAAAGTGTTAAAAAATGTGTTACTAGTGTCATTAGCCATTTATACTTTTCAAAAACCAAGTTATGAATTTTTGAAAACCAATGCTCTGATACCAAATGTTAGAAACAGGGGTGGCTATAACACAATGTTGGATATTAAGGCTATTCAGACATTAGAATTGGTGAATTGTGTATTAACTACTTACTTATGGATATAAACATGTATTTACTCAAATTGCAAATGGAAATAAGTAATCAGAGAATAAGTAAGTAATAAAGTAAAAGGTAGTAATGTAAATAACACTCGGATTTTTATACTGGTTCGGATTAACCAATCCTACATCCAATCCCGCACTCTATCGTGCAGAATTCCACTGTAATCGCCTGCTTTCCACAGGTGGCAAGAACACCTTTACAGTCTTGGTTTCACGGGCTAGAAGACACACCCTCTTGATTTCACAGGCTACAAGAATACCTTCTCTTTATCACCAACAATAAACTTTGGCAAGTAGTCGTATCTTTAATACAGATTCTTGCAGATTCGGTACAATGATCAGACCTCCAATGACAATATATCTTTGAATTCTTTGAGGAACATGATGAAATCAAAGAGAGAATGATGTGAATTCAAGCACAACTCTCTGATATTGTGTGGTTTGCAAATCAGTGAAGAATTGGAGTGGAACAATATTGATTTGTTAGGAGATTGAAAGAATATGCAATGGATTTCTTTTGCAAATGTTTGGAGAAGAGGGAGTAAGAGAAAATAAGAATTCTTGATGTTAAAATTCATTTTCTGAGGCCTTTATATAGTGGTTGAAGAGACGTGTCTTTTGGTGAAGAGGTGGAAGGAAATGTCCCTTCATTTAAAATTTGAAATTCTGAAAAACGGCTAGTATGTCGACATTCCCCTACTCCCCATGTCGACATAGTTGTGTTGCAAAATGAACAACAACACTAATAAGTGTTGCAAATTTTCAGCATTTCAAATTACCTTATATTTGTGGGTTTTTGTGATTCGGTTGAGGTCAATGGTTGATCATCTTCAAGTATAATTGCCATGATATCTTTAACAAGATATTCTAAGGTTCAACCACCTTCTCATCACTTCCAACACCTTTATGCTTCAACATTCTTCTCTAATTGGGTTTTGTTCTTCAATTGCTCTAATTAACCTTCTTCTATAATTCATTTGCTTCTATTGTATTCTTGTTTATCTCTGTAAATGTCTCCATAATATATCTGATATGACTGCATAACTCGAAGATACGTTAGTAGTAATATTTATGTGGTTGTTGTCATCAAAATCAATACCTAGGGTATTAACAGATTTTTCCTTATAAAGTTGCAGATAAGTAAACATGGCCTATAATTTTGAACACTTAAGGGTAGTTTTTAGGTTAGCGGATGGATTTATAGATTTAAACAACATCTACGAATTTGTTTCAGGATAGGCAAACTGCGGTATAAACTTTTAGAATTTAGAGCCGTTTGTTGTCAACAGTACAGGTAAATTTTCTTGCAAGTCTTATATTGATGTTCAGTTATCAGGAACATTATATTTATTTGCACCTTCAAGGCTTGAGTCATGTAGCAACAAGATATCAAAGGATTAGAGTTGTTACTGAAACTGTTTTTATTCATTCTCAACTAGCAAGAGTGTCTTTGGAATCTGGATGTGAAGGTATTGCTGCCATTAACACTATCATGAGTGTAATGGGTATCAATCTTAGCATATTACGTCCTTAACCTTATGTTCAAGTGTTGTTGCTTATCAGCTTATGTAAAATTTTAAAGACAATTTTCTTTTATTTTTTCTATTACTAATTATTTTTGGTTGAATATAAAGTTTGTTTTGGTATGTAAAATAAAGTTACATGCACTTATGGTTCCTACTTGATTGTATTTAACGTAAATCACTTTAGGAGCACATGGAATTTGAGATAAGAGAAGCCAAATTAAGATGCCGATCGACTTGTCCCTAATTAATCCAATTTGTCAGAAAGGTATGTGATTTGTATTTGTTTGGAAGGTTGTTTCAATTTGCTCTTTATATTAAATAAAACTCAACCTTTTCTTTTACAGTAATGAATGACAGTTTTGCTGTAATCGACTAAGTATTATAAAAATTAACAAGTTTATAATAATAGTAAACCAAGTTTGATAAAAAAATTATCTAAATTTATAATAATAATAATAATATTATAATAATAATAAACTATAGTTTGATAAAGTTAACTAAGTTTATAATAAAAATAATAAATTAACTAAGTCAACTAAGTTTTATGATTAATAATAATAATAAAACAAAAGCCAAGTTTATAAAAATTAACTAAGTTTATGATAATAATAATAAATTAACTAAGTTTACAATAATAAATATAAATTAACTAAGTTTATGAAAACATTATAAGTTTAAGTTAATTTACGAAAATTAACTAAGTTAATAGAGTTTAAGTATGAGATAATTTATATGCTTTAGTTAATTAAAATATAAGTTATGACATTTTAAGTTTTAACAATTAAGATAATTTATAAGTTTAACAATAATAATAACAATAACAACAATAATAATAAATAGTTTGAATAAATTAACTAAGTCTTATAAAAATTGAATACTTCTATAAAAATTAACTAAGTATTATAAAAATTAACAAGTTTATAATAATAATAACGAACTAAGTTTGGTAAAAAAATTAACTAAGTTTATAATAATAATAAACTATAGCTTGATAATATTAACTAAGTTTATAATAACAATAATAAATTAACTAAGTCAACTAAGTTTTTATAATTAATAATAATAAGAACAACAACAACAACAAAAATAATAATAAAATCTAAGTTTATAAAAATTAACTAAGTTAGCTAATTTTTATAAAAATTAAATAAGTTAATAGTAATAGCAATAAACTAACTAAGTTTACAATAGTAATAATAAATTAACTAAGTTTATGAAAATATATAAGTTTGAGATCAGTTATAAAAATTAACTAAGTTAATAAAGTTTTAAGTTTGTGATAACTTAAAAGTTTAAGTTAATTAAAATATAAGTTATGACATTTTAAGTTTTAGGAATTGAGATAATTTATAACTTTGAATTAATATAAATAAATTATAAATAACTTAACCATGCTTTATAAAAATTAACTATTTTTTATAAAATTAACCGAAATTCTAAATTTAACCAAGTTTTATGAAAATTAAATAAATTTATACAAATTAATTAAGTTTTATAAAATTAAATAAGTTTGTTACATAAATTAACCAAGTTTTATAAAAATTTAACAAATTAATTAAGTTTTATTTAAATTATTTAAATTTAATATAACATTGACTAAGGATGTTTGACATGCCTTATATATGCAAATCACTTTCATGATCATTTGTTAATTTTTAAACTTGTGTAAAAGTAATTAGCTTTTTCGGAGTAAAAACCAGCTACAACAAAGAATTATGGATAATCAAGTAATGAACATGACTCTAATTTTGATATATATTATAATATATTTTTAGTACTAGTTGTGTAAACTTGTGTGTGAATGGTTATAAATTTTATGTGAATTTGCCCATTTTGTCAAAAAACTATCGAAATGGTTAAGGATATCATATTTGATTATGTGGTTAACATGTTTTCCAATTGATTAAGTATGATGATTATGTGATCGATCAATTGATTTGTGGTCCGAATGCGACGATTATGTGATTGAATGTTTGGTTTTAATACGACTATTAGGCGAGTGATTGCTGCAAATCATACAAACATTTAAAAAGGAAATGGTAGCATGTAAAGTATGCTGCAAAAGAGTCAATAACTTTTAGTGGCTTTAAAGCGCTATGAAATTAATGTAAACTGGTATAAAAATATAATGTAGCAAGGTACAAATGCTGCAAAAATGAATAGTGATAGAAAAATGCAACAGAAAACCGAAGAAGGATGCAGCAAAAATGCTACTAAAAAATGTTAACTTTGATAGAAATTAACAAACGCTAACGAAATAACATTTGAACAAAGATAATATATCAATTTTTGGTAGTAGTTTCTACAAGGCAACCAAAGTTTTAGACTGTAGTAGAATGTCATACTGCAACATTTATTGAAATGCCATTAAAAGTTTTAGTAGCGTTTTATCAACGCGAGGAAAGGCTATTTTGGTGTAATGTTATCATAGGCAATGTCCTTATGACTTAATCATATATCAACACTCTTAATATGTAATACAAACCTCACCGTGTCCATTAATTAAGCTATGTAAGAATTCCTTCTTATTTTTCCTTAACAAATCAATTACTTTCCAAAGGGGATTTAATAACCCTTATTACTTAATAATTAACCAATGTTATAATTGTACGATATTTACATTAAATAATATATAAATAAATACACTCTTATTATTTTCTCTGCATGTGGAAATTACGTCCTAACCAACGTTAAATGTCAACTCAATCTATCACATAAAATCAATGAAATAATATCAAAAATAGAAATTGTAATTCCAGTTTATGCTTCTATTCAACCCCTCTTCATTAAACGATGGAATTTCTTTTTTATTTTCATATGGAATAAATAGTGCAAACTACAAATAAATTCATACTTTACACCTTATTCCTTAGTTGAAACTTCATAGGAAAATGACATTAAAAAGGAATGGAATAGAAACTGAAATCACAAAAGATTGCAAAAACTACATATTTCAACAGTTTAATGTAAATAATTAAGAATTCTAATGAGAATTGACATTTCGAATTATAGGAGTTTTAGGGGGTTCATTTTGTTTTATTTTCATAAACCCAAAACCACTGAGGCATATCAAATCAAGAATATACTAATCAATTACTGAAATAAAAATGTTATGATTTCCGTTCACTGTTGTTCCTTAGTTTTGTTTCTCTTTGGATTTGAAATGCCCATTATAATTTCCTTCGGATTTCTTCTATTGATGTATACAAAAGGGATTTGTGTATATATTAGATTCAAAAAGGTTGGAAGAGAAGAGGATAGAAATTAAATAATAAAAAAAGACAAGTATATAGGATTTCTTATCTAAAATTCTAATGGAATTTTTTAAATCTAAGAAGAGATGAACTGATAGAGCTTCGGTAATATTCCCAAAATACTTGAGAATAAAAGTGAAGGGTCTTGTTTCTTATTTATAGAGCCTGGAATATACCGGAACTGTAGAATTAAAATAGATTAAAAGAAGATAAATCTGGAACATTCTTTGATAGCAAAACCCTAGCTGCCACCAACAGGAGCGGTTGACTAGTTGTGGTCGGGGTCGAACACCTTCGCCTATTTTGGTAATATATTATTTTTTGTAACATTGTTATTTAATTCCTTTATTATATTTTTAATGTTAATTTTTAATGTTAATTTTTAATGTTAATAATTTCTTAATCCCTAGTCTAGTCTCAGTTAAATTTTTTAAATTTAAAATCAAGTTTATTTATTTATTGAGTTAAATTATTTTAAACCTAGAAACTTCAAACGCTCATAACTTCTTCGTTCAAGCTTCGTTTTCAGCATATTATATATCAAAAATGATCAAAATTTTGCCACAAATGCAAAGGTACAATTTTCATGGCCTGATTCCAACTTTTCCAAAATTTTCATTTTTACCCTACTTAATTTTAACTTAATTTACTTTTTTAATTCTTACTTCTTTTATGGGGAGTTACATTCTCCCCCTTAAAAAGGATTTTTTTTCTAAAATATTTTCAAGGGGCAAACAGCGTAACACGCAATAACATCCATATTATAAAACCAAGTTATCTACAAAACTATCTCCTCAGCCAAAGTGCAATGTGATTATATGCTGCAGACATGCTATAAATGAGCTCAACCGTAGCATGAGTATGTGATCATGTCATACGGATATGTATGCAAATACCCTGAATATGCATAAAACTTCCGTGTAAAGTGATTGTGAAAAATGTAGCAACCATCTCCTGCCATCCAATCTAGCAACCAATACAACTAAAATCCTAATCTTGGAGAAAAAAGTTTACCGAAGAAAAGCTTAGGATGAGAATTCCTCATGCCTACTATCGGATTTTTTCCCCATTGTACTCAGACAATTTACTTTCTTTATTACGAAGCTTCTTAGTTCCATCCTCTGTAATGCATGCAATGACATGGTACGCTATTGGCTCCATCTCAATATCCCCTAACTGATTAGGCTCTACCAAAATTGCTATGCTATGTAAGTACTTCCTCAGATGAAAAACATAAAAAATGTCATGCACTCCAGCCACCTTATAGGTTTTCTTATTTTTTGGAAAGGGCTCAATAAATCTTGATGCCAACTTTTCCAACTAGACAAATCTTACGACTTTCATACGCTGCCTAATCAACTCTATATTTCCAAAGTATTATAATTCATACTAGTCCGAGTAGAATTTTGTTGGTGATTTCCCACCAATAATTTGGCGATTTCTATAGGCTCCTATGAAGTGCTTCAAGGGTGCTATATAAATCATCTATCGATGATTACTATTATACACGAATTCTACTAAGGGTGAGCGCT
The DNA here is from genome assembly GCA_030765085.1 of Allium cepa. Lineage (NCBI taxonomy): Eukaryota > Viridiplantae > Streptophyta > Magnoliopsida > Asparagales > Amaryllidaceae > Allium > Allium cepa. The sequence goes on along the minus strand of CM060935.1, from coordinate 818,300,683 downwards.
GCCCTGATGTTCTCCAAAGTTCATGATGCAAGCTCTCAACAAATAGAACATTCGTCGTTGTATTCATGGATGATATCTTGGTATTCTCCAAAAGCGAAAAGGGGCATAAGAACGCCTAAGAGAGGTACTAGGAACTTTAAGAAGGCACCAGATTAAGGCCAAATTTGCTAAGTGCCACCTTTGAAAGAAAGAGTTAGATTCCTTGGACATATTGTTTCTGAGCAAGGACTGGCCGTGGACCCTGCCAAAGCGTAGGCTATTCAAAGTTGAAGAGTTCGTAAGAATGCATCAGAAGCCAGAAGCTTTCTAGGCTTGGCAGGATACTATAGGAAGTTCATAAAGAACTTTGCAAGAATAGCAGCCCCTTTAACCTATTAGACTAAGAAGAACCTAGGATAATAGACGCATTAAGGCATTCGAGAAGCTTAAAGAGTTATTGACAAGTGCACTTATGATCACCATTCCTGATAGGATCAAACCATTCATGGTTTTTACAGATGCTTATGCCATAGTATTAGGAGTAGTTCTAATGCAAGAAGGGAAGGTAGTTGCTTATGCTAGTAGGAAATTAAAGGATCATGAGAAAAGATAACTAGTTCACGACCTGGTTTTGGCAGCTATTATCATTACCTTGAAGATATGGAGGCATTATATTTTAAGAGAAAAGTTTGAGTTGCTGATTAATCATAAATCACTCAAAACTTAATTTTTTCAAAAGATTTAAATCTTAGGCAGCAAATATGGATGGAGTATGTAGCATCATTTGATTTTAGTATACAATATACCTCTAGAAAAGTAAATGTAGTCACCGATTCACTTAGTCAGAGGCATGCTACCCTAAACGCTATATATAAATGGAGGCAGTTGGATTATCTCTCAAATTTTAACTTCCAACTACCAATAGAATCCATCCAAGCCTTTTAGTCACAGTGGAAGTTAGACTGGCTCTAATGGACATATTAGGCTTGAGCAGATGAAGGATGAGAAGTTAGTGGGGATGTTGGAGAAGTTAAGGAAAGGAGAATATTTTCCATAGGCTAGTAGATATTCCATTGATGAGAAGGGTTCGACGCGTTTGTGTCCCAATGATTAATGACATATTAGAAGAAGTACTTATGCAATGTCACCACTCTAAGATGACTATTCACCCCGAAGGAGATAAAATGTATAAGGATATGTAGAGAATTTTCTTTTGGCTTGGAATAAAGAGAACAATAGCTGAGTTTGTTGCTAAGTACTTGACATGCCAGAAGATAAAGGTCAAGTAAGGAAAGCTGGAAGGTTTACAGTTAGCTTTAGAGATTCCGACTTGGAAATGGGAACACATTTTGATGGACTTTGTGGAAGAATTGCTTAGGATTCAGAGGGGTAATGAAGCCATTTGTGCTGTTGTACATAGACTCGCTAAGAATGCCTATTTTATTCCTGCTAGAAATAATAAGACCGCCACATCTCTCACACAAATTTACATCAAGAAGATAATAAGATTACATGGCATTCCAGCAAGCATTGTTAGTGATATGGACACCTTATTCACTAGTGAGTTTTAGAGGAGTTTGTAAAAAGTTTTGGGAACTTCATTGAAGCTCAGCAGCGCTTACCACCCATTGATAGATGGTTAGACAAAAACGGTAAATAGGATTTTGGAGGACTTGTTGAGAGCTTGCATCTTGGACTTCGAAGGACATTGGAAGCAGCACCTACCAGTTTGCGTATAATAATAGCTATCAAGCGACGATTGGTACGGTCCCTTTTAAAGCACTTTATGGAAGGTCATGCAAATCGACAAGTTGTTGGTGCAAAACCACGACAAAATTTTGCTCAGACCCGATTTGATCTGTGATACCATGGAAAAAGTTGGATTGATCAAGCAATGAATGAAGGTAGCGCAAGTGTAATGACCCAGAATTTTACTCATTTGATTTTAAATTTATTTTATTTTAAATATTGATACATAAATTTCTAAATCAAATAGCTTAAATTTCAAATACTGGAATTATTTAATAATTGAATCATGGATTTAAAAAATGATTTTTGGAAATTTATTTAAACTATGTTTAAATAAAAATGATAATAGTATACCTTTAATTTATAATTAAAAAGTGATTAAACTAGTATTAATAAATTCGTTTTAATTAACAGGTGATAATAGCCTTCCAAGACACTGTCTTGGATTTTGATGAAACAAATGCTGTAGATCCATAATCGTAAATTATTTTATGTCAATGAATTTCATGACGATTAGACGTATTGTTTGGTCATGCGAGCTCGAAATGCTTAGAAACTAGTTCTTGGGATAATATAATATAACTGGGTTTGAATAGCCATCTTATTTAAATGATCGAATTAGGTTTCGACATTAGTTCCATTATGTTCGGAATAGTGGAATTTAGTATAAAATGCTAGGCGACATGCCTCGATTGGAGTTTGAAATTTTAAGAGGCATATATCAAGATATTTTTAGAATAAAATAATATGTTCCCACTATTCATCCATACCTAACCCTATACTCTCCACTATGGCCCATAACTTAGCCCTACGGTACACTGTGCAAACCACCTTCCTTCCCCTATATAAATGCGTCCAAACGAGAGAGCATTCATTTTTTTAAAAACCAAATCCCCTTCATCTAATGATTCGAATCGATTAGTACCATTTCGTGTCATTTTAGGATTCGACTTCAACTAGCATATTATTCACAATTTCGAGATGTAGGAGATCAATGGTGGAGATCGTCGATGGTGGAACATGGAGGCAAAAAAGCTTGGTTGAACGTGAAGTGATGGGTTTCCTTTTTTTGGAGTTTTTGGCTGCGTCGTCATTCTATGGGCGATGAGGTCTGATGGTAAAGTGTAGAGGGTGAGGAGGACGAGTTGCTGGCGAAATTTAGTAGTGATCGGTCAACTGTGGTGGTGGTACGACTGGATGAATGAAGCGACAATTTTGGGTTTTAGGGTCGTTCTCTGACATGGTGCACTAAAGGTGACGAGTTTGGGTGCTTCAAGTTCGTATCGACATGGACAAAGTTCGGTGGAGATGCGACGATCAAGTGGAGCTCATAGTGGCGGTGAAGTCAGGGAAATGAAGGGTAGCCAGGATTTTTGAACGAAACCGATTAACAGAATTAAGGTCTATCCAGCGTTTAATTATGTAATTAAGGATTTAAAAATTACATTATTTAATTCGTAATCTTACAAATGCAATATCTAATCCAAATTAGGTCAGAATTGTACATGGTCAGTCGCTCGAGTTCGTATTGATGAGTACAATGTCATGGAGTTGGATTGGAGCAGTTTGGAGCTCGTAGGAATTTGTGTTAAAACTAAACATCCATTCGATTTTAATTCAAATCGAAAGGCTTCGGTGATAAATGGAATTTTGGTGAGTTAGACTCACCTCTTTGGTTAACTGGTAGGTTATATAGTTGATAACATTTATCGATTGAATGTTTGGATGATTTACGGTTTTATCAATTGGTTTGGTTTTATTCCCACCCCTAGAGCGGTGACCTTTTATATATACCCGCCTAGTAGCGAATGACCTACAATATATGATTATATATTGTTTGTGATGTAGGGGAATATGTTGGAGGGATCCAACAGGATTCCACACCACTGTTGAATTTTATTTATATATATGTGTTGATTTATATATGAGTTGTGATGTAGAGGGACCGGATGGAGGGATCCACGGGGACTCCTTGGCATGGTTGAATTGTTTTCAATAATATTCCTATTATATGAACCATTGAATATCAAACCTAATTGTTTGACACCATAGGTTATGACATTATTATATGTTCTAAAATTAAACCCCGTAGTGATAGAAAATCAATATCGATATTGGTTAAACATTGGGTAGTATTGACCTTAAATTAGTATTATTTAAAATATTATAGCCATTTGAGTTGGAATTGGTTTTTGAGACAGGAATTGATTTTAAATTTGAAATTGAGTTTCAGAAACATTTTGTTTTAAAGGATTTAATTTCCATTTTACTACAACCTTATTATCTGTCTTTCCTAAGTCATTTATAAATGGTTTAAAGGATTCTTATTTATATTTAATATTGTTTTAAAGATTATTCCTTTATATTTATTATTATTTATCAATATTTTAATATTTTTAAAGTTATTTATTTAAATAATTAATATGATTTTATATTACTAATAAGGGTTTATTAATAATGTGTTGGAAATTAAATATTAATATTTATAATAATGGTAAAGATTAATTAATAATATTTATTTAATAATGTTTATTATTAATATTATTATTATAGTGTTTTGAAGTAAATTATTATTACTTACTTATGAACATTTTCGAGATTTATAAATAGAGTTTTATATATAGACTAGAGTTTATAAGAGAAGTTTATAAATGGTTTTATGAATTTATAAAGGAGTTAAATAGTTTTTGAGTTGTATAAAAAGGAAATCTTCCTCTATTTTGGTGAATATACTTATACTATTGAAATACGTATATCAATATTTTCCAAGTATTGAAGGATATAAAGGATTTGGGGATATATCTTTGTAAAAGCATTTTTGGTACAAGTAATGACAAGATGATTTTAATTAATGAAAAGATTAATTTAAAAAGGCTAGTGGTTACTTATGTGCTTAACCAATGTTGGTTTTTCCTATAAAATTAAGTCCCTAATTTGGACGTGTGTTTTTTGACAGTTAAGTAATCGACTATAATATATGATCTAAAACGTAACTTTAGACATATCTAGGAAAAACAAGTGAGTTATATGACACAGTTATCTTCGATGATGCTGTACTATGCATATAAATCTTGTTTCGTTCTCCTAGGAAAAATGATAAGGAAATCCATCCATTAACGGTTAGAAGGTGATCTCCACTCTTGTCTTTGATTGTTTATTTCCTAAAGAACCAGGGTTGAGTTTACTAGAAATTATTGAATGTTGTTTCAAAGAGACCAGGATCAGATAAGTTATCCAAAAAACCACTTTGATCCAACTCAAGCATTTTGAAGTGAAGACATCTTGAAGATTATGGAATTTAAAGACGGAGCTCTCTGAAGTGCAAGGTCTTCTTGCTATTGATCCTGAGGGTGATTCCAGAATGGATGTAGTAGAAGTAGTGCCTTCGGTTTTTTCATATCTTAAATAATTTGTATGGACGAATGCTGGCATTGCATTTTTGCTTGAGGGCGGAGGTAGCATTCCAAGTGGGCAGCGCTATATAAAAGGTAAAATGTAACCTCAATCCTCATCAACCATAAAATAACAAAAATCGAGCAAGCAGTAAGGCAATATGAGTCGCTCCCATCAGGGTATCGTCATCCTAAATCTAAATCGATTACTATCTACTCATGTATGCTTCAAGGCCCAAAGTTAGTTGATCATATTAGGTACTACTAGTCAAGTGGTGGGCCAGTCCTATGTGGCAGGGGTAAAAAATGTTCTCGTTAGTCCCTGGTGCATTTTATCTAGAGATATATCATCGGAAGGTAGTTCATTACCTTGTCAAATTAGGAACATGTTCTCTAATATGAGCTTTATAGACTTAGATTTGCCCAACTATGTTGAAATGTAAGATGAAAGCATTTCAGCTATATTCATATTTTACTTTGACCCCTAGGTATTATTATAGTATTAATGGATTTTCTATAGAAAATGTTTTGGTTAACGCAAGGTAAAAACCCATACATGTTTATGTGTGGCCTAGTTTTACGAGATACCTTTATTTGAAAGGTTTTTGATAAACATTAAATTCCATTTAGATGTGTTTTTCTCATGTTGGTTTACCAGATTGATTCGTTCCTTCTTCCCTTTCAATGTTCGGGTCAGACTAAGCATATTTACATTTTCTTTGGATGCATTGGAGCTTTGGAGACGAACTAGAAGTCCAAGACATATTTTTTTAATGTTCAGCTGTGTTGTCGGTTGGTTCTATTTACCAGCAATTGTAAGGACAAGCTGTTATAACTGTTCGGGATGAAATATATTAGTGCACTCTGATTTGTGAATGTATATTACATTTTTTATTTGTGTAAGGATTTGTTGTGTATTATAGATTATTCATTCGGATGTGAGATTCTATGTTGTTTTAACTTCTTTTCTTCTTCTTTCTTTCTTCATCTTTCCCTAACGATCCGCTTTCCGACATTTGATTGCTCGGCATGCAATACAGTACACGTATTAGTGTTGACTTTTCAAAGGCTGAAATTTGGTTTTACAGCAAGATCGCCAAAAAACTTATGTAGATAAGAGAAGGAAAGAGCAAAAATTCGAGGTCAGAGATAAGGTATTTGTTAAAGTCTCCCCTCTTCGAAAAGTTATTAGATTTGGAAAGTTGGGAAAATTGACGCCTAGATTTGTTGGGCCATTTCGAGTTTTGGAAAGGATAAGAAGGCTTGCTTATCGCGTGGAGCTTCCGGACCGAATAGCAGGAGTCCACAATGTTTTTCATGTTTCTCACCTTAGGAAATGCCTGCATGACATCACCATCGTAGTAGAGCCTAATCAGATGGGGGATATAGAGACGAAGCCAATGGCATCTCATGCCACGACATGCATTATGGAGCACAAACTAAAAGGCTCTGCAATAAGAAATTAGATTGGCCCGAGTGTAATGAGGAGATAACCCAGTAGAAAGTACATGGGGAAACTGAAGAGAAGATGATGATCTCTCATCCATAGCTTTTCAGTGGTAAATTTTTCTCTCCAAAAATTAGGTTTTTGGTTGCGTTGTGGTTGTTAGATTGGATGGTAGGAGATGGTTACTACACTTTTTCACAATCACTTATAGTCATAGAGAAATTCATATGCATGTTTAAGGTATTTGCATACATACTTTCATGGCTCGACTACACACTTATGCTAGGTATGAGCTCACATCAATATGCCTGCAGTACATAATCACATTGCACTTTGGTTGAGTAGATGGATGTGTATATAACTTGGTTGTACAATATAGATGTATTACGCGTTATATTGTTCGTCCGTTGGGGAGATTTTGGGGTTGAAATCATTTTTAGGGGGGAGAATGTAACACCCCATAAAATCAGTGAGAATTAATTAAATTAAATAGGGTTAAAATGGAAATTCTATAAAATTTGGAATTGGGCTATGAAAGTTGTAACATTGGATTCATGGCAAAATTCTGATCTTTTTCCATATATTACATGCTGAAAAAGAAGCCCAAACAAAGAAGTTATGAGCATTTAAAGCTTTAGTCAAACAAATAATTTAATTTTAAATGAGAAAAGTAACTGAGATTAGACTTGTGTGTTAAGGGATCGTTAATGTTAATAATTACCATTAAAAGAATAATAAAGGAATAAATAAAACAAGCAGTACATGACTTAATACATTCCCAAAATAGGAGGAGGGGTCGACCACCGGCCCCAACCGGTGCATATAGGTTAGTCGACCTCTCCTGTTGGTCGCATCTAGGGTTTTCCTATCAATGAAATGTTCCAGATTATCCATTTTAATCCATTTTCATCCTACGGTCCCGGTACGTTTCAACCTCTATAAAAAGACCCTACCCTATCCACTTTTATTTACAAAAATATTTTGAAATACAAAAAATCTCTGCCATGTTCTCTCTTCGGCTAGATTTAGAAATTCAACTATAAACTCAATGATTTTATTTTGTTTCTAATTATTCTTTTGATCCATTCTCTTCTCTTCTAACCTCTTTGAATCTAACAAAAATATATATACCAATCGCTTGTTGTGTATATATCAAAAGAAGAGATCTTGAAAAGAGTGCTTGGCTTTGCAAATCAATACAAGAAAGAAAAGGATAATTAGTGAGTGAAAACATTAGGGTCCATTTGGTTTCATTTTGTATTTTTATTTTTGTGTTTTCAACTTGCAATAAGAAATAATAAGAAAGAAGAGAAGAAGATTTATAATTCTTAGCCATTGCGACGACTAACAGACAATGAAGGAGTTGAATTGTTCTTCATACTTTTGTTATCTCTTAAAACACAAAAAGCAAAATAAACTTGTTTTCTATTTTACGTATTAATTTCATTTTTCAAAATTGTTTGTTTTTCAACAATACATACAATGGACGCGCTTTTGTATAGACGAAAACAAAATGTTAAAAAACAACAAGCCAAACGGGGCCTTAATTTTTTTATTCCAGTAATTGTTAGTATATTATGGTTTTGAATATGACTAAGGGGTTTGGGTATATGAAAATAAAACAAAATGAAACACCCCAAAACTCCTATAATTCAAAATGTCAATTCTTGTTTGAATTTTCAACTGTTTACATCAAATTGTTAGGATATGCAGTTTTTGCAGTTTTTGGTGATTTTAATTTCTATTCCACTCCTCTTTCTTTACAAGCAGTTTACACTATTTATAGATATTCCAATAATTGTTTAGTATATTATGGATATTAAAAGTGTTGTAAAATATTAAGTGGTGCGAGGTCTGCCAAAAGACACACTGAAATCTGCCAAGCTAATTTGGCTACAAGTAGTGTGACTTTTGGGATTGGGATGATGTGAGACAACACCTACGATAAGTAACCGCAATGATGCAAGATTAGTCTGAATTCTATAGGGTAAAACGTGCTCAGTTAATCTACCTACAAGTACCTATGAATAGTCGACTAATGTGAGACGTCACCATAGGTACGGGTCAAAAGACAAAGGACCCTCCTCTTAATTTTGGAAGGTATTAAGTGGTTGTTTAAGGGCCCACTTTCTCCCCAAATGAAGTATTAAATGGTCGGGATTGGGTTTAGGCACGGTTAAGGATATCTTGAAAAGGTCTGCTTCAACATGAAGTATTAAGTATCCAAAGAGATTTCCATGCAATGTCGGCTAGGTAGATGTCTATGTGGAGTTTGCCTTGGGAATATGTATTAAATGATGGGGGCCTACCTTAATTGAGAACTTAAATGGTTAAAGTTTGCCTTTTTTTCATTAAAAGGTATTAAGTGGCTTGGGATCCATCTCTCGCATTGTTAGACATTTATGACGTTTGTTATGGGTTATGGGATTAGGAAACCTACTTCAGGAATGGAAGGTATTAAGTGGTTGCTTGAGGGTGAACCTCCTTTCCTTATATGAGGTATTAAATAGTTTTATAACACATGGACATATTCATTTTTACATATACTGCCCAGATACTAAATAATAAGGATCGAGGTTTTTATTTACTAGACATTTGTTGTTCTGACTCCCTCTTCATTACAACAGAAGTTAAGGAAGGTGTAATGACGATGATGATGCTTGAAGATAGCATGAGCAAAGCTTGTGGCAGTTATCGTTATTTATTTAAGATGCTTCTTCTTGTACTCATGAAAGAATACTTTTGAAAAAAATGATGCAAGGGTTGTTATGGAGACTATGTTATGTTTTGTATTATGACATTTGAATTCATTTTCAAAAAATATGGGTATATTTTTTTGTTATACTTTGTTTCTTCCATGTAGTTCTGAAAGTATAGTTATAGCTCTGTATGGTCATTACTTTTACCAAACAACTTCCATCTTTGGAATAGGTCTAAGTTTCGATGGGTCTTTTTGAGGTTGGAATTTATGCCTATTTCGGGGCTGGTTTTTACATTTGGTATCAGAGCATCACTCTTTGGATGGGTGCTCCGGCCAGGCCTTATGGTGGGGCTGAAGGCTTTTAGAATATTTATTAATGCCTCTTTTAGTTTTGAAGATATAATTTCTAATTACCGTTCTCTTTAACACATGTCCTTGTTTGCTTTTGCTCTAATTCTTTGAACACTAAATTTCTATAAACTCATGTAGTTCTCCTTTCCTTAAATAATACTCGATTATCCCAAATAGAGCTTGATCATCATTAGTATGGTGCCCATTAGTTTTGTGATAGTGAAAGTACGATTATTCCTTTTGTTTTTCCTCCTTTCTTATGGTGTTACCAAAGATTCAGTAGTTTAACCTTCTCTTGGTATGAATAAATTTCTTCTTGAGAGACGAGAAAGGAAGTGATGATTTTGGTTTTTGGCCCTTTTGTTATACGATTTTCTTGTTCACCTTTATACCTTTTCTGGGTATACTGGTCCTTATTCCACTCCGTGTTTCCTCTTTCTTAACCAAAAATCTCCTCTTTTAATGGATAAATAGACTAGCTCTCTCCATTTTTAGGAAAATTTCTCTAAGTCATAGTTCAATTTGGTTTAAAAAATATCTCCCCATGCTTGTGACTGAATTCTTTGTTTGGCCTGTGAGAATGGGTCTTTTCTAAATCTCACATTTTTCCTATAGTTTGGGTTTGGATTTTATGATGTAATCTATTGGCCATGGCATAGGTTGACTCTCTTCTATATGAAAGGGTTTTAGGCTCCATTCAATTGGACTATACTAAGATACCCTCTTCTTTTCCTCTAAAATTTGCATGGCTAGCCTTCTCAAGTTTAACTCTTGTTCTCTCCTAATTTTCAATTGATTGATATATAAGGTAAAGGGTTTACTCGTGGTTCAATGAACCCTTTTTGGGATCCAATTATCATGGTGGTAATTCAAGTGGGATATGCAAGCCTAAGAAAAAGAAAAGTCATTGAGCTTAGATCTCAATGAAAGCACCACTAAATGTTAGAGTAAAAGTTAGGCTTGGCTACTTTGGCAAGGCAAGTGAAAGAAATTAAACCTCGATCACAATAGAGACCACAAGATCATAGCCATTCTTATTCACATACATGATTGCAAATGGAATTAAAGAACATAAGTCAAGCATTCTATGCTTTTATTTATGCAAATAAAAGTAATTGCAAGTCCTTGGTTACAAAAACCGTAATTCCAATTTTCCCTAAATGGCCATGAATCCCAATTCAAAGCTCTCTTTTATAAAATTAGGAAAAAATGAGACACGAAGGAGAAGATCTTGGAAACCTTTGACCTTATTTTAGGTGGGGGTGCATGTCTATTTATAGAGAAATTGAGTTATGGATTCCTAACAAGTGGCACTGAATTTGAAGTAGACGGTCATAATTGTTTCACATGGCACATGGTCGAAATGAATATGGCATACTTATTCAGAATGCTCCACGATAGCTCTTGATTGTGTGTGATGGCTCTTGAGAGAATTCCTTACGATAGCTTTAATTTATTGCTCCAGCATAGCAAGTGGTGGTATGAAACCCTTTGCAACAACACAAAATTATTGCTTCGAGGTTGTTCACATTGGCCTATTGTTTCTCTTCGATCTTCTCACAAAAGTTTCAATTCATCACTCAATGAGGGTACATATTGGTATCATCAAACTTTCATGATAGCCTTGAAGCACCATATAAAGTTTGCATGCGATGGTATAATGGAACCTCCCAAGATAACCATGGTTTGTTATATAAAGTTAAGTGTGATGGCATAATGGAACTCCTCATGATAGTATGAATTTTATGCTTCAAGATGGTTTGTAATGACTTCATAGTACTTTCATAAAGGACTTGATTTTATTACTTGAATGATGGCACACAATGACTTCATAAATCTCCCAACAATATCTTTGATTTTTTGCTTAAAGATAGCACACGAGAGCTTTTCATAACTCTTCTTGATAGCTTTACAACTTTATTTCATGACCGCTCTATAAAATATATCATGATGACCTTAATGTGTCGTACAATGACTTTGTAAGATGCCTCCACGATGAATTAAATTACTTACGATTGCCATGATGCCTTCCACTACAATTGCCCTATAAAACACATCACGATTACTTTGATCCCTCATGCTTAAAGTTATCACACAATGGCTTTTCTTTTGCAATTTTCTTCTTTCTTTACTAAACGACAACTAATATGTTTAGGTATAATGGTAATAATAATGATAATCTATATACGTGGCTATAAGGTAGTCTAGTATCCATCCTAGATAGATTGATTTGGGTTTGCTTCATGAATAATGGTGGACTTGTCCCCTGCCATTGATAATCCAAACAATTTGCTGCATGGATACACCATAATGGTAGGCGAATAAGCTATGATGATGATGATATGATGGAAATATGGTGACATAGGAGCATGACGAGGAGCACTAACAAGGAAGAGAGCGAGGAGAAGTTGTTGCAACAAAGAGATAGTGTACGGACATCCATAACTATTAGTCGAGGAGTATACAGATGAAACATGCCATGAAATTTTGGTGTCAATGTAGCGTTTGGTTAAGATTGGTTAAGGAGATATGGATGAAATTAGCCATCGTCCTTGCGGTTGGCTCGATATTAATAAAAAAAGTAGGATTCACTTAGAAACGTACACCTCTTTTATTTGTATACTTTTAACAGTGTGTGATTAATAAGTATAATGATGTAACTCATAAATGTGGATAGGAGCAATTCCTCAAATGATTGGAGTTGCAGTTGTGAGTTACATGATTTACAGCCATAACGTGCATATTAAAACCTATATATGCGATGAAACATGGGTTGGGTATTAGGTTAGAGAATGTATGATGTATATAAGGATAAAATCATATCAAATATACCTAATACACACGCTATTTACATATTGTGCTCAGTTCCACTCATAGCTGGTTTCTAGTCTGATGGATTCTGATATATTTAACAACCTTGGATCAGATTAAGGTTCTTTTATAAGTTACGATATTGTGATTGTATATATTTTATAAGATATGATATAGAGATAGATCCCATGATTATGGAGGAAAAATATTTCTCTTGTAATTTATGTTTCATATGATATGATGACTTGTATATGTATTTTTTTGGTTATATTTGATGACATGATGTATCTATCTTGCTTAGTAAAGAATTAGACTTGAGATTTGTGTTAAGAGATATTATATAAGATTTTTAGATGTGATATATATTTATTTATTATCTTTTATTCACTTTTGATACTATTAGTTTTGGGTTTATTTATAAAAAAATCAATTGTATGCTAAAGGGGCAATTATGTCATTTGGTACATACAATGAACTCTGTAGTCAATATTGTTCGTCTAAAGGTGTTTGATTTTTGTTATATACTTTGTTATGTTGTTAAATAATTAGTTATGTAATTAAGTAAAAGTATATTAAATATGAAAATCCTTAAATAAAATGTTATGTGGTTGTAGTTGCAAATAGTATTAATCTTAACTGCAAAAAAAATGACATTTTTCTTTAGATATTCACGGTGAAGATGTTTCAAGAAAAGGATATGGATATATCTATTGACACTAGATATATCCATCAAGACTAGAATCTGTAATGCTCTTCAAATGTTAGGCAATTTATTATTCATGGCTTATGGGAGCACCAAGGGGTAATGTACTGATAGTTATTGGATAATATGAAAAGACTCATCTGAGAGTTTCCTATTGGTTAATAACAACAAGGCCAAACAAGAAATCTCAAGGTGAAAATGTTACACAATTCCATGGACTTGAGAATACCATGGAGCTTCAATGTGTGTACTCCACTCTTATTACAGTTAAATCGTTACATGGCGATCCATCAAATGACTGCAGTTGAGTATGATTTGAAGCACTAGGAGTGAAACGCTATTCAATAGAGAATTGATCTGCTCGATCATCTGAAGTTAGTATCAAGGTCGATTGTAACCAACTCAAAATCAAAATCTCTAGTCAATTTAGTACAATTAGTAATAAATTTATTAAAAAACCAAGGATCTTTTTCCAAAAAAAATCGAGCTGAATGTGCATAATATTGGAATTAACCAATACCAAATTCCATGTATCCTAAAGTTATATAGTTTTAAACGTGTGTAAACTATTGTCACTAAAAAGTATTCTTAAGAAGCTGTGAAATTAGATTTTACCGCAAATTTATAAGCAATGAATTAGGCAAACCGTAACAGCACTAGTTACGGTGACGTATGAAAGTTAATATTTGAATTATTCAATGTTAATCACTAACTGAATTCACACCGTTGATTCTCATAACAGCATTTGTGAATTCTTCGAAAATCGCATGCTTTAGTTAGTTTATAAATTGTTAGGAATTGATTAAATTAACTTATATTTAAGAAATATTAAGCAATACTTTATTTGATGTTTGGTGCTATTATTCATTATTTGGATGTGTATATAAACTTTACATATATGCGTATCAATATACGTTATCGTAATATATTTAAATAAGCTTTAAAAATATTACATTACTTAAATAGGCCTTAGTATATTTTTGGTCCACATAGGACAAAATCATGCCTAGCCATGAGAAAGGAATGGTCTGGATATTGATTTAGATTTAATTAGGGAATTAAAGAGAAGAGTTTTAAAAGAGAGAATGGGAAATGTTTTCATTCTCTCTATAAAACAAATCTTCCTCATTAATTCATTCAATCTCTCATCCTCCTTCCTCTTTCATAGTAGCTAATTTTCCTTCCTTTTATCCTATGGTCGAATGCCTTTTTTACCCTAAATAACACTGAACAAAATAAAGTAAAAGTGGTTCATTCGAATCTATCTAGGTCGGATGGTGATTCAAGGAATCTAAAAGCCGATTTACAAATCAAGGTGCCACGAAGGGTTGGATCTACAAAGATAAATCTACATTTGTTTTATATACTTATACATGTTCATATTTGACCTAAATTAATGTATGTAACATATATTTAATTAACTTTTTGTATTATTGGAATTTGATTTACATGTGTTGCTTATAAATAAAAAAGGAAAAAGGAAAAATAACAAAGAAACTAAATTAAAACATATTGACTTTGATCTTATGTATTTGTGAATCATCTCTTTTAAATGTATTTTATGCAATACTGAATTTCACGTACATAGAGACACATACAATGATAATTTATTTTGGATATCGTCAACATGTGTACTGATATGAATCAAAATTTGATGTCTTGAATTGTGTTTTTAAATTAAGATATTTTATTGTCCACTTAATCAAAGAAATAAATTTGAAATATATATATAAGCTTAATTTATAATTATCTGAAAGTTTTATCATTTCACATACATATAAACAAATGCTACTTTATAAAGAAAAATAAAAATTAGACATTTATGTAATAATAATATGTTTATCTATTTATCTTTTCGGATATGTATTTTTCGATCAATTTATGCAAGTTGCAATTTATGTAATATCATATATTCTACCACCTTTTTAGGCTATGAATAATTTTGGAATTCGCAAGTTACTATATATGATTTGGATCTAAATTTAGTTAGGATTCTACGAGAGAGGAAGGTGGAAAGACTTTACATTTTTATTAAATGCCAATTAGACATTTCCTTAATCAAATATTTATGCTTGAAATTTTTTTCACTAATTGTTCTTGGATTATTTACGTAAACAATTTTATGGAAATTTACATATACATACACACATACATACATACATACATACATATTACATATATACATACATATACACGCATACACATGCATATATCTAAACTATATATATATCTGTATGTATGTATGTATTATGGTACTGTTAATATGTGCATATAAACCATACACATATATGATAGTATATTCAAACATATGTCTTTACTTAAGCATTTATATTCCCGATACGCATATGAACTCGTCATACTTATATGTGAGTATTATATATATATGGATATAAATCCCAATATCTATATGTGTTTATATATATGAATATATATAAGATATATTCAAATAAACATTATATTAAATAAATTAATATGAATAATTAGTTAAAATAGGATATTATAAAGTAAAATATAATTTTATTTCAAGTAGATAGATTATATTAATTGCTAGTTAATAAACTACATAGCCCCATTGAGATCCAAACAAGGATTTTTTTAGAAATTTACCCATTTCACCGACTACGCAATAGACCTGGTTCCTTCTATGTCTATATTTATCTCTAGTATCGAATTATTCAATCGTGCAAACGCATATATACTGCTTTGTGCCAAGATGAGATACATATTATATTTGAGGTAAAGTTGTTTAGAAATGTATTCGTGTTAGCCCAAAGGGGTGTATATGAGAGATCGCTCTTACCACATCCTTTACTACATGTGTGATGACCCGGAATTTTGAGCAATATCAATTTAATAATCTTTGAAAATAACTAAATTGATCTGATCATTTTAAATTATAACTGACAAGTTAAAATTATTTTAAAGGCTGATTTGATAATATCTATCAACATTTTTCATAGCAATATAAAATTTGGCAAATTTTATTCTTTTGAAAATGTATAATATTTTAATTTGGGAATATTTATTTTAGCAATTTAAAAATTGGTAAGAATTATTTTTCAAAAGCTAATCAAAATATTTTCTATTTATGATATATATATATATATATTGATATATCTTGTAAATAGGAAATGTTTAATGTAATAAAAACTTTATATTCAAATTGTAATATATATGAATATATATATTATAATTTGGTTTGTGTTTTAAAATTCAACACAGTAATTTTCAAATTTAATGTTAAAATGTTTTTCCATTTGAAATGTGTATATATATTTGTGTATATATATATATTCGAATTTAATAAGTATTAGCAAACTTTAATAAATATATAATTTGTAATTTGAAATGTTAATTTGACTCAATACCTTTGAGAATGATATTTGAGATTTAAATTTCTATAACAAAGTTAATTTCTTATTTAATATAGATGCATATATATTTTGTACTTAAGTTTTAAATAAGATTTAAATGAAAGGTTCATTTGTTTTAATAGTCTTTCATTTTAATTTTATCATAAGATAAATTGTTCTAAAATTTTACATAAAAAGTTAAAACAAAATTCTCAAATCTGTAAACATATGTTATATTAAATTGGATCTAGAATATAAGTTATTTATAAATGTCTACATGAATTTGCTTTTAAAATATGTATTAAAATCTAAAGCTTATTTTTATAAGATATAAACATTTTAAAATTATCAAAATATTTCATAAATACATGTATATAGCTTAAATAAATTACTAAAAAGAAAATAACATTTAAAACATTAATAAAACATTAGAAAACAACTTTTATAAATAATAATTAAACATTAGTGAAATATTTAAAATAACACTTGTTAATTTTTTAAATGTATGTTAAGACACTTACTAATCTTTGAGCTTAGGTGTAAGCAAACTAGAGTATTAATGGGACATGTGTTAATTCTTTTTAATTTAAAAATTTAAATAAAATTGTAAAATAAGAAGAAATCTACTCTTAAACTTCCAGCAAAACTCTTTTTTTCTTTTCAACTAAAATGAATACAAATGCAAACAAAGATCAAAATAAATAAATAAAAGGATTAAGAACGGGAAAAAAACTGTAAAATCTAAAAACTTGGAATTTCAATCTGGAAATTCAAAGCAAATGCAAGATCTTCAAGTTCAAGCAGAGGCAAGATTTCAAATATAATCAAGCAGTTCAAATCAAATGAAAATATGCAAATCTGGAAAGTACAGCAGGAAGATCCATCAACATGCAAATAAATTTCAAGTCTGGAAACAAAATAACAGTTTTTATCTTCCGTAATTAAGAGGTGAGTAAAAGGAATTTTAAAAACATAAATCTCATCTTGATCTTGTGTTGAACATCATGATGTTGATGAATTATTTTAATTTAAATTTGAATGCATATTTGAATTTTGAATAGTTGATTCGCCTGTGAAGTTAAACATATGCTCTGTGTAAAGTAACAGGCTTCAGTTTCATAATAAAATCAATAATCCCATATTGAATATGTATTGGCCTTTGATGTGTAAATAGAAGTTGATTGTAACAAGTAATCTATCACTTAAAATATTTACAGGATTTTAAAGTGAATTTTTGGCTCAGGAATTTTGAATTTACAGTAAATCTTTAATTTGGGTTAAAAACTTTTGAATTCAAACTTGAGTTTTGATTTTATAATCATATTGCAAATAAGAAATCGTGATTTTAGAAGCTTGAATCACGAATTTTAGATTGGTAACTTGTGTGAATTTGGGGTTTTACTGTTTTGGGCAAATTGATCGATTTACGACAAACCACGGCAAGTTGGTTCGACGTTGATCATGGAGGTTGAGGGTGTGTTGTTGATCATCAGAAAATTAGTTTGGTGATTTAATGTTGAATGAAGTGGCTGATAATTCATGATGTAGGGTTTTGTACCTTCTTTATATCATCGTGGTTCATCGCGTCTTTAAGGCATCGTGAGGCTACCGGAGTGAATCGCGTGCGTCGCCGTGGGTTGAGGGGATCGTGACGAAGCTTCGGTGATGATGGGGGATTTTCTCGAGGCTTGGATTGCTGTGGATGTTGGTTTTTCTGGCAATGGTGGTTTCGAACAGTTGGTTTCGACATTCATATTTTGGAGCTCGATCGAATCGAGGTTTTCGGGTCTCGATAGTTGTTCTCGTGGTCAATTATGACTTGGTGGAGGCCGGCGTGGAGATCGCCGTCGACCGGCGACGATGTGCACGTTGATGTGCACGGTGTTGTGTTCTGCAGTGGATTGTGTTTTGGGTAATGGAGGAGAAGGGTTGGAGCTCGAAGTCTTCATCGGGTATCTACTGTTTTGGCTCGAAGCATATGAAATTGTGGGTGACTCGGGGTTGACGCGAGTTATTGCAGTGTGTTGCTCGGGTTTGTTGAGCAAGTTTTTGATTTGAGTTCAACAGTTTTAAGGGTTTTAAAATTTAACTGTAAAGTTTGTTTTTAAAAGGTTTAAACAAAGAAACTCTGATATTTGTAAATGATTTAGGTTTAAACCAAGTTTAACAAGTTTTTATTTCAAATATATATATATATATATATATATATATATAATAATTCGTTTCAAGTAAAACATGTTTATATATATAAAATTATGAAAGTTTTAAAATAAGATAAGTGGATTTTTAAATGAAGTTTGTATTAAACTTTATTAAATAACTTTGGAAAAGTTTTAAAAAGATTTAAAAGTTTAATTTAAAATGTGTTTAAATTATAAATTGGTTTCTAAAATGTTATATTTTATTTTAAATGAAGTGTAATGATTTATAATTTGAAAATCAATTATAATAAAGATTTTCTTAAGTAATTTAGAACTTTGATTTAATTTAAAGATAATCAAATATATGAAGATAATTGAAATACTTCAATTATGATTAATTATTAAAGTGTTTTAGCTAATATAAATGATTTAATTTAGATAATAGGTTTCTTAATTAAGAATTATTTAATTTAATTTAAATAATTAAGTCAACAATTAATGTAATTAATTTGTGATTAGTTATCATAATCACATATAGGTTAATCTAATATAATTACTTGGTGAAGTAATTACGTAATTAATTAATTAATTACTGAAAGTAATTAAGTAAGAGATAATTTCTTTATAAAAGTAATTAAGTGGATGTGGTTAAGGATTAATCACTTGAGTTATTACTTAAAGAATTGATTAATAAAATTAATTAAAAGTTTAAATTATTTAATTAATGGTTAATTAATAAAAGGATTAAGAGTAATTAATTAAGTGATTAATTACTTTTTAAAATAATTAATTAAGGAAGAAATTCAATTAATAAAGTAATCATTAATTAATGAAATAAATAATTAATTGTTAATTAATAATTAAAGGATAATTAACTTATAATTAAGTTTTAATTATTAAATGTAATTAAAAGTAATTAATCAAATGCGATTAATTAAAAGTAATTAATTAAATGTAATTAATTGAAAAGTAATTAATCAATATAGTTTAATTAGAAGTAATTAATCAGGTATGATTAATTTAAAGGATAATTAAAAAATAATTATCAGGGTAATTAAATAATAATTAATCAAGTGTGATTAATTTAAAGAGTAATTGAGAGATAATTACTTAGTATAATTAAGAAGTAATTAATAAAGACGATTAATTAAATTTGTGATTAAGGAATAATTACTTATAGCAATTAAGAGATAATTAATCAAGGATGATTAATTAAAGTGATGAATTAAGTGATGTTTATTAATTAATTTGTAACTAATTAATGAATAAGTAAGCTGGATTGATGATAATCCAAGTGTTTAAGTAAGGATTAATTAATTAAGGATCATTTAAGTTAATTAAGTTTGGATCAAACTTGTTTATGGATGGTTATTGATTGTTTGATAAGTATCATTGGATGGGTTAATGATATTGGATGATACTAAATGTCACTGGTTGATATGTAATGATGTGAACGAGATATATCTGAAAGTGATATATATGCTGCTTTGTGATATGTATGGATGAACTTGATAATTGTGAATTATCTATCTGTATGTTACGAATTCATCCATTTATGTTAAGTGATATTTCTGAATATCTACTGTTAAATCCCTTAAATACAACTTGGACATTAAAATGGCGTTTGGATTCGGTGAGACCGGGATCGGGTTTCCATATTTGGATATCTGAAAACCGCACCGATCCAAAATAAATGTTAGGTCGTGAATCCAAGTGGAGTGCAAATGAAGACTCGAGGTGTAAGAACTATTCGTCAGTATAATTCTACGGGTGATTCCATGATGAGTTTGACGGAAATAGTACTTACAGGCTCGAGATGGTGATTCAGAGTGCAAGGGCTATGGTCGTTGACTCCGAGGGTGATTCCAAAATGAGTGCAACAGGATAGTGCCTTCGGTTCCATTCGAACCCAGAATGGACTTGTATGGATTGAATGCTTTCAAAACATCGTCAGATGGACGATGAGCATTCTAAGATAAATGTGTCCTACAAAGGTAATCACAGCCTCAAGCCTCATCAACCGAGAATGGCTAAAACAGGGGAGGTGCAGCAAGGTCAAGTGGGTCATGCCCAAGTAGGACGAGATTCATCCCTGTCTAGATGTCCCTTTTTATTTCGGCTTTGTGGGCGGTTGGTCTGCAGCCAACTGCGGGGTGGTCTTGTTCAGGACTGTTCAGTAAGGAATGGTTCCGGCCTTATGTTGCAGGGGAGTTAGGGTGGCTCCTCGGTACGTGATCTAGGCCACATACTGTGACGGACGGTACCCCAGTAGCCCTGCCATTGTTGGAAACCCATTTTCCCTACGAGACCCTACGGTTTTGTTTGTATTACCCACTTTTATGGCTAGTAGCTGGAATTTAATAGATGTAATAATTTCGGCTATTTCATATTTACTTGAAAAACCTAGACACTATTATAATATCACAGGATTTCCTATCAAATGTTTTGGTTAGCGTAAGGTAAAAACTTTTCCATGTTTATGTGTGGGACGTGATACCTTTTCTTTCAAAGGATTTTCTAAAGTTAAGCAATTTTAAACTGTTTACTCACACCAAACCCCTGTTTGACCCGAGTGTTTATTTTCTATTTTATTAAACTCTTGGGTACTCATATTATGTATGAGTAGTCAAGTGATTCGGGTTATCCTTGACGAATTCTGGAGGAGCTTTGGAGCAGGAGGCTTCAGCGTGTGTATATATATATATATATATATATATATATATATATATAGATTTCCGCTGTGTGTTATTATGTGTAGATGTTCTTGTATTGTATATTAGACAGAAGTGTTATAACTGTCTAAATTGAGATGTAAGTTGTGTACTCTGATGTATATGATACTATGTATAGGTTATATATTATATTTCATTCGTTCCACTGTGAGATTCTGATGTATTGTTGCTCTTTCTTCTCTTTCTTTTTCTTCTTCTATCTCTTTCTTTCTTAATCAGTGATGCGATTTTCTGGTGTTAGAAAGTCGGGTCGCTACAGTTGGTATCAGAGCATTAGGTTGAGTGAATACCTAGGCTCTAGAGCGGTGTCTATCTTGAGAGAGCGTACTTGTAATTTATATATATATATATATATACACACACACACACACCTAATCTGTTGGGTTATCTTTTCGGATTTTCCAACATAGGTTATAGAGGTAGTGTGACGCCCCATCCCGAGACCCACATTAACAAAGAGAATTACCTGGTAATTCTGCCTGCTAATGTGGAGAATAGGGCCAATTAGGAGCGACCATCTATAATCTTATTTTAAACATCTATTACATACGTCGATAAATGCTCTATTTTTTTTCTATTTCAAGTGAATTGACATATCCAATAAATGCTTAATACAAAACTATAGGTGGCTAATGGATCTATCAGAACAAAATACAATAACATAATACATATCACATCACAGAACAGTATTCGTCATGTATATAAATACATATACACAGATACATCCCAGTATGATACAAACTGATATACAAAAGTGGTACAAAGACCACGCTATATGCATCTAATCAAATACATATCAGAGTCAAGCAGAAAGAATTATAAACTACACAAGAGTGCTAGGCTTATATCCAAGCAGATGCATCGAAGCTACGTCCCATAACTGACGACTAACCTGAAATAACTCGGTTTGACCCGAGTACAAAATACATGGGTCAGTCTAGCTAAAACAATCAGTTAATGAGGATAGATGATAATATAAAGCATAAGACACATGGTGATATTTCTTTTCGAATGAGAAATGGCAACAAAAAGGATACAACCCATGACTTGAGTGAACTAATGTCACTTAAGTATACAAAGACCTCAAAAGAGGTAAATTCAATAATAATACTCAAATAATATAAACATTCGCCTCATATCATCAGCGACATTCCAAGTGTCTACATGGTTTCCAAGAACCATATCTCCTCAAAAGGAGAAGCATCAATACAAACTCTCGCCAAAATGGCAAATATAAAACATTCTCAAATAGGATGATCCAAATCTCAAATACAAAGGAATCTCCAAATTCAATTATACCTCATCTCATTGGTATAAAGGTATATAAATCTCAATCTCAACTCACCCAAAATGGCAAAACCCAGAATATCCTATAAAATCATGAAATCATTCAAACTCACAACTCAAGGAACTCAATAAGAGTTCAGAACATCATAATTGAAATCACCATATATATATATATATATATATATATATATATATATGTAACATCTTATATAGCACTAGGCTATCGATGTAATAAAATATCTTAAAATGGTGAAATCAAAATAAAATAACAAAAACTCAGAAAACCCGGATTGGCCGAATCCCCGATTGCAATGTCGAAGCATTGCTGCACGTGCTACAAACGGCCGAAGCCTCAGACAAGGTCGCTAACACCTCCCAAAGCAGTTCGTCCTCATGACAAGGTCGCTGACACCTCTCCAAGCCATTTTGTCAGCCCTAACAAGGTCGTTAACACCTCCCTAAGCAGTTCGTCCTCATGACAAGGTCGCTGACACCTCTCCAAACTATTTTGTCAGTCCTAACAAGGTCGCTAACACCTCCCTAAGCAGTTCGTCCTCATGACAAGGCCGCTAACACCTCTCAAAGCAGTTCTGTTAGGTAAACATCGTGAATGTGTCACAAACTCACGGATAGGAATCCGAAAAGTGTTAACGTGTGTCCCATACCACTCGTTCGCACTTAGCGGTTTACTAGCCGCTAGTCGGTGCCACATTAGGAACATCATAAAACTTAGAAAATCATATCTCACCTCATCTCATTGGTAAGTGGTAAAGAGACACCATACTCATCCAATCTCATCGACAAATATTAAATGGCATCTTAACTTGTCTCATCTCATCGACAAGTGAAAACATCATGTTGGTTCCTCATAAACCATTAATCTCACAATATGAAATCATATACTCAAGATTTGCCTTATATCATAGGCAAGTAAATAAAACATCGTGATGGTTCTCATCGACCATACTCCTACATAGGAGATCTCAAACCATAATACTTGCCAAATATTGGCCATCTTAAATAATTCCAATAAATAGGAATTATAAAACTCAAAATACGCCATAAAATGGCAGAACATCTCAGAATCAATAATCTCAAATGGCTTCGATCGTACAAGTCCGGAATTAAACGAAATAGCAAACGCACATGTCCCATACCACATGTTTTACTAAATTGTTTAATTCTCTTTCTCATACGTTCGAATAGTGTAAAAGTGTATGTTTTATATTTAAAATAGTTTACTAGAGTAACCAAGCTTCTAAAACTATTTCCCGAAAAGATTAACAAAACATATATTTGAAATTCCTTTATTATAGGTAATAAATAGATTTTATATAAAAAAATAATTTTAAAACTATATAATAATAACATGAAATGTCCATTTATTTCAAAAAAATCACTTCAAAAATGGTTTAGTGAAAATTGTGCTCGAAAACAATGAAAAACAAGAAAGATAATTCAAGACCGATAACTTGAATTTAATACGAATTCAATTTAAATTTAACCCAAAACCAATTCAAATTCTATTTAAATTTTAATTTCAAATTCTTCAAATATGACTACCATATTGATAGGTATCATACCTTTCAAAACATCTCAAAAACAACATCAAAATCGAAAAAGAATGAGAGCAAAAATAATCTAATACAATTCTCGAGTCAATGATAGTTATTGCTGTCGTTTTGCTCTCGGGACAGCAATGAACAAATACAGTTTTGACAAAGCTAACTTCGAAATTTCCAAAATCTTAAAACAAGAAACTTTTATAACAAAGTCAAAGCTTTCTAGAACATCTAAAATTATTGAAATTGGATGAAAAACGTGAAAGATATGGTCAAAACAAATTTCAGATCTCAATTTCACTACAGCTGTCGTTTTAGTTTCGGGACAGCAATACTAATATGAACTTTCGACCATGTAAACATCAAAATTTAACAAAACTCAAAACATAAAAGTTGTAGAAAATAATCTAAGCTTTCAGGATCATCAAGAATCGTCAAATTTGGACGTGAAACGAAAAAGTTATGCCCTAATTACCAACAGTACTTAGCATTGAAAGTCACAGTTTTACAGTGACAGGACAGCGAGATTGAATTGGGTTTTTCGACCCTTTGTGCTAAAAATTTTAGAAAGTTCTCAACATGAAAGTTATCACACTTTTTTTATTCTTTCCAGAATATCAAAGAAAATGAAATTCCGATCTAAAACGAAAAAGATATACCTAATTTACTGACAGCAATACACAAATGAAAATGCAACAAATAAAATTGAGATTTCTTACATTGAAATCTCAATCAAAGCTAGAAAATGTGAGTTTTTATACTCGCCTTATATGTTTTTCAGCGAATTAGATTTGCAAGCTTGAATCTTCTACCATGAATTAGTCATAGAAACCTGTTTAAAAGGTTTCAATTGATTGATTTTCCACAAAGATTTGGAGAGATTGAAATTTGGGTTTTAGGTTTCAAAGGAGAAATAGATTTCAGCTTCTTTCTGGTTTCTCCTTACAATTTACCTGTAGGTACAATTTCTAAGAAGAAGATTATTTTCTTCTTTGTTAGGATGGTTAATGGGCTTAGAACCAAAAAGAAATAATTAGCCTATAATACTAATTAACACTAAAGCACATATATTTTACCCAAAACAACATATATTCTCAAGTTTTCAATTTATATAAAATCAAACTAACATGTTTTATGTTTACAAAATATTTTACCACATATAAAGGTTATTTTAACCATTTAATTTTTTTTATCATTAAATTCTCATTTTTAATTAATTACTTCAATTATAACTTTTATTCAAATAAATCAATATTTTAACAACAAAAATTACATAAAATCGCTTCTCTTGTTTATTTTGTCTTAACAAACCATGTTAAAAATATTTTACATCCAAATATTAATTTTAAACAATATTCCACCCTTTTATTTATAAAATACATCACAATAAATTTTAATACTTCATTAAAATTTACAAAACTTAACATTTGGCAATAATTTGCAAAATTATTGCATTTTATCAAATGAAAACCATATAATGTTCATTTTTATCACAAACAACATAATAAAGTTTTCATACTTTATTTCTAACATTTTACATTTATTTCCAATATTATTTATTTATTTCAACAGATTATTATTGAATTAAGTTGTTTCATCTCACTTAATTAATTCAATTAATACCCAAATTGACATATTACCATTATTCATCATTTATTACCAACATTAACATTTTAATTCCATTTTTATTTATTGAAAACCCATTGTTTATTCAAAATAAACAGTTTTAACAAATTCTCTATCTCCAGTTTATTTTATTTCCCTAATATTAAATTATACTACCATTATAATTTAATTTTAGCAGATAATCACCAAAATCAAGGTTGTTACAGGTAGATAAGGTAGGAGTGTGGAAACACGACTACCATTAATGGAAGAGGCTCATATGTTGTGGTTGGAGGTGTGTCTGTCGAGATTGTAGATCTAATACTGTCTCGAATAAGCTTTGTTGATTGGTGAAAGGATTTCTTTGAGTCTAGAGGAAGTATTTCCAAGAATTGAAGTATATTCTTGAAGTGTGAGGTTGATTTGCTCTCGAGTAAACGGGATTTCCAAGAGTTGAATCTGTCAGCTGAGCAGAAGCAGGTGATGGTATCTTGGTGACTTCAGGAGGGAATAGCTGTGTATTGGGATACAGTATTCATAGACGGTTTTGAAGATGTTCTTCTGGAGCAAGATTTAGATAGTGTTGAAGGAACTATGATGCCTACTGCAGTAAAGATTCAGATGTTTAGAGATTTTCTGGATCTTAAGTAAGGATGTCTTATCTATATTAAAGTATGAGGCTAAGGTCGATGAGTATTTCATTTCGGACATCGTCTCATTGTTTTCCTTAAGAAGATAAGTAGTTGGTGTTTGATTTGGAGCCGAGTTTCTTGAGGAGATGTCTATTCGTCTTAAGGATTTTTGGTGGAATTGGGTGTTAGTTTTGCGTTTCAAGAAGCTTGTGGTTAAGAATGATCTTTTGGCTTAGTAGTATCATTGAAGGGAAGTTTGGGGGCAACAGCGTGGATCCATTTCTTCGATGATTCAGAAATCTTCGGGATTCTACTATCGGCAGGACCGACAGATAGTGAAGGCTTATCCATTTCTTTGGGAGACTCAGCTGAGCAGGATATTTGTTGGAGTGATCTATCAGTTTTTCTGGTAAGTAAACCATGCTTGAAGATTGATCTTGATTAGGAAAGCTGTTCTAATTGGGAAGATAGTTCTTTGGAATCTGAACTGAGTGTGATCGCAAAAGTGACTTGCGATTAGTTTGGGAGTTCATGGAATATTCTTTGATTTGGTATTTGAGGCATCTCAAGTGGAGGTGAAAGGTATGGAAGTAGTCAGAGTTTTTCCCGATGTTTTTGAGGAGTTTAGAAGTTTACCGAATCAGAGATTGAGTTTCTTATCAACTTGGAATTGTAGGAGTAGTATTGATGGTTCAACCGTGTAGAGGAATGACTCTTGGAGCGTGAAGAGTTTGGTGAAGCAGCTTAGGATTCTTGAGAAGGGATTGATCATCTAATTTTAGTTGAGATTCTGCTGAGATGTTTTGACAAAGTGGAATGGTCATTAAGATTTTATGAGTCGGATGAACAGTGTATGGAGATAGTTTGTGCTCGAGTTCTTCGATAACCGCCTCATTTACTCTAGACTAGGGTTGTGCAACGAAAGCGAGATAGCAGTTGTTTTAGAATGGGAGCAACCGGGAGTTGCAGTTTCCTTGGATTAGAGGATTTCTACAGGAAATTCAAGTATGAAGAAATTTTATGGATTTCGAAGGCAAGATTGGCAAGTGCAACTGATTGGCTATTCCAGATAAGAGATGTAGGTCTGAAGTCCACTGATGCTTGTGGAATAGAGTGTGTATTGGATTTCAGCAAATTTTTGGGAGAGTCATGTTGTTGAGTTGGATCTGGAAATTAGTTTAATTTTTGGTCCATATTGTTACACGAAGAAATCAGCAAGGGTTAAGCTGATCAGGAATATTGGAGGTGACTCAGAGCATCAGAAGAGTTATGCAGTTAAGAGTTGAGGAGGTTTGGAATGTGAAGTTGGGTTTTGGATATTGCTTTAGTTTTATCCGATCAAAGGAGATATAAGATTTGGTAAAACTGGAAGGCTAGCTCCGGAGGTATTTTGAGTTTTCCTGTGTTCTCTGAACATTAGATTATGATCTACAAGATTGAATTGCCAATTCGGATAGCTGGAATTCATGGTATTTCACATATCTCTGAGGCAATATGTGTATGATTCATCAAGTGATAGAATCAGCAGTTTAGAAGGATCTGGAAGTTGAGCTGGTTTTGAGTTTAATCTGATATCTTGTTCAGATTTGTAGATCAGATGAGGGAGTTCTTGGTTATAGTAGTGTAGTTACTTAAGATTCTATAGAGCGAGTATTCCAGAATAGGTACCTGGAAAACTCTAGATAATATTAGGAAGTTCTATTCAGAATTTTGTCTGGATAGATAAAATTGTTTGTTTGAATTGGTTGCTATGATTGATTGTGGGATTGCTGTTTGAAAATTTAAATTCTTTAGCTGGGTCATTAAATTATCTTTGCTTTTAAATTTCATGGACGAAATTCTTTTAAGGGGGGAGGAATGTGACGACCCGGAATTTTGAGCAATATCAATTTAATAATCTTTGATAATAATTAAATTGATTTGATCATTTTATATTATAATTGACAAGTTAAAATTATTTTAAAGGCTGATTTGATAATATCTATCAACATTTTTCATAACAATATAAAATTTGGCAAATTTAATTCTTTTGAAAATTTATAATATTTTAATTTGGGAATATTTATTTTAGCAATTTAAAAATTGGTAAGAATTATTTTTCAAAAGCTAATCAAAATATTTTCTATTTATGATATATATATATATATATATATATATATATATATATATATTGATATATCTTGTAAATAGGAAATGTCTAATGTAATAAAAACTTTATATTCAAATTGTAATATATATGAATATATATATATATATATTATGATTTGGTTTGTGTTTTAAAATTCAACACGGTAATTTTCAAATTTAATGTTAAAATGTTTTTCCATTTGAAATGTGTATATATATTTGTATATATATATTTGAAAAAGGAATTTTATTAATTTGAATTTAATAAGTATTTGCAAACTTTAATAAACATATAATTTGTAATTTGAAATGTTAATTTGACTTAATACCTTTGAGAATGATATTTGAGATTTAAATTTCTATAACAAAGTTAATTTCTTATTTAATATAGATACATATATATTTTGTACTTTAGTTTTAAATAAGATTTAAATGAAAGGTTCATTTGTTTTAATAGTCTTTCGTTTTAATTTTATCATAAGATAATTTGTTCTAAAATTTACATAAAAAGTTAAAACAAAATTCTCAAATCTATAAACATATGTTATATTAAATTGGATCTAGAATATAAGTTATTTATAAATGTCTATATGAATTTGCTTTTAAAATATGTATTAAAATCTAAAGCTTATTTTTATAAGATAAAAACATTTTAAAATTATCAAAATATTTCATAAATACATGTATATAGCTTAAATAAATTATTAAAAAGAAAATAACATTTAAAACATTAATAAAACATTAGAAAATAACTTTTGTAAATAATAATTAAACATTAGTGAAATATTTAAAACAACACTTGTTAATTTTTTAAATGTATGTTAAGACACTTGTTAATCTTTGAGCTTAGGTGTAAGAAAACTAGAGTATTAATGGGACAAGTGTTAATTCATTTGAATTTAAAAATTTTAAAAAAATTGTAAAATAAGAAGAAATCTACTCTTAAACTTCCAGCAAAATTCTTTTTTTTCTTTTCAACAAAAATGAATACAAATGCAAACAAAGATAAAAAAGGATTAAGAACGGGAAAAAAACTGTAAAATTTGAAAACTTGGAATTTCAATCTGGAAATTCAAAGGAAATGCAAGATCTTCAAGTTCAAGAAGAGGCAAGATTTCAAATATAATCAAGCAGTTCAAATCAAATGAAAATATGCAAATCTGGAAAGTACAGCAGGAAGATCCATCAACATGCAAATAAATTTCAAGCCTGGAAACAAAATAACAGTTATTATCTTCTGCAATTAAGAGGTGAGTAAAAGGAATTTTAAAAACAGTTCTTGATTTTAAATCTCATCTTGATCTTGTGTTGAACATCATAATGTTGATGAATTATTTTAATTTAAATTTGAATGCATGTTTGAATTTTGAATAGTTGATTTGCCTGTGAAGTTAAACATATGCTCATGGATGAACTTAATAATTGTGAATTATCTATCTGTATATTATGAATTCATCCATTTACGTTAAGTGATATTTCTGAATATCTAATGTTAAATCCCTTAAGTACAACTTGGACATTAAAATGGCGTTTGGATTCGGTGAGACCGGGATCGGGTTTCCATATTTGGACATCCGAAAACCACACCGATCCAAAATAAACGTTAGGTCGTGAATCCAAGTGGAGTGCAAGTGAAGACTCGAGGTGTAAGAACTATTCGTCAGTATAACTCTAGGGGTGATTTCATGATGAGTTTGATGGAAATAGTACTTATAGGCTCGAGATGGTGATTCAGAGTGCAAGGGCTATGGTCGTTGACTCTGAGGGTGATTCTAAATGAGTGCAACGGGATAGTGCCTTCGGTTCCGTTCGAACCCAGAACGGACTTGTATGGATTGAATGCTTTAAGAACATCGTCGGGTGGACGATGAGCATTCTAAGATAAGTGTGCCCTACAAAGGTAATCGCAGCCTCAAGCCTCATCAACCGAGAATGGCTAAAACAGAGGAGGTGCCGCAAGGTTAAGTGGGTCATGCCCAAGCAGGACGAGATTCATCCCTGTCTAGATGTCCCTTTTTATTTCGGCTTTGTGGGCGGTTGGTCTGCAGCCAACTGCGGGGTGGTCTTTTTCGGGACTTCTTAATAAGGAATGGTTCCAGCCTTGTGTTGCAGGGGAGTTAGGGTGGCTCCTCGGTATGGTGATCTAGGCCACGTACTGTGACGGACGGTACCCCAGTATCCCTGCCATTGTTGGAAACCCATTTTCCCTACGAGACCCTACGGTTTTGTTTGTATTACCCACTTTTGTGGCTAGGAGCTGGAATTCGATAGATGTAACAATTTCGGCTATTTCATATTTACTTGAAAACCCTAGACACTATTATAATATCACAGGATTTCCTATCAATGTTTTGGTTAGCGTGAGGTAAAAACGTTTCCATGTTTATGTGTGGGACGTGATACCTTTTCTTTCAAAGGATTTTCTAAAGTTAAGCAATTTTAAACCGTTTACTCACGCCAGACCCCTGTCTGACCCGAGTGTTTATTTTCTGTTTTATTAAACTCTTGGGTACTCATATTATGTATGAGTAGTCAAGTGATTCAGGTTATCCTTGACGAATTCTGGAGGAGCTTTGGAGAAGGAGGCTTCAGCGTGTAGATATATAGATAGAGTTTCCGCTGTGTGTTATTCTGTGTAGATGTTCTTGTATTTTATATTAGACAGAAGTGTTATAAATGTCTAAATTGAGATGTAAGTTGTGTACTCTGATGTATATGATACTATGTATATGTTATATATTATATTTCATTCGTTCCGCTGTGAGATTATGATGTGTTGTTGTTCTTTCTTCTCTTTCTTTTTCTTCTTCTATCTCTTTCTTTCTTAATTAGTGATGCGATTTTCTGGTGTTAGAAAGTCGGGTCGCTACAATATATTATTAGACAGTTATTACTCTTTGGTAGTATGAGTGTTGGGTGGGGGCATTGCATCCATGTTAACAAAATTGGTGATTCGAAGAATATAGACCTGTAACATTTAGTTAAGGGAAGAGAACTTTGAGTTCAGAGAGGAGATTGCTAATAACCAAGGTATCGACAAACATAAATAAAAAAAAATGCTACACTTTCTTTTAAACAAAATTATATATGTATGTATGTATTTACATATGTTTATTTTTATTTTGGCCATGAAAATTTATTTTCAAAAATTAATATAAATATATAATTTTGAAACAAACTATATCTATTCATATTTTGCACACAAAGAAACATTTTTTTCCATGGCTATAGATCAATATATGTGCTCAAATTTATTCCAGTATTCAATATGAAAGAACTTTATTTTGACACACACACACAATTTAATCAGTCAAACTCAATATATATTTAAAAATTCAAATAAATGTTTATGTCTGCTGGTACCAAAATTGGGCACAACACTCCCCTGAAGTATTTGAAGAGATAAAATGAAGAATATAAATGGAAAAAGTGGATTATTTAACAAATACTTCAAACAACAATCAGAAAAACAGTAAAGAGACACAGAGATTAGAGTAGTTTGGCACATAGCCTATGTCCGCTATGGAATGAATGACTTTTATTAACTTTTTGCTTGCTGGTTACAACAAATTACAATAGTAAAACTTGAGTACAATCGTGAATTCGGCAGAGTCTAGACGTAGAAGAGCCAAAAGTCCTTTTTCTATAGATCCTATGCTGCTATTTATAGGCGTAGGCTGCAAATATCTCGCTCAGATCTCGGAAGACCTCTTCTCTCATGTGGGTGGGCTCACACGATCGATCCCACGACATTTGCACTTGATCCGCAATAAATACGAACGAATTTCGTATCGATCAAGATTTGGCCCAATCGAGTCGAGATTGAGCATGAACATTCATTAGGTTGTACGCAAGCTTCTGTGAAAATTTGTGGCATTTGGACTTGTAGATTGTGAGTTATGATCGATGCAGTTTTATACTTTTTGAAGGCTATCTCCTTCGTATTGACGTTGTTCGTACCGATGGTTTCGCATCAACGATTCTGCATGTGATGCCAGTTGACGTGGCGCTTGTTTTTATGATCGATCCACATTTCATGCCGAACAACCCAGTCTTCCTTATGGATGCGCCTTGTTCGTATCGACCCAAGTTAACCTTGTTCGCATCAATCCACTACTCTGTTCATATCGATCATCACTACTCTATTCGTATCGATCATCACTTCTCTGTTCGTATCGATAATCGTAGACCACTTCGTGTCGATGACTGAATGCCGTTCGTATCCATTCTTGTGTAAGCTCTTTGTATCGACCCTCTGGATGCACCTTCACATCGATTGAATTTGTGTATTTCCATCGATCACTATGGACCACTTCGTATCAATGGAAAGCTTTGAGTTCGTGTCGTTCCATTAGGTGACCGATACGAAATGGGTAGAAAGGGATCGATATGAAGATGGAAGCAGTTGATTAGGTGGATTAGGAATGATGCTACTGGTTAATGGATACGAAGAGAATGGTTGCTGGATGGATACGAAGTGTTACGCTCGATGGATATGAAACAATATTTGCTGATGGATATGAACTGTTGAGGCTTAATGGATACGAACAGTTGAGGCTTGATGGATACGAACAACAGATAGCTGATGGATATGAACAACGTATGACTGATGGATACGAAGTGATTCTCATTGATGGATACAAACCATTGAGGCTTGAGGGATGCGGAGTGTATGGATACAAAATGTGTGGATACAAAGTAAGCATGCTTTTCCTGAAAATTGATCGATCCCTAACTCGAGCATACGAACTCCAATTGACTTAAAATTTGGAATGTGGCTTTCATTGCTTTGCTTTTCTTGTCAGATCAATTGTAGCTTGATCCAGAGCCGTTCAAAATTTATCGACATCGATAGCTGATCTGTACAAAATTGACAATCAAGGAGAAAATCATTGGTTTCTAGTCGATTCCTTGGTATCACGGCCTTGCCAAAAGGTGGGATAACATTTCCCCCCCAAAGTACATCTTGTATGAACATGACATGCTTTGAAAAGCTACAATCTTCATTCTGAATAATTCTATCTGACTTGCCGAATAGTTATTGTCTTTTCGTTGAAAGATATAACCATTCACCGACTTTCAGTAACATGAATTGTTGACTGCCAATTGTTGTATCGTGTATTGTTGTAGTTGAGTGTTGTATGATAGTAATCTTTCATTCGTCATTTAATCGTCACTAGGTAAGCATTCGATTCCTGTGAATTTTAAAAGTTAGATGTTAGTCAGTCATACATGCATGTGTGTTAACCTGATTCCTATTCATGTTTGCACGTTCACAGGTCGTTGTCAAGTTTTTTTATAAATTGAATTCTGTATTGTTCCTCTCCTGAATTGATGTGAAATTCAAGTTGTAACAACGTTTAATGGTTGTTTTAGTGTATCCCCTCGAATCGATCCTCTTCTAGGTCGATGTGAAAAGTTAAAAGATTGTCTCCGCATCGATGGTGAACGACATGAATTAGTTGGGTTTTTGAAGTATTTCGCATCGATGGCTATTGATTCGAAATTAGCTGGTCTTACAATGTTTCTTCGTATCGATAGATTCGAATCCGTATGGTCTTTAAAATTATGGACAAGAACTTACCATTCATTCCGTATGGTCTTCATCATATCTTTCGTGCTTCGTACCGTTAGTTCAATGGTTACGAATAAGTGTTTCCTCAAATAGATGATTCATGGATACAAATAGCTCCTTTTATATCGATCAGAGGAGAAACTTGTTTTTACCGGTTGAAACAACTGGGAGGCGAATCATTTCCCTTCATCCCTCTGGCCCATATAAAAGCATTTTCGACTTAGCCAAATTTCTACTCATCATTGTTTTCTTCTGGCATTCTAATCGTTCTAGATTTCACAGAATCGATAAATCGCTCTTGCCTTCGAATCGAACTAAACTCTAATCCTTCCAATTAATGACCAAAGCTAGGTAACTAATACATGAATTTGTATTGAAAAACGATGTGACTTGGAATTTCGTGCCACCTCACTTGCTTCCATGACCAGTTTTGACTAAGAAATGGCTGGAAGTGATCGACATGAGGTCGAGGAGGGAGAGGATGGCATATGAGTGGTTTTGGAGAAGATGAAGTGTGGAGGGTCACACTGCTTTAATTTCGTATCGATGAAAGGAAGGAGTAGACTTGGCTTTGTATCGATTTGGGGTATTAGGTTCATATCGATGAAGGATTGATTGATGAAATGGTGAATTTTGTATCGATCCAGAGTGGTGAAAATTTGTATCAACTCGAGGCTACCAACACAAAATCGAAGAGCCAATGATCGATACGAAACTCAAGGTAGGTGATCGATACGAGTCTCACAATCTTCGATCGATACGAAACTCTATATTACCCGATCGATACGAAGCCAGCAATCCTTGATCAATTCAAAATGATATATAATCCGATTGATACAGAGCCAGCAATCCTTGATCGATTCGAGATGCTATATAACACGATCGATACGAAGCTGCTGAATTTCGGTCTATACGAAGTTAATTAGCTTTGATCGATACAGAATCAGAGTTTCTGACCGATACGAAATTAAGGCCTTTGTAATGAATGATTCGAGTTTTGACTTTGATGGATACGACTTCATGCAAATTCGAACACTTGACTCTGACGAGCTTCGTCCTTGCCTAATCGGACTTAACTGCTAAACTGCATTGTTGACTACCCTTCGAAGTTCGTCGATGGGACTGTAACTTAACAAAATTTTAATGAAGTTTAACATGGATCGTTCTCTAAAGTCTGGATGGCACGGTTGTAGCGGTCAGCGATGATGGTCAATCCAATTGAATTTCGAAATCTTGTCTTTGAACACTTCCTTTTTAATTTCGTGAAGTTTCTTAAGTATTATGTAGGACCGCACTGCACAACACATTCACACACTTCACACTGGGGAACACACAGGCTTATTAGCATCTAATGATGGTTTTTGATGTGTTGATTAGTTATGGAATCTATAAGTTCTCAACAACACGAAACTCAAAGTTCATCTTTCCTAATAATAGAGATGCCGACCATTGCAGCTGAAGTAATAGGTCCAGCTCCGGATGAGCTGCTAGGAGCAACTTTTACTGCGAATCTACAAGATTCTATGCCATCTAATGTCTCCGAAGATATGTTGGAACGAATATGCTTAAGGCACGACCTATCATTAGCCGATATTTTGTTACTTGGACCAAACGACAGGCTACACGCTCCCCCGGAAGGACTTACGGCCTTTAATCATCATTCTTGCTCAACGGGAACACTTTCCCCATTCAATCAATATATTAGAGAAGTATTGGCTTTCTTTGGAATTGCCTCCTTGCAATTACATCCCAATGGATATGCACTGCTGAATAGTCTATTCATCGTATTCATGGAGCATCTTTATCAACCTCCAACCCCGATAGCAATCAGATACTTATTTAATGTTAAGAGTCGGGGAGACAATCCTTCATTCACATTCCTAGAGATGGTCAAGAATTGCCAAGTGGTAGCCGGACCCTGGACCAGACTTAGTTATTGCAAAATAGAATGGTTCTATGTCCGATGCCCTCCAGGATTTACTAGTCCATGGTTAGTCAGACGTAAGTGATACAATCTTTTCGAGTGGTTAATGAGATAATCATAGTTGATGTTAAAACTAATATCCTCTTTCCTTTACAGCCGCAATTCCATGACCCGAAGATGCTTCCTTTAAAGAGATAGTTCGAATCCTTTAGGAAGTGCCGAGTGAAATGAGGGAAATCGATTTGGTGCTCATTGAGGGAAATTTGAGGACCGTCGGGATAATTGATCGAAATCAAAGCATAAGACTGGATGGATCAATTAGGGCGACTCCGATGAGATGGGCCAAATGTAGAGTACCTGGAATTGTAATAGTTGAGGAAGGCTTAGAAAAGATATGCCTACTGATGACGAGCCAGCAGTCAGGCCTTCAAACAATTTTCAGGATTTGAAGGGAAGGAGAAAAGGCAAGGTAGCTGCTTATAAACACCATAAGTCTCTAAGTTGGAAATCCATTGTTATGTCCTTGCCAGCCTCCGATGTTAGAATCATGGAGAGGCCTCCCCCTTAATTAGAGAATCCTTTCGAAGTGCTTGTAGATATCCCAATTCCAACTATGTGTCACTTCAACATGACATTGGATTGGAGGAGCTCCAAAGTGCTCTAAACTTAAGCGAGTCTCTTCCTATGAGCATGACCGACATTACTGTTTGGTCGCGAGGTTGCACATACAAATACACTTCATGGAACTACACGATTTCCAATCATAAATTGCTTACTTCAGGAGATTACTAACTCTAATTTTCTTTCTTCTTTACAGAAACAATGACTAGGCATGAGTTCATGTTGGGAAGCCTCCGCTCCGTACGCTAATCGTCAAGCTTATATTATGAATCTCGTAGGAGAGAGGCTGAAAGAGACTGCGATCGCGGTTACTCTAGTCAAGAACATTACGAAAGGGATAGAGATTCTCGATATCGATTCAGATCGTGTTCTCCACCTCTTCGATCCCCAACACAACCTTCAGGCCATGGAAAACAACCATTGGAGCCTCCTCATCAAAATCCATCTTCTCAAACTTCTAGGCTTGTATCGCAACGCTGCAGACTTGAGGCCGAACCTCCCATTATCTCTGAATTAGCCATTAATGAGCCCACTAGGGAAGGGGCTATTAGAATTTCCCGGTTGAGGAAAGATTTTCCAAACATATGTTTTGACGGTTCCATTTTTCCTCCTCACTTGAAGAAAATTCCGAATGAGGCAGAGCAAAACATGCACAATTACTTCCATGATTTTTATAGTCAATACAGAGAGTGGATGAAAATTGCAAAAAAGGCATCAACGGTGGCCTTTGAGTGGGCAAAAACAATCGAGAAATTAGAAACCGAACTCGCTCAGAAGGACCGCATCATTCAAGTGCTCAATGATGAGGCCGAATCCTCTAATAAATCAGAAATAGAAGCCACCCCAAAGGCGACAAGGCAAACTTGGCAATGGAGAGGATGCAACAAGCGCATTATGCCTTGGTCGAAGAGATGGGCCACCGTAACACCAGAGTTATAGTTGAAAGTGATGCTGCCTTGAAGGAGCTTAACGAGCTCAAAGCTAAAATTTCTGGAATCGCTAAGGAAAAAGATGATGCGAACAAAGCAGCCTAGGAGGCATTTGAGCAAGCTATGGTGCTTCGGGGCGAACGGGATCTGACATCGGCTAAGATCCGGGATGTGAAAGCCAAGGTCGAAGATGAGGTTAAAATGGACGAGTCCGGGCTAGAGGCTGATATTGAAGATCTCCTCATTATTTATAACGCTAACGTCTTGAAGCATAGAAACCTAGCCTGGCTTGATAATTATCCGACACACCTGTACAATGCCTAGGGCCGATTAATTGAAGATGAAAAGGTTGCACATCAGGACGAATCAGTTGATGAGTTCGATCTCGAGAACCGGGTTTAGAGCAAGGATGAACGGAAAATTCACCATGATACGATGATCTTATATGAAAAAGAGAGACTTGGTGCTCAACCCTTGGAGGTTGGAGAAGGCTATGGTGTCGAGCACCATGATATAAGTTCCAAAACTATTGTGCCAACTCAGCCTGAGTCCACCTCTGTGGTTGATCCTTAATCTATTCCTGCTTACAACCTTGATCAGTCATAGTTATCTCCAGCTCGTGAATAAGTCTATGAAGCTGTTCCGCCTCCCACGAGCCAAACTGAGGAAGGTATTCCAAACATTTCTCATACTTATTCAAAATCAGAAGCGTTTACCTGGAGTGTTTACTAACAGTTCTTCTTTAGTTTCTTTCCAGTGATTGGAGCTACATCTGTCATGCCTTCTGCAGCTCAAGAGTTACATCACGAGTAGGAGGCCATTATAATGGAAGCGATCACGACATTGGCTACTGCGCCTATGGATGGGTTATAAGGAAGCACCCTTATATTCGATAAACAGATGATGAAGGAACTTCTCAGTCATCATAGTGACCCTTTCTCTGATTTGCCGTTTGTCATGAGTGGAAGCGCACCTGCGACCAGCTCTTTAGACCCAGCCATGGGCGTTACCAGCGATGTGCAAACAATCTACGAGGAGGAAATAATAGCCGAGATTAACGCTGAAATGGAAGCAGCTGCCCAGGCCAGCAGCTTTGAAGGTGGAATAGCGGGCCTCGGGCCAGCCCCGCTACAAATGATGTCTCCTGGTGGTACTGTTGTTGACACCAGCGTGTCTATCCCGTCTCCTATAGTCGACCCGGTCTCTCTGACTCCGCCTTCAGGAAGCATTCTCGTACACGCGAGTTCGGAGGAGGAAATTGACATAATGCCCCCGATTAGAGATCGTCCATCGAAAGGCAAGGGCACAAAGAGAAAATCGAGCGGCGGCTCCAGCGGATCCACGCCAAAGAAGAAACCAAGGAAAAAGTAAGAGCAGACATGTCTCTTCGGCTCATTTTTGGTAGATGGATAGGAGTCTACTTTTGCTTCTTTTTTATAGGCCGTGTATAGATGCGGGTTCGACCCCTGCTAGTAAGACTTTTGGTATAGTTTTGTACTTAGTCATTTTCTTCCAAAGAATGAATGAAATAAAATTCCATTTGTCTTCTACACGACTTGTATTAACATGCTTAAGTGTTTCAACACTCGAACTTTAATTTGATACACTTGTGAAGCTTTAGTTCCTTAATTCAGACCCAGATTCAGTTGCTAAGCCTTGAAGTTACGATCTCGGGTCACGATCTAGTGTTGAGTCGAATTTCGATATCGCACTGTCTCAATCAGTGGCTGATACTTATGTTCTGCCCCCCAGATTCAGGGATACATTTGAAAAACCGGTCAGCGGTCGCTGTCTGCCTATAACATATCGATTTCGATCTTTACGAAAAGAAGTTTGATCATGATGAATTCGAGTACCACACTCGTTTATTAGTTGGCAATTGTATCCACACTCTGGGGATTGCACCTGTTCGTCGGCGGTCGATTACGTCCACTTAAGTTTTAGTAATATGTCCATGCTCCAGGCACATAAGTTATTCTCATGGGCGGTCAGTCATGCCTGTTTAATATTTATAACTGCATTCACACTTTGGGGAATTTAGATTAATTCATGAGTGATCAGCCACACCCAATTTGTGTTTACACTCTGACCGCACTCTAGGGATTCAGAGTTGTCTTACAGATAGTCGGTCCGTATCCGGTTTGCATTTAAACTCTAATCCGCTCTTTGGGGATTTAGAGTTAGTCAATGCTTATACTCCAGTCCATGCTCTGGGGACTTAGAGTTTGTAGATGTTTTATATTCCAATCCATGCTCTGGGGACTTAGAGTAGGTAGATGTTTTATACTCTAGTTCGCACTCTAGGAACTTAGAGTTAGTAAATGTTTTATACTCTAGTTCGCACTCCAGGAACTAAGAGTTAGTAGACATTTTATACTCTAGTTTGCACTCTGTGAACTTAGAGTTAGTAGAAGTTTATACTCCATTTCGCACTCGAGGAATCTGGAGTTGATGTTTATACTCCAACTCGCACTCTATGAATTCGAAGTTGGGTGACAAATGGTCAGTCACGTCTATTTAGGCGTTTGGATTTCGCTCACACTCTAGGAATGATGGATTTATCGGATCGTGGATGATCGATTCACATCCATCCTGATTTAACAAGTGAGGTCGTTAGATAGACGGATCCATCCTCCTTGATCTTGGTTCGGATACGGGCGAGGTCGTTAGGTGGACGGATAAGCCCTCCTCGAAACCGCATTTATAAATTTATACTCTAGTTCATACTCTGGGAATCTGGAGTTAGCTAGTGGATTGTCGTATATCAATCCTCTTTTGTCTTTAGTGTGATGGCTTTCCCCCAAGCTCGGGTTTCACTTATTGAAGGGCTGGTTGTATTACAGTCACTCCCTATTTGAATAAATTCCACCGTATGATGGAACTTAGCTCTTCCTACATCATGATGGTTGTGTGATATATTCAATAAATCA
The DNA here is from genome assembly GCA_030765085.1 of Allium cepa. Classification (NCBI taxonomy): domain Eukaryota; kingdom Viridiplantae; phylum Streptophyta; class Magnoliopsida; order Asparagales; family Amaryllidaceae; genus Allium; species Allium cepa. Next base: position 818,260,132 of record CM060935.1, on the reverse strand, counting down.
CTGTTCTGGCTCGAAGAGATCGCACTTTATTGTTGAAATAATAAAATATGGCAAAATCAGTTGTCTTATGATAAATTCAAATTTCGAAATTCTTGAACAAATTGCAAATAAAAAAGTAGACTGAATAAATAAAGCCTGTCATGTGTAGTAGCGACGAAGACTCTCACTATTCTAGGCTCTTGTACATAATTAGACCGTCAACAGTCGATAACTTAAATGTGCCATCTCCGAGCTTTTGTTCGATTACGTATGGCCCTTCCCACGTTGGTTTCATGTGCGAAGGAACCGGGTAGATTCTTTTGAGGACGAGATCATCGATTTCAAAGGTTTAGGGTCGGACCTTTGCATTGTATAATCGGGCTACTCGACTTCGGTATGCGGCTGCCTTCAAGTCAGCCTCTTCTCGCTTCTTTCATCCAATAAATCCATGGATTCAGTAAGTAATATAGCATTTGTCTTCAGATTATAAAATGTCACACAATGAGAAGGCACTTCTAGTTCGACTGGAATAACGGCTTCTGAACCATAAGAAAGAGAGAGCGGAATGTAGCCGGTTGCGGATGTGTGGGTTGTTCATTAAGCCCATAAATCCATAGAAAGTTCATCGACTCATTTGCCCCTAACCTTTTCTGGTCGTTTATTCAGGATATACTTTATAACTTTATTAACAGTTTCGACCCGTCCCTTTGCTTAAGGGTGTGCAACTGCAGAGAATTTCTTCTTAATGTGGAATCGTTGACAGAATTCCTTAAATTCAACACTGTCTAACTGGGTTCCATTAACGGGGATGATGGTATGCGGGGAACCAAATCGACAGATAATGTTGCATACTACGAAGTTGATCACTTTCTTCATTGTGATTGTAGCAAGGGGTCCAGCTTCCGCCCACTAAGTAAAGTAATCAACTGCGACGATGGCATATTTCGCACCACCTTTTGCCAGAGGTAAAGAGCCAATATTATCAATGCCCCAGACTGCAAATGGCCATGGATTGACCATCTGAGTTATTTTGATAGGAGGGGATCTAGGAGTCCCAGCGTGTCTTTGACATCTGTCACATTTTCTGGTGTAGTCCCATGCATCGCAATTCACGGTCGGCAAATAGTGTTCGTATCAGAGCACTTTCTTATCTAAAACTTGTCCCCGCTTGATCACCACATTCTCCTTCGTGTACATCATGTAATACTCATTTAATTTCATTGTGAGCGATACACCGGAGTAAAGGAACAGAATAGCCTTTTTTTTATACATGACTCCATTTCGAATAGTGAACGGTGATGCCTTTCGAAGAACCTGACTTCTCTCACTTCTACGCTCCGTTAGTGTTCTGTGCTTGAGATAGTTTCTAAATGGAGTCATCCATAACTCTTTGTCGGGAATGACCTCAAATACCCAATCTGTCTCCATCTGGTCGATGCTCGGGGAAGATAACGTCTCTATAGGAATGAGTCCTATTTGTTGTGCCTTACCTGTACTGGCTAACTTAGCTAATGAATCAACTTTCTAATTCCGCTTTTGGGGGATGTAGTAGATGGCATAATAGTTGAATTGATTCAGTATCTCCTGGACTCGAGCTAGATAAGCAGCTAATCTTCGGTCTTTGGCTTGGTATAACCCCCAAACTTGACACACGACCAATTGCGAATCACAATAAATCTCCATAGCAATGACCGTTAAGTCTCTGGCAAGTCACAAATCGGCAAGCAAGTCTTCATACTTAGCTTCATTGTTGGTCTCATGAAAATCAAACTTTAAAGCACAGCATATAGATCAACCTTCAAGAGTTTCAAGTACAACCCCGACACCTGAGCAATGGTCGTTTGATGCACCATCGGTATGTAGCTTCCAGATATATTAGGGAGATTCACTGACTTTGGGAAAGTCCTCCGAGATAGTGAATTCAGCAATGAAATCTGCTAGGACTTGTCCTTGAATAGCTCACCTTGGGGTATAAGTAATGTCAAATCGACTTAGTTCGGTATTCCACTTGAGTAACCTATCAGACGTCTTAGGCTGTGTGAGTACCTGTCGTAACGGCTAATCGGTGTAAATGGTGAGATGAGCTTGGAAATACAGACAAAGCTTTCTCGATGCAATAATAAGACAATAAGCCAATTTTTCTAGCTTCAGATAATTTCTCTCGGCCCCAGTCAGCCATTTGCTAATATAGTATACCGGACGTTGTATCCGATCTTCCTTTCGAATTAGGGCGGCACTGATTGCATTCTCGAAAACCGCCAAACAGATGTACAATCTCTTATGATCAATAAGCTTTGAAAAAATAGGTGGTGTGGAGAGATGTTGAACCAGTGCTCGAAATGCGTCCTCATATTTTGTTGTCCATTCAAAGTTCCGTTTCCCTTTTCTAATAATATCGAAGAAGGGAATGCGTTTGTTAGTGTATTTTGAAATGAACTGCTCAAAGCTGCTACTTTCCTGTTGAGGCTCTGAACTTGCTTTATAGTTCTCGGAGGCTCAAGATTTCTAATCGTCTAGATCTTTTCGAGATTGGCTTCGGTTCCTCCGAGAACTATAAATGTGACATTTCAACCCATAAATGATCAATGTCTATATTCTTTTCGAGATTGGCTTCGGTTCCTCCGAGAACTATAAATGATCAATGTCTAGATCTTTTCGAGATTGAAATGTCACTTTATGGGTTGAGCTTCATTCTATATTCTCGGAGGATCTTAAACATTGATTCCAGGTCTTTGATATGATCAGGAGAGAATTACGACTTCACTAGCATATCGTCTACATATACTTCCATGGTTTTTTCGATCTGATTAGCAAACATTTGATTGACTAATCATTGGTAAGTTGCTCCAACATTATTGAGTCTGAAAGGCATAACTTTATAGTAGTAAAATCGCAAATCGGTCAAGAAGCTGGTATGCTCCTGGTCAGGCAAGTGCATGGGTATCTGGTTGTAGCCATAGTATGCAGGCCAGCCGTCGAGTCAATGAGCTGATCGATTCAGGGAAGTGGAAAACTGTCTTTGGGGCCTGCTTTATTCAAATCTGAATAGTCAATACACGTTCTCATTTTCCATTTGGTTTTCGGACAAGTACAAGATTGGATGCCCATTTCGGGTATAGTGCATCCCGAATAAATCCAATCGATTTAAGCTTATCTACCTCTTCCTTAAAGGCGGAATATCTCTCTGGATCCATACCACACCTTTTTTGTTTGATCGGGACGTGCCGTAGATCAATATTCAATGTGTGGCTCGTGATGTCGGAGGAGATTCCACACATGTCAGAATGTGTCCAAGCAAACAAGTCAAGGTTTGCTCAGAGAAATTCAACCAATTCCTCTTGCATTTATTGGCTTAGCTGAGATCCAATCTTTATTAATTTAGAATTGTCATTATCATCGACTGGGACATCAATCGTTAATTCTACCGAGGAAGCTTGACTGTATTTACTTTCGTCTTCACTTCTGGTATCTCTCAGGTCAAGATACCTTGGGAATTGGTTGGGGTGCCCGGGCCTAGGCTCAGGCGTTAGCTGTCAATTCTCTATAAAGCGGACATAGAGAGATTCCTCTATGCCTTTTCCTTTTCCTTCCGCTGCGCCTCTCGCAGCTCAACAACATAATAGGCTTGCCCAGTAGCCTGGTCTCCCTGAACGACTCCAACTCCATTGTCGGTAGGGAATTGTAAAGTTAAACACCAAGGGGAAATGGCAGCCATGAATTCAGCAAGGGCCGGTCGGCCCAAGAAAGCGTTGTATGGCGAGTCTATGTCCAGTACAACAAACTGTAATATCCGGACTCTCCAGCATTCTCCAATTCCCAACTCCACTGGCAGTTTTACCAATTCAATGGGTATAGTTGCACTCCCGTTGAGGCCATGAATGCGGGACTGACAAGGCTTCAAATCTTTAACCTCCATCTTCATCTGGTCATAGGCTCGCTTAAAAAATATATTCACAAAACTTCCACTGTCTACTAAGATCCTCTTCATCCAAGCAGGACCTACTTGAGTAGATATGACAAGTGGATCAATGGTTGGGCTTCGACCCTATCAGCATATCTGTCTCGAAACACGATGTCATCAACTATCGTTTTTTGTTGCTTAGCCGAAGCCCCATCTTCTAGATTACTACAACACTCGAAGCTCGCATGCCTAATGGAACTGGCATATGACCCTATTTCCTTCCAGCTTCAGTCTGTTGGATGAGGACCACCACTAGCAGTATTTATCACCAACTTCCAGCAGGTACGAGCGGGATTCTCCTGTCTCACCTGATTAGGTACACGGTTCTAATTTGATGGACCCGCACCTCCAGACTGTGGCGCCTACACGAACTGCTCCAATTTTCTCACACGAATCAACTTCTCAATGATATCCTGCAAATGATGGCATTCATTTATGTTATGGCCGTAGCTATCGTGGAATCTACAAAACTTTCCTGTTTGGATCTGTTTCTCTGATGATGGTTTTTGGGCAGGTTTCTTATATTGAATGGTATTGCAAGTCTACAAGTACACATTTTCCAGCAACGTATTCAAAGGAGTATTGTTATCCATATAGGAGCCCTACATCGTGGCCCACGATTTTGATCTCATTTCATATTTCGATCCCCATCGCCTTTCTGTTGACTGTGTTTATTTTGTATATTCAATTTTACTTTTTCGAAACTCTCCCCGGTTTGTTTAGCAGCTATATTTCTCTAGATTCCTTCCATACTAGGCCCTTTGTCATCCTTTTTCCTAGATTGTTTCGCATCCTTCCTTCTCAAGAATTGGGCTGTCTTGGAATAGAAACGATCCAATGATGCAGGGGGTTTTTCGACCAGCCAGTTGTTGAATTCAGAATCTAGATCAATCCCCTTAGTTAGTGCCATCAGAATTGAGTTATCATTGGGATTGCTAATTTCAGCACATGCAGCGTGAAATCTGTCCAAATAATGCCTGAGTGTCTCTGCTGGAGCTTGAGTGACACTGGATAGAGTATTAATATCTTTCGGCCTTGTGACATGCATGCGAAATTGTGCAACAAACTTCGTTGCTAACTGGTCAAAACATTAGATAGAACGGGGTGGTAAATGAGTGAACCACATTGTCATTATACCCCTAGAGAAATCATGAAACTTTGGCACTTGACTACATCGTCAGCTCGTGCAGCAATCTTTAACCATTCGTACTTCAAAATATGCTGATTGGGATCAGAGTTCCCTTCATACACAGGCAGAGGTGGCATTTTGAAATGCTGAGGAGTTTCAGCATAAAGTATATCATCAGTGAAAGGAGTATGACTCTGGGAGATTCCTCGGTCGTCATTGGTAAGGCCTTGACCCTCTTGGATCATCTGATGGATCATCATCGGGATGTCTAGCATTTGGACACTTGAGCATGCTGGGCCAAGGTGTGGCAATGTTCCACATTGCGAGGATGGGCCGGTCGCGGTCGACGGTCCACATCTTGCCTCCTTGGTTATAAGTTCTCTGGAACATAAGGTTCTGAAGCATGTTCATGTTGATGGTGGAACGGATCTGTCCGGTTTCGGGTATCAAGTCTCGGTTCAGCAATAGTGGTGGTCGTGCGGTTGTCTGCAACATGATATGGAATAGTACCTCCTCGGGAGGTGGGTCCAGTCTGATGGCTGGTTCATGGGCCAACTCTTGGTTGCCCAAGGTTCAGTGCATGCTGATGTCCAGTGGCTTGAGTATAACTCCCATCTAGCCTTGGGTATGTGGATCTGTGATGATAGTCTGAAGAGGCTAAACTCTCAATAGATGAATAGGAAGCTTGATCCCTTCTGGATCTCCTATGCCATTGGAGATTCAGCTGATTGGTCAATTCTATGTTGGCAAGGAGTTATTGAGTAAGTTGTTGATGGCTCTGCATTAACTCTTGCATTAACATCTAAAACTCTTCCCTGGTGACAGCGACTTGTGGATCTGATGGTCCGGCAGCAGTCTGATCAATCAGAGGTAGTTGTACATGATTCTGTCTGTCTAGTCTTTTTGGATCTACAGTAGTAGAAGTGGTCCTTGTGTTAACCATGATGGATAGCGAAGCTCTTTCCTAGACTCGATGCAAATCTGAATAGGATGGAAGAACTTTAAACTTGAAACCTGGATTCCCTTCTTAGATTTATGCAATCTGATATTGATAGTAGATCCAATGAGCAGGAGAAAAAAATGGATTTTTCTCAATAAAAGCACCAAAATGTTTATACAAAAATTGGGCATAACACTCTTCGAAAGTATTTGAAGAGATAAAATGGAGAATATAAATGAAAAAGGAGGATTATCTAACAAATACTTCAAACAATAATCAGAAATAGTAAAGAGACGCATAGATTTAGAGTGTATCGGCGTATGGCCTACGTCCACTATGGAATGAATGACTTTTATTAACTTTTTGCATTCTGGTTACAACAAATTACAACAGTAAAACTCGAGTACAACCATGAGTTCGGTAGAGTCTGGATGTAGAAGAGCCAAAAGTCCTTTTTCTGTAGTTCCTAGTCTGTTATTTATAGGCGTAGGTTGCAAATATCTCGCTCAGATCTCGAAAGACCTCTTTTCTAACATGGGTGGGCCCACACAATCGACTCACGACATTTGCACTCGGTCTGAGATTGATACGAACGAATTTCCTATGGATCAAGATTTGGCCCAATCGAGTCAAGATTGAGCATGAACATTCTTTAGGTTGTACGCAAGCTTCTGTGAAAATTTGGTGGCATTTGGACTTGTAGATTGTGATTTATGATCGATGCAAGTTTATGCTTTTCGAAGGCTGACTCCTTCATATCGATGTCGTTCGTATCGATGGTTTCGCATCGATGATTCTGCACGTGATGCCAGTTGACGTGGCACTTGTTTTTAGGATCGATCCACATTTCATGCTGAACGATCGAATCTTCCCTATGGATGGACCTTGTTCGTATCGACTCGGGTTAGCCTTCTTCGCGTCGATCTATTGCTCTGTTCGTATCGATCATCACTGCTCTGTTCGTATCGATCATCACTGCTCTGTTCGTATCCATGATCGCAGACCACTTCGTATCAATGACTGAAGGCCACTTCGTATCCATTCTTGCGTAAGCTCTTCGTACCGACCCTCTGGATACAACTTTGCATCAATGTCATTTGTATATTTCCATCGATCACTGTGGACCACTTCCTATCGATGGAAAGCTTTGAGTTCGTATCGTTCCATTAACTGACCGATACGAAATGGGTAGAAAGGGATCGATACGAAGATGGTAGCAGTTGACCAGGTGGATTAGGAATGATGCTACTAGTTGATGGATACAAAGAGAATGGTTGCCCAATGGATATGAAGTGGTGCGCTCGATGTATACAAAACAATATTTGTTGATGGATACAGACTGTTGAAGCTTGATGGATACGAACTGTTGAGGCTTGATGGATATGAACAACAAATAACCGATGGTTACGAACAACAGATAACAGATGGATACGAAGTGCTGCTCATTGATGGATACCAAGAGTTGAGGCTTGAGGGATGTGAAGTGTATGGATACGAAATGTATGGATACGAAGTAAGTATGCTTTTCCTGAAACTTGATCGATCCTTAACTCGAGCATACGTACTCCAATTGACTTGAAATTTGGAATGATGGCTTTCAATTCTTTGCTTGTCTTATCATATCAATTGTAGCTTTATATAGACTCGGTCAAAATTTATCGACATCCATAGCTGACCGGTACATAACTGGCAACCGAAGAATAACATCTTTGGTTTCCAGTCGATTCCTTGGTGTCACGTCCTTGCCAAAAGGAGGGATAACAATATCGCAAAATATATCACACGCATATGCGCGCACGCACACACACACATATATATATTGATAGAGTTAGGGTATGCCCTAGGGGCAATTGTATAATTTGTCACATATATATAACTTGATAACTAATTTTGTTCGAAATAAAAGGTGTTTTATTTTATTATATACTTGATATAATGTATTATATTAATTAATTAATTTAATTAAAAGTATATTTAGTCGAAAATCCATAAATAGTATGTTTTGTGATAGTGGTTAGAATGTGTTATAACCAGGAGTGATTTATCGCAATGAAATTAAACAAACAGTTTTAAATATTCCTAGTCAAGATGTATCAAGATTGGATATCAATACATCCGTTGATACTAGAGTAGATAGCGCTCTTCAAATATTGGGCAGTGTATTACTCGACTAATGGGGGGCACCTTAAAGTTACGTACTAATGGATAATTATGGAATGACTCATTCAATAGTTTTCTTCTGGTTAATATAACTTAGGTCAAACAAAAAATATCAATGCAACAATATTATGCAGCCCTTTTGAATTAAGAATACTATTGATCTTTAGTATGGAAGCCTGCTTTGAGTATAGTTAAAGAGTGTCCATCGGACTACTATAGTTAGGTCTATGAAAGCATTTGAAGTGAAACACTATTCAAGGAAGGATTAGTCTCGTCAGTTGGTAAGGTTAGCATCACGGTTAATGAAGTAACCTCAAAGTAATAATTGTTATTGTTGACCAAGGAATTTGTATTTTGGACTATAGAGTTGAATATGGATGATATTGGAACACCGACCGTTACCAAATTCGATAAGACCAAAGTGATATTATGACGACCCACGTTTTTGGACGGTTTAAATCGACAATAAACCACACATGTTTAACTCAAACCATTCAAAAAGGTGCATCATCACAGTTGGTATCAGAGCTTTGGTTGAGAAATACCTTAACCTGTTTGGATTTAAACTCATTAGAGATGGGGTTACTAATACCCTAGAATGAGTCTGAGTGTGTGTGTATATATATATGTATATATATATATATATCTGAGAGAACGTATTTGTTAGTGATATAAAAATTGTTTTATATTGTGTTAATTTGTTCTTTTGAGTATTTATGAATTCCGGTAGGTACACAGGACATTATGGCATCGATAGGGGTTTTTAAACACTTGAACAGGGTAAACCGACACAATATTATTTTTGAAATAGGTAAATGAAATAATTTTACCTAATATTATATTTTTTATATAAAGGAATAAATTTTAATAATATAGTTAATTTGGTGTGTTGTTTGTTAGGAAATGATAATATTCAATTATTTTCATTTATTGTTTAGTTAGTCAAGGATTAGTAAAACTATTAACTATTTTATGTTATAAGGAAGTGTATTTTTATAAATATGGTATTAATTATGATTTACAAATAAATGAATTTAAATGGAAATTTGAGAACTTAAATTCTGGTGTTTTAAAATTGGTTTTCAAAGATTTTGGAAAAAATATATTAATATTATTTGGATGTATTTTCGGATAGAAACATTTTCCATGAGATTTGAAAGAAATTATTTTAAAAGAATTTTAAAGGAAATAATTTCCATACTCCCCTCTTCCATCGTTGGAAAATAATTTCGGTGATGACGGCCGCATCATCGACATTCTTTTTCGAGTTTCAAAGTGGGGTAGGCCACTTAGTAGCTTTGCTACACATTTGGTTTGATAAACAGATTTTGATTTAAAATTTCTAAATTTGGTTTGATATATATAAAAGATACGAGTATGTATGTTAATTCAATATGATTTGAAATGGAACCTGGTATTTAGATCTTAAGTTCATGTTAATTAGTGATTTTCAATTACTGAAATGAAATAGAATTTTCGATGATTTAAATGGTCGAAACATCCAAATTGAAATAAGAAATTAGAAGTTAAGTGTTAATGAAACTGTAAAGAAATTGAAGATTTGTCACTTCTAAATTAAAAGATAATAAAGATTAAGAAGATGTAAACTATTGAACATTTTGTTAACTAAAATGAACAAGATAAATTTGTATAACACTCAGTTACATTCTAAAACATACATAAAACTTACCAGAAATGTTTAAAAAGTTGAATTGTCAAATATGCATATGTAATAGAATATTATAAAAGTGAACACTTAAGTAACTAAAATGATTCATAAATGCATTTAATATTAATATTAGAAAGGAAAAATGTGAATTAAAATGTAGAAACACTTAAGTACGAAATGGTTCATTTATGAATATTAATATTAAATAGAAATCAAGTTATATAAGTAAATAATTACTGTGAATTAAATTACAAAGAAACTTACATAAAATTTTAAGAATTGATTTAAAATATGATTTTAAAGATTGAATGGGAAATAAGTTATGTAAGTAGTGAATGTAAATTTATAAAGATGATCTTGTATGAACGAATGAAAATTAAAATGAATGAAAAGTAAATGATGTGAATAGAAACCAATAGAATAATATTTAAAATCATATGTTATTCGCTTATGGGAAGTTTGGGAAATTATACTTCAGTTTGTTTAAGGTTGTATAAATAATCTATTAAGTATTATCTAAGGCTCCTGAGCATAAAGTACACTTGGTAGTTTATTTATCATCCTTGTATGATGAAAAGTTTCAGAACTTGGACAAAACCATTAGTTTTTGGATTGCTATGGATGCGTGATGGATTCTTTTGTTGCATATAATAGTTGCACTGCTTTTGTTTATATATGATTATTATATATGTGTGTGTCTTGTACTATTAATTGAAACAACTAATATATTTTTATTTTACATAATTGTTAACTCTTTGTATTATGTAAGTAAGATAAAGCTTTATGGAAGCAATAACAGTTGCTTTAATTTCATAAATAAAGTTTGTTTGCCCGACAAGTATGCATGTTTTCGGATTATGGTTTTTGTAACGGTGCTTTATTATTTTTCTCAGGGTTTGGGATGCTTTATTATTAAAAATATGATCAATAAAATGTAATAGTTGATACTATAATTTTTCTGGACATAGCTGCGCAAAGTAGACGCTTCTGAAATTTTTTGTGAATTTAGGACTTAATTTTTTTTTTAGAAATTGAGTTATTTTCAAATTTTTGTTAAACTTAAATATGTATGTTAAATTGTTATAAATTGACTATTTGAAGAAAATATACCAAATTTCTTGATTCCTTCTTGTTCCTTTTCATGGATGAAAAATTTTGAGTGGGGGAAACTGTAACGACCTATGGTTTTTATAATGAAAAATATTAAATTTAATAAGATTTTTGGAATTTAATATTATGTGAAATTAAACTTATGATTTATGAATGGAAGAAAACTATTAGAATATAATTTAATAATGTTGATTGAATGAAATTGACAACTTTTTAATGTAACTTTAATTAATGGTAAGAAATCAATGTTATTTAATTGGAATGGGTTTTAATATTTGTAAGTAAATTTATAATCTTTGTTGTAAATAATAAATGTACTAATGTGTTCAAATTATTTAAATGTAATAACTGTTCATTTCTCATCTTATTATTAAATATGTGTTGGAATTAATTTGGGAATCAATGAAACTAAATGTAATTAAATATTCCAGTTAATATAGGAAAAGTTGTTAACTTTAGAGTTTGAGTGAAATAATATGGAAACTTATGTTAAAATAAATTCATAAGGTATTTGACGATTAAATAATAAGAATGTAAATCAAAATAAAAGAAATTGTTGGAATTTAAATTATAATAAACAAGGATTTTATTACAGTTGTAAGTAAACGTTAAAATTAATTTAATATTTAAATATTAGATTTAACATGGAAAAATTAATTAATTTTGAAAAGATCACTAAGTTTCTATGTAATCAAGAATGATGAAAATCGTTAACTTTTAAATTTGAAGTTAAAAGTGATTAAATTGATTTTAAAATAATAATTCATTTAATTAAGTGTAAAATTAGCTTTTTTGACTGTCTCGGATTTCGATGAAACCAGTTTCATCTGATCTGCAATAGTAAATTATTATAGGATTTCAAGTTTCGTAGTGATGGACTTATCATTTGATCGTGCGAGCTCGAAACGTGTAGAAATCAGTTAATGGATTTAAACAAATATAATTTGATTTTAAAAGCTAACTTTTGTATACAATATAATTAGGGTTTGAAATTAGTTCCATTGAATTTAAAAATATTGAAAACCTATATTTCGATACACGGGATGACCTACTTTCGTTTCGGGAGCGAAACGGGCTTTTGGGTCTTTGTTATCACTTCGACCCATTCGATCTGTTCCATTAATTCTTATCCATCTCTATCTATATAAATAGATTTTTCTTGGAACCCTAGCAGTCTTTTATTCTATTTATTTACGTACTTGTTATTCTCATCTACTTCTTCCCAATGGCAAACATTCCAAAATCCTAAACTACAATTCCAGATCAAACTCCAAAATTCAAACTGCTCAAACCCTATCATATAATATATCACCGCGAAGCTCTCGACAAACAAAATCTTCTCTACAGTTCTTTTTTTCAATTGAATCTCGGTTTTTCTATAAGTTGGCAAAGAAGTCTCAACCGTCCATTTTAGGGTTTTACATTTAACGGTTGATCGTCGATGGTACGACGATCGGAGGTCACCGACATGTAGAGGGGATCAAGCAGCGTTCATCCATGGGGTTTGATCATTGTAGTTGCGCTCAAGGTCCCCAGAATTTGGTAATGACTGGTCGTTGACCATTCGTGGTGGGTGAGCCTTCGGTAGTGGCGTGGGTGGTCTCGTGGCTATGGGGTAAAGCTCCTGGTATAGGCGAGGACAGGGGTGAGGTCAAATCTTGGTGGCATGCAGCATGGAGTTTTGATCGGCTGCTGGGTTCGATCGGGGGTTCATAGCTTCTTCATATGGGCTCCGTTTGACGCATGGTTTTTTCCGTTGGGTTCTTACCAAAATTTCGAATATCATGAAACTGGTATGGTTGAATTTGGAGACCGTTCATATTTTGGGCTTTTATTGGACTTTAAATGGGATTTAAATAAAAGGTGAGTGATTTAACCCACTCACGAAATACTAAATCGTCTTATGTCAGTTGAATTAAGTTTATGAAGTAATAAGAACGTTATTAGTTGTTGTTTGATAGTTTAAGTTGGCATTTAATTGAAATTGAATTTTATTGAATTAAATTTTCATTTAAATTAATATTGAATTTAATAGCTAGTTAAGTACCTGATATTTATAATTAGTCAATTGTTGTGATTTATAGGCTGGTTTGGATGTTGATTGTGATGGATGTCTGTTTATTGACATTTTGGATGATTGGATATTTATTTATTTTTATATATCCATGTTATCACTCTTTATATTAAGTGACAACACATAAAGTGTTATTTGAATTTTTTTCAAATAAATTAAGAAATATGTTGAAATGATATATACCAATGATACTTTGATTTGGATTGAAATGATATATATATCCATCCATGCAATTAAATTTGAAATAACTGATCACTTGGCCATAGGGTGGAAAATTGTATGCGGACACCGTATTGGTTAAATTAAATGGATTCAAAACCTTGAATTTGGATATTGATTAAATGATACCGTTTTAAAGGAAATAAATTGTGGATTTTATAAATTGAATTATTTCTAATTCAAGTTTTGAAATGTTGAAACTGAAATTGGTTAAAAGGAAATTGTTTAAAGAATTGAATTGGAAATGTAAAATTATAATCGATATAAGAGTTTAATTTGGGAAAGTGAATTATTTGGATCTTATATGAGAAATGAGGTTTAATTTGATTTAAGTGTTTTAAATCAATAAATTGAAATTGGACTTGAAATCGATATGAATTGAAATGGTTTAAAATAAGAATTGGGTTGAAATTTAAATCATTAAATTGAATTATTGAATCAGATTTTTTAAAAATGAACGTTTAATAAATTGAAGTTAATTTGAATGAAATCAAGTTGATTTGAAGCTAAAATGAAATTGTCAATTGAATTGAAAGATTTGAATTAAGTTGTCGATTTGAAATTGGACATAGGCTCAAATTTGTAAAATGGAAGGAAACAATTTGATACTATTTTTAAAATAAATTATTTTAATATAAACTGTTTAAAATATACTCTTTTTTATATTCAAATTATTTAGATTTTCCAAACTATTTCACTACATAAAACATTTTCAATACTCAAAACAATTTTATATCAAGTGTTTTCAATCTCTAAAGTATTTAAGCTATTTAAATTATTTATAACTATTCAAACTATTTTCTAAAATTTCAAACTGTGCAAAGTTGAGATGTTTATATTTAAATTGTTGATTTAAATGTGAATGTGGTTAAATGAGATTATAACCTAAGTTGGAATTTGGAATGATATTTTCAAGTGAAATGATATATTTCGAGTAAATATGGAATTTTGAAATAAAGTGATATTTTAAAGTGAATATGATATTTTGATATTAAATATGAATTGTTTCCAAAATGTAAAAGAACCAATCGGTGTGAAAAAAGACGTTTAGTTGTTAAAGAGATCAGGGTGTCTTATTGGCATACTCTCTATCAATATTGGAACCACTTTAATAACTGTGCACATGATATATGTTATCATGAATGTAGAGGTTGAATTGGAGGCATTTGCTGGATTTGAAGAAAGAGAACGATGATGGAAAAACTCGACACTTGTATCAATTGGAAATGACTAAAATAGGAGCCTATGTCTGCCAAAGGGGTTTGCAACCTTTAGGGGCCATCACCCCTTCGTATTATTTTATTAATTGATTTTGGACTTGATCGGTGCACCTTGTTTTGATTTAAGGGTAGTGGACTCGGTGGGCGGTCGTAGCTACGATGCGTTACCATCAGCCAGAAAGGGTAAACTAGTAAAATCCTACCTTGGGCATTGCCTCACGTGCCTTGTCATACTTTTATCCTTATATGCGCATTTTTTTAGTATGGTACCTATAGGGAACTCACTGGCTACTGATGTTACTGGTTGTGTTACAGGACCTGTATAGACTACTTGGTCAAAAATGTGTTAAGGGGGATTAATGTAAAGCCTTAACGCTAAGAAAGATATTTATTTTATTGATTAGACACACTACATATATAGCATATCTTACTACATACAGATAGATTAACGGATCCTTAGGAGATGAAAAATCCGGTAACATCTCTTAAGTTATTGCACTCATGTTATGCACTGAATATGAGATGTAAAATCCTGCAAACATCTCTGAAGCTAATACACTCATATTTACTTATTGTTGATTTAACTTACGTAAGAACTTTTATTGTTGACTCGAGTGTTTTATCTTTTCATTACGCTCGGGTCAGCCTAAGCATTTTAGTGCTTAAAGACTTTATTTCTAGAGGATGAAGACAGAGTTTGGTATATTAATAGAAATTTTCCACTGCATCATTATTGGTATATTGTTGATCATACTCTGATTATGTTGTAAAAAATTGTGTAATCAAATGTATTGTAAAACGGATTCATGAACTGTTTATTTCATTATTTTATTTTATCAATTCTGCTGCAAGATTTTGTATTTTGTTTTCCTTCTTTTCTCTTATTTTCTTATTTACCCCATTAACAATCCTCCATTTTGAATGGTTTGAGTTAGATATGTGTGGTTTATTGTCGATTTAAACCATGCAAAAAGGTGGGTCGTCATAGATATAGTTTTGACATAGAGAATTGGTGTAAATAATTGTCATTACCAGGGAACACTTGATAAAGTAAAATTAGAATTTATCTAAACCGAGTAAGCGATGAATTTGGCTATAATGCCACAACATCTGCTAAGTGTGAACGTTGATATTTGAAATGTTCAATATTAATCACTGACCAGAATTTACACCTAAGAGTCACATAATAGAAACGTTGATTATTCCTTTTACCACCTAATTTAATTAATTTATAAATTATTCTAAATTAATTAATATTTATGAAATATTAATTATAAAATTTTATTTGATGCATTTTGAACAATATTAAACAATGTTTTTATAATAGTTACAAAAAACATACTGATCGATATACAATATTGGTACGCATTTAAATAAGATTTAAAATTGCATTGAATATTGTTTGGATTTGTAATAGATTTGAGGCCATATGAGCATGATATTTTTGGCTATATGAGGAATGATTTGGGGGGCCATATGACGGCGACTAAAGATGAGTTTGAGTGATTAACAGAGTGTAAATAACAAGAGAAATATTAGGATGAGATCCACTTTTCACCCTGACTTCCCGTTTATAAGCCACCTATTTACATTATTTCTTTTACATTTTTTCTCTCCTCTTTCCCTGACATTTTCAACTGGCAAATTGCTCCTCAAAGCCATAAAAATCAAAGTGCAAAATTACACCAAAACACTTTGATTCGATCGTCGGTTTGTAAGGCAATTTGTAAGCTAGCAACTTCTAATTTATGAACGGATTCATGGCCATCAATTCAACATTTCAATGTGTAGGAACGGGCTTTAGTGAAGGGTAATTATCTATATTATTTTAGTTATATCATATATATATATATATATATTATTCATATATTATGATGTTAGATAATATTATGAATCTTGTATATCGAGATGCTCACGACCTACAAATAAAAAAGTTTATATATTTTTTTGAAGAACAAAAAAGTTTGTGTACATATATAATATTATTTAATGATTTTATTAATTAAAGTCCATGTTTAAAAGATTAATATTACATACCATCTGTTAAAAATTTTGAAAAATTTGTTTGTGGATAAAATGCATTTGGAAACAAATAAAAAATAGATATTTTTTATTTCGTAGAAATATATTAAATATTTATTTAACATAATTTTTTTATGTAATTTAAATATTTGTAAATATATATATATATATTTATTGCAAATAATAAAATTTTGGATAAAAAATATTACACAATAGGTTTGAAAATAATATTATACATATATATATACACACACATATTTTTAATTTTATACGGATTTTAACTTTTAAAATGATTTAAAATGAAAAACCTAAAAGAAAATTATAAAACAAATTATTTTTATGGCCAAGAGCAATATTTGCATATAATAGAAAATAATTTTTTAATTTTTAATTTAATATATATAATTATAACTAATTATATATTTATATGTATTGTATAAATTAATTTAACATAAAATATTATTATATTAAATTATTTGTGGCTTTCATATTAAATTATATATGTATTTAAATCACTACAAGAAAAATGATATGTGACAGCATATAATTATAGTGTTCTGAACAATATATTGTCTATTTGTAGTGTAAACTTGAACGAATATAGAACAGCTTGTAAAATCGCTGTCCAAAATACCAATGCCTGTTAAAATTTTATTTTCCTCCATTTAGCCGTGTGTAGCTATTTCCTCCCGCGTTTTGCCTACTTCCTTCTCCTATTTCATCCAACAACAAAAAATTTCCGCCTCCAAAATCAGCGCCTTTGCTGCCACCAAAAACAAATCGACCCATTCATTCTCCTTTAGGTTGCAGTGCCAAAAATAATCAACACCGTCGCTGCCACCTTATTCTCTGACTTCGTCAACCGGATTTGACGACGTGAAGACCCCGATGAGATGACGGAAGACCGGAGGTCAAAGAAGACAACAACACGCCATAGTATTTTCTAATTCTACTGTTGTTTTTCTTTTCGAAGATGGTATTTTAGGTTGCAGTGCGTTGTGAACTAAAATTCATAGTATACTGTCATGTTTTTCTTGAATGAAATGCATTTTGAAGACAGTTTTCAATGCCAAGCATCGTTTTGGAGATTGGTATATAGAAGAATTGTAATATATTATTTTGGAAGTAAATTATGTAAAGTTGATTTCATGTTTTGGAAGCAAATTATAATATATAAGATATTGCTTACCTGAACCTAACTACAAAAGTTGATTTCATGTTTTGGAAGCAAATTCGAGTGTTAAATTTGTAGTATTTGTCAGTAAAACAACTATTAAGATTATCAATTTATTTTAATTCTTAGACAATTTTATTTTTCCAAAAAGAGGATACTGATTTAAGCAATAAAAACTCCAGTTCACTTATATAAAGTTCGATGACAAAAGGCAAAGTAATCCAGTTTCATGGTCATTTGAACTGTCCTAAATTCCATGACAAAAGCAAAGCAATCCAACTTGATGTTCATTTTAACAATCAAAAAATTCAACAAAAAGGCAAAGTAATCCAGTTTTATGGTCTTTTGGTCACCTTGCCTTTTTTGTGAAATTTAATAGTTAACCTGAGCTCTGTTCCTTAAAATAAACAAGCACTCCAAGAGCCAAATGTCCAGGGAAAAGTATGAAAATGGATGGTGTGTTGTGCTATACAGATAAAGCATTTTTATTATTTAATCCCACCTTTCCAAGCATATAACAGATTTGGATTCAGATATGTATCTATTATACTGTCGTTGATTTGGTTTATCCAGATTAAAGAGACACACAATATATCTTAAAGTAACACTCACTATAGTAAATGAAGGATAAAATTTGACATCCAGTTATAAAAGCATTAAAGAAAAAGAACTCAATTTTTTAGCATGTAAAAAGAACTCAATATATTACAGCTATATTGTATATTCTTTAATTCTTTTGATTTACGCGATAGATAGTGTTCCTATTTTGCAAAAAAACATAAAAAAGAAAGTGCCTTTGTATTGGAATTACTTCGGTGAAAGAACCACCATTGCATATAAAGACAAGTGAGAAGGGAATAATTATATCAAGTATCTTAGACTAATAGTTATAACAATTTACTGGAACCAATGAATGATATTATATGTTGATTATGTGAAGCCTATCGATCAATAATGAAAAAAAATAACACCATTTGATCTTTCTAACGTTTTCTTTATATTTACTATGCGTGAATATGAAACTTTGTTATGCCTAGAGTGAGTTTGTCCTGGTTTGTTAGATTTGCTATACTTGATATACTCACAAAATAAAAAAACATATTGTACTGTCCGCATTTCCATTTTCATTTCTATACTAGTTTATATCCTTTTATTTGGGGAAGAAAGAAACCAAAATTTTTATCAGTACTTTCGACTATCCTTTTTTAACTAAGAAGATAAATCAAATGTGACCCAGTACATGCCCCATTTATTGAATATGATTTTGTATATTTTTTTCTTTTCTTTTCAGTATTGAAAGGTGTAATAATCTATGCAGTTCAGTAATTTGGTTTCTGACTCGAACTATATTCAGTAAATTTCCACACAACAAGCCTCATCCATAAAATATATATGTACGTAATATGAAACTTATTAATTTTCTCAACTCACAATTCAGGATTACCTTCTTTTAATCACGTATGGAATTATATAATTCCTTCAGTTTGTATAACAACCACAAATTTCTGTTTATCGTTTGCTGTAACTGACTGCTGAGTCATTGGCGGTTCGCTTGCTTGCTGTCATAATTTTACACAGTAGATATGTATTGAATGGCTATAGAGTGAATTACAGAATAATGTGATGGCTTGCAAAAATGGTGATGGTAATATTAATTAATGTGTTTGTTTCTTAACTAGTTTTGGGAAAAATTGAAACTTGGACACTTAAATTGAGTATCGAAACATACATGATCTTTTGACAAAATTTGAAAGTCCCCAGATCGTTTCCAAACACTAATAATATATTATTTTTAAAAATGATATTAGGGTTTTAAACCCAAAACATAAATTACTATTTCATTTCTCCACTTTTCTCTTGCTGAGTTGATTAATCGTGTGTCTACTTTTGCATAATTCAAATTACTATAGGTGATAGGAGCATACGAGACACTTCCAATTCTAACAATATATCGCTCCTTACTCAAGTCTGCGAAATTTCCTAATAATTATAAATTGGCCTTATGTTTCTCCCATAAGCCTTAGAAGCTAAAGGAAATTCCTTGTTATTTTGCATAAAATTCTAATAAGAATTAATCCTTGATGTGTTTTAATCATTTGATCTATCAGTAGCTCGACCAACCCTAAGATCTGAAGAAAAAACGTCACCACTCCTATGATTTGCATAACTAGAAAATCACCTAGAGGCCCTTCTCGCCTTCTTAGAATGTAATTCTATAAACCCATCCTCTTCCTTCCGATTAGCAGGAATTTTCGCAAATATTCCGTTAAAAATTTATATGTAGTGTGGTCTACATATGATCGATTTATCTAGTCATGTATTGTACAAAAAGCTTTCCTCTACTATCAAAATAACCTAATACTTCCACTGATCAGTTTTTGCATACGGTTGTACCTGTTTGCGCAAAAAAAGGGCAAACACCTCCAAGTCGTATGATTCCGTTGATTTTAAGTTGTTTTTAGTGATTTGGGTGATTTATGCAAATATATAAAAAGCAGGGACTAAACTGTAAAAGACACACAGATTTATAGTGGTTCGGCCAGAACGTGCCTACGTCCACTTTTTATGTTATTCTCCTTTTTCTCTTCAGATTACAAGTACAAAGCTTTGATTACAAGTAACTGAAAGTTGTTTGAAAGTTCCTTCCGTGCTTGAGCTCTCAAACTTGTCTGCCATTGTTGTACCCCTGCCCCTCTATTTATAGAGTGAGGCTGGAGGCAGGGGTCCTGGATGTATATAGCTGCTGGTGGGCCTGGGCTGAAGCAATCTAGCCTGGCACATCTGGTTCGGTGGAGCTTGGTTCGGTCGTAGCTGGGATGGTTGGACCGGTGGTAGGTTGGTCCGGTGGTAGGTTGAGTGGAGTGTTGGTCCGGTGTGGGTTGGTTCGGTGTGGGTTTGGACCGGTGGAGCTTTGTCCGGTGGAGGTGATTCGGTGGAGCTCGTTCGGTAGTACATGGAAGTGTGGTTGGTTCGGCTAGGAAGGGAAGTGGAGTTGGTTCGGTGATGAGTTGGGAATGCCGAATGCTTCTATATTTGGGAGTGCCGAATGAGCTCTTGTATTGGGAACGCTGGATGAACCAAGGCATCTTGAATGCCGAATGAGACTTCGCTCTACATTGCCGAATGAAACTTTAAACCTTTGATACCGAATGGACTTTTATACTTGAGTCATGAGTGAAACCCCAGACTTATATACGCTTGCTGGCTACTTCTTCTTGGTTCGTTCGTGGTGGAAATGCACACAACATTGATATTCCAGTTTTGACCAAAAATGGGATAACACTTTGCCCCCCAAAACATGCCTTGCGATAGGAAGGCGTGTTTTGTAATGCCATGAGCTGGATGTTCATATCCTGTTGATCTCCTTGCGGTAGGAAGGCGCGTTTTGTAATGCCATGAGCTGGATGTTCATATCCTGTTGACAACCTGTAAAGAGCTTGATATTTTATATGGCCCCAAATGACGACAGTTCGGGATCGAGCTATTTGGGATGAAGCGCGACCGTTCATGGTGAAGCGCCTAACTTCAAATGACGACCGTTCGCGATCGAGTCATTTGAGGTGAAGTGCGACCGTTCGCGGTCAAGCGTCTAAATCCATGCGACGATCGTTCGAGATCGAGTCATTTGCGGTGGAATGTGATCGTTCACGGTCAAGCGCTTTACTTCAAATGACGACCGTTCGGGATCGAGCCATTCGAGGTAAAGTGCGACCGAGCCCGGTCGGGGGCGGACCTCAAATGGCGACCGTTCGCGATCGAGCCACTTGGGGTGAAATGTGACCGTTCACGGCCGGTGCCGTTCGCGGTAAAAGATGAAATGGGACCGTTCGCGGTCAAGCGCCTTACTTCGGATGACGATTGTTCGAGATCGAGCCATTCGTGGTAAGGTGCGACTGTTGGCGGTCAGGGGGTGGACCTCAAATGGCGACCTTATGTGATCGAGCCATTTGTGCCGATATGAGTTGTGCCGTTCGAGGCGAGTTTGTGACTGTTCGAAGTCGGGTGCCGATCGAGGCGAATTGTGACTGTTCGAGGTCGGGTTCCGTTTGAGGCGAGTTGTGATCGTTCGCGATCGGGTGCGGTTCGAGGCGAATTGTGACTGTTCGAAGTCGGGTGCCGTTCGAGGCGAATTGTGACTGTTCGAAGTCGGGTGTCGTTCGAGGCAAATTGTGTGTGCCCTGGGGGGACTTAATATTATCAGTGTCGGAGTTATTGTTTGGGGGAGTCTTCGAATAAAAGACTTTGGCAGTTCGCTGCCATGCAAGAGGTGCTCGTGGACCGTTCGCGATCCAACGGGCATACAAGTAAATTTTTCCATAGAATTGTAAATGTTAAAGCAATAATCATATGAACCTTACGGAAGAAATGTCCAAACAGGAAGAATTTAAATGTTCAAATCAAAATCGAAGCAAAAGGCAGAATGAAGATGTCAAAGCGCAAACTCTTACTATAACGCGGTTTGTAGTCATTCAGAGCATGCCTATGGATCGTGCGCGATCGCTCACATGTGTAAATGATTTAACCGCGTTAGTGATAGTTTTACAACTTGTTCATCGTTATTTTAATCAGGCAATCAATGGATAATCAAACGGTGCCCCGATCCAGGGTCACCTCTAGTCGACGTAGACGGTGGTCGCTCTGGCTCCACTGTTGGAGTTCGCCTCCTCATATACTGAAGGAGCATACCGTTCCTGATATGCCCTTCCACCTCGTCCTTCAAATGTCTACAATCATTAGTGTTATGACCGTTTAATTTGTGGAATTCACAAAACTTGTCTGATTTTCTTTCGTCAGAAGTTGGATCCCTTCGCATTGGTCTACGATACGGAACCTGCTCCTTGGTATCCTAGTAAATTCGTTCCAGACTCTCATTCAGCTCGGTGTGAGTGGTGAATCGCGACTCTCTCCGTGGCCGCTTTGACCTGTCCTCATTATCCTCAGCCTTTCTCTTTCCTTTGCCAGTCTCCGCACCCTTTCCAGGTGGGTTTCCGCGCTTGATTGCGTAAACGTCAACTTCTTCCTCTCTTTCTGCACTAGCATCTTCCAAACGCAGAAACTTTTCAGCCTCATGATAGAACTCCCCCAGATTCATAGGCGGATCCTTAGTTAATGAATTCTTGAACTCTATACTATCAGCTATTCCAGATACAGCCGCCATCATGACCATGGATGGATCTGGTCGATCCACTGATGCTGCTGCCGCATTAAATCGCGTTAGAAAACTCCTCAAAGTCTCTCCAGTTTTCTGCTTCAAGGTTGCCAAAGTCATCACATTCTTGGGTCTCGCAATATGAACCCTGAATTGCCTCATGAATCTCTCAGTTAAATCTTCCCATGTTCCTATGGAGCCTCTCTCCAGCTGCCTAAACCATAACGCTGCATTGTCAGTTAAATACAATGGAAAGCACCGGGCCATGACCTCCTGTGATGCCCCCAGCACTTCCATGTGCCTCATATACTTTGTAAGATGGACCGCAGGGTCTGTCCTCCCATCGTACATCTCTACTGACGGTAAATTGAACTCTGGTGGGTTCCTAGCCATCCTAATTGCAGGGGAAAAAGGACTCCTGTTTACATCTTCCAAGTCTCTGTTTACTAAACCGCCTCTCATAGCTCTTCTAACCATCTCTGCTAATCTGTCATTGTCTCCAAGCTGTAGTCCTCGCTCGCTGCCTTCGACCTGCCCCCCGAGTCCGCGGGAGTTTTCATGTGTATGCCTCACTGGCTGAATTGGAGGAAATTGGTGAGGAAGCATGCAAAGGCATGATGAGTAGCCAAAAGAACACTTGAACCTATGCAATGTAACATCTAATGCACTTTCTCAAGATTTTAATGATTTTTCATTTTCATTTTCTTTTCAATAAAAAAGTAATTTGTTGGTATTCTTTTTGTAACGACCCTAGATTTTAATTTAATTTAAATTGATAATTTAAATGAATTTTTGAATTAAAATTGTGAAATGTATAGATGGATTGATGCGAGTTTCCCCGAATCAAATAGAAAATATGTAAAGTCATATGGATTTGAAAATTTGTATATATGAGAATATATATGTATATATTGGATTTTAAATAAATTCTTAAATAAATGATTTTGAAAAAAATAAATAATATACTTTAGACACAAGTATAGAAATAAATAAATAAATTGATTTAAAAATTTATAAATGATGATAATTTGAGTTATATAAAATATATATATAATAAATACAAGACAAAAGTAATAAGAGTAAAATAAAAATAGAAGTAAATTTAAAATGCAAGAATAAAGCAAATACATTTAAGTAAGCAAAATAAAAGTATATATTTTTACATAAATAAACAAATGCATAAATGAGAAACAAAACAAAGTAAGATATATAAACAAAGTAAAATAAGTATTAGCAATAAATGTTTCAAATAAATATATGGTTATAAAAAAATGACCTAGACATACATATAAACTTATATGAAACTTTTATAAAACAAGAAAACAATATATATGTCAAAAACAATATTCATCACAACCTTACAAAAACAAAAGTATGCAATACAAAATAATACAAACAAATACAAATATAAGCATAAACAAATACAAGAGCTTGTAAATTAAATCAAGCAAGTTATGTTATATAAAATAGAAATTTATTTAAGTTATTAAAAGCAAAGTAAAAGAAAAGAAAATACAAGATACATTCAAGTATTCAAACAAAAGGAATAACATACAAAAGAAGATTCTCAGCCGAGCAAATGGAAAACAAAACAAAGTGTGAACAAACAAATTAAAATATACATATGCATAGATAAGTACAACCAAAACATAACTAAAAAAAATAAAATAAAAATAAAAGTAAAAATACAGTACAATAATATATCAGTATAATATCACTGCAGCCTTTCTTTATAAAGTAACCTTTGATATGAATATGACAGGAAAGTATATATGCATGCACACTTGCAAAATGATGAAGACTAACCAAAGTACATACGAATAGGGGTTAAAATTTGTCTTCAGCCATGACTGTTGTACAATATAAACATCACCCTATACACTACAACATCACCTATAACTTCATTTTTATATACATCACCTTCTCATCTCAGTTTTGTTCACCATTATAAACTGAAGTATAAAGGCTATTCTTTAACTCAAACAATCATTCAACATAAAACATTTTTCAAATCAATCAAAGCCTGACAGTTTGAAGCAAAGAAAAGCTTCAGATCAACCAAACTCTAACCTGTAAACTCCTGGATTTAAACAATGATTTGGAAGGTGAGTAATATATGTGTTTTATTTATTTATTTAAAAGTTAAATTTGTTATATATATATGTCTGTTTCTACATACATATAAACCCTTTGAATACATTTGAACACTGGAAGTACAGATTATTGTTATACAGGTCTTCTGTTTTGAGATTGTAAGATACCAGTTTTTGATAAAAAATTCATTTTCACCTAATCTACTTGATGCTTGGGTTAAATGTTAATACAAGAATTTATTGTTATAGTGTATATTCAAGATTTAAATTTTATTTAAGTTGAATCAACTTAGGATTTTCTCTGGGAAGCAAGAAATTCGAATACAACTTCCAATAAGTCAAAATTTAAACTTTTTAAATTTCGAATTCAGGTATGCAGTCTGAATTCGTATGCTATAATATGATTTTCAAAGCAAAAATTATAATTTTTCGATCAAAGGTTTAAGAGCAGTTCGGGGTTAAAAGAACTTCTTTGTTTTAGTGATTCTTGATGATCCTCTGAGTTGTAGAGGTCGAGATCATGCATGGAGGTGGAGGAGTCTACGATGCTGCTAGGAAAAATAAGGAGATGGTCGGTAGGTGGTCGTGGTGGCGGCGGTGAACGTTTTAAATTTCTAAACCTAATTTTGACTGGGTCGAGTATTTCGATTGGTTCATCCTCGTCGTGCGATCGAGTGCGGCGAGTTTTGGGGTGATGATGGAGGGAACGTGGACGAGTAGAGGGTCGAAGTTTGAGGCTCTCTAGTGGAAGGGATTTCGAGAACGATGATGATTCCCAGGCTTTGGTGTTTTACTGCTTTTTTGTTCCAGGTTTGTTTTTTTTTGTGTTTGAAGCTCGATTTTGATCTGATCGAAATTTCTTCGATCTGGTTGGTGCTTTGGGGTCTCACGTGTTCGGGTGGGTGTGTGGGATGGACGCGGTGCTCATCGGTGGCCGGAGGAGCGTGGGTAGGTGCACGGTGCATGTGTGTGCACTGGGAGGAAGAAAGGGGAAGACTTGTGGAACCCAAAGAAAAGGGGGAAGGCGTCTCGAAGTTACGATCGGGGAAGTAGGGCAGAAACTCGAAGGGGCACTCGGGGGGTTTCAGGGTTGTATCGGAATGTTTTGGACTTAAACAAATTTTGTGAAAAAGTTTTAGTACTCGGGTTAGTTGGTTAAAAAACTCGAAGCAGGGTGCTGTTTTTATCGGGTATGACCCGAAGCAGGCCTCGGGTGAGTAAGTGAAAGCAGCAAACTCAGTTTCAACCAAATTTTTAAACACAAGTAAAAATTTATTTTCCGAATAAACAAATGATATTTGTAAATAAAATATGAAAACAAATAGTAATTATAATTTGTAAATTCTTTAAATTAAGCCAGGAAAATTTAAAACAAAATTTTAATTAACCTTTTTTTTAATGATTAAATTTAAAAAGAATGATTTAAAAATTTATTTACATTAAATTTTAATGTAACAATAAATAAATTCTTAAAGTATAAGCAATTTTCAAATGACAACTAAGATAAACAATTTATATTAATAGTTTGGAAAAAAGAGATTTAGAATGATTTAAAATTTGTAATAAAAATTAATTTGATAAAAAATTAAGTACTTAAATAAATTTGAAACTAAGAGTTTGTTGATTATATAAATTAAGTTGATTAATTTTAGTTGACGATTAATTAAAATAATCAAATAAGGGATAATTAATGTATCAAGATGGTAAAGATAAATTAATTTATCATTCAGGATAATAAATCCATGATTTAAAATAATCGATAAAATGATTATTGGGATAATTTATCTCATTCACTTTGATTGGTGAAAAATTAACTATTGTTGTGCACCGTATTAATATTTCTGTTCTGATTGTGATGCTGTGTGATGTAGATTGCCATGTACTACACTGTAATTGTAATTTACTCTGTATTGATATGAAAACCCTGTTTGCCGTAAAACGGCATTTAAACTTCGATGCGACAGGGAGTCGGATTCCAGTTAGTTATCCGAAACCCACATCGAATTGTAATGATAAATCTTTGAGATTGATAAATCAATTTATTTATGAATCTGTGAATAAAGACAAGCGTTATTGATTATATCGCTTATCGATAATTGATATCTCTGTAATGATTGATGTGTGCACTATTGTCCCTTAGACCACACTTATACACACACAATTATGGATTTCACGAGGAAATCGATTAAGTCGCAGATTTTTGAAATAGTTTAAAATTTGAATTTTTAAATTCAAATGTTTTGGAAATGGAATTGGAATAGAAGTGAAAAGCTTTTGAAATGGAATTTCAAAGATGGAAATTTATTTTGAATAACTGGATTAAGTGTTGGAATTTAAATACTTTAATTTAAATTTGAATTCAATATTCGAATTGAATTATGTAATTTGAAACTAGGGATTAATGATATTATACTAGTCATTATGAGTTAAATCATTTTTAAAGTATTATTTTTGGGAATTTGAATTTAACCCAAGGAATTGAACTCGTATAAATGAATCAGAGTTCCAAAACGAAAACTGTTGTTTTCAAATGATAAATACTTTTAGATAAGAACTGAGATTCCAGTTAATTAGGGGAATTTCAAGATTGAATAGAGAAATGATTTTCCTAAGTTATGAATGAATTCTTTTTGAAAGCTATGAATTAAATCTGTTTATTTTTAACAGATTTAAATTGATGATTAGTTTAAATCAAATAGAAATGAGATTGTTTTGAAAGCTATAAGTTAAATCTTTGATTTAAAAGATTTAACGAGTTAATCAAATTGAAATAAAAAAATTGATTTGGAAAATCTGTGAATGAATCTTTTGTTTAAAAGATTAAAATGTGAAAATTGTTTAAACCGTTAAAGGTTGTGAAAATGAATCTTTTTGTTTAAAGATTGAAAATGGTAATTTGTTAAGCCATTTGAGAAAAGTTTTGGGTAATAAGTTGTGACTTAATTGAAATCCCATTATCCATTTGTTTTTGAAATGTTTTCGCTCACTATTCGGTTTAGCCGGGAAAGGACCTTTGTGTCGTATAACCCATTCCGAATATGTGATACGTCGTTATGGATAGCATTTGAAGACCGGTGATGAAGACCGGGTATTTGTGAAAGCGATAGGATGACCTATCGATTGTTTCTGCACCGAGTCGCGCCGGTATAGAAACTCCCTAAGCGATGGGAAAATCCGATCGGGATTGTGAATATCCGGGTTGCAAGGACTTCTTTGTAAGTGCCTTCGGTTCTGTTCGAGCCCGGAACAGGCTTGTATGGATTGTATGTCTGACATTACAAATTGAGATATAAAGCCGATTTCTTTCAAATATATTTCTGTTGGTGGCGGAGAATTTATTCTCTTAGCTTAACACCCTTCTCTGAGACGTACGAGCTCAGAGGTTATGTAGTTGAAGGTTATCAGCAATATATTCCCAATTTGGTAATGTGACATGCTGAGTGTTGCTGTGAAATGATCATTGTGTTGATTATTTATGATAGGATCATTTATTTGATCGTCTATCTTGGTGATCATTTCTATGATCATTTGTTGACCCAAAGCATGGCTTTTGTATAAAGTATGTTTTGTGGACGAGACTTCGTCGAGCCTCACACCCCGGAAATGGTCAAAACAGGAAAGATGCGGCAAGGTTATGAGGGGTAGCTCCCTTTAGGGTATGTGCATTTCCTTCTGGATAGAGGTGGTATCATGGTATGGAGCCCAGATATTTAACCTATGTGGTTACTACGAATTTATTACTTTGTGGTTGTTGGTTATCGGGATCCCGTGAGAAAGGTCGTTTACGATCGGGGAATGGCGTGCTCGTGTCAGTAGTTACCCAGTTAGGGGTAACCTGGCCTTGTGTTGGCAGAGTTCCGGTTTGGTTCTCGGGAATGTCCTTCCAGAGGCGTTCTCATGTGGCAATGGAAAGTTCCTTGGCCTGATCATTTGTTGGAAATCCAAAGAAACAATACGTGACTTGTACGGTTTTAGTTGTAGAACCTGCCATTTAAAATGGTAGCTATAGTAGGCATAATATAATGGTACCTATGCTGGCTAAGATTTATATTCTACTTTCGAAATGAATTTTTTCTACACTATGCACTAGCAATAATATCAAATGTTTCTTTTTAATACGTCTCAAGCATCTTTGACTAACATAAGAAGAAATCTCCTCCAAGTCTGCGTTTGCATTGTGTGTGTGGCGGGAGGTCTTAAGGTAGTCTCATTTTTAAAAAGCATTGCGAATTGACTTTGAAAATCTTTTGTTGAATGTTTTAAAAGATAAACTGTTTTTGTTGCTCACACCAGTCCCACGACTGATCCGGAGTTTATTGTTTCTTTCCTAAACTCTGGGTGCTCATTATTTTCTACACGAGCAGTCTAGAGTTGGGTTTTACAGATAGTTAGATATAGTGGATTATCTGGAGTTAGTTCAGTCTTTGGTTCGCACCAGTCTTGCTTAGCTTGATGCATCGTTATTGGGAGTTCGAGCTATTGCTGGATTGATTCTTGGAAATGTAGTTGCAGTTATCGGAGTTCTCTTTTGAAGACTATTTTAGAGTTATTTGTTTCGCTGCTAGATGTTATCTATCGTTTTCTTTTCCGCTGCTATTTTATTGTATCATATCTCTGATGTGTATTGATATCTATTGGATCATCTGTTGTATCAGATATTGTATCAAAGCTGTATATCAATATATTATTCTTTTATTCCGCTGTGTTATTTACTTAATGATTGTTATAAGCTCCGGCGAATCGGATTTGAACGGTCGAATCTATGGCATTCGAATACGATATGAAGTATGGATGTCGATTTTCGAGCGGGCAAAATTCGAGTCGTTACACTTTTAAAATTTAAGAGCTACATTCCTTCGATGATTGATAACATTCGAATGAGAAATTGATGTATTTATAGTCAAATGGATATTGATATGTATGTAGTTTTCATTGTTGTGTGTGTATGTGTGTATATTAAAGTACTCAAAAATATGCTATTTAACGCTATTTGATAAAAGGAGTTATTTTGCTGATGCATTCAAAGGAGAAGATAACATCGTATGATTTTCTTTGATCATTTATTAACCATCTTAAATATCAATGGTTAATGAAGAAAAACAGACATTACATGATCTGAAAAGTGAAATTGAGAAGCAATTAAAAGAGAAAAAACTATACATGATATTGAAAAATAACCGAGTGAGAATTACAAGATAAATTTAGAAACAAGTTAAAGAGTTGAACTTCAAAAGGAATTTTTTTTTTGAAAACCTAGGAGAACCCGGTAGGCCGGTAAACTCGTGAAGAGAATAAAGCCGTCCGCTGATCCAAACCTCCATACCCCTGGGTAAATTTAAATAGGATAGGGAAGTGCATGGTAGGAATCGAACTTGGGTCTATTTACCAAAACCCAAGCGTTCTTTCCACTGCGCTGCACCTACGGACATGAATTGAAAAAAGTATGCAGACACTTATGCTTGTAATACCAATGTTCATTGGTAGGCTATTTAATACTATTTAACAGTATCACACCGAATACTTTTTCAAAAACAAAAAACACATCTATGAATAAACTATTGAACAAAAAAATTATAGAAATAATGTTCATTAGTATGCTATTTAATGTTATTAAAAAAAACCACACTTGTTATTCTTCAAAATTAAATACGTACAAGAAAAGTTTGTTAAAAAATAACTTGAATGGTGACAATTACAAAATTAAAACAAGAAATACAATCACTAACTATTCTCACTCTTGCTAAATGAAAATACAAATAGTTAGACATTTAAATAAGTATGACATATGAATAAAACACGATTTAGTGTAAAAATTAAAGTGAATATCGACAAAAATCTCTCACATGACATTTTTCATTCCCTTTCGTCCATTGGTTTCATGAATCCAATAATGAAAGTCAAGTTAATGAAAGTGCTAAATATAAGAGTGACATTGAACTTTGTCATTGTCAGATGTCAACACATGGTCACATACATCAAAAAATGCAAAAATGAAAGATAACCGATAGTAGACAACTAGAGCTTGCGACCAACAATGATCCATCATACTCCATAGCGACTAACCCCATGCCAAACAAGATTTCCACTTCTCGTTCCAATCATACCAGCTAATTCTCCTTAGGATGCATATATTGAGTATTGGAGAGCCCATGATCGTGTAAGATTATGACATTGTTTTCATATAAACTTATGCTTTAAATTCTAGATTCCTTGAATTGTTAATTTCCAAAATCTATCATTAGTCCATCTTATATAGCTACAGAAGTTATATTAACATTTTAGGAAAGAAGGAAAAGAAAAAGGCATTATTAAATAAATATATAGGTAGATAAATTATTCTTGGGCTGTACTTAGAAGCTGTAAAAGAAGTCATGGGCTTTTTACATCATACCAATTGGTTTAATTTTGAATACAGAAATTGCCATACATGTGATAACCCGAATTTTTAGGCATTTGATAATTGAATAATTAACTGGTTATTCAGTTGAACAGATTAAGTTCTGATATATGAAAATATAATAAATTTGAATCTATAATAAATTTTATAGTAAATTAACATATATATAAATAAGATATATACAAAACTCCATGATGTTGAAAATCATAAGTGTAAACATATACAAATTCATTGTAAGTATATAATCACAGTAAACATATTAATATAATAATTTAATTTTGCAAGTTTTATCTTTTCAAAGCTAATAAAATTATTTTATAACCATAATACACACACACACACACACACACACACACACACACACACACACACATATATATATATATATTATATTGAATTGGAAGTTATGGCTTAAAAATTAATATGAAAATTTTCAAGAGTTATTTAAAAGTTGAATTCTACATTTCTAACTCTAGTACTTATATATATAGTTATCAAGACAACTTAAGTATAACATGTAAACACGATTTAATAAAAGTAGTTAATGTTTCTTTATTTCTAATTTACATATGTACGAAGTATAGTATATATACAATTTAAAAACATAAAATACAAATTTATAAAACATAAGTTACATATAAATAAGGGCTTTATACATTTGTAAGCTAGAGTTCATGCAAGAGACAAATGTAAGTTAAGTAGCTTACAATTTTACAAATGGCACAATTTTCAATCAATTTTTTTATGTAAATAAATATCAAAAAATAAGAAAACCAGGTTATCATTTTTCTCCTCACTTTCAAAACCTAGAAGCATAAACCTTAGGAAAAGAATCAAAGAAATAAATCAAACAATAGATCAAAGCATCTCAAACCTGATCCCAGATTAAAGTTATAAAGACTGTAGCTTTTTCCTCTATTTGCATAAAACATGTAAGTAAATTACATCCTTTAAAAGCTAAATCTGATGCAAAAACTCTTATAGTGATGTGTGAATAAAGGTTTGCATGAATAAATTAATATGGTTGATATGTATTGATGCGGAAGATTTATGCATGTCTATTTGAATGTTTACATATGTCTATGTTAGATAGCAGGTCCAAGCTAAATCAAGTAGAATCAATTTCTCTTTGCATAGTAAAATTTAGGGCATGATCTTTGAAGTGAAAATGTATATATGGATGTAATATCATTTCTAAAAATAATTTCAAGAAATCATATTAAGTAATTATTTTTTAAAAGGGAAAATAAACATGGATGATTTACTTGAATCAGGAAATCAACCATTTAAAATACATGTTTTGATTACCAAACCAGAATCGTACTGGAAATTAATGAATTTTGAGATTAATTTCAAGAATTTTAGGTTTACAAATCGAGGTGAATTTCAAGTTGAACGAAATCGGGTAATTGCTCGATTCCTGGTGATCGGCAAGAGGTGAAGGGTCGAGTTTTTGGCTGGAGCAAGTTTGGAGGTCAATGATTTTTAGAAAAATGGTGATAGATTTTATAGATCATCAGAGGAGACGAATGGCGACGATTTAGAGTTTACATCGATAGTTTGTTCTAGGTCGGAAATCATTTTACTGCAACTTTAACAATGGATCAGAGGTTATCGAATCAATGGGAAATGACTCAAGGATGTTCGGTGGTGTTCTGATTAGAATTTCGTAACCTCTGGTGGCCCGAGGCGATAGAGCGAGGTGACTTTTGGTGATCAATGTTTGTTCCAGTTTGAATCATGTTCCTTGTTTTCGATTTCGACAGAGATTCATCGATCTGGGCGATTTGGAGGTGTAGGCCGATAAACGTTGACATGTCGAAGGTGGCAGGGTTGACTGGAGCCCATCGAAGCTCCAGTGTACGTGCATTTATCCTAGATGGTATCTGTTTTGATAGGATGTTTGGAAGACGAGATTACCTCGGGAACAAATTCGAAGTAAACAAGGGTTGGGCTCGAAGAAATAGGGTAGCGGGTTGCTTGTGTTTGAACTCGAGAAATTTGGGTTTTTTCCTCGGGTTTTTGTGATGTTATCCTGTTTTTAAAAAAAATGAAATACAGGATTAAAATATGAATTTAGATGAATTTAAAACCCATTTCTCAACCCATTTTTTTTGAAATATTAAATGTCGAATTGAGTTTAAGAAAAATGAAAAAAGGTTTAAGATAAATTATGTTAAAATTTATTAAGTTAAAAGTGTTTTATAATATATATATATATATATATATATATATATATATATATATAACCCTTGTTTGAAAGTTTATTTAAAATAAACTTGATATTATAATCAAGTAAATGAATTAAAAGAGATGTAGTGTTTTAATCCTTAATTTAACTTAAAGGTTTGAGTTAATAAGAATGGTGATAAATTATTTTCAAAATTTATTTAGTAAGAATTTAAAGGATGATTAAAGTGAGTTATAAAGATAAAAAGTTTATCTTTTAAATCAATTAAGATCTTTAGCAATTAATGATTTATTAATTATGTAAGTAATTAAGGGATAATTAATTACTGAATGAGATTAATTAAGGTTAATTAATGAATGTAATTAATTAAAGATTACTTAATAAAATAATTAATTACTGGAAGTGATTAGAGGATCGTTAATGAATGTCATTAATTAATTAAAAATTAATTAATGTCAATGGTTAAGGCTAATTAATCTAAGTGATTATTTAAAAGATAATTATTAAATGTAATTATAAGATAATTAATCAAGGAGGATTAATTAAGATGGATCATTAATTAGGTTGTAATTAATTAATGTAAAGTAAGCATGATTAAGGTAATCCAATTGATTAAAGTTGGTAATTAATTTAATTGGAGATAAATTAAATTAATTAGGAATTATATATTTAACAAATCTTGTTTATGGATGGTTGAATGATATTGGATGACTTAGATTTGTTGATGTCATTGATGAGCGATTGAGATGTGCTGTGGTATGAATAGGTTGAACTGTAATATTGTGGGCTATCTATCTGAGATAAATTGATGAATGGTACGATATCCTAAATATGAATTGTTTTGTTTTTTAAACTTAACTACTTGGATTAGAAATGACATTGGATTCAAAGAGACCGGGGTCAGGTATCAGAAAATACCCGAAACCACTTTGAATAGTAATCTAAATTTCCTTATAAATTGGATATGTAAGATTAATCAGGATGGAATGAAATAAGTTAAGTAACCTAGACATTTACTCCTGAGAACTGTTGTGTGTGATAAATGATTGACTATAATAAGTAAGAATTCATAAAAGGTATAAGTTACCCTGGTAATTCTTAGGTTTTTATAACTTGGTATTTCATGTTAGATGGGTTTACTCACGCTGGTTTCCAGCCTGACCCGGGTGTTACTTCGATGTAACGCTCGGGTCAGACCGAGTATTATAGATTTCCAGGTTAGGATGTTCTGGAGCTCAGAAAGCGGGTTGGATGGTATGCATGTATGGAGAGTATTCTGCTGTGATATGTTGTAGTTATCTGGGACATGTTTATTTTAATTGTCCACTGTTTGTGTAAAGGTTGTAACTCGATGTAAATAAATGTAAATTGACGGATACAGTTTTCTTTTGTATAACTGTTATTATTTGATATTATATTTTGATCCACTGCGAATGTGAGATTCTGTGACTTGTTTTCTGTTTCTTCTTCTATCTCTTTCTTCTTTACCTTAAGCATCTGGAATTTTACAGATTGAAATTTCAGGTCGTTACATTTTGGTATCAAGCTGAAGGTTAAGCGAGAACTTTGGCTCTGGTGGGTTTACTCATTAGGGATAGGGTAAGTGGTACCCTAGAATGAGTTGAGGTAATATATATAAGGGCATATTTGTTATTTTCTTATAAAATGATTTTCATATAAGTTTATCTTTTGATATATAAAGAAATAAAATTTCTCATATATTAAAGAAATTGGTTGTTGATTATTGGAATAAAATAAAATAATGAGAATTAAGTGGAATTAGTAGTACAACCAAATTGAAATTGAATAAAGAAAAGTTTGAAATGGATTGGTATCCAGATATGATAATCGTGGTTATTATCCTAAATGGTTGTTGTGTTTAATAATGTAATATTTGTTAATGATAAAACAAAATGAAACTTTCTAAGGAATTAAACATTTAGATAAGTATGACTTGCAAATTGAGGTGGGTTTTAAATTGTAAAGTTTTAAAACCTAAGTCTAGAAACATTTGAATTGTTTCAAAGTGTTAAAAGAAAAGAATAAATAATATTATTCAGACTATTTTTGAATGTAATCCTATTTTAAAAATATGAAGTTGTTTGTAAACTTTTAAGAGAAATCTGTTTTGAATTAAAAATCAAAGGTGGTTTAAAACTTAAGGAATCACTTGGTGGGCTTAGAAATAAATATGTATATATGTAAGGATATACAAAAATGATCTGGAATAAACTCTAAAGTGATGATTTTTGATTTTCCCTGAAGTGTGATGTAAAAACCCAAAGTAAAATAAGTTTTTGAAGTTTTAGGTGATAGCAATTTGAAATTTGAAGTGGGAATTCGAATTTGAGTAAGGTTAACGGGATTAAATTGAGATTTAACTTAGGGAAGTTAAATAGGTTGTTTGGAAGGGAGTTATGTGTGATCTCCAATAGGTTTGAGATCTGGGAAGGGGTAGTGAATGCTACCGATGGATGTTTTTAAATAAATTGGATGTTTATTTATCCTAATATCGTCCTGTTATTATCAATAATTTTGAAATTGTGAATTGTGTAGTTTAAAATGAATTAAGACATGGATTGGAGTATATATATGTACATTGTAGAAATTAAATGGAAATAAAACTTTAATCAGGAAATTGAACTTGTGAGATGAAATTACTTTGAAATTAAGATTTAAATGTTCAAAAGGAACTTGGAAATTTAAGTTGTTAAGGATTGGTTTCAAAAATTGAAATTGGGTAATAAAGTGAATTTCAAAGATTAGATTGTTTAAAAAGGATTTGATTATTATTTGAACCTAGAAGTAGGTTTATGGAGAAGTAAAGGTATTTAAAATAGAATTTTGAAATTTGGACTCAACATTAAATGTCTAAAGGGTTCTGAACTTTCACTTGAAAACTTGAGATAAGTAAGTAAAAGTGATTTGAATAAATATTAAAATGTTGGACTCAAAATGTAATTGTGTAAGGACTTGGGTTGTTAAATTAAAAAGTAAAGGTCAATTTGATTTAAGGAAATTAGATCAACATTTGAAATTTAACTCGAATTTATATAATTCGAGATGATTTAAAGTGAGATTGAATTTGAAATTAGTTCAAATTGAAATTTGATTTGAATAATTTGGAATTGTGATTAAAGTTGAATATTTTTAAATTCAAATGGAGTTTGATTTGAATTTGGAAAGAAATCAAGGATAATTCAACTTGAATTGGGATTGAATAAATTCAATGGGATGGAAAGAGATTGGAATTGAGATTAATTCAAACTGGAATTGAAATGAATTGAAATAGAAACTGGTTCAGGTTGAAATTTATTTGAATTAATTGAGATTGAAATCGAAGTTGAATAAAGTTAAGTTTGGAATGGAAATTGAAGTTATTTAAATTGAATTGATTGGAATTAAGATTGGGTAGTGGAACAGTTTGGCTCTGAAACTATTTTCAAACAAATTATTTTAATATAAGCTTTCTTAAATCTATTTTTCCATGCTATTTACTATATACAACCATTCTTTTTAAAGCCAAACTATTTTATACTTATTTTACAATTATTTTTGGAACTATTTGACAATTTTACAACTGTTTTATAAACTAATTACTGTTTTTCAACTATTTTATAACTAGTTACTATTTATAACTAATTTACAGTTATTTAACTATTTTATAACTACTTAACTATGTTACAGCTATTTTACAAACTAATAATTATTTTTCAACTACTTATCTATTTTGAACTTTTCATGCTATTTACTAAATTTAAGCTGGACAGAGTTCAAACTATTTATGATTTATTACCAACTGATATGAGAATTGAAGTGATAATCCAAATGAGGATTATAGCAACTGTGAATAAGTGAATAGAATCATAAGTGAATGTGAATAGAAAGGGAACTGTTTTAGCTAGTAACCGATGAAGATAAATACGTAGGATGTACGTATATTATTCTATTCGCATAGTGATTTGATCCAGATTCGAGCACAGAATTTCTAGATAGTTATATCGATTTGAGTTGGGATTTTCACTCGTTTTTCGAAGGGACCTGGATATGGATTTTTGATTGGTTCTGGGAATTCTCTATCATAGTTGTGACTATGCAAGAAGAATGATGGTTTCTGATCATGAAACCAGATCTGAGTCCGCACTAGGAAGTCGGGTGGACGATACTAGTTCGAAAGAGAAATTGTGTGATCGATTGAGCGATCAGATTGATATTATGTACGGATGATATGAGTACATCGTATGGGGTTGAATGAAAGAAATCTTAGAAATTTGTGGATAAAAACTGTAAAATGATTTTGAAATGGAAGGGTATATTTTGAAAAATAAATGATGAAATAAAATGAAAATTGGATATTTCTATGTTTAAAGATTCACTTTATGAAGAAAAGTTATATGGTTAATAACTTTATAAAAGAGTAATAAAATTTGAATATTTGATTTGGAATAAACAAAGTTATATATCATTGTTATATATGGTAAATTACCCTTGTTGGATCTATAGCCAGAATGAAAAGGACTTTTGAAAGTATTTGAAGTATAAAAAGGGAATTTATACAAGTATGAAGCGATTCAAAGATTTTTCAAGGTTATATATATATATATATATATATATATATATATATATATATATATATATATAAAAAGGATTTTATGAGAATGATTTTGGGAAAGGTTTTTGGAACCTTTGGATTTGGAAAGGCTTTTAATTTTTAGGAAAATCAATATTGAAAATTTGGAAAACCTAGTTTGAGAATTATCGATTTTGGAATAATCGATTTTGAGAAAAGGTGATTTATATGGGATTCATACTAGGTGTATGATTTGGAAGATACTATGTGTGTATAGTATAAAGTGTTTTGAAAATGGCTCTAGAGAAAAAGGTGCTCCCTTGAAATGAATTTCTTAGGAGTACCATAGGTTGGTACTGCCTTGAGCCCCAAGAGGGAGGCTCTAAAGTGGATCCTGTGAGGAAGTCCGGACAAACTGAAGTTCCTGATGATTATTGGGTAGCGAAAGTCGAGGGCGCTGATGCCTATAGAGGCATTTGGGTTATGCTGTGATGACAGTGTAACTCGATGTTGCTGCGATCTACTGTGGACCGTAGCAGAAATCGGGTGGAGGTGAGTGTCAATGGTATACGCTTGATTTTGCTGGGAAGGCAATGTTACATCGGTAGACTGTGATCTATGGTCGAGTGGAGTGGAGAAGTTTCATTTTTTGACAGCGGAATTCGAGGGCACTAATGCCTACAGTTATATAGGTTTTTGCGGTGATAGCAACGTAACCCCAGATGTAGCTGCGATCTGTAGCGGGTTCCAGGGCGTAATCGAGGGGCGTGGAGTGCCTACAGTTATCTATGCATTTTGCCGAGATGGCAACGTAATCATCGGGTTAACTGTGACCATGAATGAGAGTGATGATTTCCAAAGCATTCTCACCAAAGATGTTTTCTCTATTTCAAAAATGTTTTCTATATTTTTCAATAAAATTATTTTCTAAGTACTTTCACTGGGTATTGAAAATGGCTTTACCAAGTACTTATAGATTTTCAGTCATACGCCTGATCAACGTATGATCGAATTTCTGTGAGAATGAGGATGGACTTGTTGAGACATCATGTTATAAAAGTATTTTATAAAAACTATTTTATAATATTATGTAGATTTTAAAAGTGTTTTAAAAATGATCAAAGAATAATTTATCTGATTTTAAGTATTGAATAAATTTTGGCATCGTTCCTTTTCGGGGATGAAAAGATTCTAAGGGGGAGGAATGTGATAACGGGGATTTTTGGGCATCTGATAATTGGATAATTAACTGGTTTATTCAGTTGAATAGATTAAATTCTAATATCCAAAAATATAATAAATTTGAATCTATAATAAATATTGAAATATATATATCTAGAAATAATAAATTTTATAGTAAATTAACATATATATAAATAAGAAATATACAAAACTTCATGATGTTGAAAATCATAAGTCTAAACATATACAAATTCATTGTGAATATATAATCACAATAAACATATTAGTATAATAATTTAATTTTGCAAGTTTTATCTTTTCAAAGCTAATAAAATGATTTTCTAATCATAATATATAATATATAGGTATATATATATTGAATTGGAAGTTATGTTTTGAAAATTAGTATGATAATTTTCAAGAGTTATTTAAAAGTTGAATTCAACATTTTTAACTTTAGCGCTTATTTATATATAGTTGTCAATTTAAATAAAATGACAACTTAAGTATAACATGTAAACATGATTTAGTAAAAAGAATTAATGTTTCTTTCTTTCTAATTTACACATGTATCAAGTATAGTATATATATATAATTTAACAACATAAAAAAACAAATTTATAAAACATAAGATACATATAAATAAGGGCTTTATACATTTGTAAGCTGGAGTTCATGCAAGAGACAAATGTAAGTTAAGTAGCTTACAATTTTACAAATGGCAAACAATTCTCAATTAAAATTTTCATGTAAATAAATATCAGAAAAATATGAAAGTTAGGTTTTCATTTTTCTCCTCACTTTCAAAACCCGAAAGCATAAATCTAAGGAAAAGAATCAAAGAAATAAAATTAAACAATAGATCAGAGCATCTCAAACCTAATCCCAGAGCAAAGATCAACTCAGTATAAACAATTAAGCATATCATAGATTCATACGACAATCAAGTGTCAGAGCAAATAAACAAGATCCCAGACCATAGTGTTCAAATTCAAAATCAAGTTCAAAGGTATAAAGCCTGTAGCTCTGTTTGCATAAAACCGGTGAGTAAATTGCATCCTTGAAAAGTTAAATCTGATGCATAAACTCTTGTAGTGATGTGTGAATAAAGGTTTGCATGAATAAATTAATATGGTTGATATATATTGATGTGGAATATTTATGCATATCTGTTTGAATGTTTACATATGTCTCTGTTAGACAACAGGTTCAAACTAAATCATATAGAATCAATTTCTCTTTGTATAGTAAAATTTAGGGTATGATCTTTGAAGTGAAAATGTATATA
This sequence comes from Allium cepa, assembly GCA_030765085.1. Classification (NCBI taxonomy): domain Eukaryota; kingdom Viridiplantae; phylum Streptophyta; class Magnoliopsida; order Asparagales; family Amaryllidaceae; genus Allium; species Allium cepa. Next base: position 818,219,605 of record CM060935.1, on the reverse strand, counting down.
TGGATGTAATATCATTTCTAAAAATAATTTCAAGAAAACATATTAAGTAATTATTTTTTAAAAGGGAAAATATACATGGATGATTTATTTGAATCAGGAAATCCATCAATTAAAATACACGTTTTGATTACATAACCAGAATCGTACTTGAAATTGATGAATTTTGAGATTAATTTCAAGAATTTTAGGTTTGTAAATCGAGGAGAATTCCAAGATGAACGAAATTGGGTAATTTCTCGATTCTTGGCGATCGGCGAGAGGTGAAGGGTCGAGTTTTTGGTCGGATCAAGTTTGGAGGTCAGGGATTTTTGGAAAAACGGTGATAGATTTTATAGATCATCGGAGGAGATGAATGGCGACGATTTAGGGTTTAAGTCGATAGTTGGTTCAGGGTCGAAAATCATTTTACTGCAACTTTGACAATGGATCAGAGGTTACTGCATCAATGGGAAATGACTCAGGGATGATCGGCGGTGTTCTGATCAGAATTTTGTAACCTCTGGTGGCCGGAGGCGATAGAGCGAGGTGACTTTTGGTGATCAATGTTTGTTCCAGTTTGAGTCATGTTCCTCATTTGTGATTTTGACGTGATTAATCGATCTGGGCGATCTGGAGGTGTAGGTTGATGATCGTCGACATGTTGAAGGCGGCAAGGTTGACTGGAGCCCATCGGAGCTCCGATGCACGTGCATGTATCCTCGATGGTATCTGTTTTGATAGATGTTTGGAAGACGAGATTACCTCGAGAACGAACTCGAAGTAAACAAGGGTTGGGCTCGAAGAAATAGGGTAGCGGGTTGCTTGTGTTTGAACTCGAGAAATTTAGGTTTTTTGCTCGGGTTTTTGCGATGTTATCCAGTTTTAAAAAAAATGAAATACAGGTTTACAATTTGAATTTAGACGAATTTAAATCCGTTTCTCAACCCATTTTTCTTGAAATATTAAATCTTGAGTTGAGTTTAAGAGAAATAGAAAAAGGTTTAAGATAAATTATGTTGAAATTATTAAGTTAAAAGTGTTTTATAATATATATATATATATATATATATATATATGTATATATATATATAACCCTTGTTTGAAAGTTTATTTAAAATAAACTTGATATTGTAATCAAGTAAATGATTCAAAAGAGGCATAGTGTTTTAGTCCTCAATTTAACTTAAAGGTTTTAGTTAATAAGAATGGTGATAAATGTATTTCAAAATTTATTTAGTAAGGATTTAAAGGATAATTAAAGTGATTTATAAAGATAAAAGGTTTATCTTTTAAATCAATTAAGATCTTTAGTAATTAATGATTTATTAATTAATGTAAGTAATTAAGGGATAATTAATTACTAAATGAGATTAATTAAGGTTAATTAATGAATGTAATTAATTAAAGATTACTTAATAGAATAATTAATTACTGGAAGTGACTAGAGGATCATTAATGAATGTCATCAATTAATTAATGTGAACGGTTAAGGCTAATTAGTCTAAGCGACTAATTAAAAGACAATTACTAAATGTAATTATAAGATAATTAATCGAGGAGGATTAATTAAGATGGATCTTTAATTGGGTTGTAATTAGTTAATGTTAAGTAAGAAGGATTAAGGTAATCCAAGTGATTAAAGTTGGTAATTAATTTAATTGGAGATAAATTAAATTAATTAGGAATTATATTTCTAACAAATCTTACTTATGGATGTTGAATGATATTGTATGACTTGGATTTGTTGATGTCTTTGATGAGCGATTGAGATGTGCTGTGATATGAATGGGTTGAACTGTAATAATATGGGCTACCTATTTGAGATAAATTGATGAATGGTATGATATCCTAAATATGAATTGTTTTGTTTTTTTTAAACTTAATAACTTAGATTAGAAATGACATTGGATTCGAAGAGACTGGGATCGGGTATCAGAAAATACCCGAAACCACTTCGAATAGTAATCTAAATTTCCTTAGAAATTGGATATGTGAGATTAATCAGGCTAGAGCGAAATAAGTTAAGTTACCTGGACATTTAATCCTTTGATTGTTGTGTGTAATAAACGATTGACTATAATAAGTAAGAACTCATAAAAGGTACGAGTTACCCTGGTAATTCTTAAGTTTTTATAACTTGGTATTTCATGTTAATTGGGTTTACTCACGCAGGTTTCTAGCCTGACCCTGGTATTACTTTGATGTAATGCTCAGGTCAGACCGAGTGTTACAGATTTCAAAGAAATTGTAGTGAGTATAAACAAGGAGCTAGAAAAAATTGTATACCCTTGCTCGGTTTGTCAAAATCTTAGTCATCAATATGAGAAGGTTATAGTTGAGCATTTGATTATAAGAGGAATGGATCCTGTATATAAGAGAAGTAGGTGGTATTGTCACAGCGAGCAAACAAATATAAGAAAAGATGTTAAGTCCGATGACATTTATGATTTATTTAAAGCTATCGATATGAAGATAAGGATTCCATCAATCATACTTTTTTTGATGATGATAAAGATAAAGATATCGCTCAAAGGCGAGAGGATGATTTTTTAAGAAACCTGGAAGAAGAAGAAACCCCATTGTATCCTGATTGTATTGATCAAACAAAATTATCTGTCATTATTGCCTTATATAATATTAAATGCGAGACTGGGTTTTCTGATACTGGTTTTGATAAACTTCTAAATGTGCATCAATTATTGTTGCCAAAGAATAATGTACTTCCCAAGACATTATATGATGTAATTTTTTATTTATTTAAAATATTCGATATGGGTTTCGAATAAATTCGTGCTTGTCAAAATGATTGTTGCATTTCTAGAAGAGAGTACAAAGATTTGGAAAGTTGTCCTAAATGTGAGTTTTCAAGATGGAAGAAAATGAATGTGCAAATGAAATTATGCATGGCACTCCAGCAAAAATTTTGAGATATTTTCCAATCATTCCAAGATTTAGAAGAATGTTTAGATCTCAAAATATGACAGAATATTTAAGGTGGCATTTTAGTTACAAAAGCAATGATGGAAAAATGTTTCATCCCGTGGATTCAATAATATGGAATGTAGTAGATGAGAAATGGGAATCATTTGCTGCTGATCCGCATATCCTAAGACTTGGCCTTGCTACCGATGGTTTTAATCCTTTTTTGACATTGAGTTTCAAATATAGTTGTTGGCCTGTGATATTGTGACATACAACCTCTTGCCAATATTATGCGTGAAACTATAAAATATCATGTTAACATTGTTGATTCCTAGTCCAAAGCAACCGGGAAATGATATTGACATATATTTGGCGCCATTAATTGAAGACTTGCAACACCTGTGGAATAATGGAGTTTAAATTTATGTTGCTTTTAGTAGATCGGTTTTTGACATGAGAGCGATTTTGCTATGGATGATAAATGACTTTTCAGCATACGAAAATCTTGCTGGATGTTGTGTGAAAGGTAAAAATGCTTGTCCGTTATGCGGTATCAATACTCAGCATCGATGATTGAATCATAGTCAAAAGAATGCTTATATGGGTCATAGGAGATTTTTACCCCTTTCAGATTCATTGAGAAAGTAAAAAACCTGTTTTGATAATACTGTAGAAAATGGTTGTAGACCCAGAGTTTTGACTGGAAGAAGCAACTCTACTATTTTGAAAAACTTTCCAAATAATTTTGTGAAAAAAATCAAAAATGAAAATAATACGAGCAAGATGGAAAAGGGTAAGAAGAAAAAAGTTAAGCAACAAAGTAAGAAGAGAAAAAATACCGATAATAAAGAAAGTAGAGGTGAAGATGGTGATCTTGTGAATATAGAGCTATCAAGGTGGATAAAATGATCAATCTTCTTTGATTTACCATATTGGGAGGTTAGTATTTTTTTTCTTGGAACGATAATACAATTTTTTTATCAGTGAAATTTAACATTATTGATTTTTGTACGAACTTCCAACGTGTCATAATTTAAATGTAATGCATGTAGAAAAAAATGTTGGTGAAAGCGTAATAGGCACAATGTTGCATGATAACAAATCGAAAGATGGAATTAATTCTAAAAAGGATTTGGAAGAGTGGGGAATTTGACGCGGACTTTATGCACAATCTCATGGAAAAAAACATATTTTCCACCAGCTCCATATACATTGTCCAATTCTTGAAAAAAAATTGTAAAAGATTATAGGATTTTAAGGGACCTGACGATTGTTGCTCGAATTTCAAGAGTTCTAAATCATTGGAGGATTATAAGATTAGCGGTCTGAAGTCATATGACTATCATGTTCTAATGCAGTAGTTGTTGCTGGTTGCAATAAGAGGATTGTTACCGAAGAAGCCAAGGAAAGTAATAATTTGTTTATGTTTGGTCTTCAATAAATTATGCTAATGTGTTTTCCATAGAGAAAAACCGCATCATCTTGATGATGAGATTATTGTAATTTTATGTGAATGTGAAAGATACTTTTATTAGTCCCTGAGAAGTTGGTTTTGATGAAAACAACCTTAGGAATTATTATAAAATATAAATACTAACATTATAGTTTAGATACATATATATATATGTGTGTGTGTGTGTGTATGCAGGATTTAACCATGCAGGTACCAAGAATGAAGACTGTACAGTATAGAGATTCAAGATATCAAGATTGAAGACTCATGGGTATCAAGATTATTAAGAGTTCAAGATTTCAATAATAAGTAATTTAATTAGGAATTTTGTTAAAACTCCTAGAAAAGCACTGACATCTTAGAATCCATTTTATTCGTGGAATGGAATCCACTTCGAGCCCGTTAAAGGGATGGAACCCTAAGTAGGATGGAACCTACGAAAAATCTAGTAGAACATTGTTTTGTATCCACTAACTTTTATTCAAATGTTTTACAAAATTATATCTTGTTTTCAAAATTGTTTCAAAATCTTTCTTTTCAAAGAATCAAAAACACTTCCTGGTTTTAAAATACTTTTAGCCTCAAAATAATCTTTATCTTCAAAATCAAAGTATCCTTGGTTTTAAACTATCTTTTAATTATAGTATATTTAAATTTTAATATTTATACTTAGATTTAAATATATAGTAAAATTTTATATATACCAAAATATTATTCTATATACTTATTTATGTATTTTAACTATAGTTAAGTATATATATATATATATATAAAGTTTAAAAATAGTTTTTAATACAAGATAGAATTTATTTTCAAAGAAAAAAATTACCAAAAATTACTTAGGCCTGTCGACAACCTCTAGGGACCATTGTCGACAAGGTGGCAGTTTATTTCAAAAATTTGAATTTCAAAGGAAGTGTTTATTCGTCATATCATTTCACAAATGGACATGGCTGTTTTTCTACTATAAATAGGGGCTGTTTTAAATCAATTTATATTCATATTTTCTCTAATTTCACTCCTCTTCTTCTTCCACATTTCTTTATATATATTTTTACCATTACTCTGTCGAAATCACCATTGAATCTAACCAGATCATTTCTGGTTTGATTCTCTGTCACTATCTCAACAAGATTCCAGTGCTATTCAGAGTTATAGGCTTCTTTGTAATTAATTTATTGAGAAAAGGTGCGATTGTAGCCTGTAAAATCAATCAAGCGAGAAAAGGTGTGATTGTAGCCTGGGAAATCAATCGGGTGAACTTGTTGCCCGTAAAATCAAGTATATCTACCCAGAGGATTGTGAATCTAGAGTGGCGTACCTCGTGGTCTTGAAATCGAGGGTATAATTGTAAAAATTGATTTTGAAAGAAAATCTGTACTTGTTTTGCGGGACCGGATGTAGGGTAACTCCGAACCAGTATAAAATCCGGTGTGTTCTTTCCTTTATTGCTTTTACTTTATTTCTGCATCTGTGTTTGATTCTGTGATCATATTTGTGTCTGTATATTGCATACATTTGTGTTCAAATTAAAATAAACTCAAAAAGAATTAGTAATTCCTTAAAACACTATTCACCCCCCTCTAGTGTTAATTCTAGCCTTAAGATCCATAATCCACATTTCTCACATTTGGTATCAGAGCAAGGTTTTCAAAGTTTCATAATACGATTTTTGAAAAAGCATTTAAAATGGCTATGTTTAAAAATATTATTAATACTAGTTTAGAAAAATTCAGATCATCATTGTCTCTTGTGTCTGCATATAATCAATATTCAAATCCAAGTTGTCTACCAAAATTGTATGATGTGCAGGAAACATGTTTTATGGGTGTTGAGGAATCAATCCACAATGGGCGAATTGTGCAGATCAAAAAGAATAAATGGATACTCGATAGTGGATGCTCTAGACACATGACTGGTAATCCAGATATGCTGAATGATATAATATACAAAGATGGAGGATTGGTTAACTTTGGAGACAACTCAAAAGGATATGTGATTGGCATCGTCAAAGTCGGTAACTCTGAACTCCTATTATTACTAATGTTTTTCTAGTTAAGAATCTAACATAATCTGCTAAGTGTTAGTCAACTTTGCGATAAAGGATATAAAATTAATTTGAAAAAGATAAGTGTCACATTGAAGATAATAATTCAACCATAATATTTGGGGGAATTAGGAAAAAGAATATTTATATTCTTAGTATGAAAGTTTCAAATGATAACTTGTGTCTTTTGGCAAATACAAGTGACCCTTGGATTTGGCATAAGAGATTTGGGAAATTGAATTTCAAACTCTTATCTAGACTTTCAAAACATGATCCAGTAAGAGGTCTCCCTAAAATGAATTTTAAAGTAGACAGCTTGTGTGATGCATGTCAATCAGGAAAACTTATAAAGAGTTCCTTTAAACTAAAAGATATGATTTCAACTTCAAAACCTCTTGAATTACTTCATCTTGATTTATTTGGTCCATCTCAAATTCAGTCAATAAATCATATTAAATATGTTTTTGTAATTATAGATAATTATTCTAGATTTACATGGACAATATTTTTGAAACATAAAAGTGATACTTTTGAATGTTTTAAGAACTTTACAAAAAGGATTCAAAATCAACTTTCTGTACAAAATATAACCATCCGTAATGATCACGGTGGTGAATTTGAAAATGAAAAGTTTGAGGAACTCTGCAATAAAAAGGTAATAACTCATAATTTTTCATTTCCAAGAACTCCACAACAAAACGGAGTAGTAGAACGTAAAAATAGGACGATTCAAGAGTGTGCGAGAACAATGCTTTCAGATAGTAAATTACCAAAATATTTTTGGGCAGAAGCAGTTGCTACCGCCTGCTATATTTTAAATAGACCTTTAACTGATAAGACATCTTATGAACTTCTTCACACAAAGAAACCTAAGGTATCTTATTTTAGAATTTTTGAAAGTAAATGTTTTATTTTAAATACAAAAGACAATTTAGATAAATTTGATCCTAAATCTGACAAAGGTATCTTTATCGGATATTCTAATAGAAGTAACGCATACAAAGTGTTTAATTTAAGAACTGACACCATCGAAGAAACAATGCATGTTTCATTCGATGAAAGTCTTAAAAATTTTGAAGATACAAATGATGAAGAGGATTTAATCACTCAAAATCAAGGGTCAACTGAAACTAATAATGAAATTAATCATCCTAATAAAAAGATTAAACTTTTTAAAAGATCACCCTATAGAAAATATACTTGGAGATATGCAATCTGCTGTTACAACTAGAAATCGACTAAGTAAAATGAGCAATGTAGCCTTTATATCAACTATTGAACCCAAAAATCCAAAAGAAGCACCAACTGATGATTCATGGATTTTGGCTATGCGAGAAGTACTAAATCAATTCACTAGAAATGATGTTTGGGAACTTGTTCCTAGATCTGGAAATAAAACTGTAATTGGAACTAAATGGGTTTATAAAAATAAAATGAATGAACAAGGTGATTTTGTTAGAAATAAAGCCCGTTTAGTCGCTCATGGTTATTGTCAAGAAGAAGGAATAGATTTTGATGAAACCTTTGCTCCTGTAGCAAGATTAGAATCCATTAGGATTCTACTTGCTTTCGTAAATCATAATAATTTCAAATTATTTCAAATTGATGTTAAAAGTGCCTTTTTAAATGAATTTTTAAAAGATGAAGTATATGTTGAACAACCGCCACTTTTTGAAAATGAAAAATTACCAAATCATGTTTACAAACTTAAGAAAGCTCTATATGGTCTAAAACAAGCTCCTAGAGCCTGGTATGATAGACTAAGATCTTACTTATTACAATCAAACTTTGAAATTGGTAAAGTAGATAATACTCATTTTATTAAAATAAATAAAAATGATATTCAACTAGTACAAGTTTACGTAGATGATATCATTTTCGGATCAACTAATTTTGAAATGAATAAAGAATTTTCTAAAATAATGACAAAAGAGTTTGAGATGAGTCATATGGATGAATTAAACTTCTTTCTAGGATTGCAAATAAAACAATTAGATAATGGTATCTTTATTAGTCAAGAAATATATGCTAAAGATCTAGTTAGTAAATTTGGTTTGATTACTACAAGTGGAAAACCCACTCCCATGGCAACCAATGAGTACCTAAGTAAAGAAGATCTCTCGAAAGATGTAGATAAAAAATTATATAGAGGAATGATTGGATCACTACTCTATATCACTGCTAGTAGAGTTGATATCATGCATAGTGTTTATCTCTATGCAAGATATCAATCCCAACCTAAAGAGACCCACTTAAAAGATGTAAAACGTATCATAAGATATGTTAAACACACCATTGATTATGGCTTATTTTATCCTAAAAATGATTCTTTTGAATTAATATCTTACTTTGATGCTGATTATGGTGGTTGTAAATTAGACCGAAAAGTACAAGTGGAACTTGTCACTTTTTGGGTCATTCTCTGATTTTCTATTTTAGTAAAAAGCAAAACACAGTTTCTTTATCAACAACCGAAGCAGAATATATTTTTGCTGCATTGGCTTGTTCTCAAGTAATATATATGCAACAAATTTTAAAAGATTTTGGTTTAAATATCTCAAAATCACCAATTTATTGTTATAATACTAGTGCAATAAATTTATCCAAAAATTCTACTCATTATGCTCGAACTAAACATATTGATGTCAGACATCATTTTCTTAGAGATAATGTAAGTAAGGAAGTAATTACTCTCGGTTATATCAGTTCCGAGAACCAAATTGCTGATATCTTAACAAAATCTTTAAATTAATCTATATTTACCAAATTAAGAAGAGAATTAGGTATTTGTTCAATAACTGAAATATAGAATATAAATAACAAATTATAATATATATATATATATATAGTAAAAATATAGGTACCCTGTCGACAACCCTCCCTTACCCCTGTTAACATATAACGATTTTTTGTCTTTTTAAAATTTTCCCACCAAAATTCAAATGAGTGGTTATATATTCTTCTCGTTTTGAATTTTGTTCATTCTTTCTGCCTTTTCTCTGATCTATCTTCTGAAGACAATTAAACAATGGCCTCCTCCTCCAAATCAAATAAAAATTCAACCTTTTCGTTTCCTTCTCCTTCTATTGGACCATTTAAACGAACTACGCTTGCACCAGTGGTAAAAATGGAAGATTCCTTGAAGGATGCACTGCAACTAATGACTGAAATTCAAGTAGTGCAAATCAGAATGGCCAAAGAACAAGAACGGTAAGGCAAAATGCTTAGAAAATTGCAAAAGTTTCTAATGGACAATCGCGCCAATCCCATCTTGATTGATGAAGAATCTTCAGGAGATCAAGTGAAAGAGGACAAAGAAGAAGAAGCCCTCATAGAAGAAGAGTACGTTGTAGATGACAATAAAGTTGTTTGCGTCGACAAAGTGTGCTTTGACAAGGATGGAAATCTAGTTGAACGGCGTGGAAATTCTGTTTCCACTACCTAAATTGCTTAGTTCATAGATCTTCCATTTTCAAAGACACACGTTAGTTTCTTTTCTCTCTTTATTACCGTTATATGATCTTACTTATGTTTTCTACGTAAATGTAAATATAACAATATAATTATTAAATGATTTGTGTTCTTATATTTGATTTCTCACATTATCATTATTATAAGTATTATCATATATGGTTTCTTAGTTAGGATAGTTAGTAGTTAAGGACTAAGTTTTAGTTTTAGAATTATGTGTTGATTATTTATGATAAAACTATCATTATAATCACATGTCATATAATATTAGATTAAGGGGGAGCTATATAGTTTGGAGTTAGTTTTTGTTGATGACAAAGGGGAGAGAAGTATAAAATAGGATAGTTAGGCATAGATTAAGGGGGAGTTATTAGTTTTAGATGGAGTTATTAGGATAGAAGTAATATTTTATACATAAAGATTGTCATTATCAAAAAAGGGGAGATTGTTAGTCCCTGAGAAGTTGGTTTTGATGAAAACAACCTTAGGAATTGTTATAAAATATAAATACTAACATTATAGTTTATATATATATGTATATATATGTATATGCAGGATTTAATCATGCGGGTACCACGAATGAAGACTGTACAGTATAGAGATTCAAGATATCAAGATTGAAGACTCATGGGTATCAAGATTATCAAGTGTTCAAGATTTCAATAATAAGTAATTTAATTAGGAATTTTTTTAAAACTCCTAGAAAAGCACTGGCATCTTAAAATCCATTTTATTCGTGGAATGGAATCCACTTCGAGCCTATTAAAGGGATGGAACCCTAAGTAGGATGGAACCTACGATAAATCTAGTAGAACATTGTTTTGTATCCACTAACTTTTATTCAAATATTTTACAAAATTATATCTTTCTTTCAAAATGATTTCAAAATCTTCCTTTCAAAAGAATCAAAAACATCTATCCTAGTTTTAAAATACTTTAACCTCAAAATAATCTTTGTCTTCAAAATCAAAGCATCCTTGGTTTCGAACTATCTTTTAATTATAATATATTCAACTTTTAATATTTATACTTAGATTTAAATATATAGTAAAATTTTATATACACCAAAATATTATTCTCTATACTTATTTATGTATTTTAACTATAGTTAAGTATATTTATAAAGTTTAAAAGTAGTTTTTAATACAAGATAGAAGTTATTTTCAAAGAAAAACAAATTACCAAAAATTACCTAGGCTTGTCGACAACCCCTAGGGACCCTTGTCGACAAGGTGGCGGTTTATTTCAAAAATTTGAATTTCAAAGGAAGTGTCTGTTCGTCATATCCTTTCACGAATGGATATGACTGTTGTTCTACTATAAATAGGGGCTGTTTTAAACGAATTTATATTCATATTTTCTCTGATTTCCCTCTTGTTCTTCTTCCACATTTCTTTATATACATTTTTACCATTACTCTGCCAAAATCACAATTTAATCTAACTAGATCAATACTGGTTTGATTCTCTATCACTATCTCAACAATATTCCAGTGCTATTCAGAGTTATAGGCTTCTTTATAATTATTTGGGTGAGAAAAAGTGTGATTATAGTCTGTAAAATTAATCAAGCGAGAAAAGGTGTGATTGTAGCCTGGGAAATCAATTGGGTGAACTTTTTCCCCGTACAATCAAATAACTCTACCCAGAGAATTGTGAACCTAGAGTGGTGTACCTCGTGGCCTTGAAATTGAGGGTGTAATTGTAAAAATTGATTTTGAAAGGAAATCCGTACTTGTGTTGCGGGACTGGATGTAGGGTAACTCTGAACCAGTATAAAATCTAGTGTGTTCTTTCCTTTATTGCTTTTTCTTTATTTCTGCATCCGTGTTTGATTCTGTGATCATATCTGTGTTTGAATATTGCATACATTTGTGTTCAAATAAATATAAACTCAAAAAGAATTAGTAATTCCTTAAAACACTATTCACCCCTCCCTCTAGTGTTAATTCTAGCCTTAAGATCCGTAATCTACATTTCCCACAACTTTCCACCTCCATAATCATGGAAAAGAAGCCCGATTGTGTGGACCGGTTCATCTTCGTTGGATGTAATCATTTGAAAGATATATGAAGACATTGAAACGTTATGTAAGAAACAATGCATGTCCTGAGGGGTGTATTATAGAATCCTATCTTGTAGAAGAGTGCATGAAATATTTCAGTGAATTTTTAAAGAAATCAATACAAATATAAGAGAAGGAAGTCCGAAATGAAGATTCTGAAAATGATGCCATATTTGAAGGACAACCAATTTCAGCTTGCAAAATAATTACGTTGCCTGACAATGAGAAACAAATTGCTCATTTGGCTGTGGTAATGAATATGGCTATAGTGGAATCTTTTTTACAGTAAGTCACTATTGCATTTTGTTCTATTGTTCAAATTTTTTTGTAACTGTAAGTGCAACTTAGCTTCTTTTTTTCTTTTATAATAGTTTGCATTTGGAGGAGTTGCAACACTCAAACAAGCGCATAGAAAAAATTGCGACCTTACTTTGGAAAACCCATAAAAATAACTTTGTCGATTGGATTAAGAAGAAGGTGAGATGAATTTTGGAATATAATTTCATTAACGTTAGATATATTATTACCGAGATCTGTCCTAAATAATTTTTTCATTTGCAAATACCTTTTGATTCGAACGATCACGACACAACGTTAAAATGGATTGCCTATGGTCCAAGGAGTAGTGCATTGCCCTTTATAGGATATATCATCAATGGACAACATATTCACACAAAAGATATTGAGAGAAAAACTCAAAATAGTGGAGTCACTTATGATGCAACTACCATGTATAGGGCGAGCGCAAAAGATATTTCTCAAGTGGTTGACGTGGTCACTTATTATGGGATATTGACCGATATAATTTTGTTAGACTATCATGTTTTTATATTCCGGTCTTTAAGTGTCATTGGACAAATAAAGGAAATGATGTGAAGGTAGAAGATGGATTTAATCTTGTCAACTTACATTAAAATCAAGCTTCATTTTTAAAAGATCCATATATCCTTGCATCTCAAGCGAAGCAAATTTTCTATTCAAGAGAAGATGATTCTTCTAATTGGTATGTTGTGATAAGGGCACCATCAAGAAGTTTTCATGAGATAGATATAGATGATTCCGAGGAATTTATCCTGGTCAAAGAGAATTTTGGAGAAACTGATATGGAGGTTGATGATTTCGCTGAAGATGTTAGCTATGTTAGGGAAGATTGCAAAGGAATACTTGAGTAGTATATTAAAATCACTCTCTATGTTTATTGTATTGGATGTTATGAATTTAAATTATGCTTTTAAGATTTCACAATCGAAGAAGGATACTTCAAAATGCTAAGAGTAGGCAGTGCTGCAGATTGGTATTTGCAAATAGAGATATTAAGTATTATCTGACTAGACATTATTATGCTAAAGCACGAGAACATGGCTTGGAACCTATGCTATTCAGATGCTTTTTCTATTCCAATTTTACAGGTTTGCTTCACTTTTTTTATTTCCAATAACATATTATAATATTTAGGCTAGCTCATGCTCAAAGAAAAGAAAAAACCTTCAAACTTTAATTAAAGTGTAAATTATATATATATATACACACACACACACATATTTACGAAAACTTACCATCAAAAATTTGCAAATTTAATTTCAATGCCAATTTTAAAATATAAAATTTGCTAGGTTGGTTAGTGATTGAGTTAAAACTAGTAACTTTTGGTATTCTATAAAGGTTGTTCATAATTATTGTCTGACTATTGTAGACGATGTAGTTACACTGCCAAATTTTAAGTTTGTCTGATACTAAAACATAATGATTACAGTCACTTAGATAATTGTTAATGGTAGGAGCCTCATCTCCTTATTCTCCCATAGTCCGGTTCGTTTAGTGGAACACACCAAATTAATAGCTATCGTGTAAGTGTCATGTACAGCAATGAAATAAAATTATTTTTCAAAGGCCACTTATGAAAGTGGTGGTGTTTGAGAATGCAATAAGATATCATTACTTTGGTTATCGTCATCATTGTGCTAGAGTTAGATTTAAGAAAGTATTATCATTAATTGATAGCAGACATTCAATTATGCATAATTGGAGACATGCAAGTAATCTTGTTCTTTCTTATGCTATTTCTTGGAGACATATACTAACATTTTATGCATGATTTGTGAAAGGGGATGCATGTAATCTTGTTCCTTCTTATGGTTTATTAATAGGAAATGAGGAGAATTTCTTGGAATCGAAAAAAACAAAGAAACCAAAATTATCCTCATGGAGCCTAATGAACGGATTAAGCATATTGAAGACAAAAACGTTCAAAGCGAGGGCAATCCACAAGTAGTAGAAGATAATCCTTAAGTAGTAGAAAATAATCCTTATGTGTGACGACCAAGGATTTTGGCAATATTATTTTAATAAGCATCTAATCTAATTAAATAAAATACAAGCTTATCAATTTAAAAATGAATAAGACTTTTTTCCATATACCATTTATTTATCTATATGTGTGTATTTTGTGAAGGAAACTATGATTTGAAAATTTAAAATAAAGTCTTTCAAAAATATTTAAAATAAAATCTATCTTATTTACATTGAATTAAATTGAAAGCTTTACCTTATTCACATTTAATCTAAATATATATATGGAAGTAATCTAGTTAATAATGTTTGAAATAAAATTAATCTTATTAATATAAATATAAATATAAGTAATAAAATATATGAATATTAATTAAGTGTTGATGGTAAGCTTAAAATAGAAATAAAAATAATAATGATTTATGTTAAAAATAAGTGTATAAGTGGGTTTACGTGTATGCAAGGCAAAAATAAAATATCTATGTACATAAAATGAAATAAAAAATAGGACAAGTATGTATGTAAGTGAAGTTTGTATATGAAGGCAAGAAGAAAAATTAAAATATCTACGTATACAAATCAAATAAGGTAAGTATGTAAATAGGATGGGAAACATTTGCATTAAATACTATCAATCCTAGCACAAAACAAAAGTCATTTCACAACCTTGTAAACCATATCAGTCCAAAGAAAATCTTTCCTGGTCAAATAAATATCTCTGACCAAAGGAATTTAGCTTGCACCAGTAAATGCCTACCACGTAAAATTTGTTCTCTATATATGTACATCTATTCTTATTCCAGTTTGTACTCAAAACACAGCAACCGAAAAAAAGCATCACCAAATTACAAACTTAAATAACAACTCAATTGAATAAACAAGAAGATCAAAGGGTTTAAGCAGTAGCAGCTTTTCAACAAAGTATTGGTTCTCTGTTCAAACTTTTTTTTATCAGGTGAGTAAACATATTATTCTAAGACTTAAGTATAAATAAATCAGTGTATATGATTCATAGATAATAGTGTGCTTTGCTTGTGTATTTTTTTAGTTTGTAACTCTGTGTGTGTGTGTGTATGTATGCATATATGATGATACTGTGTATATAGGATGCCTGTTTCTTTTCTGTTTTACTACAGAATTGAAAGTTAACAAAAGAATTCAATATACCTTCACCAATGCATTGATAGGCTTAGAGCTTAAAATAAAACAAGTTTGTTTAAGTATAAATCAAGATCTAAAAATTGTTTTAAGCCTGTTGGTGAAATATTACAACTGGACTTTGTTTTTCATAGTAGAATTTAAATATATGTTAAATTCAAAAGTTGTAGATTGTTATTTCAATTATATAACCTGAAACTCCTTCAGAAAATAGGATTTTTATGATTAAAATTGTGATTTTTAGTTTAGTGTGATAAGAGCAGTTTTTAGATGTAAAGAAAAAGTGTTTTAATCATTTTCTGGCAATCAGAAGCATATTGGGTGTTGAGTTTTTGGTCGAGGCTAGCTGGGCAATGGGTGAAGTCAGGAAAAATGGTCATGGCTGTTCCAGTTCGTCGTGGCGTCAACGATAGTCCAATATAGTTTTTAACCCTAGTTTTACCTGGTTAGGGAAATTTCGACGAAGTGGGTTCTTCGCTGCATCGAGTTCGAACGGATTTGAAGGGGACATGTCTGAGATGTGGAGGTAGGTGTAGACGAAGGCATGGGGTTTCTGGTGGTTGGGGTTGCTCAGGCGAGGTGGTTTCTGGTGAGACTGGGAGATTCCAGTTTCAGCTGTAAGTCTCTATTTTGTCTTGAGCTTTGCGACGTTCGTTTGAAGGTCGGATTTGTTCAGGTGGACGATCGTCGACGTGTGGAGCAAGTCATAGGAGATGGCGACGCCGTTGATGGCCTGTGCATGTGCACGGCAGCAATGTTCGTGTCAGGAGATTGGGTGGTGAGCGACTCGAGTTGAGGCTCGAGAAAGTGAAGGGTTTCTCTGGATGGAACGCGAGCTCTTGAGCCTGCAACCCAGTTTATAAAGTTTAAAACTTAAACTTAAAAAAAAAAACAAAAAGAAAAGTATGTGAAGAAGAAGAGAAGGTCTCGGGGAAAATGGGAAGGAACACGAGTGTTTACTCGAGTAAACCTGGGAATTCTCTCGGGTTTGGTTTCAAACTTGCAGTATAATAAAAGTAAAATTAAGCTAATCATTTTACAAGTTTTAAGTATTTATGACTTAATTAATGTTTGATAATTTAAGTAAATAATTTAATTTATGTTTTAATTATTTAAGTGAATACTTAAGAAAGTTTTTAAAATCCAATTAATACTTTAACTAAGTAGTTAATGTAAGATAAGTTTTAAATTTAATTAACATTTAAAGCTTTTTAAGTTAGTAATAATTTGATTTCAAAGTTATTAAGGAAGATTTTAAAATGTTAAGATAAATAATTATTATTAAATTGTTTGAAAAAGGTAATTAAGAATGATTAATTAATTTATAATTTAATTAACTAAGTTATTAAAGATTAATCAATTTGTAATTAAAGAATGGTCAATTAATAATTAAGTGTTTAATTAATTTGTAGTTAAGAATTGTAAATTAGCTAATTAATAAATAGTTAGTAATTAATTAATTAAGTAATTAATCAAGGGTTAATGATTAATTAATTAGTAATTAATGATTAATTAATTAAGTAACCGTTAATTTATATAATTAATGATGTAATTAAAGGTTGATTAATTAAGACTAATTAATCAATAATAAGTGATTTATGAGAAACTAATTAATATAAGTAATTAAGGATTAATGTAATTAATTATAGTTAATTAATTTGTGAAGTAGTTAAAGATTAACTACTGTTTTTGGTTAAGAATAATTAATTTGTGTACTTAATTAAGGATAATTACTTGAATGTAATTGAAGGATAATTAACCCAGGGTGATTAATTAAGATGGATAATTAAGGGATGATTAATTAATTGATTCGAAATTAATTAATGTTAAATAAAGAAATCTAAGTGTTTGAGATTAGTAATTCAATTAGAATTAATTAAATTAATTTGGAAGTGACCAAGTATGTTTATGGATGATTGAATGGTATTGGATGCCTTGAATGAGTTGATGTTTCTGATATGAAATGTTTTATAATATCATATGTTTGGGCGGACAGGATATTGTGGCTATCTATCAATAATGAATTGTTATGTAAGGGACATCCTGTATTTAAAGTATGAACTGTATTTCATTTGGATAACTTGTGTTAGGATGACTTGAGACTCGAAGAGACCGAGGTCAGGTATTAAAAAAATACCCGAAACCACTTTGAATTTTATAGATTGATATATGAAATCTATAGGCTAGAATGAAATGATTTAAGTGAATTGGAATATTTAATCTAAATTTTGGTACTTAGAAAATTGATGCTTGAAATAAGTGATGTCTATAAAAAATTAGGAATTTGTAAATTGATACGAGTTACCCGGGTTTTATATAAGTTGCGTGCTTTGAATTCTATGTTAGATGGGTTACTCACACTGGTTTCCAGCCTGACTCGGGTGTTAATTTATTGTAATGTTCGGGTCAGACCGTGTATTACAGATTTTCAGGTAAGGACGTTCTGGAGCTCAGGTGGCGAGTTGGATGGCAGGAATGTATGGAGTGTTTCCACTGTGATATATTCTGTTTATCTGAGACATGTTGATTTGTATATGTCCAACGTATGTGTATGTGTGTAACACTGATGTATTAAAAAGTAATTGACAGATACAGTATTCTTTTGTAAACTATTATTATTTGATATTATACTTTGATCCGCTGCGAATGTGAGAATGTGTGTTGTGTTTCTGTATCTTCTCCTTCTATCTTTTTATTCTTTTTATAACTATTTGGAATTTTCGGGATCGAAAATTCCTGGTCGTTACAGTTGGTATCGGAGCTGAAAGGTTAAGCGAGAACCTTGGCTATGGTGGGGGTACTCATTAAGGATAGAGTCAACAATACCCTAAAATGAGTTGAGTGTGTGTGTGTGTGTGTATGAGAGCGTACATGTTATTTTCAAATATAAAGATTTTAAATGATTTTATATAAGAATATATTTTGATATATATATATATATATATATATATATATAAAGCAATATTTCTTACTAATAAAGGTTAAGGTAATTGGTTGTTAAATTATTGGAATTAAATTAAGAGGTAATAGAAATACAACCAAATTGAAATTAAATAAAGGTAAGTTTGAAATGGATTCAAACTGAAATTAAATCTTGAATTTGGGGTAAAGTTTCATAATAAGATAATAATGAATTGGTTTCCAAATATGATAATCTTGGTTATTATCATAAATGATTGTTGTGTTTAATAATAAGATGTGTATTAATGAGTAAGCAAAATGAAATGTTTAGATAAGTACGACTTGTAAATTGAAGTTGGTTTTAAATTGTGAAGTTTTAAATCTGGGTCCAGAATTTGAAAATAGTTTCAAAGTGACAAGGAAATAATAAATAATATTATTTAATGTATTTGAATAAAAGGGTCCTATTCCAAACAAGAGTTGTTTGAAAATTTAAAGAAATTTGTTTTGAATTAAAAACCAAAGGTGGTTTAAAATTTAAGTATAACTTGGTATGTGAAGGAAATTAATATGAATATGTGGATATACATAATATCAAAGATGGTTTGAAATAAAATCTAAATGTTGAGTTTTAAATTTGGAATGAGATGTGATACCCAAGATGATAAGTTTTGAACTTATAAGATTATTAATGTGAAAGTTTAAAATTTGAAATGGGAATTCAAATTGGGTAAGGTTGGCTGGATTAAGCAAATGGAATTTGACTTTGGGAAAGTTAAATAAGTTAACAAGTAACCTAAATTGGAATTTTAAGATAAAACTGGGGTTTAACTTGGAAAGTTAAATGGTTGATTTGAATGGGGAGTTTGTGTGATCTCAAAATGGGTTTGAGATCTAGAAATTGAAAATGGATGGATGTTTTAAAATAAATTGGATGATATCATCCTTTGTTATTAAAAATCTTTAAATTGTGAATTGGTTTTGTTTAAATGAATGAAAAATGTAGTGTGGTAATATATCCATTATTAAGATAGAGGAAAATTAAACTTAAATTTGAAATAAGGATTTCTATGGAAGAAAGGGAATATGGTTAATAATTTTATAAAAGAACAATTGAATTTGTAAATTAAAATTTGTTTAGGAACTGATTTCAAAACTGGAAGATAAAATCGAGTAATAAATTAAAATTTTAAGATAAAATTGTATTTAACCTCTTATTTGAACTTTGAAAAAGGTTAAGATAGTTTACAATGGAATTTTGAAAATTGGACTCAGAATTAAATTGTTTAAAGATTTGGATGGTTGATTTTAAAAAAAATAAAAAAAATAAAGGTTAATTTGATTTAAGGGGTTAAATTAATATTTGGAAATCAAACTCGAATTTATATAATTCGAGATGGTTTAAAGTTGAAATTTGAATTGAGTTAGTTCAAATTCAAATGGGAATTGGGATCAATTTGAAATTTAAGTTGATATGAATTGAAATTGGTTCAATTTGAAATTTAATTGAATTAATTGAAATTGTGATTAAAGTTGAATAGTTTCAAATTCAAATGAAATTTGATTTGATTGTGGATAGATACTGAGGTAAATTCAACTTTTGGGGTTAAATTAATTTCAATGGAAATTGAAGTTATTTAAATTGGATTTGGTCAATTTAAATGAGAGTGGAAATTTAAATTGAATTAATTGGAAATGGAGATTGGGAATTGAACAGTTTGGCTCTGAACTATTTTTCCAAATAAAATATTTTAATATAAACAGTTTTAAATCTATTTTCCTATCTATTTACTATACAACTTTCTTTTTAAAACCCAAACTATCTTATACTTGTTTTGCAACTACTTTTGGAACTATTTAACTATTTTATAAACCAATTACTGTTTTTCAACTATTTTACAAATTAATTACTATTTTACAACTATTTTGCAATTATTCACAATTATTATAATTATTTTACTATTTTTCAACTATTTTACAATTTCTTAACTATTTTACAGCTATTTTACAAACTAATAATTATTTTTCAACTACTTATCTATTTTAATTTTTCAAGCTATTCTCTAAATTGAAAGTAGATAGAGTTCGAACTGTTTATGATTAAGTTTCCATTTGAGATAAGAATTGAGGTGATAATCCAAATAAGGATTTAAGCAATTATCAGTAAGTGAATGTGAATAGAAAAAGGAGATTGATTTAGTTAATAATTGATGAAGATAAATAGTAGGATGTACGTATATTATTCTATTCGCATAATGATTTGATCTTAGATTCGAGCACAGAATTTCGAGATAGTTATATCGATCTGAGTTGGGATTTTTCACTCGATTTTCGACGGCGAGCCTGAATATGGATTGTTGACTGATTCTGGATATTCTCTATCATAGCTCGGCTATGCAAGAAGAATGACGATTTTTGATCAAGAAACCAAATCTGAGTCCGCACTAGGAAGTCGGGTGGATGATACTAGTACGGAAGTGAAATTGTGTGATCGAGTGAGCGATCAGATTGGAATAGCGTACGGATGATACGTGTACATCGTACGGGTTTAAATGAAATTGATACTAGAAATTTGTGGACAAGAAATGTGAAATGATTTCTTTTAAAACGAAAGTATATTTTGTGAAATATACAATGGATAAAAGTGAAAGTTCGATATTTTTATGATGGTAAGTAAGATGGAAACAACTTTAAAAAAAGAGTGATCAAATTTGAATATTTGATTTTGAATAAAAAAGTTTTATATCTTTGTTATATAAGATAAATCTCCACTTGTTGAATCTATTGCCGGAGGGAAAGGATTTTGAAAGTGTTTGAAGTATAAGGAGTTTTATATAAGTTTGAAATGATCCAAAGTTTTTTTAAAAATATATATATATATATATATATATATATATATATATATAAAGGATCTTTTGAAGATTTTGGAAAAAGGTTTTGGGAACCTTTGGATTTGGAAAGGCTTTTAATTTTTGGGAAAAATCAATATTGGAATTTGGAAAGCCTAGTTTGAAAATTATCGATTTCGGGATAATCGATTTTGAGAAAAGAAGATTTATATGAGATTCATACTAGGTGTATGATTTGGAAGATACTATATGTGTATAGTATAAAGTATTTTGATAATGGCTCTGGGAAAAAAGGCGCTCCCTTGAAATGAACTTCTCAGGAGTGCCACAGGGTGGTACTGCCTTGAACCCTAAGGGGGGGTTCTAAAGTTGATCCTATGAGGAGTCCGGACAAAACTAGTTCCTGAGGATTATGATTAGTGTGTGGCGAAAGTCGAGGGCGTTGATTCATACAGAGGCATTTGGGTTATGCTGTGACGATAGTGTAACTCGATGTCACTGCGATCTACTACAGACCATAGCGAAAGTCGTGTGTGCCGCTGAGAGCCAACATTCTACGTTTGATTTTATATCGATAGACTCTGGCCTATGATAACATAGCGAAAATCGTGTGTGCCGCTGAGAGCCAACAGTCTACGTTTGATTTTATATCGATAGACTGCGATCTATGGTAACATAGCGAAAGTCGTGTGTGCCGCTGAGAGCCAACAGTCTACGTTAGATTTTATATCGATAGACTGCGATCTATGGTAACATAGCGAAAGTTGTGTGTGCCGCTGAGAGCCAACAGTCTACGTTTGATTTTACATCGGTAGACTGCGACCTATGTAGGAGTGGAGAAGTACCATTTTTGACAGCGAAAATCAAGGGCGCTGGTGCCTGCAGTTACATGAACATTTACTGTGATGGCAATGTAACCCTGGAATGTAACTGCGATCTGTTATGGGTTCCATGGCGTAATCGAGGGGCACGGAGTGCCTACAGTTACTTGCACTTTTGCTGCGATGGCAACGTAACCCAGGATGTAACTGCGACCATGGATGGGAATGATGATTTCCAGAGCATTTTCACCAAAGATATTTCCTTTATTTTCATAATGTTTTCAATAAAATTATTTTTCAAGTATTTTCACTGGATGTTGAAAACGGATCTGCCAAGCACTCATAGATTTTCAGTTGTATGCCTGATCAACGTATGACCGAATTTCTATGAGAACAAGGATGGACTTGTCGAAACATCGAGTTATAAAAGTACTTTTATAAAAACTATTTTAGTAATATTATATAGATTTTTGAAGTGGTTTAAAAATGATCAAATGAAGTTTATTTGATTTTAAGCATTTTAATAATTTTGTCTTCGTTCCTTTTCGAGGACGAAAAGATTCAAAGGGAGGAGGAATGTGACGACCTGGGATTTTGGCAATATTATTTTAATAAGCATCTAATCAAATTAAATAAAATACAAGCTTATCAATTTAAAAATGAATAAGACTTTTTGCCATTTACCATTTATTTACATATATGTGTGTATTTTGTGAAGGAAACTATGAATTGAAAATTTAAAACAAAGTCTTTCAAAAATATTTAAAATAAAAATCTATCTTATTTACATTGAATTAAATTAAAAGCTTTACCTTATTAACATTTAATTTAAATATATATATATATATATATGGATGTAATCTAGTTAATAACGTTTAAAATAAAATTAATCTTATCAATATAAATATAAATATAAGTAATAAAATATATGAATATTAATTAGGTGTTGATGGTAAACTTAAAATAGAAATAAAAATAATATGGATTTATGTTAAAAATAAGTGTATAAGTGGGTTTATGTGTATGTAAGGCAAAAATAAAATATCTATGTACATAAAAAAATAAAAAAATATGACAAGTATGTATGTATGTGAAGTTTGCATATGCAAGGCAAGAAGAAAAATTAAAATATCTGCATATAAAAATCAAAAAGGATAAGAATGTAAACAGGATGAGAAACATTTGCGTTAAATTCTATCAATTCTAGCACAAAAAAAAAGTCATTTCGCAACGTTGTAAATCATATCAATCCAAAGAAAATCTTGCCTGGTCAAATAAATATCTCTGACCAAAGGAATTTAGCTTGCACCAGTAAATACCTACCCTGTAAAATTTGTTCTCTATATATATACATCTATTATTGTTCCAGTTTGTTCTCAAAACACAGCAAACCGAAAAAAAAGCATCACCAAATTTACAAACTTAAATAACAACTCAACTGAATAAACAAGAAGATCAAAGGATTTAAGCAGTAGCAGCTTTTCAACACAGTATTGGTTCTCTATTCATACTCTTTTTATCAGGTGAGTAAACATATTATTCTAAGACTTAAGTATAAATAAATCAGTGTATATGATTCATAGATAATATTGTGCTTTTCTTGTGTTTTTTTTTTCAGTTTGTAACTCTGTGTGTGTGTGTGTGTGTGTGTGTGTGTATGATGATACTGTGTATATAGGATGCCTGTTTTTTCTCTGTTTTACTACAAAATTGAAATTTAACGAAAGAATTCAATATACCTTCATCAAGGCATTGATAGGCTTAGAGTTTAAAACAAAACAAGTTTGTTTAAGCATAAATCAAGATTTAAAAATTGTTTTAAGCACGTTGGTGAAATATTACAGCTGGAAACTTAGTTTTTCATTTAGAATTTAAATATATGTTAAATTTGAAAGTTGTAGATTGTTAATTCAATTATATAACCTGAATCTCCTTCAAAAAATAGGATTTTTATGATTAAAATTGTGATTTTTAGTTTAGTGTGATAAGAGCAGTTTTTAGATTTCAAAAAAGTGTTTTAATCATTTTCTGGCAATCAGAAGCATATTGGGTGTTGAGTTTTTGGTCGAGGCTAGCTGGGCAATGGGTGAAGTCAGGAAAAATGGTCGTGGCTGTTCCAGTTCGTCATGGCGTCGGCGATAGTCCAATATAGTTTTTAACCCTAGTTTTATCTGGTTAGGGAAATTTCAACGACGCGGGTTCTTCGCTACATTGAGTTCGACCAGATTTGAAGGGGACGTGTCTGAGATGTGGAGGTAGGTGTAGACGGAGGCACGGGGTTTCTGGTGGTCGGGGTTGCTCAGGCGAGGTGGTTTCTGGTGAGACTGGGAGTTTCCAGTTTCAACTATAAGTCTCGATTTTGGTTTGAGCTTCGCGACGTTCGTTTGAAGGTCGGATTTGTTCAGGTGGACGATCGCTGATGTATGGAGCAAGTCACCGGAGATGGCGACGCCGTTGATGGCCTGTGCATGTGCACGACAGCAGTGTTCGTGTCAGGAGATTTGGTGGTGAGCGACTCGATTTGAGGCTCGAGAAAGTGAAGGGTGTCTCAGGAAGGAACGCGAGTTCTTGAGCCTGCAACCCAGTTTATAAAGTTTAAACTTAAACTTAAAAAAAACAAAAAGAAAAGTATGTGAAGAAGAAGAGAAGGTCTCGGGGAAAATGGGAAGGAACACTAGTGTTTACTCGAGTAAACCTGGGAATTCTCTCGGGTTTGGTTTCAAACTTGTAGTATAATAAAAGTAAAGTTAAGCTAACCATATTACAAGTTTTAAGTATTTATGACTTAATTATTGTTTGATAATCTAAATAAAGAATTTAATTTAAGTTTTAATTATTTAAGTGAATACTTAAGAAAGTTTTTAAAATCCAATTAATACTTAGACTAAGTAGTTAATGTAAGATAAGTTTTAAATTTAATTAGCATTTAAAGCTTTTTAAGTTAGTAATAATTTGATTTCAAAGTTATTAAGGAAGATTTTAAAATGCTAAGATAAATAATTATTATTAAATTGTTTGAAAAAGGTAATTAAGAATAATTAATTAATCTATAATTGTAATTAACTAAGTGATTAGAGATTAGTCAATTTGTAATTAAAGATTGGTCAATTAATAATTAAGTGTTTAATTAATTTGTAATTAAGACTTGTAAATTAGCTAATTAAAGTTAATTAATAAATAATTAGTAGTTAATTAATTAAGTAATTAATTAAGGGTTAATGATTAATTAATTAGTAATTAATTATTAATTAATTAAGTAACCATTAATTTATATAATTAATGATGTAATTAAAGGTTGATTAATTAAGATTAATTAATCAATAATAAGTGATTTATGATAAATTAGTTAATATAAGTAAATAAGGATTAATGTAATTAATTATAGTTAATTAATTTGTGAAGTAATTAAAGATTAATTACTGTTTTTGGTTAAGAATAATTAATTTGTGTAATAAATTAAGGATAATTACTTGAATGTAATTGAAGGATAATTAATCTAAGGTGATTAATAAGATGGATAATTAAGGGATGATTAATTAATTGATTTGAAATTAATTAATGTTAAATGAAGGAATCTAAGTGTTTGAGATTAGTAATTCAATTAGAATTAATTAAATTAATTTAGAAGTGACCAAGTATGTTTATGGATGATTGAATGGTATTGGATGCCTTGAATGATTTGATATTTCTGATATGAAATGTTTTGTAATATCATATGTTCAGGCGGACAGTATATTGTGGTTATCTATCAATGATGAATTGTTGTGTAAGGGACATCCTGTATTTAAAGTTTGAAGTGTATTTCATTTGGATAACTTGTGTTAGGATGACTTAAGACTCAAAGAGACCGAGGTCCGGTATTAGAAAATACCCGAAACCACTTCAAATTTTTATAGGTTGATATGTGAAATCTATAGGCTGGAATGAAATGATTTAAGTGAATGAAATGATTTATGTGTATTGGAATATTTAATCTAAATTTTGGTACTTAGAAAATTGATGAGTGAAATAAGTGATGTCTATAACAAATTGTGAATTTGTAAATTGATAAGAGTTACCCGAGTTTTATATAAGTTGTATGCCTTGAATTCTATGTTAGATGGGTTACTCACGCTGGTTTTCAGCCTGACTCGGGTGTTACTTTATTGTAATGCTCGGGTCAGACCGAGTATTACAGATTTTCAGGTAAGGATGTTCTGGAGCTCAGGTGGCGAGTTGGATGGCAGGAACGTATGGAGTGTTTCCGCTGTGATATATTCTATTTATCTGAGACATGTTGATTTGTATATGTCCATTGTTTGTGTATGTGTGTAACACTAATGTATTAAATAGTAATTGACAGATACATTATTCTTTTGTAAGCTGTTATTATTTGATATTTTATTTTGATCCTCGCCGCGAATGTGAGAATCTGTGTTGTGTTTCTGTTTCTGTTTCTTCTTCTTCTATCTTTTTCTTCTTTTTCTAACTATTTGGAATTTTTAGGATCTAAAATTCCGGGTCGTTAGATTATGCATTGGAGAACCATACAATGCAAAACGAACGACATGTGGAAGCAATGATGGAAATCGATGGCCTATTAAAGATGTAAATGCAAATCCACTAAAGAAAAGAATGACTAGAGGTCCTACAAAAATGAAGAGACTTCCTTCAAATTTCGCAAATCGTGTTAAAGTTGAATTTAATGAGAATACTAAACTAATAGGTAAAGAATCAATCTATTTATCTTCTTTTTTAGGGCCGCTTATACGACAGCATGTTCCAGTCACACTTACCAATTGGGGAAACCTTGGCGATGATTTGAAAGCCATTTTATGGGATTGCATTAAGGTATATTTTGTGATTTCTATCTAGTTGTGTCTATCTACCTCATATACATACATGCACCTACACCTATTATATGAATTCTTCTTTTTAAATGATTTTCAGATATGAGTAAAAATATTTTGTATCAGTACTAGCAGGCTGCTGCACCTATACATACATGCATGCTACATGCACCTGCACTTGCTCATATATATACATGCTACATACATGCACCTGCTTATATACATACATGCTACACGCACCAGCACCAGCAGGTTGCTGCTTTAAAGCAGTAGTAGCACTAGAATGGACATTATTTTGTATCTTTAGTTTTTGAAATTTCATGATTAAATGTTTTGTAATATCAACACCAATGCATTTAGGGTATATTTTCAGGCTTTTGAGGTATTATTTGCATGTTATTTAGATGTTGAGGTTGGAATTGCTTGTAGGTTTCTATGTGGACAGAGTTGTTGTTTTATATATTTTGGTATGTATGTGCCTTGAATGTATGCGTATGCATTTGCTTTTGCTGAGCACTTGGTGTGGTTAGGTTAACTTTTTTACCTTTCCAAATTGTGAACCTTTTTTTATACAGGCTAGATTTAAGTTGGACGAGGAATGGAAAAAGGTCCCCATATTTCGGCAAATGGGTTGTATTTTTAGATGTTCAAAATGCATATTAGTTAATAAAATAGTCAAACCAAAGTCCAAGGAGGAAAGACATTGGATGAAACAAGATAATATCAAAACCATGACGGAGTGGAATGATTTATCAACTTGAAAACTAGTTCAAAATTTAAGGTAAATTATGTCTAAATGGCCATTCTTTGTATGTATGAATTAATAGTCAATATATTCTAATTTTTTCTTTTAGATACAAAGTGAAATATTGAAAGCCATTAGGCGCAAACAAATGCCATATACATGCAGCCGAAAAGGAGTGGCTCGATTAGCCATAGATATGGTGAGATTTTTTTTAATATTGTGTACTTTTCGTACCATTTATAGAGTTGTGATAAATTGTTTTATTCAATTTTTATTAATGTAGAAGAAAGAGAGCTCAGATCCCTGTTCTATCTCTAGATCCATTGTTTGGATCAGATCTCACACTCAAAAAAACAGTGAGCCGACAAGCTTGGCTGTTAAAGAAACTATTGCATGTGATTTCATTTCAAATTGACATATTACAAATGATTTTAGAATGTGATAATGTTGAAGATTACAATATATGTTGACCTTTATATGAGAAGATTAAAAAGTTTGACACTGAATCACAATCTAGCACAATAACTAATGTGAGAGAAGATGCTCTTTCAGCAGTGCTAGGACAAGATAGACCGGGACAATTAAGAGGAATGGGAAGAGGTATGACCTACACCAAGTTTGTATTGTCACAAGCTAATCAAAAACAAACAATGCAACTTCAAAATAGAATTGCAGATTTAGAGAAGACGGTTCAGATGCTAGTATCCCAATACCAGGTATTTTTGAAACTGAAATTCTAAATTTGGTTGCTCTACCACAGATGCAGTTTTAGGGAAATTTAATTTAATTTCATTGCCAAAGCAACCGCCACGACATAGAAAATTTTAAATCTAAACTACTTCATCATCGATATATGAAATGTTGAAATGCATGTATTCTTTTTTTTCTGCATTGAAATCATTGAATTAGAATGAAATTTCATTGGCATGGTTTGGTAACACGGCAAAGTTTTTAAGATAGTGACATGGGTTTGAACTTTTATGACTGGGCTGAGTTAGGTTAACATCGAATATAAATTGTTTATATTATATAATCTATTTAAACATTTAATAAAATTTGTGTCAGCTTTTTATTAAACGTTTTTAAAACTTGTATGAAATTATTGTAACAAAAGAATGTAATATTAAATTATGTTGGCATTGAATATTTATTAATGTATTTATGAAAAAAAACTTGAGATGGCTCTAGATTTGTGAATGCATGTATATTTTACACATTATATTTCTCATCAAGTATCAACTAGCAGAACTATGCTATTTTCGCATGTAGCTGTCATTATGAAGGAAGTATGCCAACTGCCACGTTGGTGATAAATTTGAATTCAGAACTAGAACAAATTTATATAAGTCTTTTGATTTGAGTGCATAAGTGTATAAACATTCATATGTGTGTGTGATTGCGAGAGTGGGATTTCTTGTGTGTAGTTGTCTGCATGTGTGAGTTTGAGGATTTTAATTATGTGTAGGTTCAGTGTATGTGCGTTCCAGGCAGTGTACATATATATGTTGAGTGCTGTGTCCGTATAAAATGAATTGGATTGAGTGTTCATATACTCATTTTAATAGCTCTGTTTTTATATGGCGTATATGTATACTTGCTATGTGAGTGATATTTACATATATTTTCATTTTAGTGTGTTTGCATGTCTTTACATTTTCATTCTGATGTTATTTGTTTTCATGCAATTCTTCCTTTGGGTTCTTGACTTTGTTTGATGTGTGTTTCCAAGAGTGTGGCAGGATGAGTATATCAATGTATATATTCTAGTGTGGTTTTATATATGAGTCCATGCGTTGGTATTATATATAACAAATGTCAGTACTAGGTCTGTATTTTTTATTCATAGATAGTATATCAGTGTGGAGTTATATATATATATAAGTGTGCGTTTATACTGTATAAATATGTGTTGTTGCTAAAAAGTAGGCTGGAGTGTGTGTATGTTCAACAAAAATCGTGTTTGGTTTGTTTGATTGCGTGAGTATATCTATGTGGGTGAGTTATTATTGTTGTATGCATGTATATATATTTTTTAGTGTGTGCATGTTTATATATTTGTCGGTATCTATGTGCATCTGTAGAAACATACATAATTGTTTATCAGGGTAAAAGAAGTTGTAGAGATGAGAGTCCATCTCAAGTGGTATAAATTATTTATATTATTGTTGTAATTTCATTCAAATTTCTTTTCATTTAATATATAATATAATTGATTTTGACTAATTGTAGAATAAATATGACCAACCAAACGCCAAATGTAAAATTTATTGGATTGGACTAGGATGGATGAAATAGTTGCTGAAGGAAGAGTTCTTTCAAATGACCCAAATGAGCTTTTATATAATATTCCTCTTGGACCGAATGCCTTGAAAATTTTGATAGAATTTCCAAAGAAATTGGATGCATTTTTATGGAGGTCTACTCCTAGGATGATCTCATATATTGGAGAAGCTAAGGATGAGATAGTAGCATGGTCAGCTGATAGAGTTGTTCTTCACACGATGATAGACTCTGAAAATAATGACATTGTGGTACACTTAATTCTTTATGCACTCATTAGCTTTATGATTTAATATTAAAATCTGATAATTTTTTTTTCTCTAGAGTAAAACTAGAAGCATAAATAATAAATGCAAGATTATGATTGGATTGGAAGCAAAGAATTAGTTGCTAAAGGGCAGTTGTACTCTACCGATCCAAATCAGCTCGTGAATAATATTCCACTTGGACAGTCTGCTGTGCTTATTTTGAATGAAGAGCCAAAATAACCGAATGCATACTTATGGGGACCAATGGTTGGAATGACATATGTTGGAAAAGCTATTGGTTGCAAAGTAGCATGGCCGTAAAAAAATGTTGTTGTCGAGAATATTAATGCTACGACATCTACTCATACGGCAAATATTGTATCACATTCAACGGTAATGTGTATAATTTATGTATTTAATTAGTAAAAACATATACCTTGACATTGTTTTAATTTTAGAATCACTTCTATTTTTAGAAAATATATTTAAACAGTTTCATATATTACATGATAGAGCACAAATTTCAAGTCAAATATTAAATGCAAGTCGATTAGTGTTCATGGAGCGAAAGAAGTTGTTGCTGAAGGACGTGTGTCTTCGACTTTCCCAAATGCGATGGTCCATTTTGTTCCATTAGGAAAATATGCCATTAAAGTTTGGATTGATGTTATCAAAGTTCCAAATGCACCTTTATGGAGACTTACTTTTGAGTTTGATTTTATTGAAGATGCAATTGGTTCTACTATAGCTTGGCCTTCTGCGAATGTTATCATAGAATCGACTTCAAGTAAGTATGATTTATTTGTTTTTTATTTTTTTATGCTTACGTTTACGACTAAGAATCATATTAAGAATATTACTTTTCTGCATTTAATTGAACACAATAAGCATAAGTAAAATTTTGCATTGTTTCTTATTTATTGCTTACTTTTTTCTCTCATAGGTCACTGAAAACTTATATGCAACATATCAGAAATGAAGGTTTACTTGTCCTCGAGCTTGACAAGTACTTTTTTATTGTTATATTCACTTTTTCTTTTGCAAATTCTTTAATGCCTAACTTCACTTTACTTATCCTCGGTATGAATCATGAAAATACTTCTCAAGCCACTAAAATAGTCATGTATAAATCGTTGGGATGTCTTGAATTTAAAAACATACCTTTCTCCCTTTTGTCATATGCTTTCATTGATGGGAAAATGAACTGTCTGTGCTATGAATTGATACTCTATTAGAAATCTAGAATCATTTGTCATATGCTTTGATACTGTTTTTGACTGTAATTACTTTGGCTCTCTCGTTCATGTTTGATAGTTTGAGCCTTGGGTTACTGAGCCTTAGATTACTGTACTTTGAGCCTTGGGTTTCTCTGGCTTAAAGTTAGCAGTGGCTTCAAGTGTATATGGTTTTCAATATATGAAGCTTTGAATAAATATAAGCTTCAGACATATTTGATTTCATAAGCATGAATTTATTTAGATATATGCATGTTTCAGATGTGTAGATTTTGAAAACATAAAGATTTTGAAGATATATATCATTTTCAAACATACATGATTTCGAATTGGTTTTGAATATATTTGATTTTGAAAGATTTGATTATTGAAAAACACCAATCTTGTAAATATGTAACTTTACGTGATGATCTGGAATTTTGGACAATTTATGTTAGGATATTTAATTAATTTTAATATTTAAAAGTTAGTTTGTAACTTAAATTTCAAATATAACCATTATTTGGAAATTTAATTAATGGGTTTAATAAACTGAAATTGGGTAAATTATTGAATCTTCGGTTTTAAGCCTGTTAAAAATAATTTGAAGGCTTGTAAGTTTTATACTGATAATACCGAAGATAGTAAAAGTGTTAAAATTGAATTTGGAAGAGCTTTGTTAAATTTTGAAATTTTATCGTGCAAATCGATATTTAAAAATAGCCTTCCGAGACACAGTCTCGGAATTTTACGAAACCAGTTTCATCGGATCCATAATAGTGTAATATTATCGGATTCCAAATTTCGAAGTGTTTGGAGTTGCGGTGTAAGCGTACGATATATAAACGTGCTGAAATTTATATCGAAAATTTAATAAAATAACTAAGTTCAAAAGGCTATCTTCTCCATACGATTGAGTTAGGACTCAAAACATTTTCCATTGCGATCAGAATAGGGGTTTAACATTATAAATGCCTAGCGGCACGCTTCGATAGGAGGTCAATATTTTTAGCTGCGAATTCGGGACGGTTTAAATTTAAAATTTAAATTTACAACATATTATTAAACCAGTCAAAAACTATTCACATCAAAGCCTTTTCACCTCATTTCAGGAATACTGTTCACCTGTTCAAATCAGTCGCCTTTATTTCAAATCGTGGTCCTTCTTTTTTTATTACCTCGCGCAATCTTCCTGTAAAAAAAAATAACTCGTTCTTCTCCCATTCATTATAAATCGCCTGTAATTATCTTCTTTCTCCTATCTTCAATTAAAATCCAGTGAGCCATTCGAAGTTAAATACCCAATCGAACTAGGGCCTAAATCTAATCGTTCGGCTTCAAAATTAGGGGAGATGAGGGACGGAATCGCAATTCTGGGTGGCTCGGCCAGGGATTTGGGTCCGCGACGGTTGGCACCGATGAGGTATGGTAAGCGATACGAGGCTGGAGCATGCATCAGGAACAAAGCGGCAGAGGAGAGGATTCACGAAGCTTGGTGGGTGGTGTGGGCTAGGGTTGGAGATTCTAGCGAGTGCGTAGGCACGAGTTCGATTTGGAGACGGTGACATGTCAGGTCGAGTTCGTCATGGGTTGCTTCGATCATAGCCATCATTGCGGGATCGTTGTCCTCTGCGAGCTCGAGTAGAGCTTGGGTTCTGTAGCCAGGATCCATTTGTACGTTCGCAGTAAGGTAATCATATCTTATTTTAAATTTTGAAATTATATATATAACCTGTATTTGATTTTCACAATAAGGCATACACACGTATATGTATATATATTTAGAATTTATAGTTTGTTTAAAAATTTACAGTTTGTTATGAAATATTTTTATGAATAAACTGAAAATTTATAAAGGAATTTATATAAAATAAATTTTTAATCTATATAGATTATTTCTTATAAACATATATAAATATGCATTTACACATTTTAACTGGCTAGTTTATTTTTAAAATAATGGTTTTAGTAAGCTATTTGTTTATTAACCTATTTAATCTATCTAGTTACCGAAAATGATTTATTAAAGGAAATTACGGTGTTTTTTTCTAAGGATACAGAGAAGAATATAAAATATTTCCACATACTTACCTTAATTTAAAACAGTAAGTGTATATACGTAAGATTTGAAAAAGAATATGGTAATTTTTAAATGTATGGAAATTACATAAAAAATAGATTTTAAATGTAGATAAATTAAAATTTTAAGTATATTTAGTTCCAAAGTGGAATAAATAAATATACCTACATTTTTAATTTTAATAATTAATTTTAAACAAGTATTAAGGTAATTAATTTGTTTAACTAGTTCATTTGATTATTTTAAACATCAAAAATAATCTATTATGGAGATATATTTGTTTTATAAACTTATTTAGTTATCTTAGTTGCCAAAAAAACATTTTAAAAAAAAAGGGAATTAGTTTAAAACTAAAACTATTAGTTTAAAATAAAAATTATTGGTTAATTAAATTTATCGAATGGGAAAATTAATTGTTCGATTAGTTCAAATATTAATAAGACCTATAATGTTTATACAAGGTCTAAAATCGTGGAGCAACACGCCGGATTGGAAACATATTGCAAATTTTAATCAGAGGTGAGTTCATCGCACTCATCTGTTTTTAATTTAAATTTAAATAGTTAAATTCAATAATTGGTTGAATGATTGAATTGATTTGATGTGCTATATTATATATAGTAGTACATAGAGTATATATTGGAGTGATTGATTTTCTGCATTATATAGCGGATGAGACCCTATGCGCCGCATAATAGCGGATGATATTTTATAAACCCATACACTGCGATATTCTATCTTGAAGTGGAATTGGCATTGCGCAAACATCTGTGGATGCAGGAAAACAGGTTGGAGGGATCCAACTGGATTGCTCAAATTTATTTAGATTTTTTAATACTCTGTGATATGGTTTATGTGATAATCTGTGATAAGTTATATTGGTAATTCAAATGTTGGATGCTATGTTTGATTGAATATATTCAGATACTCTGAGTTATCAGAAATGTATAGATTTGGATTTTGAAAGAAAATAAAAGAGAGAATTTTAAGTAAATAATTATAGAAATTTGGATCAATTAAAATTGAATTGGAAAAGAAAAAAGTGATTTTTGAATTCTGATAAATAAAATTTCAAGTGTGGAAAATGTGATTTTGAATAAATGGGAATACGTGATTTTTTAAACTTAAGTGATATTATTTCAAGAAATAAAGAATTTATTTTGAAATTCGAGGTTTGAATTTATTTGAAAGGATAAAGAAGAAATTTGGGAAATATGAAATTGATATTTTCAGTTAAAGATTTTAAATCATAATGAAGAAATAAAATCAGAAGTTAATGGATTTTGGAATAAATGGAGTAAGTAAGGAAATTTATTTAAAAGTGAAGTAAATTGAAAATCAATTTGGGGATAGATTTAAGTGTGTAAAACCGGGATTTAAAAAAAAAGCGAGACTTGAAATTTATAAACCGGGTTTATAAAAACGAAGTGATATATTAGTGGATATTTGGAAGAATAAATTCATGGCGGGAATTTATTAAGGGAATGAGTAAATTTGTTTGAAAATTGTTAGCACGAAAATTGGTCACTAACACCCTCAGAAAGATTATGTAGAGAGATCAATGAAGAAAGTAAATTAAAACAGAGAACAGAATGTAAATTTAAATGCAGAAAGTAAGAACACCAAATTTATAGTGGTTCGGCGTAGTAGCCTACGTCCACTTTGAAGTTGATCTTTATTCTTTTCATTGATACTTGATTACAGATACAATATGCTTCTAAGTACTTGAATACAGTTGCAAGATACAAAGAAATAAGTCTAGGACGAGTCTTGAAAATGGCAGAGTCTCCCCAGTGTTCTCTAAAATTTGACCCTTTTTTCTATGCCCCTGCCCCTCTATTTATAGGCGAAGGTGGGTTGGACTTCCCTGGTGGGCCTGGTAGCTGAATATCTTGGCCCAAGTGGAGTGGTCTCTGTGCGCCGAACCAGTGAGGCCGAATGACCAAATGTCGAGCCTCCCTCCTTATGCCCAACGAGGTGAGGCCGGACACTCCGGGTGCCGAGCATCCGTTTGTGCCGAGCGAAATGACTCGCCGAACAAGGTGTGGATGCCGAACGATGATTTTGGCCGAGCGAAGTCCAATGCCGAACGCTCTTTCAGATGCCGAGCGCTCTTTAGATGCCGAGCGGTGTGGTGCCGAACAATCTCCTTAGGCCGAACGAGATGAGGCTGAACGATCTAAACCTTGTGAGAAGCTGCCTGCCGAACACTTCCTAGTGCCGAACGCCTCTAAGTGCCGAGCGTTCCTTTCTGCCGAGTGTCCCCTTATGCCGACCAATCAAGATCAGCCGAGTACTTAGTGGTCGTCCCATGCCAAACGGTCTTAACATGCCGAACGTTCCATAGACGGCGAATGAGCTTGGACGCCGAGTGCTTCTTGGATGCCGGACGTAGCATGAAGCCGAACGATAGTTTAACCGAACGATGGGGAGGCCGAGTACTAAGTTGCCTAGTCAATTCCCCAGGAAACACTTGCCCCCCAAAGTGTATTACGTAACTGAACGTGATATGCTTTGAATTACGTATCCTCCATGCTCCATTTCGAACCTTGGTTAAATCTTCCCGGAGGTGCCTTCTTGAGAATATCAGTGGTGGAGGTATGTACCGAACGTGGTGCAAATGCCGAACGCTCTGTGTGTGCCGAACGATACCCTTTTGACCGGCTCTACCAGTTATGGCCCCTTCAACTTCTTCTTCTTCCTTATAAAACCTGTCATCCTCCTTCTTCCCCTCTTTTCCACTTTCATTTCCGTTATTCTCCACGAGCCTGCAATTCTCGCCTGTTAATCAGATACTAAATGCCTAATCAATCCTTCCCACGTTTCAATCTACCGACTAGGCATCATCCCTTCTATCTAAATCCTAAACAGTTTCAAATAAGAAATTCTAGGTTTGTAAACTAGAACCGTAGCCGAGAGGGTTACGTGGACGGAGGAATCAAACCCTGATTGGGATATCTTTTAAGTTGAATGGTGTGAGGTGAGGAGAAATGGCTAGGGATGATCACACATAGGAGTTGTTGGGTGATGTGTTGTAGTCCGGCTTAGTTCCTTCATGTCGAACGAGACTTGGGAGGAGAATAAAGAATAGAGGAAGTGTCGGTGGTGGTTATGATGCCGAACGACATGATCCGGAATGACTTATCGAACGACCTGTTCTTATTGTTCGGTGTGGATGGAGGAGGAGAAGAATGGAACTGTAGCCAAGGGTGGAGTGCCAAACGTTAAGGCTCGGCATAGCTCTGGTTCGGCGTGCCTCACCATAGGTCGAACGATGGAATGGAAGGTTAAGGAGGAAGCATGGATTAGTGGGGATGCTAAGCGTTATTCCGGCCGAACAAAATCTTGGCCGAACGATGATTTGCCGAGCGCTAGCTAGTTCGAACGATAGTTAGGCCGAACGAGAGTTTGGCCGAACAAGTTTTAGGCCGAACAGTAGCTTCGCCGACCGACAGCTTGGCCGAACAAACATAAATGCCGAACCTTATAAAGGTCGAACAAACATAGATGCCGAACCATATCAAGGCCGAACAAACATAAATGCCGAACAATCATACGTATCGAACCATCATAAGTGCCGAACCACCATAAGTGCCGACTTAACAATTGCCTTGCCTAATCATATAACAAAACAAGGACAAGGACTCTAGCATACTAGCATATCGAACTGATCCGGACTATTCGCTTCCTAGCTTTAGTAGACATAAACCTGAAATTAGATTGACATAATCGGTAACTTCTTTTTACGTTTTCTGAATTTGAAACTGAAATCACCAAAAGGCAGGCTTTTGGGGATGGTCAGCAATGACGGTCTTCGAAGTCGACGATGTGAAGCTCAGTTTTATATCAGTAACCTTGTGACCTTCAAATTTTCAATGCTTATACACGATTGACCGCACTGGTTCACACACCACGTGGGGGGAATACTCGTGTTGTTAATTCTAACGTTGAACATTTTTCAAGTATAGTTCTCACAGGTGCTTTCATTAAACTCAATGTTTATCGAAGATGTCTAAGAGATCTAGCTCCGTCACGCTTTCTGACAGACCCAGGCCGTCTTCTAAACAAGGGGTTTTAGATTCTTCTAACGCGTCGACTTCACCCGCTCATGATTTAGCTCCTAATTCCCGGGAGGCATCGATTCTTTTGGATAATCTGATCTATTCACATGCTTCGAAGATTAACGAAGTTGCGCTCCGGCGAATATGCTCTATCCACGGAATCCGCTTCGCCGACGTGTTGGTTCCATCGGCGCATGATCGCCCACACCTGCCCCCAGTTGGATATACCGCCTGTAATAAGTTTATGTGCTGGGTGGGCAGAGTGCCTCCATTCAATGTATTTCTTCGGGACGTGTTGTAATACATGGACATCGCCCCTTCGCAGCTGCACCCGAATGGCCACACATTCATTTGTGGCACATACCTTCTCTTCATGACCGTCTTTTCTAGGCCTCCAACTCCCGACGACATCAAATATATTTATATGATCAAGAAACAGAGAGATAGCCCCTCTTTTGTGTTCCTCGAGCCGCACCACAAATGCCAAATTTTAGCTGGGGCGTGGAGCAAATTTGCCCTGTACAAACAGGAATGGTTCTATGTGCGTTGCCCCTGGTTTCATGAGGAGATGGGTTGAAGGAAGTAAGTCTTTCTCTTGGAACAATGCTCATGTTTTGATCGAGGCTATGCCTTTTCTAACTCTTGTTTCATCTTTTCAAGTATCAATCCACGCCCTCACGGCCGCGGTTATTCTGAGGCCGTTGAAGCTATTAGAGCTCTTCCCGCCGAAGAACAAGACATCTGAACTCTCATTTCGAATGAGTCACTGTCAAGGTTCGGACTGTTAGCAGAAGGCCATCGGGTAAGCCTTCCTGAGGGCGTCTCCATACCCAAGCCCGCATCCGGTAAAAGGAAAAAGTTGGTTGAGTCATCATCACGCCACACCCCTGATGTACATGAAGAGGGGGAAATCAAGGAGGGTGGAACACCCGAAGCACAAGGTGAGAATCTGGGTCCAGCTCAAGATCCGATAGTTGAGTTGAACGATATCGAAACATCACCCTCTCCTTCACAGGGGAAAAAGGGATTAACGTATAAGATCAGAAAGGAGAAGATTGGCGGAACTTCGAAAGCTGCGCTTATTCCGACGGAGAAAGAGGCTTCTTCACAGAATATAGAGAGTTCTTTAAAGGGCTTATCGAACCTCTCCATTCCGGACGATCTGCTCAATTATGACTTTGACAATTCGGAGGTATTCAAACTTCATTCGCCCATCAGAGGCGACGCGGGCGCTCCGACCCAGAGTCAGGGAGAGAAAACTCCTATTAGCAAAGCGACTGGTTCGTTAGGGGGAAACACTAGGACACACACGAACGCTTGCACTCCAACTTTTGCTTAGATTTTTGTCGTCACACTACTTTTTGCTAATTCGCTGTTATTTGAATTCTGTACAGGTGGTATGGGGCGTTCACATGGATTCGATCGCCTTCGCGGTTCATCAATTCTTCATCATTCCGGACGGGACTCAAGTTCCGAAAGACGTCGAGATAGGGATGGTGACGGCGATAAAGACTATCATTCCCGGGACTCGTCGTCTTTGAGGAAAACTCATTATCAGCCAAAATACCACCAGGACACATCTTCTCACGCGGAGCAACGTAGAGACAAGCGCGGCCATAAGAGGTCGCAACCTGATGCTCCTCGGGACCAAATTCTTCTTCCACTCGTTAGTCCTGAGATTCCTATAGGAGGGGCGAACTTTCAAAGCCGTCTCCTTCCGCTCCTGCAACGGACCCGTCAGTGTCGGAGAGGCTGGTCGAGCTTAAAGATAAATTTTCGAAAATCTGCTTCGATGGCCTGAAATTCCTCCCGGCTATTCACTCTGTTCCCGGACATGCCAAACAGAGCGCCCTTGCTTGTACGAATGACATCTATGTTCAACATGACGCATTTGTTCATCTAGCCAAAAAAAATTCTAAAGTTTCCATGGAGCGCCAGCATGAAATCGACCGCCTGAGGATTGAGCCTATCCACAACAAGGATATCATTAAAGCTCAGGATGAAGAAATGGCCACTTACTAGTTTGAGCTCAAGGTAGCCTATCAGAGAGCTAAGGAAACTGCTGAGGCCGTTACTCGTCTGGAGTCAACTCATAAGAAAGAACTTGATGAGGCGGTTCAATAGTGTGGGGCTTTGGCTTTAGAGAAGGACTCCGTTCAAAGGGAGAGGGATGCGCTCAACCTCCGAGTCAAGGAGCTTGAGGAGCAGCTTTGCAAGGAGAGCGAACAGAAAATGGCCGCCCAAGAGGAGTCACAACGATATTGTGACGAGATTGTTGCCACTCGACTTTTGAAAGAAAAACTCGAGGGCGAGCTTTGCAGGGTTGAGGCATTAAAGAGGGAGGCCCATGAAGTGGGAAAAAGGATTGCGTCCATCGATATCGACTCGCGTCTTGAGGCGGCTACAGAAGAAGGCAGGGAGGAGGTCAAAAATATGTTTGACCCACTAATCGTCGAGTTCAACGCCCGCGTTTTCATGCATCGAGACTTGACTTTCTTGGGCGAGGGTTATCTTGAATCTCTAGCCGAGGCATGGGAGGCATTGATAGAAATTAGGAAGGCCGAGCACGGCACCGAAGAGATTGATGAGGGGGCATTGATAAAAGAATATCTCATGGGAAACGAGCCTTTGGACTTGTCTGCAGCTAAAACTATATATGGCAAAGGTTCCCCTTCAAGGAAGGGGAAAGAAGTTATTACCGGTCCATCCGGAGCCACGCCTCCAGCTCATGCGCCTATTCGATCGGCCGATCGACCGATACTTGATCTATTCGAGTAGAATATTGGTTACAATCTGGAGGACCCTGGCCTTGGTGTCCATATTCTGTCTCCCATTGTGGAGGGTGAGACCCCCTTGACGGCTGAGAGCCTGCCGGAAGCTGGTAGATAACTCTTCACTTTGAGATTCGAAATGTTGACATCCTGGGACCATTGTATTCTAATGTTTTTTTTGCATGCATACGCGCAGGTCGTTTTGATCCCGGACCCACTCCAAGGAGCGATGTCACCAAGGAGGTGGAGGAAAAGATAGGTGAGGCTAGTCAGGCAGGAGAAGCTCCCGGGCCAGATGCTCAGGTGATTGGGGTGTTAGATGAAGACAAATCTGAGACTTCTTCTCCCATCGAGGGGAGTTATGAAGTAGAGATCATAGGCGCCTCCGAACACACGTCTGAGCTGAGTATAAAGGAGCGGCTGGAGAAAGAGAAGAAAGAAACGACCAAGGTCAAGGTCGAAACTCAAGCCGTGGACCCCGACGATCCCTTGAATAGGCCGTTGAAGATCATTCTCCCTAGAAGGTCTAAACCCGAGGATGTCCCTCATACTTCTTTGGCTGTCACTCCTCCATCAACGAAGGGTACCAAGGGTAAACGCAAAGGAGAGGGGTCGTCTGAGAAAACAATGGAGGCGAAGAAGGCGAAGAAGCATAAGAAGTAATCATTACTCTCGTTCAATGAGGGTTAGTTTAGATTAGGCAAGTACCTTTGTTTTCTTAGTTTGTGTAAATAAACTTTTAATTCCGAGCTTAAAAGGAGTTGTAATGGAAACTTATCTTTGATGAATAAAACTTGGCTTTTTTGTCTTTCCATGGCTCTTGTTGTTCAATTTTCTTTGTGATTGTGACTCAAATCCAAGCTGTTGTGAATATAATAGACCTCTTGGTCCATTTTCATATAGCTCGGAAATTCTTCGAGAGCCGTTTGTTTTTTCTTTCTCGCTCCAGGCACTCAGAATACTTTCTAATACGCACGCTAAAGGCTCGATGTCTTCAAGTCATTTACATCCAGTCCGTCTTTGGCGGACCTGGTCATTTAAATCGTTTGTACTTGGGTCCGCGCTCAGCGGACTTAGAGTACTCCAGTCCACACTTCGGAGACTCGGAGATTTTAAGTCGTTTATACTCGAGTCCGCGCTCCAGGGACTTAGAGTACTCCAGTCCGCGCTCCGAGGACTTGGAGATTTTAAATCGTTTATATTCGAGTCCGCACTCTAGGGACTTAGAGTACTCCAATCCGCGCTCCGGGGACTCGGAGATTTTAAATCGTTTATACTCGAGTCCGCGCTCCGAGGACTTAGAGCACTCCAGTCCACGCTCCGGGGACTTGGAGATTTTTAAGTCGTTTATACTCGAGTCCATGCTCCGGGGACTTAGAGTACTCCAGTCCGCCCTCCGGGGACTTGGAGATTTTTAAGTCTTTTATACTCGAGTCCACGCTCCGGGGACTTAAAGTACTCCAGTCCGCGCTCCGGGGACTTGGAGACTTTAAATCGTTTATACTCGAGTCCGCGCTCCGGGGACTTAGAGTACTCCAGTCCACGCTCCGGGGACTTGGAGATTTTTAAGTCGTTTATACTCGAGTCTGCGCTCCGGGGACTTAGAGTACTCCAGTCCGTGCTCCGGGGACTTGGAGATTTTTAAGTCGTTTATACTCGAGTCTACGCTCTGAGGACTTAGAGTACTCTAGTCCGCGCTCCGGGGACTTGGAGATTTTAAATCGTTTATACTCGAGTCCGCGCTCCAGGGACTTATAGTACTCTAGTCCGCACTCCGGGGACTTGGAGATTTTTAAGTCGTTTATACTTGAGTCCACGCTCCGGGGACTTAGAGTACTCCAGTCTGCGCTTCGGGGACGTGGAGATTTTTACGTCGTTTATACTCGAGTCCACGCTCCGGGAACTTAGAGTACTCCAGTCCGCACTCCAGGTACTTGGAGACTTTAAATCGTTTATACTCGAGTCCGCGCTCCGGGGACATAGAATACTCCAGTCCGCGCTCCGAGAACTTGGAGATTTTTAAGTCGTTTATACTCGAGTCTGCGCTCCGGGGACTTAGAGTACTCCAGTCCACGCTCCGGGGACTTGGAGATTTTTAAGTTGTGTAACGACCTGCCTTTTTTGGACAGTTTAAACCGACGATCAAATACACATGTCGATTCCAAACCATTAAAAGGGCAGATAGTTATTGGGGTAATTAAGAAAAGAAAAGGAAGGAAAATAAAGGAAATGAAACAACACAGAATCTCACAGCGGAAGGCTAAAGTATAATAATAAAATAACAGTTCATGAAGCTGTTAATTAAATGAATACATTTGAAATGAATACATTTGATTATTATTATACAACATTTATCAGAGTTACATACACAACAAATATCATACAACAATGCAGCGGAATGGAATGAATATAATAGTAGTAGATAATATACCAAATCTTCGTCTCCGTCCTCCAAGAAAATGATCTTCAACCTAAACTGAAAACTCAGGACTGACCCGAGCGTAATGAAAAGACAAACACTCGAGTCAGGACTAAATATCCTTATGAAAGTTAAATCAGTCGTAAATAAATATGAGTGTAACGGCGTCGGAGATGTTTACGGGGTTTGACATCTCCTATCCAGTGTCAACGTGCGTGCAATAACTTAAGAGATGTTACAGGATTTTCCATCTCTCAAGGATCCGTGAAACTATCTACTATGTAGTAATATACGCTAAGTAGATAATGTCTATCAGTAATATAAAGTATCAAAATAGCGTTAAGGCGTTACCATAATCCCCCTTAACACATTTTATATTCCCAAAAGCATATACAAGACCGTAGTTTCCCCAAAACCGGAAGTCACCAGAGGGCAATCCATATACTCAAGGTACAAATCAAAACGTAGTGGTCGCGAATAGGATAATCAGTATGACAAGGTACATGAGGCGATACCAACTAGGATACTAGTAGTTGCGTGATCCGGACTGATGTTGGGCATAGCCAGCAGCTACCCCAACACCGCGAAACAACACTCCCAAATCAAGGGGTGCACCCAAATCGCATCACAAATGTAATAGATATGGTATCGAAGAAGTGTGTCCGCTAGAGGTGGCGAACCTCAATGGCCCGGCGCGGCTCCTGTTTTAGTCATGTCAGGGGTCATCCAATAATCGTTCTCTTTCTTCAGTCAACGCGTTCACCAAACCATCCACTTCATTCTGGATCAACACTCCGCGTATAATAGTTATTAAAGTGGTTTTCGGTATCGACAGAGAGTATGTCCATATCCGATCCCGGTCTCTTTAATAACTACGTATTATACACCGTTGGCTCTTTTATATTTCAAATTGATTCATAATTTATATCAAAATATCATATTCGCTTCAAAAATCAAATCCATTCAAATATCATCGTATCTTTCAAAATATCAGATTTCATATTTAAATTCAAGATTTAAATATAAACATTTCACCTTATTGACCAGCTTAGGATTTTAGAAAAATAGTTTTAAGTAGTTTAAAAGTAGTTTAAATAATTAAAATAGTTAAAACACTTAAAATCTTTAAAATGGATTTAAAATAGATAAATTAGTTTAAAATAATTTAAATTGGGTTAAGTAGATTTAAAATAGATTAAAATGGTTTAAGTATTCAAAATGGTTTATATAACAGAGTAATTTGGAAAACAAATTAAAACAGCTTCAAAATCAATCCATTTCAATTATAACTTTCCCAATTCAAATCAATTTCAATTTCCATTCTACCGATTCAATTTCGATTTCAATTCAAAACAATGTCAAATTTTATTTCGAATTAATTCAATTTTTCATTCACCTTTAATTTATTCGATTTCAATTTTATATACACTTTCGATTAATTCAATTTCAATTTTATATTCACTTTCAATTTATTAAATTTATAACACTTAACAAAATTATCCCTCAATATTTAAGTTTAAAACCGAATTTCAAATATGATCCAATTCCAAGCTCGATCTCAAAATATCATTTTTTATAACATTTTTACTTAGTAATATTCAAAGCTCGAATTTGAGGTTA
Organism: Allium cepa; assembly: GCA_030765085.1. NCBI lineage: Eukaryota > Viridiplantae > Streptophyta > Magnoliopsida > Asparagales > Amaryllidaceae > Allium > Allium cepa. The sequence goes on along the minus strand of CM060935.1, from coordinate 818,175,384 downwards.
AATCTTTAAACAAATCAATTTTCGACATTCAATCATATCCAATTTTCAAATTTAAAGTCTCAACTTAATTATTTAATAAAATTCCTTTAACCAAAATTTATTTCAACATTCCAAACTAAATTTCCGATGAATTCAATTTCTATAAATCGATTTCTATTTATAACTTTTAAATCAAAACATTTAAATAGTTTCAAATTGCCGATTTCATAATTATTAATTTAGCCAATTCGGTGTCCGTATAAAATTTTCTATCCTATGGCCAAGTAGTTATTTATTTAAATTAAATGTCAAGGATGAGTATATATTACTTAAATTAAATCACAGTATCATATGTATGCATAACAGGATATATATAAGCAAATAAACATCCAAACATTCAATTATCAACCAATAGCATCCATCAAAATACATCATCCAATAAACAATACAATTCATGGCAGTTTCATAGTTATCAATGTCAGGTAATTTAATCGCCATTCAATTTTAATTTCAATTTAACTGTCAATTAAATTTTTCAGCGGTTAATTCAAATAACAAGTTATATGACAATTAAATTTATATCAAACAACGACAAATAAAATTCATATCACTTCATAATGTCAATTTAACTAGCATAAAGATATTTAGTACAGTGTGAGCGTTATAAAACACTCACCTTGATTTTACGATTTTAAATCAAATCGAACGACGTTCGATTCAACTCAAAATTTCTCTAGCTCCAAATGACTCCAATCCAATTCCATAGCGTAGTGCTCGACGATACGATTCCAACGCGACTGGTTTCGTAAATTTCCGACCTCGTGTGAAAGAGATATGAATTTACGAAGTTACACGAATTATAAAACATATAAATTTACAACTATAATATTTTATTTAAACCTTGCTTCCATCGTGGTCGTTCCTCTTACTGCCCAAGATCACAGCCGTGTTTCTTTTAGCCTCTTCCCCAGGTCAAACTCACGAACACGCAACCCATGCCGCCCCCCTCCATCGAATTTTTGCTCCACCATCGTCGACCTATTCGACGATCAGCAACTTCTATTCCCTTCGCCTACGCGTGCTCCACCAACACCCAGGTCGCGGCCCAGCTCGGTCGAGCATAGATGCTTGAAAAACGTGGCCAACCGTGCATAAACGCGGCCTATTTAGAACCTCCACGATGCTTCGATCATCATCATCTCCGTATGGATCTATAGCCCTTCCAATGCTTTACGTTTTTGCCGTTGAAGCTTTCTTGAATTGATTCACGGATTGGAAGTAATTGAGGAAAGAAATTCGCGAGTTTCTGGCCATTCATTGCATAAGAGGCGGCTAGGGTTTCAATTTCTTTTTTTTTTATATTTATTTTGAGAATGAAGATGGTCTATTTATAGAAAATCAAACGAAAACACTATTCATTCCAGTTTTCTGAACTCCGATTTACGCGCGGTGACCGGCATTTCTAGGGTTTATCCCGCGTTTTGGACACAATGAAACAGGTTTCGGAAGCTAATTCGGTCATCTGTGCGAGTTATGGCAATAAACGTTCAATTAAAATTAAACCGATTTAAACGATTTTCTAGGCGTTTTAGCTTGCACCGGACAAACGATAAATCCAATTGACACGAAATTTGAAACCATACAATAATACCACATTACGGATCCGATGAAACTGGTTTCATCGAAATCCGAGACTGTTTGAAAAATGGCTATTTTAACTCGCCAAATTAATATTAAAAACAATTTTGATGCGTTTCGAGCTGCCACGATCAAATGACAACTCCGATTGCTACGAAAATTGAAATCCGATAATAACAAATTATTACGGATCCAATGGAACTAGTTTCGTCCAATTCTGAGACTGTTCAAAATTTGGCTATTTTTCAATCGATAATTAAATATTAAAATATTCAATTTTCACAAACAAATTTTAAATTCAGTTTTAAAAGTTCTACAACATCATTCTAACTTTCATATGATAAAATAAAATTTTACAAATCATTTTTAATCATAGTAAACCCATTATTCAATTTATCCAATAAATTCCAATTTTAAAATCTTATTAACTCTATTAAAATCCAAATATAACTTACATTCACTTTGTAAACCAATTTGAATCATATTAAATCAAATTTCAATTATTCACTCTATTTTCGTATATTAAATTTCAATATCAAATTAATCATATCAAATTCGGAATTTAATTTATTCAAACATTCGTAATATTAAATTTAACAAATTTGATTATTCTTAAATCACTATCTTTTGAAATATTCAAAATGAACTTATAAAATTTAACTTTTGAAACGAATTAAAATTATAGAACAACTATTTCCATTATACGGTTATTTAATTCCCATTATTAAATTATTGAATAATTTCCAAATATTTAATTTAAAATATTTTACCGGTTCAATAGTCAATATTTGATTTTAAATAGATTTTACTTATCAATCAATTACTCTATTATACCCAATGAATTTCAACATTTATTATCCTATTCAACTATTGATTTCAAAGGCATTCACTAAGTAGCATTTATTTTTCATTACTTGGATAATTGTTGCAATTCATTCCAGTTATTATTATTCCAAATGAATTACAAATTTTTTTTTCTAACATTAAATAACGAAATCTTATTAAATTAGCTATTTTAATTATCGAAAATTTACGGGTCGTTACACTCTCCCCCACTCAAAACTTTTCGTCCCCGAAAAGGAAAAGAAGAGAAAAGAAACTAAGTATAGAATTCAACATTAGATATATTTTATTCAAAGTTACCAACTTATAAAATAATGAAATTCCATTTATAAAGTCATAACTACGCTTCCACTAACTTACTCCGAACGGCTTTCTAAACTTAAAAGTTAATTAACAAAACAAGTTATATAAAAAAAAATTTAAACTTGAAAAATTTTCTAACACCCGGATTTTACGGAAAATTTCGGCAGAGTCTCCTTTGCGCGGCTCGATCGGAAAAAATATAATAGCATATATATCACAAATATACATCTCATCTCAATGATGAGGCATCCCATATGTGGGGAAACAACATATAAATATCACCAATATCATATAAAACCGTAAGCGTACCTTTTATTTAGCATTTATTAGCAATTTACTTACATTATGCGTTTAGCGTAGAAGCGAGCTCCACAACGAAGCGCAACCCCTTTGCCACCTACTAAAATGCTCAACAACTAAGTTAGAACCATGCATATAAAGATAGATAGATATACTTAGCCTACACAACATATACATAACATATTTAGCTTCAAAACTGAGATTTCAATTTCAGGACAGCAAACAAATCTTAGTTTTAGGTCATCTAAACGATAAAATTTGACAACATAATCTAAACAAAATTTGTTTTATTCATTTCAGGCTTTCCGGAATGTCCAAAATCATCGAATTCGGACCATCCGTTCAAAAGTTATGCCCGTTTTACTTAGAGGATACGCCTCAGCCTGGGCAATGAATTGCGCAGGTCTGTGACGTTCACTCGTGGTTTCGACCTTCTAAACGGTGTCAAAACACAAAACACTTAAAACAAAAGTTTTAGCTTATGTTCTTAGCTTTCCAGAAAGGGCAAGATCATCAAAATCCGATAAACCGGTCAAAAGATATGGCGAAAATACTAAAGATGTATACTACAGATTTTTACCTATTTTACACAGGCCAGCGAGTAACATTCAAGTTTTTAACCTAGTAGACGAAGGAATTTCTCAAGACACTCTAAATAAAAGTTGTGCTATATTTTCTAAGCTTTCCGAAAATTCCAAGATCGTCGAATTCCGTTCAGCCATTTAAAAGTTATGGTTGTTTTCGTTTCAGCATATATTGGACAATGTTGAAAATTTTTTTTTCTTTTCCCAAAATTTGCTTTTATTATTTCAAAGTACAAAACTTCAAAATTTTTAAAGAACAATCATAAACACAAAATCATTTATTTTCTTATTCATCCATGCAATAGGTTTACATTCAATTTGTTTCCGATTTATTCAAGTTTGTTTCATTCACAATTTTAATTCAAGTCAATTTGTTCCCAATTTGAATTTAATTATTTAAAATTTTATTCCGTTTATTCAATTCCATTAACACTAATGAATTCTACTTAATCAATTATCATCCATCTAACAACCAATGCATATCAAACATTAACAACCATTCAGAATCTACACTAAATCAATTATACATTTCCAAGTCAATTTTAATTTCATACACTTCCAAGTTTATTGACATTTAGTTATACTCAAATTTAATTAGTTTCCATTTACCAATTTTATATTTCATTAAGTTTAAATTTTATTCATTCACTTATACATGTATCATTCATTTTACAGCTTAAATTTCTTTTATATTTACAACTATCAATAGATCTTTACATTTTATTTTTCACTCTCACACTGGTATATTATTTCTCTACTTATCCTTATTAGCTTTTTAAATCCTTTAAGTATTTGGTAAGTTATAGTTATGCAAATAGAATGTAGTTAAACAACATACAACTTCTTTTCATTTAAAGTTGAATTTTCAATTTATCAATTCTTAAGTCATTACTTAAATTTCACTATAATTTAATTTCACATTTACATTCACATATAGTATTTTCATTTTATATTAACATAATTGTGAATCACCTTTAAATGTTAATTTAAATTCCAATTATTTACTAACAATTTCATTTATATTTGCAAACCATTAATTAAATGCATATTTCATTATTCAAACCTATACTTGTATATTATCCAATTAACAATTCATATAACATTTTTTTTTTTTTTTTTTGAACTTCTTAAATATTTTGGTAAGTTATATCCATGCTATAGAATGAAATTAATACTATGCGAGTTTTACAGTTTCACTTTTATTTTAAGTTCATAATTTCCTAATTCTAAGGATTTCTACCTCAATTGATATTTTCACTTAGCTCTTAGGTTCATTTCTCATTTCACAATTCAGAAGTTCCTTAATGATTCAAGTCTAAATTCATTTCAATCCTTTAAGAAAAATCATTAATTATTAAAGGACTTAAGAATTCCAATCCCGGTTTCATTTCAAATCAAGTTTTGAAATAATATATACATATATAATTTATATAACAAATCATACTATAGAGAGTACAAAATAAAATAAAAGTTGAGTCAAAACAAGGTTTAGACAAGCTATTAAGTGGTCTCCCCCACTCAGACTCTCGAAAATAAACGCCGATGATGCGTGCACTCATCACCGAAATCATTTTCTAGCGTCAAGAGAAGGGAATATAACACTTATCATAAAAAAATCCTTCGAAAACAATTTCAACTCAATTATACTATCATATAATACTCATATTATGTTTTTCAAATTCTTGTAAGTCAATTTCAAACACCGGAATTTAAATTCCCAAATCCAAGTTAAAATTCATTTATATTCATTATCAATTGTGTTTACAAGATTTCATTTTCCTAAATCCATTGTTATTTAATCAATTGTTGTAAATATTGACTGATCAAACAATAACGATAATAATCTAATATTATCATCTCCTAACAATCAATTCAATCAAAATGAATAAATATTCAAATAATTCTTTTATATAAAATATATTCCAAAACGATATTGTGTTGGTTTGTCCTATTCGAGTGTTTAGAAATTCCTATCGACGCCTTGGCGTCCCAAGTATCGACCAGAATTCATAAATACTCAACGGAACAAATTAACACAATATAAAACCATTTTATATCAAATAACAAGTACGCTCTCTCATATACACTCAACTCATTCATATAGTTTACCTCTATTTCAATGAGTTATTCCCCACTAGAGCCAAGGTTTATCGCTAAACCAAAGCTCTGATACCAACTGTAACGACCTGCCTTTTTTGGACAGTTTAAACCGACGATCAAATACACATGTCGATTCCAAACCATTAAAAGGGCAGATAGTTATTGGGGTAATTAAGAAAAGAAAAGGAAGGAAAATAAAGGAAATGAAACAACACAGAATCTCACAGCGGAAGGCTAAAGTATAATAATAAAATAACAGTTCATGAAGCTGTTAATTAAATGAATACATTTGAAATGAATACATTTGATTATTATTATACAACATTTATCAGAGTTACATACACAACAAATATCATACAACAATGCAGCGGAATGGAATGAATATAATAGTAGTAGATAATATACCAAATCTTCGTCTCCGTCCTCCAAGAAAATGATCTTCAACCTAAACTGAAAACTCAGGACTGACCCGAGCGTAATGAAAAGACAAACACTCGAGTCAGGACTAAATATCCTTATGAAAGTTAAATCAGTCGTAAATAAATATGAGTGTAACGGCGTCGGAGATGTTTACGGGGTTTGACATCTCCTATCCAGTGTCAACGTGCGTGCAATAACTTAAGAGATGTTACAGGATTTTCCATCTCTCAAGGATCCGTGAAACTATCTACTATGTAGTAATATACGCTAAGTAGATAATGTCTATCAGTAATATAAAGTATCAAAATAGCGTTAAGGCGTTACCATAATCCCCCTTAACACATTTTATATTCCCAAAAGCATATACAAGACCGTAGTTTCCCCAAAACCGGAAGTAACCAGAGGGCAATCCATATACTCAAGGTACAAATCAAAACGTAGTGGTCGCGAATAGGATAATCAGTATGACAAGGTACATGAGGCGATACCAACTAGGATACTAGTAGTTGCGTGATCCGGACTGATGTTGGGCATAGCCAGCAGCTACCCCAACACCGCGAAACAACACTCCCAAATCAAGGGGTGCACCCAAATCGCATCACAAATGTAATAGATATGGTATCGAAGAAGTGTGTCCGCTAGAGGTGGCGAACCTCAATGGCCCGGCGCGGCTCCTGTTTTAGTCATGTCAGGGGTCATCCAATAATCGTTCTCTTTCTTCAGTCAACGCGTTCACCAAACCATCCACTTCATTCTGGATCAACACTCCGCGTATAATAGTTATTAAAGTGGTTTTCGGTATCGACAGAGAGTATGTCCATATCCGATCCCGGTCTCTTTAATAACTACGTATTATACACCGTTGGCTCTTTTATATTTCAAATTGATTCATAATTTATATCAAAATATCATATTCGCTTCAAAAATCAAATCCATTCAAATATCATCGTATCTTTCAAAATATCAGATTTCATATTTAAATTCAAGATTTAAATATAAACATTTCACCTTATTGACCAGCTTAGGATTTTAGAAAAATAGTTTTAAGTAGTTTAAAAGTAGTTTAAATAATTAAAATAGTTAAAACACTTAAAATCTTTAAAATGGATTTAAAATAGATAAATTAGTTTAAAATAATTTAAATTGGGTTAAGTAGATTTAAAATAGATTAAAATGGTTTAAGTATTCAAAATGGTTTATATAACAGAGTAATTTGGAAAACAAATTAAAACAGCTTCAAAATCAATCCATTTCAATTATAACTTTCCCAATTCAAATCAATTTCAATTTCCATTCTACCGATTCAATTTCGATTTCAATTCAAAACAATGTCAAATTTTATTTCGAATTAATTCAATTTTTCATTCACCTTTAATTTATTCGATTTCAATTTTATATACACTTTCGATTAATTCAATTTCAATTTTATATTCACTTTCAATTTATTAAATTTATAACACTTAACAAAATTATCCCTCAATATTTAAGTTTAAAACCGAATTTCAAATATGATCCAATTCCAAGCTCGATCTCAAAATATCATTTTTTATAACATTTTTACTTAGTAATATTCAAAGCTCGAATTTGAGGTTAAATCTTTAAACAAATCAATTTTCGACATTCAATCATATCCAATTTTCAAATTTAAAGTCTCAACTTAATTATTTAATAAAATTCCTTTAACCAAAATTTATTTCAACATTCCAAACTAAATTTCCGATGAATTCAATTTCTATAAATCGATTTCTATTTATAACTTTTAAATCAAAACATTTAAATAGTTTCAAATTGCCGATTTCATAATTATTAATTTAGCCAATTCGGTGTCCGTATAAAATTTTCTATCCTATGGCCAAGTAGTTATTTATTTAAATTAAATGTCAAGGATGAGTATATATTACTTAAATTAAATCACAGTATCATATGTATGCATAACAGGATATATATAAGCAAATAAACATCCAAACATTCAATTATCAACCAATAGCATCCATCAAAATACATCATCCAATAAACAATACAATTCATGGCAGTTTCATAGTTATCAATGTCAGGTAATTTAATCGCCATTCAATTTTAATTTCAATTTAACTGTCAATTAAATTTTTCAGCGGTTAATTCAAATAACAAGTTATATGACAATTAAATTTATATCAAACAACGACAAATAAAATTCATATCACTTCATAATGTCAATTTAACTAGCATAAAGATATTTAGTACAGTGTGAGCGTTATAAAACACTCACCTTGATTTTACGATTTTAAATCAAATCGAACGACGTTCGATTCAACTCAAAATTTCTCTAGCTCCAAATGACTCCAATCCAATTCCATAGCGTAGTGCTCGACGATACGATTCCAACGCGACTGGTTTCGTAAATTTCCGACCTCGTGTGAAAGAGATATGAATTTACGAAGTTACACGAATTATAAAACATATAAATTTACAACTATAATATTTTATTTAAACCTTGCTTCCATCGTGGTCGTTCCTCTTACTGCCCAAGATCACAGCCGTGTTTCTTTTAGCCTCTTCCCCAGGTCAAACTCACGAACACGCAACCCATGCCGCCCCCCTCCATCGAATTTTTGCTCCACCATCGTCGACCTATTCGACGATCAGCAACTTCTATTCCCTTCGCCTACGCGTGCTCCACCAACACCCAGGTCGCGGCCCAGCTCGGTCGAGCATAGATGCTTGAAAAACGTGGCCAACCGTGCATAAACGCGGCCTATTTAGAACCTCCACGATGCTTCGATCATCATCATCTCCGTATGGATCTATAGCCCTTCCAATGCTTTACGTTTTTGCCGTTGAAGCTTTCTTGAATTGATTCACGGATTGGAAGTAATTGAGGAAAGAAATTCGCGAGTTTCTGGCCATTCATTGCATAAGAGGCGGCTAGGGTTTCAATTTCTTTTTTTTTTATATTTATTTTGAGAATGAAGATGGTCTATTTATAGAAAATCAAACGAAAACACTATTCATTCCAGTTTTCTGAACTCCGATTTACGCGCGGTGACCGGCATTTCTAGGGTTTATCCCGCGTTTTGGACACAATGAAACAGGTTTCGGAAGCTAATTCGGTCATCTGTGCGAGTTATGGCAATAAACGTTCAATTAAAATTAAACCGATTTAAACGATTTTCTAGGCGTTTTAGCTTGCACCGGACAAACGATAAATCCAATTGACACGAAATTTGAAACCATACAATAATACCACATTACGGATCCGATGAAACTGGTTTCATCGAAATCCGAGACTGTTTGAAAAATGGCTATTTTAACTCGCCAAATTAATATTAAAAACAATTTTGATGCGTTTCGAGCTGCCACGATCAAATGACAACTCCGATTGCTACGAAAATTGAAATCCGATAATAACAAATTATTACGGATCCAATGGAACTAGTTTCGTCCAATTCTGAGACTGTTCAAAATTTGGCTATTTTTCAATCGATAATTAAATATTAAAATATTCAATTTTCACAAACAAATTTTAAATTCAGTTTTAAAAGTTCTACAACATCATTCTAACTTTCATATGATAAAATAAAATTTTACAAATCATTTTTAATCATAGTAAACCCATTATTCAATTTATCCAATAAATTCCAATTTTAAAATCTTATTAACTCTATTAAAATCCAAATATAACTTACATTCACTTTGTAAACCAATTTGAATCATATTAAATCAAATTTCAATTATTCACTCTATTTTCGTATATTAAATTTCAATATCAAATTAATCATATCAAATTCGGAATTTAATTTATTCAAACATTCGTAATATTAAATTTAACAAATTTGATTATTCTTAAATCACTATCTTTTGAAATATTCAAAATGAACTTATAAAATTTAACTTTTGAAACGAATTAAAATTATAGAACAACTATTTCCATTATACGGTTATTTAATTCCCATTATTAAATTATTGAATAATTTCCAAATATTTAATTTAAAATATTTTACCGGTTCAATAGTCAATATTTGATTTTAAATAGATTTTACTTATCAATCAATTACTCTATTATACCCAATGAATTTCAACATTTATTATCCTATTCAACTATTGATTTCAAAGGCATTCACTAAGTAGCATTTATTTTTCATTACTTGGATAATTGTTGCAATTCATTCCAGTTATTATTATTCCAAATGAATTACAAATTTTTTTTTCTAACATTAAATAACGAAATCTTATTAAATTAGCTATTTTAATTATCGAAAATTTACGGGTCGTTACAAGTTGTTTATAATTGAGTTCACGCTTCGGGGACATAGAGTACTCTAGTCCGCGCTTCGGGGAATTGGAGATTTTTAGTTTCCGTGCGCGTTCGTACGTTAGCCGAAATAACATAATTTTATTTGCCCGTCACAGGATCACATTTGTAGAGACATTAGTAATTCATGGAAAAGATGGCTTCAAGCCATTATTAATGAGAGCAAGCTAAATTGCTTTATTACATGCCAAGAATTAAAAACAAAAGCATATTGGAAATAAATGCAGCTGGTACATGAAAGAAAAAGACTAAGTATAATAATGCCGCTAGTGCTCGTTGTTCCATGCTCGGGGGAGCGTCGCACCATCGACGGTCGATAGCTTGAAAGTTCCTTTTCCAAGCTTCCGTTCTATGACGTATGGACCCTCCCATGCAGGATTCATATGAGATGGGACTGGAAACCCGTTTCAAAACAAGGTCTCCCACACCAAAAATTCTTGGTCGGACCTTTTCGTTATAATATTTAGCGACTCTATGTATGTATGCGGCCGTTCTCAAATTGGCTTCCTCGCGCTTTTCGTCAATGAAGTCCAACAATTCTAATAAGAGATTCTGGATCGACTCTGGGTTGTAATGAGTTACCCGATGTGATAGAACTTCAAGTTCCGCGGGTATGACTGCTTCCGTGCCATATGCCAATGCAAAGGGAGTGTGGCCAGTCGTGGTTTTGCGAGTAGTTCTATAAGCCCAAAGCGCTGTCGGGAGTTCATCCACCCACTTGCCTTTAGCCTTTTCCAAACGTTTCTTCAATATGGACTTGACTACTTTGTTTACGGCTTCTACCTGTCCATTCGCCTTTGGGTGAGCAACTGCTGCAAATTTCTTCTCAATGCCATATTTCTGGAAAAATTCTTTGAACTCCTTGCTCTCGAATTGAGTTCCATTGTCCGTGGCGATGGTCTGTGGAAGGCCAAAACGACATATGATATTTCGTACGACGAAATTAATAACCATCTTGGCGGTTATCGTGGCTAGAGGCTCTACTTCTGCCCATTTGGTAAAGTAGTCGACTGCAACTATTGCATATTTCGCTCCACCTTTGGCTAAGGGTAAAGGCCAACTAGGTCGATCTCCCACATCGCAAATGGCCAGGGACTAACCATTTGTGTGATCTCCGTTGGCGGAGCTCTCAGGATTTTTGCATATATCTGGCATTTGTCACATTTTCTCACATAGTCTGTAGCATCCCCATTGACAGTTGACCAGTATCCGTAATGGAGGATTTTCTTTGCTAACGTTTACCCCCTAGTATGGTCACCGCACTCTCCCTCATGGACTTCCTTTAATACTCTTTTTATTTCATCATGGGCCACGCACCGAAGTAAGGGGGTCGAGAATCCCCTCCGATACATTATCTCGTCATGTATTACATAACGCGAAGCTTTACGAAGGACTTGGCGTCTTTCATTCCTCTTTTCAGGTACATCCCCTTGTAGCAAGTACTGTCTAATTGGGGTCAACCATGATTCCTTCTCAGGTTTGATTTCTAACATGAGATCTATCTCCATCATCTCTATACTCGGAGCATGGAGGGTCTCAACAGGGAACAATCCCATTTGATGTGCATAGCCAGTGCTTGCGAATTTTGCCAACGCAACGGCTTCTCTATTTTGTTCGCGTGGGACATGCGAGATGTCGTAATATTCCAGATTCGCCAGCAGCTCTTGAACACAAGCAAGGTATGGAGCCAGTCTCTGTCCCTTCGCTTGATAGTCTCGCCGCACCTGATTACTACCAGTTGCGAGTCACAGAAGATTTCAATTGACTTCACTCCCAGTTCGTTAACAAGTCTCAGGCCAGCAATCAATGCTTCGTATTCGGCTTCGTTATTTGTCGCTGCAAACTCAAGCTTCAAAGCATAGAAAATTGATCAATCTTTCGGAGTCACAAGGACTACGCCAGACCCCGAGCGACGGTCATTAGATGCACCATCAATGTACATCTTCCATCGAAAGGGAGGTATGACACCGTGACTGCTCGGTTCATCTGGCACAGTGAATTCAGCAACGAAGTCAGCTAGTGCTTGTCCTTATATGGCCCTTCGTGGTAGATAGGTAATATCGAACTGACTTCATTCAATATTCCATTTTAGCATCCTTCCGGAAGTTTTCGGCCGTTGGAGTACTTGTTGCAAGGGTTGGTCAGTGTAGACACCGATTGAGTGTGCCTGAAAGTAGGGGCGAAGCTTGCGTGATGCAATCACCAAGCAATAGGCTAGTTTCTCAATCTTTGTATAATTTATTTCCGCCCCTGTCAAGCGTTTACTGACATAGTAAACTGGCTTTTGAATCCGGTATTTCTCGCGAACCAAGGCTGTACTGATAGCATGTTGGGATACTGCCAAGTATACATACAACATTTCATGATCTATTGGCTTTGACAGTACATGAGGACTTTCTAAGTGCATTACTAGAGCCTGAAATGCTTCCTCATAGTCGGATGTTCATTCAAAGTTTCTCCTTCCTTTCTTTATAATGTCGAAGAAGGGAATACACTTGTATATAGCTCTGGATATGAAGCGCAGCCACTTTTCGATTCAGGCTCTGCACCTGCTTTGTGGTTCTGGGTACTTGTATATCATGGATAGCCTGGATCTTCTCCGAGTTAGCTTCAATTCCCCATGCATTCACAATGAAACCGAGGAACTTTCCTGAAGCTACACCGAATGAACACTTCAGAGGATGTGGTCGTTTGACTACCGTGACCTCACAAGCATATCATCCACATAGACTTCCATTGTTTTACCATTCTGAACTTTGAACATTCGATTCACCAGACGCTGATAAGTTGTTCCTGCGTTTCTTCAATCCAAAGGGCATTACTACATAGCAATACAGCCCGACGTTCGTGACGAAACTGGTATGTTCTTGGTCGGGAACATGCATTGGGATTTGATTGTATCCAGAGTATGCATCCATAAAGGACAGTAACTCATGTCCGGCCGTTGAATCGACCAGTTGGTCAATTCTTGGTAACGGAAAGATACCCTTCGGGCATGCTTTATTTTAATCAGAGTAATCAATACAAGTTCTCCATTTCCCGTTTTCTTTCTTTACTAACACCGGGTTAGATACCCATTTAGGGTAGAAGGCGTCGCGGACGAACCTATTGGCTTTGAGTTTGTCCACCTCCTCTTTGAGAGCTACACCGCCTCTCTTTTTTGTTTCACAGGTACATGCTTCGGGTCTATGTTCAACATATGTGCAGGAGAGATCCCACATATATCAGAATGTGTCCAAGCGAAAATATCAAGATTTGCTCGGAGGAAGTCAGTGAGGTTCTCGACCACCATGGGGTCGAGTTGTGATCCAATTTTAAGGACTCGTGATGGGTCATTGCAGCTAACTAAGATGTCAACGGTTAGTTCAGCTAGTGTCGCATTTGTTTCCCCGGGTTCCCCATCATCATCTCTCGGATCTATGTCTCTATAGATCCGAGAATGTCGCCCGAGCCAGGGCTCGGGCGCTAGTTGTCAATCATAAGAATTTTGGATGCGGACAGAGTTGTCCACAACCTTTGCTTTCTCCTATGCTGTACCTCTCTGAGCTCAGCTACATAGCATGCGCGACTGGTTGCCTGGTCACCGTGTACCACTCCAACCCCTTTGTCTGTTGGAAATTTTAACGTCAAACACCAAGGGGCCAAAGCCGCCCTAAATTACGCCAGAGCTGGACGACCCAGAAATACGTTGTATAGGGAATCAACATCCAGTACTGAATGGTAGGATTCGCACTCTCCTGCATTCACCTTGTCCCAATTCAACCGGTAACTCCACGTATCCCATTACATCGGTTGCTGCACCATTAAAGCCATGGATTCTGGCTTTGGATGGTTTCAAATCCTTGGTCTCCAGCTTCATTTGGTCGTATGCCTTCCGGAAGGTGATGTTAACGGAACTTCCGCAATCAATTAGAATTCTCTTCACGACCGGCCCGATGGTCGCAGATATGACCATTGGGTCGATGGTAGGGGCCTCTACCTTATCTGCATCTCTGCTCCTGAATACGACATCATCATTCATCGTGCGTTGCTGCTTTGCAGGAGTTCCATCCTCCACATTCGAACAACACTCATACTATGCATGTCTTAAAGAGTTAGCATATCGCTCTATCTCTTGCCGATTCTTATTCGTAGGATGAGGTCCGTCAGCAATCATGTTAATAACCAATCTGCCCACAGTTCGATTAGGTTGTTTTGGTTGGTGTGGGGCTGGCCCGCGTCCAGGCTCCGATGTTTCTTGCCTCCCGTCCTGTGGCTCTTTGACAAATTCCTATAGCTTTTTCTATCTGAACAGCTTTTCTATAGCATCATGGAGGTGTCTACACTCCTCTGTGTTGTGCCCATAATACTCATGAAAAAGGCAATACTTCTCAGTCCGCTTCTGTTCCCCCGTCGATTCCTTTGGGCGTGGCTTTCTATACTGGAAAGTGTTGCGAGTTGATAAATAGATGTTCTCAAGAGATGCATTCAATGGGGTGTATTCATTGTAGGTTGGGATTCTTGATTTCCATCTCCCTGTTTCTTTTTTCTTTCCGGGATTTCCGCCTCCGGATCCTTTAGACTGGCCAGGCTTGTTCTGGACGTTAACTTGTGTTTTTCTAGAATTATCGCCGGTTTGCTTGACGGCGATGTTGCTTTTCACAGACTCCTGAATGGGCCTTGGTGCCTTGTCCCGTCTTGTCCACCGAGCTTCCTCCCTCCTTACGAACTGATGAGCTTTCGAATAAAAACGTTCCAGCGTAGCTGGGGGCTTTCCCGCCAACCAATCTCCAAATTTAGAATCTGGATCCACTCAATGCATTACTGCCATCAAAATCGCGTGGTCGTTAGGATTGCTCACCTCGGTAGCAGCAACATGAAACCTTTGCAAGTATGCTTTCAATGACTCTCCCGGAGCTTGAATACGCTTGATAAGGACATCACGTCCTTTGGACGAGTGGTGTGTATTTTGAATTGTTCTATGAATTTCACTGTTAATTCGTCAAAGCTGGATATAGATTGAGGTAGGAGTCGAGTGAACCACATGGTGGCAATTCCGGACAAAGTGATTGGGAAGCACCTACACTTGGTCGCGTCATTGGCTCTTGCAGAATCCATCATCCATCCATACCTCATCACATGTTGTCTAGGATCGGTCTTCCTTCATAGGCTAGAATGGTTGGTATGGTGAATTTTCTTGGGTATTCGGCCTGTAGAATGGTATCCGTGAAGGAAGTAAGACTCTTAGACACTCCTTAGTCTTCATTAGTTAGACCTTGGTTCTATTTCATTAACTACCTAACCATAGCTGTCAAATCCGGGGTTAGTATGGAAGATGTGAGGTTGGGTTCCATTCCACGGGACCGTGCAGGTTGATGTCCCGTCCGATTTGGGTCTTGGAGATTCGGGCGTTCGGTCTCTTCTCAGGCTTGATTTCTAGTAGAAAGATCAATGGTATCCGCTTGTGCATCTTCATCCCTATGGCGTCTATGCCTAAGAGGTTCATCAGCTGAAGTCGAACTATCATCTTCAGAGTAAGGGACAGGGCTACCTCCAGCATTCTGATGTTGCTACTGAGTAAGCTGAGTTATGAGGTTAGCGTTGGCTTACATTTGCTCAGCAAGTTGCCTTCTACTTTCCTTAAGCTCTCTTATCAAGTCATTAAACTCTGCTTGGGAAACAACTTCCGCTTGGTTTTGGTTGGAGGGCCCTGTGCCTCGAATCGCTTGTTGATCGCTAGTTCCCAGTTGTTGCACACTAGCGGTTTCGTGGGCATCTGCATTTTGATAGGCTAATCTAGTTCGTGGTCTTCCCATGGTAGAGTTATTGGTTGTAACTCTGAGTAGAATCAACAGATGCCTTATGAATGATTATGGATCTCCTTCGGGGGATTTATGCAATCCAGTAGGTCCAAAGTAGATCCTAATAGCCTGAGTTCAGTTCTTAGTGGAAGCACCAAAATTGGTCACTAACACCCTCAGAAAGATTGTGTAGAGAGATCAATGAAGAAAGTAAATTAAAACAGAGAACAAAATGTAAATTTAAATGCAAAAAGTAAGAACACCAAATTTATAGTGGTTCGGCGTAGAAGCCTACGTCTACTTTGAAGTTGATCTTTATTCTCTTCATTGATACTTGATTACAGATACAATACGCTTCTAAGTACTTGAATACAGTTGCAAGATACAAAGAAATAAGTCTGGGATGAGTATTGAAAATGGCAGAGTCTCCCCAGTGTTCTCTAAAATCTGACCCTTTTATCTGTGCCCATGCCCCTCTATTTATAGGCGAAGGTGGGTTGGACTTCCCTGGTGGGCCTGGTAGCTGAATATCTTGGCCCAAGTGGAGTGGTCTCTGTACGTCGAACCAGTGAGGCCGAACGACCAAATGCCGAGCCTCCCTCCTTATGCCGAACAAGGTGAGGCCGGACACTCTCGGTGCCGAGCATCCGTTTGTGCCGGGCGAAATGACTCGCCGAACAAGGTGCGGATGCCAAACGATGCTTTTGGCCAAGGGAAGTCCAATGCCGAACGCTCTTCCAGATTCCGAGCGCTCTTTAAATGTCGAGCGGTGTGGTGCCGAACAATCTCCTTAGGCCGAACGAGATGAGGCCGAACGATCTAAACCTTGTGAGTAGCTGCCCGACGAACACTTTCCAGTGCCGAACGCCTCTAAGTGCCGAGCGTTCCTTTCTGCCGAGTGTCCCCTTATGTTGAGCAATCTAGATAAGCCGAGTACTTAGTGGCCGTCCCATGCTGAACGGTCTTAACATACCGAACGTTCCGTAGACGCCAAATGAGCTTGGACGCCGAGTGCTTCTTGGATGTCGGACGTAACATGATGCCTAACGATAGTTTAACTGAACGATGGGGAGGCCGAGTACTAAGTTGCCTGGTCAATTCCCCAGGAAACAAAAATAAATTGTGATTTATTTTTAAAAGATGTGAAAGAGAAGCGTATTTCCCTTGATAGCCAAGTACGTTTCCAAACAAAATTTTAAATATAAGTTAAAAGCTTTAATGTTGTTTTAAAAAGCATGTTTTAGAAAATTTATTATTTCTAAATGTTTAGTTTCTAAAGTAAGTATTTTTCAAATCTATTATTGTAGTAATTATTTAAAGGTGACTGGGTATTTTGTTTTAAAAGAGAAAATCTAGTTTTATATTTTATAAAGTAGCCTCATTTTAAATATTCCTAAAGTATATATTTTAATAAAGTATTGAAGTAGTTTTCAATTTAAATGTTAAAGTATATTTTATAATAAAGTGCTTTTAAATTATTTTAAAATTTTAAAGTGTTTGTACCTGGTGATTTCAATGGAAATAGAAAATATTTGGGAAATGTATTCTGTGAGAGGAAGATGGTTTGAAAACTGTTTTCAAAAAGGGTTGAAAATGGAAATATATCTTGTGAAGATATTTTGAGGATAATAAATAATTTGGAAGATTATTTATTGTTTGATAGTTGTTTGTGAATGTTAATTGATAGTAAAATAACCGACTATCAATATTGGACAATGCGCTGATCGTTTCGAAGAGATCGGGATTGGGATTTATTTCCTAAAAACCACTTCGATCCGGTTTGAATGTTTTCGTGTGGAAAACAATAGTTTGGATGCGAAGATGGAGCAGTGAAGTGCAAGGGCTAGTCGCAACTAATCCTAAGGTGATTCCAAAATGGATGTAGTAGGAGTAGTGCCTTCGGTTCCCTTCGAACCCAGAACGGACTTGTTTGGATGAATGCTTTCATAACATCGTCAGGTGGGCGATGAGCATTCTAAGTGACATGTTCTAAAAAGGTAACGCTTAGCCTCGAGCCTCATCAAATGGGAATGACTGAAAATTAGGGGTTATGTAGCAAGGCTAAGTGGGTAGCACCCATTAGGGTGAGATCATCCCTGTCTAGATGTCCCTTTTATTCGGCTTAGTGGTGCTGTTGCTGATCCCATCCAGGGGGTGATCTTACTCGAAATTTCTACTAAAGGGTAGTCCCAGTCTTGTGTTGCAGGGGATTGGGAGTACTCCTTGGTACGGTGATCTAGGCCACGTACTGTGACAGGTGGTACCCCAGTGCCTAGTCATTAGTTGGAAATCCATTCTCCCTATGCGCCTTTTACGGGTTTTGTTTGTATAACCCACTTTGTGGCTAGTATGCTGGAATTTAATCATGTAACAATTTCGGCTATTTGAATAATTAGACACTATTATAATATCAGAGGATTTTGATAAGAAATGTTTTAGCTATCGTAAGGTAAAAACCCGACATGTTTATTTGTGGCGTGGTCTTACGAGATGCTTTTTATTTTCAAAAGATTTTTGAAAACTTTAATAATCAATTTGAGTGTGGTTTTCTCACGCTGGTATTCCAGACTGACTCGGGTGTTATTTCGCTATAATATTCGGGTCAGACCGAGTATTATAGAACACAGGATATGATGCTGTGGAGCTTAGGAGACAAGCTGGATAGCGATACGTACTTCCATACTTGATTATTATTCCGCCGTGTATTCAGTTTTGAGGACAAGTTTATATGACTGTCCAGTTGTATGTTATTGACGTTGTTGAACTTTGATGATGTATTCTGATGATGTATGAATAAAACAGATATAGTTTTCTTTTGTGTAAAGATCTGTTATTATCTACTATATTTTATTCCGCTGCGATGGTAAGATTCTATTGTTGTTTCTATTTTCTTCTTCTACCTCTTTCTTCTTTAACCCTAATGGCTCGTATTTCCGCTCATCTTGAGTGGATTTGATTGAGAATAGTGTCAACTTTAGGGGTATGGAATTGCAGGTCGTTACATTTGGTATCAGAGCTGAAGGTTAAGAGAGAACCTTGGCTGTGATGGGGATTACCCATTAAAATAGAGTCCGTAGTACTTTAAAATGAGTTTGAGTGTATTAATAAATATGAGCGCGTATTTTTTAGTGAATATAAAATTGTTTTATATTGTGTTGACTTATCGGTTTAATGTTTATGGATTCTAGTCGGTGTGTGGGACGCCATGTTATCGGTAGGAGTTTCTAAACTTTTAAACAAGACAAACCGACAAAGTATTGTTTTAAGCAGGGTAAGTGAAATAATTTTACCCAAATTATTTTTGTATATAAAATAAATAATTTTCCGTAAATTATTATAGTTATATATGGTTGCTTGATTGTTAGGAATGATAATATTAAATTATTATCATTGTTGTGTAAAATTGAATAAGAAATTGAAATCATAACCGAAAGCTAAGAAATAAATTCATATAAAAATGTGAATATAATTGAAATGAGGTAAGTTCCAGAGTAATGTTGAATATAGATTGAAAGAATTTAAATTTTGAAAATTTGGGAAAGGTTTAAATTCTTTTGGGTTTGGAAATGGTTTTCACAGGTTTAGAGAAATAATAGTGATATTATTTGAAAAATATTTTTAATAGAAGATTTGGAATATTTGAGAGGTATTAAAGAGATAAAAGCATTGAGCTCCTTCGGTCGCTGGGAAATAAATTCGATGGTGACTGCAGTATCGTCGATGTTCATGTTTGGGTTTCCAAGGGAAGAATTGCTACCTGAATGTTTTAAATTAGAATAGTTGCGAAAGTTGAGTTTGATTTTAGAAATGCAAAGGATTTTGAATATAATTGATTTCAAAGGTGATTTTGAAATGTTAAAGTTTTGGTTTGGTAAAACCGCCTTGATTTTTGAAATGCTTAAGAGATTGTTGAAAATCTCTGGAGTTGGCTTAAATTTTTTGGAATGTTTAAGGAATTGTTTAGAATTCTAAAAGTAGATTGAAAATGTTTATTGGATACGAATGAGTTTGATAACCTATAAAATTCGAAATCTATGGTATAGAATTTGACTCGAAGGAAGTTAGACAAATGAAAGTGTGATAATAAAAATAGATTGGCAAGTGAATTCATTTAAATAAAGTAAACTAAAGAAGGTTTGTAAAGTGGAATTGAAAAATATAGTTTGAGTGGGTTAAAAGAACAAAGTTCTGAGAATTAAAAATTTATTGGAATTTGAAATAAATTAGTCAATGTAACTAATTTAAAATAAGTGTGGAAACGAAATAAGTTAGAAGAGTAAGTCTAATTAAATGAACTCAAGCTAAGTCTAATGATATTATGATTAGATTTGAATTAAAATTGAAATAAATTGAGATGTAGATGATATTAAGTGAAAGTAAGTTCTTACTTAATTTAAATTCAAGTGGATTGAGTGGATTAAAGAGAATGGCATGATGCTAGATTTAACCGAAGTTAAGTTAAATAAAATTGAATTAGAATAAATTCAGTTGAGTTATAGATAATATTGAATGGAATAAAATTCTTATTTAAATAAATAAGCGTAAACTAAGTAAGTATTGAATTGGGATAAATAAGCTTTGGAAGCTTATAAAAGAATTGAAAAGCATTGAAATAAAAATATAATCCCTAGTTAAAAGTAAAGTGAAAATGTGATTGACTGTAAATGGATGAAGAAGTATGAATATTAATAAGTGCGTAGCTTATAAAAATATAAAAAGGGAATAAATAAGCAAACATAAAAGTGTTGGAATTTTGGAAAATGAAAGAAAATCCAAACTGGAATTATGAAAAAAATGAACTCGGGAAATTTAATGAAGTGATTTTTGTAATAGAATCGAATATTGATTTAAAAGTTGGAAGTAAGCTAATTAGCTAAATAAATTATTTGGTAGAGTATGTTAATAAAATTTAACTCGGTTAAACAAATTGGATTGTAAGTTAATAATGAAGTTTGAAAATAAACTCGAATTATAAATAGAATTTGACTTGGATTGATAATGAATTAAAAAAATGGAGATGTTGTAAAAATAAAATGGAATTGGATTATAATAGAAATGATTTGAGTTACAAATAAAATCCAATTCGAGTATAAATGAGTTAAGTATGTGCTTGGATATTATTTTGATAAGTTGAGAAGGTGAATTAAAATAAAATGGATGGGCTAAGTGGATTAAATGGAATTTGATTAGATGAGAATCAAATTAAATAGAAGTGAACTTAAGTTAAGAATAATGAGAAGCTCGACTTCGAGTACGAAGGGTGGACCATTAAATAAAAGCTTGGGTTGAATTAATTTGGGAATGGTTAGTAGTATACAAGCATCGAATGAGTCGAGCTAAGTAAAATGGTTATGAATGAATTAAAATGGAAGGAATTAAATATAAACTGAGTTGGAATCAATTTAAAATGGTTATAAGCTTAGGAAATTATTTATTCACATGAACATAGTCGAATTGCGTAGAAATAAATTGTCGTTTGACGAAAATGAGATTAAATAAAATTCTATGAATTGATAAAATTGAAATAAAATTGATTTTTGAAATCAATTGAGTTGAATATGAGCTTGTTTGGATTAAAAATAAATTGAATGTAAGAAATTGAAGTGTAAACCATTAAAATTGAATGATATGGCACTGAATTGGTTGAAAGTAATTGAATTAGTTTTGAAATCATATAAATTGCTCACGGAAAGTGTTTGATGCATGTTGCTTATGAAATGCATGTGTTTAGCTATTGAAAGTAAGTGAAATGTTAATAAATTTCGTATATTTAGTAATTACATGTTTGAATTGAGTAAGTACAGGTACCGGGAAGCCGTTTGACTGGATTTAATCGCGCAAAACGCTAAGATAATAAGCCGCTTGCTTAAAAATGCTAAATAAAGGTACGCCTACGCAATAAAAATAGGAAATATGAATTTTTTTTGTTTTTTCGACCGTGCAGGTTGATGTGTATATATTCATATCTCTTGTCAAATTGCAAAAGCTCCTCCGTACAAAGGAGACTGCCAAAAAATTTCGACAAATTTTGGGAGTTAGAAATTTTTTGAAAATTTTTAGAAAAATTTTCATTAGCAACAAAACGATTTCGTATTGGAATTGAAATGAGGGATTTTGAAAATGGAGATTGTAACTAATTGTTTAGTTGGAACTAAAGGAGTGGAAAAGTGAATACGGGATTTTCACTAAATAGGTTTTAGTAAGTTAGTGGGTTTGGAACATTCTTCTGCCTTAGTAATTTCAGGGACGAAATTCTTTTAGGGGGGAAGGAATGTGACGATCTGGAATTTTGGACAATTTAAATTGGGATATTTAATTGATTTTAATATTTAAAAGTTAGTTTGTAACTTAAATTTCAAATATCACCATTATTTGGAAATAAATATTAGGTTTAATAAACTGAAATTTGGTAAATTATTGAATCTTCAGTTTTAAGCCTACTAAAAATAATTTGAAGGCTTGTAAATTTTATATTGATAATACTGAAGATAGTAAAAGTGTTAAAATTGAATTCGGAAGTGCTTTGTTAAGTTTTGAAATTTTATCGTTTAAATCGATATTTAAAAATAACCTTCCCGAGGCACAGTCTCGTAATTTGACGAAACCAGTTTCATTGGATCCGTAATAGTGTAATATTGTCGGATTCCAAATTTCGGAGTGTTTGGAGTTGTGGTGTGAGCGTACGATATATAAACGTGCTTAAATTTATATCGAAAATTTAATAAAATAACTGAGTCCAAAGGCTATCTTCTCCATACGATTGAGTTAGGACTCAAAACCTTTTCCATTGCGAGCGGAATAGGGGTTTAATATTATAAACGCCTACCAGCACGCTTCGATAGGAGGTCAAGATTTTAAGCTGCGAATTCGAGACGGTTTAAATTTAAAATTTAAATTTAAAACATATTATTCAATCAGTCAAAAACTATTCACATCAAAGCTTTTTCACCTCATTTCAGGAATACTGTTCACCTGTTCAAATCAGTTGCCTTTATTCCAAGTCGTGTTCCCTTCTTCTTTTTTATTACCTCGCGCAATCTTCCTGTAAAAGAAAATAACTCGTTCTTCTCCTCTTCATTATAAATTGCATGTAATTATCTTCTTTCTCCTATCTTCAATTAAAATCCAGTGAGCCATTCGAAATTAAATACCCAGTCGAACTAGGGCCCAAATCTAATCGTTCGGCTTCAAAAAAAATAAAAAAAATTAAGGGAGATGAGGGACGGAATCGTAATTCTGGGTGGCTCGGCCAGGGCTTTGGCTCTGCAATGGTTGGAACCGATGAGGTCGGGTAGGCGATACTGTAATAGCCCGTAAATCCATACCCCTTGAGTCAACACTATTCTACAACAATCAGCTCAAGTTGTATAGAAATACGAACCATTTGGGTTAAAGAAGAAGAGGTAGAAGAAGATAATAAAAATCAACAACAGAATCTAACCATCGCAGCGGAATAAAATATAATAGATAATAAATACTCTTTACTCAACATCAAATATCCTTGTTTATATATTACATCATCAGAGTACATCAATCACAGCTCAACATCAATGTCATACAAATGGATACCCAACAATTCAAAACAGCGGAAATATATATATATATATATACAAGTACGAGAGTACGTATCGTCATCCAGCTCGTCTCCTGAGCACCATAGCATTTCCTGCATCCTATAATACTCGGTCTGAGCCGAGCATTACAGTTAAATAACACCCGAGTCAGTCTGGAATACCAGCGTGAGAAAATCACACCCAATTGATTATTAAAGCTTCAAAAATCCTTTGAAAACAAAAGCATCTCATAAGAGCACGCCACAAATAAACATGTCGGGTTTTTACCTTACGATAGCTAAAACAATTTTTATAAAAATCCTCTGATATTATAATAGGGTCTATATACAAATACTTATAAAATAGCCAAAATTGTTACATCTATTAAATTCCATCTACTAGCCACAGAGTGGATAATACAAACAAAACTCGTACAAGGTTCGTACGGAGAATGGATTTCCAACTAATGACTAGGCACTGGGGTACCACCTGCCACAGTACGAGGCCTAGATCACCGTACCGAGGAGTACGCCCGGTCCCCTGCAACACAAGGCCGGGACTACCCCTTACTGGATAATCCCGAGTGAGATCACCCCGCGGTTGGGATCAGCAACCGCCCACTAAGCCGAAATAAAAAAGGGCATCTAGACTGGAATGACCACACCCTGCTTGGGTGCTACCCACCTAGCCTTGCTGCATAACCCCTGATTTTCAGTCATTCCCATTTGATGAGGCTTGAGGCTAAGCGTTACCCTTATAGAACATATCCCTTAGAATGCCCATCGTCCACCTGACAATGTTTCGCAAGCATTCATCCATACAAGTCCGTCCCAGGTTTGAAAGGAACCGAAGGCACTATTCCTGCTACATCCATTTTGGAAATATCCTCAGGATTAGTAGCGACTAGCCCTTGCACTTCACTGCTCCATCTTCGAATCCAAAATCGTCTACACGAAACATACAGACCGGATCGAAGTGGTTTTCGAGAAATAAATCTCAATCCCGGTCTCTTCGAAACGATCAACGCATTTGTCCAATATTGATAGTTGGTGATTCAACTATCAATTTATATTCACAAACATTCATCACACAATAAATAATCTTCCACATTATTTATTTATCTCAAAATATCTTCACAAGATATATTTCTATTTTCAATCCTCTGAAAACAGTTTCAAAACCATCTTTCTTTTCAGAATAAACTTTCCCAAATATTTTCTATCTCCTCTGAAATCACCAAGCACAAAAGTAGATTTTAAAATAATTTAAAACACTTTACTTTGAAATATACCTTAAAACATTTAAGTTAAATTACTTCAATATTTTGTAAAAAAATAAAATACATACTATATGAATATTTGAATATAAAGTTACTTAATAAAATATAAAACTAGATTTTCACTTTTGAAAACAAAATACTAGGTCACTTTTTAAGTAATTACTACTATAATAGATTTGAGAAAATACTTACTTTTGAATTTAAATATTAGAAATAATAAATTTTCTAAAACTTGCTTTTTTTTTTCAACAACTTTAAAACCTTTAAATTTATTTAAAAATTTACTTTAAAAATGTACTTGATTATCTAGAGAAAAATCCCAACTTCAATCACTTAAATCAATTTCCCAAATTGATTTCCAATTTATTCCCTTTTAATTCAGAATCTATTAATTTCAGGTTTCATTTCTTGATTATGATTTAAAAATACTTTAACTAAACATTCCAATTTTTAGATTTCTCAAATACTTCTTTATTTTTTTAAATAAATTTAAACTTTGAATTTTGAAATAATTCTTTATTTCTTTAATTGATATAACTTAAGTTTACAATTCAGCAATTTCATTTTATTCAAAATTCTATTTCTCTTCATACTCGAAGTTATTTATTATTATTTTCATATTACTTCTATTTCTTTTCAATTCATTCTTAATTTATTCAAACTTTCTATAATTATTTCACTTACAAATTTACTTCCTCTTAATTTCTTTTCAACAATCCAATTCATATATTTTGGTAATTCATTATACCCGAATATCCAATCAAACCATAACATTCAATATTCCAATATAACTCATCATAGGATATCAAATAATCACAACAGAGAATATTGAATAATTTAAATAGATGTGAGGGGTCCAGTTGGATCCCTCCAACCTGTTTTCCCTGCATCCACAAATGTTAGCACAATATAATATGCCAATTCCAAAATATCATACTACATCACATCAATCAATTCAACCATTCAAACAATTATTTAAATTTAATCATTTAAATTTAAATTTAGATTCACTGAGTGAGATTAACTCACCTTTGATTACTGATTGCAATCCGATTCAATCCAGCTTGTTCCCATGATTTTATACCTTGTATAAACAATTTACAGTTTATTAACATTTGACCTGATTGAATAATTAATTACTATTTATTTATTTATTATTATTTTTTTTGAAATTTTAAATTAAAGATTTGTTTTGAACTTGTTATATTAAAAACAACTGTTTAAATCTAAATGTCAAAGTGGTTTATATTTTATTATTTTTAGACTGTAGGTATATTAAATAACCAGACTACATGTTGCTCTACTGAAATTATCTTTCTTTATCTGCCTACTATTTATTTCCTAGCCTATGTAGATTAGAAATCTATTTTATACAAATTCTATTTCCAGTTTACTAAAAACCCATAAGTTTCCAAATATATACACGTATATGCCTTACTATGAAAATCAAATACATGTTATATAAAATTTC
Source organism: Allium cepa (assembly GCA_030765085.1). Classification (NCBI taxonomy): domain Eukaryota; kingdom Viridiplantae; phylum Streptophyta; class Magnoliopsida; order Asparagales; family Amaryllidaceae; genus Allium; species Allium cepa. The sequence continues at coordinate 818,148,843 of CM060935.1, read as the reverse complement.
AAGATTTTAAAACTAAATAAAATTATCTCACCGAACAACCCGTAGAAACTTCTACCTCCAATTTGCGATACTCCTCACTGCTACCAAGCGACCTAAAGACACGCGACCGCCTGAATAACATAACCTCGCTTCGCCATCCCAAGAGCTGCTCATCCACGGCGATACAAAATCGCGCGACCACCTCCCCTACGCGATGCCCTTCGGCGCAGTGCAGCCGCCATCGCCCTGCCACGAACCCAACCCCGGACATCAGCTCGAGACGTATCGATTTGGAATCGAGCTCCAGCTCACTGCAATCTACAAGATTCCGCCCCTACCGACGTCATGCTCGACGATGCCTCGAGTTGAACTCGAGATTTGCGATTCGATTAGGGTTTCATCAATTTGATTTCCGGTCGCCTCGAGTTGAAGGATTGCTTCGAAATTTTTGAACTGAACGGAAGAGGAAGCTTTTATTTGAATTTTACTGAGAGGATGAGGGAGGTTACTCGGGTTTGAAAGGGAAACGGAATTTGGTTTCAGAGCACGGCCATGAACTTTCATTGACTTCGTTTTGAGGTTTTTGAAATAAAAAGTTGCGTGCTCCAAGAGAAAAAAGAGACGTGATTGATAGAGACAGAATTGCAGCTGATGAGATGTATTTGACTACTGGAATATTATATTTAAATTTCAAATCGGCTATTATCCATTAGATTTTCAATGCGTTCACCTACCGTACGATCACACTGCAACTCCAAACATTACGAAATTTGAATTCCAATAATAATACAATATTACAGATCCAATGGAACTGGTTTCGTCGAAATTCGAGACTGTGCCTCGGAAGGTTATTTTTAAATTCAATTTAACCATAAAATTTAAAAACTGAACAAACCGCTGTTAATTTCAATTTTACAACTTCTATTATCTTTAGTGTTACCAATATAAATTTTACTAGCCTTCAAATTATTTTTAACAGGCTTAAAACTCCAAATTCAATAATTTACCCAACTTCAAATTATTCAATTCAATAAATTCAATCGCCAAATTCAAACTGATATTTGAAATCCAAGTTAAACTATCTTGGAAATATTTATAATTAATTAAATATTTCAATTTCAAATGCCTAAATTTTTTCGGGTCGTCACATTCCTCCCCCCTTAAAAGGATTTCGTCCCTGAAATTTTTAGTTAGGAAGAATGGTCCAATACCCGTTTACTTATTTCTAAAACCAAACAATTCAACATCTTAGCAACTATCTTTTAAAAGACCCATTACCATTCTTACTAACTTCCCAAACTTCTTTCATTAGGTTTCCACCAATATCTCATACCCAACCATTCAAATTTCAATTTTAAATCAAATTTTAAAATTATCAGAATTTTCTCAAAATTTTCCAACTCCCTAAATTTTCGAAAAATTTCTCCAGCGTCTCCTCTGCACGGCTAGCTCGGTACAACTACAAAATGGCTCTACGGCCTCCCAAATCCAAATGGAAAACAAAAAGGCCAAGTGGCTCGATCCAAAAACCCAATCAAATTCACAGAAATTTAAACACATACCTTTTTGTCGAGCATTTCAAATTTATCTTTCTGAAATCAAAATCAATTCTCTTTTCTCTTTATAATACCTGCATATCTTACTTAGCAATAATATCCAATCACAACATTCCAAAACATTTTATTGACTTCCTTACCAAATGTCAATATTTATTTATCCAAATATCAACTTACAATATATATGTAATATCAATTTCCATTTAAGAACTCACCATTCCTTACTTAAATTAATATAAGCAGTAAATATGTTCCTTATATTTATTTTCACCTTACCACTTTAGTTTATTTCTATATCTATTCAAATCGATTCTTTCATTTCCATATGAATTTAATTTATCTTTAACTTTAAATATTGAATTTCATTTTCCATTTATAACTAATTCATGTCATTACTTTAATTAGTTTCATTTACTAACCTATTTCAATTTTCCAGTTTTAAACCGTTTGGTCGTTAACAAAATTTCCCAAAAATTTTCAAAAATTTTAACTCCCAATATTTCCGAAATTTTTTGGCAGAGTCCCCTTTGTACGGAGGGACTTCTGCGATATCGCAGGATGCACAGATATATATATACATCGGCCTCAGGCCGGAAATCATAATATATATCAATATATGCAGTTCATATCTCCTATTTTGAATTCTTTTGCGTAAGCGTACCTTTATTTAGCATTTTTAAGCAAGCGGCTTATTTAATTTGCATTTTACGCATCCAAATCCAGCCAAACGACTTCCCTGAACCTGTACTCACTCAATTTAAATATGTAAGTACTAAATATATGCAATTTATTAACATTTCACTTATATTCAAATAGCTAACACATAAATTTCATAAGTGATGCATGTGATATACATTCATAAGTGCATATGCAAGGTTTCGACGTTAGTTTAAATTGTTTACATCCAAATTACATACCATTCAATTCATTTTTGAACGAAACGAACTCATATTCGTTTCAATCGATGCCAAAATCAATTTATTTTACTCATATCAATTCATAGCAACCTACGACAATTTGATTACTATGCAATTTGACAATATCCATGTGAATAAATAAACACTTGAGTTTTATAATCAATTTAAATTGACTCTGACTCAACTTATTTTTAATCCAAACAAGCTCATATTCATTTCAATTGATTCCAACACCTTTTCGGGCTTATTTATTCCCTTTAATATTTTTATAAGCTACCCACTTATTAATATTCATGCTTCTCAGAGAAACAGATACAAATGGAATTAACTTATATTTGCTTAATTTACACTATCCATTTCATTGTAAAAAACTTGTCATAAATCATAAAGGTTTTTCCCATCAACCATGGTTAAATAAGGCAGTTCAATCTATATTACAGTAATATATATGGAATAATATTACAACATATATCATATTCTATAAAACCAAAGAACTTAACTCACACATCTGGAATTATGATACATAATATATAAAATATATGTGTTAGTATATGAGCCCACTTGCGATATGGATTGGTTTAGTAGCTTCAAAATATTGTCAGGCAATAGAAGGCAAATTTGGTTGAATCACATGCCTTGACCCTTTCATACTGACAACCACAAATCTATATATGCACATAAGAAGGCAATACAACTCATGCTGTGTAGGGCTTACAATTATATTTTGTACATTAATAGTTCATACAATGCATGCAAGAGAGGGTTAAAATTTTCACATATACATAGGAAAATCGAACATGTGAAACATGGCATAGTTCTGCAGCCAAACTTCTCACTATTAAAAGTTACGTGTATTGTTTTGGTTTGTAGTTTAGTTACAGTACAAATTATTTTATAGTCATGCACTCCAACCCACTTTCATACGTTTCTATGAATATAAATGAAAAAGACCATTTTTGTTGAACAAATGATGTCACAGTACTTTCATGTTTAATGGAAACAGCAACCACATAAATTCCATTATGTTTATGTTACTGCAACAATAGCTATAGCTTGCTGCAGAAGAAGATGCAAATGTGCTATTTCATAATTTATTTTTGTTACTCTAAATCCATTTAAGTTTCAACATTTCTTTTGTTTTTTTTATTTCTTCACTTTATTCCAAGTTGATTTTTATTTCCACTTCTATTTAAATTTCTATTCAACTAGATTTCATTTGGTTTAAGTTAATTTCAATTCAATTCCAACCTAATTTATCTTCACTTAATTAAACCCCACCCAATATCATTAAACTTAGTTTAATTTGACTTCAATTCAACCTTCCTCCATCTATTTGGCTTAAGTTAATTCTAATTCAATTATATTTTATTTCTTTCAAATCACCATAAACTAAAAATTTTCCCAATCCAACTTCTCCAAATTAAATTTATTTAACCTTTTCACTTTAAATTTTAATTCCAACATACTCATCCCCTATTCACTTCCTTATTTAAAATCATCCCAAGTTATAAATTTATAACTTATTTCACCAGGATTTTAATTCAATTTAAGATTCAGGATTTTTAAACACCCGGCTTTTGGTTTCAAATCATTTGAAATTATCATTATCTCAAAACCACATTTCCCAAATTTTTAAACCAATCCTGGTTTTTATTTCCAACAAATTTCCTTTGAAATTTCAAAACAAAACTAGTTCTTCTGAACAAATCATTTGACAGCAATCCGTCACTTAGAAACTCGAAAATGAATACTGATGATGCTGTGCAGTCATCACCAGGATTATTTTCCAGCGACTGAAGTGAGCTCAATGCTATTATTTATCTTCAAAACACTTCGAAATCACTTCCAAAATTTCCGAGGTTTTAAATTTCCAAATCCTGTTTAAATCAATTTTAACTATAATTCATTTGTATAGTTTATAAACCCATATACTGCGATATTCCGCCTCGAAGTGGAATTGGTATTGTGCTAACATCTATGGATGCAAGGAAACATGTTGGAGGGATCCAACTAGATTTCTCAAATTTATTTAGATTGTTTAATACTCTTTGATATGGTTTATGTGATAATATGTGATATGTTATATTGGAATGGTTGATGCTATGGATTGATCGAATATATTCGGATATTCTGAGTTATCAAAAATGTATAGATTTGGATTTTGAAAGAAAATAAAAGAGAGAATTTTAAGTAAATAATTATAGAAATTTGGATAAATTAAAAATGAATTGGACAAGAATAAAAAGTGATTTTTGAATTCTGATAAATAAAATTTCAAGTGCGAAAAATGAGATTTTGAATAATTGGGAATAAGTGATTTTTTTTTAAACTCAAGTGATATTATTTCAAGAAATAAGAATTTATTCTGAAATTCGAGGTTTGAATTTATTTGAAAGGAGAAAGAAGAAAATTAAAAAATATGAAATTGATATTTTAAGTTAAAGATTTTAAATCATAATGAAGAAATAAAATCCGAAGTTAATGGATTTTGGAATAAATGGAGCAAGTAAGGAAATTTATTTAAAAGTGAAGTAAATTGGAAATTAATTTAGGGATTTATTTAAGTGTGTAAAACCGGGATTTAAAAAAAAAAAGAAGCGAGACTTGAAATTTATAAACTGGGTTTATAAAAGCAAAGTGATATATCAGTGGATATTTGGAAGAATAAATTCACGGTGGGAATTTATTAAGAGAATGAGTAAATTTGTTTAAAAATAAATAGTAATTTATTTTAAAAGATGTGAAAGAGAAGCGTATTTCCCTAGATAGCCAAGTACGTTTTAAAGAATTTTTTTAAATATAAGTTAAAAGTTTTAATGTTGTTTTAAAAAGCATGTTTTAGAAAATTTATTATTTCTAAATGTTTAGATTATAAAGTAAGTATTTTCCAAATCTATTATTGTAGTAATTATTTAAAGGTGACTGGGTATTTTGTTTTAAAAGAGAAAATCTAGTTTTATATTTTATAAAGTTGCCTTATTTTAAATATTCCTAAAGTATATATTTTAATAAAGTATTGAAGTAGTTTTCAATTTAAATGTTAAAGTATATTTTATAATAAAGTGTTTTTAAATTATTTTAAAAATCTAAAGCGTTTGTACTTGGTGATTTCAGTGGAAATAGAAAATATTTGGGAAATGTATTCCGTGAGAGGAAGATGGTTCGAAAACTATTTTCAAAATGGGTTGAAAATGGAAATATATTTTGCAAAGATATTTTGAGGATAATAAATAATTTGGAAGATTATTTATTGTTTGATGGTTGTTTGTGAATGTTAATTGATAGTAAAATAACCGACTATCAATATTGGACAATGCGCTGATCGTTTCGAAGAGACTGAGATCGGGATTTATTTCCTGAAAACCACTTCGATCCCGTTTGAATGTTTTCGTCTTGAAAACAAGAGTTTGGATGCGAAGATGGAGCAGTGAAGTACAAGGGCTAGTCGTTACTAATCCTGAGGTGATTCCAAAATGGATGTAGTAGAAGTAGTGCCTTCGGTTCCATTCGAACCCGCAACGGACTTGTATGGATGAATGCTTTCAGAACATCGTCAGGTGGGCGATGAGCATTCTAAGTGATATGTTCTAAAAAGGTAACTCTTAGCCTCGAGCCTCATCTACCAGGAATGACAGAAAATCAAGGGTTATGCGACAAGGCTAAGTGGGTAGACCCATTAGGGTGAGGTCATCCCTGTCTAGATGTCCCTTTTATTCGGCTTAGTGGTGCGGTTGCTGATCCCAACCGTGGGGTGATCTTACTTGGAATTATCCAGTAAGGGGTAGTCCCGGTCTTGTGTTGCAGGGGATTGGGAGTAATTCTTGGTACGGTGATCTAGGCCACGTACTGTGACAGGTGGTACCCCAGTGCCTAGTCATTAGTTAGAAATCCATTCTCCTTACGCGCCTTTTATGGGTTTTGCTTGTGTAACCCACTTTGTGGCTAGTATGCTAGAATTTAATCATGTAAAATTTTGGGTATTTGAATAAGTATTTGTATATAGACACTATTATAATATCATAGGATTTTGATAAGAAATGTTTTAGCTATCGTAAGGTAAAACCCGACATGTTTATTTGTGGCGTGGTCTTACGAGATGCTTTTGATTTTCAAATGATTTTTGAAAACTTTAATAATCAATTTGGGTGTGGTTTTCTCACGTTGGTATTCCAGAGTGACTCGGGTGTTATTTCGCTATAATGCTCGGGTCAGACCGACTATTATAGAATATAGGATATGATGTTGTGGAGCTCAGGAGACGAGCTGCATGGCGATACGTACTTCCGTACTTGATTATTATTCCACTGTGTATTCAGTTTTGAGGATAAGTTTATATGACTGTCCAGTTGTATGTTATTAATGTTGTTGAACTCTGATGATGTATGAATAACACATATATAGTTTTCTTTTGTGTAAAGATCTGTTATTGTCTACTATATTTTATTCCGCTGCGATAGTAAGATTCTGTTGTTGTTTCTATTTTCTTCTTCTACCTCTTTCTTCTTTAACCCCAATGGTTCGTATTTCCGTACATCTTGAGTGGATTTGATGTAGAATAGTGTTGACTTAAGACGTACGGAACTGCGGGTCATTACACTTTATATATATTGATTTGGAAAAGCATTAGTTTCAGAATATATAATTTTGTATATATAGTTTTCAAATGTATATGAGTTTCGAATATATGTCATGAACATATAATTTTGTGTATACAGAGTTCATATTTAGTATGCACTGATATATAAAGCTTCAAATGATAAGAACAACAATCAGGTAACAAAATCAGGATGAGAGAAGATAAGAACTAACTAATTGCATACATCTTTGGGTAATTCAATATATGTATGTATATTTTGTACATTATATTTTTCATCAAGTATCAACTAGCAGAAGCATGCTATTTTCGCATGTTGATATCATTATGAAGGCAGTATGCCAACTACCATGTTGGAAATAAATTTGAATTTACAACTAGAACAAATTTATATAAGTCTTTGGTTTTGAGTGCATAAGTGTATAAATCTTCATATGTGTGTGTGATTGCGAGAATGGAATTGCATGTGTGTGTTGTCTGTATGTGTGAGTTTGAGGATTTTAATTATGTGCAGGGTCAGTGTATGTGCATTCTAGGTAGTGTACATATATATATGTTGAGTGTTATGTCCATATAAAATGAATTGGCATGAGTGTTTGTGTAATCATTTTGATAGCTCTGTTTTTATATGGCATATAGGTATACCTGCTATGTGAGTGATATATACATATACATTGGTTCTAATTTCAATTTTTTTCCCGCGTAGGATATTGAACTTTGGAGCACACGAGCTTGGACTTTCAATGATTTGTATTTTGTTTTTCTTAGTAAGCTCTCTTTGTAAAAACATGTTAGTAGCATCTTTGATGGGAACATTGATTATAAAATGTTATGTATAACTATTGTCTATTTGGCATATGGAATTATTGTAACTTATGCGATAGAGTTTTAAGATTATATTTGTTTGTACTTATTGAATTTAGTGATTATTATGAACATATATGCACTGTGCAAAAACATGTAGAAAATGTAAAACGTTGTGATAAGTATACATCAAAAACGTTGCAAGAAAGATGGTATCAAAAACAGAAAACGCTGTGCAAAGTGTAACTGCTGTGATTAGGTTACTTAAAAAACGCTATAAAAAACGATGGCAACTTGAATGAAAAACGTTGAAGATTAGGTCTAAACATTAAACTAAACGCTGTAGAATACTAAAAATGACAACTTTCCAAAATGCTATGAAATGAGGCAAAACGCTATAGAATAGTGAACTTGACAACTGTTCTGAAACACTGTGAAATGATGCAAAACGCTGTAAAATATTTGATCAAAGAGCAAAGGAACAGCATGATCGAAAATGCTATAGTATGATTATTTTCTAGAGCCTTTGGACAAGTGTTGCAACATTTTTGAAACCTATTACAGCTTGTTCGTAGACAGCGCTCATCAGAACGCTGTTACATATTTTCATAGCGTTTCTAAGACTTTGTGAAAGGCCAACTTTATTGTACCGAATGTTAAAAATTATTTTATAAATTGATTTAACGATTTGATTGTGTGTGTGTGTATATATGTATATAACTTTTAAATGTTTTATAAATAAATTGTTTACAACTAACATTTAATATATAGACACACACACACACACACACACACACACTTATATATGTTATTATGATGTAAATATATACACATTTGGACACCAAATTGAATGCAAGAGAGGCTAATATGTCTGTTACAGTATAATTCCCAACATCTGTACATGGACATGTCAAACCATATACACATTATTTTTTTCTACATGCACACACATATGTGTATGATACACATATGTGTATGATACACATATGTTTTATATAATATAAATTTAATAGAAAATCTTGTTTATAAATTCAGATAAAATATCAATTTTATTTAACAGAAAATTTGGAAAAGTTCTGAACAAATTAGACTACATAGGCCTATTAAAGATACAATAATGGATTTTTTTTTAAATTTACCCATATATCCTGTTACGTGCTGACCCAATATATATATATATAATATATATATATATATGTGTGTGTGTGTATATATATATGTATGTATGTATGTATGTATGTATGTATTTTTTTAGCAAAGCCAAATGGGGTTAACTAGGCCCCTACCAGTTTATTGCAACTACAATAAAGGAAATTGGATCATAAAAAACTATGATCCAAAAGTAGAACAAGAAGAAAAGAAAATAAAAAAAAAGAGCAAAAGAAAAAAAAAGAAACTTCCATATTGGCTAACACCACATATTAACAGTACTAACATCATATATTTAAGCACCGCACATAATGCCATTTCTGATTGCTTACATGATTTCATTCCACATCTGCATATCATTCTTGCATATCCTATTAAAGATTCTATCATTCCTTTGTTTCCATATGATTCAGATAAATTTTTTTAGAATCAGAAGCAGTAAGAGACCATTGTCATTCCTCCATCTTGTTGTCTTATAAATCAAACTCCACTCCACCATGTTATCTCTGCATATGTTAGTCCTATCCGCCTTAAGCATTAATTGTTTCCACAGTGGAAACAACATTTTACAATTGAACAACATGTGGTGATTGTTTTCTAATTCATCACAGCAGTATATATAGCAACCATCAACATGCATTTTGAGCCTAACAATTCTATCTTTAGTATTAAGTGCACTCTCAACACTTTCCACAATAAGAAATTGTCGCTCTCCTTGCAACATACATTCCATATTCTTATATTCCGTGCATGAATGGTATCTCACTGTAGGTAGATAAATAGTTGTAAATAGCAGCTGGAGAATGCTTCACTTTCTTTCTTAGACCATACTGTTTATTCATTGAGATAAAAGGTATTGTTGCTGTTGCAGTTCATTCCACAAAGACCTGATTATCTGGTTGCTTGAGTATGGTAATGCGACATTACCTTCATGAATAAAATCTATTGTTTTAGCTTCAGGAGATATACCAGTCTGCACTTTCTAATTATATGTCATTATGTGGTTCAAAATTAGAACCTACTTGACCCAAGGGTCACTCTAGAAATTTGCATGACCACCAACAACAATAATGATCCTTAAATGTGGCAACAACGTAGCTCTTATGTTGAGAATTTCTCTCCAAACCCAACTATAGTTTTATGGGATCTCCGTTATCTAGAATTCTTTATTTCTAAAGTTATGATTGTAAGTCCATCTAACCCATATTTTGTTTTTCCTATTCAGGAGGTTGTCAAGATGTTTACTGAATACAACCTTATTCCATAATTTCAGACTAATGATTCCCAACCCACCATACTTCTTTTTCATTTCCACTTTATGAAATGCAATAGGCTTAAATTTATTGGAATGCATGCTAGAAGTCCATAAGTAAGTTACAAACTACTCTCCTAGTCATTAAAATAAGATTCTTTGGTAGAATGAAGGTTCTGCACCAATATAAAGGGATTGCAAATATGTAGAGTTAATTAAAACCAAATGACCAGCTTGAGACCAGAGCATATTAGACCGACTATTCATTGACTTGGTGATCTTGTCGTAAAGACCAGGGCACTAAGTCGTAATTTTTGAGGTTGCAATCAGAATGCCATGATAAGTTGAGTTATCAGAACCTTCTTTAGACATGGCATTGCCCTAATACTAGCAGGATGCTGAAGAGAAACACCTACCATATAAATGCCTAATTTCCCAATATTGATCTAGAAAAGCAGTAGAATACATTGAGGACATCAAGAATACATCTAATTGAATCAGCTATTGGCTTTGTTAAAGATGATTAAATCATCAGAAAACATTAATGCAGTGATCATGGGGTCTTTGCATTTGGGGTGAAGGCAGAAAAGCTTGCTAGCCAGACATTGATTTATCATTTTAGTCAAAACCTCCTTAACCAAAATGAATAAATAAGAAGACATCAGATTTCCCTATCAAATGCCTTGATAACTCTTGAAATACCCAACATATGTGCCATTATAACATAGAGAAAATTTGACTGTAGATAAGCATGTATATATCCAAGCAAGAAAATGTTGAGGGAATTTCCTTTTGACAATCTCTTACAATAGCATTCCACTGCAAAGTATCATACGCTTCCTGATATCCAACTTAATCATGGCTCTAGGAGAGGTATTCACCTTTAGTCGTTAAGAAGTTCATGGATATTATAACATTGTCCAATATACTTCTACCATGCAAGAAGGCAGCTTGGTTGTCCGAAATTAATGGGGGAATAACTAGCTTGAGCCTTAAAGCATTAATTTTCGATATACTTCTGTATAGTATGTCGTAATAAGCAATGGGAATGAACTTAGTAACATTAGTGGGATGCTCGGTTTTAAGGACGAGGGCTAAGTTTGTTGCATTTACACCAGACAACATTTTGCTATGATTGAAGAAATTGCTTACAGCTTTACAAGATCACTCCTTATTATGTCCCAACAAGACATATAAAAGAGAGCATTAAAACCATCAGGACCACCACATGGATCCTTGTTCATTCCAAAAATGCTATTCTTTATTTCATCATCAGTTATAGCAGTAGATAGGACGGAGATTCGATCCGAAGCCAGAACCGGTAGATGGAGATCAGAGTTAATTGATAGATCAAGTATGAAATTTGTAGAGTTACCTAATAAGTCAGTGTATAACTTGCTGGGGGAGAGGCCACATGCCTAGCATTCTGATCATAAAGCTATGTATGTGACCTTTAGCTTGTTTGATTTTGAGAGACTCATGATAATATTTTGAATTCCTATCACCAAAAGCTTCCCATTTTCGTCGTAGTTTTTGCTTCTTTATGTCTTCCTCAACCAAAAACAACTTATGATATTGATCTGTTAACTTAGACTACGTGACAGCAGCTATCAGATAATTAGGGTTCATCATTGCTTCACGTTGGGCATCAATCAGATTAGCTTTCAATGTTTCAGATTGGAGATCACCAAAACCAAACTTCAGCGTACTCCATGCTTTCAAACCATCCTTAACTTGCTTCATCTTTTGCTCAAAAATAAATGTTGGGTTACTAAAAACATTATTAGTCCAAGCATTATTAACTATATCTAAGATGTTGTGAAAAAATGGCAGTGCTTTGCGGAAGCTTATATCAACGGATCTTTTTCACTCAAATCACAAAGAGATAACTTTGGATTAAAAATAAGACGGAATTGAAATTAAAAACAATAAGACAAGATATTCCACCCAACCACCCACTTTATTGATTCACCAAATTTTTTGTTTACAATTAATAGAACAAAGCTAAAATAAACAAAATACCATCGAATCAATAACAAAATTGAGAAAGGGAGCAAATATCTATATGGCTAAAATTGTTGGAGAAGGAGAACAAAGATGGAGAACATGGAATTAGCAAATAGATTTTCCACCATACATTTACCCTCTCTTCTAGTCTCTATTTATGCAATCAATTACTTAATGCCCAAGTTAACATTAGATGACAAAAAATAATTTGATTAGCCAATTAGAGAAAGAAATAAGCATACTCAATATGCCTATTAATTAGGGGAAACAATATCTTCTCTTTCCTTCTTTTGCATATTTCTTTCCCTCTATTTGTGATTTTGTATCACCAAAATTTAACACTCTACCTTGATGCAAAATCACATATCTCCAACATATCAAACATGCCATATCTAGATCTATCACAACTCCCTATATCTCAATCATACCAAATTACAAACCTCTACCACCGACTGCAAATGATGCATCTCCCGCATGAGGTTCACCACACAAATCCGGTCTCAAAAACGTTTGTAATACCACAAAGATCTCCGTCTTGTCTTTGTGGATTTTGCAACTCGACACCCATCTATCACTCGATCTGAGCTCATTATTTGATCACTATCGATCCCTCGAGCATCATCAACATGAAGACCCCTATCTAAAATAAGATCCTCAATACTAGAATCATAAGCAGTGACCACATTAACCTCTCCACCTTGCTGTAGACTAGGTTCTTCAACCGTCACTCGCTTTCCATAGTCGACTACAGAACCAACCAAGCTATAAAGGTTTCCTTTTTCCAATACTCCTCCCATCCTTACACGACCACCTTTCTTCACTCTTAAAACTCTACCTTGAGTCTCATAAGTGAAACCACGACGATCCAACTGACCGAGAGAAATAAGATTATGCGAACAAGTGGGTACATGTCTCACTCCAGAGACTTCTCTAACCACACCATCATGCATACGAAACCGGATAGATCCAATACCACAAATTGGTAGCTCTTCTCCATTGGCTGTCGTAATCATGTCGACAATCTTCTCATAAGAAGAAAAACAATTCACATCTCTACAGATGTGAAAACTGGCTCCCGAATCCATCTTCCAAGGCTTATTTTCACTAAAGAGGACATCATAAGAAGCATCACTATCGGTACCTTCGGCAAAACCTGCACGTGCATGACGACTAGTATCACCATGCACAGCCTTTTTCTGATCTCTTTTATACGCATAACACATGCTGCATATGTGACCTTTCCTATTACAATAATGACAAGTGATAACACCTTTACCATTAAAATCCTTCTTCTTCCAAATTGTATCTTTCTTCGAGTCCCTTGCCACCGTAGCCTCACTTTGAATGGATTTCATACCTGACCCTTTTCTTCTAAGCTCCTCATTCAAAAGACTGCTTCGAACAGTTTCCAAAGAGATAGTTCCATTAGCATTAGAGTTACTCAATGAAACAATCAAAGTTTTTCAACTTTCTGAAAGCAAACTGATCAATAAAAGAGCCTGTAACTCATCATCAAAATTGACCTTCATATTTGACAATTGATTTATTACATCCTGAAATTCATTCAAATGCTCTGCAACAGACTTCTCTTCATCTAATCTCAGTTGTACCAACTTTCGAACCAGAAAAGCCTTACTAGTAGCACTCTTTGACTCATATAATGATACCAGCTTATCCCACAAAGCCTTTGCGGATTCACAACTAGCCACATGATGGAAAACTAAATCATCAAGATATTGACGAATCAAAGTAGTCGCCTTCTTATCCATCTTCTTCCATTTTCCCTCATCTACATTAGAGGGCTTCTTTCCATCTCCATCAATCGGATCATGAAGATCATTAAGGTACATAACATCCTCCATCTTAGGCTTTCAAATACTTTCTTCCCATCCAAAATAGCCATCTTCGAAAATGAAATCATATCCGACATCAATAATTTTTCAATCCGAAATTACTCTAAGCTTTGCGATGATATGTGATCTGATACCAATCTGTTGTGGAAAAATGGCAGCGCTTTGCGAAAGCTTATATCAACGGATCTTTGTCACCCAAATCATAAAGAGATAACTTGGATTAAAAATGAGACGAAATTGAAATTAAAAGCAATAAGACAAGATATTCCACCCAACCACCCACTTTATTGATTCACCAAAAAATTTGTTTACAATTAATAGAACAAAGCTAAAATAAACAAAATACCATTGAATCAATAACCAAATTGAGAAAGTGAGCAAATATCTATATGGCTAAAATTGTTGGAGAAGAAGAACAAAGATGGAGGACGGGGAATTAGCAAATAGATTTTCCACCATACATTTACCCTCTCTTCTAGTCTCTATTTATATAATCAATTACTTAATGCGCAAGTTAACATTAGATGGCAAAAAATAATTTGATTAGTCAATTAGAGAAAGAAATAAACATACTCAATATGCCTATTAATTAGGGGAAACAAAATCTTCTCTTTCTTTCTTTTGCATATTTCTTTCCCTCTATTTGTGATTTTGTATCACCAAAATTTAACAAAAGAAACATAGATCATGAATCCAAGCATTAAAAAATTTAAAAGAGGTTTTCCTTTTTAAGGTAGAATTTCCAAAAGAAATAATTAGGGGAGAACGATCAGAAATAAAAGCGGAAGGGAGGGAGGAGGAGATTGAAGGCCAAGCAGACGGAGTAGCTAGATTATAGAAGGCATTATCAATTTTTCTATAAATTCTATTGCCTGATCGAATCCTATTGTTCCAATAAAATATTGAACCATAGGAGGAGATTTGAATTAGAGAGGAAGTGGAGGTTAAGGCACTGAGGGGTAAGATTTCATTGAAGGTACTGGGATCCCCCAACTCTATCATCAAGATTGAGGAGGCAATTGACGTCCTCTATGAAAATCCAAGGATGTGATTCTTGGTCAAAGCGTGGGAGATAATTATGGAGTATTTGCTTTGAACTACATTGGTTAGCTGCATAAATAACAGTGATATACATGGAAGTGGAGGTGGAAAGATGAATAATGTGATAATGAATGGATTGCTTGTTGAAGATTATTGAACAAAGAGTGAAGGTGGATAGGTCAAACATAATCATGATTCGGCCATAAGGAGCCTCAATTAGGTTATGAAGAAGGGACCATCTAGGATTTATTATATCTGCAGCTCTTAGGGTGAGTCTCATGTTTAACTTTGTTTCAAGTATAACAACAAGATGAAGACTACTAGTTGAAATCAAATCATTTATTTGTTTGAGCTTGACATATTAATGAGCTCCTCTTAAATTCCATACTACTTGGTTTTGTAACATTATAACTTATTAGCAGTTTGATGAGACCGACTTTGCTTGCTCCTAGTTGTAGGAGAAGAGGCATTACACACTCAGGTGCTTAGCTAGTTGTTGTGAGAATATTAGCTTCATTCAAATCGGCTGAAGAGGAATAATTTTGCTTCTTGCCTTTAAATTGATTAGCTTTACTTGTGGAAGTGGAACTTGGTTTTGCAGATATTTTACTTGGAAGGTTCTGGTTAGATGGAGTTTGAACGGCATTGGAATTTGGCAAGGTGATGATTGCATTGGGCTCAATATGTCCAAGAGGGGTAGAAATGTGTTTGTAAGGTTCATTTGGGGAGTACTATTTAACATTAAGAATAATGTCATCATGGGAAAGGAAATAAGGATTGAAATGCAGGTTTTCACGTTGAAAACAGTTTCATCTGCATGCACGGTAAAATTGTTAAATGGAGTACAATCACATGGTGAAGAGGGGAAATGAGATTGGTCATTTGAGGATAGTGGGACATAAGAATCTTGGTTGGATGTGAAGGCATATCATTGTTGGATGTGAAGGCGTATCATTGCATGATAGGTTTGCATCACAAACAGTTTGAGGAGTAACTTTTTTTGGGGAACGGGAAGTTTTGGCATTTTAAGTTTTATTGTTGGTTTGCACAAGCGGTGTGGTAGATGAATCATTTTGCAGTTTTCACGTTTGCTTGTATTTCTCAACTTTCTTGATCATTGTAAGATGAATCCATTCCTGCATCTTCATATTCGTCTAAGCCACAAAATTTATTACTACCTAAAACTCCACATTCCTCATTACCAGTCTTGACATTTTCTTGCCCTATCTCATTTGCTTTTGCATTTTGATCACTACATATTGAACTAGACTTGCTTTTTGCATGGTTTTGATCATTTTCATGCACAACTTCACTATTTCCTTTTCTATGCATAGCTTCTTTCACCACCTATTTTCTTCTTACTATATTTTTCCATATTTGCTATCTTACAGCTGTACTTTTAACTTTTGTATTCATCCCTTCTTCCTTTGAAATTAGCTTTTCACTCTCTACCTTTTCATTTGCTTTATAACATTTCTTTACTTCTTTCCAAGCCAAGCATTCATCTGATTTATGGCCAAATGACTTACAACTTATATATATGCTAAGTTTCCACAAGTAAGTAACATGCACCATTTGAGTCTTACCTTCCAGAAACTTAGTTAACAGGGAAACTATTTAGTAATTCCTGATTAGGCTTAATTTTTACCATACACTTAGCATAAGATATTCTTTCAAGCTTTTCAGTGAACTCGTCCATACATAGAATTTTACCTATTCTTGAAGCTAATCAATTTATCCACAATGTGACCAAACATAAATAGGGATATTCGAAAATTGCAACCGGATAGGGACCAAAGTTATACTACCACAAACATTCCAATCTCAGGGTTCCACTGTTGAATGATGAATTTTTTTTCATAATGCTAGGGTTACCCTTAAGAATTTTTTCCTTATCTTCATTGCGGGACAAAAGAAATAGGAAAAAAACCATCAAATTTCACTTTAATTGAGCCCTTTAATTTCCATAACCTTTTCAGACGTTCTAATACAGCAGTGTACGACAATAGCTTATCAAGAAAATTCCAACAGTATAACCACTCCATAAAGCATTACCAACAGCTATGACTTCAATAGGGGGTACCATTGCTTCTCCTTGAAAGGTTAGGTCAACAGGGATTGGTACGTAAGCACCAGCATTTCGTGGTTTGTTCTTGAATAATTTACACCATGGAGATAAAGATTCGTAAGAGGGGATAACGGGAGATATGAATTCTAAATTCTTCCATTCCTCTATTCGTAAGAAAAACAATCTTCTCACTATCCGTGAGATCCTGCGCCAGATCTCTCTATGGCTACTTCGCCTGAAGAAGTCAAAGAGACCATCTTGGCCCACTTCCAATCCTTTCTGGGATCTCCTTCGGTCTCGATTTCCAATCCGTCCCTTTTGGCTTTTATCCCCAGATTAGTCACTCCGACGGAGAGTTCCGATCTTGCGAGTCCTCCTTCATCGGATGAGATTCGGGCATGCATCTTTGCTCTTAGCAGGATAGTGCTAGTGGGCCTGACGGTTTCAATGGAGTTTTCTTCAGGAGTGTTTGGCCTATTATTCAGTCAGATTTTTGTCTGGCTATTCAGTCATTCTTCTCGGGCGGTTCACTTCCCTTAGGGTGGACGTCCACCAATCTGGTCCTAATTCCGAAGTGTGATTCCCCCAGATCATGCGTGGATTTTAGGCCTATCAGCCTGTGCAATTTCTCTAACAAGGTTATCTCTAAGGTGTTGGCCAACCGTTTGGCCCCATGCCTTGATCGTATCATATCCCCTTCCCAAGCGGGTTTTGTAAAAGGTCGCTTAATCACTGATAACTTCCTTTTAGCCCAGGAATTGATTTCCCAGCTTGACCGAAAAGTTAGGGGCTCTAATGTTGTCTTTAAACTGGATATGGCAAAGGCATACAATCGTATGTTGTGGTTTTTCGTCATAAAGGTTCTGCGGGCTTTTGGTTTTCCATAGTCCCTTATTGATTTGGTCTGGAGGATCATTTCCAACTGTTGGTTCTCCGTTCTCATCAACGGATCGGCCAATGGTTTCTTCAAGGCAGGAAGGGGTTTACGTCAGGGAGACCCACTTTCGCCATCTCTATTCGTGATCATGGCAGAGGCTTTCATCCGAGGGATACAGACCCTCTCGGCTTATAACCAGATTCAGAGGTTTGGGATCCTGCGGGGTTGTCCGCTTGTTTCTTCTTTATCCTTTGCGGATGACATTGTCATTTTCTAGAATGGCAGTCGTCCCTCGGTTAGACGGCTTCTCCGTTTCATCCAGCAATATGAGAGGTGTTCGGGTTAGCTCGTCAATCCCTCCAAGAGTTGTTTCGTTCATACCAAGGACATGGCTCCTTGGCGCGCTTCTTGGGTAGAGAGCTTTACCGGCTTCAAGGAAGCTTCCCTCCCGATTCCTTATCTTGGTATTGTTCTCTATAGAGGTCAGAAACTGAATGCGATTTTCGACCCGTTGACAGACAAAGTAAGGGGAAAGATCATTTGTTGGAATGCAAATCTTCTTTCTAAGGCTGGTAGACTGGTCCTCATCAAGTCGGTATTAGCCTCGATAGGCACCCATGTTTTCGCTGCTATGTTTCCAACCTCTTCCTTCTTTCAGTCTTTCCAGTCGTTGGCTTCTTCTTTCTTTTGGGGGTCGAAGGTTGATGGTCGCCGCCATCATTGGGTCCCTTGGGACGCCGTCTGTCGTCCCAGGCGTGAAGGCGGTTTAGGCTTGCGTAATGCTAAGGAAGTCTGCACGGCTTTTGCGTGTAAGCTGTGGTTTCGGTTTGGGGCTACCGACTCCCTTTGGGCGTCTTTCCTTCACGCTAAGTACTGCAGGCTGGCAAACTCTGGTTTCTCTGGCTCTCCCTCTTATGCTAATGAGACTTGGAAACACATGCAATCGGTGAAATCGATCTCTGATTCTCGTGGCGGTTTTTTCGGTCGGGATGGCGGCTCGTTCTCGATCTCCAAAGCCTGGAGATCGATTCTCTCCTCTGCTCCAGCAATCCCCTTGTTTTCTTTCATTTGGCATTCTCGTATCCCTCCTAAAGTTTCTCTGCTAATGTGGCGTATCCTCCATGATGGGTTGCCATTAGATGAGAACCTTCATAGGATTGGTATTCCTGTCGTCTCCCGTTGCCGTTGTTGCAGGAATGGTGATACAGAATCCCTGAGTCATTTTTTTTTCTCGGCTTTACACCTAGGGCTTGCTGGAATTACTTCGGGAATCTGGTAGGTATTCGAGGTAACGCCAGTTCTCCTGTGATTTACAGGGGAACTGGTGGTCTGGTAACTCTAGTAAATCGCTTCGGTCAATCCTTTTCCGTCTGATTCCATGCCTGATTTGTTGGCACATCTGGTGCACTCGGAATAAGGCAGTCTTTGAGGATTCCCCGATGGATTCTCCTTCGATCATCCAGCGTGTTAGGAATGATGTATTCCTAGCATTTCGTGGTAGGCCTTTTAAGGGCGCGGCTAGTTCCTGCTCCCAACGTCTTGTGGGTCTTCTTGCCATTTCCTGTGTCTAGGCTCCCGCAAGAGCTGGAATTGGTTGAGGCCTTCTCTCTCTTGGGCGCGGGTTATCTTGTTTGGTCCGCACTCGCTTCCCCCCCTCCTATTTCATTCTTATGTCTCTGCTGGTAATTTTCTGGTTATGGTTTATCAAATTTCGCCTTGCTGCTCTCCTCTTGGCCTGGTAGGTATTTCCGGTGTGGCCGCGGAGGAGGTTCTTCTGTCCTCCTTCCAGATTCTGTTTTCGCTTGGTTTTCTCGCTTTACTTTAGAGGGGCTTTGGCTGATTGTTCCCATGGCTTGCTCAGCACGAGTTTCTGTTGACTTCCTCATTGGGCGGTAGCGTTGTCGGAGCTCGATGAGATTGTTAGATAGGCGATGGATTTTCCTGAGCTCATTCAGTTATTCCGTGCTGATCTCCCTCTTCTGTGGTCGGCTTCGCCTTCCTTGCCTTTGTTTAGCTTAGCTTTGGTTCTGTGTCTTTTTGTTTCTTCGTCTCTTTTGTGTGTCTTCTTTGTATTTTCGTCTTTTTAGTATTTGGTCCTCCTGTTTTTGTTGGTTACCTGCCAGACATGTTGGCAGCTTTTGGAGTTGGTTATTTATATATCTATGTTTGGGAAAAGAAGAGCGGACAACGGGAAGATTAGGGTTAGAGGAAGGACAAGGAAGATCAAGGGAAGATGCGGTTGGAAGGAGAGGAAGGTTGGAAGTTAGAATGGAAGATAAGATTGGATAAGTTGATAATAGAGGAGGAGGTGGTGGCAAAGGGGGAGGTATGGAAAGGCGAGAAAGATTCAAAAATTAGGGCAAGAGAGAATAGGCGGGAGAAAAGATACCATTAAAATGGATGAGACAATATATATATATATATATATATATATATATATATATAATTTTGTTTCAAAATGTGTGTGTATAAACTTTAAAACCATTTTTTTTAAATTTTTCGTTATATCATTTCCCTCATCGTTTCCTTATTTAAACAATTTCACAGTTATTTCATTTACATAACCCAATTCAAACTATTGTATACTAATGGATATTTAATGGCCAAAATTACATTATATATATATATATATGTATGTATGTATGTATGTATGTATGCATGCATGCATGTATATACATACATGTGTGTGTATGACTATAATTATCATCCATTGACATTATACCATATATAGATATACATGTGAATACATGACCGTAGGTACCATCTTTGATATTTTTCCTTATATAATAACCACATATCCTAATGGTTACTTATACATACATGACATCTATTCATCTACGTATACCCTAGGTTAGTCTACTTTACTACGAATTACAATTTTTGCATTGTGAATGCGAACATATTATAACTTAAAACACAAAATAAAATAAAATCGAAACAAAATAATAATATATATGTTATTTTAATGAAGAAAAACAAATATAAAAACATAAAACTTTTAATATAATTGATTAAATTTAATTAAGACATTAAACTCATTTATTAATGATCACTACATAAAATTTTGCATGAATAATTTATTCATGTAAATATTTGCACCAAAAGTTAGACAAATACCCAATCAGATTATAAGTGGAGATTAATAAAGAAATAAATGTAAAATGAGGTAAATGACATAGGAGAAGTTATAATTGTTTGGCAAATACGTTTGCCTATGTCCTTTTAATCTTTATTGATAATTTCTGAGATTATTTACAACTATGATTTTATAACTCAGTTGCTTACAGGTTGGGTAAGGATCCGACAGAGTATCGAAGTAAAATCAGTTAATCTAAAAAGTAAAGAAAAGATTGTGTTTTTGTGCATCCCTCCCTCTATTATATACGAAGATTGGTGAAATAAGCTAAACCTTCTCCCTATGTTCTCCACATTTGGTAGGAGGGTCCATAATAAGATTGTGGTGAAATCAGCATTTGTCATCTCAACTTGGTACTGCATTGAGGCCCACAAGTCAATAATGACTTGTGATTTTCTTTAGCTTTGCACTTTTGCTTTGCCTTCCCCTTAAACTTCTTGAAGATGCAAATTGAGTTAGCTTCATGAGGTACCAAGTTGACGGGTTCGACTTGGTTCCAACTTAACATTTTGAGTCATACGTTTTGATTTTATCATTCATGCTTGACTCATCCAAGAAATGCTTAGTTATCTTCCAGTGGCAACCAAGACTCTACAATTATTCTTTGAATTTTACATGAATTTTGGTTTCTAGACTTGCGCTTTAGGACTTCTAGCTTACCCTATGACCATTCACTAGTTTTGGCTCATCTTGCTATGACTTGCTTCAAAAGTAGGATAACACCTGACCCTCATAGAATGCCTTGTGTTAACAAATATGCTTTGGATCAAGACAAGTTATCGACTTCAAACTCTGTTCTAAACAAATGTCGTCATCCTCTTAATCATATTCACAAAATAATGCATCTTCTTTGGGCCGTCACATCACTTTTAAAAGTTATGGATTCATCTCCTTTAGATAATATAAGAATTGAAGAGTGTTACTCGAGTTCATCATTCGAATTTTGGAAAGTTTGAAAGATCTTTCTTTTGTCTGTCTGGTAAGGTTTCAATTCTCAAAGTATGATTTCTTTTCCATTGCTTCCATTTTTTTAACTCAGTATCGGGTCATGAACCTTGACTTGGCACCGCATTTGAATGTAAATTTTAATTATAGAAAATTACTTAAGTAGCTTTCACCTTCCATTCCTTCGCTTTTATCCTTGCCTATTATTTATTGTGTGATTTAAACTTTAAACCTATAGCTGGCTTTCGATATGAGGACTAATCACCACCACCACCATTATATAGCTTCATCATCGCATATCCATAGCCATCATCAGCTCTAATTCTAACTCTTCGACCCCAGATTCAAGCAATTCATCTTCAATCTAATTTAAATTTTCATCTTAACTTCCTTGCATAGCCACCACTATTTACACCACCCTTAGACCATAAGTAGACGGCGTCGCCAAACTTGGGGGTTTCTGTTGTTGGCTGAAAGCTTCGACCGCACTCGGTCAGATCCGAACTTCATCTTCCTTCGTTATATTGGCCATGACTCTCATAACCAGTGAATTTGAAGTGTCTTAGTAAACTCATTACGGACCCAATGTCTCTGTCAAAAATCCCCAAGCTTGACTCGAGTTTGTTTACATTTTCATATGCTTTGAGTCGATAGTGGAGTTTCTAGTCTTATTTTGAGTTTGTTGCGTGGCCATGGATTTTCAATGTTTTGATCAAAAAAAAATTTAACTACTAGAGGGGAAAGTAAATAGCTCGAACAATTTATGGTCAAGTGTGGGTTGATGGTCAAGTTTCGATAGGACAATTTCAGATAACGGTCACAACGAATGCGCTATAACATTCAATAAACTTTTTCATTATTGCTCAAACATTTCACTCTCATGCCCATACAAAGAGAACTCTCGTGTCACAGCAAATGATGGTTCTGTTCTCATAATTCGATGATAGTGGGAAAAATCTGATACATGGTTACGTTGTGCTGTAATTCTCCTTTACCAGCAAGAGTGAGCTATCTACACAGAGTGTTCGCACTCATCGTATCTAGACATAGGACACACATTGTATAGACTGGATTACATATGATTGCCCCCATCTATGTATAAGATCTGATCGGTCAGTACATGTTGACATCCATTGGGTCTTATACATCAGCTACATAAGGTATTATTTTAGCATGGAGATTATAGTTAAATTCTATCCGAACTTGCTCATTTGTGGAGTTTCTAAGTAGTTATGGATTGCAGATACTCCTTGCGTCTCTCTGTAATGGGTTCAGGTTAGTCCATATCAGAGTCTGTTCCACCCACAATAGAGTCAGCCTTTACTTTAACATCTTCTGCACCATCTACTTCATTATCTTTCCAACCTCAATTACCTTATTTTCCAAAAAGGAAATAGCTAGAGGTAGTTCCTTTTTGTAATGGCGGACGAAGCTTTCACGGGGGTTGCACCCGATATCAACCTGGAAGGTGCCTTAATTCTTGATAATTCCTAAGATTCTCCAGCGTTAAAATCAGATGAAGTGGGATTTAGACGAATTTTCTAAATGCATGGAATCCTTTATGAGGATGTTTTAGTCCCAAAGCCCATCCAAAAGGCCCAAAATGTGCCTAAGGCCTACACTACCTGCAATCGATATATTTTTCTGTCCATATGAGTTCTTAATTTTAATTACTGCTTCTGACTTATTCTGCAATTTAAAAAGCTTACTCCTATCCAGCTTCATCTAAATAGTTATGCCACATTGATTAGCGTGTACATGGTATATCTTCACCATTTAGGTAGGGTTCAAAAAGTGGAAAGGAGAATTGTTATCTATATAGCTTCAAAAAGTGGAAAGGAGTCATTTTCTCACTTCTTTGGACCATCAGTGGGTTGTTGCGTCATCATCAATCTTTGGAAGAAGCTTAGCTATTTCAAAGATGAGTACTTCTTTATACTTGTCCTGTTGGCTTTGCCTAAAATGGCTATCAGGACATAAGTTCAATTATCATACTTTATTTTGATGGAGTTAATCTCATTTGGATCACTAACTCCATTGTTTATAATTTTACAGATATTCTGAGGATGCCTAATAGTGCAGCTCTGACACATACTCTTAAAGGTATGCAGGCCATTTCTATCGAAGAGAGAAAGATGATATTTATTTTGATAGATAAAAGGATGTGTCAATTCCATCTTTTGGATGATGACGATACCCTTGGCCTCATTCCTACTGCTTGTGGAGGAACTCAACTCGCTCAAGAGATTGAGGTCAAACCTCAAGCCGAAGAGAGAGATTCCTTATGTTCAAAATCCTCCAATTAACCAAGAAGAGAATATAGGGAACGATGTTGACAACATCGTAGCAGGAGGAGTGATAATGACAAAAAGGATAATGATAATGATAAGGACATAGGTGATGGTGAAAATGTGAATCTCGGCCACGAGTCTATTGGATAGATGGGTAGTAATGATCCAATACCACTTATTCCCCATCACCCAAAACTACAGGTCATTTACCCTATCCATTTCAACAGCCACATCAAGCTCCAATCAAGGAAAAAACATGGCTCATCTAACTAATGACATACATGGTTCATTTGGGAGTATACTGGATAAAATCCCTTCTTATGGTCTTGACAATATCAGCCATAGTGATATAGATTCTCCTATCCACTTTACCACAGACATGCCTTCCAATGTTGCAAGGGAGATAAATCTGATTAGTAAACTTAACTAGCATGGCCCATGGGGGGCATTAGGACACACGGACACTATATGACACTTAAAGTCATTATATGTTTACACTATACATGTTGTTCTCAGATTTCTAAGTCTTAACTCGGTCGTATTTTCTTTTAAGGTACAATGGGACGTCCCTATCTTTTCAATTAACTCCAAAGTCATTCTGCTAGTTACCATAAGCACGATTCTTTGTGCCGACACCATGAGTCATCAAAATAATTTGACTCGGCAAAGTATCATAAAAAAGAGTAGTAAAGGCGAGAAGGAGAGCACAAATATTGCAGTGATCATGATAGGGGGTCGGATAGACATCTCCTTCACAACATAAAGCCCGCTTTCCTTTACCAACAACTATGGATCCATACTCATCAAAACCTGATCATGTTCCTTGTTCTAAAGCTCCAACTACGCCCACTTCAACATTACTTGCAATGTAGTAAATAACGTCTACTTAGAAATCCAAACATCCTACTCAATCATTTTGGCCCGTACTTCTGATATCTCTAGACAAAGAACCAGCAAAGGGCATGCTTTTGCTTATGTTCTTGCAACAGTGACAGAATCTCCGTTTAATCTCTATATTGTCGAGCTACAAAGAGCGTTTCTAAATTATACTTCGATGGAATCAAAGTAGCTTATCATTTTAAGGATATTACCCATGGCATAGCCACAAAGGTCACGAATTGCGTGAATGATAAATATATGATTAGTACTACATATGGAGGAGATTTATGGAACTTCTTTTCGACGTTAACTCGGAAAAGATGGTAGCCCTCCAAGGGAAGGAGTAACTGGAGCAAGATAACAAGCTATCATTGCTAATATGGATAAGGAAGTAAATAAGATTATGGAATCTCATAAAACTATGGAGAGTAAGTTAGAAAAATAAAAAGAATCTTTTAAAGAGAAGTCTTGGCTACAACAGACTCGTATTAAGGCTGAATATCATAGGAGTCATAACCTTGCTTTAGAAATAGAGATCTCCAAAAGAAAATTAATGAAAAAGCTTTAAGAATCAAAAATTTAAAAGCCGTGTCAGAGACCAATAAGAAGGAGAAAGATAACGCTCTCATTCAAGCTTATGAGTATGTAGAGCAACTACTTAATGCTCGGTTAGCACAAAAAGATGCGAAAATTTATGCGGAAAATGCTAAGGATGGAATTAAGTCTGAAATAGAGTCTGTTCTACTTTTATGCGAACATCATTAGGTCTAGAAATTTGCAATGGCTTGAGGAGGGATACCCAAAGCCTTAGTTATGGCATGGGAGGAGATACTCAAGCAAGAGTGGGAGCATTCGGATGGGATCGAGGTCGATAAAGATAAATTGAAGGATGGCCTCTGAGACGACTTTGATTTTGACACACTTATCATAGGTAGAATTACATTGGAAGCTGAGGTTACTACTTCTACTGCTGTGCCTACAGGGATCCTTCTCGAATCTAGTTCCAAATATTTGGGTGAAATTTCGACTCCCACTTCCAAGGATTCCCAATAGGGAGTCCCATCGTAACGACGGCTACTTCTGATATTACCGCTTCCACCACATCAGGGCCTCCACCTTACAATTTATTATTTCTTCTTCTAGCATCACTTCAACTACAATTACAATAGTGAATTTGAGGAAAAACAAGCACTCTGACATCGTCAGGTGATATATAGTATTGTCCCGAAGAGCCAGGTTACACACAACCAGAATCTATCCTAATGCTTCATGTTTTATCTCCAATTATGGATGGGAGTTCAAAGGGAACTCCTCCATAAATAATATTTACTTCCCCTAGAGGTATATCCTTAACCTCTCATGTGTTCAAGAAACTTAAGACATCATGTGAGGCTTCTAACCTTTATTTCTCTCTCTATCTCTCAAGTTTCTGGTTTTCCCCTTATTGTTCCTTTACTTGACGTGCACATAACTTCCGGCCCCAAGTTGCAATGACTGAATACATCCTTGTCTCTGCTCCCAACTTAGGTTCCAACTTCTTTATTTGGTTTCATTCCTAGTTTTGTTGCCAAAAAGATTCATGCACCGGTTGAAGAAGCTACAAACGAGCCTCACATGGTTTAGGATGATGGTGATGTGACCATAACTTGGGCCACAGAGCATGAGTTTGGGCCATCTATGTTAGAGATGGAGGATACTCAATCTGAAAAGGTTAAAAATATAAAAAATTAGAAGATTGATGACGTTCCTCCTCTTTCGGTTTCCTTGCCCATAACACCACTTTCCTTTCTAATTTTTGCTCCTACAATGGCGAGCTTTCATGTTGAGGCTTCCGAGTCCCTAGGAGACGATTATAATTGGGACAAGGATCCCATAGGTTATCTGTTTGGCTGGAAAGATGAGATTATATCTAGGAAAAGACCAACTTCATCCTCTCCCGAGGGAAAGAAGAGGAGAAGGAGGAGGTAGAAAGATTGGATATTGTTTTTATTCCATCATTTGTTTTGTTTCGACTTTGATCTACGTATATAGGCTGCTATTGTGAGGGTATGACCCTCGCTTTTGCCATTAATATTCTTCAGTTGTTAAAAAAATGGATTTTTCAGACTTCTATCTTGTTTTTTTTTTCTATATACTTAGTTTATTTATGTTACTGATAATCATATTTTTGATAAGTAGTTCTTGCATTCTTTAAACTGAATAGCATCACTCGATAATAATGCAGTCCTAAGTTGGCAATGAAAATTATGTGCTTTTGATCAGGAATATGCATTGCTATCGAATTGTAGCTGGAATGCGCATTCATAAAGAACAATATTTCATGTCCGACAGTTAAATCCATGAGTTGGTCATTCTTCGGCAGCAGGATTCTGTCCTTTTGGCATGCTTTATCCAAGTCTGAATAATCGATGCATGTCTGCCATTTTCCATTAGGCTTCTTGACTAGCATTAGATGTGATACCCATTTGGGGTATATAGCATCGCAGACGAAGCCGTTAGCCTTCAACTTATCCACTTCTTCTTCCAACATAGTGGATCACTCTAGGCCCAAGCTGTGTCTCTTCTACTTCATAAAAGGGCATCGTAGGTTAACACTCAATGCATGACATGCTATCTTTAGCGATATTTCACACATATTAGAATATGTCTAGGAAAATACATTCAGGTTTTCCTAAAGAAATCCTACCAACTCCTTCTTCATCTTCACACTAAGCTAAGATCCGATCATTAGGACCCGAGTGGGTTCATCCTTATCGACCAGTATGTCAATCATTAGCATGGTTCCTCGCATCCTTTGGCTTTTCCCTCAAACCCATAAATTTGTAAAATTTAATATGCCATCCGAGACAGGGCTTAGGCGGTAGTTGCTATGTAACAACTGATTTGATGCAGTCTTCTCTGGCACTTTTCCTTTTTCATGTCGCTTCGCCTCTCTTAGCTCTACGATGTAGCATTCACGTTCTGTACTCTGATCTTCATAAATGGCTCCCACTCCATTTTCGATTGGGAACTTCATCATCAAGCACCATGAGGCTAGAATCGCTCTGAAACTGACAAGGGCTGATCAGCCTAAGAAAGCATTGTTAGTATAGTACGTATCTATCACAATGAAGGTCTGAACTTGCACTCTCTTAGGTCGCCTTCACCAAGCTCCAATGATAGGTCAACATATCGGATGGGCTCTATATCCTATCTAGTAAACCTCTAGATATGGGATTTACATGGGTTCAGATCATGCTAATCCATTCTCATTTGATCATAAATTTTCTTAAAAAGAATATTGATTGAGCTCCCACAATAAATAAGAACTCATTTCATAGAAGCTGGTCCAATCATGGATGTAATCACTAAAGGATCAAGCATCGGCACAACTACCCCATCCGCATGATGATTCTTGAACACAATATCATCGGTTATCAACCTCGTTTGTTTTGCTTGAGCTCCATCTTCTACATCGAAGCAATTTTCTTGCACAACATGTTTTAATGGACTTCCATATCTTTCCATCTCATTCCAACTTTTCTCAAACAGATGAGGTCCGCTAGTAATGGTATTAATCACAAGTCTTCTTTTAGGCTTCCTAGGTTCCTAAAGCACTAGGCCCAATCTGCCCCCACTAAGCCATCTGCCAATAGGGTCTATTGTTCACTTGCCTTCCATCCTATGGGCCCTTCACATATTGTTGAAGTTTCTTCTTCCTGATTAAATCTTCGATTATATCCTGTAAATTCGGCACTCATTCGTATTATGATCATAGATCTCCTAAAAGCGGTTTTTTGCAACTTTCAATGCCTTGCATGTAAAAGTAAATGATCTTCACAGTTTTATTTAGCAGGGTATAATATTCATGCTTTGGATACCTATGATGCTTCTTAAAATATAGCTCTCTACCTCCAGCTCTTAGTTTCCTCTCTTTTTTATTATTCTAATTTCCAACATTAATTGCAACATTTCTAGCGCTCCCAGCGGTTTTCTTCACAGCAATGTTGCTTTACAAAAATTCTATAGACGGTCTTCTAGCTTTTCCGTTAGCCATATCTGCCTCTTTCAAATGCAGGTATTGGGCCACTTTCCAATAAAACTCCCCTATGGTCGGTGGCGGTTTCATTTTCAGCCACTCTCCAAAGTCAGTATTTGGATGAATTCCTTGAATAAATGTATCCGTACAATATCCTCCTTGGCAGTGATCACTTTGGTCACATCGATGTTGAATCTACTCAAACATTCTTTGAAAATTCTCCGAAACAATAAAAGGACTTAATAAGGACATCATGTCATTTGGTCAAGAAGTGTGAAGTTGGAACTGCTTTACAAACTTCCTGGTCAATTGGTCAAATGAAGTATGAATCTTGGCACGAATTGAGTGAACCACATTGTAGCCACTCCCTTAAGAAATATAGGTAAACATCTACATCTCACAGCATCGGTTGCTCTAGCACCATACATATGCCATTCGTACTTCAAATGATGTTGTGTTGCATCAGTTGTTCTATTGTATGACGACATCATATGCATCACAGATCTCCTGGCATAATCCTCCCATGAAATATTTTCAATGAATGGGTTCCTACTGGGAAATAAACCTCAATCATCATTACTTATATGTTGGTTCTCATTCAATAGCTCCTTACCGTATCAAAAAGATACCCCGGATCGGCTAGATTGACTAGACGGCGATTATCAAGGCCCTCCCAAATGTTTAGGTTTACAAACGCTCTCGGTTAGTTCCATGATATCTGGGTTCTCTATCTCTAGGAGAACTGTTTTTCTAGTCCTTTGACTTCAATGTTTTCTTTGTGATGGTCCAGATGTGTCAGTCTAAATACCCCTACTCTTACCACAGGCTACTTGCTTAGCACCAACATTGTAACAACCCACTTTGACATAGGCCTTATTTTCAATTAAATAAAAGCCGATCGAACTTTAGACCTATTCCAAGCTGGCCATTGGTTGCTAAAATAGGTACAATGATAAATGCACGGAGCTATTTATCTATGCTATCAGAATCTCAAAGCGGAAGGGATAAAGCATAATAAAGAAATAAGTAACTATTTTATAAAACTTCAAATCTCAGAAACATAATATAACGTCCCAATATCTAAAACACAATATATCCAAAAAAAACAATATCATGTCTAAAAATGGGTATATCAAAGTATATCAAAACATAAATAGATAAATAACTACCACAAGTCCTTACCTCTGCCTTCAGCCTTTCAATTAGCATTACCTCCCTGACTTGTGTGTTGTAATGAGCAAGGGGACAGAACAATATCTGGTGAATGAAATCTCAAGTCTTATTATAATAGTAATTGGGCATTATCATTTAGATAAGAAATATGCCTTACGCATCCTATACTATGTCCTACCAAGAATACCTCCAACTGTAAGCTTGAAGGCTTTTCCAGTCCATTCTGTAACTATCGTCAGTCCTAACAATGTGAGAGAAAGTACCTGAGCCACTTAATACCTCTTTAATGGGAATAAAGCAGACTCTAACCATTATATACCTATATCCTTGGCAGATCCCCATCGTTTAATACCAAACCCAAGACAGACCCCTCTTTGGTACTCCCTAGCTGACATCATTTGAAATCTCATCGGGCCATTTAATACTTCTTTATGCGTAGAGGTGGATCCTATAATAGCCAATTAATACCTCAACCCCAACGTGGACCCCTCTTAAGATTACACACTACCGCACCTAAGTGATAAATCTTGACCATTTAATACTTCTTAAGTGGGAAGGAGGCGGACCCTATAGCAGCCACTTAATACCAAAATCCAAATGTAGATCCTACGCCTTATGACCATAACCCAAACTGTGACTTCTCACATTAGTCCGACTATTCATAGGTACTGGCATCTAAATTAGCTGGGAAGACTTACCATATAGAATTGGAACAAACCTCGTGTCCTCTATTGGTACTTGTTATAGCAATGTCACACATCAGTCCCAAAGTCACATTGCTGGTAGTTGGAGTAGTTTGGCAGACTTCTATGTGCTTTTGACTAACATCGCATCCCTTTAGCTTAGTAATAATTCCACTCTCCTAACTTGTTTATACCTCACCACAATTTGCATTAATGCCTTAAAAGGAAACCTCCATATTCCGCCATTAATTATGGATTAATTTTTATAATTGTTTTGACTTCCTTCCTAAGAGGTTTATTGCTAATTACTAACCTATTTATACTATGTGATAATACGTTATTAATTATACGTTATTAATAATATATCTATAATTATAAAATAACTAATATATAAATATTCCTAAGCACGTGGATGATATTCCTATCTTAAATTGATGCCTTATACTAATTGTTAATGTGAAAATTTCCACACACAATTCTAACTCTATACAATAACTTTCAAAATAGCTAATATCCTTAGCCAAACTAATAAACTTGCATAAATAAAAAAGAACCATACACCAAATTTATTTTATATTAATATAGTAGAATCAACACTTTTATTTCAAGGAAATAAGACTTACAGTTTAGATCTTTTATATTCTATTCATCTTTTACATATAGGAGTCTGAAGTGAAAAGGAGATTCCTTTTTGTCCATATTACAAAAGTAAGCAGTGTAAACAACTAATATGAGAATTCATACTTTACGCATCATCCTAACTTAGTTTTCTTTTAGAACCCTTTAACACAACATCAGAGAAAGGTTAGAAGTGGAACACAATATGAAATATTAAAATTGCAATAACCTAAAAAATTCCACTATTTTATTATAAAATAATTAAGATTCCAGCAAACGTAAGAATTGACATTTCGTTGAGGAATTTGGGTGTTTTAGATTTAGGTTTTTCATGAACGAAATTCCGCAAGGCGTAAAAAAATCCGAAATTTACTATATAAATACTAAAGTATGAAAAACTAAGATTTCGATTCATATAGAATTTTCTTGCTCCCTTTCGGATTTGATTTATTTCCACTTCTAATTTCTCTTCATATCTCTTCTTTTTGAAATTTAGAACAATTGGATTGTATATAAATTACATTCAAAATCTAGGATTATGGAAGAATAGAATTAAAAATTGAGTATTTAAATATCTAAAATCCCTTATATGGAAATCCCAAGTGATTCTGAACTCTTAGAGAGGAAGAAGATTAATAGAGTTCCAAATGATTTGTGAATAAAAATGAGGAGGTTAGCCTCTTATGTATAGTGAGTAGAAAACACAAGAAGTGTGAGATTCAAATTGGTTTAAAATAATAAAATCAAGGTCATTGGTGCCTAATAAAATCCTAGTTGCCACACTCTCACTAGTCGACCGCTCCACCCTAGGCGGTCGATGGCTAACGGTCGATCCTTCTATTTATTTGGAATGTATATTTATTGCTCGTTTAATTTTTTATTTCATAACTATTTTACTTCCTACAATCAATGTTTTCTTTTAACGTTAATTTTCCCTAACGTTAACTTATTTACTACCCATTTTAATTTCAAATGTTAACATTATTTAATTTTTTAAATTTGAATGCCACTCAAATTATTTGAAGTTTGAAAACTTCAAATGTGAATAACTTCTCTGTGTGAGCTCCGATTACGAAACTTTATATGTAAAAGTTGACTAGAAAATATTCGGAACGCAATGGTGTAACTTTCATGGCTAAATTCCAACATTAACCAAAATTTTATTTTTACCCTTATTTTCGTTATTTAATTTCTTATTAATTTTTATGAGGTGTTACATTCCCCCTTCTTAAAAAGGATTTTATCCCTAAGATCTTTAAGCGATAAGAAGTGTAACGCGCACTCTACATCCATATAACACAACCAAGTTATCTACACAACCATTTACTCAATCGAAAAATGTAATGTCATTATGTATGCAACATACTATAGGTGAGCTCAGTCCTAACATGAATGCAAGATCATGACATATAGGCATGTATGCAAGCATCCTTAATATGTACAAAAATTTATATGGGTGCAAAAATAACAATAAAAAGTGTGGCAACCATCCCTGCCATCCAATCTACAACCACGATGCAACTTAAACCTAAAGTTTGGAGAGAGAGAATGTTTACCAAAGAAAAGCTTAGGATGAGAAGCCTTCATCTTCTCTTTAGTTTCTCATGTGTTTTCCCTTGGATTATCTGCGACGACCCGACTTCCTATCTTCAGGAAATCGCATCATCTTGAAGAAAGAAAGGGATAGAAGAAGAAAAGAAAGAGAAAGAAGAACACAAACAACATCAGAGAACTTATAGTGGAACGAATAAAATATAATATATCATATAAAATATTACATAGTATCTTATTACATCAGAGTACATAACATATACCACACAGATTTAGACAGTCACAACATCTGTCTAACTATACAATTCAAGTACACAAGAAACAGATATCAATCAAACACAGCGGTACCATAATATATCTACACGTGGAAGCCTCCTGCTCCATATCTCCTCCAGAATTCGTCAAGCTAACCTGATCCACTTGACTACCATACATAATATGAGTACCCAAGAGTTTAATAAAACAGAAAATAAACACTCGGGTCAGACAGGGGTCTGGTGTGAGTAAACAGGTTAAAGTTGCTTAACTTTAGAAAAACCTTTGAAAAGAAAAGGTATCACTTAAGACTTCCCACACATAAACATGGAAAAGTTTTTACCTTATGCTAACCAAAACATTTGATAGGAAATCCATTGATATTATAATAGTGTCTAGGGTTTTCAAGTAAATTTGAAATAGCCGAAATTGTTACATGATTAAATTCCAGCTACTAGCCACAAAAGTGGGTAATACAATCAAAACCGTAGGGTCTCGTAGGAAGAATGGGTTTCCATCAATGGCAGGGCTACTGGGGTACCGCCCGTCACAGTACGTGGCCTAGATCAACGTACCGAGGAGTACGCCCGCTCCTCTGCAACACAAGGCCGGAACCATTCCTTACTGAACAGTTCCGAACAAGACCACCCCATAGTTGGCGCGACCAACCACACACTAAGCCGAAATAGAAAGGGACCTCTAGACAGGGGTAAATCTCGCTCTCAAGTGGGGGCTACCCACGAAGCCTTGCTGCACCTCCCCTGTTTTAGCCATTCCCGGTTGATGAGGCTTGAGGTTACGATTACCTTTATAGAACACATCTATCTTAGAATGCTCATCGTCCACCTGACGATGTTCTGAAAGCATTCAATCCATACAAGTTCGTACCGAGTTCGAACGAAACCGAAGGCACTATCTCGTTGCACTCATTTTGGAATCACCTTCAGAGTCAACGACCATAGCCCTTGCACTCTAAATCACCATCTCGAATCTATAAGCGCTATTCCGTCAACTCATTACGGAATCACCCATAGAGTTATACTGACGTATAGCCCTTACACCTCGAGTCTTCACTTGCTCCACTTGGATACACGACCTAACGTTTAATTGGAATCGATGTGGTTTTTGGATTCCAAATATGGAAACCCGATCCCGGTCTCACCGAAACCAAACGTCATTTTAAATGTCCAAGTTGTACTTAAGGGTTTAAACAATTTAAACTTATATTCGGGATGATATAAACAAATAGATGAATCATATTATCACAAGAGATAATTCATCTAAATATTCATCTTCACAAAGTAGCATATCACATAACAGATATATCCAAATCATCCAGTATCAAACCAATATCAAACATCCAATATCAACCAATCATCCCAAATTAATCTCCAAATATTGATAATCCAATATTAATCAATTAACCAATATTAATCAATCAACCAATATTAATCAAACATCCAAAACAGAATTGATTATCTCTTATTCAGTTTAATTTCCATAATCCTTCTTCATTAATTATTATTCCAAATAAAATAAATTAATCATCTCTAATGATCTTCCTTAATTAATCTTCCTTGACAAATTATATTTAATTACATTCAAGTAATTATCCTTAGCCATATTCAGTAATTAACCTTTAATTATTATCATTAATTACAAAAATTAATGACCTTTCATTAATTAATTAACTATAATTAATTACATTAATCCTTAATTAATTATAATTAATTATACTTAAATTAATTACTTTTGTTAATCAACCTTGATTAATTATATTTAATTAACCAATGATAAATAATTAATTTATAATTAATCATCTTATTAATCATAAACAGTAATTAACAATTTGTAATTACTTATCTTAATTAATTAACTTCTTAGTTAATTATATTAATATTGATTAATTAATCTAATTAATTAATCTTTAATTACTTCATTAAGTAATTATTAAACAATTAATAAATAAATCCTTAATTAATTACTTTATTAATAAATCAGAATTTTAAGTAATTACATTTAGTAATTAATCGTAAGTTAAATTCATTAATTAATTAATCACATAAATTAATTAACTAAATAATTAATTAATTAACTCTTAATTATTTACATAAGTAATTATCTCTAATTACTTCATTAATAAATCTTGATTACTTTCTTAATTAATTAATTAACAAATAATTAATTCCATTAATAAATAATCCTTAATTAATTAATTAATTAACTACTCCATAATTAATTAGCTTTAAAAAAATTATATTAATTCAATTCCTTAATTAATATCATCAGGTGATTATCCAATAATCACTTCCACTTTAATTACTCCCCTGAGTAAATACCTTCTTAATTACATTCAATTATCAACAATTAATTACTTCATTAAGTAATTACACTTAATTATTCCATAATTAAGTGATTATTTAAAATTAAATAAACAATTAACTAATTATTTAAATTTTATTAAATAATTAATTAACATGTTGTATTTAAAAATCCTTAATTAATTAAGAAGACATTTATCTTAATTAATTCTTTACTTAATTACAAATCATATTAAATTAAGTATTCATAAGTTCATAACACAGATAAGTTAACCATATTTATCTTTATAAATACATTATTTGGAT
Source organism: Allium cepa (assembly GCA_030765085.1). Classification (NCBI taxonomy): domain Eukaryota; kingdom Viridiplantae; phylum Streptophyta; class Magnoliopsida; order Asparagales; family Amaryllidaceae; genus Allium; species Allium cepa. The sequence goes on along the minus strand of CM060935.1, from coordinate 818,112,570 downwards.
TTAAATCAAATTTTAATAAATTAAACAAATTATCTTATTTGGATTTCAAAATCATAATAATAACTTTATTTGAAAATAAGACATAAATAAATTAATTACTTTCAAAATCATCTAAAATATTTTAAATTTGAAAATAGATTCAATTATCAGTTTTAAAAGTTCGATTTACACTTACTTCAAAGAAACAAGTTTTAACTTTGAAAATTCATTTCCTTTTATAAAACTTGTTCTATAATATAAAGCTTGATCTCAACAACAAACTAATTTTGCAACATATCATAACACTGTACTAACCAAAAACGCACGACCCCTGAAAACTCGTGTATGAACCTAAAACTCACGAGCTAGCCCCGAAGCAAAAACCAAAGTCGCAACTTCGAGTCGACCCTATGGAAAACGCGAGAGCAACCCAAGTTAATCCTGTCTTCCCCAAACCAAAAAGAACAGTGCATATAAACGTGCACGGTGCACGTCTCCCCTTACCTCTGCCAGCTACGGTCGTCGCGACCATCGGCAACGGTCGCACTAACACCCCCGATCCTCAAACCAAACCCAGATTCGATAACACGTCCACGAATCAAAATTTCGTACTCGAGCTCAAAAATGCAGCAACCACTCGACCTTAAATCCCCAACGCCTCTGATGAACTCGCCACCGGAAGCTCCGGCAACCACTCCAAAGCACCGCCGTACCATCACGCTTCCATCCTTCCACTCACGATCGCACTCGATCAACTCTACGACATGCAAAATCAACGAACCCATCAACAAGAAGAAACAGTCCAGAAAACCCTAGTTTGATAAATTTCGATCAATTTAAACATTTGAAAATTTTAATTATATTTTTCCCAACATCCCCATCATGAAATCAAGCTTCGATCAAAAATTTGACTCGAATCAACAAATGGATCCACGGCAATCCACCAAAATTCCTTAATCGAACAAACCCAAAGTTCTCACTAATTACACAATTAAAAATTTTGATTTTTGTTTTAAAATTCCTTGTTTCCAATATGGATTCAAGTTATAAGATTAGATTATCAAATTATAACATTTGATTTATCTTGCATTTTAGGATTTCCCACTGCATTCTTGGTTCTAGATAAAATTCAAACCTATACTGCTTGAAACAAATTTTAAATTTTAACTTGAGGATAATCAAGCATAAAATGTTTGAATCTCTGATCTTAATAAAGTCCAGTTGAATAAGTTTGGGTTTTGATCAAAATTATAAATTACAGAACCAAGAACAGAGGTGAATAAATATACAGACATGCACACTTGTTTCTCACATAAATTCAGAAATAATTCATATCTATAAATTCAAAATTATGAATACTGATGATTTCCACGCAACATCAAGATAAATTTCAAAACATCACATACATGTAGTAACAATCAGGTCAAACTGTTTTTAAAAGAGATTTACTCACCTTATTGAAATATGCAGAGCAGATTTACTTAATTTTCAGGCTTGAACTATAATTCAGAAAAATGCATTTTCTTTTGAAATTTCCTTTACATGCTTTCAAATTGATGATTAAAAGTGCTGAAACTTTAGTTATTCCTGATTCCATTGAATTGCTGTTGAACTTTATTGCAGGTTGAAGCTTTTGGAGTTGCAGATAGGATTTGCAGTTCCAGGTTTTAGCTTTTATTATTTTGTAAGTAGTGTTTACTGATTTGCCATTAACGTTTGAAAGAATGAAGAAAGAAAAGAAAAGAGTTTGAGCTGAAAAATAAAAGTGGAAAACAAATTTTCTCTTCAAAAAAAACCTTTTATATAAATTTAAATTCTAAATAAGAGTAAATGTTGCCACATGTTCTTTAATTCAAACAAATGTCAATTGCATGCACTTCTCAATTTACAAGTGTTAAACTTTAATGTATTAAATTATTTAAATTATAAATGTATTCATAAAGTATATATATGTATTTATGAAATGTTTATATGCATTAGTGAAATGGTTTTATGAAAATAAGCTTTTGAATTTTAATAAATACAAGTGTGAAATCTTTGTAAACCTTTATTTAATAAATAGCTTACCTTTTAAAGAAAATATTCTAATACTAATAAAAATGCAAATAATTCTTATATATGTATTTAAAATCTAAAACATTTATACATATGCATTTTTAACCATTTTAATTTGAACATTTTAAAGAGAAAAAAACAAAATAAAACATTGATTAAATCTCTTTTATAAATTATCATATTTAAAAACAACTGATTATCTTATATTTTAAGACAAATGAACTAACCTTTAAATTAACTTTTGAAAACATTGATTTTAAAACAGAGCTTCAATCTACAATATTAATACATTATAAATTATCAATGGATTTAATTAAATTTCAAAACAATATCAAATTATAACATATACATACATATATATTACAATTTGCAAAACTCAATATTTAATTTGAAACAAAAGATCTCCTATTCACAATATATATCAAATGTATATATTATAAATAGAATAAAATCAGATTAACTTGACAAAAATAATTCTTATCAATATTGCCAGATTATAAATTCATTAACCTTTAAAAAGAATAAATTAGCCAATTTTAAATTAAAATTATAAAGAAAATTATCAAACCAATTAAATTATTTATATAGATTATTAAATTTATATTGCCCAAAATTCCGAGTCGTTACAATCCCCCCCCCCTTAAAAGAATTTCGTCCCCGAAATTTAAAAGCAAAGGTAATTTAATAACCCAACACAGATTTTCATTTAAATTAGCAAAGTATTTTTAACAACCAATTACTAACAACCATAGCAACCAATCAAACAAATAAACCTAACTAATTATTCTGACACAAATCAGAATAAATTTCTAATACTATCTCGAGTTTCCCAAGTATAAATCACCGGGAGACTCGCTCTACAAAAGCCAACAAACTAACTACACAACCAAAATCCAGAGCTCCACTCATATCTAGATCCATCAATCTGAACAGAACATCAGATTACTCTCAAATCCAGCTCAACATCCAATTCCAACTGAACTACAGATTCAATAACCAATCGATGAATCATACACGTACCCTCCCACAGACACGTGTTACAAAATGAATTCCATCTATCCAAACTGGCAATTCAATCTTATCCTATCAAAAACACAGATAAGAAATCTCAAATGCCTCAGCACTAACCAACCAATCTTATCCAATATCTGTTCTCTTAACCAGAGAATTTTAACCACTCTAAAGTCTCCAACTTCGAATTCCAAAATTTCTTATCTCATATCTGTAACTCAACAGACAATCCTGGACTTCCAAACTTCTTCCAATCAGCTCAACCTATGCTGATACTTCTAGAAACAACTAAAACAAAACAAAGCAGTTTATGGATCCTATTCAACAGAAAAGTCTTCCAAAATCCATCGAAATCCAGAACACAAACTCTACTATTCAATCAATAGCAAACATAACTTGTTTCCTTCCTTGCACAGCTACTACCTTGCTTCCGCTGCACAACTCTGATTCTGAAATAGATAAGAATACTGCTGATGAACACAAATACAAACTTATCCGCTATATCCGGGAAACTTTGTTCATCAAATCCATAGAAAATCTGAGTGACCCATCTGACTCAGTCACACAACCTTATAACAGAATCCAACCCAACAATAAGATCTAACCCAATTCAAATTCCAAAAATTTCCTGAGCTACTACACCAACTCTTTTCTCTCCAAAAACCATCCTACTACCAGTCTAACTACCAAAATTACTTCGGGAACCAAAACAATATGGAACTCAATTACATATGCAGACCAACTTCTGATTACCTCAGTAGCTCCTATCCACATGAGAACTCTCAGTCTCAAACAAAAGATAGCCTAATAAAATTTCCAAACTAATCGCAAGTCACTTTTGCGATCCTACGTAGTTCAGATTCCAAACAACTGTCATCTCTTTACCAATTAGAACAGCTTTAAGCTTTCCAAACCAGGTTAACCTTTCAAGAAAACATCACCAACTTCCCGGGCTGCTGATAGAAGAACCACCAAGATTCTTGAACCATCGGAGAAACAAACTACACTGCTGCTTCCAAACTCTACTTCGATGATACAGCAAAGCTAAAAGATCTCCTCGTCAGCACACCGAACACTTCGAGCTGCACTGCTACCACAGCTAACCAAAGACTTTAATCCAAAAGCTTCTCTATAACCAAAACCATCAACAAACCACACAACTGACCTTCGAGATGGCTGACATCCCAAAAGAAACTCAACTCCAAACCAAGCATCAACAACTCGCTTACCTTAAGGAATAACAATGAGACCATGCCCAAGCAAATAACTTATAGACCTTAGTCTCATATTCCAAAACAGCCAATCTCCATGCTAAAGTTCCAAACAACTTCTACACAAACGAGTCTTCCCTGCGGCAGGTAAAGACTGCTCCTCAACTACTTCTAAACTGATTCAAGAGAAAACACCATCGGAATTATCCATGGATACTGCATCTCATCACGCAGTTATCATGATATCATTACTTACTCCTGCACTTCAGACAAATTCAAACTCAAGAAAAATTCGCTCACCTGAGCGAAATCCAAACTTTACACTTCAAACATGAACTCCAAATCTTCAAAAGATTTCATTCGGATATCTGAGAAATCCTTACTCCAAACTACACTCACTCGAGACGGCATTAGGTCTACAGTCTCGACAAATACTTCAAACCTCAAACATATGGACCTCTTCCATCAGTGGTAGTCGTGTTACACACACACGCCACTACTCCATCACCTCTAAAACTTATGTTGGAAAATCCGAACAGATAACCCAACAGATCAGGTAGATATATATATATATATATATATATATATATATATATATATATATATAAAATTACAAGTACGCTCTCTCAAGAAAGACACTACTTCAGAGCCTAGGTATTCACTCAACCTAATGCTCCCTAAAGAAAGACACACTTCAGAGCCTAATGCTCTGATACCAAATGCGACGACCCGACTTCCTATCTCCAGGAAATCGCATCATCTTGAAGAAAGAAAGGGATAGAAGAAGAAAAGAAAGAGAAAGAAGAACACAAACAACATCAGAGAACTTACAGCGGAACGAATAAAATATAATATATCATATAAAATATTACATAGTATCTTATTACATCAGAGTACATAACATATACCACATAGATTTAGACAGTTATAACATCTGTCTAACTATACAATTCAAGTACACAAGAAACATATATCAATCAAACACAGTGGAACCATAATATATCTACACGTGGAAGCCTCCTGCTCCATATATCCTCCAGAATTCGTCAAGCTAACCTGATCCACTTGACTACTCATACATAATATGAGTACCCAAGAGTTTAATAAAACAGAAAATAAACACTCGGGTCAGATAGGGGTCTGGTGTGAGTAAACGGGTTAAAGTTGCTTAACTTTAGAAAAACCTTTGAAAAGAAAAGGTATCACGTAAGACTTCCTACACATAAACATGGAAAAGTTTTTACCTTACGCTAACCAAAACATTTGATAGGAAATCCATTGATATTATAATAGTGTCTAGGGTTTTCAAGTAAATTTGAAATAGCTGAAATTGTTACATGATTAAATTCCAGCTACTAGCCACAAAATTGGGTAATACAATCAAAACCGTAGTGTCTCATAGGAAGAATGGGTTTCCATCAATGGCAGGGCTACTGGGTACTGCCCGTCACAGTACGTGGCCTAGATCAACGTACCAAGGAGTACGCCCGCTCCCCTACAACACAAGGCCGGAACCATTCCTTACTGAACAGTTCTAAACAAGACCACCCCGTAGTTGGCGCGACCAACCATACACTAAGCCGAAATAGAAAGGGACCTCTAGACAAGGGTAAATCTCGCTCTCAAGTGGGGGCTACCCACGAAGCCTTGCTGCACCTCCCCTGTTTTAATTCCCGGTTGATGAGGCTTGAGGTTACGATTACCTCTATCTTAGAATGCTCATCGTCCACCTGACGATGTTCTGAAAGCATTCAATCCATACAAGTTCGTTCCGGGTTCGAACAAAACTGAAGGCACTATCTCGTTGCACTCTTTTTGGAATCACCCTCAGAGTCAACGACCATAGCCCATGCACTCTAAATCACCATCTCGAATCTATAAGCACTATTCCGTCAACTCATTATGGAATCACTCACAGAGTTATACTGACGTATAGCCCTTACACCTCGAGCCTTCACTTTCTCCACTTGGATACACGACCTAACGTTTAATTGGATTCGATGTGGTTTTCGGATTCCAAATATGGAAACCCGATGCCGGTCTCACCGAAACCAAACGCTATTTTAAATGTCCAAGTTGTACTTAAGGGTTCCAACAATTTAAACTTATATTCAGGACGATATAAACAAATAGATGAATCATATTATCACAAGAGATAATTCATCTAAATATTCATCTTCACAAAGCAGCATATCATATAACAGATATATCCAAATCATCCAGTATCAAACCAATATTAAACATCCAATATCAACCAATCATCCCAAATCAATCTCCTAATATTGATCATCCAATATCAATCAATTAACCAATATTAATCAATCAACCCATATTAATCAAGCATCCAAAACAAAATTGATTATCTCTTATTCAATTGAATTTCCATAATCCTTCTTCATTAATTATTATTCCAAATAAAATAAAATAACCATCTCTAATGATCTTCCTTAATTAATCTTCCTTGATTAATTATATTTAATTACATTCAAGTAATTATCCTTAGCCATATTCAGTAATTAACCTTTAATTATTATCATTAATTACAAAAATTAATGACCTTTCATTAATTAATTAACTATAATTAATTACATTAATCCTTAATTAATTACAATTAATTAATCATACTTAAATTAATTACTTTTGTTAATCAACCTTGATTAGTTATATTTAATTAACTAATGATAAATAATTAATTTATAATTAATCATCTTGTTAATCATAAACAGTAATTAACAATTTGTAATTACTTATCGTAATTAATTAACTTCTTAGTTAATTATATTAATCTTGATTAATTAATCTAATTAATTAATCTTTAATTACTTCATTAAGTAATTATTAAACAATTAATAAATAAATCCTTAATTAATTACTTTATTAATAAATCAGAATTTTAGTTAATTACATTTAGTAATTAATCACATAAATTAATTAACTAAATAACTAAGTAATTAACTCTTAATTACTTACGTAAGTAATTATTTCTAATTACTTCATTAATAAATCTTGATTACTTTCTTAATTAATTACTTAACAAATAATTAATTCCATCATTAAATAATCCTTAATTAATTAATTACTCCATAATTAATTAACTTTAAAACAATTATATTAATTCAATTCCTTAATTAATATCATCAGGTGATTATCCAATAATCACTTCCACTTTAATTACTCCCCTGAGTAAATTCCTACTTAATTACATTCAATTATTAACCATTAATTACTTCATTAAGTAATTACACTTAATTATTCTATAATTAAGTGATTATTTAAAATTAAATAAACAATTAACTAATTATTTAAATTTTATTAAACAAATAATTAACATCTTATATTTAAAAATCCTTAATTAATTAAGAAAACATTTTTCTCAATTAATTCTTTACTTAATTACAAATCATATTAAATTAAGTATTCATAAGTTCATAACACAAATAAGTTAACCATATTTATCTTTATAAATACATTATTTGGATTTAAATCAAATTTTAATAACTTAAACAAATTATCTTATTTGGATTTCAAAATCATAATAATAACTTTATTTGAAAATAAGACATAACTAAATTAATTACTTTCAAAATCATCTAAAATATTTTAAATTTGAAAATAGATTCAATTATCAGTTTTAAAAGTTCGATTTACACTTACTTCAAAGAAACAAGTTTTAACTTTGAAAATTCATTTCCTTTTATAAAACTTGTTCTATAATATAAAGCTTGATCTCAACAACAAACTAATTTTGCAACCTATCATTACACTGTACTAACCAAAAACGCACGACCCCAGAAAACTCATGTACAAAGCCTAAAACTCATGAGCTAGCCCCGAAGCAAAAACCAAAGTCACAACTTCGAGTCGTCCCTATGGAAAACGCGAGAGCAACCCGAGTTAATCCTGTCTTCCCCAAACCAAAAAGAACAGTGCACATAAACGTGCACGGTGCTCGTCTCCCCTTACCTCCGGCCAGCTACGGCCGTCGCGACCATCGACAACGGTCGCACTAACACCCCGAATCCTCAAACCATACCCAGATTCGATAACACGTCCATGAATCAAAATTTCGTACTCGAGCTCAAAACTGCAGCAACCACTCGACCTTAAACCCCCAACGCCTCTGATGAACTCGCCACCGGAAGCTCCGGCAACCACTCCAAAGCACCGCCATACCATCACGCTTCCATCCTTCCACTCGCGATCGCACTCGATCAACTCCACGACATGCAAAATCAACGAACCCATCAACAAGAAGAAACAGTCCAGAAAACCCTAGTTTGATAAATTTCGATCAAATTAAACATTTGAAAATTTTAATTATATTTTTCCCAACATCCCCATCATGAAATCAAGCTTCGATCAAAAATTTGACTCGAATCAACAAATGGATCCACGGCAATCCACCAAAATTCCTTAATCGAACAAACCCAAAATTCTCGCTAATTACACAATTAAAAATTTTGATTTTTGTTTTAAAATTCCTTATTTCCAATATGGATTCAAGTTATAAGATTAGATTATCAAATTATAGCATTTGATTTATCTTGCATTTTAGGATTTCCCACTGCATTCTTGGTTCTAGATAAAATTCAAACCTATACTGCTTGAAACAAATTTTAAATTTTAACTTTAGGATAATCAAGCAAAAAATGTTTGAATCTCTGATCTTAATAATGTCCAGTTGAATAATTTTGGGTTTTGATCAAAATTATAAATTACAGAACCAAGAACAGAGGTGAATAAATATACAGGCATGCACACTTGCTTCTCACATAAATTCAGAAATAATTCATATCTATAAATTGAAAATTATGAATACTGATGATTTCCATGCAACATCAAGATAAATTTCAAAACATCACATGCATGTAGTAACAATCAGGTCAAACTGTTTTTAAAAGAGATTTACTCACCTTATTGAAATATGCAGAGCAGATTTACTTAATTTCCAGGCTTGAACTATAATTCAGAAAAATGCATTTGCTTTTGAAATTTCCTTTGCATGCTTTCAGATTGATGATTAAAAGTGCTGAAACTTCAGTTATTCCTGATTCCATTGAATTGCAGTTGAACTTTATTGCAGGTTGAAGCTTTTGGAGTTGCAGATAGGATTTGCAGTTCCAGGTTTTAGCTTTTTTTATTTTGTATGAAGTGTTTACTGATTTGCCATTAATGTTTGAAAGAATGAAGAAAGAAAAGAAAAGAGTTTGAGCTGAAAAATAAAAGTGGAAAACAAATTTTCTCTTCAAACAAAAACTTTTATATAAATTTAAATTCTAAATAAGAGTAAATATTGCCACCTGTTCTTTAATTCAAACAAATGTCAATTGCATGCACTTCTCAATTTACAAGTGTTAAACTTCAATGTATTAAATTATTTAAATTATAAATGTATTCATAAAGCATATATATGTATTTATGAAATGTTTATATGCATTAGTAAAATGTTTTTATGAAAATAAGCTTTTGAATTTTAATAAATACAAGTGTGAAATCTTTGTAAACCTTTATTTAATAAATAGATTACCTTTTAAAGAAAATATTCTAATACCAATAAAAATGCAAACAATTCTTATATATGTATTTAAAATCTAAAACATTTATATATATTCATTTATAACCATTTTAATTTGAAAATTTTAAAGAAAACAAAATAAAACATTGATTAAAACTCTTTTATAAATTATTATATTTAAAAACAACTAATTATCTTATATTTTCAAACAAATGAATTAACCTTTAAATTAACTTTTGAAAACATTGATTTTAAAACAGAGCTTCAATCTACAATATTAATACATTATAAATTATCAATGGATTTAATTAAATTTCAAAACAATATCAAACTTTAACATATACATACATATATATTACAATTTGCAAAACTCAATCTTTAATTTGAAACAAAAGATCTCCTATTCACAATATATATCAAATGTATATATTATAAATAGAATGAAATCAGATTAACTTGACAAAAATAATTCTTATCAATTTTGCCAGATTATAAATTCATTAACCTTTAAAAAGGATAAATTAGCCAATTTTAAATTAAAACTATAAAGAAAATTATCAAACCAATTAAATTATTTATACGGATTATTAAATTTATATTGCCCAAAATTCCGGGTCGTTACATTATCTCCCAATTATACTCAGACCAGCCTAATTTATTTGTTGCGGAGCTTCCTAATTTCGTGCTTCACTATGCAAGTTGTGGCACGGGGTATTGTCGACTCTGTCTTAATATCTACTAACTGATCAAGCTTTACTATGGTGGTAGTGTCATGAATGCATTTCCTCAAGTGCGAAACATGAAAGACATCACGGACTCCCACCAACTTATCCGGTATCTCTACTCGATATATAAGTTTCCCTACTCTTTATAAAATCAAGAAAGGCCCGACAAACCTTGATGCCAACTTCCTAAGATGTACTAAACTTTAATACCTTACTAAGAAGGGAAACCTTAACAGATACCAAGTCAATGACAGCAAACTCCAATTCCTTTCTTCGCCTTCCAGCATAGGACATCTGATGATCCTTTGCGGCCTTCATTCATTGTCTAGTCATCTTTATCATTTTGGAGGTCTTGAAATTCAATATGGTCCAAAAAGAATTCTGTCGTTGCTTTTCCACCAACAATTAAGAGATTTACATGATCTCCCGTATAATGCTTCAAAGTTGTCATACCAGTCGTCGCTTAGTAACTATTATTGTATGTGGACTCTACTAACGATAAATGTTGCTCCTAATGTCCTCCAAAATCCAAGGTGTAGGCTCCCAACAAAGCTTCTAGAATCCTATTTACCCTTTTTATCCAGCCTTTGGTCTACGGGTGGTAAGCGGTGCTAAGATTCAACGTCGTTCTTGAAGTTAATTGCAAACTCCTCCAAATTGGCAAATGAAAAAGGGATCCTTTTCACTAACAATGTTAATTGGAACTTCGTGAAGTCATACAACTTCTTTAATATAAATTGGTGCTAGAGATGTTGCAGTCCTATTACTTCTAACGGGAATAAAATGGGCACTTTTATTGAATCTATCAACTGTAACCCAAACAGCTTCATTGCCTCTTTGACTTCTAGGCAACCTATCTATAAAGTCCATCGATATATGCTTCCATTTTCAAGTCGACACTTCTAACGGTAATAACAATCCATTGGGCTTCCCTTGTTATGCCTTAATCTTTTGGCATGTCAAACACATAGAGACAAATTCGACTACTTTTTTCTTCATCCCTAGCTAATAAAAAATCTGCTTCGTACCTCTATACATTTTATCTTCACGAGGGTGAATGGCCATCCTAGAATGGTGACATTCATCCAAAAATTACTCTAAAACATTCTCCACTATAGGGGCACATAGATATCCCTCTTCTCAAATGTCCTCTTTCATTAATTGCATATCTACCATCATGGGGAAATGCTCAACTCTGCTTAGCTTTTCCAAAATATCTCCTATCGTCGCATCTTCCTTTTGCTCATGCCTGATGTAGTCCATCAATGTTGCCCTAACCTCCATTACTACCAAATAGCCTAGAGTGTGTTATGTTGGCGATTTGATATTGAAATTCAAAGGGAACTCCAACTGTCCCACTCATAAATAGCATGAAGTGTAGCACGTTTCTGCGATAAGGGTGTCGGTGATAACATTCCCTTTTTCGAGGTTACTATATCTCAAAGTCATATGATGCTATAAACTCTATCCATCTCTTCTGCCAAAGATTCAAACCTTTTTAGGAGAATAGGTATTTAAGGGATTTGTGGGGGGCAAACAGCTCAAACCTCTCTCCTAAAAGACAGTGCCTCCACAAGACTAAAGCAAAGATGATAACTGCAAAAATTCGAAAGGCATTACTTTCCATTTATGTAGTCCATCCAGAGTGTGAAATGTAATCTTTTGATTGCTATTAATAGTTATTCTCAATTAATGAAATCTAATGGCTAAGTCCAATTGGGAAAAGATTTTAGCTTCAACAAGCTGATCAAACAAATCATCTATTCTAGGCAAGGGATACATATTCTTCTTGGTCAACTTGTTAAGCTCTTGAAAGTCAACGCATAGCCTTAAAGAGCCTTCCACCTTATGGCAAAGACAGTAGGTGGTCCCTATTCAAAAGTACTGCGCCGAATGAATCTCACCTATAGTAGCTCCAAAATTTGCTTATCCAACTCTCACCTTTCTTTAGGGCCCATATGCCTTAATGGTAGAGCGATGAGTCTAGCACCCTTCTCCAAATCAATTGCAAACTCTATCTCCTTGGGGCAGGAGACCCGAGACTTCTTTAAAGATGTTAGGATGTTCTCGAACTACAAGTACAGATAAGAGATCATCTTGTGATACGCTAAGAGAATATAAATAGCCTAGTTCAACTAAGTCTTCGTGTGTACAACGAACATCCATATATCACCACTTACATCTCTTTAATTATACAATCCTCCCATCATAATCTAAGACAGCCCCATAGTAAGATAACCAATGCGCTCCTATGATGAGTCTATACCCCTCAAAACCAAGAATATATGTGTTGCATGTAAAATTAATGTTACATATATCTACAACTAGGTCTTTACAAGTTGAAGAAAGGGGTGTCGACCCCTAATAGGATTTGATGCAACTATTGGGTCGGTGTCAACTTGGTTTTCTAGACCCAATGAGTTAACTACATCACTAATGATAAATGAATGTGATGCTCTTGATTTAAATAAGGTACTATTTCCAAAGATAACATTTGTATCTTTATTGCAGCTTTTCATTGATCTCTAGGAGGGCGTCTACTTGAGATAGGTGTAGCCTCAATGTCATAAGCTTGCACGTTTTACCCTTTCCTTGCAAACTTTGGACAATGATTCTTATTGTATCCCTCCTCATGGCAGTTATAGAAATTCCCTTTGAACTCCTTCCTCATCAAACTCACCATACAGTCCTTATTAATGTGTCCTTTCTTCTGGCATCTATGACTGTCACATCTTCTTTCTTGATCTTCCCCTTGACATTCCTGTTCACCTAAAATCCTCCTTTCTTGGCTCCACCTTAGTTTTATGGTTGTCCAAGCTTTTCTTTCTCCTTCTCCTCTAAGCCAAAAGCATAGGTATGCATCAAGGCCATTTCAACTATCATCTCATAAGTGGCATTTGCGAGTATTTTGGCCGTAAGCAGCTCCCTAAGTGGAGAATCTAAGCCCTTGACAAAGTTTGTATCCTTATTCATAGGGGTTCCAATCAGACTAAATCCAAAATTAGCCAATTCTTTGAACTTATTGATATACTCTATCAACGTGAAGTCTCACTGCCTCAACTGTATAGACTTCTCGAACTGCAAACTTACTTTTTCGGTGAATGTGAATCGAGACTCAAAGAAATTCCTAAATTCATCTCAAGTGACTCCTTCCTTGGCATTCTCTTCCACTACTGGTCCACCAATCCAATGCTTATCCCTTTAAATTCCATGCAGCCATCCTTCTCTTGATCCGCTCCTCCCATCCCAGCTCCCGGAATATATGTTCATAGTCATTAATCCAAGCCTTCATCTCAACAAATTTGTCATCCCACATATACGCTCGTCCTCCCATATTCTGAAAGTCCTTGCACATCTTGGAGAAGTGTATAGAGTGGGGTGCTACTTCAGTGGATGGAAAAATAGATGCCACTGGTGTAGCTTGTTGAGGGATGACAACTTGTCCTACATGCCTTAGGTATTGCTTGGACTATTCTGGCATCCCTCAGATAGTGGGTATCTCTTTGGTGGAGGGGTTACTAGTCACAGAGGAATGATTTTCAGCCATAATTAACTATCTGTAGGTTTAAACTTTTAGTTACAACTGTCTAATATAGTATTATTTGCTGAAATAAAAGATTTTCCTAGTGTGTCTGCATATGTTCAAATACATATATACATATATATAGCAGCGTTTTGAAAAGTACTTTCTAAAATAACAAGTATGCACTCATACGTATACATATCCCAGTTGATCAGGTAACCTAAGCTCTGGTATCAAATGTAACAACTTACCTTGAAATGGGCCTAATTTTCGACCAAACAAAAGCCCATCAAACCTTAGACATATTCCAAAGCTAATTCTTGGTTGGTAAAATTGGTACGATGTTCTGAATATGCTAGCATATGATTTTTATTTGATGATGATAAATATATATATATATATATATATATTTAAATGTATTTATTATTGTACTATTTTATTTTTCACATAATTAAATAAATATTTGCCGAATAAAATAAATAACACGGAATTTAAATTCAAACAAATATTTATTCAAACAAACATTTTATTACAATTTTGAATAGTACAAATTTGAGCTCTCACTATATATACACAATTTAAATTACAATACAATTTCAAATTACAACATAAATTTTAACTATACAATTGTTTCATCCATTTTCACCTCACTACATATCACTCATTCACTCGTATTTATCTTCAACTTTGGCCCAACCTGAATCCAGTATTTTAGTTATTTGCAAAATAAACACTAAAGTGGTAAAATTTAAAAAGAAATATTTTGCAGTGTAAAATAAAAATTGTATTTTGAAAATGTTATTTGCCTTAGTTATTTTGTTTGTTCGTCATCTAATTTGAATTCATTGACGCAAACAACAACTTGTGACATGCACAGCGTATCACTGTACATGTCATAAGGCCATGCACACCGATGTACACTTGATAAAATTGCAGGGACAAGTGAGCACAAGGTCAAACACGAGCCAAGGCTGGATTCAACTCTAGTGCATATGAGTCTCGACCAAATCAACATAACTATACTCAAGTTCAATGGTCCAACAAACATGAAAACATGTGAAAACAAACTCAGGACAGATTCATATTTGAATCAGACTCCAAAACTCACGATAGAAAGCACTTAAAGTTCATATCCAAATACAGTTCACCAGATTTCAAATGGAACGATGACAAACTTCAACCTGTTCGAAGTGGTGCACCAAATAGTTCATGTGTATAGGCTAATGGCATGGCACAAAGGCACAAACCACATGACAATTCCCTATGAATTGCAACTAGATAGATTTAAGAGATCAGAGCAAGTGGAGACAAAAACCAAGTACAACATCAACACAAAACAACATTGCAACCGGACTCAGTTCAACAAAATCAAGTATGCGCATAAACACAAAGGGATGCAACTCAGATCAGACTTCAATAGAAAATTAAAGTGCAATCAAACTCCACAGCTCCACATGAAATCAGACATATACATATGAAGACCAGACTCCAAATTGCAACATGAAACTTGATTGCAACTGGGAAGTTAAACTCACAGTAACTCAAGATCAGACATAATCCAACATGAAGACTGGTCATTATAACCTATGGTTGAAATGCAGCCAGACTTCATTCAAAGTGCACCAGACAATGACAAAAGCAAGAACGTACTCACAAGGTCAAATGGTCTAGTTTGGATACGACATAGGGTCACTCGTATATATACATACTACCAGAATTTAATAGCCAAGAAACCTAGCAAAAATAACCAAGCTTGTATGCAAGTTAAGTTTTAAACATATAGTACAAATATACAGTGCAACGTGTATCAGTTTAGGTATGAAAGCAATATAGGGTAACCCCAAAAACAGTGAATGAAATTCAAGGAAATGAATATGGAATTCGACAACAGTTATGCAATAGTCCAGACAATGCTGAACATAATACAAGAGCCTGCATATATACACATGTGTAAATATAAACAAGTGATTCGAGAATTATAGTACAGAAACATGAATGAGCATAAGCATGGTGACATATATACATGCACTTATCACACACACATATACATACATACATGTATATATGTACATGGAGATGACACACAACAAAGCAGTTTACATGTGTATAACAGTAAAGCAGTCTACTTATTTACAGTAAAAAACAGTTGCTTTTCGAACAAAGCCAAGAATTGTTTTAGAAGGTCAAGATAGAAAATACAAAGAATGGTCATAAGTTTGAACAAGTCATTGAACAAGTCGTTGAACAAGTCAAGTTTCATAAAAACCAAATCTCTCTCAGATTCAAGCAACGAGCCATAAGAGAACGATACCAAAATCAAAGTTGTGGTGATCAAGGTAGAATCGAACAAGTAGAAGTCAAATTTTCATCTCAAAATATTATAACAAAATCAAAGTGCCGAAGTAAAAGAGAAAAATTCAAATGCCAAAAAGAACAAAACCTAATTTCAAATTCACGATATATACGTATGATACGAACAAGTCAGCAAATAATCACATCGTTCAATGAAAAATCAGTGGCGAAGAATAGCATCCCAGTTATTCAAACCAAGGTTATACAAACGATAATTTAGGGTTTCGATTCCTATATAAATTCCCATATCATCATCGGCAGAAAGATCATTGAGTTTAAGCATATCAACGAGAGTAAATAAAGGAAATAACATACCACCATTATTCAATTCAAACTCGACAAATTGAAGCAACCAAGTGAATTCAAAGCAAGGAGATCGATCGACAAAGCAGTAAATGCAAAAACAACCCTTCAATCGGTCAACTAGAATCAATGACTACAATTTCCAGAAACCATAATTCCTTGTTGAAGCAGATCGGTCGAAGTGTTTTTATGCTCAAAGAAAATAGTTCACGAAATAAAAGAAGAGGGGATTCTCCTTTTGTTAATTATTGATTTGGGTCGGCTATTGATTTATGTTAACTGGGCTTAAATATAGGGTTTTTTAAGCATAGTTTTTATTTTTCAATTTTTTAAAACTTTTGTAAAATTCTAGTCGTGTGACTAGGAACGAACTACGGTGGTGTAGTTTGACAATTCGCTACTCAGTGACTGAGTTGTGGCAGGGTTTTAAGCATAGAGTTAGGTTAGTTGATAGCGGGTGTCGTGAGTTTACATGTGTAAGCGTCTGACTACTAAATTTCTAGTAGAAACCTTGGGGGTAGCACGTAGGCAGGGTTTTGCCAAAGCTAGGTAAATCTGTGTTGTTCTATTTCTGCTTTTATTATTCTGCTATTATCTATGCTGCAATTATTTTATATATTTCCACATTAAATATTTATTATTATTAGTATCACCCTTTTCACCCACCCTTTAGGGTGAAATCAATCCTACACGTGGTATCGGAGCTAGAAATAAAAACATTTTTTGTTATAAAATTGATTTTTCAAAAATTAATTTTTGTTTTAAAAAATTAATTTTTTAAATGATTTCTCTTAATAATGCTTTTGCTGAGGGTCAGTCCACAGTTAGACCACCCATGTTCAATGATGAATATGCTTACTGGAAAAAATAGAATGAATTTTTTTTTAAAACCATTGATTCTTGGAATATTGTTGAGATGGAATATAGGACACCAATTATAGTGGTGAAAATGAAAAACCGATGGATCAATGGACAGATCTTGAAAATAAACTACAAAATGCTGATGTTAAAGCCATGAATTCTATTATATGTTCATTGGACCAAATTGAATTTAATCGTGTCTCACATTGTCTGACTGAGTAGGAAATCTGGCACACACTTGAAGTGACTCATGAAGGAACATCTTAGGTCAAAGAATCTCACATTGCCATGCCCAGTAGCGAATACGAAAACTTCACAATGGCAAAGGATGAAAATGTCAAGGAAATGTATGTACGACTATCTAATCTTGTATATAAATCAAAATCTCTTGGAAAACCATACACGGAGCTGGAAATAGTTCGAAAAATCTTCAGAATTCTTCCATGAAATTTTGAAGCAAAAGTGACTACCATTCAATAATCAAAGGATCCGAAACAAATTAAAATCGAAGAACTCATCAAAAACCTCACCACTTATGAGCTAGAAATAAAATTCAAGGAAGAACGCGATGGAGGTGATACTCGAAAGAAATCAGTAGCTCTCAAAGGAACAACTGAAAGTGAAGATGACGATGATGATGATGGAGCAGCAGAACTGGCGTTGATAATAAAGAAATTCAAAAGGTGGAATCACGAGTATGCAAATCCAGCTCTAAATCAACAACTAAAAAGCAGAATAGTCAAAGTTTTAGACAACTCAGAAGAGAAGGAGATCATCTGTCACAACTGCAATAAACCCGGTCATATCAAGCCAAATTGTCCTTAGAATCGACCCAATTGAGGAAAGAAATCGAAAAGGAGAAGTTTTGTAGCCACGTAGAATAAAAGTGATGATGATAATAAAAGAACTAGTAGTGAGAGTGAAAGAACATATTTGTGTGTTCGAGGTGATATAAATGATAGTGATGTTGACGAGCCAAGCAAGGTATCGAAACTAACTCACTCAAAATTACTTATATATTTTCATGAAGTAAATGGCTGTTTTGAACGACTTAGGGAAAAGTACTCTAAAATTAAATCACAAAGAGATACTTTGATAGAATTAAATAAACAAATTGACCAATTGGTTAAAAACTATCAAATTAAGAGCCCTAGGAATGATAAGTGTCCATCATTTGAAGAAGAAATTAAAAAATCAAAAATTAAAATTAAATCACTTGAAAATGAAATCCTTATTTTAAAAGAAAGTGAAAATACTAGGAGAGAAAATTCTATTAAAAGGTGCACACAATTATTGAATGAAAATGAATCTCTCAATACACAAGTCCAACAATTATCTAAAACTTTTGAAAAAATTTCCTAAGGAGAGAGATCGCTAAACATGCTATTAGGGAAACAAACCGTTAACATTGTTAGATAAGGACTTGGATATAATCAATCTGAACATGTTAGAAGTGAAATTAATCAAGTCAATTTTAAGTGCATGATTTGTGGAAAAACTGGACACAATCATAATATTTGCTGGTATAGGCGCAAACATGTGAAAACCATACAAAATTTGGGTTCCGAAAGGCACAAATATAAACTCCCTTAAAGTCAAACAAATTTGGGTGCCAAAAGGAACAATATAAATTGTCTTGGGTCTACTCAAACATACTTTTTAAAATATTTTGTCACTGACAATCTTGGACCTATAAAAAAAATAGGTCGTAAAAACCTTTTCTCGCGCAGGTGTGGTGACAAGCTAAGGAACAACAACAGTGTTTCCTGGATTCTGGCTATTCCAAGCACATGAAAAACAACAAATTAAAGTTCCTTAGCCTAGTACAAAGGTGACAGAATCACAATAGGTAACAACGAAAAATTATTGTAAAGGAAAAATAGGTAATGGAACATTTATCTTGAACGATATATTAAATGTGAAAATCTACACCATAATTTGATTTAATTCAGCCAGTTATGTTATAACAAAATAAATGTTGATTTGGATTCTGATTTGTGCAAAAATGTTGACCAATCGTCTTTTCATCTTTGAACTATCTCATATAGATTCGTATTGCAAGTTTAGATGATAAGAGATGTCTTGTATTGGTTGATAATTATTCTAGGTACACATGGACATATTTTTTCATCTTATTGCTTCTAGATCTGGCATTATGTTCACTAGTTGTTTATGTGCATGGTTTTATTTCAAAATAATTTCATTTAAATGATATAAAGATGATTTTAAGGCATTTGTTGCATAATCCACGATATGGTCTATAATATCTATCTAATGATTACCTTGAGTCAAAGGGAAATTCAGATATACACTGGTAGTCGAGTTGCCAGAGACAATTACTAGTGGAATGTGTTTTATGTAGAGATATTCATTAGTTGCATCACATTTTCAAAGTAAATATCTGCATATTTTTCATTTTAAATGATTTTCAATTAGTAGACATTTTTCTTATAAAACCCCTTCCAGAAAATAGGTTCTGTTGACTTCATTTCAGATTAGGCAGTTTAGAAAATTTGATTTTATAATTATTTCTGGATTTGATCTTAAATGACTACATTAACTAATCTGACTCGCTACTGATTATCGAAAAGATAAATAGTGATTGAAAAAGTGATGACTGTAGATATTAATCATATATTATGAATTGAGAAAGTATATTTAGTAAATTTCTTTAAATTTAAACAAGATTTATAATAACTTTTGATTGGCAAAAATTACATGACCATCTCTACTTTTATCATATTTCTAATGACCATCACTCATCAAAATCCAATATAGTACGTCAATATGTGGTATTTTGAACGGGAAATTATTCGCTTTTATTTTATTTTTAGCAATAAAAATATCCAAAGCATTCGCTCTCATTTAAAACACCTCACCGTTATGCATGGGTGAATTACTTGGAATATTTGTATATATGCTTTCATGCTCATTAAAAAGTCCCCACGATTATGCATGTATGGAACACACAACAAAATTGATTATTAAATAGACAACTTTATTATAATCCCGTCTAAAAGTCCTCATGTTTATGCATGGTTAGAAGATGCTTCACATTCATTTTTTAGGAATATTATTAATCTCATTTAAAAGTCCGAATGGTTATGCATGGTTAGTAGATATTTAAATTCTTGATATAAATATACCACAATTAGACATAACTATATGGTTTTATATGTCGACATCACCCCTATCACTCTAAAGTGGAATATGCATGTAACAGAGTATTTATGATTTTTTATTGAAATTTAATATTTATACTCGATTGGATATTAATGTTGTATTAATATCTATCACTTTATCTCTATTTTTCTAACACTATTGCTCTTTTGTTGATAACAAAATGGGAAGAGAAAAGTTAAGATTTTGGCAAATAAAGGTCAAATATTTCATTTTTTATTTGCATATTCTCACTAGGTTCATTTGCATATTTTATTTATTTTCATGCATATATGAAGGGGGAGCTTTGTTGTAGAGAGGGAGCATCAAATAGGGGGAGAAAATAGAGTTCATCAATGATCAAATACATTTAATAAATTCAAAATTTTAAATATATGTGTGTTATCATCAAAGGGGTAGACTGTTGAATATGCTAGTATATGATTATTGTTAGATGATAATAAACATATATATATATGTATGTATGTATGTATTTAAATGTATTTGTTATTGTACTATTTTATTTTTCAAACAATTAAATTAAATATTCGCTGAATATAATAAATAATACAGAATTTAAATTCAATCAAATATTTTATTACAATTTTGAATAGTACAAATTTGAGCTCTCACTATATATGCACAATTTAAATTACAATACAATTTCAAATTACAACACAATTTTTAACTATACAATTGTTACATACATATCCACCTCATTACATGTCACTCATTCACTTGTATTTATCTTCAACTTTGCTCTAGGCTGAATCCAGCATCTGAGTTATCTGAAAAATAAACACTAAAGCGGTAAAATTGAAAAAGAAATATTTTGCAGTGTAAAATAAAATGTGTATTTTGAAAATGTTATTTGCCTCAGTTACTTGGTTTGTTCATTATCTATTTTGAATTCATGGACACGAACAACTTGTGACATGCACAATGTACCACTGTACATGCCACAAGGCCATGCACAATGATGTACACTTGATAAAATTAGAGGGACATTTGAGAACAAGGTCAAAACCAAGGCAAGGCTGGATTCAACTTAAGTGCATATGAGTCTCGACCAAATCAACATAACCATACTCAAGTTCAATGGTTCAACAAACATGAAAACATGTGAAACCCAACTCAGGACAGACTCATATTTGAATCAGACTCCAAAACCCAAGACAGAAAGCACTTGAAGTTCATTTGCAAAAACTGTTTGTTCGAATGGAACGATGACAAACTTCAACCTGTTTGAAGTGGTACACCAAATAGTTCAAGTGTTTAGGCAAGTGGCATTCCACAAAGGCACAAACCATATGGCAATGTAGACTACATGCATAAATGCAAATAACTCAACACATATATCAGTTTAGAAGCATTTTCATCAATGTAGATTTAAGAGATCAGAGCAAGAGGAGA
This sequence comes from Allium cepa, assembly GCA_030765085.1. Classification (NCBI taxonomy): domain Eukaryota; kingdom Viridiplantae; phylum Streptophyta; class Magnoliopsida; order Asparagales; family Amaryllidaceae; genus Allium; species Allium cepa. The sequence continues at coordinate 818,090,463 of CM060935.1, read as the reverse complement.
CAAAAACCAAGTGCAACATCAATACAAAACAACGTTGCAACCAGACTCAGTTCAACAAACTCAAGTATGTGCATGAACACAAAGGGATGCAGCTCAGATTAGACTTCAATAAAAAAATCAAAGTGCAATCAAACTGCATAGCTCCACTGAATCAGACATATACATATGAAGACCAAACTCTAAAGTGCAACATGAAGACTTGATTGCAACGGGAAGTTTGACTCAAAGTAACTCAAGATCAGACACAACGCAACATGAAGACCAGTCATCATAACCCATGGTTAAAATGCAACCAGCCTGCATTCAAAGTGCACCAGACAATAACAAAGGCAAGAATCCACTCTCAAGGTCAAATGGTCTAGTTTGAATGCAACATAGGGTGACCCACATATATACATGCAGACCATAATTTAATGTCCAAGCAACCCTGCAAAAATAACCAAGCTCGTATGCAAGTTAAGTTTTAAACATATAGTACAAATATACAGTAGAGCATGTATCAATTTAGGTATGAAAGAAATATAAGGTAACCTAGAAAACAGTGAATGAAATTCAAGGAAATGAATATGGAATTCGATAACAACTATGCAATAGTCCAGACAGTGGTGAACACAATACAAGAACTGCATATATACACATGTGTATATATATAAACAAGTGATTCGAGAATTATAGTACATACACATGAATGAGCATAAGCATGGTGATATATATACATGCCCTAATCACACACATATTTACATACATATATGTATATATATATACATGGAGATGACACACAACACAATAGTCTACATGTGTAGTGAAGCAGCCTACTTATTTGCGGTAAAAAAATAGTTGCATTTCGAACAAAGCCAAGAATTGTTTCAGAAGCTCAAGATAGAAAAAATGGAGAATGGTCATATGTTTGAACAAGTCATTGAAGAAGTCAAGTTCATAAAATCCAAATATGTCTCAAATCCAAGCATCGAGCCATAAGAGAATGATCCCAAAATCAAAGCTGTGGTGACCATGGTAGAATCGAACAAGTCGAAGTCAAATTTTCATCACAAAATATTATCACAAAATTAAAGTGCCGAAGTCATAGAGAAAAATTAAAATGCCAAAACGAACGGAACATAATTTCAAATTACGAAGTATACGTATGATATGAACAAGTCAGCAAATAATCACATCGTTCAATCAAAAATAAGTGGCCAAGCATGGCAATGTGAATAATTCAAACCAAAGTTATATGAGCGATAATTTAGGTTTCGATCCTTATATAAATTCCCATATCGTCATCGGCAAAAAGATCATCGAGTTCAAGCATATCAACGAGAGTAAATAATGGAAATCACATACCAGTATTATTCAATTCGAACTTGACAAATTGAAACGGCCGAGTGAATTCAAAGCAAGGAGATCGATCGATGAAGCATTCAACGTGAAAACAACCCTTTAATCGTTCAATTAGAATCGACGACTTCAATTTCTATAAACCCTAACTCCTTTGTGAAGAAGATCGGCCGAAGTGTTTTTGTGCTCAGAGAAAATAGTTCATGAAATAAAAGAAGAGGGGAGTCACCTTTTTTAATTACTGATTTGGGCCGACTATTGATTTATGTTAATTGGGCTTAAATATAGGGTTTTGTTTTAAGTGTTGTTTTTATTCTGTAATTTTATTTTAAACTTTTATAAAATACTAGTCGTGTGACTAGGGACGAACTACGTGGTGTAGTTCAAGAATTCACAACTCAGTGGCTGAGTTGTGGCAGGGTTAGTCAATAGCGGGTGTCGTGAGTTTACGTGTGTACGTGTCTGATTGCTTAATTTCTATTAGAAATCTTGGAGGAGGCACGTAGGCGGTGTTCTGCCGAAGCTGGGTAAATCTGTGTTGTTCTACTTCTGCTTTTATTATTCTGTTATTATTTGTGTTGCAATTATTTTATATATTTCAACATTAATTTTTTATTATTAGTAGTATCACCCTATTCACTCCCCCCACCCACGCTTTAGGGTGAAATCAATCCTACACAATGAACAATACACGGAGCTATCTATCTATGCTATTAGAATCTTATAGTTGAAGGGATAAAATGTAATATAGAAATAAGTATCCATTTTATAAAAATTTGAATCTTAGAAACATAACAAACATTCTATTATTTGAAATACAGTATCTCAAAAGAAACAACATCATGTGCGAAAATCAGTACATTAAAGTATATCAAAAATATAAATAGATAAATAACTACCACAAGTCCTTGCCTCCCTCTTCAGCCACTCAGTCAGCATCATCTACCATAACATGTGTGTTGTAATAAGGAGGAGATCAGAACAACAATGTTTGGTGAATGAAATTTCAAGTCTTAACATAGTGGTATTTGGGCGGTATCAACTAGATAAGAAATATTTCCTACGCCTTATATACCATGTCCTACTGAGAATACCTCCAAATGTAAACTTGAAGAACTTTCAAGTCTATTCCGCAACTACTGTCAGTCTTAACAAAGTGAGATAAAGTAATCAACCTGCTTAATACCTCTTTAATGGGAACTAGATAGACTTTGACCATTTAATACCTATAACTTAGGTAGATCGCCGTCATTTAATACCTAAACCCAAGGCAAACCCCCCTCTAGTACTCCCTACCTAACATCGTTCGAAATATCATCTGGCCCCTTAATACTTCTTTATGGAAAAGGCGGCCCCTACAATAGTTATTTAATACCTTAACACCAAAGTAGTCCCGTTCTTAAGATTCCTCACTACCAAACCTAAGTGACAAATCTCGACCACTAAATACTTCTTGAGCGGGAAAGGGACAGACCCTATAACAGCCACTTAATACCCCAACTCAGAAGTAGGTCCTACACTTTATGACTTATAACCCAAATTGTGACATCTCACATTGGTCTGACTATTCATAGTTATTGATAACCAGATAAGCTAGGCAGACTTACCTATAGATTTAGGACTAACCTCGCGTCCTCTGTGGATATTTATTATATGCGATGTCTTACATCAGTCCTAAAGTCACGCTGCTAGTGGTCAGAGTACCTGGGTAGACTTATATGTGTTTTTGACTGACCTTACATCCCTATTACTTAGTCATAATACCGCTCTCCTAACTTATAATACACATCCACACATTTTCCATTAAGGCCTTGTAAGGAAACATCTTTATTCCGCCTTTGATTGTGGATTAATTTCCATAATTATCTCGAGTTCCTTCCTAACATAATACTAATTACCAATCTATTTATACTATGCGATAATATGTTATTAATTATATGTTAATAATAATACATCTATAATGACGTAATAACTAATATATATGTATATGTAAATATCCCTAATCGTAGGAACGGTATTCCTATTCTGAAATTCGTTCCTAATACTGATGGTTAAATGTCCAAACTTCAATATACAAGTTTAACTCTATATAATAACTTTTAAAATAGCTAATATCCTTAGCCAAACAAATCAACTTGCATAAATAAAATAAAATTATACACCAAACTTGTTCTATATTAATATAGCAGAATCAATGCCTATATTTCAAGGAAACAAAACTCATAATTTAAATCTTTCATATTCTATTCAACTTCAACATATATGAAGCTGAAGTGAAAAAGGGATTCTTTTTTGTCTAAATTACGGATCATAAGCAGTGCAAACTACTAATAGGAGAGTTCATACTTTACACATTGTTTTCTAATTTATTTTTCTTTTAGAACCTTTTAACCAACATTAGAGAAGAGTTGGAAGTGGAATAGAATATGAAATATATAAATTGAAATAGCTAAACAAATTCTACTATTTTAATATAAAATAATTAAGATTCTAATAAATATAGGAGTTAACGTTTTTTGGGGGGGATTTTGGGGTTATTATGGTTTTCGTGAAGAAAATTCCCTAAGGCATAAACTAAATCCAAACTTCTTCAATACAAATGCTAAAATGTAAAAAATTAAGATTTCCACCCATAGAGAATTTACTTACTCCCTTTTGGATTTGATTCATGCCTGCTCCTAATTTCTCCTTCAGATCTCTTCTTTTCGGAATATACAACAATTGGATTGTATATAAATTAGATTCAGAATAAGGGATTATGGAAGAATACAATTAAAATCAAATATTTAAATATCTAAATTCCCTTATCTAGAAATCTAAGTGATTCTAAACCGTGGAGAACAAGAAGACTAATAGAGTTCCAATAGCATTCCAAATAATTTATGAATAGAAGTGTGGGGGCTAGCCTCTTATTTATAGTGATTAGAAGGCACCAAAACCATTGGATTCAAGCTGGTTTAAAATAATAAAATGGGGGATGTTAACGCCTAACAAAACCCAAGAGACACATTCTAACCGATCAATGGCTCCTCCCTATGCGGTCGGCTGCTAGCGGTCGACCGACCCAAGTGGAGGCGATCAACCAGTCTATTAATTTGGAATATATATTTATTGCTCGTTTAATTTTTTATATTTCATACGTATTTTACTTGCTACTGTTAATGTTCCTTTTAACCTTAATTTGCTTTAACATTAACTTGTTTATTACCCATTTTAATTTCAAATATTAACATTATTTATTTTTTAAATTTTGAATTCCATTCGAATTATTTTAAATTCAAAAACTTTAAACGTGAATAACTTTTCAATTTGAGCTTCGATTACAAAACTTTATATTTAAAAGTTGATTGGAAATTTGCCATGATGCAATGGTGTAACTTCCGTAGCCAAATTCCAACATTCACAAAAGTTTTATTTTTTGCCTTATTTTAATTAATGGACTTTTATTATTTTCTGTAGGGTGTTACAAACACCATCCGCATCTTGCAACTAACCGTCTAAATCTTTGATTATAGCTCGGGATCTCAAGTCAGCACCGACATATGGAGTAGACTTGGTACCAAGTTGATATTTCCCAGCTTGAGTTTTTTCCAATTCCCTTTTTCAGAATCCTACCTTCCCCTCTTTTCATCTTCTGTTTTCCACTCCTTCAATTCTTGTTTAACTAGGAAGAACCCTCTTCTTACAAATCATAAGATGGTAAGCCATTACGACTCTTTTTTCGTCTTCAGAATAACTGAGTCATCAAATCAATGCATTCCTTCGTCAACTTCAGTATAGCATTCTGGCTCTCTATCATCTTCCTATTCATTTCAGTCATCATTCTATCAAAATCAACTCTAGTCGCCATTTCTGGTGCACTTGGAATTTCAAAAATTATAGGTTGATTTGTCACTTCTTCATATTGAGAGTTTTCATTTTCAACGTTGTTAGTGGGTCCAAAAGTGGTTGATTTCTCCTTAGCGTTTCCGAGTACTGTGGCCTTCTTGGGCCAGTAATAGATTTTATAAAAATCTAAGTAATCATGTATCTTCCAGCAACAACTTTTAGATGTAACTCATGTGTTATAATAATCCAAAGGTTTAAGATAGATCTAAAGAGCAAGAATTCTGAGATCACTTAGTATAGCACCAAAATGTTTGCATCAAAAATTGGATAAACACCCAATCAGATTATAAGTAGATATTAATGAAGAAATAAATGTAAAATAAGATAAATAACACAAGCGAATTTATATTGGCTTGACAAATACTCTAGCCTACGTCTATTGAAACTTTGTTGATGATTTCTGAAATTTTTTACAACGTGATTTTACAACTTAGTTGCTTACAAGTCCGGCAAGGTTCCGACTGAGAGTTGAGATAAAATTAGCTAATCTAGAAAGTAATGAAAAGATCTGTTTTTTGCCTCTCTCCTTCAATTTATAGATGAAGGTTGGAAAAATAAGTTCCAAAGCCTTCTCATGTCGTTCTCTACATCCGATAGGAAGCTCCAAAATGAGATCGTGGCTAAATCAACGTTTGCCATCTCAACTTAGTATCCACAAAGTGAAGAGGCCCATACACTCATGGCACCTATATACCTGTATAGTGCATTGCTATAGTGCATGCTCTTTTAGGCTGTAAAGTATAGAAAAAAACTTTAGAACATATCGTATATCTCATAGTGCATTGAATAAAATATAATAATCATCATGGATATAAAATAGGATAAACGGTAATAACTAAATGAACCACAAATATAAAAGTGCATGGGTTCACAAAATTATACAAGTAACAGTAGAGTTTAAACAATCAGAAATAAAATCCAGATAAAAGTGTCTAAATAGAATAGCTAACACTGTGCAGGCTTTACATTGTTGTACCATGGAATAAGCAATAGTATTTCATATATAATACAAGAAAGCACCGTCTCCTACTCGTCTGCTGTATAGCACCACGTACACCTAAACTTGTTATCTAGTCTACACATTTAAGTGTACCTAGGATAATAAGAAGCAAAGCATAAGCCTTAAGTTGGACAACAGTCTGGCGTGAGCGATAAGAAAATCTCGAAATAATGTACAAGTTGATATAGTAACGAATGTAGGTATAGGAATCGTACATGACCAATCCTTGCATCCAAAGTGTGAGCACAAAACGAGGGTAATACGCTACTCTACTATCATCATAAACTATATAAATATCCTGGTATTCTATTGGGTGTATAGATATCGATCTCTATTATCCCGCCTTTTTGCAAGGCTGTGACACCAAAAGATTAACAAAAACCAAAGGAAGTTCCCCTCATTTGTCGGTTATGAACAGGTCAGCTATGGATTTCGGTGGATTTTGACCGAGCCTGGCTCGAGCTATACAATTGACAAGACATGACAAGCAAAGCTGTGAAAGCCAACGTTCGAAATTTCAAGTCAATCCGAGTTTGTATGCTCAAGATATGATCGATGCAAGCCAAGGAAATCAACTCACTCATGTTCGTCACTTCGCATCGATCAGGTCGTATCCCTCATTTCGTGTCGATCGGCTTCGTATCCATCAAGCCCCAGCATGTTCGTATCCATCAGCAAGTAAGTCTACCTCGTATATATACCAATTCGTATCGATTCGGGACTCTTTTAGTTCGTATCCACCAAAGGTAATTCGTTCGTATCCATCCATCTTGAGAATGCATTTGTATCCATCTGTTGGCCTTGTCCGTATCCATGGAAAACCTTGTTTTGCATGCATCATCTTACGTCTTCTTCGTATTGATCAAGTATGCACTCCACTCCCATCATCTAAGGTTACTTTATATCGATCAATACGTATAGGATCGATATGAAGTACACCACTGGCATCGATATGAAGATGGACACGAATGAAGTCTCTTCGATGGATACGAACCAACGATGCAAACAAAGACTGAAGTGGATGGATGTGAATGAAAGAATATGGATGGATGCGAATGAAAGAATATGGATGGATACGAATGGAGTTCAAAAACAATAAAGGCTCAGTCAACACGGCAAGAATGTGGATCCATCCCAGTTTATCGCTCCATGTCAACAAGTAAGCACGTGCCTTTGATTGACATGAAGGAGATGGAGGCGAAGGAATCGATACGAACCTGTATCCATGTTGGAGAGCCCAGTTCGTATCGATCATGTCTCACAATCCACAAGTCCAAATGCTATGAAATTTTCACAGGAGCTTACGTACAACCTAAAGAATGTTCGTGCTGAATTTCGACTCGATTGGACCAAATCTTGATCAATGAGAAATTCGTTCGTATCGATCACGGATCGAGTGCGAACCACATGAGATCGATTGCGTGGTCCCACCCACGTGCCAGAAGAGGTCTTTCGAGATCTGAGTGAAATATTTGCATCCCACACCTATAAAGAGCATCCCAGAGTCTGTAGAAAAGGGACTTTTTGCCTCTTCTATGCCCAGACTCTACCGAAACCATTTTGCGCTCAAAGATCATTGTTGTACTCGAAATCTACTGTTGTAATCCGTTGTAATCCGTTGTAACCAGTTGTACTCAAAAAACAAACATCAATAAAAACGTCAATCTCATAGTGGACGCAAGCAATACGTCGAACTACTCTAAATCTCTATTTTTCTACTGCTTTACTTAGAGATTTTGAGTGTTCTTCACATTTATTTTCTCTACATATTTGTTATCTAAGATTTGTTATTGTAAACGGGTGCTCTCATCGACAATTGGGTGTTTGTGACCATTTTTGACGCAAACAATCTTCTTGTTACCAACATCATGTGACATCCCTAGAATGACAAACAACAACAACAATCGTAATAAACATAACATCTATAAAAAAATCTTCACCGTCACTCAATATGCCTTGAACATTTGATAACTCGTATGACCATTTCTCTGCTAGGGATTAATGGAAAAATCGCATTCTTTATACCCAAGCACCAGCCTATAGCCAACACTAGATCCCTTCCTCGATCTAGGGATACAGACCTCTACAACGATCTAGGTTATCCATTCCAAGTACACAATTAGCATCTTTATGATACCCCTACTTACGAGTGCATCAGAAAACACTCTGATTATCAATGATCTCTTAGCACACCTATTTAAGTCCTTCCTCGCTCCATCTAGCCATTCATCATTATGGAACCTTTCAACGTTCCTTTCTTCCCACGATAGAACCATTCAACATTCTATCAACGAGTTCCCATCCTCAAACCCAACATGGTGGATGATCACCATCACGACTCCATCGATCGAGTTGTCCCTTCCGGGACACTTCTAAACATCACATTAATCATATAATCAGCATCCTAAAGACTCAGCGCGATCATATTGAAGCATTCCAACATTTCTTCATCTGTCAATCATCATCCTTCATCATGTTGCCGCGTCACAACTGAATGTCAAACGAATGAATGAACATCTCCATCATGACCTCCAGGACCACCTCAACATACCTTGTAAGTTTGACCAAATTTGGCCAACTTCCATTCGTGTTGGTGTCGAAATGAATTACTTAGCCAAATTGACTAAGTACTCATGCCCTAACCTCTTTCTTCCCTTAGTTTGTCTATAGTTCCTCTTTCCCCTTCTTGAAGTCCTTACTCCAATTATCCCTCAACATAATTAAGTTGGTGGCAAGTTCTTCATCTTAGTATCGAGTAGATTTCCTTCCTCCAAAATGCAGCTAAGACCCCAAAACTCCAATTCCTACTTTAACTTGTGCTTGCCCCAAAGTTTCTTTACCCAAATCTCAAAGCAGCTAGTCAAGAACTTACCAACTTCTTTTGAGCCACCATTGAAATCTTTTTTCTCTCTAAATTTCGACCACCAATCAACTCTAATCCTCCTAAAAATTTTAGGGCATACTGCCCAAAGCCTCCGGCCCATCATATCCAAAATCCATCTAATTCCAATAACTTTGATGTCATTTATATCAAATGGCCTAGCGCTTTCCTAAGTATCTAAAATCACTAACAAACATATCAAAAAAGTTCATATGAGCACAAGCATCATAAAATATCATTCATTAACATTCAAGCAACATATCCAGTTCATTCAAACATGATTTAAGAACACAAAAACTACCTAGATCTATTTTCATCATAATGACAATATGATTAGAAAAAAGGTGTAAAATAAATTAAAATACATATTTATCTTCTTAAATTCAACCTAACCATGTTATTAAAGATAGATCTAGGTTTGAAAATATCTTTAGCATCAAAATCATATTAAAAACCATTGAATGGAAAGAAGTTCAAAACCACTCACCTAGCAACCAATTTACCCAATAATTCTCCAAAATCTGAAAAACAGCAAGAACACGAATCCCTAAGTAGTCAAATGAAAGATGTAAGGTTTTCCTTCTGCTAATTACTCCTTAATGATGATTTAAGCTAGTTTTAGCATGAAAAAGAGGACCTTTCTGATAGAAAATAGATCAATAGAGGTTTAGACTTGCTTTGGGAAGTCATAAAAGTGATTAGATTTGTCCCATTATACCCTATTAGGCACAAATCCAAAAATGGGTTAGTGGGCTAGTTTGGACTTAAATAATTACCTACTAATCTAGCCAACATCAGCCCAAACTCCAAATGTCCATATCTCCTAAACAGTAAGTTTGTTTTCCTACTATGACCACTATGGAAAGAGAAACCATCATCCTGATCCAATGGAAGTGGTTTCGGATCCTAATCCAGTTCCTATCCAAAGTTATAGGTTTAACAAAAAATTAGGGTCAAAATAGTCCGATAAAAATTCTAAAGATGGGAAAATGTCTCTGACCGTCATTTCCAAAAATTATCATCATACAACCTGAAATGAATTATATAATAATATTTAAAGATCCTTTAATATGAAAAATACAATTCATTGCACTCTCTCTTCCTTTAGGAATTCCCCAACCGCCTCCCGAAATCACCAAATAAATTAAGGAATGGTCATCCATAATTACCCCTACATGCCTAACGATCCCAAGCAATCATCAAACATATTAAACAAACAACCATGCAATCAATAATATATGAACCCATCTTAGCATGCAAGAAACTAAACTATCATACATGATATTAAAAGTGAAAGTAAATACGATGATCAATAGGCCTTACCATGCAACGAGCTCTGGATATGTAGCCCTCACATTCTCCTCGGTTTCCCATAAAAATTCGCTTTCACTTTCACCCCATTGAACCTTCACTAGCTCCACTATTTTCCTCCTATGCTGCTTCTTATCATGTTTGACAATACAAATCGACCTACGAGGTCTTAATGCTTCTGCTTCAATCTCGATATCATCATGTTGATCTGAAGCAAACATCACCCTCGAGTCATGCACAATCTTTTGCAAGCGAGGGATGTGGAATACAGTGCGCACGCCCATCGTCTTCTAAGAAAAGTCAACCCTATATGCTTGGTTTTCAATCCTCTCTATTTTCAGAAAAGGCCCTACAAATCTTGGTGCTAACTCTTCCCTACTACCGAATCGAACATCATTCTTCAGTGGAGAAATCTTCATAAATACCATATCCGGACACAGAACTCTAGATCTCTACATCTCTTATCAGCATGGATCTTCCCTCTATCCTGAGAACCCTTCATGCATTATCGAACAACTTTAATCTTCTTTGGGATATCTCCAATCATATTTGGCTTGAGTGTAAATTTTTCACCCGCTTTCCACCAACACAAAGGACTGTTACACGGTCTGCCATACAATGCTTTGAATAGTCCCATACTTATGCTATACTTATTACTATTGTAGTATGCGAACTCCACTAAATGCAAACGATCGTCCTATGAGCCTCTAAATTGAGAATTCAAGCTCGCAAGAGATCTTTCAATAATAATTCACTCTCTCGGTTTGCCCATCGATTTACAGGTGCTAAGCCATACTGAGATATAGCTCCATCTCTAATGCCTCTTGTAAGTTCTTACAAAACCAACAAGTGAATAAAGGGTTTTGGTCACTCACCATGCTTTTTGGTACACCATGGAATCAAACCACCATTACACGTACAACTCTACGAATTTGGTTGTTGTTTTGCTAGACTTGATGGGTATGAACCGAGCACTCTTCGACAATTGTCAACTATGGTCCAGATGTTATTGCACCCTCCTCTAACGTTCGATACTCCATCAATAAAATCTATCAATACTTGTTCCAACTTCCCTTCAAGAACTTCTAGAGGTTGCATCAAACTATTCAGCTTCTTCTACTCTGCTTTTACCAACTGGTAGTTCATACACTTCAAGACGAATATCCCGACATCCTTTTTCATCCCCTTCCAATAGTATGTTTACTTTATAGCATGGTAAATCTTATTACCGTCGGGATGTATAATCAATCTAGAATGATGAAAATATCATAGCATCTCATCTTTTAATCGAACAACATCGGAGCAAACAATCTACCATCCTTATGAAGCCAAGACTGCCTCATCTAATCAGACTTTGTTCCTTCTTTTATCTTTGACATGACCTCTATTAGTCTACAATTTCACTTCTATTTAGTGCCAATCCTCTTACAAAGTCGGTCTAATGATCAAACTTACTAACATCGCTAGCTCCAACTTGCAATGAGGTCTAAAGTCATAACCGGCAATATAGTCCAACTGTTTTACTCAAAGCATCGAAGACTACCTTTACCATGCGTATAAGAAATGCTAGATTTGTAAGAGGCTAATAACTCTAACCATCGCTACTGATGAAGGTTGAGATCCTTCTAGGAGAAAAGTATTTAAGGGATTTGTGATCTGTGAACAATTCGGACCTTTCTCCAGGTAGATAATGCCATTATATCTTCCAAGCGAATGTTATCGTTGTTAACTCCAAATCGTGGGTCAGATACTTCCACCCATGCGGCTTCAGCTGTCAACAAGTGTATGTGACAAATTTACCTCCTTGCATCAGTACTGCACTTAATTAGGTACTACAAGCATAGGTGTATACCGTCATCTTCTCATTCCTGCTCGAAATGGTCAATGGGTGCACTCGTCAAGCTCTCCTTAAGTCTCACAGATGCATGTTCACACTTCACATCCCAAATAAAGGCCTGATTTCTCTTTATTAAATTGTTCAATGGTGGTGCTTCTTTTTTAGAAGTCCTTGATAAAACATCTATAAGAACCTGCTAGTCTGAGAAAACTCCTTGCATCTGTAGCATTCTTAGGTTGATTCCAACATTGAATAGCTTCCATGTTCGTAGGATCGACTAAAATACCCTCCCTAGAGATGACATGACCCACTTCCCTACTCCAGAAGTGATGCTTTGAAAACTTCGCTTTTAACCCGTGCTTCCTTAACACTTCAAGCACAATCTTTAGATGTGCCTTATGTTCCTCCTCCATCCTAGAATAGACCAAAATATCATCCATAAACACAATTACTTAGCTCATCTCTGAATACATGGTTTATGAGATCAACAAAGTATGTTAGAGCATTGGTTAGCCAAAACGGCATAACAAACCACTCATAGAAACCAGATGATGTACAAAACGTGGTGATCGACACACTCTCCTTTTCTACATTAGTTAATACAACCTTGTCGTAAGATTCAACTGAGTGAACACATCTGCATCGTGGAGCTGATCGAACTAGTCATCAATACACGAGAGTGGATACTTGTTCTTCCGCATTGCCTTATTCAGCTTATGGTAATCAAGAAACAAACTCAAAGAGCCATTCGCCTTACTGGAGAATACTACGATTGCGCCCCACTTAGATATACTCCTAAAAATGAACCTCTCCTCAACAAGTCATTCACTTGCACCTCCAACCCTTCTTCTCTCTAAGTATTATATGCTTCAAAAGCATAACTATTTAACACCTTTCACTAAATGTATCAATCTCTCAGTGCGGTTGTAATCTACTCACCTCCTTAAATACGTTCAAATACTCCCAAATGATAAATATAGATGATAACTCACTCATGTGGAACCTCTAGAAAATATAGAAATTTAACCATAACCTCATCTTCTAGCACACAGGAAATCTCTGTTATCTGTACTTCGTCGATACCAATTGTCACCAACGGCTTCTCATAATCCATTAATACTATATACTTCCTCAGCCAGTCTATTCCTAAGGTAATACTGAACCCAACAAAATTCAAAACCAAGCAGTCACAAAAAAAGAGCATCCATGACTCGATAAGACCAAAACACGAAATCCATACGGAGACTAGTTGAGCCTCCAACAGAGTTCATCGGCAATAAAGGTCGATCAACAATTTTAGGTCCCTGTCCCAACTTATCTAACAGGTCATTAGATATAAAGGAATATGAAGCCCATTATCGAATTGTATACATATGGAAATACCATAAATAGAAAACATACCCAAAATAATGATACCTTTCCCCTTCTCTTCGCCGAAGGAGCACTTGATGAAGTCGGGACAACATCCAAAGCATATGCCTTTATTGGTTTTAGGAAATTCTTCTGCATATATCCCATCTTGCCATAGTTATAACACTCCTTTCATCATATTTACAATCTCTACTCAATGACCCAGATCACCATAGCTATAGACAACTGAGTACCACTTTTCCTCTTCCTAAGCATCCTTCCCCTCGGATTGCTTCTTCTTACTATTCCATTTCTTCTTTCCTCCATCTCCATTGTGCGGTTTTGGCTCTTCCTTTGCAACAACAGCATACTTGGATTTAAGGTACAAACTCTATAGTCAAAGGGCTTTCTTAACTACCTTCTCAAAAGGCTCGTCACTGTGCCTCTAAGTAATCATCAACCCCATAATGAGCTTCTCGTTCTTCTTTAAAAGAGTATCGGTTAAAGACATCTCATACTTCGAGATATCTTCAAATCCACTGCATACTCGGAGATAGACATGCCGATTTGCTTCAGTTCTATAAAATTTCTAAATAGGACCGACTTTTGGGCAGCTGGTATAAACTTCTCATCAAATCTAGTCTTGAACTAGTCCTTGGTAGTGGTAACTTTAATAGCATTCTACCAATTCATAACTATACATTGAAGTTATTGAGAAGCCAACCTCCACCTTATCGCATCATCTAATTCCATTTCATCAAAAATGCTCTCATAGGTATCCAACCAGTCCTGCACCTCTAATAGTTGATTTCATCTTTGGAACGGTTTTCCACCGAGACTGGCAAAATCATTATTCAGCTTCATGAAATCATCCCTGGATGCCTGTGCTTGAGCACTTCCACTAACGGCAACATTCAGAGCATCCGCTTGGGCATTTCGTAGCATTTTCACCATCATCGCATTGAACATCACTTGCAAGTCAGCATTAATAACACATAAGCCCGCCTTCCTCAACTCTAGAGATGTAATTTATCACTGCGTTTTTTGTATAGCGACTTATTCTTGATCTATGGCAAGATGAACAATCTCTCATAAAGAAAACTATATGAGTGATACTCATGTATGCAATGCGACTTATATACTATATACACTACCATATAGTTTTTAAAGTCAAAATGTAAAACAAGCACACTCTATCGCCTACACACACATGATCCAATCTTGGGTGATAACTCATGCCCTATCTCTACTAGATCACGATACCAACTCAGGTTTAACTACGCAACCTTAGCTCTGATATTAAACCTTTGGCGCCTCATATACTTGTGTAATGCGCTACGATGGTGCCTAGCTAATGCATGGCGTAGTCAAGGTAGTAACGTAAAGAAACAATAATATAAATTGTCATATATCTCATAGCATATGGAATAAAAATATGATAATCAACATAGATATAAAATATGAGGGACGGTATTAACGAAATGAACTACCAGTATTAAAGTGCATAGGTTCGCAGAGTTAAACAAATAACAATATAGTTTGTACGATGTGAAATAAACTAAAGATAACTGTCCCTAAATAGTAAAGCTAACACTTAATAGGCTTTACAGTGTCACACAGCGGAATAAGCAATAGTAAGTCTATATGCAATATGAGAAAGCATCGTCTCTTGCTAGTCCTTTGCACAACACTACATGCCATCCAAACATGTTGTCTAGTCTACTCATTTTAGAGTACCCGGGATAATAAGAAACAAACCATAAAACCTCGAGTCAAACAACATTCTAAAGTGAGTGATAAGCAAAACTCAAAATACTATACAAGTCGATATAGCAAGGAACATATGTGTAGGAATCATATCTTACTTGTCCCTACATCCAAAGTGTTAGAACATGACAATATTAATACGCTACTCTACCATCATCATAAAATATAAGAACATCCTAGGATATTATAGCGTGTCTAGACACTGATCTCCTAGATACGTACGTTATGTGACATCGTTAGAGTGATAAACAACAACAACAATCATGGTAATCATATCATATAAACAATCCTCACTATCGGTCAATGCACCCTGGATATATGATACCTTGTACCATACATCGGCTATGGACTAATGAAAGAACCTAGTTTTCTATGTACACGAACACCAACCCATAACTGACACTAGATCCCTTCGTTGATCCAAGGTATATGGATCAGTTCAATGATTCATATTAGTCGTTCCAAGTACCCAATGAGCATCCTCGCAAAACTCCTACTTACAAATACATCAGAAAACACTCCAAATATCAACGATCTCTCAACACGCGTACCCGAGCCCTTCTTTACTCATCTAGTTTCCATTCATCATCATGGAACCCATTGATGTTCCTTTCTTTCCATGATAGAACCCTTAAATGTTCTATCCACGAGTTCCCTTCCTCGAATCTGCTCTAGTGGATGATCATCATCATGGCTCTGTCAATCAAGTTTTCCTATCAAAACACTTCTAGATGTCCATAACAATCATAGAATCAACATCCCAAAGTTTGAAACCATCACATCGAAGCATTCCAACATTCCTTCATCCATTAATCATCATCCTTCACTACATTTCCACGTCACAACCGAACATCGAAAGAATGAATGAACACCTCCAGCACGACCTCTAGGATCCCCTTAACATATCTTGGAAGTTTTGCATAATTCAGCCAACTTCCATTCATGTTGGTACAGACATGAATTACTTAGCCAAATTGGCTAAGTATTCTTAATTCAACCTCCTTCTTTCCTTAACTTGCCTATAGTTCCTATTTCCTATCCTTGAAGTACTTAATCCATTTCTCCCCTACCACATCATGTTGGTGTCATATTCTTCATCTCTGTACCAAGTAGATTTCCTTCCTCCAAAATGCAACTAAGTCCCCAAAACTTCAACTCATGCTTGCCCCAAGGTTACTTTGCCTAAGTCTCAAGCAGTTAGACAAGGACCACTAAAACTACTTGCCACCAACCTCTTTTGATCCACCACCGAATTTTTCTCCAACATGATTTTCAACCACCAAATCAACTCCAATGCTCCTAAAATTTTCATGGCATACTCCTCAAAGCATCCAACTCATTATATCCAAAAATCCATCCAATTTTGATGACTTTGATGTAGTTTGCACTGATAGACATAACACTTTCCTAACTATCTAAAATCACTACCAAAAATATCAAAACAACCCATACACAGGCAAACATCATGCAATATCATTCATTAGCATTCAAGCAACATATCTAATTCATTTAAACAAGATTTAAGAGTATAATATTATGTGGATCTACTTTCATATCACAATGACAACATGATTAAAAAAAGGGTGTAAAATGAATTAAAATACATTCTTATCTTTTTAAATATGACTTGATCATGTTGTTAAAGATAGATCTAGGTTTGGAAATATCTTTAGCATCAAAGCCATATAAAACCTTACATTTATCATAGATTTGTATCCACAAGCATAGAATAGTAAGAAGTACAAGACTACCCACTTAGCAACCAATTTACCCAATAATCCTCCCAAATTAGACATGAACATCACGAGCATGAACCCTTACCAACCAAATGATAGATCTAAGGTTTCCCTTTGTTAATTACTTAATGATGATTTAAGTTAGTTTTAATTATGAAAAAGGGAGCTCTTTGATAGAAAATAGATTAATTAAGGTTTAGAATTGCTTTGGGAAATTGGAAAAGTGATTAGATATGTCCTGTCATACCCTATTAAGCACAAATCCTGAAATGGGTTAGTGGGCATAAGTTTGAGTTTAACTAACTAACCAATAATATGGCTAGCAGCAATCGAAACTCAAAGATCCATATCACCTAAACAACAAGTCTGTTTTCCTATTATGACTATTAGGGAAAGAGAAACCATCATCCTGATCCAACGAAAGTGATTTTAGACCCTAATTTAGCTCCTATCAAAAGTTATACGCTTTACAAGATTTACATTGTCAAAATCATTCCATGAAAACTCTAAAGATGGGAAAATGTCATTAGTGGTCACTTCCTAAATTATAAAGTCATACGACCTCAAATGAGTTAAATAGTAATATTCTATGCTCCTTTAATATGTAAAATCAAATCATTACATTCTGTATCAACTTATGACTAGTCATGGATTTGCACTTTTTCTTTGCTTTTGGCCTTTAACTTATTGAAGATATGATTTAAATTAGCTCCATGACTCGGTATCAAGTTGATGGATTCAAATCGGTACTAACTTGACACTTTGAATTATGCTTTTTAATTTTGTCCTTTACCACTTGACTAGTTTGGAGAATTGTTAGCTATCTTCAAGTAGCAAGTAAGGTTCTACATCGATTCTTTGGACTTTACTTGAATTTCAGTTTCAAGACTTATGTTTCAGGGCTTATAGCTTATCCTAGTACCATTCACTAGTTCTAACTTATCTAAGTATAGCTTGGTTCAAAAGCAAGATAACATAAAATAAGATTAATGCAAATAAGTGAAAGGATTTTTTTTTTAAATCTTCCCTTTTATCCCAATGTCAATGCATTTGGTCCAACAATATGCATATTTTTTTTTTTGAAAATAGGTTAATTTGATTACTAAACAGGCTTTGCGGCCCATAGCAAAATACATATGAGATAAACAATGGACCGACAATTCAGTCAACTATCGTCTTCAACTAAACTTTCCTTAATAGGTTTCATCTATGGCGGCTGCCAGCTCGTTGGTCGATTTTGTCCGCTCAATTCCATCTTCCTCAACTTCTCCAGTAGTGATTCTTCTTGTGTCGATGCAGTGGTGAGTATTTTCAAAGGAATTCTTTCGATAATCACAACTATTTCTCTATTAATTCGATTTGTGAGAGCTAACGTGTCTAGCTTTTTGTCTTCAAAAGTCCTACAGTTCCGTTCCTTCCAAATGAACCACAAGCAGGTTGTGAGGCCAATTTTTCCAAGCTCCTTCATCAGCTTAGAGAAGTTTCTCCCATCGTGCAGGTAATCAATCTCCTCTTTTAAACTAGTAGTACAATTGTTAAGCTGAAGTCTGTTCTTTTGGTTGATCCAAATTCTTTTCGAGTATTCACAGTCAAAAAATAAGTGGTCATGAGTTTCTTCTTCCCTGCAACAGAAGAGACATGTTGTGTTTTCCAAAATTTTCCATTTTTTTTAGTCTGTCTTTTGTGGGTAATTTACCCAGAATCGCCTTGTAAAGTGTATGCGCCATTTTTGGGGGATTAGATTTGCTCCAAACTATATCAGACCATCTAGCCTCAGCACTTTTATTTCTTGATACTTCCCAAATGTCTTTGAATTTGAAATGATCATTAGCACTCACCGTCCATATCCATTTGTCTTCATTCTCTTCTCTGTAGATATATTTCTGTCGAATTTCCTCCTGATAATTGAGAGTTAGTAAGTTATTGTTACATTGCCATTCTCCATTATCAATAATATCTGCTACTTTCCAGTTTGGATTTCCATATGCTGAGAATGCATCCCAACCAAGCCTGTCTATCATACTTTTGGAGTTAAGCCATGGATCTCTCCAGATATCAGTTCCTTCCATTAGCAATCTTTCTATCTAGATACTTTTGAAAATCCTCTCTGATCTTAAGAATGTTTTTCCAAGTAACTGAAGCATTATTATCAATTTTAGTAGTCCAGAAGTTATCTTTCAGATACCTAGATCTCATCCAGGAGGCCCATAGATTATTTGAAGTTAATACATTCCAAGCTAATTTGAGGCAGTACACTTTTTTAAGTTCATATAAATTTTTCAATCCCACTTCACCCTCTTTCTTTTTCCTGCATAAATCTAAGTATTTAACCTTGTGCATTCATCCCCTCCAAATAAAATCAGCACAAACTGAGTTGATTTTAGCAATAGAGCAATCAGGAATTTAAAAAGACTGGAGCCAGAATCTAACTTTGGAAGCTATAACTGTGTGTACTAGCTCCACTCTGCCCGCAAAAGATAAAAGTTTTGATCTCCAACCCTGTAATTTTTCCCTGATCTCATTAATAAGCTTACCACATTCTACATCTGTAATATTGTTGTTTGACAAAGGTATTCCCAAGTACTTGACTGGGAGATGTCCTTCTGTGAAGCCAAGTTTGTCAATCATGGACTGTTTGTTGAGACAGTATTTGTTGAAGTAGCATTTGGTTTTCATTTCATTCAATTTGAGGCCTGCATATTTTTCCAGTTCTCCAAATATTACTTTAATCTTGTCTATTGCTTTTAGATTACCTTTAATCACCACTAGGAGGTCATTTGCATATAATAAATGAGTGACACATGGAAGGTTATTATATATTGGTTGAATAAACCCTTGATTATAAGCCAGTTCCATTTGTGATGTAAACCATTCCATTTCTACTGCAAAAAGGTAGGGGGATAGAGGATCACCCTGCCTTATCCCTCTATTGCTTTGAATATACCCTGTAGGGCTGCCATTGATCAACATGGAGAAAGTTGGAGTGTCTAGGCAGAATCTTATCAGTTGTATGAGTTTCATTGGAATCCCCATTGATTCTAGCATGTGTGTGATGAAATTTCTGTTGACTTTATCATAAGCCTTTTGCAAATCCACTTTTATGCATAATTTTTCTGCTCCCTTTTTATTGAAGTTCCTTATTAATTCATGAGCCATTAAAGAATTTTCAGAAATGAGTCTACCTTTGATGAAAGCACTTTGACATTGAGATATTAAATCTGGTAAGACTTTATTCAACCTTTTGCAAATAATTTTACTGGGGATTTTGTATGTAACATTGCAACAGGCTATCGGCCTATAATCTTCAATTCTCTCTGGTTTTTGAACTTTAGGAATAAAAGATATGAAAGTATGGTTGATTTCTTGAATGAATTCCCCTGAATTTAGAGTTTCATTATAGGCTATTAACATAATATCTTTCAGGTTTATCCAATGCATTTTGAAGAAGGATGCCCCCATTCCATCAGGTCCGGGGGAGGAGTCACTACAGATGGAGGTGACAGCATCCTTCAATTCCCCCTCCATAATAGGAGCTGTCAACATATTACATCCTTCAGCCGAGATTCTCCTTCTGCAAATGACCTGAGGTAATTGATCTTCATTATCTCCATTATATAAATTTGTAAAGTAGGTGATAGCCTGTTCCTCCATGTTCTTTATAAATCTTGATGTATCTCTTGTTCATCTATGCAGTTCAGCAGGTTATTATGATGTTGTCGTATGGACATTTTAGCGTAGAAGAATTTGTTACATTCATCTCCCTGTTTCAACCACCTTTCTTTTGCTTTTTTTTCAACTCAACAGCTTTTTTGTGAATTTCTTCCTTGAGACTTCTTTGTAAATTATAAAATTCTGCATTCAAGCCTTCATTAAGAGGGTCTTCATCAAGTTTAATTTGAGTTTCTTCTCACTGATGTTGGATAACAGCAATTTTTTCATTATTCTTATGTCTGCACTTGTTCCATTCTTTGAGTCTATTTTTCATAATTTTAATGAGCATCACAAAACGATACATGTGGTTACCTGGAGGAATCTTAACTGTATTGAAATTCACAACTTCATCAAATCCATCTATCAGAGGCCAGTGATTAGCATATCGGAATGGTTTTCCCTTTTGCATAGTGTCATCATCATTGAATTGTAACAAAAGGGGACAGTGGTCACTTGTCGAGCAAGGTAGAACTGTTACTTTAAGTTTTGGAATTTTTTTAAACAGCTTTGAGTTTCCAAGGACTCTATCTAGTCTTGATGTTATTTTCTTGGATTCCCCACTTCTCCATGTATATTTCAGGCCTGAATGGGATGCTTCAGCAAGACCAGCGGATAATACACATTTGTTGAATTCAGCCACTTGTGAAACACGCAGCGTAAGTCCACCTTTTTTTCCATCAGTTTTAAGAACCGCATTAAAGTCCCCAGTTACTATCCAAGGAGTATTAATATTTTTGGAGATGTCAGTAATTTGTTTCCATAATATCAACCTCTCAGAAGCTAAGTTCTTAGCATAAACAAATGTGGTTGTTATTTCTAGACCTCCTTTATTATGAAAAAAATGGTTAATTGCTGATCACTGTTATCAGTGATGCGGCCAGACCAGTAGTTACTATCCCATCTTACTGTAATTCTACCATTAATTTGAGATAGAGAGAATTGCCACTGATTTCCAAACTGATTTTTAACCTTCTCCAAATAGTTGTTATTTAATTTATTTTCCAAAAGGGCTAAAATAGTAGGTCTATGTTTAGCCTTTAACATGTGGAGGTCTAACATACGTGTGTCATTGTTAAGACCTCTCACATTCCAACAAATGATGGACATATTATTTTTTAGTAGATTTACTCCGAGTAACCGGAGCAGCACCGACCGAGACCGAACGTCTGCCTTTATCATATTTTATAAATTGATTCTCATAATCAATATTACATTCAGTGAACTTACTTGTATCTTCTGATAATTCTTTTTCCTCTTCATCTTCAGATGAGTCCAGTTCTATGTTCATATTGTGGATGTCAGATAGAGAATTTGGAAGTTCCTCCTCCGCCTTTTTCTGCTCAACAGTTGGTGGATCCTCTGCCTGATTCTGAAGTGGGGCATGTGGTACAGAGCTGTTCAGATGATCCTTTATATAGGGTATCTTCACTGTCTGAGCAGGAGATTGAAGAGATGCTTGCTTTGATACACAGTCCGAC
Source organism: Allium cepa (assembly GCA_030765085.1). Classification (NCBI taxonomy): domain Eukaryota; kingdom Viridiplantae; phylum Streptophyta; class Magnoliopsida; order Asparagales; family Amaryllidaceae; genus Allium; species Allium cepa. The sequence goes on along the minus strand of CM060935.1, from coordinate 818,068,166 downwards.
ACCATAGGGTCCTTCTGATGATCTTTAGGCTGGTCAACTTTGTTAGGGGAGACATTTTGTATGTTTTTTGTAGTCTCCTCCCTGTTTTTGGGGTTGCTTGAATCAGGTAGATCTGATATATTTTTTGGTTTTTCTATCCAAACCTTCTGTATTTCTGCTACTTTATTTTGACACTGATGATTAGTATGACCAAAGCATAGACACTCATCACACTTTGGTGGAACGAATTCATATTCCACCTCTTGTTTATATATGAATCCCTGCTTGTCAATCACTTTAACTGTTTTTGGCAGCACTGTATTAGCTGAGATCTCAACGAGTACCCTCGCAAATTTTTTTTTTTAGTTTTCTTGTGCTTTCATCAATGTCTATTGGCCTTCCTATAATGCTTGCTAGTTTGCTTATACATCTCATGTTCCACAGTGCAAGGTCCAGGTTATTGAATTTAATCCAAATAGGATATGTTGATAACATATCGTGTTCGAAATTGAAGTCAGCTTCCCATTTCCTCATCAAAATAAGCCTGTTGTCCATAAACCAAGGACCGCTGTTGATAATACGCTGAAAATCCTCTTCCAATTCTAATTTTATCAAATAGAATCCATTGTCGCGAGGAAAAACATCCCATGATCCTTTTGGTTTCCATGTTCTCTTAATATATGCATTAAAGTGAACAAAATAAGGTCTTTTCCCTGCCATATATGCATACATCGAGTGTTGCCATAGTTTCTTTGATTCAGCATAATCCTCCTCATCTATCAATTGATATACCTCTTCTCCATTTGGCTGTGGTGCGTAGTAGTTTGTGTTTCCTTTAAGCTCGATTTTAGATCCGACTGCCTCAATCCATGATCTATCCTTGACCACCTCCTTGTTTGCTTTGAGAACTTCGGAAAACGATTTTGTCTTTCCTCTACTTTTAACCTCCTTCAAGCCACCGCCATCGTATGTATATATATCTGTTTGTAGAGAAAAAGCAACAAGTCTTATTACAACTACAGAAAGACCCCTAGACTCTAGGGGTATGGCTCTTAAAATAAAAGAACTAGTTTTCCCAGTCTTTATCTCCTTTGACCAAGTTAATGACTATGCTCTTTGGATGAGGAAGAAGACGATATATAGAACCCGCTGGTTGGTTTCCCTCTTTAATCAGATTTACCAACGAATGAAGATTTTCAACATCAAGTGAGGGAAGATTAGCTTCCTAGGCTAGTATCTTAAGGCAGGTTAGGTGTATATAAGAGTTGGGCAACAATTGAATTGGAGCATTCCCTAAGTGATCCAAGAATCCCCTTTTTTAGGAGCATGAGAAGACTTAGAGCCTTTTGTGGTTTTCTTTCTAGCTATTTTCCTATTAGGCTATATCATGCAAAAAATAGGGAAGTATCTCATATATATAAAAGTTCAAAGTACTTAGAGGATGTTCAAAGAAAACTTAGTTCTTTGAACTTGGGAATAGATAAATATACAACATAACATCAAACTTGTAACTAGCTATTATGTCCAAAACATGGTATCGAGTTCATAAAAGTTGGTGAGTCCATAATTATTTGAAGAATTTATTAATTAGTAACTGAGTTTATAATAACGCGTTGAACTCATAAATAGTTGTGAGTTCGAAACTATTCATATGTGCTTTAACTAGTATCGAATTTGTAATAAGGTATCGAATACATAAGTAGTTGATTCATAACTAATTAAAGGTGCTATAATTGGTTACTACATCCATAAAGGATATCGAAGTATAAAGGATGTCGAAGTTGTAACTAGATAACGACCCTGTAAATGGTTACTGATTTGTAGAAGGTTAGAGACTCATTAAAATGTTGTCTAGTTTGTAACTAATCAATAATTCTTTACGCAATTGTCAAACTCATAACTAGATATTATGTCTCTAAATAATTGTTGAATTTATGGCTAATTGGTAAACCTATAACTAATTAACAAGTGTCTAGTAGGGCGACAAGTTTCTAACTGGTTATCGGATCACTAAGTTAACTACCGAATTTATAACTAGTTAACAAACCTTCAATAGGCTATCGAGTTTCTAAGAAGATATCGAGTCCTTAAAAGTTACCCAAAACCTCAGTTAATTATCCAGTATTTAAGAAATTTTTAGGTTCATGATAACTAACAGAGCCCCATTTAACATCAAATTTCTATTAAGTTATTAGGGTTAAGATGTTACGAACAACTTGTGGATTCAAGCACTAAGTTCCCAAATCACAATAATATTAGAATTCAAACTGCTAATCAAACCTAAATAATTTGTAAGAACCTAATCTATAAAACCTTAATTTTTAAATCAAAAAACCCCATTTTGTATTTAACCAATTAAAGAAGAAACCGAACCATAAATCAAGTTTAGGTGAAAATTTTAGGGAAGTGAAGAAAGGTATTTATAGGAAAAGAAGGAAACATCAAAAGATGTTGATTTCTATTCAAATGGATGAACGAGAGTGAAGCGGGATACTGATAGGCGATAATCTGAAAAGTGAATTATACTAAATTATACTATGTTTCCTCTAAATTGGGGGGGGGAGGGGGTGGGGTTAATGTTACTACTAATATGATGTATCGAGCTTCTAATAATGTCGAGTTTGTAAATAATTAAAGATATCAAGCCTGAAGAAGACAAACCTACAAATCATTTGCATTTAACAAAAGCTATTGAGTCTTTAAAGGTGTCGAATATTTAATAACAAAGCAGTGCCAGGCCTCTAAGGATGTTGAACTCTAAGTAATTAATAGATATTAAAGGCAGTCGAACCTCTAAGGATGTCGAGCCCCAAGCATTTAGTAAATATGAGGATTGTCGACCTTGAATAAAGAAAAGAGGAGGTGTCGAGACTCAACAACCATAAAGGTTATTGAACATAAAAGGAGAAAACGTGTCGAGCCTTGTTAACCTGCCTTTTGGCAAGGCAGCGTACATGCAGATTTAACCCAATCGACTACACAGTGATTAAAGCTGGATTATCATGGACTTAGTTTGGACAAATGGATGGATGATCAATCGCGGATAATAAACATGATTATGAGGCTAGGATATAGCATAGCCAATGGACAAACAACATTGGATATTTGAGTATGGGTTTTCGGAAAAGGTCAAGCTGCTCCGGGATCACGGTGGATTTACTTCAGGTTTTCAGGAGGATTGCTTTGAGTCAAAGAATGTTTGCTTCGGGTCATGATAGGGCATTCTTTGAAGGGGATGGAATTGCACCTCCTTGGATCAACATTGTCTTGCTTCGGGTCATCTCAGCATTCACTTCGAGTCACTTGAGAGGTTACTTCGGGTCAGAGTCATGAATCAATCAAGGTCCATGTAGAACCCCTCAATTTCGTATCCATCAAACCTCATTTATCACTTCGTATCCATCGACATACAAACATCAGTTCATATCCATCCATCAAGACCTTTCCATTTGTATCCATCAAGAAATAGCGGCATGCTTCTATGGATCACTCACTTGATCGATATGAAGAAAAGAGCCAGGTATCGACACGAAGGGAAGACTTTGGCATCAATCGAAACCATATGAGAAGCATCGACATAAAGGAAAGAGGTGGGCATTGATACGAAGAGCTTGGCAACCGATGGATACGAAGGAATAGTTCAAACCAAAGGAAAAGGTCACTCGCCATGAAATGTGGATCTCCCAGAACTTTCGCTCCATGTCGCCGATACGAAGGAGCATCGGTATGAAGACATCGGTATAAAGACATCAACCTACCTGCAAAATCAATCTTAGATCGGTCCTAAGTCAAAAACTACAAGTCCAAATGCCTCAAAATTAAGCTTTCTTATCAACTGAAGAACCACCATGATCGATCTCAGCTCAAATGGAGTCGATCATGATTGATACGAAGGCAATAGGGATCTATCAGGTATCGACCCCAAGCAACCCTAGATCGATCTGATGGGCCCAACCATGTGTGTGAAGAGGTGTTTCAAACTTTGTGGGAGATATTTCCATATCTACCCTTATAAATAGCACCCCTACGCCTATTGAAAAAGGACTTTTGGTTCTTCTACACTGTTACTCTGATGAAACTCCATTATAACTTGAGTGTTATTGATTGTACTATTGTAAACCAGTTGAGAATCATCAATAAACAACAAACTCTTTAAAGTGGATGTAGGCTACAATGGCAAACCACTATAAATCTCTCCTTTTTACCACTTTCTTTTTAATTTTTGCCGTTCTTCGTATTTATATACTCTTCATATATTATATCTGTGATCGGGTGTTTGTGACCAATTTTGGCACAAACAAAGCCTCAACTACTATAAGGAATGTTGAGCATACAACAAGTAGAAGGAGATGTCAAACCCTAATAGTGAATTATGGTATCGAGCCCAAAAGATGGTAAGGTGCCGAACCAATTAGTACTTTTCGAGTTTCTATAATATGAAAGCTACCAAGATCAAAGATAACACGTTTAATAAAGGCCAGGGGAGAGATATCGAACTTCTACAACATGGAGCGTTGTATAATGTATGATAAAGGAAGAGTGGTGCGTCTAGTCACATACAGGGGATTTCGAGCTTCCAGAAGATAATGAGCCTATAATACATCAACTACCATCGAGTTACTACCACATCAACAACTATCGAGTATCTACTATCATGAAGGCTATTAAGTTGTTGTTAAAGGAGGATTGCACTTCCAAATTTATGAAGGCAAGTGATGCTGAGTTTCATCTAGGCTAAGAGGATGTCGAGTTTCATCAATGCTAAGAGGATGACGAATCTTAAAAGATGTCGAGTTTTATCAAGGAAATGCTATCGAGCCCTTGGATTTTGAACCCTACCACGTGTTAACCATCCCACATGGTTGCACCCTTATAAAAAATGCCTATAGATACCATGGAAGGGGAGACTCTAATTTTTTCTAATTCTCAAGTTTTAAAGTTGTAACCCTAAACTGAGTTGGGATTTTTAGAGAGAATTGTAATTTTTGAAGTTTTTCATATAAAGGCTTGAACAATTAACTTTGCATAGCATTCTTCTATTGGATAAGAGTATTTGACTATTATTGAACTTTGGACATGTATATGACTCATATTTGTACTTAGATAATGGACATGTGTAATGACCCGTAAATTTTCGATAATTAAAATAGTTAATTTAAAAGATTTCGTGATTCAATGTTAGAAAAAAAATTGTAGTTCGTTTGGAATAATAATAACTGGAATGAATTGCAACAATAATTATCCAAGTAATGAAAAATGAATGCTACTTAGTGAATGCCTTTGAAATTGATAGTTGAATAGGATAATAAATGTTGAAATTCATTGGGTATAATAGAGTAATTGATTGATAAGTAAAATCTATTTAAAATCAAATATTGAATATTGAACAGGTAAATTGTTTAAAATAAATATTTAAAAATTATTGAATAATTGAATAACTGTAAAATAAAAATAGTGTTCTAAATTGTGAATTGGTTTTAAAAGTTGATTCTTATAAGTTCAATTTCAATATTTCAAAAGATAATGAATTATTGGATAATGGAAATTGTTTAAATTTAATATTTGGAATTTATTGAATAATTTAATAATGGGAATTGAATAACCGTATAATGGAAATGGTTGTTCTATAATTTTAATTCGTTTCAAAAGTTAAATTTTAAGTTCGTTTTGAATATCTCAAAAGACAGTGATTCAAGAATAATAAAAATTGTTTAAATTTAATATTACAAATGTTTGAATAATTAAATTTCGAATTTTATATGATTAATTTGATATTGAAATTTAATATATGAAAATAGAGTGAATAATTAAATTTTTATTTAATATGATTCAGATTGGTTCCAAAGTGAATATAAGTTATCTTGGGATTATAATAGAGTTAATAAGATTTTAAAATTGAAAATTATTGGATAATTGAATAACGGGTTTAATATGATTAAAAATGATTTGTAAAATTTTATTTTATCATACTAAAGTAAGAATGATGTTGTAGAACTTTTAAAATTGAATTAAAAGTAAATTTGTGAAAATTGAATATTTTAATATTTAATTATCGACTGAAAAATAGCCAATTTTCGAATAGTCTCAGAATTGGACGAAACTAGTTCCATTGGATCCATAATAGTTTGTTATTATCGGATTTTAATTTTCGTAGCAATCGGAGTTTTCATTTGACCGTGGCAGCTCGAAACACATCGAAATTGTTTTAATATTAATTTGGCGAGTTAAAATAGTCATTTTTCAAACAGTCTCGGATTTTGACGAAACTAGTTTCATCGGATCCGTAATGTGATATTATTGTAAGATTTCAAATTTCATGTCAATCGGATTTTCCGTTTGTCCGGGGCAAACCAAAACGCCTAGAAATTTGATTTACCGATTTAATTTTAAATTGATCGTTTATTGCCATAACTCATGCATATGATCGAATTAGCTCCCGAAACCTATTCCATTGTGTCCGAAACGCGGGATAAACCCTAGGAACGTCAGTTACCATGCGAAATTCGGAGTTTGGAAAAGCCGGATGAATAGTATTCGTCGTTTCCTATAAATAGCCCTTTATTCACAAATAAAAAAATAAAAAAAGGGGGCTAGGGTTTCTTATAGCCGGCCGCCATTTCTAAACCAACGGCTGAAAATTGTGCTCCTTCCTCCACGATTTTCTTCCAATCCGTTCATCTATTCGAATAGTGTTCAACTACAAAGATGTTGAGGGCGATGAGACCTTCGCATCCAACGGTCACGATCGAAAACAAAGAGGTGGATCGACAGGAAATTGAGCTGGAAGTACACGCGTTCGACCTCGTTTTTCTCGGCCATGGATGAACCGAGCTCGGCCGTGCTTTGCTCGATGATGGAGTGCGAGTTGAGCTTCGATTTGAGGGTGGTGTGATGGATTTTCGTCGAGCGTGGGGGGTTGCGTGATTAGGGTTTTTGGGGCGTGTTGGGTTCGGCCGCGCGTTCGTGTACTGGAACGAAGATGGAGGAAAAGGGTGGGAGGCTGTGATTACAAGCTAGGAATGGACGGCTGTGATATTTTTGAGGTTAAAAATAAAATAAAAGTTGTTAATTTTTGTATTAACATTCGTATAGAACTTTGTAAACTCATATCTCATCCATACGAGGTCGGAATTGGACGAAACCGGCAGCGCCGGAATCGCAGAGACGAGAGCTACGCTGCAGTGCAGATTCGGGAGTGTTTGGAGTTAAAATTTTGAGTTAAATCGAACATCGTTTGATTTGATTTAAAATCGTAAAAATCAAGGTGAGTGTTTTATAACGCTCACAACGTACTAAATATCTTTATGCTAGTTAAATCTGATATTATGAAGTGATATGAATTTTATTTGTCGTTGTTTGATAGAATATAACTGTCATATAGATTGTCATTTGAATTAACCGTTGAAATTAAATTGACAGTTAAATTTAAATTGAAATTGAAATTGAATTGCGATTAAATTACCTGACATTGATAACTATGAAACTGCCATGAATTGTATTGTCTATTGGATGATGTATTTTGATGGATGTTATTGATTGATATTTAAATGTTTGGATGTTTATTTGCTTATATATACTGTTATGCATACATGTGACACTATGATTTGATTTAAGTAATATATATTCATCCCTGACATTTAATTGAAATAAATAATTATTTGGCCATAGGATAGAAAATTATATACGGACACCGAATTGGCTAAATTAATAATTTTTGAAATCGTCGATTTGAAATTTATTTAAATGTTTTGATTTAAAAGTGATAAATAGAAATCAACTTATAGAAATCGAATTTATCGAAAAATTGAGTTTGGAATGTTGAAATAAAATTTTGGTTAAAAGAAATTGTTGAATAAATTTAAGTGGAGACTTTGAGATTTAAAATTTGGATATGATTGAATTTCGGAAATTTATTTGTTTTAAAGATTGAACATTAAATTTGAGCTTTGAGTATTACTAAGTAAAAGTGGTATAAAAATGATATTTTGAAATTGAGCTTGAAATTGAATCATATTTGAAATTTGGATTTAAAGTTGAATATTGAAGGAAAATTTTGTTAAGTGTTATAAATTGGTATTTGAACATCAAGCTCCAAATCGATATAAACTGAAATTGAATAAATTAAAGGTGAATATAAAATTTAATAAATTTGAAGTCAAAGTTGACATTGATTTGAATTGAAATCGAAATTGAATTGGTAGAATGGAAATTGAAATTGATTTGAATTGGGAAGTTATAAATTGAAATGGATTGGTTTTGAAGCTGTTTTATTTTGTTTTCCAAATTACTCTGCTATATAAACCATTTTTGAATACTTAAACTATTTTAATCTATTTTAAATCTACTTAACCCAATTTAAATTATCTTAAACTAATTTATCTATTTCAAATCCATTTTAAGATTTTAAGTATTTTAACTATTTTAATTATTTAAAACTACTTTTAAACTACTTAAAACTATTTTTCTAAAATTCTAAGCTGGTCAATAAGGTGAAATGTTTATATTTAAATCTTGAATTTAAATACGAATTGGGTTAAATGAAGTTGCAACCTAAATTGAAATCTGAATTGATTTTGAAATCGAAATAAGATATTGAGACGAAAAATGATTTTTGAAACGGAATCCGACATTTTAATAGATACGATAATATTTGAAATGGATTTGATTTTTGAAGCGAATATGATATTTTGATATCAATCATGAATCGATTTGAAATGTAAAAGAGCCAACGGTGTAATAATACGTAGTTATTAAAGAGTCCGGGATCGGATATGGACATACTCTCTGTCGATACCGAAAACCACTTTAATAACTATTATACGCGGAGTGTTGATCCAGAATGAAGTGGATGGTTTGGTGAACGCGTTGACTGAAGAAAGAGAACGATATTGGATGACCTCTGACATGACTAAAACAGGAGCCGTGCCGGGCCATTGAGGTTCGCCATCTCTAGCGGACACACTTCTTCGATACCATATCTATTACATTTGTGATGCGATTTGGGTGCACCCCTTGATTTGGGAATGTTGTTTCGCGGTGTTGGAGTAGCTGCTGGTTATGCTTAACATCAGTCCAGATCACGCAACTACTAGTATCCTAGTTGGTGTCGCCTCATGTATCTTGTCATATTGATTATCCTATTCGCGACAACTACGTTATGTTTTGTGTTATATCTATGGGGTACCCTCTGATAACCACCAGTTTACGGTGGGGCTTACGGTGATGTATAGACTATGGCATTATAAAAATGTGTTAAGGGGAATTATGGTAACGCCTTAACGCTATTTTGATACTTTATATTACTGATAGGCATTATCTACTTAGCGTACATTACTACATAGTAGATAGTTGAACGGATCCTTAAGAGATGGAAAATCTCGTAACATCTCTTGAGTTATTGCACGCACGATGACACTGGATATGAGATATCAAACCCCGTAAACATCTCTGACGCCGTTACACTCATATTTATTTACGATTGATTTAACTTTCATAAGGATATTTTAGTCCTGACTCGAGTGTTTTGTCTTTTCATTACGCTCGGGTCAGTCCTGAGTTTTTCAGATTTTTGAAGATCTATTCTGGAGGATGAAGACGAAGATTTGGTATACTATTACTATTATTACCCTTGCATCATGCTATCTACTGCATTATTTTAATTGTTCTGTTGTATATGTATAACTCTGATAAATGTTGTATAAATAATTGTCAAAGTTTAGTAAACAGCTTCATGAACTGTTTATTTGACTATTATATTTTACCGTTCCGCTGCGAGATTCTGTGTTGTTTCATTTCCTTTATTTCTCTTTCTTTTCTTTTCTTATTTACCCCAATAACCATCTGCCCTTTTGAATGGTTTGGAATTGACATGTGTATTTGAACGTCGGTTTTAAACTGTCCAAAAAGGCGGGTCATTACAGTTGGTATCAGAGCTTTGGTTTAGCGATAACCTTAGCCTTGTGGGGTATGACTCTTTATAAATAGGGTAGTAATACCCTACGAAGAGTCGCTGAGTGTATACATATGAGAGAGCGTATTTGTTAGTGATATAAAATGTTTTATATTGTGTCGGTTGATTTGTTGAGCTTATGGATTCTGGTCAATACGAGTAATTAACGTCATTGATAGGGATCTCTAAACACTTAAACAGAACAATTCGACATAGTATTGTTTTGAAATTGGGTAAATGAAATAATTTTGCCCTAATTATATTTTGTATATAAAGAATTTATTTCAAAATTTATTTGATCTATCTAGCTTATTTGGTTGTTGGAAACGATAATATTGATTGTTATCATTAATTGGATATTGGGTTTTAATAAATAAGGTTTATTACAAATAAACAACGATAAAACAACTTGTGGAATATTTTAAGAAAAAAAATCCTATAAGAATATTTTATAAAGGTGACTTATAAATATAAAATAGATTTAAATTGAGAAATATTGAATTCAAGACCTGGGAACTTTTAAATGGTTTTCAAAGCTTTGAAGAAATATATAGTAATATTAGTTGGAAAATATATTTTTATGAGAAATATTTTGAAAGGATTTTTAAGAAGGAATGAATTCAGTACTCCTCTCTTATGTCGTTGGAAAATAATTTCGGTGATGACTGCGCCGCATCATCGACGTTCATTTTCGAGTCTCAAAGTGGTGGAGACTTCTAAGAAGCTTTGCTTTTCTTCGAAATTATTTTGGGTAAATGGGTTTTGGTTTAAACTCCAAAGGTATGATTTGATATATAAACATAAAAATAAAATATAAGTGTATATGTTTATTTCAAACGATTTGAAAAGAACCGGGCATTTGAAATTCGAAGTTATGTTAATTAGAAAATTTCAAATTATTTGAATGAAATGTGAATAACCAAAATTTATAAAATAAGAGGATTAGGATATCTAAGCTATTGTTTGGGAAAACTTTAAAGTTGAAAGGTAAAGAGGATTTAAATAAATCAAATTTGTGAACATTCTATTTAAGTAAAATGAAATTCTATAAATTTGTATAATACCAAATTTGCATTCTAATAACATATAATATGACTTACCAAATATTAAGAAGTTGAAATGATGTTTTGGATATGTAATGAGATGTTGTACAAATAAACAGAACCTGAAAATAATTGAAGTATACAGGTAAGGAAAACTCAAAAGGACTTAAAATGTATATAAATGAAATTTTTGGTTGTGATAAAAATGTTATATACTTAAATATAACATGAAATGATGAATGGATAAATGGAACAAGTAAGTGAACTTAAGAAAGAAGACAAATGAATTGTATAATATCTTTTGTAAATTGGTTATAGAAAATAAATATAAATTGCGAAGAAAAATTAATTGAATTTGTAACCTTTAAGATAACTGTAAACTAAGAAAAGTCATTTATGAGAGGTTAGACTTTTATAGGATGGTTAATAAACTAAAGTGCCGGTTAATAAAATGTTCCACAAATGAATTCGTTATTAACTGAAATTATGAAAATGCAATAAATGTAAACAAAGGAATTCCTTATAGCTAAGAATCAATTGGGAAAAGAAATTGAATTTAATTAAACTATATAGAATGTTTAAAATGAACTTGAGTAGGCAAAATTCTATGATATGATGTTTAAGAAAAGATAATGTTGAAGAATATGCTATGTAAAGAAATGAATATACTAACTGAATAATGGATTGCGAGTAATTAAGTGGAAAAAATAGAAGCCAATAAAATAATTTAGTAAAGATAAATTGGATAGAAATCTATTGGAAGGCAATACGTGAGATTGTACGTATATTATTTTATTCGCATAACGATTTGATCCAAATTCGAGCACAAAATTTCGAGATGATTTATATCGATCCAAGTTAGGATTTTTCACTCGATTTTCGACGGCGAACCCTAGATATGGATTTTTAATTTGATTCTGGAATTCTCTATCATAGTATATGGCTATGCAAGGAGAGTAACAGTTTCCAATCAAGGAACCAAATCTGAGTCCGCACTAAAGAGTCGTGTGAACGATACTAGTTTGGAAGTGAAATTGTGTGATCGAATAAGAGATTAGATTGATATTGCTCACGGGTGATATATGTACGGCTTACGGACTTAATTAAAAGTTAATATTGGAAATTTAAGATGGAAAATATGTGAAGATAAATTTGCAACTTTTGAGATAACTATCAACTAAGAAAAGTCATATATGAGAAGTTAGACTTTTATGGAATGACTGTAAATTAAAGTGATGACTAATAAAATGTTCTGCATTAATAAAATGTTCCGCAAATAAATTGGTTATTAACTAAAACTGAATATGAAGTAAATGTAAACAAAAGAATTTGGTATGGCTAAGAAGTTGGAATTGAAAGAGATAAACCAAATTGAATGTAAAATTTATAATTTGGCTATGTTGGGTATGATTTGGTTGTTATATGATTGTTAGTTGATTTTATATAATTCAATTAGTGTTAATGAAATTGAAAGCTATAAATCATTTAAATCAAATTGGAAGTTAAATGAATTTAAAAGAATTTAATTTGATTCAAGTTGGAAGTGAACTAATGTAAATATAAAATAGTGAATGTTAACTAATTAAATTAAGAATGGCTGTTAGTAAAATCCAACGTTAATGAATCAATTGTGATTAAAATTGAAACCAAGTCAATAAATATTAATGAGAAGTGAATTTATATTGATTGGTTATGGATTCATTGGATGATAGTTGGATGATAGTTGATTGATGGTTGCATTTGTTGCTTTTGTTGCATCTGCTATGTTGACATATGTAGTTGTTATGTTGCTATATGATGTATGTTGATATTATTTTCCTATATGCATGTTTCTCATGGTTTGTTGAGTGTTTAGTAGGTGCGGATTGCGCTTGCTTCGCATTTAGAGCTCGCTTTCGCGCTATATTAGCCGTATATGCTCGCTAATAATATATAAGGTACATATCTTAGATTACATACCGTACTTTTACACTTTTTTTCCCTGCGGGATGCCTCATCACTTGATGAGATGTATATTTGTGATATATATAATGATATTTTTTTTTCCGATCGAGCCGCGCAAAGGAGACTCTGCCGAAATTTTTCGTAAATCCGGGTGTTAGAAAATTTTTCAAGTTTTTAATTTTTTTTTTATAACTTGTTTTGATAACTAACTTTTAAAGTTAGAAAGCCGTTCGGAGTAACTTAGTGGAAGTGTAGTAACGAATTTATAATTGGAATTTCATTGTTTTATAAGTTGGTAACTTTGAATAAAATATATCTAATGTTGAATTTTATACTTAGTTCCTTTTCCCTTCTTTTTCCTTTCCGGGGACGAAAAGTTTTGAGTGGGGGAGAGTGTAACGACCCGTAAATTTTCGATAATTAAAATAGCTAATTTAAAAGATTTCGTGATTCAATGTTAGAAAAAAAATTTGTAATTCATTTGGAGTAATAATAACTGGAATGAATTGCAACAATAATTATCCAAGTAATGAAAAATGAATGCTACTTAGTGAATGCCTTTGAAATCGATAGTTGAATAGGATAATAAATGTTGAAATTCATTGGGTATAATGGAGTAATTGATTGATAAGTAAAATCTATTTAAAATCAAATATTGAATATTGAACAGGTAAATTGTTTAAATTAAATATTTAAAACTTATTGAATAATTGAATAACTGTAAAATAAAAATAGTGTTCTAAATTGTGAATTGGTTTTAAAAGTTGATTCTTATAAGTTCAATTTCAATATTTCAAAAGATAATGAATTATTGAATAATCGAAATTGTTTAAATTTAATATTTGGAATTTATTGAATAATTTAATAATGGGAATTGAATAACCGTATAATGGAAATGGTTGTTCTATAATTTTAATTCGTTTCAAAAGTTAAATTTTAAGTTCGTTTTGAATATCTCAAAAGACAGTGATTCAAGAATAATAAAAATTGTTTAAATTTAATATTACAAATGTTTGAATAATTAAATTCCGAATTTGATATGATTAATTTGATATTGAAATTTAATATATGAAAATAGAGTGAATAATTGAAATTTGATTTAATATGATTCAGATTGGTTTCCAAAGTGAATATAAGTTATATTGGGATTATAATAGAGTTAATAAGATTTTAAAATTGAAAATTATTGGATAATTGAATAACGGGTTTAATATGATTAAAAATGATTTGTAAAATTTTATTTTATCATATTAAAGTAAGAATGATGTTGTAGAACTTTTAAAATTGAATTAAAAGTAAATTTATGAAAATTGAATCTTTTAATATTTAATTATTGATTGAAAATAGCCAATTTTCGAATAGTCTCATAATTGGACGAAACTAGTTCCATTGGATCCGTAATAGTTTGTTATTATCGGATTTTAATTTACGTAGCAATCGGAGTTTTCGTTTGACCGTGGCAGCTCGAAACGCATCGAAATTGTTTTAATATTAATTTGGCAAGTTAAAATAGACAATTTTCAAACAGTTTCGGATTTCGACGAAACTAGTTTCATCGGATCCGTAATGTGATATTATTGTAAGATTTCAAATTTCATGTCAATAAGATTTACCGTTTGTCCGGGGCAAACCAAAACGCCTAGAAATTTGATTTACCGATTTAATTTTAAATTGATCGTTTATTGCCATAACTCGCACAGATGATCAAATTAGCTCTCGAAACCTATTCCATTGTGTCCGAAACACGGGATAAACCCTAGGAACGTCAGTTACCGCGCGAAATTCGGAGTTTGGAAAAGCCGGATGAATAGTATTCGTCGTTTCCTATAAATAGCCCTTTATTCACAAATTAAAAATAAAAAAGGGCTACGGTTTCTTATAGCCGGTCGCCATTTCTAAACCAACGGCCGAAAATTATGCTCCTTCCTCCATGATTTTCTTCCAATCCGTTCATCTATTCGAAGAGTGTTCAACTACAAAGATGTTGAGGGCGATGAGACCTTCGCATCCAACGGTCACGATCGAAAACAAAGAGGTGGATCGACGGGAAATTGAGCTGGAAGCACACGCGTTCGACCTCGTTTTTCTCGGCCATGGATGAAACGAGCTCGGCCGTGCTTTGCTCGATGATGGAGTGCGAGTTGAGCTTCGATTTGAGGGTGGTGTGATGGATTTTCGTCGAGCGTTGGGGGTTGCGTGATTAGGGTTTTTGGGGCGTGTTGGGTTCGGCCGCGCGTTCGTGTACTGGAACGAAGATGGAAGAAAGGGGTGGGCGGTCGTGATCGCAAGCTAGGAATGGACGGCTGTGATACTTTTGAGGTTTAAAATAAAATAAAATTGGTTAATTTTTGTATTAACATTCGTATAGAACTTTGTAAACTCATATCTCATCGATACGAGGTCGGAATTGGACGAAACCGGCAGCGGCGGAATCGCAGAGACGAGAGCTATGCTGCAGTGCAGATTCGGGAGTGTTTGGAGCTCGTTAAAATTTTGAGTTAAATCGAACGTCGTTCGATTTGATTTAAAATCGTAAAAATCAAGGTGAGTGTTTTATAACGCTCACAACGTACTGAATATCTTTATGCTAGTTAAATCCGATATATGAAGTGATATGAATTTTATTTGTCATTGTTTGATAGAATTTAATTGTCATATAGATTGTCATTTGAATTAACCGTTGAAATTAAATTGACAGTTAAATTGAAATTGAAATTGAAATTGAATTGCGATTAAATTACCTGACATTGATAACTATGAAACTGCCATGAATTGTATTGTCTATTGGATGATGTATTTTGATGGATGTTATTGGTTGATATTTAAATGTTTGGATGTTTATTTGCTTATATATACTGTTATGCATACATATGACACTATGATTTGATTTAAGTAATATATATTCATCCCTGACATTTAATTGAAATAAATAATTATTTGGCCATAGGATAGAAAATTATATACGGACACCGAATTGGCTAAATTAATAATTTTTGAAATCGGCGATTTGAAATTTATTTAAATGTTTTGATTTAAAAGTGATAAATAGAAATCAATTTATAGAAATTGAATTTATCAAAAAATTAAGTTTGGAATGTTGAAATAAAATTTTGGTTAAAAGAAATTGTTGAATAAATTTAAGTGGAGACTTTGAGATTTAAAATTTGGATATGATTGAATTTCGCAAATTTATTTGTGTTAAAGATTGAACATTAAATTTGAGCTTTGAGTATTACTAAGTAAAAGTGGTATAAAAATGATATTTTGAAATTGAGCTTGAAATTGAATCATATTTGAAATTTGGATTTAAAGTTGAATATTGAAGGAAAATTTTGTTAAGTGTTATAAATTGGTATTTGAACATCAAGCTCCAAATCGATATAAATTGAAATTGAATAAATTAAAGGTGAATATAAAATTGAATAAATTTGAAGTCAAAGTTGACATTGATTTGAATTGAAATCGAAATTGAATCGGTAGAATGGAAATTGAAATTGATTTGAATTGGAAAGTTATAAATTGAAATGGATTGGTTTCGAAGCTGTTTTATTTTGCTTTCCAAATTACTCTGCTATATAAACCATTTTTGAATACTTAAAATATTTTAATCTATTTTAAATCTATTTAACCCAATTTAAATTATTTTAAACTAATTTATCTATTTCAAATCCATTTTAAGATTTTAAGTATTTTAACTATTTTAATTATTTAAAACTACTTTTAAACTACTTAAAACTATTTTTCTAAAATTCTAAGATGGTCAATAAGGTGAAATGTTTATATTTAAATCTTGAATATAAATACGAATTGGGTTAAATGAAGTTGCAACCTAAATTGAAATCCGAATTGATTTTGAAATCGAAATAAGATATTGAGACGAAAAATGATTTTTGAAACGGAATCTGACATTTTAATAGATACGATGATATTTGAAATGGATTTGATTTTTGAAGCGAATATGATATTTTGATATCAATTGTGAATCGATTTGAAATGTAAAAGAGCCAACGGTGTAATAATACGTAGTTATTAAAGAGACCGGGATCGGATATGGACATACTCTTTGTCGATACCGAAAACCACTTTAATAACTATTATACGCGGAGTGTTGATCCAGAATGAAGTGGATGGTTTGGTGAACGTGTTGACTGAAGAAAGAGAATGATATTGGATGACCCCTGACATGACTAAAACAGGAGCCGCGCCGGGCCATTGAGGTTCGCCATCTCTAGCGGACACTTCTTCGATACCATATCTATTACATTTGTGATGCGATTTGGGTGCACCCCTTGATTTGGGAATGTTGTTTCGCGGTGTTGGGGTAGCTGCTGGCTATGCTCAACATCAGTCTGGATCACGCAACTACTAGTATCCTAGTTGGTATCGCCTCATGTACCTTGTCATACTGATTATCCTATTCGCGACAACTACGTTATGTTTTGTGTTATACCTATGGGTTACCCTCTGATAACCACCAGTTTACGGTGGGGCTTACGGTGCTGTATAGACTATGGCATTATAAAAATGTGTTAAGGGGGATTATGGTAACGCGTTAACGCTATTTTGATACTTTATATTACTGATCGGCATTATCTACTTAGCGTACATTACTACATAGTAGATAGTTTAACGGATCCTTAAGAGATGGAAAATCCCGTAACATCTCTTGAGTTATTGCACGCACGTTGACGCTGAATATGAGATGTCAAACCCCGTAAACATCTCTGACGCCGTTGCACTCATATTTATTTACGATTGATTTAACTTTCATAAGGATATTTTAGTCCTGACTCGAGTGTTTTGTCTTTTCATTACGCTCGGGTCAGTCCTGAGTTTTTCAGATTTTTGAAGATCTATTCTGGAGGATGAAGACATAGATTTGGTATACTATTACTATTATTACCCTTGCATCATGCTATCTGCTGCATTATTTTAATTGTTCTGTTGTATATGTATAACTCTGATAAATGTTGTATAAATAATTGTCAAAGTATACTAAACAGCTTCATGAACTGTTTATTTGACTATTATATTTTATCGTTCCGCTGCGAGATTCTGTGTTGTTTCATTTCCTTTATTTCTCTTTCTTTTCTTTTCTTATTTACCCTAATAACCATGCCCTTTTGATTGGTTTGGATCGACATGTGTATTTGATCGTCGGTTTTAAACTGTCCAAAAAGGCGGGTCGTTACAACATGTATATGATTGATCTTTGGGCTTGCACCCAAAATTGAACTTGCATAAAATTCCAAGTTTGTATAAAGACTTAAGCTTGCATAAGGCCACCTAAGCCCTTACCTAAACCAACATTAACTTGACTTGCATATTTTGGTTAGTAAAGAAATTTGCTAATAGGAATAAATTTCCAACAACTACGAATACAGGAAGAGGGAGCTTACAATATCGACTTGCCAGCGTATCTCATAATCTGCATCTATGCCTGACTCTAAATGGTAGTTTATGCCTCTTATCACATGCGTCGGGATCCATCAACAAATAGTATCACATCGCATTAGTATCCGTGCATACCAAGGAACTTCTACTATCTTGACCCACACACTTCATCAGGCGTCAATCAGTGTTGCACGCCTATCATAGAACCTCCTATAAGTGTCATTTGCGATAGAATCACCTCTAGTTGAATAATCGACCTTTATTGGATAACGAGCATTTACCCAACCCTGCACGGTCTTAACGTCGTCTCATAGGGAACTAACTTCCCTACTATTCCTAACACACACACATATATATATAACATAACTATTAACTATAATTTAAACCTAGGCTTAGGTTGAGGTTCAATCCACACTTTGAAATGCCTACCAGTCGACCACTATACCCTACCGATGGACCATTTACTGTATACTGCTCAAGTTGAATGGTCGATCGGTCTTTATATAAATTTTATGGTTTTGACTATTTGTCTAATATTCATCGTTTTTTACATCAGCAAACTTTTAGTAATCTCATAGTTTTTATGTTTAATGGATTTTATTCCATTTCCTAATCAATGTTTGTTTATAGTAATTAGTTTCACTTAGGGTCAATTCAATAATACTAAGTTACTTAACAAATTATAAGGATGTCTACTTGATTTAAACAAAACAAGTTTAATCTAGGTTAATTCCTATTTGATGATTTGCATCAATTTAATCTATCATCAAATCTCAGGTATAAACAATTTGATTTACACTTTAATTACTAATATCCTAGTGTAAACTAATATTAACTGCAATTGATCAACTTATTAAACATGTTCCCACTCACCTCGGATCCAAGCTCTAACCTTATTCTCCAATTGAAATTTGATACCCGGTAGCTTGCCCCTTCCTTAATCCAATCGCATAGTATTCGTTTTATTTTCTTTTAGTTTTATTTTTGAAGAATTATAAGTGGGAGAGAAGAGATTTTGGTAAGCTGACAATTTCTAATGAATTAAGGTTTAGGTTATCTCTGTATTTAAATGGATTTTAAATTAGTTCAGACCATTAGATTAACCTTAGAGAATATTAGGTTTCATCCCAAACATCAACATATTACTTCATGGCCAAGTAAAATATTTGGCTCAATTCACACCGTACGTCGCTTCAGATTTTCCAATTTACAACATTAACCGATCGACCATTAATAGGGACCGGTCCATTGCTTGTCAACCGACAGACCCTAGGGGTCGACCGCTTGAGTTGTGTAGTTAGTGAAAGTTTTATGTTTTGATTTATTTCGCTTTTCAATTTTAAACTTTTGTAACTCTCTTTAGAAACTCTGATTTCAATGTGTTATATACGAAAATTGTCCAAAAATCGCTTCGAACGCAATGGTGCAAGTTTCCGAGTCAAATTCATATGTTTGTGAAATTTTGACTTTTTCCCTTATTATATTCAATTTAATTCTTTATTTAAATTTTCCTCTTAAATCTTTTTGGGTGTTTCATTCCCCCTAAAAGTATTTCGTCCCCAAAATCTCATAGGATGGAAAAAATGTACGTGTAACAACCAATAGCCACAACCATCTATTCATCCATTAACCCTAAGAAATTAGTGTCCTTAGTAAATTTCTAATGCAGTATATGTATATGCAAGCATGAAATGCACCTGAACCTATACTATGCAAAGATTAGACGGTCTTCTGATCTAGTCCATGCAAATGCTCGTGCCATGTATCCAAATTGTATGTAACATCCTAAGTAAATATACATGCAATTCTACATGTATGCTCAACCATTTAATCCATGTGCATAATACTCAATAAGATAAAACAAATAAATAGGAGAAGATGTGAGTGTTGTACTATCTAGAGAATATAACTTCCTAAACGTGTAAAAGAAACAACCCAAATAATACATCCACTAGCAACCATTTTCCATAACATGTCCTAATGACACATTCATAACCATTCCTACTGTCCAATGGTCTCAACCTGAAGGGGTAAACAAAGTTAAGTCCTAACGCATAAGTAACCTATACTTACAAGATTTAAATCGAAAACGTACCAGAAAAGAGTTATTGGGGGGGGGGTAACTTGGATCTTCTCCTTAGGCTTACATGTACCATTTGCTGGATCATCTCTCCATTAGACCTTAACAAGTTTAATTTCTTTTTTGCGGAGTCGCTTTGTACCATGCTCAAGAATACATGTGGGTGTATGATAAAAAGGTAACTAACTCTTCATCTCCAGCTCTTCTAGCTGACTCTGCTTGATTATGGCAACTGAATCATGCAAGAACTTTCACAAGTGTGCGTTATGAAAACATCATGTAATCCTACCAACTTCCCAAGAAGCTCCACTATATACGCCAACTTCCTTATCCTACCAACAATCAAGAAAGGTCCTACAAACCTCGGTGCTAGCTTCCCCAAACAACAAAATCTCATAACATGCCTAAGCGGTGGGACCTTCACAATCACCATGTCGCCCACTACGAACTCTATCTTCGTATGTCTCTTGTCAGCATTAAATTTCTGCCTACCCTGCATGGTTTACATTATTCTATAGATTAAGTATACTTTCTCCGACGTCTCCCTCACTATGTCGGCCCAAGAATAATCCTATTCTTAGGGTCCTACCAACATGATGGTGATCTATAGGGTCTCCTACATAGCACTTCAAATGGTGCCATCCTAATGCTTGTCTGCTAGCCATGTTACTATAGGTAAACTCCATCAATGGAAAGTGATCCTCCCAAGAGCCTCCAAAATCCAAGATGCATATCAGAAGTAAGTCCTTCAATTACCAATTCACTCTCTCTATCTGTCCGTCTATCTGTGGATGATAAGTGGTGCTCAAGCTCAACTTGGTAACCAAAGCCCCATGTAGGCTCCTCCAAAAATAGCTAGTGAAAAGCAGGTCTCGATCGCTAACGATGCTAGTAGGAACTCCATGTAACATAACGATCTCCTTCGCGTATAGAGTCCCTAAAGATGCCATCATCGTCATACTCCTAACCAGAATAAATGAGCGCATTTGGTTAACCGATCGAATATGACCCAAATACTCTCATTCCCTCTTCTACTCATCGGTAAACCATCAATAAAGTCCATACAAATGCTCTCCCACTTCCCATGAGGAATATCCAATGGCTGCAACAGTCCTCCTAGCTTCTCCTACTCTGCCTTTACCCTATGGCACATTATACATTAAGCTACATACTCCGCTACATGCTTCTTTGGGATGAATGGTCGTCCTAGAACGATGAGACTTAGCTACTACCGTGTTTGTCAAATCCATGCTGAGAGGAACACATAAAATACCATCCTCCGTAAACACCCTTTCAAGTCAATGGCATAATGATTCAAATGGCTCAATTGCTCTACTCTACCAAGCTTATCAAAATGTTAACTAGCTCCTTTACTTGCTTCTGACTAGATCCTACACATTCCATAAGTGTAGGCTGGACATCTAAAGCTGCTAATAATCCTAGAATAATGCCTAACGATGGTCTGAAATCAAGTGTAGAAATGAACTCCAATTGTTTCTACTCCAAGAATAAAGGACTCAACACTGCACGCACCTTCTCAAGGCATCGGCCACCACACTGTCCATGCTTGGAGTATAAGAGATGTCAAAATCATATGATGCTAAAAACTCCATCCACCTGTGCTGCCTTAAATTCAAATCCTTTTGGAAAAACACACATTTTAGAAACTGATGATTCATATACAGCTCAAACTCGTAAAAGATAGTGCCTCTATGACTTGAGCCCAAAGATAATGGCTACTAACTCAAGATAGTAGGTAGGGTAGTTTCTCTTGTGGATCTTCAACTGTCTACTAGCATCGCTTACCATTCTTCATTCTTGCACTAAAATCTCTCCCAAACCCATACCACAAGCGTCGGTATAAACTATGAATGTCTTCGTACCATCGGCAATACCAAAAAAGGTGCACTAGTCAATGCCTCCTTCAACTTAATAAAAGCGTCCTCACACTTCGAGTCCTATGAGGAAAAAACATTCTTCTTAGGGAGGCGGGTCTGACGGGTAGAGACCTTCACGTAGTCCGTAATGAATTTTCGATAGTAGGCTACAAACCAAGGAAACTCCTCACTTTTGGCATTCTTCGGCACATGCCAGTCCTGAAGTGCAGCAACTTTACTGGGATTGACCGCCAGCCTACTTTTCAAGATAACATGTCCCAAAAAGTATACCTCCTCTCGTCAAAATGGCACTTTTTGACAACTTCGCCCTTACCTTTTTCTCATGGAGTGTATTGAGCACTTCTTCTAAATGCCATGCATGCTCCCCTTCGCTCTTCGAATAGATTAAAATGTTGTCTACAAATACCACGATGAACTTGTTAAGCAACCCTCTAAAACTTGGCTCATCAGATCAACTATGTAGGTGGGTGCATTATTCAGTCCATAGGGCGTGACTAACCATCATAAAGTCCATCAAATATACGAAAAGTAGTCTTTTGAATACTATCCTTAGCTACGTGCAACTGGTTAAATCGGTAGTCAAATCAAGATGTAAGAACACCTTCACTCCAACCAACTGATTAAAGTGATCATCTATACAGGGTAGTGGATACCGAATCTTCTTTGTTAGTTTATTTAGCATCCTATAATTTATGAAAAAACTTAGAGACCATCCACTTTAGTGGTAAAGATGATTGGTACTCCCCCATTTCAAAATTCTCTTCCTAATGAAGCCCTTCTCAAATAGCTCATTTACTTGCTTATTCAAGTCACATCTCCCCTTGGAGACATATGCCTTATGGGTAAGGGAATGAGTTTGGTGTTCTCTATAAGGTAAATTTGAAACTTGATCTCTCACTGGGGTGGAAGACCACTTACCTCAAAAAGACATCTGGGTAATCTCTAGCCATGGGCACTGAATCTAACTCATCCTGTGATAAGTCTAATGAATATAGGTAGCTCAACATAAATGATCCTCGGGGATCGAAATAAACCTCCAAGCTATGTCCACTACATGTACTCAACCTAAAAACCATCCTATCAAAATCTTTGACAACCCTATACAGCGTCATCCAATGCATACCCAACATCAACCCAAATGTAACAATCCTAATTTTAGCTAACATTATTTAGACATTTAATTAGACAGATTAGATAAAATAATATAAAGAGCTAGAGAAATTGAGATTTGGTAACTAAACTTGAGTCGTGCCTTAATCAATATATTAATGAAGGGAATTAAACATAGGTTAGAAGGAGAATTACGATAAGGGTAAAATTGAAAGTCTTTATTCCTATACCCAATGTAGGAAATGCGGATGATGGATCTTAAGGCAGAATTAACACTAGAAGGGGAGAGCGGTGAATAATGTTTAATTAATTTGATGAATCTTTTCAAATTAAAACCAAACAAATGCAATTCACAAATGCAGAAACAATCACAGAATCAGATAGAGATGCAAATAGTACATAAAAGCAGTAAAGGAAAGAACATACTAGAATTTTATACTGGTTCGGAGTTACCCTACATCCACTCTCACACAATTTCTTGTGCATATTTCTTTTCAAATATAACTCCGATATTACAACATCGATTTCAAGGCCATGAGAAAACACCCTCCCATCTTCGAGTCCATGGCAAACTCTCTTGATTTAACCAGACTACAAGATCGCCTAATTGATTTATGGGCTACAATCACACCCAATTTATTTATGTGTCACAATCACACCGTTCCCATATCATTTTGATAGATAGAGAGACTCGACACACTTATTTGGTTACAAATGATCTTATAACTCTGAATAGCATTGAGATCTTTGAGAGGGATTGACAGAGAATCAAACTAGAGATGATCAAGTTTGATTCACTTTAGGAATTCGGCAAAGTTTTGTTAAAATATAAGAGAAGTATAATAAGTGAAAACATAAATCTAATTTTATTATATATGTTGTTATATTACATAAATAAATAAACGAATATATACAAATACACAATATATAAAACTTTATTATAAAAACAATCTAATGAGAGTCCTTGACAATTGGTGACTTGTGAATCAAAAAATTAGGGTAATGAAGACAAAAATTTCCACGATGTTCAACCAAATTACCATATTTGTCAAAACAGACTTCTCTAACGCAAATAACTTTATTGTCTTCGTCCATTTGTGCTTCTTCTTCTTCTTTTTCGTCATCATTTGCCTCTAATGGATTATGAATATGAATGTTAGAGAAGTCATCTTTAATCATGATCAGGTCTGCATGATTATCCATTAGAATTTTTTTACAAATTTCTAAGAATTTTGCCCTGTTCACTTGTTCCTTAGCCATCTTTATTTGCATGATTTGCAACTCGGTCATTATTTACAAAGATTCCTTTAGAGTTTCATCTATCCTCATGACTCGGGCTAGTGTAGTTCGTTGAAATGGACAAGAATTAGGACAAGGGAAAGAAAAGGTCACATTTTGGTTTTATTTGGAAGAGGAGGCCATTATTTTATATTCTTATAAGTTTATTACAGAGAGAAATGAAGTGAAAGGCAGAAAAATTTGAAATATAGAGAATATATAACTACCAAACTAATTTAGAGGGAAAATCAAAATTTCAAATTTTATCATTGTATATCGACATAGGAGGTAGGGGGATGTTGACATCCTTATGGAAATTTTGAAAATTTTATATTTCTTTATTTATTTAAATATATATGTTACTCTATCTATATTCTCTATCTTGGTTATAGAGCAAATACCTAGTTCTCTTCTAAATTTAGTAAAGGTTGATTGATTCAAAGGTTTGGTCAGAATATCAGCTATTTGATTCTCAGTGTTGATAAATTCAAGAGAAATAATTTCTTTGCTTATATTATCTCTGAGAAAATGACGTTTGATATCAGTATGTTTGGTTCTGGCATGATGAGTATGATTTTTGGATAAATTTATTGCACTTGTATTGTCATTATAAATTGGTGATTTTGAAATGTTTAATCTAATATCCTTTGGGTCTGTTTATATAGATTACTTGAGAACAAGCCAAAGTAGCACATATATACTCTGCTTCAGTTGTTGATAGTGAAATAATATTTTGCTTTTTACTAAACCAAGAAACCAGAGAATGTCCTAAAAGTGACAAGTTCCAGTTGTACTTTTTCGATCTGTTTTAAAACCAACATAGTCAGCATCAAAATATGAGATTAAATCAAATGAATCATTTTTAGAGTAAAATAGGCCATAGTATAAAGTGTGTTTAACGTATCTTAGGATACGTTTAACAGTTTTAAATAGGTTGAGATTAGTATCTTGCAAAGAGACAAAAAAATAAGCATGATATCAGGCCTACTTGTAGTTATATAATGTAGTGATCCAGTCATTCCCCTATATACTTTTTGGTTGACATCTTTTGACATGTCTTATTTATTCAAGGCTTCATTGGTTTCCCTAGGAGTGGGTTTTCCACTCGCAATGGTCATACCAAACTTATTAATTAGATCCCTAGCATACTTTTCTTGACTAATGAAAATACCACTATCTAATTGTTTTATTTGCAATCCTAAAAAGAAAATAAGTTCACCCATATGACTTATCTCAAACTCTTTTGTCATTATTTCAGAAAATTCTTTGTTTATTTCATTATTTGTTGATCCAAAAATTATATCATGTACATAAATCTATACTAATTGGATATCATTTTTGTTTCTTTTAATAAAAAGAGTATTATCTACTTTACCAATTTCAAAATTTGATTGTAATAGGTAAGATCTTAGTCTATCATACCGGGCTCTAGGAGCTTGTTTTAGACCATATAAAGCTTTCTTTAATTTGTAAACATGATTTGGAAACTTTTCACTTTCAAAAAGTGGGGGTTGTTCAACATAAACATCTTCTTTAACAAAACCATTAAAAAAGACACTTTTGACATCCATTTGAAATAATTTGAAATTTTATGGTTTGCGAAAGAAAAGAATTCTAAAGGCTTCTAATCTTGCTACGTGTGCAAAGGTTTTGTAACGACCCGGAATTTTTGGTCCCAAAAATTCCAGATAGTTAGGAAAAGAAGAAAAGAGATAGAAGAAAAGAAGAAATAGAAACACCAATATCTCACATTCGCAGTAGATAAAATATAATATCAAATAATATTCTTTACACATAGAAGCTGAATCAGTCAATTACATTATAAGACATCAAAGTTACAACATTTACACAAACATAGGACAATTAAAATAACTTATCCCAGATATACTACAATATATCACAGCAGAATACACTCCATATGTTCCTGCCATCCAGCTCGCCTCCTGAGCTCCAGAACGTCCTTACCTGAAAATCTATAATACTCAGTCTGACCCAAGCATTACATAAAAGTAACACCCGGGTCAGGCTGCAAACCGACGTGAGTAAACCTATGTAACATGTAGCACAAGAGCATACAACTTATATAAACCCGGGGTAACTTGTATAAATTTACAACTTCACAAGTCGCTATAGACATCACTTACATCACACATCAATTTCTAAGTACCAAAACTTAGATTAAATGTCCAATTCACTTAAATCATTACATTTCATCCAATTGATTCCACATATCAATTTATAAAGAATCTAAGTGGTTTCGGGTATTTATTAATACCCGACTCCAGTCTCTTCGAATTCAGCACCATCTTAACCAAAATTACTAAATTAAATACAATTCAACTTTGAAAACAGGAGGTCACTTTCTACACAGCAATTCATCGTTGATAGATAACCACCTTCACTGTTCACCCAAACATATCATATCACAAACATTTCATATTAGAGATATTCAACCAATTTAAGGCATTTAACATCATTTAATCATTCACAAGCAACATTGATCATTTCTAAAAATTAAGTTAATATATCTCTAATTAAATTAATTACTAATCTTAATTACTTAGATTACCTTTACTTAATATTAATTAATTATAAACCAATTAATCAATCATCCTTTAATTATCCTTCTTAATTAATCACCCTTGACTAATTATTCCTTAATGACAATAAGTAATTAACTCTTAATTAATTACTCAAATTAATCATCCTTAAATCACTTACATTGATTAATTATCCTATAATTAATCACACTTATTAATTATCTAACCCTTGGTTAGTTTTCTTAATCAACCAATCCTTAATTAATTACACTAAGTAATTAATCCTTAATCACTTCTCCTAAGTGATTAACCTTTAATTACTTCCCATTAAGTAATTTCCCTTACATTAATTACTTCTAGTAATTTATCCATCAATTACTTCACTAAGTAATTACACTTATCAATCTCATTAAGTAATCATAGCTAATCAATTACCAAGTTACTATCTTTAATTAATTAACAAATCAATTAATCACATCTATCTTATTACTTACAACTGGGTAATTCATCCCTTAATTACCCTATAAACTAATTAATTAATCTTTAATTATAGATTAATTATTTTTAATTATTAATTAATAAACCTTAATTATCAATTAGTCTCCTTCAAACCTTTAATTAACTGACTAATTATCCATTAACTATTGATTAATAACGTTATATAATATCTCTAAATACAAATTAATTAATCCATAATTACCAATTAATCAACCCTTAATTACTATTTGATTGACCCTTAAATTATCAATTCTTAATCATTATTAATTAAATTTGATTACTTTTATAAAGAATTTTATATAAATATGTTTTAAACATTTTATTGGAAAACCCTTTCATTTTAAAACATACTTTAAACATTTAAACTTGTTTAAACAATTTAATTTAATTTTTTTTAAACCTTATTTATTTTAAAAGTAGGATTCAAAAGTTAATTTGAATCCATACCTCAAAATTTGATTTTAAACTTTTGTTTAAAATCTTGCTTTCAAATTAAAAATTCATTTTAAAATTTTGAAAACAGACGAGTTTTTAAACCTGTAACCATCTAACTGTCTCGAGCTCAAAACTCAAAAACCCAAGCCAGATCTTGCAAAACTTTGAGCAAACACTTCGAACTACTTGAGAAAAACAAGGAAATGCACCACGCATATGCACGGTGATTCCAACCAACTCCGACCATCGCCGAAGCCTTATTCATGTCGTCGATCATCCTCGCACCTGATCCTGATCATCCAAACATCGATAATACCCCAAAATCAAAATTGAGAATAACTGCTCAAACCTGGAACCATAGACCTAGCCTGGAACCTTCTCGTTCTCGTGCCTCCGACTACCGGAGTGACTACACTTCTGGTCACACATTCGCCACCATCTAAGCTTTCAATTCCCATAGTTCTGATGAACTCGATCCACTAGGGTAGCCATGACGAACAAATTCCCAATTACCATAAAAACTAGGGTTAGAAACAAAATCAACCTCCCGTCATCGCCACAGTGCTATGATCATCTTCCAGACATTTTTCCCAGACCCTCTGACCATCCCTGCATCTCCAGTGAGAATCACCACCATCCGATCAACTAGGTCGCCAGAGGCAACCCAAATCTCCCAATCTAATTAAATAGGAACTGCTCTTGCATCCCTTAACTAAAAATTATAATTTCATTTTTAAAAATCATGTTTAGGGTTAATGATTTAGTTTATGTTCCTGAATTGATGAATTAAAGTGTTTGAATTTTGACTTACATCAAACTTGCTCCATTGTTTTTGTTCCCAGAGCCCTTTCAAATTTACTTTGACTTAAATAAAAAAATTAAACTATAATTTAGGATGAAACAAACAAGTTTTATTTGTCTTAAATCCAAACCAAGACTAAATCAGGAGATAATGATTTTAAATCAAACTGGAGCTTGAAATCAAAGAAACAAGAATGTTGCAAGTAACAAGCATGAACACATTCTATACATCTACATAAACAGATAATTCACTCACATAAAATCACACAGAACATATTTATTTTCCAGATATTAACATGCAACATATCATAGATACTTTAATTTTTAAAAAGTGATGTTACTCACCTGATTAAGATGATGAACAGAGCCTCTTGAGAAAAACTTTTAAACTAAGTGTTAAAACTGGAATATGCTTTTGCTTCTTTGATTTAAAACTTGAATTGCTAGTCTTTATGGAACTGGAATTCCTAAAAACAGAGACTGCTTTGATTCCAGGCTTGCTTTTGGAAAAAAAAGAGATGATTGCTTGAACATGCTTTGATAAATTCTCAGGTTTGCAAAAGAGCAGGCCTTTGAATTGTTTTGATTTGAAAAAAATGTTTAGGTTTTAGGCAAATGGTCTGATTTTGAGATTGAGTTACACGTTGAAGAATTTGATTTTATGTTTTGAAGTGGTACTTCATTATAGATTAGGATGAGTTTCTGGTTTTTGAAATGATACAGGTTGATGATTTGAATCTGATGAACATGCTTGAACTTTGATTTGTTTTCTGGTTTTTGAAAGTATTTTCTACAGATTTTGTTTTGGGTACAAGTTTTAAATTTTTCTTAACTTTTGATTTGAAAAGCAAAAAAGAATTGAAGGGAAGAGGCATATGTTTATATAAGCTAAAAATATGATTTAATAAAAATAAGAGAAAAATCAAAATTCAAGATGACACATGTTCAAGATTTAACATTTGTTATAATGTGTCATGATATTCTTACACTTGTCCTCTAATAATATTTTATTTAATTTTAAATGTTAAAAAAAGTTTTACACTTACTTTATTATTTATAAATGCTTATCTTTTTATATATATATATATATATATATATATATATATATGAATTTCCTTAGAGAATATAAAATAAAACAAATTACACACATATTTTTAAATCCAAAATATTTTAAAATATATAACCTTTGAATTTAAATTTTATGTCCAAATTCAATTTAAAATCCAATTTAAAATCAATTCAAATAAATATAGATATCAATTTTAAACAAACAGATTATTAATTGTAAATAATTATCCTATTTAAAATCAATTTAAATACACATACATATACACATTTAAATAACACTTATTAAATTAGAAAATAATAAGTCTATTAAAAATCTAATTAAAATCTATATTTTAAAAACAAGTCATTATTAAAACGTTTGGAAACAACAATTTTACTAATTTTAAATAATTTGTAAAGGAGATTATCACATTTTAAATCGCATGAAATTTCGGGATATCACATTCCTCCGCCCATAGAATCTTTTCGTACTCGAAAAGGAATGAAGACAGAATTTATTAAAATGATTATTATTAGAAAAAATTAATCTTTTATAAAATTTAAAACATTTTAAAATATTATAAAGTAGTTTTTATCAAGAAACTTTTATAACTCGATGTTTCAACAGGTCCATCCTCATTGTCATAGAAATTCGGTCATACGTTGATCAGGCGTAGGACTGAAAATCTATAAGTACTTAGCAGACCCATTTCAACACCCAGTGAAAATAATTGGAAAATAATTTTATTGAAAATACTGAAAATATTTTTGAAAATAGAGGAAATATCTTTGGTGAGAATGCTCTGGAAATCATCACAACCATCCACGGTCGCAGTTAACCCGATGGTTACATTTGCCTTCCCGGAAAAATCCACAGATAACTGTAGGCACTCCGCGCCCCTCGATTGCGCCATGGAACACGCTATAGATCGTAGCTACAACCGGGGTTACATTGTTGTCACAGCAATAACCCATATAACTGTAGGCCTCAGCGCCCTCGAATTCTGCTGCCAAAAGAATGAAACTTCTCCACTCCTACATAGGTCGCATACTACATCAGTCAAGTCCCAATGTAGACTTAAGCTCTCATGGCCCCTCGACTTTTGCTATGTCTCTATAGGTCGCAGTCTACATGTCACGACCCGTCTTCCTAAGCCTAGAAAGACGCATCATGAATTAAGAAAGAAAGGGATAGAAAGAGAAAAGATAGAGAAGAAATAAGAAATAATATCATTATCTCAACAGAGGAACGAATAAATTATATAAAGACATAAGTATTACATAGTATACAATATCTATCAGAGTTACATAGCATATACAACACATACTAGACAGTTATAAACATCTGTCTAGTTATTACAATTCAATATAACACAACAAATAACTCAGAGATACCAAACACAGCGAAACACTACACATATCTATAATGTTGAAGCCTCCTGCTCCATTTCTCCTTCATAATTCGTCAAAGCTAACCTGAATCTCTTGGCTACTCGTAAAAATTTGAGTACCCAAGAGTTCAAGAAAACAGAAGATAAACTCCGGGTCAGACATGGGTCTGGTGTGAGTAACAGGTTAAAGATGCTTAACTTTTGAAAAACCTTTGAAAAGAATGGTATCACGTAAGACTTCCCACACATAAACATGGAAAAGTTTTTACCTTACGCTAACCAAAACATTTGATAGGAGATCCAATGATATTTTAATAGGTCTAGGGTTTTCAAGTAAAGAAGAAATAACTGAA
Source organism: Allium cepa (assembly GCA_030765085.1). Taxonomy (NCBI): domain Eukaryota; kingdom Viridiplantae; phylum Streptophyta; class Magnoliopsida; order Asparagales; family Amaryllidaceae; genus Allium; species Allium cepa. Next base: position 818,036,426 of record CM060935.1, on the reverse strand, counting down.
ATTGTTACATGATTAAATTCCAGCAACTAGCCACAAAAGTGGGTAATACAATCAAATCCGAGGGCGCTTATTGGATTTTGGATTCCATACAATGGCAGGGCTACTGGGGTACCGCCCGTCGCAGTATGTGGCCTAGATCAACGTACCGAGGATCCACCCTATATCCCCTGCAACACAAGGCCAGAACCAATCCTTACTAAACAGTTTCGAACAAGACAACCCCGTGGTTCTGATCAGCAACCGCACCACATAGCCGAAATAAAAGGGACATCTAGACAGGGGTAAATCTTGTCCTACTTGGGCATGATCCACTTAGCCTTGCTGCACCTCCCCTGTTTTAGCCATTCCCGGTTGATGAGGCTTGAGGCTATAATTACCTTATCAGAACACATCACTTAGAATGCTCATCGTCCACCTGATGATGTTCTGAAAGCATTCAATCCATACTAGTTCATTCCGGGTTCGAACGAAACCGAATGCATTATCTCATTACACACATTTTGGAATCACCCTCAGAGTTAACGACAATAACCCTTGCACTCTGAATCTTCATCTTCACTTTAAATTCACGAACTATCGTTAATTTGGATCGAAGTGGTTTTCAGATATCCAAATCTGGAAACCCGATCCCGGTCTCATCGAAATCCAAAACGTATCTTTTAAGGCCACGTTTTTTTAAAGTTTAAAATAATTCAATTCTATTATCTATATACATACAAATAGATAATTCACAGATCACAATAGATAATCAACACTATCATCACAAATAGATAATCCATATTATCATTAAAAACAGATAACCCATATTATCATCACAAATGGATAATTCATATTATCATCCCAATGCAACCAAAGCATCCATATTACACAGCATTATTTATCTCATAGCTGAGATTTCTAACCATTCAAGGCAATCAATATCATCCATTCATACATAAGAAAGGATTTACTCAATCACACTATAATTAATTTAAAATGAATTTAATTAATTACTTCATCTTTAATTAATTTAAAATAAATTAAATTAATTACTTCATTATTTTAAATCTTGCTTACTTAACCATTAATTAATTACAAATCAATTAATTAAACATCCTCTAATTAATCACCTTAATTAATCACCCATGATTAATTATCCTTTAATTACATTCAAGTAATTACCCTTTAATTAATTTCACAAATTAATTATTCTTAACCAAATAAAGTAATTAACCTTTAATTACTTCATTAATTAATTAATTATAATTAATTACTTTAATCCTTAATTAATTACATTAATTATTTATCTTTAATCACTTACTATTGATTAATTAATCTTAATTAATCAACCCTTAATTACATCATTAAATAAATTAATTAATTACTCCTTAATTAAATATCTTAATTAATCCCTTGATTAATTATACAAAGTAATTTACTCCAAATTACTTCCATTATTAAATTATCTTCCACTAATTACATACAGTAATTATCAATTAATTATTTCACTAAGTAATTAAAATCCATTAATTACATTAAGTAATTATCAAATTCATCCGGTGTTTAAATTAATTAAACTTAATTAATTAATATAAACTAATCACATTAAGCTCAATTAATTACATTAAGTAATCAATTCCTTAATTACTTGTATTAAGCAGTTAAACTTGAACAATTCCATAAATGATTATTATTAATTACTTAATCTAATTAATTATTAAAATTAATCACATTAATCAATTATTAAATAATCTTAAGTTAATGACCTTCATTAACCATAAATAATTTTTTAATTACTTTCCTTAGATTAATCATTATTAATTTCAAATTAATTAATCTTAATCACCAATTATTAATCTTTAATTATTTAGTTAATTAAGTGTTAACTGTAACTTAATTAATTCGTAATTACTTGATTATTAATCTTAAACATTAATTAATACCAAATTAATAATCCTTAATTACAAATCAATTATTCCTTAATTAATTAACATAAACCTTAATTAATTAATTTAAACATTTAATTACTTATTTAATTAATCCAAATCATTGATTAATTAATTAAATAAATTATCCATTTCAATTATCTTAATGAATACAAATAATTAAATCTTTATTTACTTAAAGATAAAACATTTCTTACTCAATCAAAACATTTAAAAACAATTTGCTTTTAAAATTACTTTAAATTTCAAAACATTTAACCATTTTTAAAGTAGTTAAACCAATTTAAATTAAAAACTTTATTTTATTTTAAAAAAAACTGAGGTTCAAACTCAAATTCCAGATTTTAAAACTTAGATTTAAACTTATTTTGAACCATTTAAAATTTTTAACTTTCAGTTTTAAAATACAAACCAAATATACTTTAAACACTTAAAGGTTGTTAAAACCAATTTAAATTTCAAAACTTAAACCATTTCAAAACTAAGGTTTAAACTAACTTGAATTCAGATTCTAACTCAGGTTTAATACTTAGTTTAAAACTTTGATTTACATTTTAAACTTTTTTTTTAAATATAAAAACAGAACAGGTTTTTCTTTTAAAACTGTAAACAAACATTTACTCGAGCCAACCTTAAATGACTTCGATTTCAAACCCACACTACTTCGAGCAACACACTAAAGAGCTTCGAGTCAAACTCGAGACTACCTAATCCCACTAATCAAACTTCATCGGAAAATCCACAGTGCACATGCACAGTGCCTCCGGCCACCTTCTGGCCATCACCAAAACACTTAGCACACCGGCGATCAACTACTAACTCGATCCCGACCATCACATCGATGCTGCAAACTCGAAATCAAATTCGAGTTTAAAAATTTGAAACGTGGAACAAAAACAGGAACATCACAACCAAACCTGGAAACGCCTCGTTCCCACGACTCCGGCCACCAGAATATCAGCGACTCCGACTACACATTCGCCAACCACCCAACTATCATCCCCCAAAAACTCGTAACACTCAATCACTCCTACAATCTGTGGTGATCAAATCACTCCACTTAGTTAAAAATAGGTTTCTAGCCTTCAAACCACAACCACCACCTCTACAATTCTCTGATCATCTTCCAGTTATTTTTTCCCACTTCACTGATACTCCTCCATCTCTAGGAGGAAATCCAAACCATCCGATCACAGAGATCATCAGAGATGACCCCAAAAGAAAAATACAGTTAATATATAACTGCTCCCAAAATCTAACACTAGGAATTGTGATTTCGTTTTTTGAAAATCATGATTTTGTATAATGTTTCAGATCCTAACGTAGAAACAACAGATTGTGATATTTAAATTTTTACTTTTTTTTAACTTGATCAGTAGATTTGGTTTCCAGAGTCAAATAAATATTATTTTGACTTAAATACAAATTAAAACTAAAGCTTATAATTAAGCAAACAAGTTTCATTTGAAACTTAAATTCAAACAGAGAAAAAATCACTAGATTTGAATTTTTAAATCAAAACTTGCATACTGGAAGGTAAAAACAGAGAATACTCTGATGAAAGCAATCATACATACCATACATGCATATATTCACAGCAGATATCATAAGATACGCATTCATTTCAAATTAACTAGCATGCAATCCCAATTTACCTACTTAAAATTTTAAAAGTAAAGTTACTCACCTTAAACAGAAGACAGAGCATCAATTTTTGAAAATGCTTTTTGAAGATCTTTTGAAAACTTGAATGCTTGAATGCTATTATTTTTAAAATTGAGTTGCTGTGATGCTTTGAAACTTTAAACTTGAATGTTGCTTTAAAATGCTTTTGCTCCTTGATTTACAAACTACATGCATACTTCCAGCTTCAAAGAAAATGCAGGCCAAATCATCTCAGGTTGAAGATAATGAATGCAGGCTTCAGATTTTTGATTTGCATGTGAACAGGTTTGCTTCAGATTTTTGCATGTGAACAAGTGTTGCATGTTTGAAAATGTTATAGGGGAATGATTACAGGCTTTGCATATTTAAACATGAGTGATGAATTACAGGGATATGATCTTTTAATTTGGATTTTGGTCTTTGAAATGGTTCTAGGGATTACAGAGATTTTGATTTGTATTTTGAAATGAGGATTTATGTTTATAGATTTGTTTTATGAGGAGTGATTCAGATTTGTGTAGAAAATGGTTTTGATTCTCGGATTTTCTTTTTGATTTGAGGATTGTTTTAGAGTAATAAGTTTTAGCTGAACATTTTTTTAGTTTAGAATTGAAAATGAGAAAAAGAAAAGGAATGGAAGAAGTACGAGTTTATACAACTAAATTTATGATTTATTAAAAATCAAAGAAAAATAAAAATAATATGACACTTGTCCTATATTACTACATTTGTCAAATAGAGTAGATTATTAGTTCACATTTGTCTCATTAGTTACTTAAGATATAACACTTGTTATATATGTAATTTTACTTATTTTCATTTAATTTAAAAGTAAATAAAATCCTTTTTCTTTATTTATTAAATACTTATCTATATTTAAATTACTTTCATATGTAAATGTATATGTGCATTTCTTTTTAAAGAAATGAAATAAAACAAATTATATAAAAATGAAAGCTTATCCAAATAATTTAAAAATGTTTATTTTTTTGAATTCAAAATTAATTCCAATTCAAATCAAATCATATTTTAAAAATCCAATTTAAAGATAATTTATATCAACATATTTAATTTAAAAATAGCAATAATATTGTCTTTTAAAACCTATCTATATTTGTACATTTATCAATATTATTTGAAAATAACATATTTATCAATTTTAAAATTTTTTATAAAAGAGATTATAAATTACTTATCACTTTATCTTATTTAATTTATTTTATGTAAATGGTATTTTAAACTTTCATATTTATTTTCAAATCATATTTATCAAGCTATATTTAAAAGAAAATAAAATAAACTTTTTATTAATTTATACTTAAACAAAGATATAATTTAAACAAATTAATATTTACCTTAAGTATTTAAAACCATATAGTTATTTATTAAATAGCTTTGAAAAGTTATATATTAAATAAAATAATAATTTCCAAATTATCAAAATGTATATTAGAATATAAAAGAAAGATTTTATTTGTTTATTAAACTTCAAATCAAAACTTATCTATTTACAATACACACACACACACACATTATAAATAGAAAGCATTTTATTAGCTCTAAAAGATAAAATCTACTAATTAAATATTTATTTAATTTGGATTATTAAATCAATTCAAATCTTATTAACAACAATTATCAAATCAATTTAATTTTTAACACAGATTACTAAATTTATATCGCCAAAATTCCAGGTCATCACATTCCTTCCCCCTTAAAAGAATTTCGTCCCCAAAATTTAGAACAAAGGTAATTTAATAATCTCATTAAAGATTTAATTTTAAAACATAAGCATATATTAATTATATGCTAATAACCATAGTAACCAATTTACATAATCAAACAATCTAACTATCCAGAAAAATCTCTGAATAGAATTTCCTCGAGTTTCCTTCCTAAATATATATACCGGGATACTCGCTCTACAAAATCCAAACAATCAATACTACTAAGCTATAGAGCTACTACTCATCTGGATCTACGAAACTGAACAGGATATCAGACCACAGACAAGTCTGACTTAACTACCAAACCTCCTGAACTCCTGGTTCCACAACCAGAGATAGATCAAACACGTACTCCCTCCGAGATACATGAAACACACCGAATCCCAATTATCCAAACTGGCAATTCAACTCTTGAAAACCAAAGCACTCATCTTACCAAAACACCTTGGAGCTAGCTTCCCAAACTTACCAAAACTTATAGCTCCTTGGATCGGAGAAATCTTATAAAAAAACTAAATCTACGATTTCGAAATTCAAATTCCTTCGTCTCTTATCCTCAAAACTCTTTGCACGATCCTGGCCTGCCTACATCCTCCCTGATCCGCTCAACCCTTGCCGATGCCCCTAGAAACAAACTAGACCAGAAACAACCCATCAAAATGATCCTCTCAAGATCAACCAGCAACCAAGAACACAACTCTACTCCACGAACAACAGAAGACTGAACTTACTTCTCCTATCCGAAAAAGACAAAACAGATGCGCTCCCAAACTACTTTCGCTGCACAACTCTGATCTGGAATAGAAGAAAATGCTGATGAAGAACATGAGCACGGACTGGACAACACATTCCAGAAATATGGTTCAACAGATCCATATAAGAAAAATCAGAAGTTCCGCCAAAACTTGAGCTGCATCACCCAACTCTATCTCAAGGAACCATCCTTCTACTAGCTGAACCACCGGTACCAATCCTGAAATCCTAGTCGATAAGAAAACTCAAATCTTCAGATGCAGACAAACATCTGAATTTCCTGAAGACACCCGAAAAAACTCAGATGATCCAAGAGAACACTCAGCTATCGCAAGTCACTTTTGCGATCTACCCAACCTAATTCCAAAGAAAAACCATTCTCTCTTTACCAATCAGAACAGCTTAAGCTTATCGAGCCAATCCATTGAAGAAATTGATCCGCTCTGCTGCTTCTGTAATCCACCTCCAAAAAAAATTGCTCAGCCAGAAACTTCCTTGCCGGCATACAGAACACTCCGAGCTGCACTGCTGACACTAGTGCCAAAGACTTCCTAATCCAAAGCTCTTCAGGAAACTCAGACGTCAACCCAAACAAAAACATCCTGCTGAACTCGGCCACAATACCGAAGCAGACACACTTCCTTAAACTTGTTCCAAAGCAACATCTTCGGAAACATCCATAGTAACTGCATCTCATCATGCAACTACTAAGTCCCAAGGTATCAAGATACCATCACTCACTTCTGCCAACTAACAGATCCAAACTCTACTCATCCAACTTGCACTTCAAAGATGAATTCCGAACCTTTAGAAGATTTCCTTCAAAGATTGATGAAATCCTTACACCACAACAAAAATCATTCGAGATGGTATTAGGTCTACAGTCTCGACAAATACTTCCAATCTCAAATATTCAAACTCCAACCATTGGTAGTTGTGTTACACACACCATTACCTTATCTACCATTATAACTTATATTGGAAAACCCGAAAAGGTAACCCAACAAATAGGTAGATATACATATATATATATATATATATATATATATATATATATATATTACAAATACGCTCTCTCAAGAAAAAGAATCACTCCAAAGCCTAGGTATTCGCTCAACCTAGTGCTATGATACCAAATGTGACGACCCGACTTTCAACGTCCAAAAAGTATCATCATCTTGAAGAAAGAAAGGGATAGAAAGAGAAAAGATAGAGAAGAAATAAGAAACAATATCATAATCTCAATAGAGGAACGAATAAATTATATAAAGACATAAGTATTACATAGTATACAATATCTATCAGAGTTACACAGCGTATACAACACATACCAGACAGTTATAAACACCCGTCTAGTTATTACAATTCAATATAACATAACAAATAACTTAGAGATACCAAACAAAGCGGAACGCTATACATATCTATAATGCTGAAGCCTCCTGCTCCATTGCTCCTCCATAATTCGTCAAAGCTAACATGAATCTCTTGGCTACTCGTAAAAATTTGAGTACCCAAGAGTTTAAGAAAACAGATGATCAACTCCGAGTCAGACATGTGTCTAGTGTGAGTAACAGGTTAAAGTTGCTTAACTTTTGAAAAGCCTTTGAAAAGAAAGGTATCACGTAAGACTTCCCACACATAAACATGGAAAAGTTTTTACCTTATGCTAACAAAAACATTTGATAAACAATCCGATGATATTATAATAGGTCTAGGGTTTTCAAGTAAATAAGAAATAGCTGAAATTGTTACATGATTAAATTCCAGCAACTAGCCACAAAAGTGGGTAATACAATCAAATCCGAGGGTGCTTATTGGATTTTAGATTCCATACAATGGCAGGTTTACTGGTGTGACGCCCCACCTCTATACCCACGCTAGCCAAGAACACTACGGTGTAATGCTGTCAACTAGCACGGAGAATAAGGCTGTTGAGGAGCGACCATCCGTGTAATTGCTTTGCGCGAGCACCGATATGTCAGATAGTATAACATGCATTTTATTTCAAGAGGAAATTCGACATACCGATACAAACACAAAGCTACTACACGGTGGCTATAATAATCTTCGAAAACAAATATAGAAATAAACATAACACAAATCAGTCACAGATAATTCATATCACATAGGCGGAAGAAGATATGAATATATAACTAACACGTGAAAGTGTACATCAGAGTAGAGGTCTAACAAGATCCACAATATCAAAAAGAATAGATACAAGTGCTAGACAAAATAATAAGTATACATCATAGAGTCTGTATCTCAAATGTATACAACAAAAACTACTAATCTAAGTAGTTAGCCAAAGATCATATGATAACCCCAGAAGAGAAGTCAAGCAGAAGCACCTGTAACATCTCGGTCTGACCCGAGTATTATTTAAGAAGAAAATAATAAACGGACCAGTCTAGCTATAAATATCAGAAGAAATGATATAGAATAAGAGATATGACTAAACGTATAATAATCACAATGCCAAGCTGTGATAAATAACAAATTGAAAAATCAATAAGAGATTAATCAATATCGCAAAGATCTTCTCAAAGATAAAAAGGAATGTCATACTCCTAATTTCATTCACCAAGCCACAATAAATGACATATATATATATATATATATATATATATGCCAATCGTAAAAGTTGGTGAAACATAAATTCCAGAATTCAACACACGAAATTCAGAAATCACAAGAAAAGGATAGCCAAGACATTGATGTAGTGCAAACGGTACACCCAATGTATCAAAGGCAGATCATTGATGTAGTGCAAACGATACATCCAATGAATCAAAAGCAAAGACATTGATGTAGTGCAAACGGTACATCCAATGTATCAAAAGCAAAGACATTGATGTAGTGCAAACGGTACATCCAATGTATCAAAAGCATATCATTGATGTAGTGCAAACGGTACATCCAATGAATCAAAAGCAAAGACATTGATGTAGTGCAAACGGTACATCCAATGTATCAAAAGCAAAGACATTGATGTAGTGCAAACGGTACATCCAATGTATCAAAAGCAAAGACATTGCACATGCTAGTCTAAAACATAAAATGATCGTCATGATCAAAGAGAAGTGTCGATTACAGTAAGCTAGTAAATATATGAGCTTAGCTTCATGTCACCTAACCACTAGCTTAACTTAAATATTTACGAACAAATTATAGATCTCCACTAGAAAATTGTCACAAAAGATTCAATCGAACAAGTCCAAGAATTAACCGGCGAAGTAAACGCAAGCGTTTCATACCACTTGTTTTACTAGGTCGTTTAATTAGATTTCTCATACGAGTGAGGTAAATGTTTGTATATAGTAATAGATTGGAAATCGGTTTGAGAAAACGAGCTTTGTAATAAAATAGTGTTGAAATCGTTTTGATGAAAGAATTTTGATATTTACTACTAGTATCGAAACCTTTATATTTTTAAAGTGACAAATCACAAAGAAGATTGTAGGAATAATCAATCACTAAAGTTCACATTCGAAGACGTGAATAAAATCCAAAGAAATCGATACCGAATCCATCAAAATGGATATTCCGATAAATCACGAAAAAAATGTCATCAAAGTCAATAATAAGTGATAATAACAAAAGGGAATCAACACAAATTGATTAACATTGGAAATTCAATCCAAAAAGGCAAATTGGACTCAAACAGCAGGTTCAGTCGACTGAACAGAGTTTTCAGTCGACTGACCCTGTGCCTGGAAATTTTCCAGGTTCAGGAAACTTTCGGTTTCCAGTTTCAGTCGACTGAACAGAAGATTCAGTCGACTGAATCATGCTTGGAAACTTTTGGGTTCCAGGTTCAGTCGACTGAACAGAAGATTCAGTCGACTGAATCATGCCTGGGTTGTTTTTCAGCCTATTCAAATGAAGAGCAAACTCTTCCAAAATGCAATCGGACGAACGTTGGCTCTAAGGGTTTATGCCAATCGGCTACCCGGCCCTATATGCTCCTCGATGCATCACCAAAAGCATGATCAAACACCCATAAAAGGATTTTCACACAAATTTGACTTAAAAACCCAAAAATTGGAATATTCACAAAACCAATTAAAATCAAGAGCAAATGCACATGAAGAAGTGTTAGGAATTCATACCCAACAACCAAAGATAATTATAGTCATAGATGTGAGATAAAAATCTCTCCTTTGAACCCAAAAACAATGAATGAGAAGCTTGAAGACAAGGGAAGATCAACCACACCTCAATCTCAACACTAGAAGCTTGAATCTAAGCTTAAAAGAAGAACATTCCCTAAGTTAGGTTTAGGAAATTTCTGAAATCAAAGAGAGAATGAGATGGAAAAGAAGAAGGAGATGCTTACTAATTGGTTCTCTTTGAGTTTGGAGCGAGAACTTGAGCTAGCAAGAAGAACTAGGGTTTGCAATTTCTATTTCCCTTTCCCTTCCACCATTTTCAGTTGGAGCTTGAGTTTAGAAGAGTGGAATGAGAGAATGGAGAGGAGAGGGCTGAGTTGGGGTATTAGTTAAACTAGTGGGCTGAACCCAAACCCTAAACCCAATAGAAAAAGTAACGAAATTCAACTTACTCCAAACATATCAAATATTATACTCAAAAAGATCGCAAACGACATTTTGAACTCAATGGAAGGGGTCTTGTCCCAATTCGACTGTTTGCAAAAAGTAGCTTTTCGGACCAAAATCCGACGAACGATAAAATATTTAAATAAAATATTTAAATATACAATTGATAAATATGCAGGTGGTTACAGACTCCCCTCCTTAAAGAAATTGCGTCCTCGCAATACTTAAGAAGAAAATAAGAAGTAACAACCATAGAAGCATATCAACACAAAAGAAAATTTGAAATAGGAAGTTCACCATAAGGAGCATGAAAGAGTAAGCCTGAACGGGATCGCTCGATGAATTCTCTAGATTCTCAGGAGTAATCCCTAAGATTTGAGAACCATTGAACTCTCACAAGAAGAATATATTTGTTTCGAAGGCGCTCAACCTCCGAAGCAATGATGCGAATGGAATGTTGCTCATAAATCAAAACTGGTGAAACTTCAATTTCCACAATATCACCGGGCTCAAGAATAAAAACCGGAAACCCTAAGGCATTTCCGTAGATAAAAGACGTGGAGAACATCAAGAATAGCAGAAAATTGAGCCAGTGCAACGGCGTAGTACAGAAACAGTACACCCGAGAAACTAGAAACTCAAATAATTTGGAACATCGGTGTAGTACAAAAAGGTACGCTAAATGAACCAAAGCCCGAATAATTTCGGAACACCGACGTAGTACAAAAACGGTACGTCCAATGAATCAATAAATCGGAACAACGATGTAGTATAATAATGGTACATCCATTGATCCAGATAAGATGGAACATCGATGTAGTATAATAACAGTAAATCCGATGAACCGAACACCATAAAAGATCACCGGACACTAGTCCATAAAAGAGATGAGATGAAACTCAATAAAACAAAGTACATCAAAACGCCCGATGAACCTGATAAAAAGAAAATTCCATTCCGACATCATCAAAGAATCAACACCTTGTTGCCTACGAAAAAACATATTGGCAACACGATTTCCCCTTCGGGAATAAAAGAATATCAGGATCATAAGATGCCAGGAACTCGAGTCAACATGAAGTTCCTTATAAGAAATTAAATATTCCAAAGATTTATGATCGAGGTAGAGAAGAAATTTCTCATCCAAATATGGTGATGCCAAATTCCAAAAGTAAAAACAATAGTCGCGAGCACTAGATCATGAGTGGCATATTTAGTCTCGATAAGCTATAATGTTTTAGAAGCACAAGTGATAGCATGTACTCCTTTGCAAGAGAATGGAATCCAAACCAATACGACTAGTATCGGTACAAATAGCAAAGTCTTGGTTCCCCTTCAGGAATCACAAGAATAAGAGTTCGAAAGGAAGAGTTCTTTTAAATAATCCTTTTTCCCGAAAAGTTAAAACTTTCAAAATTACAATTATCTCAATGTAAAAATATTTCTAGAAAAATTTACATTTTATAAGTCAATATATCGTGTCTGATTGTTTCATCAAAGCGTTTAGGAGATTCTTATCGATAACGTTGATCAAGCGCATCGACCAGAATTCTTAACACACTAAATGGGCAATACAATCACAAAATCATCTTCTATATAGTAAACATGTTTCTTAAAAACCTATAATAATATTCTTTGCTTGTTTAAGAGCAAATCAAATTGTACTTATAAACAAATCTTATGAAAAAGATTTTCAAAATTTTAAATTACTATTTTCATCCAAAATCAATAAATACAAGAATGGTCTCATCGAAATATTCATAGAATATTCGATTTATAAAATGGATGAAATAAGCTGGACAAACTGAATGACAAAATAAGTCATTCATAAGAATCGTAACGAGTGCGGAATGCGGTAAGTGGAATGCTACTCCCGCAACTCGTAGCCAAAGGAAAATCGGTGGCAAGGTAGAACTAGAAAGACCTTATCACCACACAAAGGATTTCTTAGGTGATAATCCTAAGACAAACTCAAAAATACTGGAAAGTTTCACAAACTATTTAGATAAGAGAAAAAACACTTTCCTTATCATGAAGGCTTAAAGAATAAAATGATGTCATCGAATTGGAATCAAAATCACAAAGAAAAATTAGAAAGCTGCTTAACAGATAGAAAATGTCGAAGAAAGAGGGGTCTCGGACACTCCCTTACATAATGGTCCGTGGAACCACAATTGTAGCATTGACCACGACTAGAGGTAGGAGTCTTTGCTACTGGAATTTGTTGCTTCCCTTTCTTATTAGAATTGGGGCCTTTGAATTTGATAGGACTCTTCAAGTTATTGTCGTAGTTCTGTTGGGCACGCACAACTTCAACATCACCTTCATTATCGGCCTCTTCAAGACGAAGAGCGATATCAATAAGCTGATCAAATGAAACCTCAAGTTTCATGAGTAATGGCTTCTTAAGATTCTTATTCAAGCCATAGACAAATCTCTGATTTTTCTTCAACGGGGTGTTGATGTATTCAACCCCGTATTTGGACAGAGATTCGAAAGATGCAACATAGTCTATCACAAAGATCCACCTTGAAAAAGGTCAATAAAACGCCGGGCAAAGTTACCTTTTCAGCCTCCGGCACAAACTTTAATTCGAATCGTTCTCGGAATTGCTCCCAAGTAAGATCCGCTTCAACGATTTCAGAAATTAAGAGCTCATACCAATCCAACGCTCTTTCTTGAAGCATGCTAGAAGCCACTTGGACTCGATGAAGGTCAATAAGGTTCATGTGAGAAAAGATGCGATCGCATGATTTGAGCCAAGCTTGAATTTCCATAACACTCTCGGATCCCCTGAATGGCCTTCCACCCAAATCGGTGTAGTCTCTGCACAAGCGTGCAAAACCGGATGTAGGATGAGTAGGCTCTGGATTGGCTCCGGCAGCTTGAGTGTTCTTTACTAGATCAAGAAGCTGCTGGGCAGGCATAAAAACTCCATCTTGGGGAGTAGTACTAGATTGACCGACGCTGGGACGACCAGGTCTAACCATTTCTCTTCTTTAAGAAAGAAAGAAAGAAAGAAGAGGAAAAAGTTATTCTCAAAATAAATTTCAATCAAACTTGATTGATAAAACAAGGAATCATAAAAGAAAATAGGATGAATCGGTACGAAGACTCGAAGTAAATCCTAAAGCACGACTCCTAAGATGGACTTAGGACGATGATCCTTGTTATAATACTCCATATTGTTCCGAAGTTTGGCTCCGATACCAAGCTGTGACGCCCCACCTCTATACCCACGCTAGCCAAGAACACTACGGTGTAATGCTGTCAACTAGCACGGAGAATAAGGCTGTTGAGGAGCGACCATCCGTGTAATTGCTTTGCGCGAGCACTGATATGTCAGATAGTATAACATGCATTTTATTTCAAGAGGAAATCCGACATACCGATACAAACACAAAGCTACTACACAGTGGCTATAATAATCTTCGGAAACAAATATAGAAATAAACATAACACAAATCAGTCACAGATAATTCATATCACATAGGCGGAAGAAGATATGAATATATAACTAACACGTGAAAGTGTACATCAGAGTAGAGGTCTAACAAGATCCACAATATCAAAAAGAATAGATACAAGTGCTAGACAAAAGAATAAGTATACATCATAGAGTCTGTATCTCAAATGTATAAAACAAAAACTACTAATCTAAGTAGTTAGCCAAAAGATCATATGATAACCCCAGAAGAGAAGTCAAGCAGAAGCACCTGTAACATCTCGTTCTGACCCGAGTATTATATAAGAAGAAAATAATAAACGGATCAGTCTAGCTATAAATATCAGAAGAAATGATATAGAATAAGAGATATGACTAAACGTATAATAATCACAATGCCAAGATGTGATAAATAACAAATTGAAAAATCAATAAGAGATTAATCAATATCGCAAAGATCTTCTCAAAGATAAAAAGGAATGTCATACTCCTAATTTCATTCACCAAGCCACAATAAATGACATATATATATATATATATATATATATATATATATATATAAATGTCAATCGTAAAAGTTGGTGAAACATAAATTCCAGAATTCAACACACGAAATCCAGAAATCACAAGAAAAGGATGGCCAAGAAATTGATGTAGTGCAAAGGTACACCCAATGTATCAAAGGCAGATCATTGATGTAGTGCAAACGGTACATCCAATGAATCAAAAGTAAAGACATTGATGTAGTGCAAACGGTACATCCAATGTATCAAAAGCAAAGACATTAATATAGTGCAAACGGTACATCCAATGTATCAAAAGCATATCATTGATGTAGTGCAAATGGTACATCCAATGAATCAAAAGCAAAGACATTGATGTAGTGCAAACGGTACATCCAATGTATCAAAAGCAAAGACATTGATGTAGTGCAAACGGTACATCCAATGTATCAAAAGCGTATCATTGATGTAGTGCAAACGGTACATCCAATGAATCAAAAGCAAAGACATTGATGTAGTGCAAACGGTACATCCAATGTATCAAAAGCAAAGACATTGCACATGCTAGTCTAAAACATAAAATGATCGTCATGATCAAAGAGAAGTGTCGATTACAGTAAGCTAGTAAATATATGAGCTTAGCTTCATGTCCCATAACCACGAGCTTAACTTAAATATTTACGAACAAATTATAGATCTCCACTAGAAAATTGTCACAAGAGATTCAATCGAACAAGTCCAAGAATTAACCGACGAAGTAAACGCAAGCGTTTCATACCCCTTGTTTTACTAGGTCGTTTAATTAGATTTCTCATACGAGTGAGGTAAAGGTTTGTATATACTAATAGATTGGAAATCCGTTTGTGAAAACGAGCTTTGTAATAAAATAGTGTTGAAATCGTTTTGATGAAAGAATTTTGATATTTACTACTAGTATTGAAACCTTTATATTTTTAAAGTGACAAATCACAAAGAAGATTGTAGGAACAATCAATCACTAAAGTTCACATTCGAAGACGTGAATAAAATCCAAAGAAATCGATACCGAATCCATCAAAATGGATATTCCCATAAATCACGAAGAAAATGTCATCAAAGTCGATAATAAGTGATAATAACAAAAGGGAATCAACACAAATCGATTAACATTGGAAATTCAATCCAAAAAGGCAAATTGGACTCAAACAGCAGGTTTAGTCGACTGAACAGAGTTTTCAGTCGACTGACCCTATGCCTGGAAATTTTCCAAGTTCAAGAAACTTTTTGTTTCCAGTTTCAGTCGACTGAACAGAAGATTCAGTCGACTGAATCATGCCTGGAAACTTTCGGGTTCCAGGTTCAGTCGACTGAACAGAAGATTAAGTCGACTGAATCATGCCTGGGTTGTTTTTCAGCCTATTCAAATGAAGAGCAAACTCTTCCAAAATGCAACCGGACGAACGTTGGCTCTAAGGGTTTATGCCAATCGGCTACCCGGTCCTATATGCTCCTCGATGCATCACCAAAAGCATGATCAAACACCCATAAAAGGATTTTCACACAAATTTGACTTAAAAACCCAAAAATTGGAATATTCACAAAACCAATTCAAATCAAGAGCAAATGCACATGAAGAAGTGTTAGGAATTCATACCCAACAACCAAAGATAATTATAGTCATAGATGTGAGATAAAAATCTCACCTTTGAACCCAAAAACAATGAATGAGAAGCTTGAAGACAAGGGAAGATCAACCACACCTCAATCTCAACACTAGAAGCTTGAATCTAAGCTTAAAAGAAGAACATTCCCTAAGTAGGTTTAGGAAATTTCTGAAATCAAAGAGAGAATGAGTTGGAGAAGAAGAAGGAGATGCTTACTAATGGGTTCTCTTTGAGTTTGGAGCGAGAACTTGAGCTAGCAAGAAGAACTAGGGTTTGCAATTTCTATTTCCCTTTCTCTTCCACCATTTTCAGTTGGAGCTTGTGTTTAGAAGAGTGGAATGAGAGAATGGAGAGGAGAGGGCTGAGTTGGGGTATTAATTAAGCTAGTGGGCTGAACCCAAACCCTAAACCCAATAGAAAAAGTAACGAAATTCAACTTACTTCAAACATATCAAAGATTATACTCAAAAAGATCGCAAACGACATTTTGAACTCAATGGAAGGGGTCTTGAGTCCCAATTCGACTGTCTGCAAAAAGTAGCTTTTCGGACCAAAATCCGACGAACGATAAAATATTTAAATATACAATTGATAAATATGCGGGTTGTTACAACTGGGGTACCGCCCGTCACAGTACGTGGCCTAGATCAACGTACCGAGGATCCACCCTAAATCGCCTGCAACACAAGGTCGGAACCATTCCTTACTGAACAATTCCGAACAAGACAACCCCGTGGTTGTGATCAGCAACCGCACCACACAGCCGAAATAAAAGGGACATCTAGACAGGGGTAAATATCATCCTACTTGAGCATGACCCACTTAGCCTTGCTGCACCTCCCCTGTTTTAGCCATTCCCGGTTGATGAGGCTTGAGGCTACGATTACCTTATCAGAACACATAACTTAGAATGCTCATCATCCACCTGAAGATGTTCTGAAAGCATTTAATCCATACAAGTTCGTTCCGGGTTCGAACGAAACCGAAGGCATTATCTCGTTACACTCATTTTGGAATCACCTCCAGAGTTAACGACAATAACCCTTGCACTCTGAATCTTCATCTTCACTTCAGATTCACGACCTATCGTTAATTTGGATCGATGTGGTTTTCGGATATCCAAATCTGGAAACTCGATCCCCGTCTCATCGAAATCCAAAACGTATCTTTTAAGGCCAAGTTTTTTTAAAGTTTAAAACAATTCAATTCTATTATCTATATACACACAGATAGATAATTCACATATCATAATAGATAATTAACATTATCATCACAAACAGATAATCCATTTTATCATTATAAACGGATAATCCATATTATCATCACAAATAGATAATTCATATTATCATCCCAATGCAACCAAAGCATCCATATCACATAGCATTATTTATCTCATAGCTGAGATTTCTAACCACTCAAGGCAATCAATATCATCCATTCATACATAAGCAAGGATTTACTTAATCACACTATAATTAATTTAAAATGAATTTAATTAATTACTTCATCTTTAATTAATTTAAAACAAATTAAATTAATTACTTAATTATTTTAAATCTTGCTTACTTAACCATTAATTAATTACAAATCAATTAATTAAACATCCTCTAATTAATCACCTTAATTAATCTCCCTTGATTAATTATCCTTTAATTACATTCAAGTAATTATCCTTTAATTAATTTCACAAATTAATTATTCTTAACCAAATACAGTAATTAACCTTTAATTACTTCATTAATTAATTAATTACAATTAATTACATTAATCCTTAATTAATTACGTTAATTAATTATCTTTAATCACTTATTATTGATTAATTAATCTTAATCAATCAACCCTTAATTGCATCATTAAATAAATAAATAAATTACTCCTTAATTAAATATCTAAATTAATCCCTTGATTAATTATACAAATTAATTTAATCCAAATTACTTCCATTATTAAATCATCTTCCACTAATTACATCCAGTAATTATCAATTAATTACTTCAACAAATAATTACAATCCATTAATTACATTAAGTAATTATCAAATCATCCAGTGTTTAAATTAATTGAACTTAATTGATTAATATAAACTAATCATATTAAACTCAATTAATTACATTAAGTAATTAATTCCTTAATTACTTCTATTAAGTAATTAAACTTGAACAATTCCACAAATGATTATTATTAATTAATTAATCTGATTAATTATTAAAATTAATCACATTAATTAATTATTAAATAATCTTAAGTTAATGACCTTCATTAACCATTAACAATTCTTTAATTACTTTCCTTAGATGAATCATTATTAATTTCAAATTATTTAATCTTAATTACCAATTAATTAATCTTTAATTATTTAATTAATTAAGTGTTAATTGTAACTTAATTAATTCTTAATCACTCGATTATTAATCTTAAACATTAATTAATACCAAATTAATAATCCTTAATTGCAAATCCTTAATTAATTAACATAAACCTTAATTAATTAATTTAAACCTTTAATTACTTATTTAATTAATCCAAATCATTAATTATTTAATTAAATTATCCATTTCAATTATCTTAATAATTATAAATCATTAAATCTTTATTTACTTAAAGATAAAACATTTCTTACTTAATCAAAACATTTAAAAACAATTTTCTTTTAAATTTAATTTAAATTTCATTTTAAATTTCATTTTAAATTTCAAAATATTTAACCATTTTTACAGTATTTAAAACAATTTAAATTTAAAAACTTTATTTTATTTTAAAAAAAAACCGAGGTTCAAAATCAAATTCCAGATTTTAAAACTTAGATTTAAAATTATTTTAAACCATTTAAAATTTTAAACTTTCAGTTTTAAAATTCAAACCAAATATACTTTAAACACTTAAAAGTTGTTAAAACCAATTTAAATTTCAAAACTTAAACCATTTCAAAACTAAGGTTTAAACTAACTTGAATTCAGATTCTAAATCAGGTTTAAAACTTAGTTTAAAACTTTGATTTACATTTTAAACTTTATATTTAGATATAAAAACAGAACAGGTTTTTCTTTTAAAACTGTAAACAAACATTTACTCGAGCCAACCTTAAATGTCTTCAAGTTCAAACCCACACTACTTCGAGAAACACACTAAACAGCTTCGAGTCAAACTCAAGACTACCCAATCCCACTAACCAAACTTCACCGGAAAATCCACAGTGCACTGTGCACATGCACAGTGCCTCCGGCCACCTTCTGGCCATCACCAAAACAATTAGCACACCGGCGATCAACTACTAACTCGATCCCGACCATCACATCGATGCTGCAAACTCGAAATCAAATTCGAGTTTAAAAAACCCAAACCTGGAACAAGAACAAGAACATCACAATCAAACCTGGAAATGCCTCGTTCCCACGACTCCGGCAACCAGAATATCAGCGGCTCTGGCCACACATTCGCCAACCACCTAACTATCATCCCCCAAAAACTCGTAACATTCGATCACTCCTACAATTTGTGGTGATCAAATCACTCCACTTAGTTAAAACTAGGGTTCCAACCTTCAAATAACAACCACCACCTCCACAATTCTCTGATCGTCTTCCAGTTATTTTTCCCCACTTCACTGATCACTTCTCACCTCCAGGAGGAAATTCAACCCATCCGATCACAGAGATCATGGAGAACCCCAAAAGCAAAATACAGTCAATATAGAACTGCTCCCAAAATCTAACACTAGGAATTGTGATTTTGTTTTTAAAAATTATGATTTTGTATAATGTTTCAGATCCGAGCTTAGAAACAACAGATTGTGGTATTTAAATTTTTACTTATTTTAACTTGATTAGTAGATTTGGTTTCCAAAGTCAAATAAATATTATTTTGACTTAAATACAAATTAAAACTAAAGCTTATAATTAAGCAAACAAGTTTCATTTGAAACATAAATTCAAACAGAGACAAGATAACTAGATTTGAATTTTTAAATCAAAACTTGCATACTGGAAGGTAAAAGCAGAGAATACTTTGATGAAAGCAATCATGCATACCATACATGCATATATTCACAGCAGATATCATAAGATACACATTCATTTCAAATTAACTAGCATGCAATCCTAATTTACCTACTTAAATTTTAAAAATAAAGTTACTCACCTTAAACAGAAGACAGAGCGCCAATTTTTGAAAATGCTTTTTGAAGATCTTTTGAAAACTTGAATGCTTTTGTTTTTTAAATTGAGTTGCTGTGATGCTTTGAAATTTTAAACTTGAATGTTGCTTTAAAATGATTTTTCTCCTTGATTTACAAACTACATGCATGCTTCCAGCTTAAAAGAAAATGCAGGCCTAATCATCTCAGGTTGAAGATAATGAATGCAGGCTTCAGTTTTTTGATTTGCATGTGAACAGGTTTGCTTCAGATTTGCTTTGCATGTGAACAGGTGTTGCATGTTTGAAAATGTTACAGGGAAATGATTACAGGCTTTGCATATTTAAATATGAGTGATGAATTACAGGGATATGATCTTTGATTTGGATTTTGGTCTTTGAAATGGTTCCAAGGATTACAGAGATTTTGATTTGTATTTTGAAATGAGGATTTATGTTTACAGATTTGTTTTATGAGGAGTGATTCAGATTTGTATAGAAAATGGTTTTGATTCTCAGATTTTCTTTTTGTTTGAGGATTGTTTTAGAATAATAAGTTTCGGCTAAACATTTTCTTAGTTTAGAATTGAAAATGAGAAAAAGAAAAAGAATAGAAGAAGTATGAGTTTATAGAACTAGATTTATGATTTACTAAAATCAAAGAAAAATAAAAATAATATGACACTTGTCCTATATTACTACATTTGTCAAATAGAGTAGATTATTAGTTCACATTTGTATCATTAGTTACTTAATATATTAAATTTGTTATATACATATTTTTACTTATTTTTATTTAATTTAAAAGTAAATAAAACCCCTTTTTCTTTATTTATTAAATACTTATCTATATATAAATTACTTTCATATGTAAATGTATATGTGCATTTATTTTTAAAGAAATGAAATAAAACAAATTATATAAAAATGAACGGTTATCCAAATAATTTAAAAATGTTTACTCTTTGAATTCAAAATTAATTCAAATTCAAATCAAATCATAAATTTAAAAATCCAATTTAAAGCTAATTTATATCAACATATTTAATTTAAAAATAACAATAATATTGTCTTTTAAAACCTATCTATGTTTATACATTTATTAATATTATTTGAAAATAACATATTTATCAATTTTGAAAAAATAATTATAAAAGAGATTATAAATTGCTTATCACTTTATCTTATTTAAGTGAATAAATATTTTATGTAAATGGTATTTTAAATTTTCATATTTATTTTCAAATCATATTTATCAAGCTATATTTAAAAGAAAATAAAATAAACCTTTTATTAATTTATACTTAAACTAAGATATAATTTAAATAAATTAATATTTACCTTAAGTATTTAAAACCATATAGTTATTTATTAAATAGCTTTGAAAAGTTATATATTAAATAAAATAA
The DNA here is from genome assembly GCA_030765085.1 of Allium cepa. Taxonomy (NCBI): domain Eukaryota; kingdom Viridiplantae; phylum Streptophyta; class Magnoliopsida; order Asparagales; family Amaryllidaceae; genus Allium; species Allium cepa. The sequence continues at coordinate 818,014,663 of CM060935.1, read as the reverse complement.
TAATTTCCAAATTATCAAAATGTATATTAGAATTTAAAAATAATATTTTATTTGTTTATTAAACTTCAAATCAAATCTTATCTATTTACAATATATATATATATATATATATGCATTATAAATAGAAAGCATTTTATTAGCTTAAAAAGATAAAATCTACTAATTAAATATTTATTTAATTTGGATTATTAAATCAATTCAAATCTTATTAACAATAATTATCCAATCAATTTAATTTTTAACACAGATTATTAAATTTGTATTGCCAAAACTCCGGGTCATCACACTACAGATGTAAAATCAAACGTAGATTGTTGGCTCTCAGCAGCACACACGACTTTCGCTATATTACCAAATGTCGTAGTCTATCGATGTAAAATCAAACGTAGACTGTTGGCTCTCTGCGGCACACACGACTTTCGCTATGGTCTGCAGTAGATCGCAGTGACATCGAGTTAAACTATCGTCACAGCATAACCCAAATGCCTCTGTAGGCATCGGCTCCCTCGACTTTCGCTACACACTACACATAATCCTCAGGAACTAGTTTGTCCGGACTCCTCACAGGATTAACTTTAAAACCCCCCTTAGGGTTCAAGGCAGTACCACCCTGTGGCACTCCTGAGAAGTTCATTTCAAGGGTGAGCCTTTTTTCCAGAACCATTTTCAAAACACTTTATACTATACACATAGAGTATCTTCCAAATCATACACCTAGTATGAATCCCATATAAATCACATTTTGTCAAAATCGATTATTCCAAAATCGATTATTTCAAAATCGATAATTCTCAAGCTAGTCTTTTCAAATTCCAATATTGATTTTACCCAAAAATCAAAAGCCTTTCCAAAATCCATAGGTTCCAAAAACCTTTCCTTCAAAATCATTCTCATAAGATCCTTTATATATATATAGATATATATAACCTTGAAAAATCTTTGGATCATTTCAAACTTGTATTAAACCCCTTTTATACTTCAAATATTTTCAAAACCCTTTTCTTCTGGCAAAAGATTTAACAAGGGTAGTTTTATCATATATATAACAAAGATACATAACTTTGTTCATTCCAAATCAAATACTCAAATTTGATTACTCTTTTACAACGTTATTAACCATATTACTTTCATTTCAAAAACCATTTTACAGTTCTTATCCAGAAATTTCAATATCAATTTCATTCAAACCCATATGATGTACACATATCTTCCGTACGCTATATCAATCTGACCGCTCACTCGATCACACAATTTCTCTTCCGAATTAGTATCGTCCATCCGACTTCCTAGTGCGGACTCAGATCTGGTTTCTTGATCAGAAACCGTCATTCTGCTTGCATAGCCATAACTATGATAAAGAATATGCAGAACCAACCAACAATCCGTATCCAGGTTCGCCATCGAATATCGAGTGAAAAATACCAACTCGGCTCGATATACTATCTCAAAATTCTGTGCTCGAATCCGGATCAAATCACTATGCGAATAGAATAGTATACGTACATCCTACGTATCTATCTTTATCTATTATTAGCCAAATCAATCTCCTTTCCTATTCACGTTCACTTTGATTTTCATTCACTTACTCACAATTGCTTAAATCCTCATTTGGATTATCACCTTTATTCTTATCTCAAATGGATATTTAATCATAAACAGTTTGAACTCTTTTCCAGCTTGAATTTAGAAAATAGCTTGAAAAATTAAGAATATATAAGTAGTTGAAAATAATTATTAGTTTGTAAAATAGTTGTAAAGTAATTAAGTAATTGTAAAATAGTTGGAAAATAGTCAAATACTTATAGAAATTTTAAATAATTACAAAATAGTTGTGAATAGTAATTAGTTATAAAGTAGTTGAAAATTGTAATTAGTTTATGAAACAGTTGCAAAATAGTTAAATAATTCTAGAAGTAGTTATAAGTATAAGATAGTTTGGGGTTTAATAAGAAAGGTTGTATATATAGTAAATAGCTTGGAAGAATAGATTTATATTAAAACAATTAATTTTGAAAATATCCAGAGCTAAACTATTCAATTCCCACTTTCCATTCCCATCAATTCAATTTAAATTTTCACTTCCATTTAGATTGACTCAATTCCAATTTAAATAACTTCAATTTCCATCGAAATAGATTTATCCCCAATTCAAGTTGAATTAATCCTCTATTCTTTGCTAAATTGAAATCAAATTCCATTTGAATTTACTTATTCAACTTTAATCACAATTTCAATTAATTCAAATCAATTTGGACTAATTTCTAATTGAACCCACTTCAATTTCAAATTATTTCAATTCCTGTTTGAATTAAGCCCAATTCCAAATCGACTTCATATTTGAATTTTAAACTATTCAATTTCAATTTCATTTCAAACTAATCCAATTCAAATTTTCTATTTGAATTTTTAAACTTATCCATCTTCAATCACAATTCCAATTAATTCAAATTAAATTTAATTTGAACTAATTCAATTCAAATTTCAAATTTAAACCATCCTAATCAAATAAATTCGAGTTAAATTTTTAAATGTTGATTTAATCCTTTAAATCAAATCAACTTATATCTTTAAACCATTTAATTCTGAATTCAAATTCCATTTTTAACCTATTTCAAAGTTCAAATAATAATTCCAATCCTTTTTTAAACGACTAAATCTTTGAAATTCAATTTACCATTAAACTTCAATTTTGAAACCAAACCTTTGAAGTTTTATCTTAAAGATTCAAATGTTAAGTCCAGAATGATTCCATTTTATCTTAATAACGGATATGTTACCACACCCATTTTTTCATTCATTTAAACAAATCCAATTTCAGCTTAAAGATTATTAATAACAACCGGATGGTATCATTCAAATTATTTTAAAACATCCATCCATTTCCAATTTTCAGATCTCAAACCCATTTTGAGATCACACAAACTCCTAATTCAAATTAACCATTTAACTTTCAAAGTTAAATCCCAATTTCATCTTGAAATTTCCAATTCAGGTTGCTTGTTAAATTATTTAACCTTCCCAAAGTTAAATTTAATTTACTTAATCCAGCCAACCTTACTCAATTTGAAGTCCCATTTCAAATTCTAAACTTCACATTAATAATATTCCCACTTATAAGTTCAAAAACCTATCAATTTGGGTATCACATCTCATTCCAAATTTAAAACTCAACATTTAGAGTTTATTTCAAACATCTTTGATATTATGTTTATTCCTCATACATATTATTTCCTTTACACACCAAGTTATCCTTAAATTTTAGACCACCTTTGGTTTCAATTCAAAACAAATTCCTTTAAATTTTCAAACAACTCTTGTTTGAAATATGACCCTTTTATTCAAATACATTAAATAATATTATTTATTATTTCTTTATCACTATGAAACAATTTTCAAATTCTAGACCCAGATTTAAAACTTGCCAATTTAGATCATCTTCAATTCCAATTTATAAGTCGTACTTCCCTAAATATTTTACTTCCCTAAAACATTTCATTTTTCTTAGTCATTATTACACATTTTATTATTAAACACAACAATCATTTATGATAATAACCAAGATTATCATATCTGGAAACCAATTCATTATTATCTTAGTTTGAAACTCTTCCCCAAATTCAAGATTTTAATTTCAGTTTGAATCCATTTCAAACTTATCTTTATTTAATTTCAATTTTTATTTATTTCTATTACCACTTAATTTAATTCCAATAATTTAACAACCAATTACCTTAATATTTATTAGAAAGAAATATTGCTTTATATATCAAAATATATTCTTATATAAAATCATTTACCTTTAAAATCATTTAAAAATTTTATATAAGAAAATAACAAGTACGCTCTCATATATATATACACTCAACTCATTCTGGGGTACCATTTACCCTATCCTTAAAGAGTAATCCCACCAGAGCCAAGGTTCTCACTTAACCTTTGCTCTGATACCAAATGTAATGACCTAGAATTTTTGATCCCAAAACTCTAGATAGTTAGGAAAAGAAGAAAAGAGATAGAAGAAAAGAAGAAACAGAAACACCAACATCTCACATTCGTAGCGGATAAAATATAATATCAAATAACATTCTTTACACAAAGAAAGCTGAATCAGTCAATTACATTTTAATACATCAGAGTTACAACATTTACACAAACATAGGACAATTAAAATAACTTGTCCCAGATATACTACAATATATCACAGCGGAATACACTCCATACGTTCCTGCCATCCAGCTCGCCTCCTGAACTCCAGAACATCCTTACCTGACAATCTGTAATACTCGGCCTGACCCGAGCATTACATAAGAGTAACACCCGGGTCAGGCTGAAAACCAGCGTGAGTAAACCCATCTAACATGGAACACAAGAGCATACAACTTATATAAACCTGGGTAACTTGTATAAATTTACAACTTCACAAGTCGTTATAGACATCACTTACATCACACATCAATTTCTAAGTACCAAAAGTTAGATTAAATGCCCAATTCACTTAAATCATTCCATTTCAGCCTATTGATTCCACATATCAATTTATAAAGAATCTAAGTGGTATTGGGTATTTACTAATACCCGACTCCAGTCTCTTCGAATTCAATACCATCTTCACCCAAGTTATTAAATTAAATACAATTCAACTTTGAATACAGGATGTCACTTTTTACACAGCAATTCATCATTGATAGATAACCTTCTTCACTGTTTACCCAAACATATCATATCACAAACATTTCATATTAGAGATATTCAACCAATTTAAGGCATTTAACATCATTCAATCATTCACAAGCAAGATCGATCATTTCCAAAAATTAATTTAATTTATCTCTAGTTAAATTAATTACTAATCTTAATTACTTAGATTACCTTTACTTAATATTAATCAATTATAAACCAATTAATCAATCATCCCTTAATTATCCTTCTTAATTAGTCACCCTTGACTAATTATTCCTTAATTACAATAAGTAATTAACTATTAATTAATTACTCAAATTAATCATCCTAAAATCACTTGCATTGATTAATTATCTTATAATTAATAACACTTATTAATTATCTAACCCTTATTTAGTTTTCTTAATCAATCAATCCTTCATTAATTACACTAAGTAATTAATCCTTAATTACTTCTCCTAAGTGATTAACCTTTAATTACCTTTCATTAAGTAATTTCCCTTTCATCAATTACATCCAGTAATTTATCCATTAAGTAATTATACTTATCAATCTCATTAGGTAATCATACCTAATCAATTACCAAGTTACTATCTTTAATTAATTAACAAATTAATTAATCACATTTATCTCATTAATTATAACTGGGTAATTCATCCTTTAATTACCCTATAAACCAATTAATTAATCTCTAATTATAGATTAATTATCCTTAAATTATTAATTAATAAACCTTAATTATCAATTAATCTCCTTCAATGCAAAGTAATCAATCCTTAATTACTTTTATAATCAATTAATTAACCTTTAATTAACTGATTAATTATCCATTAACTATTGATTAATAACGTTATTAATCAATATCTCTAAACATAAATTAATTAATCCATAATTACCAATTAATCAACCCTTAATTACTATATGATTAACCCTTAAATTATCAATTTTTAATCATTATTAATTAAATTTGATTACTTTTATAAAGAATTTAATATAAATAAGTTTTAAACATTTTATTAGAAAACCCTTTCATTTTAAAACATACTTTAAACATTTAAACTTGTTTAAATAATTTAATTTAATTTTTTTTAAACCTTATTTATTTTAAAACTAGGATTCAAAAGTTAATTTGAAAGCATACCTCAAAATTTGATTTTAAACTTTTGTTTTAAATCTTGCTTTCAATTTAAAAATTCATTTTAAAATTTTGAAAACAAACAGGTTTATAAACTGTAACCATCTACCTGTCTCGAGCTCAAAACTCAAAAACCCGAGCTAGATCTTGCAAAACTTCGAGCAAACACTTCGAACTACTCGAGAAAAATCGAGTACGTTCTTCTTTGCTTTAATCAAACTCACCAGAAAAACAAGGAAATGCACCATGCACACGCATGGTGATTCCAACCAACTCCAACCATCGCCGAAGCCTTACTCATGTCGCCGATCATCCCCGCACCTGATCCTGACCATCCAAACATCGACAACACTCCAAAATCAAAATCGAGCATCATTGCTCAAACCTGGAACCACAGACCTAACCTGGAACCTTCTCGTTCTTGTGCCTTCGACCACCGGAGTGCCTACACTTTCGGTCACACATTCGCCACCATTTAAGCTTTTAATTCCCAAAATTCTAATGAACTCGATCCACTAGGGTAGCCTTGACGAACAAATTCCCGATTACCATAAAAACTAGGGTTAGAAACAAAATTAACCTCCTGTCGTCGCCACAGTGCTATGATCATCTTCCAGACATTTTTCCCAAACCCTCCGACCATCCCTGCATCTCCAGTGATTCTCACCACTATCTCGATCAACTAGATGGCCAGAGGCAACCCAAATCTCCCAACCTGATCAAACATGAACTACTCTTTCATCCCTTAACTAAAAATTATAATTTCATTCTTAAAAATCATGTTTAGGATTAATGATTTAGTTTATGTTCCTGAATTGTTGAATTAAAGTGTTTGAATTTTCACTTAAATAAAAAAAACAAACTATAATTTAGGATGAAACAAACAAGTTTTATTTAAGTTTTAAATCCAAACTAAGATTAAATCAAGAGATGATGATTTTAAATCAAATTGGAGCTTGAAATCAAAGAAACAAGAATGCTACAGGAAACAAGCATGCACACATTTTATACATCCACATAAACAGATAATTCACTTGTAACAACCCGCATATATATCGATTTTATATTTAAATATTTTATTTAAATATTTTGTCGTTAATCGGATATTGGTCCGAAAAGCTACTTTTTGCAAACGGTCAAATTAGGACTCGAGACCACTTCCATTGAGTTCGAAATGCCGTTTACAATTTTTTTAAGTATAAACATTGGTAGGTTTGGAGTTAGTGGAATTTCACTAACTTTTCCCGCTTTGGACTTTGGGTTAGATTTCCATTATAACTCAAGCCCAAACCCCCTTCCTTCTTCTCACTCTTCATAAATTTCCTAACAACCAAGCTTTTGCATTAATGGTGAGTGGAAGAGGAAATTAAAACTCCAAGCTTAGGTTTCAACTTTAAATCCATCATTCAACTCCAAAATCAAAGTGAAGACATTGGATTCTAGCTTGTAGTTGCTTCTCCATTGTTTCAAGCTCCTTCTTCATTGAATTTGTGCAAAGGTGAGATTTTTATCTCACAAATCTAGTCTATAACTATATTGGACTGTTGGGAATGATTCCCTATCACTTTTGCATGCACATTTGCCTTTGGTTTGGATTGGATTGGCGAAAAACTCCAATTTTTAGCATTTTTGGAAATTTCCTGCACTTAGCTCGTTCTGGCCACTTGACTCGTTCGGTGATAGGTCGCAAGGTCGCTGGGTCGTAGGTCGCAGGGCTTTAGGTCATTCTGGAAATATTGAAACTTCGGAGTTAGGTCGCTCACGAGTTAATCATTAAGTCGTAGGTCGCTCACGAGTTAATCCTTAAGTCGTAGGTCGCTCACGAGTTAATCCTTAAGTCGTAGGTCGCTAACGAGTTAATCCTTAAGCCGTAGGTCGCTCATGAGTTAAGCCGTAGGTCGCTCGCGAGTTAAGCCTTAGGCAATAGGACATTCGCGAATTAAGCCTTAGGTCGTTTGGCCTTTATAATGTTAGGTCGCAACCTCTGTTAGGTCGGCCATGTTAGGTCGCAACCTCTGTTAGGTCGGCCATGTTAGGTCGCTCCTGGCCTAACCCTTAAGTCGTTCGACTCTTAGGTCGTAACACTTAGGTCGCTCGCCTCTTAAACCGATAGGTCGCATGACTTGTATACTTTTAGGTCGTTAGACCCTTGAGTCGTTAGGTCGTATGACCTTATAACCCAATAGGTCGTTGGACCTTTAACTCATAGGTCGTTGGACCTTATCCCGATAGTTCGCATGACCCCTTAGACCCTTAGGTCGTTAGACCTCATTTTGCCTTCACTAGGTCGTACCGTTTTGGTTGGGGCGCTGCCCCCTGGACCCCCGCGACCTGACCGGGCAAGTCGAACCCCGTAAGCGGTGGCGTTGCCCCCGCACCCCCACCTTGGGGGGTTGCCACCCCCCTGGACCCCCCCTCCGTAGGGGATCTTATCTGAAAAACATTGAGCTGTTTTCCTTGGATTTTATTCACATCTCCGTATGCGATCTTTGTGATTGATTGTTTCTACAATTGCTTCTGTGTTTTGTCATTTTATAATATAAAGGTTTCAATACTAGTAGTAAATATCAAAACTCTTTTAACAAACAATTTCAACTCTATTTTTAATAACAAAGCTCTTTTCTTAAAACGTTTTCCAATCTATTAGTATATACAAACCTTTACCTCACTCGGATGAGAAATCTAATTAAACGACTTAGTAAAACAAGTGGTATGAAACGCTTGCGTTCACTTCGTCGGTTAATTCTTGGACTTGTTCGATTGAACCTCTTGTGACAATTTTATTAGTGAAGATTTACAGTTCGTTCGTAAATATTTAAGTTAAGCAAGTGGTTATGGGACATGAAGCTAAACTTCTATATTTACTAGCTTAGTGTAATTGACACTTCTCGTTGATCATGACGATCATTCTGATGCTTTAGACTAGCAACTGTGTGATGTCTCTTGTTGCGAGGTTAGACTAGACACCACTTGTGTGATTCCACTCACACATACCTTTTTGCTTTTTGGTTAGTCTGGACCTTAATCTGTGTGATTCCATTCACACATGTGGGGTAGCTCCCCTTGGTCTTCGGACCGTCATGTGATAGGCCTCTTTCTCTTTTCTATGATTTCTGGACTTCTTGCATTGATTTCTAGAATTTATGTCATTAACTTGTTATGAGTACAAGTTTGGGGTATGATGCCCTTTTCGAATCTTTGAGAAGATTCTTGTGATATTGATTATCTCTTATTGATCGATCTTCTGTTGATCATTATTTACATACTTATAGTGGTATGTCATTATGGATATTTTATGTTTATGCCATATCTTTTATGTTATATCTTGTCATCTGATATTTATAGCTAGACTGACCCGTTTATTATTTTTCTTAAATAATACTCGGGTCAGACCGAGATGTTACAGGTGCTTCTGCTTGACTTCTTCCCAGGGATTCATCACTCTGAATTTTGGCTAACTGTTTAGATTAGCAGTTTTTGTTGTATACACTTGAGATATAGACTCATAGTTGTATTCTTTTGTATAGCACGTGTTGCTATTCTTTTGTATTATTGTGGATCTTTTGACCACTACTCTGATGTACACTTTCATGTGTTAGTTATATATTCATATCTTCTTCCGCCTTTGTGATATGGATGTCTGTGATTGATTTGCGTTATGCTTATTTCTACGTTTGTTTCCGAAGATTATTTAGAGCCACCGTGTGATAAGCAATTACATGGATGGTCGCTCCTCAACAGCCTTATTCTCCGTGCTAGTTGACAGCACTACTACGTAGTGTTCTTGGCTAGCATGGGTATAGAGGTGGGGCGTCACAGCTTGGTATCAGAGCCAAACTTCGGAACAATGTAGAATAACTTACAAAGGATCATCGTCCTAGGTCTATCTTAGGAGTCATACCATAGGATTAATTCGAGTCTTCGTACCTATTCATCCTATTTCCTTTATGATTCCTTGTTTTATCTATCAAGATTGCTTGATGTTAATTAGTGAATAACCTTCTTCCTTCTCTTCTTTCTTTCTTAAAGGAAGAGAATGTCTAGACCAGGCCGTCCCAGAACTGGATCATCTGGTGCTGCTCCCCCGGATGGAGTTTTTATGACTGCTCAACAGCTTCTTGATTTAGTAACTAATGCTCAAGCAGCTGGAGCTAACCCAGAACCTACTCACCCAGTCGGGATTTGCACGCTTGTGCAGCGATTACACTAACTTGGGTGGGAATCCCTTCAAAGGTTCAAAAAATATCATCGAGGTCCAGGCTTGGTTAAAATCATGCGATCGAATCTTTTCTCGCATGAACCTTATCGATCTCCACCGCGTTCAGGTGGCTTCCAGCATGCTCCAGGAGAGAGCATTGGACTGGTACGAACTCCTTACTTCAGAAATTAATGAAGCGGATCTCACCTGGGAGCAATTTCAGGGACGCTTCGAGTTAAAGTTTGTACCAGAAGCTGGGAAAGTAACCTTGGCTCGATGTTTTATAGACCTTGTTCAAGGTCAATCCTCTGTGACTGATTACGTCGCAGCCTTCGAGTCGCTTTCCAAATATGGGGTTGAATACATCAACACCCCATTGAAGAAGAACCAGAGGTTCGTTTATGGCTTAAATAAGAATCTTAAGAAGCCACTACTCCTGAAACTAGAAGTCGCATTTGATCAACTCGTCGATATCGGTCTTCGTCTTGAAGAGGCTGATAGAGAGAGTGATGTTGAAGTGGAAGGCGCTAAACCAAACTTCAACAACAAGAAGAGGCCAAGCAAATTCAAGGGTCCTTATCCCAACAAAAAGGGTAAGCAGGCAACCCCTGCGGCAAAGTCTCCTTCTCCTAGTGGTGCGAGTTGCTTCAACTGTGGGTCTGGGGATCATTATGCGAATAAGTGCTCTAAGCCCAAATCTTCTCGCTATTGTAAGAGCTCGGATCATTACATACATCAATGCCTCAAGCGTAAAGGCAAGAAGGAAGGAAAGTTGAATGTGGCTCAAGCCCCTGGCAACACATCTCGTGGCCAAGGTATTTCTCATTCCATTCTTGATGGTATTATTTTATTTCATGATCAACCTATTAGAGTTCTCTTTGATACGGGTGCATCCCATTCTTTTATATCAAAGGAACTGGTAGACACTTTTTCCTTAAGTGTTACAGCATTGATGACTTCTTTAAAAATTGCGAATCCTGTTGGTGGATCCGCAACTCTTAGTTTGCTTTGTAAAGATGTGGAGATTATTTTATGTGATTTTTCTTTCCTAGCCGATTTGCATGTCATGCGTTACTTAGGCTTTGGAATAATTTTGGGAATGGATTGGCTTAACCATTATCAAGCCCATATCCTATGTCCTGAGCGGACTATTCATCTCCGACATCCACTATCTGTTAAACAGATTTCTATTAATCTTAAAGATTCAGAATCCTGTTTGGTGGCATCTTTATATTCTTTAAATCCTCGTGATGACGATGATGATGATGAAGATGATATTATTTCTCGTATTCACGTTGTTCGTGAATTTTCCGACATATTTGAGCCCGTTTTAGGTTTACCACCTAAACGAGCAATTGAGTTCAGAATTAATCTTGTTTCTGGAGCTCAACCTATTACTCGTCCTCCTTATCGCATTTCCAATAAGGAAAATGAGGAGATGCGTAAACAATTATCCGAATTGGAGACAAAGCAATTTATTCGCTCTAGTTCCTCACCTTGGGGAGCTTCGGCTATTTTCGTGAAGAAATCCGACGGTACGCTTAGGCTTTGCGTTGACTATCGCAAGCTTAACGATCTGACTATTAAAAATAAATATCCTTTACCTCGGATTGATGATCTATTCGATCAGCTTAGTGGTGCTAAGGTCTTTTCACAATTGGCCTTGGCTACCGGTTTCCATCAGCTTCGTATCGCTGAGTATAGCATTCCTTTGACATCATTCCGTACTCGATATGGATCTTATGAATGGCTTGTTATGCCATTTGGGTTAACGAATGCTCCAGCTTATTTCGTTGACCTCATGAATCGAGTTTTCAAAGATTTCCTCGATCGGTTTGTTCTCATATTCATTGATGATATTCTTGTGTATTCAAAAACCGAGGAGGAACATGAGAAACATCTTCGGATTGTATTGGAAACTCTTAGGAGTAATCAATTAAAGGCGAAATTTTCTAAATGCCACTTTTGGCAATCTCGTGTGAAGTTTCTCGGTCATATTATTTCCGAATCCGGGATTTCCATGGATCCTTCAAAGATTGAAGCGATTCAAGATTGGAAGAGACCGGAGAGTGAGATAGAGATTCGTAGTTTTCTCGGTTTGGCGGGCTATTACCGTCGTTTTATTAAGGACTTTTCTAAGATTGTCGTGCCTCTTACTAGCTTGACTAAGAAGGGAGTTAAATACATTTGGTCTGACAAATGTGAAGCCACTTTCCAGAAATTGAAAGAACTCCTTTCTGATGCTCCTATTCTTGTTATTCCCGTGGGGAATCAAGATTTTGTTGTTTATACTGATGCTAGTCACGTTGGTTTGGGTGCTGTTCTTATGCAAAAAGAACGTGTTATTGCTTATGTTTCTAGGCAATTAAAGCCGGCCGAGACTAGATATGCCACACATGATTTAGAACTCGCGGCTATTGTTTTCGCCCTTCGGATTTGGCGTCATTATCTATTGGGAGAGAAATTTATTCTTTATACGGATCATAAGTCTCTCAAATATTTATTTTCTCAAAAAGAACTTAATTTACGTCAACAGCGTTGGCTCGAGTTTCTTGCACCTTATGATCTTGATATTCTTTATACCCCCGGTAAGGGTAATCGTGTCGCCGATGCTCTTAGCCGTAAACAACAAGCAGTTGTTTCTATGATGATATCCGAATGGAACGATCTCGAGATTTTATCCACTTGTGAGATTCGAGAGCGCGTATCCGATTTATGCTCATCGCTTGTTTTATGTAGCCTTGAGGCTCATCCTTCTCTTTTAGACCGCATTCTTGAAGCTCAAGGGCTAGATTCTGAATTGGCTCTTCTTGGCAAAAATGTTAAGGATAAAATTGATATTGAAGGTTTGAAAGACTTTGATATTGATTCTCGTGGCGGAATTCGAAAATTTGGTAGACTTATCGTACCAAATATTGGAGATCTTCGTAAAGATATTTTAGAAGATTCCCATCGTTCTAAATTCACCATTCATCCCGGTAGTAGTAAAATATACGCTGATATGAAGCGACTTTATTATTGGGAGGGAATGAAATCTGATATTGCTAACTTTGTTAAGTGTTGCATGACTTGCCAACTTGTCAAGGCCGAACATCAAAGGCCTGGTGGGTTTTTGCAACCTTTAGAAATTCCAATTTGGAAGTGGGATCAAATTTCCATGGACTTTATAGATGGCCTTCCCCGTTCTTGTTCGGGTCATGATAGCTTATGGGTGATTGTTGATAGACTTACTAAATCCGCCCATTTTATTCCGGTTCGGTCTAACCGAACCGTTCCTCTTTTGGCCAAACTATTTGTCAAGGAAATTGTAAAGTTGCATGAAGTTCCTACTTCTATTGTTAGCGATCGTGATCCATTGTTTACTAGTGGATTTTGGAAGAGTCTTCAAAAAGCTTTAGGAACGAAGCTTAATTTTAGCACCGCGTATCACCCCCAGTCCGATGGACAAACCGAGCGTGTGAATCAAACTCTTGAAGATCTTCTTCGTGCTTGTGTGCTTGATTTTGGTGGAAGTTGGGAAGATCATATTTCACTTGTTGAATTTTCCTATAATAATAGCTTCCAATCTAGTATTGGTATGGCACCTTTCGAGGCACTCTACGGAAGGCCATGCCGATCTCCTTCTTGTTGGCTTGAGGCCGGTGAGAAGCTGGTTTTAGGTCCAGACTTTATTCGTGATTCCACGGAAAAGATAGAACTTATTCGACATAGGATGAAAGAAGCCCAAAGTAGACAAAAATCCTATGCCGATAATCGAAGAAGGAAATTAGAATTTTCTGTTGGGGATCCTGTTTTTATTCGTGTTTCACCTATGAAGGGTGTTGTACGTTTCAGTTGATCGGGGAAGTTAGCGCCTCGATATATTGGGCCATTTTCTATCACTGAACGTATTGGTTCCATGGCTTATCGCCTTGCATTGCCGGCTCAGTTTTCTGCTATGCATAATGTATTTCACGTTTCTCAATTACGAAAATGCCTTCGAGATTCCGATTCTATTCTTGAGCCTGCTGTTGTGGAAGAAATTGAAGTTTCGCCAAATTTAACTTATGAGCAGCATCCTATTCGAATTATAGCTTCGGAGGTTAAACGACTTCGAAATAAAGATGTTCCGCTTGTGAAGGTTCAATGGTCCTCAAATCCTAAGGATTGCTCTTGGGAATCCAGAGAATTCATCGAGCGAACGCATCCGGACTTGCTTACTCCTGCTCTTTGAGGTGAACTTCCTATTTCAAATTTCTTATGTGTTAATATGCTTTTATGGTTGTTACTTGTTATTTCCATCTTATATATTGCGAGGACGCAATTTCTTTTAGGAGGGGAGTCTGTAACAACCCGCATATTTATCGATTTTATATTTAAATATTTTGTCGTTAATCGGATATTGGTCCGAAAAGCTACTTTTTGCAAACGGTCAAATTAGGACTCGAGACCACTTCCATTGAGTTCGAAATGCCGTTTACAATTTTTTTAAGTATAAACATTGGTAGGTTTGGAGTTAGTGGAATTTCACTAACTTTTCCCGCTTTGGACTTTGGGTTAGATTGCCATTATAACTCAAGCCCAAACCCCCTTCCTTCTTCTCACTCTTCATAAATTTCCTAACAACCAAGCTTTTGCATTAATGGTGAGTGGAAGAGGAAATTAAAACTCCAAGCTTAGGTTTCAACTTTAAATCCATCATTCAACTCCAAAATCAAAGTGAAGACATTGGATTCTAGCTTGTAGTTGCTTCTCCATTGTTTCAAGCTCCTTCTTCATTGAATTTATGTAAAGGTGAGATTTTTATCTCACAAATCTAGTCATAACTATATGGACTGTTGGGAATGATTCCCTATCACTTTTGCATGCACATTTGCCTTTGGTTTGGATTGGATTGGCGAAAAACTCCAATTTTTAGCATTTTTGGAAATTTCTTGCGCTTAGCTCGTTCTGGCCACTTGACTCGTTCGGTGATAGGTCGCAAGGTCGCTGGGTCGTAGGTCGCAGGGCTTTAGGTCATTCTGGAAATATTGGCACTTCAGAGTTAGGTCGCTCACGAGTTAATCATTAAGTCGTAGGTCGCTCACGAGTTAATCCTTAAGTCGTAGGTCGCTCACGAGTTAATCCTTAAGTCGTAGGTTGCTCACGAGTTAAGCCGTAGGTCGCTCGCGAGTTAAGCCTTAGGCAGTAGGACATTCGCGAATTAAGCCTTAGGTCGTTTGGCCTTTATAATGTTAGGTTGCAACCTCTGTTAGGTCGGCCATGTTAGGTCGCAACCTCTGTTAGGTCGGCCATGTTAGGTCGCTCCTGGCCTAACCCTTAAGTCGTTCGACTCTTAGGTCGTAACACTTTGGTCGCTCGCCTCTTAAACCGATAGGTCGCATGACCTGTATACTTTTAGGTCGTTAGACCCTTGAGTCGTTAGGTCGTTAGACCTTATAACCCAATAGGTCGTTGGACCTTTAACTCATAGGTCGTTGGACCTTATCCCGATAGTTCGCGTGACCCCTTAGACCCTTAGGTCGTTAGACCTCATTTTGCCTTCACTAGGTCGTACCGTTTTGGTCGGGGCGCTGCCCCCTGGGCCCCCGCGACCTGACCGGGCAAGTCGAACCCCGTAAGCGGTGGCGTTGCCCACGCACCCCCACCTTGGGGGGTTGCCACCCCCGGACCCCCCTCCGTAGGGGATCTTATCTGAAAAACATTGAGCTGTTTTCCTTGGATTTTATTCACATCTCCGTATGCGATCTTTGTGATTGATTGTTTCTACAATTGCTTCTGTGTTTTGTCATTTTATAATATAAAGGTTTCAATACTAGTAGTAAATATCAAAACTCTTTTAACAAACAATTTCAACTCTATTTTTAATAACAAAGCTCTTTTCTTAAACCGTTTTCCAATGTATTAGTATATACAAACCTTTACCTCACTCGGATGAGAAATCTAATTAAACGACTTAGTAAAACAAGTGGTATGAAACGCTTGCGTTCACTTCGTCGGTTAATTCTTGGACTTGTTCGATTGAACCTCTTGTGACAATTTTATTAATGAAGATTTACAGTTCGTTCGTAAATATTTAAGTTAAGCAAGTGGTTATGGGACATGAAGCTAAACT
Organism: Allium cepa; assembly: GCA_030765085.1. Classification (NCBI taxonomy): domain Eukaryota; kingdom Viridiplantae; phylum Streptophyta; class Magnoliopsida; order Asparagales; family Amaryllidaceae; genus Allium; species Allium cepa. The sequence continues at coordinate 817,998,556 of CM060935.1, read as the reverse complement.
TCTATATTTACTAGCTTAGTGTAATTGACACTTCTCGTTGATCATGACGATCATTCTGATGCTTTAGACAAGCAACTGTGCGATGTCTCTTGTTGCGAGGTTAGACTAGACACCACTTGTGTGATTCCACTCACACATACCTTTTTGCTTTTTGGTTAGTCTGGACCTTAATCTGTGTGATTCCATTCACACATGTGGGGTAGCTCCCCTTGGTCTTCGGACCGTCATGTGATAGGCCTCTTTCTCTTTTCTATGATTTCTGGACTTCTTGCATTGATTTCTAGAATTTATGTCATTAACTTGTTATGAGTACAAGTTTGGGGTATGATGCCCTTTTCGAATCTTTGAGAAGATTCTTGTGATATTGATTATCTCTTATTGATCGATCTTCTGTTGATCATTAATTACATACTTATAGTGGTATGTCATTATGGATATTTTATGTTTATGCCATATCTTTTATGTTATATCTTGTCATCTGATATTTATAGCTAGAATGACCCGTTTATTATTTTTCTTAAATAATACTCGGGTCAGACCGAGATGTTACAGGTGCTTCTGCTTGACTTCTTCCCAGGGATTCATCACTCTGACTTTTGGCTAATTGTTTAGATTAGCAGTTTTTGTTGTATACACTTGAGATATAGACTCATAGTTGTATTCTTTTGTATAGCACGTGTTGCTATTCTTTTGTATTATTGTGGATCTTTTGACCACTACTCTGATGTACACTTTCATGTGTTAGTTATATATTCATATCTTCTTCCGCCTTTGTGATATGGATGTCTGTGACTGATTTGCGTTATGCTTATTTCTACGTTTATTTCCGAAGATTATTTAGAGCCAGCGTGTGATAAGCAATTACATGGATGGTCGCTCCTCAACAGCCTTATTCTCCGTGCTAGTTGACAGCACTACTACGTAGTGTTCTTGGCTAACGTGGGTATAGAGGTGGGGCGTCACATCACTCATATAAAATCACACAGAACATATTCATTTTCCACATATTAACATGCAACAGATTACAGATACTTTAATTTTTAAATAGTGATGCTACTCACCTGATTAAGATGATGAACAGAGCCTCTAAAAAAACTTTTAAACTGAGTGTTGAAACTGGAATATGCTTTTGCTTCTTTGATTTAAAACTTGAATTGCTAATCTTTATGGAACTAGAATTCTTGAAAACAGAGACTGCTTTGATTCCAGGCTTACTTTTAAAAAAAACAAAGATGATTTCTTGAATATGCTTTGATAAATTCTTAGGTTTGCAAAAGAACAAGCCTTTTAATTGTTTTGATTTAAAAAGAATGTTCAGGTTTTAGGAAAATGGTTTGATTTTGAAATTGAGTTACAGGTTGAAGAATTTGATTTTCTGGTTTGAAGTGGTACTTGATCACAGATTAGGATGAGTTTTTGGTTTTTGAAATGATACCGGTTGATGATTTGAATCTGATGAACAGGCTTGAACTTTGATTTGTTTTCTAGTTTTTGAAAATATTTTCTACAGATTTTGTTTTGAATACAAGTTTTAAAATTTTCTTAACTTTTGATTTGAAAAGAAAAAAAAGAATTGAAGGGAAGAGGCATATGTTTATATAAGCTAAAAATATGGTTTAATAAAAATAAGAGAAAAATCAAAATTCAAGATGACACATGTTTAAAATTTACCATTTGTCAATTGCCTTAGTTTATTAAGTAACATTTGTTATAATATGTCTTGATATTCTTACACTTGTCCTATAAGAATATTTTATTTAATTTTAAATGTTAGAAAAAAGTTTTACAATTACTTCATTATTTATAAATGCTTATATATATATATATATATATATGAATTTCCTTAAAGAAAATAAAATAAAACAAATTACACACATATTATTAAATCCAAAATATTTTAAAATATATAACCTTTGAATTTAAATTTTAAATCCAAATTCAAATTCAAGTTAAAGTTAAATTTGAAATCCAATTTAAAATCAATTTAAATAAATATAGATTTCAATTTTAAACAAACACATTATTGATTGTAAATAATTATCCTACTTAAAATCAATTTAAATACACATATATCTACACAAATTTAAATAACACTTATTAAATTGGAAAATAACAAGTCTATTAAAAATCTGTTTAAATCTACATTTTGAAAACAACTCATTATTAAATTGTTTGGAAACAACAATTTTACCAATTTTAAATAATTTTTAAAGGAGATTATCACATTTTAAATTGCATGAAATTCTGGGATATCACAGTTTCATCATAGTCTATTTATTCCTCTTAACAATAACCTTGCATGACTAATCGAATTTTATTTCTAATGACCTCACCTTGTTCATTCATTTTATTTTTATAAACCCATTTAGTTCATATTACAATTTTGTCCTTGGGTCTGGGAATAGGTTCCCATACATCATTTCTGGTGAATTGGTTCAGTTCTTCTTGCACAAAAAAATCCATGAATCATCATATGATACTTCCTTTGGATTTTTAGGTTCAATAGTTGATATAAAAGCTACATTACTCATCTTGTTTAATCGATTTTTATTTCTAACAATAGATTCAACATTTTCTAATATGTTTTCTATAGAATGATCTTTTAAAAGTCCGATCCTTTTATTAGGATGAATAGTTTCACAATTTGTTTCATTTGATCCATTATTTAAAGTAACAAAATCATCTTCATCATTTATTTGAATAAAACCTTTGAAATTTTCATCAAAAGATACATCGTTTGTTTCTTCAATGGTGTTAGTTTTTAAACTGAAAACTCTGTATGCTTTAGTTCTATTATAATATCCGATAAAGATTCCATTGTTGGATCTAGGATCAAATTTATCCAAATTGTCCTTTGTATTTAGAATGAAATATTTATTTCTAAAAAATTTAAAATATGATACCTTTGATTTCTTATTGAAAAAAGTTCATACGGTGTTTTATTGGTCAGAGGTCTAATTAAAATGCTATTCAAAATATAGCAAGTTGTAGCGACTACTTAAGCCCAAAAATTTCTTACTATCTGAAAGCATAGTTCTTTCACACTCTTGAATCGTCCTATTTTCACACCTACCACTCGGTTTTGTTGTGGAGTTCTTGGAAAGGAAAATTTATGAGTTATTCCTTTTTTATTACAGAAATTCTCAAATTTTCATTTTCAAATTCTCTACCATGATCACTACGAATAGATTTGATTTTTAAAGAAAGTTGATTTTGTGTTCTTTTTGAAATTTTTTACATAAATCAAAAGCATCACTTTTAAGTTTCAGAAAAATTATCCATGTAAATCTAGAATAATCGTCTATAATTACAAAAACATATTTACTGTGATTTATTAAATGAATTTGAGATGGACCAAACAGATATAAATGAAGTAACACATGCGGTTTTGAAGTTGAAATCATATCTTTTAGTTTGAATCTCTTCCTAAATTTTCCTAATTGATAAGCATCACATATACTATCTACTTTAAAATCCTTTTTAGTGAGATCGCTTACCAAATCAAGTTTTGATAGTCTAGGTAAAAGTTTGAAATTCATATGTCCAAATATTTTGTGCCAAATCCAAGGGTCACCTATATTAGCCAAAAGACATTGGTTATCATTAGAGATTTTCATACTAAGTATATAAATATTTTTCTTCCTAATTCCTTCAAAGATAATATTTGATTTATTATCTTCGATGTGATACTTATCAGTTCAAATTTAATTTGTAGCCCTTATCACAAAGTTGGCTTACGCAAAGTAAATTATATTTTAGATTCCTAACTAATAAAACATCTAAAATATAAGGAGTTTTAGAGTTACCGACATTACCGTTGCCAATCACATATCCTTTTGAGTTGTCTCCAAGGTTGAAAAGTCCTCCGTCTTAATAAATTATGTCATTCAGTATCTCCGGAATGCCAGTTATAGGCCTCGAACATCCGCTATCAAGTATCCATTTATTTTTGCATAATTTTTCCATTGAGTGTTGATTCATCAAAAGCCATATAATACATCTGTTCTTGCACAACACACTATTTGGTAGATAAATTGATTTTCTATAGTAACAATATGCAGACTTATGAAACAATAATGATATTGGACAGTTTTGAACTAGTGTTTACAAAATTCCAAAAATTGCCATTTTAAACTTTTTCAAAATTCAGATTATCATAACTTGAAAATCAAAGCTCTGATACCAAATGTAGGAAATGCGGATTATAGATCTTAAGGCAGAATTTACACTAGAGAAAGGGAAGGGGTGAATAGTGTTTAAATAATTGTATGAATCTTTTCGAAATCATTTCAAATTAAACCCAAATAGATGCAATTCACAAACACATAAACAATCATAGAATCAGACAGAGATGCAAATAGTAAATAAAAGCGGTAAAGGAAAGAACATGCTGAAATTTTATACCGGTTCGGATTTACCCCATATCCAGTCCCACATAATTTCTTATGAAGATTTGTTTTCAAATATAATGTCGACATTGCAACCTCGATTTCAAAGCCACAAGATACACCGTCTTGTCTTTGAGTCCAGTGCAAACTCTCTTGATTTAACTAGGCTACAAGATTATCTAATTGATTTACGGGCTACAATCACACCAAATTGATTTACTGGCCACAATCACACCATTTTCAATATCACTTTGATAGATAGAGAGACTCGATACACTTCTTTGATTACAAATGATCCTATAACTCTAAATAGCACCGACATCTTTGAGAGAGAGTGGCAGTGAATCAAACTAGAGAGATCAAGTTTGATTCACTTAGGATTTCGATAGAGTTTTGTTAGAATATAAGAGAATACTTGAGTGGAGAAGAAGTGAAGAAATGAAGAAAAACTAACTTAAAATTCGTTGAAAACAACTGGTAGTTATAGAAGAACAACCGTCATGTCCATTCGTGAAAAACGAAAAAACACTTCTTTTGAAAATTTGAAGTTTGTATTCCACGGTCACCATGTCGATATGGGGGGATAGGATACGTCGACATGCCCTAGTAAACTTTGAAAATTGATTTTTGTTTCTAAAAGAGATTTTCTTTCTAAAACTTATCAAAATAATTTCTGAATTTATAAACAATTTTGAACATAGTTTAAACTTATAAAAGAGATTTAAAAAGTAATCTTTAAATATATAATTTATAACACAAAAGTAATATTAAAAACTAAGTATAGAATATATTTTTGAGATTTAAAGCTTATAATATTAAAACCAAGAGATCGTATAAAAAGAATTGATGGTTTTGAAATCAAAATATAAAAGCTAATAAAAATAGTTTAAGGCTAAAATATTTAAAATATGAGAGATGACTTTTAAAAAACATTTGAAAAAATATTTAAAATAAATCATTTTGAAAATTTCGTGGATTCCGTTCCACTAGAGAAGGTCATGGGTTCCATCCCATTAAAGAGGTCGTGGGTTCCATCCCAGTATTAAAGCAAGAAGGTGGATTCCTTCCACAATTAAAATCTAAATAAAGATTTTAGTGCTGTTACGAACTTTTAACATAAATCTGGACTCTATTACTTATCTTGATATCTTAAAATCTTGAACCCTTGAAATCTTGAACTCTTGATACTCATGAGTCTTCAGTCTTGATTTCTTCAATCTTGAATTCGTCAGTCTTGAATCTCTATACTGTATAGTCTTCATTCTCTAGTACCTACATATATATCCTACATATACATATACATATATATCTAAACAAAAATATTAGTATTCATATTTTATAACAAGTCCTAAGGTTGTTGTCATCAAAACCATCATCTCATGAACTAACACCCTAAACCCTTCCATTCTCTTCACTACGTTATTCATTCTACATTTGTAAACTAAACAACAACAATACTAACTTCAGCTAGCTGTTACAAGGAAGGATAACAAGAGATTAAAGCTAAGAGTTTAAAGGGAAATGCTTAGGAAATCTATCTTAATTGAAGTCTCAACTCCTTAATCTAAATCAAGGTGAATAATTGGTTTACATCTCTACTTCCGATAAATGATTACAGTTTAAAGGTAAACCCATTTTCTTTGGCAAGTATTATGCCATGTTTTGATAGTCTAAATGATTATGTGCTTGTTGGTGAATTTTATTATTTAAATATATTTATTTTATGATATGTTTGAGTTATAAACCTATCACATAACACCCGATTGACTTGTGACAACCATTATTTTAAAATTGGGTTTCAAGTTTCATAATTTTCCAAGTTCAAATGGAATTATGGTGAATTTTCTAAGTGTAGAAAATGTTTAACTCGATTTTAATTATTTTAAATAAATAAAATATGATTTTCGCCATGAAATTTTGATATGTTGAAGAAGATGATTAAATTTGATTTTTGTGGAATTTTCCTAAGATTTTAGTAGAGTCAAATAAATTATTTAAAGTAAAAAAAGGCTTATTTACTTAAGTAAAAAGGGTTAAAATGTAAAATTGTTTAATATTTAAATTCGGACGTATGGTAGTAAATTTCAGAAAGAAATTGGTAAAGCAATTTTTAACCACTCACGTTTTGACGAACACTGAAAATCAGGTGAAAATGAGTTACTTTGGAAAGCATAAAATTCAGTTTTGCAATAATTTTCCCTTCTGCGACTTCCATAAGCCTACTTCCGCTAACATGCAACTACTTCTAACCTTCCAATGCCCTCAAAATGTTTACATACAATAATAAGAGTCTTGTTATGTAGTGTATTGAGTTTGGATGGAAGGAAATTGGGTGGCAAAGACATGCTTGGGGGAGGGGGGGTGGTGAAAGCCGCCTTTTTCCAATATTTTTGACCCTATGTTATCGCCTTGTTTAAAATGATGGTTGCGGTGGGGTATGTTGCCGCATATATTCCTTCATCACTATGTTATCTACTGCATTAATACCTTTCGCCTTAGTTAGAGGCCGCTTTTTACAACCTTCCAATAATGCATGCGAAAGGGGGGCTTTCGTCTTTGTACCTTCAACTAATATTGAAGCCGCTTTCTTCAATGTTTTCGAAAGGACTGACTTAGCCACTTTTACTAATAGTTTTAAAGGCACTGGTTTCGAAAAGGTAGTTTCGAAGATACCCTCTTCTCCAATTCTTTTACTTGAGGCCGATGCTTTCGAAAGTGATGCTTTCATCCCTGTTCCCTTTGACCCTATAGTTTTATTAAGTGCTGAACTCAATGATTTCAAAAGGGATACTTTCAATGATTTCGAAAGAGGTTGTTTAATGTTTTAAACAATGGTTTCGAATGTATTTTTTGGCTTTATATCCTATTTTTTTCTAAGTTAAAAAGGGCTTTAACTTACTTTAAAGGGATAGATAACCCTATGATTTTAGGTTTTCATCAATATTGTTTTGTGTAAAGCATATATCATGGCATAGGTATTTTAAGTAAAGAAAAGAGTATATTTTTCTTGTTTTAGTATGATTTAAAAGGTTTAAATCAATTTGGAAGAAATGTTTTCAAGCAAAATTGAATAGGGTGGTAGGCCTAAGTATATGACTCGGATGTTATAAGACCAGATAGGTCTGGTGTAGGGTCTTGCCCTATACTTTAGCTAGTAGGCCCTGTCTAATATAAGTCCAAAATTCATGCATCTAAGGATTTGTCACACGTAGGACTAAATGATGTTACACACAGAAAGGAATACATAGAGTAGAGATAGGTTATTGGTGAGCCTGCAAAACCATTAGGATCAAATGACCCTAGAAGAAGTAAGTTAAGGACAGTTCATCCTGTATTGTGTCTGACAAAAGTTAGAATATTTGTTATGTCTGGATGTCCGAGCTAGTCGGTGGTTAATATTCACCAGATAAAACTATAATATTTGGACTAATATTCCATTGAATACCTGATTTATGTGCATATGTGTTATTTCTATTGTTGTTATAATCGGTTTGATTGTAGGATTTTGATTTGCAAGAGATATGCTTTTAAAAGGTATTAAAGAGGGAAAACCCATTCCGCTAAGCGACGTGGTCTTAATATCAGTAAAATGAGATGTAATAGAATTACTCACACCGGGTTTTATGTTTGACTCGAAGTTTATGTCTTCCCCTTAAACTCTCGGGTGATCAAAATTTGTTTTGAGTAGACTGAGATTTAAGGTATTTTAGGTTTTAGTAGGTGATGAATAAAGATTTCGAAGACGTGTAGGAGGTAAGGATTAGCTATTTAGGAGTCTATACATTATTGTTTCCGTTGTGATGTATTTATCAATCGATATGTTTAATTAGTACTCAGATCATCCAATGGGGCATCTTCATATGTCGCTCTTAACGTATTTTGTAATAATAATATTTATCTGAACCTAGGAATCATTTTGGAATTATGCAACTGGATATGAAATATTGATTTAAAATGTAGTCAAAAAGCTGCTGTGAATTCTATCTTGATTTTTTATTCTTGTGCTTTTGATATTATGGATTTCATTAACATTACCGTATTTCATCACCCGAAGTTGATGCTATAAATGATTGTAGCATCTGTAGCGGTTAGCTCTGGGCCTCAAAATAAGGGATGTTACAACTTGGTATCAAAGCATAGGTTTATGAGGACTTAAAAGAAATTTTAAACCTAAAATGATTTTGAAAAAATAATAATACTAAGGAATTAGAGAAATGAGAACTTAAAAGAAATTTTAAACCTAAAATGATTTTGAAAAAAATAATAATACTAAGGAATTATAGAAATGATTGGGGTATGGGATAACACTATCGTAACATACTTTTATTTGTTATATATAAGCATACACTTTATCTCCATCTTCCCATCCCCCTTAGGATATTTTTTTATCTTACTAAGGTTCGAATGTAGATTTAAAGGAAGAACAATATCGGTGCCAGGAATGGAAGAATTAACCTGGTGGAGGAAGCACCACAACTAATGGAAATGCCAGAATGGATACTTAAAGGAATCCAGGTCAGTCATAAGCTTCTAGTGTGGGAGCTGGAGCACCGCAAGTTGATATGGGAGCTGTGTATCAGTTCTTTGTTAGAATGATACAAGCTGGAGCTGCTGTGGGATTAGTTGGAGGAAATGTTGGAGAAGGAAATCAGGAAATGTCCTGTGGTCAATAACGATGCAGTAATGAGTAGAGAATATTCTAGGCTTGGAGGGAAGCCGTTTATCGGGATTGAGGACATAATTGAAGTGGAGAATTAGATGCTTCATTGCGAAAGGATTTTTGCTGAACTTAGCGATGAGAAGAAAAGGAGATTAGCATCTAGACAGTTGCAAGGAGCAGCACTATACTGGTGGAATAGTGTTACTATGGGAGTAGCTAAAGAGACCGTGACTTGGATGGAATCTAGAAGTAGGTTTGAGGAAAGATTCATGTTGGAGATCGCCAAGCTAACTCGGCTTAGGAAGTTTGCTGAGTTGGTGCAAGGAGACATGATAGTGCTTGAGTATGCTACCAAATTTGAGGAATTATCGAGATACAGATATGATACAGTTAATACAGTTATCAGAAGGAATGAGAAGTTCATCCACGGATTAAGACCTAAGTTTGCTAAAGCAATTTAAAATATATTTGGGATCTGTGCGATGTAGTTGTTGAGATAGCTTTGAGGAATGAGGAGGTGCTAACTTTCTTTAATGGTAACAAAGCAATGGGAACTCAAGGTGGGCAGAACAAAAGATAAAGTTTCCACAAGAAGGAAGCTCAAAAGAGTGGAGCTGCCAAGAAAGGAAAGGCAGAAGTTTTCTGCTACAAGAGTGAAAAGAAATGTCATTTCGCTAATGAATTTCGTTCAAGAGATGGAAAGAAGGTGATCGAGAAGAAGAATATCAAATGCTTCGACTGTGATAAGATTGGACATTATAAGAACCAATGCAAAGAACCAGCCAAGGATGGAAAGGGAAAAGTGTTTGCATTGGAATCGGCTACCTCAAGACCAACAACAGAGGAGAAAGGAAAACTTTTGTTGGGACTTTGTAGTTAATGCCCCGCTATTACCCCGCTACAACCCCGCTATATCTCATAGCGGATTTCTACCGCTACGTTTTTCCATATAGCTCCAGAATATAGCCTTTCCGCTTTAATCCCCGCTGTTTCCCCTATATCCCATTATTTCCACAATATTCCGCTATTCCCGCTATATCTTTTTTTAATAAAATGAATTGAAAAATTGCATTTGTACATTATAAAATTATGAAACTAATTTATTTGATTTAATTTTTAATATATTTTCAGAAATGAAAATACTCTAATATTCTACCAAATTCAATTATGTTATATAACATTTTTTCGTTTATTTAAAGTATATTCACACATGTTTTTATTTAAAATTATTTATGTGTTATTTATAATTCAATTGAATGATAATTTTTCATTTAATTACCATTTATATATTTGTAAAAACATGAAGTACGAGTTTTATATGCTATTTTAGAGCCATCCGCTATATCCTGATATATCCTTGCTGTATCCCCGCTATGACTTTTTGCACCTTCGTCGCTTTGAATCTACCGAGCATGTTAACTGCACAATGTTGGGAGCTACGCTTTTGATTCAAGGTATGTCAGTTAGAGTTCTATTTGATGCTGGTATGTTGCATTCTTTTATATCTCATTACTTGGTAGATAACCTTAGCATAAAACTCTTATACTTAGTTATATACTTAAGGGTTGCGAATTAGATAGGAGCGTATGCGATTCTTGGGATGAGATGTGACCACTTAGAGCTTGAGTTGTTGGGTCATATATTTGCTTGCAGTTTACATGAGTTTGATTTCTTAGGTTTCAGATTTATTTTGGGTATGGATTAATTAAGTACAGTGCTAGGATATTTTACCATGATAGAAAAATATTACTTAGGAACTCTAGTTGTAGTGATCAGATGTATACATTGTAGAAAAGCCGAATTTAGATTCTTGCACTTTGTTGGGCATTCCTGATAAAGAGGATGAGTTGGATTGAGTTTTTATTGTTAGAGAACTCGAAGATGTCTTTGAGCCCATGATAGGACTACTATCGAAACAAGCCATCGAATTTTGGATAGATTTAGTACTAGGAGATGAACCTGTGAGTAGACAGCCATACAGAATGACACCCATCGAGATGAAGGAGCTAAAGGTGTAGTTGGTGGATTTAGAGGGTAAGAATTTTATCAAACCAAGTAGTTCTCCTTGGGGAGAAGCCATAATGTTTGCAAGGAAGCCGGATAGATCATTAAGTTTGTTTATCAATTATCGTAAGCTGAATGAGAAGACGATAAAGAACCAATATCCATTACCTAGGATTGATGGTTTTTTTGACCAGTTGAGTGAAGCCAATGTATTCTTTCAATTGGATTTGGCTACAGGATTCATCACCTTAGAGTAGCAGTAGATGTACCGAATCGCCTATAGTAGCAGTAGATGTACTGAAAGAGCATGATATAGCTTGCCATAATTTGGTGAAAAATCCTTTGACCTTATTGAGCTTCTTATCAACTTTGATGATGTTTAATTGTAGAATTTGTTGATTATGGCAAATTATATTGATGGATTCACGTGGTTGAAGACCTTCATTTGGAACCATAATTTCTTCTTGTTGACAACGAGTCGATCTTTGACGAGATGGTCATTAAGATGGCTTGCCATGTTGTTACGGTTGGACTTGAGCTGTTTTCCTTTTGGGTCCATTCTTCAAAAGATATTATAGGAGGGGGTCAGGCAACCGGTAATTTCATCAAGGCTAAAGTCTGAGCGTTCAAACATCTAATTATAGAAACGGGTGAGTCCGGTTTCGAAACTTCACGAGCTTTGAGAAGACGCATAATATATTCTCCGTAGTAAATTATATTCATCCTACGTTGTTGAAACTTAAAAATTCGTCAAGAATTAAACAGAGCTAGTTTACTTTGATGTTCCCAAAGATAGCATACAAAGCTTTAAAATTATTTTCATAGACAAGTTCATAACTCGCGGTTCTAGGAGTTACGGTTTTCATTAGAGCACGATGAATAATTCATGCCTTTGGTCGTAAAGACATTGATTTTAGTTGATGCATATCTTCTTCTAGAAAAAAATGTCTTACACGATCTCAAACAACCAAATCAACATCAATAGTAGCTAATTCTACACCATTATTTTCTTTTTGTAAAATATAAGCCATGCGGTCTAGAGAGAAAAAGATTGGTTTCCCACATACGAGACTCCATATACAGTCTTGTTGATTTGGAACATCTTGGTGACCCAAATTTAGGTTAACATCGAATAATTTCACCATAATTTGGTTATGTTTGTTGTCGTCGATGTTAATTAACGACTCTAAATTGCTCCTTTGAGCTAACTCTTAGATGTGATACGAGGAAAAATCAGGGAATTCGACGAACGAACCTTCGAAGATCCTTGAGTCTTGCATCCATCTCCACCTCTTCATTGCAGTGTCATCAAATAGCCACCTTTGAATTTGTTCATTCAACGGAGGTTGAGATGATGAGGAAGCTTGTCCCTTACATTTTGGAGCCATTTAATTTTAATTTTAAAGAATAAAAATTAAGTTTTGGATAGCCTAGGGTTTTTGAATTTTTTTGAAAATTTGGAAATTTGAAATGGTAATGAGGAGATAAGGTAAAGTGAAAGGTAAAGGGGTGTAAAGGCCCGCAAATCCGTACCCCTTTTAAGCTGGCAAAATTCCACAACAATTCAGCCTAAAGTGGAACAAATGTACGAGTCTTCGGGTTTAAAGAAAATAAGAAGGAGGTAGAAGAAGAAAAGAAAACAATAACAGAATCTCACATATCGCAGTGGAACAAATATAATAGATAAACGAATATCTTTAAAACAAAGAACTATATCAGTTATTACATTACACTACATTACATTATCAGAGTGTTACAACAAAAAAATAGCGGAAAAGAATATAACATATACTAGTGATACGCTTCACCATCCAGCTTGCTCCTGATTTCCACAGCATCTCTTTTCTGACTTTGCTCCAGAATAATAATAACCTGACAGTAGGCTGGCCGTGTGGAAAATTATGGGCACCTAGAGTTTAGAAAGGGAACAATAAACTCCAGGTCAGTCGTGCGACTCGTGCGAGATCTTAAAAACAGTTATTTTCACAAAGAAAATAAAAAAGAAATCTGCTATGCTTTTTGAAAAATGAAACTGCCATAAGGCCTCCCGCCACAAACATTGCAAATGCAGAATTGGAGGAGATTTCTCCTTATGATAGTCAAACATGCTTGATACGCGAAATCCTTTGATATTATTATTAGTGCATAGTGTGGAAAACATTTCGAAAGTATAATATTAATCTTAGCCAGCATAGCCATTCCGAACCATACCTACTATAGCTACCATCTAAACAGTGGTGACCACCATAAGTGAATGGCAGGTTATAAAACTAAAACTGTACTGGGTTCATATTGGGAATTGGATTTCCAACAAATGGTCAGGCTAAGGAACTTCCTACTGCCACATGGGAACGCCTCTGGATGGACGCCTCGAGATCCTACCCGGATCTCTGCCAACACAAGGCTGGGTTACCTCTGTAACTAGGTAACTACTACTCGAGTATGCCTTCCCCCGGTCGTTTGCGACCTTTATCCGAGGATCCTCAACCACAAAGCAACAACCACAAAGTATAATAAATTTGCAGCAACAACATAGGTAAAATATCTAGGCTCCATACCATGATACTACCCTTTTCCAGAAGGAAATGACATACCCTAAAAGGCGCGACCCTCGTAACCTTGCCGTATCTTTCCTGTTTCGACCATTTTCGGGGTGTGAGGTCCGACGAGGTCTCATCCACAAAGCTACACTTTTCACAAAGTCATGCTTTGATTAACAAATGATCAGCAGCACTTCGTATGCCACGTTACCAAATTGGGAATGTATCACTAGTAACCATCGACTACATAACCTTCGAGCTCGTACGTCTCAGAGATGGGTGTTAAGCTAAGAGAATAAATTCTCTGCCACCAACAGAAATGTATTTGATAGAAACCAGCTTTACATCTCAAAGTGTAACATTAGACATACATCCATACAAGTTCGTTTCGAGATCGAACAGAACCAAAGGCACTTCAAAAGAAGCCCTTACAAATCCGGATATTCATTAATCACGTCCGGAATCCCCATCACAAAATGTGATAAAATGTCTATACCAGAGCTACCCGGTGCAGTAACATTCGACAAGTAATCCTTTTGCTTTTGAAATACCCGGTCTTCAACACCATCTTCAAATGCAATCCCATTTTGTCGTATCATTATTCAGAATGGGTTTTATGACACAAGGTCCTGTCTCGGCTAATCCGAATAATGAGCGCTTATTTTAGAAAAAATAAGTGTTCAATCAGATTTCAAACAAATCACAACAATTTCCATGTTGATCTTCTTAAACAAAAGATCCATCAAAATCATAAAGGTTCGATGTGGTTTTCGGATATCCACTTGGAATCCGACCCCCGGTCGCATCGAAATTCAAATGCTATTAAAAAGACCAATATTGATAGTCGGTTATTTAACTATCAATCAACATTCACAACAATTACCAGATTTAATTAATTTTCCCCAATTATTTATTTCAAAATATCTTCGCAAGATATATTTCACACTTCAACCATTTGAAAACAAATTTCAAATTACTTACCACATTTCAATACTTTGAAAACAAATTTCAAATCACTTTTCCTTACGCGGAATACATTTCCAAATATTTATCTATTTCCACTGAAAATCTGCCGAGTTCAAATACTTTAAAATATTTTAAATCACTTATTCAAAATATATACTTGGAAACATTTAGATAAAATTATTTTAGAACATTTATTTAAATATTAGTTATGGAAATATTGTAATAATATCACATATAACTTTAAGTCCAAACTACTTAAATATCCATTTTCTAAATCAAATATCAATTTAGTCTTTAAAATAATCTCTTTTATAATTAATTAAATAAATCTTTACTTTAGAGGTTTAAAACAATCCTAAAAATAATTTCTCCAACAATATTCTTCCAAATCAATTTCTAGAACTTTTAATTTATACTTCAAAGGCTACTTTAAAATATACTCGGCTTTCCAGGGAAGAATTCTCTTTCCATTTATATCAATTAATAAATCTTCTCGATTTATTTTAATTTACATTCCAAATCTATAAATTTCTTTTCACACCTTTAAAAATAAAACAATATTTATTTTTAAAACAAAATTTCCTTTCTTTTATAAAATTCCCATTGTGAATTTAGATTTCCAAATATCAACTGATATACGATTTTCAAATCGATTCCCAAATATTCACTATCAACACCAAATCAATTTTCAAATTGATTTCCAAATTTTATTTCAAACATTGAATTTATTATCTTTTCAAATAAATTCCTTCTTTCAAATTTATTCAATTTTCTAGAATTAATTTACTATAAATTTTCTACTAAATTTCAAAAATCGACTTTTATCTATTTCTGGTATCCTACGATAGCAAAATATATTCGGCTAAATTTTAGCCTTCAACAATGTCAATCACAACATAATCACACACAGATTTTTAAATAATCAACATAAAATATTGATACAAATTCAAATGTTTGAGGAAACCAGTTGGATCACTCCAACCTATTTCCCTGCATTCGCAGACGTTAGCACAACAATTAAATACCAATTCCACTTCGAGGTGGAATATCGTGGTATATGGGTTTAATATAATATCATCTGCTATTATGCGACGCATAGGGTCTAAACTAATATAACTAATAATAAATCAATCATCCAAGTACACAGTCAATCAAGTTTAAATTTAACTATTCAAAATTTAAGTCAGAAAAATATTTGATTGAGTGAGAAGATCTCACCTTTGCTCCTTTATTTTGCAATCCATTTCCAATTCCAAATTGATTTCTTTGTAGATTTCAAACCTTGAATAAATAATTGTATGATTTATTAATACTCTAGCTAATTGAACGATTAATTATTATTTATTTATTTAATTTAACTAACAATTTGGTTTTAAACTAACAATTTAATTTAAACCAATTTCCTTTCATTAAAATATTTTTAGCGACTAAAAATGATTAAATAAGTTCATTAAACAAATTATTTCCACAAAACATCATTTTAAAAATAACTAGCAAGTTTAGAAAAGGTATTTGTATATATATTATTTTGAAATGACATATAAAAAAATAAATTATATTTTATTATTCTTTTAAAAATTACTTTATCCAAACTCCCTCTTTTTTTAGAAAAAAAAACAACAGCAGTTCCACTTTACTATACATACATATACATATATAAATATATAAATCAAAGTAAATAAATCTTTTTATAAAATTTACTGTTAACTATATAATTTGTTTTCTTATTTCCACAAATATAAATAAATTTAATAGAAAGAAATACCTCGCTGCCTACAGAGAACCCAGATCAACTCAAGCAGCACCGAAATCGCCTTCGAGCACGAGCCTCGAATTCATTCACGCCCCATCGAATCTCGAGCAGACCACCTCGCCACGCGAATCCACATCCCTGCCTCGCGCTTCAACACCAAACCCAAAATCGAAGCCAAAAAGAACCGCGCCATGGCCTCGAGCCTCGCGCACCTATCCCCCGTGCGACCCCCATCTCAAAATCGAACCGAGTCTACGCACGCTCGATCGACGACAACCTTCGTGCTTTCCCTCTCTCAGGAAATTCATGAACTATTCGCGACCCACCTAGTCATTTGATTCTTGAATTTTCGGTCGCCCCTTCCTACTTTGAATCAAACGAAGCCCCTCTTACTTTTACTTTTTTTTTTTGATTTCGAGTGAAGAAAATGCGACAGCCATTTTTCTTCGATTTGAAATATAAAGAAGGAAAAGAAAAGGGATTGCGATTTTGAAATTGAAGTCGCGGCCATTATTTTCTTTTGAACAAAATTTCGTGAATTTTGTTTATCTGAAATAAAGAGGAGAATGAAATTGTTCGGCCATTGATTTCAGAAGCTACTGCGTTTTCTTTTGAACGACAAAGGGTTTTAGCGATTTAGTTGCGGCCATTATTTTCCTTGTTTGCAAATGATTTCGAATTGAGGAAAGGAAAAGAGAGTACTACGTGATTTAACAAAGTAAAAGGGGAAATGTCAGACTGAAAGAAAAGAAAGGAAGCAAGCATCTCGAGCATGTTTCCTAGGTCATCTAGGATGGCTGATGGGATGTAATAGGGTTTGACTTAGGAATTTACAATATTATTTAATTCCAAAATATCTCGTTTAACATATCTCAAAATTCTGAACACCTATTGAGGTATGCTGCCAGGCGTTTATAAGGTTTTATCCATATTCCGAACACAATGGAATGTGTTTCGGAGGCTAATTCGATCATATGCGCAAGTTATGGAAGTAAACTATCAATTTTAAATTAAATCGATTAAAATAGTTTCTATGCATTTTGAGCTGCCAGGGTTAAACGACAACTCCGATTGCTACGAAAATTGAAATCCGATAATAGCTAACTATTACGGATCCAATGGAACTGGTTTCGTCGAATTTCAAGAATGTGCCTCGAAAGCCTATTTCTAAATATCGATTTAAACGATATAATTTCAAAACTGATCAAATCAGTTTCAAATTCAATTTTGAAAATTCTACCATCTCCAATATCATCAAATATTTAAAATCAATTAAATATCTCATTTCAAATGTTAAAAAATTTCGAGTCGTCACATCCTTCCCCTCTTAAAAGAATTTCGTCCGAAATTTCTAGTTAAGAAGAACGATCCTTAACCCGATTATTATTTTCCCAAAATCAAACAGTTTTATCAACTTGCCCAAAACAAATCTTTTAATTAGAGACCCATTATCATTTCAAATAACTTTCCAACTTCAATTAAAAGTTCCAAACAACATTGTTTTCTCAATAATTCAAATTTAAATTCAAATTCAAATTTCAAATTTCAAATTTCAAATTTTCAAAATTTTCTCTAACTTCCTAAATTTTTCGGAAAATTTCGCATGCGTCTCCTTTGTGTGGCCAGCTCAGTACGACTACAAAATGGCACCACTAGCCCCCAGATTTAAAATGAAAACAAAACGCCAAGCGGCTAGACAAGAAAATCATCAAATTTCATACTGAAATTTAAATACGTACCTTTTTGTCGAGCAATTTAAATTATCTTCAGAATCAATCCAATTTATCATTTGTCTTTAACACACATGTATATCCTGATATCCATAATATTCAATTACAACATTCATATATCATTTTTACTTTACTATTGAAGTTATATATCCATTTTCATTCAATCTTGCATTTCCAATTTCATTTGAATTCAATTCACAATTTCAATTCTATTTGAATTCAATTTACCTTCTGAATACTAAATTTTATCAACTATCTTTCATTCACAACTGCACTATTTTAAATTAGTTTCATTTACTAATTCATTACAAATTCCAATTCATTTTATCTCAAACCATTTCCTTATTTCACCTACAACTTCATTTTATTTCACACAATTCAAATTGGTTTTCAATATTCAGTTTCAATTCCAGTTTTATTCTTTTGTTCGCTCCCAAAAATTTATTTTCAATTCACCATTTTGGTTTATAACCACTTATATTAAACTGGATTTCAAATTCCCTATGAATTTAATTTATCTTTCATTTATAAATATTGAATTCAATTCATTTCAAACCATTTTAAATTGTCATTTCTTCAATTAGTTTCACTTACTAATTTTTATTTTCAATACTTCGCTTTGCTTATAACAAATCAAATTCAATTCCAACTCCAGTTCTAATTACTTACAAATTCGAAATGAATTTCAACATTCATTTTCACTTTCATTTAATTTCAACTGTAAATTCATTTATTCATTCACAACTTTATTTTCCACCTTAATAAATTTTATTCCAAACATTTAGTTTATAAGACTTCTTAAATTCACATTTATTCAAATTAACTCAAATTTTCAATCTTAATTCTTTTATTCAATTTTCATTTTTAATTCCACTTGAATTAAATTTTCCTTCCAACTTATTTTGTTTCCACATTTACTTTTATCTAACTTCTCTTTAAGTTAGATTTTATTTTCACAACTTTAAACTTTACAAGTTATCAAACTTAATGATATTCCATAAATATTTTATATAGTATTCCAGAGTCTTTCCATCTTTTCAAAATCATTTTTTTTGAAATCAATTCAAATTATCCTTTAAATTTTCAAAACAAACCCAATTTGCAAACAACTTCCATTTAAAATAATTTTGGTAGTAATTCCTCTCCTGGAAACCCGAAAATGAACATCGATGATGCTGCAGTCATCACCGAAGTAATTTCCCAGCGACCTAAAAGAGTTTAGAGCTTTCATCCCTTCGAAATATCTTTCCAAAAACCTTTGAAAATCATCTTCAAAATCAAAAGGGATTTAAACTTTCCAAATCTCCAAAATTTTCAAATTCTTTTCAAAACTTCTCTCTGGAATTCCGTTTCAAATTACAAATCACATTTACAACTTATATTCTCAAATTCCATTTGTATGTGAATTTATTTCTTAACTTTTGGAGTTACGATTTCAATTTCCTATTCAAATGATAGTAATATTATCACTTCCTAACAATCAAGCAACCATATACTATAATAATTTACAAAGATTATTTCCTTTATCTACGAAAATAGTTTTGGGTAAATCTATTTAATTTACCCTATTTTAAAACAATATCGTGTTGAATTGTTCTGTACGAATGTTTAGAGATCCCTATCGATAGAATTGTACAGACTATATTGACCAGAATCCATATACCACTCAACAAACCAACCATCACAATATAAAATAATTTTTTATATTCACTAACAGATACGCGCTCATATCTATTATTATACTCAAACTCATTCTAGAGTACTACTGACTCTATCTCTAATGAGTAACACCCAATAGAGCCAAGGTTGTCGCTTAACTAAATCTCTGATACCACTGTAAAGGCCCGCAAATCCGTACCCCTTTTGAGCTGGCAAAATTCCACAACAATTCAACCCAAAGTGGAACAAATGCACGAGCCGTCAAGTTTAAAGAAAAGAAGAAAGAAGTAGAACAAGAAGAAAAGAAAACAATAACAGAATCTCACATATCGCAGCGGAACAAATATAATAGATAAATGAATATCTTTAAAACAAAGAATTATATCAGTTATCACATTACATCACATACATTATCAGAGTGTTACAACAACAAAACAGCGGAAAAGAATATAACGTATACTAGTGATGTAACGACCCGCCTTTCAATTCCATAGAAAGACGCATCATTAAGAAGAAAGAGAGGGATAGAAAAGAGAAAAGAAAGAAAAGAAAGAAACAGACAACATCAGAATCTCACAGTGGAACGATTAAATTATATTATATTACATAAAACATTACATAGTATCATATATATCAGAGTTATACAGCTAACACAACACAAACTAGACAGCTACAAACACCTGTCTAGCAATTACAATTCAAGTACATCAGAGAAAACAGATACAACTCAAACACAGCGGAATCATTATACATATCTACATGTCGAAGCCTTCTACTCCATTTCTCCTCCAGAACTCGTCAAAGCAATCCTGAATCACTTGACTACTCATACATACTATGAGTACCCAAGAGTTTAATAAAATAGAAAATAAACACTCGGGTCAGACAGGGGTCTGGTGTGAGTAAACGGGTTTAAAAGTTGCTTAACTTTGAAAATCCTTTGAAAATAAAAGGTATCACGTAAGACTTCCCACACATAAACATGGAAAAGTTTTTACCTTACGCTAACCAAAACATTTGATAGGAAATCCAGTGATATTATAATAGTGTTTAGGGTTTTCAAAATAAAATACAGAAATACCTGGAATGCTTACATCCCACGTTCCAGCATAGTTGGGCACAATCAAAACCGTACAGGCACTTATTGGATTTTGGATTCCATCAATGGCAGGGCTACTGGGGTACCGCCCGTCATAGTACGTGGCCTAGATCACCGTACTGAGGAGTACGCCCGCTCCCCTGCGACACAAGGCCGGAACCATTCCTTACTGAGCAGTTCCGAACAAGACCACCCCAGCGATTCTAGCAAGCAATCGCCCTACACAGCCGAAATAAAACGGGACATCTAGACAGGGGTAAATCTCACTCTCCAGTGGGGGCTACCCCTGAAGCCTTGCTGCACCTCCCTTGTTTTAGCCATTCCCGGTTGATGAGGCTTGAGAGCTACGATTACCTTTATAGGAAATATCAAATCTTAGAATGCTCATCGTCCACCTGACGATGTTCTGAAAGCATTCAATCCATACAAGTTCGTTCCGGGTTCGAACGAAACCGAAGGCATTATCTCGTTACACTCATTTTGGAATCACCCTTAGAGTTAACGACGATAACCCTTGCACTCTGAATCACCATCTCGAACCTGAAAGTGCTATTCGTCAAACTCATCACGGAATCACCCTCGGAGTTATACTGACGAATAGTCCTTACACCTCGAATCTTCACTCCTCACTTGAGATTCACGACCTAACGTTTAATTTGGATCGATGTGGTTTTCGAAATTCCAAATTTTGAAATCCGATCCCGGTCTCATCGAAGTCCAAACGCCATCTTAATGTCTAAGCGAATTTAATTTGAATAATTAATTCAATTCATTATTATCTATTTACCCACAGATAGATATTTCACATATCACAATAGATAATCACATTCTCATCATAACCAGATAATCTGTATCATCATCACAAACAGATAATCATCACAATCAGATAATCCATATTATCATACTTTATTTAAGCATCCATATCATACAGATACTACTCATCTCATTACTGAGATCACATCCATCCAATCAATATCTTCCATAAGCAAAGATTTATTAATCATCATCTATAATTAATTTAAAATGAATTAAATTAATTACTTCTATCTCTAATTAATTTAAAATAAATTAAATTAATTATCCCATCTGTAAATCCAGCTTAATATCCAATTTCTGAGTTTTCAACTTGATTAAACACCTTTGATTAATCATTCTCTAATTACAATAAGTAATTAGTCTTTAATTAATTTTACAAAAATTAATTAATCTTAATCATAAGTAATTAACATTTAATTACTTCATTAATTTACTATAATTAATTACATTTATCCTTAATTAATTACATTAATTAATCACTTAATAATTAATTATTTCTTAATTAAACAATTCTTAATTACATCATTAATTACAATAATTAATGATCTCTAATTTATATTTCAATTAATTACTTTATTTAAAATTAACTGCATTTAGTAATTAATCTAAATTTTTAAAAATACAATTATTAATCACCCTTGATTAATATTAATCCAGTAATTAACTACCCTTAACTACTAATTAACAAATTAATTATCTTCATAATTAAATATCTCGATTAATTAATCCCTTGATTGATTACAAAAGTAATTACCAAAATTACTTAATTAAAAATCATTTCCCACTAATTGCATTCCAGTAATTATCACTTATTACTTCTCTAAGTAATCCTGCTCCATTAGTTACGTTAAGTAATTACACTTATTAAACCATCAAATGATTTACTTAAATTAATTAAAGAAAATTAATTAACTTAACAAATCACATTATCAAAATTAATTGCAATAAGTAATTAATACCTTAATTACTTTTATCAAGTAATTAGACTTAACAATTTAAAATTAATTACCCTAAATTAATTAATCTAATTAATTATCAAAATTAATCACATTAATTAATTGCTTAATTATCCTTACATAATTATCATTATTAATTAATAATATTTCCTTAAATTACTTCCTTTAGAAAATTATCTTGGATTAATCATCATTAATCATCTCTAATTAAATTAATTCTAAATCATTATTTAAAATCAAATAAACAAGTAAATTCTTAATTAAATTCTTTTATTATCTTAATTGTTCGAAGATAATTTATTTATTTATTAATGATTTCATTAACATTCAAAGTGTATTTGAATAATACATCTCTAAATTAAATTCAAATTCCATTTTAAAATTTAAGATTTCAAAATGTTTAACTATTTAAACATTATCCAAATTTAAATAAATTATAACCTTAAAATAAAAGCGAAAACATTCATTACTTATGTAAGCAAAGTTTAAATCCAAATTTACTTAAATTTATTAAAGAAATCAAGTCTTTAAAATACATTGATTATTTAAACTTCTCAAATTTCAAGTTAAACATTTCATAACTTCTATTCAAATATTAAAGAAAAGAAATCTTTCAAGTTTAAACATTTATTTGAAATCAAATTCATTTTTAAGATCTACTTTAAAACATTTGAATTTAATCAACATTTTAAAATTTACAAAACTGTTTAAATTTAAACTGGATTCAAAGTAACCTGAAAACTATATTTAAACTTGATTTCAAAACTCAATTTAAATCTTGCTTAAAATTTTAAATTTTCAATTTTAAAACTTTGAATTCAAAAATTCATCTGAATTCAGATTTTAAACTTTGCATTTTGAAAACCCCTATTGAAATTCTGCTCAAAAACTTGAATTCCATTTTAAAATTTAAAAACCGCATATTTTCAGGTTTTACAACCTGAAACCAATCACTTACCCGAGACCTCAAATAACTACTCGATTTATCAACCTAAGAACTTCAAGTTAACAGCTTGTTCCACTCGAGTAATACTCGAGTCATCTTCCTGCATCAACCCAATAAGTAGTTCACCAGAACCAAATGTGCACGGTGCATATGCACCGACACTCCGGCGATCTTAAGCCATCATAATCCCCTCCACCAAGTCGCAGACCAACCCCCAACATGATTGCGGCGATCAGAGTTACCCCATTAGCTCGAAATCAAATTCGAGATAACAATGCAACCTGGAAATCTTAAGGCTGCATCACTCCAAACCTGTCAACGACAAGAAAACCTAACTCCGACCATCATGATCGATGCGACTTCGGCCATAGCTCCATCTACCTTCCCTCTGCAACTTCCCAAAACCCTACCTCACTCGATGCATCACAGAATACAAGCTGCTACCCAAACTATGACCATTAGTAACTAGGGTTAGAAACTTGAAATTAGCCACCACTGTCGCCAACCACCACTGTCAACACAACGAACAATTTTCCCCTACTCTTCCATCTAATCTCCACCTCCAGGAAGAATAACATCTTCCAAAATCCAGTAGATAATCAAAAAAACCCAAAAACCCCAAATTGGCGCAACACAGAAATGCTAACACTACATTTGTTTTAAAAAATGTGATGTTTGTTTTAGAATTTTTGATTTCAATCATGCATTCTAGCTAAAATTTGTTTTAACAATTTAAGGTGTTTGATATTTGCTCATTTAAAACAATAACTATTATAATTTATTCAGAGACAATCAGTTTTCAAATTTAACTAAATTATGATTCATAATCAAAATTTCATACTAAGCAAATATCCTTTGCTTATTTAACAAATCCTATCTGAAATCAATTAAGAGGTAATGGGTTTTTATTTAAAGATTTTTAGTTTTTTTATAAAAGAAATAGAAACAAGCATCAGGCAACATTCATATGTGTACTTGTATATATATACACAGATTATTATCACAAAACAATCATACAAACCTGATTATTTCTATCAATAAACATGCAACAGATATCTCAAGCTTTTTTTTGCATTTGTGAGGTTACTCACTTAAAAGAAGTCAGAGCATTCTTTTTCCTTTTTATTCGCAACAGTTTGATTGATTTTTTTTTTAAAGTAATAGTTTATTTGAAACTTGAGTTCTATAAGTTTGTTTAGCTCTGATTTTTACAAGAAAACTGTTTTTAAAAATAGAAGTTCACTCACCTATTAATGAAGAAACAGAGAAGCAACTCAGAGAAGTATTTTCACATTCCAAGGAACCAGTTTTGCATGTTGCATCTGCTTACTTCCATTAAATTACTTGTTGATGTTGAATCTGTGTTTGCTTGCATTTGATAACTGAATTTACTTGTTGCTGTAGAATTTTTGAACTTGCATGCTGACCCATCTTCATATGCTCAGATTTGAAGTTGATCCTCATACATATTTTAGTTTTACAGATTTGGGTTTTTAAGTTTGTTTGCAGATCTTATACAGTTTTGGTTTTTGCAGAATTTAGATTGAATTGGGTTTTTATTTTTACTTAAAAATCCCATTTTCAGATTTCATTGAAGATAATGGTTTTAACAAAATGCATTTGCAAGGTTTTCTTATCTAAAATTATAAATTTCAAAAATAATTCAACATGCCACTTGTTACTTAAGTAAGACAAATGATTTACAGGGGTCTTTCTATGTGTTAAGTGTTTAACACATATTCGTTTAATAATAAAAAGAAATTTCTTAATTTTATAAAGGTTTTTAAATTCATTTCTTACTTAATTTAACATGTTTTAAATGTTTAATTACATTTAGTTTTTACATGCTTACATACAAACCTTCTTTATAAAATTACACAATTTAAATGTTTATTTGAATGTTTTCAAAATAATATTTTTAAAGCTAAACTATTCAAAAGAGAAAATTTAAAAAGAAAAAGAATGTTGAATTTAATTTTATTCAAAAGTTTCAAACCAAATTATATTCTAATTAAATTGAACTAAATCTATTTCAAAACAATTTTCAAAATAACACAAAATAAACTTTTATTATTATAAAATACAATTTAAACTATTCTATTTTTATAAACAAAATAAATACTTACTTATATTTCTTTGAAGATATAAGAGAGACTTTTAAATTTACCTTTGAAAAGTTTTCATTACCAATTTTAAATTAAATTAATCAATTCATAATTTATACACATACATATATAAAATAAATTGGAAAATATTCTTATTAAATTTAAATTAAAATTAAAATTAAAATCAAAACTCCTATTACAATGTATAAACATATATACATTATAAATAAAATATCTTTGAATCAACTTAGAAAATAATTTAATTATTTAAATATTTTTAACTTTTGAAAAGAATAAAATTCCTAAAAGTTATTATTATTATCATCATTATAAATTTTAAAAAGAATATCATTTATCAAACTAAATAACAATTGATCTTTAAAAGATAATTTCTGTTTGAATTAAAATATTATATCAATATTTCACATTTTAAAATAATTATTAATGAAATTATTAAATAAAAATTGCTTAAATTTCCGGGACATCACATTCCTTCCCCCTTAAAAGAATTTTGTCCCCGAAATTTAAAAGCAAAGGTAATTTAATAATCCCATACAGATTTTTAATTTTAAAATAGTGAACATATGCTATCAATCAAATACTAGCAACCATAGAAACCAATTCAAACAAATAATTCTAACTATCCAGACAAAATTCTGGATATGATTCCCTAGAGTTCCCAGGTACAAACACCGGGACGCTCGCCCTACAGAATTCAAACTGGCTACACCACTCAGATCTAGAGCTCCTATATATCTAGATCTACAATTCTTAACAGGATACAGGACCACAGACAAGTCCTGATCAACTTTCAAATCTCCCAGAACTACTGATTCTAAGACCAGTGATAAACCATACACATACTCCCTCAGAGATACGTGAAATTCATAACAAATTCCAGTCATCCAAACTGGCAATTCAATCCTGTAGACCAAACTCTTAATCCTTAAGAGAATACAGAAAGATCCAATACTCTTATCCACAAATCTCTCATGACGATCCTGGGTTTCCTTCAACCTTCTAGATCAATCCAATCTGCGCAGATGCTACACAGAACAAATCTGGACAAAGAAATAAACGATCTCCAGATCTTACTCAACAAAATGGTTCTCTAAAGATCCATCAAAATCCACCACACAAACTCTACTACACAACATCAGAAGACTCCAAAATATATTTCCTGTAGAAATCCTTTGATCCAAGACAAAACTCAAATTCCCAAAGAATCAGGTGTTGCTTCTATTCTGGAATAGCTACCACCATGCTTCCACTGCGCAACTCTGATTTGAGAATGCTGTTGATGAACACAAGTATAAACTTTATCAACTTATCCCGGAAACAGTGTCCATCAAATTCCATAAAATCTTAGTGACCTGTCTGATTTGGTCACAAACACCACATCAAAAATTCAACCAAAAACTAGATCCAATCAAACCAGACTACTCAAATAGACATCCCTCTCAAGAGCCCTCCTACTAAGCTGAACCACCGGTAAAGCTCCAAGAACCAAGTCGAAACAGAACTCAATCTCTCGGTGCAGATGCAAACCTTAACTCCTTCGAAGATATCCAGAGAAATACCAAAGCACGTCGATAACTCAAACATCCTCTAGAGATGCTTCAATCCAAACAAAGATTGCTCAGAGAACTTCCTAACCATCGCAAGTCACTTTTGCGATTCTCCTTAGTTCAGATCCTAAGAAACCGTTCTCTCTTCAACAATTAGAGCAGCTAAAGCTTTCTAATCAAAGAAGAAACTAGTGGTCCACCTCCAACCACAAACATCACACCCAGCCGAGCTTCCAGAAGAAAGGAACAAGCTTCACCATCTGCCTGGCCTACTGACAGAAGAATCACAGAGATTTCTGAACCATCAAAGAAACATGCCACTCACTGCTGCTACTACTGCCAAAAACTTCCTTATCCAAAAGCTCATTGAACCTCAAAGCTATACCAGCCACTTCCACAATAGAGCCTTCAGAAAACAGATATCCCTCAGGAAATTCGATCTCAAATCAAGCACAAAACACTCTGCCAAATTGAGTCTCAAATTCAAATTCAGACAGAACTCTTCCCTAAGGTTGCCAAGATACCAATGCTGGCTTCAGCACTCCCAACTGATCCAGACTTGAGAAAATCTACTTACACGAGTGCAGCCAAGCTTACAATCCAAAGATGAACTCTAAATCTTGAAAAGATTTCCTCAGAGGTCGGTGAAATCCCTCACGCCAAACTGCAGAACTACCCAATATGCCCAATACTGTCCTAGCAGATCACTTCCAACCTCAAACACTCGAACTCCAACCATTGTAGTTGTGTTACACACACCCCTACCCTATCTACCTCTAGGACTTATATTGGAAAACCCGAACAGGTAACCCAATCAAATAGGTAGAAATAAATAAATAACTATATATATATATTCAAAATTACAAATACGCTCTCTCAAGATAGACACCACTCCAGAGCATAGGTATTCGCTCAACCTAGTGCTCTGATACCACAATGTAACGACCCGCCTTTTAATTCCATAGAAAGACGCATCATTAAGAAGAAAGAAAGGGCTAGAAAAGAGAAAAGAAAGAAAAGAAAGAAACAGACAACATCAGAATCTCACAGCGGAACGAATAAATTATATTATATTACATAAAACATTACATAGTATCATATATATATCATAGTTATATAGCTAATACAACACAAACTAGACAGTTATAAACACCTGTCTAGCAATTACAATTTAAGTACATCAGAGAAAACAGATACAACTCAAACACAGCGGAATCACTATACATATCTACACGTCGAAGCCTCCTGCTCCATTTCTCCTCCAGAACTCGTCAAAGCAATCCTGAATCACTTGAATACTCATACATAATATGAGTACCCAAGAGTTTAATAAAACAGAAAATAAACACTCGGGTCAGACAGGGGTCTGGTGTGAGTAAACGGGTTTAAAAGTTGCTTAACTTTGAAAATCCTTTGAAAACAAAAGGCATCACGTAAGACTTCCCACACATAAATATGGAAAAGTTTTTACCTTAAGCTAACCAAAACATTTGATAGGAAATCCAGTGATATTATAATAGTGTCTAGGGTTTTCAAAATAAAATACAGAAATAGCTGGAATGCTTACATCTCACGTTCCAGCATAGTTGGGCATAATCAAAACCATACAGGTACTTATTGTATTTTGGATTCCATCAATGGCAGGGCTACTGGGGTACCGCCCGTCAAAGTACGTGGCCTAGATCACCGTACCGAGTAGTACGCCCGCTCCCCTGCAACACAAGGCCGGAACCATTCCTTACCGAATAGTTCCGGACAAGACCACCCCGGTGATTCTAGCTAGCAACCGCCCCACATAGCCGAAATAAAAAGGGACATCTAGACAGGGGTAAATCTCACTCTCCAATGGGGGCTACCCACGAAGCCTTGCCGCACCTCCCCTGTTTTACCCATTCCCGGTTGATGAGGCTTGAGGCTACGATTACTTAATAGGACATATCAAGTCTTAGAATGCTCATCATCCACCTGACGATGTTCTAAAAGATTCAATCCATACAAGTTCATACCGGGTTCGAACGAAACCGAAGGCATTATCTCGTTTCACTCATTTTGGAATCACCCTCAGAGTTAACGACGATAACCCTTGCACTCTGAATCACCATCTCGAACCTGAAAGTACTATTCCGTCAAACTCATCACGGAATCACCCTCAGAGTTATACTGACAAATAGTCCTTACACCTCGAGTCTTCACTCCTCACTTGAGATTCACGACCTAACGTTTAATTTGGATCGACGTGGTTTTCGGAATTCCAAATTTTGAAATCCGATCCCGCTCTCATCGAAATCCAAACGCCATCATAATGTCCAAGTGAATTTAATTTGAATAATTAATTCAATTCATTATTATCTATTTACCCACAGATAGATATTTCACATATCACAATAGATAATCACATTCTCATCATAACCAGATAATTTGTATCATCATCACAAACAGATAATCATCACAACCAGATAATCCATATTATCATACTTTATCTAAGCATCCATATCATACAGATACTACTCATCTCATTATTGAGATCACGTCCATCCAATCAATATCATCCACAAGCAAAGATTTATTAACCATCATCTATAATTAATTTAAAATGAATTAAATTAATTACTTTTATCTCTAATTAATTCAAAATAAATTAAATTAATTATCCTATCTATAAATCCTGCTTAATATCCAATTTCTGAGTATTCAACTTGATTGAACACCTTTGATTAATCATTCTCTAATTACAATAAGTAATTAGTCTTTAATTAATTTTACAAAAATTAATTAATCTTAATCATAAGTAATTAACATTTAATTACTTCATTAATTAACTATAATTAATTACATTTATCCTTAATTAATTACATTAATTAATCACTTAATAATTAATTATTTCTTAATTAAACAATTCTTAATTACATCATTAATTACAATAATTAATGATCTCTAATTTATATTTAAATTAATTTATTTATTTAAAATTAATTACATTTAGTAATTAATCTAAATTTTTAAAAATACAATTATTAATCACCCTTGATTAATATTAATCCAGTAATTAACTACCTTAACTACTCATTAACAAATTAATTATCTTTATAATTAATTATCTCCATTGATTACAAAAGTAATTACCAAAATTACTCAATTAAAAATCATTTCCCACTAATTGCATTCCAGTAATTATCACTTATTACTTCTCTAAGTAATCCTACTCCATTAATTACGTTAAGTAATTACACTTATTAAACCATCAAATGGTTTACTTAAATTAATTAAAGAAAATTAATTAACTTAACAAATCGCATTATCAAAATTAATTACAATAAGTAATTAATACCTTAATTACTTTTATCAAGTAATTAGACTTAACAATTTAAAATTAATTACCCTAAATTATTTAATCTAATTTATTATCAAAATTAATCGCATTAATTAATTACTTAATTATCCTTATATAATTATCATTATTAATTAATAATATTTCCTTAAATTACTTCCTTAAGAAAATTATCTTGGATTAATCATCATTAATCGTCTCTAATTAAATTAATTCTAAATCATTATTTAAAATCAAATAAATAAGTAAATTATTAATTAAATTCTTTTATTATCTTAATTGTTCTAAGATAATTTATTTATTTACTAATGATTTCATTAACATTCAAAGTGTATTTAAATAATACATCTCTAAATTAAATTCAAATTCCATTTTAAAATTTAAGATTTCAAAATGTTTAACTATTTAAACATTATCCAAATTTAAATAAATTATAACCTTAAAATAAAAGTGAAAACATTCATTACTTATGTAAGCAAAGTTTAAATCCAAATTTACTTAAATTTATTAAAGAAATCAAGTCTTTAAAATAAATTGATTATTTAAACTTCTCAAATTTCAAGTTAAACATTTCATAACTTCTATTCAAATATTAAAGAAAAGAAATCTTTCAAGTTTAAACATTTATTTGAAATCAAATTCATTTTTAAGATCTACTTTAAAATATTTGAATTTGATCAACATTTTAAAATTTACAAAACTGTTTAAATTTAAACTGGATTCAAAGTAACCTGAAAACTCTATTTAAACTTGATTTCAAAACTCAATTTAAATCTTTCTTAAAATTTAAAATTTTCAGTTTTAAAACTTTGAATTCAAAAATTCATCTGAATTCAGATTTTAAACTTTGCATTTTGAAAACCCTATTGAAATTCTGCTCAAAAACTTGAATTCCATTTTAAAATTTAAAAACCGCATATTTTCAGGTTTTACAACCTGTAACCAATCACTTACCCGAGACCTCAAATAGCTTCTTCGAGTTATCAACATAAAAACTTCGAGTTAACAGCTTGTTCCACCCGAGTAATACTCGAGTCATCTTCCTGCATCAACCCAACAAGTAGTTCACCAGAACCAAATGTGCACGGTGCATATGCACCGGCACTCCGGTGATCTTCAGCCATCATAATCCCCTCCACCAAGTCGTAGACCAACTCCCAACGTGATTGCGACCATCAGAGTTACCCCATTAGCTCGAAATCAAATTCGAGATAACAATGCAACCTGGATATCTTAATACTGCATCACTCCAAACCTGTTAACGGCAAGAAAACCTAACTCCGACCATCATGATCGACGCGACTTCGGCTATAGCTCCATCTACCTTCCCTCTGCAACTTCCCAAAACCCTACCTCACTCGATGCATCACAGAATACAAGCAGCTACCCAAACTACGACCATCAGTAACTAGGGCTAGAAACTTGAAATTGGCCACCACCGTCGCCAACCACCACTGTCAACACAACAGACAAGTTTCCCCTACTCTTCCATCTAATCTCCACCTCCAGGAAGAATAACATCTTTCAAAATCCAGTAGATAATCAAACAAACCCAAAAACCCCAAATTAGCTCAACACAGAAATGATAACACCATAGTTGTTTTAAAAAAAATGTGATGTTTGTTTTAGAATTTATGATTTCATTCATGCATTCTAGCTATAAATTTGTTTTTAAGATGTTTGATATTTGCTCATTTAAAACAATAACTGTTATAATTTATTCAGAGACAACCAGTTTTCCAATTTAACTAAATTATGATTCATAATCAAAATTTCATACTAAGCAAATATCCTTTGCTTATATAACAAATCCTATCTGAAATCAATTAAGATGTAATGGGTTTTTATTTAAAGATTTTTAGTTTTTTTAAAAAAAAAATAGAAACAAGTATCACGCAATATTCATATGTGTACTTGTATATATACACAGATTATTATCACAAAACAATCATGCGAACCTGATTATTTCTATCAATAAACATGCAACAGATATCTCAAGCTTTTTTTTTGCATTTGTGAGGTTACTAATTTAAAAGAAGACAGAGCATTCTTTTTCATTTTTATCCATAGCAGTTTGATTGATTTTTTTTAAAATAACAGTTTGTTTGAAACTTGAGTTCTATAAGTTTGTTTAGCTCTGATTTTTACAAGAAAAACTGTTTTTTAAAAATAGAAGTTCACTCATCTATTAATGAAGAAATGGTGAAGCAACTCAGAGAAGTATTTTCACATTCCCAGGAACCTGTTTTGCATGTTGCATCTGCTTGCTTCCATTAAATTACTTGTTGATGTTGAATCTGTGTTTGCTTGCATTTGATAACTGAATTTACTTGTTGCTGTAGAATTTTTGAACTTGCATGCCGACCCACCTTCATATGATCAGATTTGAAGTTGATCCTCATACATATTTTAATTTTACAGATTTGGGTTTTTAAGTTTGATTGCAGACCTTATACAGTTTTGGTTTTTGCAGAATTTAGATTGAATTGGGTTTTGATTTTTACTTAAAATATGATTTTCAGATTTCATTGAAGATAATGGTTTTAACAAAATGCATTTGCAAGGTTTTCTTATCTAAAATAATAAATTTCAAAAATAATTCAACATGCCACTTGTTAGTTAAGTAAGACAAATGATTTACAAGTGCCTTTCTATGTGTTAAGTGCTTAACACATATTCACTTAATAATAAAAAGAAATTTCTTAATTTTATAAAGGTTTTTAAATTCATTTCTTACCTAATTTAACATGTTTTAAATGTTTAATTACATTTAGTTTTAACATGCTTACATATAAACCTTCTTTATAAAATTACACAATTTAAATGTTTATTTAAATGTTTTCAAAATAATATTTTTAAAGCTAAACTTTTCAAAAGAGAAAATTTAAAAAGAAAAAGAATGTTGAATTTAATTTTATTCAAAAGTTTCAAACCAAATTATATTCTAATAAAATTGAACTAAATCTATTTCAAAACAATTTTTAAAATAACACAAAATAAATTTTTTTTATTATAAAATACAATTTAAACTATTTTACTTTTATAAACAAAATAAATACTTACTTATGTTTCTTTGAAGATATAAGAAAGACTTTTAAATTTACCTTTGAAAAGTTTTCAATACCAATTTTAAACTAAATTAATCAATTCAAAATTTATACACATACATATATAAAATAAATTGGAAAATATTATTATTAAATAAAAATTAAAATTAAAATTAAAATCAAAACTCCTATTTACAATGTACACACACACACATATATATATATATTATAAATAAAATATCTTTGAATCAGCTTAGAAAGATAAATTTATTATTTAAATATTTTAACTTTTGAAAAGAATAAAATTCCTAGAAGTTATTATTATTATCATCATTATAAATTTTAAAAAGAATATCATTTATCAAACTAGATAATAATTAATCTTCAAAAGATAATTTCTATTAAATTATTATATCAATATTTCACATTTTAAAATAATTATTAATGAAATTATTAAATAAAAATTGCTTAAATTTCCGGGACATCAGAAGTGATATGCTTCGCCATCCAGCTTGCTCCTGATTTCCATAGCATCTCTTTTCTGACTTCGCTCTAGAATAATAATAACCTGACTCTAGGCTGCCCGTGTGGAAAATTATGGGCACCTAGAGTTTAGAAAGGGAACAATAAACTCCAGGTCAGTCGTGGGACTGGTGTGAGATCTTAAAAACAGTTATTTTCACAAAAAAAAAAAGAAATCCGCTATGCTTTTTGGAAAATGAAACTACCATAAGGCCTCCCGCCACACACACAATGCAAACGCAGAATTGGAAGAGATTTCTCCTTATGATAGTCAAACATTCTTGATACGAGAAATCCTTTGATATTATTATTATTAGTGCATTGTATGGAAAACATTTGAAAAGTATAATATTAATCTTAGCCAGCATAGACGTTCTGAACTATGCCTAATATAGCTACCATCTAAACAGTGGTGACCACCATAATTAAATGGCAGGTTATACAACTAAAATCGTACTGGGTTCGCATTGGGAATTGGATTTCCAACAAATGGTCAGGCTAAGGAACTTCCTACTGCCACATGGGTACGCCTCTGGATGGACGCCCCGAGATCCTACCCGGATCTCTGCCAACACAAGGCCGGGTTACCTCTGTAACTAGGTAACTACTACTCGAGTATGTCATCCCCCGGTCGTTTACGACCTTTATCCGAGGATCCTCAACCACAAAGCAACAACCACAAAGTATAATAAATTTGCAACAACAACATAGGTAAAATATCTGGGCTCCATACCATGATACTACCCTTTTCCAGAAGGAAATGACATACCATAAAGGACGCGACCCTCATAACCTTGCCGCATCTTTCCTGTTTCGAACAATTTCACAGTGTGAGGTCCGACGAGATCTTGTCCACAAAGCTACACTTTTCACAAAGTCATGCTTTGATCAACAGATGATCAGTAGCACTTCGTATGCCAAGTTACCAAATTGGGAACGTATCACTAGTAACCATCAACTACATAACCTTTGAGCTCGTACGTCTCAGAGAAGGGCGTTAAGCTAAGGGAATAAATTCTCCGCCACCAACAGAAAAGTATTTGATAGAAACCGGCTTTACATCTCAAAGTGTAACATCAGACATACATCCATACGAGTCATTTCCGGGATCAAACGGAGTTGAAGGCACTTCAAAAGAAGCCCTTGCAAATCCAGATATTCAGTAATCACGTCCGGAATCCCCATCACAAAGTGTGATAAAATCTCTATACCGGAGCAACCCGGTGCAGAGATATTCGACAGGTAATCCTTTCGCTTTCAAAAATACCCGGTCTTCGACACCATCTTCAAATGCAATCCCATTTCGTCGTATCATTATTTGGAATGGGTTTTATGACACAAGGTCCTCTCCTAGCTATTCCGAATAACGGGTGCTTATTTTTTAAAAAAAGTGTTCAATCAGATTTCAAACAAATCACAACAATTTCCACGTTGATCTTTTTAAACAAAAGATCCATCACAATCGCAAAGGTTATATGTAGTTTTCAGATATCCACTTGGAATCCGACCCCCGGTCGCATCGAAATTCAAATGCCGTTAAAAAGGCCAATATTGATAGTCGGTTATTTAACTATCAATCAACATTCACAAAAATAACCAGATTTAAATAATTTTCCCTAATTATTTATTTCAAAATATCTTCGAAAGATATATTTCACACTTCAACCATTTGAAAACAAATTTCAAATTACTTACCATATTTCTATAATGAAAACAAATTTCAAATCACTTTTCCTTACGCGGAATACATTTCCAAATATTTACTTATTTCCACTGAAAATCTGTCGAGTTTAAATACTTTAAAATACTTTAAATCACTTATTCAAAATATATACTTGGAAACATTTAGATAAAACTATTTTAAAACATTTATTTAAATATTAGTTATGGAAATATTGTACAAATATCACATATAACTTTAGGTCCAAACTAAATTTAAAATAAAATTAATAGATAGGGTAAACTAATTAAATATCCATTTTCTAAATCAATTATAAATACCTTCTATAATTAATTAAATAAATCTTTACTTTAGAGCTTTGAAACAATCCCAAAAATAATTTCTCCATTATTATTCTTCCAAATCAATTTCTAGAACTTTTAATTTATACTTCAAAGGATACTTTAAAATATACTCGGCTTTCCAGGGAAGAATTCTCTTTCCTTTTATATCAATTAATAAATCTTCTCGATTTATTTTAATTTACATTCCAAATCTGTAAATTTCTTTTCACACCTTTAAAAATAAAACAATATTTATTTTTAAAACAAATTTTCCTTTCTTTTATAAAATTCCCATTGTGAATTTAGATTTTCAAATATCAACTGATATATGATTTTCATATCGATTCCCAAATATTCACTATCAACACTAAATCAATCTTCAAATTGATTTCCAAATTTTATTTTAAGCACCAGATTTATTATCTTTTGAAACAAATTCCTTCTTTCAATTTATTCAATTTTCTAAAATTAATTTACTATAAATTTTCTACTAAATTTCAAAAATCCAGTTTTATCTATTTCTGGTATCCTATGATACCAAAATATATTCGGCTAAATTTTAGCCTTCAACGATCTCAATCACAACATAATCACACACAGATTTTTAATAATCAACATACAATATTGAAACAAATTCAAATGTTTGAGGAATCTATTTGGATCCCTCCAACCTATTTCCCTGCAACCACAGACGTTAGCACAACAATTAAATGCCAATTCTACTTCGAGCGCGTTATATGGGTTTAATATAATATCATCCGCTATTATGGTGCGCATAGGGTCTAAACTAATATAACTAATAATAAATCAATCATCCAAGTACACAATCAATCAAGTTTAAATTTAACTATTTGAAATTTAAATCAGAAAAATATTTGATTGAGTGAGAAGATCTCACCTTTGCTCCTTTATTTTGCAATCCATTTTCAATTCCAAATTGATTTCTTTGTAGATTTCAAACTTTGAATAAATAATTATACGATTTATAAGTACTCTAGCTAATTGAATAATTAATTATATTTTATTTATTTAATTTAACTAACAATTTGGTTTTAAACCAACAATTTAATTTAAACCAATTTCCTTTCATTAAAATATTTTTAGCGACTAAAAATGATTAAATAAGTTTATTAAACAAATTAATTTCCACAAAAATCATTTTAAAAATAACTAGCAAGTTTAAAAAAGGTATTTGTATATATATAATTTTGAAATGACACATAAAAAATAACTTATATTTTATTATTCTTTTAAAAATTTCTTTATCAAAACTCCCTCTTTTTTTAGAAAAAAAACAACAGCAGTTCCACTTTACAGTATATACATATACATATATAAATCTATAAATCAAAGTAAATAAATCTTTTTATAAAATTTACTGTTAACTATATAATTTATTTCCTTGTTTCCGTAAATATAAATAAATTTAATAAAAAGAAATATTTCGCTGCCTATAGAGAACCAGATCCACTCAAGCAGCACCGAAATCGCCTTCGAGCACGAGCCTCGAATTCATTCACGCGCCATCAAATCTCGAGCAGACCACCTCGCCACACGAATACACATCCCCGCCTCGCGCTCCACCACCAAACCCAAAATCGAAGCCCAAAAGAACCACGCCGTGGCCTCGAGCCGCGCGTGCCAATCCACCGTGCGGCCCCCATCTCAAAATCGAATCGAGTCTACCCACGCTCGATCGACGACAGCCTTCGTGCTTTCCCTCCCTCTCAGGCGATTCGCAAACAATTCACGACCCCCTGGTCAATTGATTCTTTAATTTTCGGTCGCCCCCTTCCTACTTTGAATCGAATGCTTTTACTTTTTTTTTCGATTTTGAGTGAAGAAAATGCAACAGCCATTTTTTCATCGATTTGAAATATGAAGAAGGAAAAGAAAAGGGATTACGATTTTGAAATTGAAGCCGAGACCATTATTTTCTTTTGAATAAAATTTCGTCAATTTCGTTTATCTGAAATGAAGAGGAGAATGAAATTGTTTGGCCATTGATTTCAGAAGCTACTGCATTTTCTTTTGAACGAAAAAGGGTTTTCGCGATTTAGTTGTGGCCATCATTTTCTTTGTTTGAAAATGATTTCGAATTGAGGAAGGGAAAAGAGAGTACTACATGATTTAAAAAAGTAAAAGGGGAAATGTAGGATTGAAAGAAAAGAAAGGAAGCAAGCATCTTGAGCACGTTTCTTAGGTCGGCTAGGATGGCTGATGGGATGTAATAGGGTTTGACTTAGGAATTTATAATATTATTTAATTCCAAAATATCTCGTTTAACATATCTCAAAATTCCGAACCCCTATTGAGGTATGCTGCCAGGTGTTTATAATGTTTTATCCGCATTCCGAATACAATGGAATGTGTTTCGGATGCTAATTCGATCATATGCGCAAGTTACGGAAGTAAACGATCAATTTTAAATTAAATTGTTTAAAATAGTTTCTATGCGTTTTGAGCTGCCAGGATTAAATAACAACTACGATGCTACGAAAATTGAAATCCGATAAAACTAACTATTACGGATCCAATGGAACTGTTTTCGTCGAATTTTGAGATTGTGCCTCGGAAGGCTATTTCTAAATATCGATTTAAACGATATAATTTCAAAACTAATCAAACCAGTTTCAAATTCAATTTTAGAAATTCTACTATCTCCAGTATCATCAATATAAATTATCTAAACCTTAAAAATATTTTAATCAGCATAAAATTGAAGATTTAATATTTTACTCAAATTTCAAAAATTAAATCTAATAATTTAATTGCCAAATCCATAGGTATATTTGAAATTCAAGCTAAACCATCATACAAATATTTAAAATCAATTAAATATTCCATTTCAAATGTTAAAAATATCTGGGTCGTCGCAAGGGGTAGGTGAAAAGGTAAAAAGTAACTTAAATCTACGGCTCAGTCGACTGGCTCAACACTTCAGTCGACTGAAGCTAAAGATTGAATTTTCTTGATCTTCTGGTCCAGTCGACTGGCCATGTGATATAAAATTTTATATTGTTGCGTTATTCGACTGGCTTAGGGCGTCAGTCAACTGATGCTGAAGGTCGAAAATATTCAACCTTCTGGTCCAGTCAGCTGAGGCCCTATGACAGTCGACTGGCCATGTATATGTAAAAAACTCGTTTGCTGTGTCAGTCGACTGACCTCCTGGTCCAGTCGACTGACCTCCTGGTCCAGTCGACTGACCTGGAGCATTTTCTGTAATGAATTTACTTTGGTGTGAAATGTATATATATTATTTATGTTTGTTAATTCTTTTAATATAATTAGTTTTTATTTTCATGAATGATATATAAATAACTTTATTTTGTTAATATTTTCTATATGTGAGATGTCGATTAATGCACCAGAAATAAATTTATTTGAAAACAGAAACGTAAATATGTAGAGAATTTATTTGAGAATACAATGAAAGATAATTAAAACTATGATTATTTCAAGGGGATAGGCGGCTTGAACTCTTTCAGTTGCTTACGACAGACATTGGATTCCTCGTTGCGTTCCCACGAATTCGGTGAGTATAGTGGTCGTGGTGGAGACGAAGTCGATGGTCGTCTGATAGGAGAAACTGCATGTTCGTCTATCAGATGTGATGATGCCCCATAGAATTTCATAGCGTTGTGCTCAATTATTCCTATCCGTCTGGAGTTTATTTTTTGTTCGTAATACATCTCCCTTTGTAGCATTAGAGATTCTTGGGATAATGGTGGAGATCGTCGATCTTTTGTTTCGTGTTCGGAGAAATATCCATAGTCTTCATTCCCTTTTTCTTGCCCAGAGTATATCCGATGTGATAATTCGATGATGGTGAGACTTTATGATCCGACGTTTTTGGAGAGTTGTGTGAAGTAATAATTTCACAAATTTGTTGTTTTAAAAAAAATTTACTTCAGAGAGAAAATCGAATGATGGCTTTACTTTTAGTTTGAGTGCATAGAAAAAGGAATACTCATCTATTTATAGATTTAGTTTTAGGAAAAATAAGATAATATTTGGTGGATTATATTAATTTTAGCCAAGAAGAATGGTGAAACGTTGGTTTTCTTTTGGCTGAACTATTTTGTATAATTTTAATATTTATAAAATTAGTAATGTTGATTATAAAGTTAAAAAGCAGCGACTGTTGGTGAAGAGTTTCGATCGAAGTGCTGCGTCCGAATCTTTTCCTTTAAAGGTTTGCAACTCTTTACAAAAGTCATTTCCTTTCAAAAAGTGGCTGTTATAGAAATTCAGTCGATTGAGCCTCTGGGACAGTCGACTGAATATTCAAAATAATTTTAAATTTTAAATTCATATATTTATGTAACTGTGCATGTTGCACAAAAATCCCAGTGTCAGTCGACTGTCTCAGGTGGTCAGTCGACTGACCTGGTTATTTTTTGCAGTTTGCACAATTAACATACATACATACATACATACATACATACATACATACATACATACATACATACATACATATATATATATATATATTAATTTCTATAACTTTAAAACACTTTTATAATTTAAATGTGTGCTTATATATTTATATAAAAAGTTTAGTAAATATAATGATTAAATATATAAGCTAATGTAGACATACTGAAGGAGAGATTTTAACGAATATTGACCTAAGACTTAAAAACAAAATACCATAGTTGATGCGCCGGTTTTCAAAGTCTCCTTGTCTCTTTTTATCGTAGCAATCGTCAAATCTGTTTGTAGTAGTGATAGCTTCGTGTCATGAATCAAAACCAAGTATCAACAATTGAGGCAGCATCAG
The DNA here is from genome assembly GCA_030765085.1 of Allium cepa. Lineage (NCBI taxonomy): Eukaryota > Viridiplantae > Streptophyta > Magnoliopsida > Asparagales > Amaryllidaceae > Allium > Allium cepa. Next base: position 817,957,679 of record CM060935.1, on the reverse strand, counting down.
TTAAAGGAAAAGCTTTCGACATGTCACTTTTGGAAGAAGGAAGTGAAGTTTCTTTGTTATGTAGCCTTAGAGAAAGGGTTGTTAGTAGATCCAATTAAGATCGAGGCATTAATAATTGGAAGAGATCCGAGAGAGTGACTGAAAAAAAGAGTTTTCTTGGATTAGCTGGCTACTACCGAAGATGCATTAAAGATTTCTCTTCGATAGCTGCACTGATGACTAAGCTAACTAGAAAAGTGGTGAGGTTTGTGTGGACCAGTAAATGTGAGGAAGCATTCTAGAAGTTGAAACATTTATTGATTGATGCACCTGTGTTAGTAGTTCCAAAGAGGAATTAGGACTTAGTGGTATACAAGGGTGCATGTGGAACAAGATTAGATGCTATGCTAATGCAAAGATTAAAGTGATTGTGTATGCTTCTTGACATCTCAGATCACATAAAGTTAGATATCCAATTCATGATTTGGAATTAGCTTCGGTAATTTTCGCATTGAAGGTGTGAAGATATTTACATTTTAGAAGAAATATTCGAGCTGTTTATGGATCATAAGTCATTAAGATATTTATTCTCTCAAAAGGAGTTGAATATGAGACAGTAGAGATGGTAGAGTTTATAGCTGCATATAACTTTAGTATTGAGCACATACCACGAAAAGGAAAAATAAGGTCGTAGATGCACTTAGCAGAAAACATCAAAATGCAGTATTAGAAATGATAGCCGAGTGGAAAGATTTAGAAGCATTGACTACATGCAGAGTACAACGCAGATCTGAGGCTAGTTCTTGTCAAGATACAGCCATGTTATCATATTTAGAAGTTTGAGCGATGATGATAAAAAAATTGCCATAAACAAGAAGAAGACCCATTATTAGCTAAGCAGATTAGAACATTAAGGAATGGAACAGGGAGCAATGACTTGAAAGATTTCAGTCTTGAGCAGAATGGGTGGTTGTGAAAGAAAAGCTGACTATGTGTTTCGAGTGTGGAAAACATTAGGAAGGAAGTTCTTAGAGAATGCCATCTTTCGAAGTTCAATATTCATCAGGGAGGAATAAATATGTATCAGGATATGAAAAGGAGTTTCTCCTGGAAAGGTATGAAGGGAGATGTAGGCCTATGGGTGAAGCAATGTTTGAATTGTCAACAGGTAAAGGTGGAGCATTATAAACTAAGTAGATTACTTCAGCCTTTGTATGTTCCGATCTGGAAATAGGATTCCATCTCAATGGATTTCATAGAAGGATTGCCAAGTTCGAATAGAGGAAATGAGAGTATCTGGGTTATAATGGACAGATTGACTAAGAGTGCACATTTTATACCAGTTAAGTCAACCAAGATGACACCAGATTTAAATAAACTATTTATGAGGAATATAGTTAGACTACATGGAATTCCTAGTAGTATAGTATTCACTAGTGAGTTCTGGAAGAGACTACGGGATACTTTAGGTATCAATATCAATATTAGTACCACTTAGCATCGACAGACAGATGGAAAAACATAGAGGGTTAACAAAGTCTTAGAGAATTTGTTAAGATTTTATGTGCTAGATTTCGGAGGATCATGGGAAGACCATCTACACTTAGTTGAGTTTTTGTATAACAACAGTTATCAGACTAGTAATGGAATGGCACCGTTTGAAACTTTGTATGAAAGGCCATACATATCTCCATTTTGTTGGTTAGAGACAGAGGATAGAATAGTTCTTCGTTCGGATTTGGTTAAAGAAGCTGCAGAAAAGATTGAGTTAATTCAGGCTAGAATAAAGGAAGCTCGGTCTAGGTAGAAGAGTTATGCTGATAAGAGACGGAAAGACGTAGAGTTCACAGTTGGAGATCATGTTTTCGTCAAAGTGTCACCAATGAAGGGTGCGATCAAATTCTTTAGATCAAGGAAGTTAGCACCAAGGTTCATTGCACCATTTCTTATTATAGAAAGGATCGGGAAACTCACATATAGGGTAGAATTACCGGACAGTTTGGCAGGAGTCCACAATGTTTTCCATATTTCTCAACTAAGGAAGTGTATTCGAGATCCAGAGAATACTACTACGTCGACTGTGTCAGAAGATCTAGTATTGGAATCCGATATGACTATAGTTAGAAAACACTTTCGTATAGTTGCAAGAGATGAGAAAAGAATAAGGAACAAGACATTCAGATTAGTCAAAGTCCAGCGAAGTGGCGACGAGAGAGACTATACTTGGAAAACCAAAAGCAAGATTAAGGACACTTATCCTGACTTGTTTAATGGTATATTTTACCATTATGTTTGATTTTTATGGGTACCTTATAATTTCAAGGATGAAATTCTTCAAGGAATGGAGTGGTAATGAACTTAATTTTAGCTAACATTATTTAGACAATCAATTAGATAAATTAAATAAAATAATGTAAAGGGTTAGAGGAATTGAGATTCGGTTAGTAAACTTTAGTCAAGCCTTGATCAATATATTAATATAAGGGAATTAGACATATGTTAGAAGGAGAGTTATGATAAGGGTAAAATAGGAAGACTCTTTATTCCTATACCCAAAACCCTTCCATTCTCTCCACTTCCTCATTCATTCTACATTCAACAACTAAACAAAAACAGAACTAAGTTTGACTGGCCATTACAAGGAAGGAAACCAAGATACTAAAGTTAAGAGATTAAAGAGAAAAACTTATAAAGTCAATCTTAGTTCGAGTCTCAACTCCTTAATCCAAATCAAGGTGAATAATTACTTCACATCTCTGTTTTTGATGAATGATTTTGGTTTGAAGGTAAACATGTTTTCTTTTGAAAGTATTATGTTACTTTTGAAAGTCTAAATGATTATATGCTTGTTGGTATATTTTTGTGATTTAAATATGTATTTTTATGATATATTTGAGTTAGAAAACCTACCATATAATAGCCGATTAACTTGCAAATTTAATATGATGTGAAACCATTATTTTAGAAGTGGGTTTCAAGTTTTATAATTTTCAAAGTTAAAGTGGAATTATGGTGAATTTTCTAAGTTTATAAAATGTTTAGTTTGCTTTTAATTATTTTAAATAATTAAAATATGATTTTCATCTTGGAATTTTGATATGTGGAAGAAAATGAGTAAATTGATTTAATTTGACTTTTGTGGATTCTTTCTAAGATTTTAAGAGAGTCAAATAAATTATTTTAAGTAAAAATGGCTTATTTACTTAATTAAAATGGTTTAAAATGTAAAATCGTTTAATATTTAAAATTTTGATTTGCGGCAGAAAATTCCATAAAGAAATTAGTAAAGTAATTGTCAACCAATCACGTTTTTAAATAATGAAAATTAGGTGAAAATGTGTTACTTTATAAAGCATAAAATCAGTTTTGCAATAATTTACCCTTTCGCCATTTTCATATGCCTGGTTCCACCACCATACATTTGGTTCTTCCCTTCTGATGCTGTCGAAAACTATATACAGATAATAAGAGTCTTGGTATGTAGTGTATTGAGTTTGGAGGAAAGGAAATTAGGTGGCTAAGGCATGCTTACAGAGGGGAGAAAGCCACCTTGTTTAAAATGATAGTTACGGAGGGGTATGCTACCGCATATATCCCTTAGTCGCTATGTTAGCTACCGCATTAATACCTTTCGCCTTAGTTAGAGGCCACTTTTTACAACCTTTAAATGCACGCGAAAGGGGAGAATTTTGTCTTAGTACTTTTCGTTAATATTGAAGCCGCCTTCCCCAATTTTCAAAAGGATCGACTTAGCCGCTTTTACTAATTCGAAGGCAATGATTTCGAAAGGATAGTTTCAAAGTTACCCTCTTCTCCAGTTCTTTTATTTGAGACCAATGCTTTCGAAAGTGATAATTTCACCCCTGTCCCCATTGACCCTAGTTTTATTAAGTATTGAACCCAATGATTTCAAAAGGGATTCTTTCAATGATTTCGAAAGAAAACGTTTAAGGTTTTAAACAACAGTTTTGAAGGTATTGTTTTGGCTTTATAGTCTAATGTTTTCTAAGTTAAAAAGGGCTTTAACTTATTTTAAAGGGATAGATACACTATTAATTTTAGGTTTTCATCAACATTGTTTTGTGTAAAACATATATTTAGGTATTTTGAGTAAAGAAAAGAGTATATTTTTCTTGTTAAGTATGATTTAAAAGGGTTAAATCAATTTAGAGGAAATGTTTTCAAGGAAAATTGAATAGGGTGGTTAGCCCTAAGTATATGACTCATATAATAGAAGATCAGATGTGAATAGTATGGGATCATCCCCTATATTTTAGCTAGTAGCCCCTACTAATATAAGTCCAAAATTCTAACGCGTTGGGCTTTGTCATATGTAAGACTAAAATGTTGTTACACATGGAAAGGAACACAGAGTTGAGATAGGTTATTGGTGAGCCCCCAAAACCATTAGGATTAGTTGACGTAGGAGAAGTTAATGACGGACCGTCCAGTATTGTATCAAACAGAAGTTCGAATATTTATTATGTCTAGTAGACCCAAGCAGCCAATGATCAATAGTCAGCCGTGTAAAACTATAATGTTCAAATGGATAGTCCATTGATTACCTGATTTATGTGCATGTTATCACGTATTTTGGTAAGGCCATGACATGAAGGACTTGGCTAGAAATTAAAGACAATCTGTCTCGAAGATCGGTTATACACTGGTCCACTATGGATACTGGCAAATTTGATCCAATTCCGGATCGAGTTACAATTAACATGCTACGACAAAATAAGCTATGAAAGAAAACATTTCAAAATTCTGGTCAATCAGAGTTTGTATGCTCAAGTTATGGATCGATCAAGTTTCATGAGAAGCACGTTTACTTCATACCCATCTGGTTCGTATCCATCCCTTTGCAACCACCCCTTCGTATCCATCGGCCAATAACATCGATTCTAGTCCATCTGATCAATTGTTGCCCATTTCGTATCGATTGCCTTCCATCTATTTCATATCGATCAAACAGGCGTTGATACGAAACCAACAACCATCGATCGATATGAATGAAGTAACATACATGCATCGATACGAAGGCGTGCCCAGGCATCGATACGTGGGCGCGTAAAAGCATCGATATTAAAGGAATTTCACTAGATCGATATGAAGAAAGCATAGTCAACCAAGAGAAACGTTCACTCGGCATGAAATGTGGATCTCCCCTGAACCATCGCTCCATGTCATCGATGAACAACTGATCAATACACAACCCATCGACACGAAGGATTATCGATACAAACGGGCATCGATACACATGCTTTAGTTAACTACAAATCCAATCTTGGATCGATCGTAGCTCAAAATCTACAAGTCCAAATGCTTTGAAATTTTTACAGGAGTTTCTTACTACCTCAAGAATGTCTCTGATCAATCGCAGCCCAAATGGAGGAAACCTTGATCGACATGAATATGGTTGGGATCCATCCCGATCGATCCCAAATGACCCTAGATCGATCTGGTAGGCCCACCCATGTGAGAGAAAGTGTATTCCGAGCTTCGAGGGAAATAATTCCAGGCCTACCCCTATAAATAGCACCCCTATGCCTATAGAAAATGGACTTTTGACTCTGCTACACCGTTACTCTGCCGCAACTCCATTGTAACTCGAGTCTTAGAGTGTTGTACTGTTGTAATCAGTTGTCAATCATCAATAAATAGAAAAACATTCAAAGTGGATGTAGGATACAACGCCGAACCATTATAATTTCTTGTCCTTTTCTATTTCTATATGCTTTTATTGGTATGATTGTTAGATTAGCCTCTTTTTTCATTTAATTTCTTTACTTTAATCTCTTCAATCACATCCGAAGATTGTTGTGCCCAATTTTGGTACAAACACTTTGGTGCCTTTACTGAGAAAACTCGGTTTTTCTCTGATTCATTGGACCGAATGCCGTTGTTGGATTGCTAAAATCTAAGGAGGAGATCCAGATCCGTCTTCTTGTGGTTCCTTCCATTCTACTCAGATTACTCAAGATCTAGGAAAGAGCTACATCAACCATGGTGCATACTACCAGAACTACTTCAAATGCTGCAGATCTAGAAGGAAAGCATAGGCAAAATCCCACGCAGCTGACTACCATAGGTCAGACATCTATTGGAGCTTCAAATCCACAAGATCCTATGATTAGAGAGGAGATCCAGATCCTCATGCATGAGCTTACTCAGAGCCATCAAGAGCTCAACCAGCAGATCCATGCCAACATGGAGCTCGTGAACTCGCTAAACGAGGAAAGGCAAAGGAGATCTAGGAGGGATCATGTCTCACATTCCTCGACTGAAAGCTCGCTTCATTTGACTTGAACCATAGATCTACATATCGTCGACTGGATGGAAATTATGTAGAAGCCTCTGGGCATCAGCATGCTATGAATCTGGAACAAGCCGAAATTGGTCCTTCTATAGGGCACCAAGCTGGACCCTCCTTCCAAGAAGGGGCACTTCCCTACCACACCATCCATGACCATGCAGCTGTTGCCGCTATTGATTTGGAAGCTAAGATCCAGAACCAGCCAGATTCATCCCTTTGTCAACACATCCATGCTCATGAACCCTACGTTCCCAAAGACCAAGAGCCAAGGAGGCAAGGAATGGACCATCGATAGCACCTGGACCGTTCCTACCACATGGAACTCGACCATGCCTTGGCCTCGAACATCCAGATGCCTAACGTTCCAACCACGATCTGCCAAATGATCCGAGCAAGTCAAGGCCTTACCAACGGTGATTGGGGAATCTCCCAAAGACATAATTCATTCACTAACGACATTCTTTATGCTGGGCCACCTCATCAATTCAGGATGCCTACCTTGCCCGTGTACGAAGGAAGTTCGGATCCTAACCAGCATATAATAAGTATGAATGGCTCATGAACACCACTTGTGCTGATGACTTGGTTAAGTGCAGAGTTTCCCTATTTCATCGGGAGGTATTGCAACTATGTGGTTCACTTGATTACCACCTAGATCCATCTCGTGCTTTGATCGGCTAGCTACCAAGTTTGTCGAACAATTTCATACGCACGCTACTAGACCAAAGGATGTCAACACCTTGTCCAGTGTTACTCAAGCTCTAGGAGAGACCCTTAGATGGTATTTGAAAAGGTTCCATGCTACTTGTGCAGAGGTCAGCAACCCTAATGATAATACTACTCTGATGGCATTGACTAAAGGGATCAATCTCAATTTCGAGTTGGCGATTGGTTAGCTAGGAAACCCCTTGCTTCGTTGGATCATTTCTATGCTATAAGCAAAGAAGACATTAGGCGATCTAGGAAGAAGGAAGATGTGGGGCCCAGTGGTGAAGGCACTCAAAGCAATGTTACTATGAAACAGACTGGTGAGAACTCCGATAACGTGCAATTGAATATTCATAATAAGCAAGGTCAACAGAAAGGTAATGGAGGTCTAGGAAAAAAGAGACCCAAATCGCGGACCGAAACCTAGAGCTCCCATGTCAATCGATATACCCCTTTAAACACTAGTTGGAAATTTTTATTTGTAGACTGGACAGTATAAGAAGCCAGCTCTAACATAATCATCTGAGAAACAAATTCAAACTGGAAAATTCTACATATTCCATGATTATTACGGCCATAACACGAATAAGTGCCGTCATTTATAAGACCTCATTGAGAAGTTGATCAGAGAGATAAAGTTGGAACAGTTTGTGTGGGCTCCATAGGATAAAGGTGCGCTCCCATCTAACCAGAATCAAGGTCAATGCCAAGCTAGGCTTGACGAACCCGTGCATACTGGCGGGAGATTGGTAATAAACATAATGAGTGGTGGTCCTCATCCACCTGACCGATGTTGGAAGGAAATGGAGTCATATGCCAACTCGATTAGGCATGTGGACTTTTAGTTTTGTAGTAATTCTAACGACAGGGCCCTGGCGTAACAGAGAACGATGATATCGTTTTTAGAAACTGAGATGTTGTTTGAGTTGAGGCCTCCATAATCAATCATTGGTCATTTTAGCTCAAGTAGGTCCTTCTTGGATGAAGAGGATCTTGGTTGCCAGTGGAAGCTCTATGAGCATTCTTTTTAAGTGAGCTTACGAACAAATGAGAATGGAGGTAAAAGATCTAAAACCTTGTCAGTCATGAATTCATGGTTTAATGGAAGCATAACTGTACCAGCTGGAATGGCGGAGTTGCCAGTTGAGTTGGGTATTGGAGACCGCCATAGAGTCCGGATGCTGTAGTTTGTTGTGTTAGACATTCGTTTCCCTTATAATGTTTCTTGGGCCGATCGGACCTCGCAAAATTTAGGATAGCAATTGCCCCATGGTGTTTGACTCTAAAGTTCCCCATTGATAATAAGGTCGGAGTAGTACATGGTGATCAAGCGGCTGGACGTAATTGTTATGTTGCTGAGCTGCAAGATGCGCAGCGTAAGAAGAAAGTCAAGGGGTAGAGGAATCTCTCTTCATCCGTTTTTCAAATAATTGACAGCTAACACCTAGGACTAGGCCCGGGCGCCACCACCAGTTCCTTAAAGATCTTGATCCTCTAGACAATGGCGATGAAGAGGAAGTCAAAGACAATCAGGCTTCCACGATAAAGTTGATGATCGATGTTCCGATCACGACAATGATGACTCCAGAATAATAAAGGTCGGATGTCGATTCATCCCCATGATGAGACTGGAATTGGTTGATTTTCTCCAGGAAAACCTTAACATGTTTTCCTGGACTCATTCAGACATATGTGGGATCTTACCAGATATCACGAGCCATAGATTAAATATTGACCCGTGGCACATCCTGGTCAAACAAAAAAAGCACAGTATGGATCCAGAGAGATATGCCACCTTTGAGAAAGAAGTAAATAAACTCAAGGCAAATGGGTTTATTTGCGATGCATTATACCTAAAGTGGGTATCTAATCTATAAAGGTCAAACGGGAAATAGCAAACATGTGTGGACTACTCAGATTTGAATAAAGCCTGCTCTAAAGAGAGTTTCTCTCTTTCCAAAATTAATCAACTGGTGGATTCAACAGCCGAACATGAGCTCTTATCTATCACGGACGTGTATTTCGGCTACAATCAAATACCGATGCATCTATCAGACCAGGAACATACTAGCTTCATCACTGATCTGGGACTTTATTGCTACAAGGTGATGCCGTTTGGACTCAAGAACGCTGGGGCCACTTATCAAAGGGTCATGAACCGAATGTTCGCTAACTAGATCAAAAAGAACATGGAGGTGTACGTGGATGACATGCTCGTGAAGTCACAACTGTCTAACAACCATGTTAGTGATTTGGAAACAACGTTTTACATACTCCGACAGTAGAGGATAAAGCTCAATCCATTGTAGTGTCATTTTGGAGTTGCATCAAGTTAATTCCTTGGATTCATTGTTAATTCTCAAAGAATTGAAGCTAATCCTGAGAAAATCTGGATGATTCGGAATGTCAAAACTCTTGGGACTATAGAGCAAGTGCAAAGCCTTAACGGGAAGGTGCCAGCCTTAAGCAGGTTCATCTCCAGATCTGCAGATAAGTGCATCCCTTTCTTTGATCTGATTAGAAAAGGAAAGTGGAATTTTGAATGGATAGAGGAGTGTGAATGCGCATTCCGAGCACTAGTTCAACTTCTGGTGACACCTTCGATTTTGTCAAAGCTGGTTGATCACAAGAGATTATACATCTATCTGGTGGTTTCAATAAACGCTATTAGTGCTGCGCTAATTCGTGAAGAGGATCAGATCCAATGAGTAGTCTACTATATCAATAAGTGATTGAAAGGGGCAGAAAGAAACTACCCGAAGTTAGAAAAGCTGGCTTGTTGTCTCGTCATAGCCTCCAGAAAGCTCCGTCCATATTTACGGGCTAACCTTATCATAGTCTACATCGACCAACCATTACGACAGATTCTAACATGACCTAAGACGTTAGGTAGATTACTCAAGTGGAACATTGAGTTAAGTCAATTTGATATCACTTATACATCTAGGTGAGCCATTCAAGGACAAGTACTAGTGGACTTCATAGCCGAATTCACCGTACCAAAAGACTTTCCCGAAGCCAGTGAATCTCCCAAGCATGAGTGAATGTTATACACCGATGGTGCATCAAACGGCCGTTGCTCAAGCACTGCAGTGGTACTCAAAATCTCAAAATGCCGATCCATATGCGATGCTTTCAAGTTTGACTTCCTCACAACAAATAACGAAACCGAGTACGAAGCTTTACTTGTTGGACTTAAGCTTGCTAGTGACTTGGGAATTATTGCTGTGGAAATTTACTATGATTCGCAATTGGTTGTATGCCATATTCGAGGAGAGTACCAAGCCAGAGACTGAAGATTGGCCACCTACCTTAGACAGGTTAATAAATATTAAATCTGTTTGACTATTATGCTATTCATTGTATACCCCAAGAGCACAATTAGAAAGACTATTCTTTAGCTAAACTGGCTAGCACTAGCAAAGCACAACAAATGGGGCTCATCTCCGTCGGGACACTTATCGCTCCAAGTATTGATCAATTAGAGACAGACTGGGTGCATAAGGCAATGCCTGAGAAGGAGTCGTGGATGATTCCATTCAAAAAAAAATCTTATGCATGGAGCTTTACCTGAGCACAGAAGCGAGAAAAGTTAGATTCTCTGAAAAGCATCACGATTTGTTATACAGAATGGAGTCTTGTACAGGAGAGGGTATTCCGTTCCTTTACTCTAGTGTTTCGTCCACGATGAAATCAAACGAGTGTTACACCATGTGCATGAGGGAGAATTTGGAGATCACACTAGAGGGCAAGCCCTTGCAAAAAAGATACTTAGATAGGGATATTACTGGCCAACCGTTAATCGAGATGCATTGTCTTATACTAAGAGATGCAATAAATTCCAAAAGCATGCCAAGATTCATAGAGCCCCACCTACCGAAATCACATAGATGGTCAGTCCATGGCCGTTTGCCACATGCAACATTGATATAATAGGGTCTTTATCTTTAGCCAAGGGTGGTGCAAAGTACGCTATCGCCGTAGTCGATTACTTTACCAAATGGGTGGATGCCAAGCAACTTGCTACTATCTTGACGAAGAAAGTAATCAACTTTTGTTATGCGCAACATCATCTATTATTTTGGCCTCCCATGCATTTTTGTAACTGACAACGGGACCCAATTCAATACTGTTGAGTTCAAAGATTTCTATCAACGCTACTGCATCCAGAGAAGTTCTCAGTAGTAGCTCACCTTCAAGCGAATTGACAAGTCGAAGCTGTCAACAAAGTTATCAAGTCCATTTTAAAGAAACGACTGGAGAAGGTTGGTGGAAAGTGGGTCGATGGGCTTCCCACAGCCCTATGGGAATATCGGACTACCCACAAGCCCACGACCGGCCATACTCCGTTTGCACTTTCCTACGACTCCAAAGCCGTTATTATAGTTGAACTAGATGTAGCTTCTCACCGTTATTATGATCCAAAGACAAATGCCATACTACTTGAAAAATCTCTGGATTTACTGGATGAGAAGCATGAAGAGGCTGATTTGAGGGCAGCCGCACACTGCAGTCGAGTCATCTGATTATACAATGTTAAGGTCCAACCTAGAACCTTTGAAGATGGCGATATTTTACTCGAAATAATTTATCTGATTCCTTCACACGTGAAACCGACATAGGAGGGACCGTATGTCATCGAGTAGAGACTCGGAGATAGCACATTCAAACTATCAACTATTGACAGCCTTACTTTGCCCAGAGCATGGAATAGCGAGTCTCTATCGTTATTACACATAACTGGATTTTATTTATTTTAGTCTGCTTTTCCTTTGAAATTTGTTTATGCATTTTTAGAATTTGAACTTGAGATAAGGCAACTGACTTTTCCGTACTTTCTTATTCCAGCAATAAAATGCAGACTCATCAAGCGAGAGTGGTGATCCTTAAAATGCATCGTGCGACCGTCATGATGTACGAAGAGCTAAGCCCTATCCATGGTGGGACTCATTCATATCGGGAGTGATCGTGATCCGACTGGTCAAAGTGAAATCTCAAGCTTGGAGGAAAACATCTATAAGGAAAAGAAGGGTTGAAACACGACAATCCTCTAACGGACTCCATCCCTCGGAATGTGAGCTGGGGTATAGATTCCAAATCCAAACTCGAGATGATGTATCCGTCCATCTGCGACTTCGATTGCCAAACTAAGGTGGATGTGATCTGACCATCCTCAACCTTGATCAAGTCCTTGTGTAACAACCCTGAGATTGCAATTACCGAATGATAAATTAAAAATTTTGATTTTAAGTTGAAAAGGGAGCTAAACAAATTTTTGGGAATTTAAATTTGCAATTTGATTTGCAAATTAAAATATTTTGGGGTTTAAAATGGGGAATTTTTAAATGTGATTATAGGTTTAATTGGCCAAATGAGACTACTACATGGTTTTAATTAAAACTAGGTTGCTACTTAGGATTTTGTTCACATGATAACCTTAGAAAAATAAACTAAGTCCTAAAGGGTTTTAAAACCTCCTAACATGGCCCCTTTAGCCTACCCACTTCTATATAATATCTTAAACCCATTCCATAAAACCTAACCCTCCTCTTCATAATTCCTAAACCTAGATCTAAACATAACTAATGGCTTCCCTTGGTAGAAGATCCACCTCCTTCTCTTCATAACTAAACTAATTTAATCTTTGAAAAAGGTAATGCAATCTCCCCTATTCTCTAATCCTTCTTAATCCCTATTTTATCTCCACCATCTTGTTGTAATTTTTGTTTTGTTTTTTTTGATTTTGGGTCCTTGAAGTCTCTTGATCTTTTGTTTTGGGGTTGAGGATTTTGACTTGCTTGATATTTTGCACACAAACTACTTGATCCTTTGCTTCTTTGAGGTAATTACTATTGATTAGTGATTATTGCTAGTTAGTGATTGTTATAAGTGAAAATTTGAGGCCAAAAACTGAAAAAAAAAACACCCCAAAACCATCAAAAACTGCAAAAATTAGTTGGCTGGAAATGTGCAGGCTGAAAACAGGCCAAAACAGGCCAAAAAAGGGCTCTGGGTGCACCAGGACAGGCCTGGGTTGCACCCAGGCCCCAGGCCGGGCGCAGCCCGGGCGCGCACAGGCCCCCAGCCCTCCCGGGCTGGGGGCGGGCCACAGACCCCAACCCGCAAGAGGCTGGGGCGGCCCCCTTTCCCAAAATAATAATAATAATAATAATAATAATAATAATAATAATAATAATGAAATGAAAGCATTTTTTTTCTGATTGCAGTTTTGGGACTGAACTTTGTGACATTGCCACGGTCACATCCGTGGTCGAAATCCAACGTTTTTGGACCCGTTGGAAAGCTGGAGTTCCGAACTCCATCTCTAGAAAGTTTGATTAGTATCCGAGTTCATTTGACTCTTCGAAATTGCTGTCGAAGAGGGACTCGAATCTCAGCCTGAAACAGTGTTCACTGTTTCCGGGTCCGACTTTGGAGCGTCGCTGCGACTTCGTTTCAAGTCGGAATCGAGTAATTCTTTTTGCGTTCTGAAGTAGGAATGTTGGACTACGTTTCTACCAATTTTCATGCCATTCATATTTAGTTTGCTGGTCCGAATAATTTTCCGAACATGGGTTCGCGTCAGTTTTAGACTATTTTCCAACACTTGGAATATTTTCAGTGATTTTCTGGTTTTATCGATTTCTTTGAGATTTGTCTCTGGATTTCGTACACGGGTTTTAATAAACTATTTTAAAAGGATTTTTCACTCCAAAATGGCTTTCAAAATTATTATATAATATTATTTTAATTATTAAATTAATTACTCCATATAGGAGAGTTTTCAAAAGCCGTTTTAAAGTGATTTCAAAATCAATTAAAATCTGTTTCGCACCATTGTTTTCTATAATAAAAATCTCACACTCACTTTTTAGCACGTCGAACAAAGTGGAAAGGTGCTTAAACGGTTAGGAAATCTCCGGCCTATGGAACCGTGTGTATTTTCTTTCCGGTTAATCCCCGACCTATTCGGTTGATCGTTTTGACCTTTGGGTCTAGTTTACCGATGATACGAGGTGGACTTTTTATTTTTTGGAGTGTGAGCTTGCTATTGGTTAGTAAACCGTTTAGTGCGAACGTGGGGTATGGGACTCATTGTTAACACTTTACGGGTTCCTCTCCAAGAAGTTAGTGACACATTAGCCTCTGGGCGGCCAGTACTGGGCCTCTGGGTCACCACGCCTCTGGGCAACCGTCTCTGGACACCTGCTCTATGGAGCAGTTTATTTTTCGGCGTGCGCCTCTGGGCCTTTATCCTTCTGGGAAGGATCTCGCCGTCTCGCGCGTTCCGCATCTGTGCGAGTGATCGATCACAACTCTACAGTACTTGGCAACAACGACTCTGGTCGGTGCATGTGCAATATTTGTATTATCTGATTATTTTATATCCATTCGAGTATCGCCATTCGGTATTGGTTCTATAAAACCATACGATGTAAGTGTGATTACCTTGTGGATTCACAGTGTCTCTGGACACTGCTTTTCAGTGTTTGATTTCATTGACTTTTCAATATATCCCTATTGCTCTTTGGAGCATCGATCTTTGCTTGGACATTGATTACTGACTCTGGTCACTCTTAGGATTATTGCCTATGGGCAACTTTATATAGCTTTGGCTACGCCGATGATATGAGGCGATTTTATTTATTAAACACTTTGGTGTTTGTATTCTCTTTGGAGATTTTTACTGTTTATTGATGATTAGGGATCGTCATTATATTCATGTAGTCCATATTACTCTTCTCTTTGGAGAAGTATTGTTTTATTTATGTACTGCATTATTATATATATCTCAGTTATTACTGATTGTTTAGCTAGCCTGACCCGAGTGTTTTCGCTCGGGTCAGATCGAGTTGTTTCAGGTTAGGTCTCTGGACTTAGCTTTCTGTGCTTCCGCTTGAACATTATCTGCTATGCTGATAGATAGCTCTTTTATTTTTCCACTATTCAGCTACTCTGTTATTTCAGACTCTTATGTACATATTTTTGACTCACATGTGTGAGCGGTGGCTTTGTATCCACCTTTTGATACTTGGATCTGTATTGACGATATATTGTACCTATGTTCTGTGACTGTTATGTGACTGTTCTGTGATGATGATGTTATCATTTAGTATTATGTTTGTTCTGAACCTATTTTCCTTAGCCATTGTAGTTTCGTTATAAATATCTATTGGATATGTCGAACCACTTGAGAAAAGAAACCCACCTATTCGACGTATTCAGTAGTTAGTTATAGCTTGATTACACATGGTCGCTTCCATTATACTCTATTCTCCGTTCTAGTAGACGGTATTGCTCCGTAATACTCTTTACTAGAGTGGGTCTCGGAGTGGGGCGTTACACCTTGCTCCCAAAGTGCGAACAAAATCACAATGCCTAAATAGATATGATTGACTATCTATCAACTAACTCTGGTCCTGAGAGCGCGAATTGGAGTATAAACACCAAATGGGTGTGACTGACCACCCATCAACTCCAGATTCCCGGGGTGCGAACTGGAGTATAAACATTAAATAGGTGTGACTGACCACCTACCCACTAATTCCGGTCCCAAAAGAGCGGAGTGGAGTATAACCACCAAATGGGTGTGACTGACCACCCATCAACTAATCCTATTCCCCGAGAGCATGGATAGGAGCATAAACATTAAACGGGTGTGATCAACCACCCATAAAAGAACTTGTGTCCCCAGAGTGCCGACGTAATCCAAAACATTAAATGGGTGTGGTTAACCATCCATCGACTAACTCTAGCCCCGAGATCGCAGACTAGAATATGAAAACCAAATGGATGTGATTGACCGCCCGTAAATTAACTCATGTCCCCAGAGTGCAGATATGTCGAAGCGTTAAATGGATGTGACTGACCGCCCATAAATTAAATTATGTCCTCAGAGTGTGGACATAATGCCAATACCGAACGATTATGATTCGACCACTCAAATTCGTTTTACTTTTACTTTGTTCCCATTTAATTAAATTAAAATTAGCAAACGTGGAAGATAACTACCGACCAGCTACTTCAATTTACCCCCAAGACCGAGGGCATAACTCAAGTACTAGCCATTAGCCGAAATGGGACACGTTGGGACTCGACTTGACGTTTGATTATGACCCGAAGCTATGACTTTAGGACTTAGTGACTGGACTCAAGTTCGTCTCAGAAACTAAAGCTTCATAAGTACATTGAATGGGAATGTGGGCGCTGAAATACTTAAACAAATAAATGTAGAGTTATGCAGAAAAAACAAAAAGAAGTTTTATTTTCACTATTCTTTGAAGAAGATAAGTACAAAAACTTATTCGAAGAAATCCTATAAGCAAATAATATTTTAATGTTTTAATAAAGTTAAAATAGTTTGTTGTAATTTATTTGACAAAGGAAATAATTTTTCTGCAAGTTATGCTTTTAAAATAGTGTTTTTACACTAAATTTTGTAAATTGTTAAATATTATGTAAAATATGATTTTAATTGTAAAAATCTAACATTTGTTGTTAAAATAAATTTTATTTTGCTCTAGTAACAATTTTATTGCATTACAAATGGGGGTTTGCATATTTTTGACTTTAAAATGTGAAAATATGTTTAATGTAAAATAGGTTAATATATGTGCATAACCTTGCATTTTTTTACTAAGTATTTTTCTATTGGGCTTTTTGGGTAAGAATTGATCCATTAGCCCTAGCCTAGAAGCTTCTGGTGAGAAACAAGTTGTTGTACATAGTTTCTTTCTTTTCTCTTTAATGCAACCTTTTTATTTTCAAAAAGAGGAGAGAAAGTTATAATCTCTCAAAGTTGAACCCAGGGAGTGTTTGTACTATAAAAATCTGGGAAAAAACGTGCTCCGAGTCAAAGTTCAACAGCATATTTCTATAAGTTATATAGGTCAAAATGACCTGAAATTTAACACGCAAAAAGCTCAACAACTATAATTTAAACTGCAAAAAGAATCACACAATTTAAAAAAGATATGAGACCATCGGACTTCTTTACGAATACCACTACGGCTCCCCATGGTGAAGAACTAGATCAAATGAAATGCTTGGCTTCAAGCTCAATGAGTTAACCATCAAGAACCGATATCCATTACCTAGGATCGACGATATGTTCGATCAGTTAAGTGACACTAAGGTCTTCCCACAGCTTAACTTTTCCATGGGATTTCATCAGACCGAGTTGCAGGTTAGGTAGTTAGACTCTTAGCTTGCTTTACCTTTTGGACTTCACACCATCGACTTGGGATATGGCATAGTTTTTGTGTAGTAGTCTTTCTGTTGGGAATTTGTGATGTATATATTCTTTTGCGGGGAACATATGTATATATTGTGGTTGTATACCACTAGTGGCATGTTGTATTACATTTGATGTATGTATTCATATGTATAGTTTCCATGTTGTTATTCTGTGACTTGTAATTGATATAGTTATTAAGTTTTGTTTCTGAATAGATCCTATAGCCACCATAGTAGCGTATTAGACAGGAATTAAGTATTTCGAACACTCGAGATGAAATGAAAAAAGAGAGTATAAATATCAACATACTTAGCTCTTATTTAATGCAAGACTATGATGGTCGCCCTTAACTAACCCTATTCTCCGCATTAGCAAACATAATTACTAAGTAACTCTCTTTGTTAATGTAGGACTCAGGATGGGGCCGAACCCTCATCTATACAGCCTATAAAATGTGAAAGATAAGCCTATTCAAGATATCTACAAAAAGAAAAAGCAAAAGTGCAAGTCTACGCCTTTGATTTTTTATCCTTCTTGCTCTTCTTTAGCGTAGGCCCGCTTCTACCACCACTCGGTCCTCTCTTCGAGCTTTTCGCTCCCCGGCCTGATGTAGCTGGCTTGTCTCCAGTAGGGGAATCAGAGCAATCTCTTCCTTAGAACTCATAGGGATCAGAATGTCCTCTGTGTGTGGAAATGGAGGAATGGTGGCACTCTCGATATTAGAAGATGGAGGAAAGACCGTATAAATGATTGTGCCACCAGGAGAAATGACAAGTATGGGGACCGGGCCAGGACCCGCCATTCCACAACCTCTATAATTTAGCTTAGCCTGCTCTATCTTGGCCTTAATCTCCTTCATTATTCGATCAGCCCACTTCGCGCGAATGCCCATTGGAATACTTCTGGTTGGACCAGAGGAGCTAATTATGATCAGGCCTTCATCTAAGTTAAAAGCCATTTCAATGTTCGGGTCACTTTCATGACTAAGGAGCGCTTCCAACATTTGTTCATCAAGCATGCAGCTGTTTTCATGCATCTCTCTTGCCGATGTAGCAACCGTTGTTGTTATGGCCTCTATCACTATCGCCTCCTGCTTATGGTGCATTTCTTGGTTTGTAGGAAAATCGATTGATGCGTAATCTATAACTGAATAAAGATATGAGAAAATGCTAGTGGCATCTTCTAACAGTGCTTTTGCATTTGAATAAATAGGAGAAGTGTTCAGAATACCTTCCTCAGGTTGACCCATGCGTCGGGCTGATGTGCCTTTAAAGTTGCGTTGATTTATCGGAGATAGGTGTGCCTTATCAGGGTCATATCCTGGAATAGCTGGAAGATCAATAGAAGAAGTAAGATCAGATTGAGAGACTTGGAGCACTTCAGAACCTGCTTCATAATGTTCAACTCTAGATTCTTCTCAGGCGTCCAGATACTTAGTAGCAAGCTTTTCCTTTTCAAGAGTGATAATAATGTCATGGAGGACATTCAGTTCATCTTTGAAAGTTTTTGATTTTCTAGTTTGAATTCGTCAATGGTTGTAGTTTTGAGAGTCACCTTCTTGTCCTCCACCAAATGGCTCCAAGCCTTGTAAATTGAAAAGGATAATCTTCATTGAGCTAGGTTAGATTGTGGTTTCTTAAAACGTTGACATTGTATGTGACCAGGAGATCTTCAAATTCATTCTCCATCCTGGCCTCCACCGCGTTAATTTCATTCTCAATTCTAACCTCGGCTTCCTGAGTCTTTAAGTTTGTTGCATCCCTTCAATCCTTGAGTACAACTGCCTATTCGCATGCCTCCTGGGTAGATTTGTTGGCCCCACCCTTCTTCTTGATGGCCTCAACAAATTTCGCCTTTAGCTCATTAAAAAATTTCAACGCAGCACCTCTCTCCGCCATGACAGTAGTATTCCGGTGGCCCATCCCTTCCACCAAGGCTATATCATCTATCGCATTCTTTCTGTGGACTGTTTTGCCTCATCGGCTCTCTTATCGGCCTCCGTATCCGATTTCCTTGAACATTTGTTTCGTTGTAGATCACTTCTATTATCCAATTTTTCTGAGCGAGATCTGTCTCCATCTTCTCAATTATCGTGGCACAATCTAAGGCTACCGTTGAAGCCTTTTCCTCAGTTTTCACCCATTCCTGGTACAAGCTATAAGCATCGTGCATGTAGTCCTATACCATTCTTTCCACATCATCGGGAATTTTTTTCAATTTCAAAGGGAAGAGGAAGCCATCAAAGTAGATATTTTGGAAGTCTTGCTTTAACTGAGCAATCCGAATGGCTCTCTCTTTAGTGGGTTATATAGCAGCCAATTTTGTAATGTTGGGACCTTCTGCCTTAGCCATGCAGCGTTGTTTGTCGGATTTAAAGTATGAGGAGGCACTATTTGGTGAGCAGTCTTAGAGGGATGTCTGCCAGAGCCAGAGGTTTTAACGAACCTTTAGTTAGAGGCTATCGCGATTGGAAGCGACGCCTATATTGATGTGGCCTCTCCCTCTCCTTTCGTAACTCTCATGCTCCTAGCTGGAGTGTTGGCCACGGTCGTAATCTCTTTCAGATTCACGCCTATAAGATTCGGAGTGAGAGCTGGATGCTTGGTGTTTAGAATGAAGAATACTAAGCATCGACCCCTGCCTCACCATTGTGTCTGTAAAATGAAAAGAGAAGAAGAATTAGTTATCTCTTGAAACTAGAAAACATGTGATTAGAAGTTGTGTGATGCCGTGAAATGTGTGTATTCATGTGCAAACCCCCCAACCAACCGATTGTGGTGGCCTTGCTCACAAGAGTTGGCTCCCTTACATCTAAAGCACTTAAGCCTGCATCGGTTTGCGACAAGGAGTGAAGTCCCTCTAATCCAAAAACTTGAAATGATGCCAAATAATTTGGATTAGGGATATTTGCCAATCCTTTTAAAGAACTCTCTATTTGCGAAGAAGAAGTCTTCTAACTTATAGCAGTTGCAGCGGACAGATTTTTACGCCTATGAGATTTATGGGCGAGAGCCTTGCCTTTTCTTTTCGATTATGGTAATCGAAAATTCTACGAAGGTGCAATTGAGGATTTGCCCCTAACTGGAATGCTCTCATCATTTCCCTGTCCAGTGATTACAACTCCAGGAGCTCTTCTTCCTCCTTGCCTTACCAGAGTCACCCCGAGGACTCTTATTAGCCCAATGCTTTGATCTCTCTCCATAAGCCCCACAACGATTAAGTTTTCATTGGTAACGACCTCATCGATTTATCTGAGCTCAACTGGCACTGATTGGAGAGTTCTTGCTATCTCCTTGAATTGCACCCTCCTTCGGGCTACGGAATTGAAGCTGTCAAAGAAACATAGTGTTAGACTCAGCATCAACTTAAATTACCAGTTAACCGACAAAGAAATTGGATCACTTACGTCTAACTAGCCACCGTTTGGCGAGTCCTGGTGGACACCGAATGAAGAACCATTTGGTCTTGAAGTAGCTCAACTTGCTCCAAGCCTCTATCACTACTTGGCAGTTTCTGACTTCTTCTAAAAAGGTGAACGAAGGGTTATCCCTATAACTCTTGACACCGAATAGATATGTAATTTCATCAATGGTTGGGATTCGGAAAAGGTGCTCCATGAAGATAATATGCAAGTTGCGGAGCTAAGCATTTTCGTTCAGATGCAATTGAGAAGGCAAAATCCTAAAAAAGAATAGCATTTCCGAAATAAATTGTTGAACGGGAGCAGCGTCCTGGCCGCGCACATGAACCTATTGCAAGCAGTATACCCTTTTAGGGGATTGTGGGCTCTGTCTTTCGGCCTCAGTAACAGAACATCTTCTAGAGATAGACCATGTTTGAGGCAGATTCTACCTAGCTTATCTTCGGATATTTTAGAACGTGTTGAATCCTTTGGATTTAGAACCAACACTGCACCGGTAATTCATCTGGAGTAGGACTTATTGCATCTGCTATGATTTCTGGTATTTCTATAATGGTAAATGGAGAACTCTAAACTTCTTGTTGCCCTAAGCTTCCGAGATCCATAGCTATTGAACTCAGTAAAAATCATCACTGGATGGCAATAAACCCGTGTTCCCCCCAGTGTGAAGTGAATGATCGTGTTGTGTAGTGCAGTGTTACATGATAATTTAGAATTCTACAAGTTCGAAAGATATTAAAACAATAAGACTTCGACATTCATCCAGAGTGACCGTTATCGCTGACCGTCTCAACTGTGCCATCCTGATTTTGAAGAACAATCCATATTAAAGTTTGTTACATTGGTCAAATTATAGTTCTATCGACGAGCTTCGAAGGATAGTCAAATATAAGTTTAATCGTTAAATCCAAATATGCAAAGCTAAAGCTTGTCGAAGGCAAGTTTTTGAATATGCAAAAGTTCGTATCCATTGAGGTTCAAACTTAGATCGTTCCACAAGAGCCTGACTTCATATTGATCACCAGCCAAGGCTTCGTATCGATCACCAACTATAGTTTCATATCGATCACATGGCTATGGCTTCGTATCAATCACTCCAGACCAATATGAACTCCCATAATTCAAGATCGATATGAAGCTGCTCCCTCCATCCATCATTTCTTGATCGATAAAACGATGCTTCCCCCATCCACCATCGATACGAGTAACTCCATCGTCCCAATCAACTGCTCTTCTTCTTTCATAAGTTGCCAAAACTTCGTTACTACTTCCTCGACCTCATTCCAACAAAATTCCGGCATCTACGATGCCGGAATCGACCACGACAACGGATGAAACAACGTCAAGCCCTAGCCTTGTCATTTAAAGTCGATTTAACTAGTTAATTACCTAGTTTAAAAAGTCGGTTTAAAGGATTAATGGGCTATTTGATTTGTAGATGAAGGCGTTCTTTTTTATCGTGTTCTCGGTTGATACAAAGGAAGGTTAAAGAAAGAGAAAGCAAGAAAATTTGGCTAAGAACAAATGGTATATATACGACTTCATAACCAAGGTAAAAAACGCTTTGTATCCCAGCAGCCAAAACCGATTGAAGCAGTCAAAATTTTATCGATACGAAAGACATTGTGCAAATAAACCTGGGACGATCACTTGCATCGATACGAAGACACTTCTTCGTATCCATCAGCCCAGAGCAATCCATAGTCTAATATTTCAGAACCATTGATAGGTGTCCCTTTACTTCATATCCATCGATATGAAGCTAGTATTCCAGGATCAGACCATCACGTATCGTAGACCATCGATACGAAAGTCACAATAGGATCACCTTCGAACCATCCCACTCCATTGGTACGAAGCATCAATTTCGCAACCTTTAGCTTAAAGACCCAAGACCTCGTATCCATCAATATGAAGCACCTTCGAGAATTATCTATTTCGTACCGATAGCCATCGATATGAAGCATGCATTCCAACATCTCAAATAGATCCAGGAGAGGATTGATACGAAGGAATGACTTAAAACAACCATCAATTGTTGTTACAACTCAAATTTCACATCGATCCGAGAGAGGATTGACATGAAACTCGACTCAATAAAGAACAAGAAATCTAGGCAATGACCTGTGAACGTGAAACGTGAATGGGAATCAGGTTGACATATATGCATGTATGAGAAACTAACATTGGATTTTCAAAGTTAACAGGAATTGAATGCTTTCCCAATGACAATCAAAATAGTGAACAACAAATTTCTAGAACTTAACCTTCAGTTGCAACAAAACACTACATGATCATTGGCAAACAACAATTCAACATTTATATTGCTGGAATCCATCAAAGGTTACATCTCAAATGACTATTCGACAAATCAGATAGAACTTTTTCAGAATGAAGATTGCAGCTTTTCAGAGTACGTCATGTTCACACAGGACGTACTTTGCGGGGCAAATGTTATCCAACCTTTTGGCAAGGCCATGACACCAAGGACTTGACCATAAACTATGTAACGACCTGGAAATTTTGATCCTGAAAATTCTAGATAGTTAGGAAAAGAAGAAAAGAGAAAGAAGAAGAAATAGAAACAAGTCACAGAAACCTCACATTCGCAGCGGATCAAAATATAATATCACAAAAAATAATAGTTTACAAAGGAAAACTGTATCAGTCAATTACATTTTAATACACCAGAGTTACAACATTTACACAACCACTGGACAGTTAAAATAACTTGTCTCAGATAAATAACAATATATCACAGCGGAATACAAAACATACGTTCCTGCCATCCAGTTCGCCTCCTGAGCTCCAAAACGTTCTCACATGAAAATCTGTAATACTCGGTCTAAGCTGAGCATTACATCAAAGTAACACCCGGGTCAGACTAGAAACTAGCGTGAGTAAACCCATGCAATTTGAAATACTAAGCTTTAAAACACAATTGAAATCCCGGTAAGTTGTAACATACTACGAGTTCATATCTGGTTAAGGTCAACACTTAATTCACAAATCAATCCCTAAGTAACTTTACTTAGTTTTAAAGGTCCATTTTATTCCACTCCATCCTATTTATCTCACATATCAAATCTTTATAGAATTATTGTACGTTACAAATCGAAGTGGTTTCGGGAATTTACTGATACCGACTCCGGTCCCTTTCGAACTCAATATCATCTTAACCTAAGTTATTCAAGTGATATACAATTCAAATTTGAATACAGGATGACACTTTGACACAACAATTCATCATCGATAGATAACTATATAATTACTATCTGCACAAACATATCATATCATAAAACATTTCATATCAGAGATATCAACTAATTCAAGGCATTTAACTTCATCCAATCATTCATAAGCAAGATTGATCACTTCCAAATTTGATTAAATTACTCTCTGAATAAATTAATTACTAATTTTAACCACTTAGATTATCATTAATTAATTACAAACCAATTAATTAAACATCTTTTAATTATTCAACTTAATTAATCATTTTTGATTAATTATTCTTTAATTACAGTAAGTAATTTACTCTAAATTAATTACACCAATTAATTAACCTTTATCCATATATATTAATTACATTGATCCATATTTAATTACTCAAATTAATTATCTTATAATCACCTACATTGATTAATTATCCTTTAATTAATCATACTCATTAAATTAATTATTCCCTTGATTAGTTTCCTGAATCAATTAATTCTTAATTAATTACTCTATGTAGTTAATCTTTAATTACTTCCATTAGGTAATTATTCTCTATTTACTTCTCCTAAGTAATTATCCTTTAAGTGATTATCCATTAATTACTTAAAGATAATTATACTTTATAAATTACATTCATTAATTATACTTTAATCCATTTCACAAGTAGTTATCCTTAATTTATTAATCTCATAAATAAATAAGTTAACCTCTTTAAATTAATTATTAAATCTAAATTACTCAACCTTAATTAGTTGAAAGATAAGTCATTTATCTTAATCATTATCTTAACCATCTTCAAAAAATTTATAAACTTTGAAATCAATTAACTTGCAAATTAACGTATATCCTCAAGTTTAATTGATGACAAACATTTCATCTTCTCAAATAGTACTTAACTATTATTAATAGTTAAGTTTTAATTAAACCAAGATTTTACTTGATCTAAGTTAAAATGAATTACAAATCTTTTACTTAACCATTCATTTAAATAAACCATTATTGTTTTAAAGAAATGGCTTAAGAAAAATTAGTTTAAACCTAAATTTTGTTTTAACCTAAAATTTGATAATCACCATTACCTGTAATTTATTTAATAATTTTTTTTTTAAAAGTATGCATCATCACTTTGAAAGATTTCTTAATACCTTAACTTTATGTCCAAAAGCAGGATTCGTCTCATCTGAACAACTCGAGCACAAACTAGGGTTCCCGAACAAACACTCGAGACACAATAGCCTTCACCTCTCGCAATTACTCACTCGAATGACTCGAGCTCGGCACCGAGTCAAGACCGTGATTCCCCGGTACACTCCATCTTCTTCTTCTTTCAAATCAACGCAACAACACAGGCTTAAAAGAAATTGGTTCATGTACACTGACGTCGTGCACGTGCACATTTAATCTGGTCGACTTCGATCTTAGCTTCGATCATCGGCACAACGACCATCCTTCCCTGAGTCGATGGATCACATAGTTTGTCGAACCATCTCTTAATTCCAAATCGAACAATCGAACAACCCTAGGTTACAGAACCATTACCAAAGTTCGCCCTGCATCACCATCTCCGACCACCAGAGACACCTTCCTTATACCCAAACCTTCGCCTGACCTCCATCACTCTTTTCCTCCACCATCGGTCCACCCCGTTGCTAACACGTCGCCGCGAATGTCCAGCAAACAACCCCATCCACGGCTCATCCTAAAACCCTACGTCGTCGTAGTTCGACCTCCTCAGTGATCGATAAATCCTAAAACCATTTTTCCAAAGAGCCTCTACATCCAAACTTGCTTCAATCCAAATTTCGATGATCATATCTTCCCCGATCGACGAGAATTAACTTTCCCCCAATATCGTTCAACTCGAGATATCTCTGGGTTTACCCACTTAAAAATCTTGAAATCAATCTCGAAATTCAACAATTTCCAGTATGATTCAAGTAATGTAATCAAAACGTATAATTTAACTGATTGATTTTCTGATTCAAATTTATCATCATTGTTTATTCAAAATAAACACTTAATATATATTCTTGAAATTATTTTTCAAAATGATGTTTCATCCATATACATATCTTTAATTTAATGATTATAATCTAAATTTGAATGTATGGAGGGGAATTTAATTAATTTGGACATGCATGTCCCTGTTACTCATACAGAGACTTATCTAAATATATACTTATTCAGCATGCATAGAATAATCCATATCTACATATACACAAAGCACTTTAATTTATACATGCAATCACTACTTCAATTGGATCACAAGCACAGTCATACAACAGATTGATCTTTGATGATTTACTAACCTGTAGAAGATAACAGAGCCAAGTTTGAATTCCTGAAACTGCTTTCTGAAACTGGCAATTATGTTTTTCTTCTTGATCTTGATTTGCTTACTGAGTTGTTCAACAGATCTTGCTTGATGATTTGAACTTGATTGTTAGCTTATTTGATCTGCTAGTTTCAGAGTTGAAATTGATCTTAATTTAGCTTTTGACCTTTGCCAGATTTTTTACTTCAGGTTTTAGTTTTACTGTCTTTAGATTTTTCTTGGCATGAAAGAGTAGATATTTTTTATTCAGCCTTACTTTCAATATGATGATTATATTTTTTGAAAAAAAATAAACAAATGCCACTTGTTAACAATGTACTAAATCTTAGCTACAAGTGTTAATTCCAAGAATTATAAAGCTTACAAATGTAAGAATCCTTTATTCACGTTATATTTTATTTTTTTATTTTTTTTATTTTATAATTTTTTTTATGTATTTGAATTATATATAAACTATATTTAGCGCATGTATAAATTAGAAAGAAAGAATATTAGCTCTTTTATTAAATCTTGTTTATATTTTACTTAAGTTATCATTATATTTAAATTGATATATATATATATATATGCATATACATATATATATAACTATTAGTACTAAAAATGTAGAATTCAACTTTTTTTTAATAACCCTTGAAAATTATCATCCTAATTTTCAAAACATAACTTCTAATTCAATATATATATACTTATATATTGTATATTATGGTTAGAAAATCATTTTATTACTTTTGCAAAAATAAAACTTGCCAAATTAAATTATTATATTAATATGTTTGCTGTGATTTTATATTCACAATGAATTTGTATTAGTATATACTTAAGACTTCAATATTATAGAGTTAACACATATCTATTGATATATTTAATAAATTTACTGTAAGAGTCATCATTTTAATCCAACCATTATTATAGTTTCAAAATCACTTGTGTATACATCCAGGCATCTTTAATTATCAAATTTTATCTGTTTAATTCCAAATAAAATTAGTCAATAGTTAAAAATCAGTTAATTATTCTATTAACTGTTATTCAAAAGCCGGGTTATCACAAACTAAAGACATTCCGTCCCCAAGATCAGTTATACACAGGTCCATTATTGATACTGGCAAGTTTGGCCCAAGTCCGGATCAAGCTACAATTAACATGGTAAGACAAAAAAAAGCTATGAAAGGCAACATTCCAAATTTCAGGTCGATTTGAGTTCATATGCTTAAGTTATGGATCGATCAAGTTTCATGAGAAGCACGTTTACTTCGTATCTATCTGGTTCGTATCCATCCCTTTGCAACCACCCCATTCGTATCTATCGGCCAATATCATCGATCTTAATTCATCTGATCAACTGCTCCTCACTTCGTATCGATCTCCTTCCATCTATTTCGTATCGATCAGATAGGCATCGATAGGAAACCAGCAGCCATCGATCGATACGAAGGATGTAACCTACAAGCATCGATATGAAGGCACGTACAAGCATCAAAATTACACTAGTTCGATACGAAGAAAGCATAGTCAACCAAGAGAAACGAGCACTTGATATGAAATGTTGATCTCCCTTATACTATCTCCACGTCATCGATGAACAACTGACCAATACACAACCCTCGATACGAAGGATTATCGATATGAAAAAGAATCGATATGCACGCTTCAGCTAACTACAAATCCAATCTTGGATCGTTCATAGCTCAAAATCTACATGATCAAAAGCTATGAAATTTTCACAAGAGCTTGCTTACTACCTCAAAAATGTCTATGATCGATCGCAGCCCAAATGGATGAAATCTTGATGGATACAAATATGGTTGGGATCGATCAAGATTGATCCCAAATGACCCTAAATCGATCCGGTGGGCCCACCCACACGAGAGAAGGGGTATTTCGAGCTTTGAATTGGAATTTTAGGTTTTAGTAGTTAACGAATAAAGCTTTCGAAAATGTATATGAAGTAAGGATTAGATATTTAGGAGTCTATCCATTATTGTTTCTACTGTGACGTATTTATTGACTGATATGTCTATTTAGTACTCTGATCACCCAAAGGGGCATCTTCATATATTGCTCTTAGCGTATTTTTCACAATTATATTTATTTAAACCTCGGAATCATTTCGGCTTTATGTACTTGAATATGAAATACTAATTTGAAATGTAATCAGAAAAGATGTTTTGAAATCTGTTGATTTTTTTCATATTCACATGCTTCTAATATTATAGATAATATTAATATTACCATATTTCGTCATCGGATGTTATTATTATAGATGACTGAAACATCTGTAGTGGTTAGCTTCAGGCCTCAAAATAGAGGATGCTACACCAAACCTAGAAAATACAAAGACAACAACATTGCCATCGAACTTCACCCTCAATATGAGTAATTCAAATCCTTACATATCGTACACAAATAAGTCGATCCTCCGATAGGATTTGACACAACTACAAGGTCTGTAACTATGCTAGTGTCTAAGTGTAACTCAGCCATAAGTCTACTAGAGATAAAAGAGTGTGATGCCCTCATGTCAAATAAAGTGTGAACCGGATGAACCAGATAAAATCGACACACCTTCAATCACGACCACTTTCCCTTATCTGAAATTGGATCTGCGCTTGAACTAGGTGCTAGTCCAATGCAAAAGTTGGGACCACCTGATTAGAGGTCTTCTAAGGTGTTGGACACCCCAGCTTCATGTGCACGAACTGATTGCAATTGTAATACTTGACCTTCGAACCATTTTTCTTGCACTCCATCCCGAAATGTCCTTTTTTCATACTTCCTACAATGCACGCCCCGCTTCGAGATCTTTCCTATAGGTCCAAATCCTCCCTTGCATCGATTCTACTATTGCGTTTTCCACTAGTCTTCTTAGGTTCTTCCTTTGTTTCCTCCTTGGAGATGGTAGTCGGTAAGACCATTCCTAAAAATCCTCATATATAGCACCCATAGAAATATGACTTTGAGCTAAACTTTGAAGGGGTTGGTTCAGCCATTTAGTAAACTTCAAAGCTTTTTATATGGGGTAATAATCAATTCCATCCTAAACCTAGCCAACTCATTAAATTGATTGACGTACTCCTTTAGTTACATGTCTTCTTACTTCAGATGAATAAACTTCTCTAACCGCCCTCCCTCTTTAGCTCTAGATAAAAAAATTCATCACAAAACATCTCCAAAACTCCCCCAACGGATCTCTTCTCCATCAGTCTCTGCCTCAACTATCTCCCACCAACTCAGGACCTCCCCTATAACTACTAAGTAGCTAGGTTCCTCCTCACCTCATTAGCCAGACCCATCAACACAAAAATCCTCTCATAAGTACGAATCCATATCCTCGAATCTACATATGACTCAATCCCTACATATGGGTTTCCTACAAGGATCATGAAATCCTTACATAAATAGCAAAATCAATTGTAGGTGGGTGGGCTGGAACTACACATATCGCTCTTCTTATGGGTCCTCTAATGGGATTGTCCCCTTGCCTAAAGATACCAGCCGAAAAAAGTCGCGACATTCATGTCCGGAATCTCAGCTGCATCGCATGAGGCTAAACCTACAGGAACACTCATCTTCTATTTGTGAATTTTAGGAATTTATTAGCAACTTTCCACCAACAGCATAGGCAAGAATAAAGGTGATGATATTTACATTGTTTTTATATAGTAAAACCTTTGAAAAGTCTTTATATATATATATATATATATATATATTAATGAAAAAAAATTGGAAAACATTTTGAAGAACCATTTTTTTCAAAAACTTTCCAAGTATGTTCTCTCAATATGTCTCTAACCCTAAGGAATTTTGTGATGGCCCGACTTTCTCACCATAGAAAATCGCATCATCTTGAAGAAAGAAAGGGATAGAAAATAGAAAAGAAAGAATAGAAACAAGAAACAACTCAGAATCTCAACAGCGGAACGAATAAATTATATTAATAACATAAACATTACATAGTATACAACCATTATCAGAGTTACACAGATTACACATCACATACTAGACAGTAATAAACACCTGTCTAAATATACAACTCAATACAATACAAGAAAACTACTCAGAGAAACCAACACAGTGGAACATTATATATAAATATAACGCAGAAGCCTCCTGCTCCATTGCTCCTCCACAATTCGTCAAAGATAACCTGAATCCCTTGGCTACTCGTAAAAATTTGAGTACCCAAGAGTTTAAGAAAACATAAGATAAACTTCGGGTCAGACATGGGCCTGGTGTGAGTAACAGGTTAAGGTTGCTTAACTTTCAAAAATCTTTTGAAAAGAAAGGTATCACGTAAGACTTCCCACACATAAATATGGAAAAGTTTTTACCTTACGCTAACCAAAACATTTGATAGGAAATCCAGTGATATTATAAAAGGTCTAGGGTTTTCAAGTAAATATGAAATAGCCGAATTTGTTACATGATTAAATTCCAGCTACTAGCCATAAAAGTGGGTAATACAATCAAAACCGTTGGCACTTATTGGATTTTTGGATTCCACACAATGGCAGGGATACCGGGGTACCGCCCGTCACAGTACGTGGCCTAGATCAACGTACTGAGGATCACTCCCAATCCCCTGCAACGCAAGGCCGGAACCATTCCATACAGGATAGTCTCTAACAAGACAGCCCCAGTAGTTGGAGCTCAACAACTGCCCACACAGCCGAAATAAAAGGGACCTCTAGACAGGGGGAAATCTCGTCCTACTTGGGCATGACCCACTTAGCCTTGCTGCACCTCCCTTGTTTTAGCCATTCTCGGTTGATGAGGCTTGAGGCTATGATTACCTTTATAGAACACATCACTTAGAATGCTCATCGTCCACTTGACGATGTTCTGAAAGCATTCAATCCATACAAGTTCGTTCCGGGTTCGAACGAAACCGAAGGCATCATCTCATTACACTCATTTTGGAATCACCCTCAGGTTAACGATGATAACCCTTGCACTTTGGATCTTCATCTTCACTTGAGATTTACGACCTATCGTTAATTTTGATCGATGTGGTTTTCGGATATCCAAATATGGAAACCCGATCCCGGTCTCATCGAATCCAAAACGTGTCTTTTAAGGCCAAGTTGTTTTAAGGTTTAAAACAATTCAATTCAATTATCTATATACACACAGATAGATAACTCACAAATCACAATAGATAATCAACATTATCATAATAAACAGATGATCCACAGTATCATTATAAACAGATAATCCATACTATCATCAAAATAGATAATCCATATTATCATCACAATACAACCAAAGCATTCACACCACACTACATTACTTATCTCATTTCTGAGATCACAAAGCATTCAAGGCAATCATTATCATCCTGTAACGACCCGTAAATTTCGATAATTAAATTTGTTAATTGAATAAGACTTTTGTAGTTTAATTTAGAGGAAAAGAATGTTGAATTCAAATATGTTGTAACCAAAGTAAAATTCCATTCATATTAGGATAATAAATGTGATAAAAAAGGAAATGAGACCAAAATGAAATTTGGAAAATATAAATGTAATGAAATCTAAAATAATATTGACTATGTTAGTTAAGTAATAAATTAATTCAATATTAAGTTGTAACCGAATAGAAATCAAATTCGGAATTAGTTTGCAATCAATTGGATTAATTGCAGCTGACATTTGAACAATGTATTCACTGGAATAATTGACACTAAATTAATATGGGAATTTGCTTTTAGTTAATGTAAATATCAAAGGGATCAATTGCAATTAAATGGATTTAGTATTTAAAGATTTTGTAGATATCTATTTAGATGAAATTGAAGCCATTATATGAGCATGAATCTAATGTAAATTTTTACTTATAGAATGGACAATTGATATTAAATGAAAGGAATAAAATTTAAGTGGGTCAATAAATTGAAATTTAATGAAATCAAACATCTAAATGTTATGTCAATAGAAATTTAAAATGGAATCTAAGAATATTTGTATAATAGATTTTGAGTCAAATGTTGATTTCATCCAGTGTAATATTGAATTTAATAATAAATGAAGTTTTAACTTATATTTTCTAAATTTAATGAAATTGGAAATTAATACTGAAATGGATAGATTTATCAACTTCCAATGTACATCTAAACTTGTTTAAACTTCTGCAAATGATTAAGCGTTATTTTGATAATTATGATTAATTGAGAAGTTACTACGAGAAGTATGTAAATAACTATGAAAGTAATACGTTATAAATTGATTTTAACCTAAACTTATGTGTAAGTTTGAAATTGAATCTAACCCGTTCAATTGGAAACTTATTAAAATAAATTGTATTCAAAGTGTAATAAAAGGATTATTTTTAAGAAATTTAAATAAATACCATAATTGGTGAAATAATTTACAGTTAAAAATTTGAGATGGGAATTTGTTTAAGGAATTATAAATTAATAAGAAATCAAGATGATAAAATATATGAATTATAGAATTTGAATTTTTATAGTGAGTTAATTTATTTAGTTTATAATAGTTGGATTTATTGCAAATGAATAAAATCAAATATGTAATTATTACATTAATTTAAAAATTAAGTTGAAAACGGGAAATATTTATATGATAATTTTAAATCCAACGGTAAACCCTTCTATTGGAAATTATGAATGGAATAATTATGGGTAAATCCAATTTAATGGAAATTTTGGAAATTTATCTATGATTTTGAATTTTATGAAATTGAAGATTCTATTGATTAATCTTTAAAAAATTGACTTTTACAAATTTTTAAATCAGTGTAAATGTAAAAAATTTATAAAGTGATAAAGATTGCAAGGTTCCGAAATTTTACGAGAAATTTGATTTAATTAATTTATTTTAAATTTATTTAATTAATATAAAAATAGCCATTTTGGTCACGGACTTGGATTTCGACGAAACCAGTTTCATCGAATGCGTAACAGTGAATTATTATAGGATTTCAAGTTTTGTAGCGATCGGACTTATCGTTTGATCGTACAAACGCGAAACGCCTTGAAATCGATTTAATTGAAATCAATTTGAAAATATTGATTTCAGCATAACTTCTTCATACGATGGAATTTGGACGTGAAACTTTTTCCATCGCGCTCAGAATATTTTAAAATACCTATTGTGATATATGGATTTACCCAATTTCGTTCCGGGGTCAGAACGGGCTTTTTGGGCCACGGTAGCGATAGCACGTATATCCAACCCGGTCCATCTATTCAAATTCTAACCCACCTATATAAACCCGGTTATAAACCCTAGCCTCCATCTATTCTCATTTGTTTGTGCGTCATTTCCTCAGCTCCTCTTCTTCCCAATGGCTGAAAACCCCAGATCTAAATTCAAATTTCAAAAATCAAATCAAAAGTCAAAATTTCAAAGTCCTTAGAAAATTCTCAAAAAAATGTATGTTGATGCTCTTGACAAACGAAATTCAACGTATAATTCGTTTTTCGGTTCGGGTTGTGGTTCGACCAGAAATTGGAGTTTTATTTTCGGCCGTTCTTTGAATGGAAGCTAAATCAACGGTGGATCTTCCACGATTCATCGATCGGAAAGCTCGTACGTGTAGGGGGCATCGAGACTTAGCCATCGGTACGGTCGACTTAGTTGGTAGGTGACGAAATTCACCAGAATCGATGGTATTAGGGGTGCGGCGTCGTGGGTCCCAGGGTGAGCCGTTAATGGCGGCAAAAACAAGGGAGGGGCGGCCGAGGCTGGGGATGACAGTGGCGCGATTGGATCGTGACGTCGTCGAGTGTGGAGGTGGGTTAAATTCATGATAGAGTGGCGGCTGGTTAGGGTTTGTTTTCATTTTACTGTGCGTGTCGTGGGTAGGAGAAGGGGGGCACGCGTTGATGACGTGGAGGGATCGTAATAAAATTTCGAACGTTTTAGCGCTGGTTTGGAAGGATTTGGAGACTGTCGAATTTTGGGTTTAAATTGAATTTAAATTCAATTTAAATTCAAAAAGGTAAATGTTTTAAGACACTCACAACTTCTAAGTTTTCTTGTGTTCGTTAAATTGATTTAAGATATGAGTAGAAATTCATTTATGACTGTTTGGCATATTTTATTCATCATCTCAGTTAGATTGCATTTATTTAAATTTAATTGTTATTTAATTTCATTATTGCATATAAATTGACAGTTAATTTATTTATTTCTGCATATAAACTACCAATTAACTTTTAATATTACATATAACTGCCAATTAAACAATGTTTAATTTATTTTTGAATATAACTGCCAATTAAACAGTGTTTAATTTATTATGGAACATAACTACCTGTAAATTTCCCATTATTTATTATCAGTTATTTATTTATATTGATAAATTGGTTTGGACGATGATGATTGTGATGTATGTATGGTTTTATGATGGATGAATGGATGATTATTTATATCATCAAAATTTGTAAGTTATTATGCATTCATTTCATTCGGGATTGCGGTTTGAAATGATATATAACCGTAATTTTTATTTTAAATCTCGGATTGAAATGATAAATATCCGTATCACTTGACCATAGGATAGAAAATTTTATACAGACACCGTCGGTCTCTTTATATAATTATTTTGAAAATGATTTCTATGGTTTGGATAGGATACGGTTTAATAAATATTAGATTTTGATATTTTATAAATATTATTTTATAATTATACATATATAGTTAAATTTTGAATTTAAGCTATGTATAATCTATTAAATAAAAATGAATAAGTTGAAATGGAGTTGATAATTTATATTATAAAATTAAGTACAAGCTTAGGATATAGAGTTTAAATGATTCAAATAAATTTGGATTGGAAAGTAAATTAGGAATTTAATTGGAATTGAGCGTATTTAAGAATTTGACTCTATAAGTTGATGTAGAACCTTATTTAGCTTGAAAATCTTAAAGGCATGATACTTATAACTGAAATTTTTCTTCAAGATAAATTAAATAAATATTTCTAGTAAACAAATTGAAGGAAATATATAGTTATAGAAAATTTGAGTTTTATATAAATGATTATGGATTTATCATGCAAATATTCAAGACTAAAAAATAGAACATTGAATTTGTTGAAAGAATAAATTCCAAACTTAGTTTTGAAATTTTTAATACTCAGAATGGATATATATATATATATATATATATATATATATATATATTGAAGTTTAAGTGGTTTGGAAACCGAAGGTGTAATTTAAATTAATGGTTTAGACTTCATTTAAAGAAATATATTTGTAAAGCCGTGGAAATTATTTACTTTACAAAGTAATTTTAAAGTTAAACCATTTTATTTTATATACTATTGAATATCCAAACCATGTAAGTTTCAGAAGTATGGTTTTAAAGCTATAAATTTCAAGGTGTTATGTTTTGGAAGTTATAATTCAAATGTTGGTTTCCAGATATTATAAATTTTTAAAGCAGTATGATTTTTGAAAAGTAATATATTTGAATAAAAATGATATTATTGATTAGAGTTTTTTTAAAAATAATAATAATATCAAAATGAGTTTGTTTGAAAATGGAAATGATATCGTATCTATGGGTTTTAAATGGACAATTATATTCTGGTTTAAAGTATAAACTATTTTTAAAGAACGCGGTGTTATAATAACGTTTGGTTGTTGAAGAGACCGGGATCGGAAGTTGTCATACTCTCTGCCAACTCCGAAAACTTCTTTAACAACCATGTACGTGGTGGAGATTCCAGAATGAAGTAGGTTGGTGGCGGTGTTTCCTGTAAGGTAAATACGTGGACCCAACTCCCGTGAGTTGGCATAAGGTGGCTAAAACAGGAGCGATTGATGGGTTAATAAGGTAGCACCTTTGATCGGACACTTCCCTTTGATGCTATACTCTAACTTTGGATTGATTCGGCGGCCACCTTCACTTTTGATTTCTTTGATTTGGGGGAGTTTGTTCGAGGTGGGCGGTAGCTGCGCGCTACGCGTTACCACCGACCCGGAAGCGTAATTGGTATATCTACCCTGACATTGCCTAGTTGTGCCGTGTCATCTACCCTAGCGCGCTTTATACGATTTTGGTTTTGTACCATACCTATGGAGTGCCCTTTGACGACGCCCAGTACGGGGGAGATTACGGTAGTGTATAGACTATGGAATATATAAATGTGTTAAGGTGGAAAATGTAAAGCCTTAACGCGATTTAAAAGTAAGTTTATTTTACAATTAGACACTATTATAATAGAGAAATATACTACATAGTAAATAGTTTAACGGATCCTTAAGAGATGTAAATCACGAGCATCTTTTGAGTTACTGCACTCATATTTATTCCAGTTAATTTAACTTACATAAGATCTTTTAGTTCTGACTCGAGTGTTTTGTTTTTTCAATTCGCTCGAGTCAGTCCGAGCGTTTCAGGATTTGAAGATTTTATTTCTGGAGGACGAAGACGGAGATTTTATTATTATTATATACTATATGGTTCCACTACACTGTATTCCGCTGCATTAATATTTATTGGTATGTGAACTCTGATATTTATTGTATAAAGAAGAATCAGATGTTTTGTAAATAGTTTTATGAACTGTATATTGATTATTATATTTTATCCTTCCGCTGTGAGATTCTGTTTTGTTTTATTTTTCTTGTTTTTTTAATTTACCCCATAACAATCCGCCATTTCGTATGGTTTGAATTGGCACGTGTGTCGATTTAAAGCGTGCGAAAAGGCGGGACGTTACACATCCATTCATACATAAGCAATGATTTACTTCATCAAACTATAATTAATGTAACGACCTGGAATTTTCGATCCCGAAAATTCTAGATAGTTATGAAAAAGAAGAAAGAGATAGAAGAATAGAAACACCAAACATCTTACATTCGCAGCGGATAAAATATAATAATAAATAATAACAGTTGCAAAAGAATACTATATCTATCGATTACATTCTAATACATCAGAGTTTCACATTATATACAGTCACTGAATATTTACAAATATCATGTCTCAGATTAACAATAATATAAATACAGCGGATATACTCTATACGATATTGCCGTCCAGCTCGCCTCCTGAGCTCCAGAACGTCCTAACCTGGAAATCTGTAATACTCGGTCTAACTCGAGCATTACACCAAAGTAACACCCAGGTCAGGCTGGAAACCAGCGTGAGTAAACCCAACTAACATGGAATACCAAAGCAATCAACTTATACAAATCCGGGGTGACATATATCAATTTAACAAATTCGCAGTTAGCTATAAACAATACTTATTCCACACATCGATTTTCTAAGTACTAAACTTAGATAAAATAATTCAATTCACTCCAATCATTTCATTCCAACCTATTTATTTCACAAATCAATTTATAAAAATTCGAAGTGGTTTTGGAGTATTTTCCAATACCCGACCCCGGTCTCTTCAAAACTCATGTTATTCTAACCCAAGTCCTTCAAATGAAATATACATCATTTCATATCAGAGATATCTACTCATTCAAAACATCCAATACCATCCAATCATCCATAAGCAAAATTTAATCACATACAAACCAATTCAATTGATTCTAATTGAATTTCTAACCACATTCACTCAGGTTCCTTCATTTAATATTAATTAATTCCAAATCAATTAATTAACCAACCCTCCGTTATTCATCATAATCAATCACCCTGGATTAATTAATTTTCAATTGCGTTCAAGTAATTACCTTTAATTCATTTCACGATATTAATTGTTCTTGACCCAAATCAATAAGAAATCTTAATTACCTTAGGAATTAATTAACTATTTTAATTACATTAGTCCATAATTATTTATATTAATTAACTTCTCGTAAGTCACTTGTATTGATTTATTTTCTTAACTAATCAATCTCTATTTACATTATTGATTATATAGATTAATGATTTCTCATTTACATTTCTAATCTAATTTTAATTATATGAAATAATTAATCATTAATTAAACCATATATATATGTCATTCTTGATTTATCTCAGCCGATGATTAACTATCTTTTATTTACTTTAATATATAAATTAATTACTCCTTAATTAATCATTTTAATTAATCTCTTGATTAATTCCACAAGGTAATTAAATTTTTATTAATTCCATTAAGCAATTATTTATCAATCTTTGATTACATCTTTAATTACATAAATTATGGATTTCCAATTATATTTTAATTTATCCTAATCAAATTTAATTACATTAATTAAACCACAATATTAACCATTCTCGATAAATCTCAACATGCAATTAACTATTGTTTATTTACTTCATTAAACAAATCAATTACTCGTTTTATAATAGAAGCTTAAAGGAATTTAAAACCAAATTTATTTTTAAATTCAATTCGGTTTACAATTGCACTTTGACATTTAAGTTATTAAAACACTTAATATTTTAAAACTTTATTTGTTAGATTTAACTTGGTTTTAGAACTTGTCTTACAATTTAACTCCAGTTTTTAAATATCACTTCTATTTCTTGCCCATTCGTTTTTATTTTATTCTATAATTATTTCGCTTGCAAAATTTCACCCTTGCATTTCTTTCAAAAATCCAATTTTACATATATCGGTATCTCAGGATACCGAAATATCCAAGCAAACCACAACATTCAGCATTCCAATTACCAAAAATATTCATCACAGAATATTAATCATTCCACTATATACTATATATAGCACATCAATTCAGTTTCAACCATTCAGCCAATCATTTAAATTCAACCACTTAAATTTGAATAAAAATCCAGAAGCGTGAGGTTTACTCACCTTTGATTTCTGTTTTGCAACCCACTTCCAAACCGGCTCGCTTCTTTCCGTTTATGACCTTGTATAAATATTTATACAATTTTATTAATATCTGAATAACTTGAACAATTAACTTCCATATATTTAATTAATTACTTATTTAATTTAAATTTAAATCCCTTTAAATGAATTTATTAGTTAACCATTCCATTTTGACTAAATAAATATTTCATTATTATCATTATTTCAGATTAAACAATAAACTAAAAATACTTGTATAAAAATTTAAATTAATCAGTAAGTTAAGGTCTTTATATCTTATACCAAATCAAATTCAAAAACACAACTACTCACATTTACAGTAACCTCTCTGCATTTTTTTTATGATTAAATTGATAAAAATATGTACCTTAGCTTGCCGAAACCTGCTCATGCTCGAGCATACGCAAACTTCCCCCATCGCAATGTTGCGAGCTGCCTTACCAGCCGCCTCCTCTGTCGCGATCCACGCGAGAGCTTCCTTCCTTCGTTTGTCGCCACTCCACAACATCCAAGGCAAAGTCGCGACTTGATTTACCCCTACCTCTCACTCGAGCTCACGAAACCCTAGACCACCGCTCGAAGAAACAACCGCGACTTGCTGCCTCGCCTCCAAATCCTCCTCATCGAAATAAGCGGCGACTTGCTTCGAGAATCGAGATCAACTCAATCCAATTTTTTCGCGTCGCCATTTTCGAGTTCGACGTCGATTTCGCTTTTGTTGTTTTAAAAAAAAAAGGAAACTGGAAATCGCAACTTAGGGCTAGGGAATGGAAACGTGGATTACAAAAAGGAGGAAAAGATTAATTTCGGGGTTTTCATCTGAAGATAAAAGTTCGGCCATTACTTTTTTTTGAGTTTTGGTTTCTGTTTTTACAAGTTAGAGAGAGAGGTCGGGGATAATGTATAGGGTTGGAGAAGCTTCCTGAAAACGATTGTGGATAAAAATATCTTTGACTATTTTGACTTTAAATTATATTTTATTATAAAACTCCCAAAATGTCTCTTTAATTTCCATATAAAATTTCGAACTCCTCTTAAGGAATGCCGCGATGCGATTATAGGGTTTTACCCGCATTCCGAACACAATAGAACGTGTTTCAGAGGCTGATTTGATCGTACATGGAAGTTAGCATTTAATTCGATTTAAAATATTAAATTATCGATTTTAATTTCAACGCGTTTCTCACCCGTACAAGCAAACGGTACATCCAAACGCTACGAAAATTGAAATCCGATAATAACTAACTATTACGGATCCAATGGAACTAGTTTCGTCGAATTCCGAGACTGTGTCTCGGAAGGCTATTTTTAAATATCGATTTAAACGATATATTTTCAAAATTTAACAAATCACCTTTAAATTAAACTCCAACCTTTCTATTATCTTCAGTATCATCATTATAAATTTTATAAGCCTTCAAATTATTTTTAACCGGCTTAAAATTCCATATTCAACATCTTACCCAATTTCAATTATTAAATTGAATATTCAACTATATAATTCAATGATTTAATTATCAAGTAACTATTGATATCTTGAATTCAAGTAAAATTAATTTTTAAATATTTTAAATCAATTAACTATTAAATTTAAATTGATAGAAATTCTGGGTCGTCACAATTAACTTAAAATGAATTAAATTAATTATTCCCATCTCTAATTAATTAAAAGTGAATTAAATTAATTACTTCATCTCTAATTAATTTAAAATAAATTAAATTAAATACTTCATCCTTATAAATCTTGCTTATCTAACTATTAATCGATTACAATCAATTAATTAATCATTCAAATAAATCACCTTAATTAATCACCCTTAATTAATTATCCTTAATTACATTCAAGTAATTATCCTTTAATTAATTTCACAAATTAATTATCCTTAACCAAAATTAGTAGTTAACCTTTAATTACTCCAATTGATTAATTAACTATAATTGATTACATTAATCATTAATTAATTACATTAATTAATTACTTTTAATCACTTAGCATTGATTAATTAATTTTAATTAATTAATCTTAATTACATCATTAATTATATAAATTAATGATCCCTAATTACATTCTAATTAATTACTTTATTTAAATTAATTACCTTAAGTAATTAACCACCATTACTAATCATTCCAGATTAATCACATTTAGTAATTAACTGACCTTAATTACTTCATTAAAATAAATTAATTATTTCTTAAATTTATTATCTTAATCAATCCCTTGATTAATTTCTAAGTAATTATACTCAAATTACTTCCATTCTTAAATCATCTTCAATTAATTACATCCTGTAATTACCAATTAATTACTTCACTAAGTAATTTCCAATCCATTAATTACATTAAGTAATTATCATCAAATCATTCAGTATTTAAAATTAATTAAACTTAATTAATTAATTTAAACTAATCCCATTAAACTCAATTAATTACATTAAGTAATTAATTCCTTCAATTAAGTAATTACACTTAAACCATTCACAATTGATTATCATTAAATTAATTAATCTAATTAATTATTAAAATTAACCACATTAATTAATTATTAAATAATCCTAGTTAATGACCTTCATTAACCATTCTTTAATTACTTCTTTAGGTAATTATCTTAGATTAACCATTATCAATTACCAATTAATTTATCTTTAATTATCCATTAATTAAACTCAAATTACTTAATTAATTAAGTGTTATCTGTAACTTAATTAATCCTTAATAACTTGATTAATTAATTCTGATTAATACTTAATTGCTTAATTAATAAATCTTTAATCATTAATTAATAACCTTTAGTTATCTAATTAATAATCATAATTACCAGTTATTTAACCCTTAATCAATTATTTATTAATCCCTAATCACTTAATTAATTAAATTAATTAATTATTCCTGAATTACCTCATTAATTCAATTAATTTCAAATCATTAAATCTTAATTAAAAGATAAAAACATTCTTAATTATGGCTAAAGTGTCATTAACAAAACATTTGAAATCAATTTACTTTTGAACTTACTTTAAAATTTCATTTTAAATTTAAGATTTAAAAATGAATACAAATTGACTTTAAACAAAGCTTAAAGACAATTCAAAAATCTTTAATTCACATGTTAGAGAAATATTCAATTTATAAAGAAGTTTTAAAAGAAATTCAAAACCAAATTTATGTTTAAATTCAAAACATAGTTAAAAATACACTTTAAAATTCAATTTGTTTAAACCATTTTAAATTTGAAAACTTCTTTATTCTTTTTATTACCAAATTTGGAAAGCATATTAAATTTTGATTCCAGATAAATCTTTAGATTTAAAAACCTATCTACAATTTAAAACTTCATTTTTAAAATACAAACCACTTAATCCCTTTTTAAAGTAGTTAAATCAATTCAAATTTAAAAACTTTAACTTATTTAAAACTGTGATTTAAACTTAAACTCCAAATTGAAGAACTAGATTTAAAACTTATTTTCAATTTAAACTCAGCTTTTAAATTTTATTTTAAAATTTAAAAAAAAACTGAGCATCGGGTTTCTGTTGAAACCTGTTAAATTAACTAACCCAAGGCACATCCCATATGCTTCGAGTCCAATACCCTACTTCCCCAAGCAAAATAATAGGCTACTTCGAGTCAACTACATCATCAACTCGAAACACCCAAAATCCACCTTCACCGGACAAAACGCTTCAACGTGCATATGCACGGTGACTCCGGCCACCATTGATCATCAGTGATGATCGCTACACACCAGAAATCAACACAGTAACCCTCCGCTATCATCAACTTGAGTCCAACACCCAGAAATCAAAATTGTGCGCAAATTCTAAAACCTGGAACAACAGAAACATCACCAACCCCAAAATCTATCAACAGCTCGTTTTCGCCACTCCGACCATCTGAAGGTCAGCAACTTCGGCCATGACTTCAAGTACGACCCAACTATCTCTACCCAAAATATCATAACACTCGATCAACCACACGTGCCATGGTGATCGATTCTTAAATCACAGTAAAAACTAGGGTTCCAGCAAATCTCTCACTACTGCAACTTCCAAAATGAATTTCAACACCTACTAGCATTTTTTTCTAGCAACTCCTAACACTCCTCCATCACCTGGAAGAACCCCGAGCCCTCTCTATACATAGATCATCAGAAAAACCAAATATTCCCCTTTCCAGTCAATACCAAACTACAC
This sequence comes from Allium cepa, assembly GCA_030765085.1. Lineage (NCBI taxonomy): Eukaryota > Viridiplantae > Streptophyta > Magnoliopsida > Asparagales > Amaryllidaceae > Allium > Allium cepa. The sequence continues at coordinate 817,914,509 of CM060935.1, read as the reverse complement.
CTTCACTTAATTTCTAAAAATCCTGATTCTTGTGTTCAAAATCATTTTTAGTTGATGTTTTTGATTTATAATATTGGATTTGCAAATTAAAAGGTTTGAGTATTACTTAATTTTAACATGCACAGAGCTGTTTTGGTTTACAGAGACAAACAACTTATTTTTAACTTACTTAATTTTTTAAAACTTAACCTATGTTAAAACAAACAACATTTGTTTCGTGAATCAGATCCTATCATAACTAGATCTTGTAATAAGGATTTTTAAGTAAAAACTGAGCCTGTAAACAAAACAGAGCACAATATACTTACAGTATGCACACAATAATATTCACATCAAATTTTACCTATATACACATGAAATATTTATTTATATTCAACCATTCTAGCATGCAACCTAATTTGTATTTTAAACTTCAAAAAGTTACCAATTTTGATTGAAGATGAGAACAGAGCTTCCCAGATTTCAATTTTTCTTTTAAAACTTTTAAACCTGCAGTCCCCCCTTTTGATACCTTAAACTCCTTTAAACTGACATGCTTCTATTAAAGCTTGTGCTTGAAAATGAATTTTGCTTTGAAAATGCATGTGCATGCAGAATCCATTTTCCAGATTACAGAAAATAATGCAGATTTGAAATTTTCAGGTGCATTGATTTGAAGATGCAAACTTGGTTTGAAGATGTGCAAATTTTTGATATGAGGAGTTAAATTTTGAGTTTGAAGATTTGTTTGAAGAGAACTTACTGATTTTTGGTTTTGAAAATGTTTACTGGAAATTTGGATTTTGATCCGAAGAGTTGTTTACAGGGTTTTGATCATTGGTATGAGGAGTTTAAAATTTGAGTTTGTATGTTTTCGATTTTCTTTGAGCTCAAGCATTAAATTTTCTTAACTTTGATTAGAAAATGAGAAAAAGGAACCAGAGTGAAAAATGTATTCTTATATAGGCTAATTTTCGATTTTATTAAATTTTAGAAAATGAAAGCAAAATGTGACACTTGTTAATTATTTCAACATTTGTCAATTTAGGATGTTTATCTTTTAACATTTGTTATAAGAGGCTTAAGAATACAACACTTGTCTTTATAAAGTAATTTGTATTTTAATTTAAATGTTAATATATAGGTTAAGCCTAATGATTAGTTAATTAGTATTTTAAAAGAAATAAAAACAAATTATTCTTATAAATAAAAGCTCATGCATATAAAAATCAAAATAATTGAAAATCTATACCTACGATTTTTAAACTTTATATTCAAATTCAAATCAAATTCTAAATAAAAAATCAAATTATATATATATACAAATTAAATTTGAAATAACAATGCTATTTTTATTAAGAATCCAATTGTAAAACAATACACTATTAATATTGTTTTTAGAAATGACTCATTATCAAATTAAAATAATTATAAAAGAGATTATTTTTTTATTAATAAATTACTTATTTTATTAATCTATATATTTTTAAAAGAAAACATAACAACTCTTTTTGTTAATTAATTTAAATTTAAAACTTAAGCCAAAATTATTTTAAACATTAAAACATCTTCCTTAACAATTTCAAAATCATATACTTATTTATTAAATAGTTTTGAAAAAGTTAATTTTAAATTAAATCAAAATTTCCAAATTATTAATATATATATATATATATATATATATTAGAATTTTAATTCAAGATTTATTTATTAAATTTAAACCAAGATTATTTATTTTATAACTGTGAAAAGCTTTATATTAAATAAAAAAAAGTTTCCAAATTACTAAAAATATTAGGATTAGAAAATATGCTTTATTTATTAAATTTAAAACAAAGGTAATCTATTTACAATATAAACCATATATTTATATTATAAATAGAAACCAATTTATTATCTTTAAAAGATAAATTCTACCAATTAAATATTTAATAAAGGAAAATTATTAAATCAATCTGAATTATTATTAACAAAATTATCAATATCAATTTAATTTTTTATACAGATTGTTAAATTAATATTGTCAAAAATTCCGGGATATCACAATCCTCCCCGCTTAAAAGAATTTCGTCCCCGAAATTTAAAACAAATGTAATCTAATAATCTCATCAAAGATTTAATTTTTAAACACAAGCATATATCAAACATATGCTAACAACCATAGCAACCAATTCATTCAATCAAACAAATTTAACTATCCAGACAAAATTCTGGATAGAATTTCCTCGAGTTTCCCCAATTATATATATACCGGGATACTCGCTCTATAGAATCCAAACAATCAATACTACTAAGCTACAGAGCTCCTATTCATCTATATCTACAAAACTAAACAGGATATCAGACTACAAACGAGTCTGATTCAACAACCAAAACTCCCGAACTGCTGGTTCCAAAACCAGAGATAGATCATACACGTATTCCCTCAGAGATACATGAAACTCATCGAATCCCAGTTATCCAAACGGGCAATTCAATCCGGTAGATCAATCACTTATTCTTATAGAAAAGATCCAAAACACTTCAGAGCTAGCTTCCCAGCCTTACCCAATCTTATAGTTCCCTTGATCAGAGAAAACTTATCCAAAATCAAATCTCCGACTCCAAAAATCCAAATTCTTTCGTCTCTTATCCACAAAATCTTCGGACGATCCTGGGCCGCCTACATCCTTATTGATCAGCTCAACCTTCGCTGATGCCTCTAGAAACAAACAAAAGCAATCAACTCAACAAAATGATCTTCTCACGATCAATCCCAAAACCAAGAACTCAAACTCTACTCCTCAAACATCAGAAGACAACAACTTCTCCTATCCGGAAAAGAAAGGCAGATGCACTCCCCAAACTGCTTCTGCTGCACAACTCTGATCCGAAGTAGATAAAAATGTTGAAGAAGAATACGAGCAAAACCAAACTGGACAACCCATCCCAGAAATATGGTTCATCAGATCCATAAAGAAAATCTCAGAAATTCCACCAAAACCTGAGCTGCTTCACCAACTCAATCTCTAAGAAACATTCTTCTACTAAGCTGAACCACCGGTACCACTCCTGGAATCCCAATCGATAAGGAAACTCAATCTCCAGATGGGGACAAACCTCTGACTTCCCTGAAGATATCCGAAAAAACTTTGATAACCCATCACTCAAACAATCGCAAGTCACTTTTGCGATCAATCCAGACCAAATCCAAGGAAAAAATATTCTCTCTTTACCAAACAGAACAGCTTACTCTTATCTAGCCAATCCATCGAAGAAACAGATCTACTCTGCTGCTTCTGAACTCCTCCTTCAGAAAATCTACTCAGCCAGAAGACTCCCTGCCGACACACAGGACACTCCGAGCTGCACTGCTGCCACAGATGCCAAATACTTCCTAATCCAAAGATCTTCGAGAAACTCGGACTTCAAATCAAACCACCATGCCGAACACAGCCACATCACCGATGCAGACTTACTTCCTTAAACTTGTTCCAAAGTAAACATCCTCGGGAACATCCATAGTAAATGCATCTCATTACGCAACTACTGCTTCCTGAGGTATCAAAATAACATCACTTGCTTCTGCCAACTAACAGATCCAAACTCTACTCATCCAAACTTCAAAAATAGACTCCGAACCTTAACAGGTTTCCTTCAGAGATTGATGAAATCCTTCATCACTACAAAGCTCACTCGAGACGGTATTGGGTCTACAGTCTCGAAAAATACACTTCCAACCTCAAACATTCAAATTTCAACCAATGGTAGTCGTGTTACACACACCACCACCCCATCTACCTTTATAACTTATATTGGAAAACCCGAACAGGTAACCCAACAGATGGGTATAATAAATAAATATATATAAATATATTAAAAATTATAAATACGCTCTCTCAAGATAAACACCACTCCAGAGCCTAGGTATTCGCTCTACCTAATGCTCTGATACCAAGTGTGAAGTCCCGACTTTCTCACCGTAGAAAATCGTATCATCTTGAAGAAAGAAAAGGATAGAAAAGAGAAAAGAAAGAAGAGAAATAAGAAACAACACAAACTCTCAACAGCGGAACGAATAAATTATATTAATAACATAAATATTACATAGTATACAACCATTATCAGAGTTACACAGATTACACATCACATACTAGACAGTTATAAACACCTGTCTAGATATACAACTCAATACAATACAAGAAAACTACTCAGAGAAACCAACACAGCGGAACATTATATATAAATATAACGCAGAAGCCTCCTGCTCCATTGCTCCTCCACAATTTGTCAAAGCTAACCTGAATCCCTTGGCTACTCATAAAAATTTGAGTACCCAAGAGTTTAAGAAAACAGAAGATAAACTCCAGGTCAGACATGGGTCTGGTGTGAGTAACAGGGTAAGGTTGCTTAACTTTCAAAAATCTTTTGAAAAGAAAGGTATCACGTAAGACTTCCCACACATAAACATGGAAAAGATTTTACGCTACGCTAACCAAAACATTTGATAGGAAATCCAGTGATATTATAATAGGTCTAGGGTTTTCAAGTAAATATGAAATAGCCGAAATTGTTACATGATTATATTCCAGCTACTAGCCACAAAAGTGGGTAATACAATCAAAACCGTTGGCACTTATTGGATTTTTGGATTCCATACAATGGCAGGGCTACCGGGGTACCGCCCGTCACAGTACGTGGCCAAGATCAACATGCCAAGGATCACTCCTAATCCCCTGCAACACAAGGCCGGAACCATCCCTTACTGGATAGTCCCGAATAAGACAACCCCAACAGTTGGAGCTCAACAACTGCCACACAGATGAAATAAAAGGGACCTATAGATAGGGAAAAATCTCGTCCTACTTGGGCATGACCCACTTAGCCTTGCTGCACCTCCCTTGTTTTAGCCATTCCCGGTTGATGAGGCTTGAGGCTACGATTATCTTTATAGAACACATCACTTAGAATGCTCATCGTCCACCTGATGATGTTCTGAAAGCATTCAATCCATACAAGTTCGTTCCGGGTTCGAACGAAACCGAAGGCATTATCTCGTTACACTCATTTTGGAATCACCCTTAGAGTTAACGACGATAACCCTTGCACTCTGAGTCTTTATCTTCACATGAGATTCACGACCTATCGTTAATTTTGATCGATGTGATTTTCGGATATCCAAATATGGAAACCGGATCCCGGTCTCATCGAATCCAAAACGTGTCTTTTAAGGCCAAGTTGTTTTAAGGTTTAAAACAATTCAATTCAATTATCTATATACACACAGATAGATAACTCACAAATCACAATAAATAATCATCATTATCATAATAAACAGATGATCCACAGTATCATTATAAACAGATAATCCATACTATCATCAAAATGGATAATCCATATTATCATCACAATGCAATCAAAGCATTCATACCACACAGCATTACTTATCTCATTTCTGAGATCACAAAGCATTCAAGGCGATCAATATCATCATTCATAAATAAGCAACGATTTACTTCATCGTACTATAATTAATTTAAAATGAATTAAATTAATTATTCCCATCTCTAATTAATTTAAAGTGGATTAAACTAATTACTTCATCTTTAATTAATTTAAAATAAATTAAATTAATTACTTCATCGTTATAAATCTTGCTTGTCTAACCATTAATCAATTACAATCAATTAATTAATCATTCAAATAAATCACCTTAATTAATCATCCTTGATTAATTATCCTTAATTACATTCAAGTAATTATCCTTTAATTAATTTCACAAATTAATTATCCTTAACCAAAAACAGTAATTAACCTTTAATCACTCCAATTGATTAATTAACTATAATTAATTACATTAATCCTTAATTAATTACATTAATTAATTACTTTTAATCATTTATCATTGGTTAATTAATTTTAATTAATTAATCTTAATTACATCATTAATTATATAAATTAATGATCCCTAATTACATTCTAATTAATTACTTTATTTAAATTAATTACCTTAAGTAATTAACCACCATTATTAATCATTCCAGATTAATCACATTCAGTAATTAACTAACCTTAATTACTTCATTAAAATAAATTAATTATTTCTTAATTTATTATCTTAATCAATCCCTTGATTAATTTCTTAGTAATTATACTCAAATTACTTCCATTCTTAAATCATCTTCAATTAATTACATCCTATAATTACCAATTAATTACTTTACTAAGTAATTTCCAATCCATTAATTACATTAAGTAATTATCATCAAATCATTCAGTATTTAAAATTAATTAAACTTAATTAATTAATTTAAACTAATCCCATTAAACTCAATTAATTACATTAAGTAATTAATTCCTTCCATTAAGTAATTACACTTAAACCATTCACAATTGATTATCATTAAATTAATTAATCTAATTAATTATTAAAATTAACCACATTAATTAATTATTAAATAATCCTAGTTAGTGACCTTCATTAACCATTCTTTAATTACTTCTTTAGGTAATTATCTTAGATTAACCATTATCAATTACAAATTAATTTATCTTTAATTATCCATTAATTAAACTCTAATTACTTAATTAATTAAGTGTTATCTGTAACTTAACTAATCCTTAATTACTTGATTAGTTAATCCTGATTATAACTTAATTGCTTAATTAATAAACCTTTATTATTAATTAATAACCTTTAATTATCTAATTAATAATCTTAATTACCAATTATTTAACCCTTAATCAATTATTTATTAATCCCTAATCAATTAATTAATTTAATTAATTAATTATTCCTTAATTAACTCATTAACTCAATTAATTTCAAATCATTAAATCTTAATTAAATTTTAAGATAAAAATATTTCTTGATTATGACTAAAGTGTCATTAACAAAACATAGGAAATCAATTTACTTTTGAACTTGCTTTAAAATTTCATTTTAAATTTAAGATTTAAAAATGAATACAAATTGACTTTAAACAAAGCTTAAAGACAATTCAAAAATCTTTAATTCACATGTTAGAGAAATATTCAGTTTATAAAGAAGTTTTAAAAGAAATTCAAAACCAAATTTATGTTTAAATTCAAACCATAGTTAAAAATACACTTTAATATTCAATTTGTTTAAACCATTTTAAATTTGAAAACTTCTTTATTTTTTTATTACCAAATTTGGAATGCATATTAAATTTTGATTCCAGATAAATCTTTAGATTTAAAAACCTATCTACATTTTAAAACTTCATTTTTAAAATACAAACCACTTAACCCCTTTTTAAAGTAGTTAAGTCAATTTAAATTTAAAAACTTTAACTTATTTGAAAACTGTGATTTAAACTTAAACTCCAAATTGAAGAACTAGATTTAAAACTTATTTTCATTTCAAACTCAGCTTTTAAATTTTATTTTAAAATTTAAAAAAAAACTGAGCATCAGGTTTCTGTTGAAACCTGTTCAATTAACTAACCCGAGGCACATCCCATATGCTTCGAGTCCAACACCCTACTTCCCCGAGCAAAACAATAGGCTACTTCAAGTCAATTACATCATTAACTCGAAACACCCAAAATCCATCTTCACCAGACAAAACACTTTATCGTGCATATGCACGGTGACTCCGGCCACCATTGATCATCAGCGATGATCGCTACACACCAGAAATCAGCACAGCAACCCTCCATGATCATCAACTTGAGTCCAACACCCAGAAATCAAAATCGAGTGCAAATTCTAAAACTTGGAACAACAGAAACATCACCAACCCTAAAACCTGTCAACAGCTCGTTCTCGCCACTCCGACCATCTGAAGGTCAGCAACTTCGGCCATGACTTCAACTACGACCAACTACCTCTACCCAAAATATCATAACACTCGATCAACCACACGTGCCGTGGTGATTAATTCTTAGATCACAGTAAAAACTAGGGTTCCAGCAAATCTCTCACTACTGCAACTTCAACAATGAATTTCAACATCCACTAGCATTTTTTTCTAGCAACTCCTAACACTCCTCCATCACCTGCAAGAACCCCGAGCCGTCTCTATACATAGATCATCAGAAAAACCAAATATTCCCCTTTCCAGTCAATACCAAACTGCACCTTCACTTAATTTCTAAAAATCCTGATTCTTATGTTAAAAATCATTTTTCAGTTGATGTTTTTGATTTATAATACTGGATTTACAAATTAAAAGGTATGAGTATTACATAATTTTAACTTGCACAGAGCTGTTTTGGTTTACAGAGACAAACAGCTTATTTTTAACTTACTTAATTTTTTAAAACTTAACATATGTTAAAACAAACAACATTTTTTTGTGAATCAGATCCTATCATAACTAGATCATGTAATAAGGATTTTTAAGTAAAAACTGAGCCTGTAAACAAAACAGAGCACAATATACTTACAGTATGCACACAATCAATATTCACATCAAATTTTACCTATATACACATGAAATATTTATTTATATTCAACCATTCTAGCATGCAACCTAATTTATATTTTAAACTTTAAAAAGTTACACACCAATTTTGGTTGAAGATGCAGAACAGAGCTTCCCAGATTTCAATTTTGCTTTTAAAACTTTTAAAACTGTAGTTCCCCCTTTTGATACCTTGAAATCCTTTAAACTGACATGCTTCTATAAAAGCTTGTGCTTGAAAATGAATTTTGCTTTGAAAATGCATGTGCATGCAGAATCCATTTTCTAGATTACAGAAAAAAAAGATGCAGATTTGAAATTTTCAGGTGCATTGATTTGAAGATGCAGACTTGGTTTGAAGATCTGCAGATTTTTGATATGAGGAGTTAAATTTTGAGTTTGAAGAATTTGTTTGAAGAGAACTTACTGATTTTTAGTTTTGAAAATGTTTACTGGAAATTTGGATTTTGATCTGAAGAGTTGTTTACAGGGTTTTGATCATTGGTATGAGGAGTATAAAATTTGAGTTTGTATGTTTCAGATTTGCTTTGAGCTCAAGCCTTAAATTTTCTTAACTTTGATTAGAAAATGAGAAAAAGAAACAAGAGTGAAAAATGTATTCTTATATAGGCTAATTTCTGATTTTATTAAATTTTAGAAAATGAAAACAAAATGTGACACTTGTTAATTATTTCAACATTTGCCAGTTTAGGATGTTTATCTTTTAACATTTGTTATAAGAGGCTTAAGAATACAACACTTGTCTTTATAAAGTAATTTGTATTTTAATTTAAATGTTAATATATAGGTTAAGCCTAATTGATTAGTTAATTAGTATTTTAAATGTATATAAAAAATTTGAAAGAAATAAAAACAATTTATACTTATAAATAAAAGCTCATGCATATAAAAATCAAAATAAGTAAAAATCTATACCTAGGATTTTAATACTTTATATTCAAATTCAAATCAAATTATATATATATATATATAAATTAAATTTGAAATAACAATGCTATTTTTATTAAGAATCCAATTGTAGAATAATAATACACTATTAATATTGTTTTTAGAAATGACTCATTATCAAATTAAAATAATTATAAAAGTGATTATTTCTTTATTTATAAATTCTTATTTTATTAATCTATATTTTAAAAAGAAAACATAACAACTCTTTTTGTTAATTAATTTAAATTTAAAACTTAAGCCAAAATTATTTTAAACATTAAAACATCTTCCTTAACAATTTTAAAATCATATACTTATTTATTAACTAGTTTTGAAAAACTTAATTTTAAATTAAATCAAAATTTCCAACTTATTATATATATATATATATATATATTAGAATTTTAAATCAAGATTCATTTATTAAATTTAAGCCAAGATTATTTATTTTATAACTGTGAAAAGCTTTATATTAAATAAAAACAAGTTTCCAAATTACTAAAAAATATTAGAATTAGAAAATATGCTTTATTTATTAAATTTAAAACAAAGCTAATCTATTTACAATATAAACTATATATTTATATATAAATAGAAACCAATTTATTATCTTTAAAAGATAAATTCTGCCAGTTAAATATTTATTAAAGGAAAATTATTAAACCAATTCGAATTATTATTAACAAAATTATCAATATCAATTTAATTTTTTATACATATTATTAAATTAATATTGTCAAAAATTCCGAGGTATCACAAATTTTAAACCTAAGCTCCAATATAAAATGTGGCAACCCGCACCCGTTGACACACTAATGCAAAGCCTAGAGTGACTTTCGAACTCACGTCGGTACCAAGTAGTATGAGCTATCGGGTTTTTACAACATTATAGAGAATAAGAATAAAACATATGATCTAAGATGTACTGCACTTTCGGTTTTCACGGTAGAAGGAACAAAATATAAATATATAAAGCAACCATCTTAAAAAATATCTCAAAACATATTCTCAGAAATCAATACGTAGTCAAATATAAAGTATACAGAAATGTGACCCATAGTCTAATAAAATACTAAGTATTGATAAGGTCGACTGTAACATGGAGAGTAAATAAAAGGATAAATGTAATGTTCTAGAATTATATAGTTTTGATATGAAATATTTATGTAACTTTAAATATTTAGATAATTGGTGTTTAGAAAACTAAATAACTCATATTCAAAATACATGTTATTTAAACAATTGAATCGCGAAGTGTAACATCTTGGAATTTTATCGTTTTTGATTTTGAACATCTACTTAATTTTAAATATTTAAATAACTAGTGTTTAAATATCTAAATAACTTATATCAAAATATAAATGTTATTTAAATATTTGAATTGTGAATTGAAATATTAATTAAATGGATTTAATGGGCTTATATTACTCTTTTTAATTAACAAGTAATAATGGCGAACTCATTTTTTATATTTAGTTAAATTAATAAATAGTTTGAATAAATAATAAGAAAATAAATTGTTAATAAAACAACTTGATTTTTATTGTAGTATTTTTAATTGAATTTATAGAATTTTTCCATAAATTTTAATTTGAAAAATATTTGAATTTTCATTTGGAGGTTGGTATTTTTAAAATTCCATAGAATAAAATAATATGTGCATTTTATTGTTAGTTTGTGATCGTGGTGCATTTTGGTGCACGATCATATTTTTATTTCTATTAATCATGGTTCATACGTGAACGGAATAATGTGTTGTGGAATTCCGCAAATCCTTTTTTTCAAAATCTTTTTAAATCAAATCGAAATCGAAAATTTTAACATGCACTAATGGTGATTTGATGTGTTACTTGGAATCTTTGGCTAGCTTGCAAATTTTGGTTTACTTGGGGCAGAAGTAAATTAAATTGGTTTTATTTATAAAATCAAAATAAGTCCAACACTTAACCCCTCTTTTCCATTTCAATTTCAACTTTTCCCTCTCCTTCTTTCCTATTTCATTTCTAGTAATAGCAAGAGATGGTCGTTCTACTCAAAAATTAAAACTAAGAGATTTATGCCACTGAAAATCATGAAATTTGTTCCGTTGAGTTTATATGCTTGAGATCTTCAATCCATGCCATTAATGTAGTGTTTGGTGATGATTGGAGGTAATGGTCATGAATGAACGTGTTTGCATCAAAAATTGGCATAAACACCCAATAGAAGTTTAGAGGAGAAATAAATGAAAAATATAAAATGAAAACAGAGGAAGCAAGCAATTAGATAGCAAAAAATCAAAGCGATAACACAAACACAATGATTTATGGTGGTTTGGCATTGTTTGCTACGTCCACTTTGAATAGATAGCTTTATTAATCACTTTGTAAACTGAGTACAATAGGGACCGAACGAAAATGCTTAGTCACAATAGATAACAAAGCAACCAACAACGTAAAAGTCCAAAAAATGAATAATCAATCCTGCATTTATAAAGGTAGATGGCGAAATATCTCCTTAAAAATTTAGCAAAAGTGTCTTTAAGACCATATGGACCCATCAGAGGGATCGCATGACCTAAATCTCGAAGAATAGGGATCCATGCCTATCCTTTTTTTGGAGGAATTTGGGGGTGCAATCTCTATAGGGGCTTTTCCATGTTGTAATATGCTTAGCCTCCAAATTTTTTGCCAATTGGATTATTAAAACTTGAGTTATTGCTCAATCTTTGCTGCAACGTGAGTTATTTCCTGATTCTAGCCGACCCCTATTGAGGGAAGAGGGTCGGTTGAAGGAAGAGGGTCGGTCCCTCTTGCTTTATCCTTTTGAAGTGCGATCCCTAGGGTAGGCTTCTCAAGGCCTCCATATATTTGTCATAAAATTTCATATCTTGGACTTATGAATTTAGAGATATTGGTTATTTCCCATTGACTTGCACTTTTTGGCTGAAATTTGTCGATCCCTATAATTGAGGGGGATTATAGCCGATCCCTTTTCTATGTTATATTATATTCCATACCTTGAACATTATGCATTGTATATGTCTCAATTCCATTCAATCACAGCTTTATATTGTCATTTATACTTGATCTTTGGACCCCACAATCATCGTTTTGAATTGGCCTGCCTTGATGGTAGTCGAATCTAACTTGTCCATTCATTCTGATATAGCTGAGTTAAAATGCCAAATAACACTTTCCCTACAAAGTGCACCCTAAGATGAACATGGCGTGCTTTGAATCAAAGCAAGTAAGAGTCATCGATAAGAAATCCATCCATTTTTCTAAATAGTCGCTGTCCTTCTATCGAATTACTTACCCAAAGTGTCATATCTTTCTTTGATCGTCATGATGCTCAATCGAATTCTAATAGACTAAATTCAGGATTATATTCTGTCAGTCGAACTCTATGTCTAGTTCTACAAGACTAGTAAGCTTTGGCTATCTGATCCAATCCCGACCTTGAATGCTTTAGGATTGAATTCAAATTCCATCGATTTTAGAAATTAATGCACGTTCAAGCACATGTTCTTGTTATTGGCTCCTGGATGCATTGTGCACTTATGGGCCATCGCCAATTTTCATTAAACTAGATGCGATTTCATTGCACTTTATATATATATATATATATATATATATATAATTTTCATGTCCATGTTTGCATGCACATAGGGTTTGTAACCAGTCTTTTCTTTCTATCTTCTCTTTCTCTTTTTTATATTCTTAGGGATCGACATCCTTCTAACCGATCCCCCTTTCTCTCTGTTTTTTTATGTGGATAGGGATAAGATGAATCCCCAAGTCAAGGAATCATATCCAATCCCTTCTTACGCTGGGAACCCAATACTTTTGGCTTCATAGAGAATGAAAAGGTGGACTGAACCCTCATCCTTTATATATAAGCTAACACCTTTCTTCCTCAACCTTCGCTTACTCACTTTTCCTCCAGTTACTTTTACTTTCTTCATGTCCGAACTCACATCCCATTTCCTTAGAGTTGAACCCTTCATATTTCATCAACCTGATCCAATTCCTTTGAATCAAACATTGCCTCCTTCCATAGATTTGCTATCTTCTCTTGCTCCAGACCACCACTCCATCTTCAACCTGAACCATAGTCGAAAAATCGTCTCTCGAGTAACTTGCATTATTTAAACTTAGACAGGTTTTCTTGCCTTTAGCCTTTAGCCTTTAACTTATGACAAGGGTTTGATCACGTTGGTGGATGGATTAGAGTTCGATGCGTATGGAGTCGTAGGATTGAAGTTAGATGGAGAGGTGATGGTCGAAGTTGTTTAGGGATGACGAGGTGTACGGATTAAGCAAGGGGTTGGTTGGAACGAGGTGAAGGAGAGGGATTGGATTGAATGCTTGAGGGAAGTACAAGAACATTGAAGGAAAGGGATCGAGATTGAATTTTGAGGAGGAAGGTTTCAGTTGCGTTGTTGAGTGGAGAGATCGGTCATTTATAGAGCATAGAGGGATTGGATGTTTGCTTTGCGAGAGGTATCAGCTATGGATTTAGGAGAATTTTGAAAGCGGCTAAGTGGAGAGATCGGTCATGGGCTTTTCAAGAGGGGTCAGTTGTTTTGTGTATGAGGATGGATCGGTTGTGATAAGTGAAAGGGATCGGCACAAATAGGGATCGACTATGGGTACTTAGCCAACTCTAAGCTTTGAATTGAACTTAAAAACAAATCCATATTCACTTGCATGAATAATTAGAGCCAATCCTATTTTAACGAACTTGAACATATGAAGATAACGAACAACAGGACTTGCATATCCAATATCGAACTCAAAATTCAACGACCAACTCCTGGGACTTAGAATGTGAACTAAAACTTAACATATGGACTTTAATAATGGATTTCACACTTTGATATGCCGATGATCGATCCCAATGCTTACACAAATGATTAATCTAAATGCTAGTTGAGACGGTCAGCAATATGATCACTCTAGTTGGAATCCAAAGTCTCGTCACTTACTTTTACCTATAATTTCGTACTGTTTATCTTTGCACTGCACAACACTACACCAAACTAGCTTACCCTTAGCACGGAGGGATAGCTAAAATTTTCTAATCTTGATTATTTAATGGGTTTAGTTGATATGGGCTTTAGATGTTTAGAGCATTTAGGTGTAATGCCTTTTGGAGAACCTTCACGACTTAGCAATCTCGGAGCCGAGTCATGTTCTATAACTATTTTTAGTAGAATTTCCCTGATCATCAGATTGGGTAACCTTCCAGCCCATTTTTTGAACTTTTCCCTGATATTCCTCTTCTTCTAGTGGAAAGTATAAGTCCTACCCCCGACATCATAGAAGGTTTTATATTTCTACATAACCTGACGGATTCCCAAGCCTCTAGAATTGGCAAGGCCTCTCTCCGTAGACTATACTCTAAACTTGGGATTCCGTTTGGAGATGTTGTAGTCCCTTTAGTGAATGACAGAGCTCATTTGCTCCTAAAGGGATATACGACATGCAATAAATTCATGTGCTGGCCGGATGTGTACCTCCTTTCAATTTTTCATCCGAGAAATGCTAAATTATCAAGGAATAGCTCCCACTCAACTGCATCCAAACAATTATGCTTTTTTTCATGACACTTTCTAGCTAGTTATGGATGTTTTGTTCTGCCCGCTATCTCCTGAGGACATCAGGTTTATTTACAATTTCAAATGATGGACAAAAATCCTTTCTTAAACTTTCCTCAAGCTTTCGCCCAACTATCAAGTTCTAACCGACGCTTAGAACAAGCTCAATGGAAGGGTTCTCGAATCCCTCGGTCCTTGATGATATCATGACTTCCGACTTCCCCAACATCAATATTGGGGGGCTCAATTCTCCACCTGGAGTGGTGATGACATTCCTCCTACTAGTAAAAGGGAGAACACTCCTATGAGCAAGGCTGCAGCACTGGTCTATCAAGGGGACACTAGGATGCTCACAATCACGTGTACTTCACTACACGATTTCCATGTATCATTTATTTGATGGTCACTTATATACTCTTGTTTGATTTGCATGTTCTATGTCTCAATCCCATACCTTCGATCGCTTGAGGGGCTCCTCAACATGATATGTGTCCAGTCGCGATCCAAAATCTAGTAGGCGTCGAGAAAGAGATGACAACCAGGAAAGAATTCATTGTTCTAGGGAGTCATCATCTTCTAAACATAAGTCTCAATCTCAATCGTCTCGTCAGGAAGTTTAGCCTAATCTTCCTGTATATAGCGGTGATCGGGCTTCTTCCCATGCTCCTCAAATTACTATGCCACATAAGCTATATTCTAATTCATCTGGTTCCAGACAGTCCCGTGATTGTAGGTCAAGAACATGCCCAATTGTTACTTCTGATCCATCTTTTCCTACTGCAGTTCCTGAGGCTTCTACGGTAAAAATATTGGCCGAAATTAAGGTCAACTTTGCAAAAATTTGCTTCGATAGGCATAATTTCGTTCAGAATCGGTTTCACCCTCGAGGGGGCTGAATAGGGTGATACTAAAAATAATAGAAATTAATGCGGAGATATATATAATAATTGTAGCACAGATAATAGCAGAAATAGAACAACGCAGATTTACCCTGCTTACGTAAAACACTACCTACGTGCTGCTCTTAAGGTTTCTGCTAGAAATTAAGTAGTCAGACGCTTACACACGTAAACTTGCAAACCTGCTAATGACTAACCTAACTCTACGCTTAAAACCTTGTCATAACTCAGCCATTAAATTGCGAATTCTCAAACTGCTTCCCGTAGTTTGTCCCTATTCACATGACTTGAATATCACACAATTTTAAAAGGAATTTAAAATAAAAGCTAAAAGTAAAACAATTAAAACACCAAATAAAAATAAATAAGCCCAAACAAAAGAAAGCTGGTCCAATAACTGAAACTTAAAACACAGGATATCTCCCCTTATATTTTTTTATTATCGGCGCTTTCTCATTCCTCTTCGTTCTGAAAATTAGGGTTCTGGAATTGAAGTTGCCGCCTTGAAGTTAATCAAACAGAATGATTCACGCTTGTAAGAATTGAGGCTCGAATCGTCTGTTGCTTTCATTCCTTCGTGGTCGATTCTTGATCGAGTTCCAACACTGGTATGCGATTTTCCTTTGTTGTTTATGATTAAGCTTGACTCAATTTTGATTTCGAACTTGGTGCTTAAGCTGATGATGATTTGGAGTAATTTATAGGGTAAAATCCTTAAATTACTTTCGTATATTTCGTTTGAATTTGTCATGTTGCTAAGCTCGGCCATTGATTTTTGATTGAACGATGTGATGATTTTTGACTTGTTCCATCTTTGATATATTTGAATTGCTTTGTGTTCTTTTTTGCCTTGATTTGTTCACATGATCGAAATTGCTTCAGGTCGGTTCCTATAACTTGGCATTTGAAATTGTGATAATATTTTGAGATGAAAATTGACTTCGACTTGTTCAATTCGAACTTGTTATCACCTGGCCTTGACTTTGGCATTTAAACTTGACATGTTCAGTCTGAAATCCCTGAGACATTGACTTTGTTTGAACTGCTGCAGATCGTTTCTCTTCGATCTATGACTTGATTTTTTCTATGACTATGTTCATACTGCTGGCTACTGATAATTTTGTAGATTTTCATAACACACGGTTGCACTGTCATTTCGTTGTTGAAACTGCTCCTTGGCTTTGGAATTTTGAATTTTTGATCATTTTTAACTTTTTGGCTTGTTCACTATCTTGTTAAAACTGATAATGTCTCTGATTAACTTTATTGTAGTAGTTTCCTATTCCTTGACTAGTTCAAATATTTTCATGTTGCTGGAGTCTTGTACTTGTGTTGAAGTCTTGTTGCATGTTGACTTTGATAGGTCTGCATTTCTTATTATTCGTGTTGGTCTATACACTTGCATTGTGTTGAGCCTATGTGCATTGAACTTGTACATGTCTTGTTTGTACTACTTTGTACATGTCTGAATCATTGTACATATCTCCGTTCTTCCCTTTGTCCTTGATACATTTGAGCATGTTGAATTTGGTTCTGGCTACATGTGCACTGCCCTGGTTTCATTTGTCATACTCCTATCTTGCATTTTGGTCTGGACTTCATCTATAATGCATACATGTCTTGGTATATGTTCATATAAGTCTTCATGTTGATGTTGTTGTTTGTTGTGTATATGTTCATGTGACTTGGCATTGTCTGGTTACATTGTCCATGGTTTGCTTTAAGTTCCACTTCAGTCTGATTTGCATTGTAGGCTTCGACTGGTCTAGTCTTTGTTGCTCCTGATATGGTAGGTCGAGTTGGTCTTCAAGTGCCTTTGAGTTTGAAGTCTTGACACACTTGTCTTTGTGTATAATTCTTGTTGTACTAGTTTGTGTTTTCATGTTGGTCGAGACTCATATGCATCTGAACTGATATATATATGTGTGTTCGTGCATGTATGCTGGTGCGTTGTTGAGTGCACTTGTATTTGAACCTATCTTATAGTCTGGTTTCATTTCATATTCATGTGTACTTATGTCTCTTGGCTGAAATTCAAGATGCTGAGGTAGTGCACATGTGTATGTGTACACATGTGTATATGCAGCCTCTAGTGTATTTGAAACTTTGTGACTTGTTTTCATATTGCACCTAGATTAAATCTAACCTTGGCTCGGGTTTGACCTTGTGCTCACCTGTCCTTGCAGTTTTATCAAGTAGTTTTATCAAGTATATATCGGTGTGCACGGCCTTGTGACATGTATGGTGATACATTATGCATATTACAAGCTGTTCGTGTAGATGAATTCAAAAGAAATGACGAACAACCCAAATAACTGAGGCAAATAAAATTTCAAAACACATACTTCATTGTACACTGCAAAAATATTTCTTTTTCAATTTGACTGCTTTAGTGTTTATTTTGCATATAATTCAAATGCTAGATACAAACTGGAATATAGTTAAAGATAACTACGAGTGTTTAAATGATAGGTAGTGAGGTCAAAATTGTAGATTGAAATTTATGATGTAATAAAAATTGTAATGTAATTGAAATTGAATTGTAATTGAAATTGTGTATATGTAGTGAGAGCTAAATTTGTAATAAAATATTTGTTTTAATATAATAATTTTTTGAATATGAATTCTGTGTTATTTATTTTATTCATCAAATATTTATTTAATTATGTAAAAAATAAAATAGTACAATAACAAATACATTTAAATGAATATATATATATATATATGTTTATTATCATCAAACAAAAATCATATACTAGCATATTCAACACTTTCATCCATATAATTCCAAAGAGTGCTAAAGCGAGTTCCTTTACATGCATCAATGACATTTTTATGCAGCATTTAGCCGAAAAATCTCTAAGGTGTCTATCAAAAGAAAACATAAAATCGGTTATTTCAAGTTATAAGCAATCCATAATAAAGACATAATTAAAAATCAGGACAACGAGATCTCGGAGTTGACGGCGAATCTATCCATGGCAGAAAAGAGTACTAAAGAAACATCCTAGGCAGTTAATCGCATAGAAGTAGCTCATAAGAAGGAGCTAGATGCTTCCCTTAACCACGGCGGTGTGTTTGGAAAAAGATACACTACAAAAAGAGAAAAATATTCTAGTCAGCTATGTTAAGAACTCGAAGAACTCCTTAAAGAAGAGAATGAAAAAACTCAAAGCTTAGGAGGAGTCGTAAAGATATTGTGAAGAGGACATCGAATACCAGGGATTGAAAATAAAACTTGAGAAGAAACTCGCTCAAATTGAAGTCCACAAGGAAGAGGCAAAGGATGCCAACCGCAACGAGGTTAGAGAGCATACGAGGCCCAATAAGAAGATGCCAAAGAAGCAGGTCAAAAGAGATCAAAGTCTTGTTTGAAAGTGCGTATGAGGTATAGTTAACACTTAGGATCGTGTTAGCTAACACTGAGGATCGTGTAATATGAAATGTATTATAATCTAAATGCGAAAACAGATAATAATAGTAAAGTAAATAAGAATAAGCACACCAGAAGTTTTTATACTGGTTCGAACTTTCCGTTCTACGTCCAATCACAGATTTCCCTCTGGAATTTCATGAAATAACCCCTCACTTAACCCGGAGGAATCGGTATACACCACCTAAGCAGCCAAACAGGATTTTTCCACTTCAACGACCGAAGAGGACTTTTCCGCCTGATACAAACTAACAGGAGTTCTACAATTTCGTTAAAGTTGTTGATGCTTTGTGTTCTTGATAACACTAATTTGTCTTTGATAGTACACCCTTCCTATAATCAAATCCTCAAGTATATATTGTGTGTATGAAGATTACAAAGGAAGATATTGCTTTGAATCGAAGTATATAACAATTAACTCTGATATTCAAGCAATATAACTTTGTTTAGAAAGCTTTTAGAAGCAGAAATATAGTCAAGGAATATAGATCAGAGAATAGAATAGATTGAAGTAGATTTTATTATTAAAATCATGGATTTAGATCTATATATATAGTATATAAGATTGCTACTGTTCACGAATAGTTTCAATCAAGAGTTGCATCTGTAACTCTTCGAATTGGATCATTACTCTTCGCAAAGAGAAGCAACTCTTCAAAAAATATGGCAATTGCGTACGGTCGGTCGACTGGTTAAAAATATCCAATTGACGGAATATTCAAAGTGGTGTGCATGTGTGCAAAGAACACAGATTCAGGCGACTGGTGAATTCAGTCCAGTCGATTGAACTGTGCTTTTTTGCACAGTGAGCACTTGTGCACACTTTATATATATATATATATATATATATATATATATATATATATATATAACTTTTGTATAGTGTGTGTAAACGACTTGAGGAGTGATTTTAACAATTATAAACTATAACAATGACTCAAACAATAAAGATTTTTTATAGTGTACTCGGGTTTGAAGTCTAGTTTCCTTTGTAGTTCACCACGTATGCATAGATTTCTCTTTTTTTGTCGCTGTGATCGTCTAATCTCATCGTTGAAGCTTGTCATGAGTCAAAAATCATGATTCAACGTTCTCCCCCTTTTTAATTGATGACAATCGATTTTGATGTGTTATCCCACCTTTTAGCAAGGCTGTGATACCAGAAGATTAACTGGAAACCAAAGACGGTTCGTCCCGAAGATCGGTCGTACGTAGGTTCACTATGGATATCGATGAATTTTGTCCGAGACTAGATGGAGCTACAATTGATAAGACATGACGAGCAAAGTTGTGAAAGAAAACGTTCCAAATTGCGAGTCAATCTGAGTTTGTATGCTCAAGATATGATTGATACTAGTCAAGAAAACCAACTCGATCGTATGCATCATTTCGTATCGATCAGGCCACAACCCATCTCTTCGCATTGGTCCGTTTCATATTCATCACATATCTATCTATTCATGTCCATCACCATGCAGTTGTCTTGTTTGTATCCATCAAAGACGGTCTACTTCGTATCCATCAACGAAAGTGCGAGTGTCTAGTTCGTATCGATTAAGTTATGCAATCGATCAATACGAACAAAACAACGCAACCAATCGTTACGAACAAGGCGGCACAACCGATGCGAACAGAACGGTTAAGATCGATATGACCAAGGAGAAAACCGCATCAAAAGTGGATCGATCCTAGAATTCAGCGCCATGACAACATGCAGACACGTGCTCGGATTGATACGAACAGAGCGCTAAGAAAGGACCGATACGAACTAAACAGCCTATCAAAAACATGAACTTGCATCGATCATATCTCACAATCTATAAGTCCAAATGCTATGAAATTTTTACAGGATCTTACGTACGACCTAAGGATTTTTCACGCCAAATTTCAAGTCAATTTGATCAAATCTTGATCAATACGAAATTCGTTCGTATCAATCACGAATCAAGTCAAAATCACCTGGGATCTATCGCGCGGGCCCACTCATGTGCCAGAAGAGGTCTTTCGAGATCTGAGTGAGATATTTGCATCCTGTGCCAATAAATAGCATCCTAGAGCCAAAAGAAAAGGGGACTTTTTGATTCTTCCACTTCCAGAATCTGTCGAATTTCGTTTTACACTTCAACAACGGGATCAACTTCAAAGTGGACATAGGCCGGATTGTCGAACCACTATAAACTCTGTGTTCTTTACTACTTTTTTCTTAATTTTCTACGTGTTATTCATTTTTAATTCTTTGCATACTTGTTATTTATGGTCTGTGATTGTGAACTAGTTCTTACATCGACAACTGGGTGCTTGTGACCAATTTTGATGCAAACATTTTGGTGCTTTCACTGAGAAGGCTAAACTCAGGGATTCTAAAGTTTAGAGTTCAGATTTGGAAAACTAGAAGATTCAATCTAGAAGCAATCATGGCCAAGCAATCAACGAGAAGACAAAGAACTGGGGAATCTTTAAGGAGCTTTCTGACGCAATTCAATGCTGCGGCAACATCGGTGGATCGACCAGATCCATCCATGGTTTTGATTGTAGCTATATCTGGCATAGCTGATGGCACAAAATTCAATAATTCATTGACAAGGGATCCCCTATGGATCTAGGAGAATTTTATCATGAGGCTGAAGGATTTTTATGAGCAGAGGATGCAAATGCTAAAAGGGAGGAAAGAGAAGAGTCAATGTTTATGCAGTCAAGGGCGGAAATCCTCCTGAAAAATGTGCAGGAACTGATAAAGGGAAACAGAAGGCCAAGGATAAGTGTGACAGACCAATGCAACAAAGAAAGGAACCAAGATTCACCTCTTATATGGAGTTGAATGAGATTTTGGAGCAAATCTACCAGGATACCAGGGGCAGATTCCTTATCGAAAGCCAATGAGAAGGGATCCGACCAGCAATGAAAGAAGATGCAATAAGTATTAATTATTCCACATGCCGAATGGTCATAGCACGAACGATTGCAGGAACTTGAAGGATGGGGTTGAGGTGCATATCAGGAATGGCCTACTATCACAGTATGTGAGAAAGGGAGCAACAACGTGGGAAAAAGAGTGGCCACTACTTGCATCAACTGGGAACGGCTCAGGATCGGGGCATCGTCTTGTCATCAACTGATAGAAATAATGACAAATAAGTGCCAAACATCACACCAACGCGATTAAGTCATTTACACATGTACAGGATCGCGAACAATCCTCTGGCATGCTCTGACATGACTACTAATCACATCGGTGTAGGTGTTTGCACTTTGACTTCTCTGTATTGCTTTTGCTTTCTATTTCTCTTGTTTGGACATGGCTTTGTTGGACATTTTTGTTGAAAGACTCTTTTGGATGTAAATATGCCATTTGTGATTCCATAAGGGCTAAGCCACTTACACATGTATGGGATCATGAACGGTCCTCAGGTATGCTCTGAGATTGCGATAAACCGCCATAACAAACAATTCAAAAACACACTCGAACGTGAAATCTGACATTAATGATACTAAGTCCCCCCTGGCACATGCAATTCACCTCGAACGGCACCTGACCACGAACAGTTACGACTCGCCTTAAACGGAACCCGATCACGAACGATCACAAATTGCCTCAAACGGCACCCCAACCGCGAATGATCATCATTCTTCCCAAATGGCATCCGACCTTGAACGGTCATATACCACCTCAAATGACATACGATCTCGAGCGATCATCATTCAAAGTCAGGTAAGACTGTCAATCTCTTTTACGGGTCATCAACAGGATATGAACATCCAGCTTATAGTATTACAAAACACACCTTCCTACCGTAAGGCATGTTTTGGGAGGAAAGTATTATCCCATCTTTTAGCAAGGCCGTGATACCAAAAGTTTAATTGGAAATCAAAGACGGTTCGTCTCGAAGATCGGTCATACGCAGGTACACTATGGATATCGACGAATTTTTTCTGAGATTGGATCGAGCTACAATTGACAAGACATGACAAGCAAAGCTATGAAAGCCAACGTCCCAATTTCGAGTCAATCCGAGTTTTTATACTCAAGATATGAACGATACAAGTCAAGGAAACCAACTCGTTTGTATCCATCATTTTGTATCGATCAGGCCACAACCCATTTCTTCGCATCGGTCTGTTTCGTATCCATCACATACCTATCTATTCGTGTCCATCACCAGGCAATGGTCTTGTTCGTATCCATCGAAGACGGTCTACTTTGTATCCATCAACGAAAGCGCAAGTGTCTAGTTTATGTCGATTAAGTTATGCAATCGATCGATATGAATAGAACAATGCAACCAATCGATAAGAACAAGGCGGCACAACCGATCGATACAAACAAGGTAATGCGACCGATCGATGCGAACGAAACTATTAAGATCGATACGAACAAGGAGAAAATCTTGGAATGATTTGGTCAATTCGACATCGGAAGTGGATCGATCCAAACATTCGACGCCACGACAACATGCAGACACGTGCTCAAATCGATACAAACAGAGTGATATGAAAGGATTGATACGAACCAAACAGCCTACGAAAAACATGAACTTGTATCGATCATATCTCACAATCTATAAGTCCAAATGCTACGAAATTTTCAAAGGAGCTTATGTACGACCTAAGGAATGTTCATGCCAAATTTTCGACTCGATTGGATCAAATCTTGATCGATACAAAATTCATTCGTATCAATCAGGGATCGATTCGAAATCAGCTGGGATCGATTGCATGGGCTCACTCACGTGCCAGAAGAGGTCTTCCGAGATCTAAGCGATTTAATTGCATCTACACCCATAAATAGCATCCTAGAGCCAACAGAAAAGGGAACTTTTTAATTCTTCTACGTCCAGACCACTACAACAAAAATGCCCTATTACAACGCCCTTTTTACAACGGGCATTTGCTGCCCGTTGTAATAGAAGGCTATTACAACGGTTGATTCAGGACCGTTGTAATAGATGCCCCTTTTTACAACGGGCATTTGCTGCCCGTTGTAATAGATAGCTATTACAACGGTCCATTCAGGACCGTTGTAATATATGCCCTATACAACACTCTTTTTACAACGGTCCATTCAGGACCGTTGTAATAGATGCCCCCTTTTACAACGGGCATTTGCTGCCCGTTGTAATAGATCTCTATTACAACGGTCCATTCAGGACCGTTGTAATATATTTATTAATTACACTTAATATTTAATTATTATAATTAATATTCAATTATTTAGTAATTACATTTAATATTCAGTATTTAATATTCAATATTAGATAATTAAATTAGTAAAATTCTAAACTAAATTCATAAACACATTTGAAATTTTCATAAAATTCAAGAATTAAAAAGTAAAATTTTAAGATAACTTAAAATTTTAGAAAGTTTCCAAAATCTTAGAATATTTAATATTTCAAAGAATTTAAAATTTGGAAATTTTGTAAAATAAACTTAAAAACATTTGTAAAATTTATAAACAAAAATTTGAAATTTTCATAAAATTATAAAATAAAGAGATTAAAATTTTATAAAATATTTAAAATTTCAAAATATTAAAATAATTCAGAATTTGAGAATCATAAATTTTACTGTAAAATTTTTAGAAACTAATGCCCCTTTTAGTTTCAAATGCATTAGTAATTACATTTAATATTCAGTATTTTACTGTAATATTTTTAACTAAACCCCTTTTTATTTTTTAACACCCTTAACCCTTTTCTCCTTAACAAATCCGACCGGCCCTTCTATCTCTTTGTAGACCCGATCCCTTTTTATAATTCTTGAGTAAAAGAAAATGGCGGCCGTTGTTTTCTTCTTTCTGAAATTAGGGCTTGAAAAATTGGGGACTTCGTTCCTTTCTCTGATCCAAAATTAGGGCTTTGCGAAGCGCCTACTGTTGTTCGATCGCGTGGATAATCGTGAGTTGCTTCGATCGATTGTTTCCTTGTATCTTACTACGGCTGCTTCGATGGAGTTCGTGTTCGAATTTGGTATGTTCTTTTTATTGCTTGCAATTGCCTGATTTCTGTATTGCGAACTCCTTGATCTATGCCGATGATGATAGTTTGGTTTTTATAGGGTTCGATCCCCTGACTTTTCGTTCGTATATTCGTGTTTGAATTTGTCAATGGAATTGCTCTGGCCGCTGGTTTTCGTTTTGATGCTTGAGATATTCTTGACTTGTTCATAAACGTATATACTTGATTTCTTGGTTTGCACGGTTTTGTATTATTTCGTGATTGCCTAGGCTTGAATTTACTGCTCCGTGAATTTCTTGTTTTGACTTGTTCAAGTCACGGCTTCGATCATTATCATCACCTGACTTCGGTTTTAAAATACTCGGCTTTGACAACGATATTGAACTCCCCTGTGACTTTATTTGATTCTGAACATCACCTGATTCTGAGCATTGAATATCATGCTTTCTGGTCTGAAGCTTGGTTACTTGTTCATGTTACAGTGACCAATTTTTGTTTTTGCCTTGAGTATTGTTATTTACTTGACCAGTTGTTCATTTGAACTTGTTTGAGACCTGATTGCTTTGAACTTGATCATGTTGACTTCTCTTGAGTCTGTTTACATGTGCACTTGTCTGCATTGTTGCTTGGTCGACACTTGCATCACTCTGGTTGCATGTGAGGTTGACCATATATGTTGAAACTTGTAAACCTTGGAGTTATGTTTATGGCGTTGCATACTTGGCAAGAAAATTATATTGGTTTCATCCCTTATATTTGCCCAGTGCTTCGGAAATACCCATGTTGAAAATTATACTGGTTTGATCAACTGTATAATTACCCATGTTTCTAGATGTCAAACAGTTGAACACTCGTAACATGTCCTTGTGTTCATTTTTTGTGAAATGTAGAACCTAGTGACCATGTTCAATTGACGAACCTATATGTTGCTCGTGTTGGAACAGACAAGGTATGAATACATACATAGCTTTAAATTATTCCTACACCAATTATTTTAACGTGCATTTACTTATATGAGCTGGATCAGATTTATTTTTTAGTTAAATTTAAGTGACCATTGATGTTGCTAGTCCTGAAGCATGTGTTTTTGAAAAGGTTAAACACTTGTGAAGTTTATTTTAGGCTGTTTGAAAAAAATTCATACAACTATTTTAAACATAGAAGGTATTGATAATTTTGTCATCTGCATGTTTGACAAAATTTCTGTTCTGTTTCTTTTCCCAGCATTTTTTGTTTGTTTGTTTTTCTGTCCTTTTTTTAATATGACTACTAATTTTCATTGATGTAATGCGCATAAATTGATGAGTTGATGCAATTGGGCTGAAACATGAATAGGCACAACATGATTACACTGAAACTACTAATTTTCATTGATGTAGCCGCAGTAAGATACTTGTTACTGTGTCATCTTCACTTGCATTGCTGTGCCACTGATTTGATTTGTCGAAGCTTTGCATTCTTCATGTTTCCTTGTGTTGAACCCAGTTTTAAAACTCGGGTTTGACCTTGTGCTCGTGTCGTGATTTTAAATATATTGCACGTGAGTTGAACCCGGCTTTGCATTTGGGTTTGACCTGTGCTCACTTGTCCCTGTAGCATTATCAAGTGTATATCGGTGTGCACGGCCTTGTGGCATATACAGTGATACACTGTGTATGTCACAAGTTGTTCGTATATGATGAATTCAAATTTAAATGATGACGAACAACCCAAATAACCGAGGCAAATATTCTTTTCAAAAAATTCACATTTTATTTTATATTGCAAAAATATTTCTTTTTCAATTTTACCGCGTTAGTAAATATTTTTGCAGATTGCTCAGATGCTGGATTCTAACTGGAAAGAAGTTGAAGATAACAATACGAGTGTGAGTGATATGTAGTGAGGTTCTGAATGTAAAATAGTGATGTAATGAAATTTGTATCAAAATTGTATAGTGAATAGTGAGAGTTTAAATTTGTACTATTTAAAAATTGTAATAAATATTTGTTTGAATAAAATATTCGTTTGAATTCAAAATCTGTGCTGTAATTTTTTTTTTTAATTTGCATTTATTTTGCAACGGTCAGAAACCGTTGCAATATCATGTATTACAACGGGCATTGCCCGTTGTAAAAATATGTATTACAACGGGCATTGCCCGTTGTAAAAATATGTATTACAACGGGCATTGCCCGTTGTAAAATATGGTCGACCTATTACAACTAGGCCTAATACAACGGGCGCATGCCCGTTGCGAAATGCATATTACAACGGGCATTGCCCGTTGTAAAATGCCTGTTTTGTTGTAGTGGACTCTACCAAATTCCTTTTTGCACTTCAAGGCTACTGCTGTACTCAAAATTCATCACTGTAATCCGCTGTAATCAATTGTAATCAGCAAGAAAACATCAATAAACTGATCAACTTCAAAGTGGACGTAGGCAGGATTGCCGAACCACTATAAACTTTGTGTTCTTTTCTACTTTTTTCTTAATTTTATGAGTGTTCTTCATTTTTAATTCTCTGCATACTTGCTATCCGTGGTCTGTGATTGTGAATTGGTGCTTTCATCGACAATTGGGTGTTTGTGACCAATTTTGGCGCAAACATTTTGGTGCTTTATTTATGGAAATATATAACTTAGATTATATATTCCTCCCCTGAATGTGTGGTGATTTTTCTATTCCTGCATAAAAAGTTAGTACACAAATATCTCCCACCTTGTCATCGAAAAAAGGAATGCTTAATTCGGTAATCACAAATTACCAAAGAATATTTGTAAAATTACAAATCATTACAAATATGAACTTAAACATTATCATACAAACGTTGACGAATACATCACAGACATTGTTTTACGAATACAAGCAACACGAACGCACAAACATTTGGTCACAATGTCACAGACATAGCATCATAAAGAATACCATAGATCGTCTTACCAAAAAAATCAAATTTCCACTTCCATTTTCCCTATCATTCATCAGATTCTTCTTCTTCGTCATCTCTGGGAATCATTGGCCTCTTCCGTTTATCTTTGTCCATACCACTGTTTGTTTCCTCATTCGATGTTTTCCACGTAAATTCTGGTGCCTGTTGTTTATCGGATGAGGTAGATGAACTAGCGATGGAAGAGATAACTTCCTATAATATGCCAAAGAAGCTGTTTATCTTATTGAGCTTCTTATTAATTTTCTTCTCGAGGATTCGGACACGTGAATCTAATATCACTTGATTGCAAGCTATAAGATCGATTCTTCACGTGTTCCTTGGGAAGGTGTAGTGGTTTGAATTTCATTGCCTTGTCTTTGTGGTGTTGCTTCTTCTTGATGTTCATGGGGACGGTTTTTCCACTCTTGGAATCTCATGATACGGAGGGGTCGTGGGGGTAATTTCATGAGGCTTGTCGTCCGACTATTAAGAGTTATTACATTGAAATGTCCAAGTCAAGTAAGGGCACTTGAAGGTTTATAAGCAATCTCATAATGTATTCTCCGTAGTAGGCTGTATTTTGTTTCCTTTGATTGAAGACTAGAAGTTCATCAAGAATAAGTTTCGGTCAATTTATTTGAACATTTCCATATATAGCATACAATGCTCTATGGTTCTCCAGGTATACCAATTCATACGATCATGATCTTGGAAGTATTGTTTTCATTAAGGCACGATGCAAAATTCTTGCCGTCGGTCGTAGTGAAATAGATTTTAATTCTCTCATATTATCTTCGAGGAAAGGATGGCTTATCTCGTCTTGAATATTGATATCGCAATTCAAGCTTCCAATAGTATTCCATCTATCAGAGTGTGAAGTATGTGTCCTATTCTTGCTAAAGAGAAAAATACTAGTCGCCCATAAACTAGACTCCAAACGCAATTACCTCTATTCCGCAGAGTTTGGTGATCTATATTAGGATTAGTAAGAAATAATTTCACCGTAGTGTGATTAATTCTTACCTTGTTCTGATTGTAGTCTAATAGCAATTCCAAACGACTTTCTCTTGCCAAATCTTGAATTCCATATGCATTGAAGTTAGGGTAAACCACCAATTATCCTTCTAGAAATCATGATTCCTTCATTTTGTTCTACCGTTCAACTGCTACATGATTGTAAATCCATTGACCAATTGGAGTATCAATTGGTTCTTGAGAGGTTGTGGTTGCTCTTCGTTGTCTTTTCTAAGGTCTAAAAGCGATGTTGTTGAATGATTTGGAGAATTTTCGATTTAGGAATGCTTTGCAATGTTTTAGGGTTTTGAATGTTTTGAGTTTGGAAGAGTTTATAAAAGAAAATGAACGTGAATGGTTTATAAAATAGGGTTTATTTTCGTCTCTGTGATGTCGTTCAATCGACTGAACTAAAAAGTTCAGTCGATTGAACCCATTTTCTGAAGCTTTTTTGCTCTACAAATGAGTTCAGTCGACTGGATATTTTGGTCCAGTCGACTGACTTCTATCATTGACTTTTGCTTGATTTATAATGAAACTAATTTTATATGATGAGTTCATAACATAATATAATAATAATTTTACAAAATATAATACTAATTTAATTTATTTATATATTTATTGATGATTTCATGAAGATATGCATTAATTTCAAAGACAAAGTGATGATCAATGAATATGATTTATTTTGAAGGTGATTTTTATGGAGTCTTAGATTTCTCCTTATCATCCTTCTTTGATGACGTGATTGCTGGTGATTGATTGAATTTAGATCCCATGAGTTTGGAATTCGAGGAAAGTATCATTGAGAAGGATCCTGCAGATTTCGATATCTAGGTGATGGGTCGAGCAATGAACACGGCTTTGGTAAAAGTTCATATGCGTCTATCGGTTTAGAGTTGCAAAATTTGACTGCAATTTGCTCTAAAAAAATTAAGCATCTTGCCATCACTTTTTGTTCGAAGTATAATTCACGTTGTAGGTCCATTTGTTGTTGTTGGTAGTGATGAATATTGTCGATCTTCTCTTTAGTCGATGGCGAGATGAATGTAGCTTGTTTTCCCTTCTTATTATCCGGTGTATAACTAGTATGGTAGCTTTCCCACTTATGTACCGGTTTATATTCCGGTATTGGAGTAAGTGATAGATGGTCGGAGCTATCTAAAGAAGGTGTTGCGTAAGAGAGGTTTGAGTTATCTGAGGATTGTGATACCATTACGATGTGATAATAAAATCTATGAAGCTTGTATTTCAATTGTATCTAAAAAGTGTATGCAACATTTCAAAAATTCATGTACAGGAGTAGAAACCTATATTTTCTATGGCCAAAATATGAAATTAGTTTTAGACCATATATAAATAAATTAATGATTTAAGGTAGGAAAATATTTGAAAATGCATAGTTAATAGAATTTCAAGCTAATTTAATACAGGATGAGCTGGTTTTTACTATTGAACAAGAAACAATAACTACCAAACTGGTAGACACATGAGACTTCCAACAGAGAGACCATAGTTCAATCCCTTTCAGCTTTAATATTTTTGAATTTTGAAAATTTTGTTTTTAACAAAAGTGGATTCTATGTTGTGACAAGAAACACCCATAGCTCAAGTGGCTATAGACATTAGAAATTTAGGAATGGATGGAGTTCGAATCCCGTCATATATTTTAATTTTCACGTTTTTGCCTTTTTATTACTAAATATTATTATAACTCTTTTATTGACAGTATTCCAAGTTCTCTTCTTAGTTTTATAAATATATTTTCATTTAATGGTTGAGTGAAAAGATCAGCTAGTTGATTTTCTGAATATACTAAATCCTAAATTTACTAAATCCTTTTCAAAACAATCACGAAGAAAATGATGTCGTATATCAATATGTTTGGTTCGTGGGTGATTTATTGGATTTTTAGAAAGATTTATTGCACTAGTATTATCACAATATATTATTGATTTATTTAATGTATATCGAAATCTTTTAGTGTTTGTTGCATATAGACGACTTGAGCACAAGCTAAAGCGGCAGATATATATTCTGCTTCACACGTCGATAAGGAAACGCAGTTTTGTTTCTTGCTAAACTAAGAGACTAAGGAACGTCCAACAAAGTGACACTTCCCACTCGTACTCTTTCTTTCTGCCCGACTTCCTTCAAAATCAGCATCACTATATGATACTAATTTGAAAGGACATTCTTTCGAATAAAATAGTCTGAAATCTTTGGTTTTGCTTAAGTAACGAATAATGCGTTTTACTGATCGCATATGCGATTCTTTAGGATCTGCTTGAAATCGACCACATAAACAAACACTCATCGTTATATCAGGCCTACTAGCAGTTAAGTATAGTAATGATCCAATCATACTACCATATAATTTGTGGTCGACACTTTTGCCTTCTTCATCTCTATCGAGATGTATTGTTGTACTCATCGGAGTTGGTTTGGCTGCAGTGTTTTCCTTATCAAATAATTTAATTAGATTATTACAATATTTTTCTTGATTAATAAAAATTCCATTTTCTAATTACTTTATTTGTGATTCAACAAAATACGATAATTCTTCCATATGTGACACTTCAAATTCATTAGTCATTATAGTTGAAAATTCCTGACATAATTTTTCATTAGGTGATCCAAAAATAATATCATCTACATATATTTGAATAATTAAAATATCATTTTTAGTCTTTTTAGTAAATAAAGTTTGATCAACCTTTCCAATTTCAAAATCAGAGTCTATATTTCTTAAGATGATCGTACCAAGCACTTTGTGCTTGTTTTAAACCATATAAAGCTTTCTTAAGTTTATAGACGTGATTTGAAAATTTTTCATGAATAAAAAGAGGAGATTGTTCAACATAAACATTTTGTTTAGTATATCCATTTAAAAAAGCATTTTTATGTCCATTTGAAATAATTTAAGGTTGTGAAAACATGCAAAGGTTAATAAAATGCATATGGCTTCTAATCTACCGACTGGAACAAAGCTTTCTTCATAATCAATACCTTATTCTTGATTATATTCTTATGCTACTAGTCTAGCTTTATTTCTAGTTGCATTACCTAATTCATCGGCTTTATTTTTAAATACGCATTTAGTACCAACGACTAATTGATCACTTGGTCTAGGAACAAGTCCCCAAACCTCATTTCTTTCGAATTGATTTAGTTCTTCTTCCATAGCAAGAAATCCATAGTCATCTATTGAGGCTTGTTTTATATTTTTAGGTTCTATAGTAGACAGAAATTGCTATATGACCCATTTGATTTAATTGATGTCTAGTTCTACTGTTTGAATTTACTTCTCCAATTATATTTTGAACAGGGTGATCCCGTAAAATTCTAGGTGGAGATCTTGTATTATCTTCATTATGAATCATGTTTTCATCTTCTATATTACTATTATTATTATTATTATTATTATTATTATTATCATCATCATTAACTTTTTGAATAATATCATTATCGTCCATTATTTATATTTACATTAATAACTTTATTTTTATTTATAAAGTTTTCATCAAAAGAAACAAGAAGAGTTTCTTCAATAATTTTAGTTCATTTATTAAAAATTCGATAAACTATACTTCGTTCTGAATAACCTATAAATATTCCCTCATCGGATTTTGGATCGAATTTACCGAGTTAATTTTTAGTGTTTAAAATAAAAAAATTTGAACTAAAGACCTTAAAATATGAAATATTTGGTTTTCCTCCATTTATTAGTTCATATTGAGTATTTTTAGTTAATGGTCATATAGAAACACAATTCAAAACATAACAAGCAGTTGCTACAACTTCTGTCCAAAAATGTTTTCGTAAAGTGGTTCCATTTAATAAAGTTATTGAATATTCCTCTAATGTTCTATTTTTCCTTTCTACAACTTCATTTTGTTGTGGTGTTCTAGGAAAGAAAATTTGTGATTAATTCCTTTCTTATTATAAAAATGTTTAAAAGCTTTCGAATCCTCCTCCATGATCACTTCTAATATTTTTAATTTTTAAATCTTTAATATTTTCAATTATTTTGACAAATATTTTAAAGTTTTCAAAAGTATCACCTTTTATTTTTCATGAATATAGTCCATGTATATCTAGAAAAATCATCTAC
The DNA here is from genome assembly GCA_030765085.1 of Allium cepa. Classification (NCBI taxonomy): domain Eukaryota; kingdom Viridiplantae; phylum Streptophyta; class Magnoliopsida; order Asparagales; family Amaryllidaceae; genus Allium; species Allium cepa. The sequence continues at coordinate 817,881,261 of CM060935.1, read as the reverse complement.
AGTAACAAACACATATCTATTATGATTGATCGATCGAATCTGAGTATGTCCAAAAAGATCCATATGCAATAGTTCAAGTGGTTGTTATGTAGATATTACTTCCTTAGATTTAAAAGAATATTTTTTAATTTTCCTAATTGACATGCATCACAGATGTTGTCAATTTTGAATTTTATATCGGGTACACCGTTTACTAGTTTATTTTTGGCTAATTTATTCATAATATTTATTTTACAAAATCGTTTGTGCCATAGTCAAGAATCATTTTCTTTTGCTACCAGACACATATTAGAGTTATTATTTATATTCATATTTAAAATATAAATATTTCTATCTCTTATACCTTCAAAGATTGACTCTTGATTTTTATTAGTAATATTGCATTTATTTTCTGAAAACGATATATTAAAACCTTTATTGCATAGTTGAATTATACTTAGTAAATTATGTTTTAAATTTTTAACTAATAAAATTTCAGTAATGAGAGGCAAATTAGAGGTACCATTGCTGCTGACATCGCCTTTGCGATGATATAGCCTTTGGAGTTATCTCAAAATGTGACTGCTCCTCCATTCGGGTAGATAATGTTGGTTAGCATATCTTTATTGCCAGTCATGTGTTTAAAGCAGCCGCTGTCCAATATCCATTTTCCTCTCTTTTTAAATGGTACCTGCAAAAAATAAAGAATAATATTGGTACCCACTTCCTCCGTTAGGGTCCTATGGTTTAAATCTTAGGAAGCCAAACCCAATAGGGTTTAAAGTTTCCTATAAAAATATAATTATCATTATAATAAACAGTTTCCATGAATGATTTAATATATATATTCCTAATCAAATTATTATTTGTTTTAGGAATCCTATTTTTATAGTTTTTATTTCCTTAGAAATTGTTGATTTAATATCCTTTTTAAACCTATTTTTAATGTTATTCAAACCTTTTCCAAATTCTTGTTTAAATAATACTTTATATCCTAGTCCTGATTTATTCGAGGTAGATTGAGAATTTTCTATAATTTTAGAAAGATTCTCTCTTCCTATATTAAAATTATAAATATTTTTATAAATATTTTCTAATTTTTTTGAGAAATGAATTTTCTAATTCTAAAACTTTATAGCCAGATTTTAAATCTTTAATATCTATTGATAGATCATCATTCTTATTTTTCTGAATTTCTAATTCTTGAGTAATCATAGATATTTGGGAAGTTAAATTAGAATTAGATTCTTGAGTATTCTTAAGTTCCTCTTCTAGAATTTTCTTCTCATCTTTTAGCATAGTTACTTCTAATTTTGATCTATTCAGTTTTTCTATTAGTTCCTTATTTTTCTTTTTAATTCATTTTACTAAAAATATTAATTCTGAACTAATTTCTACTAAATCATCAAAACTTAAATCATTTACATCGTCTTCTGTGTCCATGAAGCATACATTAGCTTGTTCATTGTCGCTGTCGTTGTCACTATCACTATCTAATGAGTCTAATTTATCCCAAGTGACTGAAAAAGCTTTCTTTCTGAACTTGTCCTTCTTAAATTTATTTTTTTACGTTCCGGACAATCTCTCTTCATATGGCCCTTCTTATGACATTCATAGCATTCCATGACTGGAGACGATGGTTTATTGCTATCAGTATTGTTGTTGGAGTTACTTTTGTTACTCCTGAACTTGCTATTCTTTTTGAATTCAAAAACTTTTTGAATTTTTTTGCAGTAAGTGCCATATCATCTTCATTTGAGTCTAAATCATCTTTTTCTGCTTGAAATGCTAGATTATTCTTATCCTGTGCTTGAACTGTAACAACCCGGTATTTCGTACCATTCGCATCCACACATGCCGGAATTGAATTGCTCAAAATACCAGATTATAAAATTTATATTTGGCAAAACTCAGCATATATAGTAAATAAATAATCACAGAATCATAGACACAGAGTAATATACAATATGCAGCGGAAACAAAAGAATAATAGTTCATGAAGCTACTATATATGTATACATCAGAGTTAAATAAGATACAATGGAAGTTTCAAATAGAATAGTCAATACAAGAACAGTATACATCACTTGAATCAACTGAATAACTTCAAGCTGAAAGGTGTAGCTGGATCACCAAACGAAGCTCCAACTCCAAAGATGAGTCTCAAAAGCTGTATCACTCAGTCTGACCCGAGCGTAAAGCAAAACACAAAACACTCGAGTCAGGATTAACATTCTTATATCAATAAATCCAATTCAAGTGAAATAACAACTGAAATACAAGTAACTCAAAGAATGTTTAAGATAACCATCCTCTAAGGATCCATTAAACTACTTACTATATAGTAATATATGCTATTATAATAATGTCTAAGGTAAAGTATAATATATTAAAAATAGCGTCAAGGCTTTAAATTTTCCACCTTAACACATTTTATATATTCCCATAGTCTATACAGTATAGTAATCCCCCCCGTACTGGGCGTCATCAGAGGGTACTCCATAGGTATGTGCAAAACAAAATCGTATAGAGTGCGCTAGGTTAGTTGACACAGCATAACGAGGAAATGCCAGTGTAGATATACCAATTAAGCATCCGGGCTGGTGGTAACGCACAGCCGTAGCTACCGCCCACCTCGAGCCACACTCCTAAAATCAGAAATCAAAAGTGGCCACCAAATCAATCACAAAGTCAGAATATAGTATCGAAGGAGTGTGTCCGATCAGAGGAGCTACCTCATTGGCCTAAGAATCGCTCCTTTTTTAGCCACCTTATGCCAACTTACGGGAGTCGGGTCCACGTATATACCTTAATAGGACGTTGCCACCATCCTACTTCATTCTGGAATCTCCACCGCGTACACAGTTGTTAAAGTGGTTATCGGAGTTGGCAGAGAGTATGACAGCTTCCGATCTCGATCTCTTAACAACCAAACGTCATTATTACACCGCGGTCATTTTGAAATAGTTTATACTTCTAAACCAAAATATCATTGCCATTTCAAAACCATATCAATACGATATCATTTTCCATTTCTAAACCAAATACGATATCATTTCTATTTCAAATATATCCTTTTCCAAAATCATAGCATTTTTTCAAAGTTATAACACTTTGAAAACTAAACACTTGAAACTAAAACACTTCCGAAACACAATACTTGAAATCATAGTACTTCCCACTTAACCGATTTAAATATTAAAATAATATATATAATAAAATGGTTTTCTTCAAATTTCACAAATTAATTCCAAATCAACTCGAATTCAAAAATTCAAATTTAATCATATCTCAAATCATTAATTCCAATTTAGCTTCTAAATATTTAAAATTTATATCGATTTCAAATATGGATTTAAACCACAAATAAACCATTTCAAAATATATGTTTCAAAGTTTTAAATATACTATAATTTCGAAACAAAATGCGATAATTTTATATATCTTAATTCAATTTACTGTTATTTAGTTTTGAAATATTTACTTAATAAATTCAATATCATTTAAATAAACTCAATCTTGAAATATTTATTAATCACTTTAAACCAACATCAAGTTATAAAATCATATCCTTTAAAATCTCAAATCCAATAAGTTCCAAATCCATTTTAATTAAATATAATTCTTAATTAAATACAATTTCAAATCAATTTCCAATCCATCTTCTCATTCTTAATTTGTTAAAATCATTATAAAATCTATATTAAAATATAATTTAAATAAATACTTAACCATATTATATTTATATAAAATCGAACTTCATTATTAAACTTATTTTATGTTAAACAAATTTATACATAGCTTAAATTTAAGAATTTAACTTTATATAAAATAAAATTTATATAATATCAAAATCAATATCATATAAAACCATATATTTCTTTCCAAAACTATAGAAATCATCTCAAAATATTTCTGTAAATAGACCGCGGTGTCTGTATACAATTTTCTATCCTATGGTCAAGTGATACAGATATTTATCATTTCAACCCGTAATTAAAATATATACTGGTATATATCATTTCAACCCTCAATCCCAAATTCAATTTAATGAAAATTGCTTGGGTCTATCATTTCAACCCATAAAGATTTTCTCCTATTCAAAAGTTCGTTCGGGTATGTATCATTTCAACCCATAATAAATTCTATACTAAAAGGGAACTTACACAGTGATAACAGATATGATAATAATATAATAGGCATATATCCTCAATATAAATGACAGATAAAGGTGTCAGATGTCACATGTGAATAGATAGCATATAATAGCATATAAATAGCAATGTAAATAACTATCAGCAGTATATTTCAATTGTCGTTTCAATTGAAATCAATTTTAATAAATAGAAGAACATTAATCATGAGTGAATGCTCACCTTTCGACGTTATAGAGAAACGACAATGGAATGAGTTACGGATCCAAGCACGAATTTCGAAGCAAAGCATGATGGACTCGAGTTCGACGAACAAAATTGGTAAATAGGAATTGATGAAAACGAATCAGAACCATCTTGGTATAACTGAAACAAAATATACGTTATAATTTTTCTCTAAAACAAAATTTTAGACACACATTTAAAATAAGATATATATATTTGTTTTCTAAAATAAATTCCAAACATATATCTTCAAACCCATATTTAGTTCGAACACATCTGAAATAAATTCTTTTGTATATATATATATATACACACACATATACTTATTAAGAATGCAAAATACTTATTCTTATTATATATCATTTTATCAAAATCTCAACATAACATATCATTTAAATATATAATTTCAAATATTAACAAAACCTATATATATAGGAACAATAAATTTTAATATAACCCATAAGTTATAATACATGAGTAATAAGTTATATATATATATATATATATATATTTATGTATAACAACAACATATATATAATAATCAATTATAAATCTATATAGTAACTCAACAGTTTTACAGGTTTATATAGACTGGCATATATATAAAATCTTACTTTTATTAATAAGAAGATAACTATCTATATATTTATAAATCTATATCATCTAGAAATGAATACTTTAATAACAAATATCACCTTTATTATAAAACTGCAATCAAAAACCAAATACATATCAATGTGCATATAGGACTTATATATATACACTAATATATATATATATATATATATATATATATATAAACATCAATATGTATAGACAGAGCCATGCTCACTGTCTGCCAAGGAATCCCATATATACTTACACTTAAAAATCAATACTAAAAACAATAGTTATAAAACAGTATATATATTTATATACAGACAAACAAAGTTTATAACTCATATAGATAATAGAGTATAATATATATATAGACCATAGATTTTAGGTATAAACTTTACATACCACGTACATAAAAATAGCATAAATAAAATACTTCCATATATATATAATATATATAAATCAACTCATGTTATTATTATAACATACAGGTTACAAATTTTAAAACATGTATTAAAATAGAGCAGATATATGGTCCACTATATATTTTAAACTTATATATGTGTAACATATATAGGTAATATACAAAATTATGTAAACTTACACACATATATAATAACAATCGATTATATCAACCTCTCATAAGCATACATACATACATATATACATATATATGTATATATATAACAGAGAATATATTTATATACCTCAGGAAAAAATGCAAGATGACACGGCCGAAGATGATGGAGACGCGGGAACGAGGTGATGGCTCGGCTCACATGGGTTAGGGAGGTCAAGTTTCAGTCGAAAGAAGGTGGGTGAGTGTCTGGCGACTTGGTCGGAGTTCAGGCTGCTACGGCACTTAGTTGAGCGTAGATGGCTAGTGGATACGGCAAGCTACAGTGGGACACAGCGGAAGGTCTGAAACGGTAGATGAAGGCAAAGTTTGGGTTTCCTATACGGAAAGTCGAGACGGGTTGGGTTTGGGCGATGCTATACGGAGGAGCAAATAGTTGGGACACGGATCTGGTGGTGGGAGGTTAGTGGATGATGTGGCGGAGGCGTTGAGATGAGAGCTGTGAAATTCGACTAGGAAAAAGTGGAAATATGAGCAGTTTCAAGAAGAAGAAGAAAGGAAATTAAAAAAATAAAGTATTCTATCCAAAGCAACTTATAAATTTCTGTTTAACAGACGACCGAGCAACCCAAAAATTAATGAATGTGCTCGTTACACAAATTGAAATAGAAAAATATAAATTTGATGATGGGAATTGGGAACGTCAGAGCTGAATTGATGGAATAGTGAATTTAGCGACGTAGAATTTCCGTTATTCGATATTCATATATTTAATTGATTTTAAATATTCACAAGTAAATTTAAATAGCTGAATAACTTATATTTGAAATATAGTGATTTAATTGGATAGTTAAATTGTTAATTGAATATTTGAAATTGCTGAAATAATTGGAATTTGGATTTAATGTGAATAAAAATGATTTATAAAGTTGAATTAAATCATATTTGAATTAGAATAATGCTAGAGAACTTTCAAAATCGAATTAAAAGTTGATTTGTAGAAATTGAATATTTTAATATTTAATTGACGAGTAAAATGGTCATTTTTCATACTGTCTCGGATTTCAATGAAACTAGTTTCATTGAATCTGTAATGTTATATTATTGTAAGATTTCAAATTTCGTGTCAATCGGATTTGGTTTGTCTGAGGCAAGCTAAAACGCGTAGAAATCTGTTTAAGTGAATTTTAAATTTAAGTAGTCGATTCAAAAACCTATCTTTCAAATACGATCGAATTGGCTCCCAATATATATTCCATTATGTTCGAAATAGGGGTAAAACATTATAAACTCTAGGGGCATGCTTCGCTTTGAGTTCGAAAAATTTGGGGATGAATAGTGCGCGTAAATTTTCTATATAAGGCCACAACATTTTCATTTTGCATCAACCCCTACTAGGGTTAGGGTTGGCTGCCATTTTTATTTCTATGGTCAGAAATAATCCTCATTTCTCCTCTAATATCTCACGATCCCTTGATAGTTAACAAAAAGTTTCAACTACAAAGTTGTAGACAACGTCGAGAACTTTCAATTCAACGGTCATGATCACGATTCAAGCAATGGATTAGCGGCAAATGGACGATGAACGTCACGTGTTTGGAGGGTAAAATCAAGGCGATGGCAGCACTATAAGGATGCGGTCGGCCACCGTGGGTGTAGCATGGAATGGCGCTCGCGATGGTAGGGGTTGATCCACTTCTCGGCGAAGGAAGTATGATCGGCCTCGAGGGGAAGCAAACGTGTGGTGGGTTCGTTTTTACCTGGAATCCTGAATGATGGAGAAGAACATCGCATGTGGCCCAGATCTCATCAAACAAAACCGAGCGGCCCAGATGATTTGAGATTAAAAATAAAAATAAAATTATGAAATTAATTTTATAAAAAAATTGTATAAACTTCTAAATGTTTATATCTTTATCATACGAGGTCCGTTTTTCACGAAACGAATTGCGCTGAGTCCGTATTGACGAGCACTATATTATGGAGCTAGATTGGGATTTATTTGAGCTAGTGAAAATTTTGGTTGAAATTAAATGCTTGTTTAATTTTAATCAGAATAAATCGCTATCGCGATGACTACAAGCAATGTGAGTACAAATCACTCTTTCTAACTCGCTGATATTTTTATATAAGTGAAAAATAATTTATTACATGATGATTGATGATTATTTGGATGATATATGATATATTGATTGGTATTTGGATATATCCTGCCTAGTGGAGCAGATGCCCTATACGTTCCCGTGTGTGAGCAGATGACCCTTTGTACGCGCGTCTGCCTCGAAGCGGACATTGTACATATATTTCTAATATGTATATTTGTTGCAGGTGACAGGTTGGAGGGATCCTGTAACGACCCAGGATTTTTAGTAATTAAAATTTGAATATTTAATTAATTTTAAATATTAATAAGTGAATCTATAAGTCGAATAAATTTTATTTCGAATAATTGGATTTAATTGAATAATTAAATCGATAATTTAATATGTTAAATTATGGAAATAATTGAAAATTGAGTTAGATATGATTGAAAATGATTTGTAAAATTTTATTTTATCATGTTGAAGTTAGAATGATATTTTAGAACTTTTAAAATCGAATTAAAAGTTAATTTGTGAAAATTGAATATTTTAATATTAAAATCGACTAGTGAAAATAGTCAATTTTTGAACAATCTCAGAATTGAACGAGACCAGTTCCATTGGATCCGTAATAGTTAGTTATTACCGGATTTCAATTTTTGTGTCAATCGGAGTTATCGTTTGAACGTGGCAGCTCGAAACGCATCGAATTATTTTTAATTTTAATTTGGCGAGTTAAAATAGCCATTTTTCAAAAAGTCTCGGATTTCGACGAAACCAGTTTCATCGGATCCGTAATGTGATATTATTGTAAGGTTTCAAATTTCGTGTCAATTGGATTTACCGTTTGTCCGGTACAAATTAAAACGCCTAGAAAATCGTTTAAATCGGTTTAATTTAAATTGAACGTTTATTGCCATATCTCGCACAGATGTCCGAGTTAGCTTCCGAAACCTATTCCATTGTGTCCGGAATGCGGGGTAAACCCTAGAAACGCTGGTTACGGCGCGTAAATCGGAGTTTGGAATTCCTGGATGAATAGTGATTGAAAAATTCTCTATAAATACCCCCCTAAAAATCTAAAAAAAAAATAAAAAAAAAATGAAACCCTAATCTATACGCAGGCCGCCACCATCAATATGAATGGCCGAAATCTTCAGTTCTTTTCCCCTCATTATCTCCCAATCCATTCAATGATTTCGAAAACTTTCTAAATGAAAGTTGTAGAGCGTGGAGAGATCTCCACATCCATACGGTGGAGTGGCGAATAACTCGACGAATTGATGGCAATTCGTTTGTGAAGGCATGTGTTTGGACACGGTTTTCGAGGAGCTTGGGGCCACCGAGAGTCGCCGGTCTCTGGCCGTGGGTAGAGCGTGGATAGGCGTGTCGAATGGAGGTTGCTGATCATGCTAGAACGCGACGTGTTGGTGGCGTTTTTAAACCCTAATTTTTTGAAAAAGGGTTCGGCTGTGTGGTGATATGCGTGAGTGATGAGGGAGAAGGGGGGAGCGGCCTGATGCATAGGGATGGAAATCCTTCGGCTGTGATGAAGCTAGGTTTATAAAATTTATTTTGTGTTGTAAATTATATAAATTAAATCGTGTAAACTTCATAATAGCATATCTTTTTCATACGAGGTCAAAAACGCGCGAAACCAGTTGCGTTGGAATCGTATGGACGAGCACTACGCGATGGAATTGGATTGGAGTCGTTTGGAGTTAGCGAGAATTTTGGGTAAAATTAAACGTCCGTTTAATTTTATTCGAAATAAATCGCTAAAACGAAATTAAAATCAAGGTGAGAACTTCTCACTCAATCGAATCAGTTTCGATTTTATTTTAAATAGTTAGATTTAAAATATTTGAATGCATGTTTGAATGATGATTGTTATCTATTGATTGTTAAAATAGACATTATGCGCCGTTAGTAAGCGAAGGTTATTTATTAAAAACATATACCGCGAATATTTCATAAACAGTGAAATTGGTATTATATATAATAGCAATATATATATATATTGGCATATGTATATATTAGAGTTATTGATTTTCCGCATTTTTAGCGGATGAGACCATATTGCGCCGTCTATTAAGCGGATAATATTTTAAATCCCATATACCGCGATAATTTCGTACTGGAGCGGAATTGGTATTGTGCTAATGTTTTTGGATGCAGGAAAACAGGTTGGAGGGATCCAACTGGATTCCTCAACAGTTTTTATTTGATTTCAGATATTTTGATATTTGAGGGATTATCATATCGATATATGATATCGTTGTAGTCGTGATTGACTATTTGGTGTGTAGCATCATTGGACCAAGTTTTGGAATTTTAAAATGATTTTAAAGTGATTTTTGAAAGTATACGTTTATAAAATATTTTTGGAATTGATTTATTTTAAATAAATAAACGTTATAATTTTTAAAGTTATAAAAATTATGATTTTGAGAAATATAGTTGAAAACTGATTTTTGAGAATATGATGCTAATGATTTTATAAAATAGTTAAATCGGAATTTTTGAATTTATTGTGAAAAGTTTAAATATAGGATTTATAAAATTTGATTATTTTATAAATCAAAATGGTGAAATTATAAAAGAGATTAAAGATGTTTTGAAATAATAGTATAAATTGATTTATATAAAAGAATTTATAAATTGATATTTATAAATTAGAATATTTAAATTATAAAATGAGTTTTTATAAGTGTTAGAATGAATCGTGAATAAATTTCAGAAATGAATGAAATTTATAGAATTATAAACGGTGAAGTTTTAAATGGAATTTTATAAATAGTAGGTTTATAAAATTTGTAAGGATATTAAAAGAATAGATTTGGGTGAATAAATGAATCTTATAAGTTATAAGATTTATAATTGTGAAGTTTAAAGGAACGATTTTGTAAAATAATCGTTTTATAAGTATTTAACTTATAATATGGACTTTTGGTTTATAATTGAGTTATAAACTGGAATAGGTTAATAAAGGAATTTATAAAAGGAAGTTGTTATAAAATAAATAGAAATAGAATTTATAAACGTTGTTTTATAAATCTGCAAACGACTTATTTTTGATAAGTAAATTGTTATAACTTATTTATGGAGTTATATTCACGTTTTTGACTGATAATCCTTTGAAATAAAATGAATAAAAGGATGAAATTTGTTAACAAAGTATATTCACGTTTTTGAATAGTGAATAATATGTTAAAGAAAATGTTTAGGATGTGATATTTTAAACAGACTTAAAACGATCTAACGATGTTTTTAAAATGTGTTGAGATTCGAAACCATAGATTTCAACATCTATTGTTGAAATAGACGTTTTCGAGAAATAGAAGGAAATGGTGGACTATAACACTGTTGTTATAGTAAATGATTTTCGAAAGGAAATGTTTGGTATAGTATTGGGATTTATATATCTATCTTAAGTTCAAATCCCTATACTAGTGATTTTGGGTTGTTGTAACGATGTTTTACGCAACATTCGTTTTGGCCCAAATAAATATGTGTAAGAAAATGATTTCCTTAATAGAATGAAATATATACTAAATTTCGATTTAAGTATATTGAATAATTCCCAAGTGTAGAAAATATAAAGATTTGTGAATTACTTATTTAATTAGTATGGAATTGTTTTCCGATATAAAGGGAATATTTTGAGAATTTATCTTTTTGAAGATAAATTGAAATGAATAATTGAAATCATATATTCATAGATATTTTGAAATATAAATTCACTATGGAATTTATAAAAGCAAGTGGAATTTGTTTAAAAATAAATATTGATTTATTTTTGAGGAATTGAAATAATATATCTTGTAAAGATATTTTGGAAAATAAATAATTTGGAAAATTATTTGGAATCTGGTGATGTTGTGCATATTCATTGATGGTTCAATAACCGACTATCAATATTTCCCTTTGAATGGGTATTTGATGTGATTTGTTTGAATTTGAATGCCACACTTATTTTTGAATAAGCGCTCACTATTCGGGTTAACCAGGAAAGGACCATGGGGTCGTATAACCCATTCCGAATATGTGATACGTCGTTATGAATTGCATTTGATGACCGGTGTTGAAGACCGGGTATTTGCGAGAGCGATAGGATGACCTATCGATTGTCTCTGCACTGGGTAGCTCCTGGTATAGAGATTCCCTAAGTGATGGGAAATTCGATCGGGATTGTGAATACCCAGATTGCAAGGGCTTCGTGAGAAGTGCCTTCGGTTTTGTTCGAGCCCGGAACAGACTTGTATGGATTGTATGTCTGACATTACAAATTGAGATATAAAGCAGATTTCTTTCAAATATATTTCTGTTGGTGGCGGAGAATTTATTCTTTTAGCTTAACACCCTTCTCTGAGACGTACGAGCTCAGAGGTTATGTAGTTGAATGTTATCAGCGATATATTCCCAATTTGGTAATGTGACATGCTGAGTGTTGCTGTGAAATGATCATTGTGTTGATTATTTGTGATAGGATCGTTTATTTGATCGTCTATCCTGGTGATCATTTCTATGATCATTTGTTGACCCAAAGCATGGCTTTTGTATAAAGTATGTTTTTGTGGACGTGGCTTCGTCGAGCCTCACACCCTGGGAATGGTCAAAACAGGAAAGATGCAGCAAGGTTATGAGGGGTAGCGCCCTTTAGGATATGTGCATTTCCTTCTGGAAAAGGGTGGTATCATGGTATGGAGCCCAGATACTTACTCATGTTGAAAACACTTTATGATTGTGTGAATTGATTACGAACGCTCGGTTGAAAGGTCCCAAAGGACCGGGGGATGGCATATTCGGTCAGTTGTTACTCAGTTAGGGGTAACCCGGCTTTGTGTTGGTAGAGATCCGGTTTGGTTCTCGGGGATGTCCATCCAGAGGCATTCTCATGTGGCAATGGGAAGTTCCTTGGCCTGATCATTCGTTGGAAATCCAAAGAAACAATACGATCTTGTACGGTTTTAGTTGTAGAACCTGCCATCTAATATGGTAGCTATTAGTAGGCATAATATAATGGTACCTATGCTGGCTAAGATTTATATTCTACTTTCGAAATGATTTTTTTTCCTACACTATGCACTAGTAATAATATCAAATGTTTTCTTTTAATGCGTATCAAGCATCTTTGACTATCATAAGAAGAAATCTCCTCCAAGTCTGCGTTTGCATTGTGTGTGTGGCGGGAGGTCTTATGGTAGTCTCATTTTTAAAAGCATTGCGAATTGACTTTAAAAATATTCCTATATTTTTGTTTTCAAAGATAAATAAACTGTTTTGAGTTCCCACACCAGTCACATGACTGACTCGGAGTTTATTGTTTTCCTTCCTAAACTCTGGTTGCCCACCAATTTCCACACGGGCAGTCAAGAGTTAGGTTTATCAGGATATTTCTGGAGTTGCTGGAGGCAAGATGGATGGAATGGCGTAATTACTAGTATATAGTATTTCTTTTTCCGCTACACTGTTTGTTTGTTGTTGTTGTACACTCTGATGATATGATGATGTTATGAAATGTAATGTATGAAATGTAATAACTGATATAGTTCTTTGTTTAAAGATTATTCATTTATTATTATATGTTGTTCCACTGCGAATTGTGAGATTCTGTTTTTGTTCTGTTGTTTTCTTTCTATTCCGTTCTATTTTCTATTTTCTTTTTTCCCTATTTTCTATATCCTTTCCCTCTTCTTCTGCCTCTTTCCTTTTCTTAAAACCCTAAGTGTTCGGTTTTTCGTCGTTCGATTGCTCGGCAGTCGATAAAGTGAGTATCGATGTTGAATTTTCGAAAGTCGAAGAATCGGGTCCTTACAATGTGGTATCAGAGCATATGGTTAAGCGACAACCATGGTTCTGTTGGGTATTACTCATTAGAGATAGAGTCAGTAGTGCTCTAGAATGAGTTGAGTGTAATAATAGCTATGAGAGCGTATTTGTTAGTGAATATATAAAATTGTTTTATATTGTGATGATTGGTTTGTTGAGTGGTATATAGATTCTGGTTAATACGAGTAATTAACGTTGTTGATAGGGATCTCTAAACACTTGTACAGAACAATTCGACACGATATTGTTTTAAATTGGGTAAATGGAATAATTTTACCTTGATTATATTTTTATGTAAAGAAATAATTTTTTAGAATTATTAAAGTGTATGTAAGTTGATTGTTTGGTTGTTTGAATAATCTAAATAAAAAAATAATTGTATAAGCAAAATGAATTATAAGAATTGAATTATAATTAAAGTGATTTACAATTATGAAATAAACTTATATATATAAGAAGTGAAATTATATGTATATATTTATGAATATGAGTTGTAAATAAAAATGAATTTAAGTTAAGAAAAACAGATAATGTTTGAAATGAAGTATAACTTAAGAGATGTTGAATGAAGTTGATATTAGTATCAAAGTAAATTATTAAAGTTAAGTGATAATGTGAACTTGAGTTTTATAAATGAAATTCAACTTTAGAAATTGAATTGAATTGAATGAATGGATTGAAGGTTAAATAATTGATATGAAATAATGAATATAAGTGTTAATTCATTAAAATCTAATGTTATTGGAAGTTGAATAGTTGAATGAAAATCAATTTAATTAAACCAATTGATAAGCAAAGGAATTTGGTTGCAATTAATATACATTGGTTGTTATATGGTTGTTAGTTGATCGTATATAATTCATTAAGTGTTAATGAAATTGAGTTAATGAAATTGGAAGCTAAAGTAATTGAAATTCAATTGGAAGTTAAATGAATCTTAAATAAAATTGAATTTGATTTGGAAGTGAACCAACTTGAATATAAATTAGTGAATGTAAACTAATTGAAAATGAATGTTAGTAAGAACATCCACTGTTAATGAATCGAATATGATTAAATTGAAAACCCAATTCATTGAATAGTAATGAGAATATGAATGAATATTTATTGGTTATGGATGATAGTTGGTTGATGTTTGCATTTGTTGTTTAGTTGCACTTGCTATGTTGGTATATATAGTTATTATGTTGCTATATATTGTATATTGATACTATTGTCTATATACATGGTTCTCATGAAGTTTGTTGAGTGATTAGTAGGTGCGGATCGCGTTTGCTTCGCATTTGGAGCTCGCTTTCGCGCTATATTAGCCGTATATGCTTGCTAATAAAATATAAGGTACATATCTCGGATTAAATATCGTACTTTTGTACTTTTTTCCCTGCGGGATGCCTCATTACTTGATGAGATGTATATTTTTGATATATATACTGTCATTTTTTTTTCGGATCGAGCCGCGCAAAGGAGACTATGGCGAATTTTTCCGAAAATTTAAGGCGTTAGAAAAAATTTGAGAAAAATTGGAAAGTTTTGAAAACTATAACTTTGATTTTGGAATTGAAAGTTAAACAATAGTAATTGTTTTTGAAAAGATAACTAAGTATGATTTGAAAACTTAGTAAAGTTATTGTAAGAAGTTTGGCTATGAATTTTGGAAAATTAACAGATTCTGTAACTTTTCTTACTTGTTAATTTCGAGGACGAAATTCTTTTAAGGGGGGAAGATTGTAACGACCCAGGATTCTTAGTAATTAAAATTTGAATATTTAATTAATTTTAAATATTAATAAGTGAATCTATAAGTCGAATAAATTTTATTTCGAATAATTGGATTTAATTGAATAATTAAATCGATAATTTAATATATTAAATTATGGAAATAATTGAAAATTGAGTTAGATATGATTGAAAATGATTTGTAAAATTTTATTTTATCATGTTGAAGTTAGAATGATATTTTAGAACTTTTAAAATCGAATTAAAAGTTAATTTGTGAAAATTGAATATTTTAATATTAAAATCGACTAATGAAAATAGTCAATTTTTGAACAGTCTCAGAATTGAACGAGACCAGTTCCATTGGATCCGTAATAGTTAGTTATTACCGGATTTCAATTTTCGTGTCAATCGGAGTTATCGTTTGATCGTGGCAGCTCGAAACGCATCGAATTATTTTTAATTTTAATTTGGCGAGTTAAAATAGCCATTTTTCAAAAAGTCTCGGATTTCGACGAAACCAATTTCATCGGATCCGTAATGTGATATTATTGTAAGGTTTCAAATTTCGTGTCAATTGGATTTACCGTTTGTCCGGTACAAATTAAAACGCCTAGAAAATCGTTTAAATCGGTTTAATTCAAATTGAACGTTTATTGCCATATCTCGCACAGATGTCCGAGTTAGCTTCCGAAACCTATTCCATTATGTCCGGAATGCGGGGTAAACCCTAGAAACGCTGGTTACGGCGCGTAAATCGGAGTTCGGAATTCCCGGATGAATAGTGATTGAAAAATTCTCTATAAATACCCCCCTAAAAATCTAAAAAAAAAAAAAAAAAATGAAACCCTAATCTATACGCAGGCCGCCACCATCAATATGAATGGCCGAAATCTTCAGTTCTTCTCCCCTCATTATCTCCCAATCCATTCAATGATTTCGAAAACTTTCTAAATGAAAGTTGTAGAGCGTGGAGAGATCTCCACATCCATACGGTGGAGTGGCGAATAACTCGACGAATTGATGGCAATTCATTTGTGAAGGCGTGCGTTTGGACACGGTTTTCGAGGATCTTGGGGCCACCGAGAGTCGCCGGTCTCTGGCCATGGGTAGAGCGTGGATAGGCGTGTCGAACGGAGGTTGCTGATCATGCTAGAACGCGACGTGTTGGTGGCGTTTTTAAACCTTAATTTTTTGAAAATGGGTTCGGCTATGTGGTGATATGCGTGAGTGATGAGGGAGAAGGGGGGAGCGGCCTGATGCAAAGGGATGGAAATCCTTCGGCTGTGATGAAGCTAGGTTTATAAAATTTATTTTATGTTGTAAATTATATAAATTAAATCGTGTAAACTTCATAATAGCATATCTTTTTCATACGAGGTCAAAAACGCGCGAAACCAGTTGCGTTGGAATCGTATGGACGAGCACTACGCGATGGAAATGGATTGGAGTCGTTTGGAGTTAGTGAGAATTTTGGGTAAAATTAAACGTCCGTTTAATTTTATTCGAAATAAATCGCTAAAACGAAATTAAAATCAAGGTGAGAACTTCTCACTCAATCGAATCAGTTTCGAATTTATTTTAAATAGTTAGATTTAAAATATTTGAATGCATGTTTGAATGATGATTGTTATCTATTGATTGTTAAAATAGACATTATGCGCCGTTAGTAAGCGGAGGTTATTTATTAAAAACATATACCGCGAATATTTCATAAACAGTGAAATTGGTATTATATATAATAGCAATATATATATATATATTGGCATATGTATATATTGGAGTTATTGATTTCCCGCATTTTTAGCGGATGAGACCCTATTGCGCCGTCTATTAAGCGGATAATATTTTAAATCCCATATACCGCGATAATTTCGTACTGGAGCGGAATTGGTATTGTGCTAATGTTTTTGGATGCAGGAAAACAGGTTGGAGGGATCCAACTGGATTCCTCAACAGTTTTTATTTGATTTCAGATATTTTGATATTTGAGGGATTATCATATCGATATATGATATCGTTGTAGTCGTGATTGACTATTTGGTGTGTAGCATCATTGGACCAAGTTTTGGAATTTTAAAATGATTTTAAAGTGATTTTGAAAGTATACGTTTATAAAATATTTTTGGAATTGATTTATTTTAAATAAATAAACGTTATAATTTTTAAAGTTATAAAAATTATGATTTTGAGAAATATAGTTGAAAACTGATTTTTAAGAATATGATGCTAATGATTTTATAAAATAGTTAAATCGGAATTTTTGAATTTATTGTGAAAAGTTTAAATATAGGATTTATAAAATTTGATTATTTTATAAATCAAAATGGTGAAATTATAAAAGAGATTAAAGATGTTTTGAAATAATAGTATAAATTGATTTATATAAAAGAATTTATAAATTGATATTTATAAATTAGAATATTTAAATTATAAAACGAGTTTTTATAAGTGTTAGAATGAATCGTGAATAAATTTCAGAAATGAATGAAATTTATAGAATTATAAACGGTGAAGTTTTAAATGGAATTTTATAAACAGTAGGTTTATAAAATTTGTAAGGATATTAAAAGAATAGATTTGGGTGAATAAATAAATCTTATAAGTTATAAGATTTATAATTGTGAAGTTTAAAGGAACGATTTTGTAAAATAATCGTTTTATAAGTATTTAACTTATAATATGGACTTTTGGTTTATAATTGAGTTATAAACTGGAATAGGTTAATAAAGGAATTTATAAAAGGAAGTTGTTATAAAATAAATAGAAATAGAATTTATAAACGTTGTTTTATAAATCCGCAAACGACTTATTTTTGATAAGTAAATTGTTATAACTTATTTATGAAGTTATATTCACGTTTTTGACTGTGAATAATCCTTTGAAATAAAATGAATAAAAGGATGAAATTTGTTAACAAAGTATATTCACCTTTTTGAATAGTGAATAATATGTTAAAGAAAATGTTTAGGATGTGATATTTTAAACCGACTTAAAACGATCTAACGATGTTTTTAAAATGTGTTGAGATTCGAAACCATAGATTTCAACATCTATTGTTGAAATAGACATTTTCGAGAAGTAGAAGGAAATGGTGGACTATAACACTGTTGTTATAGTAAATGATTTCCGAAAGGAAATGTTTGGTATAGTATTGGGATTTATATATCTATCTTAAGTTCGAATCCCTATACTAGTGATTTTGGGTTGTCGTAACGATGTTTTACGTAACATTCGTTTTGGCCCAAATAAATATGTGTAAGAAAATGATTTCCTTAATAGAATGAAATATATACTAAATTTCGATTTAAGTATATTGAATAATTCACAAGTGTAGAAAATAAAAAGATTTGTGAATTACTTATTTAATAAGTATGGAATTGTTTTCCGATATAAAGGGAATATTTTGAGAATTTATCTTTTTGAAGATAAATTGAAATGAATAATTGAAATCGTATATTCATAGATATTTTGAAATATAAATTCACTATGGAATTTATAAAAGCAAGTGGAATTTGTTTAAAAATAAATATTGATTCATTTTTGAGGAATTGAAATAATATATCTTGTAAAGATATTTTGGAAAATAAATAATTTGGAAAATTATTTGGAATCTGGTATGTTGTGCATATCCATTGATGGTTCAATAACCGACTATCAATATTTTCCTTTGAATGGGTATTTGATGTGATTTGTTTGAATTTGAATGCCACACTTATTTTTGAATAAGTGCTCACTATTCGGATTAACCGGGAAAGGACCATGGGGTCGTATAACCCATTCCGAATATGTGATACGTCGTTATGAATTGCATTTGATGACCGGTGTTGAAGACCGGGTATTTGCGAGAGCGATAGGATGACCTATCGATTGTCTCTGCACTGGGTAGCTCCTGGTATAGAGATTCCCTAAGTGATGGGAAATTCGATCGGGATTGTGAATACCCGGATTGCAAGGGCTTCGTGAGAAGTGCCTTCGGTTTTGTTCGAGCCTGGAACAGACTTGTATGGATTGTATGTCTGACATTACAAATTGAGATATAAAGCAGATTTGTTTCAAATATATTTCTGTTGGTGGCGGAGAATTTATTCTTTTAGCTTAACACCCTTCTCTGAGACGTACGAGCTCAGAGGTTATGTAGTTGAATGTTATCAGCGATATATTCCCAATTTGGTAATGTGACATGCTGAGTGTTGCTGTGAAATGATCATTGTGTTAATTATTTGTGATAGGATCGTTTATTTGATCGTCTATCCTAGTGATCATTTCTATGATCATTTGTTGACCCAAAGCATGGCTTTTGTATAAAGTATGTTTTTGTGGACGTGACTTCGTCGAGCCTCACACCCCGGAAATGGTCAAAACAGGAAAGATGCAGCAAGGTTATGAGGGGTAGCGCCTTGTAGGATATGTGCATTTCCTTCTGGAAAAGGGTGGTATCATGGTATGGAGGCCAGATACTTACTCATGTTGAAAACACTTTATGATTGTGTGAATTGATTACGAGCGCTCGGTTGAAAGGTCCCAAAGGACCGGGGGATGGCATATTCGGTCAGTTGTTACTCAGTTAGGGGTAACCCGGCTTTGTGTTGGTAGAGATCCGGTTTGGTTCTCGGGGATGTCCATCCAGAGGCATTCTCATGTGGCAATGGGAAGTTCCTTGGCCTGATCATTCATTGGAAATCCAAAGAAACAATACGAGACTTGTACGGTTTTATTTGTAGAACCTGCCGTCTAATATGGTAGCTATAGTAAGCATACTATAATGGTACCTATGCTGGCTAAGGTTTATATTCTACTTTCGAAATGATTTTCTCTACACTATGCACTAGTAATAATATCAAATGTTCTTTTTAATACGTATCAAGCATCTTTGATTATCATAAGAAGAAATCTCCTCCAAGTCTGCGTTTGCATTGTGTGTGTGGCAGGAGGTCTTATGGTAGTCTCATTTTTAAAAGCATTGCGAATTGACTTTAAAAATATTCCTCTATTTTGATTTAAAAGATAAATAAACTGTTTTGAGTTCTCACACCAGTCACATGACTGACTCGGAGTTTATTGTTTTCCTTCCTAAACTCTGGGTGCCCACCAATTTCCACACGGGCAGTCAAGAGTTAGGTTTATCAGAATATTCTGGATATTCTGGAGTTGCTGAGGCAAGATGGATGGCATGGCGTAATTACTAGGATATAGTATTTCTTCTCCGCTGCACTGTTTGTTTGTTGTTGTTGTTGTACACTCTGATGATATGATGATGTTATGAAATGTAATGTATGAAATGTAATAACTGATATAGTTCTTTGTTTAAAGATTATTCATTTATTATTATATGTTGTTCCGCTGCGAATTGTGAGATTCTGTTTTTGTTCTGTTGTTTTCTTTCTGTTCCGTTCTATTTTCTATTTTCTTTTTTCCCTATTTTCTATATCCTTTCCCTCTTCTTCTGCCTCTTTCCTTTTCTTAAAACCCTAAGTGTTCGGTTTTCCGTCGTTCGATTGCTCGGCAGTCGATAAAGTGAGTATCGATGTTGAATTTTCGAAAGTCGAAGAATCGGGTCCTTACAGATCCAACTGGATTCCTCACCAGTATTGGTTTATTTATAGATATTGATATATATTGTTATCATATGATATATGATATTTTGGAGGTTTTGATTGATGTATTTACTGTTGTTGCAGCATTGGGCCTATTTTTGAAATTTTAAAAATATTAAAGGGATGATTTTGAATTTAAAACGGATTTTTAAGTGATATGAAAATATACCTTTTGAATTGTTATAAAGGAAGGAATTTATTTTAAATAAATAAAAGTGATAATTTTTATGTTATAAAAATTATGAATTTTGGTGAAATACACTTAAGTGTGATTTTTGGAGTTATATAAGTTTTAATAACAATTTGTAAAGTATTAAAAGAATTGGTTTATTTAAATTGAGATTTTTGAATTATTATAAGTGGTATATAGAAGATTTATAAAATTGAATTTCTATAAATCGAAATAATGGGATTTTAAAGAAGTTTTATAAGTGTTTAAAATGAAGTTATAAATGGATTTTATAGGTAAATGAGATTTATAGATTTATAAATTTATGAAGTTATATTAAAGAATGATTTTGGAAATAAAGAGAATTATAAGTAATTGACTTATAGTTTGATTTTTGGCATATAAGTGATATAAATGGAATTGGTTAATAAAAGGATTTTATAAGAGGAAGTTTTTATAAAAATATAAATGGAATTTATAAACGTTGTTTTATAAATTCGAAATCAATTGAATTTGTTAAGTTAAATATAGAAGTTTATTAAAGGAGATATATCCACAATTTTGGACAGTGGATTATCCTTTGATAAATGTGTAGAAATATTGAATTTGTTTAGAGAACTATATTCACGAATTTGGACAGTGAATAATCTTTTAATAAATGTTTTGGAAAGTGAATATTTTTAAATGGAGTTGAATGGTTTGAAGATGTTTAAATGTGTTAAGTATCGAAACCATAGATTTCAACATTCATTGCTGAAATAGACGTTTTCGAGAAATAAGAAAATGATGGACTATAACACTATTGTCATACTAGATGATTTCCAAAAGGAAATGTTTTTTATAGTATGTGGGATTTATATATCTATCTAATTTTCGAATCCCTATACTACTGATTTTGGGTTATCGCAACGATGTTTTAAGCAACATTCGTTTTAACCCAAATAAAAGATGTTTAAGAGAATGTTTTCCTTATAGAATAAAATATATACTTAATCGTGATTTAAGTATATGCAATATTTTCTAAGTGTTGAAAATAAATTGATTTGTGAATTACTTATGGTTAAATAAGTATGTGGAAATGTTTTCCAACATTGAAAGTTGAAATATTCTGAGAATATATCTTTTTAAAGATAAATTGAAGTGAATATTTGGCAGTGATTTAATTAATAAAAGATTAACTAAAAGGGCCTAGTGATTGTATATTATGCTAAATATTTGTTTGTTTTTTTATAGTTAAATAACCGACTATCAAACTTGGCCAAAATTTTAGTTTCTCAACTTGATGTGGGAACTATTTAGTCGTACACTTAGTACGTAGCCTTCTGTGTAGGCTTGATTATCATTTATGTTAAGGATGTTGATTCGTATAGTGCGGAGTATTACTCCAATCTATCGAGCTTCCTTTTTGGCCCGAAGGAGTTGAAAGTTGGAAATGTGTTAAGTCTATGAGACTTAGTTTCTATGTGAGGTTGAGAAACGCTTTTGCGTTCTTGGTGCGAAGAGACCGGCATCGGATTTATCTGAAAACCACTTCGGACCAACGTGTACGCGATGATTGTGTAGTTTGCTTGTGATGATATTGTTATTCCGGATTTTCATAGTGGGGGACTGCTTGTTGATAATTTGGGGTTAAAATCCCCATATACATCTAGTAGCAGTGGTCTCTTCATTATGAAATATCCAATGAAGGACTATTCGCTAGTAATCCTAAGGATTTTCCGACAGGATGTGGTAGGAAAGTACCTTCGGTTTGTCCTGTTCCTGGTCAACTTGTGTGGATGTCTGGACATTACATTTTTATAGATTACGTACATTGGTTCTTACAAACGTACATCAGTGGTGGCGGAGAAGGAAACTTCTCTTAGCTTAACACCCTCCTTAAGACATATGAGCTAAAGGGTTGTATTCTGTGGAAGGCAATTAGTAGTCAATAGAAATGGCCGTGTAGCATTCTAAGTGATGTGATTGTGATTGTGAAAGGTAATCGTTACCTCTAGCATCATCAACCGGAAATGACCAAAACAGGGTTAGATGCAGCAGGGATAAGTGGGTCATTCCCAAGTACGATATGATCATCCTCTTCTAGATATATCTTTACACACTATGACGTCATGTATCTGATTATGTGGTTTATATGCTTAGAGGGCCCTCGGTAAGGTCGGTAACAACCGGAGGATGACATATTCGGTACCATATAGTTACAGAGGTGGGACGGTCTTTTGTTGGTAGAGGGCAGATATTTTGTGCATCGGGACATCCATCTAGAGGAGTACCCCTTCGGAAGGTAGTCCCTTCACCTGGTCATTTGTATGGAAATCCAAAACCCACTACGAGCTATGATTTTGTTTGTAAAAGTATAATGAATAGCCTCGAAATGCTATATGGGTAACCATTTCGACTATGATTAATATTACTTGTATATACTAGACACTAGTATAATATAAGAGGATTTGATATGAAACAAATGTTTTAGTTATCATAAGGTAAAAACATGTCCGTGTTTATGTGGACTTGTCTTACGAGATACTTATGTTTGATACAGGAAAAGTTTGGTGATTTAATAAATTCAGTTCAGTGTGTTTCTCATGCTAGTTTACCAGACTGATCCGGGCGTTCTTCTCTTTCAATACTCGGGTCAGACCGAGTATATTTACAGGTTTAGATTTGATGCTTTTAGAGCTTCAGTAGGAGAGCTAGAGATCTTCATTTTCATACATCCGTATTTGCTTGATTATCCGCTGCATTGCTTAGTTGTTTTAAGTTATTATAACTGTTCAGGCTGATAACTATTGATTGATGTGTGTATATATACAGTTTCTGTTTTGTAAAGATCATTGATATGATATTATATATTTTCCGCTGCGACGTGAGATTCTGTATTGTTCTTTTTGGTTCTATCTTCTCCCTTTCTTCTCTTCTCTTCTTCTCTCTTCTTTTTTTTCTCTTGATTTTCCGTCAGTCTGTGCTTTTTGGGTCGGACATGTGTGGATTATTGTCGATTCAAAGGGTACAGATTTGCCAGGTCGTCACGGTGAAGGCCGCGTATTAAATAACAGAGAGTATCAAAAAAGTATTAGCAGCAAAAGAATATTGGAATTATAAGTTAGATAATTGAATAGTCATGGGTAAACAAAAGGGCACGAATGGGTACCGGTACGAGTGACCGTTTCACGGTTTCCGTGGCGTACCGGACTTCGAAACACACCAACGAATATATTTCGGAGATAGGCACGACGAGGCGATCAAAATGTTATACACATATCAATGGTACGATTATCCGATTAAAGTCGATAATCGGTATCGAAAATGTTGCTATTTTGCCAGAAATAAGATAGACGGAGCAACAGCAGTCAAAATTTTGAGAAATGAAATATGGCGTCCCACTCAGAAGATGATTTACAAATTTTCTATAGAAAAATATTTAGGTTTGGAAAATATTTTATTATCATCAAATATTAACTGATTTAATTGAAATGGAATTACACAATAAAATAAACTTTCATATTATCAGCGAAAATTTACCAGTTATTATGTTAAAATAGACGTATTCCAAATATCAAATTTTTATTTTGAAATCTTATTGTTTAAAATTTCAAAAAATTTCAATTAAATATATTAATAAAACAAATAAAATTGTTAAAAAATTTCGGGTCATTACACTCTCCCCTACTCAAAAAATTTCGTCCCCAAAAAGGAAGGGGTAGGAGAATAGAAACAACCAGAAAGAAAATAGGTTGAAAACACAATTAGTCCAAACCATATAAATTTCAATTTAAATAAATTTATATTCAACAATTAGTTTTTTTAAATTCAAGGTTTCCATTAAATTGATTTAATTTCACGTTTATTAATGTAAGATAACAAAAGGTTTTTTCAAAAAAAAAATTCAATTTAATTTAATTAATATTCAATAATTGAATTTAATTCAACATATTTCATTAAGTTGATTTTATTTCATTTTATTAATTCCCTCAAAACATAATTTAGTTTATTTATCTCATTTATCATTCTATTAACTTATTATTCTATTTTTCTCTATTAACATCTTATAATTAAAATTAAGTGTATAACATTTATCATAAACACTCAAATTTATTTATAAAATCATTCTATATTGTATATTATCCAATTACATATTCAACTTCTGAATAGTTTAGGTAAGTTGCATTAGAATGAAATTGGGTATTATATAATAAAATTCTCCAATTCAATTAGCTTAAGTTTAAATGTTTATTCAAAATTTTGGCTTCATTTTAATAATCGAAATCATTCTTTAAGAAGAATTAAGAATTAAATTTCCGATTCAAACAATTTAGAGATAATTATTTATACATACTGCATATATCAAAAAAATTAAATCTAAAATCATATACTTATATATATTATTATAAATCAAGTCGTACTTTAGAAATTTCAAATCAATTAAATTTCCAATACAAAAGTGTAGCGGAGATACAGGATAGTCTCTCCACTCTAAAACTTGAAAATGCATGTCGATGATGCTGCAGTCATCACCGAGATTATTTTCCGACGACAAAAGAGAAGAGCACTGATGTAAACATCTAAAATTCTTAGGAAACAATGTTCTATTCGAAAAATACTTTAAATAATATAAATGTTAGAACTTTTAAACCAAATTTTGGTATTATCGAAAATTAAATTCTCAAATTCTAAATTTAAATTCAATTAAATTTTCAAATCTGGATGTTGAAATAGTCAATGGTTTACAAAATAATAAATGAAAATCAAATATTATTATTTTCAACAACCAGTTCATTAACTATTTAATTTCCGAAGACATACATTTAATATAATCATACAAAAATTTATTTCATTTACAAAATTTGGAAACCACATTGTGTCGGTCTGATCTGTTCAAGTGTTTTGGGAATCCTATCGATAGCGTTGACATCAACAACTCAAATGACACAACATATAAAACAATTTAAATATTAATTTATAAGTACGCTTCCTTGCTTGACGATACATGAATGGATTTTCAAAGAAAGGATAGAGACTCAAATGTGATGGACTCAAATCAAAGGAAACTTTGATTCGAAGATAAGTTCGAAAAAAAAGATAAGATGATTAAATAACCGAATAGGGAGATAGATAGATACAAATCACGGGAAACTTCAACTGAGTCAACCGTGACTTCAATGAAAGAAAATCAATGTAGAATTCTGAGGCAAATTGGCATTCAATTGCAAGAGATAGAATTCAGGCATAGCAGGAGATAGATACATCGTAAACCGAGGATACCGAAATCTCTAGTAAAACTATGCCTATTGTAAAGGAGTTTTCCCGTTTACAAATCATTCGAAGATTGGCGAGACCACCGAGTTATTATAGAGATTATTCGAAGTGGAGTATGGAATACTCCAAAATCAGGAAACACGAATAGGGAGAGATAAGGATGGATTTTGCAACCGAAGGAAACGTTCCAAAACTCAAAAAAAATATCGAATCAAAGTTGAAAAGATTCAAACGAGAATGAAAGTGATTCCATAATTAAATTTGCTACATATGCTAAGTTTTGCCTAAAACCAAAGCTCTGATACCAAATGTTACGACCCAGTATTTCATGCCATTCGCATCCACACATGCCGAAATGGAATTGCTCAAAATACCAGATTGTAAAATTTATATTTGGCAAAACTCAGCATATGCAGTAAATAAATAATCACAGAGTCACAGACATAGAGTAATATACAATATGCATCAAAAACAAAAGAATAATAGTTCATGAAGCAACTATATATATATATATATATATATATATATATATATATATATATATATCGGAGTTAAATATGATACCATGGAAGTCTCAAATAGAACAGTCAATACAAGATCAGTATATTTCACTGGAATCAACTGAATAACTGCAAGCTGAAAGGTGTAGCTGGATCTCCAAATGAAGATCCAACTCCAAAGGTCAGTCTTAAAAGCTGTATCACTCAGTCTGACCCGACCATAAAGCAAAACACAAAACAATCGAGTCAGGATTAACATTCTTATATCAATAAATCCAATTCAAGTGAAATAACAACTGAAATATAAGTAACTCAAGGATGTTTGGGATAACCATCCTCTAAGGATCCGTCAAACTATTACTATGTGATAATATACACTATTATAATAATGTCTAAAGTAAAGTATAATATATTTCAAATAGCGTTAAGGCTTTACATTTTCCACCTTAACACATTTTATATATTCCCATAGTCTATATAGTACCATAATCTCCCCCGTACTGGGTGTCGTCAGAGGGAACTCCATAGGTATGGTGCAAAACAAAATCGTATAAGGCGCGCTAGAGTAGGTAGCAAGAAGTCGATGATGGTCTGAAAGGTCCATGCAAAGAAATACATGCTCACAAATGCGAAGCCAGGATTGCACCTCAAGAACCGAATCGGAGCCTTTGAACGGCTTGCCTCCGAGATGAACAAAGTCACTACAAAGTCGAGCAAACACTGACTTGCGAGAAGATGAAGATGGAATAGGAGAGGGAGGCTGGGTGCTCCCAAGAAGCTCTCGAATCTGATCGGTAGTCATATAAACACCTTCGGGTCGTGAACCGCTGGACGGTCCTGATGTCGAAGGGCGAGCTCTACCTCTTCCAGCCATAACTAAAGGATAAGATAAGAAAAGATCATTCACAGGGTAGACATGTATATATAACATTAGAAATTCAACACTTAAGGAATATTACGGAACAATATTTAGCATTCCTAGACATGTTCCTTTCTATCTACCGCGAAGGAATCGAAAAGGATTGGGTCATGGCTAGGCTGGTCTTGTTTACGGGATGAGATGTACAAGGGTATTACACTTGATGTATGGTTTATCGTGTTCACTGTTCTGTGTTTATTCCATTTTGTTCTGAAAGCTCGCTCTGATACCAAGCTTTGACGCCCCATCCCGAAACCCACATTAGTAAAGAGAATTATCGAGTAATTCCGTCTACTAATGCGGAGAATAGGGCTGGTTAAGGGAGATCGATATAGTAATGCGTTAGCTAAATACTAAATACACACTACACCAAAAAGGTGTATATGTAACGAATATAGTCGTTACAAATGAAATTTATAATAGATATAGTCATGAGCGGTACAGGCGTGAGGTACGTCGTTACAAATATTTATAACGGCCTCTACCCATTATTAGATATATCACTTACCAACGGACTTTGTCGTTAGAAATCTAAATTTTTGTAACGAAAAAGTTTGTTATTAGTTGCATCGGTTTGTAACGGGTATTTTCCGTTACTTAGTTTCCCCTTTCATGGTAGAAGAAGGGGTTGTCATTCTAAGTTATCACGACCTTGTCCATTACAAATTTCATCATTAGTAACGCACTTGTTCGTTACAAATTTCATAAATAGTAACGACTATGCTCGTTATAAATTTCGTCTTCAGTAACGAATATGTTCGTTACAGCTACCAAACCATGTAGAGCTGCATTTTTGCTAGCATTTACACTACAGAATTGTCTATTATAATACAGTAGGTACATACATATCAAAAATTACAGAATTTCGATAACAATAAGCAATTACGCATCCAAACATACAACTTAAATTGCATAAATATTTAACAACAAATTAAAGGAAGATTCGAAATTTCACAAGTTCATCATACATAACTAAAGAGTATGAAATCAAAATATTACAAGTTCTAACATTACTTCAAAATAAATTCTAGATCCTACAAACAACGAACACGACACTCAGGCTAAATAACAAAACCTCCATCAATTATATCAAATAGCTTGTAATTAACATTTTGTGGTGCTTCATAAATAGGTGCTTCTAGATCAAACCCTTTCTCCACCCATACAACTCTTTCCCGATTCATCACCTCTCTATGGTTACATTTCCTTTATGTATCATAAATTGCAACTCTAAAACTTATAAATAACAACAATGAAGTATCGTACCTGTTGGTCTAAATGCTAAAACAGCATTGTGATTTTGTTTCAGATTCTTCATGTAGTCTTCTAAGTTCTGTATACACCAATGTTGGCCAGTAAGGCATCATATTGTTATTAAGTTTGTTAAATAGAAAGAGGAATGATAAAACAGACCAGATGTCGCAAGAACGAAATAGGCAGAACATGCAAGGATGGCTCCTCCACACTTGAACAAAATTTTCCGCCAAATTCAGGCCAGTCATAGGCTATGCAAAGAAGGGTAATGTAACTAATCTTTTAAACCAAGCAGCTGGACCGAAATCAGGTTTGCTTAGTATTTGAGCAGCCTGTCTCACAGGTTTCGACGCTGCTGTCAGTAAAGAATGCATTTTTTTCAATCAATATAATGGGCAACATTTAACATCATCTATGCTATCAAAAATTTTCCAATAGAATAGGCATTAAGAACATATGTATTGATTAGTTCATGTTAAAATTTCTAGCGCGCAATTAAAAAAGAAGAGGGGGTAGGGGTTGTTAATCTTTGGAGTGTCTTGCAAATATATGTATATATAGCATATTACTACAGATAAGCACCATGTTTATACTATACCGCTATAAATAATCTTTAAATGCATATGAAACTTAAAAGGTTTAGTAAATTTATTGATATTGATTGATAGATTAACTTTTGTGGAATATAGTTTTCTAACTACTACATATTTAAAAATGATAAAATTATTCAAGTTCAATGCATCATTCAGTCTTTGCAATTAATTATTCGCACCTAACACCTTATTCATCACATGCAAGTGACCGTCATGTATATAAAGCTTATCAATATTGTAGTCTAGTCAAAGAGGAATGGATTAATTAACGTCACATCACTGTCTGATGGCTAAAAACAGATGCGACTCCGACACACGACCTTTCATCACGCGACTTAAATCAAAAACGAAGAAGTTCGCACCCATTACCTAGAACAACACTTCACCAGAAAATCCATCAATCCCATGATTCCGACCATCGTTCGCCATGAAATTTCGGATGGTTATTCACGTAGTAATTATAAAACGAAAACTTTGAACCGTAAATTTAACTTTTTTAACAGCTTGAAATTTGAAATTTTTTAATTTTGAAAATACCTGAGTTTTGTGGAAACTTGAATAATGGATAATCATTTAAAAGCATTTAATTTTTGAAGATTTAAATGTCAGTTTGTTAAATTTCAAATTTTGATTTTTCAAAAATTAAGGCTACGGTTGGTTTAACATTTTTAGTTTTGAATTTTCATCCTTACAAAAATATGTTTAACATTTGGAGTCTCCATATTGCTAAAAGGGTTGACTCTGCCTAAACTTATGCATAACCGAACTTAATATTGAATGGTTAAAGCTTTGCAATAGCTCTTTTCCTTTTCTTATTTTTCCCTCCAACTAAATAGAGAGAAAGCAAAATATGGTAGATTCAGTGGTGAAATATGGATACAGATAAGGACAGCCTGTCGCCAAGGCACTTAATCGTTCTTATTACAAGAAAAATGAAGAGAAAAATATTGTGCTCTTTTTACTGCTAATAAATACCCCTATGGAAATCAGCAAGAATGAACTAAAGTAGATTAGCATACCTCTAAAGGACTTAAGTCTGCACCACGACTGAATGACATTTCTATTCGAAACCTCTTTGGATCGTCTCAAGGTACCTGCACATTAAATCATTTCAGATCATGAATGGTACTTAAATTTGGCAATCAAAATGTAAATCCTCTTCCCACTGGCTTCCGGACCATTTTAAAAATATTAAATTAAATTTTATCTTATATTAGATATGGATTCATCGACTTTAAAACGCCATACAAAAATAGATTTTAAATTCTTACCTCCACATTTTCAAACATTCTGAGAACAATGTTGCTCATGTAGTCCAACTCTCTTGTATTAAAAAACCTCTTTAGAGCACTTTTGCAAACAAGGCTTTCCTCTCCTTGCAACGATTCATCAAGTTGCAGTACCGCAGTACATTCACTAAAGAGTGTATATGTGATTCCTGCACACAATATGGTAATACACTGAATTTCTAGTAACCAATGATTGAAAGTTTATTACCATCTAATAAGTACATTAAAGTTTTTTTTGTTTTTGTTTTGGGCCACAAGAAAAAAGGAGGAAAAATTATATATATATATATATATATATATATATATAAAGCCTTGTGCGAACATGCCGCTCGGGAGTTTTTACATTTGCATACCTGAAACGGGAATGATATTGACAACTTAGTTGAAGAACGATTGATGATATGTAATCATAATTAAATGTTAAAAGTCAGAAACATGCTTGGAATCTAATCTGTATTTGGTTTCTTTGTCTTCATCATCGTCCTCAAGTGATTTTTCACTAGTTGAACTGGTCCTTCTGTTTTCATTCTTGTTTGCACGTCTAGGAATACTAAAAACCTCTTCTTTCTTCGGACAGGGAATTTTTGTATTTTTATCTTCCTTTGATTTCAGTTCAGCGACATTAAGAGCCACTTCTCGAGTATTACGTTAATCAATTAAAATCTTTCCTAACAAACAACGGGCAACCTGTAGCAGAAAATAAAGTTATTTTATCAACGAAGGATTCAATTGATAAATATTAAACAGCTATTTGAAGTGAGACTAAAGTAAGGTTACCTTTGAGCCAATTTTGAGTTTCTGTTTTGGATTGATACCATACTCATTAGGAATAACACCATCTGCAAGTAAATGGAAATATGCATATCTTAGTTAGAAGACGAAAATGTGTTTGCGAGAAACATGTGTTCATAAAATTATGAGCCTAAAACTCTGGTAACAAAGTATTATAAATTTTGGAGTATTATCAATCGAATATGAGAAAGCAAAGTGGTAGTGAAACTGCAAGAAAAAAATGTGACAATAAAAGGTATTTGGGAACTAAACTAACATATAATGAACCTCACACTATTTGACATAATGTCGTCATTGCTATCATGATATATATTACTTTAATTCATTAAGGAACGGAGTTTTACTTCAATATTAATTTAATCTTACTTCTCCTGGGAGCAGTATGTTTTAAGATCTGTATGTAACAGAAATACCTGAGCAACTTTAAAGAGTTCATCTAAACCATCAAGATTGAGATGTGCATTATGCAAAAGATCATACCTGTTATATAGTTATCAAGTTATAACTGATAGCCTAGATTCAAGAAAAGTCGTGTTGCAAAATGAATATATAAACTAAAAATCTTGTACCACATTGTCATGTTAAAAGATAAACAGTTAATTCATATTGTCACTTACTTGCATGAGTCGTAAACATCTGGAATCTGACTAACATCAAATCGGCTGCATTACAAATAGGCCATAAATTCAATTCACAAACAGGTGGGTTCCATTCGAGAAAGATACCATAAAGATATAAACAAACTAGTTGAAGCATAAAAGATATTTACTCTTTGCGTTCATTGTAAAGATCTTTTTCCAGTTTTTTCCAATGAGCAAACATTAGTAAAAAGCCTTCACTACCAAAAGGAAGCCCAGCAGCAATACGTACAGCATCAAAGTGTGATTACTACCAAACAATATTCATCTAATTTATGCCAAAAATATGGAAAACAAGGATCATCTTTTCTATAGATGTAATTACTCCCAAATGCAAATAAGGGATTAACTTCAACTAAATACAGGCACGATTACTAACATGGATTCTATAATCGACAGCAGTATACAAAATTTGGGTACTAACAAGCAACTCATAAACCTAATTTCAAAAAATGCAATCTTCCATAATCGTTAATAAAATCAAAACAAACTTGGATAAAAAACGATTAATCAAAAATATATAGCATTCATTTATAAATCAAGTAAAAGCAATCAAATAAATGGCAACTACAGTTTAATTCGCAGTACCTGGTAAGATATTAAGCTTAGATTCTTCATACAAAAGCTTGGCGACGTTAACCGATTAAGATCAGGGCTTGAAATTCAATCAACGCTAGAGATTGAGCGTGAAATTCAAAAATAGTGGATTTGAACCTGAAAAAAAAAAATAACAGTTCAGTTGGGGCTGAATGGGAAACCCTAGCCATCAATGAGAAGAGTGTTAGTAGCGTTACGAACCATGGAACGGACGATAAAAACAAATTTACAAAATTGTCCTTGATAGTTCACTCAATTTATGTAAGTGCTGAATTTTGTCACACTAATAATCGTGGCAACTCTTTAACAACGAAATTAACCGTTACTAATTTATAACGAAAATAACTGTTACAATTTCTAAAAAATAAGTGTTGTATAATGGCTGTTTTGGTGTTGTGTCATTGATTTTTTTTCTTACCTCCACTTTGTGGAATCGACATACTTAATATTTAGCTAATACAATACTACTCGGCTACAGGATCTATTCAGAACAAAATATACATACACAATCAAATCACAGAACAGCAGTCACAGATATATATATAACTTCCCCAAACATCAAGTATCATACACTACCCCATAACTGTATGCCCATATCATATACATACATCACATCTCGATAGAATATATACAGCATGTCAAAAACGATGTAACACATAAGTGGATGATCCCGTCCATAGCCATGAGTCCTATCCAAGAAGCAAAATATCCAAGCACAAAAGATAGACTTCCACCTAACCTGCAACTCGGTCTGACCCGAGTGATAAACACACGGGTCAGGCAACTGAATCTTATCGTTAGAATGGAATACGATAAGCTAAGAGAATAAGCTTCGCATCGAGGATCATAAGCAAATAAGCATCTAAGTTTTGATATCATGCATTCCTACCATGTCACTAAGGGGTTCACATATGCTTGGGTTAACAAAAGGGGTTTCATGAAGGTAATGTAAAAAGGGAAAATATTCAAACATAATCCATGAAATAATCAAAAACTCTCCATAATCATAAATAATCCCAAGTATAAGTCATAAATTCGAAATCACCAAAATTCTTAAAGCAATCATATTTGCCTTACTTCTGTCTATAAGGCTAAGTAACTCATCAAAGGCGGTGAAATCGAAAACAACATAATCATAAAAGGATTCTCTGATTGGCCAATATTACATGCTAAAGCATGTTGCACGTTCTATTCACCAGTACTGTTCTCTCTCATGGTACCACATCTATCTCTAAACCGAAATCCTCACTCACAGATTCAGTCTATGAAGTCATCTCTATTCCCACGAACACCCGCCATCAAAAGTGATTGGAGCATCTCACTCCAATCGGTGTCCGCTGAGTCCCCGCCATCAAAAGTGGTCGAGCCAAGTATTACTTGACCCAATCGGGACCCAGTATACTGGTGTCTCCCCCAAAATGTGTCAACAACTCTCGGATAGCAACCCGGAAAGTGGTAATGTACGTCCCATACCATACGCTCTCACTTAGCGTTTTTCTAGCCGCTAGCCAGTGCCACACTAAAAATAAACATCACAAGATTCGCCTCATGTCATCGGCGTATGATATAAATATACTAAAACCTGTCTCATCTCATCGACGAGTAAAATCTCATAAAATTATCAAACATCTCAAATCTTAGCAAATTCTTGCCTCATATCATCGGCAAGTGATTCTCAGTCAATATAGTCCTAACTCGAATATTCTCCCAAATAGGAGATTCTGGACCATATGTATTAGCCAAAAGACTAAAATATTATCGATCTCATACCACGATGTGGTAAATCTCAAAAAGGAAATCAAACGATTTCTAAATATCGTTTCGATCGTCCAAGTCCATAATTAATCGATATAGTGAATACACGAGTCCCATACTTCGTGGATTTACTAAACCTCTTAATTTACTTTCTCATACGTCCGAAAAGCATAAAAATGATTAAAATAAATAAAATTATACTTAAAATATTTTTAAGGAGAAAACGGGAATTAAAACTGTTTATAGAAATTTTTAAAGTGGATTTTGGGCGAAAAAGATGATTTTTAAGGGTTTTAAATAAATCATAAAATCTTAGAAAAATAATAATAACCACTAAAATTCTTTTAAAAAAATGCCCAAAATTATTTATAATTCAAGCTATGATTTTTAGGAAATTTACAGAAATTATTTCGGATTTTTAAACTCAAGAAAACATCAATTTGCATTTTAATCGGCAAAAATCGATATTCAAATTTAAATCGAATTTAAAATCAATTTAAATTCAAGTCACATTCTAAATTTACTAGTCCATTGCTGGACCAAATAATCAAATATTAGCATCAAATTTCGTAGTAAAATTCTTGCAAAAGCATGCAAATGAAATCATCAAAGTCGAACAATTGCATCAATATTAGGGCAATTCATAACAAGCCAACATTGAAAACATCAATTTTTCACCATGCAAACTTCAAAATTCCACAAAATACAAAATACAAAAATTGTAGCCAACAGCCTCAGGTTTCTAAAACTTCATAAATTTTGATATTACGATCAGTAATGAAGAAGTTATGATCGAAATACTACTAAGAAAGAAATTATTTGCGCTGCCTGTCAACACAGGACAGCGATGAAAATGCCAATTTTACACTATGTAGACTTCTAAATCAGTCAAAACTGAAAACACGAAAGTTGTGGCATAATTCACTAGGTTTTAATAACATCCAAGAATTTGAAATTCCGATAAAAAATGCAAAAGTTATGGAGAAAACACTAACCAACCACTAGAATATTCTGGGCTTAATCCCTCTCGGATTTTCATCTTTGACAGCAACTAAGAAGGTCCAAACGGACTCAAAAGCCAACGAAATTTAACATGAATAAATTATAACCAGTCCTATACAATCTTAAAAAAGAGTGGCATCAATCCGATAACGGAGAGCCAGATATGAGCAAAACAAGACAAGACATTTTCAGCATCAATCAATATAGAACAGAGGTAAAATTCAACATATTTAACCAAATATTTCAAGCAAGACATTATTTGTTCCTGAAATTTGTTCACTTACAGTTGCTATAAGCCTTAGCTTACATATTAGTAGCAAATAGAAGGAGATTTGAGCTTCAAAATGGAGACTTTCCGCTGGTTATGCCTCTCTAGAACCTGAAGGAGCTGAAAAGAAGACATGCAAAGGAAGAAATCTTCAATAAACAAAATTACAGTAAACTGAAAAAGGGATTCCTCAAGATTAGAGTTAAATATGGGTAGGAGATTACCTTAATATAAATTATAGATGAAAATACTTCAATTTGGTGTGAATTACTTGGGTTTTAATAAAAGTTGAATAAGGAGGCCATTATTTCTTCTTTTTGAGCTTCTGTTCTTTTCTTTGAGAAGGAGAAAGAAAGTAATCAGTACGTACAAATTCCCCTTCTTCAGGAAATTTCTTTTGGTTAATTGGGTATGGGTAGGATCAAGCCCAATATCCCTTAAATTTAATTAATTTGTACTTAGTAAATTTTCTCTCTTGTTTATATATAATTACAATATAATTTAGTTCATAACTTTTGCAATTCTTATCCGTTTTACACGAAACGAATTGCGTTGTGATTGTATTAACATCTAGAAACCAACAAAAATATTAAACATCTTATTTTACCATTTAAAAGTTTATTTTAGCAATAAAACCCCATTATAATAAATTTACGCTATTTAATTAAATAATGCAATTTTAACATGTTTTAGCCAAATAAAATATATTTCTCAATCAATAAAGTGTATATAATTGTTTTAGCATCTCCATAACAATTAAACACTCACACTAAAAATATTTATAGTTTTTAGTTGATTAAAATTACCATTCCTTATCTATTTTAACAAAGAAGAAGGCAATTTGGCAATAAATTGCAATATCGCCAAATTTAACATGTTTATTGAATATAGTTGGCACAACTACATTCAAAATTCATGAAATAAAGTAAATACTTTATTTCCACACATGTTCATCATATTTATTCACTTCTTTAACATTTCCTCTTTTATTTTTATTATTTACACAATAAAAGGAAATTATTGATATACATCACCAATATTCTTTTATTAATCACAATAATTACCAACAATTGATATTTATCCACCCAAATTCATAAATAAGGTTGTTAACTTCATTTTCCCCTATCTTAAATTTTTCAACCATCAAAAATGAAATAAGCCTCATTTTATTACATTCACCCAAGATTTATTCACATGATATTGTTTATTTCAAATAAACAATACTATACATCATTTTCTTCTTGTTAGATTATTTTTCTCCATTATTAAATTATAATTCTCATTATAATTTAATATTTAAGATAAATCTCCAACCCAAGGTTGTTACAGACTCCCCCCTTAAATAAATGCGTCCACGCAATTTCTTAAGGAAATCCGTAATACCACAACAATCCAATCATGAAGGAGAAGGAAATTGCTTGAGATACAAAAAATTCTCACCATTCTCGAATGAAGATAGAAAACACGGAAATGAACGCTCAATTGATTCTCTGGTCTCCCAAGTGCAATCATTGGGATTCTCTGACCATTGAATCTTTACAAGAGGAACGTTCTTGCTTCGAAGGCGCCTTACCTCCGAATCAAGTACATGAATAGGTTGCTGAACTGTGGATAGGCTTGGTGAGATCTCAAGCTCAAGCTGCTCGGATGGATCAATAACAGAATCAGGATCTCAAATGCATTTCCGAAGCTGAAAGATGTGGGGGAAGTCATGAATACCAGATAGATGAGATGGAAGTGACAATCAATAAGCAACCAGACCAATGCGCTCGGTAATCGGAAATGGCCCTATAAAGCGAGGAGCCAATTCCCCAGTGGAGCTAAAGCGCATTACTCCCTTCATTGGAGATACACGGATATAAACAAGGTCACCCACGGGTAGGATTTCTGGCAACTCTGTGCCTCTTTCATTCTCTGTCTAATAAGAGATATCTTCTCCGAAGAATCATGAATCGAATCTAGACCGAGTATAAGCCTCTCACCAGATTCTAACCAACAAGAAGGAGAACGGCATGATCTTCCG
Organism: Allium cepa; assembly: GCA_030765085.1. Taxonomy (NCBI): domain Eukaryota; kingdom Viridiplantae; phylum Streptophyta; class Magnoliopsida; order Asparagales; family Amaryllidaceae; genus Allium; species Allium cepa. Next base: position 817,843,448 of record CM060935.1, on the reverse strand, counting down.
TATAGTGCCTCGAATGGAGCCATACCGATACTGGATTGGAAGCTATTATTATAGGAGAACTCTACTAATGGAAGATGATCTACCCATGAACCACTAAAATCAAGAATACAGGCACGGAGAAGATCTTCAAGAATGTGATTCACCCTCTCAGTCTGTCCATCAAACTGAGGATGATCAGCTGTAGAAAGATTAAGCTTTTACCTAAAGCTTGCTGAAAACTGGTCCAGAAATGACTTGTGAACAAGGGATCACAATCACATACAATCGAAGAAGGAACACCATGTAATCGCACAACTTCTTTAATGTAGAGCTTATCCAAGAGAGGAGCATTCCTATTAGATTTAATAGGAATAAAATAAGTAGATTTAGTAAGACGATCCACAATAACCCAAATGCTAGAATGACCCAACCTCGAACGAGGTAGGCCGTCAACGAAGTCCATCGATACTTAGTCCCACTTCCACCGTGGAACCTCAAGAGGCTGAAGAAGACAGGATGGCTGCTGATGCTCGGCCTTAACAAGATGACAAATAGGACATTGGCTCACATATCTCGCAACATCAATCTTCATACCATCCCAATAACAAAGACGATGCATATCCGCATACATCTTACTGCTACCCGGATGGATGGTATACTTAGAGCGATGACAATCATCAAGTATGTCACGCCTAAGTGTTGAATCAGATGGCACAACTATACGGTTCCTCCTCAGATGAAGGCAACCATGAGAATCAATCGAATAATCCAGCAACTCCTCATCACGGGACTCAGATGAGCAAGACAGAATGAGGCGCATAATATAAGCATCACGTCTCTGGGCCTCAGAGATACGATCAAGAAGAGAAGGTCGAGCCACCATACTGAATAATAAGATCGGTGAATCAGATGACGGTGCTCGATCACGAATGTTGAAGCTAGATAAGATCTCAAGAACATCCCATTCGGCTAACATCATGGAAACAACTGCCGAATGCTTGCGGCTAAGCACATCAGCTACACGATTACCCTTCCCTGGGGTATACTCGATATCGAAATCATATGAGGCGAGGAACTCTAACCATCGTTGTTGCCTCATATTCAATTCCTTCTGCGAAAAGAGGTACTTGAGAGACTTATGATCGGCATAAAGGACGAAATGCTCACCAAGGAGATCATGACGCCATATTTTCAAGGCGCAGACGATGGCTGAAAGCTCTAAATCATGGGTCGCGTACCGAACCTCGTTCGGGCGTAATTGCCTTGAAGCATAGGCAACAACCCGATCCTTTTGCATAAGAACCGCACCAAGCCCATCGTGGCTTGCATCAGTATAAACAATGAGATCTTGGTTCCCTTCAGGAACCACAAGCACAGGAGCATGTGTGAGAAGATCATTCAATCGCTGGAAGGCAGCCTCACACTTGTCAGACCAGGTAAAATGAACACCCTTCCTAGTGAGGTTTGTAAGAGGAAGCACGATGCGAGAAAAATCCTTAATGAAACGGCGATAATATCCCGCTAAACCCAGAAAGCTACGAATCTCATGAACATTCTCAGGCGTCTTCCAATTCTGAATAGCTTCGACCTTCGAAGGATTGACTGAGATACCATCGGAAGATTCAACATGACCTAAGAATTTCACTTGCCATTCCCAGAAGTGGCATTTAAAAAGCTTTGCCTTCAGTTGATGTTTGCGGAGAGTACTCAAGACAATTCTAAGATGTCGAGCATGATCCTCTTCTGATTTGGAATAAACCAAGATGTCATCGATGAATACAAGCATGAACTTATCGAGATATTCCTGGAATACCCGATTCATAAGATCGACGAAGTAAGCAGGAGCGTTCGTCAAACCAAATGGAATGACGAGCCGCTCAAAAGATCCATATCGAGTGCGGAAGGCTGTGAGAGGAATGCTATCTTCCGCAATGCGGAGTTGATGAAAACCCGTGGCAAGGTCCAATTGAGAAAAGACCTTTGTACCACTCAACTGATCAAACATGTCATCAGTTCTACGCAAGGGATAGCGATTCTTGATGGTTAACTCATTAAGCTTGCGATAGTCGACGCAAAGCCTAAGAGTATCATCGAACTTCTTCACGAATACCACCGCGGCACCCCACGGTGAAGAACTAGATCGAATGAAGTGTTTAGCTTCGAGCTCAATGAGTTGCTTCTTAAGTTCCTCATTCTCCTTAGTAGACATCCTCGTGGGAGGATGACTAACGGGTTGCGCACCAGGAATGATGTCAATACGAAACTCTATGGCCCATTTGGGTGGAAAACCCGAAATAGGCCCAAAAATATCAACGAAGTCACAAACTATCGGAATACAAGAACCATCATCATCATCATCTCAAGAATCAAGAGTATATAAGGTAGCTAGAGAATCATCTGAGTCGCGAATTACAAGAGATAACTGGGAAGAAGAATCTGGATGTCGAAGATAAATAACTCTATCAGAACATATAATCCTGGCCTCATATCGAACTAGCCAGTCCACACCAAAGATCATAACAAAACCAAGCGATGTAATCACGTGCAGATTCGCATGGAAAGAAAACCCACAAAGCATAACCTCAACATCGTCTCAAAATAAGGTAAGGGTTGCGAATCCACCGACAGGATTTGCATTCCTTAACGAAGTAAGCAACATGAAACATCCAAAGAACAAGCATCCACAAATTCCTTTGACACGAATGAGTGTGATGCACCCGTATCAAAGAGCACTCTAATCGATCGATCATGAAAAATAATGGAACCTTCAAGAATAGAAGAAAAAGTACCTTTCGGCTGAGTCGCACTACTAGAAGCTGCTACATTAAGATTCCCCGGACTAGAACCTTTGTTCTTCTTAGGACAAGAAGAAGCCATATGTCCCTCGGCCTTGCAAAAGTTGCAACTCTTAGGCTTTGGACACTCACGGGTTGGATGGCTAGGAGAACCACATTTGTAGCATGCAAAAGGCTTAGGCTGAGAAGGAGCTTGAGATTGAGAAGAAGACGATCCACCGTGCTTCTTCTTCTTGGATGAAGGAAAACTAGACTTGTGAAAATGAAACTTCTTCTTCTTAGGATTGGACTGAGAACCACCCTCGCCATCACTCTCTTTCTCATTCTCGACTGTCTCGAGATTGAGAGCGGCATCTACTAACTCTTCGAAGGGCAACTTGAGTTGAAGCATCAAAGACTTCTTAAGATATTTCTTGAGTCCGAATACAAACTTACGATTCTTCTTGTATGGGGCACTAATGAATTCCAACCCATACTTAGATAGAGATCGAAGGAGGAAACATAACCTGATACCGAAGAATTGCCTTGCTTCAACTCAACAAAGCGACTAGTGAGATGAGCCTTTTCAGACTCGGGTATGAACTTGAGCTCAAATCTATCTTGATACTGCTGCCATGTGAGGGTAGTCTCATCCACCTCAGCGATAAGAAGCTTATACCAGTCTAAAGAACGCTCTTGTAGCATACTAGATGCTACAAGAAGTCGATGATGGTCTGAAAGGTACACGCGAAGAAATACACGCTCACAAATGCGAAGCCAGGCTTGCACCTCAAGAACCAACTCGGAGCCTTTGAACGGCTTGCCTCCGAGATGAACAAAGTCACTACAAAGTCGAGCAAACACTGACTTGCAAGGAGATGAAGATGGAATAGGAGCGGGAGGCTGGGTGCTCCCAAGAAGCTCTCGAATCTGATCGGTAGTCATATAAACACCTTCCGGTCGTGAACCGCTGGACGATCCTGATGCCGAAGGGCGAGCTTTACCTCTTCCATCCATAACTAAAGGATAAGATAAGAAAAGATCGTTCACAGGGTAGACATGTATATATAACATTAGAAATTCAACACTTAAGTAATACTACGGAATAATATTTAGCATTCCTAGACATATTCCTTTCTATCTACCTCGAAGGAATCGAAAAGGATTGGATCATTGCTAGGTTGGTCTTGTTTATGGGATGAGATGTACAAGGGTATTACACTTGATGTATGGTTTATTGTGTTCACTGTTCTTTGTTTATTCCATTTTGTTCTGAAAGCTCGCTCTGATACCAACTTGTGACGACCCACCCCGAAACCCATATTAGTAAAGAGAATTATCGAGTAATTCTGTCTACTAATGCGAAGAATAGGGCTGGTTAAGGGCGACCGATATAGTAATGCGTTAGCTAAATACTAAGTACATCGATTTTTTTTCTTACCTCCACTTTGTGGAATCGACATACTTAATATTTAGCTAATACAATACTACTCGGCTACAGGATCTATTCAGAACAAAATATACATACACAATCAGATCACAGAACAGCAGTCACAGATATATATATATATATATATATATATATATATATATAACTACCCCAAACATCAAGTATCACACACTACCCCATAACCGTATACCCATATCATATACATACATCACATCCCGAAAGAATATATACAACATGTCAAAAACGGTGTAACACATAAGTGGATGATCTAGTCCATAGCCATGAGTCCTACCCAAAAAGCAAAATATCCAAGCACAAAAGATAGACTTCCACCTGACCTGCAACTCGGTCTGACCCGAGTGATAAACACACGGGTCATGCAACTGAATCTTATCGTTAGAATGGAATACGATAAGCTAAGAGAATAAGCTTCACATCGAGGATCATAAGCAAATAAGTATTTAAGTTTTGATATCATGCATTTCTACCATGTCACTAAGGGGTTCACATATGCTTGGGTTAACACAAGGGGTTTCATGAAGGTAATGTAAAAAGGGAAAATATTCAAACGTAATCCATGAAATTATCAAAAACTCTCCATAATCATAAATAATCCCAAGTATAAGTCATAAATTCGAAATCACCAAAATTCTTAAAGCAATCATATTTGCCTTACTTCTGTCTATAAGGCTAAGTAACTCATCAAAAGCGGTGAAATCGAAAACAACATAATCATAAAAGAATTCTCTGATTGGCCAATATTACATGCTAAAGCATGTTGCACGTGCTATTCACCAGTACTTTTCTCTATCATGGTACCACATCTATCTCTAGACCGAAATCCTCACTCACGGATTCAGTCAATGAAGTCATCTCTATTCCCACGAACACCCGCCATCAAAAGTGATTGGAGCATCTCACTCCAATCGGTGTCCGTTGAGTCCCCGCCATCCAAGTATTACTTGACCCAATCGGGACCCAGAGTAGTGGTGTCTCCCCCAGAATGTGTCAACAGCTCTTGGATAGCAACCCGGAAAGTGGTAACGTACGTTCCATACCATACACTCTCACTTAGCGGTTTTCTAGCCGCTAGCCAGTGCCACATTAAAAATAAACATCACAAGATTCGCCTCATGTCATCGGCGTATGATATAAATATACTAAAACCTGTCTCATCTCATCGACGAGTAAAATCTCATAAAATCATCAAACATCTCAAATCTTAGCAAATTCTTGCCTCATATCATCGGTAAGTGATTCTCACTCAATATAGTCCTAACTCGAATATTCTCCCAAATAGGAGATTCTGGACCATATGTATTAGCCAAAAGACTAAAATATTCTCGATCTCATACCACGATGTGGTAAATCTCAAAAAGGAAATCAAACGATTTCTAAATATCGTTTTGATCGTCCAAGTCCATAATTAATCGATATAGTGAATACACGAGTCCCATACTTCGTGGATTTACTAAACCACTTAATTTACTTTCTCATATGTCCGAAAGGCATAAAAATGATTAAAATAAATAAAATTATACTTAAAATATTTTTAAGGAGAAAACGGGAATTAAAACAGTTTATAGAAATTTTTAAAGTGGATTTTGGGCGAAAAAGCTGATTTTTAAGGGTTTTAAATAAATCATAAAATCTTAGAAAAATAATAATAACCACTAAAAGTCTTTTAAAAAAATACCCAAAATTATTTACAACTCAAGCTATGATTTTTAGGAAATTTACAGAAATTATTTCGGATTTTTAAACTCAAGAAAACATCAATTTGCATTTTAATCGGCAAAAACCGATATTCAAATTTAAATCGAATTTAAAATCAATTTAAATTCAAGTCACATTCTAAATTTACTAGTCCATTGCTGGACCAAATAATCAAATATTAGCATCAAATGCCGTAGTAAAATTCTTGCAAAAGCATGCAAATGAAATCATCAAAGTCGAACAATTACATCAATATTGGGGCAGTTCATAACAAGCCAACATTGAAAACGTCAATTTTCCACCATACAAACTTCGAAATTCTACAAGACACAAAATACAAAAATTGTAGCCAACAGCCTCAGGTTTCCAAAACTTCATAAATTTTGGTATTCCGATCAGTAACGAAGAAGTTATGATCGAAATAATATTGAGAAAGAAATTATTTGCGCTGCCTGTCAACACAGGACAGCGATGAAAATGCCAATTTTCCACTATATAGACTTCTAAGTCAGTCAAAACCGAAAATATGAATGTGGCATATTCCACAAGGATTTCAGAACATCTAAGAATTCGAAATTCCGATAAAAACGTAAAAGTTATGGCGAAAACACTAACTAGCCACTAGAATATTCTGGGTTTAATCCCTCTCGGATTTTCATCTTTGACAACAACTAAGAAGGTCCAAACGGACTCAAAACCCAATGAAAGTTAATGGAACAAACTATAATTAGTCCTCTACAATCTGAAAAAAGAGCGGCATCAATCCGACACCGGACGAGCTAGATATGAGCAAAACAAGACAGGGCATTTTCAGTATCAATCAATATAGTACAGAGGTAAAATTCAACATATTTAACCAAATATTTCAAGCAAGAGATTATTTGTTGCTGAAATTTATTCACTTACAGTTCCTATAAGCCTTAGCTTACCTATTAGCAGCAAAAGGAAGGAGATTTGAGCTTCAAAATGGAGACTTTCCACTGGTTATGCCTCTCTAGAACCTGAAGGGGCTGAAAAGAAGACATGCAAAGGAAGAAATCTTCAATAAACAAAACTACAGTAAACTGAAAAAGGGATTCCTCAAGATTAGAGATAAATATGAGTAGGAGATTACCTTAATATAAATTTTGGATGAAAATACTTCAATTTGATGTGGATTGCTTGGATTTTAATAAAAGTTGAATAAGGAGGCCATTATTTCTTCATTTTGAGCTTCTGTTCTTTTCTTTGAGAAGGAGAAAGAAAGTAATCAGTACGTACAAATTCCCCTTCTTCCAGAAATTTCTTTTGGTTAATTGGGTATGGGTTGGACCAAGCCCAATATCCCTTCAATTTAATTAAATTGTACTTGGTAAATTTTCTCTCTTGTTTATATATAATTACAATATAATTTAGTTCATAACTTTTGCAATTCTTATCCGTTTTACACGAAACGAATTGCGTTGTGATTGTATTAACATCTAGAACCCAAAAAAAATAGTAAACATCTTATTTTACCATTTTAAATTTTATTTTAGCAATAAAACCCCATTTATAATAAATTTACACTATTTAATTAAATAATGCAAATTTAACATGTTTTTGCCAAATAAAATATATTTCTCAATCAATAAAGTGTATATAATTGTTTTAGCATCTCCAAAACAATTAAATGCTCACACTAAAAATATTTATAGTTTTTAGTTGATTAAAATTACCATTCCTTATCTATTTTAACAAAGAAGAAGGCAATTTGGCAATAAATTGCAATATCGCCAAATTTAACATGTGTAACAACCCGTATATTTATCGATTTTATATTTAAATATTTTATTTAAATATTTTATCGTTAGTCGGATTTTAGTCCGAAAAGCTACTTTTTGCAAACAGCCGAATTAGGACTCGAGACCATCCCCATTGAGTTCAAAGTGATGTTTGTGACCTTTTTGAGTATAAGCTTCGATATGTTTGGAGAAAGTTGATTTTTTGCTACTTTTTCCCGCTTATGACTTTGGTTTGGACTGCACCCTTATTAGCTCAGCCCAACCCCCCTTCTCTTCATAACTTCTCCTCTTTGCTTAAACACTCAAGCTTTAGCAACAATGGTGGAAGAGATTGGAAATGGAAATTCCTAAGCCCTAGCTTGCTTTGCAAATCCAACTTCTAGCTTCAAACTCAAGTGAACCCATTGGTAAGCATCTCCTTCTTCTTCTCCAACTCTTTCTCTCTTTGATTTCAGAAAATTCCTAAACCTAATTTAGGAAATGTTTCTCTTTTAAGCTTAGATTCAAGCTTCTAGTGTTGAGATTGAAGAGGGATTGATCTTAGGTTGTTCTTAAAGCTTCTCCTTCATTGATTTGGGTTCAAAGGTGAGATTTTTATCTCACATCTTTGTCTATAATTATCTTCGATTGTTAGGTATGAATTCCTAACACTTATCCATGAGCAATTGATTTTGGTTTGGATTGATTTCGTGTATATTCCAATTTTTTGTGTTTTGGTCTAATTTATGAAAATCCTATTATGGATATTTGGACATTGATATTTGAGGCGTATTGAAGAGCCGTTTAGGCTGGGTTGTCGTTCGACGTAATTCCTTAGTCATCTCCATTTGCTCGTTCGATCGTTTCCGATATTCGTTTGGCCATTTTTGGCCTAGGTTCAGGGAATGCCCTGACCCTTTCATTCAGACGTCTGAAACGTAATATTCAGACGTCTGAATATTGTTATGGGAAGATTTCTATTCCCAGATTCAGACGTCTGAATATATGGTTTCAGACGTCTGAATTGGTTCATTTGGAACCAGAAAGAAAATAGGCTAAAAAGTGCTTATTTCAGACGTCTGGATTCAAGGATTCAGACGTCTGAATTCTGTCTTTGGAAAATATTTATTTTCGAGATTCAGACGTCTGAATCCTTGATTTCAGACGTCTGAATCAGCACTCTTTTGCCTATTTGCCTATTCGCTTGAGAATTCCAATTTAAATCGATTCGTGATGATCCTATTTGTTGTTATCATTTATTATGACTTTGATGACTCCTTTTTAGGGATTTTTGAATATCCATTTCGATGGATTCTTTATCGGTTTCTTTGGATTTTATTCACGTCTTCGAATGTGAATTTTACCGATTGATTGTTCTTACAATCTTCTTTGTGATTTGTCACTTTAAAAATACAAAGGTTTTCTATACTAGTAGTAAATAACAAAATTCTTTCATCAAAACGATTTCCACACTATTTTATTACAAAGCTCGTTTCTTAAACCGTTTTCCAATCTATTAGTATATACAAGCCTTTACCTCACTCATATGAGAAATCTAACTAAACGACTTAGTAAAACAAGTGGTATGAAACGCTTGCGTTTACTTCGTTGGTTAATTCTTGGACTTGTTCGATTGAAACTCTTGTGACAATTTTCTAGTGGAGACCTACAATTTGTTCGTAAATATTTAAGTTAAGCTAGTGGTTATGGGACATGAAGTTATGCTCATATATTTACTAGCTTACTGTAATCGACACTTCTCGTTGATCATGACGATCATCTTTGTGATTTAGACTAGCAATGTGCGATGTCTCTTTGTCCTTGTCGAGGACGATACTTCATTTTTGTGGAGCTTCGGCTCACCAGGAGGAGCTTCGGCTCAATGTCCACAATGGGGGACTATACCCTGTCAGGAGGAGTTTTGACTCACCAGGAGGAGCTTCGGCTCAAAGTCCGCAATGGGGGACTATACCCTGTCATGAGGAGCTTCGGCTCACCCGAAGGAGCTTCGGCTCAATGTCCACAATGGGGGACTATACCCTGTCAGGAGGAGTTTTGACTCACCAGGAGGAGCTTCGGCTCAATGTCCGCAATGGGGGACTACACCCTGTCTGGAGGAGCTCCGGCTCATTTTTATGGGACTGGCCATCCTTTTTCTTGTGATTTCTGGATTTCGTGTGTTGAATTCTGGAATTTATGTTTCACCAACTTTTACGATTGGCATTGATATATATGTCATTTATTGTGTCTTGGTGAATGAAATTAGGAGTATGACATTCCTTTTTATCTTTGAGAAGATCTTTGCGATATTGATTAATCTCTTATTGATTTTTCAATTACTTATTTATCACAGCTTGGCATTGTGATTATTATGGGTTTAGTCATATCTCTTATTATATATCACTTCATCTGATATTTATAGCTAGACTGATCCGTTTATTATTTTCTTCTTAAATAATACTCGGGTTAGACTGAGATTTTACAGGTGCTTCTGCTTGACTCCTTATCGGACTATCATCCCGACTTTTTGTTAACTACTTGGATTAGCAGTTTTTTTGTTGTATACACTTGAGATATAGACTCATAGTTGTATTCTTTTGTATAGCACGTGTTGCTATTCTCTTGTATTATTGTGGATCTTTTTGACCACTACTTTGATGAACACTTTTATGTGTTATATATATTCATATCTATTTCCGCCTTTGTGATATGAATTATCCGTGACTGATTTATGTTATGTTTATTTCTATATTTGTTTCTGAAGATATTATAACCACTGTGTAGTAGCTTTGAGTTTGTGTTGGTATGTCGGATTTCCCTCTTGAATGCATGTTATACTATCTGACATATCGATGCTCGCGCAAAGCAATTACACGGATGGTCGCTCCTCAACAGCCTTATTCTCCGTGCTAGTTGACAACATTCACTGTAATGTTCTTGGCTAGCATGGGTATTGAGGTGGGGCATCACAGCTTGGTATCAGAGCCAAACTTCGGAACAATATGGAATATTATAACAAGGATCATCGTCCTAAGTCATTCTTAGGAGTCGTGCTTTAGGATTTTATTCGGGTCTTCGTACCGTTCTATCCTACTTTCTTTTATGATTCCTTGTTTTATCTATCAAGATTGCTTGATATTTGTTTTGAGAATAACTTTTTCCTCTTCTTTCTTTCTTTCTTAAAGAAGAGAAATGGTTAGACCAGGCCGTCCCAGCGCCGGTCAATCTAGTGCTACTCCTCTGGATGGAGTATTCATGTCTGCTCAGCAGCTTTTAGATCTCGTAAAGAACGCTCAAGCTGCAGGACCCATTCCAGAGCCTACTCATCTTAGATCCGGTTTTGCACGCTTGTGCAGAGACTATACCGATATGGGTGGAAGGCCATTCAAAGGATCCGAGAGTGTTATAGAAATTCAAGCTTGACTCAAATCATGCGATCGAATCTTTTCTCGCATGAACTTTATTGAACTTCATCGAGTCCAAGTGGCTTCTAGCATGCTTCAAGAAAGAGCGTTAGATTGGTATGAGCTTTTAATTTCTGAAATCGTTGAGGCGGATCTCACTTGGGAGCAATTCCGGGAAAGATTCGAATTGAAATTTGTGCCGGAGGCTGAAAAAGTAACTTTGGCCCAGCGTTTTATTGACCTTGTTCAAGGTGAATCTTCTGTGACAGACTATGTCGCATCCTTCGAATCTCTGTCCAAATACGGGGTTGAGTACATTAATACCCCATTGAAGAAAAATCAGATATTTTTCTATGGCTTGAATAAGAATCTTAAGAAGCCATTACTCCTGAAACTTGAGGTTTCATTTGATCAGCTTATTGATATTGCTCTTCGTCTTGAAGAGGCCGATAATGAAGGTGATGTTGAAGTTGTGCGTGCCCAACAGAACTTCGACAATAACTTGAAGAGGCCTATCAAATTCATAGGCCCCAATTCTAATAAGAAAGGGAAGCAACAAATTCCTGTAGCAAATACTCCTACCTCTAGTCGTGGTCAATGCTACAATTGTGGTTCCATGGACCATTTTGCAAGGGAGTGCTCGAAACCCCTCTTTTGTCGTTATTGCAAAGGTTCGGGTCATCTTTTATCTTCGTGTCCTAAGCTTCCAAGCAAGAGAGAAGGAAAGCTGCAAGCCCCTGGCAACTCTTCTCTTGGTCAAGGTATTTTCATTCAATCCTTGATGGCATTGTTTTATTTCGTGAACTTTCTATTTGAGTTCTTTTTGATATGGGTTTCATCTCACTATTTTATATCAAAAGAACTTGTCGATTCTTTTTCTTTGAATATTTTGGGCTTGATGACTTCTTTGAGGATTGCGAATCCGGATGGTAGATCTGCAACACTCAATTCGCTTTTATTTGATGTCAAAAAATTATTTCATGTGATTTATCTTTCCGAGCCGATATTTTTACTTAGGCTTCGAAATTGATTTTTGTAAGGATTGGCTTAATCGTTGTGAAGCTCATATCCTATTTTCTCGTGTGGACTATTCCTCTTCGACATTTTCAATCTGTTAAGCAGATTTCTATTTTTCCTTTATGATTTTGATTCCAACTTGATGGAATCATTTTATTCCTTAAGCCCTCAAGATGAGAAAAGTGTTATTTCTCTTATCTAAATAATTTGTGAAACTTTTCCGGTATTTTTGAGTTTGTCTTAGAATTATCACCTAAGAAATCTTTTGTGTGGTGTTAAGGTCTTTAGTTCGACCTTGCCACCGATTTTCATTTGGCGACGAGTTGCGGAAGTTAGCATTCCACTTACGCACTCCGCACTCGTTATGATTCCTATGAATGAATTATTATGTCATTCAGTTTGTCCAGCTTATTTCATCCATTTTACAAATCGAATATCCTATGAATATTTCGATGAGACCATTCTTTTATTTATTGATTTTTGGATGAAAATAGCAATTTAAAATTTTGCAAAATCTTTTTCATAAGATTTATTTAGAAGTATAACCGGATTTTTGTTCTTAAAACGAAAAAAGAATATTCTTAGAAGTTTTTGAGAAACTTACTTATCCTATAGAATACGATTTTGTGATTGTATTGCCCATTTAGTGTTTTAAGACTTTTGGTCGATGCGCTTGATCAACGTTATCGATAGGAATTTCCTAAACGCTTTGATGAGACAATCAGACACAGTATATTAACTTGAAAATAGTAAATTTTTCTAGAAAGATTATTACATAATGATAAATGTAATTTGAAAGTTTTAACTTTTCAGGAAAGAAGATTATTTAAAAGAAATTCTTTCTTTTCGATACTCTTATTCTTGTGATTCCTGGAGGGGAACCAAGACTTTGCTATTTGTACCGATACTGGTCGTATTGGTTTAGATGTCGTTCTCTTGCAAAGGAGAACGTGCTATCTCGTGTGCTTCTAAATCATTAAAAGCCGATTGAGGCTAGGTATACCACTCATGATCTAGTGCTCGCGGTTATTGTTTTCGCTTCTAGAGTTTGACATCATCATCTTTGGGGGAGAAATTTGTTCTCCACCTCGATCATAAAATCTTTGGAATATTTATTTTCTCATAAGGAACTTCATGTTTACTCGAGCTCCTGGCATCTTATGATCTTGATATTCTTTTATTCCCGGAGGGGAAATCGTGTTGCAAATGCGTTTAGTCGTAGGCAACAAGTGGTTGATTCTTTGATGATTGTTCGAATGGAATTATCTTTTTATTAAGTTCATCAGACGTTTTGATGTACTTCGTTTTATTGAGTTTCATTCTTTTATGGACTAGCGTTTGATGTTCTTTTATGGTGTTTGATTCATTGGATGTACCGTTTGTACTACATCAATGTCTTTGCTTTTGGATTCATTGGATGTACCGTTTGTACTACATCAATGTTTTTGCTATTTGATTCATTGGATGTACCTTTTGTACTACATCAATGTCTTTGCTTTTGGATTCATTAAATGTACCGTTTGTACTACATCAATGTTTTTGCTATTTGATTCATTGGATGTACCGTTTGTACTACATCAATGTCTTTGCTTTTGGATTCATTGGATGTACCGTTTGTACTACATCAATATTTCTGCTATTTGATTCATTGGATGTACCGTTTGTACTACATCAATGTCTTTGCTTTTGGATTCATTGGATGTACCGTTTGTATTACATCAATGTTTTTGCTATTTGATTCATTGGATGTACCGTTTGTACTACATCAATGTTTTTGCTATTTGATTCATTGGATGTACCGTTTGTACTACATCAATGTCTTTGCTTTTGGATTCATTGGATGTACCGTTTGTACTACATCAATGTTTTTCCTATTTGATTCATTGGATGTACCGTTTGTACTACATCAATGTCTTTGCTATTCGATTCATTGGATGTACCGTTTGTACTACATCAATGTTTTTGCTATTTGATTCATTGGATGTACCGTTTGTACTACATCAATGTCTTTGCTATTCGATTCATTGGATGTACTGTTTGTACTACATCAATGTCTTTGCTTATGGATTCATTGGATGTACCGTTGGTGCTACATCAATGTTTTTGCTATTTGATTCATTGGATGTACCGTTTGTACTACATCAATGTCTTTGCTTTTGGATTCATTGGATGTACCGTTTGTACTACATCAATGTTTTTGCTATTTGATTCATTTGATGTACCGTTTGTACTACATCAATGTCTTTGCTTTTGGATTCATTGGATGTACCGTTTGTACTACATCAATGTTTTTGCTATTTGATTCATTAGATGTACCGTTTGTACTACATCAATGTCTTTGCTATTCGATTCATTGGATGTACCGTTTGTACTACATCAATGTCTTTGCTTTTGGATTCATTGGATGTACCGTTTGTACTACATCAATGTTTTTGCTATTTGATTCATTGGATGTACCGTTTGTACTACATCAATGTCTTTGCTATTTGATTCATTGGATGTACCGTATGTACTACATCAATGTCTTTACTTTTGGATTCATTGGATGTACCATTTGTACTACATCAATGTTTTTGCTATTTGATTCATTGGATGTACTGTTTGTGCTACATCAATGTCTTTGCTATTCGATTCATTGGATGTACCGTTTGTACTACATCAATGTTTTTGCTTTGGTTCATTGGGCGTACCGTTTTTGTACTACGCTGATGTCCCAAATTATTTGAGTTTCTAGTTCCTCGGGCATACCGTTTTTGTACTACGTCGTTGCACCGGCTCAATTTTCTGCTATTCTTGACGTTCCCCACGTCTTTTATCTACGGAAATGCCTTAGGGATTCCGGTTTTCATTCTTGAGCCCGGTGATATTGTGGAAATTGAAGTTTCAACAAATTTGATTTTTGAGCAACATCCTATTCGAATTATTGCTTCGGAGCTCAAACGACTTCGAAATAAAGATGTTCTTCTTATGGGAGCTCAATGGTTCTCAAATCCTAGGGATTACTCTTGGCAATCTAGAGAATTCATTGAGCGATCCCGTTCTTGCTAACTCTTTCGTGCTCTTTATGGCGAACTTCTTATTTCAATTTTCTTTTGTGTTGATATGCTTCCATGGTTGTTACTTCTTATTTTCCTCTTAAGTATTGCGAGGACGCAATTTCTTTAAGGAGGGGAGTCTGTAACAACCCGTATATTTATCGATTTTATATTTAAATATTTTATTTAAATATTTTAGTCCGAAAAGCTACTTTTTGCAAACAGCCGAATTAGGACTCGAGACCACCCCCATTGAGTTCAAAGTGATGTTTGCGACCTTTTTGAGTATAAGCTTCGATATGTTTGGAGAAAGTTGATTTTTTGCTACTTTTTTCCGCTTATGACTTTGGTTTGGACTGCACCCTTGTTAGCTCAGCCCAACCCCCCTTCTCTTCATAACTTCTCCTTTTTGCTTAAACACTCAAGCTTTAGCAACAATGGTGGAAGAGATTGGAAATGGAAATTCCTAAGCCCTAGCTTGCTTTGCAAATCCAACTTCTAGCTTCAAACTCAAGTAAACCCATTGGTAAGTATCTCCTTCTTCTTCTCCAACTCTTTCTCTCTTTGATTTCAGAAAATTCCTAAACCTAATTTAGGAAATGTTTCTCTTTTAAGCTTAGATTCAAGCTTCTAGTGTTGAGATTGAAGAGGGATTGATCTTAGGTTGTTCTTAAAGCTTCTCCTTCATTGATTTGGGTTCAAAGGTGAGATTTTTATCTCACATCTTTGTCTATAATTATTTTCGATTGTTAGGTATGAATTCCTAACACTCATTCATGTGCAATTGATTTTGGTTTGGATTGAGTTCGTGTATATTCCAATTTTTGGTGTTTTGGTCTAATTTATGAAAATCCTATTATGGATATTTGGACATTGATATTTGAGGCGTATTGAAGAGCCGTTTAGGATGGGTTGTCGTTCGACGTAATTCCTTAGTCATCGCCATTTGCTCGTTCGATCGTTTCCGATATTTGTTTGGGCATTTTTGGCCTAGGTTCAGGGAATGCCCTGAACCCTTTCATTCAGACGTCTGAAACGTAATATTCAGACGTCTGAATATTGTTATGGGAAGACTTCTATTCCCAGATTCAGATGTCTGAATATATGGTTTCATACGTCTGAATTGGTTCATTTGGAACCAGAAAGGAAATAGGCTGAAAAGTGCCTATTTGAGACGTCTGGATTCAAGGATTCAGACGTCTGAATTTTGTCTTTGGAAAATACTTATTTTCCAGATTCAGACGTCTGAATCCTTGATTTCAGACGTCTGAATCAGCACACTTTTGCCTATTTGCCTATTCGCTTGAGAATTCCAATTTAAATCGATTCGTGATGATCCTATTTGTTGTTATCATTTATTATGACTTTGATGACTCCTTTTTAGGGATTTTTGAATATCCATTTCGATGGATTCTTTATCGGTTTCTTTGGATTTTATTCATGTCTTCGAATGTGAATTTTACTGATTGATTGTTCTTACAATCTTCTTTGTGATTTGTCACTTTAAAAATACAAAGGTTTTCTATACTAGTAGTAATTAACAAAATTCTTTCATCAAAACGATTTCAACACTATTTTATTACAAAGCTCGTTTCTTAAACCGTTTTCCAATCTATTAGTATATACAAGCCTTTACCTCACTCGTATGAGAAATCTAATTAAACGACTTAGTAAAACAAGTGGTATGAAACGCTTGCATTTACTTCGTTGGTTAATTCTTGGACTTGTTCGATTGAAACTCTTGTGACAATTTTCTAGTGGAGACCTACAATTTGTTCGTAAATATTTAAGTTAAGCTAGTGGTTATGGGACATGAAGCTAAGCTCATATATTTACTAGCTTACTGTAATCGACACTTCTCGTTGATCATGACGATCATCTTTGTGATTTAGACTAGCAATGTGCGATGTCTCTTTGTCCTTGTTGAGGACGATACTTCATTTTTGTGGAGCTTCGGCTCACCAGGAGGAGCTTCGGCTCAATGTCCACAATGGGGGACTATACCCTATCAGGAGGAGTTTTGACTCATCGGGAGGAGCTTCGGCTCAAAGTCCGCAATGGGGGACTATACCCTATCATGAGGAGCTTCGGCTCACCAGGAGGAGCTTCGGCTCAATGTCCACAATGGGGGACTATACCCTGTCAGGAGGAGTATTGACTCACCAGAAGGAGCTTCGGCTCAATGTCCGCAATGGGGGACTATACATTGTCTGGAGGAGCTCCGGCTCATTTTTATGGGACTGGCCATCCTTTTTCTTGTGATTTCTGGATTTCGTGTGTTGAATTCTGGAATTTGTGTTTCACCAACTTTTACGATTGGCATTGATATATATGTCATTTATTGTGACTTGGTGAATGAAATTAGGAGTATGACATTCCTTTTTATCTTTGAGAAGATCTTTGCGATATTGATTAATCTCTTATTGATTTTTCAATTACTTATTTATCACAGCTTGGCATTGTGATTATTATGGGTTTAGTCATATCTCTTATTATATATCACTTCATCTGATATTTATAGCTAGACTGATCCGTTTATTATTTTCTTCTTAAATAATACTCGGGTCAGACTGAGATTTTACAGGTGCTTCTGCTTGACTCCTTATCGGACTATCATCCCGACTTTTGGTTAACTACTTAGATTAGCAGTTTTTTGTTGTATACACTTGAGATATAGACTCATAGTTCTATTCTTTTGTATAGCACGTGTTGCTATTCTCTTGTATTATTGTGGATCTTTTTGACCACTACTCTGATGAACACTTTTATGTGTTATATATATTCATATCTATTTCCGCCTTTGTGATATGAATTATCCGTGACTGATTTATGTTATGTTTATTTCTATATTTGTTTCTGAAGATATTATAGCCACTATGTAGTAGCTTTGAGTTTGTGTAGGTATGTCGGATTTCCCTCTTGAATGCATGTTATACTATCTGACATATCGATGCTCGCGCAAAGCAATTACACGGATGGTCGCTCCTCAACAGCCTTATTCTCCGTGCTAGTTGACAGCATTCACCGTAATGTTCTTGGCTAGCCTGGGTATTGAGGTGGGGCGTCACAACATGTTTATTGAATATAGTTGGCACAACTACATTCAAAATTCATTAAATAAAGTAAATACTTTATTTCCACACATGTTCATCATATTTATTCACTTCTCTAACATTTCCTCTTTTATTTTTATTATTTACACAATAAATGGAAAATATTGATATACATCACCAATATTCTTTTATTAATCACAATAATTACCAACAATTGATATTTATCCACCCAAATTCACAAATAAGGTTGTTGACTTCATTTTCCCCTATTTTAATTTTTTCAACCATTAAAAATGAAATAAGCCTCATTTTATTACATTGACCCAAGATTTATTCATACAATATTGTTTATTTCAAATAAACAATATTATACATCATTTTCTTCTTGTTAAATTATTTTTCTCCATTATTAAATTATAATTCTCATTATAATTTAATATTTAAGATAAATATCCAACCTAGGGTTGTTAAACATTAATTCCAATTTAGCATTTAAATAAACCATTCAAAATTTGTATCGATTTCATATACAGATTTGAACCATAAATAAGCCATTTCAAAATATATATTTCAAAGTTCTAAATATTATATAATTTGAAAATTAAATGCGATAATTTTATATATCTTAATTTAGTTTACTATTATTTGTTTTGAATTATTTACTTAATTAATTCAATATCATTTAAATAAACTCAATCTTGAAATATTTATTAATCACTTTAAGCCAATATCAAGTTATAAAATCATATCCTTTAAAATCTCATATTCAATAAGTTCCAAATGGAATTTAATTAAATATAATTCTTGATTAAATACAATGTCAAATCAGTTTCCAAACCATCTTCTCAACCTTAATTTGTTAAATCATTATAAACTCTATATTAAAATATAATTTAAATAAATACTTAACCATATTATATTTATAAATCAAACTTCATTATTAAACTTATTTTATATTAAACAAATTTATACATAGCTCAAATTTAAGAATGTAACTATATATAAAATAACATTTATATAATATCAAAATAAATGTCATATAAAACCATATATTTCTTTCCAAAACTAAAGAAATCATCTCAAAATATTTTTATTTATTGTATGCGGTATATGTATATAATTTTCTATCCTATGGTCAAGTGTTACAGATATTTATCATTTCAATCCGTAATCTAAATATATACGGGTATATACCTGAAACGATCCTGACTCGACCTTTGAAAATCGGCACCAAATACGACACTCATATTCCAATGCCGTAGATCTAAATGCCGAACCTGGTTCGCCGGAGCTTATAACACATCAAGTACAACACAGTGGAAGAAAAAGAAATAATATCATGTATATAGCATCGATACAATATCTGATACAATGATGATACAATAGAATGATACAATGGATATATCCATCAATACTGTTAGAGATACAAGAAATAGCAGCGGGAAAGAATATCTTCAATAGAATACATCTCCAAAATGCAACTGCAACACCATCTCCAAACTAAATATAGCTCGAACAACCATCAAGTTGCACCAAGCTAAGCAAGGTCAGCCGTGAAAGATGAAGCGTAGAAAATGTGATCCACAAATCCAAAAGCTATCGAATCTACACCTATTGTGGGATTATCTGAAAACCTTAACTCTAGACTGCCCGTGTGGAAAATGGTGGGCACCCAGAGTTTAGGAAAGGAACAATAAACTCCAGGTCAGTCATGGGACTGGTGTGAGCAACAAAAACAGTTTTTATCTTTAAAAACAAACAAAAGAATTTAAATGGAAAACCGCAATGCTTTTTGGAAAATGAAACTACCATAAGGCATCCCGCCACACACACAATGCAAGCGCAAACTTGGAGGAGATTTCTCCTTATGATAGTCAAATATGCTTGATACGCGAAAACCATTGATATTACTATTATTAGTGCATAGTGTAGAAAACCTTTCGAAAGTATAATATTAATCTTAGCCGACATAGGTACCATTATATTATGCCTACTATAGCTACCATTTTAAATGGCAGGTTCTACAACTAAAACCGTACAAGGCGCGTACTGTTTTGTTTGGATTTCCAACACATAGCCAGGAAAAGGAACTTCCCACATAAAATGGAACGCCTTTGGAGGGACGCCCCGAGAAATTAACCAGCTCTCTGCTACACAAGGCCGAGTTACCTCTGTAACTAGGTAACAACTGACACGAGCATGCCATCCCCTGATCGTTACCCACCTTTATCCAAGGGCTCTCAATCCAACAACCACACAGTAAAGTATCTGGGCTCCATATACCATGATACCACTTTCATAAAAAGTCAACATAAGTAAATATCTGGGCTCCATACCATGATATCACTTTTTATACAGAAGGAAATGGTCACGCCCTCATAAGGAGCTACCCCCAAATAACCTTGCTGCCACGATTCCTGTTTTGACATTATCGGGTTCTGAGGCTCGACGAAGTCTAGTCCACAAAGCTACGCTTTTTCACAAAGCCATGCTTTAATCACAAATGATCAACAAATGATCATCAACACACGGCAGCACTCAGCATGCCACATTACTAATTTGGGAATGTATCACTAGTAACCATTAACTACATAACCTCTGAGCTCGTACTACTCAGAGAAGGGTGTTAAGATAAGAGAATAAATCTCTGCCACCAACAGAATGTATTTGATAGAAACCAGTTTTACATCTCAAAGTGTAATGTCAGACACACATCCATACAAGTCTGTTCCGGGTTCGAACAGAACCGAAGGCACTTCCAAAGAAGCCCTTTCAAATCCGGGTATTCACAATCCCGATCGGACTTCCCATCACTTAGGAAATCCCTATACCGGCGTGACTCAGTGCAGAGACAATCGACGAGTTACCCTTTCGTTTTCGAAAATACCCGATCTTCACCACCGGTCTTCAAATGTTATCCTTATCGACGTATCATTATTCGGAATGGGTTATATGACACAAGGTCCTCTCCCGGCTAAACCGAATAATGAGCGTAAATTTAAAACATACGGATATGGGATTTCAATTAAGTCACAACTTAATATCCCAAATTCTTCTTTCAAATGGTTTAAACAAATTACCATTTCAAATCTTTAAACAAAAAGATTTATTCCACAAAGTTCACCCAGCTTCACAAAGATCTATTCACAGATTTCAAAACAATTCCCACCTCAATTGGATTAGCTCATTTAATCTTTAAATCAAAGATTTAACTTATAGCTTCCAAAACCCGTTTCCAAATATTCAATCATAACTTGGAAAACCATTTCCAATTCAACTTGAACTTCTTTTAATACAAATTGGGAATTCATTTCTTATATGAAAACTTATATCGTTTGAAAACAAATAGTTTTTATTTTGGAAAAATCCAATTTCATTTATACAAGTTAAAATCTTTGGGTTAATTTAAATTTCCAAAGCAACACTTTATAAAATAGTTCTAGTTCATGTAAACCTATATAATCTTTTTGAAATCATAAGCTTACAACATAGAATTTAATTTCAATTTTATTCAATTTCAAAACAAATTTTAAAACTAAATTAAGTTATTCAAAAATAATAGTTTTGTTTTTTTGAAATTCCTTTTTCAAAAGTTTTTCCACTTTAAATCCGATTTATTTCCAAAACCATTTGGATTCAAAAATTCAATTCTAAAATTATTTCAAAAAAACTATGACTTAACCAATTTCCACGTGCAATCCATATTCGTGTGTGTATAGTGTAGTCCAAGGATTTAACACAATAGTGCACAACATCAACCATCACAGATTCAATCATATCAACATCGATAAGCGGAATAATCCATAACTCTTATCTATATACACATATTCATAGATAAAACAAATTTATCAATGAGATATACCACATAATATAAATAAAAATTACTATTTGTAAGGAATCCAGTTGGATCCCTCCAACCTGTTTTCCCTACATCCACAGTCATTAGCACAACAATTAAATACCAATTCCACTTCGAGGTGGAATATCACAGTATATGGGATTTATAAAATATCATCTGCTATTATGCGGCGCAATAGGGTCTCATCCGCTATATAATGCGGGAAATCAATCACCCAATATATACTATATACTACTATATATATAATATTATCCAGTGAAAAATTATTATAAATCAATCACCCAAACACACAGTCAATCAATTTTAACTATGATAATTCAATCATCAATCAATAACTGAAATTTTCAGTTATTTAAAATTTGACTGAGAAGATCTCACCTTTATTATGCAGGCAATCCATTTTAAATTCAAATCTTTTAAATCCACTTAATTGCTCAAAACTTTTTTAAGTTATTAAACAATAAAAAAAACTTTATTTATTTCCAAACTAAGTTCAAACTAACTTGAGTTCTAATTAAACTCTGATTTAAAAACTTTTTTAACTTTGTTTTATAAATTTAAATTTAAATTTCAAAATTCCAAACAAACAGATTTTAAACCTGTACAACATGCTGCACGAGCCAGGCTATATTGGCTTCGAGTCAAGCGCTAAATCTCTTCGAGTAAACTACTCGAATTACTCGGGTCAAACTCAAGAATACCCGAGACATTTCCCTCTTTCCTCGCGTCAAACCCTATTCTTCTCTTCCTTTTCCCTTTTGACTTGGTTTTAGTTTAAAAACTATTCCACCAAGCTATCCCACACGAGCACATACTCGAGCAATGCCATCAATTCCCCAAGTCAAACATGAGGAACTTCGAGTTGACCCTCCATTTCACTTGCGCTTGAACAGGAACCATCTTCTTCCCCCAAACCACTGACACCGTGGATACACCGTGCACATGTACAAGCAAGCTGGCCATCTTCGACCCAAACTTCAATCGACGATCCATCAACTATAACCTCCACTCTCCTCTCAAACACCCAAACCGATGAGATCAACCACGAAACTCAAATGAGTTGATTGATATAAACTAGAATTTAACTACCCTTCAAACTTTGCCTCAATGCCGACTACCTAATCCACCAGAAATCATGTGGGTTCGTCCAAAGCTGCATGCACCTCTGAGCGACAATTTCCCAAACTCCGACCCCTTCCGGTCAATTCCCGATGCCGCAAATTTCCTCATAAGACTCGCGACTTAAACTGTGTATAAAAACCTAAATCCACACCGATCGACTACCTCAACGTAGTATAAAAATTTCCCTCATTTTTTCGATAATCACCATTACCTCAGTCATCTCCTACTTCGAACTCGAGACTCTTAACCACCGTGATCATTAGGATTTAACCAATTTCCCATTTCCGATCAACACGAGATTTCTCAATGTTTAGGGATTTAAAAATCATGAAAATTTTCTTAAAAATCATCATTTAGTACAACGAAGCTGATCCAGTGATCAGAATTTTAGAATTAAAATACTTGAATTTTACTGTTTCTAATATTTTCTTTGTAAATTATAAATTTTCAAATTTTTCATCACATATTTTAGTTTATATTATTTTTAAAAATAACTTTACAACATTATGAACATGTTTCTTTCAAAGATCCAAGCCTAATACTAAGTTGTTTGGGTGATATGGATTTTTTTCCTTTGTTCTTTCTTGGTCTGGAAAACATAACAGTGTGTGTGTGTATATATACACACACAATCATGCCTAATTCAATTTTATTCAAGTGCATACATCCAGAAAACATATACTTACATCATCATCGCATAAGTGAATCACATGCATCAGTATCAAAGATTCAAAGTTGAAGGTTGCTCACAGGGTCATGAGAAAACAAAGAACAATACTGTATTGAAACCTGCAGCTTGATTGTCCCTTAAACTTGCTTTGTTTTGCTGTTAAATTGTCTTTGATGATGCTTATATTTTTTTTTTGCAATGCTAAGTTGATGAACGAACAAGAACAGTGTGTGTGTGTATGTGTATATATATATAGAAAAGATAGTGTTTGTAGGGGAGGTGTTTACTGGTAAAGCCTCTTTTGTTGAACATATATTTTCCTTCATTGACTAAAGATTTTTTTTTGTTACTGAAATGAAATGATCTTATTTCGGCTGAGATAATGGAAATGAATTCATATGTCTCCTATTTTGTTTACAGCTTATGCTATTTGAATTTTTTTTTGTAGATATTTTCTTTTGCCTTCTTTTATAAATTTTATTACATAGATATTTTTTTGTTTCTTTTATTATCTTCTTTTGCAAGCTTTTGTGTTTTATTATTTCCTTGCCCTCATTTGTCTCTATTTCTATTATAAATACCCATATTTTCTTTTTATTACTTTGTTTTAAAAGTTTAACTATTCATATTAACATGCTTTATAACTATATTTTATATTTGTATTTTGTATTGATAAAATTTATTCTATTATAAATACATCTTCTTACTTGGTATTATATACACATTATTTAAAGAAATGTTTTTAAAACTAATTACCCATAAATCAATTTACATAAATAATATTTTTAACCCAATTGTTGTTCTAAGTCATTTATTTAAAATTTAAACTCAAATACAAATTCAATATTCAAATTCAAATTCTCAAGTCAAACTCAAATTTAATTCAAAATTTATTCCAAAATTTTACATTAATTATTAATTTAAAATCAATTCAAAAATGGGATCGTTACAGATTCCCCCTTAAAAAAAATTCGTCCTCGAAATTTGCAGGCACGAAAACAACAAAGATAGATACACAAAGATAGAGAAACAGTTTTCCAAGTCAAACTGGATATCTATTCTGTGTTTGGCTTACCAAATAAGAATATCATTAATAGATATGAGAACAAATTCATACAATATTACACAGGATACTCGGGTCATCAAATCTACGAAATAGGCAAGGCACTGGTTAGTTCGAAGGATAACTAACCACTCGTAGAATATATTGAGACCCAAACAATAGATAAATGGATTTAATTTCCCAAAACTTTCAAACACTAGATATGGATTCCAAATAGAATTTCAAATTCATTTAAAAAAGGAAAGCTGATAGAAATTTAACGAAGAGAATACGAAATAGAAACTTATTTACACGATTCATAAGAGCCACCATCACACTGAAGCTTCTCCTGCCACAAAGCCAATCAAAGATTTGAAATCGAATCAAAGGAGATTGATAGAGAAAGATTATTTCCATTGTTATAGGGTATTGACCATTCGTAGTGGTACTCCAATGTCCCCTATCTCGTCCTCTTCTTGCACTCATACTCACTATCAGTGGATAGTAAGAGAATTCACTGAGGCATTCGAACAGATATCTTAGGGATTACTCATTCTAGGGTATATTTCACCTTATCTCTAGTGAGCTACTTAATGTGTTATACTCCTGAGCTAAAGTTTCAACCTTCAGCTCTAATACCGAATGAAACAATCTTGACTCGACCTTCGAAAATCGGCACCGAATACGTCACTCATATTCCAATGTCGCAGATCCCAACGCCGAATCTGGTTCGCCGGAGCTTATAACACATCAAGTACAACACAGCGGAAGAAAATGAAATAATATCATGTATATAGCATCGATACAATATCTGATACAATGACGATACAATAAAATGATACGGTGGATATATCCATCAATACTATCAGACATACAAGAAATAACAGCGGGAAAGAATATCTTCAATAGAATACATCTCCAAAATGCAACTGCAACACCATCTCCAAACTAAATATAGCTCGAACAACCATCAAGTTGCACCAAGCTAAGCAAGGTCAGCCATGAAAGCTGAAGTGTAGAAAATGCAATCCACAAATCCAAAAGCTATCGAATCAACACCTATTGTGGGATTGTTTGTGCCAAAATTGGTCACAAACCCCAAGTATCGTGAAAGCACCAGTGTATGAATACAAATCAACAGTATTCAAACACAAATCACATATCTAAGCAAGCAACACGCAGCAATACAGAAATTATGAACAAGAACACACGATTTATAGTGGTTCGGCTATCTCCGGCCTACGTCCACTTCAAGGGTTTTGTCACTTTATTGCTCGATATTCGGGGAATACAACTTTTTATGTCAAAATACAGCAGACAGTAAGTCAAAATTCGAAATCAATGGCAGTGATGATGATATAGAGTGATTCTGGCAGCTTCGGGGCGTACTTTTCTCTCAAAATTCTCCGATCCCCTTCCTGAATGACTAGACGCTTTATTTATATGCGTAGGATGCTGATATTTCGTTGAAAATTCGGGAGACCACTTCTGTCACGTGAGGGGGCCCACATGCCCGACCTCAGGAAATTTGGGTCCACTTTGGGATCGATTCGAACTCCATTCGAATCGATCAGAAAATCATCCAATCGAGGTGAAATTTGGTGTGGACATTTTTCAACATTATGTAAGCTTCTGTGAAAATTTCGTGGCATTTGGATTAGTGGTTTGTGAGATATGATTGATACGAGATCCATGTTTCGTGTGCGCTGCCCTGTTCGAATCCACACTTCGCATCCATTGCTTCGTATCGATCAGAAGCACGTGAACGCGAGGTAACGTGGCGTGAGTTTCCTGGATCGATCCTACCTATGCGGCAATTTGATCGAGTTGTTCCGAGGCTTTCGCCTTGTTTACATCGATACGTTCGCATCATTTTCATATTGATTCAGCACCGATAACATTTGTATCGTTTGTTCAAGGTCTCATTCGTATCGATCGATTGTGGCTGGGGATTGATACGAGCCGAGTGGTTTTAAGAGGGATACGAACGATATCGATGCGTTGACATGGATTCGAACATATGGAGTGCGAACGAGATTTCTCTGGAACGATTCGAACTAAATGGATACGAGCTTGTGTGAACCCAATCGATACGAACCTGATAGGCTCGAATGGATTGAGGCGGGGCGATGGATACGAAGTAGGATGGAATCGAATATAACCGAGGTGAGCCCTTCTAGATCGATTCGAGACTGATTGATTCGAACAAGAAAAAACCGAGGGATACGAATCTGATCGATTCGAATGCGTCGTTTCTGATGGATACGAAGAGCTCATTTTACCTAACTTTTATCGATCACATCTCACTCATACGAACTCCGATTAACTTGAAATTTGAACCACTGGCTTCTACAGCTTTGCTTGTCATGTCTTGTCAATTGTGGCCCGATTCAGACTCGAACAAAATTCATCGATATCTGTGGTTATCCTGCAATGCATAGTTGATATTTATGACTAGTAATCATTGATTTTCAGTCAGTTTTGGGTATCTCAATTTTGCCAAAAAGTGGGATAACACTTTGCCTCCCAAAACATGCCTTTTAGTAAAAGGTGTGTTTTGATCAGTCTCGGTTCGAATATAGTGAGTTCATGTTTTATTCAAAGCTTATAGCATTTTCAATCAATTCCATGTCTGTTCGAAGCCAAATCGTTATTAATCTCTTCCAGTGGAAGTTAAGAATGAATTTCTACAGTCTCTTCGGACTATCGATGGTCACTCCGGACCCTTGCCAAGCCCATTCCAGACTTAGCGATTGAATAGAAAGATCCCATTGCACTCCGTCGTTGCTCTCTATCCTTTGCGCTCCAACCCCAGTTAGGGCATATAGCGATGTCTTGGCTGTTCTAAACCGATCGTAGCCTCTTTGGGTTCTTCCTGGATCCCATCCTATCACTCTCCGGTGAACGGGAAGCAGCGTTAAGTGAGTCATTCCTGTCGCTCTCCGGCGAAGCAACTCACTTCTTACACTCCGGTTCAGTGTACCTGAACATTAAGCGATGTCATGGCCTAAATCGTGGGCCGATCACAGCCTCTCCGGGCTCTTATCGAATCCCGATCTAATCACTCTCCGGTGAATGGGAAACGACGTTAAGTGAGTCGATCCTGTCGCTCTCCGGCGAAGCAACTCACTTCTTGCACTCCGGACCTTGCCTCTCCGGGTAGGGTCATACAGCGATCATTTTCATGTTGGTATTTAACGTTTATCCTTTAACTCTCCGGTCAAAGGTTTATTTCAAGAGATTCAAGTTTATTTATTAAATTTGAGTCCTAGATGTTCAATCTCAAACATCAGGAGAAAACTAAACATTGCCACTACGGGCAAATCGGTCTATTTCCATCTTAGAGCATGCCTAGGGATCTCTCCGGTTCCCGTACATGAGTAAGTGGAATAGCTGTTTTATTTTGGAAACAAATCTAAGGAAATTATTTGACCAAAGTCCAAATCCCGAACTTGGCCCTTGTCATCATAATCAGTTGATGACAAGTCGTGATCCCGATCCAGGATCATTTATATTGGGTGGAAATGGTAGTTGTTTAGATCTTACGGTCGCTGTCCGTTCTATGATGTATTGTGGCAATCTACCACTCCTGGCATGTTCTTCCACATCATCCTTTCAGTGGCGGCATTCATCAGTAGTGTGCCCATCCAGTTCATGGAATAGGCAATATTTTCCTGTTCTACGCTCCCGCTCAGTGGGATCTCTCCTGGGTGGTTTTCGATAGGGGAGTCGCCCCGAGTTTCAGTGTAAATTCTTTCCAGACTCGCCGTCAGATCCGTGTATTGTCTGAATCTAGGCTCTCAGAATTTCTTCCGTTTATCAGGACCATGACATCCATCGTCCTGCTTTCTCTTTCCTTTGTCCGCTCCGGACTGTTCCCTGGCGGTTCCTTCGCCCTATACAGCATTTATTTCTTTCCTTTTAGCTCGTGACTCTTCCATCCGAATGAATCTTTCAGCTTCGTGATAAAATTCTCCTAGATCTTGTGGGGGATCTCTCGCCAAAGAATCTTTGAATTCTGTGCCTTCCCCGACTCCTACTACCGCCGCCATCAAAATCGTCGATGGATCCGGGCGATCTACAGAAGCCACCATTGCATTGAATCACAATAAGAAATCTTTTATGGACTCTCCGGTCCTTTGCTTGATTGAAACTAAAGGCATCACACTCTTGGGTCGCGTCACGTGGACCCTGAACTGTCTCATGAAGCAATCTACAAGCTCACCCCATGTCCCGTTTGATCCAGTTTTCAGCTGTCTGAACCAAAGCGCAGCTAAATCTGACAAGTATAGAGGGAAGCATCGAGCCATCACTTCCTCGGGTGCCCCAAGCACTTCCATGTGCCTGATGTATCTGGTAATATGCATCATTGGGTCTGACCTCCCGTCATAAGGATCCAGCATAGGCAATTTGAACTTCGAAGGATTCCTTGCATTCCTGATATTCGGAGTGAACGGTCTCCGGCTGACTTCTTGCAATCCTCCACTTGACAATCCTCCTCTCATGATTCGTCGCACTAGACCGATCATTCTTTCATCTCCATCCAGGGGTTGCCCCCTTGTCATGTTTCTATCGTGCCCTCCAAGTCTTGAAGTGAACTCCGGTACATACTCTTCACGTGGCTCAGTAACAGTAGCATGGACTCCAACTTGCTGTGCTTCATCTATGGGTCTTCCAGTATCTGATCCTGAGGGTCTGCCCCCAAGTCCTTGTTGATTGCCTTCAGGTCCTGTACTACGGTCTTGAACCTGACCTTCATTGGCCTCCGCAATCCTGACTCCTTATCCTGCACTTGCAGCCGCTGTAGTTGGCCCAAGGTTCTGCGCGTTCGCTGTTCTTATTTGCTCAAGAAAATTCTGCATCATCTCTTGGTGAGTCTTCATCATGCTTTCGCGTAACGAATTAGCCATAGCCTCCATCTCATCTCTAGTGATATACATCGAAGCTTGTCCCTCTCCAGCTCCAGAGGATGCTTCTTGGCTTCCTCCTTGTTGGCTCCGATCAGCTCTTTTTCTTGTTTATCGAGTCATTGTCTCTGAGTCGGGATTCTTCAAACTCTTAAATCTGAATTCTAAATCTGGTGTAGCGGGTGCTAGTTCTTCTCAGTGAAAGCACCAAAGTGTTTGTGCCAAAATTGGCCACAAACCCCAAGTATCGTGAAAGCACCAGTGTATGAATACAAATCAGCAGTATTCAAACACAAATCACAGATCTAAGTAAGCAACACACAGCAATACAGAAATTATGAACAAGAACACACGATTTATAGTGGTTCGGCTATCTCCGGCCTACGTCCACTTCAAGGGTTTTGTTACTTTGTTGCTCGATATTCGGGGAATACAACTTTTTTTGTCAAAATACAGCAGACAGTAAGTCAAAATTCGAAATCAATGGCAGCGATGATGATATGGAGTGATTCTGGCAGCGTCCGGGCGTACTTTTTCTTTGAAAATTCTCCGATCCCCTTCCTGAATGACCAAGGGCTCTATTTATAGGCGTAGGATGTTGATATTTCGTTGAAAATTCGGGAGACCACTTCTGGCACGTGAGGGGGCCCACATGCCCGACCTCAGGAAATTTGGGCCCACTTTGGGATCGATTCGAACTCCTTCGAATCGATCAGAAAATCATCCAATCGAGGTGAAATTTGATGTGGACATTCTTCAACATGTATGCAAGCTTCTGTGAAAATTTCGTGGCATTTGGATCAGTGGTTTGTGAGATATGATCGATACGAGATCCATGTTTCGTGTGTGCTGCCCTGTTCGAATCCACACTTCGAATCCATTGCTTTGTATCGATCAGAAGCACGTGAGCACGAGGTAATGTGGCGTGAGTTTCCTGGATCGATCCTACTTATGCGGCGATTTGATCGAGCCATTCCGAGGCTTTCGCCTTGTTTACATCGATACATTCGCATCATTTTCGTATTGATTCAGCACTGATAACATTTGTATCGTTTGTTTAAGGTCTCGTTCGTATCGATCGATTGTGGCTGGGGATCGATACGAACCGAGTGGTTTTCAGAGGGATACGAACGATATCGATGCGTTGACATAGATTCGAACATATGGAGTGCGAACGAGATTTCTCTGGAACGATTCGAACTAAATGGATACGAGCTTGTGTGAACCCAATCGATACAAACCTGATAGGCTCGAATGGATTGAGGCGGGGCGATGGATACGAAGTAGGATGGAATCGAATATAACCGAGGTGAGCCCTTCTAGATCGATTCGAGACCGATCGATTCGAACAAGCAAAAACCGAGGGATATGAATCTGATCGATTCGAACGGGTCGTTTCCAATGGATACGAAGAGCTCATTTTACCGAACTTGTATCGATCACATCTCACTCATACGAACTCCGATTAACCTGAAACTTGAACCGCTGGCTTCTACAACTTTGCTTGTCTTGTCGTGTCTTGTCAATTGTGTCCCGATTCAGACTCGGACAAAATTCACCGATATCCGTGGTTATCCTGCAATGCATAGTAGATATTTATGACTAGTAATCATTGATTTTCAGTCAGTTTTGGGTATCTCAATTTTCCCAAAAAGTGGGATAACAGGGGTTATCTGAAAAACCAACTCTAGATTGCCCGTATGGAAAATAGTACGCACCCAGAGTTTAGGAAAGGAACAATAAACTCCAGGTCAGTCATGGGACTGGTGTGAGCAACAAAAATAGTTTTTATCTTTAAAAACAAACAAAAGAATTTAAATGGAAAACCGCAATGCTTTTTGGAAAATAAAACTACCATAAGGCCTCCCTCCATACACACAATGCAAGCGCAAACTTGGAGGAGATTTCTTCTTATTATAGTCAAATATGCTTGATATGCGAAAACCATTGATATTATTATTATTAGTGCATAGTGCAGAAAACCTTTCGAAAGTATAATATTAATCTTATCCAACATAGGTACCATTATATTATGCCTACTATAGCTACCATTTTAAATGGCAGGTTCTACAACTAAAATCGTACAAGGCGCATATTGTTTTGTTTGGATTTCCAAAAAATGGTTAGGCAAAGGAACTTCCCACATAAAATGGAACGCCTCTAGAGGGACGCCCCCGAGAACTTAACCAGCTCTCTGCTACATAAGGCCGGGTTACCTCTGTAACTAGGTAA
This sequence comes from Allium cepa, assembly GCA_030765085.1. Taxonomy (NCBI): domain Eukaryota; kingdom Viridiplantae; phylum Streptophyta; class Magnoliopsida; order Asparagales; family Amaryllidaceae; genus Allium; species Allium cepa. Next base: position 817,811,446 of record CM060935.1, on the reverse strand, counting down.
CAACTAACACGAGCATGCCATCCCTCGGTTGTTACCGACCTTTATCCGAGGTCCCTCAATCCAATAACCACACAATAAAGTATCTGGGCTCCATACCATGTGGCCACTTTCATAAAAAGTCAACATAAGTAAATATCTGGGCTCCATACCATGATATCACTTTTTATCCAGAAGGAAATGGTCACACCCTCAGGAGGGGCTACCCCCAAATAACCTTGCTGCCACTATTCCTGTTTTGACCATTACCGGGTTATGAGGCTCGATGAAGTCTCGTCCACAAAGCTACACTTTTTCACAAAGCCATGCTTCGATCACAAATGATCAACAAATGATCATCAACACACAGCAGCACTCATCATGCCACATTACCAATTTAGGAATTTATCACCAGTAACCATCAACTACATAACCTCTGAGCTCGTACATCTCAGAGAAGGGTGTTAAGCTAAGAGAATAAATCTCCGCCACCAACATAAATGTATTTGATAGAAACCAGTTTTACATCTCAAAGTGTAACGTCAGACACACATCCATACAAGTCTAGTCCGGGTTCGAACAGAACCGAAGGCACTTCCAAAGAAGCCCTTTCAAATCCGGGTATTCACAATCCGGATAGGACTTCCCATCACTTAGGAAATCTCTATACCGGCGCGACTCAGTGCAGAGACAATCGAGGAGTTACCCTTTCGTTTTCGAAAATACCCAATCTTCACCATCGGTCTTCAAATGCTATCCTTATCGACGTATCATTATTCGAAATGGGTTATATGACACAAGGTCCTCTCCCGGCTAAACCAAATAATGAGCGTAAATTTAAAACATATGGATATGGGATTTCAATTAAGTCAAAACTTAATATCCAAAATTCTTCTTTTAAATGGTTTAAACAACTTACCATGTCAAATCTTTAAACAAAAAGATTTATTCCACACTCTGGGATAAGAGTTAGTTTGTAGGCGATTGGATCGCACCTAACTCATGTTTATACTCCAATGCACACTCTGGGGATTTAGAGTTAATTTGGAAATACTAGAACCATACTTTCCTTAATTGATTGATTTCCCCCATATTCGGGGTTTAATTTGGTGAGCGAACGGTCGTATCACAATCGCTTTGATTTATGTTTGTCCCATCACTTGGTAGGATTAAATTGATAATCGAAGGGTCGAGTCGCATCCATTCCTCATTAGGTATTCGATCCATCGGGTTATGAGCGAGAATCATTAAATGAACTGTTGGACCATTGTTATTTTGATCAGTTCAATCATGAACTTATGTAATTGACTAGTTCCAAATTTTAGGAACCTGCTTGGACATGTCAATATTAATTAGTCAGGCACCGTACCTATTATGTAATGCTACAACAGTCACAAATAAGAATGAAATTTCAAACTTTATTTGCTAAAATGGAAAGAAATGACATAATTTGTCTTATTGCATATCTGGAAAATCAAATGATAAAGAAAATTTCAAAATTGAATACAACTAAATGAAAAAGAATAAACTAAGTGAAATAGTATCATAAATGCTTTCTATGCCACGCTCTTGGGATGTGATGCCATCAACAGTCGCTAGCTTGAAAGTGAAAGTCTACAGGGTGGATCGTGTAGTGTATATGCAAGTATATGTGAAAAAATATATGATGCAACTAAAACAATACTAATCTAGGTAAATATAGAATAAGCACACCAGGATTTTATACTGGTTCGGACCTCCCATCCTACGTCTAGTCCCGAAGCTCCCATTTGGAATTCGACTATCAAACACCCTCGCTTCGCCCGGAGGAATAGACTTGGTTATAGTAAATTGTTCTTATCAAATATGTGTTCTATAACATGGATATTAACTTATAAGTACAAATGCTTCCACTATATATCTAAAGAGTATTGTCTGTGAAGAACTGAATATATGGAAGATTGAAATACAAGTATAGATTGCTAGAGATCAAGAATATATAATAGAGTATGTAAGTAGAGAGCATAAGTAAGGTGAGTTTTCTTCTTGATTCTTGATGATATATATAGTTGTAAAGAAGTTCCTTGAGCAGTTGCATCCATTAACAAGTGCTTTATAGATGCTTCTGTTGGTGATGAAGAGTTGCAATGAAGAGAAGTAGAGATGTCTATTCGAATGCGACAGTTGAAGTTTGAATTTATATTCTGAGTTTGAAATAGACGTCTGGTATTTGTATCAGATGTCTGATACTATATTTTTTATATATAGTAGATTTTCAAACGTTTGAGTGCAACTACCGGACGTCTAGTTTAGTCTATTTGTTGTTCTAGAGGATTCTTCCAGACGTCTGGCTTTTGCACCCAGACGTCTAAAATCTGTGCATTTCTGTTTTGTGCGTCTTTTCTGTTGCTTCTTTGATCCTATCGACTTGTAGTCTTTTGTAACGTTCTTTGAGCCTTATTCTTGTCTTTCTAGTGATGTTGGTCTAGCAAGTACCTATATATAGAAATAGATGTGCATACTCGATTTCCATTGTATAGTTGTTATCATCGAAACCATAGATATGATTTCCTAACAATCTCTCCCTTTTTGATGATGACAACTATACAATGTACTTATATATTACTTTATAAATCTCCCTATGAATATGTGCTTTCCATAATTTATTGTGATCTTTATTATTTCTCCCTCTTTGGCATTATCAAAAAGGATTTTTTAACCATTCCATTAAATATTTACCAATTGTTGTAAGATAAAAATATACACAGGAATAATACACCAAAAAGAGAAATTTCATTAATTACATTAACCGATTACATTCATAGATTTTTATCATTTTTATACATAAGATGGAGTCCTAAAAATCTAAGAATCTTTTGGGGAAGCTTTTTCTTGATCATCTCCATTATCTTCAATTTTGGAAGAGCTAGGTTGCTTTGTAGGAGATGTCGGAGCTTCTTCTAGAGGTTCGTTCTCCTCAAAAAGTTTGGAATGTTTCGAAGGAAGAGAAGGCACTAGGGTTGGCCAATCTTCTAAAGGTGGTGTAGGACTACAAACCCTTTGTAGAACCTCTTTTAGAACCGATAATACAGTTAAAAGTGACGTTTCAACTGTGGCTAAGTGAGAAGCAAAAGATGTTTCAAAACTATCAATGCGATTAGCCAACAATTTTTGATTTCGAGACAAAATAAGCTGATTTTGTAGAGGTAGGTCTCGAATACTCTTATTTGGATTTGTCCCTACGCAAGTCTCCAAAATATCATCTTGGCATGCATAATCAAATGGTGCAGGGGAGGAGTAGTCTCGCGATGTTGTTCCACCTCTTGTGATGGTTCAGGGTATGTTTGAGATGGAGGCCCAGCTTGTTTGGTTTGACGATGTTGCATCCACTCTTTAAATGATATAAACTCCGGAGGATTTTTCGGTAGGTGCGTTAGTGAGAAAACTTTTGTGGAAGCATATTTTGGAGAAATTTCTTCAAAAGCAGGTAAATAGGAGGGGACGTTGTGAGCACGTAGAAGTCTCATGATATATGTAGGATATATGATGGACGGGCGTGATTGAGTCCAAAAGTGTTTGAGCTCATCAAATGTAAATTTTGCCATATTGACCCTTGTTCCACTGAAAATAGCATATTGGGCCTTGTGCTCTTGTTCCATGATCTGCTCATGACTACCAAGGCGAGGAATGATAATATTTATAACCATTCTAGTGAGAAGTCTCGCCTTAGGTCTCAGGTATTTGGATGCGAATCTAGGCATTCCATCTTCCCATATTTGATGTGTTATATTATCTCTTAGATTTAGATGCATATTTGGAATATTATATAAATATTCTCCGGTATCGGAACATCCGAGAATTCGGCCTATGATCCCTGGAGTAAGCCTAATTTTGTTGACGTAAACACTAGACCACAGCCAATTATCCTTGTTTTTAGTGTTCCAAACCGTTGTACTATCCAAATTAGCCCAGAAAAGAAATATGGCTAACCGATCAATTTGGATGTTATTGGGATTAAAAGATATCAAAGTTTCTAAACTCGCGCTTTCACACATTTCATCTAAATCGTACATTGGGAACTTGAGTAAATTATAAAATGGACCTGTATGGAGTTTCTTCATTTGAATGTCCGCGTATCTCTTGAGTGAAGGCGGTACACGATTCTTCCATCGTTCTATTTGATCATTTGAGCAAACTTGGGGATTGGAGGAAGTTTCTTGGTCTTGTTTTCGCTTGGAGATCTTAGGATTTTTTGTTTTAGGAGTCATCGAATTTTATCAAGTTTGGAAGAGGAAATTTTTTGAGAAGTAAGAAATCGATTTTGCAGTAGAAATAAATTGAAATGAATTGAGAGAAGTAAAAAAAATAAACGTTATCTGGGCATATAAGAGTGTCGATTGAATTTCAAACGTCTGGAAAGCAATTCAGACGTCTGATTTAACCTAGTTTGAAGACAATAATTAGAATCAGACGTCTAGTTGGTTAAGTTAGACGTCTTGATTTGATCGATTTGTAAATTGTGATAGTCAGAGAGAATTATCAGGCGTCTGTTTGTATTGTCGGACATCTAAAATAGATCGAAATTTTATTTGCAAAGGAAAAATAGTTTTCTTAGACGTCTGGCTATAATATCAAACGTCTGAAAATGGGCTGAGCTTTTATAATATGGAGACAGAGACTTTGTTCAGACGTCTAGTTCATAGTTCAGACGTCTGAAATAGACTAGTTTTCCTTTTATATAAAGCAGATGTAATTTTCAAATGTCCGAAAGGTTATGTCAGATGCCTCATATATGCATGATGGCTTAAAATTTGTGTGACACCAGAATGTCAGACAGCCGATGGCAATGTTCAGACGTCTGAAGTGACCAATTTGTCTAAAAATAACCTAATTTTGAAGGATGTTGCTTATTTTTCGACCTTTTATTTTCAATATAACATAGTACTATTATTTGTAAAGTAGAATTAGAAATATACATAGATAAAAATACAAGGAGAATAATTAAATTTATTTAGATGGAGATGGAGCATTACGATCTTATGACTTGTCATCCCTCCATGGCTTGAGTGGAGACCATATTTTTCTACGTTCGTGGGTTCTCGGAAACCAGAGAGTCGCCTTGGTGAAGAATCCAAAGGTGTGTGATACAAGGTTTAGGGATCAAAAGAACTGGAAGGAATAGGAAGTGGTTCATGTACATCCTTTTTCCATGAATTACATAATTTTATCACTACTTGCTCCAGAAAACTTAATCGTCATGCCGTGACTTTTTATTCAAAATATAATTCCCGTTGCAGATCTATTTGTTGCTTTTGATAGTGGTGTATCTCATCAATTTTCTCCTTGGTCCTAGGAGAAACAAATAGAGATCGTTTGGACTTCTTGTTATTGGGAGTGGATCCCGTGTAATAGTAGGACCACCTAATGTCGGTTCCTGATTTGGTGTAGGAGTTGGAAGGCGATGGGGTGTATCTACTGAGCTATCTGTTGTTGGTATCGAGAAGGAGAGATGAGAGTTATCAGAAGACATTCTTATGTTTTCTGTTGTAACAATGTCAAATATATATATATATATATATATATATGTGTGTGTGTGTGTGTGTGTGTGTATGTATGTTACTTTTTGTTTTGTACAAAATATTTATATATGATTCTACAAATAATTTATAGGTAATTTCAGAAAACAACCACCTAAAAAATTTATGGTAAATGAGTTAACAATTTGAATTTGTGGATAAAAAATTCTAGTCAAAAATAGAATATAAAAAATGTAGTATTAGTTTAGAATATCATTAAGAGAGCATATTCCTAAATCACGTCGCAATTTAACAAATGTTTGTTCATTCAGTGGTTTTGTAAAAATATCCGCTATTTGATTCTCGGTATTTACGTATTCTAATGTAATAAGTCTTTTTTCTACATTGTCATTTAAAAAATGATGACGAATATCTATATGTTTAGTGCAAGAGTGATTTACAGGGTTTTTTTAATAGATTTATTGCATTTGTATTATCGCAATATATTGGTGATTTATTGATATCTTTGCCGAAATTCGAAAGTGTTTGTTGCATGTATATCACTTGTGCACATGCTAGAGCTGCTGAAATATATTCGGCTTCGCAGATAGATAAGGAGAACAATTTTGCTTTTTGCTAAACCATGAAACTAATGACTGTCCAATAAAGTGACATGTTCCGCTAATACTCTGACGATCTGTTTTACACCCACTGAAATCCGCATCATTATATGAAACTAGTTCAAACGATGATCCCTTAGGGCAAAACAAATCGTTTTTTCTAGTACTAGATAGATATCGTAAGATAAGTTTAACAGCTTTTTGGTGAGATTCTTTTGATTTTGCTTGAAATCGGGCACAAAGACAAACACTCATCATAATGTTGGGTCGACTAGCCGTCAAATAACGTAAGGAGCCAATCATACTACGACATAATTTTTCATCGAAATCTTTTCCGTTATCATCTTTTTCTAGATGAACACTAGTACTCATCGGTGTTGGTTTGCTTGAAGTTATATCCATTTTAAAATGTCGTAATAGACCGTTACAATATTTTTCTTGATGAATAAAGGTTCCATTTTCAAGTTGTTTTATTTGTAAACCTAAAAAGTAATTTAATTCTTCCATGTGAGACAATTCAAATTCATTTTTCATAATATTTGAAAATTGATTACAAAGATTTTCATTAGTTGAACTAAAGATAATATCGTCTATGTAAATTTGTACAACTAAAATATCATTATTTTCTCGTTTAATCAATAAAGTTGTATCAATTTACCAATCTGAAAAACAGATGTGATTAAATGATTTTTAAGATATTCGTACCAGGAACCGAGGGCTTGTTTTAAACCATATAAGGCTTTTTGTAACTTAAAAACATGGTCGGGATATTTTTCATGAACAAACAATGGAGGTTGTTCAACATATATGTTTTTTTTAGTAAGACCATTTAAAAAAGCACTTTTGACATCCATTTGAAATGGTTTAAAATTATGATGATTTACAAAAGCGAGTGATGTACGTATGGCCTCCAGTCTTGTTACTAGAGAAAAGGTTTCGTCGTAGTCGATACCTTCTTCTTGATTATAACCTTGAGCGACTAGACGTGCTTTATTTCCGTTTTCATCTGCTTTGTTTTTAAATACCCATTTTGTTCCTATAACCGATTGATATTCTGGTCTTGCTACTAATTCCCAAACATTATTGCATTCAAATTGATTTAATTCTTCTTGCATAGCTATTATCAAAATGTTATCGTTTGAAGCTTCTTTATAATTTTTCGGTTCAAAATTTGACATAAATGCTATATGACTTATTTAGTTAAGTTGATTTCTAGTTACTCTAGAACTGAGATCTCCAATGATATTGTCTTTTGGATGATCTTTAAGAATTTTAGGAGATGATACTAAAGTATTATTTTATGCATTGTATCATTATTAAAAGAATTTGTTGCATTTGTTATTGGAATTATTTCTTCATCATCATTAATATGATGGTTAAGAAGATTTTCATTAAACGAAACATGTAAACTTTCTTCAATTGTGTTATTTCGTTTATTAAAAATTCTATATGCCTTGCTATGATCCGAATATCCAACAAAGATTCCTTCATCCCTTTGGATCAAATTTTCCTAAATTATCTTTTGTATTTAATATAAAAAAAATTGATCCTAAGTTTTAAAGTATGATACTTTAGGTTTTCTTCCAAAAAATATTTCAAAACAAGTTTGTTTAGTCATAGGTCGTATTGTTACTCGATTCAAAACATAGCAAGCCGTAGCAATAGCTTCTGCCTAAAAATGTTTTGGTAGACCCCTACTATTTAACAGTTTTCATGCACATTCTTGTAATGTACGATTTTTTTCTTTCTACTACACCATTTTGTTGAGATGTGCGGGAAAAAGAAAAATTATGACTTATACCTTTTTTATTACAAAAATTAGTAAAAAGATCATTTTCGAATTCTCCACCGTGATCATTTCAAATATTTTTAAATTTCAAATCCTTTCGTGTTTTAATTCTTTTAGCACAAATTTTAAACATACCAAAGGTGTCACTTCTATGTTTTAAAAATAAAGTCCATGTATATCTTGAAAAACCATCAACTATTATGAAAACATATTTGTTGTGGTTTATAGATCATACTTGAGTTGGACCAAATAAGTCTAAACGTAATAATTCTAATGGTTGTTTTGTAGAAATATTATTTTTAGATTTAAAATAGCTTTTCTTTAGTTTTCCAATTTGAAAATTATTTCTCCTTATTTTTTTAATTTGGGTACCTACAGAATAGAATATGATTTAATTGGTATCCATATACTTTGTTAGGGTCCTATATGTTAGGAGGAGTAGGTAGCCATACCCAAGAAGGTTTGGTACCTTTATGAACATAATTTTTATTATAGACTATAATTTCTAAAAAATTATTAATATGTTTTTGTCTAATCAAATTATTATTTGTCTTAGGAATCCAAATTTTTATATTACTGGTATCCGTTTTAGACGTAAGTGATCTTTTAGTCTTTTGATAAATACAACTATATTTCTTAATATTACTCCCTTTTTGTTTAGGAATATTTTTAAATCCTATTCCTTTTCTATTACATGATGGTTTTGAATTTTTGATAAGATTTTCCAAATCTTGTTTTCCTTTATTATATTTTAAAACATTATTTGTAATTTTATTTAATTTTTCTTTTAATTCTAAATTTTTAATTTTCAATGTTTTAATATTACCTTTCAAGTTGATATTTTCTTTTAACAAGTTATTCTTTAGTAGTCTAGTTTTATCAAATTCTATAACTATAGTTGCATTTTCAATCAAACTATTGTAATTTTTTTCTTAAGATAATTCTTGTTCCTTCTCTAAAATAATTTTTTCATCTTTTAACATTCCTACTTCAAGTTCTAATCTATTTATTTTGGCTATATGTTCTTTGTTTACTTCTTTAATTTGTCTAAATTTATCATCTAATTCCATGCTAAGTTCTAATAATTCATCATAACTTAGTTTGGGACATACCTCATTAGTTTGTGCCATAAAGCATACATTAGCTTGTTCTCCGTCACTATCGCTATCATTGTCTGATGATGATGAAGAATCCAAGTCATCCTACATTATTTGAAAGCTTTCTTCTTTTTGATTTTTTCAAATTTGTTCTTCTTTTTATCATTGTTGAGCTTGTGGAAGCCTTTCTTCACATGTCCAAATTGGTCACATTCATAGCATTTGACTGATGTTTGATTTGTTGAGCTTGATTTTCCCTCTTTCTGAAATTTAGTCATTTTCTTAAACTTCTTGAATTTTTCGTAGTTTTTAGCAATAAATACAATTTCTTCTTCGTCTAAGTCGGAGTCTTCATTCATTGTTGGGAATGCAATGTTCTTTTTCGTATTTTGTTCTTTATGTGCCTGCAAATTAGCTTCATAGGACATTAAATTTCATATCTATTCTTCAACTAAGAGTGTTGAGAGATCATTAGCTTCTTCGGTAGCTAATACTTTTCTTTCCCACTCTGGAGTTAAAGAATTGAGTATTCTAGATACTAAATCAAAATTTGTGAATTTGACTCCAAGTGCCATTAAATCATGTTGAATGGTTTGGAATATGGAGTACATATCTACTATAGATTCATTTTGTTTCATTTTAAATGTTGAAAATTGATTTTGTAAATTGAAGTCTTAGTTTGTTTAACTTTGTTTGTGCCTTCGTGTGTAACTTGTAAGGTACGCCAAATATCATATACAGTGTTACATAATATGACACGTGAAAATTTATTCTTATCTAGTGAACAAAATAGAACATTCATAGCTTTGGCATTATTAGAATCTGCATTTTTTTATGCATCATTCCATGTGTTCATAGCAGTGACATGTGCTTCATATTTGTTTTGAGTGGCTGACCAAATTTCTAATCCATTATCTTCCATAAAATTCTCATACGTGTTGACCAATATGCATAGTTAGAACTATTAAAAAGTGGGGGTTGTGCTGTGGACTGGCCTTCTTGAAAACTACTTGCCATATTATAGTGATTCAAAAAACGTGTTACTGTATCTTAATCAAACCTCTCTTTGATACCAATTGAAAGTCTACAGGGTGGATCGTGTAGTGTATATGCAAGTATATGTAATAAAGTATATGATGCAACTAAAACAATACTAATCTAGGTAAATATCTAATAACACACCAGGATTTTATACTGGTTCGGACCTCCCGTCCTACGTCCAGTCTCGAAGCTCCCCTTCAGAGTTCGACTATCAAACACTCTCGCTTCGCCCAGAGGAACAAGCTTGGTTACAATAAATTGTTCTTGTCAAATATGTGTTCTATGACACGAATATTGACTAATAAGTACAAATGCTTCCACTATATATCTAGAGAGTATTGTCCGTGAAGAACTAAATATATGGATGATTGAAATAAAAATATAGATTGCTAGAGATCAAGAATACATAATAGAGTATGTAAGTAGAGAGCGTAAGTAAGGTGAGTTTTCTTCTTGATTCTTAATGATATATATAGTTGTAGAGAGGTTCCTTGAGTAGTTTCATCCATTAACAAGTGCTCTATAGTTGCTTCTGTTGATGATGAAAAGTTGCAGCGAAGAGAAGCAGAGATGTCTATTTGAATGTGGCAGTTGAAGTTTGAATTTAAATTTCGAGTTTGAAATCAGACATCTGGTATTTGTATCAGACGTTTGATACTATATATTTTTTGTATATAGTATTTTCAGACGTCTGAGTGCAACTACTAAACATCTGGTTTCGTCTGTTTGTTGTTCCAAAGGATTCTTCCAAATGTATGGCTTATGCACCCAGACGTTTGAAATCTGTGCATGTATGTTTTAAGCATCTTTTCTATTGCTTCTTTGATCCTATCGACTTGTAGTCTCTTGTAACATTCTTTGAGCCTTGTTCTTGTCTTTCTAGTGATGTTGCTCTAGTAAGTACCTGTATATATATATATATATATATATATATATATATATATATATATATATATATATATGCATATATGCATATTCGATTTCCATTGTATAGTAGTTGTCATCGAAACCGTAGATTTGATTTCCTAATAGAAAGTTCCCTTTGTAAGCCTCTATTCAATGACATATGGTCCTTCCCAAGTAGGAGTCATGTGCGAAAGGGCAGCAAAACCCGTTTAAAGACAAGATCGTCGATTTCAAAGGTTTTAGGTCAGACTTTAGTGTTGTAATATCGTACGACTCGGTGTCAATGTGCTGCTGCCCTCAATTTAGCTTCCTTGCTCTTCTAATCTATAAAGTCTATAGATTCTAAGAGAAGATCTCTATTTGTTCTGGGATCGTAGTAGGTCACTCGATGAGAAGGGACTTTGAATTCAACAGGAATGACGGCTTCGGAGCCATAAGTAAGGGCAAACAAAGTATGGTCAGTCGCGGAGTTGTGGGTGGTTCTGTAGGCCCACTATGCTATTGGGAGTTCGTCAACCTACTTGCCTTTAGCTTTTTCCAAACGCTTCTTTAAAATGGACTTTATGATTTTGTTCACAACTTCAACTTGCCCATTTCCATGAGGGTGAGCAAATGCCGTATATCTTTTTATAATATGATGCCGATGGCAGAAGTCTTTGAATTTACGCTATACAATTGATGATTTTTACTAGGTACAATGGTTCATGGAAGGCCAAACGACAGATGATGCTTCGGATGATGAAGTTGATTACTTTCTTTGTCATGATCGTGGCTAAAGGTACCGCTTTGGCCCATTTGGCGAAACAACCAACTGCAATAATGGCGTACTTCACACCACTTTTAGAGAACGGTAAGGAACAAATAATATCTATGCCCTATATGGAAAACGGATTTGGATTGACCATTTGTCTAAATTTCATCGGCGGAGCTCTCAGAACATTTAAATACATCTGGCACTTGTCGCATTGTCTAGCGTAATCGACAACATCTCGGTTGATAGTCGGCCAATAATACCTATAACGGAGCATTTTCTTCGCTAAGGTTTACCCTCTAGTGTGATTGCCACATTCCCATTCGTGAACTTCCTTTAAGACTCGTTTTACTTCATCATAAGCGATACACCGGAGCAAGGGAACAGAGAAACCCTTTCTAAACATGACTCCTTCGTAAATAATATACCATGATGCTTTGTGAAGGATTTGTCGCCCTTCATTCCTCCATTTAGGAAGGATTTCCTATAGGAAATAGTCTTTAGTCGGAGTCATCCACGACACCTACTCAGGCTAAGTCTCTAATAACCAGTCGATTTCCATCCGGTTTATGCTTGGAGCGTCTGACTGAAACAAAGCCCATCTGTTATGCATCCTCAGTGCTTGCAAACATTACCAATGAGTCAATTTCTTTGTTTTGATCCTGAGGAATGTGCGTGATGTCATAATACTCAAAACTGATCAATAGCTCTTGGACTTGTATAAGGTACAGGGTGGGTCGTTGTCCTTTAGCTTGGTAAGCTCCCCTGGCTTGGTATATTACCAATTGTGAGTCATAAAAGATTTCAAGCGATTTTATTCCAAATTCTCTGGCAAATTTGAGTCCAACAATTAGAGCTCCATATTTAAACTTCATTTGTCATTGTAGGGAAGTCAAGCTTCAAAGCATAGCAAATTTTTCGATCTTCCGGAGTTACTAACATGATTCTGGCTCTAGAACAATGATCATTGGATGCTCCATCCATATACAGTTTCCACTGAATGGTAGGGGCTCCACCTCTATCTAGGAGATCATCCCGTGTAGTGAATTCCGCTATAAAGTCCACCACTGCCTGTTCCAAGATGGCTCTTCGAGGGAGATAAGCGATATCGAATTGCCTTAGTTCGATTTTCCACTTGAATAACCTTCCAGACATCTTAAGTCATTGTAGGACTATAGTAATGGTTGATCGGTGTAAACGTTGATATGATGAGCCTGAAAATAGGGGAAAAGCTTTGGTGAAGCAATCAACAAGCAGTACTCCAATTTATCTATCTTTGGATAGTTCCGTTCAGCTCCTGTTAATCATTTGCTAACATAATAGACCGGTTTCTGGATCCGATTCTCCTTGCGAAATGGTGTAGCACTTATAGCATGTGCCGACACAGCCAAGTAGATATACAAGTCTTCTTGATCCACCGGCTTTAGTAAGATGGATGGCCTCTCTAAATGGTTCACCAAAGCTCGGAATACATCTTCACAATCCTATGTCTATTCAAATGTCCTTTTCCCCTTTCTAATCAAGTCGAAGAACGAAATGCATTTATCGGTGGCTCTGGAAATAAATCGACTTAGGGCAGCAACTTTTCCATTTAGACTCTATACTAACTTGATGGCCCTCGACACTTGCATGTTATGAATTTCTTAAATCTTCTAAAGATTAGCTTGGATTCCACAAGCATTGATGATGAAACCCAAGAACTTTGCTGATGCAATGCCAAAAGAATACTTCAGAGGATCGATCTTCAGTTTGTAATATCAGAGGATATTGAACATTTCTACCAAGTCCCTAATGTGGTCGCTTGATCATCGTGACTTCACAAGCATATCATCCATGTATACCTCCATTGTTTTTCCAATATGAAATTTAAACATTATGTTGAATAGGCATTGATAGGTCGCTCCTGCATTCTTCAATCCAAATGGCATTGCCATATAGCAATACAATCCAATGTCGGTAATGAAGCTGGTGTACTCCTGATTGAGAATGTGCATTGGGATTTGGTTATATCCAAAGTACGTATCCATGAAAGATAGTGTCCCGTCATTGACTCTACCAGCTGGTCGATCCTTGGAAAAGGAAAACTGTCTTTCGGGCATGCCTTGTTTTGGTCCGAGTAATCAACGCATGTCCACCATTTTCCCTTCACCTTTCTCATAAGTACAGGATTAGATACCTATTTAGAGTAGAGGGAATCACAAGTAAACCCATAACCTTTGAGTCTATCCACCTCCTCTTTAAGGGAAATAGATCTCTCGGATTTGTTCCATGCCTTATCTGTTTCAACGGGACATGCATCGGTTCGATATTTAATGCATGGCTCGCAATGGCAAGCGAGATCTCACACATGTCAGAGTGAGTCCAAACAAACATGTTAAGATTTCCTTGGAGAAAACTAGCAAGTTCTTTCATCATCAGAGGGCTGAGTTGTGATCCGATCTTTAGGACCCATGACAGATCATCATAGCTAACCGTGATGTCAATTGCTAGCTTACCCGGTGCAGTCTTGATCTCTTTCGGCTCTTTCTCATCATCCCTCGGATCTATGTCTTTATAGAACCGATGTGGTGCCTGAGCTAAGGCCCAAGCGCTGGTTGTAAATCTTCGGTGGTTTGGATGCGGACGTACTTGTCCACACCCTTACCTTTCTCCTTCCATTGAGTGTCACTTAATTCAGCCACATAATAGGCTTGTCCAATCCCCTGATCACAATGCACAACTCCAACACCATTATCAACTGGGAACTTCAAAGTCAAACACCATGGGCCATGAGCTGCCCGGAATTTAGCTAACGTTGGTCGGCCCAATTTTTTTTATGGAGAATCAACATCCAAGACAACAAATGGCAAAATCTATACTCTTCTACGGTCGCCTTCTCCTAACTCCATGGGAAATTAGACATATCTGACAGCTTCATTTGCAGCATCATTAAAGCCATGAATGAAAGCTTTAGGCAGTTTCAAGTCCTTCGCTTCCTTTCTCATCTGATCGTTAGCCTTTCAAAAATTATATTAAAGAAATTTCCACAATCAACCAAAATCCTCCTTACTAAGGTGGGGTCAATCATGGCCGAAATTAGACCTGTAAAATATGACCTAACCCATTAACCCAACCCATTTACCCTACTTATAAATGGGTTGGATCAGCCCATTTATAAGTATTATTGAATGGGTTATGGGTTAGGTTGACCCATTTTTAAAAGGTTTATAATTGGATAATCCGTTTACCCATTTATTAGAGACATTAAATTTTAATATAAATTTGAAAAATAAGAATTTTGAATATAAATTTTAGTTTTTCATGGAGAGTAACAGTTGTACTTAGAAAATAATAGGCTACCGTATCCTCATATTTGAACTCGGCCTAGTGTAGAAGCCGCTATTTTTTGTTCAGATCGCAATAACTTCTTCATTCTAACTTAAAATTAGGCGAGACTTCACCGATGAACTCCCACCTAAATTACGGACAATATGAAACACTTTGATACTTCATCATGTGAACGCACACTATAGTTCTCCAAGGGGACTACAGTTGTACTAATAGGCTACCATATCCCATATTTGAACTCCACCTAGTGTAGAAGCCCTTTTTTTTGTTTGGACAACAATAACTTCTTCGTTCTAACTCGGAATCAAGCAAGATTTCGATCGATTAAATCCAACCTAAATTATGGATAGTATGGAGCAATCAGATACTTTATCGTGTGAACGCACCATGTAGTTCTCCTAGGAGACTGACAGTTGTACTTAGAAAATACATGCTACTACATCCCTATATTTGAACTCCGCCTAGTGTAGAGGCGCTATTTTTTCAGACTGCAATAACTTCTTTGTTCTAAATGGAATCAGGTGAGGCTTTGACCGATTAACTTCAACCTAAATTACGGACAGTATGGAACACTTGGATACTTCATCGTGTGAACGCCCACTATAGTTATCCAATGGGACCATTAGTTATACTCGGAAACTAACATGCTACTAAATCCCTATATATGAACTCCGCCTATTGGAGAAGCCGCTATTTTTCTTGTTCAGACTATAATAACTTCTTAATATCAACTCGGAATCAGCGAGACTTTGACTGATTAGCTCCCACCAAAATTACGGACAGTATGCAGTCCCTTTGGGAGATTTTCCATGTTGTAATATGCTTAGCCTCCAAATTTTATGCCAATTGGGTCGGTAGAACTAGAGTTATTGTTCGATTTTTGTTGCAATGTGAGTTGTTTCCTAGCTGACCCCTATTGAGGGAAGAGGTCGATCTCTCTTATTTCATCCTTTTGAGGAGTTATCCCATTGATAGGCTTCCTAGGGTCCCTATATCTTGCTCATAAAATTTTATGTGCATTGGACTTATAGATTTTGAGATATTGATTGTTTCACATTGACTTGCACTTGTTTGGATGAAATATGTCGATCTCTATGATTGAGAGGGATTATAGCCGATCCTTTTTCTATGTTAAACTATAGTCCATACTTTGAACATTCTACATTGCATTTTTCTCAATTCCATTCGATCACGGCTTCATATTGTCATCTGCACTTGATCTTTTGACCCCACAATCATTGCTTTGGACTTACCGGCTTTGATGACATTCAAATCTAACTTATCCAATCAGTTTGGATATAATCCAGTTAAAATGCTAGATAACAGAATGGAAACCAGGTTTAAGATGGAGTTTAATTCAGGCGACGATAAGCTTTAATGAGGTGTGTGTTGCTTTTCTTTTATTGAGAAACTTCGGCGGTGTAATTTTTAGGATGTGATTTTCTTAAATGGAAGTCGAAGCCTCATAAGCGGTTGAGCAAGGTGGTTCGTTCACATTTTGCAGGGGAAGGCCAAGCTCGAAGTTATAATGTGGGCTATGAAGCACTTGCAAAGGGTGACACGTTGGATTTATGGTGGTCGAATCCATGGAGAGAAGGTGAAGTTAGGAGGAGCGAGGAGATTCGAATGGGTGGGTTCTTGTGCACGTTTCGCTATGCATGCATGTATTGGTAAATGAAAACGGGGAAGAAGGAGTTAAGGGTAATTAGTAAAATTAATTAAATAATTAATTAATTTATCAAATCAATATCTTCTAAATTTAATTTATTACTCTAGAGGTCGAATCTGGACGCCATTAGTTGCATTGGACTTGTATGGATGTTATATTCATATTAGAATTAGATTCGTTGAATTTAGAGTTAGTTGAATTTCAAGAAAAATAATCTTATATGAGTATTTTATATGAGTACATTTTATATGAGTATGGTATATATAAAATGATTTATATGATTTATAAATGGTGTTTTATAAACAAAAAGAGTCTTTGAGAATTTAAATCTTGGTATTGCTTGAATTGGTTTTAAAAATGATCTTGAGAAAAGTAATGGTAGTATTACTTGGAAGTATTTATAGGTACAACTATTTCGAAGAGAATTTTTAAGAAAGACACATTTTCTTTTGATAGTTTCGAAGAAAACATATCGATTAGTTCTGTGGTAATCTGAATAATCTTCTAAGTGGTGATTGGATATTTGCTTAGGCGAGCATTGTAGTGTACTTAATAAATTATTCACTTTATCATTGTGCAACTGAAATGAGTTCAAATCCAAACGCACTGTGACGAGAGGGATTTTTCACGCTCAAAAATCGACATCCATACTTTAACATCGTACTTGAATGCCGTAGATTCGACCGTTCAAATCCGATTCGCTGGAGCTTATAACAACATTAAGTAAACAACATAGTGGAAAAGAAGAATAATACATTGATATACAATATCTGATACAACAAAGTGATACAATGAATATCAATATACATAAGAGATATGATACAAGAAAATAGCAGCGGAGAAGAAAAGTAGATAACATCTAGCAGCGGAACAATATAACTCTAAGATAGTCTTCAAAAGAGAACTCCAGCAACAGCAGCTCGATACAACATCATGATTCACCAAGACAAGCAAGTCTCGTCCACATCCAAAGACTGAACTAGCTCCAGATAACCTACTAAACTTGACTATCTGAAAAACCCAACTCTAGACAGCTCGTGTAGAAAATTTTGAGCACCAAGAGTTTAGGAAAGAAACAATAAACTCTGGATCAGTCATGGGACTGGTGTGAGCAACAAAAACAGTTTTATCTTAAAAAACAAGCAATGAAATATTTTAAAACCAATTCGCAATGCTTTTTAGAAATGAGACTACCATAAGGCCTCCCGCACACACACACACAATGCAAACGCAGAATCGGAGGAGATTTCTCCTTATGATAGTCAAAGATGCTTGATATGCATTAAAAAGAAACATTTGATATTATTACTAGTGCATAGTGTAGTAAAAATCATTTCAAAAGTAAAGATATAAATCTTAGCCAACATAGACATTTCAAACTATGCCTACTATAGCTACCATCCAAACAGTGGGGCGCCACCATAAGTAGATGGCAGGTAATACAACTAAAACCGTACAAGGTACGTATTTGAAGAATGGATTTCCAACAAATGGTCGGGCAAAGGAACTTCCCAAACCGAAATGGAACGCCTCTGGAAGGACGTTCACGACCATCCCAAATGGATCTCTGCCAAACAAGGCCGGCTACCCCTTTCCCAGGGGGTAAGAAACCTCAGATATACCACCCCCGGTCCTTTTGGACCTTTATACGAGGCCTCGATTCCAACAACACCACACAGTAATATATATAGTGTATCCACATGAGTATGTATCTGGGCTCCATACCATGATACTACCCCTTTCCAGAAGGAATGGTCCTACCCTAGGGAAGCTACCCCTGAAACCTTGCCGCCACGATTCCTGTTTCGACCATTACCGGGTCGTGAGGCTTGACGAAGTCTCGTCCACAAAGCCACGCTTTGGTACAAAGCCATGCTTTGGGTCAACAAATGATCAAAGTAATGATCATAAAGATAAATGATCAAACAAATGATCATATCACAAATGATCAACAATGATCATTTCACAGCAACACTCAGCATGTCACATTACCAAATTGGGAATATATCGCTGATAACCATCAACTACATATCCTCTGAGCTCGTACGTCTCAGAGAAGGGTGTTAATGCTAAGAGTATAAGTTCTCCGCCACCAAAAGAAATGTATTTGAAAGAAATCTGCTTTATATCCCAAAATGTAGTATCATACATACAATCTATACAAGTCTGTTCTGGATTTAGAACAGAACCGAAGGCACTTCCAAAGAAGCCCTTGCAATCCGGGTATTCACAATCCCGATTGGACTTCCCATCACTTAGGGAATCTCTATACCGGAGCAACTTAGTGCAGGACAATCGTTAGGTCATCCTATCGTTCTCGCAAATACCCGGTCTTCACCACCGGTCTTCAAATGTTATCCATAACGTCGAATCACATATTCGGAATGGGTTATACGACCCAAAGGTCCTTTCCCGGCTAACCCGAATAGTAAGCGCAACATTTAAAACATATGGATAAGGGATTTCAATTAAGTCACAACTTAATAATTTAAAACTTTTCTTTCAAATGGTTTAAACAAATTACCATTTCAAATCTTTTTAAACAAAAGATTTATTTTACTAAGTTCACCCAATTTCGCAAAGATTCATTCCCGAATTTCAAAACAATTCCATCTCAATTGGATTAATTCATTTAAATCTTTAAATTAGAGATTTATCTTATAGCTGTCAAACCGTTTCCAAATATTCACTTTCAAAATCCGTTTCCAAACATTCATCAATAATTTGGAAAACTATTTTAGTTTAAACTTGAAATCCCTTTAATACAATTTGAAATTCATTTCTCCTATGAAAGCTTTTTATCATTTAGAAACAACAATCTTATTTCGGAAAAACCCTATTTCATTTATACAAGTTACAATCTTTGGTTTAATTCAAATTCCCAAAAGAACAATACTTTAAAAATGGTTTGACTCATATATAACTAGTATAATATCGTTAATCCCTAGTTTCAAATCATAGAATTCAATTTTAAATATTGAATTCAAATTTAAATCAAAATATTTAAATTTCAAAATCCAATCAAGTTATTCAAAATAAATTTCATCTTTGAAATTCCATTTCAAAAGCTTTTCACTTTAAACCCAATCCATTTCCAAAACATTTGAATTCAAATATTCAAATCTAAAACTATTTCAAAAATCTGTGACTTAATCGATTTCCTCGTGAAATCCATATTGGTGTGTGTATAAATGTGGTCCAGGGGTTTAACACACAACAGTGCAACAACATTCAATCACCCTAGATCAAACACAGAAATATAATTGATAATCAATATAAAATATAACGCTTATCTTCTATTCACAATTCACAGATAATATGCAGATGTATCATCAATAAATGAATAAAATACTCAGTTCAATCCACATAACAAAATGTCACAGATCAGTTAGGGCAATCAATTCAAGGTATCCCATACAATACAATCATTCATAAGTAAGGCCAAGCATTCAATAGTCATTTATAAGTAGGATTAATTAATCGTTTAATCCTAATCAATTCAATTTATTTCCAAGTAAATTAATTACTTACGAATTAATTACCCAATCTTGATTAATTAATTACAAATCATTTGATATCAATAAATTCATCAAGCACTTTAATAAATTAAATTATCCTTAATTAATCATATCAATTTAATCAACCCTTAAACCAATTACATAATTAATTAACCCCTTAATTAAATCATTCTAGGAAATTAAATCTTTAATTTCTTACCATTAAGCGATCATCTCATACCAATAAATCATTAACTACCGATTAATCTTTATCAATAAATAAATCAAAATATCCAATTTAAGTTACAATTAGTAATTAACCCCTTAATTACTTTCATTAAGTAATTAACAATTTACAATTGATTATCTTAATTAGTACATCAAATAAATTATCAATATTAATCACATTAATTTAATTACTTAATAATCTCTAGTTAATTATCTTCATTAACTAATAACATTTCTTTAATTAATTTCTCAAGAAAATTATCTTGGATTAATTCATCATTAATTATTCCTAATTATAAATTAAATCTAAATTACTTATTTATAAATTAAATAAATCATTCTTTAATTACCATATTAATTTAAATCATTTTATTACCTTAATTATCTCTAATATAATTCATTTCTTATTGATGACTTCATTAACATTAGTGTAAAACCTTACACTTCTAAATTTAATTTCAAGTTCCATTTTGAATATAAGATTCAAAATGATTATTCATTTACGCATTAAACAATTTTAAAATTCAACTTATAAACCTTAAAATAATTATAAAGAACATTTATTATTTACACAGAAAACTTATATAAGGAAAAGCCTTTAAACTCAATTACATCATTTTTTATTTAAAAATTTAGCTTTTGCATTACACTACATTTTAACTTGCAAAATTCAAGTTAAACAAGTTATTTAACTTATGATAAAGTTTAACTTAACAAAACTACATTTGTTTACCTTGTAAATGCCAAAGGTTTACTTAACATTTGTTAACTTGAAAATTTTGTTTGGGCTTAACCCAATTTTCTTTAAAACCCAAGTAAAATAGGTATTTCACCCGAGTTAACCCTGGCGTCTACTCGTTACTTCCCTGATACCTTTCCTTTCATCCTCGTCCTATTTCTTCTTCCCTCTTTTTTTTTAGTTTACATTCAAGTTACAGCAGCAGTAACTCGTGAAAACAAACCCACGCGCCCAGGTCTCGCCTCGAAGAAACCCCTTATCATACTCGAGCATCACTCGAGTCGAGTCAATATGCGAAATCACTGACAACCCACTGACATGAACGCGCACGCGTACACGTGCACAAACGCCGCGACCAACTCCGGTCAACCCCGCAGCCCCACCCAAGTCACCATCGACCATCCCAATCGTTCTGAGCCATCCACGATGCAAAATCATCACCGAGTCAAAATCGAGCGAGTACAGGGCCAATTCTCTTTTTCCTGTACCCATTCGAACACCAAGATCTGCCTCGTCCCACCTCGTGACGCCACCGGAGTCCACGCAAACCTGACCAAGCCTCCGCCACTCACCCACAACATGTTCCCCCACCACCGATCTTCTCCACATCACCCGTGACCACGCAACAATCACGAGAACCCAACCATTACCATCTTGACCTTAAACCCTACATTAATCTCGTTTCAAAAATTTACCCAATAGATAATTTATTTGATAATTTTTTAGAAATCACAGGTACTCAAACTTTCTTCAATTAAAATTTCACCCTTTTACATTGATTAATTCACTAGAAATTTGTAAAAATGCAGTTTTGGTTCAAATTCAAATTGCTCTTAAAATCCCAAACTAAAAATCTTTGTTTTAGTTTTAAAAATCATGAATTTCATTAAGCATTCAAGTTATAAACTTGAATTAGCTTTTATTTACAATTGAATTTATCAATTGATTTCTTGATTTCCTGTAACCATGACTTCCAGTAAAGAATATCCCACCAGTCATGTTTTTTAACCAGCTTGCAAAACCTTATTTTAGTTTTTAAAATTTTATTGATTGCAACTAAAAGTTTTATAATGATTTGATGAGCATAAAATTTTAAGTTTGAAAAGAATATATGAACCTGTAACAAACAATATAGAAATACAGAGCATCACAGTGATAAATTTAAACAATAACATATGCAAACTATATTTCCAATACATCTAGAACCATTTTCAATCAACTTAAAGCTTTCAAATTTGATGTTTTACTCACTTATTATCTGTTTTAAAACAGAGAGCCTGTAGAGTTTAACGGAGTGATATAAACTCTTATGTACACAGACATTTCAAACATTGCATTCACATCAAAGTATTTATCACAGGCAGATCAAGATTCGTATATATAAATATAGGGTTAAGAGTTTGCTCACTTGAAGTTTATAAAGAACAGAGAAAGGCAGAGACAAAACATTTTGCCTGGAAACTTTTTTTTCCTTTTAATCTCTTGAAGCTTTTATAGTTTGAATTTCTTTTATATAACAGAGAAAGCTTTTTTTTTCTTCTGTAACTTGAAGACCAGAAATAGATTTAATCCTTGAGCTTGATTTCCCCTCAATTTGAAACTGAAATACTTTGCTTTTAAGTTGATCTGTAGTTTCAAGATTTGGACTTGAACTTCCAGGCTTGATGTTGAGAAACAGATCTTGCTTTCTAAGATGATTCTTGATATGGATATATAGAAAGAGGTGTACAGGTGATGTATATTGTTGTTTGTGCAACTAGAGTAAGGCTGAAAATGCTTGCATTAATTGCTTTAGTCCTTCTGTTTCATATTATATTTTACACTGTATTTTGCCTTACTACTCACTTGTCTCGGCTGATAGATGTGGCGTTAATTGCCCTAGTACTTCATGTCTTTAGCCATGACTTATTTCTTTTCTTTTTTACACTCTTATGCTATGTATTGTTAGGTATGTATTTTATTTTGTCTTTGTCTGCATGTTGTACATTTGGTGGCTGTAGTGATTTTGTATTACTTTTCTTTGTACTTTGCTTGAGTTAATTATATGTTTATTGTTTTCTTGCCTGCATACTTGTCTTTTACTTGTTTGTAAATAGATACTTGGGTATGTTTAATTTCAATAGTTTATACTTTGATGTATTTTGCTTGTACATTTTGTTTATGTTTTATTTTACTTTGTATATTTGCTTTTATTTTAACTTAAATATTTACTTCTAGAACTTTTTATATGTTCATTTCATAATTTATATAACTATAAATTTACTTAAATATTTGTTTAACATCAACACAAACTTTATTTTCTTGTAAAGTTTAGCTATCGACTGTTTTATAATTTTCAAATACTCGATTATTAAAATTTTACTAACATTTTTATAAATTACCAATTATTACACAATTTTTATTCAAAAATTAAATTAATTGTCGAATTAAAATAAATTAAAACTCAGGATCGTTACACGCACCCAAAGTGACTGGTAGTGAATGAACTGTTGAAGTTATTGTATATATAAAATATATGTAGTATGATTTCAAAAAGGGTTTTGAAATAAAAATCGAGTATTTAGTTCTTAAGTTGCCTTAAAGTAAATTGATTTAAAATAAAAGGTTATTTTGATAAATAATTCGATGAATGAAATTTTGTAAAACGGTTGGATAGAAAAGAGATAAGTTAACATGATATAAATGAGTTAAATTAGATAGGAAAGTTTTAATAAGCATTGTTCTAAGAAAACCCTAGGATTAGTTCAAACATCTAAGTTATGTAAACATTTTGATGTTCCTAAGCTAACCCGTAAACATTTTTGCTTAAAACACTCTAAGGTAAAGAGGTCAAAAGGTTGACCCAATTTTAAGACCCAATTTTGTTTGGACCTCCATCTGAATTTTGGAAGAAAAAAATTGAAAGTGACAATTTGTATATACACATAGTATATATAAGAGTATTACACAAGTAAATAAAAGTAGAGAAAATTTTTAGTTTTACATTTTATAAAGATGCGTTTTTATAAAATGTTTATAAACTTAAGTGGAAAATTTTGAAATGACCACAAATAATTTTAGTATTGAATGAAGTACTAAAATAAAAATGAAAGTGATATAGAAAAAGAATGGTGTAATTAAGAAACTAATAGGATTAAGTACGTAAATCGTAGATCATTTTGTTCACATCATTCTTGATCTAGGATTTCAGTACATAACTTCGAGTTGATTCACACTAGTCCAAAAAAGGATCTCACTTGATTCTTTACCGTGAACACTTAATTTGGATTCTTGATATTATACTAAGGTTTTCTATCATAGCATATGGCTTTGTAAGGAGAATAGAGATTCTAATCAATGGATCTGATTGAAGTCCGCACTAGGGAAGTCGAGTGAGCGATACTAGTTTGGGGGTAAAGGTTATGTATCCAGGCAAGGGTTGGATCAAAAATTGCATATGGATAATTTATGTACATCATAAGAGCTTAAGGAGTATACTTTCTTTTGTGGCTTGGGGAAGTTTAGGAGTGACTGTCAATTTTGTTCTAAGGTAGCTTAGATAATCTTCTAAGCAATAACCAATGGCTGATGAGTGTGATGTTACATGTAACGACCCGTAAATTTCCGATAATTAAAATAGCTAATTTAATAAGTTTTCGTGATTTTAGTGTTAGAAAAAAATTTATAAGTCGTTTGGAATAATAATAAATGGAATGAATTTCGACAACAATTATCCAAGTAATGAAAAATAAATGCTACTTAGTGAATGCCTTTGAAATCAATAGTTGAATAGGATAATAAATGTTGAAATTCATTGGGTATAATAGAGTAATTGATTGATAAGTAAAATCTATTTAAAATCAAATATTGACTATTGAACCGGTAAAATATTTTAAATTAAATATTTGGAAATTATTCAATAATTTAATAATGGGAATTAAATAACCGTATAATGGAAATAGTTGTTCTATAATTTTAATTCGTTTCAAAAGTTAAATTTTATAAGTTCATTTTGAATATTTCAAAAGATAGTGATTTAAGAATAATCAAATTTGTTAAATTTAATATTACGAATGTTTGAATAAATTAAATTCCGAATTTGATATGATTAATTTGATATTGAAATTTAATATACGAAAATAGAGTGAATAATTGAAATTTGATTTAATATGATTCAAATTGGTTTACAAAGTGAATGTAAGTTATATTTGGATTTTAATAGAGTTAATAAGATTTTAAAATTGGAATTTATTGGATAAATTGAATAATGGGTTTACTATGATTAAAAATGATTTGTAAAATTTTATTTTATCATATGAAAGTTAGAATGATGTTGTAGAACTTTTAAAACTGAATTTAAAATTTGTTTGTGAAAATTGAATATTTTAATATTTAATTATCGACTGGAAAATAGCCAATTTTTGAACAGTCTCAGAATTGGACAAAACTAGTTTCATTGGACCCGTAATGTGATATTATTGTAAGTTTTCAAATTTCAAGTCAAACGGATTTACCGTTTGTCCGGGGCAAGCCAAAACGCATGGAAAATCGTTTAATCGGTTTAATTTAAAATTGGTCGTTTATTTCCGTAACTCTCACATATGATCGAATTAGCTTCCGAAACCTATTCCATTGTGTCCGGAACACGGGGTAAACCCTAGAAACGTCGGTCACCGCGTTTCGTTTGGAGATCGTTTGAAAGAGCATGTAAATTTTGGAACTAATAATAAAATAATATATAAAATCTTATATAAACGTTTGCACAGTGAAACCCTAAGGGGTTTCGTGGCCGCCTCTTTCTGATTAATGGCCGAAATTTTGCCGACCTTCTTCCGTTAATCTCTCACAATCCATACGATATTTCAAGAAACTTTCAACTGGAAGATGATAGAGCTTGGTAGGAGCTTCAGATCCATGCGGCTACTTCGTTGAATCGTCGACCAGAGACGCCAGATTTTGGCCGCGTCCACCCACGTATGCGCACGCGTTTCAAGGCGAATTAAGGGGCCGAGCTCCTCCCTGTTCCAGCCGAGTATAGAGTGGAAGATGCTCTTCGTAGTGGTGCTTCCTGATCGAGGTGGAGGTACTTGTATTGATGGCGTGTATTAGGGTTATTGGGACGGCTTGGGTTGTTCGTGCTTGCGTGAGTACCTGATGCGAACGAGAAGAAGAAGAAAACCGTGTGCGGCCATGATCTTGCTTTGGGGAATGGACGGCAGATGTGGGTTTGTGTATAAAAATTAAAATAAAAGTTGAACTTAATTTGTGTTTAAATTCGTATTAACTTCTAAATGTCATAACTTGTTGATGCGAGGTCGGTTTTGGACGAAACGAGTTGCGTTGTCTTCGTTTCGTCGGGCACTACGCTATGCAGCTGGATTGGAACCATTTGGAGCTAGAGAAAATTTTGAGTTAAATCGAACGTCGTTCGATTTGATTTAAAATCGTAAGAATCAATGTGAGTGTTTTATAACGCTCACACCGTACTAAATATTTTTATGCTAGTTAAATTTGATATTATGAAGTGTTATGATTTTATTTATGGTTGTTTGATAAAAATTTAATTGTCATATAGCTTGTCATTTGCATTAACTGTTGAAAATTAAATTGACAGTTAAATTGAAATTAAAATTGAATTGCGAATAAATTACCTGACATTGATAACTATGAAACTGCCATGAATTGTATTGTTTATTGGATGATGTATTTTGATGGATGCTATTGGTTGATAATTGAATGTTTGGATGTTTATTTGCTTATATAGATCCTGTTATGCATACATATGATACTGTGATTTAATTTAAATAATATATACTCATCCTTGACATCTAATTGAAATAAATAACTACTTGGCCATAGGATAGAAAATTATATATGGACACCGAATTGGTTAAATTAATAATTTTTGAAATCGTCGATTTGAATTTATTTAAATGTTTTGATTTAAAAGTTATAAACAGAAACCGATTTATAGAAATTGAATTCATCGAAAAATTGAGTTTGGAATGTTGAAATAAAATTTGGTTAAAGGAATTTTGTTAAAGAATTAAGTTGAGACTTTGAAATTTAAAATTTGGTTATGATTGAAGTTCGAAAATTTATTCGTTTAAGGGATTGAACCTTAAATCGAGCTTTGAATATTATTAAGTAAAAGTGATATAAAAATGATATTTTGAAATCGAGTTTGGAATTGAATCATATTTGAAATTGGAATTTAGACTTGAATATTGATGGAAAATTTGTTAAGTGTTATAAATGGATATTTTGAAATCCAGCTCCAAATCGAAAAAAAAATTGAAATTGAATAAATTGAAGGTGAATGTAGAATTGAATTGATTTGAAGTTAAAGTTGACGTTGTTTTGAATTGAAATCGAAATTGAATCGGTAAAATGGAAATTGAAATTGATTGGAATTGGGAAGTTGTAATTGAAATGGATTGGTTTTGAAGCTGTTTTAATTTGTTTTCCAAATTACTCTGTTATATAAACCATTTTGAATACTTAAACTATTTTAATCTATTTTTAATCTACTTAACCCAATTTAAATTATTTTAAACTAATTTATCTATTTTAAATCCATTTCAAGATTTTAATTATTTTTAACTATTTTAATTATTTAAACTACTTTTAAACTACTTAAAACTATTTTCTAAAAATTTCAAGCTGGTTAATAAGGTGGAATGTTTATGTTTAAATCTTGAATTTAAATACGAATTGGGTTAAATGAAGTTGCAACATAAAATTTAAATTCGGAATGATTTTGAAACCGAAATAAGATATTGAGACGCAAAATGATTTTTGAAAAGGAACCTTATATTTTGAATGGCTATGATGATATTTGAAATAGATTTGATTTTTGAAGCGAATATGATATTTTGATATCAATTATGTATCGATTTGAATATAAAAGAGCCAACGGTGTAATAATACGTAGTTATTAAAGAGACCGGGATCGGATATGGACATACTCTCTGTCGATACCGAAAACCACTTTAATAACTATTATACGCGGAGTGTTGATCCAGAATGAAGTGGATGGTTTGGTGAACGCGTTGACTGAAGAAAGAGAACGATATTGGATGACCCCTGACATGACTAAAACAGGAGCCGCGCCGGGCCATTGAGGTTCGCCACCTCTAGCGGACACACTTCTTCGATACCATATCTATTACATTTGTGATGCGATTTGGGTGCACCCCTTGATTTGGGAGTGTTGTTTCGCGGTGTTGGGGTAGCTGCTGGCTATGCCCAACATCAGTCCGGATCACGCAACTACTAGTATCCTAGTTGGTATTGCCTCATGTACCTTGTCATACTGATTATCCTATTCGCGACCACCACGTTTTGATTTGTACCTTGAGTATATGGATTGCCCTCTGGTGACTTCCGGTTTTGGGGAAACTACGGTCTTGTATATGCTTTTGGGAATATAAAAATGTGTTAAGGGGGATTATGGTAACGCCTTAACGCTATTTTGATACTTTATATTACTGATAGACATTATCTACTTAGCGTACATTACTATATAGTAGATAGTTTAACGGATCCTTAGGAGATGGAAAATCCCGTAACATCTCTTGAGTTATTGCACGCACGTCGACACTGGATATGAGATGTCAAACCCCGTAAACATCTCTGACGCCGTTACACTCATATTTATTTCCGATTGATTTAACTTTTATAAGGATATTTAGTCCTGACTCGAGTGTTTTGTCTTTTCATTACGCTCGGGTCAGACCTGAGTTTTCAGATTTTGAAGATCTATTCCGGAGGACGAAGACGAAGATTTGGTATACTATTACTATTATTATCTTTGCATCATGATGCCTGCTGCAATATTTAATTGTTCTGTTGTATATGTATAACTCTGATAAATGTTGTATAATAATAATCAAATGTATTCATTTCAAATGTATTCATTTAATTAACAGCTTCATGAACTGTTATTTTATTATTATACTTTAGCCTTCCGCTGTGAGATTCTGTGTTGTTTCATTTCCTTTATTTCCCTTCCTTTTCTTTTCTTAATTACCCCAATAACTATCTGCCCTTTTAATGGTTTGGATTCGACATGGGTATTTGATCGTCGGTTTAAACTGTCCAAAAAGGCGGGTCCTTACAGTTGGTATCAGAGCTTTGGTTTAGCGATAAACCTTGGCTCTAGTGGGGAATAACTCATTGAAATAGAGGTAAACCATATGAATGAGTTGAGTGTATATGAGAGAGCGTACTTGTTATTTGATATAAAATGGTTTTATATTGTGTTAATTTGTTCCGTTGAGTATTTATGAATTCTGGTCGATACTTGGGACGCCAAGGCGTCGATAGGAATTTCTAAACACTCGAATAGGACAAACCAACACAATATCGTTTTGGAACATATTTTATATAAAAGAATTATTTGAATATTTATTCATTTTGATTGAATTGATTGTTAGGAGATGATAATATTAGATTATTATCGTTATCGTTTGATCAGTCAATATTTACAACAATTGATTAAATAACAATGGATTTAGGAAAATGAAATCTTGTAAACACAATTGATAATGAATATAAATGAATTTTAACATGGATTTGGGAATTTAAATTCCGGTGCTTGAAATTGACTTACAAGAATATGAAAAACATAATATGAGTATTATATGATAGTATAATTGAGTTGAAATTGTTTTCGAAGGATTTTTTTTATGATAAGTGTTATATTCCCTTCTCTTGACGCTAGAAAATGATTTCGGTGATGAGTGCACGCATCATCGGCGTTTATTTTCGAGAGTCCAAGTGGGGGAGACCACTTAATAGCTTGTCTAAACCTTGTTTTGACTCAAATTTTATGTTGTTTTGCATTCTCTATAGTATGATTTGATATATATATATTATATAAGTATATATTATTTCAAAACTTGATTTGAAATGAAACCGGGATTGGAATTCTTAAGTCCTTTCAAAATTAGTGATTTTTTTTTTATGATTGAAATGAATTTAGACTTGAATCATTAAGGAACTTCTGAATTGTGAAATGAGAAATGAACCTAAGAGCTAAGTGAAAATATCAATTGAAGTAGAAATCCTTAGAATTAGGAAATTATGAACTTAAAATAAAATTGAAACTGTAAAACTCGCATAGTATTAAATTTCATTCTATAGCATAGATATAACTTACCAAAATATTTAAGAAGTTCAAAAATGTTATATGAATTGTTAAGTGGATAATATACAAGTATAGGTTTGAATAATAAAATATGCATTTAATTAATGGTTTGCAAATATAAATAAAATTGTTAGTAAATAATTAGAATTTAAATTAACATTTAAAGGTGATTCACAATTATGTTAATATAAAATGGAAATACTATATGTGAATGTAAATGTGAAATTAAATTATAGTGAAATTTAAGTAATGACTTAAGAATTAATTAATTGAAATTTCAACTTTAAATGAAAAGAAGTTGTATGTTGTTTAACTACATTCTATTTGCATAACTATAACTTACCAAATACTTAAAAGGTTTAAAATGCTAATAAGGATAAGTAGAGAAATAATATACCAATGTGAGAGTGAATAATAAAATGTGAAGATCTATTGATAGTTGTAAATATAAAAGAAATTTAAGCTGTAAAATGAATGATATATATAAGTGAATGAATAAAATTTAAAATTAATGAAATATAAATTGGTAAATGGAAACTAATTAAATTTGAATATAGTTAAATGTCAATAAACTTGGAAGTGTATGAAATTAAAGTTGACTTGAAATTGTATAATTGATTTAGTGTAGATTTTGGATGGATGTTAATGTTTGATATGCATTGGCTGTTAGATGGATGATAATTGATTAAGTAGAATTCATTAGTGTTAATGGAATTGAATAAACGGAATAAAATTGTAAAATAATTAAATTCAAATTTGAAGCAAAGTGAAATTAAATATAATTGAATTCAATTTAAATTGAAGCAAATTGACTTGAATTTAAAATGTGAATGAAACAAACTTGAATAAATCGGAAACAAATTGAATGCAAACATATTGCATGGATGAATAAGAAAATAAATGACTTTGTGGTTAAGATTGTTCTTTAGAAAATTTGAAGTTTTGATGGTTTGT
The DNA here is from genome assembly GCA_030765085.1 of Allium cepa. Taxonomy (NCBI): domain Eukaryota; kingdom Viridiplantae; phylum Streptophyta; class Magnoliopsida; order Asparagales; family Amaryllidaceae; genus Allium; species Allium cepa. Next base: position 817,780,227 of record CM060935.1, on the reverse strand, counting down.
ACTTTGAAATAATAAAAGAAAATTTGAAAAAAAAAACCAAAATTGTCCAGTATATGCTGAAACGAAAACAACCATAACTTTTAAATGGCTTAACGGAATACGACGATCTCGGACTTTTCGGAAACCCTAGAAACTGTGCTACATCTTTTGTTTAGAATGTTTTGATAAATACCTTCATCCACTAGGCTTAAAACACCAATATTAGTCGCTGGCCTGGGCGAAGTAGAAATCTAAAGCACCTTAGTATTCTCACCATAACTTTTTACTGGTATATCGGATTTTGACGATCTTGCACTTTCTGGAAAGCTTAGGACCTAAGCTCCAACTTTTATTTTATAAGCTTTTCTTATTTCTGTCATTTAAGAGGTCGAAAATCTGAAATTACATTTCAGGCCTGCACTAATTGCTCGGGGCTGAAGCGTATCATTTTAGTAAAACGGCCGTAACTTTTGGACGGATGGTCCGAATTTGATAATTTTGGACATTCCGGAAAGCCTGAAACGAATGCAACAACTTTTGTTTACATTCCATTGTCAAACTTTATCGTTTTGCTGACCAAAAAACTGAGATTCGTTGCTGTCCTGGAATTGGAATTTAAGTTTTGGAGCTAAACATGTTATATGTATGTTGTTTATGCTAAGTATATTGATCTATCTTTATATGCATGGTTCTAACTTGGTTATTGAGCATTTTAGTAGGTGGCAAAGGGGTTGCGCTTTGTTGCGAAGCTCGCTTCTACGCTAAACGCATAATGTAAGTAAATTGCTAATAAATGCTAAATAAAAGGTACGCTTACGGTTTTGTATGGTACTGGTGATAGATATATGTTGTTTCCCCAGATATGGGATGCCTCATCATTGAGATGAGATGTATATTTGTGATATATATGCTATTATATTTTTTCGATCGAGCCGCGCAAAGGAGACTCTGCCGAAATTTTCCGTAAATCCGGGTGTTAGAAAATTTTCAAGTTTTAAAAAAATTTTATAACTTGTTTTGATAACTAACTTTTAAAGTTAAAAAGGCATTTGGAATAACTTAGTAAAAGTGTAGTAATGACTTTATAGATGGAATTTCATTGTTTTATAAGTAGGTAACTTTGGATAAAATGTATCTAATGTTGAATTCTATACTTAGTTCTTTTTCCCTTCTTTTTTCCTTTTCGGGGACGAAAAGTTTTGAGTGGGGGAGAATGTAACGACCCGTAAATTTCCGATAATTAAAATAGCTAATTTAATAAGTTTTCGTGATTTTAGTGTTAGAAAAAAATTTATAAGTCGTTTGGAATAATAATAAATGGAATGAATTTCGACAACAATTATCCAAGTAATGAAAAATAAATGCTACTTAGTGAATGCCTTTGAAATCAATAGTTGAATAGGATAATAAATGTTGAAATTCATTGGGTATAATAGAGTAATTGATTGATAAGTAAAATCTATTTAAAATCAAATATTGACTATTGAACCGGTAAAATATTTTAAATTAAATATTTGGAAATTATTCAATAATTTAATAATGGGAATTAAATAACCGTATAATGGAAATAGTTGTTCTATAATTTTAATTCGTTTCAAAAGTTAAATTTTATAAGTTCATTTTGAATATTTCAAAAGATAGTGATTTAAGAATAATCAAATTTGTTAAATTTAATATTACGAATGTTTGAATAAATTAAATTCCGAATTTGATATGATTAATTTGATATTGAAATTTAATATACGAAAATAGAGTGAATAATTGAAATTTGATTTAATATGATTCAAATTGGTTTACAAAGTGAATGTAAGTTATATTTGGATTTTAATAGAGTTAATAAGATTTTAAAATTGGAATTTATTGGATAAATTGAATAATGGGTTTACTATGATTAAAAATGATTTGTAAAATTTTATTTTATCATATGAAAGTTAGAATGATGTTGTAGAACTTTTAAAACTGAATTTAAAATTTGTTTGTGAAAATTGAATATTTTAATATTTAATTATCGACTGGAAAATAGCCAATTTTTGAACAGTCTCAGAATTGGACAAAACTAGTTTCATTGGACCCGTAATGTGATATTATTGTAAGTTTTCAAATTTCAAGTCAAACGGATTTACCGTTTGTCCGGGGCAAGCCAAAACGCATAGAAAATCGTTTAATCGGTTTAATTTAAAATTGGTCGTTTATTTCCGTAACTCTCACATATGATCGAATTAGCTTCCGAAACCTATTCCATTGTGTCCGGAACACGGGGTAAACCCTAGAAACGTCGGTCACCGCGTTTCGTTTGGAGATCGTTTGAAAGAGCATGTAAATTTTGGAACTAATAATAAAATAATATATAAAATCTTATATAAACGTTTGCACAGTGAAACCCTAAGGGGTTTCGTGGCCGCCTCTTTCTGATTAATGGCCGAAATTTTGCCGACCTTCTTCCGTTAATCTCTCACAATCCATACGATATTTCAAGAAACTTTCAACTGGAAGATGATAGAGCTTGGTAGGAGCTTCAGATCCATGCGGCTACTTCGTTGAATCGTCGACCAGAGACGCCAGATTTTGGCCGCGTCCACCCACGTATGCGCACGCGTTTCAAGGCGAATTAAGGGGCCGAGCTCCTCCCTGTTCCAGCCGAGTATAGAGTGGAAGATGCTCTTCGTAGTGGTGCTTCCTGATCGAGGTGGAGGTACTTGTATTGATGGCGTGTATTAGGGTTATTGGGACGGCTTGGGTTGTTCGTGCTTGCGTGAGTACCTGATGCGAACGAGAAGAAGAAGAGAACCGTGTGCGGCCATGATCTTGCTTTGGGGAATGGACGGCAGATGTGGGTTTGTGTATAAAAATTAAAATAAAAGTTGAACTTAATTTGTGTTTAAATTCGTATTAACTTCTAAATGTCATAACTTGTTGATGCGAGGTCGGTTTTGGACGAAACGAGTTGCGTTGTCTTCGTTTCGTCGGGCACTACGCTATGCAGCTGGATTGGAACCATTTGGAGCTAGAGAAAATTTTGAGTTAAATCGAACGTCGTTCGATTTGATTTAAAATCGTAAGAATCAATGTGAGTGTTTTATAACGCTCACACCGTACTAAATATTTTTATGCTAGTTAAATTTGATATTATGAAGTGTTATGATTTTATTTATGGTTGTTTGATAAAAATTTAATTGTCATATAGCTTGTCATTTGCATTAACTGTTGAAAATTAAATTGACAGTTAAATTGAAATTAAAATTGAATTGCGAATAAATTACCTGACATTGATAACTATGAAACTGCCATGAATTGTATTGTTTATTGGATGATGTATTTTGATGGATGCTATTGGTTGATAATTGAATGTTTGGATGTTTATTTGCTTATATAGATCCTGTTATGCATACATATGATACTGTGATTTAATTTAAATAATATATACTCATCCTTGACATCTAATTGAAATAAATAACTACTTGGCCATAGGATAGAAAATTATATATGGACACCGAATTGGTTAAATTAATAATTTTTGAAATCGTCGATTTGAATTTATTTAAATGTTTTGATTTAAAAGTTATAAACAGAAACCGATTTATAGAAATTGAATTCATCGAAAAATTGAGTTTGGAATGTTGAAATAAAATTTGGTTAAAGGAATTTTGTTAAAGAATTAAGTTGAGACTTTGAAATTTAAAATTTGGTTATGATTGAAGTTCGAAAATTTATTCGTTTAAGGGATTGAACCTTAAATCGAGCTTTGAATATTATTAAGTAAAAGTGATATAAAAATGATATTTTGAAATCGAGTTTGGAATTGAATCATATTTGAAATTGGAATTTAGACTTGAATATTGATGGAAAATTTGTTAAGTGTTATAAATGGATATTTTGAAATCCAGCTCCAAATCGAAAAAAAAATTGAAATTGAATAAATTGAAGGTGAATGTAGAATTGAATTGATTTGAAGTTAAAGTTGACGTTGTTTTGAATTGAAATCGAAATTGAATCGGTAAAATGGAAATTGAAATTGATTGGAATTGGGAAGTTGTAATTGAAATGGATTGGTTTTGAAGCTGTTTTAATTTGTTTTCCAAATTACTCTGTTATATAAACCATTTTGAATACTTAAACTATTTTAATCTATTTTTAATCTACTTAACCCAATTTAAATTATTTTAAACTAATTTATCTATTTTAAATCCATTTCAAGATTTTAATTATTTTTAACTATTTTAATTATTTAAACTACTTTTAAACTACTTAAAACTATTTTCTAAAAATTTCAAGCTGGTTAATAAGGTGGAATGTTTATGTTTAAATCTTGAATTTAAATACGAATTGGGTTAAATGAAGTTGCAACATAAAATTTAAATTCGGAATGATTTTGAAACCGAAATAAGATATTGAGACGCAAAATGATTTTTGAAAAGGAACCTTATATTTTGAATGGCTATGATGATATTTGAAATAGATTTGATTTTTGAAGCGAATATGATATTTTGATATCAATTATGTATCGATTTGAATATAAAAGAGCCAACGGTGTAATAATACGTAGTTATTAAAGAGACCGGGATCGGATATGGACATACTCTCTGTCGATACCGAAAACCACTTTAATAACTATTATACGCGGAGTGTTGATCCAGAATGAAGTGGATGGTTTGGTGAACGCGTTGACTGAAGAAAGAGAACGATATTGGATGACCCCTGACATGACTAAAACAGGAGCCGCGCCGGGCCATTGAGGTTCGCCACCTCTAGCGGACACACTTCTTCGATACCATATCTATTACATTTGTGATGCGATTTGGGTGCACCCCTTGATTTGGGAGTGTTGTTTCGCGGTGTTGGGGTAGCTGCTGGCTATGCCCAACATCAGTCCGGATCACGCAACTACTAGTATCCTAGTTGGTATTGCCTCATGTACCTTGTCATACTGATTATCCTATTCGCGACCACCACGTTTTGATTTGTACCTTGAGTATATGGATTGCCCTCTGGTGACTTCCGGTTTTGGGGAAACTACGGTCTTGTATATGCTTTTGGGAATATAAAAATGTGTTAAGGGGGATTATGGTAACGCCTTAACGCTATTTTGATACTTTATATTACTGATAGACATTATCTACTTAGCGTACATTACTATATAGTAGATAGTTTAACGGATCCTTAGGAGATGGAAAATCCCGTAACATCTCTTGAGTTATTGCACGCACGTCGACACTGGATATGAGATGTCAAACCCCGTAAACATCTCTGACGCCGTTACACTCATATTTATTTCCGATTGATTTAACTTTTATAAGGATATTTAGTCCTGACTCGAGTGTTTTGTCTTTTCATTACGCTCGGGTCAGACCTGAGTTTTCAGATTTTGAAGATCTATTCCGGAGGACGAAGACGAAGATTTGGTATACTATTACTATTATTATCTTTGCATCATGATGCCTGCTGCAATATTTAATTGTTCTGTTGTATATGTATAACTCTGATAAATGTTGTATAATAATAATCAAATGTATTCATTTCAAATGTATTCATTTAATTAACAGCTTCATGAACTGTTATTTTATTATTATACTTTAGCCTTCCGCTGTGAGATTCTGTGTTGTTTCATTTCCTTTATTTCCCTTCCTTTTCTTTTCTTAATTACCCCAATAACTATCTGCCCTTTTAATGGTTTGGATTCGACATGGGTATTTGATCGTCGGTTTAAACTGTCCAAAAAGGCGGGTCCTTACATTACACTTAGGAAATTATCTATATCCTTAGATAATCAAGAAAGTTGTGAACCTAAGAAAAATTATAAATCTTGTTTGCTAGTCATTTAACTTTTTTAATGATGTTAAGTATTAGTTTATTTTTTTATGGAATTTTATTGGATTTATATTATGATTTTATAGACCACGGTTTATAAAGTTATTGTTTAATAGGACTTAAATCCCGAGGCTTTTGGAAAAAAAGCGATTTCAAAAGAATTTGAGGAAGAAATTATATTAGTATTATTTTGAAAACTGTGGTGAATTATTATATTTAAGGTTATTTGAAAATAGTTTTGTGAACTGATTTTTCAAATATTTTGTTATGAGTAAAATTGGGCGATTGGGAGTTTTCCAAATTTGAAGACTCGCTAGGTATATTTGTTTATTCCAGTATTTGTTTTAGAAGGAACCAGAATACCACTGGATGCTCCGTGTTGTTTTGATTCTAGAGTTATACCATGCTTTGGTAGGAGGATGCCCCTCCTTGTCATAATTGATTTTGATTTTGATTTATTTTTCTTCGCTGGAATTTGAAAATGTATTTTGAATATAAAATCCCGGCATTTTTTCTAAACTTCTTTCGAAAAGATTGGATGCAAAAAAAAAATATAGATTATTCTTTTTTACTTTTGTTCCATATGGTTATTATATTGCTTTTGGTTATATGTGGCTTTATATCACTAGAGTTGCATCATATTATAAGTTGTGTCATAATGCCTTCTTGAATATGGCTGTCTTATTATCTGTGTTGATATTACTTATGATAGAGATAACTTGTGTATTACTTTTTGTCAGCATAGTTCTCTTTTCAATTGTGAGAATAAGGTAGGTACTAGGAAGCAAGAAATTGCTATTCGATTTTTGCACACCTGCATTCGCATCGAGATAATAAATTGCTTGAAAAAAATAAAAATCAAATGCAAAAAAGCACATAGTAGATTTAGAATTGGTGATTGATTGATGATTTTATACCTCACATATAGGAGGCTACTTGGCTTTTGTTTTCTTTGATTGGTTTAGGCCAGTTGTGGCGATTTATAGTTTTTTGGATCTATCCGCGTAAAGGAGGTGCTGTCGATATTTTTTGTAATTTAAAGGACTTTAAAATTTTATTTAGTTAATAATTCTAAAACTCAAGGGTTTGGAGACATTTTCTTCCTTTAGGAATTTTGAAGACGAAATACTTTTAGGGGGGAAGAATGTAATGTCCGAGAAGTTTATCGTTTTGATTTATAATATTTAATTAACAAATTATTTAATAATTGGTGTCTAAAATTAAATAATATATATTCAGAAATAGGTGTTATTTAAATATTCGAATTGTTAATTAAAATATTAATTAAATGGATTTAGTGGCCTTATTTAATTCCTTTTAATTAATAAATAATAATGTTGAACTCATTTTCTAAATTTATTTACAATATTAAATAGTTTGAATAAATTAAAAGAAAACCAATTATTAATAAAATAAATTGATTTTATTGTAGTATTTTTAATTGAATTTATAGGATTCTTACATAATTTTAATTTAAAAGATATTTGATTTTTTATTTGGCATATATTACGACGAATGTTGGTATTTTTGAAATTTCACAGAGTAAAATAATCCTTGTATTTTATTATTGGTTTGTGATCGTGATGTATTTTGGTGCATTCGTAATTGCATTAATGGTGATTTGCTGTGTTGCTTGGAATTTTTGGTTGGCTTGATAATTTTGGTTTACTTGAGATAGAAGTAAACTAAATTTGTTTGTTTACAAAATCAAAATTTGTCCAACATAACCCACTTTTTCCTTTTCATTTTCAACATTTCCTTCTCCTTCTTCTTTCCTATTTCATTTCCAGTAAAAGTAAGAAATGACATTTCCATTCAAAAATTAAAACCAAGATATTTAGGCCACCTAAAATCATGAAATTTGTTCCCTTGAGTTCGCATGCTCGAGATCCTTAATCCATGCCATTATTGTAGTGTTTGGTGATGATTGGAGGTGAAGGACGTGAATGAATGGAAATCGAGTTTTGAGGTGGAGTTTGATTTAGGCGATGATAGGCTTCTGCGAGGTGTGCATTGCTTTTCTCTTGTTGAGAAGCTTTGGCGGTGTAATTTTTAGAGTATGCGGTGCTTAAATGGAAGTCATGACCTGTAAGTGGTTGAGCTTGGTGGTTCGGTCACATTTTGCAGCGGAAGGCGAGCTTAAAGTTATAATGCGGGTTATGAGGCTCTTATGATGGGAGATGCGTTGGAGTTGTCGGTGGTTGAATCCATGGAGAGATGGTGGAGTTAGGAGGATAGAGGAGGTTCAAATGGGTGGGTTCTTGTGCATGTTTCACTGTGCAAACATATACTAGGAAATGAAAAAGGGGAAGATGAAGTTAAGGGTAATTAGTAAAGTTAATTAAGTAATTAATTAATTTGGTAAATAAAAATTAAAAATCTTTAATTTTATTATCTTGCTCATACAAGGTCGGGTTTGGCCACGGTTAGTTGCGTTGAACTCGTATCAATGTTATCTTCGTATTATAATTAGATTGGTTGAATTTGAAGCTATTTGAATTTCAAGCTAAATAATCTTATATATATTTTATACGAGTACATTTATATGAGTATGTATATATAAAATGATTTATATGATTTATAAATGGTGTTTTATAATTCAAAAGAGACTTTAGAATTTAAATCTCGATTTTGCTTGAATTGGTTTCAAAAAGGATATTGAGAAAAGTAATGGTAGTATTATTGGGTAGTATTTAAAAGTAAAACTATTTCAAAGTTAAGAAAAATACATTTTCTTTAGATAGTTTTGGAGAAAACATCTCCATTAGTTTTGTGGTAATCTGAACAATCTTCTAAGTGATGATCGGATGTTTGCTTAGGCAAACGTTTTAGTGCAATTTGTAAATTATTCTCTTTATTATTGTGCGATTGAAATGAGTTCAAATATGAACGAACCCAACGTGAGTGTTAGTGAATAATTTATTGAAGTTATTTATATATATAAAATATATGCAATATGATTTCAAAAAGGGATATGAAATAAAAATCGGGTATTTATTTCTTAAGTTGCCTTAAAGTAAATCGATTTAAAATTAAAAGGGATTTTGATAAATAATTCGATGAATGAAATTTTTAAAACGCTTGGATAGAAAAGTGATGATTTAGCATAAGTTTTAAACGGGTTAAATTAAATAGGAAGGTTTTAATAAGCATTATTTTATAAAAACCATAGATTATGTTTAAACATCTAAGTTATGTAAACTATTTGATGTTATTAGGCCAACCCGTCAACCACTTTGCTTAAAACACTCTAAGGTAAAGAGGTCGAAAGATTGATTCGGTTTTAAGACCCATGTTTTGTTTCGGCCTCCATTTGAATTTTGGAAAAAAAAAATAGATAATAAACAAATAAATTGAAAGTAATGTTTTTTATTTACTCTTAGTATATATAGGAGTATTATACAAGTAAATAAAAGTGGAGGAAATTTTTAATTTGACATTTTATAAAGATGCATCTTTATAAAATTTTGATAAACTTATGTGGAAATTTGTGAAATGATCATAACTAATTTTATTATTGAATGAAATACTATAAATAAAATGAAAGTGATATAGAAAAAGATTAGTGTAATTAAGAAACTAACTGGATTAAATACGTAAATCGTAGGTCATTTTATTCACATGATTCTTGATCTAGGATTCGAGTACATAACTTCGAGGTGATTCATACTAGTCCAGAAAAGGATCTCACTTTATTCTTGGTGGGAAATACTTGATTTGGATTCTTGATAAGTTATGGAGGTTTTCTATCATAGTATGTTGCTATATAAGGAGAACGGAGCTTCTAATCAAGGAACCTGATCGGAGTCCGCGGTAGGGAGGTCAAGTGAGCAACACTAGTTCGAAAGTAAAGTTCATGTATCTGGGCAAGTGGTCAAATCAAAAATTGCATACGGATGATTTATGTACATCATATAGGCTTAAATGTATTTGTATACTTGGTTTTGTAGCTTAAGGAAGTTTAGGAGTGACTTTAAGTTTTGCTCTAAGGTTTCTTAGATAATCTTCTAAGTAATAACCAAAGGCTGATGAGCGTGATGGTACGCTTAGGAAATTATCTACATCCTTAAGTGACCAAGAAAGTTGCGAGCCTAAGAAAAATTCTAAATCTTTTTTGTTAGGTATTTAACGTTTTAATGATGTTAAGTGTTATTTTATTCCTTTATAGAATTTAATTGGATTGATATTATGATTTTATAGACTACGGTTTATAAAGTTATTGTTTACTAGGACTTAAATCCGAAGGCTTTTGGAAAAAAGTGATTTCAACAGAATTTGTGGAAGTGATTATAATAGTATTATTTTGAAAACTTTAGTGAAGTATGACTATATTTTAGGATACTTGAAAAGAGTTTTGTGAATTGATTTTTCGAATATTTTGTTATAACCAAAATTGGGAGATTGGGAGTTTTTTGAGTTGGCAGACTAGCTAGGTATATTTGAATTTCTCTAGTATTTGTATTAGGAGGAACCATAATACTACTGGATGCTCCGTGTCATTTTGATTCTAGAGTTATATCATGCTTTGGTAGGAGGAGGCCCCTCCTTGTCATAACTGATTTTGGTTCTGATTTATTTTTCTTTGGTGGAATTTGAAAATGTATTTTGAATATAAATCCATGACATTTTGTTCTAAATTTAGCCTTTGAAGAGATTGGATGCATAGTATTTTATTACAGAGTGTTTTTGTACTTTTATTACATATGGTTGTTATATTGCTTTTGGTTGTTTGTGGCTTTATATCACTAGAGTTGCATCATTATTATAAGTTGTGCCATATTGCGTTATTGGATATGGTTGTCATATTATTTATGTTGATATTGCTTATTGTAGCAATTGCTTGTGTATTATTTTTTGCTAGGATAGTACTCTTTTGGATTGTGAGTACAAGATAGGTACATGAAAGCAAGAAATTTCTATCTGATTTCTTGCGCACCTACATTCGCATCAAGATAATAAGTTTCTTGCAAAAAAATAAAATTCAAATGCGAAAAAGGTACGAGAAGATTTAGATATTGGTGACTGATTGATGATTTTATGCCCCACGTATAGAAGGCACTTGGCTTTTATTTACTTTGATTTGTTTAGGCTAGTTTAGCGAGTTATATTTTTTCGGATCTAGCCGTGCAAAAGAGGTGCTATCAGAATTTTTTATAACATAAACAACTTTAAAATTTTAATAACTCGCTTTAGTTATTATGTTTTTAAAACTTATGGGTTTGGAGACATTTTCTTCCATTAGGAATTTCGGGGATAAAATTCTTTTTAGGGGGAGAATGTAATGTCTTAGAAGTTTATCATTTTGATTTTGAATATTTAATTATTAAAATATTTAAATAATTGGTGTTTACAAATCTAAATAACTTATATTTAAATCTAGGTGATTTAAATATTTAAAGTATGAATTAAAATATTAATTAAATGGATTTAATGGCCTTGTTTAACTCTTTTAATCAATAAATAATAATGGTGAACTCATATTCTAAAATTGTGTATAATAATAAATAGTTTGAATAAATAGCAAGAAAACCAAATTGTTAATAAAATAACTTGATTCTTATTGTAGTATTTTTAATTGAATTTATAGGATTTTTCCAGAATATTAATTTGAAAAACATTTGAGTTTTTATTTGACGTATATTACGACAAACGTTGGCATTTTTGGTATTTCAGAGAATAAAATAATCTACGCATTTTATTGTTGATTTGTGATTGTGATGCATTTTGGTGCATGATCATATTTTTATTGTTGTCATTCGTGGTTCATACTTGCATTACTGGTGATTTTATGTGTTGATTGGAATCTTTGGCTAGCTTGAAAATTTGAGTTCACTTGAGACAGAAGTAAAGTAAATGTGTTTGTGCAAAAAATCAAAATTAGTCCAACACTTAACCCATTTTTTCCATTTCATTTTCAACTTTTCCCTCTCCTTCTTTCCTGTTTTATTTCTAGTAAAAGAAAGAAATGGCCACTCCATTCAATGATTAAAACTAAGATATTTAGGCACCTGAAATGATGAAATTTGTTCCGCTGAGTTTGTATGCTCGACATCTTCAATCCATGCCATTATTGTACTGTTTGGTGATAATTGGAGGTGATGGACATGAATGAATGGAAACCAAGGTTTGAGGTGGAGTTTGATTTAGGCGATGATAGGCTTCGACAACATGTGCGTTTCTTTTCTCTTATGGAGAAGCTTCGACGGTGTAATGTTTGGGCTGCAGCGCTTAAATGGAAGTTGCGACCTGTAAGTAGTCGAGCATGGTATGCAACGACCCGAAATTCATCACTTTAGAAAATTTTAAAATATTCAAATACAAGATTTTTAACATAAATAATGATATTTTAAACAATAAATAATATTGAAAATATCATTTTGAATAAATATATATACTTTGGACGATATTGATAAAATGACAGAAATTCATTTTATAGATAAACAGCTCTTTAACCATCTGACATCACGGATGAAGATCGATACATACACTCATTTATCTATGTAAGTGATAATATGTGACAAAATAATTTAATTTATTTTGGAAAAATAATTTAATTTATTTTTATGACATCATTAATAATGTCATCATTTCCGAATAATTTATGTTTGAATTTAAATTGAGTTTAAATGATTTAATAATTGTTATAATTATTAAATGAGCCCTTTTAATTATCATATAATACTATTATTAAACTTGGTTTATAATTATATGTATATTAACTAAGGAGTGAAAATATGACCGAAAATAAAAAAAAAGGGAATTCGTAACAATTCAACATGTGGAAGTTATGCAACATTGTGGATTATATATGACATCTATATGCACACATACATGTATACATCTGTGAACATATCCACATGCACATGAACACATATATACACACAGATATATACACATCTACTTAAATAAATATATTATCAAAAATATCTAGGATATTTTCTCACTTCCTTAACACTTAAGCATTCCAAAGTCAACATTTACACACAAGTACATACACATGGGCTACACACATGGAGGGGAGGGTCATTTCGGCCGAACCATCATGATGTAGGGAAGTCTATAGGATCGATTTCACCCTGGAGGGGGGTGAATAGGGTGATACTATTATAAAAATTATTGCGGAAGCTTATAAAATTATTTCAACACAGATATATCAAAAATTATAGCAGCACAGATAATAGCAGAATAATAAATGCAAAAATAGAACAACGTAGAATTTACCCAGTTTCGGCAAAACCCTGCCTACGTGCTGCCCCTAAGGTTTCTACTAGAAATTAAGTAGTCACACGCTTACACACGTAAACCCGCGACACCCGCTACTGACTAACCTAACTCTACACAGGAAACCCTGCCACAACTCATCCACTGAATTGCGAATTCTCAAACTACGCCACGTAGTTTGTCCCCTAGTCACACGACTAGTAATTACAGCGTTTAAAAGAGAAATACAAATTTTAAAACAATTTAAAAACAAAAGAAACTAAACCCAAATTTAAAACCCTAAATTAAATCTCAATTAATAAAAGAAAGAGGTCGGCCCAATTTAAAAACAAATTCGACCTTCTTTATTTCTTTTATCGGCCATTCCTTTTTCTTTTGCTCTGTATAATGGAGGCTTGTTTTCCTTTTCTTGCAAATTAGGGCTTTGTTTAAAATTGAAGAAGCTGACTTTAATTTGTTCGATCAGGTTGATTGTTCTTCGTGATTGCTTGACGATTGATTATACTTTGCACACGGCTGCTCCTTCTCGATCGAATTCGGTGATTTGGTATGTGATTTATTTCTTTTTCTTTTCTGTCATGCTTGCTTGAACTCCATTGATTCTTCAACCGATGATGATTATGGGTTTATATATAGTTCGATCTCCTTATTTTTCGTTCGTATATTTCATATGAATTTGTCAATTATTTTTGCTTGAATTCGTCTCGGCCACTCGATTTTGCTTGGATGTTGATGATTTCTCTGACTTTGTCAATTTCATATAATTATTGCTTGATACTCACATTCCCGATTCAAGACTTGGTCAATTGACTTTGTCAATTTCATATAATTATTTTTATTGCACTTGAGTTGAACCCGACGTTTTGGGTTTGACCTATGCTCACCTGTCCCTGTAATTCTATCAAGTGTATATATCAGTATGCACGACCTTGTGGCATATACAGTAATACACTGTGTATGTCACAAGTTGTTCGTGAATGATGAATTCAAAATTAAATGATGACGAAAACCCAAATAACTGAGGCAAATATTAATTTCAAAATCCACGTTTCATTTTATACTGCAAAAATGCTTTATTTTCAATTTTACTACGTCAATGTATATTTCTGCAGATTTGTCAGATGCTGGATTCACATTGGAATGGAGTTGAAGATCAGTACGAGTTGAGTGAATGAGTGATATGTAGTGAGGTGCAATGTGAATGTGAAATTATGATATAATCAAAACTTGTATTATAATTGAAGTTGTATATAGTGAGCTTAAAATTTGTACTATACAAAAATTGTAATAAATATTTGTTTGAATAAAATTTATGTTTGAATTCAAATTCTGTGTTATTTATTTTATTCAGCAAATATTTATTTACTCTGCGAAAAATAAAATAGTACATTAACAAGTACATTTAAACAAATATATATATATATATATATTATCATCAAACAAAAATCATATAATCGCATATTCAACAATCTTCCCCTTTTGATGATAACAAACATATTTTTAAGATTTGAATATGTTAAATGTATTTGATCATTGATATACTCTAATTGCTCCCCCTATTTAAATGCTTCCTCTCTACACAAAGCTCCCCTTCATATATGCATACAATTAAAAATATGAAAATGAGTGCAAATGAGCCTAGATGTAAATAGAAAATATTTGACATTTACTTGATTTTATTTGACAAAATCTTAACTTTTCTCTTCCCTTTTTGTTATCAGCAAAAGAGTAATAGTGTTAGAGAAAGCAGAATTAAAGTGATAGATATTAATCCAACATTAAAACTCAATTAAGTATAAATATTAAATTTCAATAAAAAATCAAACAAAAATCATAAATACTTTTTTAGGCACATATTCCACTTTTAGAATGATGGGAATGATGTCATCATATAAAATCATATAGTTGCGTCTATTTGTCATATATTTATATCAGGAATTTGAATATCTACTAACCATGCATAACCGTTAGGACTTTTAAATGAGATTAGTAGTATTTCAATTTTATTTTTAAAAAAAAATCAAGTATCTTCTAACCACGCATAATCGTGAGGACTTTTAAATGGGATTAGAATCAACTTGTTTATTTAAAAAAATCAATTTTGATATGCGTTCCATACATGCATAACCGTGAGGACTTTTAAATGAGCAAGGAAGCACATAACAAATTCCAAGTACTTCACCCATGCATAACCGTGAGGACTTTTAAATGAGAGTGAATACTTTGGATTTTATTTTAATTTATTTTAATCTATTTTATTATTATTATTATTATTATTATTATTATTATTATTATTATTATTATTTTTAAAAAATGTAAAATGAAAAACGAATGATTCCTGTTTAAAGTACCACATATTGATAAACTATATTGAATTTTGATGAGTGATGGTTGTTAGAAATATGATAGAAGTAGAGATGGTCATGGAATTTTTACCAACAAAAAGTTTTATAACTCTTGTTTAAATTTCTAAAGAAATTTACTAATTATACCATCTCGAGTCATAATATATGATAAATATCAACACTCGTCACTTTTTCAATCACTATTTATCTTTTCGATAATTATTTGGGAGTCATATTAGTCAAAATAGTCATCTAAAATCAAATTCAAAAATTATTAATTTTTCAAAATGACTGATCTGAAAACATGGTCAAAAATGATTTTCTCGAAGGGATTATATGAGAAAAATTTCTGGTATTTGAAAATTATTTGAAATGAAAATTATGCAGATATTTTCTTTGAAAAACGATGCAGTTACTAAATGTCTCAACAAAAATTAAGTTCAACTAATAATTTTTCTATCAACTAGATTACCATTGTAATTTGCATCTGAATTTCTCTTTCACTCAAAATTATCACTAATTGAATTTGATAGACCAGATCATGAAGTGTGCAACAAAATATCCCAAAATCAATTTTAACAGCTTTTTAAATGATGTTCTCTTGAATTTGAATTTAAACCATGTAGATAATCAAAAACCATGAATATAGAGTCAGCCGTAAAATCACCAAATGTATTATCATCCAATAAAACACTATTATTAATCCAAACTAAAATATTATCAGGTAATACAAAGACTCTAGAGGTTTTTATAGTGTTCTTGGCATAAGAATATAATTGGCCAACAATTTTGAATAAGTCAGAATCAAAATCATCATTAATTCATTACGGTGTAGATTATCAACATTCAATGTATCGTTCAAATAAATATACCATTACCTGTTTCACCTTTACGATGTTTTTCGCTGTTGTCCATTGTGATTCTGTCACCTTTGTACTAGGCTAACGAACTTTGCTTTGTCGCTCGTTATGTCCTTGGAACAGCTAGAATCCAAGTAGCACTATTGTTATTCCTTTGCGACCACACTACATGGAAAAAAAAATTTGTGACCTATTTGTTTTTATAGGTCCATGATTGTTAGTGGCGGAATATTTTGAAAAATAATTTTGTGGAGACCCATAACTATTTATACATGTTCCTTTTGGCACTCAGATTTGTTTAATTTTGAGAGATTTTGTTTTGTGTCTTTTGGAACCCAAATTGGAATGGTTTTTACGTGTTTGGGTCTATACCAACAACTATTTTGATTGTGTCCAAATTTTCTACAAATTGTGCACATTGAATTTACTTGATTAATCTCACTACTAACATTTTTAGATTGATTATACCCAAGTCCTTGTCTAACTGTATTAACAGTTTGTTTTCCTAATAGCATATTCAACGATTTTTCACTTTTTGAAAATTTATTTAAAGTCGTTGACAATTGTTGGACTTGTGTTTTGAGAGATTCATTTTCGTTCAACAATTGTGTGCACTTTTTAATAGAATTTTCTCTCCTAGTATTTTCACTTTCTTTCAAAATCAGAATTTCATTTTCAAGTGATTTTACATTAATTTCTGATTTTTTTAATTTCTTCTTCAAACAATGGACACTTGTCACACTTAGGGCACTTATTTTGATAGTTTTTAACTAATTTTTCAAGTTTTTCACTTAGTTCAATCAAACTATCTCTTTGTGATTCAATTTTAGCATATTTCTCCCTAAGTCGTGCAAAACAGCCATTTACTTTGTGGAAATATATAAGTAGTTGTGAGTGAGTGAGTTTTGATACCTCGCTTGGCTCGTCACCGTCGCTATAGGTTATATTACCTTGAAGGCACATATCTGCTTTATCACTCTCACTGCTAGTACTTTGATTATCTTCATCACTTGTATTCCATGTAGCTGCAAAACTTTTCCTTTTTGATCTCTTTTCAAAATCGCGTTGGTTTTGAGGACAATTGGGCTGATGTGTCTGGGTTGGTTGCACTTGTGACAGATGATCTTCTGTTCTTCTGAGTAGTCTAGTGCTTTGGCTATTCTGCTTTTCAGTTTTTGATTTCGAGCTGGATTTCCATATTTGTAATTCCACTTTTTGAATTTCTTCATTAGTAGTGCCAGCTCTGCTGCTCCATCATCATCATCGTTGTCATCGTCACTTTTGGTTGTTCCTTTGAGAGCTATTGATTTCTTTCGAGTATCTCCTCCTTCACGCTCTTCCTTGAATTTCATTTCTAGCTCATAAGTGGTGAGATTTCCGATGAGTTCTTCAACTTTCATTTGTTTTAAATCTTTTGATTCTTGAATGGCAGTCACTTTGGCTTCAAATCTTCGTGGAAGAAGTCTGAGGATTTTTCGGACTATCTCCAACTCTGTGTACGATTTTCCAAGAGCCTTTGATTTGTATATGATGTTGGAAAGTCGTCCATACATCTCTTTGACATTTTCTTCCTTTGCCATTGTGAAGTTCTCGTATTCGCTGCTTAGCATGGCAAGGCGAGATTCTTTGACTTGAGATGTTCCTTCATGAGTCACTTTGAGTGTATTCCATATTTCTTGCGCAGTTAGACAATGTGAGACACAATTAAATTCAACTTGATCCAATTAACATATAATAGAATTCATAGCTTTAGCATTAGCATTTTGTAATTTATTTTCTAGTTCTGTCCATTGATCCTTTGGTTTCTCTATTTCCGGATTATCCATATTATAATTGGTGCTCTATAACCTGTCTCAACAATATTTCAAGCGTCAATGGTTTTCAGAAAATTTTCATTCTATTTTTCCAGTAGGCGTATTCTCCATTGAACATTGGTGGTCTAACTATGGACTGACCCTCAGCAAAAGCATTATTAAAAGAATCCATTTTAAAAATTCAAATTTTTAAAACAAAAATTGGTTTTTGAAAAATGAATTTTTAAAACAAAAGTTGGCTTCTATTCCTAGCTCTGATACCACCTGTAGGATTGATTTCACCCTAGAGGTAGGGTGAATAGGGTGATACTATTATAAAAATTATTGCGAAAGCTTATAAAATTATTTCAACACAGATATATCAAAAATTATAGCAGCACAGAAATAGCAGAATAATAAATGCAGAAATAGAACGACACAGAATTTATCCAGCTTCGGAAAACCCTGCCTACGTGCTGCCCCCAAGGTTTCTACTAGAAATTAAGAAGTCACACGCTTACACACGTAAACTCGCGACATCTGCTACTGACTAACCTAACTCTACGCTCAAAACCCTTCCACTGCTCAGCCACTTAGTTGTGAATTTTTAAAACTACGCCACGTAGTTTGTCCCCTAGTCACACGACTAATAATTACAACGTTTAAAAGAAAATACAAATTTAAAAACAATTAAAAAACAAAAGAAACTAAACGCTAATTTAAAACCCTAAATTAGATCTCAATTAATAAAAGAAAGAGGCCGGCCCAATTTAAAAACAAATTTGGCCTTCTTTATTTCTTTTATCGACCGTTCCTTTTTCTTTTGCTCTGTATAATGGCGGCTTGTTTTCCTTTGCTTGCAAATTAGGGCTTTGTTTAAAATTGAAGAAGTCGAATTTAATTTGTTCGATCAGGTTGATTGTTCTTCATGATTGCTTGACGATCGATTATACTTTACACACGGCCGCTCCTTCTCGATTGAGTTCGGTGATTTGGTATGTGATTTATTCTTTTGCTTTTCTGTTATGCTTGCTTGAACTCGATTGATTCTTCAGCCGACGATGATTATGGGTTTATATATAGTTCGATCTCCTTATTTTTCGTTCGTATATTTCATATGAATTCATCAATTATTTTTTGCTTGAATTCGTCTCGGCCACTCAATGTTGCTTGGATGTTGATGATTTTTCTGACTTTGTCAATTTCATATAATTGTTGCTTGATACTCACGTTCCTGATTCATGACTTGGTCAATTGACTTGGCCACCACGGTTTCAGTTTGAAACTGTTACATTTGATTATATTTGACGATGTTGATTTCTTTTGTGACTTTGGCTTGATATTGTGACAATGTTTGACTTCGGCTCTGACTCGTTTAATTTGAAATTCCTGATGCAAGCTTTCTTTCTTTGGCTTGTACCTGACTTGACATGGATTTGTTCGACTTTGTTTTTGAAATAATTCCTGGAATTTGGCATGTATGTTCTTTTCTCTATTTGGCATCGTCTCCTACTGCTCTATGATAAGTAGTTGTATCGATGAATTCTATGTACACCATTGATTGTGATTGTGTTCGCTTGATTGCTGAACTGCCTGTGTATTGTTTCAAGCCTTGGTTTTGATCATTTGTGTTAGACTGAACTTGTTCGATTTTTTACTTGTCTTTCTTTTTTACTTCGGCCTTATACACTGTGTGAATTCAAATATGTGCATATATACATTTGTATGTGTGTATGCACGTATTGTTGGATCTATACTTGTGTTATAACTGCATACTTTGTTTGCATATCTGTGCACATTGTAGCCTTGGTCCAAGAACTTCTCTTGTGACATATCTGATATTGTTTTTAAAACCTGTTGTCAGTGTAATTTTGTTTACTGCTAGTTCATTGTGTACATTGTGTTATCTGGTCTTCATGTATATATCTGTGCAGTCTTCTCTGGTACACTTGTTCATCTGAGTTTGCACTGCTTCATCATGTCACTGTTTATATGTGCACTTGATGGTCTCAAGCCTGTTGATAATCTATAGTGTTGTATTGGTCTAGTTCACCTTGAACTTCATGTGTGCTCGAGTCTGGTTCATGTAGTCATTGTGTCATGTCATCTTGTAACCGTGTCATTTTGCTTTGAGGTAATTTTACATCATGTGTATAGTTGCCTTTCACTTGAATCAGTTGTATTTGCTGCCTTCATGTACAAGCCGAGTCTTCATTTAAGTAGTCTTGGTTGAAGCTGTGATGTTTGTTTCACTTGAGTTGTTTTGCAGTTTCATTCATGTATATAATATATGTACTTTATCCATGTTATACTGCTCTTTGATCAACACTGTCACTTGATGCTTGCATCCCTGTGCTTAATGTTGTTTAGTCCGGTTTCCATTGTGATGTTCATGTTGCATATATGCTTGCTGCCTGGTCATCATTGTATGTTGTCACTGCACTTACATTTGTAGTTTGCATTCACTTGTGTACATTTGTTTGAGTGCGGCTTTGTACCAAGCTTATGGTTCATTAATGATGCTATGCACTGTATATACATGTGCCATTTTATTTTCTTCTCTGGTCTTGACCATTTTTATGAACTTGCACCTGTGTTGAATCCAGCTAGTAGCTCGGGTTTGACCTTATGCTCGTATTGTGACATTATTTTTATTGCACTTGAGTTGAACCCGACGTTTTGGGTTTGACCTATGCTCACCTGTCCTTGTAATTCTATCAAGTGTATATATCGGTGTGCACGGCCTTGTGGCATATACAGTAATACACTGTGTATATCACAAGCTGTTCGTGAATGATGAATTCAAAATTAAATGACGACGAACAACCCAAATAACTGAGGCAAATATTAATTTCAAATCCACATTTCATTTTATACTGCAAAAATATTTTATTTTCAATTTTACTACGTCAATGTATATTTCTGCAGATTTCTCAGATGCTGGATTCACATTGGAATGGAGTTGAAGATCAGTACGAGTTGAGTGAATGAGTGATATGTAGTGAGGTGCAATGTGAATGTGAAATTGTGATGTAATCAAAACTTGTATTATAATTGAAGTTGTATATAGTGAGAGCTTAAAATTTGTACTATACAAAAATTGTAATAAATATTTGTTTGAATAAAATTTATATTTGAATTCAAATTCTGTGTTATTTATTTTATTCAACAAATATTTATTTACTCTGTGAAAAATGAAATAGTACATTAACAAATACATTTAAACGAATATATATATATATATATATATATATATTATCATCAAACAAAAATCATATAATCGCATATTCAATAATCTCCCCCTTTTGATGATAACAAACATATATTTAGGATTTTGAATTTTTTAAATGTATTTGATCATTGATATACTCTAATTGCTCCTCCTATTTAAATGCTTCCTCTCTACACAAAGCTCCCCCTTCATATATGCATATAATTAAAAATATGCAAATGAGCCTAGATGCAAATGTTTTATAAACACTAAAATCTAATTTGGTATATATGAGATCGTTAAACTTCATGAAAATGGTTTAAAATAGTTTACAAATGTTTTATAAACACTAAAATCTAATTTGGTGAAGTTTTGACAAGTTATGAAAATTGAGTTAAAAATAGGCGCGTCGCATAGTGGTGGTTCGCGATTTCATGCCGTAGAAAGTTAAATCCATGTATGCGATGGATTCAGAGTTGGAATTCTTTGTAATAAGAACTTTTCAAACCCTTATAATCATTATTTTCAAACAAAATAAAATATTGAGATTTTATTTGGTAGGTTTTGAAATATGAGCAAAACAAGTTTTCAAAATAGTCGTGGTTTGGGAGTTCGGGAAGTAAAGCGACAAATTCTTTATAAATGATATTTTTAAATTATTTAAAAATATGGAATAACTTCTATAAATCTTTTGAAATGTTTTTAAAGAGATTTGATTTATAAAAATGGATTTGTAAATAATCAAAAAATTGTTTTGATCAAATAAGCCTTAAAAGCATTATTCGATGCACTTTTTGCAGCACTTTTAATAACTTTTGAAACGTGGCTTTAAACTTAAATACGCTTTCCCAAATTTTTCATAAAAATTTTCAAATAAACAATTAATTATTTTAAAGATGATTTTAATGTTACTTATTTTTAAAGGGTTTGAATAAATGATTTAAAGAAAAGCTGTTAAAATCAAGTGATTTAATCTTGGCTCTAGAAACCGATGAGTAGACTGGATTTTTCAAGTTGTAAGATCTAGATATGAGGTACTTAAACTAAGGAGATATTAAGGGCAAGCAGGGCCCTAGCTCACGTGGCCTCTTTCTTGGGCGAGGGATAGATAAGGTCAAAATATCGAAAACGAGACAAGTACAAAAGATTCAAATCTACAAGTTTAATTTTTCAAATTAGTGAAACTTGGATTGTATAAAGATAATCTTCTTATACTAAGTATTTCTAGGAGGGAACCATACTATCCATGTGAATTTAAAAGGTGATTTCACCGTTATTTGACGGATAGTAAAGGTTGAATATGGAAATTGATGTTGAATAGAATTAGTATAATTTCTATCGATCCTATTTACTTAATAATGTTTTATAAAATGATTTATAAAATTGATTTGAAAGTTAAAGAGAGGACTAATATTTTCGTATATACCAAAAATAAAAGTTTTAAAGATATATATTTCAAGAAGATATTCTTTTGATAAAAAGCAAGTAAATAATCAAATGATAAGCACATACTTACTTAATACATTTTTATCAATGATTGGTTCGAAGGAACTGGGGCTGGATTGGGTAATTCCTATCCGAAAAACACTTCAAACCAATGTATATGTTCGAAAGTAAAAGACATGAAATCGAAACGATTTAGAAGATAAAATGTAGGGCTGCTTGTCACTGACCCTTGGGTAAAAATTTCCTATATCATATATATTTGGCAGTAGGATCTTCATTTGATCTTTGATACATAGGATCCTCGTTCCTAATCCTAGGGATGATTCTCGAGAGGATGTGTTCTAACATACAATGAATGATGTTGCTCCACTGCCATTACTATCACCAGGAAGATACCTTTGTTAAGAGATTGGAGGCATCTTTGGGGAAAAGCAATTCTGACTAACAGAGCTCCTTTGATTTTTCCTTTTCCTGGACAACTTATATGGACGAATGTATAACGTTGCATTTCTACTCACATTAATTGATCTCTATAAACATATCATCTGTTTGGTGGTGGAGAAGGCAACTTCTCTTAGCTTAACACCCTTTCCTGAGACATACGAGCTCAGAAGTTATACATTTATAGAAATCAGTTGTGTGATCTTGGAATGGCAGTGTGGCATTCAAAGTGGAATGTGTGCTACATGAAAGGTAATCGTTACCTCAGGCCTCATCAACTGATAATGGCTAAAACAGGGTTGTTCAGGGCTATGTGATTCGCAACCATTAGGGTATGGTCATCACCTTTCTAGATTACTCTCTATATGTCGAGTATATGGTGTATGCTATGGGATCCCGAATAGGTTAGTTACGACCAGGGTAATGTCATATTCGGTTCTATCCACCATCAGATGGGTCTAGAGGTACGGGTAGGTCGATTCTGGTTCACAGAAGTTTCAAAGATATCAATGCTCAGTACATTCCTTTAGAGATGTATTGTACGGAAGGTAGTCCCTTACCTTACCGTTGCATGAGAATCCATTCTCCAATAAGTGCCTTCGGACTTGATTGTAGAACCTTGTATGCTGGAATTTAATAATGTAACAATTTCAGTTAAGGTTATGTATATTTACTTGACAAGTATTTTCAAAAGAAAGTCATTAGAAATAACATTCCTCGATTTTGCGTCACAAATATTTTGGTTATCATAAGGTAAAAACCCTTTTCGTGTTTATATGCAGCGCGGTCTTATGAGATACCATTTGTTTTTAAATGTCCATATTTTGAGTTTCTCACACCAGTCACATGACTGATTCGGAGTTTATTTTCTTTCAACTTAAACTCTAGGTGCTCTATTTTTTGGCCAGCCAAGTAGTTAGATTGTTTGAAGCATTTTAGGATGGAGAATGGAGCATGGAGCATTTTAGATCTTTTGTTAAAGTTATCCATCACTTTTCGCTATGTCTGTATCTTGTATTAAGTATCTACCAGCACTTGTGACGATTGGTAGTTATAACTATCCTAACTGAATTTGTACTTACTAGTACTATGGTAATGCAATTTAGAGTAATTGCATGTACTACTCATATGTATAATTATGTATTGAATACAATGTGAGATTTTATTGTCTTGTCTTATATCTTTATTTTCTTTACTCTATGATAATCTGCCTTTTTGGCACTTGGATTTATGGAACATGAATACCAAGATGTATTAGTGTCGATTTCTGAGGGTCGAGGATGTAGGTCATCATAAAGGAGAGAGAAGGTTCGAATGGGTGGATTTTTGTGCACGTTTCATTATGCATACATGTACTGGGAAATGAAAACGGGGGAAGAAGGAGTTAAGGGTAATTCGTAAAGTTAATTAAGAAATTAATTAATTTGATAAATCAAAATCTTATAAATTTAATATCTTGCTCATACGAGGTTAGATTCATACGCGGTTAGTTGCGTTGGACTCAAATCGATGTTATCTTCGTACTATAATTAGATTCGTTGAGTTTAGAGCTAGTTGAATTTCAAGCTAAATAATCTTATATGAGTACATTTTATATGAGTATGGTATATATAAGATTATTTATATGATTTGTAAGTGGTGTTTTACAAGTAAAAAGAGTCTTTGAGAATTTAAATCTCGGTATTACTTGAATTGGTTTCAAGAAGCTTCTTGAGAAAAGCAATGGTAGTATTACTTGGAAGTATTTTATGCATAACTATTTCAAACAGAATTTTTAAAGATGATACATTTTATTTAGATAGTTTTTGAGAAAACATCTCGATTAGTTTGTGGTAATATGAATAATCTTCTATGTGGTGATCAGATGTTTACTTAGGTGAACGTTGTAGTGCATTAAGTATATTCTCTTTATCCTTGCGCAAATTAAATGAGTTCAAATCCAAACAAACCAAAGTGAGTATTGGTGAATAAATTGTTCAAATTATTTTATATAAAAAATATATGTAGTATGATTTCAAAAGGGCTTTGAAACAAAATTCAGATATTTGGTTCTTAAGTTGCCTTAAAGTAATTTAATTTAAAATAAAAAGGTGTTTTGATAAATAATTTGATGAATGAAATTTTTTATAACGCTTCAATAGAAAAGAGACAATTTAACATAAGTCTTAAATGTTTGGTCATGTTTTGCACTTTGAAAGTTGTTTAAACTACATTTTTAAGTATTTAGAGAAATTTGAAAATAAATGGTAAGTGTTGATTAAAATTTATAAATGGAGTATAAATTTAATTAACCATCTTTCGAGAAAATTAATGCAATTTTAAATTTATAATGAGATTACGAACTTGATTAATTATCTTTCAAAATAATCATTATCGTTATAAATTTATCAAAGATAATAAATTGTATTTAATTATCTTTTGGGATAAGTAATGTTGTTTAAATTTATAAAGGTTATTTACCTTAAATATTTTGTAAATCTTTTCAAATGGGTTTGTAACGATTGCATAAGTATTTGAAAAGAATTAGAGGTTTAAATTTTTATTAATTATTATTTAACTGTAATAAAGTTAATTAATATATTTATTAAAGATGTTTGAAGTTAATTAACCGATTTAATAAAAGTGAGTAAAAGTGATTAAAGTTAATTAACCAATTTAATAAAGGTGTTTCAAGTTAATTAAAGGAGTTACAAATTTAATTGATTGTCTCTGGGCATAGTTAACATGGTTTTAAATTTATAAAAGAATTATATCAATTATTTTTCAAGATGATTAACATCGTTGTAACGACCCCTAATTTTTAACTGTTTAAATTACGTAATGAGCTGAATTTTTCTTGAAGATAAATAATAAAATTTAGTTATGAAAATTTAATATTTAGAATACGTCTATTTAAACATAGCAAGTGACGGATTTTCATCTGAAATATATGAAAGTTAGTTCTGTTGTGTAATTTTCAATTTCAATTTAAAAATCAGTTAATTTGATGAAAATTGAATATTTTCAAAATCTGAATATTTTTACATACGAAAAATGTAAATCATTTTCTGAGTGAGACGTCATATTTCGTTCGCCAAATTTGGACTGCTATAGCCTCGTTTATCTTATTTCCAACGTATTAGCAGTTGTTTGGCAGCGAAAAATTGAGTTTTGATAGGATGATTGTATCGCTCAAATCTGTGTACCATTGGTTCATCTTGTCGTGCTGATCTGATCTTCATAGTATATTCATTTGTGTATTTTGGTGTCTGGTGCTCTGCAGAATTGGTGAAATGACTAGCCGTATCGGTTTCGCATTTGGGTCCTTTGAGTTTTCCAATCCTTTTATTATCCATCATGTAAACAAATAGCTATCTACAGTTAATATTTTCAGCTTTTAACTTTTGATATTCCATGAGTTTTGTCATTCCACCACTTCAATTGAAACCGGTTCATCCTTTCACATTATTTTTGTTTGTCTATTTTCTATAAAAGAAAGAAAATAAATTTAGTACATACTAGTTGCATTCATTCTTTTGCCTGTTCCTTTTCTCTCTCCACCATTCGTTTCCTCCTCCTTTATAAAAAAATATAACATATAAAGTTATATCTGTACATGTGAAACTAAAAATTTTCTTTTTGTTCACCCTTCCTTTCAATCCACCTTTGTTTCTCGTGCTCGAACCAATGTCCTATTATAGCAACTCGTCGTAGTTTCCCAGTCAGATCATCCCTTAGCCCAATATAAGATCCTCATCCGCCCACTACTCCGATCACTACTCGCTTTCCACCTCTCTTAAAACAAGTCTCCGCCACCTTTGCTCCAAGTTCAACCCACCTCCTGTCACAGGCTATGCCGCATCATTCGGCCTCTGCCCACTGATCCACTGCCAAGCCCTACCCCACAACGCAACACCGCCAGAACCTCCATAGCAGCCCACGTCAGCACCAACTGACCACATCCTTCCATCTCCGCCATGATCGTCTTCCCAAACTCAACCACCTGATAGCTGTGCCACCCTCTGAAAGCCACCACGTTCTCTTCCCTTCCTTACCACCTCGCTTCACCACTGTTAGACCGCCACCACTACCTATGTCATTCAACTTCAAACCCACTCCTTCATCTCAGATCCAAGACCACCATCCACTCACTATTTTTCCATCAGCTATTGCTTCCTTGATCCATCCACTCCCCGAAGCCATGCAGCAGACCGAAACTCAGCCCTGACAGCTCTCCAGACCCGAGCTAGTTTCGCATTCCCCGACCCCCTAGCCACTGACCGAACCATGCTCCCTCCAAGACCAATCCCATCACCTTCCTCCGACCTAAGAAACCAAACAAAGCCCTCCTCACTCCAGTTGTCGAAACATCTCCAAGCTGTTGGACAGCTGCTACTCTCCTCTTATTAATGAAAAGTATATGCAATATAGGTTTTTATATATATAATCGGTTTTTTTTGCTTTGAAATTTTTGAGTTGTACCATTCTTGTTAAAAGTACATGTATACAAAAGATATTGGTTTTTAATATATATATATATGTATGTATGTATGTATATATATATAAGATATAGATATTTTGTGTATATGTATTTTAATTTGAATATTGGTTTGAATACATATATTAGGATTTCATTTTAAAAGGTGTATGAATTGAATAGTGATTTGAAAAATATATATATATATATACGTATTATACAAAGAATTTTTTGACATTAGAATACAAATATCGATATATTTCATTATATATATATATATTGATTTTTTGATTTTTTTTAATAATATAGAGTTTTAAAACATAATATATATATATATATATATTGATTTTTTTTAACATATATGTTGTTTTCATAGCTGCGAAGCTGCTCAATTTTAGTATTGATTTTTAATATGATATATAAAATTTAAATTTTTAAATTATATATATTTTGTTTCATCGATTTAAGTCCATCATGCCTTGCTCTATTCGTCGAATTAGTGTTTATCGTGTCGTGCTATGGAATTCATGCTTGGATTCATAGCTTGTTTGTTGTCCAATCTCTCTAGCCTCGAAAGGTGAGCAATCACTCACGATTAACATTCTTATATTTAGTAAATTTAATTCACATGAATTGACGATTGAAATATTCTGTTAAATTTAAATTTTTAAATTTGATATGCCATGATCTGCAATTGTTTACGTATGACATATGACACCATACCCTATTGTATATATTATATTTAATTTATTACTGATGATATATTCCTATTTTTGATATTTTATATTATTACCATATTTGTTCTCACTTTGCAATTTCCCCGTTAGTTTAGAAATTCCCTATGGCGTGAAATGATACATACCTGAATGATTTTATAGATTAGGGGGAAATCGTTATGGGTTGAAATGATAAACCCAGGCGATTTTAATGAATTTGAATTTAGGATTATTGGTTGAAATGATAGATATCAGTAAATATTTAATAATTGCGGATTGAAATGATAAATATCTGTATCACTTGACCATAGGTTAGAAAACTATATACGGACGCTGTTGATCTATTTTGAAAAATGATTTTTGGAATTTTCAAAAGGAAAATATACAGGTTTTGATAAATATTGATTTTAAATTATAATATAAATATTTATTTTAATTTGTGCAAAATTTAAATTTTTATGTTTGGAAAATTTTAAGATTATTAGTTAAGTTTTAAAAGTATATTATAGAATTTTACTTATAATTTTATTTTTTAATATATATAGAATAAGATATAAAATAGATCTAATAAAAATAAGATTTAATTTAATATTAATTAATATAATAAATTTTATTAAGAATTTAATTCAACTAATATTATATATATAATATGTTAAGTATTTATTTAAATTAGATTTTTGTAATATCTTTAAGTAAATGGAGGTTAGAAAGACAAATTTAATAAGAATTGACTTATAATTAAGTTTATCTAGAATTGTATTTAAATAAGGTTTGATTTGAACTTATTGATTTTGAGATTTTAAAGATAAGCTTTATAGCTTGATAACTTGATTTTCATTAGAAAGGACTTAATGAATATTTTTAATTGAAATAAAATGAAATCGAATATATAGTTTAGATTTAAATTTGTAATCGAGGATTTTGTCTAAATGGTTATTAAATTGATTAAGTGAATATTTCAAACTTAAATAATATTAAAGTCGAATTTGAAATATAATGAAATTTATCAAATTGAGTTATTGTAAATGTTTGAATATTTAAAACTTTGAAGCCTATTGAAATTTAAATGGTTTAATTTGTAGTCCAAATCCATATTTGAAATAGATATAAATTAAAAATGGTTTTGTTGAGAATTTGAATTGATGAACAAAGATTGATTTAAATTGAATTTTGGAACTTAAGTTGATCTGAATTGATTTGTAGAATTGGACGAAAAATTCTAATTTGAAACTATTTTTGATATAAACTCTTTTAATATAAACTATTTCTAATATAAAACTATTTTATATATAACCTATATTAAATCTAAACTATTTTAATATATATAAAACTATTTTTAAATATTCAAAGTGTTTAAGTGGGACTGTTATGATTTGGATTTAACTTATTTAAATGTAAATATTTAATAAGATGGTTTAAATTATTTTGTAGTTATGATTTAAAATGAATATGAGTTCGAAAGTAACATGATTTCAAAAGTGAATACGATTTCGATGGTGCTGGTTTTTGAAATGAATATGATATTTTGATATGAATATAAACTGTTTGAAATATAAAATGACCAGGTGTGAAATAAGTGTTTGGTTGTTAAAGAGACCAAGATCAGATATTGTCATACTCTCCGCCAATACCGAAAACCACTTCAACAGCTGTGTACATGGTGGAGATTCCAGAACGAAGTAGGATGGTTTGGCAACAATTCTGTATGAGGTATTAACGCAGCCCTGACTCCCACGAGTCAGCTTGATGTGGCTAAAATAGGAGCTATGCCGGGCCAGTTAGGTTTCTCCTCTGATTGGGCACATCTATTCGATATCATTCTAGTACTTTGTGATTTGATTGGGTGCACCTTTGATTTGGGAGCGTGTCTCGAAGTGGGCGGTAGTAGCTGTTATGCGTTACCACCAGTCCAAGAGTGTAAACGGTAGAATCCTAACCTAACATTGCCTCAAGTGCCTTGTCACATGCCTTATCGTGCCCTTTACGAGTTTGTTTTGTACCGTACCTATGGAGCCCTCTAAGTAAACCATCGGTTTGGTGGAGCCTACGGTACTTTATAGACTACAGGAATATATAAGCGTGTTAAGAGGGACATGGATAACACATTGACACTATTTTAATAGCTCACTTTACTATAGACACTATTTATGTAGCGTATTGTACTATGTATGTTGATAGTTTAACGAATCCTTAAGGATGGGAATGTAACGACCCAATTTTTCGACGCCCGAAAATCGATATCAATATGTCCACTGTACCAAATGTCGAACAATCGAATGCCAGAAAATCGAACCATTAGGGTTAAAGAAGAAGGAGGTAGAAGAAGAAATAGAAACAACATCAGAATCTCACAATCGACAATATATAATAGATAAATGATTAATCCTTAAACAAAAAGAACTATATCTTTTTATACATTACATCATCATAGTACAATACAATCAACAACACAATTCAGGACAGTTATAATATCTCGTCCTTCCAAAGCTGAATATACAACTTGCACTATACAACGGAAATATAAATCTACGGAAATATGCCTCGTCTTCCAGCTCATCTCCTGAGCTCAACAGCAGTCCATCTAGAACCTGTACTCTATAATACTCGATCTGACCCGAGCATTATAGTATAATAACACCGAGTCAGTCTGGAAAACCAGCGTGAGAAAACACACTCAATTGGATTATTAAAGTTTTCAAAATCATTTGAAATCAAAGGTATCTCATAAGACCATGCCACAAATAAACATGCCGGGTTTTTACCTTACGATAACAAAAAACACTTCTTATAAAATCCTCTGATATTATAGTAGCATCTATATACAAATACTTATTTAAATAGTCGAAATCGTTATATTATTAAATTCCAGCAATACTTTCCACAAAGTGGGTTCTATAAACAAAACTGTAAAGGCATGTAGGGGGAATGGATTTCCATCAATGGCAGGGCTACAGGGGTACCGTCCGTCACAGTGGTCTAGATCACCGTACCGAGGATCCACCCTAATCCCCTGCATCACAAGACCGGAGCTACCCTTTACTGGACAGCCCTAATAAGTTCACCCCACGGTTGGGATCAGCAACCGCCCATACAGCCGAAATAAAGGGACATCTAGACAGAGGTGACCTTACCCTAATTGGTTGCTAGCCACTTAGCCTTGTGTGCACCTCCCATGTTTTAGACATTCCAGGTTGATGAGGCTCGAGGCTATGCATTACCTTTTTAGCACACATACACTTAGGATGCTCACTGTCCTCCTGACAATGTTTTGAAAACTTTCATCCATACAAGTCCATTCCGGGTTCGAACGGAACCGAAGGCACTACTCCTACTACATCCATTTTAGAATCACCCTCTAGATTTGTAGCGACCAGCCCTTGCACTTCACTGCTCCATCTTCGACTCCAAGCTCTTGCCTTCCTCACGAAAACGTTCAAACCGGATCGAAGTGGTTTTCGAGAAATAAATCCCAATCCCGGTCTCTTCGAAACGATCAGTGCATTAGCCAATATTGAAAGTCGGTCATTTAGCTATCAAATAACATTCACAAACAACCATCAGCCACTAATAATTTCCCAAATTATTTATTTTCAAATATCTTCGTAAGATATTTTCTAAACTTCGACCCTTAGAAAATAGTTTCAAATCACCTTTCTCTCGCGGAATAAATTCTCAAATATTGTTTATTTCCACTGAAAATTACTAAGTCTAAATACTTTAGATTTAAAATAATTTAAATCACTTTATTCTCAAAATATACTTTAGAACGTTTAAATTAAAACCACTTAAACACTTTATTCAAAAATATATACTTCAAAAATATTGAAAATAAAAACTACTTAAAAACTTTATTTAAAATACTAGTTATGAAATTTATACTAATATCTCATGTAAAACTTAAGCCCAAACAAATTTTAAAAATAAAATTATTAGATAGAGTATAATTGTTATTAACCATCATTTAAATCAAATACTAGTTAAATATTTTAAAATAATCATTTCTATAATTAACTTAATAAATATTTACTTTAAAAAAATTAAACACTTTAAGAAATCAATTTCTCCCAAAACATTCCTTTTAAAACCAATTTTAAAACTTTTAATTTATACTTAAAAGCTACTTTGAAAACATACTTGGCTTTCTAGGGAAAATATACTTTCCATTCCAAAATAGTCCATTAAACCAGTTAATAAATCCTTCTCGATTTATTCCAATTTACATCCCAAATCCCTAAATTTTCTTTCCCACACTTTTAAAAATCAACCACTATATATTTTTAAAACAATTTACCCATTCCTTTATAAATTCCCATCGTGAATTTATACTTTCAAATATCCACTGATATCTTATTTCACTTTATAATCCCAGTTTATAAATTATATAGTCTCATACTCCTTTAAATCATAGTTTTTAAACACATAATTAGTTTTTAAATCGAATTTCAAAATTAAATCCATTTTTAAAATAAATTCCTTTACTTGCCCAAATTTACTTCAAAACCTATTCATTCCCTATTTACTTGTAACGACCTACTATTTTGGACCATTCAAATCGACAATACAACCACACATTTCTGACTTGAATAATTCAAGACAGTAGATTGTAATAAAATTTGGAGCAAATAAAACCAATTACAGAATCACAGATACAGATAAAACAGAGTACTCGCAGTGGAATTAAAAATAACCATAGTGGCTCATGAAGCCACTACAAACTCGGTCTCAAAACAAGTACAAAATACATAGTCGAAAAAACAAATACAGTTCTGAAACAAATACAGTAGGAATCCCAAATACATAAGTCTCTAATACATAAGTTGAACTAGGACGACTGAACTGAAATAGATAAACTAGATAAGCAGATAAACTCCAGAAATCTCTAGCTTCCAGAAGATAGATCTAGGTTATGACACTCAGGCTGACCCGAGCGTAAGAAATAAACACAAACACTCGAGTCAGGACATACATAGTATACAATGTAAATCAACTCAAGTGAACTGTAAAATAAACGTACAAGTAACTTAAAGGATGCTTGGGACCGCCGATCCTTTAAGGATCCATTAAACTATTTACTATATAGTAATAATACGCTATTATAATCATGTCTAAAGTAAAATAAACTTACTTTAAAATAGAGGTAAGGAGTGACCCAATATTCCCCTTAACACGTAATAGTCCCAATAGTCCATCTAGTATCATAGTCTCTCCTGATCGGGAAGCCACCAGGGGATACTCCACGGGCTACAGGAGAAAACCAAACTCGTACAAGGCGCGCTAGGTTTGGTGACACGGCACAACTAGGCAATGCCAGGGTAGATATACCAATTGCTATCTGGACTGGTGGTAACGCATAGCCGCAGCTACCGCCCACCTCGAGCCAAACTCCCAAAATTAAAGGTGCGCACCAATCAATCACAAAGTAATAGAATGGAATATGAAGAAGTGTGTCCGACCAGAGGAGCTACCTTATTTAGCTCGAGAATCGCTTCTGTTTTAGCCATCTTATGCCAACTCACGGAAGTCGGGTCTACGTATATACCTCAATAGAACGTCGCCCCCATCCTACTTTATTCTGGAATCTCCACCACATACACGGCTGTCAAAGTGGTTTTCGGTATCGACGGAGAGTATGCCCATATCCTATCCCGGTCTCTTTGCCAACCAATCGTTATTATAACCCGTGGTCATAAATTTCAAAGATGGTTTATATTTCACTTCAAAACATATTCACTTAAACCGTTTAAATTCAATGTCAAATAAGATTCATTTCAAATTTGTAACATTTCTAAGTTCATTCATTCAATTACAAAATTTCAAAAACATTGTAAGTTTCAGCTATAACAGCACTTATAAAATGTTATGGTAGATATATTAATATTTTAAAAACATTATCAAATTCTAAAACAACAGCACTTATAAAGTGCTACGGTAGATATTTTGTTATTTCAAAACAGCTCAATTTCAAAACAACAGCACTTATAAAGTGCTGCAGTAGGTATTAGAAATTTAAAATAGTTTACTTTCATTTCAGCAACAACAACACTTACTAAGTGCTGTAGTAGCTATTTAGTTATTTAAAACAGTTTACTGCCAGCAACAACAACACTTACAAAGTGCTGCAGTAGCTCTTTAGTTATTTCAAAACTTAGTTCAGTTTCTGCAACAACAGCACTTACAAAGTGCTGCAGTAGCTCTTTGTTATTTCAGAACTTAGTTTATTAACAGAAATGACAGCACTTAACAAATGTTGTCTTAAAACCACCGCATTTCTGAAGTGCTACCAATGCTAATTCCAGATTTACTATAAAATTTCAGATACATTAAAACTTCCAATTTAACCATTTTAACTTATAAAAATCATATTTCGCTTCAAAAAATATTCATTTGGGTATTGTCTAACTTATGATTCAATAAAACAAACCTTTAATAAATAAATATCCAATTTAAACAATAGTTCGCTTATTAAATCAAAGTAAACTAATTCTCAACTTTTATATATTTTTTCAATTAACTTAATACTTTATTTTAAAATACCCATTTCATAAATAAAATTAAACTATTTAACTCCAAATTTAAGTTAAAATGTAATAAGTTTTACATTTTAAAAATACTTATAAATTTCAGAAAATATATATAATTAAATACGGGTTTATGTAATAGTTTCTAACCTAGGTCAAGTGATACAGATAATATATCATTTCAATCCATAATTTAAAAAGAAAAATCCGGGTTCTATCATTTCAAACCCGCAATCCCAACTAAATCAAATACAATAAAAATCACTCGAGCCTATCATTTCGGCCCACAATGATTTTTCCTTATTCTAAAGTCCATTTGGGTATGTATCATTTCAACCCATAGTGATAAGGGAACTTGCAGTGTGAGATACGGAAAATAAAACAACAGTACATCATATATTATCTTAACAGATGATGTAACAGGTATGAAATCAGGTTATACATCATATAAACAGATCACATGCATATATTAACATAGTATATCAATCATTACATATTCACTTGTCATCGTTTCATAATAATATAAGTACGTAATGTCTAGAGTGAATAACTCACCTTTTCAAGCCAGAGATCAATTCACAACAAAAAAAATCCACACTCCGCAAAGCACGAGAAGGCACGACAAGATTCGAGAAGAAGTAACAACCAAATTCAAATCTTGAAATAAAATAAATAAAATAAGCATGAGTATAAAGTTTAACCCAAACCAGATATGAATTCAACAATTTAAAACATGAATCAATTTGAAACAAAACTTGGTTTAAATCACAAATGGGCTTAGCCACATCACCTATAAGCTCGGCCATCACCATATTTTGCTCCGCCATGATGTTTAGAGGCAAGCTATGTTAGGTTATGAGGTCATTAGGCATGGCTATGGGCATTGGAAGGTGAATAGAGGCAAGTTACAAGGCTTGGAAAGCTAGAAGTCAAACAACTTGAAGAGTTTGGGCTCGGCCCTAGGTTTACATGGCTCGGCCATGGCTAGGCTTGGTCAAGTCAGATCTGAATCATGGCTAGGAGATGGAGATAGGTCATGGGTAAAGCAAGGTGGTGGGGTTGGTGTTGTGGCCGAGGCTAATAAAAGGAAAGTGGTGAATATATAGGCTTGTGATGGAATTTTTTGGTGCTTTTGGTGATGGATCTTCATCTATGGTCATGACATAGTGGAGATGGTTGGTGGAGGTAATCATGGAGCTGGGATGATGGTCGGTAAGGCATGGACAAGGTAGAGGCGGAGCAAAGCATGGAGAATCATAAGAGAAAAATAAAAGAAAATGGAAAGAAAAAAGAAGGAGAAGCCATGACTTACTGTAATTTTTTTCTCTTCAGGAACAAATGAATTTGAGATGAGAAAGACTTCTTTTGTATGTGAATTAGTAATAGAGAAGGGAGCTAGGTTTTAAGGAATAGGTTATGAACGGATGTTGTAGGAAATAAAGAGGCCAAGCAAATAAAGGCAAGCTTTTAACACAACGTAACGTATGCCCAATTAAAACAAAGTAACGTATGTCAAATTGATTTTTTTTCCTTGCTAATAAATAAAAGATATACAAATGAATCATCCAATAAACAAAATAAAGTCTATACAAATAAAATAGAAGAATAAAATAAACAGATGGACATAGGAAAAGTATAGAATAAAATACCGAATTAATTGCATGTAAAACACTGTATTTTATCCCATTTAAAAGTATAAATCAAAATTTAATGAAAAAAAGCATAACAAATATTAGAATTATATACAGCTTCAAATAAAAAGAGTAGAACTTAAAATTT
Organism: Allium cepa; assembly: GCA_030765085.1. Classification (NCBI taxonomy): domain Eukaryota; kingdom Viridiplantae; phylum Streptophyta; class Magnoliopsida; order Asparagales; family Amaryllidaceae; genus Allium; species Allium cepa. Next base: position 817,743,657 of record CM060935.1, on the reverse strand, counting down.
TAAATTTTCAAATAAAAGTCAAAGTTTGACCAAAATATAAAATGTCAGAAATTGTTTAGTTTATTATATTTAGGAAAATAATTTATAAACAAACTCCAAAATTATATTGGAAATTTTCAAAATTTCAAAATTTTAAATAGTTAAACATCAAAGTTTTCAAATAAATTAAATTTAAAATATTTACAAAATTTGGGTTGTTACACTCTCTCCCACTCAAAACTTTTCATCCTCCAAAAGGAACGAAAGAAGGAAAACAAAGAAAAAAATAAGATAGCAAAGCAAAAGTACCTAAAACAAACAATTCTGGATTCGAAGCACGCATGCTCTCCTCCGTCTCCTAGGTACAACCCCGATCATCCGTACTCCGCTACACTTTGACTAAGTTGACTGATTTCCTTCCTAGCTACTTCATACCTCGATCCATGATACGAAGTGGCTTCCTCTCAACAGTCATATTAGGCTCAATATCCAAACTATCAACAGCAGAAGGCTGGACAATAAGAGATGGATCATGCAGATACGGACGAAGATGCGATACATGGAATACATTATGTACTCCAGCAAATTTCTCAGGAAAATCTAGGTGAGAAGCTAGAGAACCAACTCTTTCCACAATGTAGGAAGGACCGATGAACCTAGGAGCAAGCTTTCCTCTACGACCAAATCGAATCACATTCCTTAAGGGAGAGACCTTAAAGAAAACCTGATCACCAACAACAAACTCTAAACTCCTCCTACGACGATTAGCATACTTCTCCTGCCTATCCTAAGCAATCCTCAACTTCCTCTTAATCTCCTCAACCTTCTTCGAAGCTTCCAAGAACATCTCAGGACCAAGAACCAAACGATTTCCGGGTTCAATCTAGCAAGATGAAGACCTACAAGGTCTTCCATAAAGAGCAGCAAAGGAAGACATCTCAATGCCAGCCTGAATTCAAGGATGGAATGAGATAGATAAAGATTAAGATAAGATTGACATAGAAGACTGAAAATATACCTAATAACTGTTGTTATAGGTGAATTCGACAAATGGAGATGATCTTCCCTAGATCCTCCAAATCCAGAACACAAGCACGAAGAATGTATTCTAGAATCTGATTTATTCTTTTCGTTTGACCGTCGGTCTGCGGATGGTAAGCAATGCTCAGATTCAGACTAGTGCCCAAGGATTCCTGGAAAGCTTTCCAAAACTGACTGTTGAGGATAGGATCCCGATCACAAACAATGCTGATAGGAACTCCATGGAGACGAACAATCTCCCTCATATAAATGTCAGCCAGACTGGAAGCAGAACGGGTAGATTTGACCAGAATAAAATGAGCTAACTTGATCAATCTATCCACAGAAACCCAGATACTCTCATTACCCTTCCAAATCCTAGGTAAGCCATCGATAAAATCCATGGAAACATGTTCCCATTTCTAATTGGGGATCACAAGAGGCTACAACAAACCAGGGGTCTTCTGTTGATCTACCTTGACTTGTTGACAAGTCGCACTCCTACTAACAAAAATAGAGATATCTTGCCTCATATCCCTCCACCATTAAAGCTTCTTCATGTCCTGATACATCTTTGTCACACCAGGATGAATCGAAAGTCAGGATCGATGATCTTCCCGAAGTAACTCCTGTCTCAATCCATCAACGTTCGGGACACAAATCCGATTATTAATCCTCAAAATCCCTCTATCATCAATCTGAGCTCCACTACCTTCAGGACTACTCCACCAACTATGCTATGGATATTCTCCTTCATATGTCTAAGCATCACGTCCTTATCCTGCTTAGCAATGATATGGTTCAAAAGAGGAGAAGAAGAAACAACCAGCTGACACAACATAGCCTTCTTCCGACTCAAAGCATCAATCACAACATTAGCCTTCCCAGGGGTATAGCTAATGTCAAGATCATAAGAAGCAAGAAACTCAAGCCACTAAACTTGTCGCTGATTCAAATCCTTTTGGGTGAAGATATATTTCAAAGACTGATGATTAGTGAAGAGCTAAAACTTAGCACCCAAAAGATGATGCCTCCAAAGCTTTAAAGAAAAGACAACAACAAGCAACTCTAAATCATAAGCAGCATAATTAGCCTCATGGGTCTTCAGCTGGCGACTAGCATAAGCAATCACCTTCCCATCTTGCATCAGAATAGCTCCCAAACCCTCACGACAAACATCAATGTACACCATTAATCCCTCATTTCCGTTCGAAACGGTAAGCACCGGTGCATAAGTAAGCTTATGCTTCAACTCATTGAATGCAGCTTTACACGTATCATTCCATATAAACTTAGCATTCTTTTGAGTTAAAGCAGTGAGAGGTGAAGAAATCCGAGCAAAGTTCTCAATGAATCTCTGGTAGTAGCCGGCAAGGCCCAAAAAACCACAAATATCAGTTGGAGTCCTAGGAGTTTCCCAATCCTGTAACAGAATAGGGAGAAATAAGGACCACAGGAAAGATGGAATGATCAAATTAAAGAAAGAGAAGAAGGGAAAGACTTACATTGATCGTAGCAATCTTGACTGGATCAATAGAAACCCCATTACTAGAAACAATATGCCAAGGAATCGGACTTCATCTCGCCGGAAATGGCATTTCGAAAATTTAGCCTTCAACTGATGGTTTCTAAGAGTCTCTAGAACAAATTTCAAATGAGACTCATGCTCTTTCCTTGTCCTGAAGAAGACAAGGATATCATCAACAAAGACTAGAACAAACTTATTAAGCACATCATGAAAAACACGATTCATCAAATCAACAAAAAATGCAGGAGCACTAGTTAAACCAAAAGGCATAACTAACCATTCATAAAAACCATTCTCAGTACGAAAAGCAGTCTTAGGAATACTTTCCTTGGCAACTCTAAGCTGGTGAAAACCTGTGGCAAGATCAAGCTGAGAGAAGACAGTAGCTCCATGGAGTTGATCAAATATATCATTGATGAGAGGCATAAGATATATGTTCCTCATAATGAGCTTGTTCAGCTCCCTATAATCAACACACATCCTCAAAGAATCATCGAACTTAGAGACGAAAACCACTGCTGCTCCCCATTCCGAATGGCTAGGTCTGATCAGACCCTTGGAGGACAAGTGCTCGATTTGCTTCCTTAACTCAACCCTCTCATGGGGTGCCATTCTTCTGGGTGGAAGAACTACAGGTCGAGCTCCAGGAGTAAGATCAAAACAGGAATCAATTTCCCGCTTAAGAGGTAAAGAAGTGACTTCACCAAATATGTCGGGAAATAGTTTGACTACAAGAGTCGAATGAATATCACCGGGAGAAGTGTCAAGAGAATAAATAAAGCTGCCAGCAAAATCCTAGGGTAAACTACACTGAATCACCAAAGAATTACCAAGATCATCCATAAGAGAAATAGTTCGAGAGCTACAAGAAATAAAGGCATCATGCCTCTCAAGCCAATCACCTCCAAGCAATAGATTAAAAGCATCAAAACCCAGAATATAGAAATCATCACTGAAACAGTGGTCAAAATTTGGGAGTTTCACTTCATTACGAATCCTACTAAGATTCGCGGGACCACCAATAGGATTTGAAACACACAAAGGCACAGAAGCAAACTCGGGCAAAAAGATGATGCTCGAACTTATTACAAAGATCCAAAGAGATAAAGCTATGGGAAGCTCCAGTATCAAATAAAACAAAAACAGGATATTTAAACAAAGTAAAGGTGTCCCGAAGAGTACCTTGTGAGTCATCAGGAGCAGAAGCAGGAATAGGTGCAGGTGCAGGTGGTGGAACTGGAGAAGATGCAGAAGTAACAGCAAAAATACCAGATGTCTTACCCTTCCGCTGAGTAGGGAAGTCCTTCTTGAATGGCCGGGCTGTAGACAAATATGACAGAGATCCCGCCTGGTCAACTGAGCTGGAGAAACAGTAGCACCAACCAAAGTAGGACAGCTATTAGCATAGTGTCCTTTCTTATCACATCTATAGCAAGTAATGGAAGATAGGTCGATCGACTACCTCTGAGATGAAGAAGATGATCCCAACCCTGGAGTCTTGTTATGATTCCTCTTCTGATGGTAAAAGTTAGGCTTCCTCTTCTTAGACTACCAGAGGAATATTGAGATGGAGCAGAAAGGGCAGTTGGAGGATCCTTGGAAGTAGGGTTCTCGTATCTAATGGCCATGTCCATCAGAGTGGTGAAAGGACTGTGCACATGGGCTATAAGGCGATCATAGTACTCCGGGCGTGCACCAGCAATAAACTTCTCATTTTTCTTGAGAGGAGTGTAAATCAAATTAAGGCCAAACTTAGAAAGTTCATTGAACTTCCTCTCATATTCAGCAAAATACATATCACCCTGCTTCAAATCCATGAATTCCCGATACAGCTGAGACTTTCCTGCCTCGGGCATCCATTTTACAAGAAAAGCCTCCCTAAACCACGATAAGAGTATAAGACAATTTCAAAAGAGAAACTGAACCAAATTCAAGACAACCAGAGGATGATACCTAGATTTTTCCCAAGAGATGTCAGCCTCAGCGGTGTGAGCTGTAATAGCCTCCCACCAATCCAAAGCTGTTCCTTTCAATTGCCAAGCTGCCAACTGACGCTGCTGGGCATTAGTGATCTCAAGACCAGAGAAGATTCTCTCCAAATCCTTTAAACACTGCTAAGCTTCAATGATGCTCTCGGATCCAGTGAACGTGGTGCACCAAGCTTGGCGTATTCCTTGCAAAGCTTAGTGAACCTGACTGGGGCAGCAGGCTTAGGAGATGGGGCAATACCACATTCCCTACCTCTTGCATTCCTATTACTCATCCTGAAAAATCAAGAATGGATTTTAGGACAGAGGTAATTGAGAAACAAAGACAAGATTAGATAAGATACAATGGGAATTGGATATCCCAACAAAGAAAATTATTAACAAGGTGGATAAGAAAAGAAGGAAGTTAAGAAAATTTTGACTTTAAAACAAGAAAGGTTTTTTGTATCAAAATACTCTATAAAATCCTTTGAAAATCATTTGAAAAATCAGTTTATACTTTAAAATACGTTCTCTCACAAACAAAAGGATTCTATGATTGATTTCACATTCTAGGGTATTTCTACCCTATCTCTATTGAGTTTTTTGCTCCGTAGGCTATGGTTTGCCTAAAACCAAAGCTTTGATACCAAATGTAATGACCCACTATTTTGGACCATTCAAATCGACAATACAGTCATACGTGTCTGACTTGAATAATTTAAGACAGTAGATTGTAATAAAACTTGGAGCAAATAAAACCAATCACGGATACAGATAAAATAGAATACTCGTAGCGGAATAAAAAATAACCATAGTGGTTCATGAAGCCACTACAAACTCAGTCTCAAAAAAAGTACAAAATACATAGTCTGAAAAACAAATAAATACGGTAGGAATCCCAAATACATAAGCTCTAACACATAAGCTGAACTAGGATGACTGAACCGAAATAGATAAACTAGACAAGCAGATAAACTCTAGAAATCTCTATCTTCTAGAAGATAGATCCAAGCTGTGATACTCAGGCTGACCCGAGCATAAGAAATAAACGTAAACACTCGAGTCAGGACATACATACTTATACAATGTAAACCAACTCAAGTGAATTGCAAAATAAACGTACAAGTAACTTAAAGGATGCTTGGGACAGCCCATCCTTTAAGGATCCGTTAAACTATTTACTATATAGTAATAATATGCTATTATAATAATGTCTACAGTAAAATAAACATACTTTAAAATAGCATTAAGGAGTGAGCTAATATTCCCTTAACATGTAATAGTCCCAATAGTCCATCCAGTATCATAGTCCCTCTTGATCGGGAAGCCACCAGAGGATACTCCACAAGCTACGGGAGAAAACCAAACTCGTACAAGACGCGCTAGGGTAGGTGACACGGACAACTAGGCAATGCCTGGGTAGATATACAATTGTGTGACACCCCACCTTTATACTCGCGCTAGCCAAGGACACTATGGGGTAATGCCGTCGACTAGCACGAAGAATAAGATTGTTAAGGAGCGACCATCCATGTAATTTCTTTGTGCAAGTATCGATATGTCAGATAGTATAACATGCATTTCGTTTCAAGAGGGAATCCGACATATCAAATATAAACTCATAGCTATTACACAGTGGCTATGTGGCCTTCGGAAACAAATATAGAAATAATCATAATACAAATCAGTCACAAATATCTATATCACAAAGGTGGAAACAGATGTGAATATATCACATAAAAGTGTACATCAAAGTAGCGGTCATACAAGAACCACTACATCACAAAAGAATAGGTACAAGTGCTAGACAAAAGAATAAGCATACATCAAGGAGTCTCTATCTCAAATGTATAACGACAAAAACTACTAAACTAAGTAGTTAGACAAAAGTCAGATGACGGTCCAAAATAAGGAGTCAAGTAGAAGCACCTGTGACATCTCGGTCTGATCCGAGTATTATTTAATAAGAAATTAATAAACGGATCAGTCTGGCTTTAAATATCAGATAAAATGAGAGAGGATAAGAGATATAACCAAAAACGTATGACAACAATAATGTCACACTATGAAAAGTATACATTTAACAAAAAAAAATCATACTATATCTCAAGAATCTCAAAGATAAAAAAGAATATCATATTCTTTATTTTATTCACCAAACTAGAAATATTGACACATATATCATTGCCAATCGCAAAATTGTTGAAACACAAATTCTAGAAATAATCAAATAGAAATCCAGAAACCACAAAAAGGGGAAGCCCTGTCTAAAACGGGAGCATGAAAACTCACCAACACGTGCATCATAAAAGGGTCGCTAACCATAGAGCCGGTGCAACGACATAGTATAATAACGATACATCCAGGGAAACTAAAACTCGAATAATTTGGAACAGCGACGTAGTACAATGGTACACCCGATGAACCAGATAAGGTGGTACATCAACCTAGTACAACGGTACGTTCGATGAGCCGGATAAGCCCGTACAACGACGTAGTACAACGGTACATTCGATGAACCTGATAAGACGGTACAACGACGTAGTACAATGGTACGTCCCATGAACCTGATAAGCTGGTACAACGATGTAGTACAATGGTACGTCCGATGAAATGAACTCCATAAAAGAACATGGGTCGGTAATCCACAAAAAAATGAGTCGAAACTCCAAAGAACCCATATGTCGTTAGCCCATAAAAGAAATGAGACGAAACTCAATAAAACGAGGTATAGTCCCCTCCGTGGACAAAGAGACATTGCATATCGCAAGTCTAAATCATAAAATGATCAGCAATGATCGATAAAAAAGTGTGAATTACACTAAGCTAGTAAATTAATGAGTTTAGCTTCATGTCCCATAACTTACCTTTTCTCAAAAACACAAGTGAGAAGCTATAAGGCAAGGCAAGAACAACCACACTTCAATTTTAACCCAAGAATCTTCAATCTAAGCTCATAAGAAAGATATTTCCTAAGTTAGGGTTTAGGAAATTTATGAAATTGAAGAGAAATTGAGATGGAGAAGAAGAAGAGGATTCTTACATAAGCTTCTCTTTGATTTTGGAGCTAGAACTTGAATTTGCAAAGGAAACTAGGACTTAGGTTTTTAGTTTCCAATCTCCTCCCCCATTTTTACTCAAGCTTGAAGTGTTAGGAAATGAGGAATGAATGAAGAGGAGAGGGGGTGGAGTTAGGATATTAGATGAGTTGGGTTAGTGGGCTGAAACCCAAACCCAAACCCAAAGCCCTAAATGAAAACATCAAAATTTTATTCAACTCCAAACATATCGACGTTTATACTCAAAAATGTTGCCAATGCCATTTTGAACTCAATGGAAGTGGTCTCGAGTCCTAATTCGACTTTTTGCAAAAAGTAGCTTTTCGGACTTAAGTCTACCTAACGATGCTATATTTAAATAAAATATTTAAATACACAATCGTAAAATATGCGGGTTGTTACAGACTCTCCTCCTTAAAGAAATTTTGTCCTCGCAATACTTAAGAAAAATGAGAAATAAAAAGTAACAACCATAAAAGCATATCAACACAAAGAAAACTTAAAATAAGAAGTTTACCTCAAAGAGCACGGGAGGGTAAGTCCGGATGTGTTCGCTTGATGAATTCTCTAGATTCCCAAGAGCAATCCTTAGGATTTGAGGACCATTGAACTTTCACAAGCAGAACACTTTCTTTCGAAGGCGTTTAATCTCCGATGCAATAATACGAATAGGATGTTGCTCATAAGTCAAATTAGACGAAACTTCAGTTTCTTCATTAACACCAGGCTCAAGATTAAATCGAAATCTCTAAGGAATTTCTATAGTTGAGAAACGTGAAACACGTCATGAATAGCATAAAAGTGAGCCGGTAATATAAGGCGATAAGCCATGGAACCAATACGTCCGGTGATGGAAAATGGACCAATATATCGAGGTTCTAATTTTCTCGACCGACTGAAACGCATAACACTCTTCATAGGTGAAATACGAATAAACACCAAATCTTCCATAGAAAATTCTAATTCCTTCTTCGGTTATCGGTATAGGATTTTTTTCTACTTTGAGCTCTATGATGAATAAGGTCAATCTTTTCTGTGGAATCACAAACAAAATCTGTACCTAAAACCAGCTTCTCACCGGTCTTAAGCCAACAAGAAGGAGATCGGCATGGCCTTCCGTAAAGTGCCTCAAAAGGTGACATGTCGATACTAGATTGGAAGCTATTATTATAGGAAAACTCAACAAGAGAAATATGATCTTCCCAACTTCCACCAAATTCTAAAACACATGCACGAAGAAGATCTTCAAGAGTTTGATTCACACGCTCGGTTTGTCCATCGGACTGAGGATGATAAGCGGTGCTAAAATCAAGCTTCGTTCCTAAAGCTTTTTGAAGACTCTTTCAAAATCTACTAGTAAAAAGAGGATCATGATTGCTAACAATAGAAGTAGGAACTCCATGCAATTTAACAATTTCTCTAATATAGAGTTTGGCCAAAAGAGGTACGGTCCGATTAGACTGAATCTAGGAATAAAATGGGTGGATTTTGTAAATCTATCCACAATTACCCATAAACTGTCATGGCCCGAACGAGAACGGGGAAGCCCATTAATAAAGTCCACGGAGACTTGATCCCACTTCCAAATTGGAATTTCCAAAGGTTGCAATAACCCACCGGGCCTTTGGTGCTCAGCCTTAACAAGTTGGCAAGTCAAGTAACGCTTAATAAAGTTAGCAATATCAGATTTCGTTCCATCCCAATAATAAAGTCGCTTCATGTCCGCATACATTTTACTATTACCGGGATGAATGGTAAATTTAGAACGATGAGAATCTTCTAAACTATCTTTACGACGCTAATATTTGGCACGATATGTCTATCAAATTTTCGAATGCCGCCACGAACATCGATGTCAAAGTCTTTTATCGCTTCAATATCAATTTTATCCCTACAATTTTGGCCAAGAAGAACCAATTCGGGATCATGCTTTTGAACTTCAAGAATGAGGTCTATAAGTGACAGACGAGCCTCAAGGCTACATAGAACAAGAGATGGACATAAATCGGATTCACGATCTCGAATCTCACTAGTGGGTAATGTCCCGAGATCATTTCACTCGGATATCATCATAGAAACAACCGCTTATTGCTTACGACTAAGGGCATCAGCAACATGATTTCCCTTTCCGGGAGTATAAAGAATATCAAGATCATAAGATGCAAGGAACTCGAGCCAACGTTGTTGACGCAAATTAAGTTCCTTTTGAGAAAATAAATACTCCAAAGATTTATGATCGGCGTAGAGAACAAATTTCTCTTCCAAAAATAATGATGACAAATTCTAAAAGCAAAAACAATAGCGGCGAGCACTAGATCATGAGTGGAATACCTAGTCTCGATAGGCTATAATTGTATAGAAGCATAAGTGATAGAACATTCCCTTTTGCAAAAGAACGACACGCAAACCAATACGACTAGCATCGGTACAAACAGTGAAGTCTTGGTTCCCTTCGGGAATCACAAGAATAGGAGTATCGAAAAAGAGTTCTTTTAATTGATCCTCTTTCCCGATAAGCTAAAACTTTCAAAATTACAATTAACTTTATGTAATCATCTTTCTAGAAAAATTTACTTATTCCAAGTCAATTTACTGTGTCTGAATCTCTCATCATAGCGATTAGGAGATTCCTATCGATAACGTTGATCAGGCGCATCGACCGGAATTCTTAAAGCATTCAATGGGCAATACAATACAAAAGCATCTTCTATATGATAAAAATATCTCTTCAAAACTTTACAAATATTCTTTGCTCGATTTAAGAACAACATCCAATTATACTTATAAATATCTTATTAAAAGATTTGTAAATTTTAAATTGTTGTTTTCATCCAAAATCAATGAATACAAGGATGGTCTCATCGAAGTAATCACATAATACTTGATTCATAAGATGGATGAAATTAGCTAGACAAACCGAATGATATCACGAGTCATTCTTAAGAATCATAACAAGTGTGGAATGCGGTAAAGGGGAAAGCTATCATCCGCAACTCATAGGTGAGGAAAATTGGTGGCAAGGTCGAGCTAAAAAGACCCTTGCACCACTTAAAAGATTGCTTAGGTGATAATCCTAAGACAAGCTCAAAGGTACTGGGAAATTCTCAAATTACTCGAATGAGGGGAATAACATCTTCCTCAACAAGTGGGTCTAGAGAATAAAATGATGCCACCAAATTGGAATCGAAATCATTAAGAAAAATAGAAATCTTCTTAACAGATTGAGAATGTCGAAGATGGATAGTCCACTCAAGACATGGGATATGGCTTCATAATAATTAAGCCAATCCTTTCACAAAAATCAATTTCGAAACCTAAGTAGACATAACATGCAAATTGGATCGGAAAGCATATCACATAAAACAATCTCAACATTTTTACAAAGTAAACTGAGTGCTGTGGATGCACCAACCGGATTAGCAAATCTCAGTGAAGTCATCAAGCCTAAAATATTTAAACAAAAAGAATCAACAAGTTCATTTGATATAAAATAATGAGATGAACCCATATCAAAAAGAACTCAAATATGATACCACAAAACAAATGTCATCAAGGACGGAATGAAAAATAACTTGACCAAGAGAAGTGTTACTCGGGGCTTGCACAACGTTCATCTTTCCCTCTCTCCAACTTTGAAGTTTGGGACAAGAAGATAAAAGATGACCCGAACTTTTGCAATAGCGGCAAGAAATAGGCCTTGGACACTGATTTATATAGTGGTCCTTGGAGCCACAATTGTAGCATTCTCCACGATTAGGGATTAGAGTCTTTGCTATCAAAGCTACTTGGTTCCCTTTCTTATTGGGATTAGGACTTTTGAACTTAATACTCTTCTTGTTATTATTGAGGCTCTTTTTGGAACCTCCGACATCACTATCACTTCCTTTATCGGCCTCTTCTAGTAGAAGAGTGATGTCTACAAGCTGATTGAAAGGAACTTCTTGTTTCAAAGGTAAAACCTTTTTGGATTCTTACTCAAAGCATAGATAAACCTTTGATTCTTTATAAGATCCAAAAGTTGTTGGGAAAATATGAACACGCCTTCCAGAGAAGGACTACTGGATTGACCAACGCTAGGACTGCCAGATCTAACCATCTCTTCTTCTTAAAGAAAGAAAGAAAGAAGAAGAAAAATGTTATTCTCAAAATGAATATCAAACAATCATGATTGATAAAATAAGGCATCATAAAAGGAAATAGGATAGAACGGGTCATATGACTTGGATAAATACTAAAGCACTATTCCTAAGAAGGACTTAGAATGATGATCCTTGCGAGATTGTTCTACATTGTTCCGAAATTTGGCTTTGATACAAAGTTGTGACGCTCCACCACTATACTCACGCTAGCCAAGGACACCATGGGGTAACACCGTCGACTAGCACGAAGAATAAGGCTGTTGAGGAGCGACCATCCATATAATTGCTTTGTGCAAGTACCGATATGTCAGATAGTATAACATGCATTTCATTTCAAGAAGGAATCTGACATATCAAATACAAACTCAAAGCAACTACACAGTGGCTATGTGGTCTTCAGAAACAAATATAGAAATAAGCATAACACAAATTAGTCGTAGATATCCATATCACAAAGGCGAAACAGATATGAATATATCAAATAAAAGTGTACATCAAAGTAGCGATCATACAAGAACCACTACATCACAAAATAATAGGTATAAGTGCTAGACAAAAGAATAAGTATACATCATGGAGTCTCTATCTCGAATGTACAACGACAAAAACTACTAAACTAAGTAGTTAGAAAAAAGTCAGATGACGGTCCCAGATAAGGAGTCCAGCAAAACCACATGTAACATCTCGGTCTGACCCGAGTATTATTTAACAAGAAAATAATAAACGGATCAATCTAGCTATATATATCAAATAAAATGAGATAGGATAAGAGATATAACCAAAAACGTATGATAATAATAATGCCATATTATGAAAAGTATACATTCAACAACAACAAAAATCATACAATATCTCAAGAATCTCATGGATAAAAAAGAATAACGTATTCTTTATTTTATTCACCAAACCATAAATATTGACACATATATCAATGCCAATCGCAAAATTGGTGAAACACAAATTCTAGAAATCATCAAATAGAAATCCAGAAACCACAAAAAGGGGGAGGCCTATCTCAAACGGGAGCATGAAAACTCACTAACATGTGCATTACAAACGAGTCGCTAACACATGGCCGCTAACCATAGAGCCGGTGCAACGACGTAATACAATAACGGTACGTCCGAGAAACATGAAACTCAAATACTCGAAACAACGACGTAGTACAACGGTATGCCCAATGAGTCTGATAAGCTGGTACAACGACGTAGTACAACTGTACGTCCAATGAACCTAATAAGCCGGTACAACGACGTAGTACAACTGTACGTCCGATGAACCCGATAAGCTGGTACAACGACATAGTATAATGGTACGTCCGATGAACCGAACTCCATAATAGAACATGGGTCGTTGACCCACTAAAAAATGAGTCGAAACTCCAAAGAACCCATAGGTCATTAGCCTATAAAAGAAATGAGACGAAACTCAATAAAACGAGGTATAGTCCCCTCCGTGGACAAAGAGACATTGCATATCGCAAGTCTAAATCACAAAATGATCATCAATGATCGATAAAAAGTGTGAATTACACTAAGTTAGTAAATAAATGAGTTTAGCTTCATGTCCCATAACCACTGGCTTAACTTAAAAATTTACGAACAAATTGTAGATCTCCACTCGAAAATTGTCACAAGAGTTTCAATCAAACAAGTCCAAAAATTAACCGCCGAAGTAAGAGAAAGCGTTTCATACCACTTGTTTTGCTAATCCGTTTAATTAGATTTTCTCATACGAACGAGGTAAAGGTTTTTATATATTAATAGGTTGGAAAACGGTTTTAATAAACGAGCTTTGTATTAAGATAGTGTTGAAATTGTTTAGATGAAAGGGTTTTGATATTTACTACTAGTATAGAAACCTTTGTATTTTAAAGTGACAAACCGTAGAAATGATTGTAGAAGCAATCAATCACCAGAAATTCACATTCGAAGAAATGAATTAAATCCAAAGAAATCGATACAAAATCCATCAAAATGGATATTCCCAAAAATCTCCAAAAAAAAAAGTCATCAAAGTCGACAATAAATGATAACAACAAATCGGATCAACACAAATCGATTAAATTTGGAAACCCAAGCAAAATAGACAAATTAGGCTAAGGCAAGAAGATCAGTCAACTGACCCAGGTGGTCAGTTGGCTGACCCAATGCCTGGAAACTTTCGGTTTCCAGGTCAGTCGACTGACACAGGTACAGAATATTTTCTGTCCCCTGGTTAAGTTGACTGACCTCCTGGTTCAGTCGACTGACCTCCTAGTTCAGTCGAGTGAACCTGCTTCTACCGCATTATCATCCTAGCCCCAAGTAGGGACAAAATCCAACAAATTGCGATCAGACGAGCGATGGGTGCTGGGGGTTTATGCCAATTGGCAACCCAGTCTTATAGGCTCTTCGATACACCAACAAAAACATGTTCAAACATCAAAGCTAGGATTCTTAAAGGTTTCACCTCAAAACACCAAAAATTGGAATATTCAGAAAACCAGTTCAATCCAAAGCAAATGAACAAGGAATAAGTGTTAGGAATCAACTACCTAACAACTATCAAAGATATAGACATAGATGTGAGTTCAAAAACTCGCCTTTTTCTCAAAACACAATTGAGAAGTTATAAGGAAAGACAGGATCAACAACTCTTCAATTTTAACCCAAGAAGCTTCAATATAAGCTCATAAGAAAGACATTTCCTAAGTTAGGGTTTAGGAAATTTCTGAAATTGAAGAGGAATTGAGATGTAGAAGAAGAAGAGGATGCTTACATAAGCTTCTCTTTGATTTTGGAGCTAGAACTTGAATTTGCAAAGGAAACTAGGACTTAGGTTTTTAGTTTCCAATCTTCTCCCCCATTTTTACTAAAGCTTGAAGTGTTAGGAAATGAGGAATGAATGAAGAGGAGAGGGGGTGGAGTTAGGATATTAGATGAGTTGGGTTAGTGGGATGAAACCCAAAACCAAAGCCAAAGCCCTAAATGAAAACATCAAAATTTTACTCCACTCCAAACATATCGATGTTTATACTCAAAAAGGTTGCCAACGCCATTTTGAATTCAATGGAAGTAGTCTCGAGTCCCAATTCGACTGTTTGCAAAAAGTAGCTTTTCGGACATAAATCCGCCTAACAATGCTATATTTAAATAAAAATATTTAAATACACAATCGTAAAATATGCGGGTTGTTCAAATTGCTATCCGAACTGGTGGTAACACATAGCTGCAGCTACCACCCACCTCGAGCCACACTCCCAAAATATAAGGTGCGCACCAATCAATCACAAAGTAATAGAATGGCATACGAAGAAGTGTGTCCAATCAGAGGAGCTACCTCATTGGCCCGAGAATCGCTCCTGTTTTAGCCACCTTATGCCAACTCACGGGAGTCAGGTCCATGTATATACCTCGATAAAACGTCGCCACCATCCTACTTCATTCTGGAATCTTTACCGCGTACACAGTTGTTAAGTGGTTTTCGGTATCGACAGAGAGTATGCCCATATCCGATCCCGATCTCTTTGCCAACCAATCATTATTGTAACCCAGGGTTATAAATTTTAAAGATTGTTTATATTTCACTTCAAAACATATTCGCTTAAACCATTTAAATTCAATATCAAATAATATTCATTTCAAAGTTGTAACATTTCTAAGTTCACATTCAATTACAAATTTTCAAAACATTGTAAATTTCAGCTATAATAGCACTTATAAAATGTTACGGTTGATATAGTAATATTTCAAAAACATTGTCAAATTCAAAAACATGAGCACTTGTAAAGTGCTACGGTAGATATTGAGTTATTCCAAAACATCAACACTTACAAAGTGTTGTAGTAGGTATTAGAAATTTAAAACAGTTTACTTTCATTTCAGCAACAACAGCACTTACCAAGTGCTGCAGTAGCTATTTAGTTATTTAAAACAGTTTACTTCCAGCAACAACAACACTTACAAAGTACTGCAGTAGTTATTTCAAAACTTAGTTTAGTTTCTACAACAACAGCACTTACAAAGTGCGGTAGTAGCTCTTTATTATTTCAGAATTTAGTTTATTTTCAGAAATAACAGCACTTAACAGATGCTGTCTTAAAACCACTGCATTTCTGAAGTACTACCAATGCTAATTCCAGATTTACTATAAAATTTCAGAAACATTAAAACTTCAAATTCAACTATTTTAACTTATAAAAAAAATTTCGCTTCAAAAATATTCATTTGGTATTGTCTAACTTGTGATTCAATAAAATAAACCTTTAATAAATAAATATCCATTTTAAATAATAGTTCACTTATTAAGTCAAAGTCATCTAATTCTCAACTTTTATATTTTTTTTCAATTAACTTAATACTTTATTTTAAAATACCTATTTCATAATAAAATTGAACTTCCATTCATTTACTTAACATAAAATTTTCCATTTAAAACCAATTTCCAAGTTACGTCATATTTTTTTAAATACACCTTTCCATTTAACTCTTTATACATTCTAACTTATAGAAAAATCACTATATGTTCATTTAAATTATTTAACTCCAAATTTAAGTTAAAATGTCATAATTTTAACATTTTAAAAATACTTATAAATTTCAAGAAATATATATAATTAACCACGGGTTTATATAATATTTTCTAACTAAGGTCAAGTGATACGGATAATATATCATTTCAATCTGTAATTTAGAAAGAAAAATTCGGGTTCTATCATTTCAAACCCGCAATCCCAAGTAAATCAAATACAACGAATATCATTAGAGCCTATCATTTCATCCCACAATGATTTTTCCTTACTATAAAGTCCGTCGGGTATGTATCATTTCAACCCATAGTGATAAGGGAACTTGTAGTGTGAGATATAGAAAATAAAATAACAGTATATCATATAATATCTTAATAGATGATGTAACATGTATAAAATCAGGTTATACATCATATAAACAGATCGCAGGCATATATGAACATAGTATATCAATTAGTACATATTCACTTGTCATCGTTTCACAATAATATAAGCACGTAATGTCTAGAGTGAATAACTCACCTTTTCAAGCCAGAGATCAATTCAAAACAAACAAAAAATCCACACTCCGCAAAGCACGAGAAGGCACGACAAGATTCGAGAAGAATTAACAACCAAATTCAAATCTTAAAATCAAATAAATAAAATAAACATAAGTATAAGGTTTAATCCAAACCAGATATGAATTCAATAATTTAAAACATGAATCAATTTGAAACAAAACTTGGTTTAAATCATAAATGGGTTCAGCCAAATCACCTATAAGCTTGGCCATCACCATATTTTGCTCCGCCATGATGTTTAGAGGTAAGCTAGGTTAGGTTATGAGGTCGCTAGGCATGGCTATAGGCAATGGAAGGTGAATAGAGGCAAGTTACAAGGCATGGAAGGCTAAAGGTCAAGCAACTTGAAAAGTTTGGGCTCGGCCCTAGGTCTACATGGCTCGACCATGGCTAGGCTTGGTCAAGTCAGATCTGAATCATGGCTTAGAGATGGAGATAGGTCACGGCCAAAGCAAGGTGGTGGGGTTGGTGTTGTTGCCGAGGCTAATAAAAGGAAAGTGGTGAATCTATAGGCTTGTGATGGATTTTTTTGGTGCTTTTGGTGATGGATCTTCATCTATGGTCACGGCATGGTGGAGATGGTTGGTGGAGGTGATCTTGGAGGTTGGGTGATGGTCGACAAGGCATGGACAAGGTGGAGGCTGAGCAAAGCATGGAGAATCACAAGAGAAAAATAAAGGAAAATGGAAAGAAGGAAGAAGGAGAAGCCATGACTTACTGTAATTTTTTCTCTCTTCAGGAACAAATGAACTTGAGATGAGAAAGACTTCTACTGTACGTGAATTAGTAATAGTGGAGGCGGCTAGGGTTTGAGGAATAGGTTATGAAAGGCTATGGTAGGAAATAAAGAGCCAAGCAAATAAAGGCAAGCTTTTAACACAATGTGACGTATGTCCAATTAAAACAAAGTAGCGTATGTCAAATTGATTTTTTCCTAGCTATTAAAAAAAAGATATACAAATGAAACATCCAATAAATAAAATAAGTTCTATACAAACAAAATAGAAGAATAAAATAAAGAGATGGACATAGGAAAAATATAGAATAAAATACAGAATTTAATTACGTGTAAAACACTGTATTTTATCCAATTTAAAAAGTATAAATCAGAATTTAATGAAACGAAAAGCATAACGGATATTAGAATTATATCCAACTTCAAATAAAAAAATTAGAATTTTAAATTTTAAAATTTCAAATAAAAGTCAAAGTTTGACCAAAATATAAAATGTCAGAAATGGTTTAATTTATTGTATTTGGGAAAATAATTTATAAACAAACTCCAAAATTATATTGGAAAATCTCAAAATTTCAAAATTTTAAATAGTTAAATATCAAAGTTTTCAAATAAATTAAATTTAAAATATTTACAAAATTTTGGGTTGTTAAGTTACTTCTATATTTATAATTTAAAATCTTATTTTAAACTAAAATATTCGCTTCATACTTTATTCCAAATTCTACCCTTTTATTTTTTCCCAAACATTTAAATCTTAAATTTTAAAAATAAAATCATTTAAATTTTATAACAATATCAATAAATCTCTAACTCTTTTATTTTCATTTATTAAAAATCTCTATCTTCATTTCCATACTCGGAATTTATTTAATAGAATTTTAAAAAAAATCAAGCTTTTATACTTTTCCAAATTCAATCTTTAATTTATCCAAATTCTCTATAATTAATTTACTTAAAAATTTCCCATTTTATTTCCTTTAAAAATTCAGGCTTTATACTTTTTTTTTCATTTTCTCAAATACCTATGTATATACAACCAAGCCATACAGTTAATAATTTCAATAATCAATATAATACATCACAGATTGTCACATAAATTACATTACTAAAAATAAAATAAATTCAACATTTGACGAATCCATTTGGATCCCTCCAACCTGTTTCCCTGCATCCACAGATGTTAGCACAATATAAAATAACAATTCCACTTCGAGGTGGAATATCGCGGTATAAATGGTCATCTGCTATTATGCGGGGCGCATAGGGTCTCATCCGCTATATAATGCGGAAAATCAATCACTCCAATACTTATATACACACTACTATATAATATCAATCCAGACTGATAAGAAATATCAATTCAAGCAACCAATCCAATAATTTAAATCTAACTATTTAAATTTAAAAGGTATTCCAAATGAGTGAGATTTACTCACCTTTGCCCTTTCATTTGCAGTCTATTTCCATTCCGGCTTATTTCTCGATTTCTGACCTTATATAAACATTATATCGTTTATAAATATTTGAGATAATCAAACAATTTATTACCATTTAACAAATTTAATTTACTAAATCTAATTTTATTGAAACTAAAAATTTCCCTTTAAAAATATTTTATTAACTATAATAAATCAAATAAGTTAATTTAACTAATTAATCACCAAATCCATTGTTTAAAATAAACTAGTAAACTAAAGATGTTGTTAACGCTTAAATTGTAACGTCAACACCCTAGTGTATAAGATGTGATTGTGAAAGCACCACCCACTTGTATGGGAATCAGAAATAAGCAGAAAGTATGTAGAAAAACAGTAAGAGACGCAGTATTTATAGTGGTTCGGCTTAGGATCAAGCCTACGTCCACTTTGAAGCTCTTTATTGTTTATTTAGATACAGTTTTTTTTACAATCAACTCCGATTACAACACACTTAGACAAATATCTCAAACCCCGATGTAGAAGAATCCTTTGAATGCATGATGAATGAGTTATTTTTCTTCACGAGATTTGTTGAAATGTCTTTGGTGATTGGAGTGATAGAAATGTTGCTTGAGTGTTGCTTGAAGTCGAGACAATAGCAGAGTAATGGCCCGTAGGAAGTCAGTCCCCAAAAAGTCCTTTGAACGTTGGAAGTGGCTACGTATTTATAGGCAAACTTCCTAGGCTGAAATCGCAGAGTCATGAGTCGTGACCGACTCATGATGAGTCGTGACCGACTCATGATGAGTCGTGAGTCGTCTGCGAGTCACCCCTTTGCAGCATGATTTTGAACTTGCCTCTGAGTCTTGTGTTGTGTGTCGGCTTATGCTTGACCCGTGGCCGAGTCATATTAAGTCATGGCCGACTCATTGGACCAAGCCTCTGAGTCGCTTCCGAGTCATTTCCCGCTAGCATAGGTTGTTCGGCAATGGACTATGGCTCAATGGTTTTAGGTCGTAGACAAGCCACGATCAGTTGTGAGTCGCTCCTTTGAGTGACCTTATAGGATGAGTCGTGGGCCAGTTGAGTCGCTGGGTCGGTAATGAGTCGGCAACTTACTGAGTCGGCTATCAAATGAGTCGGTGTCCCTCATGAGTCATTGAGTCGTCATTAAATTTAGGTCGGCAACAAGCTAAGGCTACTGAGTCGGTAATCATCTTGAGTCGTGAGTCGCTCAGTCCTTTAACTCGCGCGGCCTACCGATCCATTGAGTCGCTACGTGCCTTGAGCATATGAGTTGATCCAATCCTTCAGTCATAAACCCACTGAGTCGTTAGGTACTTCATGCTGATGAGTCGTGGATAGCTCTGAGTCATTCACTCATATGAGTCGCTCCCTGTTGAGTCGGTAACTTCTATGAGTCGTGAGGTTTCTTGAGTCGGCAGCTCAATGAGTCGGTCTGTATCATTGAGTCGCCACCAGTTGAGTCGGGGATTCTTTGAATCGGTCCTTTCCTTAAGTCGTAAGACACCTTAAGTCGTAGGTCGCTTCAAACCTTAACCCGTTGACGCTTCTAACTCGTAGGCCTTTTAACTCGTATGCTGGAACGGGGTTAACATTTGCCCCTCGAAGCACACGCTTAAATCGTAAGTCGTGTGCTTCGACTCATCATAACCCGTGCCGATTCGAGTTCCAATATTTCCAGGTATAAAAGTGCTTGAGTCGTTTCTCCTCTTTCTCACTTCTCGTTACTTATCCCAGAGCCGCATCTGCCATTAGAGACCTTTCAATCTTCCGAAGGCGAATCCAAGTTAGCCGATCATCAGTCCATCCTTTCCACTACATTGCGTAAGTGATTTCGAACTTCAATCCAACAACGACCATTGCTAAGGCACAAATTTCCGTTTCCTATTCCCAAATCACCGCCGCATGTCTCACTTGGGCTTTGAGTTGAGTTGTGAACGACTCTGATCATTGTTGGCTGTGTTGTTGTTGTGATCCTCTAGATTATAGCATCGCACTTGATTCGTGGCAGCTTCATGACAGTTTTGGATCGGTGTTTGATGAACTGGTGGGATAAGTGAGTAATAGGCTTAGTTGAGGGGATGACGGATCGGTGTTATTTAGGCGATGGCGGGTATCGGGTTGGAGAGGAGTTAACTGGTTCAGGAGTTTGGGAGAGATGAGGGAGGCTTTAACGGGTTAACCGGGTTAATGGATCCTTGGCTTCACGGGTTAACTTAAGAGATGGTGTGGCAGTGTGTGAGTGGAGAACCGACCTTAGGGGCCTTTGCAGAGTTACTCATGCACGACTTAATGCCTTAACCGTGTTAATTCATATGACTCAGGTCTTAGGTCGTATGAACGACTTAACCCTTTAGGTCCTTTTGACGACTTATCCTTTTAAACCGTGCACGACTCAAACCATAAGCCGTGAACGACTCAGCAACTTCCATGCGACTCAGTAGCCTTTACCATTGACTTTAATCCGACCTAGCAAGTTTTACGACTTAAACCATGAGTCGTAACCGAGTTAGAACTTAGAGGATTTCTTGTTGCTTTGGACTGGAGCCCCCCTTCTGTTCCTTGACTTACGACTCATAGAACTGCCGACTTATAACATCAGCGGTTTAGAATTGAAGCAACCTAACTTAACTTGCCTCACTTTCCTTAGGTCGTAGCCGAGTCATCCAAATAACCAATGACTTAGCTTAACCCATACAAAGAATCATTGTGCCGTTGACGACTTAACACTTGTAAATTTTGTTTGAACTTTGAACTGTTGAACTTTGCTGCTTTCTTTTACAGGTCACTCTTGCAAGCTAATAACCTGTCTAACACAATGTTTACAGAAAATTGGGACGAATATACTGCCATTGACTGCCCACATCAAATGACAGATTAGCTTATAGATAATTAACTTGAATGAACTGCATATATGAAGTGCCTTTAATATATCTATTTCAAACAAAATATCAAAGCAATGCTGAAGTAGTCAATTGAAATCGACTTGCTTGCACTAATATTATGTTTGAACTTTTAAGTTAACAAGTTCTGAAATGTTTACCATCGATCAAGCATCGATTAGTGTAATCCTAGTTATATATACTTGTCACTTTTCTAGTCTTGCACAACACTTCACACTTTTTAGGAAACGCGCACCTTCGCATTTGAACATCCAGTTGCTTGTGTAGAATGACTTCTCATCAAGAAGAGCCGATGAGTCAGACTGAAGATACCTTTCCGGTAGCTATTCCTGTGGATAACCCTCCAGAGAGAATACCAACAACTCTGAATCAACGGACGTTTAATCAATTGTGCGTCCAGTTTGGCATCGATGATGCTGACGCCTTACTACCGGGGCCAAATGATACTGCCGATAGGCCACCTCTTGGTTTTGTTGCTGTCAATCGCCAAATGTGCTTAAATGGCGCTATTCCTCCTTTTAACGACTTTCTTCAACAGTTCTTGCTTCGGCTGTCTATCTCTCCATTCCAATTACACCCCAATGGCTATGCTATTCTGATGGGGTTATGTGTTCTATTTAGGAGAACCTTGGATCGACTACCAAGCTTCGGGGAGATCTGTTATTTCTGCTCATTTACAAAAATTAAAGACCATCCCTCCATTGTGGTTATAAGAAGCGCTCGAAACCGCAAACTTATTACTGATCTCTCCGAAAGCGCTCACGGATTTTTGAATCAGTTTTTCTTCGTTCGTTGCCCTCCAGGGTTTTATGCCATCTGGAGAGTAGGAAGTAAGATTTCCTGTCTATATTCTTTCCGCTTTGAAGCCATTTTTGAGATCCGAACTTTTAGTTGCTAACTTCATTCTTTGTTCCTGTTTTAGCGCTTCCACCCCCTACCAGGGACCCAAGTTTTAAGCAAATTTTAGAAAGATTAAATGCTGTGCCGGCAGAAGAAAGGAGCATAAAGTTTCTGCTAAGCGATGAATTTTTACACCAATACGGACTTCTCCATCCCTCTCGCTTTACTCAGCCTCATGAAGCCCCGACTGAAGTTCCCGATTCTCCGACGAAAACTCTCGACGCCTCGGTCTCCACTAAAGATCGTGTGCAGGGAGAAACTTCTACTGGAACTCCATTAGTGAAGTGCTCTACTCCACGAGACGACACGGGGCCATCCGAAAAGTCCGCGCTTCCCCCCATTACTGAAGAAGAAGAGGAGCAACCTTCCCAAACTATGAAAAATGCCGATAAAGGAACTGATGGAGGGAACCAGGCTAGGCATGACGATGATGATTTCTTTGGGGATTTAAGTGACTTATTTATCTCTTCCCAAGAGCTCTCTAAAGATGATCCTGCTCGTGGTAAAGTTTTACCTCCAACAATTGAAGTGACATCTGCCCTCCAACTGACTCCAACTTCTTTATTCCAAGAATTGCCACCGATAGCGAAACCTATTACATCCCCCCAACTGAGAAGTGGTTCGTTAGCCCAATGCGAGTAGTTTGCACTTCACACACCACTTAAGAATTTTCCAGCACACTTATGCACTTATCTTCTTATGCTTTAAAGATTTCTGAAGCTTATCTTTTCTTATTTCAGATTCTCCAATGACACGCGGTGGATCATACTATCAAGATTTTCAACGCTATGGTGGGCGTGGACAGTATAATTATGGGCGCTACTTCTCTTCCTATAGGGAGTCTGATGAAGAGAGGGCTGCTCGAAAAGCTCGGGAAAGGAGGGATAGGGATGAGCATCGCGACTCCCCGCAGAGAGGTGACGATTCCTATAAAAGGAAATCACACGATGACCGGGGAAAAGGTCATGTAGTAGAAGATTCGAGCAAACGAGCTCGACATGGTGAGAGACATGCTTCCACCACTCCCGACAAGCCTACTGCCCCTGCCCCTCTTGATATTTCTTCCGACTCTCCTGCTCTCGGAAAGGAGGACATCCAGACAATAATAAGCAGGCCTAAATTTCAAGTGGGGCCTGGCCCAGCCACCTTACAAAGTCGCTTTCCACAATGGTGCTTAAAAGGCGTGAGATTCGATCTTGACCTGGTTCCAATCGACAAGCCCGCCATGCTGCGAAATCTTGACGCTGTTAAACTTGACATCGAGAGGATGTCAAACTGGCAGAAGCTTGTTGATGAGCTTCAACGAGTTAACCGCGCCAACTTAGAGGCCATGCTCACCATGGAAAATGATAAGGCTGAGTGGCAAAAGGTCCTTGAGCAGCATGATACCGAGATGAGAAGCATTACTTCCTACAACGAGGAGCTTGAAGCAAAGGTCGAGAAGTTGAGAGATGAGCTTGCTGCTTCCTCTACCTCATATTCTCAAAAAGAAGAAGTGCTTCTCAGACAGGTAAGAGATGCTCATGCCAGCCAACGGGATGCTGAGGATAGGCTCGAAGCTCAGAAAAGAATTAATGAGGGCTATATTACTGATGTTGCGGAGCTCCAAATGAAAAACAAATCCCAGGAAGCGGAGATACAAATGCTCAAACTTCAGCTTTCTAAAACGGAGAGGGAGCGCGATGAGGCCGTCGCCGGCAGAATCGCAGCTGAGGAATCTCACGAGGAGACTAAGAATAGCTTTGGTTCGACACTATTCGACTTCTACTTACATAGCGTCTTGGGGCGTGGAAGCCTTGCTTTTCTAGGTCCCAAGTACGAGATCACTTTAGCCGAAGTGTGGGAGGCTGCCCTCGATATGCTTGGTGCTGAGGGTGCTGGTTATGATGAGTCAGCCTTGGAAAGGCATTATTTTGATGAGGACGCTCGCACTGCTCTCGCCAGGGGAAAGGAACAACTTGCAAAACTAAGAACCGAAGCGACAGAAGGGGGGCAGGTTGAAGGAACTACTTCAACTACCCCGGTTCAGCCACCTTCTTTGTCCGAAATCAACATCATTGGTTCCAGTTCCCATTTTGCTTCTCCTACCAAAATTACTACTGAGATTACAAGTGTACATGGTGGAGATGAGGGCGATGAGAGCGCTGACGCGCAAGCATATGAAGTTGATATCAGGAGATCAGCTTCACCAGGTAACCTCACTGTTAATCCCGCCACTGTCAATTCTGTTCAAGCGGGTTATTCATTTGCTTCACATGAGTTTCATGAACTCCTTGGTTATCTTCTCAATCTCGATGAGCCTTCATCTCCTCTCTCTACTAACTTTATTGGTGAGCCTTCATCTCCTCTTTTTACTGACTTTAACCTCTTTTCTTCTGTAGAGAAAGCACCAAGTACTGCTCAAACTTCTACTCCTCCGGTTATCCTTCCTCCATCTCTTCAGGTGGCGCCTCCTACTGCCTCGCAACCCAGATCACAGGAAGAACAAATAGAGGCTCTTCACGGCTTGGATGATCCCGTCGCTTCGCAAGAGCAGAAAGATGAGAGACTTGAAGGAGGTGATATATCCCCGGAGCGAACTCCTTCTGACGACGTTGTTCTATCTAAACTTGTCACCCCGGGGAGTGAGTCTTCCTCGCAAAGGAGAAAGAAGCGTGGGACATCCAAGAGGAGGGGGAAGAAAATCATCGCCACTGAAGAGGAGCCGGAAGTTGAACCGATTGCGCCTTCCTCTCCTACTTCCCTTATGCCCACCGATCGTCCTGAAAAACTGATCATCCGGCCGGGTAAAGGGTCTAAAGGCAGCAAAAGAAGTGAAGATCTTTAGTTTCTAGTTTTTTTGTGTTTTGCATGTACTGGCTGAGAATTGTGCGGGTACCGGCCCCCGCTTTTCTTTATTTTGAAACCTGTACCTGCACTATAGTTGAATAAAATGATTCTTCGTTTGTACAAACTTTTGTTTGAGTTTGAGAATACATTTATTATTCATTTTGGCATGAGTTTATTTATATGATATTGCAGCGAGCTTATGGCATGTCACTTGAGTGTTACCTTTTGCTGGTTTGGCTATACCATTTTTATGTGTAATTATACCATATTGCCCCCATTCCATAAGTTTGCTGCAATATTCTATACTTCGAGGGGACTTGCACTCTTATTTGCTAAAGAATAATTATTTTACTCTTTAAAGAAAATTTTTGTAGAGTACGACCCCCCTTCGCTTAAGTTTCTGCATTTTGCCCTTTGAAGAAATCACTCCTTTCTTTTGCTTAAGTACATTTTTTACCAAGTGAATTCTTTTATGCGGCAAAGCGGACCTCTGAAGGGTACTTTAACTCCCTCTTTTCCCCTTTTTTTTTTTGAGGAAGATCATTCTCTATAATAGGTAAAATACTCTTCCTTTGGAAGTTAAAGTATGCCCTTGACGAGGATTTTTCATATATAGAAAGTTGTACCTCTGAGGAGGGATTTTTACGTTTCAACACTTGGAAGTTTTATTTCAATCTCGGCGAAACGTGTACCTCCAAAGAGTTTTGCCTTAGAAAGCCTTTCCACGTTTCAACACTTGGAAGTTTTATTTCAATCTCGGTGAAACGCGGGCTTCCGAAGAGGTCTTTCTTCTTGATCGTGCCTCCGTAGAGGTTTTTCATTTTGTTTGCATTTCAACTTTGGTGAAGTGAAACTCCGAAGAGTAACTACTCCGACTCTTGGTGAAATGTGCCCCCGAAGAGGTCTTTATCCTCTGAAGGGTTGTGCCGTTGAGTAGGGCTTTAGTTTAAGCTTCAAACATGGGAAGCGTGCCTCATTGGAGGGCTTTAGTTTACACTTCAGACTTGGGAAGTGTGCCTCATTGGAGGTCTTTAGTTCGCACTTCAAACTTGGGAAGTGTGCCTCATTGGAGGACTTTAGTTTACACTTCAAACTTGGGAAGTGTGCCTCATTGGAGGACTTTAGTTTACACTTCAAACTTGGGAAGTGTGCCTCATTGGAGGACTTTAGTTTGCGCTTCAAACATGGGAAGCGTGCCCCATTGGGGGACTTTAGTTTGCGCTTCAAACATGGGAAGCGTGCCCCATTGGGGGTCTTTAGTTTGCGCTTCAAACATGGGAAGCGTGCCCCATTGGGGGACTTTAATTTGCACTTCAAACTTGGGAAGTGTGCCTCATTGGAGGACTTTAGTTTACACTTCAAACTTGGGAAGTGTGCCTCATTGGAGGACTTTAGTTTGCACTTCAAACTTGGGAAGTGTGCCTCATTGGAGGACTTTAGTTTGCGCTTCAAACATGGGAAGCGTGCCCCATTGGGGGACTTTAATTTGCACTTCAAACTTGGGAAGTGTGCCTCATTGGAGGACTTTAGTTTACACTTCAAACTTGGGAAGTGTGCCTCATTGGAGGACTTTAGTTTGCGCTTCAAACATGGGAAGCGTGCCCCATTGGGGGACTTTAATTTGCACTTCAAACTTGGGAAGTGTGCCCCATTGGGGGACTTGTGCCTCCGAAGAGGGCTTGTGTGTTTTCTGTCTGCTTGCCCATGCCTCTTCACCATCTGCTCCTTAGCGATTCCTTGTTATCTTTTCCACAGCCATGTTCTTTTCTTTGCCAGTTATTTGTCTTTTTTTTTTTTTTTTCAGAGGAATGCTTCTCATTGTTAAGTGAATCCATAGGGTAGACCCAAACTACCTGACTAGATGTCTGTTTGCACAAACGAACTTTGTCGGTTGGTGAGGGCCTGAACTCTTCGCGTTGGGAAGGTGCCCTTTTGGTTGTATCAACTGTTCGTGAGGAACATTTCTTATGCAGGAATTCAATTTGGAACCTTTTCTGGCTTGACATTTATTTGCTCATTGACTTATAGGAATCGCTTTGCTTTGCGAAGTGCTGACTAGGTAAGCTTTGCTTTGATTGCCTGCAATATTAAATCGATATTTTAGCAATATATTCAAGATATTTGGCATATCGAAATGAAACAGGTCTTTTATAGTAATAGAAAACACAAGATTTATAGTTCCTATGTTTCATTTGCAATGCTTTTACAATGACTTTTAATATGAGAATGATAAATCCATCATTCTTTTACAATTTGTAACAAAGCCTTAAAGTAAAACATGGATGCAAATCATTGCTGTCCCAAGCTTCCTGGGATCGAATCTCCGGTGTAAGAACAAGAGCATTCTCTCTCTTCGGGGTTTTTCTTAGAGCACGAGCGTATCCTTCCATCCCATCATGATTCCTGCCCGTCGGGTGAGAGTCTCCCCTGATTGGATGAGGATGGGTCATTCCTGTCTCTTTTGACATATTGCTGGAGTTTATTCTGTCTCAATAGTTCTTCAATTAAATTCCTTAAATGACGACATTCGTTGGTGTTATGACCAGGTTGGTTGTGAAACTGACAGAACCTCCCATTACGCATAGCATTTTTCCCAACCTTCAACTCAGGTGGCTTAGGATAATCAAAAGTATCCTTAGTTGCGAGAAAGATGTTTTCCAGAGTATCAGCTAAGGGGGTAAAGTCTGAAGGTTTAAAGCGGCGAGCTTTCTTCAAGTCTCTCTGCTCTTTTCCACCATCATTCTTCCTTTTCTGACCTCTAGATTCTCTTTTATCAGAAGTAACACTGACATTCAAGATTTTGGCCTCGATTGCTCTTGATGTCGCAGGGAAGCTTTCCAAACGCATAAACTCATCAGCCTTCTTATAGAATTTCTCAAGTGAGTTTGGCTCCTTCATTTTTAACCATTTACCGAATTCACTCGATTTATCGATAGCCCGCATTAGATAAGTCAAAACCATCCTTGGCTCTGCGTTCTCGACTTCAGCTAGGGCTATATTGAAACGATTTAAGAATGATCTGGTAGATTCTCCGGGGTTTTGTTCTAGACTCGAGAGGGACATTATATCCTTGGCTTTTGTAGCATATAGCCTGAACTGATCCTTGAACTTCCGTGTTAAGTCAGAGAATTGATCCACGGATCTAACTGGCAGCTTTGTGAACCAAAGTAAGGCCACTCCCTCCAAGTATACCGGAAAGTAACGGCACTTGATCTCATCAGTTGCACTTGCCCCAGTCATATGCCAATCATACTTGTACAGGAAATGGTTAGGGTCGCTTGCCCCTCGATAAGCCGGGATGGTAGGAGGTACAAACTTCTTGGGAAACTCTGCCTTCAAGATTTTTTCGGTGAAAGGTGTCTTACTCGGGGCAAATCCCCAATCATTTTCATCCTCTTGCCTTTGCATGCTTTCTTTCATAATTGAGCGAACCATCCCTGATAGGTACTCCTCATCGTTCAAAGGTCTTGCCGGGCAGACGTCTGCGTCCGCTGTTCTTTCGGAAGTTTGCCTGGGCAAATATTCGCGAAAAATTGGTTGCGGCCTTGAACCTTCAGCTTGGGAAGGTCCCCTTGCGGTGGTGTTGTCCGCTTTTTGAGGAATACCTTTCTCTTGGGGGTCACGGGCATCTTCAGCATAGATTGTTTCATTATCCTGTCGTTGGTGATTTGCCTCAAGTAGGGCGTTTAACCTATCCATAATCAAGGCATTCTGGGCATTCTGGGCTTCCAACTGCGCATTTTGAGCATTCAATTGCTGATTCAATCCCAAAACTATGGCGTCCAATTCTGCTCGTGTAATTCCAACACTCGGAGCTGCTTCATTTGGAGCAAGAGAAGTGGTAGTATTTTCATGAGCATCACCGGATCTATCAGATCTAAGCTGTCTTCCAGTAGCCATTATCTCGGATAAACTTCTAGTCCTTAGAGAGATTCTTCCAACAAACTTTCACGAAGCAACGGTGAAGGTATTCCTGAGTTCAATTCTCAGTGAAAGCACCAAAATGTTAACGCTTAAATTGTAACGTCAACACCCTAGTGTATAAGATGTGATTGTGAAAGCACCACCCACTTGTATGGGAATCAGAAATAAGCAGAAAGTATGTAGAAAAACAGTAAGAGACGCAGTATTTATAGTGGTTCGGCTTAGGATCAAGCCTACGTCCACTTTGAAGCTCTTTATTGTTTATTTAGATACAGTTTTTTTTACAATCAACTCCGATTACAACACACTTAGACAAATATCTCAAACCCCGATGTAGAAGAATCCTTTGAATGCATGATGAATGAGTTATTTTTCTTCACGAGATTTGTTGAAATGTCTTTGGTGATTGGAGTGATAGAAATGTTGCTTGAGTGTTGCTTGAAGTCGAGACAATAGCAGAGTAATGGCCCGTAGGAAGTCAGTCCCCAAAAAGTCCTTTGAACGTTGGAAGTGGCTACGTATTTATAGGCAAACTTCCTAGGCTGAAATCGCAGAGTCATGAGTCGTGACCGACTCATGATGAGTCGTGACCGACTCATGATGAGTCGTGAGTCGTCTGCGAGTCACCCCTTTGCAGCATGATTTTGAACTTGCCTCTGAGTCTTGTGTTGTGTGTCGGCTTATGCTTGACCCGTGGCCGAGTCATATTAAGTCATGGCCGACTCATTGGACCAAGCCTCTGAGTCGCTTCCGAGTCATTTCCCGCTAGCATAGGTTGTTCGGCAATGGACTATGGCTCAATGGTTTTAGGTCGTAGACAAGCCACGATCAGTTGTGAGTCGCTCCTTTGAGTGACCTTATAGGATGAGTCGTGGGCCAGTTGAGTCGCTGGGTCGGTAATGAGTCGGCAACTTACTGAGTCGGCTATCAAATGAGTCGGTGTCCCTCATGAGTCATTGAGTCGTCATTAAATTTAGGTCGGCAACAAGCTAAGGCTACTGAGTCGGTAATCATCTTGAGTCGTGAGTCGCTCAGTCCTTTAACTCGCGCGGCCTACCGATCCATTGAGTCGCTACGTGCCTTGAGCATATGAGTTGATCCAATCCTTCAGTCATAAACCCACTGAGTCGTTAGGTACTTCATGCTGATGAGTCGTGGATAGCTCTGAGTCATTCACTCATATGAGTCGCTCCCTGTTGAGTCGGTAACTTCTATGAGTCGTGAGGTTTCTTGAGTCGGCAGCTCAATGAGTCGGTCTGTATCATTGAGTCGCCACCAGTTGAGTCGGGGATTCTTTGAATCGGTCCTTTCCTTAAGTCGTAAGACACCTTAAGTCGTAGGTCGCTTCAAACCTTAACCCGTTGACGCTTCTAACTCGTAGGCCTTTTAACTCGTATGCTGGAACGGGGTTAACAGATGTGTATAATTATTTTCCCTTAAAACTACATATACCAAAAATAACTATATACATTTAAGAATTTAACTTTTATATGAACTCCATAATAATTTTTAAATTCCTACTTCTTTCAAACTTTTCAATATAAACTAATTTCTGTTTTCATATATGAATTAAAATAGGTGTGCACACATATATTTATATGTATAAAAAATAGGATTAATTTATATCTTACTGCAAATTCTTTTTTTCTCTCTCTGTTTTCTGACTTAATTTTTTTCAAAAAATCTAGTCTGTAAATATATGCATGTCATTCAAGCGAAAAAACGAATACCTAGCTGGAAAAACAACTCAGGCAACTCCACCTCAGTACGCCCTGACTCTCGCGACCACCCCGACCTACTCGTCGATCGAACCACAAAGTCGAAGTTGAAGACATTGACGAAGCCTCCTATCACCATTATAGGTCGAGCGCCTATTTTCCATTGCAACTTCCCTCGCCGAGCACCTTGCTCGATACCACGCACGCAATTGAGCATCTCCCTCAAAGTGCGACTGCGACATCACCCCGACCTTCGCCAGAACCATTAACGCGAGCGCGGCTCCACCCAATTCGATAGCACAATACGAAGGAGGCTCAGCTCGAAAAACTCTTCGATACGAGATTCGTTGCTCAAATATTGAATTGGTGTATGGTTGGGGGATTTTAGATTTTAAACGAATTTTGTTCGAACAGGAGATAGGCCGATATCTTATTATATTTTTTTATTGATTGATTTCGATAATGCCTTGAGTAAAATCGATGGAATGGAGGGAAAGATTAAAGAATTTGGGAACGGCTGTCTCCGTCCGAAACTTTTATTTATTTTTTTGCTACGCATTCTTACCTCTCTTTATTTTTTTTAAAGAGGACGCATGTATGACAGATGGCGAGAACCAATAGACAAGTGGACATGATATGAAGGATAAATTTCTGATGTGAAGAAGTCTAACCAGCTATTTATATTATATTTAAATTTGAATTTGAATTTAAATCGTCTTGAATTCGCAGCTTAAAATCTAGAACTCCTATCTAGGCATGCCGCTAGGTATTTATAATGTTAAAGCCCTATCCAAACGCAATGGAAAAGGTTTCGAGTCCTAGCTTGATCGTATGAAGAAGATAGCTTTTTGGACTCAGTTATAATATTAAATTTTCGATATAGTTTTCAGCGCGTTTACTTGCCATATGGCTAAACGATCACTCCAAACACTACAAAAATTGAAATCCGATAATAATACAATATTACGGATCCAATGGAACTAGTTTCGTTGAATTTCGAGACTATGCCTCGGATGGCTATTTTAAACGTCAATTTAAACGATATAATTTCAAAACTGAGCAAAGCATTTTCAAATTCAATTTTAAAAGTTCTATTATCCTCAGTGTTATCAATATAACTTTACAAGCCTTCAAATTATTTTTAACCAACTTAAAATCCAAGATTCACTATTTAAACCTATTTCAAATTATTAAATTTAATAGTTTAGTTGCCAAATAAACAGTGACATTTGAAATTCAAGTTAAGCTAACTTTAAAATATTTAAAATCAATTAAATATTCTAATTTCAAATATCTAGAAATTCTGGGTCATCACATTCCTTCACCCTTAAAAGAATTTCATCCTCGAAATTATTAGTTAAGAGGAATGGTCCACACCCCATCACTATTTTCCCAAAACCAAACAGTTCAACAACATACCAATCATCTTTTAATTAAAGACACCCTATTATTCTTACTAACTTTCCAAACTCTTCCATAGTTTCCAAACAAGATTACTTATTTAATCATTTCAAATTTTTATCTAAACCAAATTTAAATTATCAAATTTTCTCAAAATTTTCTATCTCCCTAACTTTTCAAAAAAAAATTCCAGCGTCTCCTTTGCACGGCTAAATCAGTACAACTACAAAATACCTCTACGGGCCCTTAAATTTCAAAAGAAAACAAAAGGCCAAGTGGCTAGACCATAAAATCATCAAATTTCATAAAAAAATTTAAATACATACCTTTTGTCGAGCAATTCAATTTATCTCCTGAAATCAAGAATCCCAATTTCCTTTTGCTTGTTAAACACGTGTATTTCCTACTTAGCAATAATGTCCAGTTACAACATCCAAAACTATTTTACATTTCTTTACAAAAGTTTCAATATTTGTTTTACTTAAGTGGTACGATGCATATTTATCATCCGTACGCATACCAAATTCGATCGCTCACTTGATCACACCATTTCATTTCCGAACTAGTATCGTCCACCCGACTTCCTAGCTCGGACTCATATCTGGTTTCTTGATCTGAAACCGTCATTCTCCTTGCATAGCCGCAAACTATGATAGAGAATTTTCAGAATCAATCAAAATCCATGTCCAGAGTTTGCCGTCGAAAATCGAGTGAAAGATCCCAACTCGGATCGATATAACTATCTCGAAATTCTATGCTCGAATCTTGATCAAATCGCTATGCGAATTAAATAATATACGTACATCCTACGTATTTTTCCCCAATTGATTGTTAGCTAAATAAATTCTTCTTTTTATTCACATCTATTTTTGATTTCCATTTACTTATTTACAATTTCCCATTTCACATTTTACTCAATCTTCATTCAAAATCCAGTATATTTCCAATACCAATTTATAGTTAAGAACTTCACCATTCTCTAAGTTCAATATAAATATTTTATACTTTAATATTTATTTCTCCACATTAATTCATATATCTATTTCCATTTGAACAAATTCTACGTTTCATTTTATACAATTTAAATCAAGTATCATCCCAACATTCAATTTCATTTCATTTGCTTTCCCATTTAATTTAATTAGTTTACTTACTAATTTTATTTTCAATCCTTTGTTTTGTTTAGTCCACTTGTCTAATTTTCCATTTACTTACAAATTCAAAATGAATTTCAACATTCAGTTCTAATTTCACTTGCAATTGTAAATTCATTTATTCATTCACAAATTTATTCCATCTTAATAAATTTTATTTAAGTAATTATTTCACCTAGTCTACTTAGACTTTTCCTTTACATTCACCTTTACTTAACTATATTTAATTACACTTTATTTAATTCAAAATTTTAAACTTCTATAAGTTTTTCAAATTTAATTACATTTCATTCACTAATCTTTTAACTTCGTTTATTTGGTTTACTTCACTAACTTATTTTATTTTCAAACTTATTTTAATTTATCTCTTCTTAAGTTAAATTTTATTCTAAACAAATTTCAAATTTTTATAAGTTTCCAAACTTATTTATTATTCCATAAACATTTTAAATAAGATTCCAGAGTCCTTTAAACAATTACTCAACATTTCAAAATCATCTTTGAAATCAATTTATCCAAAATCCATCGATAAATTCACTTATCTCTTTGAATCTCAAATCCAAACCCAGTTTTTGCAAACAACTCCAATTTTAAAACAATTTGGCAGCAATTCCTCTCCTGGAAACTCAAAAATGAACACCGATGATGTCGCGATCATCATCGGAGTTATTTTCTAGTGGCCGAAAAGAGTTAAGTGCTTTTACTCCTTCAAAAAAACATTTTCAAATATTTTTAATTCTAAACTCCACCAGATTTCATATCTTATTCAAAAATATTTCTGAAATAATATCACCATTATTTCTCCAAAACTTTTCAAAAACCATGTCAAAACTCAATGGAAATTAAATTTCCTAAATTTTCAAATTTCAAATCCCCTCAATCCATATTCAAATATTACTCTGGAATTCTATAAATCGCCTTTGAAATTCACATTTACAAATTACATCCTGTTATATGAAACAAATTTCTTAACTTTGGTTATGATTTCCATTCCTTATTCAATTTCCACACAACAACGATAATTATTTAATATTATCATTCCTTAACAATCAAGCAACCATATAGTATAATAATTTACAAAAATTAATTCTTTTATATACAAAAATAATTTGGGTAAAATTATTTTTTTACCCTATTTTAAACAATACCATGTCGATTTATTTTGTTTAAGAGTTTAGAAACTCCTATCGATGACATGGCATCCCACATATCGACCAGAATCCATAAACACTCAACCAATAAGTCAACACAATATAAAAACAATTTTATATTCACTGACAAATACGCACTCATATCAATTAACACACTCAAACTCATTCTAGAGTACTACGGACTCTATTTTTATGAGTAATCCCCACCAGAGCCAAGTTTCTCTCTTAATCTTCGGCTTTTATACCAACTGTAATGACCCGATTTTTCGACACTCGAAAATCAATATCAATATGCCCACTATACCAAATGTCGAACAATTGAATGACGGAAAACTGAACCATTAGGGTTAAAGAAGAAGGAGGTAGAAGAAGAAATAGAAACAATATCAGAATCTCACAATCGCAGCGGAACAATATATAATAGATAAATGATTAATCTTTAAACAAAAAGAACTATATCCGTTTATACATTACATCACCAGAGTATTGTACAATCAACAACACAATTTAGGACAGTCATAATATCTCATCCTTCCAAAGATGAATATACAACTTATATTGTACAGTGGAAATATAAATCTACGGAAATACGCCTCGTCATCCAATTCGTCTCCTAAGCTCCACAGCAGTCCATCCAGAATCTGTACTCTATAATACTCGGTCTGTCCCGAGCATTATAGTTAACTAACACCCGAGTCAGTCTGGAAAACCATCGTGAGAAAACACACTCAATTGGATTATTAAATTTTTCAAAATCATTTGAAATCAAAGGTATCTCGTAAGACCACACTACAAATAAACATGTCGGGCTTTTACCTTACGATAACCAAAAACATTTCTTATAAAATCCTCTGATATTATAGTAGCATCTATATACAAATACTTATTCAAATAGCCGAAATTGTTACATTATTAAATTCCAGCAATACTAGCCACAAAGTGGGTTCTACAAACAAAACCGTAAAGTCACGTAGAGAGAATGGATTTCCATCAATGGCAGGTCTACTGGTGTACCGCCCATCACAATACGTGGTCTAGATCACCGTACCGAGGATCCACCCTAATCCCCTGCATCACAAGACCGGAGCTACCCCTTACTGGATAGTCCGAGTAAGTTCACCCCGCGGTTGGGATTAGCAACCGCCCACACACCCGAAATAAGGGACATATGGACATGGGTGACCTTATCCTAATTGGTTGCTAGCCGCTTAGCCTTGTGTGCACCTCACCTGTTTTAGTCATTCCCCGTTGATGAGGATCGAGGCTATGCGTTACCTTTTTAGCACACATACACTTAGATTGCTCACCGTCCTCCTGACGATGTTCTGAAAACTTTCATCCATACAAGTCTGTTACGGGTTCGAACGGAACCGAAGGCACTACTCCTACTACATCCATTCTGGAATCACCTTCAGGATTTGTAGCGACCAGCTCTTGCACTTCACTGCTCCATCATCGACTCCAAGCTCTTGTCTTCCTCACGAAAACGTTCAAACCGGATCGAAGTGTTTTTCGGGAAATAAATTCCGATCTCGGTCTCTTCGAAACGATCAATGCATTGGACAATATTGATAGTCGGTTTTTAACTATCAAATAACATTCACAAACAACCATCAAACATTAACAATTCCCAAATTATTTATTTTCTAAATATCTTCTCAAGATATTTTTCTAAACTTCAACCCTTAGAAAATAGTTTCAAATCACCTTTCTCTTGCGGAATAAATTCCTAAGTATTGTTTATTTCCATTGAAAATTACCAAGTCTAAATACTTTGGATTTAAAATAGTTTAAATCACTTTATTCTAAAAATATACTTTAAAACTTTTAAATTAAAACCACTTAAACACTTTATTCAAAAATATATACTTAAAAAATATTTAAAATAAAAACTACTTAAAACACTTTATTTAAAATACTAGTTATGAAATTTATACTAATATCTCATGTAAAACTTAAGCCTAAACAAATTTTAAAAATAAAATTATTAGATAGAGTATAATTATTAATAACCATCTTTTAAATAAAATACTAGTTAAATCTTTTAAAATAATCACTTCTATAATTAACTTAGTAAGTGTTTTACTTTTAAAATTTAAAACAATTAAAGAAATTAATTTCTCCAAAAAAATTCTTTTTAAAACCAACTTCAAAACTTTTAATTTATACTTAAAAGCTACTTTGAACACATACTTGCCTTTTCAGGGAAAATATACTTTCCATTCCAAAATAGTTCATTAAATCAGTTAATAAACCCTTCTCGATTTATTCCAATTTACATCCTAAATCCGTAAATTTTCTTACCCACGCTTTTAAAAATAAACCACCATTTATTTTTAAAACAATTTACCCATTCCTTTATAAATTCCCATCGTAAATTTATACTTTCAAATATCCATTGAAATCTTATTTCACTTTATAAACCCAGTTTATAAATTCCGTAGTCTCATACTCCTATTAAATCACAGTTTTCAAACATTTAATCAGTTTTCAAATCGAATTTCAAAACTAACTCCATTTTTAAAATAAATTCCTTTACTTACCTAAATTTATTTCAAAACCCATTAATTCCCTATTTACGTCTATAATTATAATTTAAAATCTTGTTTTAAACTGAAATATCCCCGTCATACTTTATTCCAAATTCTACCCTTTTATTTTTTCTCAAACATTTAAAT
The DNA here is from genome assembly GCA_030765085.1 of Allium cepa. Taxonomy (NCBI): domain Eukaryota; kingdom Viridiplantae; phylum Streptophyta; class Magnoliopsida; order Asparagales; family Amaryllidaceae; genus Allium; species Allium cepa. The sequence continues at coordinate 817,706,050 of CM060935.1, read as the reverse complement.
CTTAAATTTTGAAAATAAAATTCTTTAAATTTTATAACAGTATCATTAAGTCTCCAACTCTTTTATTTTCATTTATTAAAAAATCTCTATCTTCATTTCCATACTCAGAATTTATTTAATAGAATTTAAAAAAAAAATCAAACTTTTATACTTTTCCAAATTCAATCTTTAATTTATCCAAATTCTCTATAATTATTTTACTTAAAATTTTCCTTTTTATTTCCTTTAAAAATTCAAAGTTTACGCTTTTTTTTCATTTTCTCAAATACCAATATATATACAACCAATCCATAGCATTCAATAATTTCAATAATCAATATAATCCATCACAGATTATCACATAAATCACGTTATTGGAAATAAAATAAATTCAACATTTGAGGAATCCAGTTGGATCCCTCCAACCTGTTTCCCTACATCCACGGATGTTAGCACAATATAAAATACCAATTCCACTTTGAGGTGGAATATCGCGGTATAAAGGGCTATCCGCTATTATGCGGGGTGCATAGGGTCTCATCCGCTATATAATGCGGGAAATCAATCACTCCAATATATATATACACACACACTACTATATAATATCAATCCAGACTGATAAGAATTATCAATTCAAGCAACCAATCCAATAATTTAAATTTAACTATTTAAATTTAAAAGGAATTCCAAATGAGTGTGATTAACTCACCTTTGCCCTTTTATTTGCAGTCTATTTCCATTCCAGCTTGTTTCTCGATTTCTGACCTTGTATAAACATTATATCGTTTATAAATATTTGAGATAATCGAATAATTTATTACCATTTAACAAATTTAATTTACTAATAATTTAAATTAACTGAAACTATATATTTCCCTTTAAAAATCTTTTAGTAACTATAATAAATCAAATAAGTTAATTTAACTAATTAATAACCAAATCCATTATTTCAAATAAACTAGGAAATTAAAGATGTACATAATTATTTTCCTTTGAAACTATATTTACTAAAAATAACTATATACATTTAAAAATCTATCTTTTATATGAACTCTATAATAATTTTTAAATTCCTACTTCTTTCAAAATTTTCAATATAAACTAATTTCTGTTTTCATATATGCATTAAAATAGGTGTGCATACATATATTTATATAAAAAAACAGGAATAATTTTATATCTTACTATAAATTATTTTCTCTCTATTTTCTGACTTAATTTTTTTCAAAAAATCTAGTCTATAAATATATGCATGTCATTCAAGCTAAAATTAAAATTAAAAAACGAATACCTAGTTGGAAAAACAACTCAGGCAACTCCACCTCTGTACGCCCTGACTCTCGCGACCACCCAGACCAAAGTCAAAGTCAAAGACGTTGACGAAGCCTTCTATCACCATTGTAGCTCGAGCACCTATTTCCCGTCGCAACTTCCCTCGTCGAGTACCCGTGCTCGATGTCAGGCATGTAATTGAGCATCTCCCTCAAAGCGCCACTGCAACATCATCCCGACCTTCGCCAAAACCATGAATGCGAGCATGACTCCACCCAACTCGATAGCACAATATGAGGGAGGCTTGGCTCGAAAAACTATCCGATACGAGATTCATTGCTCAAATATTGAATTGGTATATGGTTTGGGGATTTTAGATTTGAAACAAATTTTGTTCAAATAGGAGATAGGCTTGAGATCTTATTATATTTTTTTATTGATTAATTTCAGTAATGCCTTGAGCAAAATCGATGGAATGGAGGGCATGATTAAAGAATTTGGGAACGGCCATCTTCGTTCGAAACTTTTTATTTATTTATTTTCTACGCATTCTTACTTCTCTTTATTATATATTTTTTAAAGAGGACGCATGTACGATAGATGGCGAGAACCAGGAGACAAGTGGCCATGATATGAAGGATAAATTTCTGATGTGAAGAAGTTTGACCAGCCATTTATATTATATTTAAATTTGAATTTTAATCGTCTTGAATTCGATGCTTAAAATCTCGAACTCCTATCCAGGCATGTCACCAGGCGTTTATAATGTTAAACCCTTATTACGAACGTAATGGAAAAGGTTTCGAGTCCTAACTCGATCGTATAAAGAAGATAGGTTTTTGGACTCAGCTATAATATTAAATTTTCGATATAGTTTACAGTGTGTTTACTTACCGTACGACCAAACGATCACTCCAAATACTATAAAAATTGAAATCCGATAATAATACAATATTAGAATCCAATGGAACTGGTTTCATCGAATTCCGAGACTGTGCCTCGGAAGGCTATTTTAAACGTCAATTTAAACGATATAATTTCAAAACTAAGAAAAGCATTTCCAAATTCAATTTTAAAAATTCTATTATCGTCAGTGTTATCAATATAAACTTTACAAGCCTTCAAACTATTTTTAACCAACTTAAAATCCAAGATTTATTATTTAAACCCATTCAAACTATTAAATTTAATAGTTTAATTGCCAAATAAATAGTGATATTTGAAATTCAAGTTAAGCTAACTTTCAAATATTGAAAATCAATTAAATATTCCAATTCCAAATATCCATAAATTCCGGGTCGTCATAGAGAATCCCAAACATCCTTTCAGTTATTTTGTATTTCAGTTGACATTTCACTTGAGTTGAATTTACTGGTGTAGGAATGTTAATTCTGACTCGAGTGTTTTGTGTTTGCTTTATGCTCGGGTCATATTGAGCATCACAGCATTTGAGACTCACCTTTGGAGCTTGGAACTTTTCTTGGAGATATGTCGCTTTCTATTATTTCCAGTTACTTATGTTCAATCTTGTCAGGTACTTTTGTATTTGAGACTACTCTATATTTGAGATTTTTGTTGTATTTTATTTCAAACTCCGATGTTTTATAGTAGCTTCATGAACTACTATTTATCTATTCCACTGTTAATTATTATATTACTCTATGTCTGTAATTCTGCAATTGATTTATTTATTATATATGCAAAGTTTTGCCAAATATAAATAAACGACCTGTTGTTTTTTGAGCAATTCAAGTCTGACATGAGTGGATGATTATCGATTTGAATGGTTTGAAATACCAGTTCCTTACAATTGTTTTAAAATTATAAAACCATTTTAATTGATTTATTATCTTTGGTGATAATAAATGTTAATTGAAATTTAACAATGATAGTTTATAAATGAGGAAATCTTTTAAAAAGGAAAGTTTAAAAATAAATCTAAGTGTAAATTGCTTTTGTGTTTATAGTAAATAATGTTTTAATCATATTTATTTTTGACCCTTTTTTATTACATTTAGAATTAAAATTAGCTCTCTTAAAAGAATATTTTGAAAGGGCATTTTTAAAGTTTGTGAAAATCAAGCACAAGTGTGAGCTAATTTTTTTAAAATCTTGATTCATTTGTTGATGGTAGTTGTATGCGATTAAATTTCTATATATATAATCATTTTGTTATTCCCGATACTTGATTTATTGACTATCAATTTTGAGTATGCTATCTACTTTATGTTTCTTCTACTCAAGACGATTCGTTGCTCTTTTGAACGTTGGTATTTTTATTAGAAATGACTAAAACAAAAGAGCGAGTGAGTCCCAAGCTATGTGGGGTTTCTCCCATTAGGGTATTTTCACATTTATTCAAGATTGATTTTGACTTTATGCCCATTAAGATGAGATATACTCGGATTCTCAATAAGGTTGGCAGGGTTTGGCTTGGAGGTTGCCGTAAGCCATCATAGTTCTCAAGTATATTTCTAGAAGTATACTTTTGGTAAGGAGTCGCACCTTCCTAGTTATTGTTGGGATGTGTTCCTTTTCCTTATTTGATTCAAATCTTTGAATTGGTTTCTTAATTGCATCGAGAAGTGCCTAGAGCTCTTCTCCATGTTTAATTATTTATTTCCATTCTCTCAAGTTTGAATTTGTTCCAACTTGTTTACATTCTTTCATCTATGGATGTTGTTGTTATAAGGTAAAACCCGTTCCATATTCAACGACATGGTCTCATAGAATTACTATATGTTCATCATATTTCTTTAGTTTCCTAGCATTGGTTTTCCAAACTTATCCGTGTATTACATTAATATAATGCTAAGGTCAGACCGAGTATTTTTTCAGGTTGTCATTGGTAGGATATGGAGCTTATGGAGTAGAGCTGGATATTCATCTATCGTAGTATTTTTATTTTTAGTGTATTATTATATATACCTATTAGAAATTGTAAGGTCATGAAGTTATAACTATCCAGATTGATGAGATTTGTTTTTAACTCTGATATACAATGTATTTTAGAGTGATAGATTTCACTATTTTTTTTTTCTTATATGTTGTCGTTCCACTGTGAGATTCTGCTTTCCCTGTTCTTTTTCTTTTTACCCTAACAATCTTCCTCTCCGCCACTTGAATGCTCAGCATTTGAATACCATGGATGTATTAAGTGCCAAATTTTGAGGGTCGAAAAGGGGATTGTTATAATAAGCAACTCCTATGATAAGCTTGCCTATCCACGTAATGAACTCAGGCAGTCACCTGCTGCCCGATCCTCTTGTAGTGGGGAAATAAAGGAAATGGGTGGTTAGATAATAGTTTGACGAATGAGTTATGATCATGTGCAGTTGACATTAATTCTACTCCAGTTGACCTAGGGTGCTCTACAAGTGTTCATGTATTCATAGGGTCTTGAACTTAAGGGTTTTTATTTAACATACCTACACTAATTACTTGTGTGGGCTCCTATCGAACTACTGATTGAACCTCGATAACTAATGATCGGCTATAAGTACAAGAGCTACTCAACATAGGTTCATCCTATACCTTTCTTATATGGGACTACATCTCATATTACGACTACCCGTAATTATCTCACATAGGTTTCCCTAGAATTTCCAAATGGGAATAAATTTCCCATAATTACGACTACATGTAGTTATCTCGTATGGGACTGCATCTCATATTACGACTCCATATGCTAAGTTTTACCTAAACAAGAGCTCTGATACCAACTGTAACGACCTGGTACTTTGAATCGTTCACATCCGTACATGTCAAACTTGAATTGCTCAAACAAATAGATTGTAAATTTATATTTGGCAAAACTCAGCATATAAAGTAAATAAATCGATCATAGAATCACAGACATAGAGTAATACAACGATAAGCAGTGGAATAGATAAATAGTAGTTCATGAAGCGACTATATAAACATAAGAGTTTGAAGCAAAATACAATAGAAATCTCAAATACATAGTAATCTCAAATACAAAAATAACTTACAAGACTGAACAGAATTCACTAGAAACAACTAAAAGCTGACATTATATCGGATAGATCTTTAAGTAAAGCTCCAAACTCCAAGGCGAGTCTCAAATGCTATGCCACTCAATCTGACCCAAGCATAAAGCAAAATACGAAACACTCGAGTCAAGATTAACATTCTTATATAGTAAATTCAATTCAAGTGGAATATCAACTGAAATACAAATAACTTAAAGGATGTTTGGGATTCTCATCCTCTAAGGATCCGTGGAACTATCTACTCTATAGTAATATACGTTATTATAATGTCTATAGTAAATTAAACTATTAAAATAGCATTAGGGTGTTATCCATATTGCCCTTAACACATTTTATATATTCCCGTAGTCTATATAGTGCCATACACTCCACCAAACCGATGGTTTATCCAGAGGACACCACATAGGTACGGTACAAAACAAACTCGTAGAAGGCGTGATAAGCATGTGACAGGGAACGCGAGGCAATGCCAGGGTAGATATACCATTTGCACTTCCAAACTAGTGGTAACACATAGCAGCTACTACCACCCACCTCATTACACACTCCCAAATCATAAGTGCACTCAATCAAATAACAAAAGCAATATAATGGTATCGAAGAAATGTGTTCAACAGGGGGAATGGCCCCACTTGGCCCGGTATAGCTCCTGTTTTAGCCACATCAAGCTGACTCATGGGAGTTGGGGCTATGTTAATACATCATACAGAATCGTCGCCAAACTATCCTACTTCATTCTGGAATCTCCACAATGTACACAGTAGTTGTAACAACCCTAGATTTTTGCATATAATTTAAATTTGACTTTATATTATTTTGAAATTATTTTAAAATTGTTTTATTTCAAACATTTCATTGCTAAATATAAATTTTGATTATTATATGAATTATAATTTCAAAATGGTATAAATTGAATATTTTCCTGAAAAATGGATTTGTGGTCAAAACTGGTCAAACTTTGACTTTTAAATTTTAAATTCAAATATTTGAATTCTTTAATTTTACCTTTTATTATGAAAATAGATTTAATATCATGAATACTTCTTTTCGTTTCGTTGAAATTGGATTTAAATTGTGAAAGTTATACCCTTTACAATATTGTCTGTATATAGGGATATTTAACAATATTCTTTGTTTAATTTATATAAATGATATTTTTACTTGATATATCTTATTCTAATTTGTATATTTGTGTTATATTATGTATATTTTGACTTTTAAATATTTTTAAAGTGATTACAAATTTTTTCTAAAGCTTATTGAATTTATTCCAAATTTTTAACGCCTGGTTTGCAATTTTAAGCCATTTTCTTAATTTAAATTGTATTTAATTAAAACTTATTCATTTATTTTTGTGAATGCATTTTTATTTTATGTTCTTATCTTTATTTATAAATATTTTTCAAGTACATAATAATTTTCCAAAGTTTGTTCCCTTTATTTTCAAATTTGCTAGACTAGTTTACATTTTTCTTTGTTATTTTCTTAATTTAATTATATATATTTAATATTTATTTATTTTTGTTTATTTACTAAATTTTCATATTATTATCTGAATTTATATATATATACTTCAGTTATACAAAATTTAAAAAGAAATAAGAGAAATTTGAAGAGTTTGAAACCTTTTGTATGCTTTGTCTTTTCGTATTACACCTTTTCAATTTCCAACCAACATTTGCTTTTATTTTTGCCGACCTTTTTCTCATTGCTTCAGCCGTTTCTCTCCTTCATTTTCACATGAGAAAACATTTCTCATCTCATAAAAAAATTACACGGCCATGGCTTCAAGTGTTTGGGTAAATTTCTTCCTTCTTTTCTTTCTTTTTTCTAGTTTTCTACCTTGATTTTGCATTTGTTCTTCACTTTGTAGTCACTTTGTAGATCAGCTCCTCCTTCTTCCAGCCCTTGGCTGACCTCCACCACCTCTCATGCCGTTCACCAACCTCTCTAGATCACCCCCTCCCCAGGTCGACCATCACCAAGGCTTGAACATCCACCAAAAGTTCGAAATACCATTCACATGCATGCAAACCGAGCTACCAATGTTTCAATCACCTACCCCAACCTTCAACCACCATTAACCGCCACTTCCACCACCACCATCAGCCCGGATCTGACCACCACCCTCTTCCACATCATCCACCACCACCTGGACCTCTGACCATACCCCTAGAGCCTCTGGCCGAACCATATATAGCATAGAAATGTTGATATTTGCCCTGTATTTGCCTTGTAGTGATTCTATGTTACACCTATACTTCTCCACACCATCAACCAGGCTAGGCCGACCCTACAGGGACTCAAACCAGACCTTAATCCATGCCTTGGCTGTGCTATTTCAGTTCATAACTGAAGTATGTGAAGTTGAGAACAAGTGCAAAGCATTTTTCTTTGTTTTAGGCTTTGATTCCTAGTGTTGTTTAGTGTAATTTAGCTTCGAAAACTTATGTATTTTGAATTGTTTTGTTTATATGTATACAAGGCAATTATATTTGGATCTCCACTCTCAAATCGTATTCGAGTTGTCGTGCCTTCGTAGAGTCTATGTTCTGCGCTTGGACGGCTATCTCTAGCTTTGAACAAGTGAGTAAATCTCACCAGACTAATATGTACTTATATAGTTGATAAACGGACATCATTTGAATCTGTAACTTATATCATCTTGTTATAACTGCTTATCACATGATGTTCATACCTATTATTACACCTGTTATATCATATGTTACTGTTATTTCATGCTATTTCAGTCATTTATATCAGTTATCACCATTGCAAGTTCCCTGTAGACTAGAATCGCTATGAGTTGAAATGATACATACCCGAATGGACTTTAAAATTGTAACAACCTGCATATTTAATGATTTTATATTTAAATGTTTAATTTAAATATAGAATCGTTAGTCGGATTTTGGGTCCGAAATGTTACTTTCTGCAAACGGACGAATTGGGACTCGAAACCATTTCCATTGATTCCAAAATGGCGTTTGCGATCTTTTTGAGTGTAATCTTTGATATGTTTGAAGTAAGTCGAATTTTTCTATTTGCTAAGTGGGCTTTGGGTTTGGGTTTCACCCAAACTGTTCTATAAACCAACTCAGCCCTTCTCTCCTTCCATTTACTTATTCATTTCATAAAAGCTTAAGCTAAAACTGAAATGGGGGAAGAGAAAGGAAATTAGAAACTCCTAGCCCTAGATCCTCTTGCAAATCCAAATTCTTGCTCCAAAATCATAGAGAAGCCATTGGTAAGCTCCTCTTCATCTTCTCTATCTCTTTCTCTCTTCAATCTCAGAAATTTCCTAAACCTAATTTAGGAAAATACTTGTATTATTCTTTGATTGAAGCTAGTAGAGTTGAAGTGGAGATTTGTTGGTCTTCTCCTTGCAAATTGAACTCCTTCTTCTTTGTTTTTGAATTAGAAGGTGAGATTTTTATCTCACATCTATGTTTTCAACTATGTTGGGTTGTTAGGTATGAATTCCCAACAATTATTCATGTGCAGTTGCTTATGATTCGGATTGGTTTTATGAAAATTGCAAATTTTGGTGTTTTGGAAGTATAAACTCTAGAATCATAGTTTGAGGTTTGACCATGTGTTTGGAGTTGGGTAAGTGAGCCAATAGCGTTGGGTTGTTGTTGGGCATAATTTCCTAGCATCGTTGCTCGTCGATTGCATTTTGAAGGAGTGTTTCCTTCATTAGAAAGGCTGAGATACAGCCTTAAGGCTCAGTCAGTCGACTGACCTTCTGCAGTCAGTCGACTGGCTGTAGCCAATTGGCGTATCAAGGCCGTAAACAGAGACAAGAAGTCTCTGTTTTCTGCAACCAGTTGACTGGCCATTTTAGTCAGTCAACTGAATGCAAGAAATGGGATTTTTGTGTCTCTGGATCAGTCGACTGACTGTAGTGAACCGGTCGACTGACCTGCCTCATTTTGCCTAATGTGCCTATTTGTTTGTAATTCCCACTTTTATCGATTTAAATTGATTCCAATTAGTTTCTTATGCATATTTGACCATGATGATTCCTTTTTGACTTCCTCCATGGGTTTTTATAAAATAATCTTCTAAAATCACATTTAAAAGTTCGTTTCTCCAATTTATAAATTCTATTTAAAACACACAATTTCGCACTTCGAGCGAAGTGGAAGGAAGATTAAATGGTTAGGTAAAACACGGACCATGAATCCCTGCGTTTGTCTTTCCGATTAGTCCCCGACCTATTCGATTGATCGTTTTGACCTTCGGGTTTGGTTTATTGATGATATGAGGTAAACTTTGTACTGCTTTGAGTGTGAAAGTGGCTGATGGATAGTAAACCGTTTAGTGTGAACGATTGGTTATGGGACATACGTTAACACTTTTCGGATTTCTTTTTGAGAGTTGTGACACATTCCGACAGTTAGTGGTGTCCAGTACTGGGTCTCTGACCTTCACCACTACGGTTTGTTGCCTTCGGGTATGTTGCCTTCGGGTTTGTACCTTCGGGCTTGTGCCTTCGGGTTTGTTGCCCTATAGTATCGCTTCCGATGTTGGTCGTTATGAGCCGCATGGGTGATATTGGGTTGCACTTTAGTATCACTTCCGATGTTGGTCGTTATGAGCCGCATGGGTGATATTGGGTTTGGAGTCTTCGGACTCATGGATTCTTGTTGTACAGTACTGAGCTCGAGCAAATTTTATGATGTTTCATTGATATGTATATTCCCTTGGTATCGCCCTTCGGTGTTGGTCTTTTTGAGCTGCATGATGTGTAGCGATTACCTTATGGAACTTGTATACCTTATGGGTATTTGTTATTTGCCTTTTGGCTTGATTTGAGATAATTGTATCCTTTGTTTATCTATGTCGCCGATGATATGAGGCTTGTTCTATATGATTCATCTTTTGTTGATGATTGTGTTATCTCTTTTAGATATATTTGTTATACTTTGTAACCTTGCAGGTTTATCGTTGTTCATTTTATCTAACTGATTTGTTTAGCTAGACTGATCCATGTATTTTATACTCGGGTCAGGCCGAGATGTTTCAGGTTAGGTACTTTGGAATTAGCCTATTTTGCTTCCGCATGGACTACTTCGCTAGTTTCATTTTGTCATAGCTTTTGTGTAGTCCTATTATGTTGTAACTCTGATATTTATTCTTGTGAACTCGTCTGTATATTGTGGTTTGCTATACCACTTGACATGTATTATTTTGTATACTCTGCTATGTATCAGTATATATGTATATGATGGTTTACTGTTCTGTGATGTATATTGCATTTGAGTTGTTATATTCTGTTCTGATGGATCCTCTGGCCACCTATGGTTTTGTTTTAAGTATTCATTGGATATGTCGATCTGCTTGGTAAGGCAATTGTCGATGTATTCAATAGATAAAATTAAAGCAAGGCTATAGATGGTCGCTCCTAAGCAGCCTTATTCTCCGTGTTAGCAGACGGTATTATCTATTAATACTCTTTGCTAGCGTGGGTATAGAGGTGGGGCGTCACAGCGTGGTATCAGAGCCTGGTTCAGAACAAAATATGATAAACACAGAATAGAGCACGTATTACGTTACATCAAAGTGTATAAGTGATACAAATCTTTGAATCATCGTGCCTCTCTATTCCATCAAAGGTTAGATAGAATTTGGGAATACGCTTAGGAATGCATTTTATTCCGTAGTATTCCATATTGAATTATCTACCTTGTGAATAATCTTATTCTTATCTTAACTTTTAGCGTATGGCTGGAAGAGGAAGAGGACGACGTTCGGATGCTGGGCAATCCAGCGGTTCACATCCGGATGGCGTTTATATGTCGGCCGATTAGTTTTTGGAATTGTTTAGGAGCACTCAGCCTCCAGTTCCTCCTCGAGTATCTCCACCTCGCAAGTCTGCTTTTGCACGTCAGTGCAGTTATTTTTCTCATCTTGGAGGGAAGCCGTTTAAGGGCTCCGAGTCCGTTCTTGAAGTCCAAGCTTGGCTTCGCACGTGCGAGCGTATTTTCTCTCGCATGGATCTTTCTGACCATGATAGAGTTCTTGTAACTTCTAGCTTATTACAAGAGCGTGCTCTTGATTGGTATGAGCTTCTTGTAGCCGAAATTGATGAGTCTACTCTTTCTTGGACTCAGTTTCGGGGACGATTTGAACTCAAGTTCGTTCCTGAATCTGAAAAAGTTTTATTGACCCGTCGCTTCCTTGAGTTGAAGCAAGGGAAATCTTTTGTTTCTGAGTATGTTGCATCGTTCGAGGCTTTATCTCAGTATGGTCTTGAATTCATCAGCACTTCTTATAAGAAGAATCTGAAGTTTGTCTCTGGTCTTAAGAAATATCTTAAGAAATCTTTGTTGCTCCAACTTAAACTTTCTTTTGAGAAGTTGGTTGATTCGGCACTTCATCTCGAGACCGTCGAGAAGGAGTGTGATAGTGATGTTGATGTTGAGGTTTCCAAGAACCCCAACAAGAGGCCGTTTCCACTTCAGAAGTCCAGGCCTTTTCCTTCTAAGAAGAAGAAGACTGGTGGTCCTAGTTCTCAGCCTCAGTCTCATGGAACACCTTTCGTTCGAAAGTGTTTCAATTGTGGTTCTCCTGATCATATTATTCGAGCTTGTCCTAAACCTCTCTTCTGCCGTTATTGCAAGAAGGAGGGTCATCATGTTTCAGCTTGCCCTACTGTTCCGGCTAGTGCTAATTCTAGCAATCTTTATGCTACCAAGGCTTCTAAAGGTCCCTCTCAGCCTAAAGGTATATCTCCATCCATTTTGGAAGGTTCTATTTTATTTTATGACCATAGTATTCGAGTTCTTTTCGATACGGGTGCTTCACATTCTTTCGTATCGAAGAAGCTCGTTGATGATTTATCTTTGGATGTTTCTTGTTTGGTTACTTCTTTAAGGATTGTGAATCCTGTTGGGGGATCCGCGACCCTTAGTTTGCTTTGTGATGATGTTAAGATTGTTTTATGTGCCTTTTCTTTCCGTGCGAATCTGCACGTTATTTCTTGTCTGGGATTTGCTATGATTTTAGGTATGGACTGGCTAGTGAGATATGATGCCCGGATTATTTGTTCGGAGAGAACTATATATCTTCGACATCCGGATTCGCCTACTCAGCTATCTCTTGTTCTTCGGAATGTAGATAATTCCGAGATGGCTTTATATTCTCTTGACTCGCGAGATGATGATGATATATCTCTTATTCCTGTTGCTTATGACTTTTCTGATGTTTTTGAGCCTGTATCGGGTTTGCCACCCAAACAGGCAATTGAGTTCCGCATTGATCTCATTCTAGGCGCGCAGTGAGTTAGTCGTCCTCCCACAAGGATGTCTACAAAGTAAAATGAGGAACTCAAGAAGCAGCTTTTGGAGCTTGAGTCCAAGCAATTGATTCAGTCCAGTTTTTCTCCGTGGGGATCCGCGGTCGTCTTCGTGAAGAAGTCTGATGGAACTCTTAGGCTTTGCATTGACTATCGCAAGCTTAACAAGTTAACCATTAGGAATAGGTATCCATTGCCTAGGATCGATGATATGTTCGATCTATTGAGTGGTGCTAAGGTCTTTTCTCAGCTCGACCTTGCCACGGGTTTTCATTAGTTACGAGTCGCGGAGGATAGCATACCTCTTACAGCTTTCCGCACTCGATATGGTTCTTTTGAGTGGCTCGTTATGCCGTTCGGTTTGACGAACGCTCCTACTTTCTTTGTCGATCTCATGAATCGAGTATTCCGGGAATATCTCGATAAGTTCGTCCTTGTGTTCATTGATGATATCCTTATTTATTCTAAATCTGAAGCCGAGCATGCTAATCACTTAAGGATTGTTTTGAGTACTCTCCGTCATCATCAGCTTAGAGCCAAATTCTCCAAATGCCACTTTTGGGAGAATAAGGTTAAGTTCTTAGGCCATGTTGTATCTTCCGATGGCATTTCTGTCGATCCCTCAAAGATCGAAGCCATTCAGAATTGGAAGAGGCCTGAGAATGTTCACGAGATTCGTAGTTTCCTTGGATTGGCGGGTTATTACCGTCGGTTCATTAAGAACTTTTCCCGTGTTGTGCTCCCTCTCACCTGCCTTACTCGTAAAGGCATTCATTTTATTTGGTCCGACAAGTGTGAAGCTTCCTTTTTGACATTAAAGGAACTTCTCACTAATGCTCCTATTCTTGTGGTTCCCGAAGGGAATCATGATCTTGTTGTCTACACCGATGCTTGTGGTAGTGGTCTCGATGCTGTTCTTATGCAGAAGGATCGGGTAGTTGCTTATGCTTCTAGGAAACTGCGTCTGAATGAAGTTCGCTATGCCACTCATGATCTTGAGTTAGCCGCCATTGTCTTCACCTTGAAGATTTGGCGACACTATTTATTGGGCGAGCGCTTCATCCTCTATACCAATCATAAATCCTTGAAGTATTTGTTCACTCAGAGGGAACTCAATATGAGACAACAACGTTGGCTCGAGTTTCTTGCTTCCTATGACTTTGATATCCAGTATACCCCTGGTAAGGGTAATCGTGTTGCAGATGCGCTTAGTCGCAAACATTCGGCTGTTATTTCTATGATGCTTGCCGAATAGAATATTCTTGAGACTCTATCTTTTTGTGAAATTCAGGATCGAGGTTCATCTTCTGATTCTCCTATTCTATTATTTAGTTTGGGAGCTCGACCTATTTTGTTGGATCGTATTGCCAATGCTCAGCGGCGTGATCCTGATTTGTTGCATTTTATTCAGCTTTGTGAGTCTGGATCTTGTGATGAGGCGTTGCAAGATTTTAGCATTGATTCTCATGGGTGTCTTCGTAAGAAGAATCGTCTTTTTGTGCCTTCTGATCTTGCACTTAGGCATGACATTCTTGATGACTGTCACTGTTCTAAGTACACCATTCATCCTGGTAGTAGTGAGATGTATGCCGATATGCATCGTCTTTATTATTGGGAAGGCATAAAACGCGATGTGGCGAGTTATGTGAGCAATTGCACAACTTGTCAGCGTTTTAAGGCCGAGCATCAGCGTCCTTGGGGTCTTCTTCAGCCTCTTGAGATTCCATTGTGGAAATGGGATCAGATTTCTATGGATTTCATTGACGGCCTACCTCGTTTGAGATCGGGTCATTCTAGTATTTGGGTTATTGTTGATCGCCTCACTAAATCTACTCATTTTGTCCCTATTAAGTCTAATAGGACTGCTTCGCATTTGGCTAAGTTATGTGTCAAGGAAATCGTGAGACTTCACGATGTTCCTAGTTCTATTGTGAGTGATCGTGATCCTTAAACGAGTCACTTTTGGAAGAGTCTTCAGCAAGCTTTGGGAACGAAGCTTAATTTTTCTACAGCTTATCATCCGCAGTCTGGTGGACAGACTGAACGGGTGAATCGTATCTTAGAAGATCTTCTCCGTATTTCTATTTTTGATTTCGGTGGTAGTTGGGAGGATCACCTACCTCTTGTAGAGTTCTCCTACAACAATAGTTTTCAGTCTAGTATCGGTATGGCTCCTTTCGAAGCCTTATACGGAAGGCCATGTCGATCACCTTCATGTTGGTTAGAATCTGGGGAGAAGCTTATTATTGGTCCAAACTTTGTTCGTCATTCTTTCGAGAAGATTGATCTTATTCGATTGAGAATGAAAGAGGCATAGAGTCGTCAGAAATCCTACGCGGACAACCGTAGGAAGCCTCTCGAGTTCTCGATCGGCGATCTTGTTTTTATTCGTGTTTCTCCTTTGAAGGGGGTTATGCGTTTCAGTATGACTGGGAAATTTGCTCCTCGCTTTATAGGACCATTTTCTATTATTGAACGTATTGGCCCGGTGGCTTATAGAGTTTCACTTCCAGCTCATTTATCTGGCATTCATGACGTGTTTCACGTCTCGCAACTTCGAAAGTGTCTTCGGGAGTCGGATTCTGTTATTACTTCTCCTGATTTGCAAGAGCTTGAGATCTCACAGGACTTATCTATTGTACAGCAACCTATTCGCGTGCTTGACACGGAGGTGCGACACCTTCGAAACAAGGACGTGCCACTCGTTAAAGTTCAATGGTCCACTAATCCCAATGACTATACTTGGGAAACCAGAGAGTACATCGAGCGATCTTATCCGGGGTTTCTATCTTAGCTTGTGAACGGTGGGTATGTCCTTTCATCTCAAGCTTATTTCCTTCTCTTTTGAATGTTGTATGTATGTAGTTGTTACAAATATCATCTCTAGGAATTGCGGGGACGCAATTTTGTAAGGAGGGGAGATCTGTAACAACCCGCATATTTAACGAATTTATATTTAAATGTTTAATTTAAATATAGCATCGTTAGTCGGATTTTGGGTCTGAAATGTTACTTTCTGCAAATGGCCGAATTGGGACTCGAAACCATTTCCATTGATTCTAAAATGGCGTTTGCGATCTTTTTGAGTGTAAGCTTTGATATGTTTGGAGTAAGTCGAATTTTTCTATTTGCTAAGTGGGCTTTGGGTTTGGGTTTCACCCAAACTGTTCTATAAACCAACTCAGCCCTTCTCTCCTTCCATTTACTTATTCATTTCATAAAAGCTTAAGCTAAAACTGAAATGAGGGAAGAGAAAGGAAATTAGAAACTCCTAGCCCTAGATCCTCTTGCAAATCCAAATTCTTGCTCCAAAATCATAGAGAAGCCATTGGTAAGCTCCTCTTCATCTTCTCTATCTCTTTCTCTCTTCAATCTCAGAAATTTCCTAAACCTAATTTAGGAAAATACTTGTATTATTCTTAGATTGAAGCTAGTAGAGTTGAAGTGGAGATTTGTTGGTCTTCTCCTTGCAAATTGAACTCCTTCTTTGTTTTTGAATTAGAAGGTGAGATTTTTATCTCACATCTATGTTTACAACTATGTTGGGTTGTTAGGTATGAATTCCCAACAATTATTCATGTGCAATTGCTTATGATTCGGATTGGTTTTATGAAAATTGCAAATTTTGGTGTTTTGGAAGTATAAACTCTAGAATCATAGTTTGAGGTTTGATCATGTGTTTGGAGTTGGGTAAGTGAGCCAATAGCGTTGGGTTGTCGTTGGGCATAATTTCCTAGCATCGTTGCTCGTCGATTGCATTTTGAAGGAGTGTTTCCTTCATTAGAAAGGCTGAGATACAGCCTTAAGGCTCAGTCAGTCGACTGACCTTCTGCAGTCAGTCGACTGGCTGTAGCCAATTGGCGTATCAAGGCCGTAAACAGAGACAAGAAGTCTCTGTTTCCTGCAACCAGTCGACTGGCCATTTTAGTCAGTCGACTGAATGCAGGAAATGGTATTTTTGTGTCTCTAGATCAGTCGACTGACTGCAGTGAACCAGTCGACTGACCTGCCTCATTTTGCCTAATGTGCCTATTTGTTTGTAATTCCCACTTTTATCGATTTAAATTGATTCCAATTAGTTTCTTATGCATATTTGACCATGACGATTCCTTTTTGACTTCATCCACGGGTTTTTATAAAATAATCTTCTAAAATCACATTTAAAAGTTCGTTTCTCCAATTTATAAATTCTATTTAAAACACACACTTTCGCACTTCGAGCGAAGTGGAAGGAAGATTAAATGGTTAGGTAAAACACGGACCATGAATCCGTGCGTTTGTCTTTCCGAATAGTCCTCGACCTATTCGATTGATCGTTTTGACCTTCGGGTTTGGTTTATCGATGATATGAGGTAAATTTTGTACTGCTTTGAGTGTGAAAGTGGCTGACGGATAGTAAACCGTTTAGTGCGAACGAGTGGTTATGGGATATACGTTAACACTTTTCGGATTTATTTTCGAGAGTTGTGACACATTCCGCCAGTTAGTGGTGTCCAGTACTGGGTCTCTGACCTTCACCACTACGGTTTGTTGCCTTCGGGTATGTTGCCTTCGGGTTTGTACCTTCGGGTTTGTGCCTTCGGGTTTGTTGCCCTATAGTATCGCTTCCGATGTTGGTCGTTATGAGCCGCATGGGTGATATTGGGTTGCCCTTTAGTATCGCTTCCGATGTTGGTCGTTAGGAACCGCATGGGTGATATTGGGTTTGGAGTCTTCGGACTCATGGATCCTTGTTTGTACAGTACTGAGCTCGAGCAAATTTTATGATGTTTCATTGATATGTATATTCCCTTGGTATCGCCCTTCGGTGTTGGTCTTTTTGAGCTGCATGATGTGTAGCGATTACCTTATGGAACTTGTATACCTTATGGGTATTTGTTATTTGCCTTTTGGCTTGATTTGAGATAATTGTAACCTTTGTTTATCTATGTCGCCGATGATATGAGGCTTGTTCTATATGATTCATCTTTTGTTGATGATTGTGTTATCTCTTTTAGAGATATTTGTTATACTTTGTAACCTTGCAGGTTTATCGTTGTTCAATTTATCTAACTGATTTGTTTAGCTAGACTGATCCATGTATTTTATACTCGGGTCAGGCCGAGATGTTTCAGGTTAGGTACTTTGGACTTAGCCTATTTTGCTTCCGCATGGACTACTTCGCTAGCTTCTTTTTGTCATAGCTTTTGTGTAGTCCTATTATGTTGTAACTCTGATATTTATTCTTGTGAACTCGTCTGTATATTGTGGTTTGCTATACCACTTGACATGTATTATTTTGTATAATCTGCTATGTATCAGTATATGTGTATATGATGGTTTACTGTTCTCTGATGTATATTGCATTTGAGTTATTATATTCTGTTCTGATAGATCCTCTAGCCACCTATGGTTTTGTTTTAAGTATTCATTGGACATGTCGATCTGCTTGGTAAGGCAATTGTCGATGTTATCAATAGATAATTAAAGCAAGGCTATAGATGGTCGCTCCTAAACAGCCTTATTCTCCGTGTTAGCAGACGGTATTATCTATTAATACTCTTTGCTAGCGTGGGTATAGAGGTGGGGCGTCACAAGAATAAAGGAAAATCGTTATGGGCTGAAATGATAGGCCTGAGCGGTTTTCAAAATCATTCATTTTACTTGGGACTGCGGGTTTGAAATGATAGAACCCGGGTTTTCTTTGTAAACTGCGGATTGAAATGATATACATCCGTATCACTTGACCTAGGCTAGAAAACTATATACAGACCCGTGGGTTATAAATTATTTTCTGAAATGTTTTAAAATTATTTTTAAAAGTAAAAGCTTAATATTTTGAATTAAAATGAATAAAATGATTTTTTTTAAATCAAAGTGATTTTTGAATAAATCAAAATGTGAATAAATGAATGTTTTAAGTCAAAATTCTGAAATATAACTTATTGTAGGAAATTTTGAACTTTTGCTAAAAATGATATTTTTATTAAGTAAAATAAATAGAAAGAAGTTATAATTTGGTAATCTAAAACTTAATGGTTAAGTAATAAAATTAATTAAAGAAATGGGATTTAATACATTAATTTAAATAAGAAATTATGTTAAAATTTGATTTTTGGATGAAATTTAACTTTATAAAAATCATAAAATAAGATTATTGAAATGATGATTTTAGAATGTGAAATTTTATGGTTTTATAAGTTAAATGGTTTAAATTAAAATTAACTGTTGGTGAAATTTGCATTGAAGCCTTGAATTTGATTTAACAACATTTTTGAAATGTAATATAAGAGTATTACAGCATTTTGTAAATGCTGTAGTTGTTTTAAATGAACTAAAAAGTTAAATTGAAATAAAGGCTATCATAGCACTTTGTGAATGTTATAGTGGTTAAACTTAACATTTAAGTTTATTTTAAATTTAAAGGAAATCTATTACAGCACTTAAACGATGTCTTTTGTCAAATGAACTGTTTTAAACTATAACTTTACATAGCATTTTTAGTCCTACGGAAACTATATTTTTGTTGTTTTAATAACTTTTATGAAAAAAAAAATCTTTGGAAAATGATAAAATTTTGGAATCTAAATGTTAAATTTCAAAAGATAATGAAGAGACATTTATATGGCTTTAAATGAAAGGATTAAAGTTTTGGAAGTTTAATATTTAATTAATAAATATGAGGAATTGACTTTAAATGATTTAAATGGAGAGATTTAATTTTTGATATAAAATCTTTGAAACGTAAGTTTGAAATGGTAATTAATTCCTAAATAAAATGAAGGGATTTAAAAGTTATTTAAATGAATAAAAATGAATGATGTTTTGAATAATATTTTGACATTTTGATATTTTGAAAGGATATTTGATTTTTGATTTATTTAATTTATTTGATAAATGAATATTTGAAGTATATATTATTTGAGTTTATTTAAATGATATTGGATTTATGAAAGGTGGGATATTCAAACCTTGAAACATACTAAACATTAAATATTGTATTTTATGGATTAAACCTATATTTGAATTTGATAAAATTTGAAATGGTTTGTTAGTAAACTGAATTTGAATTGAAAATGATGGTTTGAGTTAAATTAAATTGAAATTTAAATTTGGGTTTAATTTAATAAATTTGTAAATGTATAGAATTAAAGGATGATTGCAAATGTGTGATTTCAAAATATTCTGATTTTTAAAATGTAATGATTTCAATGTTTTGGTTTCGAAAGAGTTATAACTTTGAAAGTATAAACTATTTTGAAAAGTGAATATATGCTTGGAATGGAAATGATATTGTTTTTGAAATAAATATAGTTTTGAAATAAAAATGATTTTGGGTTTTCGAAGTATAAACTATCTTTGAAATTGTAACGACCCAGAATTTTTAGAAATTAAAATTTGAATATTTAATTAATTTTAAATATTAAAAAAGTGAATTTATAAGTCAAATAAATTTTTATTTGAATTATTGGATTTAATTGAATTATTAAATCAATAATTTAATATGTTAAATTATGGAAATAATTGAAAATTGGGTTAAATATGATTGAAAATGATTTGTAAAATTTTATTTTATCATATTGAAGTTAGAATGATATTTTAGAAATTTTAAAATCGAATTAAAAGTTTATTTGTGAAAATTGAATATTTTAATATTTAATAATCGACTGTAAAATAGTCAATTTTTGAACAGTCTCAGAATTGAACGAAACCAGTTCCATTGGATCCGTAATAGTTAGTTATTACCGGATTTCAATTTTCGTGTCAATCGGAGCTATCGTTTGATCGTGGCATCTCGAAACGCATCGAATTGTTTTTAATTTAAATTTGGCGAGTGAAAATAGCCATTTTTCAAAAAGTCTCGGATTTCGACGAAACAAGTTTCATCGGATCCGTAATGTGATATTATTGTAAGGTTTCAAATTTCAAGTCAATTGGATTTACCGTTTGTCCGGTACAAATTAAAACGCCTAGAAAATCGCTTAAATCGGTTTAATTTAAATTGAGCGTTTACAGCCATAACTCGCACAGATGTCCGAATTAGCTTTCGAAACCTGTTCCATTGTGTCCGGAACGTGGGGTAAACCTTAGAAACGCTGGTTACGGCGCGTAAATCGGAGTTCGGAATTTCCGGATGAATAGTGTCGAACGAAATTCTATAAATAGACCACCCCTTCATAAATTTAGAAAAAAAAATACTGAAACCCTAAATTTTAACCCTAGCCGCCACCCACATAACCCACGGCCAGAAACACGTGACATTCATCCCTCAATCTCTCTCAATCCAGCAAGAATTAGCCAAAGTTGTTAACTACAACGTTGAAGAGCATGAAGAGAGCTTTCAATCCATACGGATATGATCGGAAATGGAGCATCGTAGAGGGAGATAAATGGGGCCGTTCATGGCCAGTCACGCACGCGTTTCCCAAGGAGGGAGGGGGCCGAGCTCCACAGGCTTCTGGCCGAGCATGGTTGTGGTCGAGAGCTTCCTATTGCAAGTTGTTGATCGAAGTATCATTGAGTATTGAAGGTGCATAATTAAACCCTAGTTAGGTTGTAATGGGTTTAGGAGCACGGCTATTACCTGTAGCTAAGACGTGGGGAAGATGATAGGGGGGACGGCCAGGATGCAAGGGGAAGGAATCAAGTGGCTGTGATGAAGTTAGGTTATAATTTTTAAAGTAAATGTTGTAATTAGTTTATAAAAATCGTGTACAATCTTATAAAAATCATAACTTTTTCATACGAGGTCGAAAACGCGCGAAACCAGTTGCGTTGGAATCGTATGGACGAGCACTACGCGATGGAGTTGGTTTGGAGTCGTTTGGAGTTAGTGAGAATTTTGGGTAAAATTAAACCTCCGTTTAATTTTATTCGAAATAAATCGCTAAAACGGAAATAAAACCAAGGTGAGAATTTCTCACTCAATCGAATCAGTTTCGATTTTATTTTAAATAGTTAGATTTAAAATATTTGAATGCATGTTTGAATGTTGATTGATATCTATTGATTGTTAAAATAGACATTATACGCCGTTAGTAAGCGGATGTTATTTATTAAAAACATATACCACGAATATTTCATAAACAGTGAAATTGGTATTATATATAGTAGCAATATATATATATATATATTGGCATATGTATATATTGGAGTTATTGATTTCCCGCATTTTTTAGCGGATGAGACCCTATTACGCCGTTATTAAGCGGATAATATTTAATAAGAACATATACCGCGATAATTTCGTACTGGAGCGAAATTGGTATTGTGCTAATGTTTTTGGATGCAGGAAAACAGGTTGGAGGGATCCAACTGGATTCCTCAACAGTTTTTATTTGATTTCAGATATTTTGATATTTGATGGATTTTCATATTGATATATGATATCGTTGTTGTCGTGATTGACTATTTGGTGTGTAGCATCATTGGACCCAGATTTTGGGATTTTAAAATGATTTTAAAGTGATTTTAGAAAGTATACGTTTTATAAAATAATTTTGGAATTGATCCATTTTAAATAAATAAACGTTATAATTTTTAATGTTATAAAAATTATGATTTTTGTGAAATACAGTTAAAAACTGATTTTTGAGAATATGATGTTATTGATTTTATAAAATAGTTTAATCGGGATTTTAGAATTTATTGTGAAAAGTTTAAATATAGGATTTATAAAATTTAATTATTTTATGAATCAAAATGGTGAAATAATAAAGGAGATTAAAGAAGTTTTAAAGAATAATATAAATTGATTTATATTAAGAGATTTATAAATGGATATTTATAAATTGAAATATAGACATTATAAAACGAGTTTTTATAAGTATTTGAATGAAGTGTAAATGAATTTCATAAATGAATAAAATTTATAGAATTATAAATGGAGAAGTTATAAATGAGATTTATAAATAGTAAGATTTATAAATTGTGAAGTTATTAAAAGAATAGTTTTGACTAAATCAATGAATATTATAAGTTATAAGATTTATAATTATGAAGTTTAAAAGAACGATTTTGTAAAATAATCGTTTTATAAGCATTTAACTTATAATATGGACTTTTAGTTCATAATTGGGATATAAATCGAATAGGTTAATAAAGGAGATTTATAAAGGAAGTTGTTATAAAATAAATAGAAATGGAATTTATAAACGTTGTTTTATAAATTCGCAAATGACTTATTTTGATAAGTAAATTGTTGAAACCTATAAATGGAGTTATATTCACATTTTTGAATAGTGAATAATCCTTTGAATTAAAATGAATAAAAGGATGAAATTGTTAATGAAGTTCATTCACGTTTTTGAATAGTGAATAACACGTTAAAGAAATTGTTTTGAATGTGATATTGAAATAGAATTAAAACGATCTGACGAAGTTTTAATTGTGTTGAGATTCGAAACCGTAGATTTCAACATTAATTGTTGAAATAGACGTTTTCGAGAAATAGAAGGAGATGATGGACTATAACACTGTTGTTATAGTAAATGATTTCCGAAAGGAAATGTTTTGCATAGTATTGGGATTTATATATCTATTTTAATTTCGAATCCCTATACTAGTGATTTTGGGTTGTCGTAAGGATGTTCTACGCAACATTCGTTTTGGCCCAAATAAATATGTTTAAGAGAATGATTTCCTTAAAGAATGAAATATGTACTTAATTTTGATTTAAGTATATTGAATATTTTCTAAGTGTTGAAAATAAATAAAATTTGTGAATTACTTATGAATAAATAAGTATGGAAATGTTTTCCAATATAAAGCGAATATTTTGAGAATTTATCTTTTTGAAGATAAATTGAAAAGGAATATTGAAATGAATAATTGGAATCAAATATTCATAGATATTTTGGATTATAAATTCACTATGGAATTTATGAATGAAAAGGAGAATTTGTTTAAAAATAAATATTGATTTATTTTTGAAATGTGAAATTATATATCTTGTAAAGATATTTTGTGAAATAAATAATTTGGAAAATTATTTGGAAACTGGTGATGTGTGCATATCTATTGATAGTTCAATAACCGACTATCAATATTTCCCTTTGAATGGGTAATTGATGTGATTTGTTTGAATGTGAATGCTACACTTATTTTTGAATAAGCGCTCACTATTCGGGTTAACCGGGAAAGGACCATGGGGTCGTATAACCCATCCCGAATATGTGATACGTCGTTGTGAATTGCATTTGAAGATCGGTGTTGAAGACCGAGTTTTTGCGAAAGCGATAGGATGACCTATCGATTGTCTCTGCACTGGGTAGTTCCTGGTATAGAGATTCCTTAAGTGATGGGAAATTCGATCGGGATTGTGAATACCCGGATTGCAAGGACTTCTTTGTAAGTGCCTTCAGTTTTGTTCGAGCCCGGAACAGACTTGTATGGATTGTGTGTCTGACATTACAAGTTGAGATGTAAAGCCGATTTCTTTCAAATATATTTCTGTGGTGGCGGAGAATTTATTCTCTTAGCTTAACACCCTTCTCTGAGACGTACGAGCTCAGAGGTTATATAGTTGAAGTTATCAGCGATATATTCCCAATTTGGTAATGTGATATGCTGAGTGTTGCTGTAAATGATCATTGTGTTGATTATTGTGATAGGATCGTTTATTTGATCGTCTATCTTAGTGATCATTGTGTTGATCATTTGTTGACCCAAAGCATGGCTTTTGTATAAAGTATGTTTTTGTGGACGTGACTTCGTCGAGCCTCACACCCCGGAAATGGTCAAAACAGGAAAGATGCGGCAAGGTTATGAGGGGTAGCACCCTTTAGGGTATGTACATTTCCTTCTAGATAGAGGTGGTATCATGGTATGGAGCCCAGATATTTAACCTATGTGGTTACTACGAATTTATTACTTTGTGGTTGTTGGTTTTCGGGATCCCGTGAGAAAGGTCGTTTACGATCGGGGAATGGCGTGCTCGTGTCAGTAGTTACCCAGTTAGGGGTAACTCGGCCTTGTGTTGGCAGAGTTCCGGTTTGGTTCTCGGGGATGTCTTTCCAGAGGCATTCTCATGTGGCAATGGGAAGTTCCTTGGCCTGACCATTTGTTGTAAATCCAAAGAAACAATACGAAACTTGTACGGTTTTAGTTGTAGAACCTATCATTCACTTATGGTGTCGCAACACTGTTTGGATGGTAGCTATAATAGGCATACGATAATGGTCGTATGTTGGCTAAGATTTATATTCTACTTTCGAAATGAATTTTTCCTACACTATGCACTAGTAATAATATCAAATGTTATTTTAAATGCGTATCAAGCATCTTTGACTATCATAAGGAGAAATCTCCTCCGATTCTGCGTTTGCATGTGTGTGTGTGCGGGAGGCCTTATGGTAGTCTCATTTTTAAAAGCATTGCGAATTGAAATAAAAATATCTCTCTATTTTGATTTTAAAGATAAATAAACTGTTTTGAGTTCTCACACCAGTCACATGACTGACTTGGAGTTTATTGTTTTCCTTCCTAAACTCTGGGTGCCCACCAATTTCCATACGGGCAGTCAAGAGTTAAGCTTTATCAGGATATTCTGGATATTCTGGAGTTGCTGGAGGCAAGCTGGATGGCATGGCGTATTACTAGTTTATATAGTATTTCTTTTTCCGCTGCACTGTTTGTTGTTGTTGTTGTACACTCTGATGATATGATGTAATGTGATGTAATGTAATAACTGATATGGTTCTTTGTTTAAAGATTATTCATTTATTATTATATGTTGTTCCGCTGCGAATTGTGAGATTCTGATGTTGTTCTGTTGTTTTCTGTTCCGTCCTATTTTCTTCTGTTTTTTTTTCCTCTATTCTCTTTTTCTTCTATTTTAAAAATTTCTATCTTCTGTTTTCTCCTCTCTTCTTTTCTACTTTTTCTTTTCCTAAATTCTTTTTAAAACCCATAACTATTCGGTTTTTCGGCAACGAAAAATCGAAGCGTTACAGAAATGATATTTTGATATTAAAATGATTTGTAGTGAAGTTTTGAAAAGATATGATATTTCGAAATATTGAAATGATTTGAAAAGGAAGTTTTGAAACGATGTGCTATTTTGATATATTGAAATGATTTGGAAATGATTTAATCTTTATTTTGATAAATATTTGGATTTGAAATGATATTTTATTTCGAAGTATAAAATATTATATTTTAAAATTTTAACATGGGTTATAATAACGATTGGTTGTTAAAGAGACCGGGATCGGATATCTGGCATACTCTCTGTCGATACCGAAAACCACTTTAACAACTGTGTATGCGGTGGAGATTCCAGAATGAAGTAGGATGGTGGCGACGTTCTTGAGGTATATTACGTGGACCCAACTCCCGTGAGTTGGCATAAGTGGCTAAAACAGGAGCGCTCGGGCCAAGTGAGGCCATTCCTCCGATCGGACACATTCCTTCGATACTATACTCTTACTGGTGATTGATTAGATGGCAATCCTCCGATTTTGATTGGGAGTGTGTTCCGAGGTGGGCGTATGTGGCTGCTGCGTTACCACCAGCCCGTATACGTAATTGGTATATCTACCCTGGCATCGCCTTGTGTGCCGTGTCACCTACCATACCGAGCCTTTACTACGAGTTTGTTTTTCTCCCGTAGCCCGTGTGGTATCCTCTGACAGTCACCCGGAGTGGAGATGGCATGATATTGGATGAACTACTGGGACTATTATGTGTGAAGGGTGATATGGGTAACCCGGAACGCTATTTAAAAGTAAGTTTATTTTACTGTAGACATTACTATAATAGCGAAATATTACTATATAGTAAATAGTTTAACGGATCCTTAGAGGATGGACGGTCCTAGGCATCCTTTAAGTTACTTGTACCTTATTACAGTTCTCTTGAGTTGGTTTACATTATATAAGTATATATTATCCTGACTCGAGTGTTTGTATTTTTGTGTACGCTCGGGACAGCCTGAGTTATTCACAGATTTGGATTCCACTTTCTGGAGATTGGAATCGCTGGAGATTATTTGCTTATCTAGTTTTATATATTTCAGTTCTGTTGTTCTATCCAACTTGTACTTGGTTCTCATCTTGAGACTTCTGTTGTACTTTATTTATTATGTTGTATTTTATTTAACTCTGATATATTTACATAATAGCTTCATGAACTACTATCTCCTTTACTTCCGCTGCATTTCTTACTATGTGCCTGTGTTATGTGATTATTATTTACTGTATGTTCTGAGATTTGCCAAATTTTATTTACAACGCGGTATTTTGAGCAATTCAAGTCTGACATGTGCGGATACGAATGGTTGAAAATATCGGGCTGTTACAGTAGTTAAAGTGGTTTCGGTATTGGCAAAGAGTATGACAATATCTGATTCCGGTCTCTTTAACAACCAAACGCTTATTTCACACCATGGTCATTTCATTTCAAATAGTTCATTCTTCATATCAAAAGTATAATATTCATTACAAATCGTATCAATTTGATATCATTATTCACCTTAAATAAGATTCATTTCCAAAATCGTAACTATTTCAAAATTATAATACTTTTGAATTCATAACACTTTTGAAACCAAACACCTACCACTTAAATAGTTTAGATATTGGAAATAGTATATAAATTAAAATAGTTATAAATTAAAATAGTTTATATGTTAAAATAATTTATATATTAAAATAGTTGTAAATTAAAAATAGTTTACATTTATTCAAAGAGATTATACTAAAATAGTTTCCAAATTAGAATTGTTTCATCCAATTCTACAAATCGATTCAAATCAACTTAAATTCCAAAATTCAATTTAAATCAACCCTAGTTCAATACTTTCAATTTAAAAAGATTAAAGATCCATTCAATTTCTCAATAAATCCTTTCAATGCTTATCGATTTCAAATTCGGGTTTGAACTATCTCTTCATTTCTAATAAGGTTCAAAGTTTAAATATTCAAACATCCTCAATATAAATTTCATTTAGATTTCAACATTTAACGTTAATTTTATTCAAATTGGAAAATATTCGCTCAATTATTTAATTACAATCATATAAAATATCAATTTATAAAATTTAAATCAATATTAAATATTCAGTCTTACTTTTATTTAAAATTGAGAATATTCATTTAATCACTTTTTATCAAATCAAGTTATCAATCATATCTTTCAAAATCTCAAAAATCAATAATTTTAAATCAATTCTTATTTAAATTCAATTATTAACCAATTTAGATTCCAAGTCAACATAAATTTATCTTCCCAACCTTTATTATTAAAGGTATTGAAAATCTATTTTTAAAATATTAACATAAATTTAAATAAACACTTAAAACATTTTATAGACTAATTAAATTAAATTTTATTAAATTAAATCTTATTATTAAATGTATTTTTTATTAAATCTTATTTTATATATCTTTAAAATAATAAAATTATAAGTATAATCTTGAAATTTTTTTTTTCAAAGCTAGCTGATGACT
The DNA here is from genome assembly GCA_030765085.1 of Allium cepa. NCBI lineage: Eukaryota > Viridiplantae > Streptophyta > Magnoliopsida > Asparagales > Amaryllidaceae > Allium > Allium cepa. The sequence continues at coordinate 817,678,055 of CM060935.1, read as the reverse complement.
TAAAATTTCTAAAACATATTATTTTAAAAATCTAAATTTTATACATATCATATCTAAAAATCAATATCTATTAAAAAAGTTATATATTTCCTTTCAAAGTTTGGGAATCATTTTCAAAATATAGACCAATGGTGTCCATATATAATTTTCTATCCTATGATCAAGTGATACAGATATTTATCATTTCAATCCGCAAAAATTTAATATTTATGGGTGTATATCATTCCAACCCGCAATCCTAAAATTTCAAAATCAATTAAAATCATTTCGGTTTATCATTTCAACCCATAATGATTTTTCCCTAATCTATAATATCGTACGGTATGTATCATTTCAACCCATAGGGAATTCTAAACTAACAGGGAACGTGCAGAGTGGAAAAAAATATGATAATAATATAACATGTCAATAACAGGCATATATCATCAATAACAAATTTAAATCATAACATAAATAACAGGTTATGGTGTCATATATCACTGGTGAACAGTTACAAACAATGGCATATCATTAATTCAATAACTTAACAATTCAAATTTAATAGCATATTTCAATTGTCATTTCGTGTGAATTAAATTTACTAAATATAAGAATGTTAATCATGAGTAATTTCTCACCTTTAGAGGTTAGAGAAAACAATGATAACAAGATGCAGACAGATACAAGTAAACACGGATCGACAATGGGACATCGAGATAGAGATAAACTGCTGCGATACGGACAGCGGCAGATAGGATCTAGAACTCAAAGAAAACAAATGTATATTACCTTATCTTAAAAATCAATATTCAATCTTAACCACATATTTAAAATAAAACTCTTCGTATTATATTTCATTAAGATCAATATTTATTAAACCCTTATTTTCCCAAAATTCCTCAAACTGATATTAAAACATACTCTATGTATATTAAAGTTGTTACTAAAATTTATTTAGAAATCTTAAAGCAAAGAAAAAGAATAATTCATAATAAGGATAGTGCAAACAAAATGAAAACAACTTATATAAATCTGAAGCTATAGTTTATATACTATATATATATATATATATACAACAGATTATAACTTATATACTTTATATATAACTAGATTTTACAGTTAATATATTATATAAAATGAAACATATCGATATTTATGTAAAAAATCATGCAAAATCTTTATACTATATATATATATATATATATATATATATATATATATATATAAACAAATATGTAAGTAAGCTATATATATGTAACCAAATACATATGCATGCTACTCAAATGTATGCAGACTATATATATAACTTAAATCATATAATAGGTTTCCAACAGAGATATATAACTTGATATTTATACAACTTGAATTTATAAATAGGTTCTAACTAAATATATATAACCCTCCCTTTATATATATACATATTATACGAGCACGACACCAAAAATTGAAAACAACTTTATAATATGATACATGAACCATATATATATATAAAGAGAAAGTGCTGCCTACGTGTGGTTTGCTCGGCCATGGCTGTCAGGGAGATTGGCTGTCGACTGGATCCTGCTATGGCGATCCATGGGAGCAATAGCGGTCAGGGAATGGAGGCTGTGGGTCTGGACGAGGCTGGAGTCGCATGTATAGAGCGGCGCAGCTAGGGTTGTAGTAGGCGAGCAAAGGACTGCTATGGTGGGTTCGAAGATATGGTTAAGCTGATAGTTGCTATGCCTGGTGGCGAGAGTGCGTGTGGGATGTTCGGTCAGAGGCTGCTAGAGGCTTTCAGGCTGTGTGGGTGATGTACGTGGGTTTATAGAGTTGCAATCAGGTAGGCTTTGTGGAAGTGGTGGTCGGTAAATGTGCTGATATGGAGGGGACCGCTGGTTAGAGGGAAAAGGAAAGGAGCGGGAAATGTGGAGAGATGTGCAGATTCAGAGGTGGGGAAATGCAAGGGGACGTGGCATAGGTGTTTGGCTAGGGCAAAGCAAGCTTCAAAAACGTGCTTTTCACTTTTTTTTGTAGCGTGACAGGAAAAATGAATGATGATGGCAATAGGAAAGGTGGTGGAAATGAAGGGGCGGTGATGGATGGTCGGGGTTGTTGGTGGTAGAGCAGGTCGTAGGCATCTTCGGGTTAAGTGTAGGCGGCACGTAGAAGACATGCAGGTAGGTCATGGCAAGAAAGATCAAGCTACAGCACAAATATATATTAGCTATATACATATTTTATACTCTGCTCAAATGAAATAGGGAACAAATTGGCAGAGCGACAAGAAAAAATGCGAACATCTGAACCAGTTATAAAAAAATGAAACAACAAATAAAATAAAAAAGATGGAATATTGACAGTCAACATTAAATTTTGGAATATTAAAACCGGTGGCTATTGATTTATAAAGTGCAAAATGAATAGACAAAGGAAACTAAAGGACTTAAAAACGTGTAACGGATACGGTTAATCGTTTCGTAAGTTTCACCACGTACCGGACACCGAAACACACAAATGAATATACTACAGTGATCAGCACGATGAGACGAACAGAATGGTACGTAGATATCAACGATACGACCATCTTATCAAAAGTCGATAGTTCGCTGCTAAACTGCTGCAAGTTCATCGAAAATAAGATAAACGGGGCTAGAAAAGTCCAAATTTAATGAAACGAATTATGACGTCTCACTCAAAAAATGATTTACAGTTTTATGATTTAAAAATATTCAAATTTCAAAAATAGTGATATGTCATCAATTTGACTGATTTTAAATGAAATTGAAAATTACATTACAGAACTACTTCCATGTTATCTGATGAAATCTGATATTTGCTACGTTTAAGTCGCATGATTGGATGAATGAAAATATGTTTTGATAGTTTAAATGATATATATACTTGTTGATTATTTATATGATTTGGTATTTATTTTATTATATGTTTAGATTAGAAACCTATGGTATGACGTCCAAATGAGTTGCATTTTTGATATATTTTCAAAAATATTATTTTAGAAGTGGGTTTCAAGTTTCATAATTATCTAAGTAATTATGAATTTATTATGGATTTTCTATGAGAGAAAATAGCTAATTTGAGTTTAAATAATTTTATGCAATTAAATAATGCTTTCAGATCTAAGATTTACGTATGCCAGAAAACATATTTAATGTGAATTACTGTGATTTTTGAGGATTTTTCCTATGTGTTTTACTATGGTTAATAAATTATTTGTGTTAGAGGACTTAAATGCTTTAAAAGTTTTATTAAGTAGAGGGGCTTAAGTGCAAAAATGTTTTCAAGTATTCAATGAAGAGTTCAACAGCTTTTTAGAAAAGAATTTTGGTAAAGTATTGTCAACTAATCATATTTTGGAAAATTATGTAATTTAGGTGAAAAGGAATTACTTTAAAAAGCATAAAATCAATCTTATATCGAGTTACAACTTCGCCGCTTTCATTTGCTTACTTCCATCAACATACTCAGCGAACCTTTTGCACTTATTCGAAACCAATGCACATGAAATCAAGCAATTGGTACGTAGTGTATTGAAGAAAGGCGGAAGGAAAGGATAGTGTCGAAGGCATGCTTGTGAAACGGTTACCGCTTTTGAACCTCTTCGATACACTAGCTGGCACATTAACCTTTTGCTTTAGTAAGAGGCCGCTTTTATAAATCCTTATATCAATGAGTTTGAAGGGTAGGGTTTTGAATCGATACCCTTCTGCGACCATTGAAGCTGCTTTTTTATTCAACTTATATTTGTGAAAGGGTGGGTGCCGCTTCCATACCTTTCGACATGATTGAAGTCGTTTAAACACTTTTTACTTAAACCCAATGCTTTTGAAAGGCATGTTTTTGCGTGTTTCGAAAGGCATGTTTTTGACTTTTTCAAAAGGCATGTATTTGATTGTTTCAAAAGGCACGTTTTTTAGTTTTTCAAAAGGCACGTATTGAGTGTTTCAAAAGGCATGTTTTTACTGTTTTGAAAGGCATGTTTTAAGTGTTTCGAAAGGAATGTTTCCAAGTGTTCGAAACATATTTTCGAAAGAGGATGCCTAAAATTTTAAGCAATGAATTCGAAAGGTCCTACCGCTAGAGTAGATTGAGGCATAGGCGCATGCTTCTAACCCATTAGTTAAATGGAAGGGGACATAGGGCTTGGTTGCTCTATGATATCGAAAGAGAGGGTGACGGAAGATAACTCATGATGTCATAATGACCCAAAGGATATAGTCGAAAGACTTAGTTTTCAAATTATAGAAACTAATCTCATTTCAAAGAAAACCCATGGCAATGTAAGAGAATTTGAAATGGCATTTAACTTTGAAATTTTAGAGAAAGCTTTCCTTACTAAAGATAGTGGGTTAACAGTATTAACCATATTTCATTAGAAGAAAGATTACAAGGAATTTAAACATGGAATTTTATATTATTGTGTTATTTTATCAGTTATCATGAATTCATGTGTAACCATATTCACTTCATTTATAACCCATCATCCATAACCCATAAATACTAGGAGGAATCTAGTTTGACAAGCAAATGCTAATCCAAATGCAAATGCAAATGTCAATGTAGGTGCTGGAACCCCGCCAGTAGATATGGGGATGATGTATCAGTTCTTCGTCAATTTGATGCAAGTTGGAGCAACTGTAGGAGTAGATGGGGGAAATACCCTGAACGTTGGGTGAGCAAATCCTATGGCCCCAGTTGGCAATAACTATGTCAAGCTGAGCAAGGATTATACCAGTCTTGGTGGAAAGCCATTTTTGAGAACAGAGAATGTTGTTGAAGTAGAGAACTGGTTGCTGCACTGTGAAAGAATTTTCACAAACTTGGGATTAGATGATGAGCGAAAGAGAAGAATTGCTTCTGGACATTTGCAGGGTGCAGCATTGTACTAGCAGAATGGAATTACCGTGGGAGTTCCCAAGGAAGAGTTGACTTAGGCAGAGTTTCAAAAGAGATCCGAAGAGAGGTTCTTGTTTGAAGTTTCCAAGTCAGTATTGTTGAGAAAGTTCATGGACTTGGTGCAAGGTGAGATGTCGGAGATTGAGTATGATATGAGTTTGATGGGTTGTCCAGATACGGATATGCTACCATTGACGCCGTCATTAAAAGGAACGAGAAGTCTATTTGAGGGTTAAGACCCAAGATTGCTAAAGCAACTATGCTACATCTTTGTGATCCAAGTACGGCTGTAGTGGAGATGGCAATCAAGAATGAAGATATGCTTTCTACTTTTAGGAAAGAGAAGCAGATTGAAACTCAAGGTTCCCAGAGCAAAAAGAGGAAATTCTTTAAGAAGAAAAGAGCTTAGAAGGGAGGAACTGCCAAGAATGAAAAAGTTGATCTGGTTTGACAAGGAGGGACATTCTGCCCACGAGCGTCGGACAGACAAAGCAAAGATGGTTGCTGACAAGAATGGAGTAAAATGATTCAACCATGATTAGATGGAAGGTACGATTATGATTCATAGTATAATAGTTAGGGTGCTATTTGAAACTAGTGCATCACATTCATTTAGCTCAGTGTTTGGTAGATAAGTTAGGTTTAGAACCTTATACCTTGTTACTTCCTTAAGAGTTGTGAATCCGATAGGAGGGTATGCAACTCTAGGTATGTGATGTGACTAGTTAGAATTTTATTTGTTAGGTCATAAGTTTGCATGCAGTTGTATGTTTTTGATTCCGTAGGCTTCGAGATCATTTTGGGTATGGATTGGTTAGATAGATATGATGCTAGGGTATCTTTCCATGATAGAAAAATATAGCTAAGGCACCCTAATAGTCATAACTAGATTATATACTCAGTGGATAATTTAGATCCGAGTGCTTACGTATTGTTGGGGGCTATGGAAGTAGAAGAAGAGTTTAATCAGGTGTTGGTAGAAAAAGAGTTTGCAGATGTATTTTAGCCCGTCACAGGACTATCACCGAAGCAAGCTATTGAATTTCGGATAGATCTTGTGCTAAAAGCACAACCTATAAGTAGACCACCTAGCAGGATGACACCTACTAAGATGAAGGAATTTAAGGTGCAGCTAGTGGATTCAGAAGGAAAGAATTTCATTAGACAAGCAGTTAGCCTTAGAGAGCGGCTATAGTATTCGTGAAGAAACCATATAGGTTGTTAAGGATGTGTATTGACTATCGTAAGTTGAACGAAAAGACGATCAAGAATATGTATCATTTGCCGAGAATCGATGATTTATTTGATCGGTTGAGTAGAGCCGAGGTATTTTCCTAATTGGATTTGGTGATATGTTTCCATCAGCTAAGAGTGGCAGAGGACAGTACTCCGATGATGACATTACGGGCTAGGCATGGTTCGTAAGAGTGGTGTAACGACTCGTAAATTTTAATGAATTTTGTGAAATTTTAAATAATAAAGTTTTGAATTAAAAATTTGATATTTGGAATGCGTCAATATAGACATGGTAAACGGTAAATTTCCATTGGATAATATGGAAATTTATTTTGTTGTGTAATTTCAATTCCAATTTAAATTAGTTAATTTTATGATAATAAAATATTTCTCAAACCTGAATATTTTTACAATAAATTTGTAAATCATTCTCTAAGTGAGAATATTTCGTTTCATCAAATTTGGACTGCTATTGCTCCGTTTATCTTATTTTTGGTGTTTTAGCAGCATTTTTGGTACCTATTATCGACTTTTGATAGGATGGTCATACCACTAATATCTATATATCGTTCTAATCGTTTCATCATGCTTATCTCCGTAGTATGTTCATAAGTGTGTTTCAGAGTCTGGTACGCCGCGGAATCCTCGAAACGGTTAATTGTATCGATACCTGTTGAGCCTTTTGGGTTTCTTCGTGTCTTTGCATATATCCATCTGTTGAAAACAAATAGCCAGTAGACTTTTATAATTCCTAGATTTAATAGTTGGCTATCACTATTCCTTGATGATAATTCCTATAGCTGGTTCATTTTCTCTTCTCTTTGTTGGATCTGACATTTTCATTTCAAAGAAATATTTTATAATATTAAGCATGGTTTACATTTTCTTTCCTCGGCTAAGCTCACACCCCGACCTTTCCCATCCCCTACCTTCCATCACTTTGACCATCCTCTGCTCCACCATACTACACCTTCACGTGCATGAACTCAGGCCTCCACCCCACATAGCAGCCTGCGCATCCACCCACCTTGCGCCTCAACCCTCTCCACACGTGCCTCCACCTATCAACCTTTTTCCCCCGCAATCTCAATCCACACCTAAACTATCACCTCCAGCTCAGCCGCCTGTCCCACTCCACTACTGACAGCGCTCAGCAAACCGCCTCCATGTCGATAGCTCGTCCAGCCTCGCCACATGTGCTTCAAACCCACCTTTAAACTATCACTCCCCTTATTTTGCAGTAGCCGTATGCCTATGTTTATATATATATATATATATATATATATATATATATATATATATATATATATATATATAATGAAAAATGCAAGTTCATGATTTGAATGTTGATGGATGCTATTTCAAAAGATATATATAAGGTGTTCTTAAATACATATATTAGCATGCACATATTATTATATGTAAGTTTGTATAATATGTTTGTCTTTATATATATGAATTTATATAAGTTCTATATCATTTTGTTGTCAAGTAAAAGTTTATATATGGGTTTAGTTTATATATTATTATATATAAAGTCCGTATATGCATATCTTATATTTGATTTGTAAGTATAATTTAAGAGCTTATATTAGTTTATATATATACATATATATGTGCCAATTAACTTGTTTATATATGTATACTATGTTGAAGAAGTTTATATTCAAGCTATGTTATGTTTGTAAACTATATTATGTTTCGTTTTTATATATATATATATATATATTTCCAGTGGATAAGCATAATAAATTTTAATATATATGTTATACGTATATGCATATACATATACATATAGTCTACGTTGATTGTAGATATGTTAGTTTATATATATGTATATGTCATGTTATTATTTTGATATATATATATATGATATTTTGAAAGGAATAAAATATAATATGAGTATTTTGCATTTTTAATAAGTATATATGTAAGTATTTATTTAAAAATATATGATGTATATATGTTGATTTTAATATATGTATTTTAATTTAAAATAATGGTTTTTGAAATACATATATCTAATTTAATATGTCTTTGAATTTAGAATATGATTTTATACATATAAATAGTTATATATATAAGTTCACTTATACCATTGATCTTCATCAAATCCAGTTCATCATGTCTTGCTCTTGTCTTGCCGATGTCTAATTTGGTCGCAGTATCCATTTGATTTGCTCATGCCCGTGCCCATGCCTTTGCCCTTGCCCATGTCCATATCCGTGTCTGTGTCGTCTTCTGTGTTCTCTAGGCTCAAAAGGTGAGCAATCACTCACAATTAACATTTTTATATTTATTAAATTTAATTTCATTTGAAATGGCAATTGAAATATGTTGTTGCTTGTTATTTAATTGTTATATATATGATATGCCATTATATGTAAATGTTCACATGTGGCGTCTGACACCATGATCTGTTATTTATATTTTATTTTTTACTAATGATATATGCCTGTTATTGATATGTTATATTATATTCATACCTATTCTCACTCTACAAGTTTCCTGTTAGTGTAAAATTCCCTATGGGTTGAAATGATACATAATCGAACGATCTTGTAGAATAGGAGTCTTTATGAGTTGAAATGATAAACCCAAGCGATTTTCATTGAATTGAATTGGGATTGCAGGTTGAAATGATATATACTCGTAGATATTTATACTGCGGATTGAAATGATAAATATCTGTATCACTTGACCATAGGATAGAAAATTATACACAGAGACCATTGGTTTATATATATCTTAAAATGATTCCTGGGGTTTTGAAAAAGAAATAAACATGGTTTTATTAAATATTGATTTTAAAATATTATATATATATATATATGTTATTTCTATATATATCTAGAAAAGTTATTTTTAAAATTATATGTTTCGAAAATTTTAAATTTATAAGTTAGTTTTAAATTTTAAATTCTAAGATTTTTCTTATAATTTTACTATTTTAATATATTTATATAATAATTTTAAATATAAGATAAATTTAACAATAAGCTTTAAGTTAGTAAAGTTTAATTTAATCAGTATATAATATGTTTAAGTATTTATTTAACACTATATTTTTAAAATAGATTTCATAATAATTTTATAAATTGAGGTTGGAAGATAAATTTGAAATTGATATGAAATTTGAATTTGTTTAAGGACTTTAATTAAATAAAAATCGATTTGAAATTGATTAAATTTGGTATTTTAAAGATATGATTTTATAACTTGATTTTGGTTAAAGGTGATTAAATGAATAATTTAAGTTTAAACAAATTGAAGGGAATATATAGTTAATTTGTAATTTGAGATTTATTTAAATGATTATTGAATTGATTAAGTGAATATTTCAAAATTTTAATAATAGTAATGTGAATTTGAAATATATATGAAATTATAAAGTTTAGCTATTGTACAAGTTTAATATTTAAGCTTTGAAATCTATTGAAGTTGAAATTGTTTATTTTGTGGTTCAAATCTGTATTTAAAAATTGATATAAAATGGTTTATTGAGAAGTTGAATTGAATTGAATTGATGTATTGAGATTGAATTAAACTGAATTTTGGAATTCAAGTTGATTTGAATCAATTTGTGAAATTTGAGGAAAACTATTTTAATATATATAAATTATTTTAAATATATAAACTATTTTATATCTATAACTATAATATAAATTATTTTAATATAAACCATTTAAATTTATAACTAATTTAATATATACTAATTATTTATTTATATAAACTATTTTAATACAAAACTATTTTAATATAAAACTATTTTGATATATACTAATTATTTTATTATATTAATTATTTGAACTTATAATTATTTTATTATATATACTATTTTTAATATCTAAACTGTGTAAGTGGGAAGTATTATGAATTTCTAAAGTGTTATGATTTCCAAGTGTTATGATTTCCAAAGTGTTATGATTTTCAAGTGTTACAATTTTGAAAGAGTTATAATTTTGGAAAGTGTTATAATTTTAGAAATTCTAAGTGAGTAATGATCTCGTATTGATATGGTTCTTGAAATGAATATGATGTTTAATATGAAGTATGAACTATTTGAAATGAAATGACCATGGTATTATAATAATGTTTAGTTGTTAAAGAGACCGGGATCAGTTATTGTCACAATCTCTTCCAATACCGAAACCACTTTAACAACTGTGTACGCGGTGGAGGTTCCAAAATGAAGTAAGATGGTTGGTGACGATTCTATATGAGGTATATATATGAACCTGACTCCCATGAGTTAGCTTAAGGTAGCTAAAACAGAAGCAATTGACGGGCCAAGTGAGATAGCTCCTCCGATCGTACACACTTCTTCGATTGCCATTCTATTACGTTGTGTTTGATTTGGAGCACACCTTTGATATTGGGAGTGTGGAATGAGTTGGGCGGTAGCTGCTGCTATACGTTACCAACAGCCCGGAAGTGTAATTGGTATATCTACCCTAACATTGCCTAGTTGTGTCGTGTCACCTACCATATCGAGACCACTATGAGTTTGTTTTGTGTCGTGCCTATGGAGTGCTCCCTGATAGCCCACCAGTTTGATGGAGTTTACAGTACTGTATAGACTATGACTTTATAAAAATGTGTTAAGGGTGATATAGGTAACGCCTTAACGTTATTTTAATAGTTTGCTTTACTATAGACATTATTATAATAGCGTATATTACTACATCATAGACAGTCTCACGGATCCTTAAAGGATGGATATCCCAAACATTCTTTAAGTTACTTGTATTTCAGTTGATATTTCACTTGAGTTGGATTTATTGATATAAGAATGTAATCCTGACTCGAGTGCTTTGTATTTTGCTTTATACTCGGGTCAGGCCGAGTGTTACAATATTTGAGATTCACCTTTGGAGCTTCGCTTGGAGATTGAACTATCTATTCAGCTTTCAGTTATTCAGTTGACTCCAGTGATATATTAAGATTTTTGTTATTTGACTATGTATTGAGACTTCTATGTATTCGAGAATTCTGTTGTATTTTGTTTTAACTATGGTATATATATGTATGTAAGTTTATGTATATGTATGTATATATATATATTGTAGCTTCATGAACTACTATTCATCTATTTCCACTGCTTATTTTTATATTACTCTGGGTCTATGATTGATTTATTTACTGTATATGATGAGTTTTGCTAAATGTAAATTAACAATCTGATATTTTGAGTAATTCAAGTCCGACATGTGCGGATGCATATGGCACGATCGAGATGTTACAGTTGGTATCAGAGCTCTGGTTTTAGGAAAACTTAGCATATATAGTGAATTTAATTACAGAATCACCTTCGTTCGAGCTTAAATCTCTATCTCCTTCATTCAGATTTCTTTTGAATTTTGGAGTTTTCCCCTTCGTTTTGAAATCCATTCTCGTCTCTCCCTATTCGTATTTTCTTGATTCTGGAGCATCCCGTAGCTCCACTTTATGATATGTAAAGGGATGAAACTCCTTTACAATGAGCACTGATTCACAGGAGATTTTGTATCCTCGGTTTAGATGCTGCTATCTCTTGTTATGCCCGAATGTTCTCAAGTAGACGACCAGGGCAATTCTCTTGTGATCAAATGTCGATTTTTCTCCGAACTCTGCATCGATCTTATTCTTAAAGTCATGGTTGACCCGGTTAAGGTCGCTCGTGATTTATATAAGTCTATCCATCTTTCTATTTTGTAAATTAATTTTCTTATCTCCCATTCAAGCCTATCTTCTAGTTAGAATTCTTATTTGATTAGGGTTCTTCAAACTTTGGATCTCTATCCTTATTTTGAAATCCATTCTGGAATTATCATGTGAGGGAGTGTATATGTAATTAATATAATTATGTTTTATAATGTGTTGTTGAGTTGTTAAGGTTAATTTGGGGTTTCGATCGATTCGTCTGATCAACGCTATCGATAGGAAACAAAGCAAACTTACACAATATTATTGTTTTCAAATTTGTTAAGTGAAATAAAATTTTTATGAATATAATATATATATATAAGTATAAATTTTCTCAAAATTAAATAATTAAATGAATTGGTTGTTAGAAATGATAATATTTGATTTCCATTTATTATCTGAAAACATTAACTATTGCATCATGATATAAATAAATGAAATTATAAAATATAGTTTATAAACTGATTTGGAATCTAAATGAATATAAATTAAGAATTTAAGAATTCAATTTCCAGTATTTTTAGAAATTTGGTTTATAATTTTAAGGCATATTATTTAAACGTATTTTATAGAAATCATTTCCAAATAATTTCAAAAATTTTAAATCAGTACACTCTTCTTTTGTCGCTGGAAAATAATTTCGATGATGACTACAGCATCATCGACATTCATTTTAAAGTTTTAGAGTGGAGAGACCATTTAGTAGCTTTGCTACACTTTTGTTTTGGAAAATGGATTTGATTTTAATTTCTTAAGTATGATTTGATGTGTAATATATATAGGTGTTATCCGCTTTTTAGCAAGGTCGTGACAGCAAAAGAACTGGAAATCAAAGACAGACCGTACCCGAACATCGATTGCACGTAGATCTGCTATGGATGCTAGTAAAGTTTGCCCAAGTTTGAATCGAGTTACAATTGCTACAACACGACAAGCGAAGCTACGGAAGCCAACGTTCCAAATTTCAAGTCGTTCGGAGTTCGCATGCTCAAGATTTTGATCGGTCGAAATTGAGACGCTTCGGGTTGCTTGGAGTCTACTTCGATTTATGTTCACATTTGTTTCGGGTTTTCAGATGGCTTACCTCGGGTCAAAGGAGTGTTCACTTTGGTCTTTAAGGAACAAGCTACTTCTAGTCATCGCAGCACTTACTTCGAGTCACCAATAGGTTTTCTTCGGGTTAAGGAGATGATTGCTTCGAGTCAAGGCCACGCATCGATCAACAACCAAAGTCGCCACCAATCTCGTATCTATCACTAGCATCACTTCATATCCATCGGGCCCCAGCCTCCTTCATATCCATCAAGCAAAGATAGCCTGGTTCATATCGTTCGCCACCACATCCCTTCGTATCCATCGCGCATACTTCAATTTGTATCCATCACCCAAGGGCATTTTGTACCGATCCCAACCAATATACAACACGTGCCGTTTGACCTCCTAGAATTCATATCTAACGGTCAAAGATCGATACGAAATGGCACTCTACCTTCGATACGAAATGTCCAAGAACATATCGATACGAATAGTGATAGGAATCATCGATACGAAGTCAACCAAATGCTATGGGTATGAAGCGGCGTTCCATGATCGATACGAAATGGAGCAATGATCATCGATACGAAAGACATAGCAATCAATTGGTATGAAGGAAGGAAGCAGTCCACGCCGCATGAAAGATGGATCTACCCAAACTTACTGCTCCATGTCACCATAGGCTGATCGATACGAACAGCAGATCGATGTGAGATAGATCGATACGAAGGCACCATACATGGGAATGTAAAACTTACATCAATCATATCTTACAATCTACAAGTCCAAATGCCACCAATTTTCATAGAAGCTTGCATACAACCTGACGAATGTTCATGATCGATCTTGAATCGATTGGACAAAATATTGATCGATACGAAATTCGTTCGTATCAATCACGAACCGAATGCAAATGTCATGGGATCGATCGTGTGGGCTACCTACGTAAGAGGAGTTTTCTAAGATCTGGACGACATATTTGCAGCTTGCACCTATAAATAGTAGTCCAGGAGCTTTAGAAAAAGGATCATTTTGGCTCTTCTACGTCCAGACTCTGTCGAGATTACCTTTGTACTTCACTTTTACTGTTGTAACTCATTGTAACCAACGAACAAAGATCAATAAAAGTCAACTATTTCATAGTGGACGTAGGCTATATGCCGAGCCGCTCTAAATTTGTGTGTTTCCGTGTGTTTCTTTTTTAAATTTTTAGTGTTCTTCACATTCATTTTCTCTACATATTCATTATCTGCAATCTGTGATTGTAAATGGGTGCTTTCATCGACAATTGGGTGTTTGTGACCAATTTTGGCTCAAACAATAGGTACATGTTTATAGATTGATTTGATATATAGAATATATTTATATATATACACATTTATCTCCAAATGGTTTGTGGTGAAATGGAAATTAACTCTTAAATTTTTGATAAGGATGATTTTAATTATAGAATGAAGTCAAAAATTTTGAATACATATTTAAAACCTGAAATAATTGAATGGAATTTTTTTTACTTAATACTCAGTTGCATTCCAATATAACTTACCTAAATTATTTAGAAGTTGAAAATGTAATTGAATAGTATACAATATAAAATAATGTTAAAAGAATTTATAAATAAATTTGAGTGGTTATAATAAGTGTCAATATACTTAATCTATGTGAAAGATATATTAAGTGGAATAAATTGAATAATAAGTTAGGACAAGAAAGAATTAATTTGTTGAATAAAATACGATTATAATAAATGTTTATACACTTAATTATGATTATAGATATGTAAACTGAGATAAATTGAACAATAATAAGATAATCAATAAATAAATATGAATTTAGGAATAATTAAGATTGAATTATAAGTGAAAATAACTTAAGTGAAATCAAATGGATTAAACCAAATTATTGAATATTAATTTATTTAAATTGAAATTTATATGGTTTTGAATTTATTGTTGTATTTTTGCATTTCAACCAGTCTTTCTTTCTGGTTATTTCTATTCTCCTACTTCCTTCCTTTTCAAGGATGAAATGTTTTGAGTTGGGAGAGTGTAACAACCCATAAATTTTAATGGTTTTAATAACGTAATTAACTGAGCTTTGTGAAATTTTAAGCATAAAATTTTGAATTAAAAATTTGATATTTGGAATGTGTCAATATAGACATGGTAAATGGTAAATTTTTATCGGATAATATGGAAATTTAATTGGTTGTGTAATTTCAGTTTCAATTAAATCAGTTAATTTGATGATAACAAAATATTTCTCAAACTTGAATATTTTTATAATAAATTTATAAATCATGTTCTGAGTGAGACGTCATATTTCGTTTCGCCAAATTTGGACTATAATTGCTTCGTTTATCTTATTCTCAAAGTTTTAGTAGCATTTTTGGTACCCATTATCGACTTTTGATAGGATGGTCGTACCGTTGATATTTGTATACCTTTTTGATCGTTTCATCTTGCTAATTTCTGTAGTATGTTCATAAGTGTGTTTCAGTGTAACGACCCGCAAATCCGTACCCCTTGAGTTAACACTATTCTACCTAAATCAACTCAAGTTGTATAGAAATACGAACCATTTGGGTTAAAGAAGAAGAGGTAGAAGAAGAAAATAGAAAACAACATCAGAATCTAACCATCGCAGCGGAATAAAATATAATAGATAATAAATGATCTTTACACAAAACAAATCAGATATACATGTTTGTATATTACATCATCAGAGTACATCAACTCAGCTCAACATATCATACACTGGATACACAACTACTCAACACAGCGGAATATATACATAAACAAATACGGGAGTACGTATCGTCATCCTGCTCGGCTTCTGAGCTCCACAGCATCAAATCCTGTATCCTATAATACTTGGTCTGACCCGAGCATTACAGTTAAATAACACCCGAGTCAGTCTGGAATACTAGCGTGAGAAAATCACACCCAATTGATTATTAAAGTTTCAAAAATCCTTTGAAAACAAAAGCATCTCGTAAGACCACGCCATAAATAAACATGTCGGGTTTTTACCTTACGATAGCTAAAACATTTTTTTATAGAAATCCTCTGATATTATAATAGGGTCTATATACAAATACTTATGAAATAGCCGAAATTGTTACATTATTAAATTCCAGCTACTAGCCACAAAGTGGGTAATACAAACAAAACTCGTACAAGGCTCGTAGGGAGAATGGATTTCCAACTAATGACTAGGCACTGGGGTACACCTGTCACAGTACGGGGCCTAGATCACCGTACCGAGGAGTACGCCTGCTCCCCTGCAACACAAGACCGGGACTACCCCTTGCTGGATAATCCCGAGTGAGATCACCCCGCGGTTGGGATCAGCAACCGCCCACTAAGCCGAAATAAAAAGGGACATCTAGACAGGAATGACCTCACCCTGCTTGGGTGCTACCCACCTAGCCTTGCTGCATAACCCCTAATTTTTAGTCATTCTCATTTGATGAGGCTTGAGGCTGAGCGTTACCTTTATAGAACATATCCCTTAGAATGCCCATCGTCCACCTGACGATGTTTCGCAAGCATTCATCCAT
The DNA here is from genome assembly GCA_030765085.1 of Allium cepa. Lineage (NCBI taxonomy): Eukaryota > Viridiplantae > Streptophyta > Magnoliopsida > Asparagales > Amaryllidaceae > Allium > Allium cepa. The sequence goes on along the minus strand of CM060935.1, from coordinate 817,661,662 downwards.
ACAAGTCCGTCCCGGGTTCGAACGGAACCGAAGGCACTATTCCTACTACATCCATTTTGGAAATATCCTCAGGATTAGTAGCGACTAGCCCTTGCACTTCACTGCTCCATCTTCGAATCCAAACTCGTTTCCACGAAACGTACAAAACGGATCGAAGTGGTTTTCGAGAAATAAATCTCGATCCTAGTCTCTTCGAAATGATCAACGCATTTATCCAATATTGATAGTCGGTGATTTAACTATCAATTTATATTCCAAACAACCATTCAACAATAAATAATTTTTCCAAATTATTTATTAACCTCGAAAATATCTTCACAAGATATATTTCCACTTTTCGCCCTTTTGAAAACAGTTTTCAAATTATCTTCCTTTCTCAGAATAAATTCCATGTATTTTCTATTTCCACTGAAATCACCAAGCATAAAACTTTAGATTTTTGAAACAATTTAAACGCTTTACTTTGAAATATACTTTAAAACATTTAAGTTAAAAACTACTTCAAATAATTTATTAAAAACACATACTTTACGAATATTTGAAAATGAGATTACTTTATAATTATAAAACTATGTTTCCACTTTTAAAACAAAACACTAAGTCACCTTTAAATAATTATTACAATAATAGATTTAAAAAATATTTACCTTAGAATTTTACACATTCAGAAATAATAAATTTTCTAAAATATGCTTTTTAAAACAACATTAAACTTTTATCTTATATTTAAAAATTTACTTTGAAAACGTACTTGGCTATCCAAGGAAATATACTTCTCTTCACATCCTTTAAAAACAAATCACTATTTATTTTAAACAAACTTCCTCATTTCCTCTTAATAAATTCCCACTTGAATTTATTCTTCCAAATATCCAATTTCAAACACTTAAATCAATTCCCAAATTAATTTCCAATTTACTTCATTTATTCAAAAATCTTTTAATTTCATATTTTATTCCTTATTTATGATTTAAATACTTTTAATTGAAATACCAGTTTAGATTTTCTCAATTTACTTCTTATTCCTTTAAATAAATTTAAAACTTTAAGATTTAAAATAATTCTTTATTCCTTTAAAATAATATCACTTGATTTTACAATTCATTAATTACTGTTTATTCAAACCCTTTTTCTTTCCATACTCGAAGTTATTTATTAGTATTTAACATACTTCCATTTCTTTTTCAAATCATTCTTAATTCATTAAATTTTCTAAGATTATTTCGTTTATAACTTTACTTCCTTTATTTTCTTTCCAAACCCAATTTATATATTTTTGATAATTCATTATACCCAAATATACCCAATCAAATCATAACATTCAATATTCCAATGTATTCATCATAGAATATCAAGTAATCACAACATAGAATATTAAATAATAAATGTTGAGGGGTCCAGTTGGATCCCTCCAACCTGTTTTCCCTGCATCCACAGATGTTATCACAATATAATATGCCAATTCCAGAATATATCATACTAAAGCACATTAATCAAACTCAACCATTCAAACAATTATTTAAATTTAATCATTTAAATTTAAATCAACTGAGTGAGATTAACTCACCTTTGATTCTTGTTTTACAACCCGACCCAACCCGGCTTGCTTCTATCAGATTTTGACCTTGTATAACAATCATACAATTTATTAACACTTTGAAATAACTTGAACAATTTATTTCCATTTTATAAATTTAATTAACCAATGATTCTATTTTAACTAATAAATTTTAAATATAAACTAGTTCTCTTTTTAACATATTATTTTAGCAACCAATTAATTTAATAAGTTAATTAAATAAATTAATTTCCAACAATAAACTATTTTAAAATAACCTAGTAAATTATAAACGTGTACATTTAAATTCATTCCCTTTTAAATTGCATAATACCATAGATCCATAGAGATTTCGAAACCGAATTTTTATATACATATATTATTTTATTTCCTATTTCGAAATTCCTTGTATCAAATGACTTATAACATTATATATATATATATATATATATATATATATATATATATTTATAACATACCTTACTGTAATTATATAAATTTTTTGGAATGTAAATTATAATAGGTAAATAGATAAACTACCTCACTGATAACTCGAGAACGACCCACCCAGGCTGCTGCCACCATAAGAAGTCTTCGAAAGCCTCCCTAACGACGCGACTGCCTCTGACGAACTCGCCAAAATCTCGGTCGCTGAAATCGACTTCGAGACTTCCAGGAACCCTACCGCTTCACCACGTTCGCGTGAACGTCACCACTCGCTCACGACCTCATCCACCTTCCCTCTTCCATTCGCGACCCACGACTACGCAACACCACACGCCACCGCAACCTCCTGAACGCGAACACCACGCCCAATCAACCACCACCTGTCGAGCTATCTCCTCCTCTTCGAACGAACCATCGATTCATACCCAAATTGCCTCACACGACCGGCGACTCGATGCCCCAATTTACTAACCCTAGACACGCGACCTACTCCCCATGACGATCGCGACAGTGTGTTTTTTTTCTTTTTTTGAATCGATTCCCAATCGATTCTTTTTTTTATTTTAACTGCTATCGGTTTAATTTAAGGAAGAGGAATAGAAGAGGAGGGAGACGGCATGATTTCAATCAGAAGATTTTGCTTCGCCATTAATTAATTTTCTTTTGACCCAACCGTATGATTTGAGAAGATGGGGAGAGAAGAGAAATGGAGTACGAAAGAACAAATTGGTGGCAGGTTGTACGTATTGTCGGTTTAAGAAAAACAAATATATTTTACTTAAATTTAAATTTGTTTCAAAACAAAGTTCAATGCGTTTATATATCGTATGCTCACAAAACTGCTCCAATTACTACGAAATTTGAAATTCGATAATAATAAAATATTACGGATCCAATGGAACCGGTTTCTTCGAATTCAGAGACTGTGCCTCGGAAGACTATTTTTAAATTCAATTTAAACGATATATTTTTAAAACTTAACAAATTGTTGTTAAATTCAATTTTAACACTTTTATTATCTTCAGTATTATCAATATAAATTTTATAAGCCTTCAAATTAAATTTTTTTACAGGCTTAAAATTCCAGATTCAACATTTAGCTTAACTTCAAATTATTTAATTCAATAATTTGATTATCAATAATTGGTGATATTTGAAATTTAAGTTAGAGACTAACTTCCAAATATTTAAAATCAATTAAATATTTAAATTTCAAATGTCCAAAAATTTCGGGTCGTCACATTCCTCCCCCCTTAAAAGAATTTCGTCCTCGAAATTACTAGTTAGGAAGAATGGTCCAATACCCGTTTACCTTTCCCAAAACCAATCTGTTCAACATCTAATCAACTATCTTTTATAAAGACCCATTACCATTCTTACTAACTTCCCCAACTTTCCATAGTTTGCAAACAATACTATTCGCTCAAGTATTCAAGTTTAAATTTTAAATCAAATTTAAAAATTATCAGAATTTTCTCAAAAATTTTCTAACTCTCTAAAATTTCGAAATTTTTTGCCAGCGTCTCCTTTGCGCGGCTAACTCGGTACAACTACAAAATGGCTCTACGGCCTTCCAAATCCAAAAAGAAAACAAAAAGGCAAGTAGCTAGATCCAAAAACCCAATCAAATTCCACCGAAATTTAAACACATACCTTTTTTTTGTCGGGAAATTCAAATTTATCTTCTAAAACCAAAACCAATTTTCCCTTCCCTTATTCATACCTGCATATCCTGTTTGGTAATAATATATAATCATAACATTCAAAATCGTTTATTTGACTTCTTTCCAAAATTTCAATGTTCATTCCATTTAAGCCCGTACGATGTACCTATATCATTCGTACGCAATACCAAATCCGATCGCTCACTCGATCACATAATTTCACTTCCGAACTAGTATCGTCCACCCGACTTCCTAGTGTGGACTCAGATCTGGATTCCTGATTAGAATCCATCATTCTCCTTGCATAGTCATAATTATGATAGAGAATTTCCAGAATCAATCAAAATTCCATATCCAGGGTTCGCCGTCGAAAATCAAGTGAAAATCCTAACTTGGATCGATAAAATTATCTTGAAATTCTGGATCAAATAGCTATGTGAATAAAATAATATACGTACATCCTACGTAATTGCCCTTATTGATTGTCAACTATATCAATTTCCTTTTTATTCACATTTATTTTGATTGTTATTCACTTATTCTCACTTTCCCTTGTCACAACTTCAGTTAAGTTTTCATTCAATTGTTCACTTGGAATAATTTTCCTCAATACCAATTTACTTAAGAATCTCACCATTCATTTCTTAGGTTTAATATAATAATTTTATACACTTCTTTCATAAATTTGTTTTCACTTCATTATTGGAGTTTATATCTATTTTATTCCATAAAAATTTCAATTTGCTTCACTTTGTTAATAAATTTCAAATATAAATACTTCTTCCCAATTTTACTTGAATTCAATTCATTTCCAAACTTTGAATATTGAATTTTGATTCACCCTATCTCAATCCATATTTAATTAACCATTTCCCTTATTCGTTTTACTTACTAATTTATTTTTATATCTTAAATAGAAGTTAGTTTGCAAACTTTTTCTTCTTTTAGTTTCTTTGAACAATTCTTCAGTTCATCTTACTTTACTTATACAATTAAATTAAATTTCAACATTCAGTTATAATTCTATTTGCTTAACAAACTTTAATTCGTTTGTCGTTAGTGAAAATTTTCAAAAGATTCAAAAAAATTCTAACTCCCAAAATTTTCGAAAAATTTTGGCAGTCTCCTTTGTGTGGAGGAGCTTTTGCAATTTGACAAGAGATATAAATATATATACATCGATCCACACGGTCGAAAAACAGAAAAACAGTTCATATTTCCTATTTGTATTGCGTAGGCGTACCTTATTTAGCATTTTAAAGCAAGCAAGTATTTATTTAAGCAATTAGCGCAATCGAAACCAGTCAAACGACTTCCAAAAACCTGTATTTACTCAATTTAAACACGTCAGTGTCAAATATACAAAGTTGATTAACATTTCACTTATTAGAAATAACTAAAACATGGATTCTATAAACAGTGCATATCATATATTTCCATAAGCACATATGAAATATTTCGACACTTATTTTGAATGCTTCCAAACAATATTCAAACCATCCTGTTCAATTTAAATGATTTCACAACTCTCTTACTTAACTTAAATTCATTTTAAGTCCAAGCAAACTCATTTAAAATGAATTAATCCCGAAAGCAATCCAACTCCCATTTTATTCGAAGTCAAATTCTCATTAATATAACTTATGTTAATTAACTCAATGACTAATTTCATTTACCAAACAAGTTTTATTTAAAATCATTTCATTAAACTCGACACAAGCATTTCACAATTTTACTTAAATCAAGCTTTTATTCAAATATTACTTGAGTTATTTTATTTTCCTTCAACATATTTCAACTTCAAAACTCAAGTTATATTTTGTTTTTATAAGAACTTCACAATTTAAATCCCTAATTCGATTTCAATTTCAATTTTATTCACTTGAATTTTATTTACCACTCAAACCAACACTATTTCAACTCTATTTTGTTTAACTTGAGTTCATTGCCAGCTCCATTTGTTTAAATTAAATTAGTATATTTCATTGAATCAATATGAATTCTAATTCACATTCAATAATTTATTTCTGAATTCCTCTTTTTTATAATGAGGCCATTTCCAATTTATCTCTACTTAGATTTTTATTTGCAAAACAAATCATTTTTATGTAAATTCAATTCCATTCAACTTCAACTCAAATTTAATTCACTTACAATCTTAAGTTGAATTTCTATTAATAACTCAAGCTTCACTTTCAAATTCTATCATTTATTCACAACTTAAGTTTTGATTAACCAATTTGAGTTCCATTTCCATATTCCATTAATCAATCAAGTAGTTTATTTAAAATTTTACCCAATATTTGATTTTTATTCCAAAAAACACTTTAACCATTTTACTTGTGTTCAATCAATTTATTTATTTATTTTGGATTATATTCATTATCATTACAAACAAATTTTATTTGACCTATTCATTTTACTTCCAAACTTTATAAGTCACAACTTATTTATATTCATATTTCATCTATTTACAATCAATCTTATTCACATTTTACTTTTTAACTCGGAATTATACCTTTTGTTTAGCCAATATTTTTATTATTCCATAAACATTTTAAACAAAATTCCAGAGTTAAACAATTTTCCAAAATTTCAATATCACCTTAGAATTCAACTATATCCAAAATTCTTTGGCAAATTCATTTATTCCTTAATTCCAAAACCAAACCAAGTTCACAAACAATTCCAATTTAAAACAACTTGGTAGCAATTTCTCTTCTAGAACTCGAAAATGAACTTCGATGATGCTGCAGTCATCACCGAAATTATTTTCCAGCGATCGAAAGAGAATTAAATGCTTTTATCTCTTTAACATTTCAAATATTTTAAATTTCCAAATCTCACAAGATTTCAAATACAACACAAAAATATTTCCAAAATATTAATATTATTCCTCCAAACCTTTTGGAAACTGTTTTTCCAACCCAAAAGAATTTAAAATTTTCCCAAAAATTCCAAATTGCAATTCCTTTAAATCTATGTTCAAACATTCTATGGAATTTTGTCTCATTTCAATTTCAAATGGTTCTCTGGAATTCTATTCCAAAATTATAGTAACCTTTATAGTTTACATTTACAAGTCTCATTTGTATACGAGGTTCATTTCAATTATAAATTTCATTTATAATCTATATTTCACATTCCATTTTGTTATATAAATTTATTCTTCAACTTCGGTTATAAGTTTTCAATTTCTTATTTAATTTCTACACAATAGTGTTAATAATTTGATATTACCATTCCTTAACAATCAAGCATCCAAATATTATAATACTTTACAAAAATTATATCCTTTATACATAAAAATAATTTGGGTAAAATTATTTCATTTACCGTGCTTTAAAACAATACTGTGTCGAATTATTCTATTCAAGTGTTTGGAGATCCCTATCAATAACGTTAATTACTCGTATTGACCAGAATCCATAAACTACTCGATAAACCAATCAACACAATATAAAATCATTTTATATTCACGAACAAATACGCGCTCATATCTATTAATGCGCTCAAACTCATCCTAGAGTACTATCGACTCTATTTCAATGAGTAATTCCCACCAGAGCCAAGGTGATCACCAACCTAAGCTCTGATACCAAGTCTAACGACCCGCAAATCCGTACCCCTTGAGTTAACACTATTCTACCAAAATCAACTCAAGTTGTACAGAAATACGAACCATTTGGGTTAAAGAAGAATAGGTAGAAGAAGAAAATAGAAAACAACATCAGAATCTAACCATCGCAGCGGAATAAAATATAATAGATAATAAATGATCTTTACAAAAAACAAATCAGATATACATGTTTGTATATTACATCAACAGAGTACATCAACTCAGCTCAACATATCATACACTTGATACACAACTACTCAACACATCGGAATATATACATAAACAAATACGGGAGTACGTATCGTCATCCTGCTCGGCTTTTGAGTTACACGGCATCAAATCCTGTATCCTATAATACTCGGTCTGACCCGAGCATTAGAGTTAAATAACACCCGAGTCAGTCTGGAATACTAGCGTGAGAAAATCACACCCAGTTGATCATTAAAGTTTCAAAAATCCTTTGAAAACAAAAGCATCTCGTAAGACCACGCCACAAATAAACATGTCGGGTTTTTACCTTACGATAGCTAAAACATTTTTTTATAGAAATCCTCTGATATTACAATAGGGTCTATATACAAATACTTATGAAATAGCCGAAATTCTTACATTATTAAATTCCAGCTACTAGCCACAAAGTGGGTAATACAAACAAAACTCGTACAAGGCTCGTAGGGAGAATGGATTCCAACTAATGACTAGGCACTGGGGTACACCTGTCACAGTACGCGGCCTAGATCACCGTACCGAGGAGTACGCCCGCTCCCCTGCAACACAAGACCGGGACTACCCCTTACTGGATAATCCCGAGTGAGATCACCCCGCGGTTGGGATCAGCAACCGCCCACTAAGCCGAAATAAAATGGTACATCTAGACAGGAATGACCCCACCCTGCTTGGGTGCTACCCACCTAGCCTTGCTGCATAACCCCTAATTTTCAGTCATTCCCATTTGATGAGGCTTGAGGCTAAGCGTTACCTTAATAGAACATATCCCTTAGAATGCCCATCGTCCACCTGACGATATTTCGCAAGCATTCATCCATACAAGTCCGTCCCGGGTTCGAACGGAACCGAAGGCACTATTCCTACTACATCCATTTTGGAAATATCATCAGGATTAGTAGCGACTAGCCCTTGCACTTCACTGCTCCATCTTCGAATCCAAACTCATTTCCACGAAACGTACAAACCAGATCGAAGTGGTTTTCGAGAAATAAATCTCGATCCCGGTCTCTTCGAAACGATCAACGCATTTGTCCAATATTGATAGTCGGTGATTTAACTATCAATTTATATTCCAAACAACCATTCAACAATAAATAATTTTCCAAATTGTTTATTAACCTCGAAAATATCTTCACAAGATATATTTCCAATTTTCGCCCTTTTGAAAACAGTTTTCAAATTATCTTCCTTTCTCATAATAAATTCCAAGTATTTTCTATTTCCACTGAAATCACCAAGCATAAATCATTAGATTTTTAAAATAATTTAAACGCTTTACTTTGAAATATACTTTAAAACATTTAAGTTAAAAATTGCTTCAAATAATTTATTAAAAACACATACTATACGAATATTTGAAAATAAGATTACTTTATAAATATAAAACTAGGTTTCCACTTTTAAAACAAAACACTAAGTCACCTTTAAATAATAATTACAATAATAGATTTGAAAAATATTTACCTTAGAATTTTACGCATTCAGAAATAATAAATTTTCTAAAATATGCTTTTTAAAACAACATTAAACTTATATCTTATATTTAAAAATTTACTTTGAAAACGTACTTGGCTATTCAGGGAAATATACTTCTCTTCACATCCTTTAAAAACAAATCACTATTTATTTTTAAACAAACTTCCTCATTTCCTCTTAATAAATTCCCACCTTGAATTTATTCTTCCAAATATCCAATTTCAAACACTTAAATCAATTCCCAAATTAATTTCCAATTTACTTCATTTATTCAAAAATCTTTTAATTTCATATTTTATTCCTTAATTATGATTTAAATACTTTTAATTAAATACCAATTTAGATTTTCTCAATTTACTTCTTATTCCTTTAAATAAATTTAAAACTTTAAGATTTAAAATAATTATTTATTCCTTTAAAATAATATCACTTGATTTTACAATTAATTAATTACTGTTTATTCAAACCCTTTTTCTTTCCATACTCGAAGTTATTTATTAGTATTTAACATACTTCCATTTCTTTTTCAATTCATTCTTAATTCATTAAATTTTCTAAGATTGTTTCTTTTATAACTTTACTTCCTTTATTTTCTTTCCAAACCCAATTTATATATTTTTCGTAATTCATTATACCCAAATATACCCAATCAAATCATAACATTCAATATTCCAATGTATTCATCATAGAATATCAAGTAATCACGACAGAGAATATTAAATAATAAATGTTGAGGGGTCCAGTTGGATCCCTCCAACCTGTTTTCCCTGCATCCACAGATGTTATCACAATATAATATGCCAATTCCAGAATATATCATACTATAGCACATTAATCAAAGTCTACCATTCAAACAATTATTTAAATTTAATCATTTAAATTTAAATTAACTGAGTGAGATTAACTCACCTTTGATTCTTGTTTTGCGACCCGACCCAACCCGACTTGCTTCTATCAGATTTTGACCTTGTATAACAATCATACGATTTATTACACTTTGAAATAACTTGAACAATTTATTTCCGTTTTATAAATTTAATTAAACAATGATTCTATTTTAACTAATAAATTTTAAATTTAAACTAATTGTCTTTTTAACATATTATTTTAGCAACCAATTAATTTAATAAGTTAATTAAATAAATTAATTTCCATCAATACACTATTTTAAAATAACCTAGTAAATTATAAACGTGACATTTAAATTCATTCCCTTTTAAACTGCACAATACCACAGATCCATAGAGATTTCGAAACCAAATTTTTATATACATACATTACTTTATTTCCTATTTTGAAATTCCTTATATCAAATGACTAATAACATTATATATATATTTTTATAACATACCTTACTGTAATTATATAAATTTTCTTGAATGTAAATTATAATAGGTAAATAGATAAACTACCTCACTGATAACTCGAGAACGACCCACCCAGGCTGCTGCCACCATGAGAAGTCTTCGAAAGCCTCCCTAACGACGCGACTGCCTCTGACGAACTCGCCAAGATCTCGGTCGCTGAAATCGACTTCGAGCCTTCCAGGAACCCTACTGCTCCACCACGTTCGCATGAACGTCACCACTCGCTCACGACCTCAGCCACCTTCCCTCTTCCATTCGTGACCCACGACTACGCAACACCACATGCCACCGCAACCTCCTGAACGCGAACACCACGCCCAATCAACCACCACCTGTCGAGCTATCTCTTCCTCTTCGAACGAACCATCGATTCATACCCAAATTGCCTCACACGACCGGCGACTCGATGCCCCAATTTACTAACCCTAGACACGCGACCCACTCCCCATGACGATCGCGACAATGTGTTTTTTTTTCTTTTTTCGAATCGATTCCCAATCGATTCTTTTTTTATTTTAACTGCTATCGGTTTAATTTAAGGAAGAGGAATAGAAGAGGAGGGAGACGGCATGATTTCAATCAGAAGATTTTGCTTCGCCATTAATTTATTTTCTTTTGACCCAACCGTATGATTTGAGAAGATGGGGAGAGAAGAGAAAGGGAGTACGAAGGAACGAATTAGTGGCGGGTTGTACGTATTATCGGTTTAAGAAAAATAAATATATTTTATTTAAAATTAAATTTGTTTCAAAACAAAGTTCAACGCGTTTATATATCATATGCTCACACAACTGCTCCAATTACTATGAAATTTCAAATCCAATAATAATACAATATTACGGATCCAATGGAACTGGTTTCGTCGAATTCCGAGACTGTGCCTCGGAAGGCTATTTTTAAATTCAATTTAAACGATATATTTTTAAAACTTAACAAATCGTTGTTAAATTCAATTTTAACACTTTTATTATCTTCAGTATTATCGATATGAATTTTATAAGCCTTCAAATTAAATTTTTTTACAGGCTTAAAATTCCAGATTCAACATTTAGCTCAACTTCAAATTATTTAATTCAATAATTTGATTATCAATAATTGGTGATATTTGAAATTTAAATTAGAGACTAACTTCCAAATATTTAAAATCAATTAAATATTTATATTTCAAATGTCCAAAAATTTCGGGTCATCACATTTAGAGTCCAGTACGCCACGGAATCCACGAAATGGTTAATTGCCTGTTGAGCCTTTTGGGTTTCTTCGTGCCTTTCCATATGTCCATCTGTTGAAAAAAAAATAGCCAGTAGACTTTTATAATTCCTTGGTTTAATGTCTGGCTGTCACTATTCCTTGTTACAATTCCTATAGCTGGTGCATTTGCTCTTCTCTCTGTTGGATCTGACACTTTCATTTCAAAGAAATTTATTATAATATTAAGCACGATTTACATTTTCTTCCCTCAGCCAAGCTCGCACCTCAACCTTTCCCATCCCCTACTTCCATCACTTCGACCACCCTTTGCACCACCATGCTACACCTTCACGCGCATGAACTCCGGCCTCCATCCTACATAGCAAATCGCGCATCCAACCACCCTACGCCTCAACCCTCTCCACACGTGCCCCCACCCATCATCTCTTTTCCCTTGCAATCTCAGCCCACACCTAAGCACATCGCCTCTAGCTCAACCGTCTGTCCCTCTCCGCCCACTGACTGCTCTCAGCAATCCGCCTCCATGTCGATAGCTCGTCCAGCCTCGCTATATGTACTTTAGACCCACCTTTAGACTATCACTCCTCTTATTTTGCAGTGGTCGTATGCCTGTGTGTATAGAAAGACAAAAGCAAGTTCGTGATTTGAATGTTGATGGATGCAATTTTGAAAGGTATATATAAGGAATTCTTAAGAACATATATCAGCATGCATATCTTATTATATGTAGGTCTGTATAATATGTTTGTCTTTATATATATGAATTTATATAAGTTCTATATCATTTTCTTGTCAAGTAAAAGTTTATATATGGGTTTAGTTTATATATTATTATATATACAGTATGTATATGCATTACTTATATTTGATTTGTAAGTATAATATAAGAGCTTATATTAGTTTATATATATATACGTATGTATGCCAGTTAGCTTGTTTATATATGTATACTATGTTAAAGAAGTTTATATTCAAGCTATTTTATGTTTGTAAACTATGTTTGTTTTGTTTATATGTATATATGTTTCTAGTGGATAAGCACAGTTAATTTTAATATATATGTTATACATATACATATACATATATATATTCTACGCAGTTGTATATATGTTAGTTTATACATATGTATGTTATGTTATTATCTTGAAATATATATATATGATATTTTGAAAGGAATAAAATATAGTGTAAGTATTTTGCATTTTTAGTAACTATACATAAGTATTTATTTTAAAATATATGATGTATATATGTTGATTTTAATATATGTGTTTTAATTTAATAAAATGATTTTTGAAATAAAAATATATAATTTAATATGTGTTTGAATTTAGAATATGATTTTATACATATGTATAGTTATATATATATATATAAGTTCACTTATACCATGGATCTTCATCAAGTCCAGTTCATCGTGTCTTGCTCTAGTCTGCCGATGTTCAATTTGGTCGCAGTATCCTTTTGATTTGCTCATGCCTGTGTCCGTATCCATGTCCATATCATCTTCTGTGTTCTCTAGCCTCGAAAGGTGAGCAATCACTCACAACATTCTTATATTTATTAAATTTGATTTCGTTTGAAACGACAATTGAAATTTCTGTTGCTAGTTATTTAATTGCTATATATATGATATGCCATTATTTGTAAATATTCACCTATGACGTCTGAACCATGATCTGTTATTTATATTTTATTCGTCACTGATGATATATGCCTGTTATTGATATGTTATATTATATTCATAACTGTTCTCACTTCGCAAGTTCCATGTTAGCATAGAATTCCCTATAGGTTGAAATGATACATACCCGAACGATCTTGTAGAATAGGAGAAAATCGTTATGGGTCAAAATGATAAATCCAAGCGGTTTTCATTGAATTGAATTGGGATTGTGGGTTGAAATGATATATACCAGTAGATATTTAAATTGCGGATTGAAATGATAAATATCCGTATCACTTGACCATAGGATAAAAAATTATATACAGACACGTTGGTCTATATTTTTTAAAATGATTCCCGGGGTTTTGAAAAAGAAATATATGGTTTTATGAAATAATGATTTTAAAATATTATATATATATATATATATATATTATTTATACATATGTCTAAATTTTTGATTTTTAAAATTATATGTTTTGAAAATTATAAATTTAAAATTTAGTTTTAAATTTTATGATTTTTCTTACAATTTTACTATTTTAATATACATATATAATTTTAAATATAATATTAATTTCATAATAAGCTTTAAGTCAATAAATTTTAATTAACTAGTATATGATATGTTTAAGTATTTATATAAAATTATATTTTTAAAATAGATTTTATAATAATTTTATAAATTGAGGTTGCAATATAAATTTGAAACGGATTTGAAACTTGTATTTGTTTAAGGACTTTACTTAAATTAAAATGGATTTAAAATTTATTAAATTTGAGATTTTAAAGATATGATTTTATAACTTGGTTTTGATTAAAGGTGATTAAATGAACTATTTAAGTTTAAACAAATTAAAGGGAATATATAGTTAGTTTTTAAAATGAGATTTTAAATAATTGATTATTGGATCGATTAAGTGAATATTTCAAAATTTTAATAACAATACAGTGAATTTGAAGTATATATGAAATTATAAAATCTAGCTATTGCAAGTTGAATATTTAAACATGAAATCTATTAAAGTTGAAATGATTTATTTTGTAGTTCAAATCTGTATTTAAAAATCGATATAAAATTGTTTATTGAGAAGCTGAATTGAATCGAATTGATGAATTGAGATTGAATTAAACTGAATTTTGGAATTCGAGTTGATTTGAATCGATTTGTGAAATTTGAGGAAAAATATTTTAATATATATAAATTATTTTAAATATATAAACTATATTATACATATAACGATTTTAATATAAATTATTTTGATACAAACTATTCAAATTTATAACTAATTTAATATATACTAATTATTTATTTATATAAACTATTTTAATATAAAAATATTTTAATATATACCAATTATTTTATTATATGAATTATTTTAACTTGTAACTCTTTTACTATATATACTATTTTTAATATCTAAACGTGTAAGTGGGAAGTATTATGTATTTCTAAAGTGTTATGATTTTCAAAGCGTTATGATTTCCAAAATGTTATGATTTTAAAGTTTTATTAATTTCAAAAGAGTTATAATTTTGGAAAGTGTTATGATTTTGGAAACGGATATATTTTAAGTGAGTAATGATCTCGTATTGATATGGTTTTTGAAATTGATATGATATTTGATATGAAGTATGAACTATTTGAAATGAAATGACCACGGTGTTATAATCACGTTTGGTTATTAAAGAGACCTTGATCGGTTATTATCGTACTCTCTGCTAATACCAAAACCACTTTAACAACTGTATACGTGATGGAGATTCCAAAATGAAGTAGGAAGGTTGGTGATGATTCTATATGAGGTATATACATGGACCTCACTCCCATGAGTTAGCTTAAGGTGCTAAAACAAGAGCAATTAACGGGCCAAGTGAGGTAGCTCCTCCGATCGTATACACTTCTTCGATTGCCATTCTATTACTTTGTGATTGATTTGGTGCGCACCTTTGATTTTAAGAGTATGGAACGAGTTAGGCGGTAGCTGCGGCTATGCATTACCAACAGCCCGGAAGTGTAATTGGTATATCTACCCTAGCATTGCCTAGTTATGCCATGTCACCTACCATATCGAGACCAATACGAGTTTGTTTTGTGTCGTACCTATGGAGTGCTCCCTAATAGCCCTCCAGTAGGTGGAGTTTACAATACTGTATAGACTACGACAACATAAAAATGTGTTAAGGAGGATATGGGTAACGTCTTAATGCTATTTTAATAGTTTACTTTACTATAGACATTATTATAATAGCGTATATTATTACATAGTAGATAGTTTCACGGATTCTTAGAGGATGGGTATCCCAAACATCCTTTAAGTTACTTGTATTTCAGTTGATATTTCACTCCAGTTGGATTTATTGATGTAAGAATGTTAATCCTAACTCGAGTGTTTTGTGTTTTGCCTTATACTCGGGTCAGACTGAGTGTTACAGCATTTGAGACTCACCTTTGGAGTTTGGAGCTTTTCTTGGAGATCCAACTATCTATTCAGCTTTTAGTTATTCAGTTGACTCCAATGATACATTCAGATTTTTGCTATTTGACTATGTATTGAGACTTCTATGTATTCGAGAATTTTGTTGTATTATGTTTTAACTCCAGTATATATATAGTAGCTTCATGAACTACTATGCTTCTGTTTCCGATGCTTACTGTTAAATTACTCTATGTCTGTGATTCCATGATTGATTTATTTACCGTATATGATGAGTTTTGCCAAATATAAATTAACAATCTGATATTTTTAGCAATTCAAGTCTGACATGTGTGGATGCGAGTGGCACGAAATATCGAGAAGTTACAAGTGGTTTGAGATGCCATTTGGGTTAACGAATGCGCCAGCTTTCTTTATGGGTTTGGTGAACCAATTTTTTGAAGAGCACTTGGATAGGGTCGTATTGGTATTCATAGATGACATCTTAATATACTCTAAGGATGAAAGAGAGCATGAAGTTCCTCATAAATGGTGCTTGAGGTGCTAAGGGAGCCTCAACTGAAAGCGAAGTTTTCAAAGAAGGATTTTTGGGGGAAAGAAATTAAGTTTCTTGGTCACGTGGTTTTAAAGAAGGATTTGTTAGTTGATCAAGATAAGATTGAAGTTGTTAATAACTGGAAGAGACCAGAGATGGTGACTGAGATTAGAAGTTTTCTTGGACTTGCTGGTTACTGTCGAAAGTTTATTAAGGATTTCTCATGGATAGCAGCGCCTTTGACTAAGCTAGCTAGTAAGGACGTAAAGTTTATTTGGTTTTACAAATGTGAGGATGCATTCCTTAAGTTAAAGCATTTATTGATCAATGCACTTATATTAGTAGTTCCATATGGGAATCAAGGAATGGCAGTGTATACAGATGCATATGGAACCGGATTAGGGGCTGTGTTGATGCAAAAAGGTAAAATTATTGCCTACGCTTCATGACAGCTTAGACCGCATGAAGTGAGATATTCTACCCATGATCTAGAATTGGCTGCAGTGATCTTCGCATTGAAAGTATGGAGACATTATCTCTTAGGGGAGAGATTTGATTTATACACAGATCATAAGTTCTTGAGATGCTTATTGTCTTAGAAGGAGTTGAGTATGAGACAACAGAGGTGGCTGGAGTTTTTAGTAGCTTATGACTTTTGTCTAGAGTATATACCTAGAAAAGGAAATAAAGTAGCGGATGCTCTTATAAAAAACATCAGAATGGGGTGTTAGCTATGTTAGCAGAGTGGAAGGACCAAAAGACTTTGGCTACTTGTAGTGAGCTGTTAAGATCGACAGCTAGTTCTAATTAGAGCACTGTCATGTTATCTTGCTTGGAAGTTAGACCGAGATTAATCGAAAAGATTGCATCTAAACAAAAGGATGATGAAATTTTAGCTAAGAAAACTAGAAGGATAAAGGCTAGAACCAAGATTGTTGACCTTTTAATCTTGACCAAAGAGGGTGATTGAGAAAAAAGGGACGATTGTATGTCCCAAGTGTAGAAAACTTAAAGAAGGAGGTCCTTAAATAATGTCATCGATCAAAATTCTTGATTCACCCTGGGGAAACCAAGATGTATCAGGATATGAAGAGGAGTTTCTACGGAAAGTTATGAAGAGGGATGTTGGCTTGTGGGTAAAGTAGTGTGTGAACTGTCAACAAGTAAAGGCCAAATATCAAAGGCCGAGTGTGTTGCTTCAACCTATGGAGATACAATTTTAGAAATGGAATTCAATATTCATGGATTTTATAGATGGGTTGCCAAGGTCGAATCAATGAAATGAAAGTATATGGATCATAGTGGATAGGTTGACCAAGAGTTCCCATTTTATTCCAGTTAAGTCAACCAAGACAGCACCTGTTTTAGCTAAATTGTTTATGAAGAACATAGTTAGACTACATGGGATTCCTATTAGTAGAGTCAATGACAGAGATAATTTGTTTACTAGCGATTTCTGAAAGAGTTTATAGGAGGTTTTAGGTACCAAGCTCAGGATGAGTACTTCTTATCACCCTCAAATAGATGGGCAGACAGAGAGAGTCAACATGGTACTCGATGATTTGTTGAGAGCTTGTGTTCTAGATTTTGGTGGATCATGGTAAGATCATCTACACTTAGTTGAGCTTTCCTATAATAATAGTTATTGGACTAGTATAGGAATGGCGCCTTTCGAAGCTTTATATGGAAGGTCATGCAAGTCACCAGCATGTTGGTTGGAAACTGGAGATAGATTAGCCTTAGGTCTAGATCTAGTAAGAGAGGCCACAGAGATGATTGAGTTGGTCCGAGGTGGGATGAAGGAAGCTCAGTCTGGACAAAAGAGATACGCATATAAAAGCATAAGGATCTAGAATTCTCAGTTAAGATAGGGTTTTCACTAAAGTATCTCCAATGAAGGGTGTGGTACGATTCGAAAAGTCAGGGAAACTGGCACCGAGATATGTTGGACTATTACCAGTTATAAATTGGATTGGCAATCTCGCATACAAAGTAGAGTTGCCGAGCAGTTTGATAGGTGTCCATAATGTGTTTCAAGTGTCTCATCTTTGTAAGTATGTGCATGATCTAGAGACTACTATCCCTCCGACTGCATGGGAAGACTTAATAGTAGAACCGGATCTGACTTTTGTTAGGCAACCAGTTTGGATTGTAATGAGAGATGAGAAGAGGTAAAGGAACAAGATAGTCAAGTTGGTGAAAGTTTAGCGGAGCGACAACAAGAAGGGCTATACTTGGAAATCCAAAGACAGGATTAGGGACAATTATCCTGATCTACTTTAAAGGTATGTTCTATATTTACTTTTTATAGATTGTTTGCTAGACATGTAGGCTAGTATGATAGTTAGGAAATGTTAAAGATGATTTCATAGATGTTATGCTTAATATATAGTCCTTGTTGAATTATGAGAACGCAATTCTTTAAGGAGGGAGCCTGTACCATCCCTAATTTTAAATAACATTATTTAGGTGATTTATTTAGATAAATTAAATAAAATAATGTAGAGGTTAGAGTGATAAGCAATTGAGATTGGAAACTAATAAGGGTTGCGCCTTACCTTATGAAATTATAAATGTGATTTATAAATTAGAAATTTAGGAGAACATGACAAGGGCAAAATAGGAATAGCCATATACCATAACCCCTAAAACCCTTACCTCATTCTTATTCACATTTTCATAAACCCAAACATAAACAAAGAGAGTTGAAGGCCGACCATGACCCAAAGAAGAAGAGGAGGAAAAAATATATTTAGAGGCTAAGTTTAAGCTAGGAAGTTTAAAGCAAGAACAAATCTCAAGTTCCTTATCCAAAAATGGTGAATAATGATCTAAACTATCTTATATAAGTCATCTTAAATGATTTAGTTTGGGCTGAGGTTTTAAACCGTATGATTGGATGAATGATGATAAGTTTTGATAGATTAAATGGATATGTACAGTTGTTGATGATTCATATGGTTGAATATGTGTTTTATGATATTTTCAGCTTAGAAAACCTATCATACTACATCCAAATGAGTTTCGTTTTTAATATGTGGTCAAAAATATTATTTTAGAAGTGCTTTTCAAGTTTCATAATTTTCTAAGTAATTATGAATTTATTATGAATTTTCTATGAGAGAAAATAACTAATTCGATTTAAATTACTTTAGGCAATTAAATAATGTATTCGGGTCTGAAATTTATATATGTTACAAAATATATTTAATGTGAATTATTGTGATTTTTGAGAATTTTTCCTTAGTGTTTTACTGTGGTTGATAAACTATTTAAGTTAGAGGACTTAAATGTTTTAAATGTTTTATTAAGGAGAGGGGCTTAAGTGCTAAAATGTTTTCAAGTGTCCAATGAAGAGTTCGACAGCTTTCTAGAAAATAATTTGGTAAAGTATTGAAAAACAATCATATTTTGGTAAATTATATAAGTTAGGCGAAAAGGAATTACTTTAAAAAGCATAAAATCAGTATTATATCGAATTACAACTTCGCCACTTTCATTTGCTTGCTTCTATTACCATACTCGATGAATCTTTCACACTTATTCGAAACCAATGCATATGGTATCAAGCACTTGGTACGTAATGTATTAGAGAAAGGTGGAAGGAAAGGATGGTGTCGAAGGCATGCTTGCGAAAGGGTTGCGGCTTTTGAACCTCTTTGATATACTAGCTGCTGCATTAAAAACCTTTCACCTTAGTAAGAGGCAACTTTTATAACCCTTTAAACCAATGAGTTCAGAGGGTAGGGTTTCGAATCGATACCCTTCCGCAACCATTGAAGCTGCTTTTCTTTTAACTTATACTTGCAAAAGGGTGGGTGTTGCTCCCATATCTTTCGACGTGATTGAAGTCGTTTAAACACTTTTTACTTGAACCCAATGCTTTCGAAAGGCATGTTTTTGAGTGTTTCAAAAGGCATGTTTTTTAGTGTTTCAAAAATGGAAGTTTTTGTGTATTTCGAAAGGCATGTTTTTAAGCATTTTGAAAGGAATGTTTCCAAGCGTTTGAAAGATATATTTCATGGTTTCGAAAGAGAATGTCTAAAATTTTAAACAATGGATTTGATCGCACTTGCCATTAAACTAGAGTGACAAAAAGGGAATAGTCGCATTCTTCTAACCCATTAGTTAAATGGAAGGGGACAAAGGGCTTGGTTTCTCTATGATGTTGAAAGGGAGGGTGATGGAGGGTAATTCATGTTGTCATAATGATCCAAAGGATATAGTCAAAATCCTTAGTTTTTAAATTAGAGAAACCAATCTCATTTTCAAAGAATACTCATAGCAATATGAAAGAGTTTTGAAACGTCATTTATCTTTGAAATTCTAGAGAAAGCTTTCCTTGCTAAAGATAGTGGGTTAAGGGTATCAACCATATTTAATTAGAAGAATGATTACAATGAATTTAACTATGGATGTTTATATTACTGTGTTATTTAATCAGTTGTAATGAATGCATATGCCACCATATTTACTTCATGTATAACCCATAACTATATCTTGGGGTGTTGAAGGAAGAATAACAGGCTAGGTTGACCCATTAGTGCATATACATTGAGTTTAACTCCTGTATGAGTAAAGTTTCCTCCAGGAGGTCAGACATACCAGAATATAGGATGCCCAAGACTGATCAAAGGATTATTGGTTTAGAGCCTTTAGACTGGTTTTTTGTAAGCCTATAAAACTATCTTATGGAAATTGTTATTGGCATGAGCCAATAGGTTCTTAGTGATCCTATGAAAACTATGTCCAAAGTAAGTTATTGAAAGAGATTAATAGGTTCATAGTGATCCCATGAAAACTATGTCCAAAATAACTTATTGAAAGAGATTAACAAGTTCATAATGATCCCATTAAAACTATGATTGGATAATGTATTGGTAGAAACCAATAGTTTCATAGTGATCCCATGAAAACTATGAAAGTGGATATAAAATCCATAAAGAATTGAACAGGTTATTCTTCAGCCCATGAAAACTAATGTGTTACTAATGACCCTAGAAACTGTAACTTGAGACAAATAGTTAGGTGAATGGGGATGGGAAGCTAGAACATATTGCATGTTTGCATATCATAATGATACATTTTATTATGTTATGTCTTAACTATTGTGAATGCAGGTGTACAGTATGTGGTTATTATAAATTAGGTTAAGTTGAGGGGAAAACCATTCCGCTAAGCGGCATGGTCTCACAAGATATCTGCATGGTTCGATATGGTAGGTTATTATTCACACCAGACTTTTTATCTACTCGAAGTTTATGTTTTCCCTTTGAACTCTCAGGTGCTCAATTGATTTGAGCAGTTTGAGATTTAAGGTTTTCAAGTTCTCCTTTAAAAGAATAAGCTTTGAGAGACATGCAGGAGGCAAGCTAGATATAGGAGTTCTTTCTATTTTATTCCGCTGTGTAATTGGGTATAATGGAAAAATTATATGCCTATATTAGACTTTGATTAACCAAGGGGGCATCTTCAAATGTCGCTCTTGGAGTATTTTGTAATAACTATATTTCTATGAACATGGTTTATGGATTGGGATTATGTAATGAATCTGAAATGCGATTCAAAATGGAAGGAGAAATCTGTTTTATTTAAAAAATTCATATCCATGTGTTTCTAGTGTAACAATGTATCTAACATTACCGCGTTTGGTCACCGAAAAATAATAAATATAGATGATTGCAGCATCTATAGTGATTAGTTTTGGGCCTTGAAATGGGGGATGTTATATAGATACAAACATAGATACATATATATATATAGTGATGAATATACCAACATCTTTATGAAAAATGTTATATGTTGTAGGCCTAATTCCAAAAGTAAGGAGTCACGTATTGAAAATAATACGTAAGTGATAATTACAAAACATTAATTTATGCACACATAGTGTTCAACATTCAATATGTGGTTGAAAATGGTTGTTGGGATCCTTATCACTTTATTTGTATATGAAATTTTTGAAAACCAACTCCTAGATTTTAATCCACCGTGAATCAAATGGTGATAAGATATATGAATGCATAAATTGATTAATGATTAAGTGGTCGTGCGATAACTTAAGAACAAATGTTGATTATCAAGTGGTTAATAATTGCATATAAGGCTTTCGTGTATAAAGTTTAGAATTAAGTCTAAAACATTGTTCTTGTGAACAAAGTACAAAGTATAGCTTTCTCATGTTGAGCTTATGTATAGACGTCATGAGAAGAACCATGGGCAAGGCTTTCGTGTGTTAAACCAAAAAGGGAAAATTTGCAAGCAAAAGAAGGGAAGACCTATGTGTACTAAATTCAAACATGACCTTTGTGAATTAAAATCAACAAGCTTTCATAATTCAATTTAGAAACATGAAAGGATTCTACGAGTAAAGCTTACATGGTCCTCACATTTAAAACATTTGAGTACAAGCTTAGATGTAACCCTCGTGAGTAAAATAGAAGATAGGGACTTCATGTATCATATCAAAGACATAGTTACAAAAAGAGAGTCTTTCGTGTGCTAAATAAATGTAGCCCTCACAAATAACACGTGAAGATAAGGCTTTAACAATAATGGCTTGGGTTTTGTTAAAAAGCGGATACATAAACCAGCAAACACGAAACCCATAAACAGTGAAGTAATGATTTAGGTAAATCAATCTAAATCTAAGCAATGAAAATGGAAGAAAAAATGAAAAAAATTACCAAGATAAAATATTTTCAATTCAAATCAATCATGTTGTCATAAGATTGAAATCAATCAAGTTAAATTAAAAATTGCAGTAGCACAATGAATAATAAAAAAAATCGATTAGAAAGTTACTTACCAAATGGAAATTGAAAAAAGTAAGGGTTTGATTTTGAAAGATTATAAGAATAGAATATTTTGATAGTGCAAGTAAGAAGAAAAGAAGAAGAAGGGTGTTATTTATAGAAGGAGGAAGAAAGAAAGATAATCGATTGGATTATAATAAAAGGAACATCAATGGTTGGAATTTGTAATTTTAAGAATATAAAATGTTATTTATAGTAAAGTATAAAGCAATATTACAATAAGGGGGTGTAAATGTTATACTCAAACATGGTAGCCATCACGGGTCAAAGAAGGAAGAAAATTACCAAAGAAAAGCCATTGTGAGGTAATTTAGAGAAGCCTGTATGTGATAACTTTACGCGCGATGGATCAAGGCCATCGTGATGTGTTTTATAGAGCTATTATAAATGGAGGCATCGAAGCTATCACAAGCAATTGAAGTCATCATAGAGGCATCTTATTAAGTCATCGTATAGCACATTGAGGCCATCATGATATATTTTGTGGAGCAGTCATGAGATAAAGTAATCTAGCTATCGAGAAGAGTTCTTGAAAGATCTCGTGTGTTGTCTCTGAGTAAAAATCAAAGTTACCGTGGGGAGATCTGTGAAGCTATTGTGTGCCATCATTCAAATAATAAGTCAAGTCCTTTGTGAAATTTCTAAAAAGCCATCATAAACCATCTTGAAGTAGCTAATTTGTATGGTCATGAGAGGTTCCATCATGTCATCATATGCAATATATATATAAAAACCAAGGTTATCATGAGAGGTTATGCCATACTATCGCATGCAATTTTTAATGATGAGTCAAGGCTATCATGAGAATTTTGATCGTACGATCATGTACCCTCTTTGAGTGATGAGTTGGGGCTTTCGTGAGAAGACCCAAAGAACAACCATTGGTTATTATGAATAGGCTTGAAGCAATAAGTCTATGCTATCATGATTTCATACCATTACTTGCTATGTTCGAGCAACAAATTAAAGCTATCGTGAGGAATTCTCACAAGAGCCATCACACACAATCAAGAGCTATGATAGAGTGTTCCGAACAAATATGTCACATGTCATTTCAACCATGTGGCACGTGGACCAATTATGGCTGTGAGGACCTATTTCTTCGACTCTTGGAAATTGACACTAATACATCCTCGGTATTCACATGTCGCAAATCCGAGTGCCAGAGAGGTGGTTCCTTAATGGTAAAAGGAAAAATAGACAAAGATACACGAATGGAATAACATATATTATTTCAATACATAAAATCTTTACAATGGAAATTTTAAATAAATTTATTAGAGTTAAACATGGACAGTCATAAATCTCTGCCCGTATAGGAGCGAAATACAATAGTACACAAGTGCGGTGGGAAAGAGGTAATAGTCTACTGAAGAATCTTCTAACTCCATGCTCCGAGCCCTTCTAAATTTCTTCAAATTAAACATGACTACTAGGCTACCAAAAAAAAAGGACACTCATAGTTTAAGAAAAAGAAAATAAACTCCGGGTCAGTCACGGGACTGGTGTGAGAGACTCAAAATACATGTGTGTGGAAACAAAAGGTATCTCATAAGACCGCGTCACACATAAACGCGGAACATGATTTTACCTTATGATAACCAAAACATTTTTATGTGGAAATTTTGTAATATTATATTTAATGACATTCTTTTTAAAACATTTGCAAGTAAACTTATGAATCTTAGCCAAAATTGATACCATATTAAATTCCGAACCTAATCATTTGAGGTTCTACAAATCAAAACCAAAGGCACTTATTTAAGATTGGATTTCCAACTGAATAGTGAGGTAAGGGACTACATCCCGTACAGTGCATTTCTAGAAGAATGCACCCGAGGCCATTATGTTGGTCCTCATGTGAATTAAGATTGACCTATCCAAACATTATAAGAATAGCACCAAGTATTACATCACGCGATTGTTACCGACCTATTCGAGACGTCTCATAGCATACAAAACTTAATTTAATCCCGACATTATAGTAGGTAGAAATTTTACTTTAAAAGACGATTTCATACCCTGATTTGTTGCAAGCCACTTAGCCTTAAAGGATCCCTATTTCGCCATTCCCGGGTGTGAAGTTTTAAGGTAACAATTACCTTTTATATAAAACATATTCCACTTGGAATACCACTTTGCCATTTCACAATAACACAACTGATTTCTACAAACGTATAACTCCTGAGCTCATATGCCTCAGGAAAGGGTGTTAAGCTAAGAGAAGTTGCCTTCTCCGCCACTAAACAGATCATACGTTCATAGAAATCAATCAATATGACCTAGAAATGAAACATCATACATTCATTCATACAAATTGTCCATGAACAGGACAAACTAAAGGTACTTTCCTACCATATCATGTCGGGAATTGTCTCTATGATTAGTAGCGAATAGTCCCCGTACTTCAAAGATTTTCACAATGAAGGGACCACTACTATTTATTTATCTTTGGAGCTACCTAAAGATTATCAACAAGCAGTCCTTTCGAAATGAAGATCCTCTCTCTTTCGAAATTTAGGTCTTTAATATATGTGTTTATATTCGAAGGCCTAAATTGGTTCGAAGTGGTTTTCGGATACGAATCACCCGAATCCGACCCTGGTTCCTTCAAACCAATCATCGATAAAAAGATGGTTTATAAATATGTGAATAATATCATTAATTAATATCTTTTTATCCAAAATATCTTCTAGAGATATTTATCTTTTGAAACCCATTTCTTTTTAGTATATATGGGATTCATTAAAACTCTCTTTGTTAAATTCTTCGATTTG
Source organism: Allium cepa (assembly GCA_030765085.1). Classification (NCBI taxonomy): domain Eukaryota; kingdom Viridiplantae; phylum Streptophyta; class Magnoliopsida; order Asparagales; family Amaryllidaceae; genus Allium; species Allium cepa. The sequence goes on along the minus strand of CM060935.1, from coordinate 817,635,860 downwards.
ATTAAACTCTTTTTAAAACTTAGAATAATTCCAAATCATTTTACTTAAATTTTAACAAAGATTTCTCAATTGTATAAACATAACTTTTTAATAAGTCAAAACCATGTTATCTAAGATGGTAAATCCAAAATATTTAATTTTTGAATCAAATGGATTCAAATTATACTTGATGTTAATATTTGAATCAAACAGATCCATAGAAATCATTCAAATTATACTCAATGTTAATTTCCGAATCCAACAAGTAATATCCGTCGAATAACATTGAAATTGCCTTTTAAATTCACATGATTAGTACGAGTTTCCACCTTAGAATTTATTATCAATTATAAGGAGATTATCTCTATACAACCCAAGCTGTTTAAAGTTGGGAAATTTAATCTTTTATAGTTAACTTGTTTCCAACATTTCGGCCTTATCTATCCCTTCCAATAGTTAAGCCAGGTGAGCTAGGGCACTGGTTTCTCCTGAACATCTCCTTCACTTAAGCACCTCAGCAAGATCTCACAAATAGAAAAATTAGGTGTACTCATTGGCTTATTAGAGCTAAGATTAAAACAATTGCTTATAACAGCTTTTCTTCAGTTCTTTTATTTACATCCTTTTAAATAAATCATTAAATCTTCAAATCATCTTTATAATACTAAATTACTTATTTAAAAATATTTACAAAAGATTAGAAAAAGAATTGTTAAGTTTAAAGTTATATTTCAAAAGTTAATAAAAACAGCTTCAAAGAGTGCTACGAAAAATGTTTTTAAAGTTATATTGACAAAAATGACTTTTTTATCATTTGAAAACTTATTCATACAACACAAATATCTTTTAAAACATTTTGAAATATCTATAAAAATTTCTCCATGTTTTTAAAACATTTAAAGGTATTAAATTTGAAGAAATTCTTTTTCTTAGATTTCGAACTGCAAAAATGCGATTATTTTGAAAACTTTTTTTGCTTATATTTCAAAATCTACTTAATTAAATCTTAATCTTTTATACTTTATTTAAAAACTATTGATATAATAGTTCGCAAGATTCTTATTATAAAGAATTCCGAGCTATATTCCACTTTATATATTTACTTAACTTTTACAATGCGAAATCGCGAACTACCGTTACGCGACGCGCCAAATTTTGGCTCATTTTTCATTTCTTATTCAAAACTTTACCAAACTGGTTTTTAGTGTTTATAAAACATTTTAAAACCATTTTAAAGAGTTTAATTATTCAATAATATTACTTTTATAAGTTGATTTGAAACGTGATTTCCTTGTGTAATATCGATGTGTATTTAACATGACTTGTTAGTACAATCAAACAATCATATCATCATCCAAACATGATAAAAAACCATAGCATCTAATATGTATATGTAATATGAAGGATTTTCTAAATTATTATATAACATATCTAACTTTTAGTTACTGATTACTTTCTAAATATCCACTTTACTATAATTCATCTAATCATACATTTAAGCATTTCAATAGTCATGGTAAAACACTTATGACTATTTATAAAGATTTAATTTAGGATTTCTCAACTTCATTGGATATTGTATTGACTAGATTTCACTATAGCTTTGCTAACTCAAACTAAAACTTTACGAACTCAAGCCCAAAAGCCCTTGGAGTGCTCAGCCATGATATTGTGCTAATGACCAAGTAAAGAGGTTGTGGTTTCTCATGGACAAGGTGGTGGATGATGGTGGCCGTCGGTTTCGATGGTGAAAAGAAGTGATTTTGAAGTGTTTTGAGGAGTATATATTATTATATATATGTTATATAAATTTAATTACTTTCCACAAATATTTTCTTTGTTATTTTACTAAGTGGATAAGCCATTAACAAAGCTTAGAAAAGGGGAAGAAGATGAACAAAATGTTGTAGGAAACTATGAAGAATGGGTGGGTATTTATAGGAAAATTTTGGAATCAAAATATCTTAACATGAAATTACCAGACTACCCCTGCCATCAGTTCCAACCCTCCTAGGATGTAGGGTAGTCGCCCCTACTCTTAGCCATATGGTAGTGGTGGTGATGGTGAGTGGTGGTGATACGATGTTGTGTAAGGTTGATTTGATGTTTGCTTTTTAAAGTAATTATTACTTTAGATATTTTATTCTTTTACCATTAGTAAATAAACGTTAAAAATGGTAATAATATTTCTACTATTCTCTTATGTATATATATGTTAATGTGTGTATATTATGTCATGAAAGTGCTAAAACTCATTTTGAACTAACTTATGCACATTAAACCGTTTCGAACTTGGATTTCGGTCATCGGTCATGTTAGTCCTTGATAAGGATGGTTTTGATGACAACAATCTTAGGACTTATTATAAAATATAAATACTAACATTATAGTTTAGATTTATAGGTATATGTAGGATATAAACATACAGGCACCAACAACGAAGACTGTACAGTATAGAGATACAAGACTGATGAATTTAAAGATCGAAGATATCAAGATTGAAGATTCATGAGTATCAAGATATCAAGAGTTCAAGATTTCAAAGTACAAGATAAGTATTGAGCCTAGAATTATGTTAAAACTTCTTGAAAGCATTTACATCTTTATTCGAAATTTATTCGTGGAATGGAATCCACTTTGAGCCTGTAAAGGGATGGAACCCACGACAGTATCTAGTGGAACATATAGTGGTCCTATTTTGATATCCACTAATTTTATAAAAACGAGTTTCAAAAATATATCTCTTGTTTTTAAAAAATATTTTCAAAACTTTCTTTTCAAAAAGAACGTCTCTTTTGATTTTAAAATATTTTAGCCTCAAAATTATCTTTATCATTTTTAATATTTTTGATTTCAAAATTGTCCTTGATTTTTAACTATCTCTTGCTTTAATATTTAGCTTTTAAATATATATATATATATATATATACAAACTCAGATTTTAAATCACTTTACAGAATAAGATTATATATTAAAAGGTACTTTCTAAACTCTTTTATATGTTTAAACTATATTCAAGTATGTATTTTAAAGTTTAGAAATTGTTTTGAAAAATTATAGAAACCAATTTTAATAAGAAAATCAAAATCACTATTTTTGCCTAGATAGTTTAAACATACTCCTACCTCTTATGTCGACACGATGCCCGTTAATTTTCAAATTTCAAATTTTCAAAAGAAGTATCTATTCATCGTATCTTTTCACTAATAGATATGGCTGTTGATCTCTATAAATACCAATAAGTTCTAAACGAATTTTTGCTAGATTTTCATTCATTTTCTCTCCTCTTCATCTTCCACATTTATTCTAAAAGGAATCCCAAACTATACTCTGCCGAAATACCAAGTGAATCAAACTTGATTATCTCTTGTTTGATTCTCTGCCCCTCTCTTCATAAGATCTTAGTGCTATTTAGAGTTATAGGATTATTTGTAAATCAAACTGTTGTGTAAAAGGTACGGTTGAGCCTTGAAATCAAGTGGGTGTGATTATTGCCCCAAAAATCAATTAGGTGATCTTGTGGCCTGGTAAATCAAGAGAGTTTGCCCCGGACTCGAATACAGGAGGGTGTACCTCGTGGCCTTGAAATCGAGGGTGTAATCTGGGAGATTATTTTGAAAAAAATCCGTAAAATTGAACGGGACTGGGTGTAGGGTAACTCCGAACCAGTATAAAATCCTAGTATGTTCTTTCCTTTACTGCTTTTACTTATTATTTGCATTTGTGTCTGATTCTGTGATTATATCTGTGTCTGTATATTGCATTTATTGGTGATTAAATTACGTAAGTTTCAAAATGATTGTGTAAATCCACAAAACACTATTCACTCCCCCTTTAGTGTTATTCTAACCTTAAGATCCGTAATCCACATTCCTAACATTTGGTATTAGAGCAAGGGCAACGACCCAAAAAAATTAATAATTTTTATAACGTATTTAATTGAATTTTAAGAAATTTTAAATAATAATATTTTGAAATAAAAATTTGAGTGGATCACGTCTATTTAAACATAGAAAATGGTAAATTTTTATCTAATAATATTGAAGTTTATTTTATTGTTTAATTTTATTTCAATTTATATCAGTTAAAAATCGATGGTAATAAAATGTTTTCCAATCTGAATATTTTTCTTTAGAAAATTTGTAAATCATTTTCTGAATGAGACGTCATATTTCGTTTCTTCAAATTCAGACTGCTATTGCTCCGTTTATCTTATTTTCAGACAAATTTGCAGCATTTTTGGTGTCGAATATCGACTTTGGATCGGATGATCGTACCACTGATATCTATATACCATTTTGATCATCTCGTCATGCTGATCTCTATGGTATATTTATTTATGTATTTTAAGGTCCGGTGTGTGTAACATCACGTCATTTTGGACTATTCAAATCGACAATAAAATTGCACATATCTGACTTGAATAATTCAAAACAACAGATTGTTAATAAAATTTAGGGCAAATAAAATCAATAATAGAATCACAGATACAGAATATCAGAATAATTTCGCAGTGGAATATATAAACATAGGAGTTCATGAAGCTCCTATATACCAAGTTTGAAAACCAATACATAATGCCAAATCTGGAAACAAATACTTGCAAAGTTAGATACGTAAGTTTCTACTACAAAGCACAAGTGGCATGGAAATAACTGTAATGAAATATCAAGTAGTCAGCTAATTCCAGTGGATCTCTAGCTCTGAAAGAGGATGCAACCGAAATTGTGAAATTCAGGCTGACTCGAGCGTACAGCAAAACACAAAACATTCGAGTCAGGACATACGTACTTATAAAATGTAAATCAACTCAAGTAAATTGTTAAAGAAATGCATCGGTAACTTAAAGGATACTTGGGATCATCCATCCTTTAAGAATCCGTTAAACAATCTACTATGTAGAAATATACGTTATTATAATAATTTCTAAGTAAAATAAACTATTAAAGTAGCGTTAAGGCTTTACATTTTCCACCTTAACACATTTTATATATTCCAAAATCTATGTAGTATGGTAATCTCACCCGTACTGGGTGACGTCAGAGGGCACTCCATAGGTATGGTACAAATTAAACTCGTAGAAGGTGCGCTAAGGTAGGTGACACGGCCAAACTAGGCAATGCCAGGGTAGATATACCAATTACACTTCTGGACTGTTGGTAATGCATAGCTGCAACTACCGCCCAACTCGATCCACACTCCCGAATCAAAGATGCGCACCAAATCATCACAAAGTAATAGAATGGCTAACGATGAAGTGTGTCCAATCAACAAGCTACCTCATCGGCCTGTCAATTGCTCCTGTTTTAGTCACCTTATGCTAACTCACGGGAGTTAGTTCCATGTAAATATACCTTTAGGATCGTCGCCACCATCCTACTTTATTCTGGAATTTCCATCGCGTACACAGTTGTTAAAGTGGTTTTCAGTATCGGCAGAGAGTATGTCCATATCCGATCCCGGTCTCTTTAACAACCAATCATTATTATAACCCCAAGGTTATATAAATTTCAAATGATTAATATTTCAAGTCAACATCCCTTTCAATACCATATAAATTCCATATCATTATTCTTTTAAAATAATATTCATTTTTTTCCAAAGACGTAACACTTCCAAATTTAATTATAATCCCTTTGAACATAAAGGTTTAAAGATCATAGCACTTTAAAATTATAATCTTTAGAACCATAACATATAACCCTTTAGAAAATCTTAACATTCAGAAAAATGTCACTTTAAGAAAACGCAGCAGAATAGAAGTGCTACTGTAAGAATTCGCAACAGTATAGAACTATTACGGTAAGAATTCGCAGCAGTGCAGAAGTGCTACTGTAAGAATTTGCAACAGTGCAGAACTGTTACTGTAAGAATCCGCGGTAGTGCAGAATTATTACAGTAAAGAAATTACAGCAGTGCAGAAGTGCTACAGTAGGCCACCGCAGCAGTTTTGAACTATTACCATAAGAAATCGCAGAAGTTTTGAATTGTTACTGTAATACTTCCTACTACAATAGTTTACATAACCAAATAGTATACCTTTTTACTGTTTTTATCAAGACCATTCTATTCTTCCTATTATATTGCTCAAATTTAGCTATTTAGTCATTAAAGAAATCATGCCTTTAAATTTAATAACTTTGTTATTAAAACATCAAATCCTAAAATAGAAATTTTTATACCAAGTTAAAAATATTAAATTTTAACTTACATTTTAACTTCTCTTGAGTAAATGACATTTATCATTTTTATTCCCAAATCATACCATTTTCATTAGTTAAAACTTACATGTCAAATGTACGTTTTAACTTATATTTCTTTTCACAAAACATTTATCATTTTAATTACTATTACATGGATTAAAACTTACAATTTTATAAGATGGAACAAATTACCATTGTTAGGTCAAATCAGATTATAAAGTTTCAATCATTCTTTATACTGTTAATTAGATTCCAAAATTTACATTCCCAATTATTTATTTCTTATAAAATTTTAACACATATAACAAATTTACAGTAATCATTATATAGAATTTTGAGATATATATATCAAATACTTAATAATCTTTAGAAAATCATTTTAAATCAACCACGGAGTCTGTATACAATTATCTACCCTATGGTCAAGTAAAAACGGACATATATCATTTTAATCCGTAATTTATAAATTTTTGGGTTTTATATCATTTTAAACCCGCAATCTCAAGTCAAATAAAATTGCTCAGGCCTAACATTTCAGCCGATAAAAATTATCCTTAATCTAAAGATCATTCGGGTATGTGTCATTTCAACACATAGTGAAGGAACTTGCAATGTGAGAATAAAATAATAATTTACATAACAATATTCAACATATCATGGCATATGATCATAACAGGTAAAATATGATATGAAATAACATGAAATAAGCATATGAAATAATATGAAATAAACATATGAAATAACATGAAATACACATATGAAATAAACATGGGTGAAATGTCAAACTTGCATATACATATTCTCACAACTCAATTGTCATCAATTCACCAAATCAATAAGTACGTATGTCAAGAGTGATTACTCACCTTTCTTAGGTTGGAAAAAGTGATTCAAAGCGCAACACAAAAATCAACAAACTACAGATCAGTTTAAGTGAGAGGAGAATCCAAATCCGACGCTAAAAAAAATATCAACTCCATACGTAAACAAATAATTCACATAAAAAATAAAATAAAATAAAATAGAAAATTAAGATAGAAAATTTTATGTATATATGCAGAATACATAAGAGGCTTGTCTAGGTTTTGCATATAATTCTTTTAGACTTGTTTTGGGTGGGTTTGGACTATGCTATGCCCGACCATGATTTGATTTTTGGTGGAGATGGATTCGGCCATAGCTAGGTTTAGGGTTAGGCTACGGTTTTGGTGAACGGGGTTCGGCCTAGGGTTAGGGTTTGGTGATGGAGCACGACCTAGGGGATTTTGGTGATGGAGGAGAGGGTCATGGCCAAGGCAAGGCAAAGGGGAAGGGTTATGGTGGTTCGACCATGAGATTTTGTGGTGGGAAGAAAGGAGGTAGAGGGCGAAATTCATGGAGATGAGGAGGGGAAAAGGAGAAAGGAGTAGTAGGTTTTAGGCTAGGGCTTTGGGGTTAGAGGAGGAGGAGGTGTGTTGGAACTTCGTATTTACGATATTTCGTAATTACGAAGTTTTGACTATAACAACTATATAAGCCATTATTGTATAAATTAACTTTTTTTTATAGGAATCAATCAAAGACCGGATTCAAATGAGCTTTGACTCTTAAATATGTATCGAGTCTGTGTCTAGAGTTTAAAATATGTTAAAATCTCTCCTATATGATATACACTACATTATCATATCATATATTTGCTTTAAAAGAAAATCTCTTTTTTATGTTACATTCAGATGTCTGAATGCTTCAATTCAGACGTCTGCTTCTGGAAGTTTGAATGTTGTAAAATACAATATTCAGACGTTTGAAAGTTATAAATCAGATGTCTGAATATGACAATTTTTTGCCTATTTTCTTTCTGTTTTGATTTCGTTGCATTTCAAAAGTATGAATTTTTAATTTCAGACGTTTGAATATTTAAAATGGCTACTTTTTCTTAAAAAGACATTTCCATTCATGAAGAGGTGTGATCTTTAATCCAACAGATAATCATAACTCTTGATGAAAACTCTTCATGAACAATTGCAAGTATTTACTATCTATATAAACACATTAGAATCAAGTTTTAAAATCACCAATTCTATTGATTATTATTCTATTCTTGAAATTCTTGATTCTAATACATTTGTGCTTTCAACATCATTCAAATTCATTTCCTACTTTCTTAACCTTTACGCATTCACACATATATCATAAAGGAGAAAGATTATAGAAAGTTTGTATTATCAAGAGACAAATTCGTGTGATTAAGAACACATTGTGTCACATACATTCTGTATAAGTTGAAGTCCTCTTCGGCTGTTGAGGCAAAATCCTGTTCTGCTGCTCAGGTCCCTTGTTCGGCAGTTCAAGGGTTGTATAAACCTATTCCTCCGGGTTAAGTGAGGATTGCTGTTAGTGAAATTCTAAAAAGGAGTCTGGGACTGGACGTAGAACGGGAAGTTCGAACCAGTATAAAAATTCCTGGTGTTCTTGTTTTATTTTTTACTTACTTTACATTGCTATAGTTTATTTCTGCACTAGTTTAATATTATTCCATATAGCACGATCCTACACACTTTCATTTGGTATCAGAGCAAGGCATCTTATAACCGTTGCACAGTTATCTGATATTTTTTGCTAAGATGGAAAACAACACCAGCACGATTAACACTGTTACTAACACTAGTTTTAATGAAGGTCAATCTACTGCATGACCTCCACTATTCAATGGCATGAATTACAACTATTGGGCAACTCGAATGCGTATTTATATGCAAGCAAGTGGTTTTGACTCATGGAATATCACTCAAACAGAGTGTAACATTCCTACGACAGAATACTCTACATGGTCAAACACACAAAAACTAGATGCTACTGCAAATTCCAAAGGTATGAATATGTTACTTTGTGCTTTAGATAGAATGAGTTTAACCGTGTTAGCATGTGCACAACTGCTTATGAAATATGGAGAACACTTAAAGTTACTCACGAAGGGACTAACAAGGTTAAACAAAGCAAAATATCCATGCTCAAAAGTCAATTTCAAAATTTTAGAATGAAGCAGGATGAATCTATAAGCGATAGGTACTCTAGATTTCAAGATATATATCACTCATTACTAGGACTTGGAGAAAAGTATTCTGACTTCGATATTATTTCAAAAATCCTTAGCTCTTTAACAGATGAATGAGAAAGAAAAGTCTTAGCTATTGAAGAAGCTAATGATCTTTCTACCATGAAACTAGAAGAGTTGATAGAAAATCTAATGTCCTATGAACTAAATTCGCAGGCTAAAAGAGTACAAGCACAAGACTAAAAAGTTATGGCATTCCATGCTGAAAAAGAGGAATCAGACTCAGATGAAGAAGACTTAGCATTCACTGCTAAAAAGTTTAAAAAGTTTTTGACGTACAGCAAAGGAAATCGAAACAACGGGAAAAGAAACTTCAACAACAATAAGCCATCTTCATCAATATTAGAATGCTTTAATTGCCATAAGAAGGGACACATGCAAAAAGATTGTCCAGAACAAAAGAAGACGTATCACAATAAGAACCGAAATGACAAGTCTAAAAGAAAAGGATTGTCAGTAACATGGGATGACTCGGATTCTTCTTCGTCAGAAAACATCAGTGATAGTGAGAAAGAACAAGCAAATGTTTGTTTCATGGCTATAGAGAGTGAGGTAAATGATCTTACTTTTGAAGATATGATTGAAATTAATTCGAAACTTCTTGATACCTTAAAAAGCATCAAAAGAAAATATAAAGAGGCTCTACACAATCGGAGAAAAGCAGAATTCGAGAGAGATATGCTTAACGATGAAAAGAAAATATTAGAAGAAGAACTTGGAAAATTTCAAGATATCTTCTCTGATGATAACTCTCAACTTGCTTTATTGAGTCAAGAAATTGAAACTCAAAAAGAAAAGAATGATTCTCTTGTCTCTGAAAATCATGAGCTAAAAACTAAGATCAAAATAATAGAATTAGATAATACTTGCCTCAAAACCAAGTTAGATAATATTACAATAAATATTTCTAACTTTATTAAAGGTAGAGAAAATTTATCCAATATCATTGAAAATTCTCAATTCACTTCTAATAAGAAGGGACCGGGATACACTAAGAAATCAAAATATCCACCTAAAAAGGAAATTAGAAGAAATATTTCTAATGCTAATACTTATCCAAAAAGGAAAAATAATTATAAAACCATAAAAATATGGATTCCTAAAACAAACAATAGTTTGATTAGGAATAAATATATAAATACCTTTTTTGAAATCGTTCATAAAAATAAAAATTATATTTGTAAGGGGAATACTGAACCCATTTGGGTTTGGTTTCCTAAGACCTAACTTTTAGGACCCTACCACAAAGTGGGTACCAATATTATTATTATTTTTTCCAGGACCCACTTAAAAAGAGAGGAAAACGGATACTCGACAGCGGTTGCTCAAAACATATGACTGGAGACAAGAATATGCTATCAAACATTACTTACTCAAATGGAGGTCAGTCACTTTTGGAGACAATTTCAAAGGATATATCATTGGAAAAGGCAATGTCAGCAATATCGGTACATCTAATTTACCTCTTATTTCTAATGTCTTACTGGTCAAAAATTTAAAACACAATCTTTTAAGTATCGGCCAGTTATGTGACAAAGGTTTCAAAGTCTCTTTTTCTGAAGATAACTGTAGCATTTTTGATAAAAATCAAAATCTTATATTTGAAGGAAATAGAGATAGAAATATCTATGTTCTGAATACGAAAATCAATCACAATTCAGATATGTGCTTAATAGCTAATGAAAATGTTCCTTGGCTATGACACAAAAGATTCTGTCATATCAACTTCAAAACTATAAACAAACTTTCTAAAAATGATTTAGTCAGAGGATTACCAAAAATGAACTTCAAAGTCAATCATCTTTGTGATGCATGTCAATTAGAAAAATTGACCAAATCATCTTTTAAATCTAAGAAAGTTATCTATACATTACAACCACTTGAATTACTACACATGGATTTATTTGGACCAACTCAAGTTCAATCCTTAAACCATAATAAATATGTGTTTGTAATAGTAGATGATTTTTCTACATATACTTGGACCATTTTTATGAAAAAAAAAGTGATAGGTTTGAGCATTTTAAAATTTTTGTCAAACGAATTCAAAATTTAAAAGGTTTGAAGATAAAGAATATAAGAAGTGATTATGGATGAGAATTTAAAAACGAAGTCTTTGACCATTTTTGTAAAACGAGAGGAATTTTTCATAATTTTTTGTTTCCTAGAACTCCACAACAAAATGGTGTTGTAGAACATAAAAACAGAACTTTACAAGAATGTGCACGAACTTTGTTAAATGGAAGCACTCTTCCAAAACGTTTTTGGGCAGAAGCTGTTGCAACTGCTTGTTATGTTTTAAATCGTGTTTCCATTCGATCTCTAACAAAAAACACTTCTTATGAACTTTTTACTGGAAAAAAACTAAAGATTTCTTATTTTAAAGTTTTTGGTTCAAAATGTTTTATATTAAATACAAAAGACCGGCTTGGTAAATTCGATGTGAAATCCGATGAAGGAATCTTTCTAGGATATTCAGATCGCAGCAAAGCTTATCGAGTATTTAATAAAAAGTCATATACTGTTGAAGAAACATTACGCGTATCTTTCGATGAAAATTTTCTGCAAAAACCAAGTATAGAAGATGACAAAGATTTTTTGGATAACATTACAAATACGGAATCTACAAATTTAGAAATTGATGAAAACATTGTTGATAATAATGGTGGATTAAGATCTCCACCAAAAATATTACGGGATCATCCTGTTCAAAATATTATTGGAGAAATTAATTCAAATGTACGAACTAGAAGTCAACTAAATCAAATGGGACACGTAGCATTCCTTTCTAATATCGAACCAAAGAATCCCAAAGAAGCTTTCACAGACGACTACTGGATAATTGCAATGCAAGAAGAGCTAAACCAGTTTGAACACAATGAAGTTTGGGAATTAGTTCCTAGACCAAGTGATCAAACTATTATTGGAACAAAATGGGTCTGCAAGAACAAAGCAGATGAACAAGGTAACATCACTAGAAATAAAGCAAGATTAGTTGTACAAGGATATAATCAAGAAGAAGGAATTGACTACAAAGAAACGTTTGCTTCAGTTGCAAGAATAGAAGCAATACGAATCTTAATGGCTTATGCATGTTTTCACAATTTCAAACTTTATCAAATGGACGTTAAAAGTGCTTTTTTGAATGGTTATATAAAAGAAAAGGTGTATGTTGAACAACCTCCCTTATTTATTCATGAGAAATTTCCTAATCATGTTTATAAACTTAAGAAAGCTCTTTACGGTTTGAAACAAGCACCACGTGCTTGGTATGATCGACTAAAGACATATCTAATTTCTTCGGGATTTCTAATTGGGAAAGTTGATCAAACACTTTTTATTAAACATTCGAAAAAGGACATTTTAATATTTCAAATTATGTTGATGATATCGTTTTTGGTTTCACTAATGACAAGTTGTGTCAGGACTTCTCAGAAATAATGACCAAGGAATTTGAAATGTACCACATGAGAGAACTAATATATTTTCTTGGTTTACAAATTAAACAGCTTCAAAATGGCATATTCATTAATCAAGAAAAATATTGTAATAATTTAATCAAACATTTCGAAATGGAAAATACTTCTGCCAAACCAACCCCAATGAGTACAATGACACATCTTGAAAAAGATGACAATGGAAAAAGTATTGATAAGAAACTATACCGATGTATGATTGGATCATTACTATATTTAACTGCAAGTCGTCCTGACATAATGATGAGTGTATGTTTGTGTGCTAGATTCCAAGCCAATCTAAAAGAATCACATTTAAAGGCAGTGAAACGTATATTACGTTATCTCACTAACACCAAGGATTTCGGTCCATTCTATCCTAAAGAATGTTCATTCGAATTAGTTTCATATAGTGATGCTGATTTCGGTGGATCTCGAACAGATCGAAAAAGTACAAGTGGTACGTGTCATTTTATTGGAAAATCATTTGTATCTTTGTTTAGAAAGAAGCAAAATTGTGTTTCTCTTTCTACATGTGAAGCAGAATATATTTCTGCTGCTTTGGCTTGTACTCAAGTAATCTATATGCAACAAGCACTTAAAGATTTCAATATAAACTTATCAAATTCAACTATATATTGTAATAACTCCAGTGCTATTAACTTGTCTAAAAATCCTATCAATCATTCACGAACAAAACATATTGACATTCGTCATCATTTTCTTCGTGGCAATGTTGAAAAAGAAACAATAAATTTGGATTTTGTTTCTTCTGAAAATCAGTTGGCTGATATTTTTACAAAACCTCTTTTAGAAAATGTTTTTATCAAACTAATACGAGAGCTTGGTACTGTCTCTCTTAAAATTCTATGATTTTTTTTGAGATATTTAGATTTGTAACTTTGCTAACAGGTAACTATTACTAAAATTCATAATCTCAAAATTTCATTTGGCTGATATTAATATTTGTTTCTTATACTTTACTATTATGAGCTTGGTATTCTGTCTAATTTTTATATAAATATTGTTTTGCAAATGTTGCTTTAATTATTGTTTTTGAAATTAGAATGAATATTGATATTTTGAATTTTTTAATGTATACGTGTTTTAAATGTAATATTAATTTATAATATATATATACTGATTTATATATATATATATATATATGTTATATTAAATATTTTAATAAATGTTAGGAATATTATATTATATGTTGAAAAGGTATTTGCATGTTGCAGTTTATAAAAGAAGATATTGTATTAAAATATAGTACATAGGTTTACAATTTTATCATGAAAGGTATTATATATATTATATTATAAAGCTACGTGTTGCTCCCATTTTTATATCTAAAGAAAAGGGGTATATAAGGTAAGTTGTACGCCTATGTGTATTTTGCTAGTAAATACAGTACATAACTTTCTTTCCCCACCTTCTATTCTCTTTCCTTTTTAATGTATGTGTATTACTAACTAAAGATTTTCAGCCACACATTGCTATAACAAAAATTCTATATTTAAAATTCTCTCCTCCATTTATACATACTAGCTCTGTCTTCTTCATTACCAAAATGAAATTTAGTAATGGAATTCAATATGTTTATCCTCCTTCTCTAAATGGCATCAAACAACAACTCCAACTCGGACAATTCTCTCTCGAGTTATTCTACATCTTCTATCGAAATTTTGGCAACTCCAACACCACGTGAACATGATAAACCTCGTCCTTCACGCGAACATTCTGGTTATATGCCAGAAAAGAAGAAACCTCGACGGTTTCTTTTCTTCAGTTCTCCAACAACCAAAGAAAAAATATCTGACATTCATCGTTACCAAAAAGAACAGTTGGATTTGCAGCGAGAGATGTATTATGAACAGAAATTTAACGCCAAACGACTTAGTTTTATTGAACAAGTGGCATTAAAATTATGCGGTATATCTCCAAAGAAAGATGTAGTTCAACCTTCTACTTCGAATCGATGGGAGCCGAGTCCACATCGTCCACCGGTTTCTCCAAATTCTTGGGAACGTCAACCATATTGGTCTCCAATACGACCATACACAGAGATAACCAAGATAGAACCGGAAGAGTGCAAGACTCCGAGTGATTTGGATAAATGATTTCTTTCATCTATATTTGTTGTTGTTGAATAATCATATTTATATTTTGTAAATCATTCTAAAAATTATTATATTTTTTTATCAAATATATTGAACAATGTTTGAAAAAACATATTTTAGACGTCTGAAATAGTTGTTTCAGACGTCTGAATATTGTTGAAGAAATATTCTTCACTCAGATTCAGACGTCTGAACACTCTACTCCAGACGGCTGAAAGTACCTCGAACTGAACTGTTTTTTTTTCTGTTTTAAAATTTACAATTTAAAACGTCTGAAATTGAAATTCTAGACGTCTGAATCTATCTGCCAATTCACAATTCAAGGTGTTTTTCAAATTTTTCCATCCACCAACCACTTTGATTACTTCCATCTACTTCTTCAAACCCAATTTCATCCGAACCAGCATTTTCTATTCTCTAAAAACTCCATTTTCAAACTCTTCATCTACAAATCTTTTTCACAAAAATCTCCAATGCCTCTAAGAACAAAACGTCTAAGGGCTCCAAGCTCTTCATCTGCACCAAATATAGATCACTGGTTATGGAATGATGAAGCAAAGAAAAGGTTTACTCAAATGAATAGATTTGGTTTCTTCCTAGGAGCTTTTTTTAAATTTGACAAATTTGAACCCTATAGAATTCAACAAATTGCTCGCTCAAGTGGGTTAGAATCTCTCTTATCTTTTTCTACAAATAATGTTAAGATAAATCATCTTTTAGTTAAATTATTCTACGCCAATATGAACTTAGACCATCATCCCCATAATAGAGAGGACTGTATTTGGACTTTGGTATGTGGTGTTAAAATCTATCTTCCCTTAGTTCGTCTTGGAGATATTTTGCAATGTCCTTCATCCGGAACAGATTTGGATGAAATTGAAGTTTCACTCTCTTTGGATCATAGAGATGAAGTCTCTCATAGATTTCTTTCTGGTGATATCACTAGGCTTACCTCTGTCCAACTCCATCCACAAGCCTGTATTCTTTATCGAGCTTTAATTCGTTCCGTCTTACCGAGAGCCGGAAGTTATGAAGTTATCAACAAATGCAACTTCCAAGCTTTGTATGACATATATTTGGAACAATCTATAAATTGGGGTCGTGTTATTCTTGAGGAGTTTATGGATGTTAATCGTCGTCATCGTTATAGAACTTTTCATTATGGTGCATATATAATGAAAATTCTTAGAAATTATGGAGTAACTTTTCCGAAATCAGAATTTTCACCTATAAAGGAGCTAGGATCCAAAACCTTAGGTCTGATGAACTTGCCTAAGCGTCCACAAAACCTTAACTTTATTTCTTTCCAAGAATGGATCACAAACCAGGATCAAAATATACCTCAACCTCATCAACCTCATCACCACATTGCTCCACAAGCTCCCGAGTATGATGATGATAACATAGAAGTGCTTTCCCTTGAAGCAACACCTAAACAAGCCATTGTTACAATTTCTCAAAATCAGGCTAAGCTCAATACCAAAATTGATAGATTAGAAAAGCAAACCAATAAGAAGTTTAATTCTATTCGTGGCTTCCTAAACAAAATTTGAGAACGTATTGGTTGCTCATCTTCCACTTCTACAGAGGTCTTTAATCCCGCATCCTTTCAATGGTCATCTAGCTTCGGTACTAACAATGATGAAGATGATGATGACGATGATGAAGAAGGTGATGATCGTCCTAGTTCATCTTTCTAAATTGGTGGTAGTATGGAACTTTCACTTCAATATCTCATAACAAATCTTTTTGCACTGTTTTTTTTTTAATTCCTGATGTTTATTTTGGCATGTAACTTAAACATATGCTACTTCTACTTTTGGTATGTATATTAAACATATGCTACTATTTTTTTGGCTTCTTGTACCTTGCGATGATTCTGTTGCTTCCCCGTTCTCCTATTTCTTGTTTATATTTTAAACTTTCCTTTTTGTCGATGTCAAAGGGGGAGTTTATATTAAGGGGGAGCTTATAGTAAGGGGGAGTAAATATAACTCTCACTCCTGTTATATATGCTTGTATTGTGTATATATATAGTTGTCATCATCAAAAAGGGGGAGAATGTTGGAACTTCGTATTTACGATATTTTGTAATTACGATATTTTGACTATAACAACTATATAAGCCATTATTGTATACTAACTTGTTTTTACAGGAATCAATCAAAGACCGGATTCAAATGAGCTTCGCTCTTAAGTATGTATCGAGTCTGTGTCTAGAGTTTAAAATATGTTAAATTCTCTCTTATATGATATACACTACATTATCATTTCATATATTTTCTTTAAAAGAAAATCTCATTTTTATGTTACATCCAGGCGTCTGAATGCTTCAATTCAGACGTCTGGCTCTGGAAGTTTGAATGTTGTAAACACAATATTCAGATGTCTGAATGTTATAAATCAGACGTCTGAATATGACAATTTTTTGCCTATTTTCTTTCTGTTTTGATTTCATTGCATTTCAGAAGTCTGAATTTTAATTTCAGACGTCTGAATATTTACAACGGCTACTTTTTTGAAAAGACATTTCCATTCATGAAGAGGTGTGATCTTTAATCCAACAGATAATCATAACTCTTGATGATAACTCTTCATGAACAATTGCAACTATTTACTATATATATAAACACATTAGAATCAAGTTTTAAAATCACCAATTCTATTGATTATTATTTTATTATTGAAATTCTTGATTCTAATACATTTGTGCTTTCAACATCATTCAAATTCATTTCCTACTTTCTTAATCTTTACGCATTCACACATATATCATAAAGGAGAAAGATTATAGGAAGTTTGTATTATCAAGAGGCAAATTCGTGTTATTAAGAACACATTGTGTCACATACATTCTATATAAGTTGAAGTCCTCTTCGCCTGTTGAGGCTAAATCCTGTTCTGCTGCTCAAGTCCCTTGTTCGGCTGTTCAAGGGTTGTATAAACCTATTCCTCCAAGTTAAGTGAGGATTGCTGTTAGTGAAATTCCAGAAAGGAGTCTGGGACTGGACGTAGAATGGGAATTTCGTACCAGTATAAAAATTCCTGGTGTTCTTGTTTTATTTTTTACTTACTTTACATTGCTATAGTTTATTTCTACACTAGTTTAATATTATTCCATATAGCACGATCCTACACGCTTTTAAGGTGGTGTCACTAAAATTTATGGAGAAGGAGGGGAAAATTTGTGAAGGAAGAAGAGGAAGAAATCTAAGGTATGGAGAAGGAAAATGAAAGAGAAGAAAACTTACACTTTTTTCTGTGGAGGCACAAAAGAATGAAGGTTGAGGCTAACAAAACCCTAGGAGATGCATATATAGGCTTCTCATCTAACTAAAGGTTTTCTAGCCCAAATGGTCTAAGCCCAAATAAATCAAAATAAAATAAAATAGAAGTTGTAGGAAAAATAACTGCGTGTAATACGGCAACAAATTTGGAGAAGTAAAAATCAGAATTTTACGAAATGAAAAGTAGGAAAAAAGTTAGAATTAAACC
Organism: Allium cepa; assembly: GCA_030765085.1. Taxonomy (NCBI): domain Eukaryota; kingdom Viridiplantae; phylum Streptophyta; class Magnoliopsida; order Asparagales; family Amaryllidaceae; genus Allium; species Allium cepa. The sequence continues at coordinate 817,617,514 of CM060935.1, read as the reverse complement.
CAGCTTCATAAAAAATAGAATTCAAAATTCAAAATTTAAAATTTTCAACAGGACTTCAAACTTAGACCAAAGTTGACCAAAATTTAAATTTTTAGAAAAATATTTATTTTGTTAAATTTGGAAAAACATTTAACATCAAATCCTAAAATTATATATTAAAATTCCAAATTTATCAATTTTAAAATAATAAAATTCAAAGTTTCAATTAAAATTTTCATTTAAAATATGCTAAAATTTTGCGGGTTTCTGCACTCTCCCCCACTCAAAAAATTTCGTCCTCGAAAAAGAAAGAGACAAAGAAAACAAAGTAGGATAAGGTAGGATAACAAATATTACCTAGAACAAATAATTCTGAATTCGAAGCACAAATACTCTCTTATGTTTCCCAAGGACAGTCCCGATCATCAGTGCTCCATTACACTTTGACTAGATCGATAGATTTTCTTCGAAGCAACTTCGTACCTCTATCGATAATACGAACTGGCTTCCTTTCGACAGTAAGATTTGGCTCAACATCCAAACTCTCGAGAGAAGAAGGCTGGATAACCAAAGATGGATCATGAAGGTACCGACGAAGATGCGAAATATGGGACACATTATGCACTCTAGAAATTTTTTTGGGCAAATCCAAGCAATAAGCTAATGGACCAACTCTCTCTAGGATGTGAAAAGGACTAATAAACCTAGGAGCGAGCTTCCCTCTCCGACCATAACGAATCATATTTCTTAATGGAGAAACCTTTTGGAAAACCTGATCAACAACAAAAAACTCCAAACTCCTCCTACGCCTGTCAGTATACTTCTTCTGTCTATCCTGAGCAATCCTCATCTTTTTCCTAATCTCATCAACCTTCTCAGATGCTTCAAAAATCATATCGGGACCAAGAACCAAACGATTACCGAATTTAATCCAGCAAGATAGAGATATGCAAGGTCGTCCATAAAAAGCAGCAATGGAGCCATTTTGATACTCGCCTGAAACTATTGTTATAGGTGAATTCAACGAGATGGATGATCTTCCCACGATCCTCCATAATCAAGGACACAGACATGAAGAAGATCTTCTAGAATTTGATTCACCCTTTCCGTTTGACCATTGGTCTATGGATGGTAAGTAGTGCTTAGATTCAGATGAGTACCTAAAGATTCTTGAAAAGCTTTCCAAAATTGGCTGATAAAGATGGGGTGTCTATCACAAACAACAGTGACTGGAACACCATGAAGGCACACAATCTCTCTCATATAAATCTCAGCCAAACTACAATTAGATCGGTTAGGTCTAACAGGAATGAAATGTGCTGACTTGGTCAATCTATCCACAGTTACCCAAATACTTTCATTACCTCTCCTAGTTCTTGGTAATCCATCAATAAAGTCCATAGAAACTTGTTCCCATTTCCAATTGGGAATCTCAAGGGGTTGCAGCAGTCCTGCAGCTTTCTGATGATCATCCTTAACATGCTGACAAGTCGCACATACTAACAAAGAGGGAGATATCACGCTTTATACCACTCCACCAACACAGTTTCTTCATATCCTGATACATCTTCGTCACCCCTGAATGAATAGAAATATGGACCGATGATTTTCCCGAAGTAACTCTTGCCTCAATCCATCAACATTTGGGACACATATTCGATTATTAACCCTTAAAATCCCTTTATCATCAATTTGAGCTCCACTTCCATCTAGTTACTACCACCAACTCTATTACGGATATTCTCATTAATAAGCCTAATCATCCTATCCTTATTTTGCTTAGCAATAATACGATCCATAAGAGGAAAAGAGACAACAAGCTGACATAACATTGCCTTCTTCCTACTCAAAGCATCAGCTACAACATTAGCTTTCCCTGAGGTATAGTTGACGTCGAGGTCATAGAAGCTAGAAACTCAAGCCACCTAACTTGACTTAGATTCAAGTCCTTCTGAGTGAATATATTTCAAAGACTTGTGATCCGTAAAGAGCTCAAACTTAGTTCCCGATAAGTAATGTCTCCAAAGCTTTAAAGAAAAGACTACGACAAGCAATTCCAAATCATGGGCTGCATAGTTGGCTTTATGAGTCTTCAACTGGTGACTAGCATAAGCAATAACTTTTCCATCCTGCATCAGCACAGCTCCCAAACCTTCACGACTTGCATTAGTGTATACTGTTAATCCCTCACTTCCATTTGAAACGGTAAGAACTAGTGCAGAAGTAAGCTTGTGCTTCAACTCATTGAATGCAGCTTCACACTTTTCATTCCATCTAAACTTGGAATTCTTACGAGTTAGAGCGATGAGAGGTGCAGCAATCCGAGCAAAATTCTCAATGAATCTTCGATAATAACTGGCAAGGCCTAGAAAATTACGGATATCAGATGAAGTCCTAGGAGTTTCCCAGTCCTAAAATATAATAGGGAGAATAAAAAACAAAGAAAGAGATAGAGTAACCAATGTACGAAGAAGAGAAGATAGACTTACATTGATCGCAGCGATCTTAACTGGATCAATAGAAACCCCATCACTAGAAACAATATGTCCAAGAAATCAGACTTCATCGTTCTAGAAATGGCAATTTGAGAATTTGTCTTTTAGCTGATGACTCCAAGAGTACCCAGAATAAAGCTCAAATGGGATTGATGCTCCTCCTCTGACTTAGACAAAACAAGGATATCGTCGATGAAAACTAGAACAAACTCATTAAGAACATTACGAAAAACCCGATTCATAAGGTCGACGAAGAAAGTTGGGGCATTAGTTAAACCAAACGGCTTAACTAGCCATTCAAAGAAACCATCCTCAGATCGAAAAACAGTTTTGGGAATACTTTCCCCTGCAACTCTGAGCTGGTGGAAACCAGTGGCAAGATCAAGCCGAGAGAATACAGTAGCACCATAAAGCTGATCGAACATATCATTAATGTGAGGCGTTGGATATCTGTTTTTCATAGTGAGCTTGTTCAGCTCTCTATAATCAACACACATCCTCAAGGAACCATCAGATTTAGTGACAAAAAATACTGATGCTCCCCATTTGGAATGACTGGGTCTAATCAAACCTTTGGAGTGTCTTCAATTTGCTTCCTCAACTCAACCTTCTCGCGAGGTGCCATCCTTCTGGGAGGAAGAACTACAAGTCGAGCTCCAGGAATGAGATCAATATGGAATTCAATTTCTCGTTTAGGAGGTAAAGAAGTGACTTCACCAAATACATCGAAATAGAGTTTGACCACAGGGGTAGAATCAAGATCACTAAGGGAAGAATCAAGAGAATAGATAAACTGCCTGCATATTCCTGATGCATACGGTATTGAATCATCAAAGGATTTCCAAAATCATCAACTAGAGAAACGGTCTGGGTTTTATAAGAGATAACAACTTCATGTGTCTTCATCCAATCTCCTCCAAGTAGTAGATCAAAAGCATCGAATCCAAGAACATAGAAATCACCAAAAAAGCGACGGCCAGAATGGAAAAGTTTCAGATTGTTACAAATCCTACTAAGATTTGCGAGACCACCAATAGGATTAGTAAAACATAAAGGTACAGTTGCACAATCGGTTGAAAGAATATGCTCAAACTTACCACAAAGGTCCACAGAAATGAAACTATGTGAAGCTCCAGTGTCGAATGAAATATGAACAGGAAGATTAAACAAGGTAAAGGTGCTCTGAAGGGTACCTTAGGTATCACTAGAAGCAAGTGGAGTAGATGAAGTAACTGCAAAGACACCCGATGGCTTGCCCTTCTTCTGGTTAGGACAATCTAGCTTGAAGTGGCCAGGATGCAAGCAAATATGATAGAGCACGCCCACTCACCTGAACTGGAGGAACAACAGCTCCAACTAAAGTAGGACAACTATTGGCGTAGTGCCCTTTCTGGTCACATCTGAAGCACGTGATGGAAGAAAGATCAATAAGTTGCTTACGGGAAGAAGAAGAAGATCCTAAACCGGGGTTCTTAAGCTAATTCTATTTCTGACGATGAAAATTGGACTTCCTCTTCTTAGAATTGCCAGAAGAAGGCTGCGATGAAGGTTCACGAGCAACAGCTGATTCCTTAAAAGTTGGGTTCTCATACCTAATAGCCATATCCATCAAAGAAGTAAAACGGCTATGCACATGAGCAATCAGACGGTCATAAAACTCGGGGCGAGCTCCAGCTATGAACTTCTCATTCTTCTTAAGAGGGGTATCAATCAAACTAGGACCAAATTTGGAAAGCTCATCAAACTTCCTCTCATACTCAGCAAATGACATATCCCCCTGCTTAAGGTCCATAAACTCCCTGTATAGCCGATACTTCCCAGCCTCCGGCATCCACTTCCTCACAAAAGCCTCCCTAAACTGATCCCAAGAAATATCTTCCTCAACATTGTTGGCTACAACAGACTCCCACCAATCCAATGCTGCCCCCTTCAACTGCCATGCTGCTAACCGGCGCTTCTTAGCGTCAGTGATCTCCAAACCAGTAAAAATCCTTTCCAAGCCTCTCAGCCACCGTGGAGCCTCAATGATGGTCTCTGATCCTGAAAATTTAGTACCTCCTAGTTGGATGAACTCCTTACATAGGGTGGTAAATTTAGTAGGTGCAACCGGTGTGGGAACAGGGGCAACACCACGACCCTGACCTCTGGATTCCTACGATTCATCCTAGTAATTCAAGAATGAATTTTTAGGACAAAGATAAAGGAAAAGATAGAAGAAAAACACAATTAGACTGGAAATCCTAATCAAATAATTCTACAAAACAAGGTGGATTTGAAAAGAAGGAAAATTCTACGAAAAAGAGTTTTAAAACAAGAAATTTTTTATAATACAACCCTTTAGAATCATTTAAAATCATAAATAAAATCATTTTATATTTAAAATATGTTCTCTGCCAAGAATGATTCTAAGATTGATTTTACTCATTCTAGGGTATTTCTGCCCTATCTCTAATGAGTTTTTGCTCCATAGGCTAGGATTTTCCTAAAACCAAAGCTTTGATACCAATTGTAACATCCTGCCATTTTGGACCATTCAAATCAACAATAAAACCACACATGTCAGACTTGAATAATTCAAAACAACAGATTGTTAGTAAAATTTGGGGCAAATAAAATCAATCAAAGAATTACAGACATAGAATATCAGAATAATTTCGCAACGGAATATATAAACATAGGATTTCATGAAGCTCCTAGATACCAAGTTTCAAAACCAATACATAATGCCAAATTTGGAAACAAATACTTGAGAAGTTAGATATTTAAGTTTCTACTACAAATCATAAGTGGCGTGGAAATAACTATAATGAAATATCAAGTAGTCGACTAACTTCAGCGGATCTCTAGCTTCGAAAGAGGATGCAACCAAAACTGTGAAACTCAGGCTGACCCGAGCGTAAAGCAAAACACAAAACACTCAAGTCAGGACATACTGACTAATAAAATGTAAATCAACTCAAGTGAACTTTTAAAGAAATGCATTAGTAACTTAAAGGATGCTTGGGATCGCCATCCTCTAACGATCCGTTAAATTATCTACTATGTAGTAATATACGCCATTATAATAATGTCTAAGTAAAATAAACTATTAAAGTAGCGTTAAGGCTTTATATTTTCCACCTTAACACATTTTATATATTCCCATAGTCTATGAGTACTATAATCCCACCCGTACTGGGTGACGTCAGAGGGCACTCCATAGGTATGGTACAAACCAAACTCATAGAAGGCACGCTAGGGTAGGTGACATGGCGCAACTAGGCAATGCCAGGGTAGATATACCAATTACACTTCCGGACTATTAGTAACGCACAGCCGCAACTACCGCCCAACTCGATCCACACTCTCGAATCAAAGGTGTGCACCAAATCAATCACAAAGTAATAGAATGGCTAACGATGAAGTGTGTCCGATCAGAGGAGCTACCTCATTGGCCCATCAATTGCTCCTATTTTAGCCACCTTATGCTAATTCACGGGAGTTAGGTCCATGTAAATATACCTTTAGGATCATCCCCACCATTCTACTTCATTCTGGAATCTCCACCGCGTATATAGCGGTTAAAGTGGTTTTCGGAATCGATAGAGAGTATGTCCATATCCGATCTCGGTCTCTTTAACAACCAATCGTTACTATAACCCCATGGTTAAATAAATTTAAAATCATTTATATTTCAAATCAACCATATCCCTTTCAATGCCATATAAATTCCATATCATTATTCTTTTAAAATAATATTACTTTTTTTTCAAAGTCGTAACACTTTCAAATTTAATTATGATCCCTTTGAAACATAAAGGTTTAAAGATCATAGCACTTTAAAATTGTAATCTTTAGAACCATAACATATAACCCTTTAGAAAATCTTAACATTAAGAAAAATGTCACTTTAAGAAAACACAGCAGAACATAAGTGCTACTGTAAGAATTCGCAACAGTGCAGAACTATTACGGTCAGAATTCGCAGCAGTGCAGAAGTGCTACTGTAAGAATCTGCAACAGTGTAGAACTATTACTGTAAGAATCCGCAACTGTGTAGAATTATTACAGTAAAGAAATTACAGCAGTGCAGAAGTGCTACAGTAGGCCATCGCAGCAGTTTTGAACTGTTACCGTAAAAAATCGCAGCAGTTTTGAATCGTTACTGTAATACTTCCTACAACAATAGTTTACATAACCAAATAGTATACCTTTTTACTGTTTTTATCAAGGTCATTCTATTCTTCCCACTATATTACTCAAATTTAGCTACATAGTCATTAAAGAAATCACATCCTTAAATTTAATAACTTTGTTATTAAAACATCAAATCTTTATACCAAGTTAAAAATATTAAATTTTAACTTACATTTTAACTTCTTTTGAGTAAATGACATTTATAATATTTATTCTCAAATCAAAACATTTTCATTAGTTAAAACTTACATGTCAAATGTACGTTTTAACTTAGATTTCCTTTCATAGAAAATTTATTGTTTTAATCACTATTACATCGATTAAAACTTACAATTTTATAAGTTAAAACAAATAACCATTGTTAGGTCAAATCAGATTATAAAATTTCAATCAATCTTTATACTGTTAATTAGATTCCAAAATCTACATTCCCAATTTTTTATTTTCATAAAAAAATTTAACACATATAAACAAATTTAAGGAAATCATTATATAGAATTTTAGTTGATATATATATATATATATATATATATATATATCGAATACTTAATAATATTTAGAAAATCATTTTAAATCAACCACGAAGTCTGTATAAAATTATCTACCCTAGGGTCAAGTAAAAAAAACATATATCATTTCAATCCGTAATTTATAAATTTCGAGGTTTATATCATTTCAAACCCGCAATCCCAAATAAAATGAAATTGCTCAGGCCTATCATTTCAACCCATAACAATTTTCCTTAATCTAAAGATCGCTCAGGTATGTATCATTTCAACCATAGTGAATGAACTTGCAGTGTGAGAATGGAATAATAATTTACATAACAATGTTCAACATATCATGACATATGATCATAACAGTTATAATATGATATGAAATAACATGAAATAAACATATGAAATAATATGAAATAAACATATGAAATAACATGAAATAAACATATGAAATAGTATGAAATAAGCATATGAAATAACATGAAATAAACATATGAAATAAACATGGGTGAAATGTCAAACTTTCATATACATATTCTCACAACTCAATTGTCATCAATTCACCAAATCAATAAGTACGTATGTCAAGAGTAATTACTCACCTTTCTTAGGTTGGAAAAATGATTCAAAGCACAACACAAAAATCAGCAAATTACGGATCAGCTTGAGTGAGAGGAGAATCCAAATCCAACGTTAAAGAAAATATTAATTCCATACGTAAACAAATAATTCACATAAAAAATAAAATAAAATAGAAAATTAAGATAGAAAATTTTATGTATATATGCAGACTACATAAGACGCTTGTCTAGGGTTTGCATATGATTGGTTTAGACTAGTTTTGGGTGGGTTTGGACTATGATATGCTCGGCCATGATTTGGTTTTTGGTGGGGATGGGTTCGACCATAGCTAGATTTAGGGTTAGGCCTGGATTTTGGTGAAAGGGGTTCGGCCTAGGGTTAGGGTTTGGTGATGGAGGCTCGACCTAGGGGTTTTGGTAATGGAGGAGAGGGTCATGGCCAAGGCAAGGCAAAGGGGAAGGGTTGTGGTGGGTCGGCCATGAGAGTTTGTGGTGGGAAGAGAGGAGGTAGAGGCCGAAATTCATGGAGAGGAGGAAGGGAAAAGGAGAGAGGAGTGGTAGGTTTTAGGCTAGGGCTTTGGGCTTAGAGGAAGAGGGGGTGGTATGGCCGAAATTTATGGAGAAGGAGGGGAAAATTTGTGAAGGAAGAAGAGGAAGAAGTCTAGGGTTGGAGAAGGAAGATGAAGGAGAAGAAGACTTGCACTTTTTACTATGGAGGCACAAATGAATGAAGGTGGAGTAAAACCCTAGGAGATGTATATATAGGCTTCTCATCTAACTAAAGGTTTTCTTGACCAAATGATCTAAGCCCCAACAAATCAAAATAAAATAAAATAGAAGTTGTAGGGAAAATAACTGCGTGTAATACGCTGAAAACAACAAATTTGGAGAAGTAAAAATCAGAATTTTATGAAACGAAAAGTAGGAAAAAAGTTAGAATTAAACCCATCTTCATAAAAAAATAGAATTCAAAATTTCAGATTTCAAATTTCAAATTTTCAATAGGACATCAAGCTTTGACCAAAGTTGACCAAAATTTAAATTTTTAGAAATATCTTTATTTTGTTAAATTTGGAAAAACATTTACATCGAATCCCAAAATTATATATTAAAATTCCAAATTTATCAATTTTAAAATAATTAAATTCAAAGTTTCAACTAAAATTTTCATTTAAAATATGCTAAAAATTTGCGGGTTGTTACAGTACGCAACGAAAATAATAAAATGCTCGTTGTAACAGTACAATAAACGGTGACTTTATTATTTTCCTTCGGTTTCAAAATCTGAAACGTGCAACCCAAACAAAAATAAATTGCTTTAAATTTTCAGCTAAATCTTAGCGGATCGTTTCCATTCATCTATTTTGTTTATATTCGTGACTTTCCACTTTTGCTCGCCATCTACAAATCCAAAGTTGTGTTCATATTTTTCCCCTCTCTTGTTCCTTTTCTCTTCCAGGCTATTTTACCTTAAAAATGAAACCCACCCTTCCCTCTCTCTTTCTTTCTCGCATCACCTCTTCCTCATTCCTCACTTCATTTTTCACTTCTCACATTTCTTCTTCTGCACAAAATATTTACAGTAAGTTCTACAAAAATATCTTCCTCTTTTAACAATTTTCTTTCTTCCTTATATAGGTCGGCCACCATCCTTATTTGCCCATCATTTCCTCCTTGTCAAAGCATAGCCGAGAAACACCATTAAGGCCTCCTCTCTCTCCAGCCATAGCATGTCCCCTCTTTTATATATAAAAGATATATTATATACATAGATACATATACATATATATATATATATATATTATATGTTATATTAGATTTTGGTGTATATACGTGCTGTAGTATTTTCAGGATATATTTATATATAATAGCCGAGAGTCTGGTATGTTTATTAAGTTATATATATAGGAACGATATATATATTAACAACAATTATATGTTTTATAAGTTTGTAACCTTCTTTGCTATTATATAAGTATATTTATTTAAACTTGTATGGAACGTGTGTGTGTGTATATGTATGTATAGTTTGCAGTAAGTATATATATACATATCAGCTTATATAAGTATGGGTATATTTTTATGTAGGTAAGTCTTATATATTGTCAGTGTATATATTAGTCTACTATGTTGTATAAATGTTAGTTTATTCTTTTATTTTAATAATAATATACGTATATTGTTGGGTTTACAAATATGAGCTGCGTATGTTTACAATATGAGTTGTATTATATATATTATCTTAAAAGTTATATATAATATACAAATGTTAGTTAAGTATTGTATAAGGCAAATTTACATATACATATAATTTAATAAACAGTGGAATATAACATGAGTAAAATAAAATATTTGCTGTAATCTAATTTCTTTCTTATACCTGTCCTCATACTTATATATATTTGATGATATAGGTATATACAAATATATTATCTTTTTTTTTTACTTTGTGGGTTTATTTGTTTTTGGTAGAGATATGGGTTTGTTTAACATGTTTACAGGAGGTAGTTTATATATTACTGGTATATTGTATAAATCATATCCAACTAGGGGTTTGTATATATATATATATATAATAAGTTTAAAGGTATGTAGATAAGTATTGGGTTTTAAAATATATATAATATGTTATAATATTTTACATTTTTTTTTACTAAATCCTAATTATATATATGGTTTATGTTATTATAAAGTAGCCGTTTACAAATTATGTACATATACAGATCATAAATAAGTTGTTTCCATTTTTTCGATTTGCAACCGTGTTAGTATGTTAATACTTTATTATATGGATTTTTAAATGTAAAAAATGACTTTTAATCATTAAAAATATATTATTTTATTATTCGCTTTAAATTTTCAGATTGATTTCGTGGAATAATAGTAATAACAACATATATTCTGCTTCTATCTAAAGATTTCTAATTCCTTCTCATCAATTCAAACTATCAGCTCGTTCGTCGAATTGTGTCCATCCAGCGTTGCTTTGGAATTAATAGCTCATTTCTTCGTCAAATCTATCTAGCCTCGAAAGGTGAGCAATCACTCACGATTAATGTTCTAGTATTTACAATTGAAACAACAATTGAAATATGTTGCTGTTAGTTAATCAAATTGTTATATATGCTATTATCTGTATATGTTCACCTATAGGATATGACACGATATCCTCTTGTTTATCTTATATTGTTATTGATATATATGCCGGTTATTATTATTATCCTATATATGTTATCACTTTGCAAGTTCTTTGTTAGTGTAGAATTCCCTATCGGTTGAAATGATACATACCCGAACCATCTTGTAGAATATGAGAAAATCGTTATGGATTGAAATGATAAACCCAAGCGATTTTCATTGAATTTAATTTGGGATTGCGGATTGAAATGATATATACCCGTATATATTTAAATTACGGACTGAAATGATAAATATCTGTATCACTTGACCATAGGATAAAAAATTATATATAGACACCATTGGTCTATATATAAATATATTGAAAATAATTTCTATGGTTTTGGAAAGAAATATATGGTTTTAATAAATATTGATTCTTGAAATATAATATGTAAATGTTATATTATATATAGATTTAATAATAATATTTAATATAATTAAGATTGATTCAATTAATACATAATATGTTTAAGTATTTATTAAAATTATATTTCAAAAATAGATTTTTGTAGTAACTTGAATTTATTTGAAATTGTATTAAATTAAGAATTTTATTTAATTAAATCGATTTGAAACTTATTAAAATTGAGATTTAAGATATGATTTTGTAACTTGATTTTTGATTTAAGTAATTCAATGAATATTTCACGTTTAAATAAATTGAAGGAAATATATAGAAAAATGTAAATTAAGGTTATAATATTGAATTTATCAAGTGAACATTCCAAGACTAAATAATAATGAAGATCAATATGAAACTGTTAAAATTAGTTTTGAAAATGTTGAATATTTAAAGCTTTGAAATATATTGGAATTTAAATGGTTTATTTTATGGTTCAAATCTGTATTTGAAATCGATATAGTCTGAAATTTTTTATTTAGAAACTGAATTGAATTGAACTTGATGAATTTAGACTGAATAAAATTTGAATTTGGAATTCGAGTTTATTTGAATCGATTTGTGAATTTGAGGAAATTATAAATATTTTAGCTTTTAAAATTATTTTAATATAAATATATATAACACTATTTTATTATAAACTATTTTAATATACTTATTATTTAAAAATAATCTATTTTATTTTATAAACTATTTTACTTTATATCCTATTATTAAACTGTTTAAGTGGTGGAAGTTATGGTTTCAAAGTTATGGTTTTCCAATGAATTACGATTTCAAAGTGTTTTGGGTTTCGAAAGTGTTGTGACTTTGAAAGTGCTATAATTTGGAAATAGATACTGTATTTGTATAGCTTTTGAAATGGAAATGATATTTTGGTTTTGAAGTATAAATTATTATGAAATGACCACGGTGTTATAATGACGTTTGGTTGTTAATAAAGTATATTTCTACATTGTAGATAGTTCCACGGATCCTTAGAGGATGGGTATCCCAAACATCCTCTAAGTTACTTGTATTTCAGTTGATATTTCACTTGAGTTGGATTTATTGATATAAGAATGTTAATTCTTATCCGAGTGTTTTGTGTTTTGCTTTACCCTTGGGTCAGACTGAGTGATGCAGCATTTGAGACTCACCTTTGAAGTTTGGAGCTTCGCTTGGAGATCCAACTATCGATTCAGCTTTCAGCTTTTCCAGTTGATTTTTCCAGAGATTCATCAGTCTGTATTTGAGATATTCTGTTGTATTTTATTTCAAATTCTATTGTTTATACAGTAGCTTCATGAACTACTGTTTATCTATTCCGCTGCATTATTGTTATAAATACTCTGTGTCTATGATTCTATGATTATTTTATTTACTGTATATGCTGAGTTTTGCCAAATATAAATTAACAATCTGATATATTGAGCGATTCAAGTCCAGCATGTGTGGATGCGAATAGTTGAAAATACCAGTTCGTTACAGTTGGTATCAGAGCTTTCGTTTTAGGCAAAACTTAGCATATGTAGTAGATTTAATTACAGAATTACTTGTATTCTTGCTTGAATATCTTCCTTTTTGATTCGGTTTCCTTTGAATTTTGGAACTCTCCCACTTGTTCTGAAATCCATCCTGTCTGCCCCTCTTTGTATTCTTTTGATTCTGGACTATCCCATAACTCCACTTCGAATGATGTCGATAAAAATTGACGATCCCGCCAACCTTTAAATGATTTGTAAAGGGGTGAAACTCCTCTACAATTGGCAATGATTCACCGAATATTTCTATACCCTCGGTTTAGATGCTGTTATCTCTTGCTATGCCGAATTCCATCTCTAGCGATCGAATGTGATTTGCCTTCGAATTCCGCATCGATCATATTCCTGAAGTCACGGTTGACCCGGTTAAGGTCTCCCCCGATTTATATAAGTATATCCATCTTCTATTTTGAAATTTAAGTATCTCATCTTCGTTTGAGCCTATCTTCGAATCAAAATTATATTTGATTAGAGATCCTCTAATTTGAATCTCTATCTTGTTTTAAAATCCATTCTTGAATCATCCTTTGAAAAATCGTGCTTGTTTGTATTTTAGAAATTGTTTTATATATCAAAATTATTATTTTGATAAGTATGATTATATTCTATATATAAAAGGGAAAATTTTCGATAAGGATTATATACCTTTAAAAACGAGAATTTGAAGTTTCGAAAGAATTTGAAATTTGAAAAATATATAAGAAATTGATTTGTATAAAAATGATTTATAACTAAAGGGTTTTAAATTGGAAATTTGAGAGATTGAATTCCGGTATTTTGAAATTGGTTTTAAGATTTTTGAAAATATATAATAATACAATTTGAAAGTATTTTCCGAATAAAAAACGTTTTAAATGAGTTTCAATGATTTCGAAGAAATTTTCAGGAAAATAGAAGTCCAGAACTCACTTATATCACTGGAGAATAATTTCGGTGATGAGTGCACACATCATCGACATTGACTTTCGAGTTTCATAGTGGGGGAGAGGCAACTTTAGCAGCTTTGTTATGCGATTGATTTTGTGAAACCGATTTTGATTTCAAATTCCAAAGTATGATTTGATATTCAAAAGATATATATATATATATATATATATATATATATATATATATATATATGAAACGATTTGAAGTGAGCCAGTTGTTCAGTTCTCGAGTTTCTGATTTAAGCCTATCTATTGAAATTGATTTACTGATTTGTTGATGATTTCCAACTTTTGGATTCGAAATTTGCTTTCTTCGACTATTTTGAATGTCCGAACACTTCCAAATCGAGATTTAATTTTCAAAGCTAAGAAATTTCGAAAAATATAAATTATTTGATAAAGTATATAAGTTTAGTTTTGTACGTTTAAGTATGAAGTAATATGATTTAGATAATTTTGAACTGTTTTGTTAAGTAAATGAATCAGACTATTTTGAATTATGATAATATGAAATTTGGTTTTGAAATGTTTTGAATAAAATTTAGTTTTAATGTTTTAACTTAGTAACATCTTTTATAAAACTATATATATATATATATATATATAGAATAATAATTTTAAAAAGGTAAATTGGATCTTTCTAATAGAAATATTTTTTAAGGTTTTAAAGGGATGGTTATAAACTTGGTAATCAATTTTGGGTAAAATTAATTTAAAGAGATTGGAATTTAAAACCTAGTATTTATATGATGTTTTTGGAAATGAATTTGTTTGACCTAAATTATGTTGATTTGGAAACTCGGATTATTTTCTAAACCTATTATTTTGGAAACTTTGAAGCCGAAGATATTTAATTTGGAAGAAATATTTGGTGAAATCGTATATAATTTTGAAACAAATTGAAATGGAGAACCTTATTTTACTAAATACTTGATTTGGGAGTTATCGAGCTTATATAAAATTGATTTGGATAAGTATGAAGTTGGTTCGAAAACTATTAATTTGGAAAGGTACTCAATTTAAAAAGGGAAATTTTATATAATCGAAGAATATATAAGTGTGACTTGATATACTATTGATTTTGGAAAGTATTCGATTTGAAAATGAAATCTTATATATAATTGACTTTATATAAGTATGATATTTGAAATTCATTTGAAAGGATACTGTATGATTCATATTTTCAAAGTAAAGATATAGAAAGTGCCTTCTGCTTGATATCCTCTTTGTGGCCACATTGCGGATTCATTCTATCGATATTATTCTCTCTGATTTAGGTTTTTCGGATATGATACTCGAGTGCACTTCGAATTTCATGGCGTTACCCATGGTCTTACGAACTCGACTGCATAGCGTAATTCACAAGACAGTGATTGCTTAAAAGGTATGGATGATTCCTGGGGGATCCAGGCGTAACCATTGTGTATCGGCGATCTATGGTCGTTTTAGTAGCGTAATCCGCATGGCAAAGATTTCTTAAAGGGTGTGGATGTTTCCTGGGGGATCCAGGCGTAACCAATGTGTATCCACGGTCTACAAGTTTTTTGTTATCGTAGCGTGATCCACAAGGCAGAGATTGCTTAAACGGTACGGATGTTTCTTGGGGGATTCAGGCGTAACCATTATGTATCCGCGGTCTATAGTTTTTTTATCATGGCGAAATTCACAAGGAATAGATTGCTTAAAAGGTACGGATGTTTCTTGGGGGACCCAGGCGTAACCATTATGTATCTGCGATCTGTGATTCGATTCAGTTGATTTGTTTAGATTGTACTTTCCATATATATTTTGAAGGTTTTTCGAGTATTTTCACTGGGTGTTGAAACAGGTCTACTAAGTATTTGGAGAATTCTAGCTTTGCGCTGATCAACGCATGGCCAGAGTCTGCAAGAACGAGGATAAACCTGTTAAGACATCGAGTTATAAAGTATTTTGATAAAGGATTATGTAAAGGATATTTTGATCATTTTTCTTTCCAAATAATTTAAGAGTTTAAAATATTGTTTATTTATATACTACATGTTAATAGTAAAACTATTAGTGTTATAAATATTTTAGAAGTTATTAATTAAATAAAACATATTCAAAGTAAACGATTATTGATTTATTAATAATTTTGACAGTATAAATTATGGATATAATAAATAGGTTTAACCAAATTATTGAATATTAATTAATTTAAATTGAAATTTATATAGTTTTAAATTAATTGTTTATCTTGTCTTTCAATCTATTTTTCTTTCTGGTTGTTTCTATTATCCTACCTTCTTCCTTTTCGGGGACTAAAAGTTTTGAGTGGGGGAGAGTGTAACATCCTAAAAATTTTAATAATTTTTATAAAGTATTTAATTGAATTTTGAGAAATTTTAAATAATAGTATTTTGAAATAAAAATTTGATATTTGGAATACGTCTATTTAAACATAGAAAATGGTAAATTTCATCTGTTAATATTGATGTTTATTTTATTGTGTAATTTTATTTCAATTTATATCAGTTAAAAATTGATGGTAACAAAATGTTTTCCAAACTTGAATGTTTTTCTTTAGAAAATTTGTAAATCATTTTCTGAGTGAGACATCATATTTCGTTTCTTTGAATTCGGGCTGCTATTGCTCCGTTTATCTTATTTTCTAACAAATTTGCAGCATTTTCAGTACCGAATAGCGACTTTTGATCGGATGATCATACCACTGATATCTGTATACCGTTTTGACCGTCTCGTCATGCTGATCTCTGAGGTATATTTATTTTTGTATTTTGAGGTCTGATACGTGACAGAAATAATAAACTGCTTGTTGTAATGGTACCATAAACTGTGACTTTACTATTTTCCTTCGGTTTCAAAACCTAAAATGTGCAGCCCAAACAAAAATAAATTGCTTTAAATTTTCAGCTAAATCTTAGCGGACCGTTGCCATTCATCTATTCTATTTATATTTGTGACTTTTCCACTTTTCCTCGGCATCAATAAATCCAAAGTTGTGTTCATAATTTTCCCCTCTACTGTTCCTTTTCTCTTCCAGGCTATTTTACCTTAAAACTGAAACCCACCCTTCCCTCTCTCTTTCTTTCTCGCATCACCTCTCCCTCATTCCTCACTTCATTTTTCATTTCTCACATTTCTTCTTCTGCACAAAATATTTACAGTAAGTTCTAAAATTTTCTTTCTTCCTCTTTTAACATTTTTTCTTTCTTCCTTATATAGATCGGCCACCATCCTTATTTACCGCATCATCTCCACCTTGTCAAAGCATAGTCGAGCAACACCATTAAGGCCTCCTCTCTCTCCAGCCGTAGCATATCCCCTCTTTTATATATAAAAGGTATATTATACATATACATACATACATACATATATATATTATATTATATTAGATTTTGGTATATATATGTGTTGTATTATTTTCAGGATATATTTATATATAATAGCCGAGAGTCTGGTATGTTTATTAAGTTATATATATAGGAACAATATACATGTGTGTGTATATATATATATTGACAACAAATATATGTTTTATAAGTTTGTAACCCGCTTTGCTATTATATAAGTATATTTATTTAAACTTATATAGACCATATATATATGTATAGTTTACAGTAAGTAAATATATATACATATCAACTTGTATAAGTATGGGTATATTTTTACATAGGTAAGTCTTCTATATTGTTAGTATATATATTTGTCTACTATGTTGTATAAATGTTAGTTTATTCTTTTATTTGAAAAATAATATACGTATATTGTTGAGTTTAAAAATATGAGGAATGTATGTTTACAAAATGAATTGTATTACAAAAGTTAGTTAAGTATTGTATAAGGCAAGTTTACTTATACATATAATTTAATAAACAGTGGAATATAACATGAGTAAAATAAAATATTTGCTGTAATCTAATTTCTTTCTTATACCTATCCTCATATTTATATATACTTGATGATATGGGTATATACATATATAGTATCTTTTTTTACTTTATGGGTTTATTTACTTTTGGTAGAGATATGGGATGGTTTAAAATGTTTACATGAGTCAGTTTATATATTAGTGGTATATTGTATAAATCGTATCCAAGTAGGGGTTTATATATATATAATAAGTTTAAAGGTATGTAGATAAGTATTGGGTTTTAAAATATATATAATATGTTACAGTATTTCACATATATTTTTATTGATATAATATGTTACAGTATGTAGATAAGTTTAAAGTTAGTTTGTCTTATATTGTTATTGATAATATATACATGTTATTATTATTATCATATCTATTGTAACAACCCGCCATTCATCTCCATAGAATGACGCATCATTAATAAGAAAGAAAGGGATAGAAAAGAGGAGGGAAGAGAAGAAAGAAGAAACAACACATCAGAATCTAAACAGCGGAACGAATAAATTATATTAATAACTTAAGTATTACATAGTACAACTATCAGAGTACATAGATAATACGACACATACTTGACAGTTATAAACACCTATCTAGATATTACAACTCAATACAACTCAGAGACAACACAGAGATACCAAACATAGCGGAATACTATATATCAAACGCAGAAGCCTCCTGCTCCATTGCTCTTCCGCAATTCATCAAAGCTAACCTGAATCCCTTGGCTACTCGTAAAAATTTGAGTACCCAAGAGTTTAAGGAAACAAAAGATAAACTCCGGGTCAGACATGGGTCTGGTATGAGTAACAGGTTAAAGTTGCTTAACTTTGAAAAACCTTTGAAAAGAAAGGTATCACGTAAGACTTCGCACACATAAACATGGAATTTTTTTACCTTACGCTAACCAAAGCATTTGATAGGAAATCCAGTGATGTTATAATATGTCTAGGGTTTTCAAGTAAATATGAAATAGCTGAAATTGTTACATTATTAAATTCCAGCTAGTAGCTACAAAAGTGGGTAATACAATCAAAACTGTTGACACTTATTGGATTTTGGATTCCATACAATGGCAGGTCTACCGGGGTACCGCCCGTCACAGTACTTGGCCTAGATCACCGTACCGAGGATCATTCCCAATCCCCTGCAACACAAGGCCAGAATCATCCCTTACTGGACAGTCCCGAACAAGACAACCCCGTAGTTGGTGCACGATTCCAACCGCCCACTAAGCCGGAAAAAAGAGACCTCTAGACAGGGGAAAATCTCGTCCTACTTAGGCATGACCCACTTAGCCTTGCTGCACCTCCCCTGTTTTAGCCGTTCCCTATTGATGAGGCTTGAGGCTATGATTACCTTTATAGGACACATTTATCTTAGAATGATCATCGTCCACCCGACGACGTTCTAAAAGCATTCAATCCATACAAGTTCGTTCCGGGTTCGAACGAAACTGAAGGCATTATCTCATTGCACTCATTTTGGAATCACCCTCAAAGTTAACAACGATAACCCTTGCACTCTGAATCTTAATCTCGAATCTGAAAGTACTATCTCCGTCAAACTCATGTCGGAATCACCCTCAGAGTTATATTGACGAATAGTCCTTACACCTCGAGTCTTCACTCTTTACTTGAGATTCACGACCCATCGTTAATTTGGATCGATGTGGTTTTCGGATATCCAAATATGGAAACCCGATCCCGGTCTCATCGAAATCCAAAGCATGTCTTTTAGGTCCAAGTTGTTTTAGAGTTTAAAACAATTCAATACAATATCTATATACACACGGATAGATAATTCACAGATTCACAATAGACAATCAACATTATCATTACAACAGATAATCCATATTATCATTATCAAAGATAATCCATATCATCATCACAATGCAACCAATGCATCCATATCACTCAACATTACTAATCTCATAGTTGAGATTTCAAACCATTCAGGCAACCAATACCATCCATTCATATATAAGCAATGATCTATAATCACAACATCTATAATTAATTTAAAATGAATTAAATTAATTACATCGTCTCTAATTAATTTAAAGTGAATTAAATTAATTACTTACCTCAATATAAATCTTACTTACATCACCATTAATTAATTACAATTTAATTAATTAATTATCCTCTAATTTATCATCTTAATTAATCACCCCTGATTAATTATAGTTTAATTACATTCAAGTAATTACCCAATAATTAATTGCACAAATTAATTACTTTAAACCAAATACAGTAATTAACCCTTAATTACTTTATTAATTAATTAAATATAATTAATTATATTAAACCTTAATTAATTACAATTAATTAATTACCCTTAATCACTTATTATTGATTAATTAATCTTTAATTAATCAATCTTAATTACATCATTAATTATATTAGTTAATGATCCTTAATTATATTTAATTAATTATCTTATTTAAAATTAATTACATTTTAATTAATCTCAATTAAACCATAATTATTAATTACCTTTGATTAATCACATTTAGTAATTAACTACCCTTAATTACTTATCAAATTAATTACTTCTCAATTAATGATTTTAATTAATCCCTTGATTAATTATACAAAGTAATTTAATCCAAATTACTTTCACAATTCTATCATTATCCACTAATTGCATCCAGTAATTATCTTTAGTTACTTTACTGAGTAATTGTACTTCATTAATTACATCAAGTAATTATTATCAAATCCAGTGTTTAAAATTAATTAAACTTAATTAATTAATTTAAACCAATCACAATAAACTCCATTAATTACATTAAGTAATTAATTCCTTAATTACTTTCATTTAGTAATTAAACTTAAATAAATTTCATAATTGATTATCATTAATTTATTAATCTAATTAATTATTAGAATTAATCATATTAATTAATTGTTAAATAATCCTTAATTAATGACCTTCATTAACTATTAATCATTCTTTAATTACTTGTCTTAATTTACTTCTTATTTAATCTATAATTATAAATTAATCTAATTTATTAATTTATAAATTAAATAAATAATTCATTCTTTCATTAGTCTCTAAGATAAATTATTTCTTTATTAAGACCTCATTAATATTAAAGTGTATTTAGAACATTACATCTTAAATTCAAAATGATGTTTATTTAAACATTAATCAAATTTAAATTCAATAATCCTTTAAATAAATGTAAATAACCTTTTAAAAGTTTAACTTTAAAACTATACCCAAATTCACTAAAGATACATATTATTTAGAAAACAAGATTTATTTATTTATTAAATTAAAACTATATCTGTAACGACCCAAAATTTTTAGTAATTAAAATTTGAATATTTAATTAATTTTAGATATTAATAAGTGAATTTATAAGTCGAATAAATTTTATTTCGAATAATTGGATTTAATTGAATAATTAAATCGATAATTTAATATGTTAAATTATGGAAATAATTGAAAATTGGGTTAAATATGATTGAAAATGATTTGTAAAATTTTATTTTATCATATTGAAGTTAGAATGATATTTTAGAACTTTTAAAATCGAATTAAGAGTTAATTTGTGAAAATTGAATACTTTAATATTTAATAATCGACTGTAAATTAGCCAATTTTTGAACAGTCTCAGAATTGGACGAGACCAGTTCCATTGGATCCGTAATAGTTAGTTATTATTGGATTTCAATTTTCGTGTCAATCGGAGCTATCGTTTGATCGTAGCAGCTCGAAACGCATCGAATTGTTTTTAATATTAATTTGGCGAGTTAAAATAGCCATTTTTCAAAAAGTCTCGGATTTCGACGAAACCAGTTTCATCGGATTCGTAATGTGATATTATTGTAAGGTTTCAAATTTCGTGTCAATTGGATTTACCGTTTGTCCGGTACAAATTAAAACGCCTAGAAAATCGTTTAAATCGGTTTAATTTAAATTGAACGTTTATAGCCATAACTCGCACAGATGTCCGAATTAGCTTCCGAAACCTGTTCCATTGTGTCCGGAACGCAGGGTAAACCCTAGAAACGCTAGTTACGGCGCGTAAATCGGAGTTCGGAATTTCCGGATGAATAGTGATTGAAAATTTTCCTATAAATACACCTTTAATTCACAAAAATAAAATTAAAAAAAACCTAAACCTAATCCATACGCAGCCGCCTCCTACTCAACCAAAGGCCAGAAACTCACCATCCTCTTCCCCTCCGATCTCCCAATCCATCAACATTTAGACTAAGGCTTCAACTGCAAACTTGTCGAGCTTCGCGAGCTCTACATTCTCAACGGTCACGATCGCGTTTGGAGCTCTGGATCGACGTGGAGAAGGGTTTGAACGAGTTGCGTTCGTTCTTGAACTGCGTGCAATATAGGGGGCCGAGTTCAAGGAGGTGGCGGCCGAGCATAGTAGTGGTGATGCTCTTCGAGATGAGAGGTCCTGATCGTGTTCAAATCGCTCGAATTGGTTGCAATAATAAACCCTAATTATGGGATGTTGGGTTCATGTGTTACGGCCGTTACCTGGAAAGGAACGTGAGTGGGGAAGATGAAGGGTGCGGTCATGATGGAAGGGGGAGAGATCCTACGGTCCAGATTTGATTTGGGTTAAGAAAAGTTAATTTATTTGTAAATTATGTATATAAAATTTGTGCAAACTTCAAAAATACATAACTTTTTCATACGAGGTCGAAAACGCACGAAACAGGAAGCGTTGGAATCGTATGGACGAGCACTACGCGATGAAATTGGATTGGAGTCGTTTGGAGTTAGTGAGAATTTTGGGTAAAATTAAACGTCCGTTTAATTTTATTCGAAATAAATCGCTAAAACGAAATTGAAATCAAGGTGAGAACTTCTCACTCAATCGAATCAGTTTCAATTTTATTTTAAATAGTTAGATTCAAAATATTTGAATGCATGTTTGAATGATGATTGTTATCTATTGATTGTTAAAATAGACATTATGCGCCGTTAGTAAGCGGATGTTATTTATTAAAAACATATACCGCGAATATTTCATAAACAGTGAAATTGGTATTATATATAATAGCAATATATATATATTGGCATATGTATATATTGGAGTTGATTGATTTCCCGCATTTTTTTTTAGCGGATGAGACCCTATTGCGCCGTCTATTAAGCGGATAATATTTAAATCCCATATACCGCGATAATTTCGTACTGGAGCGAAATTGGTATTGTGCTAATGTTTGTGGATGCAGGAAAACAGGTTGGAGGGATCCAACTGGATTCCTCAACAGTATTTATTTGATTTTGGATATTTTGATATTCGTTGATTATCATATACGATATGTGATATCGTTGTAGTCGTGATTGACTATTTGGTATGTAGCATCATTGGACCAAGTTTTGGAATTTAAAAAATGATTTTTAAAGTGATTTTTGAAAATATACTATATGTTTGGAATTGATTCATTTTAAATAAATAAACGTTATAATTTTTAACGTTATAAAAATTATGGTTTTTGAGAAATATAGTTAAAAACTGATTTTTTGAAAATATGGGTTAATAATTTTTACAAAATAGTTTAAATTGGATCTCTGAATTTATTGTAAAAAGTTTAAATATAGGATTTATAAAATTTGATTATTTTATAAATCAAAATGGTGAAATTATAAAGGACTTTGAAGACGTTTTGAAAGAATAATATAAATTGATTTATATTAAAAGATTTATAAATTGATATTTATAAATTAAAATGTTGGAATTATAAAACGAGTTTTTATAAGTGTTAGAATGGATTGTGAATGAATTTCATAAATGAATGAAATTCATAGAATTATAAACGGTGAAGTTATAAATGGAATTTTATAAGCAGTAGGTTTATAAAATTTGAAAAGTTAATTGAAGAATCGATTTTTGATTAAATGAATCTTATAAGTTATAAGATTTATGAATTGGGATGTTTAAAAGAACGATTCTTGTAAACAAATAAATCATAAGTGTTTAACTTATAAGGTGAACTTTTGTTTTATAATTGAGTTATAAATTGAATAGGTTAATAAAGAAAATTTATAAAGAAAGATGTTATAAAATAAATAGAAATGGAATTTATAAATGTTGTTTTATAAATTTGCAAACGACTTATTTTGATAAGTAAATTGTTGAAACCTATTAATGGAGTTATATTCACATTTTTGATTGTGAATAATCCTTTAAAACGAAATGTATAAACGGATGAAATGTGTTAACGTAGTATATTCACGTTTTTGAATAGTGAATACTATGTTAAAGAAAATGTTTAGATTTGATGTTTTAAATAGAATTAAAACGATCTAACGATGTTTTAAAATATGTTGAGATTCGAAACCATAGATTTCAACATTTATTATTGAAATAGACGTTTTCGAGAAACAAAAGGAAATGGTGGACTATAACACTGTTGTTATAGTAAATGGTTTCCGAAAGGAAATGTTTTGTATAGTATTGGGATTTATATATATCTATTTTAATTTCGAATCCCTATACTAGTGATTTTGGGTTGTCGTAACGATGTTTTACGCAACATTCTTTTTGGCCCAAATAAATATGTGAAGAGAATGATTTCCTTAAAGAATGAAATATATACTTAATTTCGATTGAAGTATATTGAATATTTTCCAAGTGTTGAAATAAATGGATTGAGAATTACTTAATAAGTAAGTATGGAAATGTTTTCCAATATAAAGTGAATATTTTGAGAATTTATCTTTTCGAAGATAAATTGAAAAGGAATATTGAAACCTAATGAAAATCGTATATCAGTAGATATTGTGAAATACAAATTCACTATGGAATTTATAAAAGAAACGGGAACTTGTTTAAAAATAAATATTGATTTATTTTTGAAGTGTGAAAATTATATATCTTGTAAAGATATTTGGAAAATA
Source organism: Allium cepa (assembly GCA_030765085.1). Taxonomy (NCBI): domain Eukaryota; kingdom Viridiplantae; phylum Streptophyta; class Magnoliopsida; order Asparagales; family Amaryllidaceae; genus Allium; species Allium cepa. Next base: position 817,592,971 of record CM060935.1, on the reverse strand, counting down.
AATAATTTGGAAAATTATTTGGAATCTGGTGATGTGTGCATATCCATTGATAGTTCAATAACCGACTATCAATATTTCCCTTTGAATGGGTAATTGATGTGATTTGTTTGAATTTGAACGCCACACTTATTTTTGAATAAGCGCTCACTATTCGGGTTAACCGGGAAAGGACCATGGGGTCGTATAACCCATTCCGAATAGTGATACGACGTAAATGATTGCATTGAAGATCGATGTTGAAGACCCGGTATTTGCGAGAGCGATAGGATGACCTGTCGATTGACTCTGCACCGAGTTGCTTCGGTATAGAGTTCTCCATATGTGATGGGAAATCCGATCAGGATTGTGAATATCCGGATTGCAAGGACTTCTTTGTAAGTGCCTTCGGTTTTGTTCGAGCCCGGAACAGACTTGTATGGATTGTATGTCTGACATTACAAATTGAGATATAAAGCAAATTTCTTTCAAATATATTTCTGTTGGTGGCGGAGAATTTATTCTTTTAGCTTAACACCCTTCTCTGAGACGTACGAGCTCAGAGGTTATGTAGTTGAATGTTATCAGCGATATATCCCAATTTGGTAATGTGACATGCTGAATGTTGCTGTAAATGATCATTGTGTTGATTATTTGTGATAGGATCGTTTATTTGATCGTCTATCTTGGTGATCATCTCTATGATCATTTGTTGACCCAAAGCATGGCTTTTGTATAAAGTATGTTTTTGTGGACGTGACTTCGTCGAGCCTCACACCCCGTGAATGGTCAAAACAGGAAAGATGCAGCAAGGTTATGAGGGGTAGCGCCCTTTAGGATATGTGCATTTCCTTCTGGAAAAGGGAGGTATCATGGTATGGAGCCCAGATACTTACTCATGTTGAAAACACTTTATGATTGTGTGAATTGATTTCGAGCGCTCGGTTGAAAGGTCCCAAAGGACCGGGGAATGGCATATTCGGTCAGTTGTTACTCAGTTAGGGGTAACCCGGCCTTGTGTTGGTAGAGATCCGGTTTGGTTCTCGGGGATGTCCATCCAGAGGCATTCTCATGTGGCAATGGGAAGTTCCTTGGCCTGATCATTCGTTGGAAATCCAAAGAAACAATACGAAACTTTTACGGTTTTAGTTGTAGAACCTGCCATCTAATATGGTAGCTATTAGTAGGCATAATATAATGGTACCTATGCTGGCTAAGATTTATATTCTACTTTCGAAAGAATTTGTTCTACACTATGCACTAATAATAATATCAAATGTTTTCTTTTAATGCGTATCAAGCATCTTTGACTATCATAAGGAGAAATCTCCTCTAAGTCTGCGTTTGCATTGTGTGTGTGGCGGGAGGTCTTATGGTAGTCTCATTTTTAAAAGCATTGCGAATTGACTTTAAAAATATTCCTCTATTTTGATTTTAAAGATAAATAAACTGTTTTGAGTTCTCACGCCAGTCACATGACTGACTCAGAGTTTATTGTTTTCCTTCCTAAACTCTGGGTGCCCACCAATTTTCACACGGGTAGTCAAGAGTTAAGGTTTATCAGGATATTCTGGATATTTCTGGAGTTGCTGGAGGCAAGCTGGATGGCATGGCGTATTACTTGTATATAGTATCTCTTTTCCGCTGTTTGTTGTTGTATTGTTGTACACTCTGATGATATGATGTAATGAAATGTAATGTAATGTAATAACTGATATAGTTCTTTGTTTAAAGATTATTCATTTATTATTATATGTTGTTCCGCTGCGAATTGTGAGATTCTGTTATTGTTCTGTTGTGTTCTGTTCCATTCTATTTTCTACCTTATCTTCTATTTCTTCTCCCTATTTTCTATCTTTTCTCTCTTCTCTCTCTTTTTCTTTCTTAAACCATAACATTTCGGGTTTCCGGCCTTCGATTTCTCGGCAGTCGATAAAGTGAGTATCGATGTTGAATTTTCGAAAGTCGAAAATTTTCGGGACGTTACATTTGGTATCAGAGCATATGGTTAAGCGACAACCATGGTTCTGTTGGTTATTTCTCATTAGAGACGGAGTCAGTAGTGCTCTAGAATGAGTTGAGTGTAATAATAGCTATGAGAGCGTATTTGTTAGTGAATACAAAATTGTTTTATATTGTGATGATTTGTTTATTGAGTGGAATATGAACCTTCGCCAGCACGGTCTGGACAACTATGCCGAAGGGGTTTATAAACATTTGAATAGAACAATTCGTCATAATATTGTTTTAAATTGGGTAAATGAAATAATTTTACCTTGATTATATTTTATATATAAAGAAATAATTTTTCAGAATTATTAGTGTATATAAGTTAATTGTTTAGTTGTTTGAATAATCTAAATTAAATAGTAATTGTATAAGCAAATGAATTATAAGAATTGAATTATAATAAAAGTGATTTACAATTGTGAAATAAACTTATATATATAAGAAGTGAAACTATATATTTATGAATATGAGTTGTAAAATAAAAAATGAAATTCAACTTTTGTAATTGAATTGAATGAATGGATTGAATATTAATCAATTAAATGTGAATAAATTTGATATGAAAAAAATGAATGTAAGTGTTAATTCATTAAAATCTAATGTTATTGGAAAGTTAAATAGTTGAATAAAAATCAGTTAATTAAACCAATTAAAAGTGATGGTGTTAAACCAAAATGAATGAATATAAGCAAAGGAATTTAGTTGTAATAAATATACATTGATTGTTATATGATTGTTAGATTGTATATAATTCATTAAGTATTAATGAAATTGAAAGTTAAATTAAGTGAAATCCAATTTGAAGTTAAGTGAATCTTAAATAGAATTGAATTTGAATTGGAAGTGAACCAACTTGAATATGAATTAGTGAATATAAACTAATTGAAAATGAATGATAGTAAGAACATCCACTGCAAATGAATCAAATGTGATTAAATTGAAAACCATTTCATTGAATATTAAAGAAAATATGAATGAATATTTATTGGTTATGGATGATGGTTGATGGTTGAATATATTGTTTTGTTACATTTGTTATGTTGACATATATAGTTATTATGTTGCTATATGTTGTATATTGATACTATTGTCATATATGCATGATTCTCATGTTGTTTGTTGAGTGATTAGTAGGTGCGGATCGCGTTTGCTTCGCATTTGGAGCTCGCTTTCGCGCTATATTAGCCGTATATGCTCGCTAATAAAATATAAGGTACATATCTCGGATTACATATCGTACTTTTACACTTTTTCCCTTCGGGATGCCTCATTACTTGATGAGATGTATATTTGTGATATATATACTGTCATTTTTTTTCGGATCGAGCCGCGCAAAGGAGACTATGGCGAATTTTTCCGAAAATTTAAGGCGTTAGAAAAAATTTGAGAAAATTGGAAAATTTTGTGAAAAGTTTACCTTTTATTTGGAATGGAAAGTTAAACAATAGTAGTTTGGTTTGAAAAGATAACTAAGTATGATTTGAAAACTTAGTAAAGTATTGTAAGAAGTTTAATTATGAATTTTGGGAAAATTAATAAATTCTATAACTTTTCTTACTTGTAAATTTCGAGGACGAAATTCTTTTAAGGAGGGAAGATTGTAACGACCCAAAATTTTTAGTAATTAAAATTTGAATATTTAATTAATTTTAGATATTAATAAGTGAATTTATAAGTCAAATAAATTTTATTTCGAATAATTGGATTTAATTGAATAATTAAATCGATAATTTAATATGTTAAATTATGGAAATAATTGAAAATTGGGTTAAATATGATTGAAAATGATTTGTAAAATTTTATTTTATCATATAGAAGTTAGAATGATATTTTAGAACTTTTAAAATCGAATTAAGAGTTAATTTGTGAAAATTGAATATTTTAATATTTAATAATCGACTGTAAATTAGCCAATTTTTGAACAGTCTCAGAATTGGACGAGACCAGTTCCATTGGATCCGTAATAGTTAGTTATTATTGGATTTCAATTTTCGTGTCAATCGGAGCTATCGTTTGATCGTAGCAGCTCGAAACGCATCGAATTGTTTTTAATATTAATTTGGCGAGTTAAAATAGCCATTTTTCAAAAAGTCTCAGAATTCGACGAAACCAGTTTCATCGGATCCGTAATGTGATATTATTGTAAGGTTTCAAATTTCGTGTCAATTGGATTTAGCGTTTGTCCGGTACAAATTAAAACGCCTAGAAAATCGTTTAAACCGGTTTAATTTAAATTGAACGTTTATAGCCATAACTCGCACAGATGTCCGAATTAGCTTCCGAAACCTGTTCCATTGTGCCCGGAACGCGGGGTAAACCCTATAAACGCTGGTTACGGCGCGTAAATCGGAGTTCGGAATTTCCGGATGAATAGTGATTGAAAATTTTCCTATAAATACACCTTTAATTCACAAAAATAAAATAAATAAAAAAACCTAAACCTAATCCATACGCAGCCGCCTCCTACTCAACCAAAGGCCAGAAACTCACCATCCTCTTCCCCTCCGATCTCCCAATCCATCAACATTTAGACTAAGGCTTCAACTGCAAACTTGTCGAGCTTCGCGAGCTCTACATTCTCAACGGTCACGATCGCGTTTGGAGCTCTGGATCGACGTGGAGAAGGGTTTGAACGAGTTGCGTTCGTTCTTGAACTGCGTGCAATATAGGGGGCCGAGTTCAAGGAGGTGGCGGCCGAGCATAGTAGTGGTGATGCTCTTCGAGATGAGAGGTCCTGATCGTGTTCAAATCGCTCGAATTGGTTGCAATAATTAACCCTAATTATGGAATGTTGGGTTCATGTGTTACGGCCGTTACCTGGAAAGGAACGTGAGTGGGGAAGATGAAGGGTGCGGTCATGATGGAAGGGGGAGAGATCCTACGGTCCAGATTTGATTTGGGTTAAGAAAAGTTAATTTATTTGTAAATTATGTATATAAAATTTGTGCAAACTTCAAAAATACATAACTTTTTCATACGAGGTCGAAAACGCGCGAAACAGGAAGCGTTGGAATCGTATGGACGAGCACTACGCGATGAAATTAGATTGGAGTCGTTTGGAGTTAGTGAGAATTTGGGGTAAAATTAAACGTCCGTTTAATTTTATTCGAAATAAATCGCTAAAACGAAATTGAAATCAAGGTGAGAACTTCTCACTCAATCGAATCAGTTTCGATTTTATTTTAAATACTTAGATTTAAAATATTTGAATGCATGTTTGAATGATGCTTGTTATCTATTGATTGTTAAAATAGACATTATGCGCCGTTAGTAAGCGGATGTTATTTATTAAAAACATATACCGCGAATATTTCATAAACAGTGAAATTGGTATTATATATAATAGCAATATATATATATTGGCATATGTATATATTGGAGTTGATTGATTTCCCGCATTTTTTTTAGCGGATGAGACCCTATTGCGCCGTCTATTAAGCGGATAATATTTAAATCCCATATACCGCGATAATTTCGTACTGGAGCGAAATTGGTATTGTGCTAATGTTTGTGGATGCAGGAAAACAGGTTGGAGGGATCCAACTGGATTCCTCAACAGTATTTATTTGATTTTGGATATTTTGATATTCGTTGATTATCATATACGATATGTGATATCGTTGTAGTCGTGATTGACTATTTGGTATGTAGCATCATTGGACCAAGTTTTGGAATTTAAAAAATGATTTTTAAAGTGATTTTTGAAAATATACTATATGTTTGGAATTGATTCATTTTAAATAAATAAACGTTATAATTTTTAATGTTATAAAAATTATGGTTTTTGAGAAATATAGTTAAAAACTGATTTTTTGAAAATATGGGTTAATAATTTTTATAAAATAGTTTAAATTGGATCTCTGAATTTATTGTAAAAAGTTTAAATATAGGATTTATAAAATTTGATTATTTTATAAATCAAAATGGTGAAATTATAAAGGACTTTGAAGACGTTTTGAAAGAATAATATAAATTGATTTATATTAAAAGATTTATAAATTGATATTTATAAATTAAAATGTTGGAATTATAAAACGAGTTTTTATAAGTGTTAGAATGGATTGTGAATGAATTTCATAAATGAATGAAATTCATAGAATTATAAACGGTGAAGTTATAAATGGAATTTTATAAACAGTAGGTTTATAAAATTTGAAAAGTTAATTGAAGAATCGATTTTTGATTAAATGAATCTTATAAGTTATAAGATTTATGAATTGGGGTGTTTAAAAGAACGATTCTTGTAAACAAATAAATCATAAGTGTTTAACTTATAAGGTGAACTTTTGTTTTATAATTGAGTTATAAATTGAATAGGTTAATAAAGAAAATTTATAAAGAAAGATGTTATAAAATAAATAGAAATGGAATTTATAAATGTTGTTTTATAAATTCGCAAACGACTTATTTTGATAAGTAAATTGTTGAAACCTATTAATGGAGTTATATTCACATTTTTGATTGTGAATAATCCTTTAAAACGAAATGTATAAAAGGATGAAATGTGTTAACGTAGTATATTCACGTTTTTGAATAGTGAATACTATGTTAAAGAAAATGTTTAGATTTGATGTTTTAAATAGAATTAAAACGATCTAACGATGTTTTAAAATATGTTGAGATTCGAAACCATAGATTTCAACATTTATTGTTGAAATAGACGTTTTCGAGAAACAAAAGGAAATGGTGGACTATAACACTGTTGTTATAGTAAATGGTTTCCGAAAGGAAATGTTTTGTATAGTATTGGGATTTATATATATCTATTTAAATTTCGAATCCCTATACTAGTGATTTTGGGTTGTCGTAACGATGTTTTACGCAACATTCTTTTTGGCCCAAATAAATATGTGAAGAGAATGATTTCCTAAAAGAATGAAATATATACTTAATTTCGATTGAAGTATATTGAATATTTTCCAAGTGTTGAAATAAATGGATTGAGAATTACTTAATAAGTAAGTATGGAAATGTTTTCCAATATAAAGTGAATATTTTGAGAATTTATCTTTTTGAAGATAAATTGAAAAGGAATATTGAAACCTAATGAAAATCGTATATCAGTAGATATTGTGAAATACAAATTCACTATGGAATTTATAAAAGAAACGGGAACTTGTTTAAAAATAAATATTGATTTATTTTTGAAGTGTGAAAATTATATATCTTGTAAAGATATTTGGAAAATAAATAATTTGGAAAATTATTTGGAATCTGGTGATGTGTGCATATCCATTGATAGTTCAATAACCGACTATCAATATTTCCCTTTGAATGGGTAATTGATGTGATTTGTTTGAATTTGAACGCCACACTTATTTTTGAATAAGCGCTCACTATTCGGGTTAACCGGGAAAGGACCATGGGGTCGTATAACCCATTCCGAATAGTGATACGACGTAAATGATTGCATTGAAGATCGGTGTTGAAGACCCGGTATTTGCGAGAGCGATAGGATGACCTGTCGATTGACTCTACACCGAGTTGCTTCGGTATAGAGTTCTCCATATGTGATGGGAAATCCGATCAGGATTGTGAATATCCGGATTGCAAGGACTTCTTTGTAAGTGCCTTCGGTTTTGTTCGAGCCCGGAACAGACTTGTATGGATTGTATGTCTGACATTACAAATTGAGATATAAAGCAAATTTCTTTCAAATATATTTCTGTTGGTGGCGGAGAATTTATTCTTTTAGCTTAACACCCTTCTCTGAGACGTACGAGCTCAGAGGTTATGTAGTTGAATGTTATCAGCGATATATCCCAATTTGGTAATGTGACATGCTGAGTGTTGCTGTAAATGATCATTGTGTTGATTATTTGTGATAGGATCGTTTATTTGATCGTCTATCTTGGTGATCATCTCTATGATCATTTGTTGACCCAAAGCATGGCTTTTGTATAAAGTATGTTTTTGTGGACGTGACTTCGTCGAGCCTCACACCCCGTGAATGGTCAAAACAGGAAAGATGCAGCAAGGTTATGATGGGTAGCGCCCTTTAGGATATGTGCATTTCCTTCTGGAAAAGGGTGGTATCATGGTATGGAGCCCAGATACTTACTCATGTTGAAAACACTTTATGATTGTGTGAATTGATTTCGAGCGCTCGGTTGAAAGGTCCCAAAGGACCGGGGAATGGCATATTCGGTCAGTTGTTACTCAGTTAGGGGTAACCCGGCCTTGTGTTGGTAGAGATCCGGTTTGGTTCTCGGGGATGTCCATCCAGAGGCATTCTCATGTGGCAATGGGAAGTTCCTTGGCCTGATCATTCGTTGGAAATCCAAAGAAACAATACGAAACTTTTACGGTTTTAGTTGTAGAACCTGCCATCTAATATGGTAGCTATTAGTAGGCATAATATAATGGTACCTATGCTGGCTAAGATTTATATTCTACTTTCGAAAGAATTTGTTCTACACTATGCACTAATAATAATATCAAATGTTTTCTTTTAATGCGTATCAAGCATCTTTGACTATCATAAGGAGAAATCTCCTCTAAGTCTGCGTTTGCATTGTGTGTGTGGCGGGAGGTCTTATGGTAGTCTCATTTTTAAAAGCATTGCGAATTGACTTTAAAAATATTCCTCTATTTTGATTTTAAAGATAAATAAACTGTTTTGAGTTCTCACGCCAGTCACATGACTGACTCAGAGTTTATTGTTTTCCTTCCTAAACTCTGGGTGCCCACCAATTTTCACACGGGCAGTCAAGAGTTAAGGTTTATCAGGATATTCTGGATATTTCTGGAGTTGCTGGAGGCAAGCTGGATGGCATGGCGTATTACTTGTATATAGTATCTCTTTTCCGCTGTTTGTTGTTGTATTGTTGTACACTCTGATGATATGATGTAATGAAATGTAATGTAATGTAATAACTGATATAGTTCTTTGTTTAAAGATTATTCATTTATTATTATATGTTGTTCCGCTGCGAATTGTGAGATTCTGTTATTGTTCTGTTGTGTTCTGTTCCGTTCTATTTTCTACCTTATCTTCTATTTCTTCTCCCTATTTTCTATCTTTTCTCTCTTCTCTCTCTTTTTCTTTCTTAAACCATAACATTTCGGGTTTCCGGCCTTCGATTTCTCGGCAGTCGATAAAGTGAGTATCGATGTTGAATTTTCGAAAGTCGAAAATTTTCGGGACGTTACATTTGGTATCAGAGCATATGGTTAAGCGACAACCATGGTTCTGTTGGTTATTTCTCATTAGAGATGGAGTCAGTAGTGCTCTAGAATGAGTTGAGTGTAATAATAGCTATGAGAGCGTATTTGTTAGTGAATACAAAATTGTTTTATATTGTGATGATTGGTTTATTGAGTGGAATATGAACCTTCGCCAGCACGGTCTGGACAACTATGCCGAAGGGGTTTATAAACATTTGAATAGAAAAATTCGTCATAATATTGTTTTAAATTGGGTAAATGAAATAATTTTACCTTGATTATATTTTATATATAAAGAAATAATTTTTCAGAATTATTAGTGTATATAAGTTAATTGTTTAGTTGTTTGAATAATCTAAATTAAAGAGTAATTGTATAAGCAAATGAATTATAAGAATTGAATTATAATAAAAGTGATTTACAATTGTGAAATAAACTTATATATATAAGAAGTGAAACTATATATTTATGAATATGAGTTGTAAAATAAAAAATGAAATTCAACTTTTGTAATTGAATTGAATGAATGGATTGAATATTAATCAATTAAATGTGAATAAATTTGATATGAAAAAAATGAATGTAAGTGTTAATTCATTAAAATCTAATGTTATTGGAAAGTTAAATAGTTGAATAAAAATCAATTAATTAAACCAATTAAAAGTGATGGTGTTAAACCAAAATGAATGAATATAAGCAAAGGAATTTAGTTGTAATAAATATACATTGATTGTTATATGATTGTTAGATTGTATATAATTCATTAAGTATTAATGAAATTGAAAGTTAAATTAAGTGAAATCCAATTTGAAGTTAAGTGAATCTTAAATAGAATTGAATTTGAATTGGAAGTGAACCAACTTGAATATGAATTAGTGAATATAAACTAATTGAAAATGAATGTTAGTAAGAACATCCACTGTAAATGAATCAAATGTGATTAAATTGAAAACCATTTCATTGAATATTAAAGAAAATATGAATGAATATTTATTGGTTATGGATGATGGTTGATGGTTGAATATATTGTTTTGTTACATTTGTTATGTTGACATATATAGTTATTATGTTGCTATATGTTGTATATTGATACTATTGTCATATATGCATGATTCTCATGTTGTTTGTTGAGTGATTAGTAGGTGCGGATCGCATTTGCTTCGCATTTGGAGCTCGCTTTCGCGCTATATTAGCCGTATATGCTCGCTAATAAAATATAAGGTACATATCTCGGATTACATATCGTACTTTTACACTTTTTCCCTTCGGGATGCCTCATTACTTGATGAGATGTATATTTGTGATATATATACTGTCATTTTTTTTCGGATCGAGCCGCGCAAAGGAGACTATGGCGAATTTTTCCGAAAATTTAAGGCGTTAGAAAAAATTTGAGAAAATTGGAAAATTTTGTAAAAACTTTACCTTTTATTTGGAATGGAAAGTTAAACAATAGTAGTCTGGTTTGAAAAGATAACTAAGTATGATTTGAAAACTTAGTAAAGTATTGTAAGAAGTTTAATTATGAATTTTGGGAAAATTAATAAATTCTATAACTTTTCTTACTTGTAAATTTCGAGGACGAAATTCTTTTAAGGAGGGAAGATTGTAACGACCCAAAATTTTTAGTAATTAAAATTTGAATATTTAATTAATTTTAGATATTAATAAGTGAATTTATAAGTCAAATAAATTTTATTTCGAATAATTGGATTTAATTGAATAATTAAATCAATAATTTAATATGTTAAATTATGGAAATAATTGAAAATTGGGTTAAATATGATTGAAAATGATTTGTAAAATTTTATTTTATCATATAGAAGTTAGAATGATATTTTAGAACTTTTAAAATCGAATTAAGAGTTAATTTGTGAAAATTGAATATTTTAATATTTAATAATCGACTGTAAATTAGCCAATTTTTGAACAGTCTCAGAATTGGACGAGACCAGTTCCATTGGATCCGTAATAGTTAGTTATTATTGGATTTCAATTTTCGTGTCAATCGGAGCTATCGTTTGATCGTAGCAGCTCGAAACGCATCGAATTGTTTTTAATATTAATTTGGCGAGTTAAAATAGCCATTTTTCAAAAAGTCTCGGAATTCGACGAAACCAGTTTCATCGGTTAATGTGATATTATTGTAAGGTTTCAAATTTCGTGTCAATTGGATTTAGCGTTTGTCCGGTACAAATTAAAACGCCTAAAAAATCGTTTAAACCGGTTTAATTTAAATTGAACGTTTATAGCCATAACTCGCACAGATGTTCGAATTAGCTTCCGAAACCTGTTCCATTGTGCCCGGAACGCGGGGTAAACCCTATAAACGCTGGTTACGGCGCGTAAATCGGAGTTCGGAATTTCCGGATGAATAGTGATTGAAAATTTTCCTATAAATACACCTTTAATTCACAAAAATAAAATAAATAAAAAAACCTAAACCTAATCCATACGCAGCCGCCTCCTACTCAACCAAAGGCCAGAAACTCACCATCCTCTTCCCCTCCGATCTCCCAATCCATCAACATTTAGACTAAGGCTTCAACTGCAAACTTGTCGAGCTTCGCGAGCTCTACATTCTCAACGGTCACGATCGCGTTTGGAGCTCTGGATCGACGTGGAGAAGGGTTTGAACGAGTTACGTTCGTTCTTGAACTGCGTGCAATATAGGGGGCCGAGTTCAAGGAGGTGGCGGCCGAGCATAGTAGTGGTGATGCTCTTCGAGATGAGAGGTCCTGATCGTGTTCAAATCGCTCGAATTGGTTGCAATAATTAACCCTAATTATGGGATGTTGGGTTCATGTGTTACGGCCGTTACCTGGAAAGGAACGTGAGTGGGGAAGATGAAGGGTGCGGTCATGATGGAAGGGGGAGAGATCCTACGGTCCAGATTTGATTTGGGTTAAGAAAAGTTAATTTATTTGTAAATTATGTATATAAAATTTGTGCAAACTTCAAAAATACATAACTTTTTCATACGAGGTCGAAAACGCGCGAAACAGGAAGCGTTGGAATCGTATGGACGAGCACTACGCGATGAAATTAGATTGGAGTCGTTTGGAGTTAGTGAGAATTTGGGGTAAAATTAAACGTCCGTTTAATTTTATTCGAAATAAATCGCTAAAACGAAATTGAAATCAAGGTGAGAACTTCTCACTCAATCGAATCAGTTTCGATTTTATTTTAAATACTTAGATTTAAAATATTTGAATGCATGTTTGAATGATGCTTGTTATCTATTGATTGTTAAAATAGACATTATGCGCCGTTAGTAAGCGGATGTTATTTATTAAAAACATATACCGCGAATATTTCATAAACAGTGAAATTGGTATTATATATAATAGCAATATATATATATTGGCATATGTATATATTGGAGTTGATTGATTTCCCGCATTTTTTTTAGCGGATGAGACCCTATTGCGCCGTCTATTAAGCGGATAATATTTAAATCCCATATACCGCGATAATTTCGTACTGGAGCGAAATTGGTATTGTGCTAATGTTTGTGGATGCAGGAAAACAGGTTGGAGGGATCCAACTGGATTCCTCAACAGTATTTATTTGATTTTGGATATTTTGATATTCGTTGATTATCATATACGATATGTGATATCGTTGTAGTCGTGATTGACTATTTGGTATGTAGCATCATTGGACCAAGTTTTGGAATTTAAAAAATGATTTTTAAAGTGATTTTTGAAAATATACTATATGTTTGGAATTGATTCATTTTAAATAAATAAACGTTATAATTTTTAATGTTATAAAAATTATGGTTTTTGAGAAATATAGTTAAAAACTAATTTTTTGAAAATATGGTTAATAATTTTTATAAAATAGTTTAAATTGGATCTCTGAATTTATTGTAAAAAGTTTAAATATAGGATTTATAAAATTTGATTATTTTATAAATCAAAATGGTGAAATTATAAAGGACTTTGAAGACGTTTTGAAAGAATAATATAAATTGATTTATATTAAAAGATTTATAAATTGATATTTATAAATTAAAATGTTGGAATTATAAAACGAGTTTTTATAAGTGTTAGAATGGATTGTGAATGAATTTCATAAATGAATGAAATTCATAGAATTATAAACGGTGAAGTTATAAATGGAATTTTATAAGCAGTAGGTTTATAAAATTTGAAAAGTTAATTGAAGAATGGATTTTTGATTAAATGAATCTTATAAGTTATAAGATTTATGAATTGGGATGTTTAAAAGAACGATTCTTGTAAACAAATAAATTATAAGTGTTTAACTTATAAGGTGAACTTTTGTTTTATAATTGAGTTATAAATTGAATAGGTTAATAAAGAAAATTTATAAAGAAAGATGTTATAAAATAAATAGAAATGGAATTTATAAATGTTGTTTTATAAATTCGCAAACGACTTATTTTGATAAGTAAATTGTTGAAACCTATTAATGGAGTTATATTCACATTTTTGATTGTGAATAATCCTTTAAAACGAAATGTATAAAAGGATGAAATGTGTTAACGTAGTTGTTATCCCATTTTTTGGTCAAAACTGGAATATCAGCAAATTGGCAAGGAATTATGAATATCAGGATCGGAGATCGGTTGGAATCAAGGCTGCGATCGATATCGTCAAAATTTTGTTAAACTCCGATTGAGACGAAATTGGTTGGAGACAATGATAAGGACTAGAAAAGGCTATGTTTCAAATTTCAGGTTAATCGGAGTTCATATGGAGGAGTTATGATCGATTCAAGGTAGGAGAGGTATGCTGTTCGAATCCTTCAAGATGGAGTGCTCGGTTCGAATCCATCAGATTCGAACCCATCAGGATGGATTCGAACCCACCAAGCTCGCATCGATGGTACTTTGAATCGATGGGAACTCGATGGATACAAAGAACGTGGATTCGAAGGAGATGGATTCGAAGGTCATGGATTCGAAAGATTGGAGATGGATTCGAAGGTCATGGAGTCGAAGGGTTTGGATTCGAAGATGATGGATACAAAGCAATGGACATGGATTCGAAGATGATGGATACGAAGCAATGGACATGGATTCGAAGATGATGGATACGAAGCAATGGACATGGATTCGAAGATGATGGATTCGAAGAGGATGGACTCGGAGGATATGGACTCGAAGGAGATGGGCTCGAAAGTCATGGACTCGAAGGAGGCGGCCTCAAAAAGCATGGATTCGAAGAGTATGGATTCGAAGGAGTCGGCCTTATGGATACGAAGGGGATGGTTTCGAAATGGATGGTTTCGAAGCATGGGTTCGAACCAAGCAGAACGCACGGAGCTTTGATCTTGAATCGATCATATCTTCCAAACCGTTGATCCAAATGCAATGAAATTTTTACAGGAGCTTGCATACATGTTGAAGAATGTTCTCACCAAATTTCAGCTCAATTGGAAAATTTCTAGATCGATTCGAATGGAGTTCGAATCGATCCCAGTGTGGGCCCGGATCTCCAGATTTTGGGCATGTGGGCCCCCTCACGTGCCTGAAGTGGTCTTCCCGGATTTTAGGAGAAATATCAGCCTCCTACGCTTATAAATAGATCCCCTGGTCATTCAGAAAAGGGGTCGGAGATTCTAGGGAGAGAAAACACGCTTGGACGCTGCCAGAATCATTCCATATCATCATTACTGCTCTTCATTCCAAGTTTGGACTTTGTAGCTGTTGTAATCATCTGTAATCATCAAGGATAATCAATAAAAGGATAAAAACTTTGGAGTGGACGTAGGCCGGAGATAGCCGAACCACTATAAAACTTGTGTTTCTGTTCTTTATTTTGGGGATTACTGTTTAATATTTGCTGAGATCTGAGATTTGTGTTTGAATATTATTGATTTGTATTCATACACTGGTGCTTTCACGGTATTCAGGGTTTGTGACCAATTTTGGCACAAACACTTTGGTGCCTTCACTGAGAAAGACTAGCACCCGCTACATCGGATTTGAAAGTTGGATTTGAAGATTTTAAAGAGTTCGGATTCAAGGACAATGACTAGGCAAAATAATAGAAGGCAGAGGGCTGAGCGAAGCCAACAGGAAGGAAGTCAACAAGCATCCTCCGGAGCCGGGGAAGGACAGGCCTCAATCTACATAACCCGGGATGAGATGGAGGCTATGGCAAACTCATTGCAGGAGAGATTGTTAAAGAACCAACAAGAAATGATGCAGACTTTCTTTGAGCAAATGAGAGCTGCAGGGATGCAGAACCTAGGGACAGCAACAACCGCTGTGGATGCAGGACAGGGGACTAGGGTTGTGGAACCCAATGGAGGTCGAGATATGGAGCCACAAAGCAATCAACAAGGGCTTGGGGGCAGACCCACAGGATCCAACACAGGAGGACCTCTGGAAGGAATTCAACAGGCTAGAACCAACGTTGCTACTAACGAGCCACATGAAGAGTATGTGCCGGAGTTCCCCCGGAGGCAACCCCCGACAGACGACGCTGGATTGGTAGAGATGATTAGGAAAACTGTGCGAGGTGGTTTGGCCAAAGGAGACTTGGAAGGAGTGAACAGGAGTCCGTTTGCTCGGGAAATAAGGATGGCTCAGAACCCACCTAAGTTTAAGTTGCCTAGCGTGGAGATATATGATGGCAAGACAGATCCAACAGATCACTTGATGAGGTACACCAGACACATGGAGGTGCTGGGGGCATCGGAGGAAGTGATGGCCCGATGCTTCCCTTTGTATTTGACGGACATAGCTGCGATGTGGTTTAGGCAGCTGGAAGAAGGATCTATCAGGACTTGGAGGGAATTAGTGGAAAGGTTTTTGGGGCAGTTTCGGGTTCATGTCAAGAGACCGAAGAACGTGATGACATTAACATCGGTAAAGCAAAGAATGGATGAATCGCTTAGAGCTTTTCTAACTCGATTCAGTGCGGCAGTCGCTTCGGTGGATCGGCCTGATCCATCGATGGTTTTAATGGCAGCAGTATCAGGAGTCAGGGAGGACTCTGATTTCAAGGTATCTCTGATACGAGATCCTCCACAAGATCTCGACGAATTCTTTCACGAGGCAGAAAGGTTCCTTCGACAAGAAGATGCAAGTACGGATTTAAAGGTGAAAAAGGTTAGTGCAATCGAGGTTGGAGCAGTATCCAGCGGTGGTTCGGATAAAGACAAAGGAAAAAGGAAATTGGACAGTGATTCTGGAAACGCTAGGAAGCGATGGAAGGATCCAAAGTTTTCCACATACACAGGATTGAACGAGACGCTGGAGCGGATATACATGGATACTCGAAATCGCCTTCCCTACCGGAGGCCAGCCAGGAGAGAACCTTCTGAACGAGAGAAGGTATCAGGGAGGCATTGTCTCTTCCATGACTTAGACGGACATGACACCAACAGCTGCAGGCACTTGAAGGATATAATCGAGGAACATGTAAGGAATGGACAGTTACAGCAGTATGTCGGAGCTCGGAATGCAACGGTGGAACAGGAACAACCACCGACCACCTCACGACGTGATGATGTGAGGCCCAGGGATGATGGTCGACTGATCATCCACTGATCGGGATAATGTGAAATAAGTAGCGAACTATTAGCGAGCAACCGAGTCATTTACACATGTACGGGGACGGAGATAGCCCCTAGGCATGCTCTGAATGATGATAATCTGCGAAGCTATGGCTTGTGAAATCTGTTTTTCTGTTTTGGATTGGACACTTGGTTTTCTGGTTTGGTTTTGGAGTTCGAATTGGACTCCTGGTTTTTGTTTGCTTTCTTGTTTGGATTTTTCCTTCGGATGATTGATTTTGTTTTGGTTGTTGGTTTGGTTTTCTGATTTTATGGTTTTGATTTGGATTTTCGGATTTGGATTTTGGATTGGATTTTGGTTGGATTTTTATCTGATTTTTGATAAACGGTCGTCGGGTATGGATTATGCCTGGCAAGGGGTGAGTCACTTTGCCCGAACGTGGTAAATTGGCTCATTCAGGTCGTCGAGTATGCACTATGCTCGGCAAGGGTCCGGAGTGACCAGGATTCGGCCTAGGACTTAGGCCCTCTATTATCAATTGTTGTTTTCAGGTCGTTGAGTATGGACTATGCTCAACAAGGGTCCAGAGAGATCAGGATTCGGCTTAGGACTTAAGCCATGGCATTGTTAGGCACCCAGGGACACTGGGCCAAGGTCGTCAAGTGTGGATCACGCTTGGCAAGAACCTGGAGAGGTTAGCTCAACGTCCAGGGACACTGGACCAAGGACATCAAATGTGGATTACGCTTGGCAAGAACCCGGAGAGGTTATGGATTTGGATATAGACCCGGAGAGGTCCCGGATTCGGATATTGGCTATTGGATAAGGATGGATTGGAACTCAGTTGTCGAGTTCGAATGGATACAGAGTTGGCTAAGGCTTTGGCTATTGGATCTGGAATTGGACATCGACTCGAAGCAGTCAAGGATTATATACTCAGGCAATATGGTTTTGGACTTCAGATATTGAATTCGGAACTATTCAAAACACGTCTTGTTGTCACAAAGCATGTTTTGGGGGGCAAAGTGTTATCCCATTTTTTGGTCAAAACTGGAATATCAGCAAATTGGCAAGGAATTATGAATATCAGGATCGGAGATCGGTTGGAATCAAGGCTGCGATCGATATCGTCAAAATTTTGTTAAACTCCGATTGAGACGAAATTGGTTGGAGACAATGATAAGGACTAGAAAAGGCTATGTTTCAAATTTCAGGTTAATCGGAGTTCATATGGAGGAGTTATGATCGATTCAAGGTAGGAGAGGTATGCTGTTCGAATCCTTCAAGATGGAGTGCTCGGTTCGAATCCATCAGATTCGAACCCATCAGGATGGATTCGAACCCACCAAGCTCGCATCGATGGTACTTTGAATCGATGGGAACTCGATGGATACAAAGAACGTGGATTCGAAGGAGATGGATTCGAAGGTCAAGGAGTCGAAAGATTGGAGATGGATTCGAAGGTCATGGAGTCGAAGGGTTTGGATTCGAAGATGATGGATACGAAACAATGGACATGGATTCGAAGATGATGGATACGAAGCAATGGACATGGATTCGAAGATGATGGATTCAAAGAGGATGGACTCGGAGGATATGGACTCGAAGGAGATGGGCTCGAAAGTCATGGACTCGAAGGAGGCGGCCTCAAAAAGCATGGATTCGAAGAGTATGGATTCGAAGGAGTCGGCCTTATGGATACGAAGGGGATGGTTTCGAAATGGATGGTTTCGAAGCATGGGCTCGAACCAAGCAGAACGCACGGAGCTTTGATCTTGAATCGATCATATCTTCCAAATCGTTGATCCAAATGCAATGAAATTTTTACAGGAGCTTGCATACATGTTGAAGAATGTTCTCACCAAATTTCAGCTCAATTGGACAATTTCTAGATCGATTCGAATGGAGTTCGAATCGATCCCAGTGTGGGCCCGGATCTCCAGATTTTGGGCATGTGGGCCCCCTCATGTGCCTGAAGTGGTCTTCCCGGATTTTAGGAGAAATATCAGCCTCCTACGCTTATAAATAGAGCCCCTGGTCATTCAGAAAAGGGGTCGGAGATTCTAGGGAGAGAAAACACGCTTGGACGCTGCCAGAATCATTCCATATCATCATTACTGCTCTTCATTCCAAGTTTTGGACTTTGTAGCTGTTGTAATCATCTGTAATCATCAAGGATAATCAATAAAAGGATAAAAACTTTGGAGTGGACGTAGGCCGGAGATAGCCGAACCACTATAAAACTTGTGTTTCTGTTCTTTATTTTGGGGATTACTGTTTAATATTTGCTGAGATCTGAGATTTGTGTTTGAATATTATTGATTTGTATTCATACACTGGTGCTTTCACGGTATTCGGGGTTTGTGACCAATTTTGGCACAAACAGTAGTATATTCACGTTTTTGAATAGTGAATACTATGTTAAAGAAAATGTTTAGATTTGATGTTTTAAATAGAATTAAAACGATCTAACGATGTTTTAAAATATGTTGAGATTCGAAACCATAGATTTCAACATTTATTGTTGAAATAGACGTTTTCGAGAAACAAAAGGAAATGGTGGACTATAACACTGTTGTTATAGTAAATGGTTTCCGAAAGGAAATGTTTTGTATAGTATTGGGATTTATATATATCTATTTTAATTTCGAATCCCTATACTAGTGATTTTGGGTTGTCGTAACGATGTTTTACGCAACATTCGTTTTGGCCCAAATAAATATGTGAAGCGAATGATTTCCTTAAAGAATGAAATATATACTTAATTTCGATTGAAGTATATTGAATATTTTCCAAGTGTTGAAATAAATGGATTGAGAATTACTTAATAAGTAAGTATGGAAATGTTTTCCAATATAAAGTGAATATTTTGAGAATTTATCTTTTTGAAGATAAATTGAAAAGGAATATTGAAACCTAATGAAAATCGTATATCAGTAGATATTGTGAAATACAAATTCACTATGGAATTTATAAAAGAAAGGGGAACTTGTTTAAAAATAAATATTGATTTATTTTTGAAGTGTGAAAATTATATATCTTGTAAAGATATTTGGAAAATAAATAATTTGGAAAATTATTTGGAATCTGGTGATGTGTGCATATCCATTGATAGTTCAATAACCGACTATCAATATTTCCCTTTGAATGGGTAATTGATGTGATTTGTTTGAATTTGAATGCCACACTTATTTTTGAATAAGCGCTCACTATTCGGGTTAACCGGGAAAGGACCATGGGGTCGTATAACCCATTCCGAATAGTGATACGACGTAAATGATTGCATTGAAGATCGGTGTTGAAGACCCGGTATTTGCGAGAGCGATAGGATGACCTGTCGATTGACTCTGCACCGAGTTGCTCCGGTATAGAGTTCTCCATATGTGATGGGAAATCCGAACAGGATTGTGAATATCCGGATTGCAAGGACTTCTTTGTAAGTGCCTTCGGTTTTGTTCGAGCCCGGAACAGACTTGTATGGATTGTATGTCTGACATTACAAATTGAGATATAAAGCAAATTTCTTTCAAATATATTTCTGTTGGTGGCGGAGAATTTATTCTTTTAGCTTAACACCCTTCTCTGAGACGTACGAGCTCAGAGGTTATGTAGTTGAATGTTATCAGCGATATATCCCAATTTGGTAATGTGACATGCTGAATGTTGCTGTAAATGATCATTGTGTTGATTATTTGTGATAGGATCGTTTATTTGATCGTCTATCTTGGTGATCATCTCTATGATCATTTGTTGACCCAAAGCATGGCTTTTGTATAAAGTATGTTTTTGTGGACGTGACATCGTCGAGTCTCACACCCCGTGAATGGTCAAAACAGGAAAGATGCAGCAAGGTTATGAGGGGTAGCGCGCTTTAGGATATGTGCATTTCCTTCTGGAAAAGGGTGGTATCATGGTATGGAGCCCAGATACTTACTCATGTTGAAAACACTTTATGATTGTGTGAATTGATTTCGAGCGCTCGGTTGAAAGGTCCCAAAGGACCGGGGAATGGCATATTCGGTCAGTTGTTACTCAGTTAGGGGTAACCCGGCCTTGTGTTGGTAGAGATCCGGTTTGGTTCTCGGGGATGTCCATCCAGAGGCATTCTCATGTGGCAATGGGAAGTTCCTTGGCCTGATCATTCGTTGGAAATCCAAAGAAACAATACGAAACTTTTACGGTTTTAGTTGTAGAACCTGCCATCTAATATGGTAGCTATTAGTAGGCATAATATAATGGTACCTATGCTGGCTAAGATTTATATTCTACTTTCGAAAGAATTTGTTCTACACTATGAACTAATAATAATATCAAATGTTTTCTTTTAATGTGTATCAAGCATCTTTGACTATCATAAGGAGAAATCTCCTCCAAGTCTGCGTTTGCATTGTGTGTGTAGCGGGAGGTCTTATGGTAGTCTCATTTTTAAAAGCATTGCGAATTGACTTTAAAAATATTCCTCTATTTTGATTTTAAAGATAAATAAACTGTTTTGAGTTCTCACGCCAGTCACATGACTGACTCGGAGTTTATTGTTTTCCTTCCTAAACTCTGGGTGCCCACCAATTTTCACACGGGCAGTCAAGAGTTAAGGTTTATCAGGATATTCTGGATATTTCTGGAGTTGCTGGAGGCAAGCTGGATGGCATGGCGTATTACTTGTATATAGTATCTCTTTTCCGTTGTTTGTTGTTGTATTGTTGTACACTCTGATGATATGATGTAATGAAATGTAATGTAATGTAATAACTGATATAGTTCTTTGTTTAAAGATTATTCATTTATTATTATATGTTGTTCCGCTGCGAATTGTGAGATTCTGTTATTGTTCTGTTGTGTTCTGTTCCGTTCTATTTTCTACCTTATCTTCTATTTCTTCTCCCTATTTTCTATCTTTTCTCTCTTCTCTCTCTTTTTCTTTCTTAAACCATAACATTTCGGGTTTCCGGCCTTCGATTTCTCGGCAGTCGATAAAGTGAGTATCGATGTTGAATTTTCGAAAGTCGAAAATTTTCGGGACGTTACAATATCTACTTACAATATATACATATTCTATATACATTATAAATAGAAAACAATTTATTAGATTTTGAAAAGATAAAATTTATCAATTAAATATTTATTTTATTGGATTATTAAATTAATTCAAATCTTATTATAAAGATTATCAAATCAATTTAATTTTTAATTCAGATTATTAAATTGATATTGCTTAAAATTCCAGGTCATCATATTCCTCCCCCTTAAAAGAATTTAGTCCCTAAAATTTAAAACGAAGGTAATTTAATAATCTATTTAAATATTTTAATTTTAAAACACAAGCCTATATCAATGATATGCTAACAACCATAGCAACCAATTCACCCAATCAATCAAATCTATCTATCCAACCAAAAGTCTGGATAGAGTTTCCCCGAGTTTCCCCGGTAAAAATATCGGGATACTCGCTCTATAGATTCCAAATAATCGATACTACTAAGCTACAGAGCTCCTACTCATCTAGATCTATAAAACTAGACAGAATATCAGACTACAGACGAGTCTGATTCAACAACCAAACTTCCCTGAACTGCTGGTAATATCACCAGCGATAGATCATACATGTACTCCCCCAGAGATACGTGAAACTCATCGAATCCCAATTATCCAAACTGGCAATTCAATCCTGAAAACCAAATACTTATCCAAACATCTCAGAGTTAGCTTTCCAGCCTTACCCCATCTTATAGCTTCATCGATCGGAGAAAACTTAACCAAAACCAAATCTCCGACTCCAGAATGCAAATTCCTTCTTCTCTTATCCACAAAACCCTTCTGACGATCCTGGGCTGCCAACATCCGAACTGATCAACTCAAACCTTGTTGATTTCTCTAGAAACAAACTAGACCAAAAACAACCCAACCCAATGATCTCCTCAAGATCAACCAAAGCCAAGAACAAACTCTACTCCATAAACATTGGAAGACAACAAACTTCTCCTAATCCGGAAGAGACAACAGAAACACTCCCAAACTGCTTCCACTGCACAACTCTGATCCGAAGTAGATAAGAATGCTGATGATGAACATGACCACTAACTGGACATCACTTCCCAGAAATATGGTTCAACAGATCCATAAAAGAAAACTCAAAAGTTCCTCCAAAAATCTGAGCTACTTCATCAAACTCTATCTCTAGGAACCATCTTCTACTAAGCTGAACCAGCAGTTCCATTCTTGGAATACTAGACGATAAGAAAAACTCAATCTCCTGATGCGGACAAACCTCTGATTTCCCAGAAGACATCCAGAAAATCTTCAACAATCTAAGAGAACATCCAACTATCGCAAGTCACTTTTGCGATCAACCCAGACCATTTTCCATAGAAAACTGTCCTCTCTTTACCCAAAGAACAGCTTACACTGCTCTAGCAAATCCATTGAAGAAACAGATCCACTTTGCTGCTTCTGAACTCCACTTCCAGAAAAACTACTCAGCCAAGACCTCCCTGTCGGTGCACAGAACATTCCGAGCTGCGTTGCTGAAACCGATGCCAAAAACTTCCTAATCCAAAGCTCTTCGAGAAACTCGGACTCCAATGCTAACCACAACATCCTGCTGAATCCAGCTACAACACCGAAGCAGACACACTTCCCAAAACTTGTTCCAAAGAAATATCTCCGGATACATCCATATTCATGGCATCTCATCACGCAGCTACACTTCCTGAGGTATCAAAATGCCATCACTTGCTTCTACCCAACTGACAGATTCAATATTCAACTCACCTAACATCAAAGATGGATTCCGAACCTTAACAGGTTTCCTTCAGAGATCGATGAAATCTCTACACAACTGCACAACTCACTCGAGATGGTATTAGGTCTACAGTCTCGACAAATACACTTCCAACCTCAACATCAAACTCGAACCAATGGTAGTTGTCGTGTTACACACACCACTACCTTATCTACCTTTATAACTTATATTGGAAAACCCGAACAGGTAACCCAACAGATAGGTAGAAATAGATAAATATATATAAATATATTTAAAATTACAAATACGCTCTCGTAAGAAAGAAATCACCCCAGAGCCTAGGTAAGAAAAATATCTATATACACACGGATAAATAATTCATAGATTCACAATAGATAATCAACATTATCATTACAACAGATAATCCATATTATCATTATCAAAGATGATCCATATCATCATCACAATGCAACCAATGCATCCATATCACTCAACATTACTAATCTCATAGTTGAGATTTCAAATCATTCAAGGCAACCAATACCATCCATTCATATATAAGCAATGATCTATAATCATAACATCTATAATTAATTTAAAATGAATTAAATTAATTACATCGTCTCTAATTATTTAAAGTGAATTAAATTAATTACTTACCTCAATATAAATCTTGCTTACATCACCATTTATTAATTACAATTTAATTAATTAATTATCCTCTAATTTATCATCTTAATTAATCACCCCTGATTAATTATACTTAATTACATTCAAGTAATTACCCTATAATTAATTGCACAAATTAATTACTTTAAACCAAATACAGTAATTAACCCTTAATTACTTTTTTAGTTAATTAACTATAATTAATTATATTAAACCTTAATTAATTACAATTAATTAATTACCCTTAATCACTTATTATTGATTAATTAATCTTTAATTAATCAATCTTAATTACATTACTAATTATATTAATTAATGATCCTTAATTATATTTAATTAATTATCTTATTTAAAATTAATTACATTTAGTAATTAATCTCAATTAAACCATAATTATTAATCACTTTTGATTAATCACATTTAGTAATTAATTACCCTTAATTACTTATCAAATTAATTACTTCTTAATTAATGATTTTAATTAATCCCTTGATTAATTATACAAAGTAATTTAATCCAAATTACTTTCACAATTCCATCATTATCCACTAATTATATCCAGTAATTATCTTTAATTACTTCACTGAGTAATTGTACTTCATTAATTACATCAAGTAATTATTATCAAATCCAGTGTTTAAAATTAATTAAACATAAACTCCATTAATTACATTAAGTAATTAATTCCTTAATTACTTTCATTTAGTAATTAAACTTAAATAAATTTCACAATTGATTATCATTTAATTTATTAATCTAATTAATTATTAAAATTAATCATATTAATTAATTGTTAAATAATCCTTAGTTAATGACCTTCATTAACTATTAATCATTCTTTAATTACTTGTCTTAATTTACTTCTTATTTAATCTCTAATTATAAATTAATCTAATTTATTATTTATAAAATAAATAAATAATTCATTCTTTCATTAATCTCTAAGATAAATTATTTCTTTATTAAGACCTCATTAATATTAAAGTGTATTTAGAACATTACATCTTAAATTCAAAATGATATTTATATAAACATTAATCAAATTTATATTCAATTTATAATCCTTTAAATAAATGTAAATAACCTTTTAAAATTTTAACTTTAAAAATATACCCAAATTCACTAAAGATATATATTATTTAGAAAACAAGATTTATTTATTTATTAAATTAAAACTATATCTACTTACAATATATACATATTCTATATACATTATAAATAGAAAACAATTTATTAGATTTTAAAAAGATAAAATGTATCAATTAAATATTTATTTTATTGGATTATTAAATTAATTCAAATCTTATCACAAAGATTATCAAATCTATTTAATTTTTAATTCAGATTATTAAATTGATATTGCTTAAAATTCCGGGTCATCACATCTATTATCACTCTGCAAGTTTCTTATTAGCGTAGAATTCTCTATGGGTTGAAATGATACATATCCGAATGATCTTGTAGAATAGGAGAAAATCGTAATGGGTTGAAATGATAAACCTAAGCGATTTTCGTTGAATTTAATTTGGGATTACGGGTTGAAATGATATATACCCGTATATATTTAAATTACGGATTGAAATGATAAATATCTATATCACCTGACCATAGGATAGAAAATTATATACAGACACCATTGGTCTATATATAAATATTTTGAAAATAATTACTATGGTTTTGGAAAGAAATATATGGTTTTAATAAATATTGATTCTTGAAATATAATATATAAATGTTATTTTATATATAGATTTAATAATAATATTTAATTAAATTTATACTGATTTTATTAATATATAATATGTTTAAGTATTTATTAAAATTTATATTTCAAAAATAGATTTTTGTAATAATTTGAATAAGTTAAGGTTGGGAAGATAAATTTGAATTTATTTGAAATTCTATTTAATTAAGAATTTTATTTGGTTAAATCGATTTGAAACTTATTGAAATTAAGATTTATGATATGATTTTATAACTTGATTTTTGATTTAAGTAATTAAATGAATATTTCACGTTTAAATAAATTGAAGGAAATATATAGAAAAATGTAAATTAAGGTTATAATATTGAATTTATCAAGTGAATATTTCAGGACTAAATAATAATGAAGATCTATATGAAAGTGTTAAAATTAATTTTGAAAATGTTGAATATTTAAAGCTTTGAAATATATTGGAATTTAAATGGTTTATTTGGTGGTTCAAATCTGTATTTGAAATCGATATAATTTGAAATTGTTTACTTAGAAACTAAATAGAATTGAACTTGATGAATTGAGATTGAATAAAATTTGGATTTGAAATTCCAGTTTATTTGAATCGATTTGTGAATTTGAGGAAATTATAAATATTTTACCTTTTAAAATTATTTTAATACATATATACTATTTTAATATAAAACTATTTTAATATAAAATATTCTAATTTACTAATTATTTAAATATAAACTATTTTATTTTATAAACTATTTTATTTTATAAACTATTTTATTTTATATACTATTATTAAACTGTTTAAGTGGTGGAAGTTATTGTTTCAAAGTTATGGTTTTCCAAAGAATTATGATTTCAAAGTGTTTTGGGTTTCGAAAGTATTGTGACTTTAAAAGTGCTATAATTTGGAAATAGATATCATATTTATATGGCTTTTGAAATGGAAATGATATTTTGGTTTGAAGTACGAATTATTTTAAAATGACCACGGTGTTATAATGATGTTTGGTTGTTAATAGCGTATATTTCTACATTGTAGATAGTTCCACGGATCCTTAGAGGATGGGTATCCTAAAAATCCTCTAATTTACTTGTATTTCAGTTGATATTTCACTTGAGTTGGATTTATTGATATAAGAATGTTAATCCTGACTCGAGTGTTTTGTGTTTTGCTTTACGATCGGGTCCGACTAAGTGATACAGCATTTGAGACTCACCTTTGGAGTTTGGAGTTTCGCTTGGAGATCCAAGTATCGATTCTGCTTTCAGCTTTTCCAGTTAATTTATCCAAAGATGTCATCGGTCTGTACTTAGGATATTCTATTGTATTTTATTTCAAACTCTGTTATTTATATAGTAGCTTCATGAACTACTATTTATCTTTTCCGCTGCATTATTGTTATAAATACTCCGTGCCTGTGATTCTGTGATTATTTTATTTGTTTTATATGCTGAGTTTTGCCAAATATAAGTTAACAATCTGATATTTTGAGTGATTCAAGTCCGGCATGTGCGGATGCAAATGGTTGAAAATACCAGGTCGTTACAGCAAGGTTTACAAAGTTTTCATAATATGAAGTTTGAAAAGTTTTTAGAAATGGCTGCCAACACTGGTTCTGTTAACATTATCACTAGTTCATTTGTAGAGGGTCAATCTATTGCCAGGCCACCACTTTTCAATGGCAGTAACTATGCAGATTAGGCATGTATAATGAAAATATACTTACAGTCAATAGGATTAAACAATTGGAATATCACACAAACTGAATATTCTGAACCCACAACTAATTTTGTACAGTGGACTGCTGAGCAAAAGATTATTGCACAAAATAATTCCAAAGCCATGTATATTTTATTTTGTTCACTTGATAGGAATGAACTTAATAGAGAATCTGTTTTTAAGTCTACGTATGTATTTGAAAAACTTTGATAGTTACTCATGAAGGAACAAGCAAAGTCAATCAGACCAAAATATCCATACTCACGAATCAGTTTCAATTATTCAAAATGAATTCAAATAAGTCCATCTCAAATATGTATAGTAGGTTTTAGGATATTGTGCATTCTCTAACATCACTGGGAAAAAGTTTCTCCGAAGATGATCAAATACGAAAAATTCTAAATTCTCTTACTCCGGAATGGGATCAGAAAACTCTTGCAATCGAAGAAGCAAATGATATTAGTACTTTAAAGATTTATGAATTGATTGGAAATCTAATGTCATTCAAAGTTCAAATGCAAGGGAGAAGAGATAGCAAGGCATTCGAAAAGAAGTCAATTGCGTTCAATGCATTAATAGATGAATTAGAATCGGGCAGTGATGGTGATGAAGAAATAGCCTTCATGACAAGGAATTTTTGGAAGTTTCTAAAATACAGAAAAATGAACATCCTCAAAAAGAATGATCGTAGGAATTCTGGAAATCATAATGTAGTACCAAATCACGTCAAATATTTCAACTGTGATAAACCAGGTCATCTCAGAAGAGACTATCCGCATCCAGATAAGCAACAATTTCTTACAAGCAATGATTATACAAAGAAAAGGAAAGCAACATATACCGCTACTCTAGATTATTCAG
This sequence comes from Allium cepa, assembly GCA_030765085.1. NCBI lineage: Eukaryota > Viridiplantae > Streptophyta > Magnoliopsida > Asparagales > Amaryllidaceae > Allium > Allium cepa. Next base: position 817,564,617 of record CM060935.1, on the reverse strand, counting down.
AATCAGATTCATCCTCAAGCGATGATGATCAGAAGACGGAAAATTCAAACGTGTGTTTTATGGCTATTCATGATTCTGATGATCTCAGGGATAGAAATCTTGAAAAAGGTACACGTTTACAAAATTTTGGTTGAAATTGTTTGTTTAAAATTGATTGATTGTTCGATTGTTTGAATGCTCTTGAAATTATGTGTTGTTCGAATTTTAAATTTTTTTTTATTATTATATTTTATTTTTAAATATTACAATATTTTTATTTTATGTTTAGAAAGAGCATTATTATATTTAATAATCGCTTCATAAAAATATATAGACATTAAAATTAATGATATATATATATATAGATATTAAAGTATTTAAGAATAGATAGGTCACATGAATTCTCTGACCCATGTCGACATGGACCTACCCATGATGTCGACATGCCTGTCAGAAAGTTGAAATTCAAATTTGAATTCAAATCTTTGAACTTTCCTCCATCTTTTCACCAACTCCAATGTCCTGAAAAGGTACGTCTTGGCTAGAGAACATGCCTATTGAATATCCATTTATCACCTTTATCCTATCATATCTTTTCACTTTCATTTCAAAACGAAAACTCTCTTTTGCTCTTTCAAACTCTCTACTCTCTTCAAAAATGGCTTCTACAAGTACTCCATCCACAATGAGATTGTCAAAAACCATTAAAGAGTGTCCCTATAATGATCCGAAAGCAATCAAGGCTTATATAAGCTATGCTAATTATGGAAAAGTTCATACGGGAAAGTTTGCTATCTTTAGCGATTTCTCTACATATGAAATCAATACTCTTCTTGAAGAGAACCATATTCTTAGTCTTTTTGATAATTCTGAAAATGATTTTGTTTGCTATCCAAAGCTTGTTAAAATGTTTTATGCAAATTTGAATCGGGGTTTTCATGAAGGAAATGAAAATGAAATTTGGAGTAGTCTTAAAGGCACTAAGATTGTTTTAAATTGTGAAATTTTGGGCAACATTCTCAATCGCAAGAATTCGGGAATGGATCTTTCTACTTTTAATATTGATGAACATGATCGTGAGACATTTCATCATTTTTTTGAAGGAAATGACAACTTTGAATTTGAAAATCGTAACTTTCGACCGAAAGCACGTACTGTTAATCTTCTTTTGCGACATACTATCACTACTATATTGGGAAATTTCAATGACCCAACTTTGAAAATTTGTAAAGCTCTTTTTGCTATTTTTGGTCATTATGACATTAGTTGGGCGCAAGTAATTATGGATGAACTTCGTCCTCAGAATTTGGAAATGGGTGAGAATACTTCGTATCATGGAATCTACCTCACTCGAATTTTTAATTATTTTGGCATTGATTATAAACGGGGAGAATTTATTTCAAGAAAAGTGTTTAATCATGCCAATATTTCTCTTATGAAAATTCCTTTCATATTTCAACAATATGAATCTCATGCCGAAAAGGATGAAAGGTTGGCATATGAAGAGATGGAAGAAGAAAATAAGGAAGAAGAGGAAGGGGAGGAAATGGAAATTGAAGAAGAGAATGAAGACACCTCCTTGGAAAGTATTGAATATCCTAATAATCCTTCCAACAAGACTCCCGTCAAAAATCAAAAGATCATAGTGGAAAATCAATGGATTCTCAAAAGATCCGTTAGTAAGAAATTGGATAAAATGACCACTAATATGTATAAGTTCTTTGCTAAAGTTGGTCGAAAACTTGGCCAATCATCATCTTCCTCATCCTCTAACACATTCTAAAAACTAGGATGTGATGTACTAGTTTATTTTGTATGAACTTGTATTGCTCTTTTATCATATGATGAAGTATCTCATGTATTAGCTCATCTATCTATGAATTTTTATCTATCTTATGTCTTTCTATCTAATCGTACCTCTGGAATGAATGGTAGTATAATATATAAGTTTATATATATATACATATACTTATGCATAAAACAAAGAAGACACATAAATCAACACACCCATGTCGACATACTCCTATACCCTATGTCGACATATAACTGTCTGATTTAGTTATTTATTAAATTTTGAATTTAAAATAACTAACTTGTGTCTATTCATTTTAAACGAATTCCTGCCAATTTAAACATCTGTTTCTTCTAGAAATTTGTAAACTCTTTATTTCTATTCATCTCTATTTGCATCTTTTAACTATTTATCAAAAATGGCATCCTCTTCTCAAACTCAAAGTGAAAATCTTAAAGAAACTCTCAAGTCATTCAAGAATATACTTACTTTTATTCTCCGCAATCAAAGGTACTTAGAACTAAGTCAAATGCAGATGATAAAAGAACAAGAGAAGCATTTCGATGCCCTCCGTTCGACGATTTCTGCCCTAAACAAAGATGATTTCAATGCAAATCCTGAAGGAACTTTGATTCAAGATAATAAAGATTGGGAAGATATTAAAAAGGACCCTACTTTTGGAGAAGAAGGATGGGTTGATGATCCAAAAATTATTTCATCTCCTTATGGTTTCAATTGATTCGAATTGTTTAATTTGATTTGAATTGATTGGTTTGATTTGCTTTGATTAGAATTAACTTGGTTGAATGGAATGTATAAAATTATATAAAACATAATATACGATTATTGGATTTAAACTATCGTATTTTTTGTGTTTTCATTAAGAAAATCATGCCATTATATATATATTCCATAATTTGTCACAGGTACTCCAATATTAGATTACAAGGGAGTTATATTAGTATAGGATTAGTTTTTATTGATGACAAAGGGGGAGAATTATAAAATAGAGTAGTTAAAATAGTTAGGCTTAGATTAAGGGGGAGTTATTAGTTTTAGTGGAAGTTATAGTAAAGGTGAAGTATATTTCATAAACATAGGCCATCATTGTCAAAAATGGGGAGATTGTTAGTCCTTGAGAAGGATGGTTTTGATGACAACAACCTTAGAACTTATTATAAAATATAAATACTAACATTATAGTTTAGATATATATGTATATGCAGGATATAAACATGCAGGTACCAACAATGAAGACTGTACAGTATAGAGATGCAAGACCGATGAATTTAAAGATCGAAGACATCAAGATTGAAGACTCATGTGTATCAAGATATCAAGAGTTCTAGATTTCAAAGTACAAGATAAGTATTGAGTCTAGAATTGTGTGAAAACTTCTTGAAAGAACTTACATCTTTATTCGAAATTTATTCGTGGAATGGAATCCACCTCGAGCATGTTAAAGGGATGGAACCCTAGTGGGATGGAACCCACGATAAATCTAGTGGAACATATAGTGGTCCAATTTTGATATCCACTAATTTTATAAAAATGAGTTTCAAAAATATATCTCTTGTTTTTAAAAAATGTTTTAAAACTTTCTTTTCAAAAAGAACATCTCTCTTGATTTTAAAATATTTTAGCCACAAAATTATTTTTATCATTTTTAATATTTTTTATTTCCAAATTTTCCTTGATTTTTATCTATCTCTTGTTTTAATATTTAGCTTTTAAATATTTATATACTCCGATTTTAAATCACTTTATAGAATAAGATTATATATTAAAAAAGTACTTTCTAAACACTTTTATATGTTTAAACTATATTAAAGTATGTTTATAAAAGTTTAGAAATTGTTTGAAAAATTATAGAAACGAATCTTAATAAGAAAATCAAAATAACTATTTTTGCCTAGAGCATGCCTACATACTCCCACCCCCATGTTGACATGGTTCCGTTAATTTTCAATTTTCAAATTTTCAAAAGAAGTGTCTATTCATCTTATCCTTTCACGAATAGATATAACTGTTGATCTCTATAAATACCAGTAAGTTCTAAACGAATTTTTACCAGATTTTCATTCATTTTCTCTCCTTTTCATCTTCCAAATTTATTCTAAAAAAAATCCCAAACTGTACTCTACCGAAATACCAAATGAATCAAACTTGATTATCTCTTATTTGATTCTCTACCCCTCTCTTCATGAGATCTTAGTGCTACTCAGAGTTATAGGATTATTTGTAAATCAAACTGTTGTGTAAAAGGTGTGGTTGAGCCTTGAAATCAATTGGGTGTGATTGTTGCCCCAGAAATCAATTAGGTGATCTTGTAGCCTGGTAAATCAAGAGAGTTTGCCCCGGACTCAAATACTGGAGGGTGTACCTCAAGGCCTTGAAATCGAGGGTGTAATTTGGGTGATTATTTTAAAAAGAAATATGTACAATTACACGGGACTGGATGTAGGGTAAATCCGAACCAGTATAAAATCCTGGTGTGTTTTTTCCTTTACTGCTTTTATTTGTTACTTGCATCTGTGTCTGATTCTGTGATTATATTTGTGTTTGTGTATTGCATTTGTTGGTGATTAAATTACATAACTTTCAAAAAGATTGAGTAAATCCACAAAACACTATTCGCCCCCCTCTAGTGTTATTATAGCCTTAAGATCCGTAATCCGGTTCCTATTGACTGGATCGCTTCCTATTCAATCCCTCTTGGGACGACCTCCACCCACTCATGCTAATCAATGGCCTTGCCTCGACCCTATCAGACCACTGCCCTCTTCTTCTCAGTTCTGGATCCACACTGATCCCTCCTAGACTATTCAGATTTGAGCGTTTATGGCTTCTTGAGCCATCTTTCAATGACTTCGTCAAACTTGCATGGTCCCAACCCTCCCAGCTTCAATCGGCCACTGCCAGAGTGGTTTACAAACTCCGTTCACTCAGAAAGCTCATTAGACCATGGGCAAAATCCATCTGGGGTTTGATCCGCTCTCGTATAGCGGAGACCCAAGATAGCATTTTACATTTCAACATACTAGAAGAATCCCGTCCCTTGTTTGGTCCTGAATCTGGTCGCCTGCATGAGTTGGAGTTATAACTAGACAGACTTATCAAGCAAGAAAAGATTGGTTGGAAGCAACATTCTAAAGCCAAATGGATTGAGGAGGGGGACAAGAACACTGCCTACTTTCATCATATTGCTAATGGTCGCCGCAGATCCACTTTCATCTCGAAAATCCTCCATAATGATACCATCTTCAACAATAAATCTGACATCCTTCATCTTTTCATCGAATACTACCGCAACCTTCTTGGTAGAACCTCTCCTCAGCTCCCTCTAATTACTGGAATCTCCTTTACCCTAACCCCGCCCTTATCCTTGTTGATTCTCGCTTCACTGATGAAGAAATTTGGTCGGCTTTATATGATATCGCCGATGATAAAACTCCTGTCTGGGCGGCTTTGGACCTCTTTTTTTCAAACATTTTTAGGCAACTATCAAATCTGACATTATTGATATGTGTGCAGAATTTCAATCTAATCCCTCACTGATTGCAAGATTAAACTACGCCAACATAATCCTCATTCCAAATCCCCTGGTTCCACCGCCCTTGCTTCCTTTCACCCAATCAGCTTCTCAACACAACCTTCAAAATTATCACTAAACTCCTCGCCAATCGTCTGCAAAAGGTTATTAGTTCTCTGGTTGGCATGGAACAATCGGCGTTCATCGTTGGCCGAAACATCTTAGATTGTGTTGCAGCTACCCAGGAAGTTATCTCATTCTGTCATCACTCCTCCACCCCAGGAGCCCTCCTCAAATTAGACTTCTCCAAAGCTTTCGACTCCGATAACTGGTATTTTTTGCTTGACCTCATGAAATACAGAGGTTTCTCAGATACTTGATGTAACTGGATCAAATGTATACTAGATACAAGTTTTTCAGCTATCTCTATCAATGGTTCCTTAGGAGGGCACATAAAATCAGCCAGAGGTCATAGACAAGGCGACCTTCTCTCGCCACTTCTTTTTTTTCTCATCTCGGATGTCTTCAATCGTATGGTCAAACTCGCCATCTCAAATAACCTCCTAGCCGGCATCAATCTCCCCAATTCAGATCTGTCATCTCCAATTTACAATTTGCTAATGACACCATATTATTGATCTCCCCAAATCCAGACCACCTCCGCTATCTTAAAGTCCTATTATATATCTTCGAACTCATCTCCTGCCTATCCATCAACTTTTATAAGAGTTCCATCCTTATGCTCGGCAACACCCATCACCACGGCCCCTTTTCTGCCTCTTTGCTCAACTGTAAACTTGACTAGTTCCCCATCACCTACCTTGGTATCCCTCTTCACCCCACCAAACTTGCTCGATAAGACTGGCTCTCGCTAACCTACAAGATCGAATCCCGTTTAACAACGTGGAAAGCCAATTCCCTATCTGCTGCAGGCCGCCTCGTCCTTGTCAAATCAGTGCTATCCGCCCTCCCCTCGTACTGGATGCCCTTTCATGTACTGCCGAAATGGGTTATAAATAAAATTAATTCTAGTAGGCGTTCTTTTCTCTGGAATGGCACTAAAGGGAAATGTTTAATCAATTGAAAGTCAGTCTGCCTGCATGAAGATCATGGTGGTTTAGGGCTAGTTAATCTTCGCTCTTTCAACATTGCTCTCTTATCCAAATGGCTTTGGCGTATCATCACTCCAGGCCGCTTCATCTGGAAAGATTGGATCCTTCAGTGTCATTACCAATCCAACCCTCATTTCGTCCTCCACACTCCTCCGCGCCTTTCACCCTCTCCATTCTAGGCAGGTATTTCAAAACTCATACCCCAAGTCAAATCCCTATTCCATGTATCTATAGGAAACAGTCGCAATTGCCTTTTCTAGCTTGATATCTAGCAAGATCAATCCCCCCTCGCCCACTCTCTTGCGAATTTATTTCCCCATATCTCCCATCACAACAGATCTATTGCTGACTTAATCTCCCTCAGTCCAACAAGCATTTGCCCCCTGCTCTCTTTGACCTTAACACGCCGATCGACCTTAACTCAGCCTCTAACCTACTCCCTTCCATCTAACTCACGGATACATCAGATTACTATATATGGGCACTTGCTCCAGAGAAAGGCTTTTCGGTTGCCTCTTGCTATTCATTCCTCAATCATCCTAGTAGGTTATTCTCTTTTGTAAGACTTTAGAAATGCAGACTCCCTCCCCGCATCCTTTTTTTCCAATGTTGCCTCATCCATGCTCATATTAATACTAAAGACAGACTCAGACGCTGGAACCCTCGACTGGACACTCGTTGTGTCTTGTGCTCTTTGCATGAAGAATCCATTGTTCATCTTTTTTTCAAATGTGACTTCTCCTATTACATTTTATCCTTGGCCAGTGCCAACCTTATTGGCTACATCCCGACCATACACTCGTTCTTTGACTATTGGCAATATAACAAACAAGATAAAATTCTTGATTCCTTCATTGCTATCTATAGTTGGTGCATCTAGAAAGAAAGAAAAGCTTATGTTTTCAATAAACCCCAAAGTAGTATTGATTGAATTTGTAAGAAAATCTCCTATTTGTTTTCTCTATGGACAGGCTCAATGCATAGGCATCCCTTCACTTGGCGTCTTCCTCCCAACAACAATGCTTCTACAGATTGATAGTTCATGATCAAGCCTAACCAGTGGATCCCTTTTGCTGCATTCATGGGATCTTCATTTCAGCACACACCTAACAGTGCCCTCACTTTGACTGTTTACATTATAATTTTGCTTCTACCACTGTATATACAACTGGCTGCATTTGTTCTTTTTGGGATTTTCTTTATCAGCGAATACTTCTATTGGCTATCGACTAGGCTTGTTGGTCGACCCCGACTCCAACTATTTAAAATATATATCTTCTAGTCGGCTGTTTAGCAATGCGCTACATACCCGTTTCTCTCAAAAAAAAGATCCGTGTTCCGCATTCCTAACAGGTCATATTTTCATTTCCTAATTAACATAAGTATATTTATAAATAAATTTTGAAAAATATTTTCTTATTATTATCCATGATATAAAATGGTCTTATTTGATTTATAAAAGCATATAAGCCAATATTAAATAACTGCTTACAAAATGTGTTATTATATAGATAAACCGATTTCGATTTTTCTTATAATTTCAAATCTTATTTATAAATTTATAAAACATTCGTATTTGATTTATTATCACTTTATTGCTATTATAAATGAATTATTATCATTTTAAAACTATCATTCAAATATTTATAATAATCGTTAAATCTTAATTTAAAATCATAATTAATTATAGTATATACTGGCATTACTAATGATGTCATAAATCAATTAAATCTTTGTTAATATATTTTAAAACAGGTTTACCATTTATATTTATGGTTCAAATTATTATTATTGGGGTTATTAATCTTATGTTTGAATATTTCAAAAATAATATTAGTTTATTAAAGTGATGAATTTGCGGGTCGTTACAAACTCCCCTCCTTGAAAGAATTTCATCCTCAAAATTGAGGTTAAAGTTGACAATACTTATTCAAAGTTGAAATTTCAAATATATTGTCGGGTGGCACTTACATACTATTCATATGCACTTATCTTATTCGATCTTAAATTTGAATATATCATTTTACTTCCAAACTAGTATTGATCCTTCGATTTTTTAGTGCGGATCTTGATTAGGCTCAAAGAATGTTATTCTCCTTACATGGCCCTCAACTATGATAGAACATGTAAGCAATCTGACTATAAACCCTTACCAATGTTTACCTTCGACCGTCGAACGATAAATTCTTTTCGGATATCAAAATCTTACATTCAAATCTTAGACCAAATTGTGCTTAGTGTATAATACTTTTATACTTTATTTTTCCAAAATACTTTAGGAAATCTTGGTTTATGTTTTAAATATTTCATAAAAATATAATTTTATTCTTTTTCAAAGAAAATTCTTACTTATATATTTTACCAAAAGTTTTATGAAATTTTTCTTAAGTGATTCGTATATCCACTATCGAACAAAGTTGTGAATGAAGGTTATAATTTTTTATATAGATAGTTTCTTTCTCACATCACCATACAAACCATCTCAACATACATACTAAAAACATTCTTAAATCGTTCTAACCTTATAGGGGTTCATACTACAAAATTAGTGCATCACTAAACATCGTAACCAAGTTACTAGCCCATATACGTGCTAATACTAATACTAAATACCACTAGATAGACAACCAACTTTCAAACGCTACCATCATTCTGAAGTTGATTCATTATAATAACCAACATCAAATAATCTCCATCATTTTATTCATCTTCATCATTGTTTTATTTCCCCTATTCGTTGTCTATCTCGTTTCCATCCTCATACTGTTGCAACCTATCTTCCTCATATAGCAACCATGGTTGGTTCCAAGGAACATGCCTCATTCCTATTGGAACTCCTTCGATTACTTCCCCATCTTCTTATTCCTCGAGACAATGCATATGGATTTCCTTCCTCAATCTCATTTATCCCATGCACTTCCTCCTCTTCAAACATTTCAACTTCTATTTCCTTAGGTTCTTTCCTCCAATTATAGTTAATGTATGAGCTTAAAGATTCTTTTCCCCAAATGATATGGTCTCCATTTAAATCCCATATAAAATTGTTGTTTATGCTGCAGTTGTTTGATTCATTGGGTATCATGGAATTTGGATCTTCGATAGGCTTAGATTCCTCCTCCTCCATCGGTTCCTCAGACGCTAGAGCAACTTCTTCGTCGCTTGACACAATGATAAGTTCAAATTAGGTGGAGGTATAAGCATTGTGGCTATATGATATCTGTCTTCGTAAATCTTCCTCTATGAGGGGCCGACTATTTTTCGATGGCCACTGCATAGGTTCTTTATTGCTTGATAGGATGATCAAATTGTCTTTCTTCTTCCTCTTTCTCTTTGAGGATTCCCCCTTCAAATACTTTTCCATAATTGGTTTCTACCAATGCAAACAAGATCTTCTTAGATATGGACATTGACTTATTCTAATGTCAAGTTTTAAATTTAAATGTATCCCATCACAAATTAATTTGATAGGTAAGGGTAATTATTCTCTAAGTACTTTGGTATTTTCCTCAAAATCATACTTGATCAAACTTTAGAAAGCCAATCGATATTTGGTTAAATCCATGCCAAAATGTTTTCCGAACATTATTGTCATCAACTTTCAAAATCCTTTAAAATTTCATTCTCAAAAACCTTCTAGACAAAAGTTTCTATTATTCGCTTTATGACCTTTCAGTATCATGATTTCAGTTGACGATTAATAATTTACTAAGCACTTTGTTTTGTTACTTCTAAACCAATAGAAAAATCCTTTTAAATAAAAGTTCTCATTATCCTAATTCTTAGGCTTTGTACACATCCCCTTACTACTCTTAATTTTCTTAGTATTATTAATATACATCTTGTAATCAAACTATGAAATTCTAATCACAAGATGTTTATACTTAAATCTTGTTATTAGCTTATTGTTAAACAATCACTCAAGTTAGTATATATATTTTAGAAACACGTCTTTTATATTCAAAATATAACCCTGGGTAAAACTATTTCATTTATCATATTTTAAAAATCATTTTTATATATTGACAAACATGCGCTCTTATATATAATACTCTCAACTCATTCTTGGATGTTACTAACCCTATCTCTAATCATTCTAGGATATTTCTAGTCCTATATCTAATGAGTTCTTACCCCAGTCAGGCTCAAGTGTTCGCTAAACCTAAGCTCTAATACTAAATGTAAGGACATGTTTCTTTGACCTTGGGAAATTGACATTAATACATCCTCGGTATTCACGTGCCGCAAATCCGAGTGCCGGAAAGGCGGTTCCTTAAGGGTAAAAGGAAAAATAGACACAGAACAAGATTTTAAACGAATGGAATAACTTATATTATTTTACTATATAAAATATTTATAGAGGAAGTTATAAATTAATTTATCAGAGTTAAACATTGATAGTTATAAATCTCTGTCATACAAAAGCGGAATACAATAGTACACAAGTGTGGTAGGAAAGAGATAGCAGTCTACTGAAGAATCTTCTAACTCCATGCTTCGAAGACTTCTAGGTTTCTTCTAACTAAACCTGACTACTAGGCTGCCCGAAAAAATATGACGCTCAGAGTTGAAGGAAAGGGAATAAACTCCAGGTCAGTCATGAGGTTGGTGTGAGAAACTCAAAATACGAATGTTTGAAGACAAAAGGTATCTCATAAGACCACGCCGCACATAACCACAGAATTATTTTTTACCTTGTGATAAATAAAATGATTTTGCATGGAAATTTGGTAATATTATTTTTAGTGACATTCTTTTGAAAACATTTGCAAGTAAATTTATGAACCTTAGCCGAATTTGTTACCATATTAAGTTCTGGATCTAATCAGTTAAGATTCTACAAAACAAAATTGCACTTATTAGAGATTGGATTTCCAACTGAATAGTGAGGAAAGGGATTACCTTCTGTGCAGTGCATTTCTATAGGAATGCACATAATGCCCCTATGTTGGTCCTTATGTGAATTAAGACCAGCCTATCCGAAAATTACACGAGCAGCATCGACTGTTACATCACCCGATCGTTACCGACCTATCCGAGGCATCTCATAGCATACACTACTTAATTAAAACCCAACGTTATAGCGGGTAGAAATTTTATAGATCTAGAAGTTGATTTCATATCCTGATTGCTGCGAGCCACTTAGTCTTAAAGCATCCTAGTTTCACCATTCTCGGGTGTACAACATATTCCACTTTGAATGCCACTTTGCCATTTCATAATCACACAATTGATTTGTACAAACGTATAACTCCTGAGCATGTATGTCTTAGGAAAGGGTGATAAGCTAAGAGAAGTTTCCTTCTCCGCAACCAAAAAGATGAAACGTTTATAGAGATCAATCAATATGATCTAGAAATGCAACATCAGATATTTGTCTATATAACTTGTCTAGGAACAGGACAAACTGAAGGTACTTTCCTACAACATCCTGCGGGAATTGCCCTTAGGATTAGTAGCGAATAGTCCTCATGTTTGGAAGATATTCAGAATGAAGGGACCATGCGATTTATTTATCTCAGAAGCTACATAGAGATTATCAACAAGCAGTCCTTTTGAAATAAAGATCCTCTATCTTCCAAAATTTTGTTCTTCAATATATATCTTCAGTTTCGAACGCCTCAATTGGTTCGACGTGGTTTTCGCACAGGAATCACCAAATCCGGTCCCGGTTCCTTCAAACCAATCATCGATAAAAAGATGGTTTATAAATAGGTGATTAATATTCCATTAAATAAAATCTTTTTATCGAAAATATCTTTTAGAGAAATTTATCTTTTGAAAACCATTTCTTTTCAGTATATATGGAATTCATTAAAACTCTTTTTGTTAAGTTCTTCAATTTAATTAAAATCTTTTTAAAACATAGAATAATTCCAAATCATTTTACTTAAAATTTAACAAAGATTTCTAAATTCCAAAAATGTAACTTTTTAATGAGTTGAAACCATGTTATCTAAGAAAATAAATCCAAATTAGTTAATACTTTAACGAAACAGATCCATAGATATCATTGAAATTATACTTGATGTTAGTTTCCATATTCAATAAGTACTATCCATCAATTAATGGTGAAATCATCTTTTAAATTCATATGAGTGGTATGAGTTCCCTCCTCGAAATTTAATATCACTTATAAGTAGATTACCTCTATACAACACAAGTTGTTTAAAGTTGGGAAATTTAATATTTATACTTACTCGCTTTTGACATTTCGACCTTATCTATCCCTCGCCTAGGTAAGGCAAAGTGAGCCAGGGCACTGCTTGCTCCTGAACATCTCCTTAGTTTAAGCACCTCAACTAGATCTCACAAATAGAAAAATCAGTGTACCCATCGACTTATTAGAGACAAGATTAAAAGAATAGCTTTAACAGCTTTTCTTTAATTCTTTTATTTAAATCCTTGATCATTAAATGTTCAAATAATCTTTAAAACACTTAATTGTTCATTTAAAAATATTTATAAAAGATTTAGGAAAGAATTGTTAAGTTTAAAGTATACTTCAATAGTCAATGAAAACCGCTGCAAATAGTGCTACGAATAGTATTTTTAAAGCTATATTGACCAAAACGACTTTTCTATCATTTGAAAATTTATTTATACGACTCAAATCTCTTTTAAAATATTTACGAAGATTTTTCCATATTTTTGAAATATTTAAAAGTACTAAATTACCCTTTTTGGATTCCGAACTGTAAAATCGTGATTATTTTGAAAACTTGTTTTACTTATATTTCAAAATCTACATATTGAAATCTCATTCTTTTCCATTATTTGAAAAATATGGATATAATAGTCCAGAAAATTCTTATTGCAAAGAATTCCGAGCTATATACCACTTCATATACTCATTTAATTTTTACGACGTGAAATCGCAAACTACCTTTACACGATGCGTCTAGTTTTGACTCAGTTTTCATTTCTTATTCAAAGCTTCATCAGATTTGCTTTTAGTATTTATAAAAAAATTTAAAATCATTTTAAAACTAATTTAAAGAGTTTTAATGATTCCATTTTGCTTTTATAATTTGATTTGGAAAGTAATTTCCCTGTGTAATTTCAATTATATTTAACGTGACATTTTAATATAATCAATCGATCATATTATTATCATCCAAACATGATAAACAACTGTAGCATCCAATATATGTATACATAATATGAATGGAGTTTCTAACATTTTATATAACATATCTAACTTTTTGTTACTAATTATTGTAATTCATCCAACCAACCATCTTAAGCATTTCAATAGTCATGTAAAACATTTATAACCATTTATAAAGATTTAATTTAGAAATTCTCACTTTCATTGGATATTGATTGACTAGATTTCGTTATAGATTCGCGAGATTTAATTTAGGAGTTCTCACTTTCATTGGATATTGTATTGACTAGATTTCGTTATAGCTTCGCTAACTCAAACAAAAACTCTACGAACTCGATCCCGGAAGCCCATGGATTGCTCGGCCTTAACCCTTGCACATACAACCAAACAAGGAGGTGGTGGTTGCTCATGGCCAAGGTAGTCAATGATCGCGGACGTGGGTTTTGATGGTGGAAAGGAGTGATGTTGAAGTGTTTTGAGGAGTGTGTGTGTGTATATATATATATATATTTAATTTCTTTTCCCAAGTATTTCCTTCATTATTTTATTAAGTGAAGAAGCCATTAAAAAAAGCTTAGAAATGAGGAAAAATGTGAAGAGTAGGACATTATGAAGAAAGGGTGGGGTATTTATAGGAAAAATTTTGAATCAAAATATCCTAACATGAAATTACCAAACTACCCTTGCCATCACCTCAACCCCCTATGATGCATGGCAGTCGCACCATCCTCCTAGCCATGTGGTGCTGGTGATGGTGGGTGGTGGTGATGTGATGTGGTGTAATGTTGATTTGATATTTGCTTTTTAAAGTAATTATTACTTTAGATATTTTATTCTTTTAGCATTAGAAATAAATTCGTAAAATGGTAAATATCCTTTTCACTATTCTCTTATGTATATATATAAAGAGTGTGTGTTCATGTCATGAAAGGTGCACAAGTCGTTGAACAACGTCGTATAACTTATATAGGTTAAACCATTACGAACTTGGATTTCGATCTTCGGTCATATTTTCATTTATTAATTGGTGTATATATATTTGTAAACAAAGTTTGAAAACTATTTGTTATTATTATTCATGAATTAAAATGATCTTATTTGATTTATAAAACCATATGAATCAATATTAAAAATTGTTTACAAAAAGTGTTATTATATCAATAAACTAATACTATTTTTCTTATAATTTTAATTCTTATTTATAAATTACAAAATTATCATATTTGATTTATTATCATTTTATTACTATTATAAATGAATTATTATCATTTTAGAACTATTATTTGAATATTTATAATAATCATTAAATCCTAATACGTAATCATTAATTAATTATTATATATATTGGCTTTACTAATGATGCCATAAATTAATTAAATCTTTGTTAATATATATTAATACAGGTTTACTATTTTTATTTATGGTTCAAAACATTATAATTGGGGTAACTAATCTTTATGTATTTCAAAAATAATCTTAATTTACTAAAGTGATGAATTTGCGGGTCATTACAATGGTCGTCTACTTTATATAAAGTGTCATTTGTCAAGAATCAAATAGCCCGATTTCCATATAAATAGACATGCACCCCCATCTAAAAAGGGGTCGAAAATTTCTAAAATCTTAACCTTCATTTCTCATTTTTTTTTCTTCCTAGTTTTGTAAAAGAGAGCATTGAATTGGGGATTCATGACCTCAGGGAAAATTGAAATTGAGGTTTTTGTAATCAAGGACTTGCAACTAGTACTATTTGCATAAATAAAACCATGGAATGCATGACTTATGCTTATTAATTCCTTTGCTGTGACGACCCGACTTTTTCTCCACAAAAAGTCATATCATCTTTAAGGAAGAAAGGGATAGAAAAGAGAAAAGAAGAAGATAAAGAAGGAAACAACACAAGAATCTCAACAGCGGAATGAATAAATTATATTAATAACATAAATATTACATAATACACAACAAATATCAGAGTTACACAGACAATACAACACATACTAGACAGTTATAAACACCTGTCTAGTTATTACAACTCAATACACAATACAGAAAACACTCAGAGATACCAACACAACGGAAAACTATATGTACACGCAGAAGCCTCCTGCTCCATTGCTCCTCCACAATTCGTCAAAGCTAACCTGAATCCCTTGGCTACTCGTAAAAATTTGGGTACCCAAGAGTTTATGAAAAATAAAATAAACTCTAGGTCAGACATGGGTCTGGTGTGAGTAACAGGTTAAAGTTGCTTAACTTTTGAAAAACCTTTAAAAAGAAAGGTATCACGTACGACTTCCCACACATAAACATGGAAAAGTTTTACCTTACGCTAACGAAAACATTTGATAGGAAATTCGATGATATTATAATAGGTCTAGGGTTTTCAAAAAAATATGAAATAGCCGAAATTGTTACATTCATTATATTCCAGCTACTAGCCACAAAAGTGGGTAATACAATCAAAACCGTTGGCTCTTATTGGATTTTGGATTCCATACAATGGTAGGGCTACTGGGGTACCGCCCGTCACAGTACGTGGCCTAGATCACCTTACCGAGGAGCCACCCTAACTCCCCTATAACACAAGGCCAGGACCATTCCTTACTGAACAGTCCCGAACAAGACAACCCCGCGGTTGTTTGCAACCAACTTCCCACACAGCCGAATATATAAAGGGACTTCTAGACAGGGGAAAATCTCGTCCTGCTTAGGCATGACCCACTTAACCTTGCTGCACCTCCCCTTTTTTAGCCATTCTCGGTTGATGAGGCTTGAGGCTAAGATTACCTTTAGAGAACACATCTCTTAGAATGCTCATCGTCCACCTGACGATGTTCTGAAAGCAATCAATCCATACAAGTTCGTTCCGGGTTCGAACAAAACCGAAGGCATTATCTCATTATACTCATTTTGGAATCACCCTCAGAGTTAACGACGATAAACCTTGCACTCTAAATCTTCATCTTTACTTCAGATTCATGACCTATCATTAATTTGGATCGATGTGGTTTTCGGATATCCAAATATGGAAACCCGATCCCGGTCTCATCGAAATCCAAAATGTGTCTTTTAGGTCCAAGTTGTTTTAAAGTTTAAAACAATTCAATTCATTATCTATATACACACAGATAGATAATTCTCAACATAACAATGGATAATCAGCATTATCATTATCAGATAATTCACATCATAAACAGATAATCCATATCTTCATCACAATACAACCAATGCATCCATATCATATAACATTACTCATCTCATTCCTGAGATTACAACCCATACAAGGCAACCAATATCAATCATTCATACATAAGCAATGATCTAATGATCACACCATCAATAATTAATTTAAAAAGAATTAAATTAATTACTTAATCTCTAATTAATTTAAAGTGAATTAAATTAATTACTTTATCATTATAACCTTGCTTAACATAACCATTTATTGATTACGAATTAATTAATCACCATCTCATTAGTCATTTCAATTAAACATTACTGATTAATAATTTCCCAATTACAATAAGTAATTAGCCTTTAATATTAATTTCACAAGTTAATTATACTTAGCTCTTTGCAAATAATTAAGTTGTAATTACTTAATAAATTAATCAACTAATATTAATTACATTGATCCTTTTATTAATTAATTACATCATTTATTAATTATTCCTTAATTAATCAATATTAAATTACATCATTAATTAGTTAATGATGATTTCTAATTACATTTAATCAATCTCTTTATATAAATTAATTACATTAAGTAATTAATCTACAATTAAATTTCACATATATTAATCACTCTTGATTAATAATAATCCAGTAATTAACTACCCTTAATTACTCATTCCATAAATTAATCACTCTTAATTAATTATCTTCATTAATCCCTTGATTAATTTCAAAGTAATTTAATCTAAATTACTTCCATAAATAAACATCTTCAATTACATCCAGTAATTATCAATTAATTACTTCCCTAAGTAATTACTCCATTAATTACATAAAGTAAATATTCATCAAGTCAACAAATGTTTAAATTAATTAAACTTAATTAGTTAATCTAAACAAATCACATTAACCCAATTAATTACATCAAGTAATTAATTCATTAATTATTTCCATTAAGTAATTAAACTTAAACAATTTCAAAAATTGATTCTTATTAATTAATTAATCTAATTAATTATAAAAATTAATCACATTAATTAATTGTTAAATAATCTTAATTAATGACCTTCATTAACCATTCTTAATTACTTCTCAAGTAATTAGCTCAGATTAACCATTATTAATTTTAAATTAATTAATATTTAATTACCAATTAATTAATCTCTAATTATTTTTATTAATTAAGTGATAACTGGAACTTAATTAATCCTTAATTACTTGATTAATCAATTCTTAATTATTAATTAAAATTTAATTAATAATCCCTAATTACAGATTAATTAACGCTAATTAATTAGTCTTAAATCTTAATTAATCAATTTAAAAAAAAATCCTTAATTACTTAATTAATCATCCACATTATAAATTAATTAATAATAAATTACCCATTTAAATTAACTTAATAATTTAAATGAATTCAAATTCTTAAATTCTAACTTAATTTAAGGAAACATTTCTTACTTATTTAAACATAAAAAACAAATTGTTTTTATATTTAATTCAAATTCCATTTTCAAACTTCATTTTGAAGTTAAGATTTTAGGAATGAAATCCAATTTATCTAAACAAGGTTTTAAAACCCTTTTATCTTATATGTTAAGAAACATTCCTTTTACAAAGAAGTTCTACAAGAATTTAAACCCAATTTCCTTTTAAATTCCAATTAATTTAAAAATACACTATAAACATTCCAAGTTATAAAAACAAATTTCAATTCAAACATTTTCTTAAATTTAAAACTGAAATACTGCTTTTAAACTCAAGTTTTAAAAAGTTAATTACAATTTTCATCTTCATTTAAAGTTAAATTATTTAATCATTTCTAAAATATTTAAAAAAAATTAGATTTAAAAGCTTATTTTATTTTAAAACCGAAATTCAAATCAATTCAGATTTAAATTCCTACTTTACAATCTTAAACTTTCAGCTCAAATTTAAAACCAATATACTGTTAAACTTAAAAGTTTTAAAACCAAAATTTAAATTTAAAAACTTATATTATTCTATTCTGAGATTCAAGCTACTAGCATTCATATTCAAACTCAGCTTAAACTTCAGTTTACATTTTTTTACTTTTCTTTAAAAATATAAACAAACAGATCAAGAATTTGTTTTTATACTAAAACTTGAATTTACAAAATTCAAATTATTTTTAAAACCCAGATTCAAATTCAGTTTAAACTTATTTTAAAATTTTTGGTTACACTTTAAAACTTTACTTTTAATTTTAAAACTGAATCAGGTTTTCTTTTTTGTAAAAACCTATAAAAAATTTAACCCGAGCCTTCTCAAATTTAACTTCGGGTCAAATCTTTAGCTGCTTCGAGTTAAAACTTGAATTCCCAGAGAACTTACTCGAGTATGCCACAACCCCAACTCCAACAGCTACATCATCAGGTCAAAATTCACCGTGCACGTGTACAGTGCCTCCGACTCCTCTGATCAACTTCGTAACCTCCCCTTGGTCGACGAATATCAACTCAAATTCATCCAAACAACAATTCCACTGATTCATAATCGAAAACAGGTTCGAGAACCCTGAAGCAAACCTGGAACAATCAGCACTTCCCCAACCCAAAACCTGGAAAACTTCACGTTTCCATACCTCCGACCACTAGAATATCCACGCCTCCGGCCACACGATCGCCAACTACCAAGCTATCATTTCCCAAAGCTACGTTGAACTCGATCACTTCTACAAACAGTGGTGATCGATTCTCTTCACCTAGTTAAAACTAGGGTTCCCACCTTCAAATCACAACCACAGCTTCTCTGATATATTAAATCACCATCAACAATTTTTCTAGGCATCAACAATCACCGCTCTACCATCTAGAATAACTCAATCCTCTCCATAGATCACCAGGAAATCAAGAATTTCCACTTTCAGTAAATAGCCAAACTGCACCTTAATTCTATTCCTAAAAATCTTGATTCTTGATTTAAAAATCATATTTTAGTTAGTGTATTCAATCTACAATACTGAATTTGTAATTTATACAGTATGGATTTTGTTTTATCAACATGCTTTGATGTTTTATGTGTTTCCAAAGACCATCCAGTTTATATTTCAACTTACTTAAATCCTTAAATATTAGCCTCAGGTAAATCATCAACTTTGATTTATCAATTTCATTTTGGCAAAAACTAATTAGAAAAAATAAGGATTTTAAATTAAAAAAACTTGTACCAGGCAAACAAAACAGATCAAGGAAATTTAGACAGCATGCACACAAATACAATTTCACACCAGACATTTAATTTTAAACATATGCAATAATTATTCATTTTCAGTATACTAGTATGCAACATTTTTTTTTACCTTTAAAGTTTTTTTTTTAAAAAAGTTACCCACCTGATATGAAAAAAACAGAGCAATCCTTTGAAAATCTTTAGAACTGAAGTTGCCTCATGCTTTTGCCTTTTGAAAACTGCATGCATGCTTGTTTGTAAGATGCAAACTTCATAAATTTCCAGGTTTGGGAAAAATGCAGGCCTGCAGACTTGATTATGATTTGCAAAACTGGTCTTTGAAAATGAGTTTTTTCTAGTTTTGAGGAGGAACTGGCTTTGATTTGAAACTATAGGTGATTTTGTTTTGAGGAGAATGTGTCACAGAGATTCATATGCATCTTTTAATTGTAGGCAGAAAATGGATCAGGGATTTCACTTTTTTTTTCATGTTTTGTTTACAAGGATTGATTCTCAGATTTGCATGAGTTCGTTTATGAGAATACTACAAAGATCTTTGCTATGCATTTTGATAATAAGTTACAAAGAATTTTTGTTTTGAAGATAAACTATGGATTTGATTTTGAGGATTGTTTTCAGCTGAACATTTCTTTGTTTAAGAATGAAAATGAGAAAAGGCAAGGAAAGAAAGAGGGCATGTGCTAATATCTTATTTCCATGATAATAAAATCAAAGAAAATTAAAATTAAAATTTTACACTTGGCTTTAGTATTAATACTTGTAAATTCCTTTGCCTATTCACTTAAACATGTTATAATGCAATCTTAACTTAACAACATTTATCTCTAAAGTAATTATCATTTATAATTAAAGTGTTAATGAAAGCTTTTAACAAAATTAGTTAGTTTTTGATACTTAGTTATATATAGATAAGTAACATATTTTTTTAAGAATAAAACCAAGTATTATTATAAATAAAACAATACATTACTTTATTATTTGAAAATAATATTTTGATCATTTAAAGTAAATTTATAAAAGAGATTGTAAATTACTTATCATTTAAATGAATTAATGTTTCATATTTTAATTGTATTTTAAACCTCATATTTAATTACAAATCACATTTATTAATCCATATTTTAAAAAGAAATAAAACAAACTTTTTTATGACTTTATTTTAACCTAAATTAATATTCAAACTTAAGTTAAAATATATATTTAAACAAATAAAACATTATCTTATGCATTAAAATGATTTAGTTATTTATAAAATAGTTTGAAAAGCTTAATATTAAATAAAAAACCAGTTTCCAATTACCAAAATATTTGAAATTAGAAAATATGCTGTGTTAATTAAACTCGTCTATTTAAAATAGTTTATTAGCTTATTAAAAGATAAATTCACTAATTAATTATTTATTAAAGAAGATTATTAAATCAATTCAAATTTATTTACGAATATTATCAAATCAATTTAATTTTAAATACAGATTATTAAATTTATATTGCCAAAAATTCCGGGATATCACAATCCTCCCCCCTTAAAAGAATTTCGTCCCCGAAATTTAAAACAAAGGTAATTTAATAATCTCATTAAAGATTTAATTTTAAAACACAGCATATATTAATCATATGCTAACAACCATATCAAACAATTCACACAATCAAAACAAACCTAACTATCCAGAAAAATTCTGGATAGAATTTCCACGAGTTTCCCTGGTATAACTATCGGGATACTCGCTCTATAGAATTTAAACAATCAAAACTACTAAGCTATAGAGCTTCTATCTCATCTAAAAATCTAAATAGGATATCAGACTACAGACGAGTCTGACTCAACAACCAAATTCCTGAACTTCTGGTTCTACAACAGAAATATCAACACGTACTCCCTCCGAGATACGTGAAATACTCCGAATTCCAGTTGTCCAAACTGGCAATTCAACTCTTGAAAACCAAAGCACTTATCTTACCATAACACAGAAGAGATCCAAAACATCTCGGAGCTAGCTTCACAGACTTACCAATACTTATAGTTCCTTCAATTGGGGAAAACTTAACCAAAACCAAAACCCAATCTGCGATTCCGGAATCCAAATTCCCCGGATGATCCAGGTCTACCTACATCCTACCTGATCAGCTCATTCCTTGCTGATTCCATTAGAAACAAACAGGACCAAAACAACCCAGCACAATGATCTTCTCAAGATCAATCCAAAACCAAGAGCACAACTCTACTCCATAAATAACAAAAGACCGAACTTACTCCACCTTATCCGGAAAAGACAAAACAGAAGCACTCCTAACTGCTTCTGCTGCACAACTCCGATCCGAAGTAGAAGAAAATGGTGAAGAAGATCACGAGCACAAACTGGACAACCCAGCATAGAAATATGGTTCCACATATCCATAAAAGAAAACTCAAAAATTTCTCTGAAACCTGAGTTGCTTCACCAAACTCATATCTCAAGGAACCATCCATCTACAAACTGAACCACCGGTTCCACTCCTCGAAAGAAAACTCGATCTCCAGATGCGTACAAACTTATGAATTCTTTGAAGAATTCTGGACAATCTCCAACAGCCCAAGAGAACACTCAACTATCGCAAGTCACTTTTGCGATTAACTCAGCCTATTTCCAAAGAAACTGCTCTCTCTACCAATCAGAACAGCTTATGCTGGCCTAGCCAATTCACCGAAGAAAAAGATCCACTCTGCTGCTTCTGAACTGCACTTCATAAAAACTACCCAGCCAGAAGACTTCCTGCCAACTCAGAACACTCCGAGCTGCACTGCTAATACCAATGCCAAAGAATTCTTAATCCAAAGCTCTTCGAGAAACTCGGACCTCAAAGCAAACAGAACATTCTGCTGGACTCTGCCACAACACCAAGTAGACTCACTTCCTTACCCTTGTTCCAAAGAATCATCTTCGGAAATATCCATAGTCACTGCATCTCACCACGCAGCTACTACTTCCTGAGGTATCAAGATACCATCACTCGCTTGCTTCTGCCTAACCGACAGATCCAAACTCAACTCTGCACTTCAAATATGAACTTCGAACCTTAACAGGTTTCCTTCATAGATCGATGAAGTCCTTCATCACTACAGAACTCACTCGAGATGGTATTAGGTCTACAGTCTCGACAAATACACTTCCAACCTCATCATTCAAACTCCAATCAATGGTAGTTGTGTTGCACACACCACTACCCCATCTATCTTTATAACTTGTATTGGAAAACCTGAACAGGTATCCCAACAAATAGGTAGAAATATATAAATATATATATATATATATAAATTAAAAATACAAATATGCTCTCTCAAGATAGACACTACTCCATAGCCTAGGTATTCACTCAACCTAATGCTCTAATACCAAATGTGACGATCCGACTTTTTCTCCTCAAAAAGTCGTATCATCTTAAAGAAAGAAAGGGATAGAAAAGAGAAAAGAAGAAGAGAAAGAAGAAAACAACACAAGAATCTCAACAGCGGAATGAATAAATTATATTAATAACATAAATATTACATAATACACAACAAATATCAGAGTTACACAGACAATACAACACATACTAGACAGTTATAAACACCTGTCTAGTTATTACAACTCAATACACAATACAGAAAACACTCAGAGATACGAACACAGCGGAAAACTATATCTACACGCAGAAGCCTCCTGCTCCATTGCTCCTCCACAATTCGGCAAAGCTAACCTGAATCCCTTGGCTACTCGTAAAAATTTGAGTACCCAAGAGTTTATGAAAAACAAAATAAACTCTGGGTTAGACATGGGTCTGGTGTGAGTAATAGGTTAAAGTTGCTTAACTTTTGAAAAACCTTTGAAAAGAAAGGTATCACCACGTAAGACTTCCCACACATAAACATGGAAAAAAAATTTACCTTACGCTAACCAAAACATTTGATAGGAAATCCGATAATATTATAATAGGTCTAGGGTTTTCAAATAAATATGAAATCGCCGAAATTGTCACATTCATTAAATTCCAGTTACTAGCCACAAAAGTGGTAATACAATCAAAACCGTTGGCACTTATTGGATTTTGGATTCCATACAATGGCAGAGCTACTGGGGTACCGCCCGTCATAGTACGTGGCCTAGATCACTGTACCGAGGAGCCACCCTAACTCCCCTGCAACACAAGGCCGAGACCATTCCTTACTGAACAGTCCCGAACAAGACAACCCCATAGTTGTTTGCAACCAACTTCCCACACAGCCGAATTTATAAAGGGACTTCTAGATAGGGGAAAATCTCGTCCTACTTGGGTATGACCCACTTAACCTTGCTGCACCTCCCTTGTTTTAGCCATTCCCGGTTGATTAGGTTTGAGGCTACGATTACCTTTAGAGAACACATCTCTTAGAATGCTCATCGTCCACCTGACGATGTTCTGAAAGCATTCAATCCATACAAGTTCGTTCCGGGTTCGAACGAAACCGAAGGCATTATCACGTTACACTCATTTTGGAATCACCCTCAGAGTTAACGACGATAATCCTTGCACTCTGAATCTTCATCTTTACTTGAGATTCACGACTTATCGTTAATTTGGATCGATGTTGTTTTCAGATATCCAAATATGGAAACCCGATCCCGGTCTCATCGAAATCCAAAATATGTCTTTTAGGTCCATGTTGTTTTAAAGTTTAAAACAATTCAATTCATTACCTATATACACACAGATAGATAATTCTCAACATAACAATGGATAATCAACATTATCATTATTAGATAATTCACATCATAAACAGATAATCCATATCTTCATCACAATACAACCAGTGCATCCATATCATATAACATTACTCATCTCATTCCTGAGATTACAACCCATACAAGGCAACCAATATCAATCATTCATACATAAGCAATGATCTAATGATCACACCATCAATAATTAATTTAAAATGAATTAAATTAATTACTTAATCTCTAATTAATTTAAAGTGAATTAAATTAATTACTTCATCATTATAATCCTGCTTAACCTTTTATTGATTATAAATTAATTAATCACCATCTCATTAGTCATTTCAATTAGTCATTACTGATTAATAATTTCCCTATTACAATAAGTAATTAGCCTTTAATATTAATTTCACAAGTTAATTATACTTAGTCTTTACAAATAATTAACATGTAATTACTTGATCAATTAATTAACTAAAATTAATTACATTGATCCTTTTATTAATTAATTACTTCATTTATTTATTATTCCTTAATTAATCAATATTAAATTACATCATTAATTAATTAATGAATGATTTCTAATTACATTTAATCGATCCCTTTATATAAATTAATTACATTAAGTAATTAATCTACAATTAAACTTCACATATATTAATCACTCTTGATTAATAATAATCCAGTAATTAACTACCCTTAATTACTCATTCCATAAATTAATTACTCTTAATTAATTATCTCCATTAATCCCTTGATTAATTTCAAAGTAATTTAATCTAAATTACTTCCATGAATAAACATCTTCAATTACATCCAGTAATTATCAATTAATTACCTCCCTAAGTAATTACAACACCATTAATTACATAAAGTAAATATTCATCAAGTCAACAAATGTTTAAATTAATTAAACTTAATTAGTTAATCTAAACAAATCACATTAACCCAATTAATTACATCAAGTAATTAATTCATTAATTACTTCCATTAAGTAATTAAACTTAAACAATTTCAAAAACTGATTCTTATTAATTAACTGATCTAACTAATTATAAAAATTAACCACACTAATTAATTGTTAAATAATCTTAATTAATGACCTTCATTAACCATTCTTAATTACTTCTCAAGTAATTAACTCAGATTAACCATTATTAATTTTAAATTAATTAATATTTACTTACCAATTAATTAATCTCTAATTATTTTTATTAATTAAGTGTTAACTGCAACTTAATTAATCCTTAATTACTTGATTAATCAATTCTTAATTCTTAATTAAAATTTAATCAATAATCCCTAATTACTGATTAATTAACCCTAATTAATTAGTCTTAAACCTTAATTAATCAATTTTAAAAAAATCATTAACTATTTAATTAATCATCCACATTATAAATTAATTAATAATAAATTACCCATTTAAATTAACTTAATAATTCAAATGAATTCAAATTCTTAAATTCTAACTTAATTTAAGGAAACATTTCTTACTTATTTAAACATAAAGAAACAAATTGTTTTTATATTTAATTCAAATTCCATTTTCAAACTTCATTTTAAAGTTAAGATTTTAAGAATGAAATCCAATTTATCCAAACAAGGTTTTAAAACCCTTTTATCTTATATGTTAAGAAACATTCCTTTTACAAAGAAGTTCTATAAGAATTTAAACCCAATTTCCTTTTAAATTACAATTAATTTAAAAATACACTATAAACATTCCAAGTTATAAAAACAAATTTCAATTCAAACATTTTCTTAAATTTAAAACTGAAATACAGCTTTTAAACTCAAGTTTTAAAAACTTAATTACAATTTTCATCTTCATTTAAAATTTAAATTATTTAATCATTTCTCAAATATTTAAAACAAATTAAATTTAAAAGCTTATTTTATTTTAAAATTGAAATTCAAATCATTTCAGATTTAAATTCCTACTTTACAATCTTAAACTTTCAGCTCAAATTTAAAACCAATATACTGTTAAACTTAAAAGTTTTAAAACCAAATTTTAAATTTAAAAACTTATATTATTCTATTCTGAGATTCAAGCTACTAGCATTCATATTCAAACTCAGTTTAAACACAGTTTAAACTTCAGTTTACATATTTTTTTACCTTTCTTTAAAAATATAAACAAACAGATCAAGAATTTGTTTTTATTCTAAAACTTGAATTTACAAAATTCATATTATTTTTAAAACCCAGATTCAAATTATTTGAATTCAGATTCAAATTATTTGAATTCAGATTCAAATTCAGTTTAAACTTATTTTAAATTTTTTGGTTACACTTTAAAACTTTACTTTAATTTTAAAACTGAATCGGGTTTTCTGTTTGTAAAAACCTATAAAAAATTTAACCCGAGCCTTCTCAAATTTAACTTTGGGTCAAATCTTTAGCTGCTTCGAGTTAAAACTCGAATTTCCTGAGAACTTACTCGAGTATGCCACAACCCCAACTCCAGCAGATACATCAATAGGTCAAAATTCATTGTGCATGTGTACAGTGCCTCTGTCTCCCCTGATCAACTTCGCAACCTCCCCTTGGTCGACAAACATCAACTCAGATTCATCCAAACAACAATTCCACTGATTCATAATCGAAAATAGGTTCGAGAACCCTGAAGCAAACCTGGAACAATCATCACTTCCCCAACCCAAAACCTGGAAAACTTCACGTTTCCATACCTCCGACCACCAGAATATCAACGCCTCCGGCCACACGATCGCCAACCACTAAGCTATCATTTCCCAAAGCTAGATTGAACTCGATCACTTCTACAAACAGTGGTGATCGATTCTCTTCACCTAGTTAAAACTAGGGTTCCCACCTTCAAATCACAACCACAGCTTCTCTGATGAATTAAATCACCATCAACAATTTTTCTAGGCATCAACAATCACCCCTCTACCATCTAGAATAACTCAATCCTCTCCAGTTACATAGATCACCAGGAAATCAAGAATTTCCACTTTCAGTAAATAGCCAAACTCCACCTTAATTCTATTCCTAAAATTCTTGATTCTTGATTTAAAAATCATATTTTAGTTAGTGTATTCAATCTACAATACTAAATTTGTAATTTATACAGTATGGATTTTGTTTTATATCAACATGCTTTGATGTTTAATGTGTTTCCAGAGACCATCCAGTTTATATTTCAACCTACTTAAATCCTTAAATATTAACCTCAGGTAAATCATCAACTTTGATTTATCTATTTCATTCTAGCAGAAACTAATTAAAAAAAATAAGGATTTAAAAAAAAAAATTGTACCAGGCAAACAAAACAGATCAAGGCAATTTAGACAACATGCAAACAAATACAATTTCACACCAGACATTTAATTTTAAACATATGCAATAATTATTCATTTTCAGTATACTAGTATGCAACAATTTTTTTCACCTTTAAAGTTTTTTTAAAAAAAGTTACTCAACCGATATGAAAAAAAACAGAGCAATCCTTTGAAAATCTTTAGAACTGAAGTTGCCTCATGCTTTTGCCTTCTGAAAACTGCATGCATGCTTGTTTGTAAGATGCAAACTTCATAAATTTCCAGGTTTGGGAAAAATGCAGGCCTGCAGACTTGATTATGATTTGCAAAACTAGTCTTTGAAAATGAGTTTTTTCTAGTTTTGAGGAGGAACTGGCTTTGATTTGAAACTATAGGTGATTTTGTTTTGAGGAGAATGTGTCACAGAGATTCATATGCATCTTTTAATTGTAGGCAGAAAATGGATCAGGGATTTCATTTTTTTCTTCATGTTTTGTTTACAGGGATTGATTCTCAGATTTGCATGAGTTTGTTTATGAAAATACTACAAAGATCTTTGCTATGCATTTTGATAATAAGTTACAAAGAATTTTTGTTTTGAAGATAAACTATGGATTTGATTTTGAGGATTGTTTTCAGCTGAACATTTCTTTGTTTAGGATTGAAAATGAGAAAAGGCAAGGAAAGAAAGATGGCATGTGTTAATATTTTATTTCCATGATAAAAAAAATCAAAGAAAATTAAAGTTAAAATTTGACACTTGGCTTTAGTATTAACACTTGTAAATTCATTTGCCTATTCACTTAACACATGTTATAATGCAATCTTAACTTAACAACATTTGTCTCTAAAGTAATTATCATTTATAATTAAAGTGTTAATGAAAGCTTTTAACAAAATTAATTAGTTTTTAATACTTAGTTATATATAGATAAGTAACATATTATTTTTTTAAGAATAAAACCAAGTATTATTATAAATAAAACAATACATTACTTTATTATTTGAAAATAATATTTTTGATCATTTAAAATAAATTTATAAAAGAGATTGTAAATTACTTATCATTTAAATGAATTAATGTTTCATATTTTAATTGTATTTTAAACCTCATATTTAATTACAAATCGCATTTGTTAATCCATACTTTAAAAAGAAATAAAACAAACATTTTTATGACTTTATTTTAACTTAAATTAATATTCAAACTTAAGTTAAAATATATATTTAAACAAATAAAACATTATCTTATGTATTAAAATGATTTAGTTATTTATAAAATAGTTTGAAAAGCTTAATATTAAATAAAAAACCAGTTTCCAATTACCAAAAT
This sequence comes from Allium cepa, assembly GCA_030765085.1. Classification (NCBI taxonomy): domain Eukaryota; kingdom Viridiplantae; phylum Streptophyta; class Magnoliopsida; order Asparagales; family Amaryllidaceae; genus Allium; species Allium cepa. Next base: position 817,535,375 of record CM060935.1, on the reverse strand, counting down.
ATTTGAAATTGGAAAATATGCCGTGTTAATTAAACTCATCTATTTAAAATAGTTTATTAGCTTATTAAAAGATAAATTCACTAATTATTTATTTATTAAAGAAGATTATTAAATTAATTCAAATTTATAATTTTAAATACAGATTATTAAATTTATATTGCCAAAAATTCCGGGATATCACTTTTGTAATCATGTATATGAATAAGAATGAATGCGGTCTTGTGGACTATATTATGATCAAGGGTTTAATTTCTTTCACTTACCTTGCCAAAGTAGCTTAGCTCAATCACATTACTCATGTCGGCCTCACTAACGACATAACCCACAAATATCATTTATGTTCCAATGTCCTTACATGGTTTTAACATTCATCTCCATTGCATATTGTAGGTGCATTATCATATCATTTAACATATAAATAGACATAATGTGATAATTAGCATATAACATTTAATATCATATCATAAGCAGGTATACATATCGAGGTAACATAACCATATAAATGATCATTCATATGTAACAAGCATAATTAGTAATCAAAGCGATCATTTAACATCATGAATTGTATAATTACATGTGGGGATAAATACTTCAAGTTATCTAAATTTTACTAAAACCATAGTGATCATTAAAACTTAGTGAGTCAAATAAAGAAAAAGAGTGATTAATAAACAATATAACATAAGGTACATACTCAAAGTCCTTTAACATCATGGAAGAATATAACATCAATTAAGCATACAACAATACCAAAGGAGATGTCATATGGTCATTACATAGCATATACACAAATAAAAATACGTCATATATTGGAGAACTCACATATTCATATATCATACTAAAATGTCGGAGATGGCAAATAATATGGCAATATCAATATGCCATAATCGTTAACTTACATACATATATTAATATAATATAATTTTCAAAATAAAACAGTTTCTGAAATCATTATTATTTATAAATATTTCTAAAATTAATTTGAAGCTATTTTCTTATCAAAATAACAATTTATTCAATTTCAGTACATATATATAAATATAGATCTATATATAGATATATGTATGTATACTATACATGTACATATATGTACGTATGTATATATATATATATCCAAACTTCTTTTATATACCTAAAAGTAATATTATAAATTCTGACATAATATATATATATATATATACACACACACATAATTTATATTGCAAATTATAACAAATTTAAAATTGAAATTTACAAAAATAAACAATCTTTATGCTCCTAGCCTTGGATTATATATCCTTGGTTTTCAATAATTTATCGATCGGTTGATAGCACGATCGAACGGTTGATGATTTCCACAAACATTTTTGTTCCAAATGACCATCAACCAAATCATCGAATTTGGGCTAGTTTTGGCATTGTGTAACCTACTTTGGTGAATACTTCAACATGGAATAAACATGTAGTAGCTCGATTATATAGAATATATAGGTGCTTTATATTAAAAGGGTTTTGTATATTTTGATTCAAGAGAAGCTAACATGTTAAATCCATCTATATCACCACATAATACATCATATTCAAACTTAAACATATCAATTCACATCATATGCAGCAATCATAATAACATCAAAAACATGCATGACATAAAAATATTTATTCTCACTTTTTGTATTTGTAAACTATAAATTTTCCTTCTTTTGCTTCTAATGACAAACACACTCCTTATCCCTACTGACCTGAAGTGAATACATGATCAAAATACAAAACTTGCAACCATAATGAGATAGTAGGAGGTTAGGAAGGTATACGAGCAATTATCTTTTTATAATTGACTTGAAATTGCTTGAAACATGATTTCTTTAGCTAGGTTACAAGAGAAGCCATTAATTAGGTTTTTGAGATTTTTGCGGATGATGAGATAATGGAAACGATAGAGAAAATTTTATCTTAGGCTGCTCAGTAAAAGAGAATGGGTTTTAGGGCTTTTTGGGACACAAATAGCTATTTCCTTTAAGAAAATTGTACCCCTTTATAGTTTTCTTACTAAAATATTTATTCATGTTTTAAGATCATTTTATCCATATAAAGATTTTCCAACTCATAAATATATTTTTCCCATTTTTGTTTAGATTGAAACAAATTCTCGATAGAAATTTTTATTTTCAACCCTTGAAAATATTTCTAAATCATTATTCATTCATAAAAATTGATTTGTATCCACTTTTACAATTTTTATTCCTCAAACATGAATTTTTGTTCAATTTTAATCTAGAAAACATGTCTCTTAATTTGGAATTTAAATCAATAATGGTTTGGTTATTTTGCCCAAGCAATGTCAAATTTGTATTTGACAAACATATTTCAAATAAAACCCTAAAATAATATTTTTATTTTCTTTATCAAATAGTTCACCTTTAATTTCATTAAAACATTTCTAAATTTAAAAAAAATTATATTCATAAAATTATAAACTTTTAATTCCAATAATGCAATATCATATTTTAAATCTCCGACATATCTATAAAATTATATGTAATTATATTTATTATATTATGCTCATAACCGGGTTATTACACACTTCTCCCCATAAATAAGTTGCATTCTCTTAATTTATAAAGGGAGCACTATAACAACATATCCTAACCCATATCATCATAATCCTATATATACAATCATAAAATAAATTTCAAAACCGCCCGCACTGCTGTCTCAATGGTTAGGCACTATGGCTTTGGTATATGGGGTCATAGGTTCAAATCCTATATAGCATTTGATTCAAACCACTAGACATACATTGACTTATAGTAACTATATACTACCTAAGACTTTAGTGCAACTTTGTACTACCACCTAAGAACCCAATTTCATAAAAAATGAAATCGTCGTACTCATATATGCACACTCGCAAGCATACATCAAAGCACCCAATCGAATTCAATCATTCAAGGTAATTCAAAATAGTATAAGTACCTCTAAGTACTTACTCAAATGCACAATCCATATGAATACTTAAGAAAGTAACTCATCTATGTTATCCCAAATTCAATCTATACCACTAATTCAAATTCATCCCTTCATAGATGTAACAACACACAAAAGAAAGGTATACTATGCTCTACCATTATACAATACATATAGCTCCACTATCATAAAAATAATATCTCACCACATTCATTTATAAAGAGAATGATATATATATATATATATTCGCATATTCATTTAAAAAAATTACGATTCCAAATGTATCTACACTTTCAAAAAAATTCCAAATATTAAAAATATTAAATTTTTTGGTAGAGTCTCCTTTGTATGAAGAATCCTTTGATAAAATATATCATAATAGAATATAAACATTGATCATAAACATTATATAAAACTTTGTCTCGCGGCTATAGAATTTTTAATATTAAAACATACATAAAAACATATCACATTTAAGCATTTTTTAGGCAGTTTGTTTACTTGTTTTTATATGAGCATAAGAAAGAGAGCCTCGCATCAACTCCAAAAAGCCTTTAAGAGCCTATGCATAACTCAGAAAAATTATTTAATATTATACCCACACAGATGTATATATATATTAAGAAATATATTTATATTCAAGGCTATTACTTTAATATTCATACTTAATCAATTACCAAAAGTATTTAGATTATTAAAATACACCACAATTTAATACTTATAAAAGTGAATTCATAAGATTATAAATAGTCTTTTCAAACCACTTCTCAAAATTTCAAAATATAGAGTACTTCATTGCTTAGCATTCGTTTTTCTTTAATAAAACAACTTGAAATCAATATCTATATCATAAATCCACTATTTTAAAACAGAGTTTTCTCATAATGGAAATCAAATTTTACATAATACTAAATTTTCCTCATAAACTTAGCTTTCCAATAAGTAAAAAATCATTGAAAATGGATATTGTGACAAAAAAAATTGATACTTTAGCTTAAATTTTTTTAAACATGGAATAGAGTTCTTTCTTTGAATTAAAATTGATTTAACCTTAGAAAACTTCAAAACTTCGAAAAGTGATGAAAACAAAAGTTTTTCTTTATGAAAATATATTTCATTTGAAAAAAGGATAATGGGAATCTGTATATGGAAACAAAAGTTATGGCATTTTACTACAACACTATAATTGTTAGAATTTTTTAACTCCGTGCAAATTCTTTTGACTTGTTTCAAATCGAATTTTCCCCTTTAAAATATCAAAATCAACAAAAGTTTTTTATTTTTAAATCTATTTTCTTTGTTTAAAATCGAAATTTTCTCTTTAAAATGTCAAAATCAACTAAATTTGTTTATTTTTAAATCTATTTTCTAAAAAATCAAAATTATTGAAAATCTGCTTTCTTCATAAAAAGTTTGCTTTTGAAATTGAAAGAGGACTTCTTTTTCCGTATGACTTGAAAAAAATATTTCATAAACATGAACTTTTCTTTAATTTAAATTCTCCAAAAATAACACTTCCATTTTTCATTTTAAACTCAAAGGCATTTTTCTAAATACTTATCAAATTCGTACATTAACAATATAAACAACCTTTTATATTGACAAATAAATTAATGCACAACTTAAAAATTCTTTTCGCTTTAAATAAATCAACACTTTCATAAATTTCTAGATCAACTTAAAAGAAATGCTTTCCATACACAATACGTACAAATATCAAATTTCAATACATGTATGTATTTAAAGGATTTATATTTCAAATTTCCTTTAGGTGAATTTAAAGTTTCCGTGAATAACCAAAAATATCCACTTCCATTTTCATTAAAAAGATATTCCTATTTTGTTTCATGACATGAATATATTTTTAAACTTTTATTGTTCAAGATTCACTTTACCTTTCTAAAGTTTCGTTTCAATACTTACTCCTTTTGTTCTTTTCATCCATTATTCAGAAATAAATTTTGAAATTTGTTCCCTTCTACCTTACAAAAAACATACCATAATTATATTATATCTTCATTACCTCCCCTTTTAAGAGCAATATATTATCCAAATTACAAACTATAACTTATTTTTTGGGAAAAATGAGTGATCCTCCTTAAGAGGAGAGAACTCGTATAATTTTATTCTACACTTTAAAAAGGAGCTGCCAAAATGCCTAGCAGGTAGCAAAAACCCCCTTTACATAAAAAAAATAAAAAGAGTGTAATATATTTAAATATTTTTTCAATCATGGATGAATTAAAAAAATGAAATATATATAAGATTATTAAAAATATATTTAAATCGTAGATATTACCTCTTCCTTTTATTCTTGTCGATTGTTAAATGGTTTGGTTATTGGTTAGCTTTTGATTTGCCTTGAATATTATTTGCAACGTTATCTGCTTGGCTTTACCGATGTCTTTTAATTTGCTAAAGGCTAGGGTTGGGTTTTCTTTCGTGTCTAGGGTCAAAGAGAAAGAGGTCTATTTAAAGCATTTTAGGCCATGTATAACAAATGACATTCTGCCTTCCAGTCAACTATAGATCCTTCCATTTTTTAGAACTTTTACTCCCTTCCTTCTTGATGGTCGACCACTACATAGTGATGTTTGGAGTTCCACAATAGCTATAAATCATTTAACAATTTAAATCATTTATTTAATTAATTTATCCAAAGTTCTTTATTGACTAAATGTAACGACCCAACTTCCATAACTCCAAGAAGTCGTATCATTAATAAGAAAGAAAGGGATAGAAAAGAGAAAGAAAGAGAAGAAGAAGAAACAACACATCAGAATCTAAACAGCGGAACGAATAAATTATATTAATAACATAAAGTATTATATAGTTTACAATCACTATCAGAGTACAACACATACTAGACAGTTATAAACACATGTCTAGTATTTACAACTTAATACAATCCAGAGACAACACATAACACACAGCGGAATACTACATATCTAACGCTAAAGCCTCCTGCTCCATTGCTCCTCCAATATTCGTCAAAGCTAACCTGAATCCCTTGGCTACTCGAAAAAATTGAGTACCCAAGAGTTTATGAAAACAAAAGATAAACTTCGGGTCAGACATGTGTCTGGTGTGAGTAACAGGTTAAAGTTGCTTAACTTTCAAAAACCTTTCGAAAAGAAAGGTATCACGTAAGATTTCCAACACATATACATGGAAAAGTTTTTACCTTATGCTAACCAAAACATTTGATAGGAAATCCAGTGATATTATAATAGATCTAGGGTTTTCAAGTAAATATGAAATAACCGAAATTGTTACATCTATTAAATTCCAGCTACTAGCCACAAAAGTGGGTAATACAATCAAAACCGTTGGCACTTATTGGATTTTGGATTCCATACAACGACAGGGCTACTGGGGTACCGCCCGTCACAGTACGTGGCCTAGATCAACGTACCGAGGAGTACCCCCACTCCCCTACAACACAAGGCCGGACCCATTCCTTACTGAATAGTTCCGAACAAGACAACCCCGCAGTTGGCGCGCGATTCCAACTGCCCACTAAGCCGAATAAAAAGGGACCTCTAGACAGGGATCAATCTTGCTCTCCAGTGGGTGCTACCCACGAAGCCTTGCTGTACCTCCCCTATTTTAGCCATTCCCGGTTAATGAGGCTTGAGGCTAAGATTACCTTTAGAGGACACATTATCTTAGAATGCTCATCGTCCACCTGACGAAGTTCTGAAAGCATTCAATCCATACAAGTTCGTTCTGGGTTCGAACGAAACCGAAGGCATTATCTCGTTACACTCGTTTTGGAATCACCCTCAGAGTTAACGACGATAACCCTTGCACTCTGAACCACCATCTCGAATCTATAAGTACTATTCCATCAAACTCATTACGGAATCACCCATAGAGTTATACTGACGTATAGCCCTTACACCTCGAGTCATCACTCGCTCCACTTGGATTAACGACCTAACGTTTAATTGGAATCGACGTGGTTTTCGGATTCCAAATATGGAAACCCGATCCCGGTCTCATTGAAATCCAAAGTGTGTCTTTTAGGTCCAAGTTGTTTTAAAGTTTAAAACAATTCAATCTAATTATTTATATACACACAGATAGATAACTCATAGATTCACAACAGATAATTACCATTATCATAAACATAGATAATCCACATTTATCACTATCAAAGATAACCCATATCACCATCACAATGCAACCAATACATCCATATCACTCAACATTATTAATCTCATAGCTGAGATTCAAAACCATTCAAAGCAACCAATAACAACCATTCATAAGCAATGATCTATAATCATACTATATATAATTAATTTAAAATGAATTAAATTAATTACATCATCTTTAATTGATTTAAAATGAATTAAATTAATTACTTACACAATATAAATCTTGCGTATATTAGATTAATTAATTACAAATTAATTAATTGATTAACCTCTAGTTTATCATCTTAATTAATCAATCCTGATTAATTATACTTTAATTAATTTCACAAAATTAATTACCCTAAACCAAATACAGTAATTAACCTCCAATTACTTCATTAATTAATTAACTATAATTAATTACATTTAACCTTAATTAATTACAATTAATTAATTATCCTTAATTACTTATTATTGATTAATTAATATGAACTAATTAATCTTAATTACATCATTAATTATATTAATTAATGATTCTTAATTATATTTAATTAATTACTCTGTTAAATTAATTACTTTCAGTAATTAATCTCACTTAATACATAATTATTAATCACCTTTGATTAATCTCAATCTGTAATTAACTACTCTAAATTACTTATCAAATTAATTACCCTTTAATTAATTTCTTAATTAATCTCTTGATTAATTATACAAAATAATTTAATCCAAATTTCATTCCCAATTCCAACACCTATCTACTAATTACATCCTGTAATTATCTCTAATTACTTAACTGAGTAATTCCATTAATTGCATTAAGTAATTATTATCAAATCAAATGTTTAGAATTAATTAAACTTAATTAATTAATTAAACCAACCTTAATAAACTTTATTAATTACATTAAGTAATTAATGTCTTAATTACTTTATTTAAGTAATTAAATTTAAATAAATTTCACAATTTATTATCATTAATTAATTAATCTAATTAATTATTAAAAATTAATCATATTAATTAATTACTAAATAAACTTTAGTTAATGATCATCATTAACTATTATTATTTCTTTAATTACTTTTCTTAAATTATTTCTTAATTAATCTCTAATTAAAATTTATCCAAATCATTAATTTTAAATTAAATAAATAAGTCACTTCTTAATTATCTTTTTTATTTAATTATTTTAATATCTTAATAATTTTTAAGATAAACCATTCCTTATTATTAATTATATAAATATTAGAGTGTACTTAGAATATTGCATTTAAATTTAAATTCAAATTCCAAATTTGAATCTAAAATTCAATAATGATATTTATTAAAGCATTATCAAATTTAAATTCCATTTATGTTCCTTTTTAGAATAAATGTAAATAACATTTTGTTACTTATAATAAAACTTATATAAAATAAGTCTTAATATACTTAAAATTAAGTTTGAAATACATTACTATTTAAATTTCAAATTCAAGTTAATAATCATTTAACTTTCTATTATAAATCTTTTATAAATGACTTTATTCAAAGAGGAAATCAAGTTTAAATTATTTGTGTGGAAATAAATTTACTTCTAATAAACAATTTAAATTTAAACTTGTTTCAAAAACATTCAAATTTTAAACTTATTCAAATATCAGTTTTTAAATTCAATACATTTGAACCCATTCCTTATCTAAATTACTTGAATTTAAACTTGAAATAAACTTTTGATTTGAACCTTGATTTTTAAAACTTCTATATCCAAAATTCAAATTTCATTTTAAAAAAAAAACTGAAGATTCATAACCCTTAAGAAACAAGACTTAAATTCAAATTCAAATTTGCTATTTAAATTTTTGTTCCCAGGTTCAAAATGAAAATTCCATTTCCAGGAAAGAAACTGTCAGGTTTCTTTTTTTAAAAAAAAAAACTGAAACATCTTCAAATTTGAAAACTTACAAGATTTTCAAAATCATTTGAAACTCTAATACATATTAGATTAAAACTTAACTTAGATTTAAAACTAGATTTAAATCTCTTTTAAAAACTTTACTTTCCTTTTTGAATGTAGGTTTTAAATTCTATTTTATTTAAAAAAACTGAAACCACATTCAAATTTTAAAACATATAAGATTTCAAACTTCTTTAAACTAAAACTCTTCTACAGATTTAAACTTATTTAAATCTTATCACAACTACTCATTCATTTTAAATTTTGATTTAGATTTTAAAACTGCAGATAGTTTCTGCAGGAAACTGTAATACAACATGCTCCCGAGCTCAATCCATTTCTCTTCGAGTCAACAAGCCCAAAGCTTCGAGCAGTACACAGCACGTACTCGAGTAATTCTCGAGTTCCCACTCTGCTTCCACCCAGATATCAACAGGAATTAAAATTTGCATGGTGCACATGCACCGTGCCTACGATCATCACCAGTCACCTTCGGTGGCTTCCCTACGTCGGCCACCAACCCCAAATCCAACCACAACCATCAAGTCACCCTTTCACGATTCAAAAACGAATTTGAGTTGTATTTCCAAACCTAGAAATAGAAGAGAACAAAACTTCACCAAACCTGTCAAACCCTTTCCCACAGTGCTCCGACCATCAGAGACCTTCCACCTCCGGTCACGGGTTCATCCCTTCACCTACTATCATCCCCCAGAGACTCCATCAACTCGATCCTTGCTTCATGATGAACTGGTCAAAACAACCTATCTAACTTAAACTAGGGTTCTACCTGAATTTACATCACCGCAACTACCACGTTCAATTGCAACACCCCCTAATATTTTCCTGGCATTGGTGACAACTTCTCCATCTCCCAGATGAACCCCGACACCTCACATTTGCAGAGATCGCCCAAAAACCCAAATTTCCCCTATACAGTTCAACACAGGACAGCACCACATTCCCTCCACTAAAAATCCCAATTTTTATTCCAAAAATCAAGTTTTGATCTTGGTATTAAATTCTTAATACTGAATTTATAATTCATTAAATATAATTTTTCACATTCTTAAACTTGATTAATTAAACTCTGGTTTACAGAGATGCTTACAGGTTATTTTATCTTAACTAAAAATTTAAACTAAAACTTATCATAAAAAAATAATAAGCTTGATTAAATCTAAGTTGAATCAGAGGTATAAATCTATATGTTTGAATTATAAAACAAGAACCTGAACACATGATCTATATAAAAAATATCAGAGAGTACCCTTTAGGAACCACAAACATATATAGTCACAGCATAATGTATTCAAGAATACATTCAACACATTTTATCACAGAGAATTAATCATGCAACTTATTTATAAATTTAAACTTTAAAAACAGAATGTTACTCACCTGTTAATTAAAAGATAGAGCCACAAATGCTTTGCCTTGAAACAGGATTGCCCCTCTGTTTTGCTTAAGAATTTAAACTGCAGTGGCTTGAATAAGAATGCAGGTTTGCTTGAATAGGATTGCTTGTTTCTTTAATTTAAAACTGCATGCAGGCAGTTGCTTTGAATCCCAAAATTTGAAATGATGTAGGCTACAGATTTCTAATATGGTGACAGGTTTGAAAATGCAGATTTTCAATTTGAAGATGTGCAGGTGGATTTTTGATTTGCATGCTACAGATTTTTTTTCTTTTTACAGATTTAGATCTGAAAGAGGGTTTTCAGATTTGTTTTGCAATTTGGTTTGAAGATTTATGTTAGGCTTTCATTTTGAAAAAGAAAGAAATGAAGAAAGAGATTTAGTTAAATAAACTAAAATTAAACTTTATTAAACAAATAAATAAAAGAAAACCAAATTTAAATGACACTTGTCTCAAATTTTAACAATTGTCAAGATGCAGTGTTTATTGATTAACACATGTCTCTTTTAAATTAGTTATAATTAGGTTAATTTGTATTTTATTAAATGTTAATACAAATAAATGTAAACCTATGTTTATATAAATTAGTTAATCATGTATTTATTTACATGTACATAAATTTTAAAATGAATAAATATTAAACTTATACAAATGATTCAAAATCAAAATAAATTAAAAACAATTATACTTTAGATTTAAAACTTTGAATTCATGTTCAAATTGAATTTTTGAAATCCAGTTTATTTACAAATACAACTACAAATTTGAATTTTGGAAAACAATTATTTTTATTAAAAATTTATTTGCTAAAACAAAGTATTATTATATTTTTAGAAATAACAATATTAAATAACCATAAATAACTTATAAAAGAAATTATTTCTTTATTAATAAATTATTTATTATCACATTATATTTTAAAAGAAAATCAAAATAATCTCATTGTTATTTATTTAAATTCAAACTTGAGTTAAACATATATTAAATCAGTTTAATATTTATCTTATGTATTTAAAGCCATATTTATTTATTAAATAACTCTTTAAAAATTTAATTTTTAAATAAAATCATAATTCACAATTTTAATAAAGATATATAATTTATAGAAAACAAGATTTATTTACAAATCAGATTAAAACAAGATTTATATACAATATATACAATATTATAAATAGAAAACAATTTATTGGAAATAAAAAGATAAAATCTATCAATTAACTATTTATTTTATTGAATTATTAAATTAATTCAAATCTTATTACAAAGATTATCTAATCAAATTAATTTTTGATTCTGATTATTAAATTGATATTGCTTTAAAATTCCGGGTCATCACATTCCTCCCCCCTTAAAAGAATTTCGTCCCCGAAATTTAAAACAAAGGTAATTTAATAATCTATTTAAAGGATTAAAATTTAAAAACACAAGCATATACCAATGATATGCTAACAACCATAGCAATCAATTCACCCAATCAAACAAATCTAATTATTCAAATATAGTTATCCAGAAAAATTCTGGATAAAACTTTCACGAGTTTCCCTAGTAAAAATATCGGAATACTCGCTTTATAGATTCCAAACAATCAATACAATTAAACTACAGAGCTCCTATTCATCTAGATCTACAGAATTAGACATCATATCAGACTTCAGACGAGCCTGACTCAACAACCAAACTCCATAACTGCTGGTTCTAAAACCAAAGATAGACCATACACGTACTCCCTCAGAGATACGGGAAACTCATCGAATTCCAGTTATCCAAACTGACAATTCAATTCTGAAAACCAAATACCAATCCAACCAAAACACAGATAAAAGATCCAAACATCACTGAGCTAGCTTTTCTAATCTTACCAAAACTTATAGCTCCTGAATCAGAGAAAACTCCAACAACAACGAAGTCTCGAACTTCGAATTCCAAATTTCTCCGTCCCTTATCCACAAAAGTTTTCGGACGATCCTGGGCTGCCAAAATCCAAACTGATCAGCTCAACCCTTTACTGATTCCTTTAGAAACAATCAGAACTAAAAACAACCTAACACAATGATCTCCTCAAGATCAATCCAAACCAAAACACAATTCTATTCCATAAATAGCAGAAGACTACAAACTTCTCCAGATCCGGAAAAGACAATCAGAAACACTTCCAAACGGCTTTCGCTGCACAACTCTGATCCGAAGTAGATAAGAAAATACCGACGAAGAACACAAACACTAACTGGACATCACTTCTCAGAAATATGTTTCTACAGATCCATAATGAAAACTCAGAAATTCCTTCAAAACTGAGTTGCTAGATCAAACTCCATTTCTAGGAATCATTCCCAAACTAAACAGAACTACCGGTTCACTCCTGGAATTCTGGTTGATAAGAAAACTCAATCTCCAGATGCGGACGAACCTCTGTCTTCCTAGAAGACATCTAGAATAATCTTCAACAATCCAAGAGAACACTCAAACAATTGCAAGTCACTTTTGCGATCAACCCAAATAAATTTCCAAATAAAACCGTTCTCTCTTTACCAAACAGAATAGCTTACACTGGTCTAGTCAATCCATTGAAGAAACGAATTCACTTAGTAATTTCTGAACTCCATCTTTAGAGAAAATACTCATCTAAGATCTCCCTGTCGGCTCACATAACATTCCAGCTGCACTGCTGACACCAATGCCAAACTTCCTAATCCAAAGTTCTTCAAGGAACTCGGACTTCAAAGCAAACAGAAAACACCACAACATCCTTCTGAATTCAGCCACAACTTCGGGACAGTCACACTTCTCAAACTTCTTCCAAAGAAAACATCTTCGGAAACAATCCATAGTCACTGCATCTCATCACGCAGTTACAAATTCCTGAGTTATCAAAATACTATCACTTGCTCCAGCTCAACTGACAGAGCCAAACTCTACTCACCAAACTCTGCACTTCAAAGATGTCTTCGAATCCTTAATAGGTTTCCTTCAGAGATCGATGAAATACTTACTCCAAGCTAAACTCACTCGAGACAGTATTTGGTCTACAGTCTCGATAGATACACTTCCAACCTCAAACATCAGACTCCAACCAATGGTAGTAATCGTGTTACAAACACTACTACCTTATCTACCTTTATAACCTATATTGGAAAACCTGAACAGGTAACCCAACAGATAGGTAGAAATATATATATATATATATATATATATATATATATATATATATATATATATAATTACAAATACGCTCTCTCAATATAGACACCACTCCAGAGCCTAGGTATTCACACAACCTAATGCTTTGATACCACCTGTAATGTCCTAGGCTTTTCAACCATCAGCAACGGCTTACGACCGGTAGGGTTTTCAACCATCCCAGCCCCGTTGTGGCTCACAGTGATACCTTGGGTTTGCTTTTACGGCCACCCTCTCGACTCGCAACCAACCCCGCAAGACCTTATACTATCCCCGGGGGCATGTAGGGGTAAGAGTCTCCCGTTCGCCACCTAACGCAAAGCGAGAACCCCTATCACGCTATACTGTAGCAAACCCGATCCTTGCTTCATGATGAACTGGTCAAAACAACCTATCTAACTTAAACTAGGGTTCTACCTGAATTTACATCACCGCAACCACCACGTTCAATTGCAACACCCCCTAATATTTTCCTGACATTGGTGACAACTCCTCCATCTCCCAGATGAACCCTGACACCTCACATTTGCAGAGATCACCCAAAAACCCAAATTTCCCCTATACAGTTCAACACAGGACAGCACCACATTCCCTCCACTAAAAATCCCAATTTTTATTCCAAAAATCAAGTTTTGATCTTGGTATTAAATTCTTAATACTGAATTTATAATTCATTAAATATAAGTTTTCACATTCTTAAACTTGATTAATTAAACTCTGGTTTACAGAGATGCTTACAGGTTATTTTATCTTAACTAAAAATTTAAACTAAAACTTATCATAAAAAAAAGCTTGATTAAATCTAAGTTGAATCAGAGGTATAAATCTATATGTTTGAATTATAAAACAAGAACCTGAACACATGATCTATATAAAAAAATCAGAGAGTACCCTTTAGGAACCACAAACATATATAGTTACAGCATAATGTATTCAAGAATACATTCAACACGTTTTATCACAGAGAATTAATCATGCAACTTATTTATAAATTTAAACTTTAAAAACAGAATGTTACTCACCTGTTAATTAAAAGACAGAGCCACAAATGCTTTGCCTTGAAACAGGATTGCCCCTCTATTTTGCTTAAGAATTTAAACTGCATTGAATAAGAATGCAGGTTTGCTTGAATAGGATTGCTTGTTTCTTTAATTTAAAACTGCATGCAGGCAGTTGCTTTGAATCCCAAAATTTGAAATGATGCAGGCTAAAGATTTCTAATATGGTGACAGGTTTGAAAATGCAGATTTGCAATTTGAAGATGTGCAGGTGGATTTTTGATTTGCATGCTACAGATTTTTTTTTCTTTTTACAGGTTTAGATCTGAAAGAGGGTTTTCAGATTTGTTTTGCAATTTGGTTTGAAGATTTATGTTAGGCTTTCATTTTGAAAAAGAAAGAGATGAAGAAAGAGATTTAGTTATACAAACTGAAATTAAACTTTATTAAACAAATAAATAAAAGAAAACCAAATTTAAATGACACTTGTCTCAAATTTTAACAATTGTCAAGATGTAGTGCTTATTGATTAACACATGTCTCTTTTAAAAGTTAATTAGTTATAATTAAGTTAATTTGTATTTTATTAAATGTTAATACAAATAAATGTAAACCTATGTTTATATAAATTAGTCAATCATGTATTTATTTACATGTACATAAATTTTAAAATGAATAAATATTAAACTTATACAAATGATTCAAAATCAAAATAAATTAAAAACAATTATAATTTAGATTTAAAACTTTGAATTCATGTTCAAATCGAATTTTTGAAATCCAGTTTATTTACAAATACAACTACAAATTTGAATTTTGGAAAACAATTATTTTTATTAAAAATTTATTTGCTAAAACAAAGTATTATTATATTTTTAGAAATAACAATATTAAATAACCATAAATAACTTATAAAAGAAATTATTTCTTTATTAATAAATTATTTATTATCACATTATATTTTAAAAGAAAATCAAAATAATCTCATTGTTATTTATTTAAATTCAAACTTGAGTTACAAATATATTAAGTCAGTTTAATATTTATCTTACGTATTTAAAGCCATATTTATTTATTAAATAACTCTTTAAAAATTTAATTTTTAAATAAAATCATTATTCACAATTTTAATAAAGATATATAATTTATAGAAAACAAGATTTATTTATAAATCAGATTAAAACAAGATCTATATACAATATATACAATATTATAAATAGAAAACAATTTATTGGAAATAAAAAGATAAAATCTATCAATTAACTATTTATTTTATTGAATTATTAAATTAATTCAAATCTTGTTACAAAGATTATCAAATCAATTTAATTTTCAATTCTGATTATTAAATTGATATTGCTTTAAAATTCCGGGTCATCACATTAAATCAACGTACAATGTTTATATATCATTTTATATAATTATTTAGAATTTAAATAATTGAATGCCATTAAATTTTTACTACAACATTTATATTTAATTTTACCATTAATTTTTAATATTTATAAATTAATTTGTATTGACTCTATGTTTCCTTGGTAAATATTAAAAAATCTAAACATTAAGGCTTACATAGAATTTTGATGAAGTACAGTATCATACACAAGTTCAATGTTTATAGATCGTTTAGGTGAAATCTAATTTGTAATCTATTTTTTAATCCCACCTAGCAATGATATAGTGTACACGTATTTTTTTCGTTGTCACTATATCACTTAGATATCTACATTTTTTTGTAATGTCAAAAAATTTGTTAAAATTTGTATTTAATTATGTAGACTACGTTAATTCATTTGTTCAATCCAAAACTTTTATCGATTGGTCATTTCACTCTAGTTATAGATTTTAACCTTAGGCCGACTAACAATTTCAGTGATACTAACCTTCTATAACAAAGGGAATGAATCTTCTCTTGAGTAGTGTTTCAGTTCGAGTAGTTCAACATGTACCCATATGGTCTGACTTGGTCGTCATGCCATGTGGTTGACCATAATGAATGTATGGCCTACCACTTACGGCCGACAACTTTCTTAAGTATGAAGACAGGTGTAAATCATTACCATGATATAACATTCCTATTCAAAGTTAATATAAAATAAATATATTAAAATGGATTTTAGGATTTTAATTGGATGTCTAAATTACAAATTCGAATGTTTGAATATAAAATTTGGAACTATGGTTTGAAACTAAGTTTGAATGTTTAATATGTATTTAATATTGATAAATAAAATTAAAATGTTATTTTATATATCTTATTATATTTAATTAGGTAAGTTGAATTTTTGGTATATCTGATAATAAAAAGAGAATATTAATTTAGAAATTCAAATTTGGAATTGAATTATAGTACAAAAATAAAAAAATTATTTGAAAATTTATTCTGTTAAAACAAATAATAATTGTGAAATTTTGATGTAAATTTGAGAAGTAAATAGTAATTTTAAAAATTGGATTGAAGGTTGAAAGTGGTATTTTAACCATCGAAAAATAATGTAAGTAATGTGAATATTTCAAAAATGCAAACATATGAATTTTTAAATTCAAACTATATTTTATTCAAGTCTAAATAGGGTAGACGATGCATAATAAATTAAAATAGAAAGTAAGTCAAGAGGATATTTAGCTTAAGGGAATAAGCTAGCTTAATCAACATAATTCCTACTTATTTTCTATAGTCCTTCTCGTTTATTTAAAAAAATTCACAAACCCATTATTCTTATCTCAATCTTTTTTCCGATGCCCTTTTTTCCATTCCAGTCAGCAATGAAATATTCCACTCAAACCTAAAATTCAAAAAAGAAAAAGGAATATAACAACACATGACATCAGGAGTCGTGCGACTTTAGGCAATGACGGTAGAGGGATGACATGAATGACATACGGTGATCAGCAAATGATAGTGCAAAAAGGCACGGTGGTTGGCAACGGTGTTAGAGTTGATGCGCAATATCGATGTCGATGTGAGCTTTTTCCTGGGACAAGATGCAGTGACCATGGTAGCTTAGTGCGATGGTTTCTGCGTTGACCTAGGGTTAAAATAAGGGTTTGCATTATGGATGAAATAGTGAGTTAAACCTTCATTTCTATCTGATGCACATATACATGCACTAGATGATTTTATGTTTTTGCACTGTATGAAAAGTTCTTAAATTGAATTACAGTGATTGAATTTTATAACTCATTGATTGAAATAATATAAGAAGTGAAAATAAATCAAGTTTAAGTATACATACTTATAATGGATGCGTTGATATACAAGTTTTGCTCAATGTTGTGCAAGGTATATGTAACGAATGGTTTTTTCGTACCCTTTGAATCGACAATAACACACACATATCCAACTCAAATTACATGAATAATCGGATCGTTAAGGGTAGAAAGCAAATAAAGACAGAACATAATCTCACATGAATGGAATAACATATATTATTTAAGTAATAATCTTTATAGAGAAAAATTTTAAAATACAATATTAGTGTTTAACCTATATTCTGCCTGGACAGTTATAAACACTTGTCCTCTCAAATGTTGAAAACAACAATACAACAAAACAAATGCAATAGATGTAGCGGATAATAGAATACGTCTATACAATGATGAAGATCTTTAGCTCTTCTTTGAAAACTCCAACCGTCTTCAACTAAACCCGAAACTACTAGGATCTGACCCGAGTATTAAAAATAACCAGATTAGGCTTGATAAACCAGCGTGAGATATTTGAAAGTTAAAATGACTACGTTATCAAAACCTTTGAAAAGAGGGTATCTCATAAGACCACACCCACACTTAAACACGGACGGAATTTTACCTTACGAATAACAACAACACTTTTATACCAAAATAATTTGATATTATCTTCAATGACATTCTTTTGGAAAACATCTTTCAAGTAAACTTATTCAAATAAGATATCAATACTCGGACTAAGTCTAATGGAATATATCTATACTGGGTCAATGGAATATCCCGAATACCAAAAAGGTAGCTGAAATATTTGCAAATCATAACAACTACTTTGGGACTACAATCATAATCGTAAATCTTATATTGGGATCGGATTTCCAACATGATAGGGAACTAGTGGCCTTTTCTCCGATACACGTATAACAATTATAGTTCCCACGGTGCCTTAATCGCCTTTCTCAAGCAAGTCACTTGGAACTGTACTTTCTATACTACCACTGATGACTGGTAGTTCCTAGCTTTTCTCTAGCTAACCATTTTATCAAAATGGGGCAATAAATGCCTTAAGGGACATTTTCCCCTAGATGACCCAACATATTGGACACCACGATACATACTCACTTATCCTGAATTTGTGTCTGTCAGACCACATAGTATCCCATATCATCTTCCGGGATGTGAGGTTAGTGAG
The DNA here is from genome assembly GCA_030765085.1 of Allium cepa. Classification (NCBI taxonomy): domain Eukaryota; kingdom Viridiplantae; phylum Streptophyta; class Magnoliopsida; order Asparagales; family Amaryllidaceae; genus Allium; species Allium cepa. The sequence continues at coordinate 817,516,381 of CM060935.1, read as the reverse complement.
GCTACACTCAATTTCTTCAAAGTCACACCGCCATTCCTTTGACCACTATTTGACTTCCACAAGCATACAACCTTTGAGCTCGTATGTCTCAGAGAAGGGTGTTAAGCTAAGAAAAGTTGCCTTCTCCGCCACCATGCAGATGTATATTTGTAAAAGTCAAACGTTGTGTCTCAGAAATGCAATGTTAGACATTCCTTCATACAAGTTTGTTCTGGGACTGAATGAAACCGAAGGCACTCTCCTACTACCACTAGTAGCGAGTAGTCCTTACAAACCGAAAAATCTCCACAATGAGGAGACCACTGCTATAGATACTCTATAATAGGAGCGACCCAGAGCATGTCAATAAGCAGTCCTCACGCTGTGAAGATCCTAGGTCTTCAATAATCATCATGTTTAATATGTCTTCACTTTCGATCATATACATTGGTTCAAAGTGGTTTTTGGATAGGTATAACACAAATCCGACCTCGGTTCCTTCGAAGCCAATTATCAATAAAAAGATGTTTAGATATCAATCATCAATGAATTACATCATCTTTTGTTTAAGTCAAATATCTTTCATAGATATATTCTTTTCAATTTATTCCATTTTCTTTTCAAGAGTATATGGAATCATTAAACCTCATTTATCAAATCATTTGGTTTATTTAAAACTTTCTTAAATCCTGGAATAATTCCAAATCATTTGCTCTTCTACTTAGGAAAACCTTTCCAAATCATTTTTTAAATATTAATCGAAGATTTCTTATACTCAAGATATAACTTTTAACTTATGGAGAATATTCCCAAATCATTTATTAAATATTAATCAAAGATTTCTTTCTTAATTCAAATCATATTCTTGCAAATCGAAGATTTTCATAACAAGTACTACTGCCACCTTAGATATGGTAAATTTCAGAAGGACCAATGGCAAGTAATCCACATCATGAAGATCTTTGTCTTCAACGATCGTTGTTTTCAACATGTTTTATTTCCAAAATTAGTTTGAAGGGGTTTTCGGATGGGAATCACCCAAATCCAATTCCGGTCTTTCGGGTAGGAATCATCCAAATTCGATCTCGGTTCCTTCATGTTAATCATCGAATAAAAGATATTAAGTAGTTAATTAACATTCAAAGAATTTTGCTTCTTTTCTTTTATCTTGGAAACACTTAAATATGATCTTTTAGAGCATCTGGGCTTTCATTTCGATCTGTTCTACCCCTCGCCTAAGAAGAGAAAATATAGGCCAGGTAAGTTCAGGACACTAGTTGCTCCATCCATAACCTTATTTAAACACCTTGTTTTATCTTTCTAGATCTAACAGGCGGGACAAATATACCAGTAGTTTCTGCATACTCAGTTTGTTATTACATTTAATATTCTTCACTTTTTGTTTAATTGGTATAAACAATTCCTCTTAACCATTTATTCAAACTCTTATTACAACTTCCAAATTATTTTTAAATTACTTGATTATTCTTTATGATCATTCAAAAAAGATTTAGGAAAGAACTGTTAAGTTTAAACTCATATTCAAAAGGTTATAGAATTTGCAACTTAAAAGTGCTGCGGAAAGTGATACATAAGATTATTTGATTTAAACAACTTTTTAATATTTGAAAATTCATATTTTCCATTCCAAATCTGTTTTAAACCATTTTAATAGATTTATCAAATTTATTTCATATTTTTAATCATTTAAAAATACTGGATTCCGAACTGCAAAACCGTGATGTTATAGATAATTATTTTGGACATATTTCAAACTCTACTTGATGAAATCTTGATTTTCTTTCTTTATTAGAAAACTATGATATTATAGGCTGGATAATTATTATCTTGAAGAATTCTGAGCTATATTCCACTTGTATACTCATTTAAATTTTTTGGCACAAAATTCCAAACTACCGTTACGCGACGCGCCTAGTTTTGACTTGTTTTTCAATTTCTTTTCAAACTTCTTGGAAACACTTTTAAATATTTACAAAACATTTCTAAATTATTTTAAACTCATTTTAAACAATATTTTTATATTTCAAACTTATATTCCAATTCATTTCACTTTATAATATCATGTTATTATAATATCATTTTCAATCCTTTTTTAGATATTTTGAAATCATTGAGAGGATACATAATTTTCATCCATATATTTGTATGGATTTATTTTTTATTTAATTGACTATGATTAATTACTAGTCATTCCTCATATCATTTATCAAACAAAGTATCATCCAATATCAACTAATATTCAACATATTAATTTCTAATTTAACATGTGTATTATCAACTTAAGTTTTATTAAAATAAAACTAAGATATGAGTACTCACCATTAACTAAATTGTTTAGCTTCCTACCAACATTCATTTTTCCCAACACTTCACTATTGTTTTGAACTTCAACTAGCTTCAAAAAATTAGCGGAGCTTCCGCAGCACCTTGAATTTGCTCCCAGCTCCTTGGAATGAATTCGGCCACACTTCCTTCTCTTTTTCTCGCTCTGAGCTTTCCAACTTGTTTCCTTTTTTACATAGGTTCGACCTCCATGGTTACAACCTCTCCTTCATCATTTCTTCCATTTTAAGATGCTAAACTATATTTTAATGGTGTTCTAAGGTCTTTGGGAAAGTTTGGTTTTATTTTGACTTTGTTTGATATGGTTTTGAAAAGCTAGTAAGGAAAAGAGACGAGAAAAAGCCATTAAAGAGTGGAAGAAAAGCTTGAAAAAGGAAGAAAAAAAGTGGAAAAAAATGAAAAGTGGATGCTTATTTATAGAAAAAGTTTTGGATTAAAATAATATTTTGTAAAAAGACCAAAATACACTTTACTTGCTTTTTAAGCAACCTTATTTTTTCAACACTTAACATCATATTTCAAATTATTACTTTGTCGTTTTCACTTAAATATTAATTAAAGAATATAATATTTATGTTTAGTTTGATTTGATGTTTACGTTTTGCTTTGAAATGACGTATTTGTCTTTTTGTGCTTATTTAGTAAAAATAAACTTGATTAGTGAATTCGCTAATACTTATACTATTTGAATATATGTTTTTATATAAGAAAATAAAGGTGCGACAACTTTTAATCGGCAAAACGTTGATTCTTGACAACATATTATACGGTCACATTTTGAGGTTGTGGTTAAACTATTTATTTACTTAAACCAAATTCAAAAATGAACTATAACGACCCGCCCTTCTCGACCCTCGAAAAATCGACACAAAATACCCCATAGTATGATATACCGACGATCGAGTGCCGGAAAAGACAGATTGTTGAGGGAAAGAAAGAAGATAGAAGAAAGAAAGAACTAAACAATATCAGAATCTCATATCAACTCTTTAAAAATAATGAAAACTATATCTGTTTTATACAATGTATCATCAGTGTATCTCATACAAACAACATTTACCAGTCAGACAATTTCATACAATCACAACAGCGGATATATATACAAGTACGGATAATACGTCTCGGACTCCAGCTCCTCTCTTGCTCCAAAGCATCATGTCCTGAACATATAATATTCGGTCTGACCCAAGCATTATAATGAAATAACACCCGAGTCAGTCTGGAATACCAGCTGATAATAATGCACCCAAATTGATTATTAAAGTTTCAAAAATCCTTTTGAAAACAAAAGCATCTCGTAAGACCACGCCACAAATAAACATGTCGGGTTTTTACCTTACGATAGCTAAAACAATTTTATATAAATCCTCTGATATTATAATAGGGTCTATTTACGAATACTTATAAAATAGCCGAAATTGTTACATTCATTAAATTCTAGCTACTAGCCACAGAGTGGGTAATACAAACAAAACTCGTAAAAGGCTCGTAGGGAGAATGGATTTCCAACTAATGACTAGGCACTGGGGTACCACCTGTCACAGTACTTGGTCTAGATCAGTGTACCAAGAATCACGCCCGATCCCCTGCAACACAAGGCCCGGATTATCCCTTACTGGATAATCCCGAGTAAGATCACCCCGCGATTAGGGTCAGCAACCGCACCACTAAGCCGAAATAAAAGGGACATCAGACAGAAATGACCTTACTCGGAAATGGGTGCTGCCCACCAAGCCTTGCTGCATATCCCCTGTTTTTCAGTCATTCCCAGTTGATGAGGCTTGAGGCTAAGCGTTACATTTTAGAAGGTTTCACTTAGAATGCCCATTGCCCACCTGACGATGTTCCGAAAGCATTCATCCATACAAGTCCGTCCCGGGTTCGAATAGAACCGAAGGCACTATTCCTACTACATCCATTTTGGAAATATCCTCAGGATTAGTAACGACTAGCCCTTGCACTTCACTGCTCCATCATCGACTCCGAACTCGTTTTTCCCACGAAAACGTACAAACCGGATCGAAGTGGTTTCGAGAAATAAATCTCGATCCCGGTCTCTTCGAAATGATCAACGCATTTGTCCAATATTGATAGTCGGTGATTTAACTATCAGTTAACATTCAAAAACATCCATCACAGAACAAATAATTGCCCAATTATTTATTTCCTCAAAAATATCTTTACAGGATATACTTTCATTTTCAAAATCCTTTTGAAACACTTTTCAAATCCAATTCTTCTCATGGAATAGATTTCCAAATCTTTACTTCCTCTGAAACATCCAAGTACCCATATTTAAAGTGTAAAATAATTTGAATACTTATTCTTGAAAATACATTAAAACATTTTATATTAAAACTACTTACATTCTTAATTTATAATGTATATCTTTAAAATATCTCAAATAAAGCTACTTTGTAAAATATAAACTATTTCCTTCAAATAAAGTCAAGCCATACTAATTTTAAATAAAACTATGAAATCCTTTACAGGTTTTAAAATAATACTTCAATTGATCTTCTTTAAAATAAAAAAAACATTTTATAAAGTATAGATGATAATAATATTCTTTAAAACATAATTCTAATTACCCCTTTAAATAATTACTTCTATAACTACTTTGATATATGTTCCCTTTTAAAATTCTTACAACTTAAATAATTTTCTTGAAACCATTCCTTAATATAACTTCAAACTCCAACGTTTCAAAAATCTATTTTAAAAATGTATTTGGCTTTCAGGGAAATACACTTTCATTTTAGGATAACCAAAGAATTCTTTTTATCAATCCAACACGATTTATCCCAATTCAATTTTACGTTCATCCCGTAAAATCATTTCCATATTTTAAAAATAGCTCCTTTATTTTTAAACCCATTGCTATTTCCTGGAAATCACTTTCAAATATATATATTCGAAATATTTAAATTAAAGCTTCTAGGAATTATTTAATTGAAAATAAAACTTAAGGAAATATATGGAGGTTTCCTATGTAATTTAAGTCAAATTTAGCTTTTTAAAATAAAGTTATGAAATCAAATATTTATATTATAATTTTCTTTTGAAAATTTAATACTACTTTACTTTATAAAATAATTAATTACCAAAATTACATAAATAAATATTTACTTACACTTTAAACAATTTAATATAATATTTATTTCTAAAATATTCTAAATATATTTAAATTGCAAATTTATATTTGAAAACTTTTCTTAAAAACATACTAAAGTTTCCAGGAGAAAGCACACTTCCCATTCTTTAAAAATAAATCTCGCTATTATTTTTAACAATTCTCAATCCCCTTTTTAAACTACAATTTTAAACACTTCAAATTATTAACCTACTACTTGAATTTAATTCCTTTTAAAATTCTTTACTTAAGAATTTCTTTTATTTCCTGTAAACCCAATTTATTTATTTAAACTCCCAGGTTGTAATCACCCAATCATAACACAACAAAATTTCAATTTAATCTATCTTAGTATACAAATAGAACACAGCATAACACGATCTAAATCAATTTATCAGATAATATAAATGAGATATATCACAGCCTATAATTAAATTCTATTTGTGAAGGATCCAGTTGCATCCCTCCAATCTGTTTCCCTACATCAATAGATATTAGCACAACAAATAAATATCGATTTAATTTGATAATAATTATCATATTCAGCTAAACAACCAATCAAACATTTAAATATTAACTATTTAAACTACTGATATCCAGACATGAGTGAGAATAACTCACCTTAGGTTTTCGACTAGCGTTCAAATTTAAATTAAATCGAACGACGTTCGATTTAACCTAAATTTTTACTTGCTCGAAAAGATTCCAGAACTGCTCCACTGCGTAGTACGCATCGCTGCGATTCCGGCGCTTCTCGTTTCATCGAAATCTGATAACAAACGCACGAGATATAAATTTTTGAAGTTTGAATAAAATTTGAAAACAAATCAGTCTTCTCTCTTTTTTTAGTAAAATAATTGGCCGCACACCTCTCTTCTTCTACATCGCACAAGCTCCAAGAAACAAATACGAACAAAGAACCCAAACACGCACCCTAGAGCTTAAAGCCACTCCCACCTCGACGACTTCTAGGACGATCGAAACCTACCCTCTCGAAGACCACGGCCTGCTCCACCACCGCCCCACACCTCGTGACGCTCGGCCTCCTTGATGCGCAGAAATTTGTGCATGAAACCCTCATGAACGCGGCCCTCTAAATCTCCTTCTGGTCGACGATAGCCGAGATCCACTGTACGGATGTGAAGCCGACGCCGAGCTCTTAAATCTTCATGTTGGGAGTTTCTCGTATAGAGGCATGAATTGAGAGATAATTTTGGGAGAAGACGAGCGACTTTCGGCCATTGAAATACTAAAGACGGCGGCCCGAGAATAGAATTAGGGTTCGGCTCTCTTAAACGTATATATACACGTATAACCCCTATATTTTCTTATTAAATTCACTTTAAAGCAACTTATTCCAACGATCTCCAAATGACGCGTGCCGACAGGCATTTCTAAGGTTTTACCTACGTTCCGAACACAATGGAACATGTTTTGGAGGCTAATTCGATCATATGCGCGAGTTACGGAAATAAACGATCAATTTTAAATTAAATCGATTAAAATAGTTTCTATGCCTTTTAAGCTGCCGGGGTCATACGACAACTCCGATTGCTACAAAAATTGAAATCCGATGATAACTAACTATTACGGATCCAATGGAACTGGTTTCGTCGAATTCCGAGACTATGCCCCTGGAAAGCTAACTTAACTCGACGATTAAATCGAGTGATTTTCAAAATCGTCGAAATCACTTAAAATTTCACTATTAAAATTTTATTAACTCTATTATAACTCGTATAAAATTTATATTCACATTAGAAATCATTCTGATTCAGTTTAAAAAAAAATCTGATTATTTGCATTATTATATTATTAAATTCCATTATTAAATTAATATAAAATTCCAATTTCAATTTATCGACTTCTAATTTCATCCAACACTCCAATATTATAACTCAAATCGAAATAGACTTAAAATAAATTTTAGAATCTAATTTTATATCTATTTACTCTCAGAATCACCAATTATTTCAATATCAATATTAAATTATTATTATTCAAATTTTAATTAAATTCCCGTATTTGAAATTTAACTAATTCCATTAACTTAACCAAAATCTTTTATTTCAAAATTCAAATTATAATCCATATTCAACATTTAAAATGAATTAAATGTTTAAATCTAGCGACCCAAAATTCTGGGTCGTTACATTCCTCCCCCTTTTTAAAAATTTCGTCCTCGAAATTTGCTAAGGTAGAAGAATGTTCCAAACCCAATAGCAAAACCTACTTAGTGAAAATCTCAAATTCTCTTTGCCTAAATTCTTTAGTTTCAAATCGAAACTACTAGTTTCAATACTTATCCCAAAATCCTTTTTATTTTAAATTGTTATTTGAAATCAATTTTGTCGTTAACGAAACATTTCAAATCTTTCAAAAATTTCTAACCCCTAAAATTTCCAGAAAATTTTGGCAGAGTCTCCCCTGTACGGAGGAGCTTTTGCAGTGTCACAATAGATATAAATATATATACATCGACCCGCACGGTCGGAAAAAAAAAATTCATATTTCCTAATTTTTATTGCGTAGGCGTACCTTTTATTAGCATTTTAAAAGCAAGCAGCTAAATAATATTGCATATACGCAATCCAACTCTATCTACTGCCTCCCGTACCTGTACTTACTTAAACAAACACATCATTTTTCAATAATATGAGAATTTTAATAACATTCTATTCATTAAACTAAACCAAACTCATCAATTTCATAGTTTAACCAAGCAAACCTCATAATTTAACAATGTTATCCATATTTTTATCAGCACTTCATAGATTTCAATCACCATTTAATTTCTTGACAAATCCAAACTTCACTTTTATTTCACTTGAATGATTTAAATTCAAGTTTATTACTCTCAATCCATATTCTTATCAATATGATTAACATGTGCTTCACTAACATCAATCTATTTCAATTCAATTCCAAATTGATTCACAATCAAATTCTTTATTTCAAATTTGATACATATGCATTTCTTTATAATTCACTTGCATTTTATATACAAATCAACTTGTTAAAGTTTCAATCCATTCCAATTAGTTCAAAAATCAACTTTATTTGCTTTTCTTAATTTATTAGCTTTGTTTACACAAAACGATTAATCTCGGTGCAAATTTAATGTCATTCAAGCAAACAACAATTACTGAAGTTTATGACCATTTTCTTTTAAATTAATTCCAAACTAAACCATATTAATTTTACTCCTTTTGAAATTATTTACAACCCAAACATCCTCATTTTATACCATTATCAAATTAAATTCTCGTTCTTACATTTCCAATTCATTATCCATATAGGTTTATATTAATATTATTCAATTCTGGGTTATACACAACTCTTACATTCTTATTTCATCACAATATTTAATTAAAACCATTTCATTTACATTTCAGTTTTATTATCTAAATAAATTTCATTCAAGATCACTTATAAAGCTCATCCACAATCATTTTTTTCCCAATTTGCTTAAGTTCTTTCAATTTCACAATATTTTCATTATCTTCTTATATCAATTTTATTTTTATTTTCATTTTATTCTCATCCAAATCAATTCCAATTCATTTACAAATTTTAATTCAATTTGTTTACTCATTCACTCCATTTAGAATTTAATTCATCTCCTCGCTTCATTCTGAATTTTATACTAATATGACTACTTTAAATCATGTCACTCATTTGAATTTATTTATAAGTCAAACCATCACTATTATAATCTAATTCCATTATTCATTCACACTCTCAGCTTTTATTGCCAATACTAAATCCCATACTAGAACTGGGTTTTTATTCTTCTTTTCAAAATTTCCTTAACAAACCACCAAAATTTCATCCATGCCAATACAAATTCCATTAAATTTAGTTTACAGTAAATTCATCTTCAAGCTTCTCTTTATTTAATTTAGCTTACGCTAAATTCATTCTCAAATAAATTTCTTTGGATTTGGTTGAGTTAAAATTTTACTCATACAATATCATTCTTACTTAATCTAAATTAAATTCCTTCCAATTTAATTCTTTTCCAAATTTAATTCAAGTCCAACTAAGTTTTCTTTAGCCAACTTGAGTTCATTCCATTTCTTTTACTATCTTAAATAAGAATTTCATTCTATTCAAAATTATTTGTAACACAACTGGATTTTGATTTTAATTCAATCCAAATTCAACTCAATTCCATTTAATCGAAGTTAAATCCAATTCAATCCGATTTTAATTTTCCATATACAAGTTCAAAATTTATTTACTGACTTAAGTTCATTCACATCTTTTATATCTCACTTTACCTTATTTCAATTCACATTTCATTTGAGATTAGGTTTGAATTCACCATACCATTCAACTATTTCCCATTTGTGATCATAATTCCATTTTACTTGGGTTTACAATCTGATTTTCTCTTCTTAAATTCACTAACTTGTTTATTTTAAAGCTCATATTGCTCATTTTAATCCATTTACATCTTATAATCACAATTCCAAATTTTATATATATGTGTCACTGAATTCTTAAAGATACAAATTTTCTACCACCTTAACCCTTTGCCAATTTTAAATCCACAATTTCAGATTATAAGTATAATACTTAATAGCTTGTGAGTATAATTCATTACACACTGACCCATAATTACAAAGTCCTTTTACCTTTCAATTTAATTCAAAACACTTTAATTCTAAGTTCAATTTATTTAACTTATCCCAAGTTAAATTTTCTATTCACTTCAATATATTTTATTCACTTCCATTTACTCAAGTTAAATTTTAATTCCAAGATTAAAATTTTCATTTCTTCCTTATTAATATCAGCTTCACTTAATAAGTTCAATAGTTGACCCATTTTAGCCTTCACATTATTTAAATAGAATTTTCCAGAATTCAATTATCCGGTTTTATCTCAAAATCATCTTGAAATAACAATCAACTTATTCCTACTTGGTATATTAAATCAAATCTTCGGATTTCCAAACAACTTGTTTTTACCAAACAAATTTTTCCTTTGAAATTCCCAAAACAACTGGTATACCCAACAAGTCCAAACAATATCATAACCAACCACTTTGATAGTAATCCATCACTTTAGAAACTCGAAAATGAATCCTGGCGAGGTGGCCATCATCATCAGGATTATTTTCCAGCGATTGAAGTGAGTTCAGTGCTTCCTCACTTTCACAAATTCATTACAAAATAGTTTCCGTTCAAAAATACTTCCCAAAATAATATTCCTTTATTGCCTTCAAACCTTTGGACAACATTCCCAAGATTTTAATTTCCAAACCCATGTTTTCAATCATTTAAAACACTTTTCAAAATCTCCGGGATTTAAATTCTAGTTAAATTCAAATTTAGTTATTCTTTTTTTGTATAATTTATACTCATAGAATTTTATTTGGTTATAACCATTTCAAATTTTAGATTAAATTTTAGATTCTTATTTGATCAAGATATTAACAACCAAACATCCAAATGTATAGATAATAATATTAGAAAAATTATTCCTTTTATATCAAAATATAATTTTGGGTAAAATTATTTCATTTACCCACTTTAAAACAATACTATGTCGGTTTATCTTGTTTAAGAGTTTAGAAACCCCTATCGATACGGTTATATTTCCGGCACCGACAAGAAATCATAAACACTCAACCGATAAGTCAACACAGTATAAAAACAATTTTTATATTCACTAACAAGTACGCTGTCATATCAATTAATACACTCAACTCATTATAGAGTACTATTGAATCTGTTTAATGAGTAATTTCCCCACCAAAGCGTAGGTTGTCGCCAACCTAAGCTTTGATACCAAGTGTAATGACCCGCCCTTCTTGACCCTCGAAAAATCGACACAAAATACCCCACAGTATGATATGCCGACGATCAAGTGCCGAAAAAGATAGATTGTTAAGGGAAAGAAAGAAGATAGAAGAAAGAAGGAACTAAACAATATCAGAATCTCACAGTCGCAGCGGAAAAAAATATAATATATAATACCAACTCTTTAAAACAAAAGGAAAACTGTATCTGTTTTATACAATGTATCATCAGAGTATCTTATTCAAACAACATTTACCAGTCAGACAATTTCATACAATCACAGCAGTGGATATATATACAAGTACATATAATACGTCTCGGACTCTAGCTCCTCTCCTGCTCCAAAGCATCCTGTCATGAACATATAATACTCGGTCTGACCTGAGCATTATAATGAAATAACACCCGAGTCAGTCTGGAATACCAGCTGATAATAATGCATCCAAATTGATTATTAAAGTTTTAAAAATCCTTTTGAAAAAAAAGCTTCTCGTTAGACCACACCACAAATAAACATGTCGGTTTTTTACCTTACGATAGCTAAAACAATTTTTATAGAAATCCTCTGATATTATAATAGGGTCTATTTACAAATACTTATAAAATAGCCGAAATTGTTACATTCATTAAATTCCAGCTACTAGCCACAGAGTGGGTAACACAAACAAACTCGTAAAAGGCTCGTAGGGAGAATGGATTTCCAACTAATGACTAGGCACTAGGGTACCACCTGTCATAGTACATGGTCTAGATTAGTGTACCGAGGACCACGCCCGATCCCCTGCAACACAAGGCCTGGATTATCCCTTACTGGGTAATCCTGAGTAAGATCACCCCGGGGTTGGGATCAGCAACCGCACCCCTAAGCCGAAATAAAAGGGACATCTAGACATGAATGACCTTACCTGGAAATGGGTGCTTCCCACGAAGCATTGATGCATATCCCCTGATTTTTAGTCATTCCCGGTTGATGAGGCTTGAGGCTAAGCGTTACCTTTTAGAATGTTTCACTTAAAACGCCCATCGCCCACCTGACGTTGTTCCGAAAGCATTCATCCATACAAGTCCGTCCCGGGTTCGAACGGAACCGAAGGCAATATTCCTACTACATCCATTTTGGAAATATCCTCAGGATTAGTAGCGACTAGCCCTTGCACTTCACTGCTCCATCTTCGACTCCGAACTCGTTTTTCCCATGAAAACGTACAAACCGGATCGAAGTGGTTTTCGAGAAATAAATCTCGATCCCGGTCTCTTTGAAATGATCAACGCATTTTTCCAATATTGATAGTCGGTGATTTAACTATCAATTAACATTCACAAACATCCATCACAGAATAAATAATTGCCCAATTATTTATTTCCTCAAGAATATCTTTACGATTTATTATTTCCTATTCAAAATCCCTTTGAAACATTTTTCAAATCCAATTCTTCTCATGGAATGGATTTCCAAATCTTTACTTCCTCTGAAACATCCAAGTACCCATATTTAAAGTGTAAAATAATTTTAAATACTTTATTCTTGAAAATACATTAAAACATTTTATATTAAAACTACTTACATTCTTAATTCATAATGTATATCTTTAAAATATCTCAAATAAAGCTGCTTTGTAAAATATAAACTATTTCCTTCAAATAAAGTCAAGTCATACTAATTTTAAATAAAACTATGAAATCCTTTACAGGTTTTCAAATAATACTTCAATTGATTTTCTTTAAAATAAAAAAACATTTTATAAAGTATAAATGATAATAATATTCTTTAAAACATAATTCTAATTACCCCTTTAAAATAATTACTTCTGTAACTACTTTGATATATGTTCACTTTTAAAATTCTTACAACTTAAATAATTTTCTTGAAACCATTCCTTAATATAACTTCAAACTCTAACGTTTCAAAAATCTATTTTAAAATTGTACTTGGCTTTCAGGGAAATACACTTTCATTTTAGGATAACCAAAGAATTCTTTTTATCAATCCAACACGATTTATCCCAATTCAATTTTACGTTTGTCTCCTAAAATCATTTCCATATTTTAAAAATATCTCCTTTATTTTTAAACCCATTGCTATTTCATGGAAATCACTTTCAAATATATATATTTGAAATATTTAAAATAAAGCTTCTAGGAATTATTTAATTGAAAATAAAACTTAAGGAAATATATGGAGGTTTCCTAAGTACTTTAAGTCAAATTTAGCTTTTGAAAATAAAGTTATGAAATCAAATATTTATATTATAATTTTCTTTTGAAAACTTAATACTACTTTACTTTATAAAATAATTAATTACCAACATTTCATAAATAAATATTTACTTACACTTTAAACAATTTAAATAATATTTCTTTCTAAAATATTCTAAACATATTTAAACTGCAAATTTATATTTGAAAACTTTTCTTAAAACCGTGCTAAAGTTTCTAGGAGAAAGCACACTTCCCATTCTTTAAAAATAAATCTCGCTATTATTTTTAACAATTCTCAATCCCCCTTTTAAACCACAATTTTAAACACTTCAAATTATTAAACAATTACTTGAATTTAATTCCTTTTAAAATTCTTTACTTAAGAATTTCTTTTAGTTCCTGTAAACCCAATTTATTTATTTAAACTCCTAGGTTGTAATCACCCAATCATAGCACGACAAAATTTAAATTTAATCTATCTCCGTACATAAATAGAACACAACATAACACAATCTAAATTAATTTATCACATATTGTAAACGAGATATATCACAGCTTATAATTAAATTCTATTTGCCAGGGATCCAATTGGATCCCTCCAACCTGTTTCCCTGCATCCACAGATATTGGCACAATAAATAAATATCGATTTAATTTGATAATAATTATCATATTCAGCTAAACAACCAATCAAACATTTAAATCTTAACTATTTAAACTACTGATATCCAGATGTGAGTGAGAATAACTCACCTTAGGTTTTCGACGAGCGTTCAAATTTAAATTAAATCAAACGGCGTTCGATTTAACCTAAATTTTTAGTTGCTCGGAAAGATTCCAGACTGCTCCACTGTGTAGTACGCGTCGCTGCGATTGCGACGCTTCTCGTTTCGTCGAAATATGATGACAAACGCACGAGATATAAAATTTTAAAGTTTGAATAAAATTTGAAAACAAGTCACTCTTCTCTCTTTTTTTTAATAAAATAATCGGCCGCACACCTCTTTTCTTCTACATCGCGCAAGCTCCAGGAAACAAATATGAACAAAGAACCCAAACACACGCCCTAGGGCTTAAAGCCGCTCCCACCTCGATGACTTCTAGGATGATCGAAACCTACACTCTCGATGACCACGGCCTCCTCCACCACCGCCCTACACCTCGCGATGCTCGGCCTCCCTGATGCGCAGAAATTTGTGCACGAAACCCTCACGAACGAGGCCCTCTAAATCTCCTTCTGGTCGACGATAGCCGAGATCCACCGTACGGATGTGAAGCCGACGCCGAGCTCTTCGACCTTCATGTTGGGGGTTTCTCGTATAGAGGCATGAATTAAGAGATAATTTAGGGAGAAGACAAGCGACTTTCGGCCATTGAAATAATAAAGACGGCGGCCCGAGAATAGAACTAGGGTTCAGCTCTTTTAAACGTGTGTGTGCATATATATATATATATGTATGTATGTATGTATGTATGTTTATATATACGTATAACCCCTATATTTTATTATTAAATTCATTTTAAAGCAACTTATTCTAACGATCTCCAAATGACGCGTGCCGACAGACATTTCTAAGGTTTTACCTATGTTTCGAAAACAATGGAACATGTTTCGAAGGCTAATTCGATCATATGCACGAGTTACGGAAATAAACGATCAATTTTAAATTAAATCGATTAAAATAGTTTCTATGCGTTTTAAGTTGTCGGGGTCAAACGACAACTCCGATTGCTATGAAAATTGAAATCCCATAAACTAACTATTACGGATCCAATGGAACTGGTTTCGTCGAATTCCGAGACTGTGCCTCGGAAGGCTAATTTAACTCGACGATTAATTCGAGTGATTTTCAAAATCGTCGAAATCACTTAAAATTTCACTATTAAAATTTTATTTACTCTATTATAACTCGTATAAAATTTATATTCACATTAGAAATCATTCTGATTCATTTTAAATCAAAATCTGATTATTTGCATTATTATATTATTAAATTAATATAAAATTCCAATTTCAATTTATCGACTTCTAATTTCATCCACCACTCCAATATTATAACTCAAATCGAAATAGACTTAAAATAAATTTTAGAATCTAATTTTATATCTATTTACTCTCAGAATCACCAATTATTTCAATATCAATTTTAAAGTATTATTATTCAAATTTCAATTAAATTCCCGTATTTGAAATTTAACTAACTCCATTAACTTAACCAAAATCTTTTATTTCAAAATTAAAATTATAATCCATATTCAACATTTAAAATGAATTAAATGTTCAAATTTAGCGACCTAAAATTTCGGGTCATTATATGAACTTTTCACATCTTTAAATAAATTAAAACGTGTCTCTTTATATTTTAAAATCATATTTAAATAATATCAAAACCTCTAATTTCACAGTTTATGTAAAACGGACAAAATGTGACAAAATTTGGTTATTTTTTGTAAACGATTATTAACATACTTTTAAATATTTTAATATACTTTTATTAACTTTACTAAATGATGTCAATAAGATTTGTCTTTTAAATAAATATTTAAACCTTTTTATTTAAGAATTTGTTTATTTTTAACAAAAATTAACTTTTGTTGATTTGTATAAAAATTCAAATTTATACTTTTTAAATTATCAACTATAAGAATAATTAATTCTTCTATTATTATCTATTATATATAACTTATTTATATAAGTTTAAAACCTTTTTTAAATTTAAAACAAACCAAATCTCTTATTTTCGAAGTAGCAAAATTATGGGTCGTTGCGGTATAAATCATAGTTTGGCTCAAGAACTCATAGAACCATAGTTCATTAGTGAATGAAATCTGTCTCCTTTTTATTTAATTCAAATACATAATTCATTGAATCAACTACTGAATTAACTTACATGGTTTGAGTGAGTATAGTTAACAAACTCAAATTGTACATTAAATATAGTCATACTTTGACAATATATTGATTTACCGTCTATGCTTGGTTTTGACAATATGATTTCAACTTGTTCAAATTGGATGATCTATTTGATTTATAAATACTTGGTAGCCTAGTATGGATGTTTTGTTGCTAAATATAACTTTATCAGTATATGGTTGTTTCGTTTGAAGGTGTTTGTTTATTTGTTTGAAACTAGCGTTGTTGAATAGCTTGATATAGTTCGAATTATTTGAATGGAATGGTTGACATTATGGTATTGATTGTATTGGATGTCCACACTCAATAATTCTGTTAAAATATCAAAAAATATTTTAAGGATTAATGTAACAACCCTGATTTGGAGATTACCTGTATATATTAAATTTTAAATGAAGTTAAAACTTAATATTGTAAACTAAAATATAATTGGAAAATTTTAATTGTTTATTTGGAATGAACAATGAATTTTGTAAATAAAATAAGAAAAATAAAGTTTGGAACTTTATTTTGTTTATTTGGGTATAAATAAGGGATTAAATATTGACTGGATAAGTATTTAGTTTAAATAAATTAAAATATTGTGTATTTATTAGGTTGGAGCTAATAATTTAATTAGGTGATGTATTTCAACGTTAAATTATTGAAATAAATCAAAACTAATGTAATTTAAGTTTAAAAAAATTTTGAAAACTTGAGTAGAAAATAATCAAATTGCAATTTTATTTGGGTAAAAACAACAATATTGGTAATTATTGCCAATATTAGCCTTTTATTGAATATAAAAGAAAAATTATGAAGAAAACATGTCTTTTATCAAAATAAAAGATAAAATATTGTTTGAAAATATTATTTTGATGATTTAAAAGTGTTAAAATGATTTGTTGCAATTTATTTGACAAGAAATTAATTTTTAGTTAAGTTATTGCATTAAAAATAATGTTTTTACACTAAAATAGTGTACATTGGGTAATGTAGAAAAAATAAGGTTTTATTGTTAAAAATGACATTTTGTAGTTAAAATAAAATTTTATTTTTCTTACAATAACAATTTTGTTTCATAAAAATTGGTTGTATACATTCTTATTTAATTTTAAAATGAAGAAAAGTGTGCATTTGGTGATAAAATAAGTTAAAACATGAACATAACTTCTTTCTTTTTTTCTCTAAGTATTTTGTCTTTGGGCTCATTTGGGTATAGTTTGAATCCATTAGCCCATTGTCTAGAGACTTCTGGTGAAAAATTAGTGTATGCACGTTGTTTCTCTCCTCCTTCTCAAACAGAAAATTATAGTAAACAGAAAGAAAAAGAAAATCATGGCCACCTTCAACTAAAACAAAAAATTTCACCCAAATTGCTGCTAATTCAAGAAGAAAATCATCAAATTAAGAGAGTAGAAGGTAATCACCTACCTATTTAATCTCAAATTCATATCAATTCTCAGATTTGATTCACTATATTTGAGTTTTGATATTTTTCCATGCTTGCATGTTGTTCCTATAGCTTATATAGGTTTCTAATTACTAATCCAATGCCCAAGCTCCTTTCTTTGCAAACAAAATCATTTATTTCGCTGCAAACAAACACTAAGGTGAGTAATCTCACTCATGCTAGCTATAAATAATCTTTCTTATTCATATTTAGTGTAAAATTGGATGTTTGGAGTTGTAAAAATCAAGTTTTGATCATATTTTGAGCTCAATCCAAAAACTGAATTCTGTCCATCTTTGAAGCTGAAACTAAATTAGCCATAGCTTTCTTGTTTTTCATCAGAATTCGATAATTTTAGATGTTCTGCAAAGCATAAATTATGTGCTACAACTTTTATGTTTCATATTTTCTGTAACTTTGAGGCTAGCAATGTCAAATTGTACTTTTCTACTGCTAACCCGAGAGCAAAGTCTATATTTGCTTTGTGCTTGAAGCTGAAATAAATTTAGACATAACTTTCTCGTTTTTGATCGGGTTTTGATAATCCTAGATGTACTGGAAAGAAAAAATCACATACTACAACTTTCATTAGTTGAGTTTTCAGTAATTTTGAGTTTTTCTATGTCAAAATTGTACTTTTCTACTGCTAAGCCGAGAGCAAAACCAATATTTTCTCTATCATAGAAGCTGAAACGAATTTCACCATAACTACTTCGTTTCTTAACCGATTTTGATATTCTTAGTCATTCCAGAAATCTTAGAAACTAAGCTACAATTTTCATTTTATTCATTTTTCCTGATTTAGAAGTTTTCTATGCTAAAATTTCAATTGTTTGTCGTTGTCCTGCAAATGCATAAGTTCAGGCTGAGTTTGATGTTTTTTTAGTAATTTGATCATAACTTTCTTGTTTCAATTCAGAATTTAGAAATTTTAGATGTTCTGGAATCCTTGTGAAATATTTCACAACTTTGACGTTTTCCATTTCGAATGATTTTGTAGTCTACATAGTGAAAAATTGACTTTTTCATCGCTGGTCTGTGCACATAATTTTTTTTGTTTTGGTAGTATTTCAATCATAACTTTCACGTTGCTGATCGGAATCTTAAAATTCATGATGTTCTGGAATCCTTAGAAAATATTCTATAACTTTTATTTTTTAAATTTTGTATGATTTTGTTGTTTACATGGTGGAAAATTGATGTTTTTACTGCTGGCCTGTCATTGACAGCCACAATATTTATATATTTGTCCGATTTCGACAATTTCATATGCATTCTTTTGCAACTTTCTTTTTGAAATTTGATGCTAATATTTGATAATTTTGTCCAACAATGGATTAGTCAAGTTAGGACGAGATTTGAATTTAAATAAATTTGAATTCGATTTAAATTTGAATACCGGTTTAAGCCGATTAAATTGCAAATTGATGTTTTCTTGAGTTTTAAAAATCGGAATAAATTCCAGAAAATCTTCTAACATCATGGTTGGAGTAAGAAATGTTTTTATACATTTTTAGGGGTTTTTAAACAATTATGCTTTATTTTTAAGGCTTTTAAAATTATTAAAATCCTTTTTAATGATGTGTTTTCTCTCAAAATCTTTTAGATAAATTTCTAAAATTTGTTTTATAACCCCGTTTTCTCAAGTAAAATTTTTTATAATTAATTTTATTTATTTTAATTACTTTTATACTATTCGAATGTATGAGAAAGAGAATTAAACGATTTACTAAAACACGTGGTATGGGACATGTGCGTTTACTATTTCGGTTAATTTCTGACTTGTACGATCGAAGCTATTTGAGAATATTGATTCTGCTATGTTTTGCCATTTTATGGCGTATTTTGAGTTTTATAATTTCTATTTATTGGAATTATCTAAGATGACCAATATTTGAAAAATATTTTGGTTTGAGATCTCTTATATAGGAGTATGGTCGATGAGATCCATCACGTTGTTTTATTTACTTGCCAATGATATAAGGCAAGTCTTGAGTTTATGATTTCATATTTTGAGATTTATGGTTTATGAGGAACCATCATGATGTTTTCACTTGTCGATGAGATGAGACAAGTTACGATGTCATTTAATACTTGTCGATGAGATGAGACAAGTGTGGTGTCTCTTTATCACTCGCCAATGAGACTAGGCGAGATATAATTTTCTGAGTTTTATGATATTTCTAGTGTGGCATCGACTAACGGGTAGTAAACCGCTAAGTGCGAATGTTTGGTATGTGACACACTTTAACACTTTTCGGGTTTCTATCCGTGAGTTTGTGACACATTCACGATGTTTACATAACAGAACTGCTTTGGGAGGTGTTAGCGACCTAGTCGTGAGGACGAACTGCTTGGATTAGCGACCTTGTTAGGCTGACAAAACGGCTTGGTGAGGTGTCAGCGACCTTGTCATGAGGGAGAACTGCTTTGGTAGGTGTTAGCGACCTTGTCTGAGGCTTCGTCCATCTGAGTTTAGCACGTGCAGCATTGCTTCGGCATTGCAATCGGGGATTTGGCCAATCCGGGTTTTAAGTTTTCTGTTTTTTTTATTTCACCATTTTAAGATGTTTGATTACATCGATAGCCTAGTGCTGTATGAGATGTTATATGTATGGTGATTTCATTTATGATGTTTTGAACTCTTATCGAGTTTCTTGAGCTATGAATTTGGATGATTTCATGATTTTATAGGATATTCTAGGCCTTGCCATTCTGGCGAGTTGAGATTGAGATTTATATACATTTATACCGATGAGACGAGGTATAATTGAGTTTGGAGATTCTTTTGTATTTGAGTTTTGGATCATCCTACTTGAGAATGTCATATGTTTGCCTTTTTGGCGAGATTTTGTATTAATGTTTCACCTTTTGAGGAGATATGGTTCATGGAAACCATGTAGACATTTTGGGATGTCGCCGATGATATGAGGCGAATGTTTATATTATTTGAGTATTATTATTGAACTTAACTCTTTTGAGGTCATTGCAAACTTAAGTGACATTATTTCACTTAAGTCATGAGTTGTATTCTTTTTGTTGCCTTTTCTCATTTGAAAAGAATTATCACCTTGTATCTTATGCTTCATATTATCGTATATCCTCATTAACTGATTATTTTAGCTAGACCGACCCGTGTACTTTGTACTCGGGTCAGACCGAGTTGTTTCAAGTTAGCTATTAGTTACGGGACTTTGCTTTATTGCATCTGCTTGGATATCAGCCTAGCACTTTAGTTTATTTTATATTTCTTTCCACTTGACTCTGATGTATTTATATTTGATTCGATGTTTATAGTGTGGTCGAATACCACCTTTATTGTATTCATTTTGTATCGTACTAAACATGTATCAATGTATATGTATATATATATGATGTTGATTACTGTTCTGTGATGTGCTTTACATTTAGTTATTGTATTTTGTTCTGATAGGTCTGTTAGCTACCTATAGTTTTGGATTAAGCGTTTGCTGTGTACGTCGATCCATTGAGATAGAAAAGAAAAATCATAGTGCATTTAACGACGTATTCAGTAGATGTTTAAGACAAAGTTACAAATGGTCGCCCTTAACCAGCCCTATTCTCCGCTTTAATAGACGGAATTACTCGTTAATTCTCTTTACTAAGGTGGGTCTCGGGGTGGGGCGTTACACCATGGTATCAGAGCTGTGGTCAGAACAAAGTAGAATAAACACAGAATAGTATGTATATCATGATACATCGAAGTACAATACGAATGAATCATTGACCTTTATTCGAGCTTGTTTTAGAATCGAGCCTTGATTTTTTTTCTAGTTTTGGGATTGTTGAGGTGGAATATGCCTAGGAATATAGATATATTGTATTCTGTAGTATTCCATAATAGAGTTTGATGTCATCTTGTCTCATATAAAATCTTATTCGAGATTGTTCTATTCTTATTTTTATCGATACGAGTGAATTCGTATCGATGGAGCTGTTTGATTTCTTTGAGCATTCTCGTTGCATTACTTTGAGAGTTGTGATCCTATTAAAGGGATCCACAACGATTGGCTTGTTGCGAGCATTTCGAGTTCTCTATTTTTTGCTGCTTTAGTGAGTATTTGTTTATTACTCACTATCTTGAGATGTATCTGATTTGAGATGGATTGACTTATTTAATGTTAAGTCCGATCCTTTTGTTGTTATAGGATCTTATATTAATTTAGGCATCCTAATTTGATTAGGTTATTATTTCTGTCACTTTGAAATGTTAGTGATGATTCTGAAGTTTCTGTATTCACTCTTGAGTATTGAGATGTGGATGATATATCTCGAATTCCAGTCAAGGTGACTTTGTTGAGTTTTGTGAGTCCGTTTGGATTTGACATCCAATCGGGCAATCGAGTGTTGAGGTAACCTTATTCCTGGCTCTTCGGTTATCCTTCCACGAGGATATCCACTAGGGAATGAGGTGACTTTCTAGATTGTTTGAGTTTGATTGAGTTTATCATTCAGCTTCGTTTGAGTGTTCTTTTCATATACTCAATCAATGTTATCCTTTAGCATTACTCCATATAAAGTAGAGATTCGTGTATTATGTGCTTCTTCTCCTTTGAGAAGAATATCTTTCTTATCCTGTATCTTGATGATTTTTAGGAGTGGCTTGTGACATGGTAAGATTGAGGAACATTCTATCTCCTTCTGTTGATTTTAAGAATCGAGTATTCAGGGAATATCTTGATGTATTCTCTTAATGTTCTTTGGTTTAAGTTTTGAAGCTATATAAATATGAGTTTTAAAGAGTAAGCTTTGAGATATTAAAAAAAAGAATATTTTGAGAATATATTTACAAGAGTAGTATTTTTTTAGAAATAATTTGAGAATGTTGGGTTGTCCATTGAGTAGTTAAGAGTTCGGGTCGATACGCCTGATCAACGTTATCGATAGGAATCTCCTAAATGCTATGATGAGGCAATCAGACACGATGGTTTTTGTTTTAGAAATTGAGATCTGAAAATAATATTTGAGATTAAATATTAAATTTATTTTTGAATGGTAATTGCATCCATTGATTTTAGAGACGAGCATTAGAGTGGCAAGGCAGTTTTGACCGTTCGATCGACTTTGCAGCCAACGGACATATCTATTTATTAGAGATTCAGTGGCGAGGCAATGCCATTTATTTATATATTTATTTTGAAATTATAAAGATGAGAATATGTGAGAAAATTATTGAGCTATACTTTATTTAAAGTATATTTTGAGATTTTAGAATTTATATTATACACATTGGATGTTTTAAGAGAAGAGTTATAAGGGGATTTGAAGATTGTTTTAAACTATTTAAGTGGTTTAATAAAAAGAGTAAAGAGAATTTAAACCCTTAATTTATTTTGAGGAATATTATTATGGATTTACAAAATTCTTTGACAATTAATTTTGAAGTAAGAGAAGAAATTTGGACTTTTAATTTGAGTTTTATATTACTTACTAAGTAATATAGTAGAGAATTTGAAAATTTGAAAATGTTGAAAATTGAGATTTTAAATTTTAAAGTTGTTGAGAAAAAAATATTCTAAATATCTTGGACTGAAAAGTAATTTGAGCTCATATTCTTGTTCTTGAGTTCACTTTATTCTTGTGCTAATGATAACGACGTGTATGTTCACGGTCGTTCGAGTTTGGTGACCTCGTGAGAAGCCATTTTGTGTATTTATCTGTCTTGTCTATTGAGTCTATCATTTTTGTGAGGATGTTCTTTCCTTATTGTTATGCGTAAAATTTGTTGATGATCATTTTTGTTGCTTAGAGTTCGGGTTTGAATGAGTTTGATCCCGACTCTATTCGTAGGGTTTTGAGAAATCTATCTTATTTGATAGATTATTTGTTGAGCTTTTTATTGAGCATTGATTCGAAGATGGGATATCTTCGAAATTCTTTCAAGTTGCTTGAAAATTTTGATGGTTTGCTAATCACTATATTAGCATACGATGGACCATTGGATTAACCAAGGGAGTTTTTCCTTATTTCTCTCTATCGTTCAATGTTGAGAGTATGAATGGTTTGAGTTTGAGTTTGAGCTTGTCTATCACCTTTCTTGATTGAATTTTTATGTTGTTTACAACTCTTTTTCTAGAAAATTGCGGGGACGCAATTTTTGTAGGGTGGGAGTCTGTAACAACCCTGATTTGGAGATTACCTGTATATATATTAAATTTTAAATGAAGCTAAAACTTAATATTGTAAACTAAAATATAATTGGAAATTTTTAATTGTTTATTTGGAATGAACAATGAATTTTGTAAATAAAATAAGAAAAATAAAGTTTGGAACTTTATTTTGTTTATTTGGGTATAAATAAGGGATTAAATGTTGATTGGATAAGTATCCGGTTTAAATAAATTAAAATATTGTGTATTTATTAGGTTGGAGCTAATAATTTAATTAGGTGATGTATTTCAACGTTAAATTATTGAAATAAATCAAAAATAATGTAACTAAAGTAAAAAAAAAATGAGAACTTGAGTAGAAAATAATAAAATTTCAATTTTATTTGGGTAAATACAACAACATTGGTAATTATTGCCAATATTAGCCTTTTATTGAATATAAAAGGAAAATTATGAAGAAAACATGTCTTTTATTAAAATAAAAGATGAAATATTGTTTGAAAATATTATTTTGATGATTTAAAAGTGTTAAAATGATTTGTTGCAATTTATTTGACAAGAAAGTAATTTTTAGTTAAGTTACTGCATTAAAAATAATGTTTTTACACTAAAATAGTGTACATTGGGTAATGTAGAAAAAATAAGGTTTTATTGTTAAAAATGACATTTTATAGTTAAAACAAAATTTTATTTTTCTTACAATAACAAATTTGTTTCATAAAAATTGGTTGTACACATTCTTGTTTAATTTTAAAATGAAAAAAAGTGTGCATTTGGTGATAAAATAAGTTAAAACATTAACATGGCTTCTTTCTTTTTTTCTCTAAGTATTTTGTCTTTGGGCTCATTTGGGTATAGTTTGAATCCATTAGCTCATTGTCTAGAGACTTCTGGTGAGAAACTAATGTCTGTACGTTGTTTCTCTCCTCCTTCTCAAACAGAAAATTACAGTAAACATAAAGAAAAAGAAAATCATGGCCACCTTCAACTAAAACAAAAAATTTCACCCAAATTGCTGCTAATTCAAGAAGAAAATCATCAAATTAAGAGAATAGAAGGTAATCAACTACCTATTTAATCTCAAATTCATATCAATTCTCAGATTTGATTCACTATAATTGAGTTTTGATATTTTTTCCATGCTTGCATGTTATTTTTATAGCTTATATAGGTTTCTAATTACTAATCCTAGGTCAAAGCTCCTTTCTTTGCAAACAAAATCATTTAATTCGCTGCAAACAAACCCTAAAGTGAGTAATCTCACTCACGCTAGCTGTAGATAATCTTTCTTATTTATATTTAGTGTAAAATTGGATGTTTGGAGCTTTAAAAATCAAGTTTTGATCATATTTTGTGCTTAATCCAAAAACTGAATTATGTCCATCTTTGAAGCTGAAACTAAATTAGCCATAACTTTCTTGTTTTTCATCGGAGTTCGATAATTTTAGATGTTCTAGAAAGCACAAATTATGTTCTGCAACTTTTATGTTTCATATTTTCTATAATTTTGAGGTTAGCAATGTCAATACTGAACTTTCTACTGCTAACCCGAGAGCAAAGTCTATATGTGCTCTGTGCTTGAAGCTGAAATAAATTTAAACATAACTTTCTCGTTTTTGATCGGATTTTGATAATTCTAGATGTTATTGAAATAAAAAATCATATACTACAACTTTAATTTGTTGAGTTTTCAGTAATTTTGAGTTCTTCTATGTCAAAATTGAACTTTTCTACTGCTAAGCCAAGAGCAAAACCAATATTTGCTCTGTCATTGAAGCTGAAACGAATTTGACCATAACTACTTCGTTTCTTAACCGATTTTGATGATCTTGGTCATTCCGGAAATCTTAGAAACTAAGAAACAATTTTTGTTTTATTTATTTTTCCTGATTTAGAAGTTGTCTATGTTAAAATTTCAATTGTTTGTAGCTTTCCTGCAAATGCATAAGTTCAGGCTGAGTTTGATGTTTTTTTTTTAGTAATTTGATCATGACTTTCTTGTTTCAATTCAGAATTTAGAAATTTTAGATGTTCCAGAATTATTGTGTAATATGTCACAACTTTGATGTTTTCCATTTCGAATGATTTTGAAGTCTTCATAGTGAGAATTTGACTTTTTCATCGCTGGCCCGTGCACATAACTTTTTTTTGTTTTGGTAGTGTTTCAGTCATAACTTTCACGTTGCTGATCGGAATCTTAAAATTCATGATGTTATGGAATCCTTAGAAAATATTCTATAACTTTTATGTTTTAAATTTTGTATGATTTTGTTGTTTACATGGGGGAAAATTGATGTTTTTACTGCTGGCCTGTCATTGACAGCCACAATATTTATATATTTGTCCGATTTCGACAATTTCATATGCATTCTTTTGCAACTTTCTTTTTGTAATTTGATGCTAATATTTGATTATTTTGTCCAGCAATGGACTAATCAAGTTAGGATGAGATTTGAATTTAAATAAATTTGAATTCGATTTAAATTTGAATACCGGTTTAAGCCGATTAAATTGCAAATTAATGTTTTCTTGAGTTTTAAAAATCGGAATAAATTCTAGAAAATCTTCTAACATCATGGTTGGAGTAAGAAATGTTTTTATACATTTTTAGAGGTTTTTAAACAATGATTCTTTATTTTTAGGGCTTTTAAAATTATTAAAATCCTTTTTAATGATGTGTTTTCTCTCAAAATCTTTTAGATAAATTTCTAAAATTTGTTTTATAACCCCATTTTCTCAAGTAAAATCTTTTATAATTAATTTTATTTATTTTAATTACTTTTATACTATTCGAATGTATGAGAAAGAGAATTAAACGATTTACTAAAACACGTGGTATAGGACATGTGCGTTTACTATTTCGCTTAATTTCGGACTTGTACGATCGAAGCTATTTGAGAATATTGATTCTGAGATGTTTTGCCATTTTATGGCGTATTTTGAGTTTTATAATTTCTATTTATTGGAATTATCTAAGATGACCAATATTTAGAAAATATTTTGGTTTGAGATCTCTTATATAGGAGTATGGTCGATGAGGTCCATCACGTTGTTTTATTTACTTGCCAATGATATAAGGCAAGTCTTGAGTTTATGATTTCATATTTTGAGATTTATGGTTTATGAGGAACCATCATGATGTTTTCACTTGTCGATGAGATGAGACAAGTTACGATGCCATTTAATACTTGTCGATGAGATGAGACAAGTATGGTGTCTCTTTATCACTCGCCAATGAGACTAGGCGAGATATAATTTTCTGAGTTTTATGATGTTTCTAGTGTGGCATCAACTAACGGGTAGTAAACCGCTAAGTGAGATTGTGTGGTATGTGACACAGTTAACACTTTTCGGGTTCCTATCTGTGAATTTGTGACACATTCACGATATTTACATAACAGAATTGCTTTGGGAGGTGTTAGCGACCTAGTCATGATGACAAACTGCTTGGAAGGTGTTAGCGACCTTGTTAGGCTGACAAAATGGCTTGGTGAGGTGTCAACGACCTTGTCATGAGGACGAACTACTTTGGTAGGTGTTAGCGACCTTGTCTGAGGCTTCGGCCATCTGAGTTTAGCATTTGCAGCATTGCTTCGGCATTGCAATCGGGGATTTGGCCAATCCGGGTTCTAAGTTTTCTGTTTTATTGTGACTTCACCATTTTAAGATGTTTGATTACATCGATAGCCTAGTGCTGTATGAGATGTTATATGCATGGTGATTTCATTTATGTGTTTTGAACTCTTATCGAGTTGAGTTATGAATTTGGATGATTTCATGATTTTATAGGATATTCTAGGCCTTGCCATTCTGGCGAGTTGAGATTGAGATTTATATACATATATACCGATGAGATGAGGTATAATTGAGTTTGGAGATTCTTTTGTATTTGAGTTTTGGATCATCCTACTTGAGAATGTCTTATGTTTGCCTTTTTTGCGAGATTTTGTATTATTGTTTCACCTTTTGAGTAGATATGGTTCATGGAAACCATGTAGACATTTTGGGATGTCATGATATGAGGCAAATGTTTATATTATTTGAGTATTATTATTGAACTTACCTCTTTTGAGGTCATTGCAAACTTAAGTGACAATATTTCTCTTAAGTCATGATTTGTATTCTTTCTGTTGCCTTTTCTCATTCGAAAAGAATTATCACCTTGTATCTTATGCTTCATATTATCGTCTATCCTCATTAACTGATTATTTTAGCTTGACTGACCCGTGTACTTTGTACTCGGGTCAGACCGAGTTTTTTCAGGTTAGCTATCAGTTATGAGACTTTGTTTTGTTGCATCTGCTTGGATATCAGCCTAGCACTTTTGTTTAGTTTATATTTCTTTCCGCTTGACTCTGATGTATTTATATTTGATTCAATGTATATAGTGTGGTCGAATACCACCTTTATCGTATTCATTTTGTATTGTACTAAACATTTATCAATGTGTATGTATATATATGATGTTGATTACTGTTCTGTGATGTGCTTTACATTTAGTTATTGTATTTTGTTCTGATAGGTCCGTTAGCCACCTATAGTTATGGATTAAGCATTTGTTGTGTATGTCGATCCATTGAGATAGAAAAGAAAAATCATAGTTCATTTAACGACGTATTCAGTAGATGTTTAAGACAAAGTTATAGATGGTCGCCCTTAACCAGCCCTATTCTCCGCTTTAGTAGACGGAATTACTCATTAATTCTCTTTACTAAGGTGGGTCTCGGGGTGGGGCGTTACAATTAAATTGGTCTTCATCGTTATTATTATCATTATGAAGTTAAAACCTTAGAAATCATGAAATATTGATTTAGAAAAGTAAAGTGATTTATGGAAAATAAACCAGACGTATTTTGATAGTGTTTCTATTACCGAAAATTTCCCAATTAAACGGATTAAAATTAAATTTTAGTATTTTTCCATTTGGAAATACTTTGAGTGATTTTATCTTTTTAGTAGGGATTGCTACTTGTTTTATGAATCATTTGGATATTTGTTGCTTTTGTTATATATCGCCCAAAGGTCATGCCAAGTATTTGTAGAGCCTGGATCGTAGGGGTTGGAACAAAGGATTGCTTCCCTGGGTGTCAATTCAGATGATCAATTGTAACTAGCATTTAGCGTACAAGATATCTATTTTGTATCGGATTTGGCAAAACCGTATTATATTGAAATGTAATTCTGATGAAATTGTTGAATATTGCGGAACTGGTTTCGATAAATTGAAAAGTAGCATTTCAAACAAATAAAGGGATAATATTATTTTGCATTAAGTGTTGGAGAAGTAGTTTGGACAAACTGAGTTTAGTAAATTAGTTTCAAAGAAAATATTGCAAAAATTGACTTTGTACAAACTGGGAAATATTTTGATAATTATTTGTCTATAAATCAGTATTTTGATATTATTTGCAAAGTGGACCTCTAATATATGATCGCTAAATACATGAGGGTTTTTTCATTGAAGTGGTTTTATAAAAGTAATTTGAAAATCCATTTTGAGGTAATTTTGAGATAATCGACTTTGCAAGAAAATAATATTGGAAGAAAATGAATATGGAAATATATTTTTAGATAGTTTAATTACATAGCTTATATAATCCGTAGTGAAAATTTTGTGTTTGTAACCGAGCAGAGTTATGTAATTGTAGTATATTTAAACGTATCATACACATTATGTTATGTTTTGAGTACGATTGCACTCGCAGATAGTTTCTTGCCTGACTTGGGGTTTGCTATGTATTTGATAACCTAACGCCAAATGAGGTTGTACAGAGGTTTGATGTTATACTTGTATGTGTTTTGTGGGCTATGACATAAAGATGGAGTCGATGGCAAAGGTGGATATTGGCTTGCTTATATTGAGATTCCATAATATTGGTTGATGTAATATATTTGTGTCATGAATTGTATATATAAGATGGCATATCAAATGTTTAGATATGACATAAAAAGGTTATTTTCTTTTGACTCTGATTCTTTTTAAATTGAGTTTATTCTTTTATGTATCTCTAATACTGTATTATTCAATCCACGGCCACTCGTATATACTATATTGTGTCGAGGTAAGATACGTATTATTTCAGATGTGTTTAGGTGTTATAGCATATCTGTAATAACCCAAATTGATGTGCATGAGAGGCTACTCCTTCTGTATCCTTTGATCCGTGCTATCAAATGATAAACTCCCTTTGATAATTCAACCACTAGAGCCAGGGTGTAACATTTTGTATTATAAAATTTGCATGTATAAATCAGGATTTTTCATTAAGTGGATGAATAGATGTATTTTTGGCAAAATGAGTTTTTGGAAATAAATATAGTGCTCTTAGTTAAGGATGTGTATGGATTTGGGAAAACAAATTAGTGTTTGAATTAAGAGAATATGTTGGTATTTTATAAAATTGATTTAAAAATAAGACATGTTTAAAATGAAGTGCTTGAATACAAGAAAGGGTTTTGAAACTTATTTTAAAAGGATGTCGGTTCTGATGAGAAGTTTTTAAGAATAAGAATGATGGTAGTAATAGATTATCAAAAGAAAAGGTATTTTATTAAATTATGGATATAATTTTGGTGATATTTTATTAAATTGAAAATATTTCTATAAAGAGCAACTTTTATGCTAGAAACTCTAAGATTGTGAAGTTTTCAAGGGTTAAAAAATGTCTTTATGTAAAAGGATGTCTTTGTTAAAAAAATTCTAGGTTAAAGTAAAGACTTCTATTTCACGTATTTTATAAAGTTTTTCTATTTGTTTTGTGAAAATATAATTTAATATGAGTACAACTTTATAATATTTAGGAGATTTTGAGCACCCGAAAATTTTGAGACTTTGCACGTATTCAGGGTCCTTTATATTTTATGTATATGTACTAGAAAAGTTTTGGAAAGAAAGAAGGGTCATGGCACCTTCATCTTTGAAAATTAATACATAGCTAAATGTTTTAACATGTTGAAGTTAACTAAGTGATTTTTTATTTATAAATATAAAGGATTTTTTAAAAGGGATGTTATGGATTTTTATATGAGATGTTTGTATTATGTGTTTTGTGTTGTGGATTTTTGGAATACACTTAGTACCATTGAGTCTATTCCAAAGTTTTTCAGAAATTTCAACCTTCAAAGCGTATTTTGGTTGTGAGATTTGGTGTTTTCCTAAATGAGTTGTTCGCTCATAGCCGATGAACATGAATCACATGTATTATCTGGCCATCTGACTAGGCAGTATCTGGACGAACTTGATGGATCGAGCTTGAAAGCTATCGAGGTAGGAGGCCCAAAGAGATAGCCGTAAAGTCCACAAACCAAGTACATCCAAGATCACAAGATGAATACAAGACCGTCCCAGAAAATTACCAAGCCGAATCCATCAAAGTGATGGATCGATATCTATCCATCCTCATGGATCGGTACCGATCCGTGAAAACTTGCACCAAAATCACTCTATCTTCCTCTTATACCTAAGTATTAATGGTAGCAACTCATTCCAAACTCCATTGACTGTTCACATGTCATTTGCTATCGAATGCCTCAAGCACCAGAAATCATCAACTCCATTCCTCCATCGATCCATCTCTTGTACTCAGAAGCAAGCTTATAGTAGTACAAGCAAGTTGGAAATCATGAAGCTAACAATAAGTCGCTTTATCATAATGCAAAATGAATGATACATAAATGATTCTTATGGATTAGTATCAATCCATGCCAATGGATGGTATTGA
Organism: Allium cepa; assembly: GCA_030765085.1. NCBI lineage: Eukaryota > Viridiplantae > Streptophyta > Magnoliopsida > Asparagales > Amaryllidaceae > Allium > Allium cepa. Next base: position 817,484,698 of record CM060935.1, on the reverse strand, counting down.
TCCATAGTTGCTTGCTGACCTGGCCATGTTTTCTCGAAAGCCACTACTGCTAGATAGTGGAGATCATAGAGGAAGACATGGTGGAGCATTATGTGCCAACCTGCAGCTATAAATAGGAGGCGAGGGGCTCATTTATGGAGATCTTCTAGCTTCCTTGCATTTTTTACATATTTCTTTGTAATTGCCTATGGAGTGGTACCGAACCATAAGAACTACACTTGTAAAACAATAAGAGAATCAATAGAAATCTCAGTGGATGTAGCCAATGATGAGCCAAACCACTACAAATGTTTAGTGTTTTGCTTTTACTCTTTTTCCATTTACATTTCTTCGTTTTCATTCTCTATATAATTTCTTTGGTGTTTTACCACTTTTTGGTTCTAAATTTTTGATGCTTTCATTGAGAACATGATTCTCAATCTATTTGGATCCATAATCTACTACTGGATTGCCTAAATCAAAGAGATAGCTCTAGTTTTCTTCGTTTTTGGAATTTTCTACTACTCGAATTTTCATAAATTTACACAAGTGACTTTTACTATGGTCCCTAAAAGAGGTCAATCCGCCACTTCACGTGCCATTGAAGATGTTGAGGATGTCGACACTCAACAAGTTGAAGACGTTGCACATTTAGATGCTGTGGATGTCTAAAACCCAATGGATGTGGTCAGTAGAGTTGAGTTGGATCACGTGATAAAGCAAATGGAAGACGGGCACTAGGAAAGCCACAAAGAATTGAATTAGAAAATGAAGCAGTGCTTGGATTTGTTGAATCAACAGACAAACAGCTATAGGAAAAGCAGGAGGAAGGACACCTTCTGGTTGAAAATCTAGATGTTCCTTGTCATCGAAGCAAAGGTAGAGGAATAGTTAACAGAAGATGGCCCAAAAGGAGACTGGAGAATCAAAGTAATAGCCTGGACTAAGCCAAGGTAAAAATATGGATCGGTACCAATCCATCAAGAGGGATTGGTACCAAACCATCCAACTTTGATTCTGGTGCTCAATTTGGGAATAATGGTATTGACTTGGCTACCAGTCGTGCTATATATGGCCAAAATATGGGAAATCGGGTGGCTATTGCGGATCCGCCTTGGAGAAGTCATCAAGATGCTGATTGAATGGTTCTTTCAGAGTCAAGTGAAATTTAGTATCATGAAACAAACCAAGAGTGCTTGCCGGGCCAAGCACTTGTGATGGATCATGATTGCTGTCGTTCAGTAGACCCACTTGAGTTGGATTTGACTAAAAATGTCAGGAGATTTATAAGTAAGAGCCACCATTGGACTAATGATGATTGGGGATCCTGCTTGAGCCAAAATCCATTCACAGAAGATATTCTATGTGAGGAATACCCGAGGAGGTCTTTGTTGCCAATGATCCCATCGTCTAATGGGAAGACGGGTCGAAGGAAACATCTGATGAAGTACGACTGGCGCATGGATTCTGTCAAAGCTACTAATGTTGTACAATGTCGTTGTTTCTCGATTTTCCTAGAGGGAGTGACGATGATGTGGTTCACCCAACTAACGTCGAGATCCATAACGTCTTTCAAGAAGTTAGCGTGAAAGTTCATTGAGTAATTATGTAAGCATACTACCCGTCCGAAAGACATCATGTCACTTTCTAACCCCTTCCAGGGAGGGAGAGAGCCTTTGAAAGATTTCTTGCACATATTTAATATAGCAGTAACTAAGGTGAGCAATTCTCAAGAAGATGTTGTGTCGATGGCACTGATTAGAGGAATTTATCCCGAATCTGATTTCGAAATGTGGTTGAAGATGAAACCCCCACCGACGATGAATGTATTCTATAGGAAGGTAAACCAGCTCTTGCACTTGGAGGAGGCAAGTAGTACCACCAAGAAGGCCGATTCCGGTCAATTGGGCAAAATGATACAAATCATTGTTGTTTTAAAGCAATTCGGAGGGAATTTCGGCAATGTCGAGGTTAATGTGGAAAATAGGAGTGATGGACAAAGTAAGAATGACAATGGCCTAAAATAGGAGATCAGATTCAAGAAGGTGCCTAAGAATCCTGAAGTTTGACAATTGCACTCCATGGAATAACTCGATTGAGAACATATACTTGGCTACTCAAGGCAAAGAGCAGTATAAAAAATCGACCCCGAGGGAGTCAACTAGAAGGAGAAAAAGTCTGATATGTTTTGCAAATTTCATGAAACACATGCTCACAACGCCAATGAATGCAGGCATTTGCGTGATGTAATCGAAGAATTGATTCGTAAGAAGAAGTTAAAATAGTTTGTGCAAGCCCTGTAGGATGGGGGCCAAGAAACTTCAGACCTCCAACAATGGAAAGCTAGGCCTAGTGTTAATGTGCCTGAGCGGCTTGAAAAGTGTTTAGTAACCAATACTATTATCAGTGGATCACATCCAGCTGAGAAGAGCTGGAATGAGATAGAGCATTTTGTGGATGCATTAAAACATGCAGTAAAAGAGATCTATTTTTCCGTCGAAGATTTTTCTTCGATAAAACAACTCAGGAGTGTGACAAACAACATTGTATTTCAAAACAGGGATGTCAATGGGGTGGAAGCTCCGACGATTGATTCGCTTGTGATATCGGTCTGCTGTTGTAAGGAAAGTGTTAGTTTAATGTGAGAGTTAGGTCAACATTCTGTTCAAGAGAGCTACGACCCGATGCTTCTGGAGGTGAAGGACTTAATGTAGTGTAAATCGTAGGTCCAGGGATTTAACAGGATCCAGGGATTTAACGGGACAACTAATGAGCCGGTAGGATGCGTGTATCTACCAATGGTACCTGGAGAGGGCGATTGCAAGAGGGTGCGGGTTGTGCCTTTTGTTGTGTTAAACATTTACTCTACTTGCAATGCTTTTTTGGGGTCAACTAACCCTGGTTGAATTTCGAGCGCCAATACCCTGTTGTGCTTAACAATAAAGTTCTCGATAGAGAATGGTGTGGGAATAGTACAAGGTGATCAAGGGCTTGGTCGCAAGTGCTATGTCGCTGAGCTGAAAGAAGCAAGATGTAGAGAGAAAGGAAAGGGTATGGAGAGAACTCTTTGCATCAAGGCTTTCAATGCATAGCAACTACTGCCTGAGCCCTGGATCGGGCTTTATAGTCGGTTTCATAAGGATATGGATCAGCAAAACGAGCCAAAGGATGGAAGAACTACACCAGCCAAGTTGGCAATCAATATCCCGATCAGTCAGGATGATCCTACATAGGTCCTGAAAGTCGGATCATAGTTCAGCATAAAGATGAAGAATGAGTTGGTTTATTTTCTCCGGACGAACCTAGATATGTTCACTTGGACTCATTCAAACATGTATGGAACATCGCCAGAGATAGCGATCCATCATCGAATATAAATCCTAAATGCATTCCTATAAAACAGAAACACCATAGCCTAGGTCCGAAGAGATCCACTGCACTCAAAGAAGAAGGGCAAAGTTGAAAGATAATGGTTTCATCCGCGATGCCCTATACTCGGAGTGGGTATCAAACACGGTCTTGGTGAAAAAGTCAAATAGGAAGTAGAGGACATGCATCAACTATTTTGACCTGAATAAGGCACGCAAAAAATACATAACAGGACTACAGCTATATAAACAAAAACATCAAGGAGACAGATGATCATTTCTTGGACTTCTTTTTCTTCTCCTCCTCCATAGAAGATGATGCACTGGACCCCTAGGGCTTCTTCCATTTTCTTCCTCCAGTTCCTTTGCCTTTCAGAGGTGAGCTATATGATGAAATGGCAGGCATGCTTTGAGTAACTTCAGCCATGGTAGAGTGACCAAAGAAAAAATGGTCTCTCTGGGCAAAATGAATGAATAAAGGAGGAGGGAAGAAGTCAATTTGCACTTGCTTCATTTTTGCAGTGGACTTGAGCTGTTGTTTAAGAAGTTCGCTCATTGGAATCCCTTGAGCAGGATTAATCAACCTGGTGATCTAAACATCATTTTCAGCCTGCTTGCCTTTGAGGTCACTAGGCCTCTCTTCTTACAAAGCATGAATCATTTGTGCATTAGGGCCTAGAGTGTTGCTAACTAGAATGCTCAAAGTCATCCTTGAAATAATCATGACTATTGAATCAGTTACTAAAGCTTATTATCTGGGTTGGGAGCCCTCCTTTGGAAGACTAGAAATCAAAGGATGACCTGAAATCCAAGGAAGATGAAAGGAGAGGTTAGAGACATCGACCTCTGTCATGTACGCCTTCTCAAATATGGGTGAGGTAAATGATATACCTTTATTGGATTGACACTCCATATAGGCAGACATACCATTTTAATTCCCTACTTGAATGGGAGACAACATGCTTGCTTTCTGCATCTATGATGCATCTAGATTGTATGATGGGATAGATGGAGCATAGATGTAGCTGGAGGTCTAGCTCTTGAGTAGTATCGGAGCCATTGGCTTGATCTTTTTGAGCTATAGTAGCCAACTCAGGGTACAAGATAAGCATACCTACTCTGAGCGCCTTAATTTCTGTTGGACTTAGAATCTCGCTCTCTAGCTTTATCTGATTCGCTTCACCTCCTTTTGAATTTTGTTGCTCTTCCAGCATAATCTATTCCTAAGCCAATGCTAGTGCTTGAGGGTAATCTTTATACCAAGCCATGCCAAATCTCGGAAGATGAGTTTGTTGGCGTTGTAATTGGTAATGAGTGGTTTAAAATTATTTTTAACCTACCTCTCTATTATAACTCACCCACTTTCTTGTCTTGTCCAATGCATCATCCCTCTATTTAAGTGTCGCATTTCTTCACGGTAGTTTTAGGCTGTTTAAAGCGCTTCGTCTTTCTCCTTCTTTTCATTTTCAAGTTGTACATTCTACTCCTTCACCTCTCCAGCCAACTCAAAATTCCTACGATAAACAGATTCAACTTAGCTTAAGTAGTCTTTTCTTTCCCGCTCGATCGTCGCATTTAAGTCTTTGAATTTCTGATCAGCTTCCACTTTTACCTTCTTTGGCTCGATGACCTCAGCATCAAGATGAGCGATTGCCTCATCGTTCTAGTTCGCTATAAGCCACAGTCCCATGACCACAGTTTCTAAGCCGTTGGCATATTTGGAAATTTTCTCGGACAACCTCCTCTAAGTGAAGTACTGATCATACATGTCACCAACTTATGCAACCATCTTGCCTTTGATATAATAAGGAATGTCTTTCAAATAAAGGAAAAACTTGCAACCTTTAGAATTGATTTTTGAGAAGCGACGTTGCAACTCGGATATTTGAGGATTTAAAGTAATCGGCTACTCTATTTCGATAATAGGATGTTCAGTAGGCTACTCGATTGCCATTTTATCAGCTCTGTGTCGAGAAAAGTTGGCGGCAGTAGATTTCAAACGACAATTAGAATGCTAAAATGCATGAGATAGCGTTGTTTTTTAGCAAAGAGGGAAGCACAATATGGGTCCTCATGAGGAATGTTGTCATGACGACTAGAATGCCTTTCTGAATCCTTGTATAAGGGCGACCTGGATCTGAATCGAAGCCGGGATAACGATTCGTATAACCTATAGTCCATCTCTATGTCCCATCAATCATGGCTTGAATGCCGGCTAGAACCAGAATCATGACTGGATTTGTATGGTTGTGTGATTGGTTTGCGTCTCGGTTGATATGCTATCTGATCTTTGTAATCCTCATACAATCTGCACCGTTCCATCAAACTTACAAAGAAACGAAGACAAATCAACCTTGACAAAACAAGAATACAATGTAAGCCAAGCAAAGTGCAATGCACATAAGTGTGCATGCAAGTGTCCTAGTGTCCCCTCAATGAACTGTGAGCTTAAACTTTGCTAACAGGGTCATTCTCCCCTGCTTTAGTTGAAGGCACATCTTCTTGGAAATGAATGGGGATCCATCGTCCCCAATGCTCATACTGCCAACGTTGAAAGAGTCGATTTCATCTAAAATTGGCCCAAAGTTTACATAAGGATCCTCCAAACATTGTACAAGAATTTCGAATAAAGTTGTGGTTGACATAGGCAAAGTCAAAGTCTTCCTTTTTGTAATCTTACTCTTGAGACTTCTTTTTTGAAGAGGTTGCCGATCATCATCGTCATCTTCATCAAGGATGGACTAAGCAATGTCTTGGTCTCTTCTACCTTTGAAATCTCATGAAGTTTTCGAAGGGTTTCTTCCAGAGCAGCATTGCTAGGCCTGTGCAATACATCTACAAAGAACAACAAATACGTTCAACGCTAGCCGTAATATGAATCTAGACTTTTGTAAGGATAAGAATAGAACTCACAGGGAGACAACCATCACTATGCAAACCTAGGAGGATAGTGAACAAAGAAAAACACATCTTTGAAATAGCTCAAGTTATTCCAGGTACCGACCATGATTCAACAACCACTAGTTGGTTTTAACAAAATGAGGGAAGGATTTTTCTTACGATGCTTGAAGATGAATAGATATCGAATCTATTGATTATTGGGAACCCTATTGAAATGGAGAGCGAAGACTATAAATTAGCAATGAAGGAATGTATAGATGTTCGGTTGAAGCAGAGCTGGAGCCAGCCTCATAAAGTATAGAACTCATCGAATGAACTGATAAATAGTACGATGCATCCTGCCAAGCATATGTATTTTTTACATGATGTGTACCTATCTACGGGATAATGTGCCCTTTGGTGGCATATAGGAAAACACATCCTCAAATGGGATACCATGTTTCCCTTAGTTCCTCTTGAGTTATCCCTCCTCGATTTTTGAAGATCCAGAATCTACTATATCATCTAATATGATAGCATCGTCAAGTGTGTCGAGAGCATCGTCAACTGTGGTTCTTCCGCAGGCTCTTTTAGAACTTCCTAAGTGGGTTGACCTACTTCCAATTTTTCAAGATGAGGAATATGTCGCACCGGAGTTTCCCGGGTTGATATAACTGTAGTCGAGCTAGATTTGGTATCCGACTCGGTGCATCAATAAATTGATGGACTGCTTAAGTGGAAAAGCCCTTGGAACATCTATGATCCATAACCATCAAAACTCAACATACAAGTTATATCAAAATGATTAGTAGATTGCTCTATGTTATAGTAGAGACCTAGTGCAATGCGGTGCAAATTATAGTGTTAAGTGACTGTCATTGCTGACCATCCCAACGGGCTTCACATTGTTGCCCATATTCTCGAAGCGCTTTGGAACTCGAGAAATGATATTTGGTACGAATCAAAGAATTAGTCAATAGGTCAATGCTCAAGAAGAGGAGTTTGAAACCCAAAATCGACTAAGGGTTGGATCGGTACCAATCCATACCCCTGGATGGATTTCGGCCTCCTCTCCCATCTTTTCCCCTGGTCTAAGTAAAACCTTCCATGTGAAGCACCTCCAACCTCTCCATCATCATCATCATCACCTACCTATGGATATCAAATCTTAGAGGAAGAGTCGATTTGGGATTTGAAACAAAGGTTGGTATGAATTCATGATGGATCGGGTCTGATCCAAGCAAGGAAATTAGTGATGTCATGTTCAAGTGAAGGATGGGTGATGGCGTAACAGTTCAAGTGTCAAGAGGCATCAGTTCAAGCTTTGGAAGCAAAGTGCTTTAACGGCATACAAAAGCTTGAAATTTAATAGCAAGAATAAAGTGAATAGAGAAGGAGATGGTTCGAGTATATAACCTACGAACCAAAAGAATAGGCAACAAAATTGCCTACTTCTAAGGCATGGATGAGTACTGATCCATTCCCATGGATTGGTATTCAATGATCGTGTATATATATATGTATGTATGTATGTAATATATGTGTACGCATGTACATCTGATGCTTCACAAGGATGTGTGTACACATGTAATCATAGCATGACGGACGATTAGAGCATACGTATGTACACATACTTAACATCCCATAACTTGGATTGGAAGAAAGTAAATTCAACCCTGGAAAATCTAGAAAGGGAACCAGTTCAGAATTGCTAAGCTTGGAAAGACTCATGCGAGCACATTTTAGTTTGATAATCTCATATGTTACTAAAGCATCATAACAAATGGTTAAAAACACAACACTCCGTCGAAACGATCCGAAGGAAAGATAACAACTATTCAAAGCATGGGTTGGAACCTATTATGGAAATCCTGTCTTATCTCGATTCAATGCATGTCATGTTTGAAATAAGATGTACTTTATGGGGCAAGTGTTTTCGGCCTTTTAACCAGGCAGTATCTGCACTGACTTGACGAATGAATCTTAAAAGCTATCGAGGTAGGAGGACCAAAAAGATAAACGTAAAGCCCAAAAACCAAGTGCAATCAAGATCACGGGATGGGGACAAGATAGTCCCAAAAAATTACAAAGCTGAATCCATTAGAGTGATGGATCCACAGCGATCCATCCCTATGGATCGGTACCGATCCATAAAATTTGCACCCAAATCACTCTATCTTCCTTCTGTACCCAAATGTTGATGGTAGCAACTCATTCCAAACTCCATTGATTGTTCGCATGTCATTTACTATCAAACATCGCAAGCACCTAAAATTAGCATATCCATTCCTCCATCGATCCATCTCTTGGACTCAGAAGCAAGCTTTTAGCACTATAAACAAGTTGGAAATTATAAAGCTAACAACGATTCTCTTCATCCCAAAGTAAAAGAATGATCCATAAGTGAATCTTTTGAATTGGTTCTGATCCATGCCCATGGATCAGTACCGATCCATAGCTGCTTGCTGACCTAACCACGTTTTCTCGAGAGCAACTGCTGCTATATAGTAGAGATAATGGAGGAAGACATGATGGAGCATTTCCTATTAACCTACAGCTATAAATAGGCGGCTAGGGGCTCATTTATGAAGATCTTCTAGCTTCTTTTTGCAATATTTACATATTTCTTTATAATTGCCTATGGAGTGGTACCAAATCATAAGAACTGTACCAATAAAACATGAAGATATTTAATAGAAATCTCGAGTGGACATAGGCAATGATTAGCCAAACTGCTACAAATGTTCAGTGTCTTGTTTTTACTCTTTTCCATTGACATTTCTTTATTTTCGTTCTCTATATAATTACTTGGGTGTTTATGCCACTTTTTCGTAAAGATAATATGCAAGGATGATAAACCATTGTTTAAGAAAGCCAGTGTAAGGGTCTAATACTGATCGTGGTGTCAATTAAGCTTAGGATGGTTGTTATTAGATACGATTGGTAATATACACCTAAATAGAGCTAAAACCCAGTTGTTGAATATATTTTATGTATTGTTGATCTCGCTCTGTTTCATAATAGATAGGTCGAAGCAGAACGCTTTACGTACTAACCCAAAAAATTAAATAAAAAGAGCTTTGTGTGGTATGTTTGTCATTTTTTTTATTGTTGCATTCTAGTTTTAAATAGTACACAAATGTAGTAATGCTAGAAGTATTAGCTCGTTATAGAGTTCTACCAAGGAAAAATTGCGAGGATGCAATTTTCCTAAGGAGTGTACATAACAAACCAATATTGAGAAGAAATTAATTAAAATTAATGAAAGATTTTTAAATAAGCATATGGGTTTTAAATGATAGGAATAATTTAGGATTTATTTGTAAATATAGGGAATTTGTGATGATTTGGAAACGTAGAAATAATTTGAATTTTAATTATGAAATATTTGTGAAGTTAAGAATTTTGACAATAAAAATAGTTATTGTTGTGATTTGAGAAAAAGGTAATTTAATGGAAGATATTTATTTACTCTGGAAGGAATTATTTGTTAAAGTGATTATCAAATGGAGCACTTTTATATTGAATATTTCCAGAGCTATGTATTACTAGAAAATGGAAATCTTGTTTATTTTAAAGTAATATTGATGCTTTAAGTTTGAAACAATTTTTAAACCAAATTATAAGTGTTTTTAAATTTTTTATAAATAAATAAAAGAGTTTTGAAGTTTGTAATGGTAAAGAAAAGTAAATTAAAAGGAGTAAGAAAAGAGCACACAACGTTTATAGTGGTTTGGCTAATCTTGGCCTTCATCCACTTAGTGATTTTATTGCTTTGACTGTTGACTTGCAAGTACATTCTTATGGATTAGTATAAATCAATAGGTTATTACAATGGATTAGAATTAGAGAGTAATAGAGCCGAAATGATCCTTTAAAACGAGATATGCCCTTATATTTATAGCAGTAGGTAGCTTGAAGTCTCGCGCCAACGATCTTTAATTGGTTTTTGACGCCATAGACCACTTCTTCAGGAAATTAAGTGGACACCTCATCAATAATCATGGATCTATACCAATCTGTAGGCTTGGGTCGGTACCGATCCATTTGTTCTTCACATGGATGACTTTGATTTTTTTGCCTTGTTCGATATATGGTTAGCTTCATGATTCCAAACATGTTTGCATCATTATTAGCTTGTTTCTGAGTCCAAATGATGGATCAATGAAATAGTACTTGAAATAGGCTTCTAGTATCATCACTAGTGAGTAGTAGGATTGGGGACAAGATTGGGTGGAACATAGTGGATCGACATCGATCCATGAGTTGGATCGGTACTAATCCAACATATTGTTGGATTCTTGGGATGGCTTGGTCTTCATCTCGTGGCTCTGCTTGCATCAGTATTTGGACTCTTATGTTATCTCTTCGGGCTTCCTGCATTGATAGTTTTCAAGTTCGATTAGTCCAATGTATCCAATATTGCCTAGTCAAAAGGTTCGATAATACTTGCCTTCCAAAGTATTTTTTTCAAACATGATGTGCTTTAAATCGAGACAAGTCAGGATTGTTGTGAAGGACCCCACTCTATGTTTTGAACAGTCATTGTCCTTAATGCAAATCGATTTCATGAAGAGTTTTGTCTATAGTTATTCATTGCGACACTTTACCAGCATCTAGTACTATGAATCTAAAGCATCCTTACATGATTTTCTATTCCGAGTTTGGTAACTTTGAACCAGTTCCCTTTATGGACTTTCCAGGTTTGAATCAGGCTTCCTTTGACTCAAGTTATTCGAGGTTGGATAGGTACACGCACACGTATACATGTGCATGTTCTTGAAAAGCTCCATTACCATATGCATGCACTCATGTAAGCATACATAAATATATATATATATATATATATGTATATATATGTATGTATATATACATATATTTGTGTGTGTGTGCGCGCCAATTCCATCATCTAATTTTTTAAAAAGATTTAGAGATTTGGATCGGTACTGATCAAGGACTTGGAAAGAGTCCTCACTTTTTTTGCGTTGAGAATCGAGGTCTTGGCTTATGTAACCTGACTTCCAATCTATCTTCCTCTTTACTATAACTGTGCTGCTCCAAAGTTTGCTCTACCATTAAAACCTCCTTGCTCTTCCAATCGAACTCTACCCTTACTCAAACCTAGGACCATCGCCACCCACCTTTATCTAAGCCGGACATCTCCTACCTTATTCCAATCAAACTTGAGCCATTGATCAAAATTTTGAATTCATACTTAACAGTTAATCAATTAAAACTAGGTAGGTGGTGGTGACATGGATGTGGACGGATTGACATTGGCGGCATGACATGGATTGGGAGATAAAATGGAAGAGAATGTCAAAATCCACTCAAGGATTTGGATCGATGCCGACCAACCCTTAATGGGTTTTCGATTTTATGGCTTCCCATCGATGGTTATTTTTAAGCACTTGAGTTATGCCAATTACTTCTTCCAGAATTCCAAAACATGTCCACTGCTTGGTTTCTGATGTAAAGTCCATTAGGACAGTCAGCAATGATGGTCACTCCTGGCGATATCTAAAGTTTAAAATGAACTGTTGCACAATATCAAAAATCTACACTGCATGACACTAAATGACACTACACTAGGTTTCACTTTAACATGGGGGCACAACTTATAATTACTCTATCGTTGATTATCTATTAAGTTTTTATAGGAATGGACCATAGAAATTTGAAGCATCTCGCCACTTTAGGTTTAGGTGCATTATCTTCCAGACACATTAAGTCTGATGTAGAGTAGAATTTTACTGTGACTCCTTCTATACAACATACTCCGGGGCAGTTTATACCTCTAGTTGAAAATCTACATGCAATGCAACAAGTTTCGGAAGTCCCGGTAGAGCCCATAGAAGAGCTAGAAGTTGAACCTACTCTAACATTCTTGACATTGCTGTTATTTTAGATGATACCATCGACTCCATTGCTTCAAAGATTGATGAAGGATCGGTCTATAGGATTTGCAATAAAAATGGAATTCCATTTTAGGACGTGTTAGTCCTTTCTCATTACCAAAGAGCTCGCAATCCCCTAGAGGGTTATACCTCTTGTAATAGATATATGTATCTGGCAGGATGTGTCCTACCATTCAATCAATTCATCCTTCGTGTTCTAAACTTCATTAGATTGGCTCTAACACAACTATATCCAAATATCTATACCTTCCTTTACGTTACAAATATTTTTTCACTAAATATTTGCATCGAGTAGTGATGAGGAAATTCGATACATATATAGTTTCAAGAGCCAAAAAGGAAGCCCCTTCTTGACTTATCTGGAACCGGCTAAGAACTACCGAGTTGTTACTAGTACGTGGAACAAGCTAAGCTATTTCAAGAGTAATGGTCCTATGTTCACTGTCTACTAAGATTTGCATGAAGATGTAAGTTACATTTCATGTGTTTAATGTGAACTCACCTTGTGCTTTTACGAGCTTAACAATATTCTTTTTGTCATTTAGATGTTCTGATGAAACCAAGTGGCGTGGCACTTGAAGATGCCATTCAATCTCTTATTGTGCTTCTAGAAGAGGATAGAGATATTGGAGTTCTTTTTTTGATGAGAACCTCCTAGTCCATAATTTGGTGGAAGCGAGCCATAGCATCGGTCAAGTTTAAGTGGTCATCAGTAACGATGATTACAATGACGACGACGACATAACTTGCTTTGAAATGGTGATGTAAATTTTGAGGTGCCCCCAGCCTTAAGTCTAGGGGCTAAAGCTAAAGAGAATGTGGAAGTAGTGCAAAAACATATCGAGGAAGGCAAATTTTAGGAAAAGGTAGCGAAGCTGGCCACGATGATATTGATGTGGGCCACATGCATTTGGTTGAATAGTATAAGGATGATCAACAGTTTGTTCTAAAAAAGAGGCTTGTCATGTGACTTCCCAAAGGACAGTCTTCTACATAGGCCTCACCAATGACAACTATGGAGAAAACTCCTTCGCTCCCTTTTGAAGATACATTCGCTGGTTTGGGGCTGATTCCTATCGAGTTTGGATCTTTTGGCATTGGTAATACAAGCCTTGAGGGTCCTGACTCACCTCTTTGCTTTGATGATGAAATCACTCCTAACAGAGTGGGAGAAATCACTTTCATTAGCAAAGTCCAGCACACAATCCGTTGGGAGGACATTAGGACATTCACACACACACACACACACACACACACACACACACACACACACACATATATGCATTGCATCACATTTGCACTTGACTCGTGTCTTTACTTATTGGAGCTAACTTATTCCTATTTTATTGCAGGATTAATGGAGAGGAAAAAGTATATGTTTCGGTTTCTAGAAGAAAAATGCATCTCGACAGAGGCATTGCTCAAACACGTATCATCATGGTAGTGGACGAGACAAAGAGTCCAGCCATCAGTACAGCCATGATGGAGACTATCCATCTCATGACTCTGCTTCCAAATATCGTTCTAGGTCCATGTCGCCTTCGCTAAGAGGTTCGAACAAATAGTCTAATCATCTTGATGACTTTCAATCGAGCAATGCTTCTCATGCACTACCTTCGGCTTCTATTCCCCCTCAATACTTGACATCGACTCGCATCAGTTGACCTTTTGACTACAGGCACTATAAGGGTAGTTCTGAGGCCTCTCATTAAAAGTCAAGAAAGAAATCGATTGAAGCTACGATCGACACTATAGAGAATAAGTTGCTGCTGATGTCTAAATGGCTAAATTGAAGGAACATGATATGTGTTTTGATGGACTCATGTTTGCGCCCAATCCGAAGAATATTCTGCCAAAGGTCAGAGACATGAATATTGCTTATATAGATGATGCTTATGATCAATATAATGAATGGAGACGGATAACCGAGAAGATTCCAAGGTTTCGAAGGAATGAAGGCTCGATATCGATAGCTAGAAATTTATAGAAGAGTGAGACAAAAGGATCATTGCTCACCTCGATGCTGAGATCACTGACTTGAAAACATCACAAGTTAAGGCCAAAAAGAGGACCGAGGATGTTATTAAATCACTCTAAAGTGACAAGACCAAGCATCATGATGCATTGAGACTGTACACCATTGAAATGATGACTTCGTGTTGGAGAGATGCTTTGATTACAAAAGTGAATGAGCTGTCAGTCAACTCGAGAGTAAGCCAAGAACGAAGGATGAAGCTCTCCAAGAGGCTCATATAAAGAGCTACTTATCGCTTATAAGGAAAGGGGCAAGGTAACTACATGTGCTCAAGATGTGGACGCTCCAGTTAAAAAGGAAGCTGAGGCCGTTGAGAAGCGGATGATGGAGAGATTCGAGCTGTTTATCATTAAGTATGATGCTAATGTGCTCAAGTTCCACAACTTTCATTGTCTCAGCAATGATTATCCCAAGGCTCTGGCTTTGGCCTGGGATCAAGTTGTTAAGGAGGAGAAGGAATTTCTAAAAGGTGGTAAGGTAGAACTGACTTAGTTGGAAAATGAGGTCTTGATAGCAGACGAGCCTAGGGTGCTAAGGGAGGGCGAGCTTACTCTCCATCTGTTATTAAGTAAGTTTTCAAATTTGAATGGTAGTGTATTTTCATCATATCTCTTTGCGAATTGACATGACCGTTGCTTCACTGTAAATAGGAGGAGTTTCTAACAATACCTTTTAACTGCTTTCTCATATTTTCCCCCTTTTACTTTCTTGATTTATAAAAGAAAATATAATCAAAAAATTCTCAAATTCAATCGAAAATTAAATTTAAAATCTATTGATTTGATTCTCTATCAATTACTCTCTTATCTCTCTCTTTGTTGTCACTTAAAACACGATCAAAGTGTTATTCAAGAGGTTATGGGAGCATTTGCATCCAAGATCAAGAAATCGAATTTGTAAATTCAATCAAATCATAATCTTATACTCTTGGGCATGCTTGGTGTCCATGAATCCAAGTGGGTGTGCTTGTGTCCCATCTGAATCAAGTGGGTGTGCTTGGTGTCCCGTATGAATCCAAGTGGGTGTGCCAGTGTCCCATCCGAATCCAGTGAGGGTACCCAGAGCTCGAAAAATCTGGAGGGCATATCTCGGATCTTTAAAATCGAGATTGTATTAACTTTGATATTTGAAAAGAAATCTATACAAGGAATTATATAGGAGTGGATGTAGGGTAACTTCGAACCGGCATAAAAATTCCTAGTGTGATCTCTCTAACTCTTTACGTTTTACTTTTTCTACATTTATATCTATTTGTATTTGTATCTGTGATTGTTGATTATGCATTATTTAATTATACTCTTAAAAGAATTAAAAAGATTCACAGAAATCAATAAACACTATTCCCCCCTTATAATGTTAAATTATCTGTCTTCCGCCAACAAACATTTGGTATCGCACCTTTGGGTTTCAAAGTATTCATAATTTGATTTTTGAAAATTTTTTAATGGTAAAATTTATTGACTATATTTTTAACACTATTTTTGAAAAGAAATTTTGCAAAATCAACATGACATTATTTCATAAATTTGCATCCATTCTTTATGAAAAACTACTTGATCTTTTGAAAATGTATAAATTACAGGAACATATACGTTATAAGGCTTATGTTGGACATACACCTAATGATCAAACTTTACAAATGAAAAAGGATAAATGGATATTAGATAATGGATGCTCAAGGAACATGATTGAAAATCCAAAGATCTTGAAGGATGTCGTTTACGGAAATGGTGGATTAGACAATTTTGGAGACAATTCTAAAGGACATGTGATTGGCATCGGCAATGTCCATAATTCCAAAACTCTAATCAATTCTACTATATTGTTAGTTAGGAATTTAAAATATAATATTTTAAATATTAGTCAATTATGTGATAAGGGCTTCAAAATTAAATTCGAAAAAGATAAGTGTCAT
This sequence comes from Allium cepa, assembly GCA_030765085.1. Lineage (NCBI taxonomy): Eukaryota > Viridiplantae > Streptophyta > Magnoliopsida > Asparagales > Amaryllidaceae > Allium > Allium cepa. The sequence goes on along the minus strand of CM060935.1, from coordinate 817,468,603 downwards.
ATTGAAGATAATGAGTCAAACATTATCTTTAAAGGCATTAGGAAAAGAAACATTTATATATTAAGTATGAAATATCAAATGACAATTTATGTCTTTTGGCTGAATTAGCGATCCTTGGATTTGGCCAAAAGGTTTGGTCATTTGAATTTCAAATACCTATCTAAAATTACCAAAAACAATCTAGTTAGGGTACTTCCTAAATTAAGTTTTGATGTTAATAATCTTTGTGATGCGTGTCAATTAGGAAAACTTCGAAAATTTTCCTTTAAGTCAAAAGATATGATTTCTACATCACAACTCCTTGAGCTTCCTCATTTTGACCATTTCGACCCTGTGAAAATATAGTCTATAAATCATAATATGTGTATCTGTAACCGTAGATGATTTTTTTTAAATTTACATGGTTGATTTTCCTATAACTTAAAAGTGATGCTTTTGAAAATTTTAAAATCTTTGTTAAAAGAATTTAGAATCATATGTTTATTCAAATTAAAATAATTCAAAGTGACCACGATGGAGAATTCGAAAATGAATTTTTTTGAATTTATTTTAATACGAAAGGTATTACCCATAATTTTTTTAAACATCTTAAAATGGAGTAGTCGAACATAAAAATAGAATTATTCAAAAGTGCATTAGAATTATTTTAAATGATAGTAATTTACCTAAAAACTTTTGGGCCAAAGCAGTTGTAACAACATATTATATATTCAATATAATTTTTAATAAGACCTTTAACTAAGAAAATACCATACAAATTATTTTATAATAAAAAGCCTAAAGTATCATACTTTAGAGCTTTCAACAGTAAACATTTTATATTGAATACTGAAAAAAAATTAGATAAATTTGATGCTAAATCAGATAAAGGAATTTTCGTTGGATATTCAAACAGAAGTAAAGCGTATAGAGTTTTTAATACCCGAACTATTACTATTGAACATATATTACATGTTTAATTTGATGAAATTTTTAAAATTGATAACACCGGTGTCAATGAAGAAGAAAATGTGGATAAAACAAATGAAATCTAATAATGAAATCACTAATGATGAATATAATAATAAATTCAAAAATTTACATCCAAATAAGAGAACAAAATACCTAAAAGGTCATCCTATAGAAAATATTCTTGGAAATATAGAATCTATTTTTAAAACAAGGAATCAATTAAATAAAATGATAATGTTGCTTTTTTTAACTATTGAACCTAAAAATCCATATAAATCATTAACAGATGATTCATGGATTCTTGCAATGCAAGAGGAATTGAATCAATTCACAAGAAATGATGTTTGGGAATTAGTCCCAAGACCTGAGGATAAATCTATAATAGGAACTAAATGGGTATACATAATGAACAAGGATAAGTTGTAAGAAATAAAGCACGTTTAGTCGCTCAAGGTTATTGTCAAGAAGAAGGCATAGATTTTGATGAAACCTTTGCACCCATAGCCAGATTAGAAGCGATAAGAATCTTACTCGCTTTTACAACTCATAATAGTTTTAATTATTTCAAATGGATGTTAAAAGTGCTTTTTTAAATGGTTCTATCAAAGAAGATATCTATGTTGAACAACCACCACTTTTTGAGAACAAAAAACCACCTAATCACGTTTATAAATTAAAGAAGGATTTATATGGTATAAAACAAGCTCCTAGAACATGGTATGATAGACTTAAATCTTATTTATTATAATCTAATTTTGAAATATGTAAATTAGATAGTGTTCTATTTATTAAAAGAAATAACAATGATATTCAACTAATACAAATATGTGTAGACAATATTATTTTTGGTTCCACCGGCGAACAACTAAATCAAGAATTTTTAGATATAATGACTAAAGAATTTATAATGAGTCATATAGGAGAACTAAATTAATTTTTAGGATTATAAATAAAGTAATTAAGTAAGGCATTTTCATAAGTTAAGAAAAATATGCTAAAGATTTAGTTAAGAAATTTGGCATGTCAAATACTAGTGGTAAACCAAATCCCACTATTGAAAAATTAAGTAAGGAAGAAAATTAAAAAGATGTAGATCAAAAATTGTATAGAGGTATGATTGGATCATTGTTCATATAATTGCTAGTAAACCTGATATAATGATAGTGTATGTCTCTGTGCAAGATATCATTCTTAACCTAAGGAAACTCATCTAAAATCTGTAAAATGAATATTAAGATCATAAATAACACATTAGACTATGGACTCTTTTATCCAAAAGAAGATTCATTTGATTTAATTTCATATAGTAATGTAGATTATGTTGCTTGCAAATTAGACTGAAAAGGTACATGTGGAAATTGTCACCTTTTAGGACACTCTCTAGTTTCCTGCTTTAGCAAAAAGCAAAATTTTGTATCTCTGTCCTTAAAGATGCAATATATTTTAGTAGCGTCAGCCTGATCTCAAGTTATGTAACAAACATAAAAGGTTTTGTTCTAAATTTTACTAAATCGCCGATATACTACAACAATACTAGTGCGGTTAATTTATCTAAAAATCTAACTCATCGTGCAAGAACTAAACATTTGGATATACGACATCACTTTCTAAGAGACAATGTAAATAAAGAAATAATGTCACTCAAATTTATAAATATTGAAAATCAAATAGCTAATATATTAACAAAATCATCAAATTAAACTTCATTTATTAAGCTAAGAAGAGAGATAGAAATATGTTCTTTCTCAGAATATAAAAATAATATCATATAATTAAAAAATTAAAATGAGAATCAAAACAACAAAATTACACTAGATATGTCGATATATCCATACTACGTATGTCGACACATGTAGTTATTTTCAGATTTCAAATTTCCCTCCTTAATACAAAACTTAAAACATGTATACATACTCACTTTATTTCAAAATCAACCCCATTTTACAATCTTCTTCTTTCTAAAATTCTCAAATAAAATAAAATTGTTGGATCCTAACCATTCCAAACGTCCTAGCATTGAGTCTACATGTTTTTCCTTCGATTCTCCTCCTCTAGGCCATCTCCAAAAGTTTGCATTAGCCAAAGTAACTAAGATTGAGAGTGATCTGGAGCATACTGTCAATTTGCTTTCTAAAATGGAAGCTATTCAATTGAGAATCAAGAAGGAATAAAAGAAACGAGGAAGAATTTTGGGAAATCTTTAGAAATACCTATTGGACAACCATACAAATCCAATAGTCATTGAGGATGATGCTGCAAATTTGGTCATTCATGATCCTATTCAGTGAGAAGGAATAGGAAGAAGAGAAAGTAAAAGAGAAGGAGGACGAAGATGAAGAAGATGACGAAGAAGAGGAAGAAGAGGAAGTCGATGACGATGAGGTCAAGTGTATTGGAGAAGTATGCTTTGACAAGAATGGAAATTCGGTCGAGCAAAAAGGGAATTTATGCCTCTGTTATCCTTTCTGCCCTATTCATAAATCTTCAATTATTAGGAAATCATGTTAGTTTAATTTTAAGGATGTTTAATTTGTTTGAATAGTTGTGTCTTGGATTGTTTAATACGTATGATTGATTTGGTTTGGACTGATATTAGGATTGGTTGTATAGGCTTATATCAGGGGTAGAATTGATTTGACTTTGGTTTGGTTTGATTGTAGTTTTATTTGAATTGAATATATGTATTGGATTGGATTGATTAATAACATTGGCTTTTCTTCATTTAACAAGATATCACTTATTTACTCCTATCATTATATCAATCTTGCATATATTATGCAGCATCTTCATTAGGGGAGTCTGGGTTACAAATTTTTGTTGATGACAAAAGGGGAGAAATATATAAAATATCTAGGCATAGATTAAAAGGAAGTTTTATAACTCAAAAGAAGTTATATCATATTTTACAAAAATGGTGGTCATCATCAAAAATGGGAAGATTGTTAGTACCTTACAAATTAGTTTTGATGACAATAATCATATGACATCATATAAAATATAGGTACTAATGCTTTTGTCAAGTTATATATGATATATAGTATAGGATATTAGACAAGCGTTGATTAGGAAGATTGTACAGTATTAAGAGCAGATTCAAGAGGCTGATATAGAGTTCAAAGACTCATGAGTATTGAAGATTCAAGATATTCCAGATAAGTTATAAGTCATAGATTATTGTTAAAACCCTGATACCGCTTCTTTGATCTCTTTCTTCATTTTTCTTTTTAATGGTTTTCAAACATTCTAAATTTGAAATGATTTTAAACAATCTTTGTTTTCAAAATGATCTTTCAAAATTGCTTTCAAATGGTTTCTAAAGATTATTATATTTTGAATCATTGAGTTCTTAAACTTTTGAATCTATTATACCTTGTTATAATTTTAGTTTTATAATCTCCAAATGTTTATAAGAATATGATAACATTTATTATAACTTTGTATTTTGAGCCTAAATTTCTTCCCTTAATATATTAAGTCATTTAGTTTTATGATCTCCAAATGACTTCTCCCCTTATTGTAATTTGAGCCCATATTTCTTGAGCACTCTTAGAATAGGTATACAATGATCCCTGTGAAATTTGAATGAGAAATACAAATCTAGGAGAAGTCACGACCCACACGATCATGTCGGTACCGATTTCTCTCCTTAGCATATTTTAGGGTGAAACTTCTTTGAACTATTTCTTTGTTCTATTTAAGAGTACTTGCCAATTTTCAAGTTGTTTTGTCTTCGTTTGAATCTTCTAAGTCCAATTGAAATCTGCTTTGCTGGAAAGCGGATTAACAATGATAAATTAGGCCTTTAGTCTCAAAGAGTTAACTACATTCTTGGCTATGAATGAATGTGATGCTCCAGAATCAAATAAGGTACGAACAGTATTTTCAAAAATAATAGTTGTACCTTCCATCATAGATTTTCCTTTGTCTCTGGAAGGAGGTTTTCTTGATACATATACAGCCTTAATAGCATAAACATGTGCACCTCATCCCTTCTTTGCTAGTTTCAGGCACCAGTTCTTGTAGTGCCTTTCTTCATGGAAGTTATAACACCTCCCCTTGAATCATTCTTTCATCAAACTCATTTTGTAGCCTTAGAGATGTGCCTCTTCTTTTGACATCTACGACATATCACATCTCCTTTCTTGTTTTTCCATTGCCTTTTTTGTCTGCACAATATCCCCTTTTCTTTGATGCACCTTGATTACGCACCTGACCTACTTTCTCCTTTTCCTCTATACTAACTATCTGAAGTAGAACAATTTCAAATAATGTCTCATAGGTGGCGCCTACAGGGACTTGAGTTAAAAATAGCTCCCTAAGTAGAGAATTTAGGCCCTTTTACAAAGTTCATCACCTTCTTCACAAGGGTATCAATTAGGCTCATCCCAAACTTAGCTAATTCTATGAATTTATTGATATATTCCTTCCCCGTGGAGTTTCCCTGCCTTAGTTGGATAAACTTATCCAATTAGCGACTTGCTTTAGCTTTGGACATGAATCCTAACTCGAAGCGAGCCCTAAATTTAATCGTAGTAATTCCTTCCTCTTCATACTCCTCAACGACTATGGTCCACCAATCCAGTGCTTATCCCTTTAGGTGTTATGCAGCTATCCTTCTATTAACCCGATCTACCCATCTTAGCACCTAGAATATAAGGTCAGAGTCGTTAATCCACGCCTTGGTTTCTACAAAATCCTCCGCCCTCGAGAATGCACTTTCTCGTATATTTTAAAAGACTTTACACAGTTAGGGAAGTCTGGTGGGCAGTGTTCTAATCTAGTGGGCGAAGGAACTGGCGCCACTGGTATAGCTTGTTGTGGAAAGAGTACTTGCCCCCACGAGCCTCATATATTGTCGGAACCATGATGGTATACCCGAAATGATGGGTATCTCTTAGGCGAGGTGGTTTCCAACTTTAGATGTGTTATTCTCATCCATTTCAACTATCTATAGGTTCAAAACTGGTGATTAATCCCGATTTTATATGATATTATTACTTGTTGAATCATAAGTTTCCTTAGGTGCTCACATATGTCCATATATGTATGTATATTTGTACATATAGTGGGGTTTTGGAAAATATTTTCAAAAATAACAACTATGTGCTCTCTCGTATGCCTATTCCAGTTAATTAGGTAATGTAATCTCTGATACCAAATGTAAGAACCCTCTCTTTTCACAACAAAAAAGCTTAGTCGAGCTTTAGATTAAAGCCGACTATTGGTTGGTAAAGTTTGTTAAATAAACAATACACAGAGCTATCTATCTTTACTTATAGAATCTCACAATGTAAAGGATAAAATATAGTAATAAAATAAGTGCTCACTTAAAATTTCCAAATCTCAGAAATGCAATTATTCCAAATATTCATAACACAATGTTTCAAAGTAAAACATCAACAAGTCTAAAGTCTAGGTACATCAAAACAAACCATAAACATAAATAGAAAGCTATCCCACCACCAGTCGTTGCTGCCTCTTTCACACTTCACCGTCGGCGTTGTTTCCTCCTAACTTGTGGGTTGTAATGAGGAAGGATCAGAATAAAAATGTCTGGTGAACGAAAATCACAAGTCTTACCATAATAGTTTTTTAGCAGTATTTTTCAGATGAGTATTATGTCTTACACAATTTCTGAACATACCTCCCTAAGTATACCTCTAACTATAAGCCAACGACTCTTCCAGTCCAACTTCATAACGTATCTTTAATTGTAGGCTAATAGCCCTCTCTTGTCTAACTATAACACAGGTGCAATACAACCATGGAATATATACTAGGCCTAACGACTCATTTTGTCGATCATATCCTAATGATGTAAGATAAAGTGTTAAGACATGGACCTTTTTAATGGGAAATAGGCAGATTCTTACCATTTAATACCTAGACCCCAGGTAGATCCTCATCATTTAATACCAAGATCCAAGGAAAACTCCTTTCTAGTACTTCATAGCTGGCATCGTAAGAAATCCCATAAGGCCACTTAATACTTCTTAAATGGGGAAGAGGTAGACCCTCCAATAGCCATTTAATACCTCAACCCCGAAGCGGATCCCCTTCTGAGATTTCCACTACCATACATAAAACATTGTCCTGACCATTTAATACTTATTGAATGGAAAAGAGGTAGACCCTACAATAGCCATTTTATGCTACTAACCCTAAGGGGGGTCCATCATGTGATATCCGTTCAATGACCTCTAACCTAAACTGTGACATCTCAAACTAGTCCAACCACTCCTAGGCACCGATAGCCAAATTTTTACCCTAAAGAATTGAGACTAACCTCATGTCCACCATATGTACTTATTATAGGTGTTACCCGGTACCCTGACTCGGCTATATTGGATTGGTCGCGCAAGATAAACTCGACTGTTGTTAAGAAGGATGACCACGTAGCAATGGCTACAGGACCCAGAAATAGAGTCCAAATAGTTATACAAATCCCAGATTGAGCAAAGTTGATAGACAGGAAACATAATGTCAGAGAGATGGAAATCAGCTCAGTTGGAATAAAGGTTGGCATAGTTATTTGTCAACAGAGATGAGGTAATGACGGGTCGGTACAGCAAAGTGAGATAATAGGAATCAGCCTTGGTGGTTATTCAAGGGATCGGCATAGGCAATGGAACTTGGTTCAATATGATGTGTTAATACTAGATGGGTCGGTATAGCTAGGTTAAACCATAAGGGTCGGCATAATAGGTTGGGTGGATGGTCAACGTAGGTAGAGTCACAAAGGGATCGGTATAGTAAAGGGTCACAATATGGAATGACATATATCTAGAGAATATTATGGTTCGACATATATCAAGGGAATACTATGGATCAACATGTCATCCCTGAAAGGGGTCGGCATCTTTCAAACAAGAATGTAAGTGAACCAAAACCAAAGATTAAGCGAAAGCAAGAACTCCACACATCCAATTGTACTGATATGTGAGATTCCAACATATTCAATCATGAGGAAGTTGCTATAGGGATCACTGCACCAAATTCCACATATGGAGGGATCGCTACCGATCCCTCAACATTGTAATTTAGACCTAGCCCCCCTTACGGTGGGTCCCTATTGATGGGAAGGTTCTGTTGTCGAAGTTCCAGTTAGATTGGAGGTTGCCTTCACCTATAAATAAAGGCCTAGGGGGTCATTTTGAGGATCTTTATGCTGGTGGTTAGGCAATACTATCATTGTAATCAACTCCCTCCATTATTCTATTGTCTCTTGCTATTTTTTGTTGTTTCTAATTGTAATCAAGTTAAATGAAAAGCAATAAAGAGAATATTCAAAGCGGACGTAGGCAATCAACGCCGGACCACTATAAATCTTGTTGTTCTTGCTTTTGTTGTGTTTTTCCTATTATTTTGATATATTCCTCTATTTTCATTTAGTTTCTTCATTTGTTTCACCACCTAAATTTTTTCTTGGGTGTTTTTGGCAAACTTAGTTGCAAATATTTTGATGCTTTCACTGAGAAACTTGATTCTCAGCCCGTAAGGATCCCTTTAGCTGCTATTGGATTGAGGAATTCCCCCGAAGGAGATCTAGATTTATTGTTAGAAGTGTGTAAATACTACTCATGTTTACCAGAATCTAGGTAAAGAAATTTAGAATGGTGAGGTATACCAGATCAACTTCTCAGAACGTTGATGTAAATGAGAGTGCCAGCATCCAACAAGGAGGTCTAAGTAACCAGCCTGCTAATGTCAATGTGGAGCCTACTGAAGTCCAGAACCTGGCTGATTCCATAACTAGAGCTGAATTCGATAACTTGATGAGGGACTTGATTGAGAGCTGTAGGCTGGTGAAGAGCAAATCCAGACTGATGCAAATCTAATGAACTAGATTGCTCAACAGCAGCGTCAGAGTGATATAAGGGATCTTTCTTCTTACTTGGCGTCGAAGAGTTTAGCCTCATCAGAAGATGAGCATCATAGGCACAGGCAAAGGCATAAGTCGAAGTGGCACAAGCAGGAACATCAGAGAAACGCTTGGTAACCCAACATGGTATCCCCCGACCGATCGGTGTCGATACCTTCCTAGGGATTAATATTAATCCCTCATCCAGAGGTGTTACTCCTCAAATGCAATCGAGGAGCCATGCTAGAGCTGGGTCTGAGGGTTTGGATGTTGAAGTTTGTTTGAATGTTGACTAACTACCCATCAAGGAATAACAACGAGATGAATACTAGTGATGCACACCAGGAGAATGATAGGCCAAGGAGGCATGAGATGGCCCATAGACACCGACCGGAGCATTCATGTGAGGTGGAGCACGACCACCACTTAGCATCGCCTATCCAGACTCTAGAGTTATTAGCGATGGTCAAACAGCTGGTGAGGGGGAACCAAGGCTTGACAAATGATAACTAGGAATTTTAAGGAGTCACACCCCATTTATTGATAGTGTTTTACATGCGAAGTATCTGAGAAGCTTCAATATGCCTACGATGCCTACTTATGAGGGAAAAACTGACCCAAGGCAGCACATCATGAGGTATGAATAATTGATGGACTCAGCAAGAGCTAATGACGCAACCAAATGTAAATATTTCCCTACAAATCTTTCTGGAATCGCAACGATGTGGTTTACAAGATTACCCTAGGATCGATCTCAAGGTTTGACGAATTGGCAATACAGTAGCATGGAGCAGTTTCGAAACCACGCTACTCGCCCAAAATACGGGATGTCACTATCCAGTATGATTCAAGCTCCAGGGGAACCACTAAAAGACCAATTGCAAAGGTTTCATGTTGCTGCTACTAAAATTTGTAACCCAAATGACCATGCTATACTTATGGCTCAAACGAGAGAGGTTGATTCGAAATTCGAATTCGGTGATTGGCTAGCTAGAAAACCACCGGCCACGCTAGAACGCTTCTATTCAAAGGCAACTCAGTTTATGAAGAAGGAGGAGGCCAGGTTCTCCAGAAAGAGAAATGCTATGGGGCCAAGTAGGGGAAGCAGTCCAAAGCAATATTGCAATAAAGCGGTCTAATGAGAGTTCTGGGAAGATCAGGTCGACGTTTACAATAAGCCGAACCAATAGAAAAGAAGTAGTGAAGGGAATCGAGACCGAAAGAAGGAGCCTAGAAGAGTGAAGCCTAGGATTCCTATGTATGACAGCTACAGACCTCTTAATGCGTCCTTGGAGAGTATTTATCTATCCACCTGTAATACTTTTCAATATAAGAAGCCGCATTCGAAGGAGTTGATAGAGGCACAAAAGCAGACTGGGAAATATTACCGATTTCATAAGTGTTATAGGAACAACATAGATGAGTGCAGGCATCATTAAGATGTGATCGAGAAGATGATTCGAGAGAAGAAGCTGCTGCAGTTTGTGAAAACTTCGCAGGACGACAGATTGGGGACATCTGACCCCAATTAAGGACAAGCTCTGTGTGGGGCTAAAGAGCCTGCATGGACCGGAGGAAGATTGGTAATAAACATGATAGTTGGTGGACCTCATCTTGCGGATAGAAGTTGGTAGGAAATTGAGCGCTATGCTAGCGCGATGAGGCATGTGGATTTTGAATATTGTTCAAATGCGAATAACGGATCTCGGCCAAGCAACAAGGTACGATGACTGATGATATAGTGTTCAGAAGCAGAGATGTCGGTAGAGTAAAAGATCCTATGATTGACTCGATGGTCATTTCAGCCATGATTGGCCCTGCTCTGGTGAAAAGAATTTTGATTGATTGTGGAAGTTTTGTAAACGTTATCTTTAAGAAGGCTTATGATCAAATGAGGATGGAGACTAAAGATTTGAAATCGACTAAAGCTCGAATACAGAATTTTAATGATGTGGTGACTGAGGTAGTTGGTTATGTGGAATTGCCGGTTGAGTTGGGGGATGGTGATCGTAGGAGAGTGCGGATTGTATCGTTCATCGTTTTGGATGTTGAATCTCTGTACAATGTTTTTCTAGGCCATCTGGCCTTGGCTAAATTTCGAACAACTCTTGCCCCATGGTGTTTAACTCTGGAATTTCTAACTGATAATGGAGTAGGTATTATGCATGGTGATCAGGCGACTGGACGTGCCTGTTATATGGCCGAGTTAAGGGAAGCTCGACGTAAGGCGAAAGGAAAATATATGGACAAATCTATCTGCATCCAAGTTACTGAAGATTTACAAGTAGCGCCTAAGCCTTGGCTTTGGCACCATAGTCGGTGCTATAAAGATATAGATCCGAGTGATGATGAAGAGGAGCCCAAGGAGACCAAAGTGGCACCGTTTGAACTGATGATTGATATAACAGTCACCCATAACAACCTATCATAGGTCCTGAAGATTGGATTGCAGCTCATCCCCTCGATGATGAGAGAACTTATTGATTTTCTCCGAGCGAATCTGGTTGTATTTTCTTAGACTCATTCTAACATGTACGGAATCTCACCTACCATTGTGATCTACATGTTGAACATTGACCCAAAGTATGTACCGGTAAAAAAAAGATGAGGCATGGATCCGGAGAGATCCGTCGCCCTTAAAGGGGAGGTGGATAAACTTAAAGTCAATAGGTTTATTCGCGATGCCCTCTATCCTGAATGGATATCTAATACCGTGCTGGTGAAGAAGGCGAATGGGAAGTGGAGGACGTGCGTCGACTATTCGGACATGAAAAAGGCATGCCCTAAAGATAGTTTTCCTCTTTACAAAATTGATCAACTAGTAGATTCAACTGCAGGCCATGAATTTTTGTCCTTTATGGATGTGTACTCAGGGTATAACCAAATCCCAATGCATGTCCCCAATCAGGAACGCACCAGCTTTGTGATGGATGTTGGGTTATACTATTACCTAGTGATGCCATTTGGACTAAAGAATGTGGGAGCAACCTATCAACATTTGGTTAACCGAATGTTTAAAGACTAGATTGGGAGGACGACGAAATATTATGTGGATGATATGCTTATGAAGTTACGACAATCATACGACCACATTCGAGACTTGGCAGAGATGTTCGACATCCTCCGATTTTATAACATGAAAATCAATCCTTTAAAGTGTTGATCCTATCTTGGAGAATAAATAAATAAATGAAACAATGATAAATAAATCAATCCTTTAAAGTGTTGATCCTATCCTGATGTATTATGTCAGGAAGCAGTTAACGGGTACAGAGAGAAATTATTCGAAGACAGAAAAATTGGCGTACTGTTTTCTAATCGCATCACGGAAACTTCTCCCGTACTTTCAGGCACATCAATCAACATTTATACCGACCATCCGTTATGATAGGTCCTGCAACGACCTGAGACGTCTGGGAGGTTGCTTAAATGGAATATCGAGCTCAGCAAGTTCAACATTACATATTTGCCGTGCAGAGCTATCCAGGGTCAAGCATTAGCGGACTTCGTAGCGGAATTTTGCCATGCAAGACGAGCTTCCAGAAAGGAGCGTAATCCTTACTGCGCGGTGGAAGTTATACACTGATGGAGCATCTAATGAACATTGTTCTAGAGCTGGGACTTCACTTGTAACCCCTAAAAATCAGTCAATTTGTTATACTTTGAAGCTCAATTTCCCGCTACAAACAATGAGGTCGGGTATGAAGCATTGATTGCTAGACTTAAACTTGCTAGAGAGCTCGGAGTGAAGTCTCTTGAAATTTTTTGTGACTTACAATTGGTGATATATCAAGTCAGAGGGGACTATCAGGCTAAGGGACAACGACTCCCCACGTATCTTACCCAAGTTCAGGAGTTGCTAGCGGATATCGAATATTATGACATTTCGTATATCCCACGTGAGCAGAATGGAGAAGCTAATTCATTGGCAAAGTTTGCTAGTACCAGTGATGCACAACACATGGGCTTGGTTCCAGTCGAGACATTACATACCCCAAGCATAAAAATGATGGAAGTTGATCGAGTACTGGAAGTGGAGCCTAAGAAGGAATTGTGGATGACTCCATTTAAAGATTACTTGTTGCATGGAATCTTGCTGAGAGGAGAAATGAAAAGCGATAAGTCCTTTGTAAAGCTTCACGCTATATTATGCAAGAACGAACTATGTACAGAAAAGGTTTTCCATTCCCTTACACCGGTGTATCTCTCATGATGAGATAAAACATGTTCTGAAAGAATTTTATGAGGGAGAATGCGACGATCACACTGGGGTGGGCAATCTTTGGCAAAGAAGATACTCCGCTACGGATATTATTGGCCAACTGTAAACCGGGACGCTGCTGATTATGTGAGACAATGCGACAAGTGCCAGATATATGAAAAAGTTCCAAGAGCTCTGCCGACGAAGATCACGCAAATGGTCAGTCCATGGCCATTCGCTATGTAGGATATTGACATCATGGGCTCTTTGCCAATCTCTAAGGGCGTGCAAAGTACGCTGTTGTCGCACTTGATTACTTCACAAAATGGGTTGATGCGGAACCATTAGCCATGGTCACGACCCAAAAAGTTATCAACTTTTTTATTAGAAACATCATATGTCGCTTCGGTCTCCCATGAACTATCGTAATAGATAATGGGACTCAGTACAATAACGCTGAATTTAAAAAATTTTGTCGGAGATATCGTATTGAAAAGAGGTTTGTGGTGGTCGCTCACCCTCACATGAATGAACTTGTTGAAGCCGTCAACAAAATTGTCAAGTCTGTTATGAATAAGTGGTTGGAGAAGGCTAGAGGAAAGTAGATGGATAAACTTTCTACGTCACTTTGGCACTACAGGACCACTCACAAGTCCATAATTGGCCATACTCCATTCGCTTTTGCTTACGGAGCCGAAGTAGTTATTCCAGTAGAACTTATAGTCCCTTCTCATTGAGTGACTTACTACGACCCCGGAACGAACCGATATCTTCCCTTGGAATCTTAGGACTTTATCGATGAGAAGCGCAAGGAGGTCGATTTTAGAGCAGCTGCACACCAACATCGAGTCGCCCGATATTACAACACAAAATAACGATTGAGGACCTTTGAAGTTGGCGATCTTGTCCTGAAATGGGTTTTTCTGATCTCGCCGCACATGAATTTGACATGGAAAGGACCGTATGTCATTGAACAAAGGCTTGGAGAAGAAACTTTCAAAGTAGCGACTGTTGATGGCGCGACACTTCCAAGTGCGTGGATTAACAAGCATTTACGACTCTATTTCCCTTAGAACACTTCCTTCGTATTTCAGTACTAGTTACTTTCGATATTTGCTTTAGTATTTGATATTTTGGATGTGTAATAAGACAAGTTAGTTTGTTCCTTTTCATATGATGAATAAAATCTTGAACTTCTTTTGTATAAGTGACTGTTATTGCATTTTATGCTAAGTATACAATGAAACTGATTGATATGGATATGTGTGATATGTGAAATGATGCGTGAAGTTTGAAATCGATCAATTATACCAATCCCCAATGGGATCGAACAAGATGACCTCCATAAATTTTCTCGATTAATGACTCCCGTAGATGAACCAAAGGGCGGTACTCACAATATGGGACAAAGGATGCCAGCAATTTGGAGATTGAAAAACTCTAAGTCCCCAAAGTGCGGTGTAACATCCCGTATCTAGAGGCCAAAAGCTAAACGCCATGGATGCTGCAGTCATCCATAATATTAACTTTTGGTGACGAAGTATGGCAATGTTAATGGTATCCATAATATCAGAAGCACTTGAATATGAACAAAATCACATATTTCCAAAACAATAGTTTCAGTGATTATATTTCAAAAATATCATATCCAAGCTACAAAATCCCAAATGTTATCCTAGGCATTGATCAAATATAATTTACGACAATACTCTAAGAGCGACATATGAAGATGCCCCCTTGGATGATCAAAGAAATATATACAAAATTGTCTTAATACATAGCGGAAACAATTTTAAGACAGAATCCTTGAATTAGTTATCCATCAACCACCATCTCGTCTTTAGATGCTCCATTCGCCAAAATCTGCTAAAACCTGAAAGCCTAAACCCTCAGCCTTCTCAAATCAAATTTTAAGAACCTGAGATTGTAAGGGGAAACAAAAACTTCAAGTCGGACTTAAAGCCTGGTATGAATAATATTTGTTACATCTGAGTTTACTGATAATTAGTGAGACCACGCCGCTTAGCAGAACGGGTTTCCTCTCACTAATATCACTTTTTCAAAACATATATTTTGCAAATCCTTTCCTGCAACCAAACTAGTTAATCAATAGATTTTAGTAATATAACAATATCCATTATGCTAAAATAGGAAATAAAATAGACTATCTGTCTAAATCTGAACTATTCACTCTTTACTAGACTATTTGTCCTGAAATTGGTTATACCAAAACAACAGTATTTTTTATGCTAGATAATGGGTATCTGCCCGAAAAAGGTAAAAAAGGGTGGACTAACTGTCCTTAAAAATTTAGCAAGATCCGTTATGCTAATAAATGAACTATTTATTCATACCAGAACTGACTACTCTTTCTATATTAACTATCCTTTGGGCTGACTACCCTTAAAAGGGACCGACCGTCCGAATTCAAAATGAGCTGACTGCCCGAATTTTATTTTAGGTTAATTACACTTCAAAATATCTGAGCTAACTCCTCTACAATATTTGAACTAACTGCTCTTTAACTTTTCCTTGAAACCTTTTAAAAATGATTTAATCCGTCAAATCATGTATATATAAGAAAATTTTATCTTTAGCATCACTCTAAGTTATTTTTGCCATGCTATATATACTTTACTCAAAATAATTTTGATGATATCCAGTAAGGATTGTCTATCCTTTAAAGTAAGTTAAAGTTCTTTATAACTTAAAACATTTAGGCTATCTGCCTAGTTCTTATATTCGAAACCTTTGTTTAAAACCTTTCCAAACATAGAAGGTAACTCCTTCAAAACCATTCACTACAAGAAAATATGTTATTAATAATTCCATTTAATAATGTGTTATTCTAAAATTATTGTTTATGCTTAGTTATTTGTTTTTAAACTCATTTATTTTGTGCCATGTCGTGTAACACTTTTGGCTCCAAAATTTTCGTCTTCCCTCCAAAAAACAACATAACTGGTTCTGTTTCCCTCCCAAAAAGAATAAACCATTTTTGTATCCCTCCTAAAATAACACTAATAATTTTCATCTCCAATGAAATAACCCTAATCGAACCTACTCGCTCCAGCTCCGATCTCCACAGTCGTTCTCCTCCACTTCAATAGTTCGCTCTTCAATAGGCAACACGACGGCATTTGGAACCCTAATCTCCGATCTTCAATTTCGCTCTTCATCAATATTTCCGAGATTAAAAATTTAGGAACATATATTCGAAGGTATATTATCAAACACAATAACTTATAAATGATTTCACTCTCTATCAATCTATGACCATTGTCTAGAAAAATTTGTTTGATATTTTTGTTTATGAATTCAATGTTTATTTTTCCAAAGAATGTTTGATAATTTATTTAGATGGCTTCTATGTGAATAGATAACTAGAATTGATATTTTTTGACTAGTTTGAATGGTTTAGTGGGAAAAGTGGTAAAAATGATAATTGTATTTCAAAATTTTTAAATGGGTATTTGTTGCGTAAATAGTGAGTGATTATCTGATTGATTATAGTATGAGTAATCAACGGAAACAAGGACCAAGATTTTGAAACAAACATTTGATTACTATTTTAAAGAATGAAGACGAAACTTTTGTTATTGTTATCCGCTTCATACATTTGATTATTAGTCTAATCGATATATTTTTTGAATATTTTTCGAATATAACCTAAAGCAGATATTTTTTGAGTACAACCTAAACCAATCTATTACAAATAAAATAAGATTGTTCATTGTACTTTTTATTATGAAATCGTGATCATAACATAAATTTTATTAGGTATAAATTTTGTTAACTTTGGTACCCAATTTCTCTACAATATTGTTTTGTTTATTTTGAAATTTATTAATGATAAATTAAGTGAATGCATCACTCATTAAAATCAAAATTAGTGATGTTTCGATCAAAACCAATTGAGTTTACTACTGTATATAATTATTATTTTTATAGCTATTATGTATAAATTTTATTTATATCAAATTATGTGGTGACCACTTATTTTCATCTATGCTTTACGTTGAGTCTATGGACATTCTTTGTGCTCCCACCATACATCCCTAAATTTATATGATTAGAGGCATTTGATGAGAAAATATAGATGACTAAGATATTACTATTGTTTTCTTGCATAATTTGTCAGAAAAATGATTGTGTAACCCTTTGTGTTAAGGCATAGTTAATCCCATATTTACCTCTACGCTATATTTTACTCGGATTGCAGTTCATGGGCACAAATGTAATTGAATAATAAAGAAACTCTATAAGTTATGACACAGACTCGGATTTTTCCTTTTTTTCTATCTCCACTTGAATTCAAGTAGATTTTCCTTTAAGTTGCAAGGTTGTTTACAGAGCTGTAAAGGCTTTCCGTTGAATTTTTTTCTATATTAGTGTAGCTTAATTATAGTAACATAAGTATTCAGATTGTTATGTCTGGTTGCAAGTGCAGTCACTATTATGTTTAAGCAATATGAATTAGAGATTTGTATCGAGTTATGGCTGGATAGCAACTGAAACAAATGAATGCATATACATCCTTAATATTTTCACTGGAATGTAGTTTCACATATTTTTTTCTTTTTTTTTCTCAGTGCTACCTTGGTTATTAGTATGTAATAACAAAAACAAAAGGGCAACTCATTCTTAGTTGATATCTAAAAGATACAAAAACCAGTAACAGTGGTATAATAGAGTTGGATACGTGGTCAATTGCCTTTTCTTGTTTTGTATACTTGGTAAAATTAGTACCAATTCTCATCAACATTGATTTAATAACATATAACTTGGACGAAAAATCGAGGCACATATGGTCAATTGTCTTGTTTCAAAAATTAAGGCAGATATAGTACATTTAAAATATAGGTAGGAAGAAACCAATGATATTTAAACTATAATACAATACAACTACATGAGTAATGCATTCTTAGTCAAAATTTATAGACAAGAAAAAAACCAATGCCATTGGTATGATAGAGTGGATATATAGTCAGTTGTCTTGTCTTGCTTTGTGTACATAATAAAAACTCAATACTAATTCCCATTAACATTAATAGACTTGCTTATGAATTTTTCTACATTTCTAGAATGTATAGTATATTTTTTTCTATTTCATTTACAATCATCCTATGGTAATACTCTAGTAATACTCTTTCCATGAAGCACTCATTATGTATTTCATTTTCTTATTGATGCCTATTTGTTTGATAATATTTGCTGACAAATTTGTCTTTTGTTAATAGAGTGGGTACAAATTTAGTATAAGGTTTAATGCTTTAGTAATCTTTTTCTCCTTAGTTTTAGAGCTTGAGTACTTTTTCTTCTCGTGTTCTCCTTAATTATATGTTGATGGAAAAAGATTGAGTCCATTTACACTGGTCAATGGATAATTCAATATTCTCAACTATTTTTAATTTCATGAAATAAATATATTTGTGTCATAGATGTGTTGATGTCTAAAATTTGAAATTAATTAATAAAATTAACAATGTTTGGTTAGTAACCAACAAAATCAACACTACTGGTCACTAATAAAATTAATTAACAAAACTGGTAAACTAACAATGAGTGCAAAATTAACCTTTGGAATTTAAGAATACAAATTTTTTTTCACCTTTTCGTAAAAGTTATTCTCCCTTTAAATGGAAGGCAATGTATGCAAGGAGATAGAAGTTGGATCAAGATAGGAGATAAAGGGTCTAGAGCATGTGATTGAAGTTTATGCACCCATTTCCATTGTAAATTAGATATTTTCAAATTATTGGAAACCCCATATTCATTTGTGTATTTACAATTTAAGTAGAGGTAGGTAACAACAATGTTTCATACCATATAATAGAGGTTCTATTTCTATCTATTACTTTTGTCCTTGAGCTAGTAATAAATTTTTAGTCTATTGTCCAAAAAGAAAGGCACGTATCTTTGAAATCAAACTCTTCACTTTCATTGTATTTTTTGTCTCGAAGATGTTAGTGGTATATAAACATTACTTAGTATATAATGCCCACGGTTGAAGTACAAATGTCTTCATTTGGTCTATAGCCATCGATTTGTAGACTACATCAACTACTATTTTTATTCAGCAATTTTATGAATGTTGCTAGGGTTATATGGTACTGCACATGCCATGGGAATTTGTACAATGGTTGGAAAAAGCAAATATCGAGGAAGAGTAAGTATCATTGTTTCATTAATTTATTTATCTATTATATTTTACTTTATTTATTCAAAGCATAAATTCTTGCATTTTAATTACACATATATATTAATGGCATAACCGGACCATATATTTGTGAAGCCTTTGCCAAATTTATCCAGAGATGGTAATCCAGCTGTATACCCATTTTCTTACATGAATTCCACGGAGTATGAAAAAATTATAAGAAGACATTATCTAGAAGACAAGGGTGTGATCACTGATGTTGAACCCATTGGAAACTCTTATGTAATTATCACGATATCCCTGTAATTATAAGAAGACATTGTCCAGAAGACAATGGACTGGTAAGCCTCCTTCTTATCACTTGGACTAGGAATAATTTGTATAGAAACTTCTGCAAATTTTATGACATTCCTTTTTATTCATTTATATCATCTAATCCATATAGGATTCTAATAAAGCTAGAAATTTGTGAAATATCTTGTGTGAAGTCCAAACTTCCAAATATATACCGTTTATATTGACCATATTTGTACTCGGTTAATCTTCATTTCTACGCAAACAAACCAAATTTATAAAGATAATACTAACACTAATGACAATGGTCATAATAGTAATAATAACAATAAACAAACCAAGTTTATAAAATTTAACTAAGTTTAATAGCAGTTTACTAAATTTAGAATAATAATAATAATAATAAATTATAAAGTAATGACCAAGTTAACTAAGTTTTATAAAAATTAACTAAGTGTGTAATGATAGTAATATATTAATTTTAAGTTTTATAAAAATTAACTAAGTTAATAATAATAATAGATTATATAATACTAACCAAATTAACTAAGTTTTATAAAAATTAACTAAACTTATATAATACTATTATCATTATTAATAAATCATAAAATATTAACCATGTTAACTACATTTTATAAAATTAACTATATATATAAACAACAAAAATAATAAATTAACTAATTTTATAAATTTTAACTCCATTTATATAAATTAATGAATTATTAACCAAGTTAACTAAGTTTTAAATTTTAACCAAATTCATAAAAATCTGATAAATCACTAAATTGATAATATAATAATTTCGCTATTTTTTTTGAAAATTAACTATAATAATAATATTAGTAGTAATAATAATAATAATAAAAACAATAATAGTAATATTAATAACTAATAAACCAAGTTTTTAAAAAATAAATAAGTTTTATATAAATTAACTAAGTTTATAATAATATTGATGACGATGACAACAACGTCAATAATAATAGTACCAATACCAATAAATTACAAAATTCATTAAGTTTCATAAAAAATAACTAAGTTTAGAATAACAACATAACAATGATAATGATAAAGTATTAACCAATTTAATTAAATTTTATGAAATTTAACTAGATTATATAATATAATAATAATAATGATAAATAATAATAAATAAAATTGAGTAAATTTATAAAAATTAAAAAAGTTTATAAAATTGACTAAATATATAATAAAAAAATTAATAATAACTATGATGTCCCATGTAAAGCTATACAAAAATCTTGATAGTTCGTCATCAGTTTTCCTTATCTATATCATGCAGGTTTTAAGCATGGTATTTCTAGGTTTCAATTGTTGTGAAGCTGTTAACTTCGCATCGGGTGATTGATTTCCACTTAGTTCAGCAAAACCCATGCAGTTGCCAAAAGTGTATCAAAGTTTCATTCATCTAGCTAATATGGTTTCAATATTATAGTCGATGTTTGCTCGACAAGTCAGGAACATAAACTTGGTCTGTTATTTATCTCAGTGCATGTAAGTTAGGGAGCGACCAATATACCTTCACCTTGGTATTAAAGGCCACCTTATTTTCTATTTTCTTTACATTTTTTGTAAACATAAATGTTCCTCATGCACTGTTCTTATTATAATTTCACATTATGATACAATGAGCTGCAGATTTGGTTCCGTTATATCATCTGCTGAAGGATTAACATCTTAGAAATGGAGGCAGTTTCACATGAATTTGCAAAATAAGATGTTGTACTGTATGAGGTTAAAAAGAAAGCACATGAATTCGACAATGATAGATATTATCCCTATTGTGATATCAAATTTGAAACAGCTTCTGAGTTCAAAAAAATGCTCAGAGTGATGCACATACACTTATAATTGAATTACCTTCATCTTCAAGAGGATTCGAAAGTCTAGCCAGTGTAAATTTTGCCTCAATTTTAATAAGGCAAGCACCCTCAGTTTTAATTGAAGATGTCAGCCTTATTTATCCGAAAGTATACAAGATTTTGTCATTCTATTGTAAAATCACTTATACACAATATATATAGTATACCACTTTATTATAAATATCAATAAAATGCAACTGATATTATATGTTATGTTGATCACATAGGTATTGCAAGTGTTTTGGGTGGATATAAAGAAATTGGCAAGTTGAAACACCTACAAGAAGTTGGAAAAACCCATATATGCCTTGGCTATTTGGGGAATTGCTCTAGCCAGGTAAATGCAATGTGTACTTGTATTTGTATTTTCCTTAGTAGAAATTTACTCTTATCATTCAAAAGTACTAGGCATTTTATTAGACAATAGGTATTTGCAATGGAGGTTCATTAAGGCAAAGGTAAAAGCAGCATTCAGTTCTCAGACCATTGAAGCTAAGGTTAGTAGATTGAATGTTGAATTTTATTTAAGATCGATATCTTAAAGTTGATTTATATTTTTTGTGTTGGATAATATAGAAATCATTATTTCGTATCGTGGATGATATTGTGGAGAGGAGGGATGTGGTTACTGAGAAGAGTATCGTGGTTGCTAGGTTGAAAAAGATGCAAAGTTTGTCTTTCATTCTAGAAACTCAAGTACGTGCTTTTTTATTTATAAATTAGAGTATATTGTTCACTCTAATCCATCTTTTCTTCAACATGGTTAATTCATGTCAACTGGTTTTGATCCCACCGTGTTTACTATGATAGTCCAAAGAACATACCACTATCCTGTGAAAGACTTATCTTTTATCATAATAACTTAAAATAAAGAGTATTGAACTGCATTTCTATGATTATTAACTAGTAAAGACTAATGAATTACTATTAAAATGAAAAGATTTTGTTGTTTTACTTCATACACAACTGGAGTTTTCGAATTTGTACGTGCAATATCACATTTGACGCATTCATAATTCATACAATGTTGATATGTATATGCTTATAATGTAAATGAAACTGTAAAATGAATTGTTGTTCTTTTCAAATAGTATTTTTTTTCTTTTTTCTTTTTATGTGAGATGCTTGGTTGAGCATCTGCATCTACATTAATGATCAATGAAATGATTGAACTTTTGGACCGCTCAAAAATTTGAACCAATAACAATGATACTTGAAATAGTACTCAGATTTTTCCTGATGATACTAATCTTAAAATTTGACTGAATTGCAGATGCCACTTTTGAATGATTGCTTAAATTTGGAAGAAGAATGCTTTAGTTTCATCTTAACCTATTTTTATGTACTAGGAACGGCTCGACCGGTTGATGATTTAGTAAGAAAAGAGTAGTTTATTTAGTAAGAAAGGCTTTGAGCAGTTCAAGTTCTTAGATATGCATTTGGTAATTGTAGGCGTTAACTTTGAACTATGTTGCCATTTTTTATCACGAATATGTACCGTATTTGGTAACTCATGTATTGAATAATTTTTTTTGTTAGTTGATACTTTATTTTGTTATCATGAATATGTGTTACATTTTCTGATTATTATATTTGTTTTCATTCATACATTGTTTAAATTGTTGTCTATGTAAAGAATATTCATTTTCATTGTTATTATTAAAATGTAATTGTGTGGTGCATCAAATATATTGTAAAATAAAGCATAGGTCCTAAAATGCATTATAACTATAAGACGTAAGTGCTATAAAAAGACAATGCAATGTATGAGGTTACTGTCAAAGGATAGCAGCAAATAGGCATTATTGTATCTATACATTTTATAGCGGTATATATATGTTGTAAATGGACGTAGAATAATATACTATAAACATGATATATAGCATGAAATAGGCGCATAGAATAAGTATTTTATAGTGGCTATGCTATGAAATCATGCTCTTTTATAGCGGTTTTTTTGTATTATAAATGTGCAATTATTTTTTATAACATGTCGATATATAGCGTTTATTAGACCGCTATAGTTGTGTTTAATAGCGGCTATATGCCGCTAAAAGACTATTTTTCTTTTAGTGATTTATAAAACCCTTCGAAAGTATTGAAGGTAACTCATTCATATCCTTTAAAAAACCTTTCGAAATCATTGAAGGAAACTCCTCATAAACCTTATAAAAGCCTTCCTTTTACAATATTTGAAAACATATGACATCCACCTTTTAAATCCTTTAAACCTTAACCATTCGAAAACATTGCAAAACCATACCTTGTGACCATGTCAAAAGGATTCTCTTCGACCTAGTCAAAAGGTTTCACCTTCTGACTTTGTCGAAAGCCTGGGGTACCTCCTCTATTGAGAAAACCTTTCAAAACCAATGTAACTCAAAACCTTTAAAGACATTGAGATCAATTTAAAAAAAATAGTGGGAACCTTTCAAAACCCTTCAAAGTTAACTACTTTGAAACCTTTAAAACATTTGGATTATGCAAAAGGCTCATAAAAACATTGGAGTTGAAAGCAACTGCTTCGAAACTTTTACAAAATGTTTCAAAATCATAAGGTTTCATTTAAAATAATAAAGAAAACCAATCGAAACCTTTTTCTTTTAAACCATTTGACAACATTGAAAGCTCTTTTTTGAAAGCTGGTAGGTGTTTTTTATTTTAAACAAAATCAAGGCTTTATCTTCTTCGAAAGCTCTAACCTTTCATCCCTGAACCTTTCAATCTCTTTCAATTCACTACGTACCAGTTTCCTAAAACCTTATGCCTTGGTATTTGACCTAGCCGAAAGGTTTGATACCCTTCAACTTTGTCGGAAGGTCTGGAATGAAGGTGAAAGCTCTGCCGAAGGGTTGAAATAGAAAAAACAATTTATTTGTACTTTGAAACAGTTCTTTTGTACCCCCACCTTTCCTGTTTGTCTAAATTTAATTGGTTGCCAGAATTTTATATTCAAAAATGCTGCCAACTTTCCTGATTTGGAAATTTGAATAATTTGATAAAGCCCCTTTCTCCTTTATAATTATATAAAACATTTAAGCCCATACTTTAAATAATTTTATATAACTATTAAACACCTTAAAAAATTCTGGAAAAATTCTAGAAAATCAAATAATATGTTCTCTTCAACATATAAAATTTTTGAATCCAAATTATAGTTATTTTTTCTGAATATAATTTTATAATCCAAATTTACCTTTTCTTCCTTAGAAAATTCATAACGGTTCCGCAAAAATTCTAAAAATTCTGAAAATTAAAATCCATCTCTAGAAAAAACTTTTTAGATCATTATAAAAATTCGTATGATAACGGATGTCATTTAATAGTTTTTTATCTCAAAACATGTCATAAAAACTATATGAACATACATAAACTATCAGTATGTGTGTGTGTATCATTTTACCT
This sequence comes from Allium cepa, assembly GCA_030765085.1. NCBI lineage: Eukaryota > Viridiplantae > Streptophyta > Magnoliopsida > Asparagales > Amaryllidaceae > Allium > Allium cepa. The sequence goes on along the minus strand of CM060935.1, from coordinate 817,443,848 downwards.
TTCAAAAACATGGCAAACCTTTGCAAAATCATGTGTGTGTGTATCATTTTACCTTTCAAAAAATGGCAAACCTTTGCACAATCATTCGGAATCAACCTTAAAACTGAAACCATAGAAATTTAGAGATGTAAACATTATTCACCTTTTACTTTAATGATTAAGGAGCTTGAGATTTGAATGATTTTGATTTGAATTTGCTTTTGTTAACCTTTTCTTCCGTTTCTTCTTTTTCTTCCTTCGTTATGGTAGCCGGTCAAGCTTTTAATTTTTATAAAATGAGAGTGAACGTGTGTTTTGAAATATACGGCCTAAGGAAGATGATATAGGAGTAGCCTCTTTCCCATAATACCTCTCTAATTCATTTTTAAACCCTTTATTTAATTTATTAGTTAAAAAAGCACAGCTGCCTTAATTAAATCAGTCTCAATCCCCTTATCAACATGTTATTTTATTTAGTTTATCGAACTAAATCTCCTAAATAATGTTATCGAAAATCTGGGGTGTTGCAGACTCCCCTCCTTAAAGAATTTCATCCTCGAAATTACAATAAGCTCAAAACAAACAAGAAGGTAAAACATGCCATCAAAACAAGTCAGGATAAGTATCCCTAATCTGGCGCTCAACTTCCCAAGTACAATCTCTGTCCTCATCATTCCACTGGACTTTGATTAATCTGACCGTCTTGTTTCTAAGCCTCTTCTCATCTCTTGCAATAATGCGAACTAGCTTCCTCACTATGGTCAAGTCTGGTTCTACCACTAAATCATCTAGCACTAACAGTGCAATAGCAGTCTCCCGGCCTCTAACACACTTTCGGAGATGAGAAATATGAAAAACATCATAGACTCCTACCAAACTGCTCGGTAACTCAATTATATGCATGACCTTCCCGATCCTCTCAAGAATAGATAAAGGTCCTATGAACCTACGAGATAACTTCCCCGACTTTCCAAATCTAAGCACAACCTTCATCGGTGATACTTTGACGAAAACTTAGTCCCAAACTGAGAACTCCAAATCTTTTCGTCTCTTATCTGCATTACTTTTCTGCCTAGACTGAGCCTCCTTCATCCTATTTCGAATGCCCTCAATCTTTTCTACAGCTTCTCTAACCAAATCTGGACCAAGAATCAACCTATACCCAGTCTCCAACCAACAAGCAGGAGATTTGCATTGCCTTCCATACAAAGCTTCAAATGGTGCCATCCCAATACTAGTCTGATAACTATTGTTATATGAAAACTTGACTAGATGGTCCTCCCATGATCCCCCAAAGTCCAAAACACAAGCTGTCAACAGAACTACCAAGATCTTGTTAACTCTTTCCTTTTGCTCATCTGTCTGCAGATGGTAAGCGATACTCATCATAAGCTCGGTTCCCAAAACTTCCTACAGACTCTTTCAAAACTCGCTAGTGAACAAGGAATTACTATCACTAACTAGCTGCTAGGAACTCCATGCAGCCTAATTATATTCTTCATGAATAACTTGCTAAAACAGGTGTTGTCCTAGTGGACTTCAGTGGAATGAAATGGGCACTCTTGGTCAATCTATCCACTATAACCAATATACTTTCATTTCCCCTATTCAGCCTTGGCAACCCGTCTATGAAGTCCATAGAAATAGAATCCCACTTCCATACTGGAATATCTAACAGCTGAAGCAAACCACTCAGTTTCTGGTGTTCGGCCTTTGCCTGCTGGCAATTCAAGCACTGCCTTACACACAACCCAATATCCCGCTTCATTCCTTCCTAGAAGAAACTTCTCTTCATATCCTGATACATCTTAGTACCTCCGGTATGTATAATGAACTTCGAGCGATGGCATTCATCTAAGACTTACTTTCTTATGTTTTCTACACTCGGAACACATAATATTCCGTTCTTCTCAACCACCCATCTTGGTGAAGACTGAAATCTTTCAAATCATCGCACTTGGTTCCTTCTTTTAGCTTACTGATACGTTCAGTTAACACTGAATCCTTTATCTACTTAGAAGCAATCCATTCGATCAAAACTTGTTGAACTTCTAAACAAGACAATACAACTGTATCACCACTAGACCTTGCCTCGGATCTCCACTGCACTCTGCATTCTTCTAATACTTCTATATCTTTCCACTTGGGCATCATTGCCAAAACTGCATTCTAATGTTTCCTGCTACATTCATCTACAACTCGGTTGCCCTTCCCTAGTGTGTACTCAATCCCAAAACCATAAGCGGCTATGAATTCTAACCATCTTTGCTGCCTCATTTTCAGCTTCTTTTGAGAGATCAAATACTTCAGCGACTTATGATCTGTAAATAACTCAAACCTTTCTCCTAAAAGATAACGTCTCCACAACTTCAAAGCAAAAATCACAACAGCTAACTCTAAATGTGACGCACCACCTCTATACCCACGCTAGCCAAGGACACTACAGGGTAATGCCGTCAACTAACAGGGAGAATAAGGCTGGTTGGGAGCGACCATCTATAGCCTTGCTCTAACTATCTATTGAATACATCGACAATAAACATACCAAGCTGGTCGACATACTCAATTAATACTTAAAACAAAACCATAGGTGGTTGAAGGATCTATCAGAACAGAATATAACAACTCAAATGTAATATACATCACAGAACAGTAA